>JAVSCE010022418.1:0-2852167 GCA_032199065.1 Smutsia gigantea
TCTGACTTCCAGGAGAAGAATAGGAAAGCCATTTCCACTGGCCAGGGGGTCAGTCGGGTCCATGGCGCAGGGTGATTGCCTGGGCACTGCGGTAGCAACCAAAGGCACAGGACACTGAGTGCCACACAGTGCCTTTGCCAGGTGCTGCGCCAAGGTTAGGATGCATAATTAACTGGGATCATTAGGAAAAGCTTATAATACATTTATTATATGGATTATAAGATCAGGGGAGTGTCTTTTCACTTAGTTAAAACTAAATGTTTTAGCAATAAACATTGGTATCTAAAAATGTCACTTCAGTAAAACCTGGGTAATGGGGGCATTGCTGTTTCTAGTTTTGCATTTGCTTCATGTGCAGTTTGTAAGTGCTTGATCATTTGGGCAGACTTTGGTCTGACTCCCTTGTTCTTACTTTTTTTTTCTTTCCCATCAAGCTCATGATGAGAATTGCCACTAATGTATTTAAAATTGAGCTACTTTAATGTGAGTATATATATGTGTGCACACACATCCCCCCATCTTTCTGCTAGGAGTAATACGGGCTTCAGTAGGTAGGTCATTGTCGGGGTCCATGCCATCCTTCTGGAGTAGTCTTACCTGTTACCTCTGCTCTGTTCTTCTCAGCATGCCCTTCGATATCCTTTATGCAGACGACTGGAAAGAAAGCTTCTTAAATATCTTCAGCTCACTTTCCTGGAGATCTTCACTACCTAATCAGTCAAACAAACATTTATCAGACATGGTTTATATCCACAGTGCATGGCGGGGAAAGAAAGAAGTGTAAGTTGTGGCCCCCAGACTCTAGGAGTTTACAGTTTCGAGATGGGGAGATAAACTAGTATTTGCCTACTCCATGCCAGGCACTATTCCAAGCCTTTTCTGGTTGTACCATCTCAGTTAACCCTACAATAGCCCTCAGTAACTGCCAGGTTTTCCCTGTTTATGATGAAGAGATTAAGACTCAGAGAATAAAGCTTACTTGAAAGTAAGTGGTCGCATTTGTATAGGAAGCCAGGATTCTCTTTGAACTCCACTCTGCCCTTGGCCACAGCATCTGCCAGTGACATGAAGCAATCAGAGAGACCCAAACCAGGGTGAGGTCTCAAAAGGGCAGAGATTTTATTTATTCTCTTCACCATTATATTCCCAGTGACTAAGTGGGAGCCTGGCAGTAGATACAGTGATGACAAAGAAATGCTCCTTCTGTCAGGGAGCATTCAGTCTAGGTCTGTGAAACTGACCAGTTTATCGTGTCAGTGCAAAGTGTCAGTTACCATGGACAGCAGCCCAGAAGACCGTCACGAGAAGCACTGAAGGTTTTCGTGAGCTGTGACACCATATGATGGGCTTTTTGATAGCGTATGTTTCTGAGCAGCAGCTTGGCAGTCTGGAAGGGGCAAGCCTGGAGGTGAGGTAGCAGGCCTATCAAGATGCCAGAGGAATGAGGAGGGAGGGTCCAAACTCACACAATAGTAGTGGAGTGGAGAGAAGTGCTTGGTATTCAGGGTGTTAAGCTTGGGGAACAGGGAGAGTGGGGAGTTAGGGAGGATCCGCAGTTCCTGCCTTGGGCAACTAGGTGAGTGGTGGTGGACCAGGAGGGAGGACCAAGTTTGCCAGAAAAGATAATCCTGTCTTGGACAGAATGAAAATATCAGCTTTGGAGTCAAGCCCTGGTTCTACATTAGCTTTTTGATCTTGGGCAGAATACTTAATGCCATCTGAGTCTTCGATTCCTGTAATATGGGAATATTAATTGTACCTATCTCATAAGGTTTTTGTAAGGATGAAGTGAAATTGTGCATATAAAGTGCTTAAAGATGGACACATAAATTCTGGCTGTTGATAATTATTAATAACTAATAATTAATAGCTAATGATGAATATGCATAAACTTCAGGGAGAAGCTAATATCTGGTAACCTCTATTTTCATTTTAAAGAGTAGGGGCAAAATGCTGTAGGAGAAAATAAAGGGAAGAAGAAAAAAATTAATCAAATATGTGTTACATTGCCAGGCTGTATGCCAGGTCCTACACTTGGTGGTTTGCACATTTTTATTATTTAATTAGCATAACCATCCTGTTAGGCAGGGAGAGTGGTACATTATTTAGAGCTGGCTGAATAGACCCAATAATGTATAATGATTCAAGATGTTTATTTCTCACTCCAAAGGATGATGTTGGGGAGAATAAAAGCGAGTGGGTGTGCCTGCTCCACCTAGTGACTCTGGCTGAGGGTACTGTCATGGTCCACATGTGGTCTCTCAGCTCTGGTACTGATGTCCAGCCAGAGGGCAAGAGCCTGAGCAATGAGGGTGGGACCCACTTCACTGCCGCTCGCTTCTCACGAGCCAGAACCTGCTCACGGGCACCGCTTACTGCACGGAGGCTGGGAATAGTCTCTCCCTGTACCCGGCATTTGGTGGCACCAGTTCCTAGCATCATGCTGGGAATAGCAGTGAGGTCTGACCCACAGCCTTGGCTGGAATCTGGCTGTGGAGAGGGTTCACCCACCTAGGGAGTGCTTGGGGGATTGATAACCATTTAGCCATTCGAGGGGAGATGGCAGCCGTAGTGCCAAAGCCCCAGAAGGTGGAACAACCTAGATTCTCGTCTGCTAAGTTTTGTGAGCTTTGAAAAGACACTGGGCTTGCCAGTCCTTAAAAATAGGCCAAAAGTCATGGGCAAGGCTTCTTTGTTTTCATTATTTAATATGTATTTGCTGTGTACCATCTGTTCAAGACCATGGGGCACAGAAGGGTTGGACACCAAGCTGCTGCCCTCAGGAAGCAGAAGGAACAAGATTAATACATGTGGGGGGAAGGTGGAGAAATATTTATGAGATCTCCTCTTCTCTAAGGCTCTTCTCTCAGGGCCTCAACCAAAGGCAGCCTGCCTACTTACTCCCTGCTCTCAATTCAATTACAATCCAGTGCAGCCACCCTGGGTGCTTTCCTCCCTTCCTGCTTTTCCCTTCCATCCTTCCCTCCCTCCTTCTTCTTCCCTGTTCCTCTCCTTCATTCATTCAGAAAATATTTATTGAACACAGTTTATCAGGCCCTGGAGAGACAACGACGAATGAGTGGAGAGGGTCCGTGTCCCCATGGAGCGGATATTCCCTTTGGAGGGGCAGACTAGAAACAAGCAAGCAAAGGAGGCCGTCCCAGATCTTTGTATGTAGCCTGGGTAAACCGAAGGCAACCATGTGGTTGAGAGTGACCTGTGGCAGGCAAGCAGCATGGGAAGGTCTGTGCAGACCTCTCTGAGGGTTGGTGGCAAGCCGAGTCCTAAGGAGGCAGAACGAACCACCCTGGAACTGGGAGCCCAGCATCTAACGTGAGGCTTGGCCTGTGGAGAGCAGGAACAGAAAGAGGCCACTGCAGGTGGACGTCTCAAAACTCAGTAAGATGACGTGTGTCGAATGCGTGGATATTGAAGGACACATAAGAAACGTTAGACCCCCTCCCTTTACCAGTACCTAGCAGATAAGAGGTGCTCAGTAAATATTTGAGAGTGAGAGCATGCACCCAAATACACCACCTGTTTGAACCCTTTCTTCACCCAGTTGACTCCTCCAACCTTTTTTTCTACATCCCTCCAAGGCTGAACTTATTAAAAGTCCTCCAACTTTTCTCATTAAAGTGCTCTGGCTACATAAGAACTATTAGTCCACACACATGAGCAAACCCAAGCTGGCACTCTGACTCTGCACCCTACATTGATGGGTGAGCCCTGGGAGCCCTCAGTTTAGAACCCAGAGCCCTCACTCCCTCGGGCTACAACCACAAGCAGTAAGGGGAATGGCATTTATTCAACTATTATGAGCTGGCCATTATGTCAGAGGGAGATTTCAGTGTTTGTGCTAGTATGAATAAGTAGAGTAACACCCCTATTTTTATAGGCGAGGTACTAAGGCCTGGAGCTGTCCAAGGTCGAATCGGAACCTGGGTCCTCATCCTGTAAAAGCCTCCCACTGACCCCCTCTGCCATGCTGCCCCTGTACTTCTTTCTCCCTTCCTCCTTCCCTCCCTCCTTCAGCCACCTCATCTGTCAAATGTGGATAATGATTTTGTCCTACCTTACTGCTGACCCCCTTGATAATATTGACCTAGCAGAAAGTTTAAGGCATAACTAATAAAAATGACAGTGGAGCATTTTGCCAATAGAAGGTGTGCTCCTGAATGCTAATTCATGAAGGAGCCTGTCTGTGATGGGAGGGCAGGTTTATTAGGCAGCTGTTCAGCAGAGGGATTCTTCCTGCCCCCAACTCAACTTGGAAGCTGTGTCCAACTCCATCCTCTCTATTTTTGCTCTGTTACCCTTTGTGATCTCTCCCTATGTGGATTTGGTGACCCTGCAACAACTTGAAAGCTCTTGTGCACTGTGAATTGAGTTTGACAATCACAAGAACAGTGGGTGTCCAGCCACGAAAGCTATGGGGGTATGCCCCAAGGGTCACTGGGTATAGAGAAGGGAGACCCGTGACCAAGAGGTGAGGAGTGGTAAGGCCTGAGAAAGACACCCCGACTCAGAGGGGTATGGGAGCTGCTGAGCTCGGGTCAAAGAAGAGGCAGGAGGCAATCAGTGAGCCTTCACCTGCAGGCTGAGACATGGTCCAGTGCAGGGGTCAAGAGCTTGAACTCTGGAGCCCACCAGCTGGCAGGCCCTGGGCAAGGTATTTAATAACTCTCAATTGCTTTAAAATGGAGATGGCAAAACTGCCTTCCTTTTAGGGTTATTTGAGCAGTAAATGAATTACTGTGTGCAAAGGGCTTAGAACGGTATCTGATTCATAAGTGCTTTGAATGTGTTTGTGCACACATGTATTCTGAGCAGAGGGATCAGCCCCTGCGGAGGCCTGTGGTGGGTGTACACTGGCAAAGGGCTGTGGTGGGAGATGAGGCGGTACGCAGGCACCAGATGGTCACGACACCGGTATGCCTGGAAAAAGAGAAACTATGTGGAAATTACTGAGCCTCAAATGTAAACATTCGACACTGTGTGTGTGTGTATATACACATTTATGCATACATACACGTGTGTCTGTGTGGTTATGTGTGAGTGTATACACACACACATATGCTGCACACATGTGACACCCACCCAATGTGTTAGCTGTAGCGACAGGCTGTGGTGGGTGAGGTCAGGTTAAGGAGAGTCCCTTGAGTGATAGAGACACTCAGAGGAGGGGGACAGTCTATCAGACTGGCCTTCCCATGAGTGCATTCTGGTTTGAGATGATCTAGTGATAGTAAACACTATATTGTGGGGAAGATAATAATTTTGGAGGTCCGATAGATCTGACTTAGAGTCTTAGCCCCCAACATATCTATCTATTTATCTATATCTGTCTATCTCTCCATCCATCTCTCCATCATCTCTATCTCTCCATCCATCTCTCCATCATCTCTAGCTATCAATCATTTCTCTCTCTAGTTATTTATATCTATGTATGTACATCTGTATCCATCTCTGAAAGTCAGACTACCTCTGGAGGATTCCACCAGGCCTGAGAATCCAGATGCCACCCTGCATTGTGCATAGACTTTTCACTCCTCTTTTCCCTCCTACGTGGGCCACGGGGGGCGGGCGCTGAGTCAGGCCTTGAGTTTCCATCCCTTAGACCCTTTCTATTTGTGGAAACAGTGCAGGCGTCCAAATGCCACACCATGTCTTTGTGGGCTCATTTAATGAGAAAATTGAACACAAATGAGGAAGAGTTTGGAGATAATTGGACTCAGGAGGGTTGCTTGGATTTTTGGAGGCAATGAGCAGTTGATAATCTCATAACAAGTACTTATGATGATCTACAAATTGTTCAGAAGCTGAATTCCTTACTTCTGAAGTGCCTTCCCCTACAGCTTTCCTCACAAGGCAAGTTCTTCCTGTGTCTGTAGATGGGTGAGTCTGATCACTTGCAGGGCACCTGTGTGGATGTGAACATGTACATGCTTTCCAGGGATGTCGCTTGTGGGAAAGACAGAGAAGGAGCTCAGGTGCTTGCTGCAGCTCTGCCTTGAAACTTCATTCTTCCCTGCAATCGCAGGCCCAAGAGTGGAGTCCCCGGGCCAGGCTGATAGGTGCCTGCATGCATTTGCACACTGTTAAATCCCCAAGCATAGTTTGGATGAAGAGTTCTTTCTGTTGTTGTTTTGGAAGCCACTGTCAAAAGCCGAATCACTCATCCACTCATCATGGAACAGACGAAGGCAACAGTGCTTTTTCTCCAATGGCAGATTGTCCAGCACGAGGAAAGGAACATAATTGGAAAATAGGCAATATTCACAGAGTGATTACTGTGCCCGTTAATGAGGTTTACACGAAGGCTTCCAGGGAATTAATGAAGAACAGTGATTTTGGCACTCAAGTTGAACAGCTGGACAGCTTGATAAGGGAGCAGACCAGGAGGGCCCGGGGCTTGACGAGGACCGAGGGAAGCTCCTGCCTTGGCTGGCGGCGTCCTCAGTTCCTGCCTGGTCTCACTTCTGCCCTGGAGAGTGAACGTGCTCGTTGGTGTGTGTCCCCTGCCAAGAGGGAGCAGTGCCAGTTTGGCTGGGCTGTGGGCGCCATCTTCCTCGGGCTGTGCTTAAAAGGCAGCCATTTACATTGTTAAATCTCCTCTTTCCACAGATATTCTCATTAGCGATTTGGTGACTTTTGGGGATAGTGTGTCTTGGAGGAAAGCAGCATATACACTTTTGAGTATAAAGCTGAATCTAAATCATGGCCCTGTCATTTAATGTCTGTGTGTTCCTTGGACACATTATTGAGCTGCAGGGAGCTACAGTTTCCTCATCTACAGAAAAGACAGGTTCACCCTCGTGAACTGGTGTGGGATCTGATAGGATCCTCCACACAGCATTACACTGTGCATATGGCAGTCATTGTATCAGTCAAGGTTCTCCAGAGCAGCAGAACCGGTAGGACCTAAAGATGTAGATGCAGATATACATATACCTACAGGTTTTATTTTAAGAAATTGGCTCGTGATTGTAGGGGCTGGCAAGTCTGAAGTTCCTAGGGGCAAGCTGGCAGGCTGGAACCACAGGCTGCAGTTAGTGCTGCAGTCGAGGTGGAGTTGCCTCTCCCCTGGGAAACCTCAGTTTTAAGCTCTTACAGCCTTCAACTGATTGGTTGAGGTCCACTCACAGTATAGAGGGTAATCTCCTTTCCTTGAGGTCAACTCACTGTAGATGTTCACCACATCTACAAAGTGCCTTCACAGCAACACAGACTAGTGTTTGATTAAGTAACTGGAGACTAGCCAAGTTGACATGTAAAACTAACCATCACAGTCCATCTTGTCATGGATATGGCGAGGACCAGGACTGTATCTGGCCCTACGGGGGACTTCTGGGAAAGCATCATTTGCTGGCCCAACATATACTCAGTGTGTTAGCTCTAGGGGAAGTCAGGTTGAGGAGAGTCACTTCAGTGCTAGAGATACTCAGAGGAGGGGGACAGTCTATCAGACCGGCCTTTCCAGGAGTGCATTCTGGAATTTGAGGTGCTGGAGTGGGAGTGAAACACCATGTTGTGGAGAGGATGTTAATTTTGGAAGCTCGGTGGATCTGACTTACAATTTTGGCCTCAACAGCTCTCCTTCCTCATCCCATGTTGTGATAAGTAATTTAATTAACCTCATGATGATCTTTTTCATTTTTACCTTTAAAATGAGAAAAATCAAAGTTACCTTCTAGGCATGTTGTAAGAGTGTGGAGTGTATCTGGCATGATTTAAAAAGCCGGTAAATAATTGTTTCCCTCCCTGTATAGCTGTATAGTGTTCATTGAGTTGTTATACTGTGACATTTGTTTTAATCTAAACATTTTCCCAGAAGGGGTTTGCCATTGGGAACATTGTAGGATGCCAGAGAGTTAAGGAAAGCAGAAAATAATCTGTCAAGATGGGGAAGAGTATGGTGTTCAGGAAAGCCTGGGCTTCCTGTGTTCACATTTTACCATGAGATCTTTGATGAGCAGAAAAGATGGAACAATCTAAATGAGTGCTTTATTCTCAGAGCTGAGAGCGATGGTCGGGCAGAAATGGAGTGTTGTTTCCCAGTGGTTGTGTCTAGACGGGAATGGTAACACATCACCATTTCTAAAGATGAGTATCCACCACTGTCAATCCTGTTTCATGTATCCCCTAGTCTGTTGGGCAGAGGGGATCCTAAATCCAGACACACCTGTCTTCCACCAAGATGTTAGTGCATGACAGTATCGGCACCCTGTTCTGTTTCTGGTCCTGGGGTACGTGACTGTCAGAGATGAACAAGAGAATCTCTGATACCGACACATTCCCGGAAGCTTGACATCCTTCTCTGGTAAAGTGTGTTACTTCGTAGTATGGCACTTCTTAATGCAGTAGAGGTATTTAATAATACCACTGCAATAGACTGAGTGTTTGTGTTCTCCCCCTCGCCTCCCCTCGCCCCCACCCATATGTGGAAATCCTAAGCCCTGATGTGATGGTATTAGGATGTGGGGCCTTTAGAAGGTAAGTATGATTAAATGAGGTTGTGAGGGCAGAGCCCCTATGAATGGGATTAGTACCCTTAGAAGAGTCCCCACCATGGTCTTCACCAGGCGAGGACACAATGAGAAGTCAGCAGTCTGCAGCCTGAAAGGGGGCTCTCATGAGAACCTGACCCCGGTGGCACTGTGATCTCACACTTCCAGCCTCCAGAACTGTGAGAAATAAGTTTCTGTTGTTTGTAAGCCCCACCCCCCCTCTATGGTGCTTGGTTGAAGCAGCCTGAAGTGACTAAAACAACCAATGTGAAATTAGTAATCTGTAGTCATATACTAATCTGGTACACCTCATGGAAAAAAACAGAAAGCAAGCAGAACCAGTTGCATTAAATATATCTGCATTTATTTATAAGCTCTCTGTCTTTGTCTCCTTGAGGCGGCTGTGAACTTGAAGGACGGGTGGTTTGTGTCCATCTCTGTGCTCCCTAGTCTGGCACAGGGCCAGGCACGTTGTCGGGGTGTAGGATGCCTGCTTTTTGGACGAGCAGACACACTGAGGGGCTTCTCAGTCCATGTTGTGCTGTTGGCCTGCACAGCTGTTGAGGCCTGACTCTGCTTACGGGATGAAATACTTCACACAAAGGGAAACTCGGTGATGGACCAGAATCCCAAGAGGAATGTCATCTCAGAGGGACTGAATGACGGAAGGGACAGCCCAGGGAGTCCTGCACCATCTGTGCCTCTGACCCGAGGTGGACGTGGGATTCAGTGAGGTCCTGCCCATGACAGCTCACCCTGGCGGGACAAGGCTCACTGGGAGGCTCTGGTTTGAATCCCAGTTTTCCTTGGAGACTTGAATGGATAGAGGTGGCATCATGGTGTGCAGTAGGAGAGCCATCACTCATGGGCACAACTAGGGAAGTAATGACTGGGAGAAGACGAGACATGCCAAAAAGCCTTGTCTAAAACGAGCCTGCTGGTTGTAGGTTATGGGCAGGTGAGCTGCTCTGTCGGAACCATAGGAAGGCAGAGGGGGGCGAGCATGATTTTCAGTGTGTTTCAGAGCATGTCGGAGTTTTACATAGCCTCATGGTCCAGCCTTCTGGGGCTTTTACTTCTGGAGTTTTGGATATTATTAAGTGCCCTTGAGTTGTGGACAAACAAATTAGGTTTTAATGTCCATATTTACATGTGTCAATCATTTTCTGTGTTTGCCCACCCAGATTAAACCTATCAAAATAATTTCTAAAGGTCTCTCTTAATGACATCATCATGTCCCCAAGGTTGACATCTCAGAGTCATCCTTACAAACTTCCTCCTTCCATCTGATCTCCCCTTTCTTTGTCCCTCCTTGCTTAGGTTAGCTAATTGAGCACAGAGCCCCAGCTTGTCTATTTCCTTCTGATATCTCCAGCAGGGCTTTTCCTCTCCATCTGCCCCAGGCCTGGATGAGGTTTCCATCATCTCTGGCCTGGAGTATTGTGGTAGCTGCAGCCCAGTCCCCTCCTTCCTGTGTCTCCTAATCCATCATTCTCATGCTGCCAGAGTGGTTTTTTCTAAAGCTCAGAGCAGCTCATGTCAGTCCCTGGATGAGCCTCTTTGTTTATTCCTCTTTGCCTCTAGAAAAAGTTCAAGACTTAACATGTCATACAAAGCTGTTCTCAGTGGGGCTCCATCCTTCCTGGCCTTGGGCTTTCCCTCTATAGACTAAATTTCTACTTTACCATTCTCTAAATCTAACATACTCTTCTATCTTTCCAAGATTTGGGAATTCCTTTTCTCCTTGGAAAGCCAATTTATTTTTTCTGCCTGTGAGACTCCCACTTAATCCTTCAAGACTCAGGTTTATTTGGTTGAACTTAGTTGCCTGCAAACAATTACGGAGGAGGTGTTGAGACTGGCAGACTTCTCCGGAGTGCCCTGCTTTTGTCTAGTGGAAATTCTTCAGCTGAAGCCATGAGCACCCCACAAGGGAACCTAGTTTGTTCATGTCTTTACTTGCTCTGCTAAATTGTGTTTTATTAATGTGTGTGATGGTCCTGATGCCCGGGCTACTGTGCTAATGACTGATAATTGCCTTAATGACCTATTTGTAAGAAATACAGAAATACCAGTAGGAATGAAACCAGACCCACCACAGCTGGCTGTGTAATAGCCCTTTGACTGACTTTGGGGAGGAACAGTCTGTGGATTTCTGGCAGATAAAATAGGGAAGAACTCTGAGTTAGCCACTCTTCCTTGAATACCAAATCTATCCATCTTCCACTTGCAAGTTAACCGTGTTTGTATCAGTCAGGAAGCTGGTATGCTGGCCGCAGATCTCAGTGTCATACAAAATATGTTTCAACCCCAAACTGCATGGCCATTCAAGGTCCCCTGTGGCTCTCCTCCATGCCTCCTTCAACTCTGGGATGCAGGATAGTGAGGCGACCTCCATCAGGACCATTGCTGTTCTTCATGGCAGAGAGAGGAGGGCACACACTGGTTCCTGAAGCTGCCTCTTAATTGCTTATGTGCTATGTCATTGGCCAGAGTAAATCACCTGCCCCATGCCTGGGAAGAGTAGTCTTATTTTGATGTGCTCAGGGCTCAAAAACTGGTATTTGTGAACAGCCCGAGGTCCACCATATCACAGTACAGCGGCACATTCCTGTGCCCTATAGAGTTTAGTTCCAAAGAGCCAATAGAAAGATGTCATTGAGGCTCAGTGAGTACTGTGAAGAACATGGGCATGGGATTCAGCCAGTCCGTGGTTCACATCCTGACCACCACTTAACTGCCTGTGTGACCTTAGTCAATGGACCTGACCTCTCTCAACCTTAGTTTATCTGTAACATGAAATCAGTAATACCTATCTTATTTATAGGATGGTTATGGATTAAGTTTGATAATGGATTAGAAAGCATCTATAATTTATCAAGGTCTCTTTCACAGTGAAGAATCCCATGTCTGTTGTGTGCACACTATTGTGGTTGATATCTGTGCCCTCCCACCTGGATCCACACTCTCATGTTGAAATGTGGCTAGTGTGGCTGAGGAACTGGATTTCAAGTTGTATTTAATTTTAATCATCTAAATTTTAAAACCGAAGCAGTGTAAATTATTTTTTCTTTGAACACAAGTTTATTGCGCTCAAAATATTTCTCCTTTAAACCCAAGGTTATTTGTTTGGAGGGACTTTATTTTACATTAATCATTGGAAATTTAGCATCCAAATTGAGATGTGGTGTAAATGCAAAATTTTGAATATTTAGTATAAAAACAATGTAAAATAGCTCATTGGTTATTTTTACACTGACTACGGGTTGAAATGATAACATTTGGGATATACTGGGTTAACTAAAATGTTATTAAAATTAATTTCACCTGTTTGTTTTTAGTTTTTTTAATGTGGCAGCTAGAAAATTTAAACTTATATATGGTGCTAATATTGTGTTTCTATTGGGCAATGCTGGTTTAGAGAGACAGAGAATGAGGTCCATGCCTTACTAGGATTTCATTCTGACTATTCATGTGTTCGTCTAGTCCATCCTGACAACCTCCTCTGTGTACAGCACTGTGCTAAGCTCTTGGGAATCAGTACTGATCAAAACACACACGTTTTCTGAGCTCACCGCTCCACTGAGGGATGGGGGCTAATGCTATAATTGCATATGTACATTAGTATAAACTGTGGTGCACCATGTCAGACAGTGCAGGTGGCTGGGAAAGCATGCGACTTAGGACCTGCTCTTTTTAGTACATTGGGTAGGTGAGTGGGGTTAGGGAAGTATTTGCTGAGATCCTATATCAGGAGGAGGAGATAGATGAAGGCGGGCCTGGCATTTGGAGAGGAGTGTGTGTGCTAGGCAAAAAGTGAGCGCTTAGGTCCTAGGGCTGAGAAGGAGATGGCCTGTGGCTACCACCGCCCCTCTCTTCATCTCATCCTTTTCAGCTTTATTAATAGTTCGTATTTCATGGGAAAATGCAGAAAGGATGGTCTCCTGAAACGTGTGAACATAGAATGCTTTTTCTGCATCTCAAAGAAGTGTGGCTCCAGGGCCAGCTTACCTCCAGGAAGGGATCTGCCTACCACGTGGGACTGCGAGCATCCTCACCACGGGGAAAGTTCCATGTCTCACTTATGTTGTGATCCCAGGGTTGTGCAAAGTGCCTCATACTTTGAAAACACTGCACTCCTTTTGATTGCTTAGAATTCTGTATTACTGGAAAGGGCTCGTTAATCTGGTTACCCCCATTTACTTGTGCCTTTGTGGTGGGGGGCCTGCCAGGGGGTGTGTATCTTCCCTTGCTGACTCCTCCCAGCACTCTGGCCAGGCTCCATCCTTCTTTTTCCAGGTAAGGGGATGGAGGAACTTAAAAAGTAAAGACTTGGTTATGAAAACAAATGCATATTGCACTTATTACATGCTGGTCCCTATTCTAAGCATTTCATAGGGATTAACTCATTTAATCCCCAGCCGTCCTATGAAGCAGATACCATGGCTGCCATCTTTATTTTTGCAGATGATGAAACTGAGCACAGAGAAGCTGAGTGATTTGCCCAGGGTCACACAGTTTGGAAGTGGCAGAGCTGGATTTGGGTCCAGGGAACGCTGTTGCCAAGGCTTTCTTCTATGAGTGGAGATATATATATATATCTTTGCTACCCCAGACTGCCTATCAAGCTATGTTTCTGGAAGTCTCATGTTTGAAAGTGCAAGAAAGAGGATTTGAGATCAGCTCTGAGTCTTACTGTCTCCCTCTGAGCAGTGTAGCTGGCATCACCGAGAACCTCCTAAGGTCTGAATACTGTTCTTGGGTCCAGAGTTCAAAGATGAATAAGCTATCTTACCATTTTCAAGGAGCTTATAGTTGGAGAGATGTCATATTACAGTTGATTTTGGTATAATGATAACAGCTATGTTCCTGGAAAGTGTTCAAGGAGTGATTGTTCTCTTCCAGTATGTGATTATGTAAAGAGGTATTTCTGTGAAGGTCTTGTAAGCATTGCATCTCAAAAATGTGCCAGGTTCATTTATAAGGCTCTAGATTGTCCCAGAGGCCAAACTGACAGACTGCACCATTCTAAGGGGTGTCTCTAGTTGAGACACATTTAATTTGCTGCAGCTGTTCCTGGTTTTGGTTTTACAGTCATGACTGATCCTCCCAACTCTTCCAGAAAACCTTGCATGAGTCCACTTTGCTTCTCTTATCTTCTTCCTTCCAGGTGATGTAGCCTGCTTGCTCACTCATTCATTCATCTACCTGTGCATTCATTCATTTCATTCATTCATTCCACAAGCACTTTTGCCTACTGTATTTTGGGTTTGTTTTTTTTGGCGGGGGGGGAGTCAGGCACTATTCACGGTGGTGAACAGAACAAAGACTGGCCATAAGCTTAAATTCTAGTGAGGGGCAGTGAAAGACATCAGAGACTAAAGTTGCAGGATTTCATTTACATGAAGTATCTAGAACAGGTGATGTGTAGAGACAGAAGGCAGATTGGCCATTAGCAGGGCCAGAGGGGGAAGACTTCCCAGTGGGTAGGGGGTCTTGCTGTGGAGGAGTGGAAATGTTTTGAAACTAGATAGAGGTGGCAGTCACACATCATTGTAAATACACTGAATTGGCAGTGGGTTTGCTCACTTTAAAATTGCTAACTTTATGTGATGTGGCACTTCAGTTTAATACATTTTTAAAGATAGTAAAAAGTTCTAGTGAGGGGAGATAAGCACTAAACAAAGAAAGTTCTAGTGATAGTGAAAATTTTAGAAATGGAAGAAAAGAAAAGAAAGGGGAACAGGGCATGCTGGGTGGAATGATGGGTTTTCATTGCAGACATGGTTGTATTAGGACAGGCTTGAGAGAGGCTGTGGGAGGTGAGGGCAAGGATGTTCCTGCAGAGAGCTGAATGAGAGTATGTTCTCTGTGCTCCAGGAGCAGGCTGGGTGAGGAACAGAGCTAGCCCCCCATTGCCGGTGTGCAAAGTAGAAAGACACCCCTACAGTGCAGGGATCCCCAGAGGGGTACACTGATTTCAACCCTTTCTGTCCAGCAGAGAGGATATAATGTGTATGTGCCACATGGTGGCCCTGCTATGAGTTGAGGTCAAACCAGGAAAATTGCACATTAGGGTCTTTACTCTGAATGAAATGGGGAGCCACTGGAGGGCACCCAGCACAGGAGAGACATGACCTGGCTTGCATTTCAAAAGGATCCTTCCAGCCAGTGTGTCGAGAAGATACTAGGGATAACGTAGATTGGGAAATTGGATAGGAAACTTAAGACAGTAATTTAGGCCAGCGATGCTGCTTGCTTGGATCAACATTGCGGTAGTGGTGGGAGAAAGTGGTGGGAGAAAGTGGTGGGAGGTACTCTAAATTCGAAATGTGTTTTTAAGGTGAGTTCAGCAGGATCTGCTGCCACATTGGATATGGAGGCTGAAGAAAGGACGGCATTGCTTGTAAATCTGCTTTCTTACTTGAGCAGCTAGCTGGAAGTGGAGTGGGCTTCCATTTACTCTTAACGAGGACGATTACAAGAGGAACCAGTTTGGGAGGGGATATTGTTTGGTTTTAGTCTTACTGAATTAGTGGGCTTTTTAGATATTCTACTGAAGACACTGGGCTGGGCAGTTGGACATGAGCCTGGGCTTCTGGAACAAGGTTGGGATAAGGAGATTTAGATTGGGAGTTGCCAGCATTTAAGGCCATGGGCCTGGCTGAGGTCAGCTAGAAAATAGTACAAGTAGAGCAGAGGAGACGGAACTTGGCCACATTCTGTCCATGCTCTGGGAAAATAAAATCTGGGCTGCATTGGGAACATTGGGAACTAGTTTAGTCAGTTTTCAAAAACAGATGTTTCGTTAAAGCGAAGAGTTGCAGTCTTATTCCCAGGGGAAGATAAAAGTAGGTTGCTCAAGGTATCAGAACCACACAGATATACAGCTGGCTGTCTGCAAGTGTTCATGCGAAGCGATGCCCAGGTATGTATGGTAGGTGTTTATTGGACTGAACAGCAGTGGGCTGGCCTATGGGTCTCTCACAGGCCTGTTTTTCATGACTGCATCCCCAGGAACTAAGAAATTATCTGGTCCTAGGAGGTGCCAAATACATGTTTGAGGAATGAATGGATGGATGGATGGTCCTTGCCCTCTGTGCCTGAAGACCAACATGGCAAGATCTAGTTTCACTATTTTGTTAACTCATGGTTTGAACCAAAGAGGCTTGTGTATGCCTTGGATATTAGAGATAAAGCCCACCTTCAGAGGATGAAGATTCATCACATTTTGCACATTTTGCTCTGAAGGCAGTTCCCCAAAAGAAATCTGAAACTGCTCTGAACAAAGGCAGCGTTGTTCGAATAGCGAATGACTTCCCAAGAAGACTGCTCTGGCCAAAATTCATCTGGGTGTGTGTGCAGAAGAGAGGTGACTCCACAGGCTGGACTGCTCTCCACAGACAGGCTGCTTCCTAGGGAAGCCCTTGGCTGACATCCGAGAACGTGGATTTTGGGACGGTTCCCACCTCAGGTTGAGGCTCACTGTGCCTCAACTGTTTAGCAAAAAATACATAGTGTGTGCTGAACACTGTTTTCCTTTTGGGAGTCTAGAATTTGGGTACATGGTAGACAAAGGATACCTACCTGCCTGACCAGCCCCAATAAAAACCCGGGCACTGAGTCTCTAAGGAGCATCCCCGGTCAACACATTTCACATGTTGTCACAACTCATTGCTGGGTGGATTTAAGCACGTCCTGGGTGACTCCACAGGGGGAAGGCTCTGGAAGCTGGTGCTTGGTTCCCTCCAGACGTTGGCCCATATGCACCTTTATCCTTTGCTGGTGCCTAGGCCTGGCTTAGAGAAACTGACACCCTCCTCTTTTTGGTTGTTTGCTTTATTAAGTAATCAGTCATGTCACTTATGGGCCATTGAATGCCATTAGCATTTCCTGGGTCCCAACTGTATACATATCACATCTGTAAAATGTCCAGCTCTCCAGGCTAGTTTGTCTCTAGAAACCTACTCACCACGGCATAGACTTGCTCCCAAGACATTTCCATACAGGGCACTGTATAGACTCAGAGATGGTCAGGGCATAGACAAATAAAATCTCAATTTAAGAGAGAAAATATGAGTTCTGTGAAAGCAGAGCCCTAGAGCCTTGGGGAAATAAAGCACTCTGCCACTTGCGTGATGTCACAGTAGCTTTTCTCAAGGAGGCTTATGACCCTTGTCTTCAGGGAGTTGCAGAGGTGACTGTAAGACATTGGCAGAAGGTAGTGGTTAGGAAAAGGAATACTTGGCTGCTCTCTGGTATGTCTCACTCTTCTTTAGGTTTTGTCATTCTGTCCTTCCATGCCCCCATCTGCTCATCCATCCAGTTGTCCATCTGTCTACTCACCCACCACCCACTCATCCGTCTGTTGCCAGACAGCCTGTTCCCCCACTGAGGATTGGTGTATGCCAGGCAATATGCTGGGCACTGGGGTGCCGAAATGAATTGATTAGTGTCTCTGCCCTCCTGGTGAATGGTCTGGGGGAGGGAGACAGGCATGGAAACACTGCTTCAGGTGGGAAGTGATGTGCCTAAGTCTCTCTCTGGGATCACAGGAGCATGTACCTAATCCATCCTGGTGGGGAGAGATGGCAACCAGTGAGGCTGTCACCCTACCATGTGTCCAAGGAGATTATCAAATCAAGGGGACCAGTGTGGGGCATGTTCCTGGTCCCTGTCTTCATGGCCACTTGAGCAAAGGAGGGGGGAAAACCTCCTCCCACGGGAGTTCCCCAAAGGTTCATTAAAAATATTCTTTTTATTTGGCATTAAGATGACTCAGAGCACCTTTAGTATGCAGTAGGGACATAGCCATTCCCGAGGGCAGGGGCAATTACTCTCCTCCCCCTGCCAGTGGTAACCAGAGGAAGACACCCAAAGTGAGTGGCCTGGACCATTCAGCGAGCCCAGGACCTCTTCTCTGGAGGCTGCGGTGTGGAAGCCCCGCCCCTGGTGCCCTCTGTGCCCCTCTGGTTGTGGAGCCAGCATTCGGAGTTGAAGATGTCAAATTAAAGCTTTTATTTTTGACTTGGCCTGGGGTCAGAATTCCTCTTATTTCTGATTTATCTTTTGTTTGAGAAACTTGGGCTGGTTTCTGTGTTCAGAGCTTTCTCTAGTCACCTCTGCCTCCACCACATCTTCCCTTTGCACAGATGTTTGTTGACCCTGCAAATTTTCCAAGTTAACGAGCACATATTTCTTTTCAGGACTTCTCATAGGTGGTCCGAGCGAAAGAAGGTTATTATTTTCACATGTATTATTTTCACATGCAAGCAAAACTGACAGCAAATGCTGCATGTGGGGCACTGTTGTAAGTGCTGGGTATGGTTTGTTTCTTATTTTTGTGGGCTGCTTGCCCTCCTCATTTACATATGAGGATACTGAGTCATAGGACGGTTTAGGAATTTGCTCAGCTAATCTTTGATTTAAATAAAAAAAGTGAGACCCTCAAAGCAGAATTCATGCAACGAACAAAAATGGATAAGTTGGACTTCAAATTTAAAGTGCTGCTTTGGCAGAGGAGTCTGTTAAGAGGAGGCTGAAAACATGTAGCTCCTGACTGGGAGAAGAGTGTGCACATCGTGCATCTGGTGAAGGCTTCTCTCCATAACCTATGGAGCTCTCTCCAAACCCAACAGGAAGAAACCAAACAGCAAACTTAGAAAATAGGCAAAAGACTTAGACATGTCATCAAAGAAAATGTATGGATGGCAAATAAGCAGATGAGAAAATGTCCCACAGGATCGGGGGAATACGAATTGAAACTGTCGTCAGCTACCACTGCATGCCTATTAGAATGACTAAAATGAAAAAATACTGGCAGTGCCAAATGTTGGTGAGAATGCAGAAAAATAGTATCTTTTGTGGAAATGTGCAATGGTGCAACCACTCTCGAAATCTGTTTGACAGTTCTTTAAAAATTAAATATTAGATACCATACAGTCCATTAGTCATACTCCTGGGCATTTATCCTAGAGAAATGAAAAAACTTTTGTTTTCACAAATACTGATAGGAGCTTTCTTTGTAATAGCTCAAAACTGGAAACTCCCTGAATGCCCTTCAACAGTTGAATTATTATTATTATAAACTAGGATTTTTTTTTAAATTTGAGAAATACCAATTTTTTTTGGCAGCTTTTTGAGGTAGAACTGACATAAAAACATGTTTCATATATACAGCTTGATTAGTTTGGACGTAAGCATACCCCTGTGATACCATCACTATGAAGTAATAAACATATTCATCATCAGCAGGTGACATATTAAATAAAATGTGGGATAGCCACACAGTAGAACACTGCTTAGTAAGGAAAAGGCGTGAACTTCAGGTGTGTAACCACTGAGATGGATCTTCAGGGCATTATGCTTAGTGGGAAAAGCCAATCCCCAAAGGTTACGTGTGTGTGATTTCCATAACATTCTCTAAATGACAGAATTATGGAACTTGGGAACAGAGGAGTGGGTGCCAGGGCCTGGAGTGGGGATGGGGTACGATGAGGGAGTTTCTGGGGGTGTTAAAGCGGTTCTGTATCCTGATTGCGGTCGTGGTTACGCACAGCCATCTATACGTGTGATAACATTTCTTGAACTGTATCCAAAGACAAACACTAGTGCACAGAAACACTACTGAAATCTGAGTAAGGCCGAAATCTAAGTAATTGCGTTGTGGTGAGGCAAATTTCTTGATCTTGATAATCACTGTAGTTACAGACAAGTCACCATTGAGGGAGACTGGGTGAAGGGTACACAGGACTCCTGCAATTTTTTGTGAATCTATAGTTATTTCAAAATAAAAATAAAGTTTTAAAAAAGGAAATATTTAGTAGTCACAGCATTGGATACAGTCCTTGCTTGTCTGAGGCTTACTGTGTGATTTACAGCGGTGTGGTATTCCTACATTAGATTTTTCAAAACGAATGGGTCAGGGCATAACAAAAAGTTTTGCTGCATAGAATTAGGTGTCTTAGTAATTAAGACAGGCAGAAAGTGTATGGGGCAGCTAACATATTCTTTCGGCAGCTAACATATTCTTTCTCCCTGCTTCTGTCTGATTATAGCAGGCACACATGCATGAGCGTACACAGCCAACTCTAGTTTATACTCCAAATCCCAGCTCCAGTGTAGCCTCATCTATGGAGAGGTGTCTGTTTTGCTTTGCTGCACACCAAATATGTCTCTATACCAACACATAAAATATTCTTCCTCCAAAACACCAAACTTTCCACTTTTAGCCAGTGACTCTTGCTGCTGTTTATCAGAATGCTCGTATCTATATCTTTACAAAAACAGGCACCCTTTTTTGTTAGTTAGTTGTCTACTTATTTGTCTCCATTGCACGGATTATGTGTTTGTTTTCACAGTAGCCTGGCCATATTGTTGCTCTAGAAATGCTTCCCAAGTGAACAGATAGCAGACAGT
Organism: Smutsia gigantea; assembly: GCA_032199065.1. Lineage (NCBI taxonomy): Eukaryota > Metazoa > Chordata > Mammalia > Pholidota > Manidae > Smutsia > Smutsia gigantea. The sequence continues at coordinate 19,929 of JAVSCE010022418.1, forward strand.
AGCTTGCCCTCCTCTAGTCTAACTTACCATGGGTAGTCTTGCATCCTGCCCATGGGATTACAGGTGTAGTAGTCTGCTACTGACAACATTTTGCAAGGGACCATGCATATCTCTGGCTCACCATCCTGGTATGGATTGAGTTGCTATCAGTTATTTCTTGTAGAAAAAGAAAACTAGGAATTTGGAGGAAGATCACTGCATAATGGTGTCCAAACCAACTGGGCATACCTGAAGCCAGAGTTCACCACTGTGGTGCCCAAGGTCCCCAGTGGTGGTGCTCTTAATTGAAGGCCGTTGTGTTGGGTGGGAAGTTGAAATGCCTGACTTTGAAAGGTCCTTCTGCCTCAGAGTCTCTTTGGCTGCACCTGAGAGCAGTATGGAAAGCCCTTGTGGAGAATTATTTCTCACGAAGGGTTTAGGGAGGGTATCATGGTGCCTGCATTTGTTACCTGCCTATGGCCCCAAAGAAGCTAGCCTAGAGCCACTTAGCCTTTGCGCATGCCCTGCTGGAGCCTAAAAGAGCTCGCGGTGGCTGGGACCTGGAGAAGGTGTCAAAATTCTTCATCCACTGTGTGGAGCCACAGGGACCAGGGTGGAGCATTCCTGATGCAAAATAGGCCACGTGCGTGCCTTGGTAAAGCCTGGGGAAGAGGAAGGGGCTGTCATCTGCCAAGCGCTCGCTTACCATGGCGGCTCCTTCCATCAGGTCTCCCGCTGAAGCCCTAGGGATCCCCAGGAGGTGTCGCTCTTCCTTTCCAGAGCTTTCGCTGTGCTCCTCCCGGACACCCTGTAGGGTACAGTATACATGTTCGTTTGTATAGATAAGTGCAGGTTGTGTGTATGTGTGTAACACCCACACGCACTGTTTCAGGTATTGCTGGGTATGTGGCACTTAGTGCGGTCTGTAAGGCACGCAACAGTCCTGCACGTTAGGATATGGGCCCCATTTTGTAGATGGGCAGAATATTATTAGGGCGGGGTGGGGAGGGATGGTTAGGTAACTTCCTTAGAGGCATAGAATAAATGGTACAACTGGGATAAGACTCCGATTAGGTTATCTTCAGAACCGGTGTCTTCAGTTTACAGTTTATCTCCAGAACATTTTACAAATGTGTAAAGAAACAGACGGGTGGAAGAGGAAAGGACATTGAGATCCCAGAGCTCAGTCACTGTGTCCATCAGGATGACTTCGTTGTGCAGACAGAATCTAAAAACTGGATCACGCAGTCTAGGGAATACTCTGGAAGTCTCCCGTCATCGAGAACTCCAGGGTTAGGGCAGGTGAGACTGTGTTTCCCACAGTTTTCTACTCCGTGTCATCTTCTCTGTGCTTCCCTTTCCACAACCTGCATTGGTACTTTAGCCACGGGAGCTCCTCAGACCCATGTCTGCCCTGAATCAATCACCGTGGTGTGGGGGCTTTGATCACACTGACTGTATGAGATGGTTGGAAACAACCATGAAACTTGAGGTGATGGAACTCCTCCTCAAACCCAAACAACTGGCTGATACGCGTGCTTTGGGAAGAGGAAGGAGGAGAAAATGTTTGAGGAGTAAGCAAGCAGACAACAGTGTCCAAAAGCCACAGATGTCCCCTACATTCAGGCAGATGTGGAGCAGTGGGGGTCTTCTTTCCTCCCTCATTCCTCTGCCTGCTTCTGAATTTACTGGAAATCTAGCCACCCACGAATCCACCCCTCCCCACCTGTTTCTAATATTCTTTGTAGGTTCTCCCTTGAAATAACACATTGCCACATGCTTTTAGAAGAACCTGTAGCCATGTCACCTTTAAGGTAGAAATGTCCTTTCCTCTTCCACCCGTCTGTTTCTTTACATTTTCCCAGGCTCTCCACAAGAGAGACGTGGCTGTTTTCTTTCTCTTAGTTTCTTTTATTGTGTTCTTCTCTGGCATGATAATCGTACAAGGAAACTACTGCTCCTGACACCACTCTTCCTTTGATTGACTATTTTAAAGGTTCATTTTGCTTTTCTTATTAGAGTTTTGGGTCGTGTTGGATGTTTTCTCTCCTCCCCGACACCCAAGTTGTGTTAAGAGCCATGGCTTCCTCCAGGTCCCTCCTTTCTAATGTTTCAGAGTCTCAGCTGTTTGTTCTTTACTCATTGACAGTGACTCTTAGAAGAGCTTCCCATAATAGATTAGACTGAATTAGATAATGCAGGCATTTATGATTATATTACCTGTTAATATTTGAGCACTTCCTGTGTTTTAAGCATTATATATGTATTAACTCATTTAGACATCACAGAACCCCTGTGAGATAGGTACAGTCTTTATCACATTTTACAGATGAAGAAACTGAGGCCCAGAGGTCCCAACTGACTTGCATGAAGTCACATGGCCTATGTAAAGGTGGCAGAGGCAGTGTAGTTTGCACCTCGGCAGTCTGGCTCCAAAGGTTACATTCTTAATCATTATGTCTGCATGTTTACACACACACACACACACACGTAAAACCCCATATACATGTATCCATTAATGTATATGTTCTCTTGATTGCTGTGAGAATCAAATTGGTTACATCTATATAAACATAAATATAAGCAAGTAGCAGTGATCCCTATTATGGCCAAGAATTGATCAAATACCTGCTGTAGGCCAGGTATTGTGCTAACTGCTTAGTTGGATTACTCCATGCTGAGTTTTCAAGAGCCCTACAACTTAACCATATTATTACTTCACTTTTTAGATGAGGTCATTGAGACGGAGAGATTTCAGTCATTTCAACCAGGTGACAGAGTTTACAAAGGTGGAGCCTGGATTTAAACCTCTTTGAAGATCAGTTCTCTTAAAATAGAATGAACAGAAACTAGTACCACTCGTCGAGTCCTAGTCCATAATAGAGACGGAGCAAACGGTCCTTGCACTGTCCTACCACAGCTGTCCTCTGGTATGGCAGCCTCATTTTACATGACCAGTGTTTGTTCCCTCTCAGTCCTGAGTATCCCGCTTTGGGCTGTTGTGTCTGTGGCTACTGGACCTATGGGGAAACTGAGTTTAGAGAATTTATGTGACTCACTGAAGGCCACATGGCAATAAGAGGGCAGGTTCAGTTTGAACTCTGATCTGTCTGCCCAGAGAGTCCCAGCGACCACCTGTCAGAACCACCTGGCTCCTCTGAGACTCGCTGCCTCTGAGATCCTCCCAAAAGCACTTAGGGCTGCAAAGACTGTCTGCGGGCGGAGATGCTCTGTGCTCCAGCCCGAGCCCTCAAGGCCCAGCTGGGACTCCGGTGCCAGGACAATGCCAGAGCTTTTGGCCCCCCCACCTGAAAAGAATCAAACTGAGACACCATCTTTTGTGGTCCAGTCTCTGGGAAGAGACAGCTGCAGTCTGCTTCATCTGCAAATTATTCACAGACTGTCTGCGCAGACCTTTGGGCCCAAGCACATGCTTCATGGACCTGAATGTGGGTCCTGGGAAACTCCTGCACATGTGAGTTTAGGAGGGTGGGCGTTGCATCAGCATGAACTCACCATCTGCATGCTTTCAGCCTTATCATATCTGAGCCCAGCTTTCCCCTTTGCATTAATAAACTTCTTTATTTTCCTTGTAGTTGTAGGAGAGCTCTTACAGAAAACTTGGAAGCCAAAATATATTCTTTTGTTGCAAAAAACCCCAAACCAAAAGACAAACCAGAATCTACCTCTATCAATTCTGTCTATATTTGCTTTTATTTATTTTTAGATCTGTTTGCCTGGAAGCAAGAGACTCACACCACCTCTTCTTTTATGATTATGACAGAATCAATAAGAGGACAGATTCTTAAAGGAAAAAGGGGCTCTCCTTATTTAAATACAAGATCTGGAGTGATGAGAAAATAATGCAGACATGCTGCGTGGTTAGGAGATGAGTTGGAAGAAGTTCTATTTAAGGAGAAGGATTTTTCCCAGTGTTCTTGGGGGAGGCAGGAGGGACTCTGAGAGTGACATTAGCCATCCATCTTCTAGAATAAAAGCAGTTCTCCTGAGAGAGGAAGTGGAGTTCTTCACATCACTGCAGCCTGTGCTGGGTTCAGCTTATCAAGTGGGAATTGGGTGGTTGAGCTTTCTGTTTCCTACAGTAGAATTGGAATAAAGCTAAATTCAAGTCCTAATTTCAGTAAATATGGGGGAGCTGTCAGAGCTCCTGCTCCCTGGTTTGGAGGGATTTTCTACTCAGTTGTGGAGGATATTACCTAGAAAGAGCAGGCTGAGACTTCCTTTGCTGTCCTCATTTCAACTTGAAAAGTCTAGGATCCTTTATCAGGTGGGGGGTGGTTGGCGGACTCCTTCTCTCCCCCAGCTCTTTTTAAAATTGACAGTCCTGTAAGCACTCCAGGGTGATGTGAGAGAGAGATTGAAATTTTAAACTTTCGGAACATGTTTTCCAGCTCTTCCTGGGATCACTAATGGGAATAATAATGTCCTTTGAGCACCTATCTCTGAGATGCCTTAAGAGCGTGGTAAACAGCTCATAAATCTTCATGGCATTGCTTGCGATAGCTCGGCCAGTCATGGAACTCCCTCCTCTGGACACACTCAGGGCTCTTTGTTCTTGTTGTGAAACGCTGTTCACGGATATTAAAAAAAGAGAGTACTCAGCAGATGAGACGGTCAGGATTAGTCTCTTTGGCCTCTTACCCGGGCCCACCATTTCCTTTCTTTTTTTCATGGGTGAGGTTTTTTTCATATGCGAGGTTTGCCTCACAGAGCCGGCAGAGAAATCTGTTCTTCTGGGAAGTTGGAAATGGTTGGATAGGGAAGCGGAGAGAGGTGTTGGTGTGGACGGTGGGGGCAGGGGGCTTGGCAACACCTGCATTTCCCGTGGAGGAAAAGCCTCCAAAATGTGTTGTGTTTCATTTGTGTACTTTGTTTTCATCTTTAAACTGTACTAGTCTGGTTTGTAATGCTGTTCTGAGGACGTGAAAAGTGCCTCTCATTCCTTCTTGTTCCCCCAACATCCTACCCTCTTTGGGGGAGACGTTCCCTAACAGCAGGTTTTCCTGGTCACACCTTTGCCCTCCTAACATTTCTAATCCCAGAATGCCAGCAGCCAGAGCACGTTCTATCAGAGAGAGTGAAAATAACACTGGCCTTAGGGTTGATGCGTCTGGGTGTGAACATGGCCCCCCTGCTGGCTTGTAGGGGCACCTTACTTAGCACCCCACTTAGCCTCTCTGGCATCACGCTCCTCAGATAGAAAAGGGGTCAAATGATAGTAAAGTCTACCCATTAGGGCTGTTGTGAGGGTTGAATGAGACTGTATCATCCAGTGCCTGTCCTAGCATGTAGTAGGCTAGCATTTGTAACAAATACGATCCATAATGATTTCTTTTCCCCTTAGATGCAAATAAGACTTAGAGTATTTTTCCTAGAAAAATGGTGGTAGTTATAGTAGTACTAGTAGTAGTAGTTTATACTTATAGTACTAGTACTAGTGTGGGTAGTAATAGTAGTCATAAGCCTTCGCTCAGCTTCCATATGAAAGACTACAGTGATTTTGATGTAATCATCTGTCCGATTGTTATACAGAAAAATAATAAGCTGCTAATATTATGCTACTAATCCTAACAATATGTTAAATTATAATATGATATTAACTATTGATACTAGTAATATATTGTTAATATTACGAGCTCATAATATCATGCTAATCATATCATAGCATGCTCATAATAATATACTAATAATAATGCTACTTAGCAGCATTATTTCTACAGAAGTGTATCCATAAAATGCCCGGTAGCCTAATGACAAGGCATTGTTCACCATAAAACGTTCCACACACACAGGTGAATTTCCAGAAGAAAGGACACTTTTCCCTTTAAGCAGCCAGATTTCCAAAAAACAAAATAAAAGCAAAAACACATGATGATGTGATGAATTATGTTCTAAACTCTTATTTCTCTCCCTGTTTAGAGAGAAAGGACTGAATAGTACTTAGACTTTTCATAATGTGACTCATCCCACCTTGGTGTCATACTGTCCTCCACGGGAATCACTGAGGTGTGAAGAACACTGGGCCCCAACAGCAGACGGCCCCAGACTAGGGTGCGTTTGTCATTTCTGCGGCTGCTTTTTATTGTTGCCCTTCCCTGAGCCCCGCGGTCAGCTGTCAGAGTGCTGTCAGACGGTCCTCACCACACCTAAATTGCTTGGTGAAGGTTTGAGGGTGGCTTCCTCTTCCTCGGTATAAAGCATATAGACTTTTTAATTTGAACTCTTTATCTCGTTACTCATGGGCTTTTTCATTAACTTCTAGAAAAGTGGGTTCTTCATTTAAAAGTCTTGTCTTCATAGCTAAGACAAGTTACAAAACAGAGCTCTTTATGTTCTGTTAAGGATATTTTGTTTGTTGTGTCTAAATAGAAAAGTTACTGCCATTGTTTTTGGTGGAATTCTTACCTGATGTTCACCTTCAAAGGGCATGGGCCTGTGGGTATTTTAAAGTAAAATAGGATTGAAACTCATGAAGTAATCTAAATATTCTGGCAACGTATTGCTATGAAAAAAAAAAATTCAGAACTGCTTTTCGAAATCCCTGTCAGTTACATTTTGTTGAATTTAGGAAGTTGGTGTGTGAGATTAGCAGATCCTCTGGATGTGGAGTTTTCCAATCTTTGTGACGGGCAGGATAAACTTCAACATTGGTCAGCTTTCACAGAGACATAGTGTGGTCTTTCATCCTATTTTTGAAGACAAAAATATAGGTGGAAATCTCTGGGTGGTATGAATTCTAAGTATTCCTGTTGAGTTATAAACACCTCCAGGAAAAGAACCACCTTAGTTTTCTTTTTATTCATTGGCTTTTGAAGCAGTTTGCTATAGAGTTCTGAACCTGAAAATGTTTTGGACTTAGGGTAAGAAGAGGTGGTTTAAATTCCTACTGTGTCTTGGACAATCCCACTTACGTTCCTGAGTGTCTTTCCTTCAAATAGTCATTGAGTGGTTGCTGCATTTGTGTGCTATGCCAAGTGCCTGGATATGCCGAGAGCCAGCAGGACACTCAGTCTCTGCCTGCATGGGGTTTACAGTTGAGTGAGGCTTCATAAAAAAACTCTGTTATTCCCATCTTCCTGTTCAGTGTTTGGCCACACTGTCTTAAGACCTTATTATTTATGTAAATACATTTATGGCAGTAAGAGATTTATACTACTTTCCCTAAGATAACCAAATAAGAGGAGTCATGCTGTATGAGTCTGGCCCGATGCTGTCTGAACGGGAGTTCTCAGTTTCCTTTGTCAAGTGTTGTCTAGCACCATATTGAGGGGTGAGAAGGAAGGAAGGAACTTTCTTGCTAAGTCCTTTTGAACTAAGTGATAAAAATTTTCAAAGACTGAATTCAAGACTTGATTTTTCTCACCCCGATGGAGCTGAGCTCTGCCTAATGGGGAAGTCTTTGTGGGAAAGGTGGCCTTTATATGGGGTCTGGGAGGACAATGAGAAGTTGACCTGGCAGATATTTGGAGGAAGGACATTCTAAAAGACTGGTCATAAAATGGTTTTATTTGGTTTTGAAATGTATGTTATTTTATATCTGGTACCAAATGTGGATGTCTGAAGTCTAGAAATTTAAAAGGCATTTCAGAAGAATATTGAGACTTCACCATGAAGACCTGTTTTTTAGGGAGATCATAGAAGAAAATGCACTGATCAGTCTCCACCTGCCTTCACTTCTTGCTAAGGATAAATAATATCACCTATTGGATTAAGGTTACCAGCCTACCTAGTGCCCTTTGTCCCCTGAAACTTGCCTCTCTGGCACTTTTCCAGAGGTTTGGGTTCACCAGTAAGTGAAGGACTTCAAAGAGCTTCTCTAGTTCCTGTTTAAAATTGGGTAAAAAATAATACTAGCCATTAGTTAAAAGTCAAGTGTGTTACTTATTTAGAAAGAAGTCAGCAGCCCCTGTGCTCATGGAGCTCACACTCTCGAGGGGAAAAAGGACAATAATAAAATACCCTGCAAGTAAGTATAAGTGGTAAAGATGGTAAATGCTAGAAAGTAGAGAGATCCCTGAGCATGTGAGAACTGAGATCTGAAGGGAAGTTCAGGGCATAAAGGCGAGAAGGGTCTGGAAGGAGGAAGATGCTCAGAGGCCCTCTGGAGGGAGTGGATGGAAGGCCTCTGATCTCCCTCCATGGTACCTCTTTATAAGGTCACAGTATTTCATACCATTTCCCAACTCCTGGTAAAAAGAATCCAAGCTTTTATAGGTAACCTCTCCCAGCTCCGGAGAGTCTGAAGTGAAATTCCAAAGACTGCAACTGTGATTGGATGTGACTAATTCCTCCAAAGAAAAGTGCCCTTTGGCTATGGAGTAGCACTCTCACACTGATAGCTCCCGGTGGGGCAATTTGGAGAGAGAGATACTGGGGAGGCTTTGTTATCTGATTATACCCTGGAATAAGAACCTGGGTGTTCAGTTTGCATTGCAGAATGGATGTCATAGCAAAAAAATTTGCCTTCTAACCAGGGCCTTATTAGAACTTGGAAAGCCACCTTCTCCATGTTCCTGGCATCTGAATGGTGGGCCCTACTTTCAACCGAGATGACAGCTTTCTTGAAGAATTCCTCATTTCCTAATGATCCTGAGTTTTATAATTTAAAAACATGTTTTGCTGCTTATGGGATTAAAAAAGTAAATAAAAGAGAGGCTGTCAGAGTTTGGCCTCCGGGCAATTTAATGCAGCCTGTGGCTCCCAGCAGGGCACAGTTTAAACGTCCCCACCATTCTGCCCTTCTCTTCTTTCCTTCCCCATCCTGTCCTGGCTGTGGTGACTTAATACAGCATTTCTGTAAATATCTACTCCTCTTTTGCACGGAAATCGTGCACAAATTGGATCCAGTAGCATTTCCTTTCTTTCCTGACACAGGTTGGATTTTTTTTTTTAAGTAGGTTTGACAAGAGTCTGGGCCAAATTTTTAAATCACCAGGGTGACCATTTCTGTTCATCTGCCACTAATCAACTTAGAAAATTGGTATCTCATCTGGCAGACAAACTCATTTGGTTTGACAAACAGCTTAAAAGTATTTGTAAACAAGAACAAATTTTTTTTTTCCTTCAATTGGCTCTGTAATCAGTACCCATGGGTGTTAGAGGTTTTTTTCTTTTGAAACTTCTCAGAGGTTTGTAGAAACAAAGCGCTGGATTTCTTCACGTCTGGTTACTTTCACTGTGTTAGTGGTTAGCCTGGTGGGCCTCACACACAGCAGCCATTCTAGAAGTAACCGGTGTGGTGTATCAGAAAGAATGCGTGTGAGATACAGTTTGACCAGTTACCAAGTGACTCGGTCCGGTTGTTTAACATCAGTGTACCTGCTGTACAGTTTCCTGATTAATAAAATGGATAGTAAAGTGAAATATACACTGTATATATATGTTATATATAGTATTGTTCCACATATATATACTACTACTATTATAATTTTTATGTGTAATTATAAACTATATATGCATATATATCTGTATAATTGTGTTTGTATCTGTGCGTGTGTGTGCATATGAAATAAAAATTCACTTTGTGTTCATTAGTACCTGCAACTATCTCCTGAAGGCAGAAGGACAGACTCCTCTGAGGGCAGAATGCCACTTATATGGTAACTTTTCAACTAAGTTATAAATCTTGCATTGGCATACCTCAACTCTGAAGTAGTTTAAAGAGCAAATTAGGACGTTAGAAATCTTCCTATTCAATTTTTGTTCCCTCAAATTTAGAAGAAAATTGAGAAGTTCTTTTGTTCACTGCCAGGAGCCCCGTGCTATGAACAGGCAGTATGGTGGGAAGTAGACATTCTGGAGTCAGGTGGCTGAGTTTTCATTCTGCTCCATCACTTAATGGCTGTGTGGTCATTAGGCAGATTGCTTAGTTTCCTCTTGTGTGTGATGGGGATGGTAGTACCTACTTCACAGGGTTAGATTTCAGTAGGACACCAAATGTAAAGCACCTGAAATACAGAGCTTGTACTGGTACAAAGATACCCTCAGTATATAATGGAAAATAAGACTACTACTAAGCATATTATCTTTTATTCGTTCCTAAAGGAGTTGTTGCAATTGTTAAACAAAAAAAGCAGAGAAAGGATTCTAGTTAAACAGAGTATTAGGGGGAGCTCCAAGGAGGCTGGCCCCTCAAGGATGGATTGGCAGGTGTCATGACCCATCATGCACACAGGAGAAAAAGGAAGAAGAAAGTGGAAGGTTGTCTTTGTGGTTCAGTATTGATTGGTTTTACTGACTCGGAAGTTCCTTTTGAGTATGTAGGTCCACTTTCTCAACCATTGATGAAGGAAGGGTCTCATCCCCTCCCAGGGCCCCCTTTTTGCCCATGACTTCCAGCAGAGCCTGGTGATCAGTAGCCACCAGGGGATTTGAAGCCATTTCTTGAGATCGTTTGGTGGCACTAATGCTGCTGTTGTTTTATTCTGCGACATTCCCTATCCCCAGCTAGAGTGTAAATGCTGTTTCTCACATGCAGTAGTCTGCGGGGGGGGGGGGGGGGGGAGATATTTGATTAAATTAGCACAGACCCCTTCGGCCTGGAGCAGCTCCAGCAGACACCTCTTCTTGGAGGTTCGTGGGAACTCCCATTTCCTGGCCTTCTTTCTCTTTTCCCACCCACTGGCGCCGGTCTGCCTTCCAGTAAATCTCAGACTACTCTTCCAAAATTATTATTTCCCTGAAAGAAAAAAACAAAAAAGCCACAATCTCTGCTTAAAGGGACTCACTCTCTGATGAGAAAGATCCAGACCCAACTAACTAAACTTTTGTTTGCTAAGTGCACTGATAGGAGACCCAGAAGACAGCTGTTTGACCCCTTATATGATCTTGAGGAAATCTCTACCTTTAGGAGACTTAGTTTTTTATCTGGAAATTGGGGATGATAGCATTTGCATCACTGAAGTATCGTGAAGATTAAAGCAGTCAAATGCTTTTGTCTGGAAGTTGCTCAGGATAAATGAGGGTGACCAGTAGAATTTTTTTTTTTATTGATTCTTCATTTTGGTAGGGTCTCATCTGTGTTACTGACCCCTGGCTTCCTGTGTCACTGATTATTTTTACACCCAATACATTTCACCCTTCTAAAGTGCTCAATTCAGTGGTTTTTATTATATTCTTAAGATTGTGTTGCTGTCGGTACTGCTTAATTCCAGGACATTTTCATTAACCCAAGAGAAACTCCAATACTCATTGGCAGTCACTCCCTACCTTCCTCTTTTCTGAGTCCCGGGTAAACACTTTTCTTTTTCTGTGGATTTGGACTGGGAGATTCTTGAAGGGTCTCCCCCTCTCTCTCTTCCATCGTGAATGCTTCTAACTCAGGAATCTTTCCATATTAAGGCCCTTTAAGCATTTTTAAAAATAGGTGTTGATTTGATGATGATAAAGATAAAACAGAAACAGCAGGATGAAGAAGAAAACTCAGATTCTGGACTTCATTCTGCCCTCTGCTTCTTGGATGATTTAGGGCATGTGCCTTGTCTGAACCTCAGTTTCTTCATTCAGATAATTTGTGTTGGATTCGAGAGCTGCTCCTTCCCTAGCCTCTCTTTTAGGCTTAAGCTCAGTGATTTGGAGTCTGTGTGTATATATCCATCGGCTTTAAATATGTGGCCTTTTCTTTAAGTTCCTTGCTGCTTTCTTCACAAAGCTGGCATTGCTTTCTTTTTTTAGTCTCAGTGTTCCACGTAAATGTAAAAATAAGTCTGTAGGTATATTTATTTGTGTGTGTATGTAAAAAACAGTGTCATTTTTCCAGGCAGCTGCCTGGTGAAGACTAATGGGATGATTCATGTAAATAATTTAGCACAGGGTTTGGTACTTACTAAGTGCCAGATCAAAATTCTTTGCTTGGTTGAGGATGGGTAACCCTAGGTAGACCAGTTGACATTTGTACATATGCAATTTGTTAAATTAGTTGTCCCAAATGACCCCAGTCATTTTGAACCCAAAAGAAGTTTCCTTGCCTTTTGGATGGGGCCTCTGATAATCTGCTTTCTTTTCTTCTCTGCCTTCACTGTTCTGTGGAAAACATCAGGGTGAAATTATAGATTTGGCAAAACAAATGCCATGAGAGGAGCAATTTACCTTATCCTGTTCTCTTCAAGTGTCATGGGAGGTGAAAAATGTCCAACTAAGACAAATTTATTGGGTACCAAAACCACCAGGCTATTGATTCTTCAAGCCAGACAGCACGGTTATGAATTGGGTGATAAAAATGGAAAGCATTTAGCTTGACTTCCTAAACGGGGACTGCTTTGTGTGTTATCACAGCTATTGGGTTCTCCTGACAGCCCCACAACTAATGAACTAGCACTTATTAAGTAGATTGTTTACATGCTGCCTCTGTTTAGTGGTGTGTGAGTGACATATATCTGAACAATCTGAATTTTTTTTTTGATAAGAAGCCTGGATGCCCGAAGTTTAATCTCTAACTTGGAAGGTGGCAGGAACATCAGCTGAAAGTTCTTACCTGGAGAACAGAAAAGTAAGAGATCATTAGAAGCCATAACTAGTTATGCACCCCTTCAGAGGAGGGATTTCTATCCCCTGGTGGATTTTGGAACTGATATGCAGGTGCTGTTTGGGGAGTTAGAGATCAGTTAGGGGCCCGCATTTATTTTCACTGGATGCAGAGGCCCAGAGAAGGTGAGTGACTAGTCCAGTCACACAGTAAGTTGCTGGCTCAGCAGAACTAGAACTGATTCCCTGAAGCTTAGTTTCATGTTCTTTCTTTGACATCATTTGGAATGTTGTGACCTGTGGTGGCTTGTAGGCCATCCTGTCCATCCTCCAGCTGCCTCAAGTCAGTCCTGCTGCCGTTTGACAGGTGTCCTCTGGGGACTGAGTATCCCTGACCCCATAGAACCGAAATACCTCTTCCTGACTCTCTGCCTCATGGTGGTTTCTCTTCTTGACCATGTGTGATGGTGAAGGTCACTGTTAATGGGAAAAATTGTGTCCTGTTCCCTCACCACATTCATATGCAGACACCCTAACCCCCAGGACCTCAGGATGTGTCCTTATTTAGAGACAGGGTCCTTGCAGGTGTAATTGGCTAGGATGAGCTCATCCTGGATCGGGTTGGGCCCTAATCCAGTATGACTGGTGTCCTTGTAAAAGGGGAAATCTGGACCTAGACCACACGCAGGGATCAGGCCATGTGAGGACTGGAGTTGTACTGCCACAAGCCAAGGGCTACCAGAAGCTCAGAGAGAGGCTGGGACAGGTCCTCCCTGATTGCCTTCAGAGGGCACAGGCCCTGCTCGCACCACGATGTTGGACTCTGTCCTCCGGCTTTGAGGCAGTACATCCTGCTGTCTGCGCATCCCCAGCATGTGGCCTTTGGTACAGCCGTCCTCGGGCACAAATACAGTAGCCCACTCAGTGTTCTAGACCATGAAAGCACAAGTAGTTTACAAGAGGAGAAAGGAAAGAGTGGGCAGTGCCTTCTTACCCACCTCTGTTCTTTTGTTTTATAATGGCCAAACCCTCATTAAGCACTTGATAAATGAATTAGTATTCATTTTGCAGCTGTTGTGTGCCAGATAACATGCTGAGCACTTTTCCACCATGTTTAATCCTGGCTCTACCCCATACTATGTGTGTAACGTGGGGCATGTTATTTAATCCACCCTGAGCTGTGGTTTTCTCATCTGTATATTGGAATAAAGATACAAAGATATTTGGAGTTTTGAGAGGATTAAATGAGATATAAGTGTTGTCAAGTGCCCAGCATAGAGCCAGATGCATAGTAGATGCTAAATAGCTACTGTTCCTTGAGCTCACTGTGCACCAGGTGGTAGGAATTAATCATTAATGATAATAAAGATACTCCTTTGTGTGTATAGAACAAAGAGATCTAGATAATCTTAAGAAAAGCCATTCTTCTTAAGTTTGTTCACTGGAGTTCATAGTAGCACTATTCACAGTAGCCAAAAGATACAGACAACCCAGATGTCCCCTAACGGATGACTAGGTTAACACCTGTATATCCATCAATGGAGTCTTCTCAGCCATTAGAAGGAATGACATTACTCATAGTTGCTGGGAGCTGGTTGAACATCATGTTAAGTGAAAAGCAGGACACAAAAGGCTGCATATTGTATGATTCCACCTAAAAAGTATCCAGAATTGGTGAATCCATACAGACAGAAAGCAAATTGGTGGTTGCTAGGTGCTTGGGGAGGGGAAAATGGGGAGTGACAGCTTCATGGTGGGATTTTCTTTTGGAGTGATAACCATTTTTTGGAATTAGATAAAGGTGGTGGCTGCAGAATGCTCTGAAGCACTAAATGTCACTGAGTTGTCATGTTAAAAGGATTCATTTTATGTTACGTGAAGTTCCTCTCAACAAAAAGAAAAGGCTGTTCTTTAATCACAAGGAAATGTATGTGGCCCAAATCAGTGGAAGTATTGGACACCTTCATGAAGTAGAGTTTAAATATTGGGAAGTCAAGAGGCTCTTCAGCATATCCTGTACTGTCTGCTTAGGGAGAGACTTTTTCTACGATCTGAGGCAAGGACTGTTTCTGTCTGTCTAAAAGAGGAATTTTCTTTGTGACACTCTCCCTCCTGTGACTTGGGTGACACTGTGACTTTTCATTCCATTGCAGCTTGTAGTCAGGACTGGGTCACAGGCCATCCCCAGACCAATCCCTGGCAAAGAGCAGTGTTGTTCTAACACACCGACACTGACGGTGGCTAATCCCTGCAGCCAGAGTTCCTGTCTGAATCCATTAGGGCTCCTGTAACAGTACCGCACACTGGGGTTGCTTATAAATAACAAATTTATTTCCCCCAGTTCTGGAAGTTGGAAGTTTGAGACCAGGGTGCCTGCATGGCCGGGTTCTGGTGAGAGCCCTCTTCCAGGCTGCAGACTGCCACCTTCTCTTTGTATCCTCCATGGTGGAAAGAGTCCCTTCTATAAAGACACTGATCCCTTCATGTGGGGTCCACCTCATGAGCTAATCACCTCCCAAAGACCCCACCTCATAATACTATCATATTGGGGATTAGAATTTCAACATATGGATTTTGGGGGACATAAACATCCACTCCATTATACCCACATACTGACCAAATCAGCAGTGTGTTAACAAATGCTCCCAAGACACAGAATGGCCACAGGGATGGCCACCGGCTGGATCCACCACCAGAAGCCTTCAGGCTGGCCTTTGGGCTGCACTTCCTCCTCCCTAACCTAGTCCTCATGCTGCTCATGGAGTTGTCGGTTTTCCTACACTCAGATGCTGTAGTTCTCTAGTACCTCTGCAAGGGATGGAAGATGAAGTTTAAGTTCCCCCCCACTTAGCGTTCAGAGCCATCCCAGTCTCCATTCCCTCCACCCGTCAGCGTTCTCATCTGCATCCAGGAGTGGCAGGCTGCCACCCCCTGCTCCAGGCATGCCCTTGCACCTTCCGAGTTCTTGCATCTGCCAGGGGTGACTTCTTTCTTGCCAGCCTTTTAAAATTCTGCTGCCCTCTTTGGCCCAGCTCAGATGTTTTCTCCTGAGAATCATATTTCTCATGATCTGTCTTGTGTTCATGTTCATGGTGTCTGTCTGTCCCTTACATGTTCACAAGTCTCCTTGAGGGCAGGGACTGTCGTATCCATCTCTGCAGCTTTTGCTCCAAGTTCCATGCCTGCAGTAGAGTATCCGCCCAGTAAACATGTGCTGGGTGGAATGGGATGAATAGCAAAGAGTAGAGAAGAGGTGAGAAATAGCTGCCTTTCTTTTATCATTGGCCACAAGAGGTATTTGCATAAAATCTCCATAGGCCTTGGAACACAGAGGAAAAATAGACTCTGCAAGTTAGACACATAATCTCCCAACAGTCAAGAAGACTGAAGTACATTTTGTGGTGTCTGCCCTTGTTAAATGCTTATGAGTGTTTGCTTAAACAGAATGAAAATGTGAGGCGTGCCTGCTTAAATCATCCCTTCCCAGAATGAAAATCGAAAGAATGGAGGCCAAAACACTCCGATGGGTACCTTCATGGTAGCCTCATGGATATGATTAAGAGCTGATTTAACATTCAGAAGAAAAACATGAAAATCAGCCTTCCCTGAGCTGTAGTCTGACCCCAGGAAAAGCGTGTATCTTCAGGAAAGATCGATTTGCATTAAAGATCTGTTTGGTAATGCATTGTTGAAAGAGGTTAATTTTGATTGCTTCTCAATCTTTGCCCCGTTTTGCTTCTCCACCTGTGTCACCCCAGAGAGAGCTCTGTGTATGCTGGAAGTGATATTCATACGGCCCACCTACCGACATCTCTATTAAACTGAGCTCTTAAAAAGCAGAAACCGGGTTGTACAGTGTAATATAAGGGGTGGAAATTAGAAAAGTGCCTGAGATGTGTATCAGTGTACTCCATTTCCCCCAGCTAGGGGAGATGGCTTTGGAAGAAAAGATGACCACAGTAAGCTTGTAGTACTTCCTGGTTATATGCTCCGCTGAAACATGCTCTGAACCCTTTTATGAAAGAAGCATCTTCCCTGAAGAAGCGGTGCCTTAGACCAGGGTTTCTCAGCCTCGCCCCTGTTGTCATTTTGAACTAGGTAATTGTTGTGGGGGGTGTCCTATGCCTTGTACAATGCTTATCAGCATCCCTGACCTCCCATTAGATGCCAGGAGCACCCCCTTCTCACCCATCTTGATTATCAAAAATGTCTTTAGACGTTACCAATGCTCTGGGGTAGGGGACAAGATTACCCCACTCGAAAACCACTATGTTGGAGGCTCACCATGTAGGTAAGTAGGAGGTGGTCTGGTAAGGAGAAGAGGTAGTAGGCGGAAAGGCAGGGAGGTATGAAGGACGTGGCACCCTTCATTCAGGTGGTGGTCCTGCATGGAAGGTGGGGCTTGTGTGGGCTGGAAACATGAGGTTGGCAGGAGTCAGGTCATCGAGGCCTCTAATGCCACTCTGAGGAAAGCACATTGGATTTGAAGTCAGAAGACTTAGAGTTAACTCCAGCGCCCCTCTTCCCAGCTCTGTGACCTGCCACTTAACCATTTGAGTCTTGATGCCCTTATCTGTAAAGTGAAGGCACATGGGTTGCTTGTAAAGACTGAGTAAATTGAAGACCATGTAGAAGTGTCAATCTGTACCTGGCATCCCAGCTGTCCAGTAAATGTTGTCTTTGCTGAGAGCTCTCACATCCAGTTAAACCCAGATCTCTCTACTTCTACTGCCACCAGCCCAGGCTGCTATTTCTCCAGCCTGTACTCATGTAAAACCTCCTGAGTTCTGTGTTTCAACTCCATTCTCATGCCTATAGCCAAACTTACTTCCCTAAACAGGGATGTGAAAGCTTAGAAGATACTGGAACCTGTGCTGTTCAGCACTGTGGCTCCTGAGCACTGGACACGTGGCTCATTCCAGTTGAGATGCACTGTTAATATAAGGGGCACTCTGGATTTCAGAGACTTACTATGAAAAAAAGAGTGTAAAATATCTCAACATTTTATACTGATTACATGTTAAAATGCTAATATTTAGGCATGTTAGGTTAAATAAAATATATTACTAAAGTTAACTTCCTTCTTTCCACCTTTTTAGCGGTGGCTACGGAAAACAGGATGAGTTTTGTAAGAGTAGCTACCGTCTTGTCCAAGGAAGTATGTTGGTTCTTCATGAGAGAATCATTTCCTGGTACTGAATTTTTTGATAGAACTTGTTTCATGGGGCACTCCTGTTTTAAAGAACAGAAGTGGCCCCTTTATAAACAGCAGTCACATATTGAATGATGTATTCGGCACAGTTTATTGTTTCCCCTGGTAGAGGTGACGGTGTTCTTCCCTTTTCCATGAGACTCCCTTTACCAGTATGCACACCTGTCCAAGGCAGGACCTGGGCACAATTGTGTTTGTTAGGTTCTTCTTCCCCTTTGTTAGGGACTGAATGTTTGTGTCTTCCTAAAATCCTATGTTGACTCCTGACCCCCAGTATGATCATATTAGGAGGTGGAGCCCTGGGGAGGTAATTAGGTCATGAGGGTGGAGCCCACATGAATGGGATTAGTGCCCTTATAAAAGAGGCCCCAGGGGCTCTCTCCCCTTCCCACCCTGTGAGGTCACTGGAAGAAGATGGGGATCTGCGTAGAAGGAAGTGAGCCCTCACTGGACACTGAATCTTGATCTTCCCTCAGCTTCGAGAACTGGGAGAAATAAACATCCATTGTTAAAGCCCTCCCCTCAACCCTCCACCCCACCAAGTCTATGGCAGTTTTTGTTCTAGCAGCCCCCAGGGACCAAGACACCTTTCTTCCTACTTTGTGGATGTCCCAGCAAGGAGGCAGTTGTGCATGTGCTATCCTTAGAATCTGATTGGTCAAGCAGCTACAATTCAGTTAATTCTCTTCAACGTTATTAATTCTACTATAGCATCTCACATTGTTGTGTAATCATGTTTTGGATTTCATTTGATTTCTATGGATCCTTGCAGCAACCTCAGTGCTTGATACTGCCATGGGCTTTCATGAAACAAGATGGGAGGTCCCGGGATACTGAATGACTTCAGGGTCCTGTGGCCAAGGTGCAGAGCTGATACTTGAACCCAGGTCCTGACTCCCAGTCCTCTGCCGTTGCTGCGAGGTGCTGACGTAATGAACACTGTGCCTTGGCGCTTGCTTTTCAGGTACTGGAGACAAGACAGGCAAAGCTCTTGGGCTGCAGGCAGCATGTCCTAACTGCAGAGTTGTGTGAAATGGGTGGTTGAAGACTGGATTGGAGACCCTAGTGAGCCCTGTGCCCTTGATCTGGGACATCATAGTGGTTCTGAGGGCAGAAGGGCATGTTCCCCTGCAGTGAGAGATTTGACTCCACAGCGAGATCAAAATGAACTGAGTTGGTGAGAATGGGCCCTTAGAGTCCTTACAACACAGTGAACTCCAGGGTTTCAATGTTTGTTCCAAAGCATGTTGCTTGTGGCTTTTACTCTCGTAGTTCACATGATCAATTTTTAAGCAGTGCCTCTGAGGCCAAATGCCATTCTCTAAATGAAAAAAGAAATCAGGGGGCTAGTTTGACAAGCTGGACCTGAGGTGAAGAAAGAGAGGGAGGGAGGCCATGACTGTGGGGTGGCCTCTGGGAGGGATGCTCCAGACCCGAGGCAGAGGCCCAACGCCTCTTGTGTGTTCTCCCTTGTGGAGCAGAAAAAGTCACCAAAATGAACTTTGCAAGTGCCCTCCGAGGTACAAAGGGTGTCTGTGGTGTTCACCATTGCCACGGGGACTCGCTGGACACGCTGTATGGAGTTTGTCTCTTATACTGAAGATGTTCTTTGGTCAGACAGCTGGTTGGCTGGCTTTTGTTTAAACAGGGTTTACTGAAACAGTGCTAGAGTGACTGGGAGGTAGTGATGGCTGGCTCTCCTGCACATTCACTCATTTGTTCGTTAGTGAATACCTCCTGTGTTCCTCGGTATACACTGGCGATAAAGCAGTCATGGCTATGCCTAAGTGGAGATGAAAATCTAGTGGATGAGGCAACCATTAAAGAAGTAATCAATCAAATACTTGTATCATTCCAAAATTTGATGAGTTCTGCGAAGGAAACAGAGCACAGTGATAAAGTGAAGCAGGTTGGGGGGAGTGGGGGAGGATATTTAGGCATCGGATTGCCTGAGAAGGCCTCTGAGTTGCCCACATTCAAGATCTAGACATGAAGAGGGAGAAGGACTTAGTTAAGCCAAGAGCTGAGCAGTAAGCATTTCAGGCAGAGGGAGCACACATGCTAAGGCCCTGAGGCACATTCCGGAAGAGTCTGGAGTGGAGCAGAGTTAAATGGAGAGTGGCCAGAGCTGAGGCCTGACAGACAGCAAGAAGTCAAGCCCTGTGGATCCTTAGAGACATGACAAAGTGTTTGGGATTATTTTAGGGGGCGGGAGGGCACTGAATGATTTCCAGGGTGATCTGAGTTAGGAGGCTGCTGTAGTAGGCACAAGCACGAGATGATGGTAGCTTGGATTCCTATAGTGGCAGTAAAACTGGGGAGAAGTGGAAGTGTTATTGGAAAGAATACATGTTTTATAGGTAGAAATGGCAGGATTTGAGGATGGCCAGCTTTGACAAGATGAGAGGGTGAAAGAGGAATGGAGGATGACTCCTGGGTGTCTGGCTAGAGCCGTGGAATAGGTGATGGTGCCCTTTCAGGGCACGGAAAAGATCTGGAGAAGAGTGGGCCTGGAGGGGGAAATAAGAGTTGAGGTAGGAGACACACTAGGAGAGGAAGATCGCTGTGCATATGCATCTGGAGGTCACAGGAGAGGACAGAGGTGGAGATGCAAATGTAGGAGTCATCCGCCTGCAGTTGGTCTTACAAGACATCGAATGGGGCATCTCACCTGGGGAGAGGAAAAAAGGTGGGTCCCTCACTGAATCCTAGAACACTCCTGGAATTTACCATTCAGGAAAGAGGAGGTTTGAGGAGAAAAGGAAGGTAGGCAATAAATACCTGAGAGAATAGGAAAGTGTTTGCTAGGGAAAGGCAGTAGCGTCTCTTAGCAGTGGACCACCCATGTGAGATCAGAAATGACTCAAGGGAACAGATCTGCCTGCCTGACAGTGCAGTGCCCTCCTCCAACATTTGGCTTCCCAAGTGAAGCTGTGGAGAACAAGGATGGTTGTGTTCATCTGTATCATTGGATTTTCCCTGGCTTGTACAATTGGAAAGAAGGAGGGCAATTAGAAAGAGAGGTGTGCCTGCTTGTGAAGGGAGGTTATGGCACGAATCATGGAATCTGTGCTGAGTAAGAGAAGACAGAAAGAAAATCTGGACCTGGATGGTGGTGGTAAAGCCAATGGATGGGGTTCATGATGACAATGAACAGTATGTTATGGCAGCTTGGGAAGGCTAATGGGGCTGGGCGGGGCCGGTGTGGATACTGGAAACTACGGAGGTTGTACTGCTTCTGGTGACACCAAGTTCTAGAATGTGAACCTGGGCCTGCACTATGACAAACGTTCCAAATTAGCCATTTTCATCATGGAATTGAAGTGGAGAGGTAGAAAAGAATCTGTTGTGGGAACTAAAATCTTGAAAGAATGAGCGGAAAGACGAGTGACAAGGACAGAGAGAATGCGGATGAACCATGGAGGAACAGGGTCTTCAGAGGAGAGGCAGTAAGATGTAGAGACAGTGGAAGCCAGGAGGATGAGACCCACTTCCTGGCCCTTAGGTACGTGCCGTGCGAAGAGTAAGGGAAGGCTTTTCCTTTGCCGAGATCAGGGATCCAGGGGACAGCTGTACTTCCGCACGAGAGCAGGAAGTGGAAAACGGCCATTCGGCACGAGAGCAGGAAGTGGAATACGGCCAGAGGAAGCCGAGGGCGAAGAGGAATTTGCTGATCGCATGGTGGAATTTCCAGGAAAGAGTCGGCTGGAGCTTGTAGGACAGGCGTTTGTATGATAATAAATATCCGGAGAGGCTGCTGGCTGTGACCTGAGATACTCAGTCATGGATCCATTCAGTAAGTATTTCTTGTGCCAGGTAATGTGCTAGCAGCACACAGCAGTGGCCCTTGAGGCATTATGCTCTGTATGGGGAGGTACAGACTGGCCGTCAGTTGTGCGCCCTGGACCATGGAACTGACTTTCTGTTTCTTCAGAAAACACTGGAATTTGAGCCCCAGGGTTTCCAACACCTAAATCCGTGTCCTTAGCCTCTCTGGTCTGTTTTCCCTTTTGTAGGGTAGCTATGGTGATGGGTGATGTGGGTGCTGTTCAGTCATTATTCATATACAGGAGAAGTATATTTTTTTAGTCTTTTTATTTATTTTTAAAATTTTGCCATTATTAATATACAATTACATGAACAACATTATGATTACTAGACTCCCCCTATTATCAAGTCCCCACCACATACCCCATTGCAGTCACTGTCCATCAGCGTAGAAGGATGTTATAGAATCACTACTTGCCTTCTCTGTTATACTGCCTTCCCTATATCCCCCTACCCGACCCCCACCCCCACTACATTATGTGTGCTAGTTGTAATAGCTCTTTTTCCCCCTTATCCCTCCCTTCCCACCTATCTTCCCCAGTCCCTTTCCCTTTGGTAACTGTTAGTCCATTCTTGGGTTCTGTGAATCTGCTGCTGTTTTGTTCCTTCAGTTTTTGCTTTGTTCTTATACTCCACATATGATGAAATCATTTGGTACTTGTCTTTCTCCGCCTGGCTTATATCACTGAGCATAATACCCTCTAGCTCCATCCATGTTGTTGCAAATGGTAGCATTTGTTTTCTTCTTGTGGCTGAATAATATTCCATTGTGTATATGTACCACATCTTCTTTATCCATTCATCTACTGATGGACACTTAGGTTGCTTCCATTTCTTGGCTATTGTAAATAGTGCTGCAATAAACATAGGGGTGCATATATCTTTTTCAAACTGGGCTGCTGCATTCTTAGGGTAAATTCCTAGGAATGGAATTCCTGGGTCAAATGGTATT
Source organism: Smutsia gigantea (assembly GCA_032199065.1). Lineage (NCBI taxonomy): Eukaryota > Metazoa > Chordata > Mammalia > Pholidota > Manidae > Smutsia > Smutsia gigantea. Next base: position 42,383 of record JAVSCE010022418.1, read on the forward strand.
TCTATTTTGAGTTTTTTGAGGAACCTCCATACTGCTTCAGGAGAAGTATTTTTGATAGGAGGTCAGGGTGGGTCATCAGAGCCACCTCCAGTGTATAAGATGTTTTTGTTTAATTAGAAAAAGGTGCTTCTAGAAGCCCTGCTTCCGTCTGTCAGAGAACTTTGATAAACATGCAATCAGTGAAGTTCAGGATGTGTGTAGTTCTCCCTGGTGCCCTGACCAGTCCCTTCAGGGGTAAGGGTGAGAGAGGCAGGTAGAGGTGGTGGGAGGCCAGCTTTGATTGTTAACCAGGTGTTTACTAAGTGGTTTAGTATAGGTCTCTCAATCAGTAATGTGCACTTGGATCACCTATGAGCTTATTAAAAATGCACACTCTGATTCAGTGTGACTGGGTTGGGGCCTGAGATTCTCCATTTCTCCCAAGCTCTCAGCTGGTTCAGGGACTACACTTTGGACCAAGAAGGCTAAATGTGTACTTTTGTCTTAGATACAACACTAGAAGACCTGGATTTTTTGCCCTTACGGAGTTATAGTTTAATGAAGAGAGATGGATGCACAGGAAATGATTAGAAGACAATTCAATGATCAGAAGTGTGCTACTGGCCTTTAGAAAGGAGCAGAAGGGGCTCCTCCAGGTCTGGACTTGTTAGAGATTCTCCCCAGAAGCAGTAAGGACTTGAAATTCCTCTGGAGGTCCAGCAGCAACATTGCAGGATAGTCGGGGTGTTGTGTGAGGATGGTTTGGGTAAAGGCATGACATGGGGATATAATTCTAGCACTAATACAAATAATAATAACAAAGCCAGCACCTGTTGAGGCTCTGTTGGCTGTAGGACCTGTATTATAAGTTCTTTGCTCCCTTAAGTTCTGGGACAGCACCTTGCAAGAATGGTTTAGTGGAGACTGGGCAACGATGTGCAAGTGGCAGGATTCAGCCAGTCTTCTAGTTAGAATGTTACATGTTTTAAATCTTGTATGTCTGTAGGGTCAGCTTGGGATCCTGAGTGGTGCTGAAGGCTTTGGCTGTTGGGTTTCTTAGACGTTTTCTGGGGGGAAGGTTCCTTAGTAAAATTATTCTCTCTTCATGTGCACTATTTCTAGACAATACACACATCTTGAGCACCCATGAAAATAATTTCTATTGTCCATGATGCTAATTAAAAGCCAGCCTTGGGGGTTGATCAGAGATGGCTGGAGCATGCATTTAGAATGTAGGTTTCTGACTAGAGTCTTTCAGATGATAACCAGCCCCCCCTAGAGGGCATATTGCCAATTAGACTCCTACAGACGTTAACTCACTGCAACCAGCATCTAAAGCAAAGTAAAATATACATGCTGAGATATTTTGAATTGCAAACAGCATCACAATACAGGGCAATTCAAGCTTTTAAATATTTTCAAATTTTAAAATCAGTATGTACTCCTTGTAAAAAAAATTTAGGAAAAAGATACATTTGTATATATTGAAAGTACCCATATCCTGTACCCAGTGATAACTTTTATACTTTTTTTCTTATTTGTAGTTATGTCGGTATTTACACGTGTATGTATAATTTATTACGTTGCACTGAAGGATACTTGTAGTCATGTTTCATGCTTAGCTTTAAATCTGCCTTTGTTGCTTAATAGATCACGGTAATTTTTCGGGCTCATACAATGTTCTTCATAAAAGTGGATTTCGTTGGTTAAGACAGATGGGAGGAGACAGATGGAGTAGATGCTTAGGAGGAGAAATTGACCAGCTTGGCTAAGGATTTGGATGTTGGATTTGAGGGAGAGGCGTTTGGGGATGAGTCTTAGACACCCACAGGTAGGGCAGTCTCCCTTTCACCAAGAGCAGGTGAGAGACTGGTTTTCCTAGTTAAGCAACAAAGTTTGCACATGTTAGGGGTGTAATTTCTAGCCCACCTCCAGTTTCTTCTTCCCTTTCTTCATCTTGTGTTGTTGATTCCTATATTGGCTTCCTGGAGTAACTTCTGATGTAAATTGAGATTTTTCTTTCAAATGTGTTTTTAGTCCACAGAGGTGCCATTTAAAAGTCAAATCTATGAAGGAATATTTTTTACTTGCCGGGTTTAGTTTCAGATGCCAGTGTTATCATGAAATGCAGACACCCCCAGACTCTGTTTTAAAACTTTGTACAAGTTGTGCCAGTTGAAATTAACTTCTGCAGATGGAGAGAGAGAAGGAAGGAAATAAGTGTTTTTAAAGTCTTAAAAATGTTATTTAAATATTAATGCCCTTGAGTTCAGCTCCATATATATTCCTACTTTCCTCTAATGTCTAAATTCATCTACAGCTTTCCAATTATATATATGTATGTATGTATGTATGTTTTTTGGAATGGGAGCAAACAGAGGTGATATATTTGACCTTGAAAAAGAAAATAATAAGATTCAATATGAAAGATTTAGGTTAGATCAAAAGGAAAATGCCCTCTGGCAAAGGTTGTTAGAAACAATTACTCAGGGAGAGGAGAGCCTGAGGTCTCTCTGCTATAGGTGGGTGTAACCTTTGGCCAGTTTATCTTTCTAAGCCTTAGTTTTCTCATCTAAAAGAGGGAAAATGTAAAACCAGTATCTATCTCAGGTTATTTGGGGACTTAAACAAGTAAAAAAACATAGAAAAGCGCTCGACACATAGTAAGTGCTAATTGCTGCTGCTTGTCTCCACTATCATTGAGACAGGGACTGTGGGTGTAGTCAGAGTAGGGTGAGGGCCTCCGGAAAAAAGCAAGGCAGGATATTTACAGTCAAATCAATGTAACAGTGTAAAGTCCCTGTGGAAACTCTGTGTTCAGCATTATGCAAAGTTAAGGTCCCACTAATTCTCTAGGGTAAAGATACCAGACTAGGAATATAGACATCTTCAGTGAGATCAGTTAAAGGTCAAAAGGCCAGGAGCAACTTTGCCTGGAATGTTTTGAGTGTTCTGCAAGGGTTTGTCAGCATAACCTGTGACTTCACTGTAAACAGCCCTAGCAAACAGACAATAACCCAGCCCACCTTGAGGGCAGGGCAGGTGGTACAAGTCCATACCCTAAGCCCTCAATTTCCAAAACTCGTCAACAGCCTATAAATCCCCTAGACAATGCACCACCCCGGGCTCTCTTGTCCCCTCCTGGCATGAGCCAGGAGCTCTTTCCTCTCACTTTATTTCTAAATAAAATCCTCTGCCCTGGCTCTCCTACCTTGACTGTTTGCTAAGTTCATTCTTCCACTCTGCAAACAAGAACCCCAGCATCATCACATATGAACTGTACAAAAAAGCGATTTTAATGGTGTGGTACCTCCTGAAGGAGAATTGAATAGGTAAGGTGCTTCAGGTTTAAGTCACCCCATTTGTTGGGATGTATTTTCTACCAAATCCTATGGGGGACAGGAGGTGTGGGGAGAGGTACAAACCTCAGCAAAGCTGCTCTCTGGCTCTCAGGAAGAGGAGATACCTCTGCCATGAGTGCCATCAATCTTTGCTAGCCACGTATTCAAGGACTCTCTCACTGACACCTCGCAACGACCTTTGCAGAACAAAACAAATAATAAAAACAAAACAAAAAGTAGGGAACAACAGAGAGCTTCCCAGGCGACAGGAGACTTGCCAGGTTCACTGGTAGTGGAGTGTGATACCTGGATTTGAATCCAAATCTGTCTAACTGTGCAGCCCTGTGCCCCCAATGCTCCCTCTTCCTAAGAGATTCTGAATCTCGGGGATTCTCACCCTTGGCAACAGTGCTTTGTATGTAGGACTTGCTTCCCATGCTTCAGAGTGAAAACTTCCCCAGGGGAACTTTTCTCATGTCAACATTCTTTGTTTAAAAAGGAGTTTTGCTTTTTCAGCTTTACTTTCTAGTTCACACCCTCCAACCCCGTGCTCTTTTATCTGTTTCCAAAGAGGGTCATTTAGAAAATCATATCAGAGCGGTGGCAGAAGACAGTCTGGCGTTGACAGTTGAGATCGGCTCCATTAGGTGTTTATTGCCAGCATCTTGCTGAACACAAACTCCTGAAGCTTGAGGGGGTCGCCTTTGGTTAAAATATGACTCCATTTATTCGTTCAGCAGACAATTATCAGGCACCTGCTGGTGACGGGCAGCATGCTTATTTAGTCTTAGGGAATGCGAGGTGAATCCAACAGGGTGCCTGGCTTCTGGAAACCCTGAGGCTGGTAGGCAAGGGAGACAGTTCAACCAGACCATCATTCTATGGGGTTTAAGGTTCCAGTAGAAGGAAGGACACACTGTGGGAACATCCGTGGTGATACCCAACCAGCCATTTCATGGACATCCATTCTTTGGGAATCTGGAGCTGTTAGCTGTCTGCTCTGCAGTGGTAGGTTTTGCTCTTCTTGGGAGGCTCCACATGGATTTCCCCTCCAGCTGAGCCAGTGCGGCACCTGTGTTAGGAGGTGAATGGAGGTGAGATTGCATGGTCTGTTCGTGTTTTCATTCCTTTCAAAGTCACTTGACTTCCTGGTTCAATGCTCGGGTGAACGATCATGGACCCTCTCCTCCTTCTGTTTTGACCTTTCTCCCCTTCTTTTAGTGCATCTCAGCCAGTTTCTGTGTAGCTCTGTAGCTCTGCATGCTGGCCGTAGGTTATCTCTATTCTCTGCCTTCTGGGATGTTTTGACGTTTCTGTGCTTTGCTGGACACCTTCTTCCAAATGAAGGTGCAAACTCTTGAGACAGTCCTTGGTGAGCTTCTAGGTCTGCGACGGTGGCTGAGAGGTAGTCTCCTGCCCAGGAGGTTGCGGCCTGTCCGCCTCGTCCCTTTGCGTGGTGTCAGTCAGCCCACGCACTTGCGGCTGTCCTTGCTGCCTGGACCATGGGAACTGTGCTGCCTTCCTGAGCGCATACGGATCAGTCAGCAACTTCATGTGTTTTTCCACAGAGGTCCGTGCAAATCCCAGTCATCACTTTTGGAGTTCCCGTGGATATTTTATGTTGTTCTCTCCTAACCATCATACTCGTTGTTTAGTGCTTGGGACATACAAGGTGCTAACTACGCACTCCTTTAATAAGTGTGTTAGTTCGGGCTAACAGGTGCACACATTGGAGGGAGAGAAAGAGAGAGATTTTTTTTTATCATTCTTTGTTTTTTTAAAGAGCAATCTTGGTTTTGATAGACTGCAAGACTGCAGCAGCATCTCTTGGGAGACAAAGTTAGCAGGAGATCGGCCATGAGTGACGTGTTTCAGCATCTACAGGATATTTCTCTTCTGAAATTTGTATCCTCTACAGTGCTAAGAACTCAGCCCTTCCTCTTTGCTCTTCCTTTCAGAAAGTATTATGAGGGAGGCTGAGGACTCCATGCTCCTGGCAGAGAAACGGCACTGGGATTAGGGATTGCCACTTCGGAGAGGATGCTGGGAATCTGCAGAGGGAGACGGAAATTCCTGGCTGCCTCACTGACGCTTCTCTGCATTCCAGCCATCACCTGGCTTTACCTATTTGCTGGGAGCTTTGAAGGTAAGAAGGCAGATTTCCTAGCATGAGAGGGAAGGAGGGAAGAAAGAGATCAGTCCAAGGAGGACCCTTCTAGTCACTCAGTCCTACCTTGTCATTATTTCAGACAATAGAATATTGGTGTCCAGTCACAGGAAGAGACTTGTCTAGGCTTACCCAGGTAGCTGGAGGGAGTCAGTAATGTGAGGAGCAGAAAGATAAAAACAAAAGCAAAATAAGGTTCACCTGGATGCAGTGGCATTGGGGGGGCACTGTCATGCAAAAGTCAAATGCCAGCTCTGCGGGTCAGTCACTGCATCCGTGATGGGCAATCGGTTGGGACCTGGAGGGATTACTTAGCTATTCATGGAGCCAGGGGTTCCCTTCATTCTTACACCTATTCATTCCTTTATTCATTCAGTCAGCATTTCACTGTTATTGTTGCTGCTTCTGTTATTTAACATCTACGCTAAGCCAGGTGCTGGGAACACAGTGATAACAGATCTGGACCTTCTCAGTATAGTGGAGGAGACAGACAGATTACACACGATGGCTGCACATGGCGGTGTGTGTTCTGAGGAGGCAAGTCCTGGTGCTGTGGGAGGCTTGGAGTTATCAGGCTGGGCTCGGAGTGAAAGATGATCAGTCATAGCTAAGGGCCCAGGACAGGAATGCAAACAAGGAACCGCCCTACCCGAACAAATAAAGCAAACGCCAGTCCCTGCCATTTCCAGAAACCAGTAGAAAAGATGAGACCCGCCATTCTTCCAGCCAGCAATTTCAAATGCAGTGCAATGTTCTGCGTATCAAAGATGGTTTTCTAGGCTTCAGGGAGGAAGGAATGGCAGCGTTGAGAGCACACTCTCATATACCCCCATACACGAGTTAAAAAAAATTATCTCAAATGAAAATCTGTTTCAAGGAAGTCGCTACTGTGTTTTGAAACATTTCCTTTGCACATAATTTTATCAACAGCTCAAGGCTACCTTTTAATTAGGAGTTCCACTTCACTTTCTGAGACTTGCTCTGAGTTAGCTAGACTGAATATAAACAAGGTGGCCCTGTGTACCTGAATCCTAGGGAAGGGGCCAATGTCGCACACTTGTCATTTCCCTGCCCCATGCATCCCTGGAGGAGAGGGTCTTCCGTCTAAGCAGCTAGATGGGTGAATTATTCCATGGCTGTAAAGGGCTAATTTTTGGCAAAGGGATCATAGAGAACAAAGTGAGCTGGAGTTGATCCTAGAAGGGATATAAGGAAACATTCTCCGAGAGATGATGGAAGAGCCCTTACAAAAGAACTCCTGAGAGCACCTGGTGCTAGAACAGGTCTAATACATTAAACATTGACTTTGACGGTATAACCAGACTAATAATAATCTTAGTATAACAGTAAAAACAGTAATGATGATGGTGATAAAGATTACTGTATTTTGAGCACTTCAGTGTGACAGGCATTGTTGTCAGGACTTTACATGTGTTAACTCTTTCTCCATAATCCTTTGCAGATGAGGAGGGGGAGACAGGTAGCTTCAGTGATCTGTCCATGGCCCCAAAGCAGTCTAGGTGGGGCCTGGAGGATTGGACTCCAGAACTGAGTTTTTAACTGTAGTGCCGTGATTGGAGTTCAGTGAGGTAGTAGACTTTGGCAAGGGGTTTGACAAGATGTCACATGACTTTTCTGGGTGTGAGGGAAGTTGTGGGATTTTGTTTTGTGCTCATTGATAGAACCAACTGGTTTTGGTAAAAAGGAAATTTGGGGGTTAACGAAACAAGTAAGTTAAGCTGTCAGATGGGTTTCAGGCAGGGCTGCATCCAGGGGCTCAAATGCTATTTTTGTAGCTTGGTCTCTGTACTTTCCTTTGCTCTACTTTGCTCTGCCATGGTTTCTTTACGTCTTTTCCTCACATAGGAAGCTTTAGCTTACAGTTTTTCCTTGCCGGTCCCTGTAGAAGCGGGAGTTCTTTCTCCCCTAGTTCCCGGTATTTCTTCTGATTGGATTGCCTCTGGTCACTTGAGGTCTGGAGACCAAGCCCTATGTTTGGGGGAGGCTGGCAAGGTCAGCTCTGAGCCCTGTGCCCATTTCTGGTCATAAAGTCGAGAGTTCCCTGAACACGTGGAGTAAGAGTGGGGGTAAATGGTGCCATTTCCCAAAGAGGAGAGACCGAAGTTGACCTGTGTTATGGAGAATTCATAACTGGCTGTGCTTAGTGATGGGTTGATGTCAACTGGAAGGCTCTTTCCAGAATCCTGTTACCTGGCCCAGCCCTGGCCAACTGACTCACTATGCTCTTTGGCTTTGAATGGTTTTCTTAGGCTGGGAACTGGGAGGATTGAGAAAACATTACTCAGAGGTGACCTGCACAGACTGGGGGTGGAGGTGCTCATGTATCAACGTGATGCTTGATGATCATATCGACCCTTGGGACCAAATCACAGCTGCATTAAATAGGGGCTGGGTGATGTGGGCACATTAACAGGAGTATTCTATCTCGAATGATAAAGGGGACAGATTTCTTTTACTGGGTATCAGTAAGTCCACAGCAGGGCCACAGCCTTTACTTCTGGACGTTACAGTTTGAGAACAATCTAGACAAGTCAGCACATTTAGGAAAATCTAGGTGAATGAGAGTGCCAATTAAAACCTTTTTACACATGAAATAATGGAAAGAATTGGGGCCATTTCCCTGGAGAAGCAGAGGCTCCAGGTTTACAGGATCTGCTTCAGTAAACAGTCAAAGGGCTGTTTCCTGAAAGAGACTGAGATTACTCTGATGGCCACTGCATCTTTGCAGGGATGTGGCAGGGAGCTGGATACCAAGCTCATCACCATAAGGATCACTCTGTCCAGGACTGGAGTGAGCTACCCCCAGAGGCAGTGAGATACTTGGCATTAGAGGTGTGCAAATCATGCAATGTGGTGGGGGAAGTTGGGCACCAGGAGCCACTGGACAAGAGGATCTGCCTGACCTGACCGGAGATGCTGAGACTCTAGAAAAGGCTAAGGATTTATCAGAAGACAAACACTACCTCCTTGCAGCTCCCTGCCAGTTGCTGCCAACATCAGGGCACTTCCACAAGGGCCTTGGACACATTTTTTCTTTGTAGTTAAACATAACAACCTTGCAATCCATTTATTGACCCCCTTGAGTTTTCTGTTTCAAGGCAGGTGGAGCCATAAATAAGATACAGAGTTGCTGCCTGCATTCCTGAAAGTGCTGTTCGTGCTTTGTGTGGGTTTATTTTTCAACTCTGTTTAATTTCAGATTTTCCTGAATGCAGAGCCTAGAACTCTCTCTCAAATGCTGATCCTCTTTGCGTAAGGTTCTGGAGTTAAATTACACACAGCACAGTGTATTGAGAGAGCGCTGGGTTGCAGTGGGGGGTCTCCGGTCTAAAGTCAGCTCAGCCAGAGTAGCTGGGGGATTTGGGACCACCACTCCTCTTTCTAAACCTTCAGCTCCTCCTTTGTGAAGTGACATGGTAAAAATGAGCCTCACCTATTGGGGTTCTAAGCATCTAGTGTGAATGAACTGGAAATGACCAAATTCTTCTTCAGTTAGTGGGAAATATGACGGGAAGAGGGAATAAGAGGCTTATTGTGATTTGCTCCTGTGTGTGGATCTGGGATCAATGCATAAATGCTGCAGGGCAGCAGACGTTTTCCCAGCATGAGAAGAATGCCTGTTCTGCAGTTAGATCTGCTAGAAACTGGAGCCCCCTCTTGGGGAAGTCATGAGGCCCCCATTCCCTGAGCTGTTCCTCAAAGGCCACAAGACCATGGATAAGGGTGCTAATCAGGGCGTGTGTCCGCTGAAGTTTAACCCCCAAGTTCCTACCCTCCTTGCTTCATTTCTGCCCCAGTCCACCCTCTCCCCAGTCTCAGCTTTCCCAGCTGCCATCCTTCTGGCTCTGAGCTTTGGCGTCTTCATCCCCTCCGTGGCTTGGTTGCCACCTCCCGTTGACTCAGATCTTGGCCTCTTGCAGCTCCATCTTGTCCACCCCCCGCCCTTGCCAGCCTGGCCAGCCCTTCCTGCTCATCCTTTGTGACCAGGACAGATGCATAGCCTGTGCCCTCGCACGTCTCCTCAACCCGCCAGAGCTACACTGGGTCACGGTGCCTGTGCCCCATCACCCACCAACTGTCTGGTCTCAGCCATGACTCCCTTCAGAGGCTGGTCTTCTCATTCGCCGCTCCTTCTCCCTGGGACGCTGTTGCCCTTTCGTCCTTCCCTCCCTTCTCTATGGGGCTGGCTGAGGTCCTCCAGCCTGAGCTCGCTCTTAGGGAGGTTGACTTCCCCTGCCACCTGCCCCCAGCTCCTTGTACTTTCCCCTTTTTCATACTCACAACAGTGTTGTTTTTGCTTTTATAATTGCCTGCCTTCATGACTAATAACAAGCACCAGGAAGGAACGGAGTGGTTCTCTTCTCTTCAGCCTTCCATCTCTAGCACCTACTACAGTGCCAGGAGAACTGTTTGTTGCATTAATGAATGAGCAAAGAAATGTGCCCTCTGGCTTTGAGTGCTGGCAGCTGTCCCCATGGCCTCCTGGATTAACTTCAGATTCTCAGCATGGCTCTGGGGTCTAAGGCTTCTCCCCTTAGCTTACAATTTCTGTCTCCACTCACGTGAGTGCCTCACTGAACACCCTGAGAAAACTTCTGTTCCTGCTTCTTGATTTTTGCTTTGTTCCTTCTGCCCACTCTACAGTTTTCTTCCTCCATGACCCTTCCTCCCAGCCAGCACCTTCGATGCCCATATTCAGTGTCATTCTCCATGTCCGGTCCCACGTGGGAACTCCCGTGACAGCACTATTTGCTTGTTTAGGTGTCTTTCTAACCACTTGCCTGTGAGTTCCTTGACACAAGGGACTGTTCTATTCATCTTTACATATCCAGAGTTTGAGCATTGCTCTTCATGGGTCCTTAGTAAATGCTGCCTGGAAAGGATGCTGGATACTGAGGGAAGCTGGAGCCATGATAGATACGTGCTCTTCTGGTACTCTGAGCATCCGTGATTTTGAGACCTTAGGATATGGCTGCAGAAGCCTCAGCTTCCTTCTGATTGTGATGTTAATTCTGGGACTTAAATAATTCTGCTTAAGCACGCTTCCATTTGAATTTAGACCATGCCTGTTATTTTCTATCAGAATTGCCTCTTCTCGTGGGCATAGGAGGTTTGTGGGTTCAGTTCATTTTTCCCATCAAGGAGATGCTGTTCAGCTGTCATTGAAGTATCGGCATGTGGTGAAAGTGTGCTTTTCAGCCATTCAGAAAATTGTTCACACATGCTGCCCGGTGATAATTTATAACCAGCTCTGTGCAGAAGCTCCATGCAGAAGCTCCCTGTTGCTGGGGAGGCAGGCCAGAGGGGGTGCGGGTGTGATTTAGAAGCAGATGTCTTCAGAGGATGCAGAGTTCTGAATGTTTAAAACTGGTGTCGTGAACAGGCAAAGCACAGGATATTAATTTCTGAACTGATTTCAGCCCGCACCCACGTTTTGTCATTCCTGAAGCCTCAGTTCACTGTTGGCGCTGTTCTTATCAACACAAACTCCTCCTGAAATGAGTGGTTTAAGAGTTGTCACCGTAAATTTCAACATAAGAAATGGGGTCCTGACATTTAGCCGTTTTGAAGAGTCGAGGTGAGAACTACAGAACCGTAAGTTGAAGCATTTTCTCTGCTTTATTGTCATGGGGGAGCACGGGGCCCATGAGCAGTAGGGGAATGGGGCCTTTTATCCAAGTAGAACTTGTTCAAACACAACTAGCTTCCCAGCCTTGCATCCACTCCCCCACCCTGCCCTCAGCCCAGAGACCGTGCTGACAGGTTTGTGAATTCAGGCTGTGCAAGGTGCTAGTGAATAATTTGCTGAAGATTTCAGTATCCCCTGCAGCTAGGCTGCATGGCAACTTTGATGGCAGCTGAGCCAATTAGCTTTCCTGCCAATGGCCCAAATGTATCACTTAATGAAGGTATTATGGGATATTAGAACACTGGATGCTGAATGCAAAGTGAAATGGAAGGTGTAATATAAAAGTTTTCTTGTCTTTTTAAAAAAAATCAGAAACAAAGGGCTTTCCTAGCTGGTGCTTAACAGCTGTTAGTGCTGAGCTGAAGCAGAGGCCTATGAGGGATGAGAATGTGGGAGTGAGTGGCTGTGCGTGGTGCCCAAGCCACAGTGGGGCTGCATTTCTGGGGCTTTCCCCTTGGGCCAGACAGCGTCCCTTTAGGTCCTGGAATCTGAGAGGGCAGGTGAAAGCTGTCATAATTTTATTTGGTTGCGAGATGGCTGCTAAGGTGACCTTTACTTTTCTTATATCCAGCTTTCAGACTTAAAATAATGTGAGTGGTCCTGCTGGGGTAGAGAAAATGACTCTGAGGAATCATTTGGCTGCATCTCCTGGAAGAGCTCATGGCAGGAGCCTTGGACCAGGTATCAGGAAACCTGGCTTCTAGTAATCCCAGCAGCACTTGCATTAGTTTCCCATGGCTGCTAAACAAATTACACAAATTTAGTGTTCTGGAGGTCAGGAATTTAAAATTGGTCTCATTGGACTAAAGCCAAGATCTTGGCAGGGCTGGCTCCTGGGGACCCCAGGAAAGAATCCATCTTGTGGCTTTTTTTAGCTTCTAGAAGCTGCCTGCTTTCCTTGGCTTATGTCTCCTTCTCCATCTCCAAGGCTAGACGTGTAGCAAATAGATCTCTGCTTCTTCTATTGTTACATCACCTTCTCTATCTGTGACCCTCCTGCCTCCCTCTTACAAGGACCCTGTGATTCCATGAACCCACCTGGATAATCCAGAATAATCATCCCATCTCAAAACCCTTAACTTAATCACACCTGCAAAGTCCTCTTTGCCATGTAAGGGAACATAGGCACAGGTTGTGGGAATTAGGATGTGAATACATTTGGAGGATGTTATTCAGTCCTCCAAACTCCTGGCCCCCTTCTCCCTCATCCCCTACGTCCTGTTATTCTTTAGAAACAAAGCACAGGTGTGTTGTGCCATCTGCTTCCTTATGTGGACATCTTACCCTGCTGTAGGAGTTTTGGGGTCTGTAATTTAAATTTGATATATAAATATCCAGCGGGACTCATGAAAAAAGCCATTGTATTCAGGTGCTGGTGGGGGGTTTCCAACAACTTTAGGCCATAATACTTCCTCTATAGTAAGTGTTCAGGCCATAATCGATGATAGGTTTTCTGAAAAAGGCCTCAAACTTCTGCTCTTTGTGATTCTTGGTCTTAAAGTGATGTTAGTTATTTTTTGAGATACCAGTTTAGTAAAAGGAGGGGGGATGTCATTCAGAGACCTGATAGTTAAGTAGGTGTATTAATTTTAAGTAAAAGCTATTTGCATAGCTACTTTAGAATACTGCTTGGTTAACACCCAAACCAGAACATCCCCTGTGGCCCAGCAGTTCTGTCCCTAGTCATATACCAGGGAGAAGTGTGCACACATTTGCACAAAGGACATGTACAAGAATGTTCACATCAGCATTATTTGTAATAATGTCAAACAGGAAACTGCAGAAATGTCCACACAGTAAAATAAACACACAGAGTGTAGCTTCTTTATATGGGGAAGTACTACAGAGCAGTGAAAATGAATATACTCACAGACTGTACTGACCAAGAGAAGAGAGACATACAAGAACGCGTACTAAATGATTCCGATTATATAAATACAAGACAAGCACAAATTTATGTGGGATAGAGATGAGACTGGCACAGGGCCAGAAGCAGACTGTGGTGTGCTTGGAACCATTTCATCTACTTTTTAACCCATGTGGCGATTACAAGTGTGTTCACTTGGTGGCAATTCATCAAATGTTTCAGTTATGATTTGTTCACTGTTCTGTATGTGTTATTTAAAAAATCTATGCAAATCTTGATAAGTATCTGAGTTTGAAGAGGTTTTGTGAGCTTGCATCTTCTTTGATGGGAAGATTTTTATTAACCTTTGGGATTTCTGAATCTGTCACTGTTTAAATTCAAATACTTTTTAAGCATGAAACTTGTCTTTTGGGATAGATGTTTAACACTTCTATTTAACCACACTTCCTCTTTTCCTTCCCAATATACCTCACCATTTGGACACATATTCTCCCTGTGAGTGTCTGATCAGAGCACTGACTTCCAGATCAGAAATTTGCTCATAAAACTGTAATTCTGAAAGAGTTTTTTTTTCAGTATGAAACACCAGTATTCCTACCAGAATAATGGCAGTGACACAGCTCCAAATAATACAAAAGCGATGTTATTTCTTAATATGGACACTAAACCACGTTGGATTAATATTCCCATTGGCATTAGTCAACAAACATGCATCTTCATAAAACCCTCGTGCCTGGAAAAGAAAGAAAACTTTTATTGTAGGAATAAAAAGGGTATGTCCTATTGAAGTGAAATCATAATGGAAGTGTTAGCGATAGCTTCCATTTATCACTTGTTAAGCAGAAATTGGCTGAAATTAAATTGCATCTAGCCCATAGTTGTGTTGGACTTAGTCTGCCCCTTGCTTTTACCATTTTTGAAGTGATTCTTAACAGTTAAAAATTTGGTGTTTGCCCATAAAAGTCATGATTTCTGGCTTTCCCTAACATAATGGAGAGGTCTAGAAACTGGACCCTCATTTCCTCCTGGCATTCACTGGCTGGACCCAAATGGGAGCTGCCCCTTGCACAGTGGGTGAATGCTCCAGTTTGTCACAGCCCCTATCCTTTCTTGTTGACCCCTGTGTCATTCGTGCACTGCTGACTCTGCTCAGAGCCGGATGAAGAAGGAAGGACTTCTGGTATTGGCTTATGTCCCTTACTGCTTCAGGGAGACTTGAGTTGGAACTTTTAAGCTTACTCTCTGCTATGTGCCAGGCTGGGGATTTTTACATACATTACCTCACTGATTCTTCCAGATAACTTCACACTTGTCCCATTTTATAGATGAGGAGACAGAGGCTCAGGGATGTTGAACTCACTCAACCAGTGAGTAAGGGAGCCGGCATGCAAACCGAGACCTTGCCCTGCACACTGCTCTCTCCCAACAACTTACAGACAGAAACAACTGGCAGATGACCTTTGAAAGTCAATATGCTCAAATTTCAGACAAGGACAAGACAAACTCTGAGATAAGGGAAAAGGGGCCACTTGGATGGGAAGGCAAACTGTATCCTATGGCTAACAGGATTTTTATAAGCCTGTATAAGCAGAAAATTCGATTAGTACTGTAATGCAATTTGCATTTTGGTTCTGCCAGACTCATACAATTAAGACCAGGAATGGACATTAGGAATCATCCAGGCAGGCTTACCATCTAAACAAATAAAATCTTTGAATACTATACAGGACTTTTCTAGGACAGGGGCTGATGGTGGGGAGAACATGTCCCTAAATGACAGGTGACACTATTTAAATCAGAGTGACAGTAGACAAGTTACATCACTGCAGGACGGTTTCTTCTCCATGACAAGGGGAACATAATATGTAAGCTCATTCATGTGTCATGCAGGCTAAACAAAGTGCCTGCTATTCAGTGGCAGTTGTACAATACATGTTTATTTCTTCCCCTTCCTAAAGTGTTGAAAGGTCGTCCTGGAAGAGACGCCGAAGATTACTCAGGTGGTCTAAATAAGGCCACTGAGGATACTGGTCTAGAGACATGGAACTAATCTAAGCTCACAACCTCAGTCAGTGCTGTCCTTGGAGCCACCACCCAGACAGCCTGTGTCACCACTTGATTCACTTGTTACCCGCCTCTTCGTTATCATTTTTCATAAAGACGAAACAAAAGATGACTGTCCTGGTTGCTCTTCTCTATCCTCTGTGCTCCCAGACATTTGAAGCACTCCCTTTAGGTGTTGGCAGGCAGGGGGATGAGGGAGACTGAAACGCCCTGTAGCTATGGTCACAGTGCACCTGCAGCTAATTGTGGACCCAGGGGCTGTGTTTGGTGGAATTTCTTCCCATAGGTGAGTGACATGTTGAGAGAAGATAAGGAGAAGCGAAGAGGAAAGGCCACCCGCGGATGCAGTTAAATCACTTCTATAACCAGATTTGTCTGATGGCGCTGTGGCTGAGTTGGCACACTTGTTTGTAACCCTAACCCTCCCTGTAAATGCTGAGAAATTTAACCTTTCTGAGCCCAGATTGCCTCCTTCCAAATTGGGGAGCTGCTGCTCTCAAATGAACAGGGCTTTTGTGCAGATGCAAGGGAGTCCATTGTGCCTAGCATAGAGCAGACTTAGGGTCATTTTGTGTTCACCTGTGTTTTATATGCTGAGTGCTCTCAGAAGCAGGAACTTGCTTAAGGAGTTGGATGTCTAACAGCATTGATAGCAAGAACCCGAGATGCAAGATTCCTTCTCTTTTTTGGGTGAGACCTTTAGATAATGGATATTTGTCATTTTTGCTCCAGCAGAGGGCACTCCAAGCCCCATCACCTACCGGTCCCTGAATTCTCCTGATGGAGCACAGCCAGGGCTGGGGTTGAAGCTTGCAGGGATGTCCCAGGTAGGAAGCTGCCCATTGCACCAGTAGAAAGCAATTATAATTACATAGCATGGTGCTGTCGAACAGGAGCTTTTTCATATTCATTTCAAAAATCCCCATAACTCCTTAGGGAGGAAGTGTGTTTTATTTCAGAGGTGAGGTAACTGAGCTTCAGAGCCATTAGGTGGGTCCTCCAAGGTCATTTATTCACTTAACAAACACAGGCACTGTTCTAGGACACCGAGGCTAGAGCTTTGAATCATATGATCATATCCCCTCTTCTCATGGAGCTCACTTGCTGGTGGTGGGAGAGAGATGATGTCTTAACTAAGGGTTTCAACCCCAGGCAAGTTCACTATAGATTCAGTGAGACTGAAAAATGACAAGGAATGTTCTTGGGGTAAAAGGGTTTATACCTGGCTTTATTCTCACTGTGGCAGATAAAGCACTAGGATCAGTCTGCATCCAGCAGTCTGCAGGTCTGTGATCTACCTCTGTCTCTGTCTCAGCCCAGAGCCCTGGGCAGAGATCTTTATATACTGACTTAGTCAATAATAGCTCATTGCCTACGGTGTGGAAGCATTAATCTAGTAGTAGGCCAGTTACATCATCAAGTAGTGTAGGGTCAGGTGAGGATCCTGGCCATAGGAACTTCCATTTTCCCCACAGACAGTTAACAGATAAACTCATACTCTGTGGACTGTGATAGATGTTACCAGAGAAGGTATGGTGATGTGATAGTGTAGGGGGCAGGGGGCGAGGCTGGGTGAGGAATGGGGAGGAGAAAGTGCCCTTTCAATAAGGTAGTCTGGACAGGCCTCTCTGATCAATGATACTTTAAGCAGGGCCAGGTGAAGACTGGGAGGAAAAGCATTTCAGGCAGAGGGAATAGCAGGAAGTGGAGAGTGTGTGGGTGCCTTTATAGAACAGCAAAGAGAATTGGGGAGGGTGGAGAGGAACCGAGCAGAGGGTGTGGTGGATGAAGTCAGGGGTCACCACACAGGCCTTGAGGAGTGAGTCCTCGAACCTGTGCTCTGACTTCTGCTTCAGCATCTTCCTCTCCTCCTGGGGAAGCTTATTCCTCGCGATCTGGACTTGCCTTTTGCTGCTAACCTAAAAGGAAACAGAGTTCCTCCTCCTGCCTATAAGGAGGTCACCTAGATCTCCAGTTCCAGAATTGTGGATGATAAGAACCACCTGAGCATTTGTTGAACATTTAGACTCCCGGCCCACCCTGGGGCACTTAGAAAAAATACATTTCCAGGGCCGTGGCCCAGATCTGCTAAATGGGATTCTGCAGGGAGATGCCCCGGTGTCTGTATTTTTAGTAAGAACCTTCTTCCTTATCTTCTGGCAAATTTGGGAAGGTGACTGAATTTGTGATCCTTGCCTTCTGGCAGATTTGGGGGGTTTGACCTGGATAAGGTGAAGCCTGCCTCTCCGCTCCCCTCCTCATCTCCTGGGCTTCAGGACTTGGATTTAATAATGGTTTGGTTGGTTATGACAGCATTGACTGAGTGCCTGCTGTTTGTGCTGCACAACAGCCTGGCTATTATACTTTATGTCTTTGACATTTAAACCTTAGTCCTCATACCAAGTTCTGGAGGGAGACGTTATCTTCCACTAGTATATTGTTTGTACTTCTTTTTTTTTTTTTTTTTTTAATATAATTTATTTTATTATCATTAATTTACAATTACATGTGCAATATTACGATTATTAAACTACCCCTTCATCAGGTCCCCCCCACCAACCCCATTACAGTCACTGTCCATCAGCGTAGTGAGATGCTATAGAATCACTACTTGTCTTCTCTGAGCTGTACTGCCCTCCCCGTGCCCCCCCAACATTACATTTGCTAATCGTAATGCCCCTTTTTCCCTCTTATCCCTCCCTTTCCGCCCATTTTCCCCAGTCCCTTTCCCTTTGGTAACTATTAGTCCGTTCTTGGGTTCTGTGAGTCTGCTGCTGTTTTGTTCCTTCAGTTTTTTTCTTTGTTCTTATACTCCACATATGAGTGAAATCATTTGATACTTGTCTTTTTCGGCTTGGCTTATTTCACTGAGCATAATACCCTCTAGCTCCATCCATGTTGTTGCAAATGGTAGGATTTGTTTTCTTCTTATGGCTGAATAATATTCCATTGTGTATATGTACCACATCTTCTTTATCCATTCATCTACTGATGGACACTTAGGTTGCTTCCATTTCTTGGC
This sequence comes from Smutsia gigantea, assembly GCA_032199065.1. Taxonomy (NCBI): domain Eukaryota; kingdom Metazoa; phylum Chordata; class Mammalia; order Pholidota; family Manidae; genus Smutsia; species Smutsia gigantea. The sequence continues at coordinate 60,533 of JAVSCE010022418.1, forward strand.
TATTGTAAATAGTGCTGCAATAAACATAGGGGTGCATCTGTCCTTTTCAAATTGGGCTGCTGCATTCTTAGGGTAAATTCCTAGGAGTGGAATTCCTGGGTCAAATGGTATTTCTATTTTGAGTTTTTTGAGGAACCTCCATACTGCTTTCCACAATGGTTGAACTAATTTGCAGTCCCACCAGCAGTGTAGGAGGGTTCCCTTTTCTCCACATCCTCGCCAACATTTGTTGTTGTTTGTGTTTTGGATGTTGGCCATCCTCACTGGTGTGAGGTGATATCTCATTGTGGTTTTAATCTGCATTTCTCTGATGATTAGCGATGTGGAGCATCTTTTCATGTGCCTGTTGGCCATCTGAATTTCTTCTTTGGAGAAGTGTCTATTCATGTCCTCTGCCCATTTCTTAATTGGATTATTTGCTTTCTGTTTGTTAAGGTGCATGAGTTCTTTATATATTTTGGATGTCAACCCTTTATCAGATACGTTTTTTATGAATATATTCTCCCATACTGTAGGATGTCTTTTTGTTCTACTGATGGTGTCCTTTGCTGTACAGAAGCTTTTCAGCTTGATATAGTCCCACTTGTTCATTTTTGCTTTTGTTTCCCTTGCCCGGGGAGATATGTTCATGAAGAAGTTGCTCATGTTTATGTCCAGGAGATTTTTGCCTATGTTTTTTTCTAAGAGTTTTATGGTTTCATGACTTACATTCAAGTCTTTGATCCACCTTGAGTTTACCTTTGTGTATGGGGATAGACAGTAGTCCAGTTTCATTCTCTTACATGTAGCTGTCCAGTTTTTCCAACACCAGCTGCTGAAGAGGCTGTCATCTCCCCATTGTATATCCAAGGCACTTTTATCAAATATTAATTGACTGTATATGTTTGGGTTAATGTTTGGATTTTCTATTCTGTTCCACTGGTCTGTGGGTCTGTTTTTGTGCCAAGTTTGTACTTCTTTTAATCACTGCTAATGTGAAATTGCACCTTACTTACGTAAACTTACGTCTCTTGCAGGGTTGGTGCCCAGACTAAAATAATGGCGTGCGTTGCTTAGAACAGTGCCTGGGACAGAATGAGTGCTGGATAAATTGTCGTTGTTATAATGAGTATTCACCCTAATTTCTACACCCTTCAGATGGGGAGCCCTTGCCTCTCTATAGTTGTCTCTGAATCCTTAGTCTTGGGCATAATACCTGGAATAGAGTAGATGCTCAATAAGTGTTGGAGGTGCTAGAGATAACAGCTGCTATTTATGGAGCATTTAAATCCTTGACTTGTAGTAATTCATTTGTTTCTCAGAACTGCCCCATAAAGTAGGTACTGGCATTCCCATTTTACAGTTGAGGAAACCGAGGCACAGTGAAGTTCAGAATTTGCATGAGGTTTCAGAGCTAACAAGTAGTAAAGCTAAGATTTAGCTCAGGTGGTAGATTAAGCCAAGAACTCTCAGAGGTTCTGTTTACCTCTGAAATTGACATGATTCTAGATCTTTCACTTTCTGTGTAAGGCCCCTTCCTCCTGTTTTGTTTTCTGTGGAGATTAGGAAAGGTTGGCCATTTCCTGTGTGAATACCCTCACATAAACTTGGAAAATGTACTCGATCAAAACTTCCCCAGGCTAAGGGTTGGGGGAGTCAGTTGTGTTAAACTTCTTACTTTTCAAACCATGCGTTTTCCTAGCTTGCCTCCTGGGCCTGTCTGCCGGTTGTCTCTGCTCTGTTGATGGTTGGATCCAGCCTTAGGGGCAGATAGGGGTCAGCCCCTTCCAGCAGGACAGATAACTGGGCCCTCACCTTCCCCCTCCCAGAAGCCATATCTGAGGTGTTTGCTTCCCAGTGCCTGTGCCTGGTTCTCTACAGAGAGACTTGGGGCAGTTTGGGCTCTGGAACTCTTCAAATAAACCTCTGGAAGTGCAGGTAGGCCCCCCTTTGTGCCGGACAGGGAGCCTGTTTGAGGGGCAGTGAGTGAGGCAGTTTGGGAGATGGGAAGAGCCTCTCACCCACAACTTAATTTCATGTTTTGAGTAAATACTCCAAGGGAAGTGGTGTGAAAGGGCAGGTAAGTAAGAATCTCTGAGAGCGAGTATTTACACAATTTCTGTGTTTCACTCTCACCAGTCTCTTAATGGAGAGTCCTGCCCAGATGGCTCTCTGATCAACAGAAAGGAGTCTGCTTTTCCATTTGGTCTATTTCTCTGCCCCAGATAATCGCTGCATCACTTCCCAGTTGCTTGGATGGCAGGTCATAATCAGAGACCCTCGAATTGCACATTTTCTCCACTTCTTCACTTTTTTGGTTCCTGGGTGAAATTGCTGGACTCCTTCAGGCTTGGAGGCAGTTCCTTCCATCTGCTGCCCTTACTGTAGGAGAGTGAAACTTAATGTGGGCAAGCACTGGCCTCGTAGACTGTCCGAAGCACTTGCATTAACTTTGCACAGTGCGGTTCTCAGGTAGTCCTGTCATTGTCTCCTTTCATAGACCAAGGGCGGATATTAGGGACCTTGCCCTAGGTTCCAGCCAGTGAGTGCAGAGCCAGCTTGTCTGGCCCTGCCCATCCTCTCAACTGCATACACACTGCCTCTCACTTCCCTTATTCCCAGTATAATCAAGAGCATGCAAGGATTTTTCCTCTGTGCTGAGCTCCATACCAGTTACTGGGCAGCAGAGGAATCTGATGTTTTCCTGGGCCTGGGGCAGCACAGAAATACTGAGGCAAACTGGCCTGCTGGTGCTCTGAGAACACAGTGCAGAACACACGGCAGGCCCTGCATGGACCGAAGGTCAGGAAAGGGCTTTGTGGGGAAGGTGATCCTGGAGCTAAGTCTTGAAAGACTAGAAAGCATGTCCTGGGGACCCAGGAGAGAGCATTTTTGTCATCTGGGAAGACATAGAGGAGTGAGTCAGCCTGGGCAAGAGGGAAATTGGAAGACACCCCATGGGTGCTGCCAGCGCCTGTCAGGAGCATCTGCTCAGAGTGGGGACAGCAGGTCGGAGTAGAAGGGACATGGGCTTTGTAGTCATGAAGATCTGGGTTTGAAACCTGTCTGCCACATAGCAGATACGTGACCATGGGCATGCCTCTTATCTGTCCTAAGCCTCCTTTTCCTCACCTACAAATGGGAACAACAGTATCTTTAGTACAGATTTATTCAGAGGTTTAATTGTGATGATTTATGTGAACAACAGACACATATTGGGCTCTCAGCAAATTGCAGCTCTGTGTTTCATTTCTGATGAGGTCTTTTATCAATAAACTTCAGATCTGTACTTGCAAATAAAATAATAGTATAAAAAAAACCTCTTGGTGCATAATTGTTGTCCGCTTCATATAAAGCCAAGCTATAATTTACCTGCAGTTGGACTGGACTTGTGGCCTGCACTGCCTAAGGGAAAATACAAAACAAGAACAGGGAAGTACTCCAGTGGGTTGCTCAGGGTCACTCGGCCGGTAAGCGGTGAGTGCACTTTCTCACTGAATCGCTACAACAGCTCTGTGAGTCGAGCTTGGCCAGACTTATGTTTCTCTTAGAGAAAAGGAAGACCCAGGAAAGCTGAATGTCTTGTCTAAGTCATTCAAGTCATCGGTGCCTCAAACGGATCTCAGCCCCTGATAGCTGTGTGGCGCACCGAGGACTCTATTTCCTTACCTGGAGAACGGGAGTGAGCACATCGGCTGACCACTTCAGAGAGTTGTTACGGAGATGAGATGAAATAGCAATGAAGAAAACTGTGAAGTATATAAAGGGCAGTTGGCTTGACCAAGGACAGGCAGGATTTCACTACCAGTTTATAATATTCATAATATCAAGTCCATTCCATTTTCTAGAAGTAGGGAAGATGTTTGGAAACAAACTACTGTTGGTTCACAGAAGAATCTAGAAGTCAGATAAAATTACGCCTCCCTCTGAGTACAGCTGAGCTCTGTAAGGTAGAAGGCGAAGGCACCTGCCCTGTAGAAGAGTATTTTGCACCCCAGTGTATTGTTCAGAGCAGTTTCTGAGCATGAGCTTGTGCCTCCACTCTCCCAGCACCTCCCCCAAAGCCTTTTCTTCCCAGCCCTCCATGCTGTCTCCTTCCCTGTGTGATCCGTCTGCCTTGGCCAAGCATTTAGAACCAGGTTCTGAAGTCTTGATAGACTTCCCTGCTGCCTCGTCCACTTACTCATTTAGGAGGAAGATCACTGAAGACCTACATCCCAGGCACAGGAGTGGGGGCTCTGAAAACACTTGGTCCTCATGGAGCTTCCAGCCTACAGGGGAATAGAGGAAGAAGTGAGTTTATAAATACGAAAATGAAAATGGCCATGTGCTGATGGCAACGAGGATGTGTCCTTTTGGGTGGGGTGGTTGGGAGGGACTCGGATGAGTTGACGTTTGAGCTGAGACCTGAAGCATAATTATGAGCCACCTGTGTGGGGAGAGCATCCCAGGTAAGAGAACAAGGGTCACAGGTCAGGCTGGAAAGGTCTCACTGTTTGGGAAAAGCTGGTGGAGGCCAAGATATCAGGAGTGGAATGAGCAATAGGCTGCGTGGCCTGAGATGGGGCTCTGGGCAGACGTGGCAGGTGCAGACCATGGAAAGTTTGGGTTCTTTTCAGAAGCAGGGAGAAGACCTTGGAAGTTCGGAGTCTTAGCATGGCTGGGTGTATTAATTTCCTCCTGCTGCTGTAACATGGCCACAACTATACTTACTGGCTTTAAACAACACAGATTTATTCCCTAAAATCAGCCCTACTGGGTTAAAGTCAAGGTGTCAGCAGGGCTGGTTCCTTCTGGAGGCTCTGGGGGAATCTGTCTCCTTCCTTTTCCAAGTTCTAGAGGCGGCCTGCATTCCTTAGCTCTTGGCCCCTTCCTCCATCTTCAAAGCCAGGCATCACCTCATCCCAGCCTCTGGGTCCATCTTTACTTCTCTCCTTTCTGACTGACCTTCCTTCTTTCTTCCCATAAGAACTTTTGTGATTATATTGTACCCACCTGGATAATTATCTCAAAGTCTTTAATTTAATCACAGTTGTAAACTTCCTTAAGGCAACATAGTTAAAGGTTCCAGGGATTTGGACATGGACATTTTAGGGGGCGGCCATCATTCAGCCAAGCACACTGAGTTTGCATTTCAAGTTACTCTGGCTTCTGTATAGAGAGTGATCTAAGGGGGACAGAGTTTAGGCCAGGCCTCCAACTAGGTGACCAATGTAGTCTGGGTGAGCTGGCAGGGGACCTGAACTTGGATGGTGGCAGAGGAGATGAGGCAGAAGGGGCTGGTGGGAGCTTTCTCCAGGTGGGCCCTCCAGGTGTCCGTGATGTTCGGTTCATGTAGGTGAGAGAAGGTGGAGAGTCTTGGGGAGGAGTGGCTCTGGAGCAGGCAGTTGATGGCTGCTTTGGGACGTTGATCGCAGAACATAGATCTGACAGTGAGTGTCCCTAGCCTGCTCACATCTGGGTGTTAGGATCCTTGAACCAGTGGTTCCCAGAAGAGAGGTAAGCTAGGAAGCCAATGTCAGCTATCTTTGCTTGGAAAAAAGGTGTATGGAAAGAGTGATGGGGGGTGTCTTTTTCATCTCCATTGTGAAGTAGACAATGTACTTTTGTTTTTATCACGAAGTCAAGTGTGGTTGAAATAAAGCTGTGGCTTTCTTAGGTGGAGCTGTCACGGTGTGCTTGGGTGGCAAGTGCACGGTTCTTGTACTGGAAGACCTGGGTTCTGAGTCAGAATCTACTGTTCCCCAGCTGCACAGCCTTGGAGCAGCCTTGGGTCCTTTGTGACCCTCAGCTCCTCATCAGTTTCTATGGAGCGGCTGTGACGAACAAGCTAATATGTGACAGGAGTCTTGCGCAGGTGGGGCCGGGAATGCAGGGGCTGTTCAGCAAGTGCTAGCCTCCTTTAAGGGAGATGGGCTCTGTAAACAACATCTACAACCATAGTAACTAACATTTCTTGACCGCTTACTATATGCAGGGCACTGGTCCCTGAGAATCACGGAGACTAACTCATTCAGTCCTTACGACCACCCGGTGATGTGGGTCCTGCTATTATCCCCACTCTAGGGGAGGAAAGGGAGGTACAGAGAGGTTAGTTGCCTGCCCAAGGTCTCTGTGCGTGGAGGTAGAGGAGATGGGACTTGAGAGCCTGCCCTCTGGCCCAGGCCATGTGCCTGACCACCATGCTGCGCTGCCTCGGCAAATGGGGTGGAGCCATTGACACCTCATCTTTCTGGTGAGGAAACCAAGGCGCCAACAGGTGAAACACTCACAGACTGGCAGCAGGTCCGTGTGGGTGGGCACGATGCTCATTCGTGTGCGGCTGAAAGCTGACACTGGTTCTGCGGGGACCCTCAGCTGAGAAGGAGCTCCTTGTCCCGAACGGGCTCAGTGTGGAGGGCCTCAGCCTCTCCTTTCCCCGCAGCCGCTTCTGGCCCTGGGCTTTGGGATGTTCGGCCTTTCCCAGGATTGTCTTCAGAGGGACAGCTGCTCCTCCTCCCTTCCAGCTGCAGCTCCAGGTGCTCTGGCTGGGCTCCTGGGGGCCCCTGCCCCCCTGCAGCCTCCCCTGCCAGTGGTGCAGGGACAGGTCACACGCCATGGATGTGGGAGGGGGGGTCGGTGCTTCAGTCAGAGCCGCAGCTACTCTGAGGACTCCACGCCTGGCAGGTCTGGGGGGTAATGGCAGGCTCAGCATTTCTGCATGTGGCGCAGCACATGTGCATTTAGGAAAGGCTCAATTCCCCTAGAGATGTTTGCAGTCAACCCCAGAGCACTAACAGTTGATCTTTTGATTGCTAGGTTTTTTGTAGATATTATACAAACTGGCTTTTGGGCCTCTTTAAATCCCCTTCTGTGTGTTACACAGAGTGGGAGCGATTCAGTAGTTGAGATTGTGTCAGCCACCTTTTAGGTTTCTTTTTCAACCTACTGAGGGAGGAATGTTTCTGCATGATACAGCAACTTTGTTCCTGTAGTAGAAGTGAGCCATGGTACTGTCAAGACTGTAGTCTAATTAAAAGCTCGGGCACAGAAGTCTCAGTGCTTGTACCACCGCAGCATTTATCCCATATGTGTGCACCGTGTGGCCTGTCTGCTGGTTCTCACGCACACAGCCCATCTCTGGGCTCCTCAGACACAGCTTCATGGTGATTGGTCGTCTTGTATGAACCCCAAGCTAACATACTTGGAGGTTTTCATCTGCTTAATGAAATGGTTCCAGTTCCTTCTGTGAAACATGGGCTAAACATTGTTCTGCATGAGGCGTGCCCTTCTGGAGTCATCCTGGGCCAGTTCCACATTTCCCAAACCCTTAAGCCCACGTGTTGGATGGTGTGGGATTTGGGGAATTGGAAATCCTGAGCTTATTTGAGATAAAAATTCATTTCACCCAAGGTTTGACTGCCTGAAGATTAGTAGGGAGTGATGGGGGGAGGAAATGCCCCCTTCTGCTGTACCCCTTTTTTAAATGACCCTCTCCCCTCCTCTTCCCACACCGCCACCCCTTTCAGAAAGATCCCTGTACTCTGAGCAGGTAAGACTGTTACCCTCGATGCATTTGTACATTTCTGTGTGGATGCTGGGGTTCCCTCCGGGTGGCCTACTCATTTTGAAGCCTCTATTTCCAACTCCACTGTTTCCTGTTAGATGGTAGAGCAAATATTAAGTACTCAGTGTATGTTTGATACTGGACTAGAGTCTGAGAAAGACACAAATAAGGGTAAGCCGTGGCCCCTCCTCTCAAGAAAACTTCTCTTGGTCTAAGTGATGATGACCTGTTCCATGTGGTCATTCCCTGAGGATAGGGGGTCTTTGGAGGAAACCAGGAGATGAGGTGATGGGGACAGTGTTTTAGGGTGAGTGACATTATAGGTGTAGGGGACAGTGTCTCTTCTGGGGGAGCTGACTCGCAATTGTAATCCAAAATAGTTCATGTAGGAGAAGAATGTATGCCTCTCTTAGTTCTGTGTCCTTCCTTCTGGACTCACAAATTGGGGACGTCCGAGGAAGCCTTATGAAGAAGGTGCCCCTTGAGCTGAGTCGTGAAGCGTGAAGCCATGGAAAGTGGTGCTGGAAAGCCACCCCTGAGCTGTTGTTGGTTGGGATTGTGAGACTGCGTGGAGGTGACAGCTCGTCTCTCTGATGAGATCATGAGGGATACCAGATGTGGTCTTTGAGAGCAGCCTGTGTGCCCAGATCGGTCCAGTGGTCTTAGGAAAAGCAGAGAGTACACTTCAAGCTGATGTCATGCCCTGCCTCAGCCAGCACGCCTCTGTGTTAACTATTGAGCCTTGCAGCCTTCATGCATTTGGGGTGCCCCTTTCTGCTTCTGTGGGTATCTGAGGCATTCTCATCCCATCCCCCGACTCCCTCCATGCCCCCATCTTTGGCCCTTCGTGATTCTGTATTAATAGCACCTATTAAGCCTCTTCATCTCGCCAGGGAGGAGATATTAATCTTCATGAGGCCCAGGGAGGAGCTGAATGTTTTTCCTGCTCTTCCCTCGCCTTCCCCTGCTCTCCCCATTGAGCTCAGTGTCTGCTCTGTAATCTGCTTCTGCAGATGCATTTCGTGGGGTCATTTCTCTGCCTCCCTCCCTCCGCCTCCCTGCATCCGAGCCTCACACACTGTAATTGAAGACCACTGTCAGGAGGTGGAGGGAAAGGAGAAAATGTTCCTTCAGACGGAAACTCTCAGCTTCATTCTCCTTGCTGATGCTGGGGAAATTAGAACAGGGCAGCAATGCTCCAGCTGGAAGCTGTAGGCTTTCTGGTTCCGGAATCCTCTTCTGCCCTTGGAAAAGTGCACCAGCACCCAAGGCCATTCTCATGCTATGTTTCTGTGATTAGCGGTGACCTGATGCTGGAGGCCACAGACACGGGCAGGGGTAGAGAGGCTGAGGATCCGTCAGAGAATCAGGCTGGGAGGGAGAGATTTCCCAAAGATCAGCATCTCAGGTTGTTTCTGCCTCTGTGAACCAGCTACCAAAATAACTGATCATGCATCAAAATTCTGTTACGTGCCTGGTGCTGTGCCAGTGCAGTAAATCATGCACCTTGTCTCGTTTAGTCTTCACAAGTTTCCCAGATGTGCATTGTTATTTCATTCTCCAGGTGAGGAAACTGAGGCCTAGGAGGGTGAGTACCTCTGTCGAGGTGGCGTGGTGAGCAGGGAGGAACCAAATTTCATCCTAGGTTTCTTGACTCCTGATTTTCTCTACCCACCCAGGATGAGCACACAATTTATGGTCCAAACTGGAACACTTTAGAATGAAAGGTGATGCTATGAATAGGCTGGGACAGCTGGCATAAACAGGGACTGATCCAGGGTAACTGAGAAGCAGGGTCTCTTGCCTTTACTACTTCTGGAGGTGGAGGGATGCTCCATGTTCGTGCGGATACAGGATGGCGAGAGGGACCTTGTCCTCCTCCTTGTTTCCCCTCCCGCCTCTCCTCTGTCCTGGGGGTCACGACAGGCCCGTGGAAGCCCTGCTCGATTGCCACATGCCTGGCACAGGAGGGCCTCATGAGTTTGCTTCCACAATGAAGAGTCTCAAATAACTCCTGTCCCTTCTGCTCAGCATGCAGCCTTCATACCCAAACCCCCTCCAAAGATCCGTTTAACTCTCTCCACTGGGCAGGATTGGCCTTCTCTCAGCCTTTGAGCACACCTGGGTCAGGGAAATGGTTCTTTTCCCCAGAATGGGCTCTATTTGCATTCCACCAGCAATCTTCCTCCTCAGAAGGATTCCTGGGACATTAAATTAGCAGAAAATGACATTAGTGCCCAGGACTAAAGGTGATTATCTGAAACACAAGTATTTAGTGTAAGGAATAAAACCACCTCCTCTCTACCTCCTCCCTGGATCCATCCTGCCCTCACACTGAGTGGTATTAAGGCCAGTTTCCTTTTAGTGGCTGGCTTTTTTGGGAGTGGGGGAGATTGTCTCAGAGGCACAGAGTGGGTGGTAATGTTACACGTCCCATGAGTTTGTAATGGGCTGGCTCCCCAGGCCATGGCCTGTGAATATGAATTCTGGCAGAGGCTGCGCCCTTTCCCTTTGCACAGCCCTGCCTCCCTTGAGTCTAGCCACGTCACTCTGCTTACTGTTTCTCGAACCTGACAGGTATTTTCATGCCTTTATTTTTGCCCCTCTCTGCTTTTTGCCTGAGGACAATTCCGCTGTCCAGGCTCAAGCCCAGATCCCCTCATACTTGAAGCCACCCCCAGCTCACCACCTTCTGCTCCTGCAGTTCGGACGTGGCTGCTGTTGCAGTGCTTTGTGTTTAATACGTGCTGTACGCGGTGCAGTAAAACTGGTGCCCTGGCCAGTTCTTAAGGGTTGCTAACATGCTAGAACAGAAAGGGCAGAGCCAGGCATGCAGTAATTATTATCACACTTTAATTCATTATTATTAAGCTGTGGAAAGATGATGATTAAGTGCTGAGACTCAATTGCCGGCCTCTCCCGCGGAAGGGACACTACTATGGGGCGGGGCCGGAGCATCTTACTCTGTACCCCCAAGGCCAAATAAAGGGTGCCTGGTAAGCATGCAATCAATTCAGTTGAGCAAACAAGATAAAATGAAAGCCCACAGGGGAAGGGGAGTTTTGAGAAAGGCTACTCATGATACCTGAGGGGCTGCTTGGGGTGGGGTGCAGGGCCTGAGGCTAATTAGAACTGGATGACCTGCTGGGAAGTCTCTGCAAAGTACCCAGGGTCACTTCAGGCTGCTGCAGCTCTGAATCTGAGTGTTTCTCTGGGGTTCCACAGCCTTCTGGAAACAGCAGAGGAGGGTCCCTTCTGACCTACCCAGTTTCAGGAATGTGGGTGCATTTGGAGAGGTTTGGCCCATGCAGGGTTTGTGGGGAGCTGGAATCATCTGTGGCCTTGGAAGCAGAGACCCTGAACCCGAGTCCAGCCACCCTAAAACTCATTGTGTGGCAGTGAGCACGTTACTCCTCCTTCCCGGAATCTGTAAAATAAGGTGGCTTGGCGTTGGGAGAGTTTAGACAAATTTTATGTGGATTGCCATCCTCTCAATAGGATAAAAATGAAAATCAGCTCAAAATGGATTGTAGACCTAAAATAAATGCAAGAGCTAAAGCTACAAGACTCTTAGAAGGAAACAAAGGAGAAAATCTTTGTGGCCTTGGGTTAGGCCACTGTTTTTAGATATGCCACCAAAAGTATAAGTGGAAAAAGAAAGAAAGAAATTGGACTTCATCAGAATTACAGTCTTTTGGGTCACAGGATGCCATTAAGAAAGTGAAAAGACAACCTAAAACATAGGAGAAAACATTTGCAATCCATATCTGGTAAGAACTCCTATATCCAGAATAAAGAACTCTTCTACCTCAACAGTGAAAAAACAACCCAATTAAAAAATGGGCAAAGGACTTGAATAGCCATGTCTCCAAAGAAGAAATACAAATGGTCAGTAAACACATGAGGTGTTTATCATCATTAGTTATTGGAAAATGCAAATCAAAACCACCATGGTTACCACCTCATACCCATTCCAGTGGCTATGATGAAAAAGATAGAAAATAACAAGTGTTGGAGAGGATGTGGAGAAATTGGAGCCCTTATATGCTGCTGGGGGCAAGGGGAATATAAATGGTACAGCAACTTTGGAAAACAGTTTGGCAGCTCCTCAGAAAGTTAAATAGACTTATCATACGACCCAGCAGAGCTACTCCTAGGTATATGCCCAAGAGGAATGAAAACAGGCTCCACGAAAACTTATATGTGAGTGTTTATAGCAACATTATTCATAATCATCAAAAAGTATAGCTACCTCAGTGTCTACGAATGGATGAATGGATAAGCAGAATGTGGCATAGCCGTACGATGAAATGTTCAGACATGAAAGGAGTGCTGGGAATGAACCTTGAAAACATTAAGTGAAAGAAGTCAGACACAAAGGCCACATAATGTATGGTTCCATGCATGTGAATGTCAGGGTAGGCCAGTCCACAGAGATGGTGAGTGGATTCGAGGATCCAAAGGTTGGGGGAAGGAAAATGGGGAGGGACTGGAAATGGGTACAAGAGCTCTCTGTGGGGTTATGAAGTTGTTTTGGAGTTAGATAGTGGTGATGGCTGCACAGCTCTGTGCTTATACTAAAACCCACTGAATTGTATACTCCTAAAGGGTGAATTTTAGGGTATGTGATTTATAGCTCAGTAAAGGTGTGAAACCAAACAAAAAGATGGAGCTGCTCAAGGCGAAGCAGGACCAGGAGGCTTGGACTCCCTTGTCTGTTCTTGCTCCTGACTCCACCCCGTAAGTGTTCTCTAAGATGCCCTCACAGTTCAGGGCACACAGTTTGGGCGACCTATGCGGGCCTTTCAGCTTGGATGTCATCTATTTCTAGAAAACTGATGTTAGAGATCCCACGGTAGCAGGAGGGAGCCTAGGGGATGTTTCTTCTTCCATCTGTGACCACCAGCCTCCTAGTCTAAACAGAAGTGGATCAATGTCCTTGTGATGATTTGCCACTTAATTTACAGCTCTATGCTGTGTCAGAGTTGAGGCAAGGGTTATTAGGAGCGAGAAACGTGAACACATTGAACTGTGAAAGTTGAATGGGTCTTCCCTGCCAGTTCTCAGGACAAAGGGAAACAAAAGGGCAAAACAGAAAGTGTCTTGAAGGTGCCCAGAGTCTAAGCACAAGACTGTTGTTGTAGTTCCTTGTTTAAAACCCTTCAGTGGTTTCTCATCACTAATCCGATGAAGTCCAGTGTCAAGGCCGCTGTGACCTTGGCCGTCCTCCTGCCTCAGGTTCCAGCTTGGCTTCCCCAGCCTCCCCGCCCCACCCCCGGGCGCATGGCCTCCCGCCCCACCCCACCCCCAGCCTCCAGTCCTATGACCCTGACTGCACGCCTTCCTGCCCTGTGGGCAAGCTCCTGGTTGGCTTTCAAGACTGAGCTTTTCACCATGGTGTGGGGTGGATTGTGTCTCCCATCTAAAGATGTTGAAATCCTAACCCCTGGTGCCTGTGAACTTGACCTTATTTGGAAATAGGGGTTTTGCAGATGAACAAGTTAAGATGAAGTAATTAGAGTGGGTCCTAGTCCAGTTTGGCTGCTGACCTTGTAAAAAGGGGGAAGTTGGGAAACACACACACACACGGGCAGAGGGAAGGCAGTATGAAGACACAGGGAAGAGACCACCTATAAACCAAGGACACCTGAGACTTCCAAAACCTAGGAGAGAGGCACAGAGCAGATTCCCCAGCATGGCTCTCAGATGGAACCAGCCCTGCTGACACCTTGATCTTGGACCTGGACTGCAGAAAGTGAGAGAGTACATTTCTGTTGTTTAAGCCACCCAGTTTACAGCACTTTGTTACGACAGCCCTAAGAAACTGATAGACACTGTCTGCATGAATACGGTGGCCTCTCTACTTTTCTCCACTATATCATTGACTTCATCTGGGTCCCCTAGCACTTTGTCATTTGATTACTGTATTTACTGTGTTACACTCTATTCATTTCTGTTTGTCTCCCAGTGGTGATGGTGGAGGTTATCCCTTTGCATTGCTAAGCACTAGTGATATGTGTGTCCTATCGGAAGAATGGGTGGATGGGTGGATGGATGATAGATGGACAGACCAAAAAACCAGTTCATCTCTCTTAATTTCTTGATTCCAAAAGAGAAAAGCCAACTTCTTTGTATCAAAGCTCAAAGTTTAAAATGCAAATTAACATTTGAAAGATATGTGTCACCTCTACTTGAAACTCTCTGGAGAGCAGTCTTTAGGCTGCATTCCCCAGTGTAAATAACTTGTTACAAAGTTCACTGTGTTTAAGTTCATTAAATTAACGTTGTCACTTGTAGCTGCTGAGTGTTGTGGGTTGTGAACTGTGAATCGTATTCCTATAATTCTGCTTGTGTCTGCCTCTCAAGGTTGTGTGGATTTTACTTATTCAGATGTTCAAGCCTGCAACTAAAATCAGAGTGCCAACTTTCTGCCCTGAACTCTTAAGTATTAGGGGTACAGAAGTAAAAGCAGTAAGCTCCTACCCTCAAAGGGCTTACAGTCTGGGTGGTGTGCAAGGGATGAGTGAAGCAAAATTCGGGAATGAAATCGTGATACAATGGAAGTTAGCATGGGGCACTGTGGGGCAGAGAATAAGGTGCAAAATCTCCAGTAGTGGTTGTCAGTAAAGGCTTACACAGGAGGGGGTTTCCTGGCCACAGGACAGGGGATGGGTGGTGTCAGGTACACGGAAAAGCACGTGCAAAGGCACCGAGCCCCGTGCAAGGCCCCCAGTAGGCCAGGGTGGAAGCCAGTGGCGGCACGCGAGTGACTGGCCTCAGGTGATTCTCTGAATACTCTGGAGGTGACGGCAATTGCTGGGATACAGAGGTTCCAGGGCACTTCTGAAAAACCCAGTCACATTCATTCTTTCTCATTTGCAGCAGATTTGCCTACTTGGTTTTTCATCCCTTACCTACCCGCTCAGCTGTGTCATCCAGCAGGTGTACTGCTGTGCACACACCTTGTGCCAGGGCCTGTGCCAGGCGCTGGGCATGTGGCAGGGACTCCAGCAGGCCTCCCGGGGCTTCTGTCTGCCAAGGAGACATCCTAGGCCCCCTCTGCCAACCCTGTTCCCTGTTCTCTGGGAGCACTGACCACGTCACTGCCATGTGGTGGGAGAACAGGCATGAGACACTCAGATCTGAATGCTGCCTCTTTTTCTTACTTTACTTGGTTTAGCAAAATACTTGACTTCTAGGGCTCGGTTTCCTCCCTGCAGTATATATGAGCTGATATCTACCATCTCCTTTAATGTGGAGATCGAATCAGATGGTAAATGGAGCACCCCTCATTCGGTGCCCAGCCCAAATGGGTATTAATTAAACAGCTTAATCAAAGCAGCCCAAGCTGTGTTATTTGATGTAATCCCCCAGAGCAGCTGACCTCTCTCCATTCTTGTTAACAGTCACACAACAAAGTTGTCATAAGCAGCAGAAAACATCTTTCTCTCTGGGGGCGCTGATTTTGGGGTACTCTTGTTTGTGAAGCCATCTTTCTTTCCATCCTTAACCACCTTTCAGCTCCTCATGGCTGCTCTGTGTCACCTCGACTTTCAGGGAGCCTTGGGTCTGCTGCCAGCATTTGCCCGTCCCTGCTTGCATGACAACTGGTGCTCCCTACATAGCTTTTCCAAAGCCAGTCAATCTCATCCCCAAACCTCTTTGCTAATGTCTTATTTCTCTACCAGGAGGTAGGTATTGACATCTAGTAAGATGAACATCAGGATTTATTGAGTGGAGAGGCAAATACTGACCAAGGCAGGGAGGTGGGGGATTCTGCTCTGGCCTCACCCTGCTTGCTGCTCAGTGTCATCATGCCAAGTCCCCATGCGGCACCCCAATCTGGTGCAGTAGGAGAATTGCTCACTTTGGGCCTGGGCAGGTAATAAACACTTTACAAATGGACCAGGTTAAGAGGAACCTCATGCATCTTGTATTAGAACATTCCCAGTCCTGGCATCCAGCTTTGCATGGGTGGATATCAACAGATAATTTGGAAGGAAGAAAGGAGGGAGGAGGATTATTTAGTAGGGTATTTGGCAGCTCCTGCCTTCTGCAGGTAAAGGGGAGGAATTGAGGATTTGTATGATGAATGTGGCCATGAGTTTGTAAATATTTATACAAAGCTCATGTCTCTGCTACAGAGAAGAGGTAGTCCTAAAAATGCTGAAACTGGGAGGGAGTGGTCTTCTCCATCTCCTGAAATTTTATGGTGGTGGGCAGTAGTTTAACAGTGGGGAAGAACCAGGTGCCAATTCTTGGCAGAGCGTGGCATACAGATACTTTTGGTGCCTTCTCTGATCTTTTCCATATTTCTTGATTTTGTTTCCATTTTTGTCTCAATCTGTTTGCCCATCTGTTGCACTGTCTCTGTTTACCTGTGTGATAATTAGAAATACATATTTGGTCTTTGCTCTAGTTCCTGACACAGAGCTTCTAAAACTTTTGTAATTTTCTGAGTGATGAGGTTCAAAAGGAATCTTTTGTGATTCATAAGCCTCTTTCATATAAACCTGAGTTGATCCTAATGAGGTGACAGTTGGTAGGCCCCAAAATAGCTTCAGGACTGTGGGACTGGTTGCCAGAGGAAGGCGTGGGGAGAGAGCAGGGGCTGGAGATGGAGCCCATCACCCCTGGCCAATGGCTCAATCAGTTGTGCCCGCTGAGTGAAACCACTGAGGGGGTCTAGGAGCTTCCCTTGGTGAACACTTGGGGTGCTGGGAGGGTGGGTGATGTACCCTGGGACCTCCGCACCCCTGCCCATACCTTGAAAACAAAGGCATTTGGCTGTTTGTGTGTTGTACCCCTTTTAATGAACCAGTAATTGTGAGCAAAGTGCTTTCTGGATGTGAGCCAGTCTAGCAAATTATTGAACCCCAGGAAGGGTCTTGGGAACACCCTGACTTTATACGCTGTCGGTCAGAAGTGCACTAAACTCATGACTGGCGTCTGAAGTGGGGGCACTCTTGTGGGACGACCTTCACCGTGAGGTCTGTGCCAACTCTGGGAGCTATCCGAATTGAATTGGATTGAAGGATATTCGTGTGAGGGAGGAAAAAAACACATTTGGTGTCAAAGTGTTGAGTGGCAGCCGCTCAGCCTGTCAGTGGGCTCACGCCTTCACTCTTTGCAGTTTGGAAAGTTCTCGCTATGCCCACCTGCGCGGGCCCAGGCTCTGTAGCCGGGAAGAGTAACGGGCCGGTTAAACGAGCAGGGTTTCCCACCCATGGCACTGGATGCCCGAAAATTCTTTGCTGTGGGGCCGTCTTGCATGCTGTTGGATGTTCAGCGGTTTTCCTGGCCGCCCCCGCTGCCCCCGCCCACACAAACAACAGCAAAAATGTCTCCAGCCATTGCCAAATGTCCCCTGGGGGCAAGATCACCCTCAGCTGAGAACTACTGGCATAGAGTAAGACACCAGGTACTGTTAAGAGCATCAGCCTTCTTGTGGTGGCACGGGTGCTGCGTTGGCCCAGCAGGTGTTTATGCAGTGTTTACTGCGCCCACTGCCCTGAGCTCTGAGAGGTAAGGGAGAAGTGCCCACCTGTTACTCTCACCATGTCCAAGGTCAAAATGGTTCCAGAGGCGCACACCTGAGCGCATGCTTCTGAGATGGCCGTCAACACCTGGTTCTGAGCTGAGTAGAGCAGGACAGTGGGGAGGCCAACCTGAGAGGAAGGTTGCCCACTCTCAGGCCTTCTTCCTGGAGGGACTGGTGCTCCTCTGATTCCTGGTGAACATGGGGCTGGGGAGGGGATGGCCTTGTTGGGTGTACCCTGGTTCCTGATGAACTCTGGACCGGGGGAGGCTTCCCCTGAATCAGAGCAGCTGCTCTTAAACACGACAGACACTGTCACATGGTTGATGCTGTTACCCTGGACGTTCAGAGTCCTGCCAGGATCTAGGGGCAGGTCACTGCCCCCTCTCCCCTGTGCCTGCCCCATAGCAGCTGAGGAGGCCTCGCCACACACAGCCACCCTGCACAACACCTCTGCTCAAAACTGTCAGGCCTGACCTGTGGCCTCCCAGGGTCTTCTGAGCCGTTCCACCTGTTCCCCCTCTTAGTCCCCCCGCCGCTCCCCCACGGCTCCTCACCCCTTCCACCTGCTCGGCTCCCGCCACAGCTGCTGCCCTTGCTGTACCCACTGCCCTGGCTGGTCCCCTCAGGTTCTCCTTCCCTGTGTTCTCGTCACATGTCACCATCTAGGAGAGGCCTTAGGCCCTTCGTGAAAACGCACCCCCATCTCCTCGCTTTATCTGCTTCACAACTGTGATCATGGCCCAGCTTGCCCACTGTCCTGTCCTTGTTGAGGCTTTTGGCTGTCTGTGTTCTCCGGCTGGGATGTAAAGTCCTGAGTGCAGCAAGCAATTCGTTGGTCATGTTCTGTGTCCAGCAGAGGGCCTGGTGTGTCCTGGGCACTCAGTGACCAGTGAGTGGGAGGGTGGGTGGGTGGATTCTCTCTTGAGGAAGGACGTGTTAAGATTCTGTGCTGCTGATATAATATGAAAATAAAGCTACATCAACTACTCTTGAAAGAGCAACGGGAAAGAGGACAGCAACAAACTGCATACACCTAGAGACAAGAGCAGCCCTCACAGAAAAGGGTAACGTACTAAAGCTGTGGTCCTGCGGGATCCAAGCCCTTCCCCCATCCCAGCTCACCAGTGGGAGGAACAGGAACGGAGCAGCGAGGGAGTGGAGATGTGGGACTGCTAAATACCTAACTCTGCAGATCTGCTCTGGGAGCACAAACCTACATTACATGGTGCTTGCATGATACTCTTGTAATTAGGGGGTTGGAAAGCTAAGACAGACAGAATTCCTGGAGAGACTAAGAATCCAGCTGCTTGTGAAAGCAGGGATCCATACCCGGCTGCTCGGGGACAAAAGAAAGGTGGGAAGTCTGAGACTTCCTAACAAAGAAGCCCTTAGCAAGAGAGCTGCTAAAGGGGCAAGGATTGCATGGAGCTTACTGCTCAGGAGAAAGGACAGGCAGACAAAATTGTCCAGGTGCACTCTGACAGGCAGGTTGGGAGCTTTCACGATCTTCAGGTACTCCAGCTCCCTGGCTGCCTACACAGCTCCAAGAACCCCTTCTGTGACAGGCAGACTTGTGCGCCTTTCTTCTGGCCAGCCCCACCGGGCTTGCAAACCGGGAAATCCTCCCCTGGTGTTAGGCCAGCCAGAGGGAAGATCTGTCTACAGCAACTCAAAACGCAAAGCACAGAGGCTTATACCTGTGTGCTCAGCCCACTGGTTCAGGCAATGGAGACAGGCATAGCAGCCAGGAACCAGCACACAGCCCTTTCCTCCCCAGAATCACCAATACCACTCCCCTACAATCCCCGCATTGCTTCAGGGGCTGAGCAGCTCCAGAGAGTAGAGCTTCTGGGCACTAGAGGGCACCATACACAAATATGAAACGCCAAAGGAACTTGGTCCAGAGGAAAATTATGAACACAACTCCTGAGAAAGATTTAAATGATATGGACTTTATGACTCTCCCTGAAAGGGAGTTCAAAATAAAAAATCATTAACATGCTCATGGAGGTACGGAAAGATATTCAAGAACTCAGGAATGAATTCCGGTCAGAGACCCAATCATTGAAGAACACAGTGGATGGTATTAAAAGCAGATTGGCTATGGTGGAAGAGACAATAAATGAAATAGAAACTAGAGAAGAGGAATACAAAGAAGCTGAGGCACAGAGAGAAAAAAGGATCTCTAAGAATGAAAGAATATTGAGAGAACTGTGTGACCAATCCAAACGGAACAATATTCGCATTATAGGGGTACCAGAGGAAGAAGAGAGAGAAAAAGGGATAGAAAGCGTCTTTGAGGAGGTGATTGCTGAAAACTTCCCCAATCTGGGGAAGGAGATAGTCTCTCAGGCCATGGAGGTGCGCAGATCTCCCAACACAAGGGACCCAAGGAAGACAACAGAAAGACATATAGTAATTAAAATGGCAAAGATCAAGGATAAGGACAGACTATTAAAAGCAGCCAGAGAGAGAAATAGGATCACATGCAAAGGAAAACCCATCAGGCTATCATCAGACTTCTCAGCAGAAACCTTACAGGCCAGAAGGGAGTGGCATGATGTATTTAATGCAATGAAGCAGAAGGGCCTTGAACCAAGATTACTTTATCCAGCAAGATTATCATTTAAATTTGAAGGAGGGATTAAACAATTCCCAGATAAGCAAAAGCTGAGAGAATTTGCCTCCCACAAACCATCTCTACAGTGTATTTTGGAGGGACTGCTATAGATGGAAGTGTTCCTACAGATGAATAGCTGTCACCAGAGGTAAGAAAACCACAGTAAAGAAAATTGAACAGCTAATTACTAAGAAAATGCAAAATTAAATTAACTATTCCCAAAGTCAATCAAGGGATAGACAAACAGTACAGAATATGATACCTAATATATAAAGAATGGAATAGAAAGAAAAAGGAGGAAACAAACAAACAAAGAACCTTTAGATTGTGTTTGTAATAGCATATTAAGTGAGTTGTTAGACTTTTAGATAGTAGGGAGGTTAACCTTGAACCTTTGGTAACCACGAATCTGAAGCCTGCAATGCCAATAAGTACATACCTATCCATAATCACCCTAAATGTAAATGGACTGAATGCACCTGTCAAAAGACATAGAGTCACTGAATGGATAAAAAAACAAGACCCATCTATATGCTGCCTTCAAGAGACTCACTTTAAACCCAAAGACATACACAGACTGAAAGTGAAGGGATGGAAAAAGATATTTCATGCAAACAACAAGGAGAAAAAAGCAGGTGTTGCAGTACTTGTATCAGACAAAATAGACTTCAGAATGAAGAAAGTAGCAAGAGATAAAGAAGGACATTATATAATTATAAAGGGGTCAGTCCAACAAGAAGATATAACCATTATAAATATATATGCACCCAACACAGGAGCACCAGCATATGTGAAACAAATACTAACAGAATTAAAGGAGGAAATAGACAGCAATGCATTCATTTTAGGAGACTTCAACACACCACTCACTCCAAAGCACATATCAACCAGACAGAGAATAAGTAAAGACACAGAGGCATTGAACAACACACTAGAACATATGGACCTAACAGATATCCACAGAACTCTACACCCAAAAGCAGCAGGATACACATTTTTCTCAGGTGCACATGGAACATTTTCCAGAATAGACCACATACTAGGCCACAAAAAAAACCTCAGTAATGTCAAAAATATTGAAATCCCACCAACCAACTTCTCAGATCACAAAGGTATAAAACTAGAAATAAATTTTAGAAAGAAATCAAAAAAGCTCACAAGTACATGGAGACTTAACAACATTCTCCTAACTAATCAATGGGTTAACGACCAAATCAAAACAGAAATGAAAGAATATATGGAGACTAATGATAACAACAACACAAAGCCACAACTTCTGTGGGACGCAGCAAAGGCAGTTCTAAGAGGAAAGTATATTGCAATCCAGGCCTATTTAAAGAAGGAAGAACATTCCCAAATGAATAGTCTAAAGACACAATTACTGAAATTGGAAAAAGAAGAACAAATGAGGCCCAAAGTCACCAGAAGGAGGGACATAATAAAGATCAGAGAAGAAATAAATAAAATTGAGAAGAATAAAACAATAGAAAAAATCAATGAAACCAAGAGCTGGTTCTTTGAAAAAATAAACAAAATAGATAAACCCCTAGGCAGACTCATTAAGAGAAAAAGAGAATCTACACACGTAAACACAATCAGAAATGAGAAAGGAAAAATCACGACGGACCCCACAGAAATACAAAGAATCATAAGAGAATATTATGAGAATCTATATGCTAACAAGCTGGAAAACCTAGAAGAAATGGACGACTTCTTAGAAAAATACAACCTTCCAAGACTGACCAAGCAAGAAACAGAAAAACTAAACAGACCAATCACCAGAAATAAAATTGAATCAGTAATCAAAACACTACCCAAGAAAAAAAACCCCGGACCTGATGGATTCACCTCTGAATTCTACCAGACATATAGAGAAGAAATAACACCCATTCTCGTTAAAGTTTTTCAAAAAATAGAAGACGATGGAATACTTCCAAACTCATTCTGTGAAGCCAGCATCACTCTAATACCAAAACCGGGCAAAGACCTCACGAAAAAAGAAAATTACACACCAGTATCCCTGATGAACGTAAATGCAAAAATACTCAACAAAATATTAGCAAACCGAATTCAAAAATACATCAAGAGGATCATACACCATGATCAAGTGGGATTCATCCCAGGGATGCAAGGATGGTACAACATTCGAAAATCCATCAACATCATCCACCACATCAACAAAAAGAAGAACAAAAATCACATGATCATCTCCATAGATGCTGAAAAAGCATCTGACAAAATTCAGCATCCATTCCTGATTAAAACTCTCAACAAAATAGGTATAGACGGCAAGTACCTCAACATCATAAAGTCCATATATGACAAACCCACAGCTAACATCATACTTAACGGCGAGACGCTGAAAGCTTTTCATCTAAGATCGGGAACAAGACAGGGATGCCCACTCTCTCCACTGTTATTCAACATAGTACTGGAGGTCCTAGCCACAGCAATCAGATAAAACAAAGACATACAAGGCATCCAGATTGGTAGAGAAGAAGTCAAATTGTCACTACTTGTAGATGACATGATATTGTACATAAAAAACCCTAAAGAGTCCACTCCAAAACTACTAGAACTAATATCTGAATTCAGCAAAGTTGCAGGATACAAAATTAACACACAGAAATCTGTTGCTTTCCTATACACTAATGATGAACTAACAGAAAGACAAATCAGAAAAACAATTCCATTCACAATTGCATCAAAAAGAATAAAATACCTAGGAATAAACCTAACGAAGGAAGTGAAAGACCTGTACTCTGAAAACTACAAGACACTCCTAAGAGAAATTAAAGAGGACACTAACAAATGGAAATGCATCCCATGCTCTTGGCTAGGAAGAATAAATATTGTCAAAATGGCTATACTACCTAAAGCAATCTACAGATTCAACGCAATCCCTATCAAACTACCAACAGCTTTCTTTAATGAACTGGAACAAATAATTCTAAAATTCATATGGAACCACAACAGACCCCGAATAGCCAAAGCAATCCTGAGAAGGAGGAATAAAACAGGGGGAATTACGCTCTCTGACTTCAAGCTCTACTACAAAGCCACAGTAATCAAGACAATTTGGTATTGGCACAAAAACAGACCCACAGACCAGTGGAACACAACAGAAAATCCAAACAGTAACCCAAACATATACAGTTAATTAATATTTGATAAAGGTGTCTTGGACATACAATGGGGAGATGACAGCCTGTTCAGCAGCTGGTGTTGGAAAAACTGGACAGCTGCATGTAAGAGAATGAACCTGGACTGCAGTTTAACCCCATGGACAAAGGTAAACTCAAGGTGGATCAAAGACCTGAATGTAAGTCATGAAACCATAAAACTCTTAGAAAAAAACATAGGCAAAAATCTCTTGGACATAAACATGAGTGACTTCTTTATGAACATATCTCCCCGGGCAGGGGAAAGAAAAGCAAAAATGAACAAGTGGGACTATATCAAGCTGAAAAGCTTCTGTACAGCAAAGGACACTATCAGTAGAACAAAAAGACATCCTACAGTATGGGAGAATATATTCATAAATGATGTATCCGATAAGGGGTTGACATCCAAAATATATAAAGAACTCATGCACCTTAACAAACAAGAAGCAAATAATCCAATTAAGAAATGCGCACAGGACATGAATAGACACTTCTAAAGAAGAAATTTAGATGGCCAACAGGCACATGAAAAGATGCTCCACATCGCTAATCATCAGAGAAATGCAGATTAAAACCACAATGAGATATCACCTCACACCAGTGAGGATGGCCAACATCCAAAACACAAACAACAACAAGTGTTGGCGAGGATGTGGAGAAAAGGGAACCCTCCTACACTGCTGGTGGGACTGCAAATTAGTTCAACTATTGTGGAAAGCAGTATGGAGGTTCCTCAAAAAACTCAAAATAGAAATACCATTTGACCCAGGAATTCCACTCCTAGGAATTTACCCCAAGAATACAGCAGCCCAGTTTGAAAAAGATGGATGCACCCCTATGTTTATTGCAGCACTATTTACAATAGCCAAGAAATGGAAGCAACCTAAGTGTCCATCAGTAGATGAATGGATAAAGAAGAGGTGGTACATATACACAATGGAATATTATTCAGCCATAAGAAGAAAACATCCTACCATTTGCAACAACATGGATGGAGCTAGAGGGTTTTATGCTCAGTGAAATAAGCCCAGCCGAAAAAGACAAGTATCAAATGATTTCACTCATATGTGGAGTATAAGAACTGAGAAAAAAACTGAAGGAACAAAACAGCAGCAGACTCAGAGAACCCAAGAACGGACTAACAGTTACCAAAGGGAAAGGGACTGGGGAAGATGGGTGGGAAGGGAGGGATAAGAGGGAAAAAGGGGCAGTATGATTGCAGATGTAATGTTGGGGGGGCACGGGGAGGGCTGTACAACTCAGAGAAGACAAGTAGTGGCTCTATAGCATCTCACTACGCTGATGGACAGTGACTGTAATCGGGTTGGTGGGGGGGACTTGATGAAGGGGGTAGTTTAATAATCATAATATTGCACATGTAATTGTAGATTAATGATCCAAAATACATTAAAAAAAGAATACTTAGGAGAAGTTAATAAAAGAATAAGTGATTAAAAAAAATAAAGAACATACGGGATGTGAACAATTTCCAGGGATGTGTTGTTTTAATTTGTCTGATTTTTCACGTACTATTCAAGATCAAATAGACAACATTCACCATGTTATTGATAAGTTTTCACAAATGCCTGGACTGTTAAATTGGTTTTCTTTGTTTCATTGGATATGGCCTATAATTGTAGGTCTAATACTGTGAGGCATTTGTATTCCTGTTCTCCTAGTGTGTGTGCGGAAGGCAGTTGTTGGTCTTTTAAAGCCAATACAAGCATATGCTACTTTTAAAGAATTAAGTTCAAGAAATAAGTGGTTCCTTTTAAACAACTTTGTGAAATCATATGCTGATTCCCCACCTGCATTTGCTGCAAGAAAATAATCATGTATATTGTGATTTTATCCAGAATTATAGCTGCTGGCTGTCCTCTCTTTCGTATTTTATCTCCCTGTTTGGTCCCAGAAGATGTAGCCAGAGACGGGTAAGATTCCTCATGGGAGGAACAGCCTAAGACAGGCACAGTCGCAAGGGACCTCAGGTGAGCAACGTGGGGGTCAACTGAGGTGAGGCATAGAACCTCACCCCCCCAGACGAGAGAGACATTGCCTGTGACAAGCCATGTCACAGGCCGAGTCCAGCTCATCATTATTCAGGTACCTTCCACAAATATATGCATATGCATTTGCATCAATTAAAACAAAAATGGGGGATATGTGGGATTCACTTATAATTTAAGTGTAAGAATCATGTGAATAATCATAGTTGACTTGATTGATTATAGTAAGTGAATTAGTTTCTCTGATATGACTGCCTTTGCATTGTTTACCCTGTGAGAACTTGTTCACTGTGTTCCTTGCGTTGTTCACCTTGTGGGAGCTTGTTCACTCTATTGGAACTTGTTCGTTGCATGGTGAGCAATAATGTCTTGTGTATTGAAAAGTTGTTAAAAGAAAAACCTCAAAAGTTCACATCGCAAGAAAAAATAATTTGTAACTATGTATGTTGAAGGATGTTAACTAAACTTACTGTGATAATCATTTCACACACACAAAAAAAAGATTCTGTGCTGATGCTAAGTTGCCAAGAGTGTGCAGGACCTTTGCTCACCATGTCTTGGGAGGGATGGACCTCCGGGACCACAGCCTGGATACCAGGGGACCTGTACCTGTTTAAAGCTCTGAGTGGTGTCAGGTCTGTGTTAGGTCAGCCCTTCCCTTCTCTATCTTGAGCTAATTCTCTCCTGGCTGAGGAGCCCACCTGGGCATTCACAGAAGGGCATGAAGGGGTCCCTTGTAGAACTCTGGGTGACAGCCCTGAGTTCCCAACTCTGACCCCTTAGCATCGTCAGCCTCGTCAAGAAATACCCAGTGTCTTTGTGTCCTGGGTCTCCCGCTGCTCCCTCTGTTTTGCCAATCCCCACCCCGCCAGCCTTTCATCCTTCCACTTGAGAGAATGTGGGCTTTTCAGAAGGAAAGAAAACCATGCACGGCATCATTATCACACCTCTAACTGGTTGTCTTCTAGTCGGTGTCATGTGCCGACTCTGCCTGTCACTCTGGCATACTCTGTCACTCACAAGCCTCTTGCTCCCCAGCCTTTTTTTTTTTTGCACACTTCCACGCTGTTGCCCTTTGTCACCTGCTTTCCCCTGTCTGCCTCCCCCTGCCTCGCTGTCCCTGGTGGCACTTGTCCAGACTCTGCTCCCCAGGAGGCCTCCTGTGACCCTTCCTCTCAGACTGTGCAGCCTTCTTCAGCAGATGATGGGGTCGCTCCATTTTTGGAGCAGGGAATGGGTGTAGTCTGCGCTGGCCCCAAGTTTGTCCTTTGAGGAGCCTCACTCTCTTGCCTGTGTTTGCTGTCTCCCAGAGCTGGCTTATGATGACTGCAGTTGCACTGGCAGCTGGGCAGGGCCGTGCTCAGGCTGAAGGTGATGTTGGGAGCTGTGGGCATGGGTGAGGTCCCCCAGAGACACCATACTGCATGAGCAGTGGGGGACAAGGGGGCTCAGGATGGCTGTATGGATGTCAGGGTACAAGAGGACAGGGTTTTTTAGGTCTAGCACAAGCACCATCTTCCAACAGTTTTAATTCATCCGTGAATTCCATGCTCCCCTCCCCTTTTACCATGATTCCTTTGTTAAACTTCGTATACCCTTTATCCAACTCTGCCTCGTATCCCAGCTCCTTCTGTCTGCATATGAGATCCTGGGAATCAACAGCTGTCTTTTGCATTCTTGTCTCCACCTGTGCACTGTACAGAACATCACAAATAGTAGAGCTTGTAAAAGTTTCTGTAGAAATGAACTTGCTGGCAGAAGGAAGGGAGCGTGGGGGTGGTGTCTCTAGATTCTTTCTGCATTACCCTTGTGCTGAAGCTACCACTTGGAAGATGCAGAGATGGCACATCCCCTCTTCTCCCTGGACGTGTATGGTCTGCTTCTTTCGCCATGAACCCAATTCTGGGCTGGCTTTGCAGCTGGGCTGTAAATGAATTAATGCATTTCTCCTTTTATAAGAGCTTCATGAAGTTTTAAAATGAAACTTTTCTTTCTTGTCATTGCCCCTAATGTCTGTCTTGTTTGGAAAAGCCTTTATTAGCTTTGTGCAACCCCTCTTCCTTCGCCTGTTGTTCCCCAGTTTTCCCTAGCATTCCAGGGGCATCTTCCTCTAAGGCTATGCCACTCCATTCTCCCAAACCTTCTGTGTGGCTCCTTGTCGCCTGGAGGACAGGAGTCAGGCTAGATGTTGTTTGCACCACATTTTCTGCCTTCTGGCATTTTGCTCTGACTTCCTTTTCCAACTCTTTCAAAGCAGTTTGCTCCCCAATGCCCACCTCACTTCCCACTCATGACCCCTATCCTCAACATACCCATGCCTCAGCCACCGGAGTCAGCTCCCCAACGTAGGGGTCCCTTCTGTCTCCATGCTGTTACTCATACAGTGCCCGCCTCCTTCTTCCTAAGCCAACTCCATCTTTTCTGTAGAGTCTCTCAACTGTTTCCTCTGCCAACATAGCTCTCTGTTCTGTCTTGTCAAAATTATTTTTTCCCTCCTCATTATTACCATCATACCTCCTCCATTGTGGGAGTTACTGTAGGCGTGTCTTCTGTTATGACTCTATTGTATGATTTTGTCCACTCGGTCCCAAAGGCAGGAGGGATGCATCCCCATAACATCTGCCTTAGTTCCATGCATATCCTGAGTCTCAACACATTTTCATTCGGTGGAAGAACTTTTAAAGTTGTCTTTGTCACATTTGGTGTCTTCATTATTTTCCTCACAATCCCATCGGTCATTAATAGCTTTGTGGTGACTGGGAACTGACATAGTAATTTCTTATCCATGCTCTGTGATGTATTCTGACTGCTGTGTCTAAAATGGTATGCCAGAAGACAAGGATTAAAAAAATACCAACAGTGTCAGGGTGGCACACGAAATTTAGGTGGTCCCATTTAGCACCAAGCAGACACCACTCAGACCAGGTCAGTTACTTTATGTGCAGAGGGGGTGTGAAGCCCAGAGCTGCTGTGAGAAGTTTGTTTGTCTTTATGTATCTCTTATTAGAGTTTTCCATCACACCTTTAACCTGCGCTGACCAATAAGCTTAAAAGGAGCACCACACGTTTATTCTGTGGCTGCCCTGGTCTGCCATCTGGCACGTTTGAATGCTCTTCTTCAATTGGGAGCCTGGGTTGCTTTAAAAGACGTCCCTTTGCAACACTTTGTGGAAATGTTCATGAGTGCATTTCCTCTTTGCGGTTATTCTTGTTCTTTGCCCCAGTTCATCCAGACATTTAAGGTAAGTGGAGAATTTCTGATCATATGAATGGATAACAACAGTCCCCCGTAATTGTCAAATGTACTCATGAGACTTGCATATTCATATTCTCCTATAGTCTTCGTAATAAACCTGAGAAAACAGGTATTTTCGTCCACATTCTGCAAATGAGACAATCGAAATTCCAAAGGAATAAATGGTTTGATATGGTTAAGTGACTTGCCCAATGTCATAGCTAGAGAGCCGAGACTTTAAAGCCAGCAACTCCGATTTGGGTCTTCTCTTCCCAACACAACATCTGATTCCAAAGTCACTTTTACTTCGATCATCTTATTTAATCCTGCAAGCGGTTACCAATGACAAAGTCCAGTTAACATTGCTTAGTTGACACCAGGCTGCTAAATCCCATTTTCTTCTGCCTCTGTGTCCTGCTTTGTTTTGCTAAGATTCAATTTGCCTTTAATGCTTGAATTTATGGTTCCCTTTTACTCCCCCAGGAATCCCATAGGCACCCAGGACCCAGGAATTGCCCTGCCAGAGCAGGCGCTAGTGCTCTGTGTGGGGATGCTATTCCTGGAGGACTGGGCTGTTCTTCCCACAGCCCCCTCTGGCTTCATTTGTTCCAATTTTTATTAACAACCATCTTCTGCTCAGCCAGATCACTCTCACGAACCATTTCACTCCTTTACTTAAACCATACCCCCTGTGGCTTAGGACTGTCTGAATTTTTCATGGACCTTTTCAGTGTGACCCCCTTGGCACCTTATCTCAGGCCAGTTCCTTCTGTGACCTTCTACGTTCCTTCTAGACCTTGGACCTCCAAGGCTACACTGGTATACCAGTTCTCAGAAAACAAAGAATTAAAAAAAGGCCCTGACAGGTAGCATTTGCCCATTTCTATGGTGTAAATTCTCCCCCTAGCAGGAGCCAGGCTGCCTGGATGCCCTTCTCTCCACTTAGCTGGCCCTTGGTTGTTTGGGACTTAGGTCAGACATTGCTTCTGTGAGGATGACATCCTTGACCCGCACCCACCTGTTCCCCGCCCGCAGAAGCTCTGTGTTTTCACATGACCCCTTGCTAACACTAGTTAGAAATAGCACTTATTAGACTGTATTGTAATTGTGTGTGTTTGAACATCTCCTTTCTGTTTTCTGCACTCTGTGGGTGGGTACCAGCTGTGTCTGGATTCATTTCTCTAACCCAGCACTAAGTACAAAGTCAAAGGCATACATGATGTTCAACAAATGTTTTTGGAAAGAAGGCATATTTTGACCTTAAAGGGACAGTGACCTTTGTACTTAGCTCAAGAAGAGTGTTTGATGTTGATGCAGGTTCTAACCCTGCATATTTTAGTTGCAGGACATATCTGCTCAAGTTTGAAAAGGGGTGGTGGTGGCGTTATTTATGAGACATAGGTACATGTGCAAAAACCTAGTATAACTGAAACCCCAAATCCAGATTTGTGTGCCTGATGGATGGTAAGCCAATCTCTAGGTCACTGGGTTTGAAGCAGAGAAACCTTTATTAGAGGGGCACCCCAAGGAGAAGGCAGAGGTGCATTCCCAAATCTGCCTTGTCTGGTTGAGCTTAGGGATGGTTTATATGTGACTAGCAAGGAATGTGGGGGTTAGGCTTGAACCTGGGGGGCCTTGAAACATCTCAAAGTTATGTACTGATTTTGGCCGCCTGACATCATCTGGAAGTCCTGTTGTGTTTTACATTGACCCTGGAATATTTCATGTTGAACTCAAATCTGGTGTCAGTTCTGCAACCTGTAGTTTGTCAACCAGCATTACGCCCAATTACGGTAGTCAGCTTCAGGGAAGAGGGCAAAGGACAAGTTCTTGGAAGTTGCTGTGGAGGGACAGCCTCGTAAAGATTTAGGCAAATAAAGAAATGTCCAGGTTCACTAGGAACAGGAAATTCAGCTCAGTTTTTACCTAAGAATTTAGGACTTGAGACCTTTATTTCCACTCTGTAGGATTCTGTCTCTACATCTTTCCCTCCAGCTTTCTGTCTGTCTGTCTCCCCCACACCACATCTCCCCTTCTCTGCCTCTCTTCATTCATCAGTTGTGTTCTCTTCTTCCTCCTATCTAGTGCCTTCTGCTCTTTTTTATCTTTTATCTAGTGCAGCCTGGCTCCTGCTAGGGGGAGAATTTACACCATAGAAATGGGCAAATGCTACCTATCAGGGCCTTTTAAAATTCTTTCTTTTCTGAGAACTGGTATACCAGTGTAGCCCTGGAGGTCCAAGGTCTAGAAGGAATGTAGAAGATTACAGAAGGAACCCAGTACAGTCTGCCAGCCCAGTAGTATTTGACTGTTAGCTTAGGCATCTTCCACCAATGAGAACTTACTTGTATGCCCTAAAATTTCCAGGAGAATGAAAGTGTGGCTCAGCCTAGCTGGTCGAAGCCCCCAGCTGCCATCGTGCATCAGGAAGCCCTGATTGGTATCATCAGAGGGGAGGGAACACACAACGACAGGCTGGTCTGGAGACTTCGGAAATAAGGTGGTGCCCTCCAAATGTGGCAGCCCAGGCTAAGTTAAGCTAAAAATGATGGTGGAATAGGGGTGGGGCTGCACTTCACTTTCAGTAAAATAATTGTGGATCAGGATGGAAGGAGCTCAGCCATGTGACTATGTGGCCAGCTCTGTTGGCCCGGGTTGTTTCTACCCAATAAGAACCTAAGTCTATTAAAAATATCATGGCTTCGGCTTCTGTGATTGCTTCTGGGAGTCCAGTCAACACATTAATTATCCTCGATGTGAACAGATTTCCTCTAAAAAGCCTCCAGTCTGTTTATTTCCTTAGCCTCATTCTGGGCCTTCCAATGGGTCCAACCTCATTCTCCTCGTAAATTGGTCACTGTCATCGACTTCTCCTTGGCATCTGGTTTTCAGCTTTGCACTGTTGTCTACCCGTGAGCCAGCTGTGCTTCTGATGGACCACCCTTTGCCAGGAGTCCTCAGAGCAGGAGAGAGGGTCTCTGCTTTGGTCTGCCTCTAGGATCAATACCTCAAAGTATTGACGTCCTTGGGTGTTTGGTTTCTGAGCATAGGTAGTCAGTGTGCTAATAAGGGACTGTGAGCTGACAATAAATAAATAGCACCCTTGGCTTGATGGAAGGGAATGTATAGCTAGTACCTAGAACTGTTTGCAGTGACACAGAAAAGGTAGTCTCTTCTGCCGTGTGGTAACTGAGTGTCTTTTTAAGTGGCTTACCTCAAAATACCACAGCAACCTAGAGATTAGAAAGGGCACAGTTTAGAGTTGAGATGGAAGGAATGAAAGTAGAGGACCGACATACAGGTAGAAATGAATGGTGAATGGTATGGGAGGACTGGCAGAGAACAGCTGGAACGGGCACAGACAGCCTGGCTCTTTGAGACAAAGTGGCTTTGGAAACATATGTCTGAAAATAGCATTTCAGAACATGATGGGCGAAGTGGTTCCATGCATGGTTTCGGTAATCCTCGTCCTTTATGCATTAAATTCCCCTTTCATTTGCTGCACCAGACAGAGAAAGGAGAGCCAGCTGGTTTTGATAAGCACATCCCTTAGTGTTTAGGATTGTTCACAAAAGAAGCCTCGGTTGCGTCCACAGCCTTCCAGATAACCTGCGACTAAAAGCTTACTCCTGTGCTGTATAGGTACTGAGTGACCTGGCGTGGATGTGTTTGTCCTCAAGGGCTCCTCTGTGGTGTTTTTGTATTTCTAGAGGGTTGTCATCTGACCCCAAGGAAGTACTGAGTAGGTGAGAACTGGATCAGAGGAGAGTCTGGGGCCATATCAATACTGGAAGGAATAAAAAGCCCTTCCTCTGTGGTGGCAGCTGAGAGCAGATTGACAAAGACTCTCCCCAGAGAGGCCCTGATGCAAAACACTGGTGGTGGACTCTAGAGAGTCACTCAGAGGCACGAGTCACTCAGAGGTCCCTGTAGCCCAAGAACTCTGTGCCGCAGTATGTTACAACAGAATAAATAAATGAATGGCACATCTGGAGTGATGGGTGGGGGGGTGGACGAGGAAGTGGAAGGAGAGGGGAGGAGACCCACCAGCATGCCCCCAAACTGAAGCAGTGTTTGGTCCACTTGGAATGGCACAGTATACACAGCTAAGGGGAGTGTCTTTTGTGTATCACTTGGAAATCATTTGGGTACTAGTAATAGAAAAACCAACTAGAAGATTGATGTAGACAAATATTTGTCTTCCCATCAAGATCTCAGAGGTACCGGTTCTGTGGCGGCTCTGGATGACGCCCTGTAGGCCTCTTGGTGCCCTTATACGTGGAAGATGGTTGCAGGTAGTCCAGGCATTTACAAACACTAAAAATCCCCTCCCCGACAGCCAGTTTGTAAACCCTTGCTACACCCCCCCGGCTGTATGTCTTGTATTTGTAGTAAGTAAACATAGTGGAGGCTCAGTATATATTTTTTGAATGAGTGCACAGGTATAGTGACATTGCCAGGTAAAATACAAGATTGTCTTTTAAATTTAAATTTCAGGCATCTAACAGTGTTTAGAGTATATCCCAGCTCCTCCGTGAGCTATGCTTATAGTAAAAAAATGTATTAGTTGTTCATATGAAATTCACATCTAACTGTGTACAATATTTTTATTTCTCAAATCCAGCAAATGTAGGACATGGGAGTGACTTTATGGAAATCAATTTTGAAGGTTTGCCTCTGCTTCACAAAGTGAGGGCTACCTGTTTTAATCACACTTAAGCATATAGAGTGAGGTGGGAATTTTTAGATTGCGCAGAGAGTTGGAACAATTTATCTAGAGGGAAACATGAAATTGGAATTAGTAGTTAGTGATGGAGAATTAACTCAAAATTAAATCGTGGATGGTTGGTAACTCCGTAGAGAGATTTTTGAGTATGGAAATCCCACTGCCAGCTGGGAGCCACAGCATCTTGGTGACATCTGTCTGTGTTCACACGAGGGGCTTGAGCTGTGTCTGAAAGAGGAGCAACCACAGCTCGCTCAGTACGTCTGATGCCACTGGAGTTGCAGAGGAGGGTCTGCTTTCTGACCCTTGAGCTATGTTGCTGGATTGGGGACTTTGGGAGAGAATTTCTGAACTGGGAAGTCGTTTTGAAATACAGATGTCTGGGTTCTCCTGCAGGCCTGTTACAGCAGATGCTCTGGAGGTGTAGGGCCCAGTGCTATTACGTTGAAATCAGCCCTCAAGGTGGCCCTGATGCCCACAGAAGTTCGGGAGCCACTGTTGTACACAGAGGAGAAGCCAAGGAAGAATGTTTTGCAGCTCAGAAAGAGGGCTGTCTAGCCCTGGGTTAGTTGCCTGTTCAGTACGTAAGATGCCCTGCTTCATCATGACTGACTGGTGGGGGCTCATTTTTCAATGCTGAGTATCAAAGAGGAAGAGTAAATAAAAACTTGGGTTACCATGTATTTATGACTTAAGACATTTTTACCTGGGGGAAGAACATCTGAAACAAAGCTGCCGCCTAGGTAATTAAGGAACTATCAAATTAGAGTGTCAATGTGGTCTGCTGTGTCCAGCCATGTGTACTGGCTGGTGTGTTTAAAAATAAACCACAAAAAATGAGTGAACCCCAGACTCTAATCAACATGCTTCCAGCAGCCAGAGATGGTGCCCTGCATTCATACATGAGAGGCATAGCACATGTGGGGAGATTCTGCTTGGGGATACATTTTAATGGTTCCAGAAGGAAGTGGAAATATCCCTCTCAGTTTTCTTTATCCGATTCAGGAAAGGCAGGGGAAGCTGGTACCTCTTTGAAAACCAACTTCATCCATTTCTTTAATGATCATCGCAACAGCTAAATGTTCTGGGACTGTTAGGTATAATCGTTCTCTAGGCTGTGTCCATTTTTCCTGGTCTGGTGATATATCTGTCCCCTTCTTCCTTTTTAAACAAAACTGATTAATTGTAAGAAAATAGATATCAAATGAAGCTCTGAGCTTCTTAGCAAATCTCACCCTCAAGGGATGTGATTCTGCTGTCAAGATGGAGAGGTTCATAACGGGAAGATTTTGAGGACAAACAAAAAACAAATTAGCCATGGGGTTAGGCAGTTACGGTATCTGTCAATGAGTCGCTGTCAGTGAAGTCACCATCAACAACTGTTTATGATACACCCTCTGTGAGTACAATTGCTAGGCCAAGCAAATTCCTGAAGGCAGCAGAGTCTGTGCCATGGGAGTGTAATTTAAACTTGACTCTGTTTGGGGCAGTTGAGGAAGGCCAGGGGCCAAGGTTATTGATTTTTCTTCCTTTTTGTTGCATCCACTTCCTTTTGTAAAAGATAAGTACATTAGTAGCTTTTCTTGCCTCAGTAGGATGCATGACACCAACTTGTGTGCACACGCACACACACACACTGTCTTTCTCTCTTCCCTCCCCTTCCTCCACCCCTTCATCCTCTCTTTCAGTTTCCTCCTGTGTTCCCCCTGTTCTTCTCTGTGTCTTGACCACCCTTGGAGCCCAGTAGAGATTTCCTGATGACTCTCCATCAGTGACAGAGTGGAGTGTGTGGCCCACCTAGTTGACCAGTGTCTAAACTGTTTCTTCTGTGGGCCCACTGTTAGTGGGACCCTGGCCTTAGTGAACACTCTCACTTGGTGCTCTTTTCCTCTTGAAGGTTTCTGGTTCTGTGGCCCCTCTGATTCTGCCTCTCAAGATTGCTTGGATGCTCAGGGAAGGACCATTTCTTCAACTGAGGTTGGCATCTGTAAAGTCAAAGGCCATTCCTGTCTGGTGTCAGGCCTGACAGCCAGGTTCCTTGGCTTTCCTACCAAGGTAGTGTGCGCCATCTTGTTCTTCACCCCATGAGGTGGTTGAATAGGGTCGTGGGAGTGTTTAAAATGCCTCAGAGCTGAGCTACCTGGGGATGAATCTTGGCATTATCTTCTACTGCTTGGGTAGTTTGAAACGAGTTATTGCACTTTTCTGAAAGTCCATATCCTCATCTATAAATGGCATAGCACTAAATGTGCAGCAAGCATGAACTCTTTCCTTAATTTTACTTCTATTTAAAGCCCCCATTTCTGCTTTCCTTCCCCTGCTCTGTGCTCCTTTCTGTCTGGTCTGAGGGGTTTCTGCTCATATAATTTGGGTGCAGAATTCTGCATAAACTCTGCTTGTGTTATTTGAGCACATATTTTCCCTGAACAATGGCATATGAATTAGTGTACTGTTGGCAACTCACCCCACTTCTCTCCAGTAGGATGATAGATGCCACTCCTGGTTTCCAGACCATCCTTCAGTCTCTTATTCCATTCAGTATTTTAGGACATATGTATATGAAAGCAGAATTCCAGACTGAGCCTGGGGTGGCAGAGTTTAGAACCCTTGAAAGAGATTGGTCCAGTCCGCTTGGGTCTCATGTTCTGCCCTTCCTCCTATCCTGCATCCCACCTGACCCCTTGGCTCTAACTGTTGACAAGATTTGGGAGCCCTGTGACCACAGCTTGCCCTTGCCCAGCCCCTGCCCCAGCAAGGGCTCCTTTCTCTCTTCTGCCCTGTTGCACCTTGGGACACTGCTGCACCTCCGAAGTTCAGCTGGAGTCGGGTGTTCGGGTGTTTCTGATCCCGTTACTCTCTTAGAATACTCAGCATACTTACGCATGCTTGGTGCCTGGCTCAGTGCGCCGGACACAGTAAGGGCTCCGTAAGTGTTGAATGAGTGATTTTCTAAAGGAAGGTTTTAGAACAACGTGCTATCAAAGTCTTTTCCAGCTCCATGATTTGTTGCTTTGTGAAATTTGTAAAAACTTAAAATTGTTCTTTTGGGAAAAACATCATACAGCATTCATATTCCATGCTAATACCTCTTTGTCAAGATAACAACCTGCTGTCTCCTTCTCTAGTATATAGGGCCTCTCCAGCACCCTGAGATCACTGTACTCGCCACGGAGCCACCTACCTTGTTCATTTTGCTTCACTCAAAGCAGTGCTGTTGGAATGCTGTTAATTCCTAAGAAACCACTGGTATCATTTTGTTCTTCTGCTTATTCTGGTGCTCACTGTATCCAGTCTAAATGTCACAGTCCTGCAGGAACCCCCTGCACCCTGCTGTGGCCAGCTCCACCTTCCTCGTCCAGCCAGCCCCACTCTTTGTCGTCCTTTGCCCGTTACACACAGTACGGCTTCTGAGCCTTTAATTTGTGCCATGTCCCTCCTAGTATGCCAACACCCTGGCCAGTTCAGGTCCCTGGTCATCTTTTAGACCCAGACCTCGCATTTTCTAGGGCCAAGGTCGGGTTTACAGGTTTTGTCTCCCATTTGATTCTTTGATTCCCCAGTCCACAGTCTCTTCGGAGAAGCCTTCATTCTTTAAAATCCTAGCCCTATACTGGTTACCGAGTATTCCTCAAGGGCTCAACACATATTAATACAACTTGTATTATACTATTCTTCATTCTCGGATATTTTTATCTCCTTGAATTGTTTGTAAACACTTTGTCGTGAGCTGCTATCCCCTGCTTCGTTGGGAACTGCACATGGAAGTGCTTTGCTTATAGAGCCCCTCAGACAGACACTTGTGAGTGATGATGGAATTTTCCAGCTAGGAAACAGGAATAGTGGAGTTAGATGGTGACAGTGAAGTTTTCCTTGACTTTTTTTTTTCCACCTAGCAAGGGTCTGGCCAGAGAGGAAAATCAATCAGAGGAGTGCTAGGATTGATTCTAAGGGAAAGTTTAACTGGTTTCAGGGTTTTCCATCATTCCATGCCTGGGCAAAGGCCATTTAATGTTTCCCAAGGGCAGCTTCTTCTCACCGCATTGTTGCAGTGGGTGGTGCTGCCCTGACTTGCTGGTGGGATGGGAAGAAGATGGACAGCAGAACAGAAAGGTACAGGTTTGGGTCCAATGTAATCCTTACCCATCAAGCAGCAGTCCCAGCATGTTATAGCCTAGAGCAGAATCATGGACCTTAAACCTGGGAAGGGTTTTTTGAAGTTACCTTGACCACTCCATCTGTTCACATGCACTTTCATGCATCCGGCAAATATTTATCAGGAAACCACTGTGTGGGAGGTTTTTACATGAGGCACCACAAAGAGGCTCTTTGGAAGCATGAAAGGCAGCTTGCAGAGCAGGCATCAATCAAATGGGGGCTCACTGAGGGTTGTTGTGATCCCACAGTTGAAATGGCTTATAATGAAGGTTTTTAAAAATTGGTGCATTGCAATGGAGAGCGGGTAGCTCTGAACAAGTGTGGTGTCTGGACAGCCCGGAAAAGAGAATGAGTCATGATGATGGGCAGTCACTGGCTCAACGAAAATCAGTTTTACTCATAAGCAGTGTTGACAGGCTCAAGGTGAACGAACCTGAGATAAACTTAGACCCTGAGTACAAGTCTCAGGTCTGTGACCCTCTCGTAAGCTACTTAACCTTCTGTGTGTCTCATGTTCCTCGGCAGTGCAAAGATGGTAATGACACTTACGGATTGAACTGTGTCCCCTTCAAAATGGCATAGGTTGATGTCCTAACACCTAGTCCCTCAAATGTGACTCTGTGAAAATAGGATCTTTAAAGCGGTAACTAAGGTAAAATGAGATCATAGGGGTGGGCCCTAGCCCAATGACTGGTGTCCTTAGAAGAAAAGATTGGACAGAGATATAGATACAGAAGGGTGACCGTGTGAGGACACTGGGAGAAAACGGCCTTCTGTAAGCCGAGAGAGAGGCCTCAGAAGAAACCAGCCTTGCTGACACCTTGATGTGCGACTTTCAGCCTCCAGAACTGTGAGAACATACCTTTCCGTTGTGTAAGCCACCCGGTCTGCAGTACTTTGTTACAGCAGCCTCAGCAACCTAATGCAGTGACGGTCACCCGAGATGGTGCACTGACTTACGAAGGCGTGTGCATCTAGGTCATAAGGTGGCGGGAATCCTGGCAAGGCCAAGTGAACAGAGGCAGGCTGGAGTCTCCGTCGGGTCCCTGTGGACACATTCCCCACCACAACCATCTTCCTGTGGTGACTCAGTGCCTGGCGCCCAGTTGGGGTGATGACATGGTCTCTGAGGTAGCTTTCCATTGTGTGTCCCCAGCTTCTCAGTCTCTGTTGGCTGGTTGTACACAGGTGAAAAAGCAGCTTTTCTCCTCCAGACCATGTGGTTGATTAGTGCTGAGCCCTTCGTCCCAGGAGATGGCCAAAGGAGTTTTCCTAAGGGTCCAGTGGGGTGGTACTTGGGGTTGTGTCATTCTCAGGACCTCGACTTCATCATCCTGTGCAAGTGTCCCCGCCTCGCTAGGGCCTGGCTCAGTCCAGCTGGCTGTGTGCACACATTTCCATTTGTGGTCTCTGCTGGGTGATCCTGTGGACTCCAGAACCAGGTACACATTGATTCCCCCATCTCCAACTCTTGCTTCTCAGATGTGTTCACTGTTGATTTTTATGGGGTGCTCTCCCCCAAAGGCTCCCGCTGTGCTACTGAAATCACAGTAGTGACATCAGCCACTTGGGTGTGTGGGTGGCCAGTGGCAGGCGGCTCCGTCTGGAAACTAAAATGGGAAACAAAATCCTCTTTTACTTCCCTTGGACTTTCCCGTGCCTTTGCAGGTAGACAGGGCCAAGTAGGGAATTTACAAATTGACACTTTTTTTCCCCCCAAAACAACATGATATTTTAGAAAGTTTCATTGACTCTAAAGAACTGGGGGCAGGAGTTAGGTTAGCTGGGAAGCCAGAACGATTGGGGAAGCCAGAACGATTGGAGAAAGACGAGGGGAATGATACCCATGTGCCTGGGGTCCTTTGTGCTTAGAGTATCTCTGTTGTGCACTGCTAAATGCAGTCATAAACCCTAGCAAGAGGAACCTTTTAGCCATTTCCTGCTGTTAACACCTGGAGACTTTCTAAGTTACCATGAAAAGAGTATCTCTGGCAAGCCAAACTTGACTATGAATTTGTTATCTGCAGCTTGAATGCTTTTCCTTCTCACGGGGGCATTCCCTGTATTTTCCCGATGGACACACCGTAAAATGATCAGGCTGCTTGTGTCTGAGGGCAGGTGTGGGTCCTGGGAGGTCTCCCTTTAGCAGTTGGCAGAAGAATGATAAGGAGAAAGGCACATCCAAATAGTGTTAAGACAGCAAGGAAGGGAAACCAGAGTGGCTTCCCCCCTGCCGACTCCCTCCCATTTCTTTATTAGTCATAACGTTATTCATTTGGAATTGGTCTTGTGTGCCAATCCTGAATCTCCTGGAGATGACAGCATTCTTCCTTGATGGTTTCTTTTTCAGACTGTTTTCAACCTGCAGTATTACCAGGATACAAGCTGGTATGGGGTTTAAAAGAACCTATGATGGTACCTGCCTTAGGGCAGAAAAGGGCCAGTTCACAGGGTTATATATCTGTGCATTTTTGACGAAAAGAACTTCTAAGATGGTAGGTTAGTTGTGCGAATGATCTAGGACCCAGGTATCTTGATCTGCTCCATCATTTCCTTTTTTGAAAGCTATTCAGTTTTTACTAGAATCTCCTCTGCCCCCCTCCAGAGGGGGGGTCTAAAATCACATCGTATTATTTGTTTAATAATTTATCAGTCTTCCCGAGGCCAATACTGACTTGCCCCAGGTCACATGTTGGGTTATTGGAAGAGCCAGGACTTGAACCTGTAGCTTCTTTCTCAGTCTGATGTTCTTCCCCTTATTTGAGCTGCTTCTGCTACTGTATAGGAGCTCACCTTTCTGCTTCTGCCTCTGTACTGCAAAAGGTGCCCCTGAGAGAGCCTTCATGTGCTCTCCAGGGTTCTGATGAGAAGACCTCTCTTACCCATTGAAGGCGACCCACTGGGGGCCTGTGCCCCTGGGGTGTGGGCTGATCCTTGCTACCCTTGTTCACTATAATGGGAAGCAGCCCTCAGAAGAGAAGGACATGTATTTATATGCAGCCAGTCTGATGGCACTGAAATAAACGCCACACTGATCAGCTACACACAGCCAGCACATTGCAGAGAAGATGAACCAAAATTAAATGCTGATCTCACCACCTTCTTTAGAAATCTTTTTCTTTGCTGCCCACCTGATGTTGACAACTGTTAGGGGCAGTCTAGCATTGTGAATAAACGCTTGGGTTTTGGAGACATCCCTGTGTTCAGATCTATTTATTGATGGAAGTGTTTCCCATTTATAATCTGTGGAACTCAAGGGAAGTCCCTTTTCTGAGCTTCATTGTTTTCATCTACAAACTGGACATATTAATGCCTAACTCATAGGTTTTAGGGTGAAAATAATATGTGAGAGTGAAGCACTTTGTACAGTGCCTCCTCATACATAGTGAGCACCATTGCTGGTGGGTGCTCAGCCCAGCGCCTGGCATCATTGCAGTTTTGCCTCATCAGCTCAGATGGACCGGGTAGTACCCAAGGTTAAGAACCTGGCCAATAGTTATTGTTAATAAATTAAAGCTGTTGTAGTAGTGTGGGATAATGCAAAGGTCTGAATAATTCAGCAGGTACGACGGAACTGGAAGATTCTGGGCCTTAGATTCTTCTCCCAGCCCAGTCTCTAAAAACTGTGACCTCACTTTCCTCATCAGTCAAATGGGGCAAACAGCATCATGTGATCTTGAAAGGGGATAATGGAAGGGAGGAGCCTGGCTCAGCGCTGGAATAAAGTCAGTGCTATCTCGTGGCTGTTGGATCTTAATCGTTGGCAGGAGTAAACCGCCATGCCAGTTCATCACAAGAACCAGAAACTGTGTTTACCCTTTAACTCATTCTATTTTTAGAAGCGTACTATCCCCCAATATAGGTTCTGAAAGAAAAGGTGGAGCAAGGCAGAGTGGAGCCTGTCAGGGTGGTTCATAGCAGGGCTGTTTAAAATACCTCAAAATTGAAAACTGCACGTGTCCAGCGTTGTTGGGTATTCTAGGTGTTTTCCTGCCACAGAGACCTCTGTGGCCCTGGGAATATCAGGAAGGTGTAGACTGTACAGGGCTTTAAGTTTGTGGATATCTCATAGGGGAGGGAGTCAAGCAGTGGGTCAGACAACAACTCCCTGTTTTAACTGAGGCCCAGAGATGGCTGGGGATTTTTGAAATCACTACTTTAGTCTGTTGAGTGCCTCTCGCTATGGGTCCCTGCTTTAGGCACAGCCAAGGCACCACCTTGGAACCTCTGCGGTGCCTGGCTGGTGGCCTCGGGTCTGGTTACAGTGCCAGAGCAAACCCTGCTTGTTCAGGTCTGAGGCTATTTAGATGCCATCCGCAATCCTTGGGGCAGCAAGTGACATTCAGCAGAGGGCAGAGGGCCAAAGTCCCGAAGGTGTGTGCTGGGGAGGATGGAAAGGACACAGCCCCTGGAGACCAGCTGGAATTTCACATTTAAAGGCCTTTGTGTAGACAGAGATTGGGCAGCTTGTGGGGTGTTGAGGGGGATGAGTGACCTCCTCTGCCTGGGTGTCTCTGATGGACCTTGTGCCTCGCTGCAGCAGCGCTCAGGGAATGGGACTCCCTCAGCTAGGACTTGGCAACCCATCCCCACCCCTGGTGCCTACATTGCTTCCTGGAAGGAAGATAAATCGTCTTTCCTTGAGATCGTCAGGGTTCCATCAAGGGAATGTCCACCAAGCTTTTGGCCCCGAGCGATCACTCAGTACCTGTGG
Source organism: Smutsia gigantea (assembly GCA_032199065.1). Lineage (NCBI taxonomy): Eukaryota > Metazoa > Chordata > Mammalia > Pholidota > Manidae > Smutsia > Smutsia gigantea. The sequence continues at coordinate 102,219 of JAVSCE010022418.1, forward strand.
GTGGCCCTTAGGTCTTCCTGGGAGTGAGGCAGAGTGGGGTGTACATTTACTCGAGCATGACCTTTTAAGGCATATAGCTAGCAATCATGGCTGTGGCCAGGATCTGGGGGAAGGCTCCCAATTTCCAGTCGGGCCCGCTGTGTGAGTCTGTCCCACCTGCATACTCGGGTCCGCCCACAGCTGTGCAAACCCAGGTGAGCTTCTTCTAACGTTAGCATGGAATTTGGAGGGCTGGAAATAGAGTCCCATCTTCCAACACGTTATTCCTTCTTAAGGTCGTTAGAGGCTATGAAAAAAGAAATGAGAGCCTATAAAATGGGGAATTAGACGTGTGATAATTCCTAAGATTTAAGATCTAAAAATGTGCCAGTTCAGAGCTTTAGCGTGGCAGCCTTGTTATATCAGCCGTCTGCTTGGTGTCCTTTAGCAGCGGCTCCAGGACAGCCTGGTGCACAAATCCTTTCAGGGTTTGGCCTGTGGCTGGCTCTTCAGTTAATTTTATTTTTCTACATTTTTCTTTACCATTCCTGAAGGTGCACCTCAATAACAGAAGTGTATTCATTTCCTATTGTTGCTATAACAAATTACCATAAACTTAGCCATCTAGAATAATACACGTGTATTCTTTTGTACTCCTAGGGGTTGGAAGTCCAATATCACTCTCTCTGGGCTGAAGTCAGGGTGTCAGCAGGGCTGGTTCCTTCTGGGAGCTCGGAGGGGAGAATGTTTCCTTCTTTTCAGCATCAGATGATTGCCTGCAGCCCTTGGCTTGAGGCCCCTTTTTCTACCATCGCTCCAATCTCTGCTTCTGTCGTCACACCAACTTTGCCTCTGATGCTGACTCTTTTGCATCTCTCTTAAGGACTTTGTGATTAGACTGGGCCCACCAGACACTCCAGGATAATCTCCCCCTCTCAAGATATTTATCATACCTACAGAGTCCCTTTTGCCATACAATGTAACCTTCACACCATCCAGGAATTGGCACTTGGGCGTCTTTGGGGGACCATTACTGCACCTGCCCCAGTGTGGCTCCCAGTCACTGTTCCCACTCTCCTCACTGCCTGAGCCACTGTTTCTTGCTGCCTTTGCAAGGGGAAATCTATTCGCCCTTCAGAAGCCAGCCTCAGGGGCTGCTCTGTAAGAAGACTTCATTGGGCCCCCTCTGTCACCTGCCCCATTGAGCTGGCAATGTGCCGCTCCTACTTGTTACCTGATACCCTGAGCCCACACCCTTAGTAGCATTATGGCACACTGTATTGCAGTTGTTTTTTGGGGTTTTTTTTTTTGGTCTGCCTGTCCCAGTAGTCCTTGGGGACAGGGGCAGCACTGCTATTGCCTTACTATCCCTACCATGTAGACGCATGGTTGTACTTCATACACACTGGTTGATGGATCCCCAGAAAGTGGGGACCAGGTCAGGGACCACGCCTTGTACCATGGGAGCATCCCAAGGAGAGAAGCCCTTTGTCCTAGTTTCCGTGCAGCCTAATTGGCCTGAAATTCCATTTCCTCCTGGGAACTGAAGTCCTTTGGGCTTCAGTGTGTCAAGGTCCCATGCTTCCCTGTTCCTTCAGCTGTCTAATTCCCTCTTTGTTGGGCTACAGCAGATTAGCCTCAGTAAGAGCGAATAGACAATTTCCTATTAACATTTATATTGCTTTGCTTTTCTATTTCTTCGCAAGGCTCTGAGGACGAGGATGGCTTCAGAAAATGTTCCCTCATCTAAATAACATCCCTGTTGGGGGCTTGATTCCGGCTTTATGCTGGGCTGTGGAGAAGAGTGGGTGTGGAGACTCATGAGTCCAGGAAAAATTAAGGAACAGAAGTCAGTCTAGAAACTACAGGTTAGGTTTAGTAAATGTATATTCAGTGCCCACTGTGTGTTTGCCCTCATGCTAGGTCTTGGTGTGAATTAATATCTAGCATTTATTAAGTGGCTGTCATGTGCCAAGCATTGTTCCAAATGCCTTAATTTTATCACCTCCTTGACTTCTTAGAGCTGCCCTGTGAAATATAGGTCCTGTTACTATTTGAGTTTTACAGATGAGGCAGAGGTTGCCTTACATGTTCAAGGCCACACTCTAGAAAGTGGCGTGGGCTCCAGAACCCACTGCTGTCCACCTTGCTGATGGGGAAGGTCCCATCTCTTTCCCCAAAATGTTCACCATCAGGAGGTGGCCTTGGAACTGGCAGTGCATGGAAGGGTGAGTGGGGGATACCCAGGTAGTCTAGGGTTTTGAAGGGCTTTCCAGGCAGAGGGAATGATAAAAACAAAAGCAGGGAAGTATGAAAGTAATTATTTGGTTTGGGAAGAGTGAGTAGTAAGTCAGGGTAGTGGAGATTGCTTTTTAAGTTGCAGGGAAGGTTAACAAGGAGTGAGAGATCTGGAGGAATAGCCGGGTGTATCCAGAACATGGATTTCCCAATCTCTGATCTGGAGGGAGCAGCTGGAGGTGAGGACGAGGCTGTTGACAGTATGTCTCTCGAACTGTAATGAGCATACAAATTTCCTGGGGTTTGTTAACATGTGGACTCTGATTCATAAGCCTGGCCTGGGTGGGGTGGACAAGCTCGCAGGCACTGGTGATGTGGGGCAGTGCCTCCATCCTGCTTTGCACAGCAAGAGCGTAGATGGGCGTGTGGGTGAAGGTGCTTGGATGCCCATACTTCACTCTGAGCTGAAAGGGTTTATGAGTCTGTGTGGTAACATTCTCAGGAAGAATGATGGTAGATGGAGAGGAAGATGGGGACTTGTGGGACAAAGGTGTTCAGCAGAGGTGGAGAAAGCACCCGGAGTTATACAGATTAAAAGGAGGCCAGTGGAAACAGGCAGGCTCAACAGCCGATGACACTGTCCCCGGGAGCAGTGGCTTAAACCAGAGGGAAGTTCATGCCTCTCTCACATCCAAGAAGTCGGGATGTGGGCAGGGTAGGGTGGTGTGGTGATTGGGTGATGTCGTCAGGTTCCCAGAATACTCTTGTTCAGCTTTGCCATCCTCAGCTGCTGGTCTGTGTCCAGTGTGGTGCTCGAGCATCCATGTTCTTGCTGTAGGCCAACAGCCAAGATGAGCAGGGAAGAAGCCAGAATGGGCACATGTCTGTGGGCAGACTGCCTCTACACAGCCTTCCTGGTGTTCTAGAGCCATGTTTAGAGGCCATAATGCATAGTTTTTTCTCTGGCTGCTTTGTTCCCCTGAATGTGAGCAGGGCTCTGTTCCTAAGCAGAAAAGGGAGAAATGGATATGGGTGGCAACGTGGCACTCCTTGCACAAGTGGATCTATGGTGAGGACTTCAAAGAGGGGCCTGTTGCATCAGGTTCTTAGCGTGTACCTCAGAGTGCCTTCTGCTGGAGGGGCTCTGGACCTGCTTGTGCCATTGCTTGTCCTACTTCCTTAGTGTGAGCCTCTCCTCTGTCATAGAAAACCTGTCCAAAACCTTCTCACCCTACAAGATCTAGCATCATTGCCACCTCCTCTGAGGAGCCCACCAGGACTCTTGAATCAAAATCTATCCTCCATCCCCTCAACAGAGCATGGTATCTGTCACCCCTCAGTTCATTCTGATTTGTATTTTGTCATTTGCACATGTACTTCTTTAGATTGTGAGGTGCACAGTGCATGTCCCAGAACGTTAAACTTGAGTGATCAGGCTGACGGTGTTTCTGCAACTCTCATGCTTGTTATAACAACTCTCCCTCCCCCAGTTTCTGATGTAGTAGGTACATTCTGATTTAGAATGTGCATTTCTAACAAGTTTCCCCAGGTGATAACGACACATAGGGTCCTGGGAGGAACCCTTTCAGAACCCTGTCCTCGAGAAACACACAGATTTGTTACTTTCCTCCCAGGGAACCTGCAGTGTAGTCAGGACTGAAATAGGCGTAGGAATTAAATACAGGGAAATTAAGTCAGTGGATAAACCAACAGGGAAATGTTTGGGGTCAGGGTGTTTGGAGTCTTGTTCCCAATTTTTTTTTTCAAACAAATTCTGTTTCATCTACTCTTAGATGCTGCCAATTGTCAGATGCTTTTTTTTATATGAAGCTGAGAAATTTAAAAAGGCTTTTAAATAAACTGTGACACAGTGCTTTTTTATCCTGTTGAATCTTTCTTTTTTTACTTGTTGAAAAAGCCCTTTTTGACCTAATTAGATGGATGCGCTTTATCATTTTTACTGCTATGTCTACATATAAAAAACCGTACCGGCAAATATATCGGTTCTGATATTTCTAGAACTTTTTAAAATCCACTCTCCCACTTTGGAATCCCTTCTCAACTCAGTGTCATCGCCATCTGTGGTTTTTCTACATTGTTCTGTCCTTTGCACCATTGTGAACATCAGATTTTTATGAGAATCTTGCAAAGAAGGCACTTGAGCCCACTCTGTGGCTCTGAGGAGCCAGCCTACTCCCAGCTCCTCTTTCAAGAGTGTTACTAGCACGTCTGATTTTCTCCCTCCTCCTGCGCCTCCCCACAAGCAGTTGCTTCAGAAGGTTAAAAGAGTGACCCCTCTATTGTGTTCAGGATTTTTATTGATGCCCCAGTACCGTTGTGCCAGCTCCCTGAGTGTGTTAGCACTGCAGCTCTGTTTCCTCTGCTGTGCAGTCCCCAGTTACTGCCGGAGGCTTTTCCATTTCAGAGATGCTAAAATGTGAAGAACAGTTGGTCTTAGAATCGGTACATTTTTTAAAAATGTCCACCTTGAGCTAGGCACATGTTTTCATTGTCATGACTTTTCATATAAACAGTCTCAGTTAATACTTACAGCAGTTGTCCAAGGTCAGCACTGTGACTTCTGTTTTATAGTTGAGGACCTTGAGTCCCCATTAACATGCAGGCAAGCATTCGTTCACTCCTCAAGTACTTACTGTGTCAGTCGCCATTAGCCAGTAGGCACTGGAGATACTGAAGTGGAAAATTTCCTGGGGGGCGATGGTCAGTGAAGAAATAGGCATATAAGAAGAAAAGTTAAGTCAGGATGTGTCACGTGTTATACTAGAGTGAAGTGAGGGTTCACACCAGACAAATATCAAAAGGATACACATTCCAGCCAGAGGGAATTGCAAGTATAAAGGTCCTGTGGCAGGACTCTGCTTGTCTTATGTTAGGAACAGCAGCTCTGGGTGGTGGTTTTTACCTCCATCTCTGACAACAAGTGTGTTGGTTTTTTTCTTCCCATTCCAATTCTTCATTTCTCCAGATGACACTTGGGTATCTTACAATTCAATTTAACTCTGACACTAATTATCAAGAGTTAATAGACCCTGAAGGTTAAGGGCTTATTCCCACAAGACTGTTCCCACTTCAGACTCCAGACACAAGTCCCAGGTTCTCCCCTTTGCTTCTGACCAACTGGCTGTACATTCAGGGGTCCCCAAACCCCTTCCTCTAGAACTCAGGAAGGTGCTTTTCTTACTGGTTGCTGGTTTATTAAAGATGACGCAGGAAGAGCCAATGGAAGGGATACACAAAGCAGAGGAGGGAGGGCAGGGTTACACGTGCACCCTCTCTAGACATGCTGTCCGCCCAGGCCCTTGGTGTGTTTGCCAACTTGAAAGCTATTTTTTTCTTGTTGAAAGAGCCATAAGCCCTGTCACTTAGGGGGTTTTATTATGTAAGCACGATTAAATCATTGGCCATTGGTCCTGAGGGATCCGGGGTGGGGTCGGGTGAAAGTTCTAACCTCTAATCATGCCTTGGTCTGTCTGGGGGCCAGCAGCTATCCTGAAGCTATTTAGGGGTCCCCAATCTAGCCACCAGTTGTCTCATTATCATGCATGAGGCCATCTTATCATTCCAGAGATTCCATGGGACTTTTAGGAGCCACGTGCCAGGAATTAGGGGCAAAGACCAAATATGTGTATGTCACAGTGAGGAAGCCAGTTGGGCTAGAGCAGTGGAAGCTCAGAAGAGGTTTGATAAAGTCCCAAGTTGGATGTAGCTGAGCTGAAGTTCCCAGATCTTTTGAGTTCCAAGTCCAAGGCCTGTCCATGTGCAGGTAAATGTGAGAAGCCACTACAGATCACACCTTTCTCTGTTTACTGGAGTGAGTTTAATCTTTTCGTAAAAAAAGTGTCTTGGTTAATTCAGCTCCAGTAGCAAGTAGCAGCTCCACGGCAGAAAAATATGCTGACTGCTGTCTCCATCGTGCTGCCGAGGAGGTGCCCACAGTGTCTGAGTCCTGAGCAGTGGTTAGCCAACCCAGGTAAAGAGAACTGCATGTGTGGGAAAGTGGGCGAAGGAAATGATGACAAAGAAATACAAACACTTCGTTCCCAGCACATATTCTCAAAATAGAATATGGGACTTTCAACTCCTTCCTCTTTGAAGAACACAGTGCCAGAGAGAGGCTCTGGCAGTGCACTGTAGAAAAAAGAACAGAGATCAGGGTTTTGATCCCGGCCCTGCCAGTAATTAGCCATGAGACTACATCCATTAGAGTTCAGTTACAGACAAGAAGAATGCATGAGTTTAAACAGAAAAGGATTTATTGCCATTGTTAGATGCCTTGTAGAATCTAGGAGAAGCTAGAGGCACAGCCTATAACCTGAGCTGAAAGGAGCTGTTCTCCAAATCAGACCAGAAACAGAACCAGACGACCAGGGAAACAGTGGTTAAGAAGCCACTGAGGAAACTCCTTCCATAAAGACCACACACTGTCTGCCAGGCTCTGTGTCGGGAATGGGCTCAGAACTAATGATCTGTGGATTTCATTGTATGTACCCTTTTCCTCAAAAGAAAAAAAATGTAAGCACTGAACCCTAGCTAATGCTGTTCATACTGAAGTGCCTATGGGATGTGCTGATGACTAACTTATGTATTAAAAAAAAAAAGATTGGCAGATGGATAGAAGGATACATAGATAAAGTAAGTATAAGATATTGATGGTAGAATGTAGGTGTGGGCATATACATGCTCACTGTAAAATTATTTTACTGTATTTGAAAGTTTTCATAAGATATTAGGAAAAAAAATTAAAAACATAGGATATGTGGTCTCTTCCTCTCAACTAATTCAAGTGGTTGTTAAGGAAGTCACTCTAGCTGTCTGGGACTTCTTTATGGTACAGGATGATTTCTGCTGAACTGGGTAGAGAGCACAATGGACTCAGAAACTCAGGTGATGAAATAGTTGAAATTGAGGACATAGTCTGGATAATAGTACCCATTCACATGCCCAATAAGTGCTTAATCTATTAATCTTACTCTCATGATAGTCCCAAACTCTGATTTCTTTGTCCCCTTCCTGCCCTGCACCCCGCACATCTCAAAGTTAGTGCCAGCATGCAAAGACTACAGCTAGCATTTCTGAGATAAGGTTAAGTATAACTTTTTATAGTAGGGACCCCAAGGGATTACCTAATCTTATTACTTTTTATGAATTTACCTAAATCAATTTGGTCATGCAAAAAAGCTGCTCCTGTGGGTAACAGCAGTGGCCAAAACGTTTGACGTGGGCGGGGGTTGGCTTCCCACTCTAACCTCACTGCATTCATTAGTCAGTAGCCACCAAATGATTCAAGCAGCCTTAAAAATATCAACAACGTCTCTGCCCTCTGTCCTTTCAGATGCTCTGGCCACCATTTTGCAGAGAAGATTGTAAGAGGCGGGCATGGAAGTATTGCAGGGGCCACTGCTGTTGACCTAGCAGTTGGCATCAAACAGAAGTCTTTCCAAACAGTGGCTGGAAACATGACTACTTAGGATAACCCCTAGGATGCCATTGCTAAGATACTGATTCCAATCTCTCTCTATTTTCTGTCTGTTTATGAAAAGGTAGGGAGAATCTCTAAAATACTTTAGCCAGTCCACATTTCTTGAAAGCCTTATGCCACCAATGAGGCTCTTTTTAACATTCCACATCCATTTAAGATGCTACTATGTCACTGAGAAAACCCCATTCCAAATTCACTAGGTCCAGATACTGAGCCATGCCCTACAGCATGTTTCTGGGTTGAGGTTTTCCAACCAGACTGACAAGTTGCAAAACATACGTGACATAAAATTTACCACTTTAACCAGTTTTAAGAGTACATTTCTTTGGCATTAAGTACGTTTGCCATGTGTGTAAACCGTCACCACCATCCATTTCCAGATGTTTCTTTATCTCCAGTAGAAGGTCTGTATCCATTAACCAGTAACACCTCACTTCAGCTCCTTGGTAACCTCTATTCTACTTTGCTTCTAAGAATTTGCATATTCTAGGTGCCGATATATGTGGCATTGTACAATATTTGTCCTTTTGAGTCCAGCTTATTTTGCTTGACATAATGTCTTAAGGTTCCTCCACACTGTAGCATGTGTCACAATTTCCTTCCTTTTAAGTCTGATTAATATTCCATTGTTTGTATGCACTGCATTTTGTTTATCCATTCGTTCCATTCGTCTGTGGATGAACATTTGTTTTTTTCCACTTTTTGATGATTGTGGGTGATAGTGCTGCTTCTTATTTTTTCCTAATATACCAAAACTTCTTAGAATATAGGTATCTCATCTCCACATTTTGGGGGTGATGTTTACATAGGGAAAATTTTCATTTACATTGCAAACTTCAATGTAGTACTTTTAACAAATTAATGTATTGTGATAAGTATTAAACTATAGACCAGATACAACTGGTAGAAAATCGGAATCATGCATGGAGATTTTCAGAAGCCCGCAGCCCTCAACAAGGCAAAGGCGTGGGTCTAGGATGTCGCTGGTGTGGAGAAAGGCCACTCTGCTACACGCACAGCAACTGTTTACTACAACTCCATGAATAGTATTCTGATCAGGAAGCAGTGTTTCAAGTATTGCACATCCTAACAATATTTTGTCATTTCTGTACAGGCGTTTTATGTTTATGATGCCTTCACTTCGTCTTAGGAAGTTTGAGAGGAGGGAGTTGGCTTGGAATACAATGCGTTATAACTTTTAATTATAAGTATAATTTTAATTATAACTTTTCCCATTTACAATCATGGGAAATTGGTTTCATGTTAGCTTTTTGTCACAAAACATTTTACTTTCAAGAATGAATTATTGAAATACCAAGGGAGATGCTTGCCTTGTGGGTGCAGAGGGAGGAGACCTGTGCCTCTGGGTCCTTCTGAGCTGCCTAGAGAAAAGTAGGCCCCCTCCCCCCCATCCCAGGCTGTGGCTCCTCCTGGGTCCTTCCTTTGGGTCTCCTCTTGTCTCCATGTCAGGACCATTGAACTGGACTAGCCCAGAAAATAGGAGGTGGCTAATTGTTGAGAGGAGTCGTGGCCTTGGCAAATGCTTGTCAGAAATCCGTGATGGACCAGGATACGCTGAGAATCTTAGGAGAGATTAATGGGGCTTAGCCAGTTTTTATGTCTGAGTCTGTATGGAGATGTATGGATGGGAGCCGAGAGGCGTGTATTTTGCTCGCTTGATGACTTGCCTCCTCCTGGTCTGTGAAGGAGGTCGATCTTACCAGCTTCCTTACTGCGCTGTCTATTTGCTGGCGAGAAATGAGTCCTCCTGTACTGCCGCGTCCAGTACTCAGCCATGCTGATTCTCTCTGTGATCAGTGTCGTGTGCATGGCTTGTCGTATTAGGGTGACAACAAATCTATTTTTAATTCCTTTCTCCCATCTTCTAGAAAGGGGTGAAACTACTCTCCAGCAACCTGTCTTCCTCCTCCTCCCTCCCTCCCTCCAAATGTCAATCGGATTAACATTTTGCCATTGTGGCAGCCTCCACATCTGCTTACAGCATGTGGCAGTGCTTTGGAAAGCAATTGCATGAGCCTGGGTGGGGTTTCTGTATTTTCTTACAGGAATGCCCATAGCAAATTTCCTCCACTCCCAAGCCAGAGAATGGTTCAGGCAATGGCCAGGGCTGCATGCTTGACCTGGGGCCTTCCTGGGGTGTGGGCTGCTGGGCCTGCTGCCTCCCTGGCTCTAATGCAGTTTCTGGGACTAGGAAGGAACTGTCATTCTTGGAATGGTCATAAACTCACAGGCTCCACGTGGCTCTTGCTTTATGCAGCAGCAGTGACTTTGCTGTGCTGGATGGTCCAGCCCAGGAGAGGCTTGGGTGGGCGCACATGGTGTGGGCATTGTAGCCCAGATGGGTCTGCGGGAGGTGGGAATGTGGGACCCCTCCTGGTGCTGGCCTCACTGGCTAGAGAGACCCACTGTGCCAGACGGAGATGGTCCAAGAGCTGACCTTTAGCTTGGTTGCCTTTGTTGAGATGGTCTCAGGATCTCCTCTTTCTCTCTTTTCCCTTTCTCTCCCTTCTCTGGCTCCCTCCCCTTCTCACTGCCTCCCCTCCCTCCTAAAGGGGAACAGGTGCGCCTCCCTCCTTTCTCTCCTCCTTTCCCTGCTCTCTCCGTGTCTCTAGGAGGAGCATGGAGTGTGTTTGAATTCTGCCTCCTGTTGATAATTGGGTGTGACTTTGGGTACCAGTGTCTTCAAGGGTTAGAGGGGATGAAGATGCCATCTCCGGGTGTTGGGAGGACTGGATGAGGACATTGATCACTGAAACGTGCAGGGCTCTCATGGTTCATAGCCCTTACTGGCTCTGCCTGTGCACGCCCCCGCCTCAGGACCACCCACGAGGTAGGGCTGTCCTCCTCAGATTACAGGTGAGGAAACTGAGGCCCAGAGGGATCCCGAACCTGCCAAAGGTCGCATAGCTTTGATATGGTGAAGCCCTGCTGGGCTCTACCCTTCCCACTGATAGGATTGCCCGGAAGCATCTCATCCATGGGACAATGAGGGACCAACATATATGGAACATCTGTGGGTGGAAGTTCTTTAGCAGACATTGTGACAGATGCACACTGTAAGTATTAAAACATTGTTTATTCATATAGTTTTTCTCTCCATTTTAATTTTTTTTTTCTTTTCCTTCTCTTTTCACGCATTCCCTTTCCCTTGGGGATTTTGCCACCTTTTCCCTTCTTTCTTTTGGTCGTTTCTAGTTTTTGGACTTGCTAATGCTTCCCTTTCCATATACCCATTTCCTTTTTTCCCCTTGTCCTTTTAGGCTCCCTGAATCTCTCTTCCCAACCCTCTGCTCCATGCATGTTTTTTTTTCTTCCGTCTTTGTTCCCCTGCCTCTGTCCCATCTCTCTCTGCTTTTATCTACTGTGATATTTGCCAAACCAAATCCCAAAACCCCAGGAGGGGTTGAAGTCAGTCCCCCAACACGCAGCATGGTGTGAGCCCCAGGAATCTGCTAGCCTGGGCCTCCTGGTGGGGACGCCCAGGATCAGAGGATGAGGTACAGTTCCTTGGGCTTTCTCAGGGTGTGCTCTGTGCCTATTCCTGCTGGAAGACGCACACCTTGGGCTAGGAGGGATGGCGGGGGAGGTTGTGGCTGCAGGACTGTGGCTGAGAATTGAATCTCTCCAAAGTCAGAAAAGTTCTGAGATGGAATTTTTTCTTTCCTCATAACTTAGCCAGATACACACACACACACGCACCTATTAAGGCAGTAAATTTGTCAGCCCATACAGTAACGCACAGTTCTAAATATGGGCATGATAGGAAGAGAGATGGTTACTGTGGGAACTGTCATTTTTAATTTACTGGCTTAGTGCTCTAAACCAGGAATTGGTGCTAAATGTAGTGTTTTTACATTTGGATATGTGCTCAGGAAAGGCATAAAATCTTGCTAAGCCAGGGCTGGTGTTGGGGGAGGGGGAGTCACTGGGGGAGGTTCACTGGGGAGGTGGACCTGGGCCAATGCAATTCATAAGCCCATAACGATCAGAAGGGAAGTAGATCCTGGGGATGCCAGCTCATCAGTGTGGGAGGCTTAGGGACCAGCAAGGCCATTCTGTCAGCTTGCAGGTGAGGAGACCAGTGTCCAGAGAGAAAGAGGGATGTGGCCAGAGAAGGAAGCCCAAGGGCAACAGCTTTTGAAGCCAGAGGTCTGGGTTTAAAACTATGCAACATGCAAGGAATTTGGACTCTAGAAATCGGAGCCTAAAGGACCCTTGAGTGCTGAAGTACTGCCTCCTCCTATGTGCCAGGCTCTGTTCTCAACAAGTTAGGACTCAATCTCTCAACCTCCACATCTCTAGAGGCCAGTACTCTTCTTTTAGCTACCTTATGGATGGATTTCCCAGTAGAGAGGGCCTTCTGCAGGGCTAGGATTTCACCCCAGGAAGTCTGGCTGGAGAGTCCCTTTACTTCATTTGCTGGATTTCAATGCAGTGAAATCCTGACTTTGTTACTTACTAGCTGTGTTATCTTGGGTAAGTCACTTAACTACTCTGAGCCTTGATTTCCTCCCCAGTAAAATGAGGACAATACTACCTTCCACTGTGGTTGTGCTCTTAGGAGAGAAAACGAGCATATGGAAGTTTTCTGCAGACACGACGTTTCACTGGTTACCGAGAGAAGCTGAGTGAGAGCCCTTGTTGGAGGAAGAATAGGATCAGAATTAGTATTGGGGTGTTTTTACAGTTTTAAGTGGACAGCACCCATGTTGGCACTGGGCCTACCTGACAAACAGACTGTCTTCCTACCTCCCACCTCCTCCGTGGCAGAGGGAGCCCTAACCCCACGAGCTCCTCTTCTCCCCGTCCCACTCACTTCTCCCAGCATGCTATGTAAGCTATGTAACCGAGCCGCCACCACCACCTGCTGGTGGTTGGGGCGGGGGTGGTATCTGGCGGGGCTCTCTAGATTGGAGTGGAATGTGACTCCTCCTCCAGCATTCATCCATTCAACAAGTGTTTATTATTTCACACCTTCTGTGTGTACCCATTGCTCTCAGATCTGGGGATACATTCCTGACAAAGACAGATGGCCTTTGAGCTCATAAAACTTACCTTCCAGTGTGGACAATGGATAAGAAATTCTATCAGCTAGCAATTAATACTAAAAAAAAAAATAAGCCCAGCAGAAAGACAGGGCTTTTGGGTCTAGATGTGGAGTGAGTTTTAGGTCCAGGAAGACCACTTTGAAGACCATCTTGGAGCAGACACCTGAATGGATCTAGAGGATGCCAGGTCAAGGTCTGAGGGGGGAGTGGCCCAGACAGAGCGAACGAAGGAGCTGCTCTTCTGAGGCTGACTGAGCAAGACTGATGTTTCCACAGGACCACAAGGAGGAAGAGAGGAGCACAGGCTGATGCCGATGGTGCGGGGCTCACAGACGCTATGACAGAGATTGTTCTACATTCCAAGTACCATAAAAAGCCATTGATAAAAGTTTGCCAGATAAAATACAGGATGGCCAGTTACATTTGGACTGCAGATAAACCACAGATAATTTTATTTACTTTGAACATAAGTGGGTATCCTATATTTTCATTTGCTAAATCTAGCAACCCTACATCAGTGGGCTTGGGGACCTGCTCCATGGAGAGAGCTTTGGCTAGAAGAAACTTTTGCAACCAGGGGACCAAGAAGGGGGCCACTGTCCCCTAGGACAGAGGTGGGCTGCTTCCGGGCCATAGTGGTCCTCACGGAGATGCTGAGAAGTGTTCAGATTTGGGATCACTTGTGATACCCATGGGTCTTGGCAATGGAGAGAGTATCTGTAATGAAGTGGACATGCCAGGGGAAGTGGGGAGTCAGGCAGGGCCAGTCCTACACCCTAGTTCATGAGGGGAAGCAGCACTGAGTCTCAGGGCCCAGTAGTTGCAGACCAAGATGCTGCCGGACACCTGAGCTCTCCAGGGGTTAAAGATTGAGATGCCAATAGAAAGTAGAGCAGTTTTCCCCGTTTTACTGCATGTTTTTTTTTTTTTTGCTATTATTAATATACAATTACATGAGCAACATTATGGTTACAAGACTCCCCCTGTTATCAAGTCCCCACCACATACCCCCATTGCAGTCATTGTCCATCACCATAGAAGGATGTTACAGAATCACTACTTGTCTTCTCTGTGTTATACTGCCTTCCCCGAATCCGCCCCCCCCACCCCTGCTACATTATGTGTGCTAATTGTAATGCTCCTTATTCCCCTTATCTCTCCCTTCCCACCCATCCTCCCCAGTCCCTTTCCCTTTGGTAACTGTTAGTCCATTCTTGCGTTCTGAGTCTGCTGCTGTTTTGTTCCTTCAGTTTTCTCTTTGTTCTTATACTCCACAGATGAATGAAATCATTTGATACTTGTCTTTCTGCACCTGGCTTATTTCACTGAGCATAATACCCTCTAGCTCCATCCATTTTGTTGCAAATGGTAGCATTTGTTTTCTTCTTATGGCTGAATAATATTCCATTGTGTATATGTACCACATCTTCTTTATCCATTCATCTACTGATGGACACTTAGGTTGCTTCCATTTCTTGGCTATTATAAATAGTGCTGTGATAAAACATAGGGATGCATATGTCTTTTTCAAACTGGGCTGCTGCATTCATAGGGTAAATTCCTAGGAGTGGAATTCCTGGGTCAAATGGTATTTCTATTTTGAGTTTTTTGAGGAACCTCCATACTGCTTTCCACAATGGTTGCACCAATTTGCAGTCCCACCAGCAGGGTAGGAGGGTTCCCCTTGCTCCACATCCTCGTCAACATTTGTTGTTGTTTGTCTTTTGGATGGTGGTCATCCTTACTGGTGTGAGGTGATATCTCATTGTGGTTTTAATTTGCATTTCTCTGATGACTAGTGATGTGGAGCATCTTTTCATGTGCCTGTTGGCCATCTGAATTTCTTCTTTGAAGAAGTATTTGTTCAGCTCCTCTGCCCATTTTTTAATTGACTTATTTGCTTTTTGTTTGTTGAGGTGCATGTGCTCTTTATATAATTTGGATGTCAACCCCTTATTGGATATGTCATTTATAAATATATTCTCCCATACTGTAGGATATCTTTTTGTTCTACTGATGGTATCCCTTGCTGTACGGAAGATTTTTAGTTTGATATAGTCCCATTAGTTCATTTTTGCTTTTGTTTCCCTTGCCTGGGGAGACATCCTGCATGTGTTTTTGCACTCAGTAAATTTATATGCATTCTGTACAGATAATTGGGTTGATAGGTACCATCCTTGATGAATACATCATCTTTTGAGCACTTATCATCCTGGACCAGGCCCTCTGCTATTTCTCCTCATGTCTGCCGCCTCCTGTTTGATCCACATGTAACCAGGTGAGGTTGTGCTGGGATTGTCCACATTTTCATCCACGAGAAAATTGAGGCTTGTGGGAACGTGATGTGCATGCTGCTTACTTTATTGGCATCAGGGTGATGTTGCCCTTCCCTAAGTGTTGTGGGCATGTGAGTACCAGATGCACATTCAGCCCTCAGCAGGGACATTGTTTAGATGAGGGACATCTTCCAAAGCTGTCCTAATCCTCAGTGTCAAAATTAGAACCCAATTCTGATTCCCTAGCTTTATACATCAGTGTTCCCTGTCTCTAGGGGGAATAAAAACCACCTAGGGTGAGGGGGGGGGTTGTTAAAAATGCCCATTCCTGAGGCCCTTGCCTAGGGTTCTGGTTCAGCTGGACTGGGGTTGTGGCCCAGGAAAGTGCATGTGGACAAACCTCACAATTAACGCTAATGCCATTATCCTGTATGTGCTATGAGAAATGTAATGTGACTTTGCTTTAATTATGCCAAACATAGAAAACCCCTGTTCCCCTAAATGCCCTGTGGGACATGCTTGGCTTCCATAATGTTGGACATTAGGGATGAAATTTTGAATGTGATTTGATAGCATATGCTACTCATGTTTATATTTTCAGGAATTTCCTCATGCTTTAAGGTCTCCAGGAGGACCTGCTTCCAGCGTTTCAGGCAGAATCACTTTGGGTTTCTTTTGCATATTAGTGCCCCCTCACATTTGCTCCCCAGCACCGAGGGTTCCCAGGTCCCAATCATGCTGCCTTAGCCCCTCTTCTCATCTTCAGTACCCATGCCAGCTGCCCCCACATGCTTCTTCGAGCCAGATGTTCTGTCGCCATTCTCCCCCACACGCAGGTTTTAAGTAGGGATTTGGAGTGGCTGTGTTTTGGTACATGGTCACCCCAAGGGAAATTTCTGCTGTTAGGAGCTTGGAGAAGTGCAGCAGCCACTCTGGGTTCCTGGAAGTCCTCAAAACAAAGGGGATGTGGAGTATGAGCAGACATCAAGCGGCGCCTTAAAGAAGTAAGAAGTTCAAAGGTCTGGCTGAAAAAGTGGGAGGGGTGGGGGGCAAGATGGGGAAGAACCTAGCAGTGAGAGAGCCCATGGGATTGGAGTGGCGTCCAGGGTGGGAGCATGTAGGGGACACAGGGAAAAGAAGGTAGCATCATATAACATGTTCTGTGCTTCTTAGCTGCACTTCAGCAGGGTTGGCAACATGCTGGTTCATTCCTCAGTGTCCTTAAAAGGACCTTATCAGTATATCCAGTGACCCCCCCCCCCCCAGTGAGTGGGGCCCTGAAATTTCACAGTTCCTCCTGGGATTCTGTGCAGCCATGAACTTCCCTAAATGGGCCATCCCCCTTGCTACTAGACAGTGCTGCTCAGAAAGCCAGGAAAACGCCAGATTAGTCCTCAAAGAGAAGGTTCTTCAGGGGTCCCCTATGGGTTTTTCTCCTGTTTCTGTCATGTTCCTTAGGGATAGGCCGTGCCCTGTGGGTGTTGAGGCAGGAAGGATGTCAGGCACATGGGTGGCCCTGGGCCGGCCTTAGCCTTTAGGGCCTTGTGCTCTTGTTGGGCTTGATAATTGCATCATGGTTCTCTCATGTTCCGTGTAAGTTTGTTGTCAAGGTGCTGGTGGTGGGGACCTTGGTCAGAGAAGGGGCAGATGCCAGAGAGAAGGAATTCCAGACAGAGGCGTCATATAACACTCCATCCGGGAATGCATTCCAACGTGCGTGGGGTGTATGGCCCGTGATGCTTTCTGATGCTGCTGACCTAAGGGGGAGCACGTTTGGTACTAAACCTTACCTCGCATCTTATTGAAGAGTTTCTCATATAAAACTGTTACATTAGCAGCTCAGGATGGTTTACTCTCAGCCCCTCTCCACCCTCTTGGCATCCATGACAAAGGACAGCCTCCAGGCGAGCACCCCTTTGCTGCTGTTACGACGTGGAGATGGCTGCCATGTACCAGACTCTATTGGTGCTTTATGTGCAGTAAACCCTCCATTCTATTCTAGTCCTTGTGAACCCAGGTTCAGGCTGTTCATCAGAGGCTGTGGAGAGGGTCCCCCACTATCGTGGTGATGTAGTCTGCCTGCTGGGAAGAGAGGCAGGCGTGGTAGACGGTTCACGTACCATCGGGCCATTTGGTGGCTGTTTGACATGGTGCCCTGCCTAATCACTCTGCTCCTTGGTTTCCTCACCTTTAAAAAAATGAAGATAAACAGTCTGTGTCTTATGATGTGGTAAGGATAAAATAAATAAAGAATGCAAAGTACCTAGCACAGTATATATTACACAGGCGGTCATGGCACGTCAGCTTTATCTCAGTCATCCTCTTCCTCGTCATCTTACCTTGTGGGCTGGAGCCAGAAAAGCTGACATTGACCTTCAACTGGGCTTCCTGCCAAAGGTATCACTTTGGGCCAAGGACTGGCCTCCTGAATCCCACTGAAACCCAGTCACACATCTCTGGTGTTCCTTTGGGTTCAGATTGCATGGTAGCAAGCAAGCAGCAGGATGAGAATGCTCACCAACATGTTTTCACTGAGCTTCTGCCATGTGCCTGGCTGTGTGTTGGTTGCTAGAGATCCAGCGATTCACAGACGCATGGTCTCCGGTTTCAAGCAGCCTGCTGCTCCCCGAGAACACAGGTGTGACCAGAGAGGTGCGACCAAAGACCTGGCTGCTGAAATGGAAGGCTGCCTGAAGGGCACAGAACCAGTCAGAGAAGTGTTAACTTCTGCCTGGAAGAGATGTCCCATGGATGGGTGCAGACAGGGACTTGAGTAAGAATTTCTCATTTGGAGGAAATAGCAGAGGCCTGGGAATAGCATGGGGAGCTCTGGTGGGATGCGGGAGAGGCCAGGGCCAGATCGCAGGCCATTTTGTTTCTATACACATTTCAGGGCTGCGTATCTTCAATGTCAGTGTCTTGTGACCTCTCTCCCAAGGAACACAATTTTCACAGACCCTTGTGTTGCCATAAATAATCCTCAATATGTTATTACTCGTGCAGCTTGGTGCAACCTCTGTATAGACACAGCTTGAATGAACTATAATAAGAGTACAACAGATACATGTAGTATTTCTAATAAAACTGCAAAATTCCCAGGAAGTTCAAATTATCAGCTTGAATTTAGTATGTTGGGTGATACCATGTTGCTGTCCTAGCGTGAATACGGAATATGGATCACTGTGGTATAGAATTCAAAATGCCCGCGTACCACATGAGGGCTTGTTTTTCCTTGTTACTTTCCTCTGTTCCCGCCAGAGAGCCCCAAACCACTTGGCGCCAGATTCCTGGCCTTTGTATGGTGTAACTTCTTTTTCTCCTTCACAGGGACTTAAGGTGGTGGGTGGGACCTGGGGCTGGCGTAAACAAAGATGCACAGAGAGGCAGGGGAACCAGGCTGTGCTCTAAGATGACTGCCCAGATAACCCCAAGGTGCTTCTGTACATTTAAAAAATATTATTATCAAAGTGAAAATTCCAAATTAGCACACACTTTCAGAGAACACACAGAAGTCCACCCACCATTACGTGGGAGAACTAGAAATGCCAGCGGGAGTATTTGGTGGAAATCCAGTTGCCAGAATCATTCTAGAGTGAAGAAATAGTAATTATTGTTAGTGTACAAATGATGGTAGTTTTAATATTTTAGAAAATTACAGCAAATACTGAAACTTGTGCTTAACGATGCCAGGCACCATTCTGGGAGCTTCATATATGTTACCTGAATCTTCACCACTTTCTGTTGAGGTGGTATTAGTATTCCTATTTAACAGAGGAGGAAGATCGAGGCACAGAAAGTCTGACCCATGAGCCTAAGGACACAAGGCTAATAAACAACAGACCTGGGATTTGAACTCCAGGCAGTCTGGCCCTGGACCCCCTCCTCCTAACAATTACAGATATGAATTGACTTTTCAACTCCTCTTTTAATAGTTACCTACTCAAATAACTAATGACCCATTCCCATTATTCTCTGCATGTATTTCAGGGTTGACAACCTGTTAAAATTTAATATTCAGAGCAATGCTGCCACAGCTATTCGACAGTTTCAGATATAAATCTACCTTAAAGATGTACAAGTACAAATTATGCAATTTGATTTTTAAGTGCTTTTCCACCAATATAAATAATGAAGTGTGTTGGAACTGGCAGGTATTGTACATTAAATTGAGTGCAATTAAAACACTGTAATATTTTTAAATTAACAAGGAAAAAATAAGGGGCAAAATTAAGAAACGTGAATCTGTCTTTGCAGCCTCCTCCAGCTGAGAACTGGGTGGATGATTGCAGAGGGTATTAGCAACATTTATGCTCTGGATTTCAAGTGCAATGATAGTCACATTTAACACAAAGAGCACTTTGATTTTGCTGCTGCGTAACAGGCAGATGACATTTTCAACAACAGCATCTTTTCAGTTTTTTTTTTTTTTGAAAGCAGATGACAAGGGGGTATTCTGAGAAGACATCTGAGTGGAAATAATGACTTGCCTTCTGGGTAATGTCTCAGTGTGGCATCTGAAAGTCAGGCTTCTCGTTGCTCAGACACAAGAGGATCTGCATCTTTCACACTCAGGCGCTTTGCCCTTTGCAAAAGCCAAAGAGTCTGTGCACTGGGGACCGGGAGGATGGCATGGCTGTTGAGATTTTTCACGTCCCCCCCAAAGGCTCCATGTGGACTTGGGAAGAGCTGCTTAGCCAATAGGTATGTGAAGCCTGATCAGTACCTGTTTCCTTATTGGCCTTCCCTCAGTTCTGGAGTTTGAAAGGTACAGGCAAGACACCACTAACTGATATTGTAAACATACCTGCACCTCTGAATTCATCTGAGTGTGTTTCCCTAGAAGTAGTCCTCTCACGCACCTCTCCACTTAGTCCCAGGACTCAACTGCCTTTTACCAGTGTTCACAGACTCTGTGGAAGTCCCATTATTTTGAAAAAAAAAACAAAAACAAAACAACTGGATGCATGGTCTGCAGCACATTGCTTTGGGTCCAAATAGGGACTGTGAACAGCCTAAGACTGGCCTGTAACCTGCTCATTTTGCAGTCCCTGTGTATTAGTTTGCTAGGGCTGCCATAATAAAGTACCACAGACCAAGTACGTAAGCAACAGAAACTTACTGTCTTAACATTCCTGGAGGCCAGAAAGTTCAACATCAAGGTAATGGCAGGGCCATGATCCCTTGGAAGGTGCTAGGGAAGGAGCTGTTCCAGGCCTTTCTCCCAGCTTCTGGTAGTTGCTTGTCACAGCTTATGGCATTCTCGTGTGTGTGTATGTCTCCTCCTAAATTTCCCAGTTTGTAAGGACACCAGTAAATGAATTAAGGACCCATTCTACTCTAGTATGACCTCATCTTAACTAATTATGTCTGTAACTACTAAATAAGGTCACATTCTGAGGCATTAAAGATTAGTACTTAACATAAAAATTAGGGGATACAGTTCAACCCGTAACAGCCTATAGCCAGCAAAGTGGCTGGTACATAGATCAATTCACATGTTCATTGTTCATTCAGTGAATATTAGAGTACTTCATATTAGGCACTGGTCTAGACACTGGAGATAAAATAGCAAAACAGACTCCTTGACCTTAGGCAGCTTATATCTTAATATGGGAGATATATATTAAATAAAAATATATAAATAATGTCAAATACTGGTATGTGCTGTAAAGAAAAATGGGAAGACATAACAGTAGTATGTGGCTGCTTGAGAAAGAATAGTCAAGACAGGTGTCTCAGAGCTGATGGCCTCTGGGCCAAAACGTCATGGAATTGAGGAGTAAGCCATGAAGAGATGTGAACAAAGTGTTCTAGACAGAGGTGAATGCCCAGTTGTGCATTAGTTAAATACAGTATGTTTACATAGAGTGTTCAAGAAGGTGTTTGGAGAGGGGGTTTATTTTTAAAACTCCCTGGGAGTATTTGGGAGTGAATTCTGATAAATAAGAGATGGGAAAGCACATTTGGGAAAAGCAGATTAAATGCATGGTTGAACTCCCAGAATCTTCTGTCACATTTGATCTGAATGTTGGCCTGGAAAACTATTTCAGAGGCCTCAGGGCTTTCTCCCTGTTTGAATCTTAGATTCATAGGGTTTCAGAGAAACTCCAAAGTCCATTGAGACCTTCCTCCAAGCTAAGGCAGGAATGAACCACCTTGTTAAACATCTCTAGTGGGTCTCTGCATTCAAGAGCCCCCTCTTGGATATGTAACTCAGTTGCTCTCGTTAAGATACCCCATTCCGTTGCTGGGCAAGCAGCTCCAAGCCTAGCTCACTGGCCCATGGGAAGGGACCCTTCCCTCCTCTGCTTTTCCCCTTGCTCAGAGTGCCCATGTATCCTTGTTTAAGTGTTCCATACCCTAGGCTAGTGGTGCTCAAGGCTGACTATATGATGCCCATCTGGAGGGTTCTTCAACAGGCTGACTCCTGGATTCCAGCGCATACCTGTGGAATTGGAATTCTGTGGGTAGGAACCTGGCAAATGTGTTTTTACAAAGCTCTGAAGATAATTCTGCTATTAGGAATCACCACCCTAAAGCAATGATATGCCTTCCCCAGTGGTCAACTTTGGTATTAGAACATCCAGAAAGGGATTAGATGGGAATGTCTCCTCTGTTCCACCATGGTGTCTTGGCTGCCATCAGGCAAAACTGTTTCCAGTTGGCCTCTTCCTCACGGTAATTACGAAGGATTCTTTTGTGCAGTGTGTGCTCTACTCTGACTTGTGGATGATATGTCAAATAATAACTGCTCAACTCAGATCGCAGCATGTCATTAAGAAATGCTGAGACATGTAAGTCAGCTTAGAGCGGCAGAAAAGAGGGCATAGCTGGGTCTGCTGCTAGTACTAAAAGCAGAACCTGAGCCAAGATCTTCTCATTTCTTAAGGACCGTTTGGACAGAGAAATCAAAGAAAATAATGAGGTTTCCTCACCTAGCATCTCCATATTGAGATCTTATGTCAAGCGAAGGATTCTTTGCAATGTCAGTCAATGCCGCCTCTTCCAGTCACCTCCTGGTGACAGTCTATACTGAGTGACTTCTGTTGATTCAGATAGTTTGTGAGGTACCCATCAGCAGCCCCTCTTAGAATTTACTGTCCACTTGAAGTCACACAGGAGGGCCCTACTTCAACTCTTGTTCTCTTCTTTCTGCCCTTTATGGAGATAAAAAGCAACTTTCCTCAACTGTTGAATAGTATCCCTTCACATAAAATAGGAATAGCCATCCCCCCAATTGTTGTTTATAGTTTTGCCTATTGGATTTTTCATCTATATTAATTATTATTGTTACTGCTCTCATTTGGCTTCTCTCCAAGGCCTCCAGATTCCTCCTGAATTGAGTGAACACATCCCCCTTTTAAAAGTAATTTTTAAAATCCATCTTGGCCTTGTGCTTCTGCAGCCCATCTGCTGCTTCTCTCAGATTGTAGATCCCACTCATCCTTTCTCTCCTTTCTGATGTTGGACATGCTGAGGGGTACGCCCGCCTCTCAGAGAAGTGGCTTTTACCTGTGGCTCCGGCATTCCGAAATGGGCTTGGCACCGCAGGCCTGTTTCATGGCCATGGCAGGTTGGACTAAGAATGCTGCTGTCCCCCGTTAACCTACTGTGCTTGCTTGTGACCTGCTGGATGTGCCATCCCAAGCATTTGGACAGAGACACCGAGCCTAAGCTGTGGGTCTAGAGCAGAAGGAGAGGGTGGTGTCCGGGCAGTGGTACCACTCTGGCAGGTATACTTGCTCACTGGTCATGTAGAGATGTAGAGGGGCCCACCTGTGAGCCAGCTGGGGACATCAGCAGACAGAACAGGGAGAATGGCACAGGCACCCTGAGGAAAGCACAATGGAGAGACTCAGGCCTCTGAGAGAGAGAGAGAGAGAGAGATGGAGAGAGGAAGGAGGGAAAGATGGGAGGGAGAAGCAATGGAGGGAAGAAGGAAGAGGCAGAGGGAGATGGTGATAGATGTGGAGAGCGCTGCATTGATTCCCAGTGGATATCCAGTTCCTACAAGACTCAGAGTACTTTATTTCTGTGAGTTTATGTAAACTATCCTTTTTCTCATTGGGCCACATTGAGTGAGTTTCTGCTCCTTGTCCCTTAAAGACTGCAGACTGAACCTTCTTCGGGCCATGACATTTTGAAGATTTTGAGGACCATTCCCTTGTCATCCCCATCCTTAGGCAGTCGGCTCTGTGGGCATGATGCCGAGCACCTGAACCCCAAAGGCCCAGCACACCCAGATTCTGCTGACTGTGCCGTCTGCAGGCTGGGTGGCCCTGTGTAAACTGCTTAAGCTCTCTGAGCCTCAGTTCCTTCATTTGTTACATGGGGATTGAGTGGTATTTGCTTCAGAGAGTAGGGTTTTATGAGATTGAAGTAAAACTTTGGGGAGCATTTTAATTTCCCTTCTTGGGTGATACTGAAGCTCTAAGCTGTTGCCTTGAGGGCTGTGAGAAGACTTGTCAGCCTTCAAGGACAGGTTGTCAGATTATACGGCCTGCTGGTCAACCCTGGCTCACTATATTTCTGTAAATAAAGTTTTATTGGAACACAGCTTTATTTATATACTGTGTGGCTATTCTTGAGCTAAAATGGCACAATTGAGTAGTTGCAACAGGGAACATGTGGTGCAGAAAGCCTAAAATATTTAGTACCTGGACCTTTATAAGAAAAGCTTTCCAACCTCTGTTCAAGGATCTTAGAGTCTTGATGGGAATTAATAAAATATCCCTCTAATATTTGTGTTGTATATTATTGTAGACTTTTAATTCTATTCTATAGCCCTGTTGGCCTTTGATGTGTATTTTGGCTTTTCATTTGTCTAGTAATTTTATGCTATCCTCGGTTCTCTTTTACTGTCTTTTTAAACCTTTTTTAGCTAGGTTTTTTGTGTTTTTTTCCTTGCCTTTGAATCTATAACGATATGACATGTAGGTTTAATCCCCTGGACATAGTCTTACATGCAAAGAACTGCATGTGGGCAGTGACACCTCAGAGGAGTGTCCTGCCTGTGTAACTGACTGGCTCTTGCTTCTCTGGATTCATCTCCAGGATCTGGCTGCTCTGGGGGAACCTTGGAGATATGACCTGAGTCCCTCAGTAAGTACAGTGAGCAATGAATCCGTATGAGCCGCTTTTTGATGTTTTGTGCAAAAATATCCTTCATTACCAAAATATCACCATACCACTTACCCTGCTGGTGTCTGCAATGCATAAACACATAGAACTGTCTTCTGTAACAAGAATTTAAGCATTAAAAACCCAAAAGACTCCAGGCTTTATAAGAGCCATGGTTTGGTGAAAATATCATGGATGTTGGAGACAGATCTTTGTCCACACCTCAGGCCCTTTCACCAACGAGCTGAATGACCTTGGGGCAGTTGCTTAATGTGTCTTTGCTTCAATTCGTGGGCCTGGAAATTGGAGAGAGTATCTACTTCAGAGAGGTGTTGGGAGGATTCATTGAGATGATACATATAAGCAGTTAGGGTCATTGCCTTGAATAGAATTGATGTGTA
Organism: Smutsia gigantea; assembly: GCA_032199065.1. Classification (NCBI taxonomy): domain Eukaryota; kingdom Metazoa; phylum Chordata; class Mammalia; order Pholidota; family Manidae; genus Smutsia; species Smutsia gigantea. The sequence continues at coordinate 126,802 of JAVSCE010022418.1, forward strand.
TGGAGGAGGGTGGTGATCTGGGGGAAATATTTAGAAACGGTTCTTCTGGCAAGTCCCGCAAAAGCATGCTGCCATTTATACCAGACCTTCCTGGGATTAGAAGTCTTTGACGAGCATCAGTTCACCAAGACCTTTGGGTCCTGCTGCATTGGGCGTCTGCCACCTGGACCCACTCCTTGTTCATTCTGTTTAACCTACTCTGGCTTTTGTTTTCAAATAGGCCAACATCTTCCTCATCGTAAGGCTTTTACTCCCTGTCCTTCTGTCTTTGATATTCTACACCTCTCATTTTTGTCTAGCTAATTCTTAATCATTTTTCAGTTCTTGGCCCAAACCTCACTTTCCCAGGCATGCCTTTCCTGAACCAGTCCAAGTCAAGTTCTACGCCCGTGTTAATTTGTTAAACAGGGAACCAAACGTTTTTAGACCCTATTCGATGCTAGTGAGTATACGGGCTGCTGCAGATGGAATGGAAATCAAAAACAGGTAAGTCAAGGACTTTCTGCTAAGTGAAATAAGCCACTCAGAAAAAGACAAATTTTGTATAATTCCATTCGCATGAAGTATCTAGAGGAGTCAAATACATAGAGATGGGAAGTATAGTGGTAGTTACCAAGGGCTGGGGGAAAGGTAGTGATGGGGAGTCATAATTTATGGGGACAGAGTTTCAGTTTTGCAAGTTCTGGGGGTGGATGGAGGTGCTGGTCACACAACAGTGTGAATGTGCTTAGTGGCTCCAAACTGTATAATTAAAAATGGTTAAGATGGTGAATTTTATGTTTTAGCATAATTTTAGCACAATTAAAAATAGCTTAGAGAAGACGGCTCCAAGTTGGTCCACTGGAAGGCTGTTGTGCAGCAATTGGGGACAGACCAGCCAGGAGTTTGGCACATGGAGTTGCTGATAGGAGGGATGGAGAGAATCTGATTTACCTGAGAGATGATAAGGGAGGCAAAACAGGTAGGACTTGATGATGGATTCGCTCTGGTGTGATTTGGGACTGAGAGGTGTTCCTGAGTCTCAGTCTTGGCCTTGATAATGATCTCTCACAGCAGTTTGTACTTATCACACTTATAACTAAATAATTAATTGGGCAGGTGGTTGTCCTCCTGATGAACTGTAAGTAGCACCCAAGTAGAGACCATATTGGCTTTCTTTGCCAGGTGTCCCTAGCACCAAGCCTAGCTCAATGTCTTGCACATAAAAGGTGCTCCATATTCTGTTTGTGAAATGCAAATGATTTGTGGTTTATCAAATCTACCTTTCCACAAATTGATTTGGTTCTTAGGTTTCATTCTAGTGTTACAGTTTTAGGGATCAGTAAATTATATCCATCTCTTCTATGTCTGAGGTAAGAACATGCTGAGAGACAGAAAGAGAGAGACGCAGGACCAGGCAGAAGTCCAAATGACACATTTTGTTAAAGCCATTTAGAAAATGAATGTGTCTCAACCAGGTAGCCCTACATCCTCACCTAAGTTAGACAGTCTTAGCAGCATAGCTAACATCAGGTCCTCCCCTGGGGACATGTGGCACGTGCCCTCCACAGGCAGGCAGACCCTGAAAGAACAGGGAAGCAGGGCTGGGCTGAGCATGAGCAGGTCCTGCACACAGACCTGACAGTCACAATGGCTCCTCTTTCCTAGGAAGGACCGAGGGACAGGCGTGATGGGGGACTTGGCTGGCTTGCTCTGCATAGCTCCCTTCTCATGGACCCCTGGCTGTGAGGTGGCAGGGTTACAGGGTAGCTTTTCCTGCTGTACTTTTCAGAGCTAGTTGGTTTTTCTGGGGAGATCTTGGGACTGACCACAGTCCCTGGTCCCCTGACCAATTTTTGTCCTTTATAAGAGAGTGAGCATGAGATGTCAGTGGACCCCTGGCTCCTCTGCTGTGTGCTCATTCTGGTCTTTACATCTCTTCTTCATGTCTTCTGAGACCGGAGTGGATAGGTCATTTTCAATTACCTAATACCCAGCTGTTTTCTAACTTTTGGAATTGCCAGGGAAGTTGGGTGATAGAGCCAGTTTAACTTTAGATTGATGGAAGCTTTCCTATGCCTCGTGAGAAGTTTTTCTTATACATAACATTTTAAAGGAAAAGTATCTTCATCTGAAATGTTTAAGGAAATATGTTTTCAACATTCTTTACTTCATTATAAAATATATTCCACACGCAGACAAGAATAGTCTGCATTCTTAAGAATCTTAGAGGATGCTTCAGAGAAATGACAAAATACATTGCATCAGTATGCTGGACATATCAAACACTTCTTGAAGTTGAGAAGTTCAGATTTCATCATATAGCTCTTCCTCTTGTATCCCAAAGTTTTAGGGATTAAAGGAATAACCAACTGTAAGTTGGCTGATAATATAGAATAAGAAAAGCAGATGTTGACAAGTTGCCATGCCAGGGGACAGGGTAGGACTTCAGTTCACTGTAGGTCAACTAATATAGAATATGGATCACATATACATAAATGGTGGATGATGATAACTTTTATTTTTAAAGCATTTTATACTTTACACTGTGTTTTTACTGCAGTGAGTAAGGAGAAATGGCGAGCTATGCTGCAGAGAACTTATAATGCTTTCATCTGACCTGGCCTGGTTCTCAGCACTGGTCTGTCTCTCAGTGTGGATGCAACCATGTGATACCCACATAACAGGTTGTGAGATACAGCTTTCTAACAACTGGGAAAGTACTGGAAAACTAGGCATTACTGCATTTTGTGCAACAGAGAAGTTTATAACTTGCTTGTGCCGTCCACTGGCCTCAGAATAAAGGCCGAGCTCTCTAATGTGCTTGTAAGGCCCTCAGATGTGCTCCACCTATCTCTCCAGCATCTTCTCACTGTACCTCAATGCCTCAGCCATGTGAAAGTATTATGTCCACTGTAGGCACTAGTCCTCCCAGATCTAAAGCACATAGGTTTCCACATTATCTCATTACCCCAAGGGTGTTAGAATTATTTCACCCTGCCCATAGGCCAAATAAAATACTAACTATTCCGTTTAGTGTTTGTCTTAACAATTTAGAAGTTGTTTGGGAAAAGAACACAAAATGAAGGGAAAAGTATTTTTATTTCACTCTTAAACACCACAGTCTTATGCTTATGGGATGTGTTTACCTGTTGGACACTATGCAACTTCTCAAACCTTGCTATCAGACTGGACATCCATTGCACATTAATTTTCATGTAGCTTTTTTTTACTCAAGCACATTCTAAAAACCCAGCTTTGCAAAAAAAAATATGGAATGTAGTACGCTCTAATATTGAGACTGTGAACTGCTTTGAACTAGTAGGTCAGGCAGTACCTGGAAGATACTGAGAATTGCTGAGTTTCTCTAGAAATCTTAAAATATCCTGTGGTACCTCCATGAGTTTATGGTGGCACCCTGGGGTATCTTGGCACACAGTTTGGGAACTGTGGTTATTAGCCTTTGACTAGGATGTTTCCTTTGTTTGAACTCTTCTTCTCTCAGTCCAGCTTCACGGTGCTCATCCTTCTGCTGACAACATGGTATCACGAGTCCTGGAAGTTTTCCCTAAATGTTCAAGACTGAGTTGGGAGATGTTTCTGCATACTTCCCAGGAACACCATTCTTAATCCTACTCCTTAAGCTCTTTGCATTGTAATGTTATCTTTACCTATCTTTACCCACTCACTGGGCTCTAAGTTCATTCAGGGAAAGGAACTGTACAGTGGATATCCTACTGCCAATGATTCCTAAATGTGTGAATTGGGTAAGTGAATGAATAACTTAGTGGATCTTGTTCAAAATGAGCTTGTAGACTGGAGGAAATCAAAATACCAGTTCCAAACAGGTTGACAAGTATAAGGCCCTTTCCTTGCATATGAGGGTGTCATTTATAAAAGCCTGACCTCAGTGACACGCAGTATCTCTTACCTCCCATGACCTCATCTGCTCCTTGGCTGCATCCTGCAGAACTCCCTGGTACAAGCACAAGGCCTCATGAATCATAAGACAAATCACAGTGGAGGTCATTTTCGATCCTTTTGCATTTATTCATGTTGTGAGACATTGACCCATAGGCACATCTCTTTGGTTCAGTAATTGTAGTATAACATGTTTCAAGTGTGTTTGCTCTTTCCTTTAGAGGGAAATATAAGTTGCCTGATGGCTCAAACTACTGGTGCACTGTAACATTATAGAAAATACACTTGTGCAGCCATTTAAATTAGAGATGATGGAGGCTCGGGGACTATAGCACAGCTCCTAGCAGAGGTAGCAGAACATGGGTTTTACCCCAGAGCTGGGTGGGAAAGGCCTCTCCAGGCCTCAGCGAGGAGATGATGGTTGCCCAGTAGCCTACACACTGGTCCTGTATATTGCTGATGCCTGTTCCAGGAACTAATATAACATGCAGGAGTCTTCTTAATATCAAGGAAGAAGGGTGACCATTTCCTCCACCAGGCTAAAATAACAAGTAGTTTTTGAGAGCTCTGTGGACATTGTTTTTCTTCAGTTCTGTCTTATCCTCATAATATGAGGATGATAATGGTATAATCTAAGACAGATGGTATAACCGACCACAGTTCTTACTACTAAGTTAAATAACATGGTGCACAAATGTGAGCTAATAACAGCAGTAGTCACCACAGCCAAGTCCTGTGTATTGGCACATAAGAACAGCACGTCCTATTCCTGTAAGCTTCCATGCCTTACCTAGGCTGTTACCATAGGCTTTTTTTTCAAATGTATTTTCAAAATAGCCCTGTAAGTTAGACACAGAAGGAACAAACTGTTAATTGAGGCTCAGAGGGGTTATATTACTTGCCCAAGGTCAGCATCGCTGATAACCCTTCTGTTCCCTCCTCTGTAATGGCCCACTTGCTGCAAGGGGAGTGTAGGTAAAGTGAAGGTTCCTGTGGCCAGGATTCTCACCTGGCCCTGGTTCTCTAGCTCACTGCACACGTGTGAGCAATACATTGCTATGGACTCTATTATATAAAGAGCTCCACCCAGTGCTCCGGGTGACATAGCTGCACAGCTGCAGGAGAGCAGAGACTGGAGTGGTGGCAGCACCAAGGACAGGGACTGAGATGGTGCCTGGGCAGAGAGGCCCAGAGGCAGAGACTGGCTTGCTGCATGCAGACATGCTCTGAGTGGATGGGATTCTAGGGATTGACCTGCCACCATGGGAATAAAGTTGGATATAAACCCTTTCACCCCAAGAATGTTCCATTGTCATTCCTAGGTCACATTGAATCCATAGGTAACTTGCCTGGGGCTGAAGCCCACTGGCTAGACAGGGAGACTTTTCTCCCTTCCACTACAACCATGGAGGCCTTGAGGATCTTAGAACATGGCCTGAGGCTTCAGGATTCAAGGTGTGTGGAAATGTTTCATGTGGAAGGACAAGGTCAGCTGCAGGGTCTGTACTCTGTCATGATGTTTCTTTATAGAAGGGAAGATGTGTTTCCCTGCCCCTTTTCAGTCCATTAAATACTTAACGCTACTCTCAAAGTTCCGTCGGTGATAAGAAGCAGCAGAATATACAGGAGAGGCAATGTCACGGAAAGTGTAAGAGCACCAGGGAATCCCATCTCCCTTCTGGTTCTGCTCCCACCTGTCCAGAGGTGTTAGGCCAGGGCCCGCAGGTCTGTGGATCTCACTTGCATCGTGTTAGGTGGGCATGGTCACAAGCCCTCCTCTGCCTGCCTCAGTTCCTGTGAAAGATCACGTCCACTCGTGCTCCGAAACTGGTCTCATAGCGCTCCGCCAGTGTGAAGGAGTGTTATTTTTCTCGGAAGCACGTGGGTGGTTATGTCAAAGCCAGCAACTATGGTTCATAGGAAAAATGACTTGACCAATATAATAAGGTAAATATAATAACTTTTACCAAGCTCTTCTCTCCCCATTCCTAGCATAAGAAGCTAAATGCCGTGTATGCATTATCTCATTTATTCTTCCAAACAATAGCTCAAGGTAAGTGCTCAGTGGGAGGTTCTCAGCGCTGCACTTAAGGACACATCCAGTAAGCAGACATTCCTCCAATCCCTTTGTCAAGGTACTGTTCAGTGCCCCCCATGTGTGCAGTCTCCAGGCCACCGGCCTACCTTCTAGAACTGTTGGGTGCCGTTAATCCCACCAGTTGAATTGTGTGCTTAACAAAAAGTCATTTTAGTATATTACTGTCTTGCCAATGGATTTCAGCCCCAGGCCAGTTCACTACGGATTCAGTGAGACCAAAAAAATGACAGTGGAATGTTCTTGGGGTGAAAGAGTTTATAACCAACTTTATTCCCATGGTGGCAGGTCAGTCACTAGAATCCAGTCTGCTCAGGGTGAGTCTGCATGCATGCAGCAAATTGGCCTCTGTCTCTGGGCCTCTCTGCCCCCACAGCCGTCTCAGTCTCTGTCCTCTGTGCTGCCACCCCTCCAGCCTCTGCTCTCTTGCAGCTGTGCAGCCATGAAGCTGTGTCACCCAGAGCACTACTGGGCGGAACTCTTTATATAGAGTCAATAACAACGTATTGCCCTTACATGTGTAGTGAGCTAGCCGACCAGGCCAGGTGAGAATCCTGGCCATAGGAACCTTCACTTTCTCCATGATTACCAAGTCTATTATGGTATATCTTTACTGTACAATTATATAATTTAATTATATAAAGCAGTGAAATGAGAGCAGGAGGAAGCATTTCTATAAACAAAACTAAGTTGTGTATTTTGGAACAATGACCTGAAGGCAAATTGTCATGAAAACAGCTGTCAGATATAAGCAAAACAAAACCCTAAAATTGGGGAAATGATAAAAAAATGTGGAAGGAATTCTGTACTCTCATTACTTCACAAATGACTCTTGAGTTTCCCATATAAAGATACCCAAGTTGAAAGTGTTTGACAGTTTCTGTGTGATTTAATCAAGAAAGGCATTGTAGATTTTCACACAGTGGGCATGTTCTTTCAGAAAAGCCTTAGCCCAAATCAAAATGTTGTCAAAGTAATGCCTGTTTGCAGGTAATAAATTAAAAGTGTTCATAGTTTGTACACACCCCTGTGGTGCTGCATAAGGGGGTTCCTGCAGAATCTTAACTCCCATTTTACAGATGAGGGTAGGAAGTGCCAAGGGAGTCATGGACTTGATCCTCGATGAAGAGACCCAGAGTTAAAAGCTTATGCTGTTTTGATCCTGCTGTCTGCTTTTGGATTTAGAATGTCATGGGCATAATTTTAGACACCCTGTAAATTCAGCCCTGGCAGCATCCTTATTACAATTAGGTTATAGTGCCTACAAATAACAGTATTTTGAAGTCCCTGATTTTTCAAGCTATGCCAAGGACTGTGTCCTCGGTGTACTCCTGGGACTGATGGCTTTTCTCTGCATGGTGTCCTTTCCTATGGAAGGAGGGATGTGTTCAGTAACTTTCCTTCTCACAAGCCAAGATAAATGTCATAACAGAGGTAAGCCATCGGGTACTGGAATATGATGTTTGCATTTCCTTCTCTCTTTGGGGCTGAAGCTTCTTAATCGACAGGTGCAAAGACTGCAAAGTGTCAGGAACGAGAGGAGAAAAGCCTTCTTTTTGGAGAAACCAATAGCAGTCCCATCATCCAGGAAAACAACCCAGGTGTGTGTGTGTGCACTACTGGGTGCCAGACTGGGTCATCACCTTTCTCATGGTTACATACTGTGGTAGAATACATCCTTCTCACATGGGGAGAAAGGTTCTCTTATTTGAGCTCTGGATTTTGGTGCTCGGCGTATTTTGGGATGCGTGGTTTATTTCTGCTGAATATCTGTCTTGATTAGTGTGGAGAAGCCCATGCAAAGCAGGCTGGAGCCCCACCCCACACAAGCCTCCCCAGAGCTACACAATCAGGAAGTGCATTCTCCCTCCCAATGTGGCTTAGGAGGGACGTGTGCTTTACATATGCAAATGCAAACCGCACGTTTTCACTTAATAATTATCAGCTGGAGATTCTATTGATGAGCAGCTGAAGCTACTCATCAGGAGAGAAACTGAGTTAACCATTTCCAGCCCCTGCTGGATAGTCTGCTTCAGATCAGCCTCTCAATACCCCGGTGATTACAGACAAAGCTTTCTGATTCACTCCATTCTTCACTTCTGTCTGGCCGGAGTCTGGCAGCTGCGTCCTCCTGACCCCTTTTATTCTGTGTGCCTCTTTCCCCTGCTTCCACCTCCTTTCTGGTTTGTAGGCTACAGAAGGTGGAATAGATCCATCTCTATTTCCAACAGTGGGTTTGCTTACAGTTCTAGAAATAATGGCCTCCTGTACACCCTTTAGTAGCTCTCCTCCTTCGACAGCCACCAGCATCCTTTTAAAAGGACACAGGATGACTCCCAGGCAGGGTATGCAGGATGCCTAGATCAGGAGTTCTACTCCTTTCTCCTCTTTTCTTTCCTCTGTACACGTGCTTGCCCTCCGGGTTGTCTGATGGTAGCTTCAGGAGGCTTTACCAGCTTCCCTGTTCTCGCTGCACTGTGGCAGAGTTCTGTGGGCTGTTAAAAATGGATTTACTTGGATTCCCTTAGCGTTCTTCTTTGTATAGGAAGTTCCTTACTTTCTTGATTCTCGTTGAAACTGTCCTGCTTCTTGTCTGTCATGTGTGACCCCTGCTGGTCACATCAGGATGCAACCTTTCTTTCCTTGAGAGGTAGAAGACAGAATGGCAACAGTTTTGTGGGGAGTTTTTTTTTTTTGAGGGGTGTCAATTAGACCTTTGTTCAACCTGGTCCTTCTACTTTTTTGCAGTAAGTCTTGGCAAGTTATTTAAGCTGAAAGAGCCTCTGTTTCTTCCTCCTTGAAATGGGGCAGTAAAACCTACCTCAGAGAACTGGGACTTAAGAAGATGTGTGAGACTCACTCAGCCACAGAGGGTGATCAGGAAGGGAGTTACAATTATCCTCCGTTGAAACCCAATTCCCATCACTGAACTGTTCCAGTAATTGAATAATTCATCAGTTTAGTCATTCAGGACATTTATTAAGTGCCTGTTCTGTGCTTGGTGGTAGGCCCTGGAGTTAGAATGGTGGATGAGACAGAGCCATGTAAGACTCTTCCACCACTAAACTTGTGTTCTGGGGGGAGTCAGGTAAATAAGAAGAAAGCCAGGACATTGACATGTGGGGGAGTTCTGTGATGGATGCAATGGAGAGAAATGACCAGGGGAAGGAGAGGCTGGGGCTGAAGGGTGGGTAGGGATGGGGAGGTAGAGGCTGGTTTGCAGACTGTGCTTGAAGAGTGAAGAGTGCCATCTTAAGCAGATTTCCTAATGAAGATGGTGCAAGCCAACAGCAAGGGCAGAGGCCCTAAGGTGGGAGAGTGCATAGTATTTTGAGAAGCTTCTGGAAGATCAATGTGGTGAGCACAAAGGGAACAGAAGAGTGCGTGAAGGTCAGAAATGTGACTGTGATCAGGATTCTGTGGAGCCTTGTAATCCACTGCGAGGTATTTGGGTTTTAAGTTTGATGGGAAGCCCCATAAGAGGGGCTGTTTGAGAAGGATGGGATCTGATGACAATGTTAAGATATCTGGCTGCTGAGTGGCAAGTAGACTGAAGTGGAGGGCTGGTCAGGTGGCTGTTCCTCGAGTCCAGGGGAGAAATGGTGGGACCTGTGAGTAGGGTGATGGAAAGAGTCTGCATTCGGGGCATTCTTAGAAGGTAAAGCCTGCACTCAGATAACATTGCTAATGCACTGTATATGGGGCATGAGGGAAGAAAGTCAACAATGAGGCTTCATTTCTGGCCTGTATAGTGGGAATAACAGTGATGCCATTTGCTGAAGGAGAGAACAGAAGGTTTTGGACATGGGAAGCCAGGCTCTCGTTGGGATGTGGGGACATCAAGTGACTTCTGGCATGGCCAGCTCACTCTGGGCGATTGGAGAAGGGCTCTTGGAGGGATTTTCAGCCAGATACAGTGAATCTGTGGTAACTCACCAGGGGACATGGCCTGTGGAGGCGGCAGCCCAAATACCTGACTCTTAATCCACACGCCGGCTATGCCTCCCAGGAACTGAGTGTACAGTCTGCATGTGCAGCAGCTTTGGGAACACTCATTGGCAAGAATTACTGGTTTTCTGAGGTGCTTTTCAGGGCTAGAAGATGGAGTCTAAGGAACAGGGGATTTCATGAAGAGCAACCATTCCAGAATGTCCAGAAAGGCTGGAACCAGGGTTTCTTCCATCATCCCCATCCTGGCCCAGCCTCTGAGGTTGGTCCCATTAGGAAAGTCTTGGGCGGGTCTCAGGCCTGCAGGGGGCTCTTTTCCTAGGGGTCAGGAATTGGGAGCTTGTCCCAGAGACTCCACCGTCAGGGTATCTCTTGGGTCTTCTGTGTCATTAGCGCTTCTACATCCAAGCCCACTGGGCTTGCCAAGGAAAATCCTAGCTCTACTTCATAATGGAGTTGAGTTGAGGGCCCTTAGTTTTATTCTTGCTTGTAAAATATTGTTGGAAGTAGCTTATTAAAAAATCACCATTCCACAAGTAAGACTTGGAAAAAATAACAATCCATCAAAGGCAGAGATGGCAGATTCTGTGTAATAGGTGTTAGCACGTTATTTAGCCCAAATGTCTGTCTTGCTCTTGGTAATGTCTTATCTTTGCCAAGTGCCCCTCCTGATAACGTGTTATTTCTGTCAAGCTGAGTCCTGATAAAATCTCCTATCCCCTCGTCTCCAGTCTATCCTGATAAAAGCTTCATTCCTCATTTTTGATTTCCTCCTAAGGGATGGTTTGGATATGTCAGGAAAGGGGGTGAAAGGGATGATAAGGGTGTTTCTTTCTTTCCTTTTTTTTTTTTTTCAATGTAGAGACTCATGGGAACTAGAATATAAACTAAGTCAAACTGATAACGGGGGTATTGGAGACTGTGAAGAAGGGAAATGAAGATAGAGAAAGGAGGGCAGTCATTTATAGGCAAGGGGTGTTCAGGCAGGATTTTGCTTGTTTTCTCTTGTTTTTAATTTACAATTGAACTGAGGATGATAACATTGATTTCGATGATGTGGCAGTTTGCAGGAAAGGAATGCTATTGAAGGAACCAGCCACATTCACAAAAAATACTTGCTGCTTCTTCTTTTTGAAATGTGCTAGAATATTCCTTATGGCAGCCACTCATGCTGCTGGTGGACTCTGTAACCCTTGCTAACTGTAACCAATGCAACTAAAGAGCTTTTCTACTTATCTCCCTTCCAACCCCTTTCAGTATCTTCTCAGGTCTAACTGTATCATGAACACCACAGGCCAGAGTTGGGTTCTTCTGATGCAGGATACCCTGCATACATGACATCCTTACAAGTTTGAACAGGAGTAGGACATTTGCATGAAGACGAGTGGCTTTGTCTTAAAGCCAGTTGACTGTGGAGGAGATGAGGTAGGTCAGAGGGCTCAGAAAACATGATGCAAATCAAGCCAGTCCTCACTGACACTAGACTTCCTGAAACACCAGAGATGGGAGCAAGGGATTTCCCCTATGGTAGTCCTCACATATGTGCAATACAGAGGAAGAGCACTTCTGCTCAGATTTGGCATGGGGCTGATTTCAGATGCTGTAGTTAGATAAGCAGACTGACTGCCATCACCACCGTCATAGGGCATGAAGAGCACGCTGTGGGCTTGAAGTCCTGTTTTGGGTTCAGTTTTATTCTTAACAGTCTCAGGGCATTTATGAATATTCTGTCCTCCAAGCACAGGGGAGAATAGGGAAAGTCTGAGTGTGCTCTTCGGTAGTCCCCCTCCCTCCCAGCAGAGCAAAGCACCATAGTTTAAGTCTGATGCTGTCCAGCTGAAGGCATGCTCAGGATGTCAGGCAGTAGTTCTTTGGGGTCCTTTTATTAGCGTCCCTGACTTGTTTCCATAGATCTGCATGTCACTCTGATATTCTACCCCTGAAATGAGATGATCCAGCAGCACCGAGGAGGGTAAAGGAGCAGGAAGGGATAGAGCCAGGGCCTTGCTGATTTGTCTGAAGTCTTGAAATAGCAGCTGCCTGCCCCTGACATCTTCCACTGCTCTGGAATCTGACCCAGACATTATTGTCCACACTCCCCATTTAAAAGAAAAAAAAATGACAAAAATCACTTTTGCTAAATGCATATGGCCACTAAGGATGACAGTTTTGAGTTTTATGGTGAGTACAGATAGATACACATAGTTATGAAGAATCGTTTTCAATATCTTTAGCATGACAAGTGCAAAATAAAAATTTAAAGTCTTCCTAGAGAATGATGCCATGTGGCTCTCTTGATTTGAACAAAATTTTAGTTAAAAAAAAAATCGGAGACCACATTAAAAATTTTTACTGTAATATACGATTCTCCCAAGCACATATGATTTGCTGTTCTTGGAACATGTTAGTGAGATTTTATAAGGGCTATGAATATTTCATATAAAATAACACATTTATTGCAAGGATTAAAAAAATTAGATTAATTCTAAAATTCATATGGAACCACAACAGACCCCTAGAATAGCCAAAGCAATTCTGACAAGGAGGAATAAAACAGGGGGAATTACGCTCCCTGACTTCAAGCTCTACTACAAAGCCACAGTAATCAAGACAATTTGGTATTGGCACAAAAAACAGACCCACAGACCAGTGGAACAGAATAGAAAATCCAAACCTTAACCCAAACATATACAGTCAATTAATATTTGATAAAAGTGCCTTGGATATACAATGGGGAGATGACAGCCTCTTCAGCAACTGGTGTTGGAAAAACTGGACAGCTACATGTAAGAGAATGAAACTGGACTACTGTCTAGCCCCATACACAAAGGTAAACTCAAGGTGGATCAAAGACCTGAATGTAAGTCATGAAACCATAAAACTCTTAGAAAAAAACATAGGCAAAAATCTCTTGGACATAAACATGAGCGACTTCTTCATGAACATATCTCCCCGGGCAGGGGAAACAAAAGCAAAAATGAACAAGTGGGACTATATCAAGCTGAAAAGCTTCTATACAGCAAAGGACACCATCAGTAGAACAAAAAGACATCCTACAGTATGGGAGAATATATTCATAAATGACGTATCTGATAAAGGGTTGACATCCAAAATATATAAAGAACTCACGCACCTTAACAAACAAAAAGCAAATAATCCAATTAAGAAATGGGCAGAGGACATGAATAGACACTTCTCTAAAGAAGAAATTCAGATGGCCAACAGGCACATGAAAAGATGCTCCACATCGCTAATCATCAGAGAAATGCAGACTAAAACCACAATGAGATATCACCTCACACCAGTGAGGATGGCCAACATCCAAAACACAAACAACAACAAATGTTGGCGAGGATGTGGAGAAAAGGGAACCCTCCTACACTGCTGGTGGGAATGCAAATTAGTTCAACCATTGTGGAAAGCAGTATGGAGGTTCCTCAAAAAACTCAAAATAGAAATACCATTTGTCCCAGGAATTCCACTCCTAGGAATTTACCCTAAGAATACAGCAGCCCAGTTTGAAAAATATAGATGCACCCCTATGTTTATCACAGCACTATTTACAATAGCCAAGAAATGGAAGCAACCTAAGTGTCCATCAGTAGATGAATGGATAAAGAAGAGGTGGTACATATACACAATGGAATATTATTCAGCCACAAGAAGAAAACAAATCCTACCATTTGCAACAACATGGATGGAGCTAGAGGGTATTATGCTCAGTGAAATAAGCCAAGCCGTAAAAGACAAGTATCAAATGATTTCACTCATATGTGGAGTATAAGAACTGAGAAAAAAACTGAAGGAACAAAACAGCAGCAGACTCACAGAACCCAAGAACGGACTAATAGTTACCAAAGGGAAAGGGACTGGGGAGGATGGGTGGGAAGGGAGGGATAAGAGGGAAAAAGGGGCATTACGATTAGCAGATGTAATGTTAGGGGGGCACGGGGAGGGCTGTACAACCCAGAGAAGACAAGTAGGGACTCTATAGCATCTCACTATGCTGATGGACAGTGACTGTAATGGGGTTGGTGGGGGGGACTTGATGAAGGGGGTAGTTTAATAATCATAATATTGCACATGTAATTGTAGATTAATGATCCAAAATAAATTATAAAAAAAAGAATACTTAGGAGAAGCTAATAAAAGAATAAGTGATTAAAAAAAAAAGAACATATGGGATGTGAACAATTTCCAGGGATGTGTTGTTTTAATTTGTCTGATTTTTCGCATAGTATTCAAGATCAGATAGACAACATTCACCATGTTATTGATAAGTTTTCACAAATGCCTGGATTGTTAAATTGGTTTTCTTTGTTTCATTGGATATGGCCTGTAATTGTAGGTCTAATACTCTTATGCATTTGTATTCCTGTTCTCCTAGTGTGTGTGCGGAAGGCAGTTGTTGGTCTTTTAAAGCCAATACAAGCATATGCTACTTTTCAAGAATTAACTTCAAGAAATAAGTGATTCCTTTTAAACAACTTTGTGAAATCATATACTGATTCCCCACCTGCATTTGCTGCAAGATAATAATCATGTATATTGTGATTTTATCCAGAATTATAGCTGCTGGCTGTCCTCTCTTTTGTATTTTATCTCCCTGTTTGGTCCCAGGAGATGGCTGGTTAGCCAGAGACCGGTAAGATTCCTCATGGGAGGAACAACCTAAGACAGGCACAGTCGCAAGGGACCTCAGGTGAGCAACGTGGGGGCCAACTGAGGTGAGGCATAGAACCTCACCCCTCCAGACGAGAGAGACATTGCCTGTGACAAGCTATGTCACAGGCCGAGCCCAGCTAATCATTATTCTGGTACCTTCCACAAATGTATGCATATGCATTTGCGTCAATTAAAACAAAAAAGGGGGAAATGTGGGATTCACTTATAATTTAAGTATAAAAATCATATGAATAATCATAGTTGACTTGATTGATTATAGTAGCTGAATTAGTTTCTCTGATATGACTGCCTTTGCATTGTTCACCTTGTGAGAACTTGTTCACTGTGTTCCTTGCATTGTTCACCTTGTGGGAGCTTGTTCACTGTATTGGAACTTGTTCGTTGCATGGTGAGCAATAATGTCTTGTGTATTGAAAAGTTAAGAGAAAAAAACCTCAAAAGTTCACATCGCAAGAAAAAATAATTTGTAACTATGTATGTTGAAGGATGTTAACTAAACTTACTGTGATAATCATTTCACAATAAAAAAAAATTACATCAGTGGAAACATACTTCAGAAATCTTTCATCTTGAGTGCTGCCAAAGAGAAAATGAGAAATTCTAGAGTATTTCTGGGTTTGACTCCATAGGCAAGAGCTATGTTAATAACTTGGGTAAAGTTCGTGTTCTGCGAAGGGTAAAAGCATCATGCTTACTTTCTTGTAGTTTTGATGACGTTACCAACGAAGGGGATTGTGTCCAGTTGTTTGCAGGTGTATGAAAATATGGCTCAAGATATTATGGAAGGGGAAATGCTGCTCTCTCAAGCTCAGCTGTTGGAGCCCAACACTAAAGCGTCCTGAGCGTTTGTAAGAAGTGATGGACGTTAACAGCTAAAGGAGGCAGAGGATGATCAAAGACAATTAGAATGTGAATTTCTTAGGCTCTCATATAATGGTTGATTCCCCACATCCAGAGTGAACATCTTCTCACATTTCCTGGGGTAACTGTCGTCACCCTCCAATAGTTGTTTTCTAAATCACCTGCTGATCGAAGAGAACTCTACTCTCAGGTGGTTGAGTTCTATAAAAAAAATAAGAGCGCTACATACCTTATCCTTTTCCTTGTTTGATGACTCGAGTGCTCTTTGGACATCAAGGAGAAATATACTGAATGGATTTAGAAGTGGAAAGACTCAGTTACTCTGCTATGAGAACAGTAGTTCAAAGACCAACTGCCTCAAACTCTCAGAACTTAGGATATTTAGGGAAAACATTTCAAGCTTTGAAAGCATTGAACCTGAAGTTTCACGGGGCAAAACATCAACAGCATTGCTCATTGGGCCATACTTCAAGCACTTAGAGCCAAAGCCCAGTTATGGAAACAGCAAATGGGTGCTAAAAATGTCTTCATTTTCCTGACTTAATGAAGCCCTTTATGTCAAGGTCCTGGAAGATGATTTCACAGAGAAAAAAAGTTAAATCGCATTTAGCCTATTACGGTGAAACAAATCTAGGTTTCTTTCCCTGGCTTTGTGGTGGCAAATTCTTTTTATAAGCTTGTGAGGAACTCTTTTCTTACTGTTGTTCAGTCTTTGCCAGGACCCAAGCTTGCTTCGGTTGCCAAGATAACTTCCAAGATAAAACCATTTGGGGATATTTTTGGGTAAAACATTCCCTGCTTACAACAAGCGAGCAGCCTTGAGTATCATCACTGTTGTTATCCTCCCCACAGCAAATCTGGTTCCATAATTCTGCAACTTAGGAAAATGGCTCAACCGAGACCTGTGTCTTACTCTGACTTGTACTGCCTAGAATTAGTGACCCGTTAGCTTGTGACAACATCAGCAGAGTCATCTGTCACGTGGGCATCCAGGGATAAAAAATTTAAAAACATTTTAAATGGGAGATTTTAAAGATCAAACTGGGTTTTGTAAATTTTTCTAAAATGACTGGTGACGATACTTGTTTTGCAATTTCAAAATGTACTGAAGGAGGGTGTGAAATTTTTAAAGTTAATTAGAAGAGCATTGTGTTAAAAAAAATTACCAGATGCCTACTTAACAAACACAGCCTCATGTGTGGAAGGTAAGAAATTAGTTCATTGGACTGAAGTGACCTATTGGTCAAGAGAGGGGGAGCCTGAAATTGGGAAGTGGGAAGACCTGCCCGCTGGAGTAGTAAGGCCCTGCTTTGGAAAGAGCTGTCATCCCAGAAGAAGGGGGAGTGACAGGATCAAAGAGCCCCGAGCTCCGCGGAGCTAGAATTCTAGGCAATCCAGGTTACAGGAAATCAGGAGGGTCCAGGGTTATATGGTAGAAGCTGTTCTAAGAATACAGTGGAGACTTGGGCAAGGAAGCCAGGCTCAAGGTCAAAGTTGTACTGGAATTAAGTGTAACAGTGCTAAGACCTCTTTTGCATCTAACCCAGTTCCTTAAATTCACCCTAAGGAGCCAATAGGTATGCCTTCAAATGTGGTTTATGGTGTTGTGGAGAGCGATTGGGACAGAAGGAGCAAGAGTACAGGGCAGGACTGATTGTGTTTTTGTGCCTAGTCTCCATCTAAGGCCTGAACCGGGTCTGACTCTGAAAGAAACCTTGAAAAGTTTCCTAAATTCCAGGAACAAGTATCTCAGGAACGTAGGGAGGTCTTATCTCAAGGCCAGCCACCTGGACCAGATGCCCCCAGGCATATGTGACTTAAGTATTCGATTAATGTCCCATTGTATTGATCTGTGGGCAATACTTAAGTGATTGGATTGAGGTCCTTGAGATCGGTGTGTGAATCTAATCTGTAGGCAATTCATGTGTATATAAGCCATGCCAGACTAAAGCTTCTTTGCATTCTGCATTCTGCACCAGACAGTTTGCCCTCCTGTCGTCTTGTATACCTGACGCCCCCACTCAGGAACTGTTTGACTCCTGCCGGCAGGCCCCGGCATGGTGTCATACAGAGGATTGGGGGAAATGCCTAAGCCAGTGATTCTTCTCCTTGATTATACATGGGAATCCCATGAGAGGGGCTGTTCTAAAAATGCTGATAACTAGCCCTCCACCTCCTGAGATTATGAACTGATTAATCTGGAATGGGGCCTATGAACAGAAATAGTTTTTTAAAGTTTTGCTA
Organism: Smutsia gigantea; assembly: GCA_032199065.1. NCBI lineage: Eukaryota > Metazoa > Chordata > Mammalia > Pholidota > Manidae > Smutsia > Smutsia gigantea. Next base: position 144,536 of record JAVSCE010022418.1, read on the forward strand.
GAGATTGTAATGGTAGCCAGGATTGAGAGACTCTAGCTTCAGAAACCAGGGGATAAACTAGGAGCAACAAATTAGATTGGACTTGTTTGGAGAGGGACAAATACATATTCTGGTTTGGAACAAAAATAGAAATTGATCTGGAGTCAATGAACCTGTTTTAAGACTGTCCCTCTGCAATTTGCCTCTGGGATGACACTGAGCAAGTTAACTCCTGTGTCTATCTCATTTTACTTCCACTGTTAAATGGGTCATGAGGACACTCACTTCATTACAGTGTTGCTAAGTTAAAATGAGATGATACACATGGTTTCCAAGCACTGGGCATGTACCCAGTAGTCGCTGACTGACTGTTGAATTTGAATTTGATAATGACCTTGACATAGATGGAGTTTCTAATGTACATTGTCACCCTGCAATGTATGGTGGGAATAGAATTGAAGAATTTGATCCTTGCATCTGTGAGCAGGGTTGGCAGATACAGGGAGAGATTAGAGGCCAGTGTTCTAGGACAGGGACCCATAAACCAGGCCAAATCTGGCCCACCACTTGTTTTTGAAAATAAAGTTTTGTTGGAACACAGCCATGCCCATGTGTTTTAAGCATGTGGCTGCTCTTGGGCTATGATGGCAGAGTTGAGTCTTTGCAGCAGAGACTGCATGGGGTGCAGAGTAAAACATACTCTTTGGGCCTTTACAAAAAAGATTTGACCTCTGTTTTAGGACAAGATTAAAAGGCTTGGTTTGGGTGGAATGTTTGAAATATAATGAGAGAAGCAAAGTACTTCAAACGTCAGGAAGGAAGAATTGGCAGGACCTGGTGACAGATGGTACATAGGGAGATTCTGCCATATAAAGGTTAGGGATGCAGCATCTTTATCACAAGTAGAATAATTCAGGGGAGTGGCCTTCCTGAAGTCTGTGCACAAGTGCAGGATTTGGTGTCCTTGACTAGGGAGATCTAGGTCTGTCAGCACTAGAAGGGGCTGGTAGGAGGCCCCTCAGGGATGGATGGCCTCAGGGCTGAGAAGTACAGCCAGCTCCTGGGCCTGGGCCTGCCTCCATTGCTGAGCCCACAGTTTTATCCACTTGTAAGCAGTGGTGTCATACACAGTGCTAAAAGCTAGCACTTGGGAGAGCTCCAGAGATACTCAGTGCACATAAATTGATTCAGATCATCACTTGGGACATTTTGGATGGCAAGTCCCTAATCTCTGTCACTACACTGCACGGAGGTTGATTTTCAATTCACCTTTTTTGTTCTCAGTCTTAGATGTTTTGATTCTTAATCCAGACCATTCATCTCAAGTGGATTCAGAGATTTGGATCCGATGATAAATTCATGTTTGTTGAGAATTTGGGGAGGGAGGAGGAAGATGTTGTCAGTTAAGGTTTTGAATCATGTCTCTTTTGACATTTTAAACTCAAAGTGGGCTGAACCTCAGATCAACACACATAGGCATTATGTGGCAGAGAGCAGCACATGTGTACAAATCAACTGTGTTTATCTAAAAAATTGAACCTGGAAGAAAAGGTGATAGAGAAGCAAAGGCACAGGGGCTCAAATGAGGAGCCCTATCCTCTATTGTCTTTATGTGTCTTGCCTGCAGGTTGGGTAGAATGGGCTGGTGGGGGGGAGGGGAAATTTGAGAATCTACTCTAATTCAGCCTAATGCTAAGTAATATCCTCTCTCTCGCTGTTCTCTCTCCGTCGCTCCCATGTTCCGCATTTTACGTAAGGAGATACTGAGTCCCAAAGAAGTCAAGTACTTTACCTAAGGTTATTTATTAGTAAGTGGCAGAACCATAATTCAAGCACAGCTCCTTTTTATTCCTAATCCTGAACTCTTACAACTCTACTAGATTAGTTTGCTTTTCTTGCTTATCTCTTCCTCTTCCCCCAGCATGCAATATTATAACGAGGTCACTTTTTAAGTAATTGGTAGTTTAAGGTTGGCTAGACCTATTTTTTTCATGCCATTTTTTGGGGGGTGGGGAGGGGGGTCGTTCTAGACACCAGTCCTTCCCCTTCCCTTCATCCTTTCTCCAAATGCTTGTTAAGTGCAGGCTGTGGGGATGAAAGGACGGGCTGTTGGGCAGTGCCACTCCGAGTGTGATATGCAGAATCTTGTTGGTCCCTGTATAAGGTTCTCCAGAGGAACAGACCAATAGAATGTGCGGGTGTGTAAAGGGACTTACTGTAAGTACTTGGCTCATGCACTTAGGGAGCTGGTCAAGTCCTAAGATCTTCAGGGTGAGTTGGCAAGCTGGAGATCTGGCTAGCCAATGGTGTAGTTCCAGTCTGAAGGCTGGCCGGCTCGAGACCCAGGAAGAGCCGATGTTTCAGTTCAAATCCAAAGGCAGGGAAAAAAATGTCCCCATTTGAAGGCCATCCGGCAGGAGGAAGTCTCTCTTACTCAGAGGAGTGTCAGCCTTCTTGTTCTGTTCATGCCTTCGACTGATGGAATGAGGCCCACCCACACCTGAGGTTCAGTCCGCTCCACTCAGCCTACTGAGTCAAATGTTCATCTCTTCCCACAACACTCAGAAAAATGTTTCATCAAATACCTGGGCACCCTATGATCCAGTCAAGTTGACACATAAGACAAACTGTCACAATCTGTAGACTTACTGATCTGTGACAAGATCAGTATGGAAGAGTAGGCATTTGGAAACTTCTAGAGCAATTGGATTTTGTGGCAGCATCAAGCATGTGATTGGTGGAAGTTTCTTGATGAATAGGGCATAGACCAGTTTGAATTCAAGTGATGAATTGCCTTTGGGGCAAGCTATGTAGTAGGCATAGTGTATTTAGGCTCACATTTTTATCCAGGATTGATTGTTGGGGGTACTGGTTCTCCTAGGTTGGGAAATACACACAGTAGTTCACAGGCCACAAAATCCCACATGATGGGCTTTGTAATGAGGAGCTGTACACAAAGCTAGGAGAGTGTTTCTGGGAGAGACCAGAGCCCATAAGATGCAGCACCAAAGTGCAGGCCACTTCTAAAAGGGCCAGACTTTCACTGTCCTAGCCCTCCCCCACCCCACCCCACAGAGGGTTAGGAAAAGCCAGAATGAAGAGGTCAGGAGCCAGAGACATAAGTGGTTCAGGAAGAGATGCGGGAGACAGGATGAATAAAACTAGAGTGAGCCATGACCATGGATGGCAGGACAGCGGGCCCACTGTATCAGGGCCTGGCCATCAGCATTGGGACCGGTCGGCCAGGTTAGACTTACAGGGTCCATCTGCTCAACAAAGGTGTGGGAATCGAGCCAGGAGGGGCATGGAGCACATTTCCCTTTCAGAAGCAGAAGCTGGCTGAGGAAGAGGAAGGGGACTAGCTCAAGATAGCATACCTTTAAAACAAACCAGAAATTGTGTATTTTTTCTGTTCATTGAGCAGTTCTTCTGTGCCAGGCACTGGGCACAGCATGAACATTGCCTTTTCTAATATCAGCCCCCCTTGTTAAGGCCTGGCATTTGTTATTTTGTGTCTTCAGTGGTGACGAATCTAGTTTTGTGGTGGAGAAAACAACTCTCTTTGAGGACAAAGTTTGGTTAAAACCATTTGGGGTGGAAAGAAAGGGGAAATAAATGGACATAGGATGTTGACTGCATTCCTTCCCTCACTTCCCTGGAATTGTAATTGCTTGGGGATTATGTAATTAGGCCTTTATTTAAAAGCAAATAATCAAAGAATCATAAACGTGTAATATGTGGGGCCTTTGGGAGAAAAGTTAGAAGTGATCAGGCCCCCATGGGAAGCCTGCCTGCCCCTCCACTTTGCCTCTGGACGAACTCTGACTTGCCTAACGCTGAAGGGAAAAAGGTTCAGAGATGCTACACATCAAAAGAGAGTCACAGACTGATGCCGCTTGCTCCCCTGACAGCCCTGTGTTCAGAAAATTCACAGCTTTTAACACCTTAATTTACATCATCAACTGATCTTACCCATAATACCACCTACTGCTTCTCGTGGCCCCCACCACCCCAAAAAGGGGTCTCAGGAACTAATTTATACCAAGTGCCTCCCAATGAGAAGCAAAGTGCTTGGTGTTTTGTATTTCAGTATCTTCCTTAAGCTTCCCATCACCTTAGCAAAGTTAATATTTTTGCTCCCATTGCAGAGATGGGAAAATCAAAGCTCAGGGCATTTAAGTAATCTCTCCAAAGAACAAGCGTGTAGTGCCTTTTGTTGTAAATTCTCTGGAGCTTCTGGGACCCTGGTGGGCTTCCACAGCTCCCTGGGTTCCTTCCCAAACTTCCCAAGACCTTTCATAAGAAGGAAGACCCCTTGAACCCCAAAGCATCTGCCCCTCTAAGTCAGTGCACCAAGGCAGGAGCTTGGCCGCAGGCAGTTGCAGAGACCTTATTTCCAGCCAGGCTTCACCATGATGGGAACACGGCTGAAGCTTTGAGAGTCTTGGTTTCCCCAACACACCGAGTGCCCCCTGCTTGTGTTGTGATAACCTAAGGCATTAGCAGCATGAACTGCCCGGCAGACACAGCGGGCAGTACACAAAGTAACTCTGTGCACTGCCAGGAGTCACATGCTCATCTTCTCCCACCCCTGCACCAACGGTCGCTGTCTGTTGAGAAAACACGAGAGCTGTTAGCTGCCTATTCTTTTTCATTCTCAGTGGGACTAATTTGGTTTTACCAAACAGGGAGACAGGTTTCAAACACCTGGGTCAGAACCTGTAATTGGCCAGCATGGTGACAAGGCAACCCTAATCAACCTGCGATTTCAGGTGCCCGCACACTCGGCCCCTGCCTTTGATCTGTGGTCCTGGGCAGTGGAATGTGGTGAGTCATATTTGCCACATTGATAGGAGAGGAACAGGAGCTCAGGCTTTTAACCCTGAGGTGGTTAAGAGGGGGAAAAAAAGAGCTGTGTTTGTGAAGGTGCAGAGACACATCAAAGAGGCCTGGGCAGAGGCGGACACAGTATTTGTAGCACAGGTAAAACCCGCAGGACATAATTCATCGCATTCTTTGATCCTCGAGTTTTGTGAGTCACAGAGATTCTCTGGGACAGTTTTGGAAGCTCGGTGGGGTCTGGGCAGGAAGGAGAAAAACTCGAAGTGTGGAAAAAGAAGAGCGTTTTTTTTTTTTGGCATGCAGCTGAGATAGGGCAGTTTTCTAGAGCCGCAGTTTTTGTTGGGTCTTCTCTGAGGGTCATGTTGTAGCTGGATCCCAGGATCTCTGCAGCAGGGGGACAGAGAGGAGTGACAGCACTGGGTGTGTCTTATGTCACTGTGGCTCCTCAACAGTAAACGTGCATTGAGCGCCTACTGTATACAAGGCAGTATGCTAAGTATCCTTGAGAAATGGGCTTTTTATGTTAATAAATTCCTTTTAAAAATTGTGGCTCTCTACCTGACCTATTACAAAACTGCATTTAAGGAGAGTGGCTAGGCTCAAGCATAAGAGAGACCTGAGTTTGAATTCTGACACCACTGTGTTCTGGTGGTGTGACTTTTAGGAGACCTACTTATCCTGGCTGTGTATGGTTGATAAATGGAATGTTGCTGGCACTTAGTGTAATGGTAACTGTTTTGCCGGGGAAACATTGGCATTGATTGCATTCCTGTTTTTTTTTGTTCTTGTTGCCCTTAATTATTGTTTTACTCTTGGCATGGACACAAGTATCCACCCTTCCAGCATTTATCAGCTATTATGATATGTTACCAGAAAATTAAGACCTGGTTTTTGTCCTCACTGAACTGCCAATCTTCATAGGAAACATTTGTTAAAACAATTTACCAAATACAGTATGACAGGTATATTTTTCACAATGCTATGGACAAAATATTGTTGGAATATGTGGAAAGACATTTTGCCTGCAAATTGAAAAAGTCCTCCCCTGGAAGGTGTTGTTCCTGAAACAGGGTTTTTACGGATGAATAGGAGTTCACATAGGAGGACCTAAATAAACTTAGTCATTACAGTTTCTTCATTTTACAGCTCCTCTTCCTTTTTAGTCTTTTCCACTTCCTTCTACTCCTCCCTCCCCATTCTTCCTCTCTCTCTTTCTGCTATTCCTTCATGTTCCTGTTTTATTGATAACAAGAATGTCTACCTAGAAATATGCCAAGTAGGGAAAAGAAGCCATGCATTTAATTAGGAAAAATTGCATCATGGTAGTCTTCTCTAAACAGCATGTTAGTTTTTATCACCATAGCAAGTCATTCTGTTCTCAGCTCTGTTCCCTGTTCAGTTTGGAGACATTTATTTGTAACTCACTTTTCCATTTACTTTCCTTATAAATGAGATTATGAAAGAAGCCTCCTCTGTTTGTGGAGGGGCTCACGGTGTGTGTCCTTGCACGCTAACTCTTCCTTGGTCTGTTCCCTGCAGATGGGAAGCCCGTGTCTCTGTCTCCGCTGGAGTCCCAGGCGCACAGCCCGCAGTACACCGCGTCCAGCCAGCGGGAGCGGGAGAGCCTGGAGGTGCGCGTGCGTGAGGTGGAGGAGGAGAACCGTGCCCTCCGCCGGCAGCTCAGCCTGGCGCAGGGCCGGGCCCCAGCCCACCGCCGTGGCAACCACTCCAAGACCTACTCCATGGAGGAGGGTACTGGGGACAGCGAGAACCTTCGCGCCGGCATCGTGGCAGGCAACAGCTCCGAGTGTGGGCAGCAGCCGGTCGTGGAGAAGTGCGAGGTACAGAGCACCCCAGAGCCGTGAGAGGCAGCCTCCCAAATTCAGTCCCCACGCCATCAGGTGCCACCCGGAAGCCCTGCCAGGTGCCAGGGAAGAGCTGGCATACCTGACTCAGGCCTCGGTGTTCATCAGGCTCGACCTAACTTTGCAGTAGCCTGGCGGGTCATTTAGCCTCTCTGAGCCTCAGTTTTGCCATCTGAAAAATGGGGATGGGGATAAGAAGACCTACACCATAGAGATGTTAGGAGTAACCCTATGGAACCTACTGCTTGTTCTTTGTTTATTTTGACATGCTCAGGGTTTCTGCACCCAGCTGTCACCCTGGGGACCCTGATGCAGTGTGAATGGTGTACCAGAGGTTGCAGCCCTGTTGGGCAGGCAGTTCCCTTGGGCCTCTTTTTCACTTTATGAACAGCTCCTGCAATTCAGAACTAGAGATTTGTTGCTTATCTAAGGCAGTGATTTGAACCTATAAAGCTTAATATCATTTCCCCCTTTTTAGAGTATTCTTTCTTCCTTAGTAACTCTTGGGAAATTTGGAAAACTTAGCCACTTCTTCTCCTGACCACCCTTCACCCCCTTATTTGTGTATCCATGCTTGTGGGTACACTGAATACATACACCACACACATGTGCTCATTTTCTGCTTCTTCCAGTTCCTGTGGACAGGAATTAGAACATCCCTGTTAAGAGCAAGGCCTCCTGAGACACAGACAAGCCTAAGTTCATATCCCAGCTCTCGTGGTTTCTGCTGTGAGGGCTTGCGCAAGTTACCTAACCTTTCTGAACTTGAGGTGTCTCATCAATAAGGTTGAGAAAATAAGGTTGAGGATTAAACGGGATGGTCCTATAAAGCCACAAATAATGCCTGGTGCATAGTATGTTTTTATTTTTGGTAATCTTTATTATTTTTAATTAGAGACAGATATTGCCTGCTGTTTTCTTTATTTCACTTCCTGGCCACATTCTCAGAATGTTAGACTTCAGATTTCCTAAGAGAAAATGGTTTGCAAGCTATAATATGCTGTTCGCACAAATGAGGTTATTACTAATATTGGTGATTCGATACAGTCTGTCATAAGGGAATATAGGGCTTATTGAGGGAGGTGGACTTAGTTCTATGGAAGGTTAGTGGTAAGTGAGGAGAACTTAGATTAGAATGGTAAGCAAGAGCCTTTGGGATTGTAGGATTTCTTGCAGTTTGTCAAGCCTGGTTGACATGTGGAATAGTGGAGAGATGGAGAAACACTGATGCAGGATATCCAGTGGGGAATGTTACATGTGAGAAGGAAGTATGAAGCAAAGGGGCATATCACCTTTCTTTAATAATGCATGTTACAAATTTCACAGTCAGCTCCTCTTAGAACACATTGGCAGAACTCTGCTGTGGACCTCCGTTTAGCTGTCACCTAGCTGCAAGGGAGCCTGGAAAAGATACATTTTATTCAAGGAAGTCATGTTCTCTAATATTTTAGAGTTTTGCCACTTAGAGAAAACAGATGTGACAGTTACAGTCAACATTCTCTGTCACATGGGTGGTTCCAAACTTGGTTGGGCATTAGGATTGCATATCAAAAATGCATATTCAGGAGACCCACCCTACACCTACTAATTGAGAATCTCTGGGAGAAAGCCCCAGGAATATGAGTATTAAAAAACCTATCCCAGGTGATTCTGAAATGTTGGGGACCTTTTGGAAACCATTGATTTTAATGCACACTGTAAATAAGCGGTGGGTTCTCTCTATCCCTGTGCTCTTTGAGAGATAAAGTAGCATTGTAGGAATTCGGACCTTGAGCTTGTTGATTCTCACTATAACTTACTTTTTAGTTTTTTGACTTACACCTGAGAATTAGGCTTTAATCAGTTTGCTTTTCTGCTCTTTGTGTCTTGATGATGCTCCTTCTTAGGCCCTTAAAAGTTATCTTTAGTAGAATTTGTCTGTGAGAAACCCCTGATCCTGTTCAAATCTTCTGTAGATGAATTTGAAAGTCTTGACCTGCTGGCCTACTCTGGGTGTACATTTTACCTTGAGATGTCTGGCTTCATACCCATTAACAGTTTATTTCCTCTGTCTCCAGCACTTGGTGTCTTTAAAGATTTCAGTGAAAAAGCTATATAAGCAAACAAGAAATGTCAGTCAGTGGAACCTAAATAGGAGCCTCTCCTCATGGTGACACTCTGTGGTTACAGGTGGGGAAGTTGGTCCTTACACCCTGTCAGAGGACAGAACCTCATAACCAAGGATGTTGCCACCATTTCGTTGCGCTAAAACTTCTTGGGGTATGACAAGTGTTTCTAAAACTCTTCTGTAATGATACCCAGGTTGTCAACTGAGATATCTGGTGATAGAAGCAATAGGCCCACATCAGCCTTGTTCCCTCTTATCATCTTCTAATTATGTGGCCTTCAGATAGCTGCCTATTTTATTCTTGCCTATCTCTGTTGTCAGTGCAATGCTGCGTCAGAGAGAGACTGGTTTCTGTGTGCCTCGGAACTTGGAGCAGAATGATCTTCTCTGATCTTAACTGTATGGCTGTGTGTATTTTTCTTGCATTTTCTGGTTCTGGTCTATTCCGGGAGGCAGAATACCATCTCATGGTACAGCAGAAAAATCACCAGACCTGGAGTCCGAGTTCCTAACCAGGAAGGTCTGCTCATTAGTCACTGCTAGTCATGTGACCTTGGGCCGTTCAGTTACCCTCTTCTAGTCGATTTCATCACTGCAAAATGAGAAGATGAATATGTTCTTTCCAGTGCATGTATGAGGATGAAATAAGATAGCGAATGGAACCTAACTTTGTATGAGGGTCACGTATACTTCTTATGGATATTCCTGTTGCTGCCTAACAAATCACCTAAAATGTGATGCCATGAAACAATACTAACCATGTATTAGCTCTCCAGGTTTCTGTGGCTCGGGGATTTGGGAAGGGCTTAGCTGAGTGGTTTTGGTTTGGGGACCCTCATAAAGTTGTCTGTTTGTGGCTGGGACAGTGGGAGCTGGCCCAGTATCTATCTCTCTTGTTGTAGACTGTGGGCCTCTCCATGTCTGTCTCTGTGGCCAGTTTGGGCTTCCCCACTGCGTGGGGGCTCCAAGGCAGTCAGTTGCTCCCATGGCAGCTGAGGGCTTTAAGTGCAAGTGTTCCAGTGAGCAGGACAGAATGGAAACACTTTCTGTGACCTGGCCGCAGAATCCACATAGTGTCACTTCTGGTGATAGTCTGGTCTTCTAGTTGAAAAAGTCACAAAAAGCCCACCAGTTTCCAGGGGGAAGGAGCACACCCCTCCTCTCTCAGTGGAACAAATGTCAAAGTAGTTGTGGGTGTACTTTACAATGGCAACAATTTAATAGGGTTATTCTGGAAAGGTGGGTGAATCACCCTTAAGGAAGTATCTCTCTCCTTCTATTCCATGCTCTGAACTTCACTTCTTAGTAGTAAGATAATAGTAATGAAAGTTAACATTTACTCAGCCTTTAAAGTACACTAGGCACTGTGCTAAAATTTATATTAAATATCTCATTTAATCCACAAACATACTTTCTTTGTTTTAAAGATTAGAAAACTACTTCTAAGAAAGGTAAGAAAGATTAAATAATTATTTCAAAGTCACATTGCCAGAAAGAGGTAGAGCTTACATTTAAGCTAAGTAATTTGCTTCTCGAATCTGTGCTTTGAACTGCTGCCCTAAATCCTTCTAAGTTAGAGATATTAGAACCCATACTTCCATCAGCTCAGAGCCCCAATCTTCATTCTTCACCTGGCAGGTCCCTCACCCCAGAAGGTTTCAGGGTGACCCATTGTCTTGACTGAAGGTTTCAGCTCCAGGCAAATTCACTATGGATTCAGTGAAACTGAAAAAAGCAGAATGTTCTTGGGGTAAAAGGGTTTATACCCAGCTTTAGTCTCATGGAAATATGTTGAGCAGTAGAATCATGTCTGCATGTCTATAATCCACCTCCATCTCTGCCTCCACCCAGAGCACTGGGCAGAGCTGTTTATATAGTGATTCAGTCAATCATGGCTTCTTGCCAACAAATGTGGAAGCAGTAGCCTAGCCATAGGCCAATTTCATCATCAAGTAGTTTAGGGTCAGGTGAGGATCCTGGCCAGAGGAACTTCCATTTTCCCCACACTCAAACCCCTCCAGGATTCTTGCCTCACAATCTGTACTCCTTCAGTCTTCTGCTATGGTCCCTGTGCAAGAAAGCTGGGGCATTGTAACCAGATTCCACAATAGCAACAGAGGATAACAACATAAATATAATAACAAAAATTATGACACAGGTAACAAAAATTATAATAATTCTCATGCCTGAGGAGATAATTGCCACCAAACAGTCATTCCAGCTATATACAAACTAGTTCTACTTAGATGAGTTTATGACTCACACTTTCTATGGGAGAAGTAAATCTTCTGTAGTGGTCCCTGTGCAAGAAAGCTGGAACCTGCTAACAACAAAAATTATAGTAATAATAGTCATCCTCAAGCCTGACAAGACTGATTGCCATCAAGAGGTCATCCCAGCTGTATCCAGACCAGTCTTAGTTCATGATTAGCACACTTCACAGGAGGCCGGTAGTGGTACTGATAGGAAGCTCCATGCACACCCAGCAAGTAACAGTTTTTGCCAGGGTGTGTGCCCAATCCACAAAGATGTTAGAGGAGATTAACCTTAAGGGCGATAAGACACATGTTTTAATGACACTAACATAGGTACATCTTGTCCATAAGGTAGGATGCATGTAAGAGAGTGGTCCTGTGTTAGGACTGTGGCAGGAAGGGGGTCTCATCTGGGTCTAGTATACAATATATTTATCCCTCTGCCTGTGGGGGATACTGAGGTGTCTATATATAGTGCTACTGGAGACACATGCACTGGCCGTAAAGATAAAACTCTCTAGTAAGGTGCTCCTACCTTCAGGCTGTTTAGTATGTACTACTGTGATCTTTGGGGGCCACTCTGCTGTTACTCCAGGAATACACAGGAAGGAGGCCAGCTTCCAGGCCATGTCCCAAGGTGCCAGCCATCACTGGTCCTTGTGTCAAAATGTCCAAGGCCACATCCACTCAATGGAGTCTCCAGGGTTTATTGCAGTTGGTGCTGGCAGCAAGATATTATTCTGGTGGCCAAACCTGGACTTCAGTGATTCCCCCTTGGTTTGTACTTGCAGTTATATAGGGGAGGCATCAATGTGTGTTAGCATGTCTGTGGGGCTTCTCATTCAAACACCGTAGCACTGTCTATAAGCAGGCTGACCATCCCTGTAGGCTATTGGTGTCTGACTTCAGGCCACAAACCGTTGTACCTCTCTGTCATGCCTGCCCCAGTAGGATTATGTGGTGCATGAAACTCCCATTTTATCTCTAATGCTGCACCCATTCTTGTAGTGTATGTCCAGTAAAGTGGGTGCCTTGATCATTCTCAATTACCTGTGATTGGCCATAGGCTGCAGAGAGATGCTCCAGGCCTCTTTTGGTTATCTGCTGATTTGTACAACATGCAGAAAAAGCAACCAGAAGTCCAGTAGCTGTGTCCACATGAGTCATGGCATATGGTACCCTTCTGACATGGGCAGAGGCCCAATATAGTCTATCTACCACTTGACGAGGAGCATTGGCCCCTTAGCTATTATCCCATGTGGCTTTAGGATTCAGTGTAAGTCCCTTTTGGTGCACAAGTGCACTCTTGCTGGGCTCTGCCAACTTCAAAGGTCAGCGGCAAGCTCCACCTGTGGATTACAGCCCACATTGTCTTCTGCCCTGCATGCAACAAATGATGTAACCATTGGGCCACATCGGAGGCAGGCTTTCCTTCTAGCCAATCCACCTGGGCCAATTCATCTGCTTCATCATTTCCTGGGGATGCCAGTGGCAAATGGCCTGTTACATGATATGCTGTAACTGTCTTAGTCTGACCAGAGGCCCATAGGTCTTGCTACAACTCTTACCCCCAAAGGGGTTGGTTAGCAGCCAACCAGCTGGCATGGTACCATATCAGTAGCCACAGGATCAAGCCTCGATAGATGGCCCAGATATCAGTGCAGACAACTATTGGGGAGGGCTCCTGGGTGATCATGAGCCATGCTGCCTGCAACTCTGCCCATTGACCGCTCTTCCCCTCACCATCTTCCATCCATACTGTCTCAGTCTTAGAATGGAAGGCTATGGCCCTCCATCTCAGGGACTGCTCATGGCAGAAACCGTAGGTTGGCTGTTTCTCACAGTATTATAAAAGGCTAAAGTTGAGAGGGATGTGCTCCTGTGAGAGACAGGAAAATGGGCAGCATGAGAACGTGAGCTGCAAAGTGCCGTGGATTTGTTGAAGAGTGAAATGGCGTTGACAAAAAATGAGGCAGCATGAGAACGCCAGCTGCGAGGCACTATGGAGGAGGAAAAAGATTTGTTGGAGAATAAGAAGGTGTCACAGCAAAACACTGTAGAAAAGGTAAAATGTGTGACAGAGGAGGCTATGGGGCTGTGAACCAGAGGCAGGTACCAGCTTGCTGCACGCAGACTCGCCCTGAGGTGGATGGGATTCTAGGTGACCTGCCACCATGGGAATAAAGCTGGGTATAAACCCTTTTACCCCAAGAGCATTCCATTGTCATTTTTCAGTCTCACTGAATCCAGACTGAAGCTACCTGGGGCTGAAACCCTCAGGTAGACACTCATCATGATAAGGGGGTCATCTTTCACTCTGGGGGCCAAAGCAGCCCCATGAGGGTAATCATTTCTTAGGAGGTCTAAGCAAGGTTGTGTCTGTTCTTTGAAAGGAGTTGTGTTGTCTTAAATTGCCTTCAAGATTGTGGCTGTTCTTGTTAGCTCAGTGGGGTTTACCGTTTTGCTTTAGGTGTTTGTAAAATTTGACACCTCTCAACTGCATTTTCTGACCTGTTAACTAACTTTATGTTCTTTTGATTTGTTTGATCTATTCCTTGTTTTTACTTCATGTTCAAGGATTTTGCATACTCCCTCAGCAGTGGAGGGGTCTGCCTGCCATCTTCCCAAAGAGCACATTGCCACTGGGAGACATTGCAGCATTTGGATTCACATATCTTTAGCTTCGTATGTCATCTTTGGAGCGCCTTCAAGGACATAAATCTACTAAAATATCTTCTCTAAATGTCACGCCCTGTATTAGGGAATGTTACAGATGGAAAAGAATGTAGTCGGGCTTTCTTATACAGTGATTTTCAGGGAGCCCTAGCTTCCATAGTGTATCTTTGGTGTTCTTCCTGCGTCTGTTAGTTATTGATAGCTTCAGAGCAGGGTATCCTCAGAACAACAGCTTAAAACAACAAGCATTTATTATATTATCTCATGTAGTTTTGGAGAAATAGAAATCTGGAAGCAGCTTAGCAGGGGGTTGTGTCCCTAGGTCTCCATGAGGCTGTAGCTACGTTGTCTACTGGGGCTGCAGCCATCTGTAGGTTTGGTTGGGACAAGAGGATCTGCCTCCAAGGTAGCACGCTGACACAGCCAGGACCACAGGACTGCTTGGGTGTTCTTACAGTGTGGCAGCCAGCTTTCCACAGAGCAGGGCATCCAGTAGAACAAGGCAGAAACCACAGTCTTTTTTATGACCTAGCCTTAGATGTCCTATACCGTTACTTCTGCCACATCCTATTGGTCGTGCAGATGGACTGTGATACAACATAGGAGAGGCTGCACAAGCTGGCAGGGATCTTTGGGGATAGTCTTGGAGGCTGCCCACCACACCATGGCTACGGCAAGAGACCCTGTCTCTGGCAGCCTCCTGTCTGTGCTCACCCCAGAACAGGCCTACCTTGGTCTGCTTTTCATATTGTGCTGTCTTGAAAAATTTATTTTTGAAAATGTGCTATTACAAAGAACAGCAGCAAATAAAGGTGCAGCTCTCGTTTTAACAATGATGAGACTAAAGCAGAGAAAAGTAAAGGCTCTGTTGTTCTATCACACAGTTGCTACAGGACCCAGGTGATGAATGATTCTAGTGGTTCGGCTCATTCCTGTGGCTTCTGCCCCTTGTCTGGGAAGAGGATAAAGGCAGAGCAGCATTTGACAGGGCAGACAGATTGGGCAGCTCTGCCAGCCCACTTTTCAACAAGGGGGCCAGGACTCCCTGTCCTTACCCAAAGGGGCGGGTGGGCATTAGGGCTGAAGGAAAGACCCTGATTCCTGGCTTTTGAGAATATTTAAGACTTGAAGCCTTGAATGTAGAGCCTTCAGCATACTATAAACTCTCTTATAATAATAATAATAATAATGATGACTGCTGATATGTATCTACCGCTTGCAGGATGCCAGGCTTCAAGCCCTTTGTGTGAATCATTTTGGTTAACCTGTCCAACAGCCCTGTAAGTTGACATATTTATTGCCCTCTTTTCAGAGAGGAGGAAACTGAGGTCCCAGAAGGTGGTAGTGTATCTTGAAATGAGGAGTTTGATAGGTGGGGTCAAGCACCAGGGCATCTTAAACTAAGGGCACCCTATGGAAGCAAGAAAGCTCAGCATGTCATCCAGCTTGATCAGCCTGGGCACCATGGAAGAAGGGGACAGGGATGTTGACGGTAATGATGCTAATCATAGCTGCTTCCATTTGCTCTGCAAGTATGAGGTGCCAGATGCTGCGCTTTACGTATGTGAGCTCATGAAATCATTTTAATCATCCTAATTTTTTAGATAGGGAAGCTTGGGCTTGGCGAGGCCACATTGCTAAAAAGTGCAGATCCACATCGTAAATCTTTTTTGTTTTTAGTTATGGTAAAACAACCACCTAGCATGAAATTTTCCCTCTTAATCATTCTTAAGTGTACAGTTCAGTAGTGTTAAGTGTAGTCACGTTGTTGTACAACCAGTTTCTGGAAATTTTGCATCTTGCAAAACTGAAACTACCCATTAAACAGCTCTCCATTTCCCTCTCTCCCCTGCCTCTGGCAACCGCCATTCGATTTTCTGTTTCTATGCACTTGGCTACTTGAGATACCTCATGTAAGTGGGATTCTGTAGTCGTCGTCCTGTGACTGGCTTACTTCACTTAGCATAATGTCCTCACAGTGCATCTGTGTCGTAACATGTGACAGGATTTCCTTCCTTTTGAAGGCTGAATGATATTCTTTTGTATGTATAGACCACATTTCATTTATCCGTTCATCGGACAAGGGACACTTGGGTTGCTTCCAGCTCTTGGCGATTGTGAATAATGCCTCTGTGAACATGGGTATGCAGATATCTCTTTGAGACCCTGCTTTCGATTCTTTTGGAGATATGCCTAGAAGTGGGATTGCTGAATCATGGTAATTCTATTTTTGATTAATCTTAAAACCACTTTACTTTTGTTAGAGTGGCTACACCATTTTATACTCCCATCAACAGTCCGCAAGGGCTCCAGTATCTTTGCATACTTGGCTCAGGTTGTAAATCTTAATATATTCAGTATTCTGCTTTCTCCCCTGGAGAAGCTGACTACAGAGGGACTGATCACAAAGGACTTTGAACAGATATATCATCTGACGGTTTCTCACCCCCACCACCTCCTTCCCTGTCCCATGTCACCACTGGATGACTGCGTCAGCCCTTAGATGGAGTTTCATGTGTGGGTGTGTTTGAAGGTGTGTCCATGGGCCCCCTGAGGATGCTGTAGGTTTATTGGGAGTGGCTGCCCCGCAAACGGTGGCTCTCTGCAGCCAGTGACTGGGACAACACATACTTCATTGAGGGCACCTTTCGGCAGGATATCACGGCATCCACCACACTTGGGGTACTGCACTAGTTTCCTGACTGTTCTCTCGGCTTTCGGCTTCCTTTCTTGCTCCTTTATCCCTCTTCCCCCACCATGCACATGCACACGGAGGAGATAATCTGTTCTGAACTGGCAGCTTGAGTGAGCCTTTTATAACATAAGTCAGACCGTGCCATTTCTGAGCTCTGAACCCTCCAGCGGCTTCGCTCTTCACACACAGGAGAAGCCAAGTTCTTACAAATGCCTGTGAGCTCCAGAAGGTCTGCCTCATGGTCCTCTCCAGCCTCCTCCCCAGCTTTCCTCCTGGCTGCCTCATTCCCCAGCAGCCTGGCCTCCCAGCTCCTAAAGCACATTGGCTACTTGTCTCTCAGTGTTCTTTCTGCTTCCAGGTGTGCTGGGCTGGGAGACCTAAAGTCTTATTCCCTCACCTACTTCAGATTTTTGCTCCAAAGTCACCTTAGTGGTAGCTGCCCAGATAGTCCCACTCTAAAGTCTTAGCCCTACGCCCCATCTACCCAGTGCACCCCTCCTCTTCCCCTGCGTATTTGTCCTCCTAGACTTACCACCCAGCATTCCGTATATTTAATTAAATACACATTTGTTTATTTTATGTCCCGCAACTGCATGTCAGCTCCCATGAGAGGGACAGGGATTCATCTCTTTTGCTCCTTTCTGAATCCCCATTAGCTGCAGTGCAGTCTGGTGCATAGAAGGTGTCTGATCCATATCGTAGAATGATTGACTGTTTGGTGAGTACATGTTCGTTCACCTTCTGAGTCTGGCAGGTCATCAGAGGCCCTGTGGCGGGGAGTGTAGCCCATGCCAGCCGTGGTGGATCAGTACTGGGCTGTATGTAGGCAGCCCACGCACCCCAAGCACAGGTCACACCCTGTCAGGTAATCTTCTGTTGTCCCACCCTAACATCAGTCCACCCTTTAAGGTCTTTTCCATTTAATATCTGGGTTTCTGATTCCTTACGGTACCATGTTCTTCATAACACAAGAAAATCAATCCTAAAGGAGGCCGGGAGTACACAGGATGGAGGATGGTTCATTCATCAGTTGTCTGTGTGTTAGGCCTCACCTCTCCAGGAGGGACGGGGGCTCGCCCCAGCAGGTTCGGCCCTCCCTGTCCTCATTCTGGGCCCTGTAGCCCCTGGGGCCCCACCTGCCCCTTACCTAGACGCTGACGACTTGGATTCCATTACCATCGGGTGTGTACTTTATTTTCCAAAGGGTTGTCTTTAGGGTCTGTGCTTCAGTGTGTAGAGCAAACAGAATTTGACCAGTGGTTTCCCAAAATAGTAGAGGAGCCCTGGGGCTTTGTAAGATGACTTTAGATGGCATGTTAGCAATACGTTTTTATTTTCATTGTAATGGTTTTAATGTGGGTTTTATTGAGGCCAGGCAGTGTGGGCTTAACAGCAGGACTCTGAACTCAACCCCTTGCTTTGCCACCAACTGGCTGAGCCATGGGACCTTAACTGCTCTGTGTCTCACTTTCTTCCTCTTGAATTTTGGGAGACCGTGGATTTAGAAAAGCTCCTTACAGTCTTACCCCTCATCCAGGGTTTCACCTTTCATGGTTTTAAGTTACCCACGGCCAGCCTTTGTCGGAAGAGAGTGATCCTCCTTGTGAAGTACCAGCAGAAAGTCAATAGTAGCCCAGCGCTGGTCACCATGCCGACGTCACTCACCTCCCCTCATCTCATCATGTAGACATGTTACTATCTCGCCTCAGTACAAGAAGGGTGAGCACAGCATAATAAGACACTTTAAGAGAGAGAGACCGGATTCATGTCACTTTTGTTACAATATATTGCTGTAATTGTTATATTTTAGTTATTGTTGTTTGCCTCTTACTGTGCCTAATTTAAAATTAAACATTATCACAGTTAGGTGTGTACAGGAAAAAACAGTACATACAGGGCTCAGTATTACCCGCCACTTCAGGTATCCCCTCGGGGTCTAGGAAGAATCTCCTGCAGAAAAGGGGGATGACTGTATCTGGCATTCTAGCCCTTCCTGTTATAGAGGAGTCACTGAGGACCAGAGAACTTAAATAACTCTTCTGGGCTCACTCTGCTGGCCAAAGGCAGAGCTGGGGCCACCATCCAGCTCTCTTGATTCCCAGGGCTTGGTTTTTTTGCACAGTGGAAGCCTGCCCCGTGTTCTCTGCCTTTTCCTCTGCCTGGAAGGCTCACAGATTCCACAGCTTGGGAGGGAGATGGTACCTGGGGGATGAGTACTGCCTTTAGTTGATATGAGTGAAAGGGGCTGTGCTGTCCACTGGAAATTGGAAACAGGTCCGGTATGCTCCCCTCATGATTTCAGTGTAAACGCAGCTACCTTCCGCTGAGCTGTGGCTAGAGGCGCCCTTCACAGCGCTGAGATGCGGCCGTGGTTCTCCACCTGTGGTCCCTGGGCCAGCACATCAGCCTCCCGCAGACACGGGTGCTCCTCCACCCCAAACCTCCTGAATCAGGAATGCTGGGGGAGGGTCTGGCGTGCTGAACAAGTCCCCTGGGGATTCCGATGCCACTTACTCCTCTGTCCCCATTTTACAGACAAGGAAGTTAGGGCTGGAAGCTGCTGCACAGCTCTCCTGCTGCTATTTCTGCACTCAGTGAGTGTCAGCGCATTAGCCGCACCTCACACTCATTTATCTGATCCTTGCTGCAGCTCAAGGGGCTGCTCATTTTACCTCTGTTTTATAGAGGAGTCTGTGAGGCTCAGAGATGTTAAGTGATTGCTCTGAGGTCACACAGTGACTTAGGTCTGAAGTTGTGGCTCAAACCGAGGTCTCTTCACTCTTGCTGGGCTTTTCCCACTAACCCACCCAGCATCTGTCCCCAGCTGTGTGCTCCTTTGCAGCTGCCACGGCAGCATCCGTCCTCTGGGAGGCCTGCCTCCCCCGCCCTTGCCCCCAACATGGGAGTCTGTAGCTGCAGACAGGATCTGGGCTGTGCCTGACTTTACAGCATAGCGGATGCTGGTGTCAGAATCAGTTTCCCCTCACTCCAAAAGTCTGCCTGATTTGAGATGCTTTTGCTAAATTGTGCCCCCAGCAGAATGCCCTGAAGGGCACACCAGGCCTCGTGGGTCACTGCTCAGGGTGCTACTTGGAGAGCAGAGCTGGGAGGAGTGTTGCTTATATCTGCCAGGGCCACAGCTTGCCTGCCATCTCTTCGTTTGGTCTGACTTTCTTCTGGAATAATAACTTTTTCCTTGGATCCATATATGAGAAAACAACCCTGTGGTGATCTTTCTTAGGTTCTCTTGAAGACTGAGAACCAGAGGTAAAAATCCCAGCCGGCCTTGAGCTTCAGGAGTGGCAATTGCCCTGGTCTAGTCCCTGACAGGCCTCTCCTCCATGAAGCTCCCTGCAGCCTCTTGCCTAGGCGACGCTCTGCAGGGAAACTGGGCTTGCCATGGGAGGAGCCTTCCGGATGGGACTGGCTGGTTAGCTGTCTTTCTCTCTCTTCACTTGACCCTGGAGGATGAGGGCTGATTTACCTTTCCATCCTCTGAGCCCCACCACAGTGCCCGGGCCAGCAGAGTCTCCAAAATTCATGTCGTGCCGGAATCCTTCCTGCAGGTCCTAAATGTAAAGGTCACTCACTTGATCCCAGTGGCATTGGGAAGGAGCCCCTGTTCACAGATGTGGCAGTCTCTTACCTGTATCTTCAGGTGTAGCCTGGAGGTGTGCAAGGCGCACTCAGTTCCATAGTCAGGATTAAAAGGAATGAGTAGGAAACTCTATTGGCTTCAGTAGAAAGAGGTTTGTGGTCCGTGTGCCTGAGAACCTTTTCAGGCGCTGTAAAATTGATAAGTACAAATGTATACATTTTCAAGCTCGTTACATGGGTGCCCTCCTGCTGGCTTCATTTAGGGATCAGCCATGTATACATGGATGCTTCAGAGTCCTCTGTGCTTCCTTGCCAGACCCCAGGACAATCCTCAGGGATGCTGAGGAACGGTCACCAGAATCGGTAGGTCCTGGCAGAAAACAGATGGTGTACTCAAAAGAGGTGGAAAGGGTTTAATGGAGCCCCAAGGTATAGGCAGGGTTAAGGGGTACCAGTGAGGGTGGTTCATCTCCCTGTAGGGAGTTATCACAACCCTTGGGCCAGAGGCGTGGGAGGCAGGAGGCCTTACGAAGCCCAGCAAGAACTGGAACTCTGGGGGAGGGCCTCTGACAGGAGCAAGGGGAGTCTGACCTCTCTTTCCTGCTGCCCTCGGGACTCCCGCTGGGGACTTGCATCCACCAAACTCAGCCAGAAACCAGAGGCAGTGGAAGCCCAGCTAATTCTGTCTCTAGAAGTACCCATGGCACAGAGCAAATTGGAGAAGGGTAGCAAGTGGGTCTGGAGGAGCAAGTGAGAATATCACCTTCCTCCATCCAAGCTTGGCAAACAATAAAGGCAAGGATGGCATCTCTGACTTATCGGGAGGAGGGCTTAACAAGCAGCCAGTGGTTACAGACTCTGGTATTCAAACCCTGCCCTTTGATGGCAGGAATGTCCAAGTAATTGTGACCATCTTGAAGCCAGCACATTGAGAACCTTGAAGCCTCGACTTTCTAGCTTCAAAACTAAAGTTATCATAGTGAGACCATATCTGTGATACTGCTCTTCAAAGAACATTCATCCCTGTCCCCTGTGCTCTCAACTTTGGCCCCCACAGCCCCTGACCCACTCCTGTGATTCCATTATGTACCCACAAATTTTAGACCCCCCAGAATGTTTCCAAGGGCATGACAGTCCAATTTTCTGCTTTCCTGGCTAGGAGGGCCTGCTGCTATGGCTCTAGATGATGCATTTATTCATGATGGCAGATGTATTGGATGAAACTAAAGAGATTGGAAAATTATGTAAAATGTTTGAGAATGTGCATGCTTGTGCTTACATTTAATGGGCCAATTTTAAAAAGTCCCTGAACCCTGAAGTCAAGACAGAGTTTGATATCTTGGTGGCTGCATGTTTAAATATTTGTGGTTCCAGAGAGCCTGATTCAGCATGCTTTTGCCCATTGTTGTCCCCTTCTGGTTGTCTCCTGTGTGCAGGCGGTTTCCTGTTCATTTCCTTCATGACTTAAATGGTGACGGTTGCATCCTCATCACAGTCTTTCATCCTGAGGCTTTGGAGATATTATCTAGAGAAGCATGATGGTGTCCTTGGTTTACAGGTGGAGAAATTAAGATATGCATAAATTAGACTGAGAAAAGATAGCCTTGGTACCCTGTGGATCTGAGCTTACCCTCCACTCCCCTTTCTTCTTCCGAAAAACAGAGCTGCTCACAGCAGCACTCTTGAGCTTTTGAGTAGGGTGATTTTTTTGTTACAAGGGCCGTTCTTGACTTTGTAGATGTTTATTAGCAGCATCCTTGGCCTCCAGCCACTAGATGCCTGTAGCCCTGCACGCCCCCAGGGATGACACCCAAAAATGACTCCAGACATTGTTAAAAATGTTCTGGGTAGGTGTCTTGCCAATGGGTTTCAGCCCCGGGCAAGTTCACTATGGATTCAATGAGATCAAGAAACGACAGTGGAATGCTCTTGGGGTGAAAGGGTTTTATATCCAACTTTATTCCCACAGTGGCAGGTCAATCACTAGAATCCTGTCCACTCAGAGCCTGTCTGCATGCAGCAAGCCGGTCTCTGCCTCTGGGCCTCTTTGCCTCTGCAGCTGTCTCAGTCTCTGTCCTCTGCACTGCCACCACTCCAGTCTCTGCTCTCCTGCAGCCTTTGTAGCCACAGGGCTCTGCCACTGTGTCACCCAGAGCACTGGGCAGAGCTCTTTATATAGAGTCAATAGCAACATAATGCCCATACGTGTGTAGTAAGCTAGCCAACCAGGGCCAGGGGAGAATAGGAACCTTCACTTTATCCACAGCAGAGCTGGGAGTGAATTATGCCATGTCCAGAACCACTGCCTTCCAGCAGAGTATGTTAAGATCCTGGGCATCAGAGACTGTGTATTAATTGGTCTGAGGTGGGGCTGGGGCATAGGGTTTTTTTTTTTTAATATTTTGAGTGTTTCTGATACACCACCAGGGTTATGAATCTCTGTTCCAGAATTTGAATCCCATCTCTCTAAGCCTTAGCTTCCTGATCTCAAGTTCTGAAATAGTAACACTGTACCTGCCTCATACAACCATTGTACCTTAATCTAATAATGTTTGTAAAGTGGTGAGCCCAGTACTGGAGTGTAGTAATTTGCTCAGTAAATAGTAGCTCCCATTATCCCTCCCTTTCATCTCCTTTCACCTTCTTGAACCCCCAGGTTCAAACAGGGTGGGGGGACATTGTAGCCTTGGTCCACAGGTGGGGGTTGCATATTGTATATGGGAGCTTAGAGTAGAGTGAAAGGATCTTTTTATTTTGAAGTAATTATGGACTCACAGGAGGTTGCAAAAGTGGTACAGAGTCAACAGAACTACATGTGGACATGGTTGGTCAGGATAATCGGGGGTCTGAAGCCAGGCCCGGGAGGGAGGGCTGTGTGTAGTTCTGAAAACAAAGAGGTTTCCCTTTAATTTAACTATATTGAGTGCTGGAGGGACTGTGTTTGTTTTGCAGTACTCCTGGGATGGAACAAGGCTAGAGTGGGTGCTTGCAGGTGGGTTTTGATTCAAGGAAGCCCGTGCTATGGGTAAAGACACAGCTCTGAGATATGTGAACCTTCCATTCTTCAAGCTGTTCTGAGAGGCTGGATGACTTTTTGCATGAGATGCCCTGGAGCCGTGCTTTCCGATCTTTGTCAGCTGGTTTCCAGTCTTTGCCCACAGAGTATAATCGTAAGGCACCAGGAGGTACCTAGGCAGAGTTGCAGCAGAGGGTAGCCACGCTTGAGGGCACCAGCCCTGTCTGGTAGCCTTGAGGTCTCACTGGAAGAGATGAGTATTTTCTTCACCTGCAATTTATTCACAACACACCAAGGCACCCCTTTTGGGAAGCGCAGCGCTTAGGCCGTTTTTTGCTATGACTGGAAGGCAGTGTGCCGAGGAGCACATCTGCTCTCGGCATCCTTCCCTCCTGTTCTCCGTGACATCCTGCACATGTCACGTGTCATGATTCTTATGTTACAGTGAGTCACCCTGCAACGTTCCCACGGCCACCCTGGGTTACAGGCAGAGCCAGGATTCATGCCTGGGGTTCATGCTCTTGCCTACTTAGACAAGGGGACCCAAAGATTCATTCAGCTGAATGATCCCTTGGCTGGGGCCCCGAAGTGTTCACTGGTCTCTTTGCCTTGCTGTCAGGTGGCCCCCTGCCCATGACCTCTGGTGAGAACATTTCCCAAACTCCAAGCCCTCACTTCTCAGTCTGAGATCCTTGATTATCAGTTTGTCCTTTTAGGGCATTTGTCCTTCTTCTCTCCTTACCAGTTGTCATTGTCTCCCACCCTGGGCCTGGAGGCAGGGGACTCACTGTTTGCCTATTTGAGCCAATCGCCATTGTTCTCATCCCCAAAATGTAATTGAAAAGAGCTTTAATGGTTTCCAAATGATGATAGCTCCATAAACCAATTAAAAAGGCCTTCATAAAACTGTCTTGAGTTATTTTCCACAGCTGCAGACTGTGCCCTTTGTTTTCTAATGATCCCAACAAGAAATAATGGGCAAGTGTTCCTTTGCATGTGCTGGGAAGCACCAGGAAGGCCCTCTTCCATCTAACTGCTCGCCTTGTTTTCTTTGCTTCCTAGACAATCCACGTTGCTATCGTCTGTGCCGGATATAATGCCAGCCGGGATGTCGTCACCTTGGTCAAGTCTGTCCTGTTCCACAGGTAAGTGTGGTGGTTGGGCTGCCCGCCTGCACACTTCCTCGGGGATACGAGTGCCGTTTCTCATCACTCATGTAAACTGCCTTGAAAATGTAATATTTCTCTGAAACTCTGGGGAGAGTATTGTGTTAATAATGTTTAACAGTTGCAATTAAATGCAGTCTTATGGTGTTTAGCATTGTAGCTCTCAGAACTCAAGGGACCTTTCTTCAAGGACATCCCAGATTTGATGCTTTGGTTTCTTCATCTGATTCTCTTTCCTTTGTTTACACATCCCTGTTGACAGATTATGTTATGGACTGAATTGCACCCCCCTGTAGTTTATCTGTTGGAATTCCAGCACCCAGGACCTCAGAATGTGACTGTTTTTGGATATGGCACCTTTAGAGAGGTGATTCAATTAAAATGAGATTATATGGGCCCTAATCCAGCATGACTGGTGTCCTTATGCAAAGAGGAGACTAGGACACAGGTGCACACAGAGGGAAAACCGTGGGAGGACGCAGGGAGACATGGCCATCTACTAGCCCGGGAAAGAGGCCTCAACAGAAATCAACCCTGTTGATACCTTAAGCTTGGACGTGCAGCCTCCAGAACTGGGGGGAAATAAATTTCTATTGTTTAAGTTCCCAGCCTGTGGTATTCTGTCATGGCAGCCCTAGCAAAATAATAAAGGGTGCTTACTGTAGTCCAGTGTGGCCTGGCCCACCTCTGGGCATTTCTAATCATTAAAAAGTCCTGCCTTATACTGAAATCTTCCAACCAATAAATGATGATACCTGTTGGCCCTAGGGAACCCCATGGAACAAGTCCTACAAAGGATAGATTCCTTTTCCACCTGGAAGTGATTCTGCCTCTCCTGAGTCATCTCTTCTCTAAGTCAGGCTCCTGCTATGTGCTTCTACTTTTTCACAGGACTTTTCTTATGGACATATGACATATTCAGGGTTTATTCAGAATTGTGTCCACAGTTCCATCCCGTGCTCTTGGCTGTGTTCTAACATTCTTACCAAGGGTTTGGGTGAAGCTTTATCTGTCGCCAATGGTATGGAAATGCATCAGACCACTGAGTCAGGATCCAAGAGGTTCTCAACAGTAGGAGCAGTCATGACAAGCTGTCAGAGTTCAGTTGAACAAAGATCAGTATAAAGTTTTATGCCCAAATGCAGCTGTCTGTGGCATCAGCAGAGATGGGAGAAATGGTGGACCCCAGATCTGGCAACTCTGTAAGAACTGGCATTCATCTTCGGTTCCACCTTCTCTCTCAGTCCCCAACCAGCCCATCTATTATCAACATCTTGAGGTTCTCCTTAAATATTTTTCAGCTGCACCAGGTGTAATTTAGGTCTACATAGTCTCTCCCCTGTACTTGTTATTCCTGTCCCCGCCAGATCCATCCTCTCTAATGCCAGAATGATATTTCAAAAAGGCCAATCTGATTTCTTAAAACCTTTTGTTGGCTTTTCCTTGTTGAGAACAGAGAATTGAGCCTCTTCCCCATGTGCACAGACATTCTGGGGTCTGAAGTCATTCCGAGAAGTGTTTGCTCTCTCATCTCCTTCATGCTCCAGCAACATTGACCTGCTTAGAGCTCTACCCCCTCTCCAAGGTGTGCCCTGCCTGTTGTTTCTGTCATTTGAAATGTCTGCCCATTTCTGTCCTCCCTCCTCTTCTTTCACTGTAATCTGGCAAATTTTTCTTATCCTTTAAGACTTTGTATAAGCATCATTTCTAACAGGAATCCTAACTGTACTGGTCAGTCTGGTTTGGGGCTGTCCTTCAACCAGCCCATAATACCTTGTGCATCTTTCTATTGTTATATTGATCACATTGCATTTTATTTATTGATGCCATGTCTTCTGTAGTAGAGTATGAGATTTCTGGGGAGAGAAACCAGGCCTTATTTTTCTGTATTCCCAGTATCTTGCAGAGCACTCAACTTGTATTATATGGTCAATAAATGTTTATTGTTTAACAAGCAAATCTGGGAGACTTCACTAACAACCTAAAGATATATTTATCCAATCAGTTGACTTAACATATCCATTTCAGACCTACTCAGTTTCACAGTCATGTCACTATATAACTGAATGATTTACAGCAAGTCATTTTTACTCTCTAGACTTCAGTTCTTTTATCAGTTAGCTTTTGCTGTGAATCAGTTCACCCCAAAACTTGTTGGTTGAAAACAACATTTATTTTTTAAGCTCAGCCATTTATACTGAACTCACCTGGGAGGTTCTTTTGCTAGGAGCTGTTATGTGCCTGCGGTTGACTAGTGGGTTAGCAAACCATCTGATTCCCTGTCCCCTCCCTGGAGCGGGGAAGGTAGGGTGGGAGAAATGAGCAGCTGACAGATACAGAACCTTCTCGGGGATGAGGGCTCTCAGCACCACCTCACAGTTCTGTCCAGGTGGCAATATGATTGCAGGTGCACATCTCAGGAGGAAATGGGAATGCCAGTAAACAATAACCACGTGGACTCAACCCCACATCTGACTGAGGCAAGATGGCCTTTCTACACTCTTCCTCTGCTGCTTGGAACAGATATTCTGAGGGCTGAGCATTCAGTTAGATGAAGTGGTTCTCAACTTTTAATGTATTTATTCCTTGTCACCACTAAAGAATTTGAGTCCCTCCTTGACTGAAAAAAAGCCCCCTTTTTACAGAAGAGTATTTTCATGGTTACAGATAATCATGCTGTTTCTCACTTAGGGCAACTTTTACGGTCATAAAAACTTCTGGTGGTGGTATTGGGTGTAAATATTGCTGTTGCTTTGACTCCAAATCAAATCATTCCAATAGTTGTTGAAATCATAAGAATCCTGTTGAGTATAAACTTTGTTGTGTGTATAACACAAAGGTGTCACATTTAAAAATGGCAGTAGTTTTATTATTAGCTGCTGTTGGTATTGCCATCCTTTCATGGACACATGAGGACTTGAGAAAAAGCAAATTGTTCGTATGTGTTGTGAAATTTCTGAACCCTATGTCAGTCCCTGCTTGATCTTCTTGGACCCTGTGACCATTTAAGTCCCTCCCTCCCAGCCCTGAAATTCTACAAATGAGAACAATTCTGTGAATTGATGTGCTGGTGATAATGAGTTGAGATATCAAGACAAAAAGACTTTTGAAAGCCTGAACACAGAAAGTCCAGCTAGAAATAGCTTCATTGCTTCCAAAGCATGTTACGGGGATTAACTAATACACGATCATAAAACACTTTGACAAATGAAGTACCTTCCTGATGTTAGTAATAATATAATAATAGTGGTGCAGGAGGCTTCTTTTGGCTTTCACTGTTAATTACAGCAATTAGATTTATTTTCCAGACAAGATTTTCAGCATATTTTCATTTAAGGCTTGCTTTGTTACATCAAATCAGTTTTACTTCTGCAGTATGCCTGGTGATGGTGTCATGCTATATTTTAGATAGGAAAAGAGTGATATAGGCACTCTTAACTCTGAGGCTGGAACTGAAAATTTCTGTAATGTTTTGGAAAGGAATTTTATAGTATTGTGCTCGAGACCTTCACCCTATATGCCCACTTTAGGGACTCCGTCTTAAAAGGGTAATCCTAACAGGGAAAGCTTGTATGAAATACTGCCTATAATCGTAAGTTTTAAAAAATAATAAAAAATTGAACAACAGCTAAAAGTAGTAAGACTAAATAAGAAACCTCCTTTTGTAGTAAACCATGTTCACAGCTGGTTTTAAAATGTATGTCATAACATGGACAAATTTAATGACATAAAATAAGTGAGCACACAGTTCAAAAACAGATGCATGGTATTTGTATGAGATGCATGCATATACATATATACATGGTCGAAGTACAGGGGGATGAAAGATTAGCAGAAAATACATTAAAAATGGAAATGTTCATATTATGTTGGGAGTGGTAGAAAAAAGGGGTCTTGTTTTTGTTTCCTCTTTATATGTATATATATTTTGGTCATCTCATGATGCAGTCTCTGTGGTGAAGAAAAGTGAATGCAAAGAAAATAAGTACAAAATATATATGAGTGAAGGTTTCCATGGTAGAAAATAGCTCAATACCTGTCTATGTCACCTAGATGGAAGGGTATTTAAACAAAAACTTGGAGACTGCCTGCACCTCCAATCCCAGGTACAGATAAACTAGGGAGTGTAGTTGCTCTTCAAGGAGACCTAGCTTTTTAGTAAGCAGGGACAAAAAATATTTACATAATTACTAAGTGTTTACCTCGTGGGCTGGAAGGTGGCCCAGCTTGTAAAATTTTAATATTTGTTTGCTAGAATGATCTGTTAACTCAGAGTGTGCAGCCTGTTGGCAGGGTGGAACTGGGCATCTCCTTTACTTTGCATATCAAGCAGCTGGGGTATTGTTGTTTTTTTGTATTTTAGAAATGTGTTTTCCTGAAGAGCACGGAGGATAAAACAGCATATTTGTGACCAGTGTTTGCCTCTGATTATTTTCTTATTGCTTCTTCAAGCTTCAACTTCCTATAGAAGCAGTTTCTGGGTTGTGAAGGGAAGAACCTAGGATTTGAATCCAACTAAGAACAGAAGTGGGTCTTGCCTCTGGTCTTGCCACCTAGGAGCTGGATGCCCCGAGGCATGTCACTGTACTTCTGGGAGATTTGGCTTGTTCCCTAACCTCTCAGCAGAGCCTTGTTTTGATATTTAACAAATACGAATGTAGTTCTCACTATGTATGAGGCCCTGCTCTAAATATTTCTCAGATATTAGTACTTCACTGCCCAGGTGATACCATGAGGGTGGTACTGGTATTATTCCCATTTTATGGATGATGAAACTGAGAATCAAATGTTAAGTAGTGGCTGTGGGTCACAGAAAGGGTGGGCAAGGCTGGGTTTGAGGCCAGTCTAGCTTCAGAGTCTGAACTGTTCACCAGAAAGAATACCATTTTGAATATCATTATTATTTTTATTTAGCATTGTGGGTGGGTGGCCAGTAGACATGATCATCATTACCATGGTTCCCATAATCCGCTTGATCCCCTCAGGTATGTATGTTGGAGGTGCTGAATATAAACTAAATAGTGGCTTTAAAGGCCAGGACATTAGTGTTGTAGTAAGACTTAAGAAAATAAATAGCATGGGGAAAAGAAAAGGAAAAATAACAATGTGAGGTGGTAGATATATTAATTAGCTTCATTGTGGTGATTATCTCACCATGTTTACATATATAAAAATATCACCCTAAATGTTTAGTGTACATCTTAAATATATACAATTTTTGTCAATTATATCTCAGTAATGATGGAGAGAAAATAGCATGCACATGTAATGTCTTTGGAAAGGTAAGAGATTCATGCTCTTTGTATCCAGGCACATATATGTAAAACCAAAGGTAACTAATTCATAAAATTCAGATGTCAAGCATCACATAAGCCATTGTATTTGACTTTTATCACAACCTGGTCCAGTAGAGGCCATTATCTCCACAAATGGATGTGGAAGCTGAGGCTCAGAGACGTTAAGTAGCTTGTTCAAGGTCACAGATGAGTAAGTTCTCTTCCTGGGATTCCAACCTTAGCTCTGCTAAACCCCAGAATCCATGCTACACCACAAGCCTTTTGATTTTTCTGTAAAGTTGCTCTGTTCTTCTCCCCCAGAGAGCTTTTCTGACATGATACTGACTTGTCCTTGAATCTTCCCACATTATCAAGGGCACTTGTCCTCCCTCAAACCAAAAAATCAACCCTGAAAAACCCTCATCCTGGCTGCAGTGTTTTACTACAGTGAGTTCTGTTAAAGCTCGAAGTCTAACAGGTTCAGTGAGCATTCGAGTTGCTGTCAGAGGCTCTCTTTTTCTAAAATTGCAATTCCATTGTGAATGTAATAATTAAGGATTATTTCAGCTCAGATGTCCCTGTGTATTTTAATAAAAACAAACCGTGGATTGCCTTGTAGAGGCTGTGGCACATTCCTGACAAAATAAGAAAGGAAAAGCAAGGAGAAAGCTGGGGATTAATCATCTTTTCCTCTTTGAATTACCATATTTATTGCATCCCAACCTGGAACAGGGGAGCAGTTAAGGAAACCAGAGGCAGCAGGAGCCTGGCTCATTAGGAGCAAAGTCTACAGGCTCCGCGGAAGGGGAAGCATACACTTGCTTCCTCTTTGTTGTAAAAGTGTGATCTGGTCTGAATATAGAACAGACCTAATGCCTGTGTTGTTTGAACCTAGGCAAATATGGGAGACCTGTTATATATTAAGATGTGGACACAGGCTGGCCTGGTGAGGTGGGAACCTTTCTCTCATGTGCTTAAAGCAGTGCTCCCAAATGCATATATAACTGGTGACTGGTATAAAAGACGATTTTAGATGTTGTACAGAGATGAACTTAAATGACATTGAATCATATATTAAGGAAATTATTCCTCCACGGATATACAATGGGGAAATGACAGCCTCTTCAGCAGCTGGTGTTGGCAAAACTGGACAGCTACATGTAAGAGAAATAAACTGGATTATTGTCTATCTCCATAGACAAAAGTAAACTAGAAATGGATCAAAGACCTGAATGTAAGTCATGAAACCATAAAACTCTTTCTTAGAAGAAAACATAGGCAAAAATCTCTTGAATATAAACATGAGCAGCTTTTTCCTGAACACATCTCCTTGGGCAAGGGAAACAAAAGCAAATATTAACAAATGGGACTACATGAAACTAAAAAGCTTCTGTACAGCAAAGGACACTATCAGCAGAAAAAAAAGACACCCTACAGTATGGGAAAATATATTCATAAATGACATATCCGATAAGGCGTTAACATCCAAAATACATAAAAAACTCACATGCCTCAACACCCAAAAATCAAATAACCTGATTAAAAAATGGGCAGAGGATCTGAACAGACACTTATCCAAATTCAGATGGCCAATGGGCACATGAAAAGATGCTCCACATTGCTAATCATCAGAGAAATGCAAATTGAAACCACAATGAGATATCCTCACACCAGTTAGGATGGCCAACATCCAAAAGACAAAGGACAACAAATGCTGGTGAGGATGTCGAGAAAGGGGGACCCTCCTACACTGTTGGTGGGAATATAAATTAGTTAAACCATTGTGGAAAGCAATATGGAGGTTCCTAAAAATAGAAATACCATTTGACCCAGGAATCCCACTCCTAGGAATTTACCCTAAGAATGCAGCAGTGCAGTTTGAAAAAGACATATGCACCCCTACGTTTATCGCAGCACTATTTACAATAGCCAAGAAATGGAAGCAACTTAAGTGTCCATCAGTAGATGAATGGATAAAGAAGATGTGGTAGATATATGGATGGTACAATACAATGGAATATTATTCAGCCATGAGAAGAAAACAAATCCTACCATCTGCAACAAAATGGATGGAGCTGGAGGGTATTATGCTCAGTGAAATAAGCCAGGTGGAGAAAGACAAGTACCAAATGATTTCACTCATTTGTGGAGTATAACAACAAAGCAAAACTGAAGGAACCAAACAGCAGCAGACTTATAGACTCCAAGAAGGGACTAGCGGTTACCAAAGGGAAGGGGGTGGGGAGGGAGGGAGAAAGGGATTAAGGGCATTATGATTAGCAGACATAATGTAGGCGGGTCACGAGGAAGGCAGTATAGCACAGAGAAGACAAGTAGTGACTCTATAGCATCTTGTTATGCTGATGATTGGTGACTGCAATGGGGTGTGTGTGGGGGACTCAATAATATGGGTGAATGTAGTAACCACAATGTTGCTCATGTGAAACCTTTATAAGATTGTATGTCAATGATACCTTAATAAAAAAAATAAACATAGGTTATCACTACTAAGCTGCTCAACAAGTCCATTCCCAGTTATATACACAAAGCACATGTCAAAGAAAAGCTTGTGCACAAACCTCATAGTAGAATTATTCTATAGTCAAGAAGTGGAAACAACACCAACAGCCACCAGTTGATGATGGGCAAACAAAATGTGGTGTAGCCATACAATACTGAGCAATGAACAGAACAAAGGACTGGCACAACAGAAATGAACCTTGAAAACATCATGCTGAGTAAAAGACACCAGACACACAAAGACAACGCATTACATGACTCCATTTGTATGAAATGTCCAGAATAAACAAATCCATAGAAACTGAAAGCAGAGTAGTGGTTTCCAGGAGATGGAAGGAGGGGGAAGTGGAAACTGGCTGCTAATGGGCCTGGGGGGTTCTTTCTGAGGTGACTACTATCACTTGAGATAGTAGCGATAATCGTGCAACCTGGTGAAAATACTACAAACTAACAACTCTGTGCATTTAAAGAGTGACTTTTCGTATATGAATTACATCCAATACTCACTCATTTGCCTGAGATGGGAAGTGACCTGTGAGTTTGGAAGTGGGAATTAGCTCAGCTGTTTCTGGTCTTCTTTCCCTGGGAGCTGTGTGTCACAGTCAATGTTTGCCCATGTGGAGAAGCTCTGCAGTTGTCCAGGTTAGTCTCTGACTGAAATGTAAACCCAATTCTTGGGAACAAAAGAAGACAGCCCAATTGTATCCACAGTAGAAAGGATAGCCTGCAATTCAAGACTAAGAGCAATAAAGGTGACATTTCTTTCTCCATGTGTGATGTCTTGGGTCTTGTTATGCATTTGGTTTCTAACTCTGGAAGGTAAAAGAATTTTAATGACAGAGCCCTGAAAATTCCAAAATCAACCATTGGAATGAGCCTCCATTCGGTTCTCTTTGGTTCAGAGGGAGATTAGCAAGAGTTAACATTAAGGACATATTTACACTAAAGTGTATTTTTTCTCCCTATTATTTGCATGAAATATCTTTTTCCATCCCTTCACTTTTAGTCTGTGTATGTCTTTGAGTTTGAAGTGAGTCCCTTGTAGGCAGCATATAATGGGTCTTGTTTTTTATCTATTCTGTAACTCTCTGTCTTTTGATTGTTACATTCAGTCCATTTTCATTTAGGATGATTATTGATAGATATGTACTTATTGCCATTGCAGGCTTTAGATTCGTGGTTACCAAAGGTTTAAGGACAGCTTCTCTACTAACAGTCTAACTTAACTCACTTAGTACACTATTTCAAACACAATCTAAAGGTTTTTTTTCCTAACTTTCTTGTTCTTCCTCCTCTACTCTCTATATATTAGATGTCATATTCTGTACTCTCTGTGTATCCCTTGACTGACTTTGGGTACAGTTGATTTAATTTTGCATTTGCTTAGTAATTAATTGGTCTACTTCCTTTACTGTGGTTTTATTTCCCCTGGTGACAGCTGTTTAGCCTTAGGAGCACTTCCATCTGTAGCAGTCCCTCCAAAATAGTCAATAGATTATTGCAAACACCTATGTTTTGAGCCCTAAATTCAGTGAGAGGTCTAAAGAAAGGCATCTGACCAAATGAATGGCTTCCTCAGAGACATCGTGTTTAAACTGTGATGAGCAGGCCAGATGCAGTTGGTGAGGCAGCATGTAGTCATCAAGGAAGAGTTCAGAGCATAGACACAAGGCCACCGGAGAAGGTGGCTAAACTCTGGAACTGCACTCATGTTCAGGCACTTGCTAAGCACTGAGATTTTAGGGAAGGGAAACGAGAGTACATACTTTGTGAAACTTGAGAAACTTACCCTGCACAGCTCACATTCTAGGGGAAAATGGGAAGAGATAGATATGCAGATGAATATAGAGATTTCTAATACTGACCAATGCCAGGAGGAAACCAAACAGGGCAATGGGGCAGGGTGGGGAAAGGCACTCCAGATGGAGTGGCCTCCCTGAGGAGGTGATACTTCAGTTTATTCCTGAAGGAGTTCTGGGGTCTGGGGAGAATGGCTGGAGTGCAGGGTTTGAGGAGGGAGTAGGAAGGCTTGAATTTGGAGAGGTGGACAGTATGAGATCATTGAAGGTCCTGTTAGCTCCGTGTGGGAGGCTAGACTTATGTATACATTGTACAGTAAGCAGGGGATTGTGTGGTCATTGGAGAGAGTTCAGGACTTACAGGATGGAGGGTCTGTTGGTGGGAACAAGCTCAGAGGCAGGGAGGCAAAGGGTGAATATATGCATGAGATACCACTGAAGGTCAGATAGGGTAGGGTAATACAGCTAACATTTTTTAAGTTCTTACTGCTTGCGAGTCACTGTTCTAAGTTCTTCATATGTTTTAACTCAGTCTAACAATAATTATGAGGTAGGAGTCATTATTATTAACCCCATTTTACAGATTCACAAACTGAGACTCAGATTAAGAAGCTTGCCCCATGTCGTATCATTTGCTTGTGATGGACCACGATAAGAAGCCAGACAGCTTGGCTTCAGAGACCTGGCTCATAACCACCAAGCAAGCTAAGCAGCCTCTGAGGATGTGAAATTGATTGGGTGTGTGGGACATGGGCAGCGAGGGAACCGGGTGATGCTCCCACTTGTAGCTTGTGAGGCTGGCTGAATAGTGCACCTTTAACCGAGGCAAGGAGTGCAGGAGGACGGTCATGTGCCATGGGCCAAGAGAGGACAAAGTGAGTTACTATATAGTATTACAGGCCTTCTCAGAGGTGGGGGGTGGCTAGGGAACACCAATGAATGACATCTACTGTCTGTCCCCACAGAGTTTACATTCTTGACTAAAGACAGAAGCTAAACACTCCATGAATAATTAGTAGTCCAGTATTTTGGGAGGATATAACCAGGGGCATCTTGATTCTGAGGGGGCTTTGAGATGGGAAGCTGGAATCATCGAGTTGGTAGTTGGGTTTACAAATTAGAGGTCAAGGGAACCATTTTGGTTTACATGGAAACTCCAAGTGGTCTGGGCAGTGTTTTCAGGTGCTGCTTCTCATGGCCATTGAGAAGAGCAGTGGACAGGACCTGCATTCTCATGACATTACTGCAGGCGGAGCAGGAGCAGAGCTTCTCCAGGCGTCCCGCCTGATGAGCTGCTTGCATTCATTGCTCCGGCAGCGTCAGCCCACTGCCAGAGTTTCCATGGTCCCCTGGGCTGTGTGCTCTGATTGAGCATTCTCATAGACTTTAACGCAGGAAGCTAATGAGGGACACTGACCACTTGATAGTGCAAACACCTAGTTTTGCCTTGAAGACAAGCTAAGTGTCTTTCTGGATTTACTCTCCCTTCTGGAGAGATACTGGGACCAGAGCAAGAAATGTAAGGGGAGAGCTGTATGTGGATGCCTGCATCCTCCTCGGAGAGCTTTTCCTCTCACCCATGCCGGTCCATCGTCGGCTCTGTAACCAGACTTAACTCCCCAAGTCACTTTGATCTGCCCCCCGCCGAGCCCCCAAACCTTGTTGGCTCTCTTGATCTTAGAGAATGAAACTCCCAGTTCTTAGGAAGTCAACACGCTCTGGACCAGCCTGGCGTTAAGACTCTCTCTTTTGTTTTCATTTTCTCTAGTCCTGGGCTACAGTAGGTGTCCAATACATGGTGTGTGATCCACCCACATAGACTCTTGTTCTTTCCCAGACTGGCTGTGTACTTTTCTACCTCTCCTCCTTGTTCTATTACATCCAGCAGAATGCCTTCCTCCATTTTTTCCCATCCCAACGTCCCCTTCAGCTGCCACACAGTCCCTGTAAACTTCCTAGATTCCTCCACCCTCCTGCCCCTCTGGCTATTGGGCTCCTCTCTGCAGAGCCACCCTGTCTGGTCATTCAGGTTGTTCACCCTCCAGCTCTAGAGGAACCCCTCACTTACGGTCCGTGCCAGTCTATTGAAGTGGCCCCCTGGCAGGTGTGCCACTGGCACACTCCTGTTCTCACATGTATGTAGTGCCTTGTGTTCTCTCTGTCTCTACCCAGTTGACAGCTGCCTGAAGAGAGGACTGTGAGCTCCTCCGTTGCTTACGTCCCTGTTGTGCCTTGCATGTGCTTGCAGCGTGATAGCTTTTTGTGGGGGCGTTTATTCATGCAGCTCATTTTTTGCCCGTGGATGGAGGAACTAACTGCCAAGTACTTCATTTGAAAAGTGATGCCAAAAACATTAGAGAAAATAACAGTTTCATAAGTTAATGCTGATAATAGCTGTCCTAGTCTGTTGGGCAGGTATAACAAAATGCAGAGACTGGTTAACTCATGAACAATGCTTATTTATTTCTCACAGTTCTGGAGGCTGACAGGTCCAGGATTGTGGCATCCACAGGGTCTGGGTCTGGTGGGGGCCTGCCGACTTCTCTGTGTCCTCACATGCTGGAGGGAGTAGAACATCTCTTTGGAACCTCTTGTCTAAGGTCACTCACCCATTCCTTTTCAGGAGGACTCTGCCCATACAACCTGATCACCTCCCTAAGGTACCACCTCTTGATACCATCACCTTGGGGGCTAGGATTCAATGTACGAATTTGGGGGAGGGGCACCAACATTCAGACCACCCGTAGTTAACATATATTGATCTCTTACAATGTGCTAGGCACTTTATATTATGTCACTTAATCCTCATAATTGCCAATGTAGTATTGCTTATGTACCATTATTGTTCCTGTTTTGAAGATGAAGAAGTTAAAGAAATAACTTGGCTTATGGTCACTCACTCAGTATTAAATGCAGCCAGAGTTCCAACCTAGGCATTCTGGGGGAGCCCCAGCCCCAAACCATTGATGTTGAGTGTGCAGTGGCCATTGTTACCGTCTTACGGTAATGCTGATGGTGACATAAAAGGAAGGGCATTGGCTTTTGCTTCCTGTTGTACGAGTGTTTATCAAGCACCCGTTATGTGCCACCCTCCTGGGCCCTGGGGATTAGATGAGAAAATGGTTTCTGTCCTCTGGCCTCACAGTACCAGCAAGGAGCGAGGTGTTTGAATAGGTTTTCCAAAGCTGTGCTATAAATGTTAGATTCGCTTTTCAGATGAGGTGCCAAGTTAGCAGGGACAGTGACAAGGATGGCTCAATGAAGGTTTCTAGGAGGACTTAACTTACTAAGGGAAGTTTGAAGGATGCGTGAGACTTCTAGAATTAGGAGGGGAGTATTCCATAAACAGCACAAGCAAAGTTACAGACATGGGGAAAGCATGATGTTTTGAAGTAAATATGACCTGTCACCCCATGTCTAAAATTATGCCATCTCACTAGTGTGGATAAAAATACCAGGAGACAGTTGTCCAGGCTTCCCTTTATCCATTCTTGATACATGAGATGCTGTGGTGGCTCCGGGAGAGAGGGGATGGTTGTGCCAAGGCTGAGGGCTACCTGGACCATCTGTCTTCCCAGTAATGAGTAGCTGCCTCTGACTAGCCTTTGGGTAAGTCACTGGCCATTAAACAAACACACCTTCACCTCTTCAGGCCACCAGGTATCACTCGGTCCTACTGGCAGCTTCTCCCAGGGAAGCTCCTTAGAAGGCTTTCAAGGAAACTATAGGGCCGCATGTCCCTTCTGCCTGGTGTAGATGGTTTCATGGGATAATTTGCAGTGTTCAGGCCATGGATCCCCGGGGAGATTCTGCAATACTAATTGCTGCTTTGATCCTTTCTTCAGTTTATCACCCTTGAGCACCTGTTATGTGTCTGGCCAGTCAGCCTTGGGATAACTTTCTTCAGGTCTAGACTTATCCATCCAGCCCTACCTGGCTTTACCCCCCATACTTTAAGTTTGGTGGGTCCAATCCCAAATGCGTCCTCTTCCTGCAGTGTGCCTTTCTTCTTGTATCCCCCTGTCCTGGCGACATCACGGTCAACCCAGGAACCTCCATGTCACGTTCTGCTTCCTCCTCTCCATTCTCCTCCATATCAAAGATGTCCTCTCCTGAAATCCCTCTAGATCTGGCTTCCTTGTTGCTCTTCCCCAGACGCTTAGTCAGAGTCTCATTTCACACTCACTAGTCTAATCTCCTAAATGATGTTTCTGCCTCTGTTCCTCTTATCTTTCTGGTCTGTGTCACCCCTTGTCAGTGTGTTTAGTGAGCTCCTACCATTCCAGGCACAGACCTAGGTCCTGGGGCTGTCCATTTGAACATAACTGGCATAATCCTTGACCTCCCTAAGCTCACTGTCAAGAGGGCATGGAGACAAGCAAGCAGGTGATTGCAACCTCAGAATGGATATGTGGTGCTGAGATGACTTTCCATTGGAGAGGCCCCCTGATGGAGTCATGGGTAGTCAGGGAAGGATTCTAGGAGCAAATGATGGCAGACCTCAGAAGTGAGGGCGGGTAAGAGATAAGCAAATACTGAAAGGGGAATGGGATGGGGGCAGGGAGGTAGGAAGGAGAGGGCAAGGGTCTCCTTGAGATTCATGAGATTTGGAATGGTGTGTCTTAACACCATGTCCCCAGCATCCTGCTCCTCATTTGGCATGTAGTAGGTGCTCAGTAAGTACTTACTGAATGAGAAAATGCAAGAGGGTTTTCTGCAGAGCAAGCCAAACATGTAAAGGCCCAGGTGGACAGAACATGTTGGTGTAAGAAACGCAGAGATAATCAGTATGTCTGGAACTTAGGACAGGGCTAGAGAGTGACCACACAGGAGGCTGGGAGCTAGGAGGAAGGTTGTTAGCCCCATCACCTAGCTGGTGAAGTCCAGACTCGTGAACTGGGTGTTCACTGTGCTCTCATTTCTCTCCTTCTCTGCTCTAACCCTAGAGTCCCTGCTAACCACTTCCTCTCCCCACTTCATTCCCAGCACAGCCTGTGCTTAGCAGAGTCTCTTATTCTCCTTGGATGTCATCTCTCTCCCTTTGTCTCCTGTCAAAGTCATTCATCCCTGAGGGCCCTGCTTCCCGCAGCTCTTACACATCCTTCTGACCCAGACAGAATTAGCCCTTCCCTTTCTTCCCCCCATAGAGCTTGGTGTGCTTTTGTAGTTGTTAGCACGTTATCATCTTGCACCTCATGTATATTTAATCATGGATCACCTCTCTTTAAATAATAAGAGCTTCTTGAGGTCAGGGGAGCAGGTCATTCTCATCTTTCAATTTCCCAAAAGTGCTCACTCATGGCATTACAATTTATATTGTTATTTTTACTAGTAAGGTAGTATTCCTGACAGTCATTCTTCCAGAATGAGCTATTGTTTTGTGCCTGGCAGTCCCTCAAGAAGGCATACCTGCTGTTTATTATTATGCTGTCTATGTTTATTATGGATATGCATTATATATTGTGCTGCTGCTTATCTGATCTAACTGATACAGACATAAAAGCCCAACAAGGAGGTTTTTCTCAACATATTTTGGGATGAAGAATTAACAGTGAGAAGGTGTAAGTAACATGCTCAGAGTCCCCACAAATAGATGCCAGCACTGGGATTCGAACCCATTTCCATTTGGCCTCAGAAGCTCTGTCCTGGTAAAATGCTACTTTGTATTTTGGGAGCTGCCTCAATAAAAGCAGGTTGACTGGGGTGGAATGAGTAAAACTGTAGATATGTTAAAAGTGAAGGAAAGCTGATGATCAGGGATGGGGCCCCTAGGTGATGCCATCTTGGATGCCTGGTTTTCTTTTGGGGACGCAGCAGAAAACAGAATTTGGTGCTATCATGCCCACTCCATACAGCCATGCCGAAGGCTTTGTCCTCTGTGTTCTGTGTTAGCACTGACATGTCTAGGGGGTAGAAATAAAGGGTCATATGTGCTCTAGTTAAGATTTTGGAAACACAAATGCCCTAATAACAGGTATGGTGGTCGGCCTGAGTTGAGTGTCACGAGTGATTTTACCCTCTCCGGTCCTTGCTAGTCACCTGTATGTGATCCTGAGGTTGGGTTACATGTCTGCTTTCCTTTTTAGCTCTGACATCCTCCAGTGAGCCCTGGTTTGGTTAACATGCCAAATTGAGGACTGTGTTTTTGGCTGGACTTCAAAGGCCTTATCTCTCCTGA
Source organism: Smutsia gigantea (assembly GCA_032199065.1). NCBI lineage: Eukaryota > Metazoa > Chordata > Mammalia > Pholidota > Manidae > Smutsia > Smutsia gigantea. Next base: position 184,507 of record JAVSCE010022418.1, read on the forward strand.
CCCTTCTTTCTTCGGTTTCCCACAGGCGTAACCCTCTGCACTTCCACCTCATCGCTGACTCCATCGCAGAGCAGATCCTGGCAACGCTCTTCCAGACCTGGATGGTGCCCGCCGTGCGTGTAGACTTCTACAATGCAGATGAGCTCAAGGTACAAGTGGGAGGGAGAGGTGCCTCCCTGGTCTGCTCACCTGGAAGCTTTTCTTCTTTGCCGTTTAGTACAATTTCGGCTCTCAACTGAAAATGGTCCAGGGTATAACTATAGAAGTTATTTCCCACCTGAACCTGATTTTATTATCAAAAACATTAAAGTGACCACTTTACTGCCACAGAATGCATATTCACCTGTGCAGTGCTGGCCACCAAGGGTTTCTGTAGAGGCTGGGGGCCACTCTGAAAGCAGTCAGTGGTGGCTGTTATCTAGAGAATTCTGTTGCCCAGTGAGGTCAGTGTTGAACTCAGAGCCCAGTGGCCTTGGTTTGATTCGTGTATTGTCATTTACTGGTCATAAGACACAAAGTAAATAAACTTATACCTTTGCTGGGTCCGTTTTCTCATCAGTAGAAAGGTGATTATAGAACCAACTTCATGGGTAATTAAGAGGCTCAGTGAGAGGATATATATGAATGTGCTTTAAAAGACTATGCTGAATAAATATTAATGATTATGTTACGCTGGAGGGTTTCAACCAAATGAGATCCATTTGGTCATGGCATTCCCTTGCTTAAAACCTTTCTATAGTGCCACGTTGTCTGTATCGGGATTAAGAGTCACAGTCTGATTAAGATGTACTGTATATTCTAGCTCTTGTCTTCCTGAAAATTCACCCCATTACTTAGCTCTAAGAAGCTGCTTGTGGCCTCCCTGACCCCTCCCCTGTGTTTGAGCCTTTGCTTATACTGTTCCTTCTATCTGACATGCCCTTCCGCAGACCTTATCAAAACTCCTAATCATCCTAGAGGACTCAGTTGCATCGCCACTTCCTCTGAGAACCTTCCTTCCCTGACTTATCCCGGAAAGAGGAAGATGTTTGCAACTCACATGTCTGTCTACTGATGTTTAGAACCTTCTTAACTGGGGAGGGAGCAGGGGGCACATCTTATTCTTTTCTGTATTTCTGCTGCATAGTTAGTACCCTGTAACGCTTGTGGATTTAACAAATTGCTGTTATTAGAGGACCAGGTAACTTTACAGAAACACACTGATGCTCCATCTCCAGTCACCTTGGGAAGGACTAAACACCTAGGCATGAGGCTGATTCTGGCAAATTGCTTGTTCCAAACCGTATAAAGCCATTATCTTTTCATTTTAGAGTCATAACATTTTAAATAGATCATAGAGATACCAGCCTGAGTTTCCGATTTTCCCATTTTTCAGGCTCTGAAGTCGATCAAGATGTTCAGAATTTAGCATTTGGGGATCGTTGTGGTAGTTTGTGTGCCATTCCAATCTATTCTGAGCTGAAATTGATTAACACTCTTAAAAAGGGAAAAACAAAATTTAACAAATCACTGCACTAATTAAGGTGAAAACAAAGCCATTCTGTCTCCCAGGGTCTTAGCACCAGTACCGTGGGGAGAAGCAATGGGAGAGGAGGAGTAGCACCTGGCAGAGAAGGAGGCTTCTGCCTTCTCTTTCCCTAGTTCCCCTTTTTTGGCAGTCCTGTGCCATGTCCCTTGCAAGTCTATACCCTCTACTTTAAAAAAAAAAACAAAAAACACAAGGTGGTTGTAAAAACTCCAAGTTCATACCCTGGCTTGCCGCTGAACCATCTCACTTGGGTTCTGAACCCTGGTTCCATCAGGTGTCAAATGGGTGGCATAGTGAAGCTGCCAGGGAAGGGATCAAGTAAGATAACCCGGGTGAAGGCCTGGAGGGGCCTAAAATGCTGCAGGTTCTTGAAAATACCCTGCTGTCCTTCACAGCCCAGGCAACATAGAATTAAAATGCTCTTGATTGTATGACTTGTTAGGAAAGCCACGGACAGCTGGGAGGCTGAAGGAGTTAAGGTATTGAGGGTGTAATTGACCCCTGGGAGCCCAGGGCTTCTCTGGGTCTTGGATGAAAGGGGGAGTGGGAGGAAGAAGCCTGGTGCTCTGACTCTCCTGCACCCTATAATCCAGGTAAACCTGCTGTTCATTATTTTACATACTGGATTTTTGTCCATTTGAATTAAAGGCTCCATGTCTTAAAATATAAGAACTAAAAAAGGATAAACTTAAGGATATTATCTCCAGGGTCCTGTCCTCTAGCCTGACTTTTGCTGCTGACTACCCCATGCAAGGTTCTTAATACCTACAATTTTTTTTCTACCAATCAAACACCTGTCTCCCACATTCCGGTATCCCATGAGACTTTTATCAGAATCCCGTAAGGACAATAGTAGAAAAGCATTTTGCAAAACATGATTTTCACATAAGTAATCATGATAACAGTAGTAAAAATATATGTGTCATCCAACTCAGCAGACCCCCAAGCCATGATCTGCCCACTCCCTGCGATCTGAGCCTCTCCGGGTTCGCAGCACGACCATCTGTCTACTTAGTTGCTCATCCAGAGCCAAGAGCTTGCTTTTGGTAGGTCCCTTACCCTTACCCTGTACCTAACCGGTCCACATTCTAGCTGTGCTCCTTTGCCCTGGCCACCTTCTCAGTCTAAGTTTTGTGATCTTTCCCCAGCATAACAGCAATTTCTTTCCAGACCAGTCTCTTCCCTTCTGCTCTGCTCACTTTTCCTCCCCATGTCTGTTCTCCATCAGTAACATGAGTCAGCTTTCCCACAAGCAGGCACAACCATGCCATCCCCCTTTCTCTGGCTAAAACCTTCAGTGGCTGTCCATGGAACGGAGTCTCATGTCCCCGCACAGTCCGGCCCCTGCCTCCTTCACTGTCATCTTGTACCACCACCACCATTGCTCACTCACTGGATCTTCAGATTCACTCTATCCCTTCCCTCCCAGCAGGGGTCATTTTTTCTGTTAGATTCTGTTCCCCACCCTGTCTTTTCTCCCCTGTTGCTAATGAATTCTGCGTTCTTTCGCTTAAGCTACGTTTACTCACAGAAACATTTCCCTGACTTCATCATCTGGCAGGGGTTCCTTTGTTACGTGTTCCCGTAGGATCACATACATTTCTTCAGTAACTCATTGCACAGTATAACCTTTCATGCCTTTGTGCCATGAGCTGGTAGATACCTGTCTCTCCCCCAGATAGTAGGCACCGAAAGGGCTGGGATCATGTCTGGTTTTGAACACCCCTGTATCTTTGATGCCTAGTGTTAATGCCTGGCCTATGAAAACATTTGCTAAAGGACTAACACACAGTAAACTCAGCGCTGGGTCCATAAGAGTCACAAAGCCATTAGGAAGGGGTTTCTCTGCCGCTGTCAGGGTTCAGCCCATTCCTGAGGCCTGTTGTGCCTCACGGCATGGGCAGACAGCCAGGTATTCATCTACCAGTGACCCTGCAGTGGCATAAATAATGCAGCCCCATCTGTACTACTCTGTGTCAAGTCCCAAGAGCAGCCCTGGGACAGGTGAGTATCCTTCCATGAGCACATTAAAACACCATCCATTTCGATGACATTAGAGGAGGAGGAAGAGCAGGAGAGGAATGGACTCGTACTATGTTCTGCAGTTGCGTTCTGGAAGTATGTCAGGTGATACCCTCAACCCGCACACATGGCAGTCTCCCCCACACAGCTCTGAGAAATCACTTTGTATAGCTATTGGATATGGCATTTCTCAGAAATACTCCTGTGGGCCCCTTATTCTATCTGTTAGTGCTAGAGAATGAAGTAACAGGGAAGAGGGAGTTTATGGGGGATTGGTGCATGATTAAAAATGAACTGTAGGAAATTTGCAGTGGACTCGTACGGTTCTCTCCGTAATGACCAATTAGTGTGGATTTGCAAATAGTGATCACTCAGCCTGCTTGTCTCTGTGGCCTCTGAAATGCTCATTGGTCTTCCTGATGTTTACGGGGCCCGTTCATTTCCCCATATCAACAGGCTACGAGGACTGAGTGTGTCTTTGTGCTCCAAACTCCACTCAAGCCTTGGGCTCCTATAAGGAAAGGAGGAGGGGACTCCGTTTTATGTAGAGCTTTGTAGATGGCAGCATGCTGGCACTCCTCACAACAACCCTGTGGGGTAGAGAGAAAAGGTTTATTCCCTCCATCTCACAGATAATTTATAAATTGGAGCACAGAGTTGAAGCATATTTACCTGAGCTCAGGCAGCTAATAAATGCCAAGGCTGATGTTTGACTTTTCCCTTTCCAAACGAAATGATATGAGATAGGGGATTGTGTAGTTCAGTAGACACAGAGGTGGAGTGGATCCGTAGGGAAGGAGGGAGACAGGGCTGCAGCCATTGGGGAACAAAGTTGGCACTGTGAGTTGCACATGAACTCAGGATTCCTGTTTTCACTGACTTTGGGCCCCGTAGGCTGCTGAGTTAACATGTTTCCCGTTTTACACGGTTCTCTCATGCAATGCTTATTACAACAGCTCTCTGGACCAGGTCCTATGATCCCCATTATACAGAGAAAGAAATAGAGGCTTAGGGAGGCTAACTAACCCCAGATACATAGCAAGGACATGGCAGAGCTAGGATTAAAACCCAGAACTGACTCCACGGTCCATGCTCATTCTCCTGTGTTACAGTTCCTTCTTTGTGGCCTGTCTTTAGCTAAGATACTGTAGTTGTGTCCACACAAGGGTCCTCTCAGCTCTTGGTGGTGGTCATTTTCTGGTTGTTCCTGAAGAACAAATGTGGCAAGCACGACCCCTCCATTGAAGGCAGGCCTGCAGGGAATGGGAAAAAGTGCACCATGCAAATGATGCTGTGGAGGTTCGGGGCAGCCCTGGCCTGCCAGCCAAGGATCATTTTCTCAGCTGAACAGTTATTACTCTGGACATTTTGCCTTTAAACAGCAACACATATCTCGCTGGTTTTCAGAGGAGACCCTGCATGCCTCCCAGCCTCTGATCTTGCCCCAATTGGCCCAGGAAGTCACCCCCATGCCAGCACTGGGGCGAGGATGGTCCCAGGCTCATGAAGGGAGGCAGCCAGGGCAGGGGCTGTTTCATGATTCACCTGTCTGGCTGGGAGCCCTCATTTATCTCCTTTCCTCTTAGACTGGATGCCTGCTCACTACCAACATAAGAAAGATTATGAAGTGAGATTCAGGACTGTGGTTACAGAAAATATTGATGGTTGACCCTAAAAATGGGCTTCCTACTCATACTCCATTGCCTTTGTACTGGTCTCTGTGGAGGATTGCAGAGGCTTTCTCTAGATTACCATCTTTCAGCGTCCTGCTGTCCTTTGGGAGGCAAACTTCTATTGTTCCTCTCACTGGGGAGTGGATGAACTGCTATCCTATCTGTTTCCTAGGGAGATATGCTTGCTGAGTGATGGGCATTTTCAGCTAGGAAGACTGATGACATCATAAAGTCACCGGAACTCAGGGTTAAAAGGAATTCCAGTACTCGGAGTTGGTTTTGGACTAAGCAGGCTTAGGGGAGTTAAGCCAGTTGCCCAGATCGCACATGTGATTCTTTCCAACACAGTCCTCTTCTCAAAATCGGGTTTGGGTTTTATGGTTGCCAGGCCTGGGCTATAGTTCAAAGGAGCCACAGTTGGCAGTGGTTGAACTCCAAGTGGAGCGACCAACTATTCATGTGGGGCTGGAGCAGTTCCAGTTAGACTTGGCCTGCAAAGGAAAAGGCATGTGTCATGGAGGACATGATCCGCTGTAAGATGCCCTGGAGAAGAAGACTAAGAAGTGAAGCAAGGTTTGTGTGACCTTCAGAATTGCCTTGTACACTCACACTAGTAACACAGTGCTCCTGAGAGTAACGCACCGAAGGTTCAAAATTGGTAGCTCTAGCTCCTCTTTATTGGTGAATCTCAAGCGCAGTAAACGCAGCCGTGTAATGGAAAGCACAGTGTGCGACACATAGTAGGTACTCAGAAAAGTCTATCCTTGCCTTCCCCTTTTATATATTTGAAGACAGCTGTGATTAACTTCTTGAATCTTCCCTTTTCCATGCCCACCATGTCAGCACACCTTCTCCTTCCCTGCAACACAGGAGCAAATGGCTGCTGTTCTCTCATCAGAGGGTATCGGGTTTGGGTTGTTTTTCTAGAACAGTTTATGGATTTACACTGTTGTTCCTTCTCTCCTCTTGGGTCTCATGTTATGCAGGAGAGCTGACTGAGAATAAATATTAGGTCCAGGTTTGGAAAACTTATTGTTCTCCCAGTGTCTTTATTGCTTTTACTGGTTCCTGAATTATCCATGTAGCATGTGAATGTTAGGGCTGGTTCTGCAAGGCCAGCAGTGTGCCTCTGGCCTCTGTGATAGGCTTTTCTTACTCAAATAGCCAGAGCAAGATCACAGGGCCGACATCGCTGAGTGAATGCATTTGAAAGCATATCTTCCTGTATTTGAAAGACTGGTCTTTGGCTTTTAAATATTAGACATGGAAAATTGTAGTCAACCAACAGAAATTGTAATCTGCATTAAAAAAGAATCTTTCTGTATCCATTGTACCATTCACTTTATACACAGACAATTGTCTCTTTATATAATGGAGTGTCCTAATGAATGGACTCTGTCCCCCTTTTGAGAATCATGCAGTCTTAATTAGGAAGGAACTTGGCATTCACCTGGCAATACCTTCCACTTTCTTCTCTCATATTCTATGCAAATGGTCATTAATCTTCTGCTTTTGAGTACTTCCAGAGGTAAGGGATTGCCTCCCCCAGAACCTCATTCCATATTTGGAAATATTTGCCTTGTGCTGTACTGAAATCTTCATCTTTTTGATTCTCCAGAGAGGTCCTGAGCATTAATAATGACCAAAGCAAGTGTATATATCATTGTCTGATAACTCATCTGCCTTCCCCACTGGACTGTGACAACCAAGAGGGTAAGGCTTGTAGCTTTTATCTCTATGCCCAGCTCTTAGGACAAAACCCAGCCAACAGCGGCTTCAGTTGGCGCATGGTTTAAATGCTTTGGGTTACAGAGTGAGTGAGCCTGGCATATCTACTGAGCCCACTTCTCTCTGTCCCCATCCCTTCAACCATATCCTGAATAGCTGTGCTCAGAGCCTAGTTGACACTTAAATATAGTTCTGACATGTTTGTGTAATAAATGGTTTCAAGTGGTTGGCTTCCTTGAATGTGCTCACTTTTGTCTTGATGTCATGTATCTACCATTCTCTGTGGTTCCTCAAAATACAACAGTTGTTCCAGATCTGTGTACCTGACATGCCCCATAAGGAGCTGTGATTGGTCTGAGCTCAGAGTCTTAAACTCCTTTGAAGCAGTTAGGTGGCCCCTGATCCACCTTTTCTCCATCTGGAGCATTGACGCCTTCATTCACATTTCCACTGCTGCGTCTTCTCGGTCATGGTTCATTCTCCTTGTTAAGGAAAGAAATCCTTTCCTGTACCTTATTTCAGTGTGTCCTATGCGGAAGCCCATGTAACGGAACAGTGCGAGATTTCTTTTGTTGATAAGTAATTTGCCAGAGGAATCAGCGGCATGCAGCTAGGCAGAGGTAGAATTGCTGCTGAAATCTAATTCTTCTGGCCTTCAATGCAGTGCTGTTCTCCTATATCACAAATCTTATCATTTAGCACTTGAGTTAAAAAACAGTTTCCAGTGATCCAAGAGTGTGGTAGTTATAATGATGGAATTTGAAATATAAGCTGGACCCAAAAAAGGAAAGGAAGAAAGAATAGAGGTGTTCGATGGGCGAGGAGAAAGTGATGGACAGGAAGTGAGAAAGGTGAACTGGAAATGGTGATGAGTTTAGGAAATGTTTGCAGTGAGAAAAGAGGTCTTTGTTCAGATATTTTGAAAGAATAAAAGGCTGGATTGGGGAGTGAAATATTGGAATCTTGGTGTTCTAAGTGAGGTATGTTTTTTGGCATATTTCCCAGGGATCGGGTGGCTGAGGTGAAAAGTTAATGAAAATTAGGGGCTCCACAGCCAGGCTGCTGGAAGGTCCACCCATAGGACGACGAAGTCCAGGAAAAATTCTCAAGAGTAAGAAGAATTCTATGCATGCAGATCAAAAGGGGCCCCTACAGTACAGATAAAATCTGAGATAAGATGCCCACAACAGGCTATACCCTAGAAAAATATTTGTATCACAAGGATTAAAAGAAAACCCTTCCTTTATGAATAATAATAACTCTCATTAATAAGAATTGATTATGTGCTAACATAATAGCTTTACATGTACAATACTGTTTTATCCCTACAATAAGCCTTGGGGTGAGTATAATTATTTTCACCCATTTTTCAGGTGAGGACATGCATGCTTATAAAAGAGACTTGTTGAAATTACTCGGCATTGTGGAATCACACTACGAATCTGAGTAGTCTGGCTCTTGAGCAGTGCCTAGAAACATAATGATGAGTCGCGTGTAATTTAAAATTTCCAAAAGCCACATTTACAAAAGCAAAATGAAACAAGTAAAATGAATTTTAATAATCCATTTTGTTTAGCCCTGTATATCCAAAGTACCGTTTCAACCATGTTATCAGTATTTTAAAAGTCACTAATGAGCTATTTTATGTAGTTTTTTCATTCCAAGTCTTCCAAATCCACTCTGTATGTTTTACACATGTCAGCTTGGGCATGCTGTATTTCAGGTGTTCAATAGCCACATAGGCTTGGTGGCTGTGGCAGGAGTGATGGAGCTTGGTTTCTAAGGCTACACTGTAATGCAAGAGCAAGGGGTAAAGAGGAATATATTATCTATACAGAACAAAAATTCTACCTCAGCCTTTTTAGGACAATAAAAAAAGGCCCTAATGTCTAGAGAGTTGTGAGCACAAAACACAGATCCCAGGATACTAGCCAAGTTCTCTCCCGTATAAAGACAACAGAAAACGATGTTCATAAACACCAGAGAAGAAAGTGTCATAGGTCATTTGCCTGCCAAGCAAAGAAGTAATCAAAATGGATATTCAAGAATGAAGAAGTCTTGTTCTGAACGGGCAGGCAGTATGTATTAAAAGAAGTTTACATGGGATGTTCTGTAAATAATTATTTTACGTCAGTTAACAAAGCTGAATGCAAATGTGCAAAGTTGTGCTTAAAAACATACACAGATAACCAGTGGGTCATAGGGTTTTTGTTGTTGTTTTTGACCATTTTCACTCATTTCGCTAACCCCCACCTACTGCTCCCTCCTCTGTATCTCCACTAATCTCTGTATCTATGAACTTGGGTTGTTCTGTTTGTCTTTTGTTTTGTTTTTGTTTTTTAGGTTCCACATAGTTGAGGTCAAGGAGTATTTTCTTTCTCTGACATATTTCACTTAGCATAATGCCCTCAAAGTCTACCTATGTTGTTGAAAATGTAAGATTTCCTTTTTTTTTTAATGACTGAATATCATTCCCTTAAAGATATTCACATTTTCTTTATCCATCCATCCATGGATGGACACTTAGGTTGCTTCTATTGCTTAGCTGCTATAAATATGCTACAGTGAGCCTGGGGGTGCTGATTATGGTCATTTTAAAACAAGTTGAGTTTAAAAGCTGCCAAGTTACTTATATTTTGTGGAGTAACTCAGGTGATATTTTTTAACCCTTCACTCTGATCACAGGGAAAGAAAGGTAAGATGTTCCTGCACAGCTCAAAGGTGACCACTGGTAAAGTCATAAATATAATGAAAACTAAGTTATTGGATATGGTTATTGCAAATAAAAACAAGTCATATAAAGCAGGTAAGAAGCACAGAAAATGAGAAAGAAAAAAACCCTAGCACATATGGGGCAAGATGAAACTTGACCCTCACTTTATATCCTATACAAAAATTAAGTTGAAAAATGAATCTTACACCTAAGTATAAAAGTAAAACTATAGAATTGGTAGAAAACAGAGGAGAGAATCTCAGCGATTTTAGGTTAGGCAAAGATTTCTTAAATAGACACAAACTAAACATTTGATAAATTGGAGTTCACCTAGACTGATAGTTTTTGTTCTTCCAAAGACATCAATAAGAAAGTAAAACGACAAGCCACAGACGGGGAGAAAATATTTGCAAAGCACATGTCTGATGAAATATTTGTATCTGGAATGTATAGAGAACTCTTACAACAACAAGAAGACAAACGACTCCACTTAAAAATCGGCAACATATTTTAATAGATACATCAACAAAGGTGGCACAGTCACAGCCAGTAAATCCCTGAAAAATGCTGAATCTCATTAGGCTTCCGGGAAATGCAAATCAAGATCATCACGAGATACTACAGTGGCTGAGATTAGAAAGACTGACAGTACAGATTGTTGGAGAGAATGTGGAACAACCAGAACTCCTGTACATTGTAGCAATGTAAAGTGGTCCTACCACTTTGGAAGCTGGTTTCGATTTCTTAAAAAGTTCACGCATATACTCACAGTATGGCATGGCAGTTCCACTCCTGGGTATTCATCAAAGAGAAATAAACACATATTTGCACCCAAAAATTTGTATGCGAATATTCATAGCAGTTCTTTTCACAGAACTCAAATGTCCTTGAACTAGAGATAGAGAAAACAATGCGGTCTATCCATTTAAGGGAATGTTACTCAGTGCAGTGAAAAAGATGATATATGCAACACTATGAATGAATCTCAAAAGTAGTATGCTAAGTGAGAAAAGCCAGGCACGGAAGACTGCGTGTTGTATATACTGCTGATTACATTTATGTAAAATTCTTGAAAACAGAACAGCAGTTACTAGGGCCCACAGGGTGGTGTGGTAGGGAATTGCCTTAAAAAGGGACTGAGGGAATTTTTGGGAGGTAATGGAATTGTTCTATGAAGTTCTATATTGGTTACAGACTGTATGCATTTGTTGAGTTTGTACATTTAACAGAGGTGATTGCCAATGTATGTAAATTTTTTCTCAAAGCTGAAAAATCATGCATAAAAATACTATTACATAATTCTATAGCATCTTACTATGTTGGTGGACAGTGACTGTAATGGGTGGGGTATGTGGGGGGGACTTGATAATAGGGGGGTCTAGTAACCATAATGTTGTTCAAGTGATTGTACATTAACGATACAAAAAAACAACTAAAAAAAATACTATTACAGAAGCAAAACCAACATCACTTATTTTAATAAGTATAAATGCTTTAAACTTCTATTGGACAAAAACTCTGATGCTTGATTAAATAGTGATGTCTTAACTATGTGCCTACTGTTGTCCAGAAATACACCTAAAATAAATAGTAAAGTTTAAAAATAAAATTTATATTAGGATGTCTCAGACACGGGAAGACAAATATGGTACATATTTGTTCATTTTAAACTCAAATATAATAAAATATATTTAATTTAGACAAATAATTTTAAATTGACAAGTGTGATATGCATAAGAGGATAGAATAGCCAAGCTATTTTCCAAATAGAAAGCTTTCAAATATATGAAGCAAAAACTAATAGAAACATGGGATATATTGGGGGAGTTTCAGCCACTAAAAAAGTAAATCATATTGCTAATGACAAAGTCAGTTTAAAAAACATCAATATCAGTAGATACCAACATTCATACCTATAAATGGGATGAAAGTGGGTTTTCAAATGTTCATGAAAAAAGTTTCATCAATTAAGGGCACAAGAAAACCTCATTAAATTCCAAACCATGAAAATTATATAGGCCCGACTCTTGGCCACAATGCAGGCAAACTACATGTCAGAAACAAACTTTTAAATGAGAGGTTCAGAATAGTGGGAAATGAGGGGAGTGTGAAGAATATTCCTAAATGCTTATTTAATCCAAAAAGAAATAAAAACTAAAATTATAGCCTATTTGGAAAACAGCAAAAGAGGAACATTGCACAGTAAAGTTTATGGAATGTGCCCAAAGCTGTCACTGGAGAGGTTTTAATAGCATTTACTGCTTTCATTATTCAAAAACAAAGATGATGATAAATATATCTCACATTCCACTTGGTAATTTGAATGAGAACAATGGTGTGGACTTAAGGAAACCAAAAGGGAAATAATGTTAATAGCAGAAGTCTGTGAAATAAGAAAAATAAAAAACAGAAAACTGAAATTAAAGTTTTAAAACCCAGTTCAATGTGTAAGAAAAGGGCAGATGTAATAATAAACAGTGGAGACAATATTAATCAGCTAAACAATAAGTGAGATGGTATACAACAATATATATAGAACATGGTAATAAAATACCAATAACCAACATTTATTTGGTACTTATCATGTACCAGATACAGTACTAAGCATTTAATGTGGATTATCTCATTTTATTATCACAATGGCCCTTTAAAATGAGTTCTTTTATGAGCAGATGATGAACTTGAGACTAGAGATAATTTGGCTGAGACATCTTAGCCAGAAAGCAGTGGAAACAGGAGCAGAGCCCTTATGCCTGGTCTTGGTTCCAGGTTTTAACCCCTATAACATGACACTATATAAAATTCCATCTCTTGCATATATTTATATGTATATTACACATTTAAAATATACTGTATATACATAATGTATATTATATATAATGTATATATGTCTGTGTATTTATTATACATGCAGATCTGTTACAGACATACATTCCACTGAGAGGGGTTTTGGGTTATCTAGTTCACCATGTTACTTGAAACAGAACTCCTTCCTCCTCACCTGTCATTCAGAGCTCAGTTCAAATTTCAAGGAAACAGTTCTCGGCCCACCGTTCTATGAATGGTGGGTTCCCCTGCTCCAGGTTGTTGTGACTCTGTGCTTCCTTCTGCCTAACACTTGTCATTTTGTAATTATTTGTTAAACACCTTCAATGCCCAAGTACTAGTTATAAGTCTGACTCAATTTGCTTCAATATGAAGTCCACATGGACGGACCCGCCTCGGCTCTGAACCACCCAGTCTATCCCTATTGTTAGCACAGTGCTTGCACATAATTGACTTTAAGTAAATGTTTGAGTGAAGAAGACTTAATAAGGATGCCGAGGCTCTTATTTCAACTCAGCAGGCAAGTGTCCCTGGAGCAGTTAACTTCTATCAGCTGTGAGTATGTAAAGGAAAGAATATCTTAGTTCTAGGTATCGATCAACCCTTGCTCAAGGAAGAATTTCCTACTTGCAGAGAAAGAATGGATTACACACCAAAAGGCACTGTGGTGAAGACTGAGTATTTGGGAAAAGATCAAACAGGATATTACCAGATAAAAAAAATAAAATTGGGGTTGATTAAAGATATAAATTTAAAAAGAGAAACATTAAACAGAACCAGAAAAATATGTGAAAATTTTCATGTAAGGATGAGGAAAATTTATGTATGCCCAAGAGAAATGGAAAAAAAAATCACCAAAGGAAAACTCTAGTAGATTTCATAAGGGGAGTGGAAAGAAAACAAGGCAAAAACTCTTGAGTGTCAATCAGCAGCTGAAAAAAATTAAATGGCAAGTGATAAATTGGAAAAATTATACTTGAAATAGACATAGCATAGAACCTAGAGAGAGCTCTTAGGAATCAATAGGAAAAAGAAACAGACCAATGGAAAAATATGTAAAGGATAAAAATAAAGGAATTCACACAATAAAAGAAAATGGTAAAAAAATTTTATGTATGTAATACAACAATATCACTAAGTATTCAAAGAAATAAAGGCTTTTCTCTCTAAATGATAAAGGTTTTTAAAAAATGTATTACCCCATATTAGCAAGTGACCTTTGGGACCAAGTCTCACGAAAGCGTCTGTTAAAAACAGACATCGGAATAACCTTTCTTTTTAGTAGTTTGGCAGGACTTAGCAAGATTCTTTACAAGTACACCCAAGCTGTATGATGTAGAAATTCTTTGTCCTGGGGAAATATGCATGGGGTAAAAGGATTTCATGATGGTATTGGATACTGTAGTAAAAATTAGACACAACTTAGCTCCCAACAGTGGTGAAAGGGTGGAGAGATTATGGTACATCCTCACAATGGGATGTTTGAAGCCTTTCAAAATCACTTTTTGAATAAGATTTTTATTGATTTAATAACAAAGTTGAATGTTGCTTTGGATAAACAGAGAAAAACTTGTAATATTCTTAAAATAACCCACAAACCTACTTCTTCTCAATTTGAAGTCATCTATATAGTTATTTAATTATTGAAAATGAATGAACATATGGCAACACTTAATAGGTTCCCTGTGGATAGAGGGATTCTAGTTCTTTCATTTCCTTTTGTTGCATTTTTAACAAATTTTCCATAGTAGCACAGTTTTTGGAAAATATGTTTCATTCTGTAAGATGGGAGGGAGGGGGGAGAAAGAAAGAGAAAATATTGACTTCAAACATACAGGTAACCAGAAGGGAGACCTCGTTGTTCTTCAGGGTGGTGGGTAGCACCGTGTGTTCGTGGGGATAAGAACAACACATACTGTGGGGTCCAGCCCATTGTATGTGAATCATGGCTGCTAAGGGTGCCACCGTTCTACAAGAGGGGCTTGCAGATAAGAATCTGGTGGGAAGAACAGCAGAGAACTTCCTGGGGCTTTGTGTGCATTACTGCATCTGCCCTTTTTTACTTAGATGCTATTTTTCCATTGATCTGTTTCTTTTCCTATTGATTGCTAAGATCCTATTTGAGGTGTCTTTGTGGGGCAGGTAAAGGAGCGTAGGGAGAGAGGTCACTAAGCACTCGCCCTGTGTGTAGCCCCAGGGACTCCTCCTTCCATTATTTCTGTGGGCCAAATAGAATTGGTTCATCTCTTCAAGACGTGCCTTTTATAACCATGACAGTTCGCCAAGAGAAGGTGCTTGGTTAAAACACAAGTATTTTGGTTCCTCGTCTTTCCCATGATGATCTAATGTTAATCGGATTGCTTTTGGTGGAAGTGGGGGAAAAACACCCAGTAAAGGTGGCTTAAGCCACCTATTTGTTTTTAACAGGAAGTCAAAATTTTAGCAGTTTCTTGAGAGGTGGTAATCATCTCAGGGGATCCTCCTCACGGGCTCAGTGGTCATCTTGCAGATCAGTGGGAGGGAAAAAGAGAGCGTTATTCCTGTCTCTCAATCTCTTCTCTCTGTAAGGGAATCGTTTCCCCCAGTCTCCCCACAGACTTCCCTTCAGGTGCCCCTATGTTGGTTTGTTGTGACAAGAAAATGCATATTTAGGAAGCAGGAGTAATCAGGATGTATAAGTTCTGCTTGTCCCTCCCTTTCTCTTTAACCTGTGACCTCTGAGTTAACTAGTTTGGAGTTTGGGTTGGATAATTTTGTTGTGATTTTCTGAGGCACTTAATCTGTAGATGGCAAAGTTCCCAGCCCCTCTAAGATCAAGGGAGCTGGACTACCGATAGTTTCCATTTTCTCAGTAGCAGCAGGAAACTGGCCACCTTGGAAAACATGATGCTAACTCTAATTAATAGGTAGCTGAATTCTCACCTAAGTAGAAGGAAGCAACTCAGGTCTGTACCTGCGCACAAATCCATCAGGAGAAAAGGATTTGCTGAATGCACACTATTCCAGGAGAAATCTGTTGTAGAAAACCTAATGTCGTCTCCACGAATTGAGTGCAAACTACTGAAATAGGGAATAGTACATATCAATCAGTTACCACCTGGGTAGTGAGGGATGGCTTCCCAGAAGAAATGGGACTTGGAGCTGGGTTCTGGGGGGAGGAGTGATTTCCAGAAGTGAAGGGGAAGGAGGTGAGGTGGAGGGGGTTCCCACACTAGGTAGTCATTATCAAGAACACAGAGGGTTTGAGGAGCAGGGTGGAGAGAAGAAGGCGCTAAGAGCTTTTTATCTTGCTGTGAATTAATGACCAGCTTTCACTGCCCAGTGCAGAGGATACCTTCTCCCAAGCAGAACTCGTTTGCCTCCTTATTATCTGCTGAGCTTAGCTATAAAATGTCATACCCGCTTCCTTGCACTTTTCTGTCAGAAAAGAAAGAAATCCATTTCTTTTATCTGTCTGGCACTTCTGTTTTTCCTCCTTTGAAGGCTACATCTTTTGATAGTAGAAGAAACTAATAAAACAGGTCACTAAAACTCTGAGCCGGGATGCCCAGAGGCAGAAAAATGATTATTTTCACCTTGTGGTTTTTAGTATCCACATAGTCAATATGTCCACGTTTGAATTAAAAGGAAACAAATAATTTGAATGTCTTCTGTACACAAAGGTGTCTTAGAAAAAAGCACTACAGGAGTTTCTGAGGTAAAACTAGTGATTCTACCACAAAGGATGCTCGTATGGGGGAGATACCTGTGTACCGGAGTGAGTTACCCAGAGTACAAGGCAGAGAAGCATGCTCAGTAGTGGGCGAGTGTGGACCTAACTGCCCTTCTATTTGGGAAATTGAACTTTCATTTTGCAGTGTGCAGAATCCATTTTAATACCAAAGTCTCTGATCTATTCAGTGGGTTTGAGAGCAGACGGGGGAACCGGACGGACAGGATAGACATCGTTAAACTCCTTCCGGAGTTTATGTCTCTTATTTATTAGGTAACTTGCAAGAGAATGCCAAGCATACACCCTGTTGGGGCATTGACAAAATGAACAAATAAGTCCAAGTTGTGATCTTAAGGTCTTCGGGTCCAGTGACTTAGTGACAGTATGGATCCAGGGGTAGGGAGGGCAGGAAAATTAGGAGAGAATAGAATTGGTTCATCTACTCCAGACTTACCATGTTACATTATGACAGTTCCCAGGGAGAATGAAGGTGTTTTGGTTAAAAGATTCCTCTGTCACCAGCCCTCTTCCTCTCTAGATAACTCCCTTGAAAGTCAGATTGATTTTAACAGCTGACTTGACAGAGTGCACCTGTTCGATACGCCGGTACGGGGAGAGAAGAATTAAATTTGGCTCCTGAAATTCTGGAACATGCTGGTGGGTGCATGGTGATGTCCTCTACATGGGGGGAAACTGAGGGAGGAGCAGGCTCTAGTGGGAAGAGCAAGAGTTCTGCCTGTCATCTAGACATCCTTAGGGATGGTAGGTGGGGACTATAACCTTCCTGGCTGGGAGCTGTCCCAAATGAGAAGCACTCATACGTCATGTGATTTTTTTCCCCCTCCCTAAACTGCAGGAGGCAGAATCAGCCAGTGCATCTTCTAGGCGTCCTGAGGTGAGCCCAGGTTGGGACACAGCTAGGTATATCCTGGGGCTGGGATCCAGCTGAAGGAATCCACTCTCTTTTTTGTGTGGGGCAAGCATGAGAGTGGATTTGACCTAGAGACGTTACCATTTGAGGCTCCGGTACCTGGGAGCGTGAGTGTACGGGGAAGTGTTGAGAATGCTGAGCCCTGACAGCAGCCTTGCACCTGGAGCTCGGAGTCCTTGGTTCCCTGTGAGGTTTAGTTCAGGACGCAGCTTACCTGCTGGGTGGTGGGGTGCCTAGGGCTAGTGAAAAGGTGGAATCCCTCTTGCTAGGAGAAAGGCAGCTGTGGGCCTGGCTACCTCATCGCCACTGGCCAAGAAAGACCTCCTTGAATCAGCCACTGGGACAGCCTTGCTTGTCTAAGCTGTATATTCTTCCATTGATAACCCTCATTTACTTCTCTTTCTTATTCGTGGGGGTTCTAAGACTGCCACTTTTTCTTTTAAGTCATGATGCTGAGAACTTTAAATTCTTGCCTCCTTCCTCCTCCAGGGTAGTTTCTAAAGTCTGGATAATGTGTTATTTTCCAGTAGGCCAAAACTGAGAGGCAAGCTTGTCCCTCACACCAGGATAAAATCGAGCTTCTGCTTGTTCATCCCTACGCATTTTTCTGGGTTTTCATTAACACTTAGGTGCCTGGACCTTAACACTATTGAAGGTTTGGTCCAGGTAATTCTTTGTTCTGGGGGCTGCATCCTTTCTGTCCACTGGTGCACCCTCCTCCTAAGTTGTGGCAACCAAAACTGTCTCCAGGCATTGCCAAATGCCCCGGTCTTAGGGGCAGAGTCACCCCTGCTTGAGAACCAGGTCATGAAAATCTGACACTCTGAGAGGTGACTCCACTGTTTAATCAAGCTCTAACTTTGATGCTTTTGATGGCAATGGGAAGGGAAATTCAAGGAACTCAGTCAGAGACCAGCCAAATGGATGTCTGTCTCTTTATTGCCAGTCACATGAAACATAAGCAACCTCCAGGTGTTGCCTGTACTGGACACAATGGCCTCTGGACCCCATGGTGATTTCCATTCATCACTGTCTCGCTTCATTTGGGACACCAAGGGACCAGATTCTCCTTGTTCTCTAATTGAAACATGGAAAACAAGCCAGAATTATTTCTACACAAAGGTAACTTGGAATGGGAAACTTGGAAGCATTTCAAGATTTCATCCCTTGTGGCACCATGTCACCAACTTGGTTTGGGGAAGAAGTGCATGTAGGTGTCAGAATGTGAGTTTTCCTGCTGAAGAACAGTAAACAACACTTTACAGTCTGTTAGCTCCATCTGCTTCACATGATAAAGCCAGAGCATTACGTGGGGGCACCAAAAGGCCCTGGGCCTCTGAAAAGTGGTTTTCGTGAAAGTCAGAAGAGGTGAGTTTCCACCCTGCCGTGTAACTTTGGACAAGGGTGTTTTTAAAGTATGAGTTTCCTGTATGTAAAATGGAGATGTGCCTTCCTTCCTTGCTTATTAATTGACAGAAGCATTGCAAGAATCAAATGAAATAATAGGTTTGAAAGAACACTGTAAAGTGGAAAACGCTGCCTATACATTATTATCACCGCCATCATTCCTATTACAGTTTTGACGGATGTCTTCACAAACTGACCTGTTAAATATCCTTTTATAGGCACAGCTCCCTTGGCTAAAAACTCATCTAACTAGGATATTTTCATTGGATTTAACCACTCAGCCAGGCTGAATTCAAGAACCCCAATGAGGTCTAAGTCTGCTCACTACCGGCTAAATAATATGTTTGAAGAGAAAATAGCAAGTGATGACCAACATCTCATGCGTAGGCATGATAGCCCTGCTTAAACTCCCCTTTCCATTCCCCTGTCATTATCAATATGGTGTCATTACTCACTGTACATTGTGTTCTGGTGTGCTTGCTGCCTTCACATTGAATATACATAATACGTAAGCCCTACCCACCAAAAGCAGCCGTGAAAACAGAAGCAGGACGAGATCCCCCACGCGGCAGATGCAGTGAGGCACTAGCCTTCCGAGCTTGCTCCCTGTCCTCAAGCCTGCGGTCTACTTGTCCCATAATGAAATACGCCTTATTCCTACCTTCAGATTCACCAGCAGCTTGTGAGTGCGGATTCTGTGCGGCACTCTGCTGGGTGCTCCCACCTACACTGTCTTGTTTTCAGTCTCCCAGGACAAGTAAGTGGCTTTATCTCTTTTTCAGGCGCGGAATCTGAGAGCCAGAGAAGGGCACTGACAAGACTCCAACTTGTGTTTTCAGACTCTCGGTACAGGCCTCCTTTCCTGAGTCCACTTATCTTCCAGATCAGGAATGCTTACATATTCCCACACCAGGGAATTAAAAGAAACTGTATATGTGTATGAACTGAACAATATCTGTGCGAACAACAAAAAAGAATTAAGGTCACAGAGCTGTGTCCTTAATTGTGTGACTTGTAATTGTGTGCATTGAAAGATAATGTTTATACATTGCTTACAGTGTCTGTTATATAGTGAATGGAATTGTTTTTCTGATTTCTCTTTCTGTTAGTTCATCATTAGTGTATAGGAAAGCAACCGATTTCTGTGTGTTAATTTTGTATCCTGCAACTTTGCTGAATTCAGATATTAGTTCTAGTAGTTTTGGAGTGGAGTCTTTAGGGTTTTTTATGTACAGTATCATGTCATCTGCAAATAGTGACAATTTGGCTTCTTCTTTACCAATCTGGATGCCTTGTATGTCTTTGTTTTGTCTGATTGCGTGGCTAGGACCTCCAGTACTATGTTGAATAACAGTGGAGAGAGTGGGCATCCCTGTCTTGTTCCCGATCTTAGATGAAAAGCTTTCAGCGTCTCGCCGTTAAGTATGATGTTACCTGTGGGTTTGTCATATATAGCCTTTATGATGTTGAGGTACTTGCCGTCTATACCCATTTTGTTGAGAGTTTTAATCAGGAATGGATGCTGAATTTTGTCAAATGCTTTTTCAGCATCTATGGAGATGATCATGTGGTTTTTGTTCTTCTTTTTGTTGATGTGGTGGATGATGTTGATGGATTTTCGAATGTTGTACCATCCTTGCATCCCTGGGATGAATCCCACTTGATCATGGTGTATGATCCTCTTGATGTATTTTTGAATTCGGTTTGCTAATATTTTGTTGAGTATTTTTGCATCTACGTTCATCAGGGATATTGGTCTGTAATTTTCTTTTTTGTTGAGGTCTTTTCCAGGTTTTGGTATTAGAGTGATGCTGGCTTCATAGAATGAGTTTGGAAGTATTCCCTCCTCTTCTGTTTTTTGGAGTGCTTCCCTCTAGAGCAGTCCGTTTAAGATATACTGTAGAGGTGGTTTATGAGAAGCAAACTCTCTCAACTTTGACTTGTCTGGAAATTGTTTAATCCCTCCGACATATTTAAATGATAATCGTGCTGGATACAATATTCTTGGTTCGAGGCCCTTCTGTTTCATTACATTAAATATATCATGCCATTCTTTTCTGGCCTGTAAGGTTTCTGTTGAGAAGTCTGATGATAGTCTGATGGGTTTTCCTTTGTAGGTGATCTTTTTTCTCTCTCTAGCTGCCTTTAATACTCTGTCTTTATCTTTGATCTTTGCCATTTTAATTATTATGTGTCTTGGTGTTGTCTTCCTTGGGTCCCTTGTGTTGGGAGATCTGTGGGCTTCCGTGGACTGCGAGACTATTTCCTTCCCCAACATGGGGAAGTTTTCAGCAATTATTTCTTCAAAGACACTTTCTATCCCTTTTTCTCTCTCTTCTTCCTCTGGTACTCCTATAATGCGAATATTGTTCCGTTTGTATTGGTCACACCGTTCTCTTAATATTCTTTCGTTCCTACAGATCCTTGTATCTCTCTCTGCCTCAGCTGCTCTGTATTCCTGTTTTCTGATTTCTATTCCATAACAGCCTCTTGCATCTCGTCCAGTCTGCTGCTAAGCCCGTCGATGGCTTGTCTGATTTCTGCATTGTCTTTCCTGATTTCCCTCACTTCCTCCCTCAGCTCTTCCATATTTCTCTGTAGATCCATCAGCATGGTTATGACTTTTATTCTGAATTCTTTTTCAGGAAGATTGTGCATTTCCATCCCTTCAGTCTCCCTCTCTGGTGTTGTCTGGGTCTGGGTGAGCTTGGTCTGTACCATATTCCTCTGTCTTTTCATGGCGATAGAAGTGGTCACTGGTAGGTGCCACGTATGTCAGCTGGGCTCTTTAAGACTTTAAAAAAAAAGAAGGAAGAGAAAGAAAAGAGAAAAAAAGAAAGAAAGAAAAGAAAGGAAAAAGAAAAACTCCCACCGGGAGTAGATTCTGTAAGGATGCTGTGGGTCACGCTGTTGCTCCACTGTTCTGCAGCTGTGGCTGCCCAGCTCCGTAGGGCCATTTGTCGCTCTGGCCGGGTCAGGAACGAATGGGAGGCTGTTGTTCTCTGTGTGAAGTCTCAGTGTGGCTACTTTTTCCCAGTCGCCAGCCAAGGGGTCAGAAATTCCTCAGGACTCCCAGCCTGCTGGGCTGAGTGTGCTGGGACGATCGTGTTCCTCCGTTCGGCCCCTTCCTCTTTAAGACCGCCAGAAAAAGCGCACGCTTTTCTTTTGTCCTGGGGAGCCTGCTGCAAGGACCTGGGCGCGTTCCCAGCTCAAAACCTGCACCTTCTGCCTCTCCAATATCCAAGACACCATGCGATGTGTGTCAGCGCTCCCAGCGCAGATCACCAGAGCTGGTTATTTCCCGGGCCTGTACTTCCACTCCCTCCCGGCTCTGAATCCTCTTCTCCTGCCAGTGCGCTTGGATGGGGGAGTGCTTGAGTCCCGCCGGGACACGGCTCCGTGTCTTACCCGCCTCATGGGGTGCCGAGTCCTCTCAGGTGCAGATGCAGGCTGTGCGCGGTCCTGTATATTCTGGTCTCTCTTTTAGGAATAGTTGTATTTGCTGTATTTTCATAGATATATATGGTTTGGGGAGGAGATATCCGCCGCCCTGCTCATGCCATCCTCCCAGAACTCCACCTAAGTGATACTTTCTGTTGTTATCATTCCTGGGCATTCCAATGCGTCCTGAAAAATCAATACCTTCAAGAAATGGGCACCATTCCCTACTAAAACCAGCCCCTTTCCCTTGTCTGTCAAAGGTCAGGAACCTGGCATCACCGTGGCAACCTCACTTCCCTCACACCCTGTGTTTTAAGTGGTCACCTTTGGGTTTTTTTCTTCTGTCTAACCCTGTGCTTCCACGCTCAGGCCACCACCCTGATGAGGTTTTCCAAGTAACTTTTCTGTGGTCCAGCCAGCATCAGATGAACCATAGAATCACATACAGCGCTTCATGGGAAGTCCCCTCTGGGTCTGTCTTCCAAGGAGCTGGTGGCTTTGGGAAAGTGAATTCTCCACTTGAGAGCATCCCCCACCCCCACTTGACAGAAACTGTTAACGCCTGAGATGGCTTATGCTCCTTTCTGTAAGCACATCAGGTGTTGTTCTTGAGCACATACGCATTTTTGCTAATTAAATCCTAGAACATGCCATTTAGAATTATTAACAGCCATATCACAGATAATAATCCATCCATTAAAATAAGCCTAACTTTCATTTTACTATCCTTTTAATTACATGAACCCTTTGGCGTGTTTATAATGATGAATACGCTAGGCTCTTGCTCTGCCAGGTGGTGGTGTCTGTACGGGATTCTCTGGGGTCAGTCTGCATGATGCCCTCCAGGCTCTGCAGCTTGCCTCTGAAGATGGTCTCCTATTGGTCCCGTGCCTTACTGTCCCATGTGGGGCTAAAGTGTATTGCCGGGTGGGAATAAGGTCAGTGCCAGAGTGAGACTGTCCCAGAGGTGGCATGGATGGCCACTTGCACCCACCTTGCTTTCTCCTAAAACCAAGGACACATTATGCAGTTTAGAGATCTAACAGAGGAGGCTTTGAGTTTCCAACTGGATCTCAGTTTTGTGCTTCTGTTAATCATTTATGCAGAAATACAGGGAAAGGTGGAGTGACTTCCTTCCTCGGACTAAACCATCTCCATTCCCTGCTTCCCCTTTATTGTCGAAGATACCATAACGTCTTCTTTTTGTCAAGCTCAGAATCCTGAATCATCCAAGTCTGCATGGTGCTGACAGGTGTTCCCTGGGAGAAGAGAAGTGGACTGGTGCCCAGCACAGGGTGGACTCTTTGCAGTCCCTTCCCACTGATGCTAGAAGTGAGTGCTGTATGTCCCCATTTTACAGATGAGAAAAGTCAGGCTCACAGGGGTAAAATGACTTGCCTGAGGTCACACAACCTATTAGAAGTGAACCTGGTGCTAAAGCCCAGGTTTGGGGTCTCAACAAGTCATGCCTCTTCCTTGGCATCATACTGACTCTGGACTTCAGTGATTACGGTGTATGCTTCTGCTCTTCGTTGAGGAACATGTCAGTGATAGGATTTGAACCGAGGCCTGGCTAGTTCTGGGGTTGTGCACCTCCATCAGACTTTCTTTGAGTAATGACCACAGTAAAATTGTCACCACAGTAAAAATGACATCATCCCTGCTTCAAAGTGTTCCAACCCAGAGCAGGAGAGAGATGTGGAAAATCAGACCCAGTGTGATGGTGTGCTGTGCTGGAGGAAGGGAGGCAGCTTTGGGAGCCTTCTTCCAGCCCGGGGCAGCCTAGAGGTAATGGCTGGAGGGCGGTGCCTTCTGTGTTGAGCCTTAAAGGAAGAGCAGGATTTAGATGAGGGGGTGGGGGTGGTTATATGCTACTTCTAAGAGAATGAGCCATTTATGATAAATGTATCTGCTTCTTACCACACACTCTTTCCCCCTATAGATTCCTTGGTTTTCTTTCTGAATATAAACTCATCTGAATGCTTCCTTTACCTCTAACTGAACACTCTGACTTAATTGATTATGTATTAAGTTGGGGACTTGGGGTGACATTCATGCCTGGTCTCATGTTGAGATTAATTTTTTCCTGTAGTCCTACTGTTCTGCCATGCATCTTGAGTGCCTCACATGTGTGTTAAAAATAAAGCCAGGAATCGAAGCAATCTAATTAGATGGCTTAACCCAACACTGTGGTGTTCAGCGTTCACTGAGCTCTCCTGCTTTGATGGTAACCAAAATAGATGGATAAGTTAATCAGAGGTCTGATTAAATCGCATAGCTCTGCAGCATGGGCCAATGATGGCCAAGCTTCAGTTCAGGCAAATTCTCTGGGGAGGACGAAACTGAGCTGAGTTCTAAAGGCTGGGGCTTTCCTGGGGAAGAGTTTTATAAAGCCCACTGGAGAGAATTACTCCCAAAGTCCTCAGGCCTCTCTCATCTTAAGATGATGGCTAGCCAAGAAGCCAATTCTAAAGGAAGGGCGTGTGGTTTGGGGAAAGAACGCAAACCTTCTCCTGGCAGATTCACACTGTAGCTTTGTATCTTGCTTGCTGTGGGCTTGTACACAAGTCACTCACCATCTGTGTTGTCCATCTTTCTGTCCATCCATTCTTTCATCCACCACCCTCCACCCAAAATGTGCAGTTTGCATCTATGGTGTATATCATTGTGCTTTGGTCTTGCCATTACTTATTTAACTTAATGATGGTGCTGGTGGTGTGAGGTTTGTCCTTCCAGATCTTCTCTCACCCTTCACTTTGTGCCCTGTGAGGCTGATGCCTAGGGCTTGCTTGCCCTCTGGTTTCCATTTGGGTTGGTCCATAGGGGCTTCCTAGCAGGAGATCAGAGGGTGGGAGGGGACAGACAGAGGCTGAGATCTCTCACCCTGTTCCATCCTGTGGGCTTGCCACGGGTAGGCCATGTCCCTCTACTGAAGGGCACTGCTCCTTCCAGGGGGCTTATTCATGTGGCCCCCTCTCTGGATTCCAGCAGCTGCCAGTATGGATCCTTCAGGCCTTAAAGGGTAATGGCCCCCACTCCTCACCTTCTGAGGTGCTGCATAATTCCTCGTTATAGCCCCTAAATTCTGCATACACTTGGGTTAAACAGTCCTTTGGGTATTACATTTTCCTTAGGCTACTCAGGTTGAGTGTGCTGTTTCCACCCACACTCTGAACTGCCCTTTATAAAGGGCAGAAGCTCATCCAAGCTGATGCGTGGATTGCGTGACACCCGAGTCGAGATCTGATGCTGCCCTGGAGACCCCACCTCCGGTAGGAAGCAGTGACAGAGGCATAGCTGTCTGAACACTTGAGATGAGGAGGGGAAATCAGGAAGAAGAACAGGAGCTTGTATTTGCTGGGGGTGCTTTATGTATCAAGCACTTGAGTCCTTTAATCTCTTTAACATCAATTGTGTGATGCCAGCAACATCTCCATTTTACAGGTAAAGAAACTGAGGTTTAGAGAAATCAATACCTTGTATGGGACTGGAGTCCAGATTTTAACTTTGTCTCTTTGTCCCCTCCATACTGTCCAGGTATCAGGGAACAGCAGATACAGGGCTAAAGGTTCTGGTCCTTGAGGCTGACACCTGGTGAATAATGCTGTCTGTTTATGTGGGGATTTTTCTTTTCTGGTCAGAATCACACTCACACGAAAGAGCATTGCCGAACTGATGATAAGGGGTAGCTAAAATGATATTTTCAGATGAAGTGGAGATGAAAGAATAACAGGGCGACGGTTTGAGAGAGGGAATGGGTCATAGGAGTTGTCACAGGCAGTCCTTTCTGTAACTTTCCTGACGCAGCTTCGTGTCCCCGTTTTCCTGCCTTGCCAGGCCTTTATATGGTTAAAAAGAATGTCATGCTTGCCTTTTCTTTATGATATTAGTAGTTGCTCATTTTAAAAAGTTGAATAGAATAAATATACATACATATATATATATATATATATGAGTGTGTGTATATATAGATAGAAGGAGGGGGAGAGAGAATGATAATGAGAGGGCAGGAGGGACCCTTTGTCCCCAAATGATCACTAATAGTAATTTGATGCCATGCTTCAGTTTCCTCTTTGTCTGCATATACTTGAATGGTGTGTTTTCCTGTTGCTGGATTATACGTAGTGGTTATTAAACAAAAGCAATTTTAAAACTTGCTTCTTTTTTTTCTTTTGACATCATAATGCAAGTTTCTTTTTCATACATCTTAATCTAGATTCTTCTTAGCCACTATATGGTATGCTACCAAATTAAAAAAAAATGTTTTAATTAACTGTTCAACTTTGGGGCATTTGGATGGTTTCTGTTTCTTTTGATAACGTGGTAATGAACATCTTTGGGTGTCACACTCTGGTTTCTCATTTTTAAATATGACTGATTTTTTTTTAAGAGCATTGTCCTCAACATGAAATGATAAGGATAAAAGGGAGGAATTCTTTTTGGAATCTTGATAAGGCACAACATTTTCCGTTGAAGAGGTCCATTGCAAGTGTGGACTTTCTGAAAATAAGTGGGCTTTGGCTCTCATGGAGATGCTCCACAGCAGCTAGGACGGGACCCTATCCCGAGTGACTGTCCTCATATGTGACCTATGCCTTTGAAAGCTTTCATCACACTCGGGGTATGTAGTAGTTTCAGCCTTGCCTTTGGGTACCAAGTGGTACCGAGATGTGTGACTTGTTCTGTTGTATTATGGGAGGGTTTCAGAGATAGCCCTCCCTGGGTTGTTCATTTCTACCCATGTATGTGTGTTCTCCTGCTCCCCAGGGAAGGGTGTTGCATAGATTATGACCAGGTCTTCCTTGTGTGTTTATCTGAGAACCAGGAAAAGGTAGGAACACTGATTGGTTCAATTACAGCTTGAAAAAATAGATAAGCATAAGCTTTAACAGTACTACTAAGTAGTAATCTTCAGTGACACAGAAGTAAAGTATGATTTAAAGAAATACATCTACCTAGGAACAGTTAGGTTCTGTTTATAAAAAAATACGTACAGTATGATAAAATTTTTTGGGCATATTCTTATTCTCTCCAATGAGCTTATATAGTTTCTATACCACCAAAAATTTTACTTTAAAAAAATCTGGGCGTAGAGTTTGCAGGTAATAGTTATTTCACACATTGCTTTCCCTCTCCCTTGATTGAGATACTTTTTCTTCCAAAAATTCTTGACAATGCCAAACTGTGAATTACATGGACATATTTTTAAGAAAATACTTACTCATTTACTAACAATTTTTTTAAGATACTTTTTTTGTAACAGGCATTATTTAGAATGTTTTTGCAAAAAATTAAATGTAGTGATGTTTTTTTTCTCCCCTCTCTTACTTCCTGCCTTGTCTAGTCTGAAGTTTCCTGGATCCCCAACAAACATTACTCTGGGATTTATGGTCTGATGAAGCTCGTCCTGACCAAGACTCTTCCTGCCAACCTGGAGAGGGTCATTGTCCTTGACACAGATATCACCTTTGCAACTGACATTGCAGAGCTGTGGGCCGTGTTCCACAAGTTCAAAGGTAATTGTAGCCTGCTTTTTCCTGTTACCTTTGAAGGGGTTGGCATGCTGAAAACAGTGCTTGTATTTTTTTTTTTAATGTGAGGTCAACTCTTAATGAGGTCACGCTAATGAAATGAATAAGGAATTGCACATATAGTTGCATATCAGCTCTACTGGCATTTGAAACATGTTCGGGTAAAACTGGGATTTTGCATTTCTTGAGTAAATGAAGAGTCTGTGTTCATGGGAAGAACCCAATTTAGGATGCTTTGTAAGAGATAAATGTCAAATGGGTACGTTTTGTGTGCAGATAATTGAGTGTTGACTTACCTAAGCAGAGACATGAATTTATCGGTTTTCTCTTTGATCAGATGATATGCTGATGGCTGGGAAAGCCTGTGAGGTGGTGGCGATGGGTATTGATTATAGAGTGCTGGAAAATGGTCTCATGGCTCTTGCTTTCATTAAATTGTGGTTTATCATTTTAAGGAGGTATATAAGTTTCGCTTTATAGATGTTCCTTCTAATCTGGTGAGTTTCTTCTGAGCTATTATTGTAGCTCTGGTCAATGTGAGAGTATCTGGTGGGGAAATTGTGAGCCCAATAGGTAGACTTAACTCTGGAGTGGATGCATGAGAGATGTGACAGTTTAGCACAAGTCTTGCACTATTGTTTTAATCCCCCTCTCCAGATGTCTTCCTTAAAATTGCGTTATCTTTAAAATTCTTCTCTATATTAGACAAATACAATCAGAGAGAAAGTTAGCAGTGAGATTTTTTTTCTTTAATTCTTTGCTTGCTTTTTTCCATTGCCTTCTGGCTTCTGTGTTATAAATATATTCTGTATTTAAAATCCCTCCTGCCTCTTCTGTATAGCTCCTTATTCTAGAAAGGTGAGATACTACTTAAGTGATTTTACATCACAGCATTTTCATAAATCAGGATACTCCAGTTGGCTTCTGTTCCCATTCCTGGACAGAAGAGTCAGTTCCTCGCTGTCTTGCCAATGGGTTTCAGCCCCGGGGAAGTTCACTATGGATTCGGTGAGACCAAAGAAATGACAGTGGAATGTTCTTGGGCTGAAAGGGTTTATACCCAACGTTATTCCCACAGTGGCAGGTCAATCGCTAGAATCCCTTCTACTCAGAATGAGTCTGCATGTAGCAAGCCGGTCTCTGCCTCTGGGCCTCTCTGCCCCGCAGCCATCTTGGTCTCTGTCCTTGGCACTGCCACTGCTCCAGTCTTGTCTCTGCTCTCCTGCAGCCTTGCAGTTGTGCCACCATGTCGCCGCACAGAACGCTGGGCGGAGCTCTTTATATAGAGTCAGTAACATCATATTGCCCACATGTGTGTAGTGAGCTAGCCGACCAGGGCTAGGTGAGAATCCTGGCCATAGGAACCTTCACTTTATCTACACTCGCCCATTCCAGTCTCTGCCTGCTTCCTTCTGGTGGCCTCTTAGCTCTGGGCTGATTGAAAAAAGTCCTCAACATATCATGGAGGAGATACTCTGACCCTCAGATTCTTTCATTTTGTTAGGATCAAACTTAACATTACTTCCCCGTGTCAATAGTGGCACTGATAAAGACCTTTAGCAAAACTGTTGAAAGTGAGTCTGTCTCAGCTGTCTAATCCCTCCTTCATAGAATGCTTGGATTTGGATCTGTCCTTTAATTTCACTCCCAAAAAACCTGAAGCCTGACAGGATGCAGGGTTCTGCCCAGAGTTAAGGCTAGAATGCACATGTGTGGTGACTTTCATGTGAGTCTCTTTTCAAGTCCCCCCTTGTCATTTCTGTCTGTTTTTCTGACCACATCAAACTCCTCAAGAGAAGTTTTTTAATGATCACATGGTATTATATTTATATTTTTATGCAGATGTCCAGTATTCAGTGCTGCATTTATTGCATCCCTACTGTGCATCAGGCGGTGCACTGGGTTCTGGGAATATGGAAATGAGCCACGAAGGGGAGCGAGTATCGCCTCTCCCGAAGGGGGTCAGAGACCTCAGGGCTAGCATCACAGAGGGCTGATCCCCGTGTCCTGTCCGGCCAGACGGGAGGGGTGGTGTGTGCATGGATACTCCTTTGGGCATAAGGGGCTTAGCATCCAGCTGCTGGGAGTTCTGCCTGCAGATGGTCCTCAGCTCTTGGGCCCCCAGCCACACCCCCTTCCTGGAGCACCCCACATCATGGAGTGACTGATAGATGTGGTATCTTGCAAGATCAGTTGGAGCGCTCCCTGCAGACTGCCTCACGGCTAGGTTTCTCCCTCTACCCAGTCCTGCTTCCTTCTGTTTGCTTTCACAGAAGCTATTCCCAAAAGCTCTCCCTAAATTATCCTCCTGCACGCTACCTTCCATACCAGAGTCTTCTTCCTCAGAAACTCAGCCTGCGGTATGCATTAGAGCTGCAAGTCTCCCTGGGATAAGTGTAGCTCAGCAATATCCCTGGAATAGGTGGTCACTAATTGTAGCATCGTGGCTAGGAAATGGCACTGACTCTGTCCCAGATGGGACCAGCCACGGTGCTAGTGGAGTTCTGTAGGCAATAACAGTGGAGCGTAATCATGCTGCTAAATCCCCAGTATCATCGGTGGAAGGGGAGGTTTCCAAGGCTGTGGCCATTCCCACAGCTGGCCCAAGATTTGGATTTGGAGAACGCTGAGATTGAAGGCAGTGCCTGGGGCAGAGCAGAGTATGGGCCAAGGTCAGGACAGGGAGAATATGAATGCAAGGGCCAAGTTAATAGGCTGCATTTTTTCTGTTCATTCTTGTATTGGTTTATTTCTAGCATTTGTTAGGCCCCTGCTGTGCAGAGGAATATATTAGATGCTGCTGTAATCGAAACCTGTCGAGGACACAGCACCTACCTTCAAGGAGCTCACAAACAGGACAGATTGCATTACATTTTTATCTCTCACCAGTAAAAGAGTATAAAAACACCTGAGCTTTTTCCAGGCCTGCCCTAACTCTTCTGGGAAAATACAGAGGGTAAAAGAAAAAAAGTAAGCTCTTCGCTTCTCCACATGGTACTCTTTTTGTGTGTGTGTATATATATATACATTTTTTTTTGTCGGGTGGGGGTAATTATTTTTTTTCTAAACTGGAACGATTAGAAGCCAGGTCATGGAATAGGAAGAAAGCCTGTTAGAACACACTCACAACCATGGAATGCTTAATCCAGAGGGAGAGTCTCCTCTTGTAAAGGGGATTGGGGATTGCAGTTGATACCATTCAGTTCAACATTTGTGGGACCTTGATGCCATTTAGCCTTGTTAATTTTTCTGTGTTTTAGAGCAGCTAGTTCTCTGGGCTGCGGTGGCTCTTGTGTTCAGATCACATATATGCTTGACTCCTTAAGGTATCGTGAAATCCCCCTTTCTGAAGTTCACTACAGGAAGAATCTAGTAAGAAACCTTTCATAAGGGTTTAGCCTCATCCTCTGCCTCTGCCAGGGGCAGCTTTGTCTGCCTCCTTGGGGTGTCCATGTGCTCCCTGAGGCTCCATGTCACCTACGGGGCCGATGCCTCTTCCCACACTGTCAGTCTGTACCCTTATCAAGCCTGCTCCAACTGCCAGAGGATTTTCAGAGCAACTAATTCTTAGCAGAAAGAATCAGATGTGCCATTCAAGGCATCACCCATTCGGTCATATTGACTGAGCTTGCTAATTGACGGTAGTTTTCCAACTGTTGTAAGAATAAAAGAAAACCAATCCCTATGCATATGAATGTATATTTGAGTGACAAGAGACAACAAGTGAAATATATAGTATAGTAGCTGGTGATTAGTGCTCCAGAAGAAATTAGAGAAAGGAGACAAGAAATACCTGTGTGTGTGCACATGCACATTGTTTTAATATCCAAACATGGTGGTGATGGAAGGCCTTACAAGAAAGGTGAATGTTTAAGTGTAACCTGAAGCAGTTGAAAGAACAGCATTCCAGGTATCTCGGGGAAGAGTAGAACAGTGTCTTAGGCATAAGGAACAGTCTGTGTAAAGTTTCAGAAGTGATGTGGCCTGGCTTGTTTGAGGAATAGGTGGAGTGGGAGCAGAATGAACCCAGGAGAGGGCTGGGTGCTGGTGAGGTCAGGTCACTGGGGCCTCATTTGTAGGGCAGTGGGGGCTGTTGCCTTTCCCTTCACTGATATGGGAAGCCACTGTCCATCTTCAGTGTTGTTAATGCATCACCCTGACTGCCCTTTTGAGAATAAGAGGAAGCAAGGGAACCATTTAGGAGACTGTTGGAATCACCCAGGTGAGACACGTTGTTGACTCAGACCCGAGTGGAGCGGGGGAGGTGAAAGACATCGTGGTAGGGGTTACATATTGAAGGTCAAGCTGCCAGGGTGTTCTGTTGATTGGATGAGGGGTGTGAGAGAGGTCAGAGTGGAGGACACTCCTGGGCTGCTGGAGGGCTGACATGAAAGAAGAGCAGGTTCTGGGGAAGACCAGGAGTTTGGTTTGGGACCTTTTAAATTTGAAATGCGTCATTGGACATCCACATGGAGCTGGTGAGGATGAGGCAGATGAATGGGTATTTATAAAGCAAAGGGAAACACTATTTCTTAAGTACTACGGTTCTGGGCACTGAGTTAGAAGCTTTGCATATTTGTAAAACAAAATAACTGAGCCCAATAGAAGTCAAATAACTTTCCATGCTCATAGAGCCACCGTGCAGCAGAGCTGAGCCCCAAACCATGTGGCTTTGGAGTCTTTGCTCTTTGTGCTGTCCCTGTCTCCTCTCCAGGCTTCCTCATGAGGTCGAGAGGGGATGCTCAACGACCTGGGAGGTGGGATCTACATCTTATTTCAGATGTCATCACTGATCATGAGTCACCCATGAACCCCGATTGCCATAATAATGGCACAGAAATTTGGAAATAACACCTGATTTTAGCGATCTGGGGAAGCTGTTATAAAGGCACCAAAATAAATGCACGCCCATAGTTGAAGCTTTTAGAAGAAAGCCATGGTGGACATTCAGGATAGAATTTTTATTCTTAAGATCAAATGCCTTCCCATTAAGAAGACCATACTGTCATAGTGTCAAGTTCTTGCCCCAAAACAGGTATGGTCAAACTGTCAAGGACCTGTGGGCATTATTACCCTGCTCACCCCCATAGCACCATGGTACAGGCAGGTGTGTCACCCCAGTGGGTATTTTTAAAGAGTCTAACACTCTGTGGACTGATGACGGCTGTCATTTTTAAGCACTACTCTGTGCCAGCCCCCTTGTAGCTCTTTGTGCTTAGCCTCATTTAATCCTCACAACACTCCAATGCAAGCAGTTACTGTTCATGTTCCTATTTCACAGATTTAGGAACTGATGCTTAAGGGGGCAAAGTAGCTTCCCAGAGCCTCAACTCTTAATGTTTTTTTTAACTGTTATGTTGGTTTCAAATGTACAACATAGTGGTTCAACACTTACCCATATTATTAAATACTCACCCTTTTTCGTGTGGTCACTATGTATCAATGTAGAAAGATGTTACAGAATCATTCACTATATTCTCCATGCTGTACTACCATCCCTGTGACCAACTTATATTATGATTGGGAATTGTTGTGCCCCTTTATCCCCTTCCCCCTCCCCCCTTCCCCCCACCCCTCTCTCTTGGTAACCACTAGTCACTTCTCAGTGTCTACTGCTGTTTTGCTTTGTTTTTATATTCCACAAATAAGTGAAATCATATGGTATTTGTCTTTCTCTGCCTGGTTTATTTCACTGAACATAATATTCTCTAGATCCACTGATGTTTCAAATGGCAGGATTTCATTTCCTTTTATGAATAATATTCCATTGTATATATGTACCACATCTTCTTTATCCATTCATCTGTTGATGGACACTTAGGCTGCTTCCATATCTTGGCTGTTGCAAATAGTATGGTGATAAACATAGGGGAGCACATATCTTTTTAAATTAGATTTTGTTTTCTTTGGGTAAATTCCTAAAAGTGGAATTACTGGATCAAATGGTATTTCTATTTTTCGTTTTTTGAGGAATTTCCATACTGTTTTTCACAGTGGTTTTGCCAGTGTACATTCCCACCAACAGTGTAGGAGGGTTTCCATTTCTCCACATCCTCACCACCATTTGTCACTTTTTGTCTTTTTAAATCCAATACTCTTTACCCTGCTCTCCACATTCATGGAGGAGGAGGTGATGGAACTTGAATCTCCTTGGAGAGACCTGCGTTAAGTAGGTGAAATTATTCCAGGTGATCCTATGAACCAGTTGTAGAGGGCAGGCTAAGGTCATGTAGGCATTCAGAGAACAGAGGCATAGGAAAGTGTAGTTTTCCCAGGATTTGAGAAATAAAACCTTGGCCTCTAGAATTCTGGCCCACCTTGTGACTTCCCTGAACACCATCTTTACAGTAGCTGTGAGCCCCAGCTGCTGTACCCATGCGCTCGCTCATCATGGTCCAGTGGAGTAAAGCAGAATCACGGTCTGCCCAGTGACTCTGTGACTAAGGGCAGGTTACCTGACTTCTCTGGGCCTAAGTGAACTAGGAACAATGCCAATGGGGTGGTTGTGAGAAATGGACCAGATAAACATGCATTATATTCTCCCCATATTCCATTTTCTCTAAGGACTCCCACCAGAGCACTACCTTGCAGCTTTGTCACAAAGCCGTCAGGCCTGGGCTGGCTGTAAGTATACAGGAAAGTAGAAAAGCTGAATACGAAGAACATGGAAAATAACATTTTTGAAAAGGCACATGTAGACCTTCTATGATTATATTGACTTTTGCCTTGAAATCGTTTTTAAACACTCCAGCATTTCTTCAGGTCTCGTCTTTCTTATCCACCACTTGCCCCTTTTCTTTCCTCCCTCTCCTCTTCTTTCCACCTCTCTCTCTCAGTGAAATGGTGGAGTTGGAAAAGTTTTGCAAAGTAAGACACCAAGTTTGCTAAGTTTCAAATCCCTGCTGGTCTGCTTATCAGGAGGATGGTCTTGGGATGTTCATTTGACCTCTTAACCTCGCTCCTGTACCTGTAGAACACAAACACTGACATCTCACGGTGGGGTGAGGTTTGGGGAGGTGACTCACTGATCTGGGCACCCAGCAGGTTGTTCAGGCCCCAGAGTTCCCTCCTCGTCTCCTTCCTCCTCTTTGCTGTGTCTAAGTGTGTTCCTCTCCCATTTGCCCCTTTTCATATGGGGTGACCACATAACCCAGGAGCCCCCAAAACTCAGGATGATCACATAACCTCGGTCACTCAGGTGTCCCTGATGAAAGCCTGCCTGCCTGCCTCCATCAGCCTAGTGCGGGCCTCTCCCAGGGTGTGCTGTGGACAGTTACTCAGCTTACACCTGTTCCTGTCACTTCCTAAGCTGGAGAGGCTGCATTGCTGAAGGGAAGAAAAACAGAAACTGTGAAAGTTACAGTCTTAAAGTGTTTTACAATGTCTCCAACAGCCAGTATCTGTGTGTGTGATGCACTGTTGTTCAGAAGGTGCTGGAATTCTGCTGGGAGAGACCGAGGCCGGGTCTGTGGTCTTTGTCATTAATCACATGATTCTGCTCAAAGGCTGGGCATTTCCTTCTCATTTGTACCACTGGTTTTAAGCATTCTATTCACTCCTGGTTTTGATAGCATTCCTTCCTGGCCACCAATTTTCATTGTTTTTTTAACTTCTAGTTCCTTGTTAATTTTCCACGTGGAAAATTCCTATGGCCTCTGACATTCGTTCCCCCCTCCCTCCTCTCCTTTGTGCTGCCAGCAGATGCTGACATCTGTTGTCCACACTGGCTTCCACTGAGAATCCAGGAACTTGCACTCCGATTCTCTCCTTACATGCTCGTGGTGCTTCCACTTGACAAGCTTAGATGCTCACCATCCGGGGAACATCAGAAATACAGTAATACAGTCATAGACCTCACCTTGGTGGTTAAGTCAGGAAGTGGCTCTGCCTTGCATGGTATTTAATAAATGATAATTCCCTTCCTTTCCTTCTGCATCTTTTTTTTCTCCTGTTCTTCAAACTGAAACTTCTGGAAGTTAGGGGAGCAGAAGCCTGCCGGCCTTCCTAAGCCCCCTGCACCACCTGCCACCCCTGCCTTCTGCACTCATATCATTCAGTTGCTCATTCTTTGTTGAGTTTGTTATGTTTTGAGCCCCTCGGCCTGTCCTAGGCCTTGGAGATAAAATCACAAATAAGACAGACCCAGTCTATTAAACGCTTTCCATGTGTCAGGCACCAAGCTACCTCATTATCCCTCATAAAAGTCTAAGTGTCTTGCCTGAGATCATATAGTGAGTTACTGGCAGAGCTTGGATGGAAGCCAGGCTGACCCCAGAGCCCACGTTCATAACCACATTAAAGTGTAGGAAGTACCTTGAAAGACAGGATTCAGGGTGCAGTAGAATCACATCTTAGGGAAAGCAGTCCTGGTCAGGCAGGTGGAGGGTCAGGACGGCTTCTGAAGCGAAGCGGCATGGCAGCATTAGCCACGGTGGCCTCTTGGAGGGAATGCCGACCGCAAAGGCCTGAGGTCCAGG
Organism: Smutsia gigantea; assembly: GCA_032199065.1. Classification (NCBI taxonomy): domain Eukaryota; kingdom Metazoa; phylum Chordata; class Mammalia; order Pholidota; family Manidae; genus Smutsia; species Smutsia gigantea. The sequence continues at coordinate 220,496 of JAVSCE010022418.1, forward strand.
GAGGGAGTGGTGCATACCCACACTGAGAGGGACTTTGCATCTCCTCAAGCAGACCTGGCGGGCTCCTGCCTTTGGTCCTTTGCTCTGATGTTCCTCTGCCAGGAGTACTTGTCCCCCAGATCTCTCCCCGTCTTGCAGCCATCACTCCCCGGGAGTCTTTGCTCACATCTCAGCTTCTCGGTGAGATTTTCCTGCAACCTGAGATCCTATCCCATCCCTCTCACCCTGCTCTTTTCCTGTGTTTTATAGCACCCATCAGCTTCTAATTTAGTTTGTAGCTACTTGTCAAGGTGGCTTGTCAAGGTGGTTGCTCTGCCCCTGCTACACGTACACAGAAGCACAGATTTGGGTACCCAGGATGCCGCTGGCTTTACCTGGCTATTGTGTCTTTCCTGCTAATACATAAAGACAAAGGGCAGAGGACTTTGTCTTATTCCTGATACATTCCCAGCACTTGGAACAAACAGTAGGTGCTCAGTAAATACTTGTTGAATAAATGAATAAATAAAGCCTAAGGTTCTAGGTGTTTTGTGGGATGGGAAATAAGGCAAGAAAAGTATGAAGAGTCTTATAAATGACAGCTTTGGGTGTTGTCTGAAGGTAACTGAAAGGTGGTTCCGAGTTTCAGGTACCGACACGTATGGTCAAATTTTCAGATTTGGAAAGATCCCTTTGGCTACAGTGTCATCTGAAGGATGAGGCGGGAAAGCAGTACCTTGAAAGAAAGTTGCGGCAGCAGGTAGCAGGTTGGCTACTGCTGAGGTCCAAGCAAGATGTGACAGTGACCTATAGTGGGATGTTGTCCTTGGGGGCAAGCGAAGGTCACAGATTAGAGACGAGCCAGAAGAGTGGAGTGGAGAGCCCTGGGTGATGAGTTCTAGTTAGGGATGGGCAGAGATAGGATGAGCAGGTCTGACTCTTAAAAGAAAAGGCCCCACTTAAGATATCTTTAGATGTTTTCTTTATGGAGTGAAAACAGAGCTTTTTGTTGTTAAAATAGATGGTCTTACCCGGTTATTACAGTTTCCTTTCTGGAATTGCTGGTGTGCCCCAGTGTAGAATCCAGGGGTGCTAATCTGTGGCTCTTGGTCCTGAAGGGAGAGTAGCTGTATTTGCTGTGTCTAACAGAAGACTAACTTGGGGGTTGGCGGACTACAATCAGCAAGCAGAGGCTGGGTGAGTGGGTCGGCAAGCTGTGATTAGCAAGGAGGAGGAGCAGAACAAATGCTGAGCAGAATTCATGAGAGGAGGGATCACTGAACTCACCCTAAATGTGTCAGGAGGCCCAGTTTGTGCCCATTTGATGTCACCTCCTGCCTCAAATTGCCAGCGCATTGCAGCCATGTCCTGGGACTGCTCATGGGGTAGGCCGAGCAGCCATGCTAATACAGCCCCAGGATCCTCCTGCCTGGGCAGTCAGGACTCTGTCAACCAGGGGGCTTTCCTAAATGCACAGGGATCCAGGCTCTCTGCAAAGTGAGTCATGGGGGGACACTTTGAGGCTCAGAAGGAAGAGGAGGAAAGACAGATTTCTATAAGTGACTGTGAAGTATTTCTTTCCTCTCTTCCTTACCCAGCTCAACTATCCACTCCCAGGCCCTGAGGCTCAGGGGACAGCAAAGGCCAGGGCCTTTCCTTTGGGTTGCTCTCCATCCTGTTACCATCTTCATGACCCTGGTGCTACAAATCTCTGAATCTGTTTCCTACTGGCAAAATGGGGGTGATAATGCTCATAGCATTATCATATACTGAGATCATGCATATAAAGGTCTAGTTCAGAGCCTGACACTGAGTTAGTACTATCAGCATTAACCACTGCTGCTAATATTAGAGTCATTTTACTGTCATCACAATGTGGCAGCTGTCTACAGACGTAAAAGATCCAGATCATGTAAGAAAGAGTCAGGATTACACCCTAATAGAAGGAGTAAAGTCGGCTGCATATCTCAGTGGGGAAAACATAGGCTTTGGAGTGGGACAGCCCTGGACCTGCGTTTGAGGCCACGCTTCTTCCTGCAATTTACTCTTCAGTTTCTCAGTCTCAATTGAAATAATTCTTCAGAAGCAAAATGAGTAATTCACCAGGTACTTTGCCAGGTATTTGTTCTATTATCTCAGTTCTTCAATGCAGGGTTTTTCACATTTTACCATTTCTGAAACTGAGATCTGACTGACAAAAGCAACTTGACAGACAGTCTTTTTCTCCTGGAAAATGTTTTATATATATCCTACAATCAGTGGCCTCTTAAAACCCAGAAAATATGGTGTTATTATTTTTATTAGTAGTTTTTCTCTAGCTTTTCCTTTTATCTAGGAGTGGTAGAGGAGAGATGGGAGATGGGTAGCACTCTGGCCTAGACAAGAGTGAGCTGAATAAGGAGACTGATTAGAATCAGTAAAAGAGAAGGATTTCAGGGTCTTAGCAGGCTGCTCTCTGATTGCCTTTTATTATCTGACCACAGGGTCCTGATTCATTTGTGCTGTTGAATTTTTGGTAAATGCCTCATTTGTGTCTTACATGTTGGAATGGTTACCATCTCCTGGAGCACGCCCATCATGGAGACCGATGGCTAGTTTCCTGGAAGCGAATCTTTACGTACATTGTGGAAATGGAGGGCAGGGAAGCCAAGAGGTGTTGAGTCAGGGAACAGAAACATTTTATAATTGACGTAAATTTCAGGAAAAGATATTGACAAGCTTAAGGATTAAACCTGAAACTACAGGAAGCTTCCCTGCCCAGAAGTCTTTTCACCTTATTCAGACATTCAATAAATACTTAGTGAGCACCTACTTGGTACCAGACACACAAGCCATACTCTCTGATACTTGATCCATTAGAAATTAACTAATCTTTCTTTGGAAATCTCAGATACTTCTGGGAAGATGTTGGGGTTGTCCACCATCGATGCGAATTCTTTGGCTGGCGTGTTTTCCTGACATTTCATTGATACCAGCTGTCTGAGTCCAAGAGGTTTTGTTTGTGAAAGTAGCATTGTGGATGCAGAGAGGGGATAGGGCTGTCCTGGGCCATTCTGGAAGAAGGGAGAGAGTACAGGAGGGGTTGGGACCAAATAAAGCCATGAGGGACTCCGTGGGGGTGGCAGTGAGAGACAGGTGCCAAACAGAGGGTGGAAGGAGACAAGAAGCAAACACCTGTTGAATGAATGTGTAGAGACAAGGACAAAACCCGTCTTCAGAGTCATGTGCTTAGAAAAGAAGCTCATTTTTTTTTCTCATTTGTTGTACAAGTATCTTGGCCAAAGGGGCTTTGCATGTTAGTTTTGTAGGTTAGCTCTAGGGTGCAGGGGGTTTTTGGTCTCAGAGTCCCTGAGGGTCTTTCCAAACTGCACAAGTCCAAGGCCCGCTCCGATCCCCTAACAACAGCCCCGGCCCCATTAGTGATTTGGGAACCCTTGCTTCCATGCAGGGGTCCTCCGCATTGGTGCTCTTGACATTTGCAGCCAGATAATTCTCCGTTGTGAGGGGCTGTCCTGTACTTTGTAGGTTGTCTAGCGCCATCCCTAGCCTCTGCCCACCAGATGCCAGTGGCATCCACCTCCCCAGTTAGGACAGCACAAAATACCTCCAGGTGTCATGAAATGGCCCTTGAGGGGCCAAATCTTTCTCTGTTGGGAACCACTTCCTTATTGGCCCACCACTACTCGTGAAAATGTGTAGGATCAGTCAGGTGGTAGTGGTGGTGGTGGTTTTAAGGGGTTGATGATGACTGACCCAAAAGAAGAAATAAAATCTGAACATTTCACAGCTTGTTTCTCGGCTTCTACCTCGGAGACCCCCAATCCTATGTCCTTTGAGTAACTTTCTGAATCAGCCCTGTGCTCCTGTTGGGTGTACTTCAGACTTCCTCTCCTTTCTTGCTTGGACTCAATCCTAGCCTCAGAGATGCTTGAATTATGAGTTTTCTCTTCTAGGGCTGCAGATGTAGTTGAGCAGCCAGTAGTGAATTTCCTCTTTCAGAAGATAAATAAATGCCCTACTTCCCCATTCCTGGAAGGATGTGTGACACCAAGGGAAAGTGTGACTGAATAGCTAGCCTCAAATGCGTTCATGTCCATAGAAGGCCACAGATTCAGTTGGGTTGGGACCCACTGGAGTTTATGATCTTCCCTTGAAATTACAAGAGGGACCAACTTGCTGCTCCTCTGCTTCCTCGTGAACAGAGGAAATCGGTGCCTGTCATTTTGTGACTATCACAAGGACACAATTGTTTTTTCTCCTCGATGCATAGATTATTATGCAATAGATTATTAGCAGCAATATATGACAAGGACGGACGTGGCCTGTCAAGGAAGACAGATAGCTACTCTCTTCTCTGTGCAGTGCGCCAGGCTTGCCTATCTGGAAGGGTGCAGTGGGCAGAGCTGTGTGTGCTGTTCCCTTATTGAGGTGGATGGATGGAGGGGCTGTTTAAGGGAAGCTGTCAGCCAGTATAAGACCAGGTGAAACCACCAGCTTCCTTAGAAGAAAAAGGGTATTTCTTTCATTAACAACTACCCCAGTAGAAAAGGAGCCCTGGTTTCTGTTTTCTTGCTTGCCTTTGGGTGTGTCTCAGGGACAAAGAAGGCCTAACCATTTAGGGCTTCTGTTTTACTACTTAGATGTCAGAAGAGACCCCCCAGTCGTACCCCATGATAACAAAAATTCTTATAGAATTAAAAAGATTTCCCAAATCCAGCCAATAATCCTCTTCTTATTTTTGAAACAATGTGATACTAGACTATTAAAAAAAAAAAGACAGCCCTTGGAGGGAACTAGTTTTTATAAGATGCCTGGCATAGTCCAGACCATGCATGTCATCTAGATGTTCTATGGACATTAGTTGCTTCCCTTCTCACAACAGTCCTGACATATGGATGGTCCAATCACTTTCCAACAGTGAGCACCCAATGCTTAAGAAGGGTAAGTGACATACCCAGATCATCTAACACTAGTGAGTGGCAGAGCCAGGATCACAGCCATCTTGTCTATGTCAGTTCGGTTCACGGGTTTTTAAGTCTGACTCCTGTCACGTCTCCATGTTGGTACTGAACTTTAAGGATGGATAAGATAGTACACCTACCTTCACGGAGATGACCCTCTCACTGAGAATTCAGGAGGGTGAACAAATACTGGGAAAGGACTGTGGTAAGAGAGGAGGGGACATGTCCCAGGCACACTGTTGCCACCGTGGAGAGAGCAGTTAACTTTCTAGACTGGCAGTCATCACCCACAACATAAGATAAATTGGTCTTGTGGACTGACTGGCAATCTCCATGTGGGAAAAGGAGAACAGGCCATTTCAGGCAGGAAAACACCATGAGCCAACATCCTAAAGACATAAAACAGCATGGCATAGTGCCTGAACTTCGAGGGGTTCTGAGGGACCGGAATATATCAGGCAAAGAGTTAAGTCTGGGAGGATGGCTTGGGAGGGTGATGGGAGATTGAAGAGTAGGCAAGAGGAGCTAGAGCATGGCAGGTTTGGTGTGGCACACCACGCTGAGGAGTTGGGCTTTTGTGGTAGACAGAATCCACTGACTGTCTCTGTGGAGGAGAGCGATGCACTCAGACTAGTCCTCAGTATGGAAAGGTGATGCGCAGCGCAGGGGGACAAGCTGGACAGTGCAAAACTAGAAACAGTGCAGTGAGGTGGCCGTGTCAGAAATCCGAGTACGAAACTTAGATGTCAGAAGAGACCCCCAGTTGTACCCCATGATAGAACATCTAGATCCTTGCCTGAACAGAGGTGGAGGTAGGATGCAGCCACAGTCAGTTTGAAATGGATGTTCAGGTAAGGTGGGTTCCAAGAGAGGAGAGATCTGTAGATGGCCCTTGTGTCCCAGTTTAGCAGACTGGGTGGGGAAATGAACAGGAAGCATCTAGATTTAGAACGGGAAAGTGAGTTCAGCTCTTCTTCGCCTGTGTTGTTGTGGGCTTTGATGTTTATAGCACATGTGTCTCATAACAGGTGGCATTTGTGCTTCCCCATGGTGGGGGTGCTGGTTTGCCAGCTCAGAGTCCATGTCCCCCATCCACAAGCATCGGCAGAATGTCTCATTTTCTTTTAGAAATCATGCCTGTCCTTGTCTCAGTTGCCTTCCAGTGTGTGTAAGGGACGGTGCAGGGTTAAGGGGGTTAAGGGCATGACCCGGTCCTAGCCAGCAAAGGACCACAGCCACCTGCCTGGCGATGATGGTTCAGGATGGTCATGTGCCCCACATCAAGCCCATCAGAAGTAGTGGTTTGCCAAGAGGGCGCACAGGACTCAGCATGAATCATACTGATGGCTGTGACTTACTACAGCAAAAAAGTCGTGAAGCAAAACCAGCGAAGGAGAACAGTGCCCAGGGTGTGATCCAGAGGTGACTAGGCTCAGGCGTCCAGAGTCCTCTCCCAGTGGGCTCATGTGGGACATGCTTAATTCCTCCTGCAGTGAGTTGTAGCAACGTGGCTGAAATGCTTTCCACCAGGGAAGCTTGTTAGAAACTCAGCACCCATGATCTTTGTTGCAAGCTACTCGCCTAGGCACCCTCTGCCTGGCTCCCACCAAAATCCCAGACTCCCAGAATGGAAGCAGGTGCTCATCATAAACCATGATGTTTGCATAAACACTTTAGACACAGTGAGCCATTCTTAACCAGGAATAGTGGGAATCTTCCTGGAACTCAAGTTTGCACATGTCACATAAGGACCAACTTTGCAAGCAGGCCTTTCTAAGGACGGCAGTCTCAGGCCAGCTGTGTTTCCTGCTCACCCACTGTGTCTGAGAGCGAAAGCAGATCTGAGAGCCTGAGAAGAGAGACAGAGTCCAGATTATATTGTATTGTAGTTTCTGGTTCCATCCATGGCTGAAGCAAAAATTCCCTTTTTAAAATTTAAGTCAATTAAATTTCTGTCACTGGCAACCTTAAGAAGCCTACTGGCTAGTAGAATCCATTCTAAATAAAGCGTCCTCTTTAGACGTCTTTCCCATACATCTCCATTGCTGTTTCTCATCTCACACAAATGGGATCCTCCTCGATGACCAGGGCTAGTCTGTAACAGACATTCATAAATTTTTGATACGTGAACAAATTCTCTTTAGCACTTTAGAGGATTTTTCTGTCTAGATGGAAAAGGTAGATCTGGGAGCTTATTTATACATGAATGTGACCTAAATTAAAAGTGTGACCTAGCTGAATATCTCCTTGATCTCCCTTTTGCAAATTTCTGTTCCCTGAGAAATTGGCCGCTGCTGGTAGTAGGTAGAGTCTCCAGCATGGGCTCTGTTCTCGGGACTCTTCTCCTTTTGCCTAATTAACTGGGTCGTCATTCAAGCAGATTAGGTGTGTGCCTTCCTGGGACATCAATTAAAAAATAAATCAGTGTTTTTCAAAGTGGAAAGCTGACATGTTGAAAAGATCAATTTGCTTTCTGGTCTTATATGGAAGCAGTAGGAAAGATTTAGTTCAGTAGTAGCTTCACTGACGTGCACACATGTAGAAAATACGAACTGGAAGCGATTTTAGAGACAGGGAAATTATTCAATACGTTTTGTTGCAAAGGTAAAGAAAGGCCCAGAAGGTCTTTAATTTGTGTGATGTAGCTGCCAGACGACTTAACTGAGAGGCAGGTCTCTGTTTTATCTTTACTAGTCTTAGGCAAGTCACTCTACCTTTCTGATCCAAAGACATCTGTTCAATGAGTGTTTATTGAATGACCAGTGAAGGAATGGGTGAATCTGTAAAATAAGTGGATTTGACTAGGTGATTTCAATGGTCCTCTCAGGCCTATGGATCTTAGACAAATTCACTGTCATAGGCACAGCCAGGACCATATAAAGTAAGAGTCCCTTCGATGCCTCTCTTACCCTCACCCCATGCATTTATTTATCTGCCAGTGAATCCTGCCAGCTCTGCCTTCAAGGCACATCCCAATCAAAGTCTCGTCGATGCACAAAAATTAGTTACTGAATAAACCAAATGATGTCTTCAGCCTCCATGGCTCTTTGGATTCTATGGTATTCTCTTTTCCCTTTCTGCTGCTATAAAGTAGCAAATCACAGATGCCCTGGCATCACCAAGGGGCTGTGAACCACTGAAGCTATATCCAGGCATGGAACCCTACCTAGGGCAGGAATGGAGACACAGAGTAAAGGGGAATGATGATGTCACCAAAGTCAGGTCCCCGCAAGGCTTTTAGGTCTGTTCAGAGGGAAACTGGCCCACTGGCTCAGCCCGGCAAGAATCTTAGAACACTTGCCTTCCAAAGCCCTGCTAGGTTCTTGCTTCTGTCTCTGGAGAGATGCATGTAGCAGGGACAGGGGACGCTGGCTTTTGGATACTTGTCGATACATTTTCTTAACAGCACACTGTAGATATTTATCCTCAGGTGTTTGTTTCTCTGACAGGATTTTAGAGATGCACTGATACCCACGATATCAGCTCTCTAAATTTTTTTTAATTTTAAGGAAGAAAATGTTTTCTTTAACAGTAAGAAGAGAATTCCAGTCAGGACAGGGGGCAGGCAGCATATTGACGCCCTCTGGGAATTACTGTAATGGTGAAAGAGCGCCGTCTCCAGAGGCAAAAGCAAGAACTTACTAGACCCTTTCAGGAGTAGACTTCTCTGCCAGGGGCATCTTTAAGGTTCACTAGGCTGATCCCCTTATAGTTATGTGTCATGAATAGAACAATGCTTGTGCATAGCAGCACAAAGGAGAAAATAAAACTCCTGTATTTCTGCTACCTACAACTGAGTGTTAGTAACATTTTAGTGTATTTCCTTTCAGACTCTTTTCTGTGCATATAAAACTGGGATTGTATTATAATACTGTTTGCATACTATTTTTTTCTTTTTTCCCGTGTTATACACTGTGTCATTATGCTTCCTGATATCCCATGGTATGGCTGTATTATTGCTTGTCTATTCAGGCCTTCTGTCTGGGATTCTTGGAGTGTTTCCAACTGTTTTTGGCATTCTAAAGGAGCAAAATGCTAGCCCTCTCTTTCGAACATTGTAAGGATATGGCCCTGAGGCTGCTCACATACAGATGCCTGTAGATGCTCTGAGCTCAACAGTACGTCATGGCTACAGAAAGAGTCAGTAGTCCTGTGTTTAAGACCTAGCCCTGGCTGTGTGGTCTTGGATGAGCCTGTTAGCCTCTCCCTGCTGTACATTCCTAATATGAAAACAGCGCATCTTCTTGACCTGTGCGTAGAGGTTGGCCTAAGGACTGGTCCAGCATTTACCTCTGATCCCTTTGCTTTTGCCAAATACAGTTGTCTTTAATCCTGGTTTCCAGTTAGCGACATCTGGGGTGCTCTTTAAGAAGAGCGATGCCCTGGCCTATTTCATAACCAACCAAAGCAGACTCTCTGGTCCAGGCACTGGATATCCATATTTTTTACAAGCTTCTTACCTGATGCTAAAATGCAGCCAGGGTTGAGACTGAATGTCTGAAAGTTACTGACCTGCGATCTGCTGGCTACTGCAACCAAAGAGACATTGTGTTTTGGCTGTTTTGTCGGGGTGGGGAGGGGGTGCATGGACAGGGCAGTACTTGGGAAAAGTGTTTGGAGACAGGATTAAAATCCTGGCACTTGAGCCTCCCAGGGAAAAGTGCCAACTTGTTTATTTTGTGTCAAGAGCTCAAAGAGTGATCAAAATCCAATCCGACATCATAAATACCAGAAAAGGTCAGGATGGGGCGGGTAATGGGATTGCACGTACACAGCCGAGCTGAGGTCGGCAGTCGCTCATTTCCAGACTTCTAGCTGGCACACAGCATAGAGGGGCGCTTGGCAGGACCCAGGCACACGGCACCCCGGCCACAGAGCGGAGGGTCACGGGGCCTGGTTGCTTTCGCTGAAGGAAGAGAAATGCCATTTTCTCAATGGGTGTTTTCCTTGACTCATTAGTGTAGCTGGCCTGTGGTTATTCAACGTCTCTGCAAATACTTGTAGAAAGAAAAGGGAACTGGGAGGCAGGAGGTGTTCATGTTTACTGAGCTTGTGTGTCGTGTATACATTCCCAGGACTGAAGGGATGTCCCCTCCACCTGGCCCACTGCCTGTAGCAGAGGGGCCTGAAGTCACATGGCCAGCAAGGGCCAGGGATGGACATTTTATGCCAGGTCAGCAGAACTTCAGAGCCTACACATTTTCCTCAAGACGGCATGTTCTTCACATTTCAGGGGATTAAATTAGACCATTTCTGGAAAATCAGATCTCAATTGTGACAGTCAGAAGGAAATCCCATTATAGGCTATTTAAGGACTTTACAAAAGTTTGTCAGGCCAGCCCAGATATACTTGAGCGGGCCACTTTTCCCATGGGCTCACATAGGCATCCTACTGGCTCCTTTAGTAAAAGAACATCCTAAACCTTAGGGATGACAATGGAGTGCAGATGCCCAGGGCTTTGGGAGTTCACCTGCCAGGCCTGTTATTGAAAGAGCTGGCAGGAGTCCATTCTAGGCCTTCTTTCTCTTTGTGTAAGTGTCAATGAAGGGCCATCCATACTTTTCATACCTTTATGATTGTTTCCCACAGTAAGAAATACATTTTACATCACAGTCCCAAAAAAATGTGCACATGTGTGCATATGTGCATATCTATACATCTACATGCATATATATGTGCACATACATACATAGGCACATTATGTAAATGTGCCACTAAAACAGTATTGTCATAACACAATACTGAGCCTTCCTATGTTCCGTGAATTTTCATATTCCTCTTCTAACCTATTTGACATATTTTAATTTTTAAAATGCTTGTCAAAACCCAAAAAATTATTTTCACCACCCCCTAATGTGTTGCAAACTCTTAGTTTCAAAAACATTGGACTGGAAATTCTCTTAAGATGCCTTTTAACTCTGTATTAAGCATTCTGAAATTCAGCAAAGCTGCCAGTAATCAGAAAGGAGATCATAAACTCATTTTCTAGAATCCATGTGCTAGCAAGGGCTATGGGGATCTCATTTAGGCTGCTTTCCTCTGGTCTGGCAGACCTCCACTTAAATGAGCTAACTTGCATGGCAGGGTCATGCACAGTAGCTGGCACATAGTAAGGGCTCTATACATCTCATTTTCCTTTCTTCCCAGGCAGGTGTTGTGTTTTATTCATCTCTATTCCTAGAAGCTACTGTAACATTCGGCATTGGACTCAGGAAATTGATGGGGTAAAAAAATAAAACAAAAGTATGGCTCAATTCTTTTTTTGTTTTGTTTTGTTTTATTAACCTTTGGGGAAGATTACACAATCTGCCTTGGTAATGTAATTCATTTGTTTTTTAACTAGCTTCAATTCAGGAATGTGTATTGAATGCCTAGTATGTGCCAGGTAATGTTGGACATGAAGGACACTAAACAATGCACAAGAAAGGAAAGAGATTCTTGTCCTTAAGAAACTCCTATGTAAATGGAGAAGGGGCAGGAAGAAGCAGAAACAACTGCAAAGGTATGAGGCCACTGCTTGTGCAGAAACAGTTTTGCTCAGGAGTGGCAGGAAAGGAAGATAGACAGGAAGCACTTGAGTAGGATTTTGAAGGTTAAGTAGAAGTTGGTGAGGAGACCAAATAGAAGGGAATTCCAGGCAAAAGGAACACCTTGGAAAAGGGATGAAGGAATGATCCTGCAGGATAGATTTGGGGCAAGTGATCATGAATGTGGCTGAAGCTCAGGATTGACAGGGTACAGGCAGGTGGGGGTGGCTCTGGGGCACAAGATTCAGGTTTGAATTCCAGGCCCTCCTCTTGCTACCTGTAGTAGGCTGAGTAATGCCCTCTCCAACCCCCAAAGATATCCTCATCTTAATCCCAAGAACCTGTGAAAGTTAACCTGTATGGCAAAAGAGACTTCAGATTTGATTAAGTTAAGGATCTTGAGATGGGGAGATTATCCCACACTGCATGAGTGAGTCCAAAGTGTAATGAGCATCTGTGTTATAATAAATGTGTATTTGGTCTTTGTCTCCAGTTCCTGACACAGGGCTCCTAAAGTTCTTGGAATTTCCTGGGTAATAAGGGTGTCTTTTATTCTAATGAGGCCACTCTTGGTGGACCCCCTAGAAAGCTTTAGGGTAGAGCTGTTTGTAAGAAAGACTAGAGCTGTTTGTAAGAAAGTCATGATAGAGGGTTGAAACCTTCAGCAGTGCCCCCACCTCCTTCATCCAGGAAAGGGAGAGGAGCTGGCAGTTGAGTTGATCACAAACAGCCAATTTAATTCTTCATGCCTGTGTAATGAAACCTCCATAAAAACCCTAAATGAGAGGATTCCGTGAACACCCAGGTTGGTGAACACATGGAAGTGCAGATACTCTGTGCCACTTCCCACAGCCTTGCCCTATACACTTCTTGCATTTGGTTGGTCGTGAGTTGCACCTTTTATAGTAAACTGGTGATGGTAAGTAAAATGCTTTCCTGAGTTCTGTGAGTCAGTCTAGCAGATTATCAAACCTGAAGGTAAGTGTGGTGGGAACCCCCAACTTTGTAGCCAAGTTGGACAGAAATGTGGGTAACCTGGGAACCCAATCCTTGTGACTCGTGTCTACAGTGAGAGCAGTGTTGTGGGACTGAGCCCTCAAACCTGTGGGGGGGTTCTGCTCACTCTGGGTAGGTGGTGTCGGAATTTAATCGGAAGGTAGGACTCCCAGTTGGTGTCAAAGAATTGGAGAATTGGCTGATGTGAGGAAAAATCCTACACATTGGTGTCAGAGGTGCTTTGAGTTACAGCAGTTAAGGGTGTCCTTACGGAGGGAGATTGCTACAGAGAAGTGCTGTGACATGGGAAGCAGACACTGGAGCCATGTGCTCCAAAGATAGAGGATATGGCCGTGAGCCAGCAATGCAGGCAGCCTCTGGAAGCTGCGAAGGGCAAGGGATTGGATTCTGTCCACCAAACCTCCGAAAGAGCCCAGCCCGGCCAGCACCTTGACATTAATAGTAAGGTTTCATGCTGACCTCCAGAACTGCAAGGTAATAAACGTGTGTGGTGTTAAGTGACTGAGTTTATGGTAATTGTCAGGCATTTGGGAAACTAATACACCTAAATGCCCTTTGGAATTTATTTCACTTCTTTAAGCCATGTGTAAAATGGGGATAAATGAGAATAATCATAGCAGAAGTAGCAACCTCGTAAGTGAGGATTGTGTATGTATACTTTAACCTGGGATTAGTCAACTGTGTGGCGCGTAGTACAAGAAGACTGATTTGTGCGAGTAGGAGAAGGTAAGAGGTAATCATAGCTCAAACTTACGTTTTATTGAAAATCCTTGTTGACTTATCTTTGTTTCCAGCTAAGCTGTAAGCGCTGAGGGGAAGGAACCTTAACTGTCCAGGCTATCACTCTCTGCCCTGTTCACAGCTCATGCCCCAGCTTGGTTAGCATTCTATAGTTAATTGATAAACGAGTGAATGCATGCTCTGTCGTATTTAGAGGTTCTAGATCAGGGAGGGGAGATGAGCGCTGTGGAAGTCCGTTCACAGAGGGAGGGAGAGTACACGCAGGTAAGGAGGTGTGTTATCCTTGTGGTTGTTGCCACAGTAACCCAGGAGAGAGGTGACTTCACATCCAGTTACAATCCCTCATGTTGTACTTTTACCCCCATCCTGCCCTTTAATTCTGTTCTCAGTGCAGCAGAACAGCTGCACACTGTCCTCACATGGTCTCTTCTCTGCCATTAATTTCTTCTTCAGCCTTTTCTTTCCAAGCACAATGACCCAAATTATTTTGGCTTTCCGTAGAGTGCAGTTTCTAACGCTGTGTAGATGTTGCAGATGAGGGGCCGAGGACAGATTTGGCTAGCACGTGCATTTCATACTTTTAAAACAATTGAATTATAAACCATGGCAGATCGCATACATGACCTTACTTTCACACCCTCCCAAAACCTACTAAAATGGAAAGAAAGGAAAAACAAAATGTCTTAAGTTGATAAGGACAACAGTAATGGAAGAGGAAAACAGCCGACTAGGGACAGCAAGTTTGGGGCAGTAGAGTGCAGATGGAGGGCAGTGCACCCACATGGCTCTGGACGTAGGTCCTCACACACGGGGAGGGTTGGTGTAGGTGCTGGAGTGGGAGAAGTGGGAGACTTCTCTGCCGCCCCCCACTACTCTGCACTCAGAAGTCTTGAGGCTGGTTCCATATCCTGTACACAAGAAATTGCATGATGTCTCTGGGGACACAGCCCAGCCCGAAGTCGGGTACTGACACCAGGGATGCCCCACTGGGATCACATAAGGTAATTATGAGTTACTACTCTCATCTTCAAACCCACTGTCTGGACTCCACTCAGAGTCACTGGGGCTGGGACTCTGATAACATTTCAGTATTGCCAGTGGCTCCTGTGAGGGTCTACAGATAGGGACACTGGAGGAAAACGGAGGCTGGAGGGAAGACATGGCATGCTCCTGCCTGTCTACTTTCTGTTTTTGGCCCAGCGATCCCAGCAGGGCTTCCTCGCCTGGTTCATTCCAGTTCCAGCCCATCCCTTCCCCATACCCACAGTGTGGTGCCTGCTTCTCAGAGGCCTGGGTCCCAGGTCTGGGGACCCTCCTTCCAAGCTCCTAAACTCCAGCAATCCTAATTTCTTCCCTTTGTTATCCCAGCCCTGGGAATGGCAGTTATCACTCACAGGTGCTGTTGCTGTCCCCCACAACTGGCTAGCAATGCTGTATTAAGGCCCCTCTGTGTGGGTCGCTATTTCTTGATTGGCCCCTGATGGATGGACCCAGAAAAGGCTGTGTCTTGCTGCATCACCCTCCAGGGAGGGCCAGCACCCAAGAGACTCACCCACAGGCCCTATTGGTCAAAGGGTACGAACTTCCAGTTACAAGATTAACAAGTTTGAGGATCCAGTGCCCAGCTTGGTGATTCTGACCAATAGTACTGTATCATATACTTGAATGTTGTTAAGAGATTAGATCTTAAACATATTCTCACCACAAAAACAATGGTGACTCTGAGACCAGATGGAGGTGTTAGCTAATGCTGTGGTGGTAATAATTTTGCGATTTTTAAATGTATCAGGTGCACCTTAAACTTCCACAATGTCCTGTGTCCCTTGTACCTCAAAAAGCTGGATTAAAAAAAAAAAAAGAAAAGAGAGAGAAGCCCACCCACAAACCCGAAGCTGAGAGCCTTTTGAGTGCCTTGCTCATAGGTGCTGGGAAGAGTCAGTAGATGCTGGGGAAAAGTCAGAGGTCAGTTTTGACCGACAGAAAAAAGGAATGGGTAAGAAGCAGAGGAAAGGCAGAGGAAGAAAACTTTAAAAAGCTGAAATTAATGTCTTCAGAGAGGCAGAACAGCTATTTCTGTCATAAAACATGAACAGAATGGTTTAGAAAAGACCAAGAAACCAGGAAGCGCTCTAGGAAATTAAAAATACTAAAGCTGACATTAAAAAAAAAAAAGGCCAGAAGTTAGAAGACAAGGTTGAACAGTTCTCCTTGAAGTGACAGAAAAAGATCTAGAAAGTAGGAGATGAATTCAGAGGATCCATTAGGGGTTCCCACAGGGTTAATAGGAGATGAGATTATCTTTTTTTTTTTAAGTGTGCTTACTTATTTATTTATTTTTTATATTTATTAAGGTTTTATTGATATACACTCTTATGAAGGTTTCACATGAAAAAAACAATGTGGTTACTACATTTACCCATATTATCAAGTCCCCACCCATACCCCAATGCAGTCACTGTCCTTCTGTGTAGTAAGATGCCACAGATTCACTGTTTGCCTTCTCTGTGCTACACTGTTTTCCCTGTGATCCCCCACACCATGTGTACTAAACATAATACCCCTCAATCCCCTTCTCCCTCCCTCCCCACCAGCCCTCCCACACCCCTCCCCTTTGGTAACTGCTAGTCCCTTCCTGGAGTCTGTAAGTCTGCTGCTGTTTTGTTCCTTCAATTTTGCTGCATTGTTATACTCCACAAATGAGGGAAATCATTTGGCACTTGTCTTTCTCCGCCTGGCTTATTTCACTGAGCATAATATCCTCCAGCTCCATCCATGTTGTTGCAAATGGCAGGATTTGTTTCCTTCTTATGGCTGAATAGTATTCCATTGTGCATATGTACCACATCTTCTTTATCCATTCACCTTTAAATGTGCTTTTTTAGATCGAATGGGCTCACCAAAGGCACCATGAATAATTAAAAAACACCAAAGCATATCCTTGGATGGGAAATTCAGACCCTGACACATAACTAACTTCTTATCTTAAGAAAGTTACTAAATAGTTCTGGGCCTTTGTTTTCTTGTAAATAAAATGGAGATGACAATACTTAGTCCCTCAGAATTGTTGTGAGCGTAAGTCCTATAATATACACAAGCATCCAACACAAACAATAGTTCTTGATGCAGTATTACCTGAATGCTTTGTCAATAACAATAAACAGCATTGTTGTTCAGAAGACTCTTAAAGTTTCACATCGCTGTTTCACAGGGAGCCTCACCAACCAGGTTCTTTCAAATGGCTTTAAGCTCATGGGAAAGAAATACAAATGTTTGTTGATCACCAAGTGCCAGTCAGGGCTGACTTTTCTCCACTTTATAATTATTGTACTTGTTAATGATAAAAATCCACAAAGTCTGGGCATTACATCCATGGGATTACAAAACGGAGCCTCCGAGAACACTGCCTGATTTCAGTCCAGCCTCTGCCTCTGTGGAGAGGAATTCCACGGGCAGGGGCAGCCTGCCACAAAGTTTCGGAGGGGCCATGTGGGCAGGTGGCCTCTGCGTTGTCTAGCGAAGTTTAGAACAGGAAGCTGTTCTGAATAGAACTCAGCTGATGTTCATAGTCCCAAGTGAGGACTTGTTCTTTCAGGCATGGACAGGGCCACCCGGCAGCTGACGACTTTAATAAAATTGTCAGGCAACTATTGGAATAACTTAAAATTATCCAAATTTTTATGGGTACCTAAAAAGGCTGATCAGTTCTTGTCTTTGCTCATAAAATGAACATCTGTTAGCTCCTGAAAGACTCTCTGTGCTTAGTGGCTGGACCCCAGCCCTGCACTCCCCTAAGGATGCTCAATTATGAATCAGGTTTTTAGCCCCTTCTCTAAAATGGTCTCTCCAGTAAATGTATCTCTTGGTGTTTCTTTGTTCTAAACATTTTTGCCCCTTTTTTTTATTGCTCCCACTGAAAGACCTTGAAATAAAACACATCTTGAGTTCAGCAGGCACCTCTTGAGCTATAAACTGTGTCATGTCTTGCTCTGTGCTGGCCCTTTGGTTTACTAGTTCAAACTCTCTGAGGCCATTTCTTGTGAATTAATAACTGGACATTATCTGGCAACCGTTTCCAGGCCACTTATGGCTAATACTATGCTTGGCACTTAGAGGAAGGGACACATACTGTATGTACAAGGGGAAATGGTCTTAGGACTCAATTATTTCTTTCATTCTGATAAATCAGTACAGGCTGAATGTAATATCATAGAAACATTAGGAGGACCAAGAGTTGCTTAGAACTTAAGCAACTATTAATAATGATAATTATTTGCAAACCAGGACTATGCCATCTACTAGCTGTCTACTCTTGAGTCAGTGACAGCCACTCTTAGCCTGTTTTTTTTTTAATTAAGGTATCATTGATATACAATCTCATGCTCAGGTTTCACATGAGCAACATTGTGGTTACTACATTCCCCCTATCAAGTCCCCACCACATACCCCATTGTAGTCACTGTCCATCAGCGTCGTAAGATGCTATAGAGTCACTACTTGTCTCCTCTGTGTTATACTGCCTTCCCCACGCCCCCCCTATATTATGTGCACTAATTGTAATACCCCTTAATCCCCTTCTCCCTCCCTTCCCACCCATCCTCCTCAGTCCCTTTCTCTTTGGTAACTGTTAGTCCATTCTTGGGTTCTGTGAGTCTGCTGCTGTTTTGTTCCTTCAGTTTTTGCTTTGTTGTTATACTCCACAGATGAGTGAAATCATTTGGTACTTGTCTGTCTTCTCCTGACTTATTTCACTGAGCATAATGCCCTCTAGCTCCATCCATGTTGTTGCAAATGGTAGGATTTGTTTTCCTCTTATGGTCTTAGCCTCAGTTTTTATAACTGCAAGTTGGGGATGAGAAATCTCTGCCTTAGACTGTTGGTATCTGGATTCTTTGAGATAATCCATATGAAATACATAGATTCTGGCAGAAGAGTAGGGCCTCAGTAAATGGGATTTCTCTAGTCTCCCCCTTTTCAGGACTTGTGCATCTCTGTATTTGCCTGTTCTTTGCACAAACCCATCCTAGAACCTGTGGGGACAGGGATAAGTGTAACAGGTGTTCTAGATGGGGGGGAAAAAATGGGACATCAAGAGATTAACAAGCCCATGGATATCACTGCACAAGAGAAGAAAGACTTTGCTAGGTTAATACAGATAGCACAGGATGGAGAGAAAATAAGGAATATATCTGGTCATCCTCATTTCTGTTATATTCATTCAGTAATTTAGCAAATGTTAATTAAATGCCTGCTTTGCACGAAGCATATCGGAGTTGTGTACCCCTGCTGCATCTAAGTTCATTGCAAAATTGAAACAACTTTCTGGATCATCTTGTAGCTCCTGAGGCTTCAGGCCCTTCCATATAACACCTGCCTTGCAGACATGCAGCCTCTGTTGCATGCATCTGTTGGAAGAAGACTCACCTAGCAGACAGTCTTCTCTCTTTCTGGCCATCTTGAGCAAACCTTCTCTAAGTCTAAACTAATGTCTAGCTTCCTCGCCTGGTTTGAATTCCGTCCTTGAGACCTCATAGCTGAGGCTGATTGATTCTCCTATGACCGTCCATCCCTTAGGTAATTGAAGGCTGCTTTCACAGTTGCTGAGAGGCATCTGTCCTCCAGGCCAAACAGTCTGCATTCCTCTGAGGAAGAGGGATCCCAGGTTCAGCAGAGTCTCTGTATTGGGGCAGCAGCACACGAACACAGCATAGGAACATATTCACATTCCCCTCTGCCATTTTCTAGCTGGGTAACCTTGAGGCAGTGAATTAATCTCCTTTAGGCCCCTCAAAAGGAAGTGGAAGTCATGGCGTGTGGCCCTGTGTAGTCAGAGGATTAATAGATGTAATTTTACGTAAGAGTGCTATACGTGGATTGGTGGAGGGGTCACACTTACCCCCAAGGGTAGAATACTGGCTCGATGTGGTCAGGTCTCAGCTTGTACACGAGGCTGGCGTACAATCTGGGCAAGTGTCTCTCCCAGAGTGACACATCTGTTAAGTGAGATCAGGAGTGAGACCAGATATTAGTGCCCTGTCCCCTCACTAGGTAGGCAGTCGACAAAGATGCTGCCATCCCATACAGAGAAAAAGGCCAGAAAACCAATCATTGCATCAGAATCCTGAGTCCATCATGGAGGCTGGTATTTCTCAAGTTTAAATGTGCATCAAAGTCTGTTCCCTAGGGAGCTTTCAGAGCATGGTCCCAATCCTGAAAGATTTGGATTCTGCAGGTACTGGAGGGGGACCTGTACTCTTGTGAAACTGACGCAGTTGTCTTCAGGGGCCACGAGAAGGCAAGTATGTCTAGCTTCTCAATGCCTAAGTGAGCTGAATTGTGTAAAGCCAGAGAAGACAGACTATCTGGAAAAGAAGGAAATTTTCCACCTGACTGTTTTGTTTTCATTTTTAGTTTAGTGGGAAAATGTAAACAGTGTCATGAGGAGGCTTATCTGATAGCTTAAAAAAAAGGCCTCAGCCAAACAGTCTTCCCCAGTAGGAAATGAGCATGTTTGGTTTGCCAAGCTCTGGACCAGATGCTATTTACATCATTCAGTTACATTGAAAGTAATAATGCTTTAATCCATATAGAAGTAGGGAGTCCACAGCCTGTGTAGCAGCTCAGTACTTTCATCAAGACTCCAGATTCTTTCCATTTTTTTCCCATTCCTAGTGTGCTGTCTTTTCATCTTCATACTTAATTGCCTCATGGTTGCAAGATGACTGCCATAGTCCCTGCCATCTTATCTTTACTCAGGGGAAGAAGCAAGGCCACAATTCTCTCTCCTTTGGAGGCCCTACCTCTTTATTCAGGATAAGAACTCCACAGCCAACTTCCCGTTACCTCTCATGGTCTAGCAATTGATCACAAACTGAGTCACAGACCCTACCACTGATAGTATAAAGGGGATTACCATGACCAGTTTATACAGATTAATAGTCATCTCTTGGAGAGAAGGAGAGGCCTACCTTCCTGGAAATCAGGACTCTCCACCTGCTGCCTAACCTCCTGAGGTTTGATTGTGCTAGCAGGAGAGAAGAAGGAAGCTTTTTGGGTAGATGACAGTATCTCCATGAAGCTCAGAAAGGGTAAGTAACCTTCCCAAGGTCACACAGACAACAAAAGACGAGTCAATGATCAGCCCTGGGTTTGACTTTGAAGGCTGTATACTTCCTGTTTTGCCATTCTGCATCTCATACTGCAGTCTTCTAGTAAATCAGAGATGCCTTCACTCCAGCAAACCTTAGAAATGACCTAATCCCCTGCACACATTTCACAGAGGAGAAAATTAAGGCCAACATCAGGGAAGCAGTTTACCTAAGTAAGTTCCTATTTGGCACTTAGCCCTTTCTGCCCTGCCAACAGCTATACACATTGGGGGCCGCCTTTTGCCTTGTGTCTACTTCGTTGTCCACTGTCATTTTTGGCACCAGATGTGCACTTGGTAAATGCTCTTTACTAGACTCCCGGGAGGTAGTGAGGTATCCGCAGCCAATTAGGAAGATAATTTTAACTTTGCCTTTTGAGAGTGGTGAGTTGTGGTGGAGTTGTGATTGTCCTGTGCTGATTCAGCCTGAGGGACGCCTAAGCAGCGGGAAGGGTGGAGAGAAAAGGGCCCTGTTGCCAAAACGAGAGACCACCATGGCACTCCGTGGCTGTGAGCCGGGGACTAGAGAGGGGTTGCCGTTTCCTCTCCTGAAAAATGTGCAAGATTGCCTTTGAAGTTCCTCTAGATCTTTGGAGAGTTCTTTTTTGGCTGGTAGGAAGGATACTGGGGAAGAAAAAGAGAGAATAATTAGAGAGAAAATTGCCATTCTATATTTAGGAAGTTGGGTAAGGAAAGTAGAACATCGCAACTTGTTCACGGTGGATGTATGATTGTTACAGTTGCTGAGTTTCTCCACCTTGAAACATCGGGGTGATAACTGTAACTGCCTCTCAGGATTCTTCTAAAGACTAAATGACTCCACATGTGCAAAATGCTTAGAACAATGCCTGTCATTTAGTAGAACTCATTTAATCATCTACTATTATCAGTAATAGTGGAAATTGGTGAGATTTGACCCTCTAGAACCTATAGTTTAAAGGAGAAGAAAATGGGTTCATTACTTCATGCAAAGGTCTATTGATAGGACTTTTTTTCATATTTTATCCTTCCAACAGCCTGAGAGATTGACATTAATATTCTGATATTACAAAGGAGAGAATTTGGGGGACCCAGAAAGATTAAGCTACTTATTCAAGTCCAGACAGACATTTGTTTATTCTGTTTTCCTTTACTCTTAGGAAACTAGAACTTTTCATTTCCTGAACTTCCTTCTGTTCGCTTTGTGTACTAATTAATCAAATCTTCAATTAACTCACCATTCAATTTAAAAAAGTACACCAGGCAAGTGCTGGTAATAGATAGAGGTGCAAAGAAGAGTCGCAGACGTGCTCACACACACCTGTTTGTTTGGGTCCAGAAATATGTTGATACCGAAACTGCTTTTCCATATAGGAAAGCTATCTCTGCCTACAACTGGCCAGCCAGGTCCTACTTGGCAGTGGGTGTGATCGTCATTTAGAAATACCAGTTCGCTCTTCCTCCTTTCTGTCCCAGGACTTATTTCCTTTTTGCTGTTGTAGTTCTTTTGGCCCAGTGGCCAGACATCACTTTCTCTTTGTGTTGTCCCGGATCAGCACTTGAGCAGATGACTGTCCCTTCCTCAAGGGAGCCAGGGAACCTCAGACTCCGGCACTCAGGGTCTGGGTCAGAAGGCGTCACATCTGTTCCAGGAGCATATTAAGTCATCTTGATGGAGAAAGACAGCAGTAGTGGTTAAATGAGGGAGTCTCTGAACTGGTCCCCATCCCAGTACCACCCATAACCAACCACCAAGAAAGAGCCATCCTAGGATTGATCTCACCTGGAAAGATACATCTCATCTACCCTTGCTCTGTGCTCCCACTCTGTCACCTACCTGGCCCTTTGAAACCTCTGCCACTTGACAGTATCGTCGCCACGGTGCCAGTGTATTTCAAGGTGCATTCTGAGGACCATGGACCCGAAAGCTTAGGGGCATCCTTAGAAAAAGCCAATTTCCAGGTTTAGCTTTCCAGGCCTACTTAGATTTGTCCTTGGGATCCATTTTTTTTACCCAACTCCCTTGGTGGTACAGATGTGATCTTTGGGCCATGCTTTGAGAAATGCTACACTCAACCATGAGCCGCATGGGAGCGAGTCTGTGACTCTATCTTTGCATTCCCAGCACCTTGCCTGGTGTATTTTTTCAATTGAATGCTGGGTTAATTGGGTTTTTGATTAATTAGTAAACAAAGAGAACAGGAGGAAGTCCAGGAAATGGAAAGTTCTAGTTTCCTAAGAGTAAAGGAAACCAGAATAAATCAGACTTGCCCTGAGAGATCAGAATGGCCTTTGTGATTTAAGGACCTGTGTCTGGTGTTCTCTGCGTGAGCTCTTTCCAGGGCATCCAGTGCAGGCACTCTCCTGAGTCGTGTGCTGTGTGACTGCATTCTCTGCATTTTGTACTCAGCAGAATTTTAATCTAAGCCAACCCTTAGTCAGGGAGCCTAAGCAAAATGTGAACAGGTGCCTGTGCTAGGTTTATGTATCTGCTAAACTCTTCCAAAGACCCCGAGTCCAGTTTGAGCACCACCTCCTCTCCAAAGTCCATTCTCCTTCCCCCAAGCTGAGCAGGGCCCATCTCTATTTAAGTGCAATCTGTTTCTAGAACAGAGGTTTTTAAGAGCTTTGTATTGTAGTTATTTTAAATGTGCACATGTATATGTCCCTCATGAGACTAGAAGACAGAGACCTTCACGTGCTGTGTACATAGTAGAAATATAAATCTTTCTGGAATTTGGATATTTCATAAAAATAGAATCATATAATATGTGATCTTTTGTGGCTTCTTTTACCCAGCCTAATGTTTTCAAGGTTCATCCCTGTTGCACATGTATCTGTACTTCATTCCTGTTTTTTTGTCAAGTCATATTCCATTTTATGGATATATCTCATTTTTTAATGCCTTCATGAGTGGATAGACATTTAGGTTGCTTCCACTTTGGGGCTAATTTGAATAATGCTGCTATGAATATTTGCACACATAGTTTTTATGCAGACATGCATTTTCAGTTCTCTGGGGAATATGCATAGAAGAGGAATTAATAAGTCATATGGTGACTCCCTATTTAACATGTTGAGGAACTGCCAAATTCTTTTCCAAAATGACTACACTGTTTGCAAGCCTGTATCTTAGACTGGGTTGTTCATGTGCTAAGAATACCAATACCCTGTGTCTGCTCTGAAAGCCAATCAGACAGATGAAACCCAGGTGATGCATGTGGAGCCAAGAAGTGCAGGTCTTCCTATTGCTGCAGCCACTCCGGGCCCCACTTCAAAACATAATGTATGGGTCCAGTGTACTGGCTAGAGACTCAGAGGATCCAGGGCTTAGGGGCCACCTAGGATCACATGAAGCTATTACACTAAAGGCAGGATGGTATTTAATAGGTAAATTTCCATGTCTGGGGCCTACATCCTAATCATATCACTTCCATTTGTTTTTATTTTCAATGACATGCAACAGAATAATTTGAGGGGCCACTTCCTGCAGTTTCCAGCCTGCTTCAGTCTCTTTTTCTACTTTGTAAAATAGTCATAATCAAGGTTCTTAATACCTCCAATCTTATTGGAGGTCACACCTTCTATGCTGCAAATAGTGCTGATACCTTGGCCCTGGGGTAGCAGTGGAATTTGCCTAGGAGACAAATTCATTGAAAACATGTTTCCTCTGGGCCACTACCTTAAGGGATCAAGCTGGGCATATTATTGCCGGAAGGTCAAGGGCCACTCTGTTCTTGATGACAGAGTCTGTAATGAGACCTTGAGCAGAACTGGGTCAGGTTTGACTCCTGTCCTCCTTTCTCCCTGCCCCAATTATTATTTGTCTCAACTGAGATTTGACTCTCACATTTATAACACCACAATGCTTAATGGAAAGATTCTAAGCAAAAGATTAATAAACACTTAGACCCTCCCTAAACCAGAAGACCTATGTACTAAGTTAATAAATGCTAAACCATCTCAATGGTAGCAACCTTCCTGCATTTCAGACAGAATTCCCTGAAGTCCCTCTTGCCATGTTTCTTTATGACAACAAATTGCCTCTACCAACTAGAGATAAATTCAGCAGATACATTTGGAGAGGGAGGGCTCCCAGCATTGTACCTTCTCCCCAGTGGGCGAGCTTTACTTAAGGCTTCTGTTTGACCTGAGGGTTTTTTTTTTAAGCACTGCCTTGCAAGTTTTGGTACATCAGTGACTCCAGCCAAACAGGGAGAGGGAAGTAAGTGCCTTTCCCAGACCTCCAGGTGTCACACCCATTTTGATTTCCTCACATTCATATTGCATGAGAAAAGAGATGGGCTGACCACAAGACTTATGGGATGGAAGACAGTTGTCTAGCACCTGAGGTGGGTTGGAGAGAATGGGGCATGGGAAAGTGATGATGGGTGAGATGTTATGTGGCCCCAGGATTAAGCTGGAAGTTTTCCCCATTCAAATAAACAAATTTTACATCTGAGCCAAGTACTTGGAGCTTTAGAGAAGACCTCATTCTATCTTGATTGCTGTTGTGGTTATATGACTCTATATGATAAAGTGGTGTAGAATCATACATGCATTGTACCAGCATCAATTTCCTGGTTTGGTTATTATACCATAGTTATTTAAGATGTCACTGTGGGGGGCATCTGGGAAAAATACATAGGATCTCTCTGTGCTATTTTGCAACTTCCTGTGCATCCATAATTATCTCACAATAAAGTTTTTAACTTCAAAAAAAAAGAAATGGTAAAGCAAACAGAAAAATAGTAAATGATACAATAGACAGTGCAAATAATGGCATAGCATCTAAGTAGGTGTAATCTCTATTAAGCTTCTGAGAAATAGCATCATTTAAAACAGGAGGGCAGCCACACTGTGGCTAATGTAGTGGCCATCATTAAGATTTCCCCAGAGTAAAATACATGGGACTCATGTCACAGACAATAGGATAATCTCAAATGATATACAAAGAACACCTAGAAATTAATATGATAAGACTAATAACCATCATTAAGAGAAAAAGAGAATCTACACACATAAACAGAATCAGAAATGAGAAAGGAAAAATAACGACGGACCCCACAGAAATACAAAAGAATTATAAGAGAATATTATGAGAATCTATATGCTAACAAGCTGGAAAACCTAGAAGAAATGGACAACTTCTTAGAAAAATACAACCTTCCAAGACTGACCAAGCAAGAAACAGAAAAACTAAACAGACCAATCACCAGCAATGAAATTGAATCAGTAATCAAAAAACTACTCAAGAACAAAACCCCTGGACCAGATGGATTCACCTCCGAATTCTACCAGACATATAGAGAAGAAATAACACCCATTCTCCTTAAAGTTTTTCAAAGAATAGAAAACGAGGGAATACTTCCAAACCCATTCTATGAAGCCAGCATCACTCTAATACCAAAACCTGGCAAAGACCTCACCAAAAAAGAAAATTACAGACCAATATCCCTGATGAACGTAGATGCAAAAATACTCAACGAAATATTAGCAAACCGAATTCAAAAATACATCAAGAGGATCATACACCATGATCAAGTGGGATTCATCCCAGGGATGCAAGGATGGTACAACATTCGAAAATCCATCAGAATCATCCACCACATCAACAGAAAGAAGAACAAAAACCACATGATCATCTCCATAGATGCTGAAAAAGCATTTGACAAAATTCAGCATCCATTCCTGATTAAAACTCTCAAGAAAATGGGTATAGATGGCAAGTACCTCAACATCATAAAGGCCATATATGACAAACCCACAGCTAACATCATACTTAACAGGGAGACGCTGAAAGCTTTTCATCAAAGACTGGGAAGAAGACAGGGATGCCCACTCTCTCCACTGTTATTCAGCATAGTACTGGAGGTCCTAGCCACGGCAGTCAGACAAAACAAAGACATACAAGGCATCCAGATTGGTAAAGAAGAAGTCAAATTGTCACTATTTGCGGATGACATGATATTGAACATAAAAAAACCCTAAAGACTCCACTCCAAAACTACTAGAACTAATATCTGAATTCAGCAAAGTGGCAGGATACAAAACTAACACACAGAAATCAGTTGCTTTCTATTACACTAGCGATGAACTAACAGAAAGAGAAATCAGAAAAACAATTCCATTCACAACTGCATCAAAAAGAATAAAATACCTAGGAATAAACCTAACGAAGGAAGTGAAAGACCTGTACTCTGAAAACTACAAGACACTCCTACGAGAAATTGAAGAGGACACTAACAAATGGAAATGCATGCCATGCTCTTGGCTATGAAGAATAAATATTGTCAAAATGGCTATACTACCTAAAGCAATCTACAGATTCAATGCAATCCCTATCAAACTACCAACACCTTTCTTCAATGAACTGGAACAAATAATTCTAAAATTCATATGGAACCACAAAAGACCCCGAATAGCCAAAGCAATCCTGAGAAGGAGGAATAAAACAGGGGGAATTGCGCTCCCTGACTTCAAGCTCTACTACAAAGCCACAGTAATCAAGACAATTTGGTATTGGCACAAAAACAGACCCACAGACCAGTGGAACAGAATAGAAAATCCAAACATTAACCCAAACATATACAGTCAATTAATATTTGATAAAGGAGCCTTGGATATACAATGGGGAGATGACAGCCTCTTCAGCACCTTGTGTTGGAAAAACTGGACAGCTACATGTAAGAGAATGAAACTGGACTACAGTCTAACCCCATTCACAAAGGTAAACTCAAGGTGGATCAAAGACCTGAATGTAAGTCATGAAACCATAAAACTCTTAGAAAAAAACATAGGCAAAAATCTCTTGGACATAAACATGAGCGACTTTTCATGAACATATCTCCCCAGGCAAGGGAAACAAAAGCAAAAATGAACAAGTGGGACTATATCAAGCTGAAAAGCTTCTGTACAGCAAAGGACACCATCAGTAGAACAAAAAGACATCCTACAGTATGGGAGAATATATTCATAAAAAATGTATCTGATAAAGGGTTGACATCCAAAATATATAAAGAACTCATGCACCTTAACAAACAGAAAGCAAATAATCCAATTAAGAAATGGGCAGAGGACATGAATAGACACTTCTCTAAAGAAGAAATTCAGATGGCCAACAGGCACATGAAAAGATGCTCCACATCGCTAATCAACAGAGAAATGCAGATTAAAACCACAATGAGATATCACCTCACACCAGTGAGGATGGCCAACATCTAAAACACAAACAACAACAAATGTTGGCGAGGATGTGGAAAAAAGGGAACCCTCCTACACTGCTGGTGGGAATGCAAATTAGTTCAACCATTGTGGAAAGCAGTATGGAGGTTCCTCAAAAAACTCAAAATAGAAATACCATTTGACCCAGGAATTCCACTCCTAGGAATTTACCCTAAGAATACAGCAGCCCAGTTTGAAAAAGATAGATGAACCCCTATGTTTATCACATGACTATTTACAGTAGCCAAGAAATGGAAGCAACCTAAGTGTCCATCAGTAGATGAATGGACAAAGAAGATGTGGTACATATACACAATGGAATATTATTCAGCCATAAGAAGAAAACAAATCCTACCATTTGCAACAACATGGATGGAGCTAGAGGGTATTATGCTCAGTGAAATAAGCCAAGCCGAAAAAGACAAGTATCAAATGTTTTCACTCATATGTGGAGTATAAGAACAAAGAAAAAAACTGAAGGAACAAAACAGCTGCAGACTCACAGAACCCAAGAACGGCCTAATAGTTACCAAAGGGAAAGGGACTGGGGAAGATGGGTGGGAAGGGTGGGATAAGAGGGAAAAAGGGGCAGTATGATTGCAGATGTAATGTTGGGGTGGGGCATGGGGAGGGCTGTACAACTCAGAGAAGACAAGTAGTGACTCTATAGCATCTCACTACACTGATGGACAGTGACTGTAATGGGGTTGGTGGGGGGGGACTTGATGAAGGGGGTAGTTTAATAATCATAATATTGCACATGTAATTGTAGATTAATGATCCAAAACAAATTATAAAAAAAAACAATACTTAGGAGAAGCTAACAAAAGAATAAGTGATTAAAAAAGAAAAGAACATATGGGATGTGAACAATTTCCAGGGATGTGCTGTTTTAATTTGTCTGATTTTTCGTATAGTATTCAAGATCAAATAGACAATATTCACCATGTAATTGATAAGTTTGCACAAATGCCTGGATTGTTAAGTTGGTTTTCTTTGTTTCATTGGATATGTCCTATAATTGTAGGTCTAATACTGTTACGCATTTGTATTCCTGTTCTCCTAGTGTGTGTGCGGAAGGCAGTTGTTGGTCTTTTAAAGCCAATACAAGCATATGCTACTTCTCAAGAATTAACTTCAAGAAATAAGTGATTCCTTTTAAACAACTTTGTGAAATCATATACTGATTCCCCACCTGCATTTGCTGCAAGAAAATAATCATGTATGTTGTGATTTTATCCAGAATTGTAGCTGATGGCTGTCCTCTCTTTCGTATTTTATCTCCCTGTTTGGTCCAAGGAGATGGCTGGTTAGCCAGAGACGGGTAAGATTCCTCATGGGAGGAACAACCTAAGACAGACACAGTCGCAAGGGACCTCAGGTGAGCAACGTGGGGGCCATCTGAGGTGAGGCATAGAACCTCACCCCTCCAGACGAGAGAGACATTGCCTGTGACAACTATGTCACAGGCTGAGCCCAGCTAATCATTATTCTGGTACCTTCCACAAATATATGCATATGTATTTTCATCAATTAAAAAAAAAAACGGGACTTCCGGGAAGATGGCGGTGTGAGCAGGGCGGCAGAAATCTCCTCCCAACACTATATTTATCTACGAAAACAGAGCAAATACATCTATTCCTAAAAGAGAGACGAGAATACACAGGAAAGCGCACAGCGTGCAGCTACATCTGAGAAGACTCCGCACCCCAAGAGGCGGGTAAGATACGGAGCCGCGACCCGGCTGGACCCGAGCACTCCCCCACCCCAGCGCACCGGCGGGAGGAGACGATTCAGAGCCAGGAGGGAGTGGAAGTACACCCAGCGAAGTAGCCAGCCCCGGTGATCTGCGCAGGGAGCGCTGACCCACATTGCGCAGTGCAGCGGAGATTGGAGAGACAGAGGGGCAGGATCTGAGCAGGGAACGCGCCAGGGTGCTTGCAGCTGGCCCCCGGGAAGGGAAAAAAAGAAAAGCGTGCGCTTTCTTCAGCGGTCTTAAAGAGACAGGAGCCCAGCGGAGTAGCCAGATCGCCCTAGCACACTCATCCCAGCAGACTGGGAGTCCTGGGGAGTTTCAGACCGCAGGCGACTGAGGAAGCGTAGCCATACTTACACTTCTCACTGAGATCAGCAGCCTCCTATTCATTCCCACCCCTGCCAGAGCGATAAAGGGCCCTGCAGAGCAGCGCAGCCACAGCTGTGGAATAGTGGAGCAATCGCGCCACCTACACCATTCCCACAGAATCTACGTCCGGTGGGCGTTTTTTTTGTTTGTTTGTTTTGTTTTTTGGTTTGTTTTTGTTTTTTCTTATCTTTCTTTTTGTTTTTTTCCTTTCTTTCTTCTTTTATTTTCTTTTTTTTTCTTCTCTTTTTAAAGTCTTAAAGAGCCCAGCTGACATAAGTGGCAACTATCAGTGACCAATTCTATAGCCATGAAAAGACAGAGGAATATGGTTCAGACCAAAATCAACCAGACAAGCCCAGAGAGGGAGTCTGAAGGGATGGAAATGCACAGTCTTCCTGAAAAAGAATTCAGAATAAAAGTCATAACCATGCTGATGGACCTACAGAGAAATGTGCAAGAGCTGAGGGAGGAAGTGAGGGAACCGAGGAAAGACAATGCCAAAGTCAGACAAGCGATCAACAGGCTTAACAGCAGAATGGATGGGATGCAAGAGACTGTTAATGGAATAGAAATCAGAAAACGAGTACAGAGCAGCTGAGGCAGAGAGAGTTAAAAGGATTTCTAGGAATGAAAGAATATTAAGAGAACTGTGTGACCAATCCAAACGGAACAATATTCGCCTTATAGGAGTACCACAGGAAGAAGAGAGAGAAAAAGGCATAGAAAGTGTCTTTGAAGAAATAATTGCTGAAAACTTTCCCTCGCTGGGGAAGGAAGTAGTCTGGCAGTCCACCGAAGCTCATAAATCTCCCAACACAAGGGACCCAAGGAAGACAACACCGAGACACATAACAATTAACATGGCAAAGATCAAAGACAAAGACAGGGTATTAAAGGCAGCTAGAGAGAGAAAAAAGATCACCTACAAAGGAAAACCCATCAGACTATCATCAGACTTCTCAACAGAAACCTTACAGGCCAGAAGAGAATGGCATGATATATTTAACGTTATGAAACGGAAGGGCCTCGAACCAAGAATATTGTATCCAGCACGATTATCATTTAAATATGATGGAGCGATTAAACAATTTCCAGGTAAACGAAAGTTGAGAGAGTTTGCCTCTCATAAACCACCACTACAGGATATCTTAAATGGACTGCTCTAGATGGAAGCACACCTAAGGCTAAAAAGATGTCACAAGAGAAACTAAAATCATAGCAAAGAAAGCAGACCATCCAAATACTAACTACAGGCAAAGAATAAAACACCTATTATAGAAAGAATGGAGGAGGAGGAATAAGAAGGGAGAGAAAGAAAGAAACATCAGACTGTGTTTACAATAACTTAACAAGAAAGTTAAGTTAGATTGTTAGATAGTAAAGAAGCAACCCTTGAACCCTTGGTAACCACGAATCTAAAGTCAGCAATGGCAATAAGTACATATCTATCAATAATCACCCTAAATGTAAATGGACTGAATGCACCAATCAAAAGACACAGAGTAACAGAATGGATAAAAAAGCAAGACCCATCTATATGCTGCCTACAAGAAACTCACTTCAAATCCAAAGATATCCACAGACTAAAAGTGAAGGGATGTAAAAAGATATTTCATGCAAACAACAAAGAGAAAAAAGCAGGTGTTGTAGTACTTGTATCAGACAAAATAGACTTCAAAACGAAGAAAGTAGCAAAAGATAAAGAAGGACATTACATAATGATAAAGGGGTCAGTCCAACAAGAAGATATAACCATTAAAAATATATATGCACCCAACACAGGAGCGCCAGCAATGTGAGACAAATACTAACAGAATTAAAGGAGGAAATAGACAGCAATGCATTCATCTTAGGAGACTTCAACACACCACTCACTCCAGAGGACAGATCAACCAGACAGAAAATAAGTAAAGACACAGAGGCACTGAACAACACACTAGAACAGATGGACCTAACAGACATCTACAGAACTCTACACCCAAAAGCAACAGGATACACATTCTTCTCAAGTGCACATGGAACATTTTCCAGAATAGACCACATACTAGGCCACAAAAAGAACCTCAGTAATTTCAAAAATATTGAAATCCTACCAACCAACTTCTCAGATCACCAAGTATAAAACTAGAAATAAATTTTAGAAAGAAATCAAAAAGGCTCACAAATACATGGAGACTTAACAACACTCTCCTAATTAATCAATGGGTTAACGACCAAATCAAAACAGAAATCAAAGAATATATGGAGACTAATGACAACAACAACACAAAGCCACAACTTCTGTGGGACGCAGCAAAGGCAGTTCTAAGAGGAAAGTATATTGCAATCCAGGCCTATTTAAAGAAGGAAGAATATTCCCAAATGAATAGTCTAAAGGCACAATTACTGAAATTGGAAAAAGAAGAACAAATGAGGCCCAAAGTCACCAGAAGGAGGGACATAATAAAGATTAGAGTAGAAATAAATAAAATTGAGAGGAATAAAACAATAGAAAAAATCAATGAAACCAAAAGCTGGTTCTTTGAAAAAATAAACAAAAGAAACCCCTATCCAGACTCATTGAGAGTAAAAGAGAATCTACACACATAAACACAATCAGAAATGAGAAAGGAAAAATCACGATGGACCCCACAGAAATACAAAGAATCATAAGAGAATATTATGAGAATCTATATGCTAACAAGCTGGAAAACATAGAAGATATGGACAACTTCTTGGAAAAATACAACTTTCCAAGACTGACCAAGCAAGAAACAGAAAAACTAAACAGACCAATCACCAGCGACGAAATCGAATTGGTCATCAAAAAACTACCCAAGAACAAAACCCCCGGGCCTGATGGATTCACCTCTGAATTCTACCAGACGTATAGAGAAGAAATAACACCCATTCTCCTTAAACTTTTCTAGAAAATAGAAGAGGAGGGAATCCTTCCAAACTCATTCTATGAAGCCAGCATCACTCTAATACCAAAACCGGGCAAAGACCTCACCAAAAAAGAAAATTGCAGACCAATATCCCTGTGAACGTAGATGCAAAAATACTCAACGAAATATTAGCAAACCGAATTCAAAAATACATCAAGAGGATCATACACTATGATCAAGTGGGATTCATCCCAGGGATGCAAGGATGGTACAACATTCGAAAATCCATCAACATCATCCACCACATCAACAAAAAGAAGAACAAAAACCACATGATCATCTCCATAGATGCTGAAAAAGCATTTGACAAAATTCAGCATCCATTCCTGATTAAAACTCTCAACAAAATGGATATGGACGGCAAGTACCTCAACATCATAAAGGCTATATATGACAAACCCACAGCTAACATCATACTTAACGGCGAGATGCTGAAAGCTTTTCATCTAAGATCGGGAACAGGACAGGGATGCCCACTCTCTCCACTGTTATTCAACATAGTACTGGACGTCCTAGCCACGGCAATCAGACAAAACAAAGACATACAAGGCATCCAGATTGGTAAAGAAGAAGTCTAATTGTCACTATTTCCAGATGACATGATACTGTACATAAAAAACCCTAAAGATTCCATTCCAAAACTCCTAGAACTAATATCTGAATTCAGCAAAGTTGCAGGATACAAAAGTAACACACAGAAATCTGTTGCTTTCCTATACACTAATGATGAACTAACAGAAAGAGAAATCAAAAAAACAATTCCATTCACAATTGCATCAAAAAGAATAAAATACCTAGGAATAAACCTAACGAAGGAAGTGAAAGACCTGTACTCTGAAAACTACAAGGCACTCCTAAGAGAAATTAAAGAGGACACTAAGAAATGGTAATGCATCCCATGCTCTTGGCTAGGAAGAATCAAGATTGTCAAAATAGGTATACTACCTAAAGCAATCTACAGATTCAATGCAATCCCTCTCAAACTACCAACAGCTTTCTTCAATGAACTGGAACAAATAATTCTAAAATTCATATGGAACCACAAAAGACCCCGAATAGCCAAAGCAATCCTGAGAAGGAGGAATAAAACAGGGGGAATTAGCTCCCTGACTTCAAGCTCTACTACAAAGCCACAGTAATCAAGACAATTTGGTATTGGCACAAAAACAGACCCACAGACCAGTGGAACACAATAGAAAATCCAAACATTAACCCAAACATATACTGTCAATTAATATTTGATAAAAGTGCCTTGGATATACAATGGGGAGATGACAGCCTCTTCAGCAGCTGGTTTTGGAAAAACTGGACAGCTACATGTAAGAGAATGAAACTGGAGTACTGTCTAGCCCCATACACAAAGGTAAACCCAAGGTGGATCAAAGACCTGAATGTAAGTCATGAAACCATAAAACTCTTAGAAAAAAACATAGGCGAAAATCTCTTGGACATAAACATGAGCAGCTTCTTAATGAACATATCTCCCCGGGGCAAGGGAAAGAAAAGCAAAAATAAACAAATGGGACTATATCAAGCTGAAAAGCTTCTGTACAGCAAAGGACACCATCAGTAGAACAAAAAGACATCCTACAGTATGGGAGAATATATTCATAAAAAATGTATCTGATAAAAGGTTGACATCCAAAATATATAAAGAACTCATGCACCTTAACAAACAGAAAGCAAATAATCCAATTATGAAATGGGCAGAGGACATGAATAGACACTTCTCCAAGGAAGAAATTCAGATGGCCAACAGGCACATGAAAAGATGCTCCACATCGCTAATCATCAGAGAAATGCAGATTAAAACCACAATGAGATAGCACCTCACACCAGTGAGGATGGCCAACATCCAAAACACAAACAACAACAAATGTTGGCGAGGATGTGGAGAAAAGGGAACCCTCCTACCCTGCTGGTGGGACTGCATATTAGTTCAACCATTGTGGAAAGCAGTATGGAGGTTCCTCAAAAAACTGAAAATAGAAATACCATTTGACCCAGGAATTCCACTCCTAGGAATTTACCCTAAGAATGCAGCAGCCCAATTTGAAAAGGACAGATGCACCCCTATGTTTATTGCAGCACTATTTACAATAGCCAAGAAATGGAAGCAACCTAAGTGTCCATCAGTAGATGAATGGATAAAGAAGAGGTGGTACATATACACAATGGAATATTATTCAGCCATAAGAAGAAAACAATTCCTACCATTTGCAACAACATGGATGGAGTTAGAGGGTATTATGCTCAGTGAAATAAGCCAAGCCGAAAAAGACAAGTATCAAATGATTTCACTCATATGTGGAGTATAAGAACAAAGAAAAAATACTGAAGGAACAAAACAGCCGCAGACTCACAGAACCCAGGAACGGACTAATAGTTACCAAAGGGAACAGGACTGGGGAAAATGGGCGGGAAGGGAGGGATAAGAGGGAAAAAGGGGCAGTACGATTAGCAGATGTAATGTTGGGGTGGCCCGGGGAGGGCAGTGCAACTCAGAGAAGACAAGTAGTGATTCTATAGCATCTCACTACGCTGATGGACAGTGACTGTAATGGGGTTGGTGGGGGGACCTGATGAAGGGGTAGTTTAATAACCGTAATATTGTACATGTAATTGTAGATTAATGATAATAAAATAAATTACATTAAAAAAATAAATAAATAAAAATAAAACCAAAAGGGGGGATATGTGCGATTCACTTATTATTTAAGTATAAAAATCATATGATTAATCATAGTTGACTTGATTGTTTATAGTAACTGAATTAGTTTGTCTGATACGACTGCGTTTGCATTGTTTACCTTGTGAGAACTTGTTCACTGTGTTCCTTGCATTGTTCACCTTGTGGGAGCTTGTTCACTGTATTGGAACTTGTTTGTTTCATGGTGAGCAATAATGTCTTGTGTGTTGAAAAGGTGTTAAGAGAAAAAACTTCAAAAGTTCACATCGCAAGAAAAAATAATTTGTAACTGTATGTTGAAGGATGTTAACTAAACTTACTGTGATAATCATTTCACAATTAAAAACAATTTTTTTAAGTAAAATACAATAAAGTGAATCTTACAAGAAAAATAAAATAAAACCTTAAGCTTAAAACTAAAAAAAATAAAAAATAAAATGTACATCAAAAAAAAACACTAATAACCATGGTCAAAGAATATGAATATGTAGTTTGCAAAGGAGGAAATAGAAATGGTTATTAAACATGAGACTCGGCTTCCGCCCTCTCAAAAACTGAAAAGGAGTAATGCAAATAAAACTATACCAAGATACCACTTTTAACTCTCAGGTGAAAATCTATAATCAGGTTTTGCTGGTGGGAACACAAGTGGATAGAGCCCCTGTAGACTGTGACTTGGCAGTATTGACAAAATTCCTGAAACAGATGGCTAACTATTCACCAAAATTCGCTTTCCTCTTCCACAGTGATACCTTGGAAGCTGGGATGTGTTTCAGCAGGTATAGGTTACACATCCTGTGTGCCTCCAGACATGTTGCTAGTATTCTCGAGCAGGATATGAGTCAAAAAAAAAACATGTCTGTGCATGTGTATGTGTGTTTTTGCATAAATGGCCATAAATTCTTCCCCTCCCACGTTCATGCCCTGCACCATGACTTGGCAGCCCCTTCCATCAGGAGGAGTCAATCTTAACTACTTGAATGTCTTCTACCCTTGTCACTTGTTTTGCCCCAATGTAGCAAACATGACCCAAGCAGAGATGCAAAACTCCTGAACCATGGTGGCTCCCCTCCTGCTGCTCCCAGAAGCTTTCTGTTGTACAGAAAGAAGCTCCTGTCAAATGAGCTGTTGGGTGAGAGCTGTCAAGGCCATCACAGTACAGCCATCCCCAGCTGAGTTGCCAGCTGAACACAGATGCTAAGCAAGCCCAGCCCAGAGGTCAGCTACTCCCAACCAGATCCAGAACAGCCCAGCTGCGTCAGGCCAAATTGCCCACCTGCACTTTTAAGCCAGTCTGTTTGGGGTGAATTGTTACACAGCAGTACTAAATGATACAGTACACTGTTTTCTAGGCAAGGTTTCTGAGAACCACACATGCCCCCTCCATGTTCCCTCCCCACCATTCCGTAGTCATTCCTGAGATAACTCAGTTCCAAGCCAGTGGACTATCTCATTCTTCAGTCAGGCAAGCAGTGCCAACAAATACTTACCAAGATTTCACTTTGCCAAGTGCTGGGAACTGAAAGCCAGATGCCCTGACCTCAAGGAGCTCGCCCTCCAGCAAAAGGGGGAAACACATGAACAGCACAAGAGATAAAGAGAAATAGTTATTTCAAACCCTGATAAGTACAATGATGAGAATAAAGTGGGAAGGATGGTATGCCTTCTCTAAGTGACAAGGAAGCATGCAACACTTCCTTTTACAGACAAGGGAAGAGAGACCCAACCAGAGCAAGTCACAGGTGGCAGCTTGTGTTTTTCCAGTAATCCCATGGATTTCTACTGGCTGTGTTTCACAGAGCATTACAGAAACCAGGACAGGAAGATACAGAAAACTTGAAGGAGTCACAACACAACCAGGATTAGAAGTCAGATGTGAAATGGAGATTCAGTCGGGCAACTAGCATTCAGCCTGATGTCCTGGGACGGGATAGTTGGGGCCTGTGTCCAGGGGTGTGATGACACAGTTCAGCACTGCTGTGCTCTGCAGAGGCAGGTCTGAGTCACCTATGATGCCTGTTAGAAAGGCAGAAGTCTGGAGGCTCCTCCCCAGACAATTGTGGGATCCAGGGAACAACATTTCATCAACTCCATGCGAGCATCTCAGGCACATAGCAGTTTTAAGAACTTCTGGAAGAGATGGACAAACAAATGGTTCTTTAAGCCTCTCTCCAAGAGTAAGTCAGTCAGTGCCAATTTTTAACCCTAAGGAAAAGAAAATTGCTCTTGCGCTTGCAACTGGAAGAAGTAAGTGCCCCTATCCTTAAGAACACAACTTGACAGTGTTTTCTTTTATGCCCAACATAAAAAATAGAATGTGGGCAAGTGTACACAGCCGTCCAGCTCAGGCCTCTAAAACAATGAGTTGGGTTTGTTTTTGTATTTGTTTTTGTTTTTGTTTTGCTTTGTTATTCTAAAATAGTGAGTTTCTTCTTTTGGCTAAATGACAGGGTTAAGTAGAAGATGTAAAAATTCCAGTGATTTAGAAGAAACCTGGGCAGGAATCATCTGGGTTTTTTTTACCTTAGGAAGTAAAGCCCCAGATGTGGGAGCTGGGGAGCCCTGGGTCTAGTAAGACCTGCCAGCAGCTCCTGCAGGGTCTGGTGCTGGATTTTGTCAGCTCAGGTCAAGGGGCCCCAAGACCTGTAGCCTGAGGTGAGTTTTAGAGGTAACAGTGCCCCCTTCTGGCCCAAGTGGTTTTTAAAGTACAACTTGCAGGCGCTGAGCTGTTTTCCCTCTCTGTGGGTGGACTCCGTGCCTTATTAGCCAGTCTCCCCCACCCCCAAGCCTCCTAGTCTCCTTTGAGATGAGCCCCTCACTGGGGTCCTGGCATGGGGGCAGCTCAGGCACCTGCGGGTTTTGCAGAGATTGCTGTGCTGAGGTGTTGCTCAGTGGGGGCTTTTCATTCACCGTCTTCAGCCTAGCTGTGGGATTTCTTTCTTCCTGTGGAAAACCAGTTTCCTTTGACCAAGGCATCGGGCCTCAGCAAGTGAAACATTTTCTTTCCCAATTATTTGACCAGCGGAACTTTCTCTTTGTGTGTCTGTGTGTTTTTTGCTAGGTGTATCAGAACATGAACCCGTGCCAGTGACCATTGCCACATCCCTTTCTCTGTACCAGTTCCCCGCCGCCACCCACAACCCCGAGGATATATCTGGCTCTCTCTCTACTGCAGACCGTAGGCCCCCTTCTCCCACATCATCTCCCGTCCCAGTGAACCTCCCGGGGACTGCTGGCCTAGGAGGCACCTGTGGGTGGACGGTCTGTGGGATACTGTAACAGTCCCCAGTAATGGAAGAGCCTGTCTGCCTGGGTTCAAATCCTGAGTCTGCCCCTTACCGGCTGTGACTTTGGGCAGATGGTTTAACCTGTGGGGCCTCAGTTTGCCCGTAAGTACAATGGGGTGACAGTAACAAACTCACAGGTTAGTGACAGAATCCAGTGGGTTCATACATGTTGTGTGTTTAGGACAGTGATGAGCCTAAAATGCTCAGTACATGTTCACCACTATTCCAGCTCCTTAGCTTAAGGCTTAAAGTTATCCTGTGTTATTCTTGGCTGCATTTCACGTCCCATCCTCGAGCCCACTGCCTTGGAAAGAAGGAGCCGCAGATGGCACAAGTCTGTAGGGGTTGGAGTTATACAAAAACAGTGAAGAAAGGGAACTTTTGGTTTTGTCTAATTCCATTTATAATCTCTAGGTCCTAATTGCATGTGGCCTAATTTTTCCATAGGAAGCTACTCCTCTTGACCCAAATGTGCCCCTTCCTCCTTGGGTGTATGTATCTATCAGATGCTTACATAGGGCAGGGACTGGGCCAATTCCTTGCCTGGCACCCCCATTCCTCAGTCAGGGGTTCTTACCTGGGGTCCACAGACAGGTTATAGCAGTCCTCAGAAGTTGGGTGCAGAACTCTTTTGTGTATTAGGTGCACTTTTTGGTCGAACTGCTCCAGCCATGTAGGTCGTCATTTTCTCGGAAACTCCTAGAGGTGAGAGCATGCCCCTATACTTGATGGGGATGATGCGGGAGAGGGAGTTGCTGGTGAGGAAATAACCTTGTAGCCACTTCTCAATTTTTCATCCTAAGGTGTCTTTTCTAAGTACTCTAGAGTTAGCTTTCCTGTGGCGTCAGGTGTATGACCTCAGGATTATCAGCCAGTACTTAATCACAATTAAGGGGAATATGTAGGAAAAAGAGCCATGTGCTGCCTCCCAGAGCTGGGGGTTTTCATCAGCTCTTCTGAATTAGGCACACTCCCCATTCCTTTATTAATGTAGATAATAAGGAGTTGCTGACATTTGGAGGCCCAGGTTCCAACACTGGAGTGTTTTCTTTTTACGGCTCCAGTCAACATTTAGAAAGAAAAATGATAGCAGCTCCCCTCGGCACTTCTGAAGGAGGGAGTCTTATCACCACATTCTGGTAATTGGGGAAAATGGGGCTTGAATAAGAGGAAGTGGGGAGTGCTTCCCCCAGTGATAAGGCCTCATTCTTGGGCGCAGTGTTGGCCAGTCCTCTGTGAATAGCATGGCAAGGAGCAGGACCGACTGTGGAATTGTGAACTGCTGCTGTGGAGGCTAAGCAAGGCGAGCCGATCCTTGACTTGAGCATTCTCAGAGCTTTCTGTGTGCTGGCACGCACTGAGCCTCACAGACTGATAGGCCGCAGCAGCCGGTGATTCACTGAACATCTCAGGACACCATCTGTCTGCAAGGGAGACCACGGGACACCCCAGTGTTGTGGCAGATGCACTGACCGTACTGCAGGAGCCTGAGTCCCATCCTGGCCTCAGCTCTACCTTCTAGGCAGATTAGCTCAAGGGGTCGCCATCCCCTCTCCCTGGATTCGTCAGTCTATAGAACAAGGCCAGCTTTTCTAAGAGTGGGATGTATGTTGGGTGACCCCAGAGTTCTTGTCCAATGCCAACATTCTGGAAAAGACAATCCTGGTTATTTTCTGATCCCATCAAAACTAATTCATTTATTCAACAAATGGGTGTTCAGTGTCTGTCACATGCCAGGAACTCTTCTAGCCTCTCACAAAGCAGCAGTGAAAGCAACTGTGTCTCTGTCCCATGGAACTCACCTGTTCATAGATGTCTAGGATGAACAGCATGGCGTGGGTGGGTTTGCTGCCTGTCAAACTTAGCACCAGAAAACTGCCTGTCGCTTAGCACCAGAAAAGCCGCTTGTGGCAGTGTAAAAGGACGAGCCTTTGGACCTAAAGTCTGGAGACCTGGATTAATGTCCAGGCCTCTCCAACACCAAGAGTGGCTTTGAGATCAAGAGTCTGTGCTCTGAAGTGATACCACACAGTTCCAGGGTCTGATCTGGGCTCTACTGTTTGCTGAGACCTTGAGCAAATAACTTCCCGATACCTGTTTTTTCATCTGAGGGTAGGGATAGGAACGCAACCTGCCCCCAAGGAGATATGGTGCAGAAAGTACTTAACCCAGTGCCTGCTCCTGTTGTTCACAGTATGCTCTCTATTTATTCATGTTATTTGCACCCTCCATGGACTTAGGTAAGTCACTTTCTATGGACCTTGGCTGTCCCCTTCTAGAAAATAAAGTGCTTATTCTAGCTTTGTGTAGGTCTGTGTCTCAGACCCAGTTTAAATGTATTGGAACTTGGATAATTAACTCTCCTCTGCATGTAGACTGGCTGCCTGAAAATGTGATATCTATGTCTCTTTATAAATATGTATCATAAATGTGTATATCAGTCTACACATGTATGCATATGCATCATCCCTACTGTGTGTATGTATACGAACATCAACTTTTAAGTCCCCAGAACTTTATGCATCTGTCACTGCAATCTCTCAGCCAGCATTTCAGCCTCTGAGACATGCTGCTTTTTCATACATGTGGGAGTGCTCCAGGGTCATAAAAATCAAGTCTGCCTCTTTCCAACGCAAGGATTCTATCGCTCCTGTTGCAAACCAGGGAGATTTTACTTAATTTCCTCCTTTTCACGTGTTTATTTCATTTGTTTGACTGTTGCCTCTTCCTTCCCGCCTCCCTCCCCCTGGACCTACCATCAACCTGCTTCCCCCTCACTAATTTCCTTGGACAGAAGCGTTCTTTGGCTGCTGGGCTCCATCACCTGCATGCCATTTGTAAGGTTTGGGATCCTGGCCATATAACACTCTGGAACAGGAACCAAAGAGTGCTTGAATCGCTCCGTGCTCAATAATACTCTGATTTCACAAGAGTTAGCCCATTTAGCACACAAAGGAATCTCAGCCAAAATTTAGATATGGGTAGCTTTTCTTATTACCTTGAAATTAGTCTCGATTACCCTTAAATTATTAAAGATTGACCGCCATGCAAAGTGCTTTCTCCTTTCATTAATCTTAGTAACTGGTTGCATTTGTTACAAATCTTTTTCTTCTTAGCCAGCACATGATTCCTTCTCTGCAAAAAGGCTCTTCACCTGCAGTGCCGTTCTATTTTTTTTTTAAGAAACACTTTTATTTCTTTTTTTTATTATTTTTAATTTTGGTATCATTAATGTGCAATCACTTGAACAACATTATGGTTACTAGACCCCCTATTATCAAGTCCCCCCCACATACCCCACTACAGTCACTGTCCATCAGCGTAGTAAGATGCTATAGAATCATTACTTGTCTTCTCTATAAATACTGCCTTTCCCGTGTCCCCCACTGCTGCATTACGTGTTCTAATCATAATGCCCCTTTCCCCCCCTTATCCCTCTCTTCCCACCCATCCTCCCCAGTCCCTTTACCTTTCTTAACTGTTAGTCCATTCTTAGGTTCTGTGAGTCTGCTGCTGGTTTTTTTTCCTTCAGTTTTTCCTTTGTTCTTATACTCCACAGATGAGAGAAATCATTTGATACTTGTCTTTCTCCACCTGGCTTATTTCACTGAGCATAATACCCTCTAGCTCCATCCATGTTGTTGCAAATGGTAGGATTTGTTTTCTTCTTATGGCTGAATAATATTCCATTGTGTATATGTACCACATCTTCTTTGTCCATTCATCTACTGATGGACACTTAGGTTGCTTCCATTTCTTGGCTATTGTAAATAGTGCTGCGATAAACATAGGGGTGCATCTGTCTTTTTCAAACTGGGCTGCTGCATTCTTAGGGTAAATTCCTAGGAGTGGAATTCCTGGGTCAAATGGTATTTCTATTTTGAGTTTTTTGAGGAACCTCCATACTGCTTTCCACAATGGTTGAACTAGTTTACATTCCCACCAGCAGTGTAGGAGGGTTCCCCTTTCTCCACATCCTTGCCAACATTTGTTATTGTTTGTCTTTTGGATGTTGGCCATCCCTGCAGTGCCTTTCTTTTACATCCCTTATTTTTATTGGAGCATTTGATTAATGGTCACACCAGAGCACATCCTGACAGCCATGCTTCTACCTGTGTTTAACCAGCAAAGCCATCTGGATGCCACGTTTGCAACTTTGCACATCCTTGGGTATTAGGCACCTCCTTTAGCGAAAACCTTGGTCAGGGTGATATAACATATCTGGCTCTGGCACTTAAAAAACAGTATAAAAAAATCACAGTGAATGTGCTTCCTCATTATAGAATAAAGTATGTGCCTCACAGAATGTGTTAGAGACTAGAGAAAATCAGGAGAGAGGAGACAGGAATCATACGTCTCCTACAACCTTAGAGATCACCACTATTTGATTAGCTACTTCCAACTTATTTTTCTGTATACTTTTAAAGACAGTTGTCTTCCTTCAGTATGCAGTTCTGATGCCTGCTTGTTTGTGTACACCTTACATTATTGATCTTCATAACTGTTACCTTCCCTGGCTGGGTAATGGTCCATTTAGGGATATATCACCATTAGTATTTTAAGGCATCCTCCTGTTCTGTACCAGTTAGGATGTTTCTGATTTTTTTTGAGGATTTAATTAAGGCACTGTTGAATTTCTTTGGCATGCAGCGTTCAGATTCACCTTTTAATATATAAATCATCAGGGAGGGATCTCTGGGTCAGAGGGTTTGAATTTTCCTAAGGTTCTTAATCTACACAGTCAGTTTCCTTCTTACGAACATGTGCAACTGTATAGTACAACCAGTGATGTGGGGGCCCTGGCCAAGGTTAAGTTAATATTTTAGCTCATAGTGAAGTTTTACCCATGACTTTGATTTC
Source organism: Smutsia gigantea (assembly GCA_032199065.1). Taxonomy (NCBI): domain Eukaryota; kingdom Metazoa; phylum Chordata; class Mammalia; order Pholidota; family Manidae; genus Smutsia; species Smutsia gigantea. Next base: position 263,957 of record JAVSCE010022418.1, read on the forward strand.
TCTTTCATGGGACATTTTTTATAAAAAAGAAAAGGATTGGCTTAAAAAAAAAAACTTGGTTTAACTGTATGTCCTGCCCAGCACTCCTTCCCTGGGCCTCACTTTCCTACCTGTAAAATAAAGACTTCAGATGAGGTGCTATACCAGTCCCATCGACATGTGTGGGTGGCCATTACAGTTGGACAGTTTGACAAAAACTTCCTTTCCGGTGAGTTGAAGGAGGAAAGGCCAGACCCTAAGTTGAAAAATCATGTTCCATTTCATGGGGAAGGAACGACCTGGCCATCCCTCAAGTCTGTCTTACCAAGATGGACTGTGCGGAACTGCCCCACAAAAGATGCACTCAGAGGTGAGAGGACACAGCTCCTGTAAATGTGTCCCTTCTGCCGATTCCTTTTCTAAGGCGAAGCATTCCATCTCTTCCACAGGGGCTTGCAGACGTCCCCGCTTTCAGGGATAATCAGTGAGATCCTTCTCCAGGCAGGAGTCATCCTGTCTTTGTGGGATTAATCTCAGTGGTGAAATTGCTTAGTTCACCTTAATCCTTAGAATATTTAGGAACGATGACAAGAGAGTCAAAAATGCTCTGGGGTTTATGATGCAAAGCTGATTTCAACTTTGCTCTCATAGTGGCAACATGGATAATGTGTAAAAACCCCTTTAAATGCCAGGGAAATACCCCCATGTTGTCTGTATTAAAGACTTCAAGTCTCCTTAGCAGTTAAAAGGATGCACAATAAAAATTACAGCATGGGGGTAGTAAGTTTCCAGATCACATAAAGGCGAAGGAAGTGCATACGCAGGTACAACTTGCGTGGGTGTCACAGGCAACATAACAAAGAAGTAGCGATAAAAGCTGCGTGTGAAGATACTGAGTGCAGCTGCCACATGTGGAAACATCTGTCCCCATGGGAGCGGAGTCTGGTTGCCCCAGATGGGTCTCATTTAGCCATTTCATAGCCCATTGGCACAGAAGACAGTCGCTTTGGGTGTGATGGATTGCTTGATTTGCTCGCACTGCCCTGGCACCCACCACCTGGAGTTGTGCCTGTTCCTCTGTGTGCCTGTCCTCTCAGGAACACGGACCACCTGCCAATCATCGGAGAGCCCAGGGCATGTAGCACAGACTTCAGAATCAAAAGCTAGTTGGTTTGCAACCTCTGTGGGCTTCGCTTTTCTTGTCTGTGAAACCTGGGTGATGTCACCCACCAGCAGAGGCAACGAAGCATAGCGTAGGTAGTCGTTAGTACATCCTCTGGATCCCGGCCATGTGTGGGCAAAGTTTACCTCCACCTTTTATTAGCAGAGCAGGCTCCGCCAAGCTATTTAACCTCTTTGTGGCTTAGCTCCCGCATCTGTAAAGTTCCTAACTCCTGGGCTGTTATGGTGGTTAAGTAGGCGCCAAGTGCTTCCTGGAAACTTGGGCATAGTTGGCTCTGTATGTGCATTTGATGATGTCACCTCCACTGCCATATCCTTCTGAGGGACTTCAGGGTAGATGACTAATAGTTTATGCCACTTGGCCCTGGTGGGGCTTAGTAAGTGGCAGCTGAACTGTTACCATGGTTGTCCCTAACTCCCAGCTCCTTGCCTACATATAGTGGCTGTGGGATGGGGGACCGAGCTCATTCCTCCATTTATCCTCTAATCTGTCAGGTAGGGGCTGGAATCATTATTTTACTACTGTACTCACACATTCTAGGCCTTCAGGTCTAAAATGTGTATAAAGGGCAAGGTGGGAGGGGAGTCCTACCAGGGAAGCGCAGGAGGTTTCTCTCATGGCCACGTCATCACAGGGTAAGCTGAAGTAGTAAATAAGCATTGCTCATGTTTCCTTTACTCTCTCTGATTCCTTCTGTCCACATGAAAGGCAGAACAGAGAAAGTATAAAATGCCCAGTTAGGCTTGAGAGAAACAAACAGTTCATTTCTAAGACCCCTGTCTTTCAGTAGATGTCCCGCAGTTAAACATGGCGCCATCTTCTGTGCCATGCGATACGTTCACAGCCTGCAGGGCCCTTGCACTGCCTCCGTTTTGCTGATGGACTGTCTCTGTGGGAGAGGCAGATGTGCCTTGGCTGAGGTCAGGAGAGAATTGGTGAGGCTGGTGGCTCTCAACAGGTACTCCTGGAATCAACAGCATCAGAATTGCTTGGGAACTTTTTAGCTATTCAGATTCTTGGTCTCCACCCCAGACCTACAGAACCAGAATTCTGGGGGTGGGGCCCAGCAGTCTGTGCTTGTGTAACCCTCCGGGTGACTCTGAGGCATGGGAAAGCTGGAGACCCACCGAATCAAGCTGAGCATATCAGGCAGGTGATGCCTTTTGTAAGGACAGCCTAAGGCCTGATATACCTGCTCCTTTACCTCACTCCCCAGGCAAATATATACCTGTGACCACACAACTGGAGTGGTAAATTGAAGCCAATTAGCAGCTCCATAACTGCCAGCACTTGCCACCAGGGTAGTTGTTAGTAATTAGCACTAATGACTCTAGAGAGGAAAACAGTTATGGTTCAAAGACATCCCCATCATTTGAATTCACTCTTGAGTTTTTTCAGCATTTTCCTGCCATGTTAGTCTTTTACATGCAAACACCATCGCGGTTGGATGGATGCGCCTCCGGAGACAAGATCACAAGAGGTAGTAATAGGCGGTGGTGTTTTTAATGCTTGCAGGATGAGCGGATTCAGGTGGGGTGTAGTAAAAGTGAATCAACCTTTTGGATGCACGCGCATGATTCCTATAGCCATGTCGCAATGTACGTTGTAACTCTCTCCGGGAAGCATAAAGTGATTTACAGGAATGACAGAAATGGTTTGATGGGCTCACCAAATGACAGTTCTCTCTGCCTTTTGTGAAATAGAACCACAGAGAAACCAACAAAGGATACGTTAGCAGCAAGTCGACTCTGTAAGCTTATGCAAGCCTCAGTGTTGAGTTAGCAAGGTAGGTTTTAGAAAAGTCTCAAGGATAAGATTAACACAATCCTCCCAACTGTCATGAATGCAGTGTGTGCTAGGAGAGGGGAACGGCTACTCTGGAACCCACGGTGCTCCATCAAGTTGGCAGCAAGTGCATCTTACTCATTCCCCAGCCTCTGCAGCGCCAGCCGCTTCTTGCCCGGGGTTGACTCTCCCAACAGGATTCAGCTGGTTGGATTGAGTTGCGTGGAGCTGGACTGACATCTGGTTTTGGCGGTGTGGGATTCTCTCGTTCAGTACAGATAACTGTGTGCTCCACTGTGATCAAAGCTCAGCGCTGTGGAAGTTTTTGAAGTTGGCACACGTTTGGTTGTGTGGGGTCTTGCTAATTAGGAGAGGGAGCAGGTTCTCAGAGGGAAGCCTGGGTGTTTCAGCGCTATTTCCTTTCTTCTTCAAACCAAAAGATAAAACCAAGGAGGTTGGTTAAGAACTCGAGGAGGAGGAGGAAAGGGTGTGATTTAAAGGTTCACCTCTTTCAGGAGGCGACAGCTATTTAAAACTACTAGATTATTTGTAAAAAGTGAGTCTGGGGTGGTTCCCAAGGGTGTATGATCCCTGTACCACATCAGTGCAGAATTCCTGAACTTCGGTAGATTAGAGAAAACGGTCCTGAACTTGTCGATCAGAACACCTTGCTTTCTGGGCATTTAAAAAAAAATTATCGTGGCAACTTATACATAACAAATATCAATATTTTCACCATTCTTAAGAGTACCACTCAGTGGCATTCAGGACATTCACACTGTTGGGTAGACCATCGCCACCATCCATCTAGTCGTAGTTTACTAAACCAAACAGCTCACAAGCTCTCGGGTCTCTATGCCTTTGCAGAAGTTAATCCCCATCTCTGGGATAACTGTTTCATCAGCCAATTAAATTCCAACTCATTGTTAAGACTTCCTTTAAGTGTCACCATGGGCTAGCTACTCAGAGCCCACTGTATTCATATGGCGTGTGACTCTGTTATAATCCTCAGTTTCTTATCTGTTCATGACTTCTTGCTCTTTGTCCCTTTAGCCTGTGAGTGCCCTGAGAGCAGCGTCTCTTGCTCTAGTATCTCTCAAATACCTGGCTTAAAGTCCTAGTGCATGGTCTCTACTTAGTAACTTCTGTTGAGCAGTTTGCTAAATAGAGATCAGAAAAGCCAGAAATTCTGCTAGAGTTCTTACTAACAAAGGACATCCATTTGAGACCACACAGATCATTTATCTAGCCCCATTACTATTTTAGCTCCTCCCTGAGTGGAATTCTGCGAGTTTGGCCTAGGCAAAGAGGAAAGGTCTCTGTAGAACACATCAGCAGGTGTATGTTTCTGATTCAGAATCCCTGCTCTGGGGTGCTTGATCTCTGGCCCCAGGAGCTGGTGGTTTCTATGCCTGGTTGAGAGTCATTATCAGCCAACTATTGCTGGGTTTAAATGGAAAATTGTTCCAGAAGCAGCGGCTACCTCTCCAGCCCTGAGTAAAAAGAGTATGTCTTCCTCTGATATGAAAAAAATATTTTATATAGCACATACTCTATGTTCAAGGTATCCTGCAAGGCAAAGAGGTTTGAAATGAGACCCCATTCCTCCTGTCAAGGAAGATTGACTCTCAGAGGGGAGTCAGGCCAGTGTCCAGCAAAATGCATTGCAGGGAGTCTTACAGCTGAGTGAGAGTAGTTCCTAATGGTAAAGCATAGGGAATGCTGTTGCCTGGACCCACACATCCAGTGCCTAATATGCTTCAGGGCCCTAGGGGTCTGGCATGACCAAAGCAGTCCCTGGCAAGGAAGATAGTTCATGATCATATCCAGTGTAGGCTGACCAGGGCTTTGTAGAGCAGAGGGCAGGTTGCTCTGGGAGTAAAGTTGTCAGATCATCATTTCTAAAGCTTTGGTAAGTGAGTGAAGAGAAAGAAGTTAGATTCCAAATGACAGGAACCAAGACATGATGCCTAAAATGACACAATGCCTGCTCACCTCACATCATCAGTCAGCCTCTGCACGGCCCCCTGCAATGACGGGGACCTCACTACCTGTAATGCCTCCAGAGACTGCTGGCCTTCAAAAGTTCTCATATGCAGCCCAATATCTTCTCCCTTTGTTCTGGGTTTCACCCCTCACCTTGCAGAATAACTCCTTCTTTCCCAGCATTACCCTTCAGCTGTCCAGCACACATACAGTGGACCTCTTCTTCTTCCATAGAAACCTTCTCAGTCCCTGAAGCCCTCATGTGGAAACTAAAGCCCGGAGAGAAATTCATCTGCCCTATTTCACATGCCTTAGTGATTAGTAGAGCTTGAATTCACAGTCCTCTCTGCTGGATTCTGATACTTAAATTCTTAGTCACTACTTTTTTTCAGATACCATGAAATTCACCCATTTGTAGTGCACAGCTCAGTGCTCTTTAATATATTCAGAAAGCTGTGACCATCACCACATCTGATTTTAGAACTTTTACAACACTCCAAAAAGAAACCTGTAGCCATTAGCAGTTACTCTCCTACTTTCAGCATAGGTAACTACTCATCTACTTTCTGTCTCTATGGATTTGCTTATTCTAAACATGTCCTGTAAATGGAATTACACCATATTCTGGCCTTTCTGCCTGGCTTCTGAATTAGTGTAATGTTTTCAAGGTTTATTCCCATTACAGCATATATCCAATGCCATTCCTTTTTATGGCTGCATAATGTTCCTTTGTATGGATATGCCACATTTGGTTTATCCATTCAACAGTTAATGGACATTTAGGTTGCTACCACTTTTTCACTATTATGAATAATGCTGTGAACATTTGTGTACAGGTTTTTGCATGGACACGTGTTTTCATTTCCCTTGGTATGGAGCTGGGAGTGAAGTTTCTGGGTTCTCTAATAACTCCATGTGTAGCATTTTGAGGAACTGCCAAACAGTTTTCCATGGTGGTTGCACCATTTCTTAGTTACTGTTCTTGACTGCTTTTCTGAGTGCAGGAATCGTGTCAGGCTTTCTGGGCAAGCCCTTCCCACCTCATTGTTCTAGTTCAGCAACTCCCCTGGTGATTATGCCATTGCCCACAGCAGCCTGGCTATAAAGTCTGAAGGATTCCTGATCAGGTTCTTATTTTCAGAGCGTTCCACTTCTGTAACTTTGGGTTTATAAAGTATTCTTCCTGTGTCAGTAAATGAACTCATTCAGTGAAGGGAAGGATTCAGTGAGATGCAGGATATTAAAAATCCTGGCACAGGGCCTAGAGCGCCATAGGAATTTTTTCATTCACTCAGCATTCATACTTGAACTCCTACTATGAGCAATAAAAGCAGGTAGCAGGAGCTTAAGGGGTAACTAGTAAACAGACAAAAGTCCGCGCCTGCCTGCCTGTGTAGCTCCATCTCTCTGCACAAACTCCCTCTCCTCGGTTCACTCTAGAAAGATTGGCGTTCTGTGTTTCTGCTGTGGCTCATGCTCTCTCTCACCACAGGGCCTTTAAATGTGCATTTCCCTGTTTTCCTCAGCCAACCCCCTCCCTTTGGTTGATCCTAGGTGTTCTGCCAACGGCAGCCCTGTCGTCACTGCTTCAGGAGCACCATGGCAGCTCAGATCAGTTCCTGCTTAAACCTGCACAGGCACCACGTGTTTCCCCTTCACCGCACTTAGCCCTGCTCTCATTTTAACACATGTCTGCATTTGCCTATTCCCTAGTTAATGTCCACTAAACCGAAAGCTCCAGGAGGGCAGGGCCTGGGATGCCACTGTTCACCGACCTAGGTCCATATCTGAGACTTGTAAGCACTCAACAAATATCCGATGGAATGGATCTCTGTTCCTGATCCTGTAATTACAGACTCTCCAAAGTGACTTGTTTTGAGCTGGAAGGAAGGCATCACCTACATTCTGCCTGGGTGAATGAAGAGTCACTGTACAAGCTGTCTGCCACCCTGTCTGGACCACCTTGTTCAATTAAATATACGTATTGATGGTCAGCCAGGTGTTAAGCAGGTTGAGATTAAGAGAGACTTGGAGCCCTTCCTGCCAGTTCCAGGAAAAATACCCAGAGCACGTGAAATCGGAATTGAGAGCTGCCAGCAGGCAGTTTCAGGGAAACCAGGGAGCTATGAGACTCATTCTTCTTTAGCAGAAACACACTAGAATTTTTATATACAGATGGTCTCCCATGGGAGGGTCTGCATTTGGTGATGTTTTCCCCTCACTTTTCAGTCACATGCCCACTCCTGTCCAGTTTTAGGGAAGCCAGCCCATCTCCTCTGCCATAATAAAGTTAATTAATCCTCCCTCTCATCCATCTTCCTCCCACCCTGTGACCACCCCAGTGACTGATCATCACAAGTGCATGCATCCAGATGAATGCCCCTTGGGCTTGGCTCTTTTGCAGCAGAGATGCAGGGGTGACCTCCCACCCTCTCCCCAAGCCAGAATCTTCTGTTTCCTGTTCCTATTCTTGTGAGGAAAGCACCTCTCCCCAGCCCCTCTGCTGCTTACTGCCTTTGAAGTATAAGTAATAAACTTTCACAGATGGTGACAAGAAAAGCCTCATTAGTTTCGTCCCTGACTTGGAGAGGGCCCAAATCTACGTGCCTTCTGAGTCCGGCTCTTTAATGTATCATTTGCAATCCTGTACCTCCCAAGTCTAGCCCCACAGGTCCTTTGAAGTATCACAGCCCCCATCTTCACCCCCACTCACTTGGTTCCTCCTTGGGTTCCAAGCCCGTTGGTGGAGAGTGCTGGGCTGGCCTGGAAGCCTCCATCTTTTCACTGGTCCACAATGACAGTCTGCTCCTCTGCACTGAGCTCACACCCGGCTGGAAGCAGATGTTCCTTCTCCATGCCTGTGGGGATGGCAACTCTTGCCTTAGTTTAGCTGTGATTTTTCCATTAAGCCCCTCACTTGGATCATCTTCTGTGTTAGCAAGTGCTCAAGTGAGACCACTGATAATAAAAACACTAGTAATAATACATCCCATGTATCGATCATGCCAGTCATTAGAGTAACGGCTTCATGCATATTGCCGTATTTAATCTCCCAATCCCATAAGGCAGGGTGCTTTTATGATTCCCATCTTATGGATGAGGACACAAAGACCAAGGTTAAGTAGCTTGCCCAAAGTTACATGGTCAGCAAGGAGAGATTCTGCAGCAAGTGCTGTAGCCACATGCCCTTGGCCACCTTGGAAACCAGGGAGCTATGAGACTCATTCTTCTTTAACAGAAACACACTAGAATTTTTATATACAGATGGTCTCCCATGGGAGGGTCTGCATTTGGTGATGTTTTCCCCTCACTTTAACTGTCAGTATCATGGTCCTCCAAGAGTGTATCTGTAATTGGACAGGTAAGATTAGAAGTTTTGGAAGATTGAGATGAAGTAAGTGCCTTGCTAATTCCTTTGCTGCCTTAAGATGTTCCAAAGCTTAAATTTAGTGGTCTTTGGAGAGAAGCCTGTCCCACTTAGCACCTAACTCTTGGCAAAGCTGTGTGCTGAGCACTTGGGGATTCAAAGGTGATTTAGACCCACTTTCTCCTTTGACAAGCTTATCTGTAGAAGGAGAGAGACATGTATAAGCAGATTTATGTATTATCTTACATATAAACACTATGCATTTGAACATGTATTTATGATACAGAATCATGTGTTACATGTTTACATATCTAATACCTGTGGTAAGGCATGACAGGGTACTATTAGAACAGAGAGACATCGTGCTCTAGTAAAGAACACCCATGCCAACTGACTTAAATAATGACTGGATTCCTCTATGTATCTGCTGATGGCTTTGAGTCATTTCTCAAAGATTCTTCATCTTTGTCTTCAGGCCGCCTCTCCTTTTACTACCAACATGATTCCATCTACCCCTTGGGCTGCAGGTATCCTCATTCACCTGTGGGGGAAAAAGAGCCCTCTGCTTTATTCCTGTTGTGCTACCTCAGGTCACATGCCCACTCCTTGTCCAGTCATTATAGCTAACTGAGTGGATTATGCTGATTGCCTAATCAGACATGGTCCATACTTTGAGCAGGGGTGGGGTCAATCCCACCTAAACTGCATGGCTGCCACAAAAATGGGAAAAGAAAGGAGATAAGAGGAAGCTACAAGCACAAGCCTGCTACACAGCATGTGCCTTGGGTTCCCTCACCACATTCACGGCAGAAAGCCCTGGGCTTGGGGTCTGCTGTGACCCCAGAGCCCATCCTGCTTTACTAACCTAATTCTGTGGAAGACAGCAGGCAAAATGGCACATCAAAGAGGCTACTCTCAATGTTCATCATTCCCAAAGTCATACACAAAATTACCCTTAAAACCTGTTTTGTAGTTGGCTTTATTTATTAAAAAGAACAAACCTTTATGACCTTCCTTTACCATTCATCTTACTTACAAGATTTAGAGGTACATGGAACTTTTGGCTTTTTATGAAAATTAAATCAACTGTCAAAGGGAAAGATTTGCCAACCCATTGGTGTTCAGAAAATGCTTTAGGATCTGAGGGTAATTCTATAACACTGGTTTACTGCAACAGTAATTTTAACAACAGTAGGTTGCATCATTAATATACATATCCAGCCTCCCAGATGACTATTCTTAAGAAGAAAATATCCTAATCACAGCTCATTTTCTCCTACCAAGTCATCGTAAGGAGTTCTAGAAATGATTTTGAGAGAACAATTCTGCCTGATGGACTATTACCTCTACTTGAGGTTTCAGGAAATGGAATTAGCAAAAAAGTTAAATCCGACCTCTCATACTATAGGGCCAGGCACAAGCCGCAATGCCATTTCTGACCCTCAGCTTTTTCCTGTCTATAAAATGAGCACCTAGTGAGCCTTGCTTTGTACAGTGTAAATTAACTGAAATCAAGTATGTAATACTAAGTTGGTTATCATTCCTATTAACTTATATTGAGTTATTTAGCAAACCATTAGTAAAAAGTTGGAAGCAATTTGTGGGTAAAGTGAAGGTCCCTATGTCCAGGATTCTCACCTGTTCCTGGTCAGCTTGCTCACTACCCACATGTCATTATTGACTCTATATAAAGAGCTCCACTCAGTGCTCTAGGTGACACGGTGGTGCGGCTGCAAGGCTGCAGGAGAGCAGAGATGAGACTGGAGTGGTGGCAGCACTGAGGACAGAGACCGAGATGGCTGTGGGGGCAGAGACCCAGAGGCAGAGACCAGCTTGCTGCATGCAGACCCGCACTAAGTGGGATTCTAGTGGTTGACCTGCCACCGTGGAAGTAAATAACCCTTTCACCCCAAGAACATTCTACTGTCATTTCTTTGGTCACATTGAATCCATAGTGAACATGTCCGGGGCTGAAACACACTGGCAAAACAGAATTAATAATATATTGCATTGATATCCATGTCTTGTTCTAGAAGAAGAGTTCCTCTAATTTATTCAATATGTACTAGACACTTTGTATGTTTTATCACATTGAAAACCTGACAAGAATATAGCCCTAGGCTTCTGGCAATGATCTTATAATCATCCTCTCTACCAAAACACAAGCCTCTCTATTTAGACACTGTGCAGAGTAATTATGAAGCTGGCACTTACATAGGCCTTACTCCAGGCCAATCACTGGGAGGTAGGCATGATTATTGGCATCCATTTGTAGTGAGGAAACTGAGCCACAGAGTGGCTTACTTCATTTGCCTAAGAAAAATAACAGAACTAGGGCCTGAACTTGGCAGTCTTGCTCCTGGGTCTGGGTTTGGGCCTTCCTGTCTACTACCACCCCAGGTATCTCAGAATGCTTCAGAAAGAGCTGTTTTCCCCGACAAGGGCAGAAAACATAAAAACAGCAACAAAACAAAAACAAAAACACAACAAAGTCAAATGTATTATTATTTCCTTGCCGGGCAAGGGAATGCTCTCCAATGAAAAATATTTACTGCATAGATGGCAGAAAACATCAGGGTTTTCAAGCACACATGGAGGACAGAGTAGGAGATGGAGTTTGAAAACTGTGTTCTGGATAGGATGGAATGAGTTGCTAAGTTTGCACAAAGTTGTTAAAAACAAGAAACATAGTGCTCTGGCTAGGAAAGAAGAAAGCATTCATTTGGGTCCAGTTAGAGCCTGCCATGATCATGATCTCTTTACAGCTTCAGCTGTCTCCAACCAGTTGTCCTGAAATACACACTTCAGTTTTCATCTCTCCTAGGCAGGTGCTGCTCTGTGGGGTTTTTTCCTTTCATGCTGTGTAACATGTACTTTGTACGATGAACAAGACAGCCAAGGGGCTTGCCTCGTGGAGCTTAGATTTCCAGCTGGGAGGGGAACAGACCATAAATAAAATAAGCAAGATAATTCAGATAGTGATCGGTGCTATGAAGACAGAAGAACGACAACGTAGGGAGTGGTGTGGTGGGGGCTGGAAGGTGCTGCAGAAAGTCACAAACGATGGATGAGACGGTTCAGCCGGGAGGAGACACCAACACTTCCAAAAGGAAGAGGATTGTGAGCAAAGGCACAGCAAAGGTACAAGGCAGGAGTTTGTGAAGTTTGATGAAGAGAAAGGAAGCCAGTGTCACAGCCTTGTAGCAAAGCGGGGAGGAGTGAGGAGGTAGAGTTCCAGGCTAGTTCATGGAGGACGTTTTGATGAACTGGAGGCAGAGAGATGAGGAAATCAGCAGCCGTTCCTTGACTTGGGCTTAAATAGCTTTCCTGAGTGGAGACTGGCTCTCTCCCTGAACCCTAGGGGTTGCCTGAAGGCAGCATGGTCAGAGGATGGAGCCTGGAGGGGCAGTGTAACCACCTCTAATGGACTTGCTGTGATATCCTGGAGAAGCCAGTTATCCTTCTTTACTGTGATTTTGCAGAACCTGCAGGTGTCTTCAAAGCAGCAGAGGCAGGGGAAAGGGGAGAATCTGATTTCTGGTCTTAGCTGTAGCAGTCATACCAACTAAACCAATGTTTAGTTGGTAAGTTCCTTAATCTCTCAGAACCTCACCTTTCTCATCCGCAAAATGGGCATAATATCAGTTGAGCTACCCACCTGCTAGGGGAGTTGTGATTATCAGTTGAAATCCTGGTGGGAATGCAGTTTGCAACAGTTTAAAAGATACACATTGGCAAGATCTTGATGTTATTGATTTGGCCAGTTAAAAATACAATATGCCAGCTTAGCATTTAATATTTTGATGCAATTATCATTATGGCCATCTACCATTTACTGAATCTTCACCGTGTGTTAGGCACTATGCCAAACACTCTCACATATGTTAATCCGTGTCATATTTTACTGGCAGCTCAGCCATTTTAACCATTTACACACACCATGGAGTATCATTGTCTTCGGGGAATCTTGTCTGATTAACCTTCACAGGGACAAGGGGCAGGCATTGCTCTCCGCATTTTACAGGTGGGGGGAACTGAGATGTGCCAGTTAGTGTCAGTGCTCAAAACCATGTTAAAACCTGTAAGTGGAAAAATTCCAGATCTGCATCCAGGGCTCTTCGGCTTCAAAGTTGACCGTCTAAACACAAGACAACATGGCCTTCTCTTAGTAAAGTGTTTTACCCCTGCGGGTATGTTACACTGGGGTGAGCATTGCTGTTCCCAGAGTAACATCTTTTAGATGAGAACCTTTGGCAAGGATTGAGCTGCTGCTGTTCAGTTGCAGAGAGAAAGTGCCTCGTGAGTACTGTCCATTCGGGAGATGGAGGTCCCTAATCAGCAAATGGTTAGGAGAGCTTCTTAACTGTGTCAAGAGAATGGGCACCCTGATAGTTTATTAGCTTTGTGCAATGCAGTTGTGGATCGAGGTGCCAGGCTACTGGGAGCCCTACTTAAAATAAAGGCTCTTGAGACTAATAATATGATAAGAATCCCAACCCCCAAATGTCCTAGCTTGGATCACCTTGGGTGAGTGGTTCAACCTCTCTGTCCTCAGTTTCTTCATCTGCAAAATGGGTGTGATAGTACTGCTGGCTTCACAGAGTTGTTGGGAGGGGTTAATCGGGGCCACCCATGTAAAGCCCTTTGGCCGGCACCCAGATCAGCACTCTGAGTTCAGCTGTCATCATCATTAGGCTGAGAAGTCACGTCACCTCAACAAATGACACAGAAGAGTGTGGTGTTGGTGGTATAGTGGTGAGCATAGCTGCCTTCCAAATGACACAGAAAACACCCTGCCCCCAGGGATGTCCATTTGGACAGAGATGATTTTTACCAGGAAGGTAGCACAGATGGGTTGCTCCTCAATTGAGAGAGTGCGTGCAAGTTATTTGCTAGAGAACTACTCCTCTCCTCACTTACCTGGCCATTAAACATAATTCTGACTTTAATGGACTACTTCGCTGTGAAAATGAAGTGGTAGAGAGGAGGCAGCATGGTAGAACACATTACCTCTCAAGACGGGGCACATGTTACCCACTGGCGTCCCCTCCTCGCCTTGTGTACTTGCCATTATGCCAGACACTGTTCCAAGCCCCCAGGACAATATATCCCTCCATAGAGTAAACCATTTAAAACATTATTTTCCAGTTAAAACACAAACACATATGAGATAAAATTTAAAATGTGCACAAATGATTAGGTGAAAAAGGTCTAGTCTCCCAGGAAATCACTCGCTCACTGGCTCATCTGGGCTCTCCGGCCATCCTGTTAGGCATTACATTGGTGAAAGACTGCAGAGCTCCTGGAGTGCACAGCCCGTGCCTCCGGCAGACCAGCTCCAAGTCCCCACTCTGCTTCCTGCCTGCTGTGTTACCAGAGTAGGGTGTGCAGAGACTCAGTTTCCTCTGCTGTATTCAAGATGACATTGCTTTCTACCTCAGTGGATTTAGGGGAAAATCCAAGGATGTAGCATATGAGAAGGAAGAGCACAGCATCCAGTCGTTAGTTTACACCTCATATCCTCTCCCACCTTCCTTTGGCTTCACTTGGCATTCGGGAATCAGGGTGGGGTGCTCGTTGCCTGGGGCTTGGAACCAAGCAGCCCAGGCTCCTGGCTCTTTACACCTCTCAGCTAAAGAGGCTGCAGCTCGGACTGTAGAGGATGTCAGGACCTTTCCCTTGAGTCTCCCTTGGTGGTGCATTGGCTCATCTGTCACCTGCCCAGGGGCTGACCTGTCCCCATCAGTCTTCCTCTTGCCTCTTCATCTGCCAGCTTTTTCTCTTTTCTGACATCACCCATTTAGTATTTCAGCACTTCTGTGGCACCCCCTCTGTGCAGAGCTCAGCATCTTCTGCATCTGTGTAGTTTTCAACTATTTCATGAGAGTATTCTTGTCATTTATTGACCTCTACAGCCCATCAGTGGTTCAGCCCCCCCTCTCAGCAGAACTTTGCCTCGCAGCTGGCTCTGGAACAGAGTTCTTTTGCCCCTGATCTTCATTTAATAGAAACTCAGCCACACCTTGAATTCCTCTTTTCTGTGTCAGTTTGACAATTTTGCTTAGTTTCGCAGGCAGCACTAACCAAAAAGACGGAAGAATTCATGCTGTTCAAAAGCTTTTCAAACCTACCCAATGCTGGGCACAAAAATGGGAACCATAAAACTAGTGATTGAGTTCCAATTTCAAATTAAGTGGTTTATGGGGTAGGCAAAGCCCCATGCAGTTTCCCTGTTATAGGCAAACAGCTAAGCTCAGGGGAAATGCAGCCAACCAGCACTTTAATTAAAAGGTTTTGAGAAGATTCTTTCATCTGAAGAATTTTCTCTCATCTTGAAATGAGCATTCAGCATTGTCTTTTAAATTGTTGAGTCCTGGTTGGCTGGGATAGCTCAATTGAGAATATGCTTTCACCTTTTTAACCTACCCTTATCAGAGGTCTGTCTGCCCTTCCACGGATGCAGGGCTAATGACCTTGGTCTCTTCCTGTCTGCATGCGGCTGTATATAAAAGCAGGGCTCCTGCTCATGCCTGGTTAATAAGTCTTGTCTGTGTCTTACATAATTGTATGTAGTAGATGGCCAGCTATTCAGAAAAGAGCATTTTCATGCCCTCAAGCTTCTGAAACATTCCAAAACTAGGATGGAGACATAGAACCACCACAGCCCTAATAACAATTCTAGAAACTGTGTGCCAGCAATCTTGCATTAAGATGTGTACATCCTTTCAGCTTCCTTGAAAGCTGGTATTGTCCCCTCTTTATAGGAGGACCTTCCCAGACCCAGAGATGTTATCTACGCAAGGCGGTCTCAGAGCCATTGAAGTGGGAGATGTGGGCACAAGGCACAGTTTCATCTGGTTGAGCTGCTGAGGTTCTTTTCATGTTCTCACAAACAGGATGCAGGCAACGTAAAAGACAAGAAACATGGGACTAAGAGGGAAGGGCATCCAGGGAATTAGTGGTAGTGGTTTGAAGAAGTGAGCAGCAGAGAAGGCTTGGGGTTGGGGGGCAAAAAGCCACCAAAATGTCAGTAGTATGGGCTTGGAAAACAAAGAGTTGTCTCCACCGTAGTTGAGTTTTGAGAGTGTTGGAGGTGACGTAGTGGGGGAATGACCACCTCCAAGGGAGCACAGTGCCTTCAAACGTGAGCTGTGTCTTCAGTGACCAGCCAAACTGCAACATTCCCAGGTACCCAGCAGCCGCTGTCAGATTTCCTCAACAGGGCGTGCGAGGGGCCATCTTAACCCTAGTCAGGGACTAAAGTCAGGAGCATTGCAATAGCATACTGGGTAACAGTACATGTATTATAGTGAACATACAAAAAAATTCATGTAGATTAACAATAACAATTAGAGCAACAACTCATGTTTATTGAGCTGTGTCTGTGTTCTTGGTGCTATTCTAAACCCTTTTGCATGCATTATTTCACTTAAGTGGCACATCAGTTGTTGTAGATGTATGAGGTAGAAAGAAAAGCAGGTCTTTTTCAAATAAGGATAAAATGGCAAGTGTTCTTCCTTTTTTCTCCATGGTCGGGAAGCTGGGCAGGCTTCATAGCTGGCGTTTCATGAAAGCTTCTGGAATGAATAAATGAAGATGGATAAGACAGTCTCTGTCCTTCAGGAATTTGAGCCCAGTGAGATGAACGTATATCTAAATACAATGTATTACTGTGTGACTTTGATAAATCAGGATATTTGCAAGGTACAGGCAAGACCCAGAAGAGAAGAATCAGAAAAGCTCCAGCAAGTACCGTGGCAGTCAGGGCTGGAAGAGGCAAAAGATGAGGAAGCGGCCACATGTGCATGGTGGGCAAAGTGCGTTCCGGCCGCAGTAACACATGCCTGTCGAGTCTGCGCGCGCAGGTGTGGTGAAACTTCCGCCCAGCCAGCCCCAGCCATGCACTCCTATCTCCCCTCACCTGCCTGCTCCTCCCCGGCACACACCTTCACCTGAGGTGCACTGTCCCTCTTGTTTATCATCTCTCTCTGCCACTACAATGTAAGCTCCATCAGGACGGGGAGTCTTGTCTCTTTTGTGCCTAGCTCTAGTCCCAGGGCTCATAACACCTCCCCACAGCTGGTAAATGTTCAGTAAAATTCACTGAATGAATGAATGACAATTCCAAAGGATCTAGGCAAGTAATGTGTAAATATAAGGAAAGTACCCCTCCACCACCACCATTTTCTGGTCTCTGGCACCTGTCGCCATTTGGCTTTCTGTATCCTAATGTGTCATTTGTCTCTTATCCATCTTGTACTACAGTGTAAGTTCCGTGAGGGGAGGGATCTACTCTTGTTTTCTGTTTCCTCCGCTGCTCTATCTCACGTACCTAGTATAATATTTGCATGTAACCGTGCTGATAAATGAACCAATGAGGTTGCCACTGGGGCTGTGAATGGAGGGGGCCGTTAGGGCATTGGGGTGGGGGGACTCGTGGTGGTGGTGGGCAGACTATATTAGGCTGTGATGGGGATCCTATCCCAAGCCCAGGGCTCTGGTAGGAACTCTTGGGAATGGAGTGCTTTGTGAAAATAGTAAAGCTAGGCAAAGTGATCATATTTGCATTTTACTAGGAGAACTGGGTGTGGCCTGAGGGAGGCTGGGAGCATGTTAGAGCATGAGTATAGACTGGATTATACTTAGACTGATGACTCTCTGCATCTAGGAATTCTGCAAAAAGATCCCCAAGTCATGATGGTTAGCACACGATTTATTTTTGGGAAACGGCTCCTTAGTGCTAGGTTATCAGAATTAACATCGTCAGAACAGATGGTAAGAGAGCCATTTGGCTTATAGGAAAGGATTCTCTGTGACTTTTTAAATATTTCTGTATTTTATCTTGGTTAATCAGTAGAGATCTGAAAATGTAATACCTTTGAATGGTGCTGAACTGCTAGTAACCATAAAGCTGTCCTACAAAGCCATCCAGATGCCCCAAAAGTGCTTTGTGAGGGCAGCCCCCGAGTAAGAGCAGCCTCGCTCTGTTAGCCCTGACGGATTCTTCAGAACATGCCAGAATGTGACCCTTGTGCCCTTGGGTTGACTTTTCTGTCCCCCCGAGACTTTCTTTCCATCTCCCAGCTCTGTTTAAAGAAACTTCTGCAATGATGGAAGTATTTTATATCTGCAATGTTTGATAGGTAGTTACTGGCCCACATTGGTTATTAAGCACTTGAGATGGGGCTATTGCAACTAAGGAACTGATTTAGATAATCTAATCTATGTTTGGTGAACTTCAATTTAAGTAGCCATATGTGGCTGGTGGCTACCATATTAGAGAGTATGACTCTAGACATTTTAGATCAACCCTCTCTGAGATTTCACCAAATAAATCTCTTGTGCACCATCAAAGCATTTAAGCCCAGAACTGTACTAGTTACTCCAGAAAAACCCACTTCCTGGGAAATCAAATGGGCAAAATGGCAAAATCCTTCACCAGTGCCTCGATCTGAGGCTAATGTGAGTCAGGATGACTGGATTAAATAAGATTCTATCTGTAAAAGTGCTTCACACATTGCCTGAAACTCAGAATTTTAAATCAAGTGCCCAAGAGGGTCTTGCAACCAGTGAGTAGCAGAGCAGATGCCTTACCCAAGTCTGTGCTTCTCTCTGCTCTGGGCCAAAAAGCAAACTTACTTTCCAGACTTGAATGAGTTTTATCCCCTTACTCTGCTCCATGAAGTCACCTCTTACCAACCCTAGAACAAACCCCTCACCCTATGCAGTCTGGCCTCCCATCTTCCACTGTTGGGTGCATAGACTGACCTTGAGAGATGGATAGGCATGCTCTCTCATTACTCAGTTTGGCAGCTGAGGGGAGAGGCCTCTAAAACCCAAGTGCTCTCCAAAGGTCCTGACCTGAGTAACTCATGAGCCAAAAAAAACAGCCAAAAGAGTGTGTACTGGGGGGCAGTGGGGGGGGGCAAGACTTGGAAGAGAAAAGGAGGAAAACGTGCTGCTGCAGAGAAACCCATCTGACGATGTACATCAGAGCAAGAGGAGTCAGCAATCTCCATCCTCCCCACGGAGTGGGGACCGGGGAATTGAGCAGACCTGTGATGAGGACGGGAGGAGGCGCTCTCGCTCCTGGTGCTAGGGACTTGCATCCTTCTCTGCAGTCTGAATGAGCTGCTTTACCCCTGTTGCCCAGATCCGTGTCTTGCTCATAGGTGATAATCAATAATTATCGGCCAGATGGATGAACTGGTGAATGAATGATTTGATGAGCATAAGTTTACTTTTGCCCTAAAGCACTCCCTTAAAAAAAAAAAAGGTGTTTCTCCTGCAAGCTTACCGCAGTCTACCAGGACTGGACAATAAACTCAGGCTGTACTCACTCATCTGGGGAGGAAAGGAATGTTTGCCTCTGCAGTTTGGATCTAGCCTTTTGGTGAAAGTCACAGATACAATAAGAGCACAGTTCTATAATCCAGGAAACAGATTTGATAGGAATTTAGGTATATTCTCCTAAATGAGTTACGGAAGTTTTAGCAGCAGCCTTCTGTGGGGCTTGCAACCCTCAAGCCAAGTTTGGGGAGTGGGAGCTACAGAAACCCACCTGGTTTCATGCTCTCCATCAGAGAGGTGGAGGAAGAAGCACCAGGAAGTAAATGCTGTTAGATTGGCTTCAGGTTTGAGTAATCCCCATGGATTGGTGGAGTGTGACAGTTGCCTAAGGCATACTTAAGTAAGATTTGGGTGAATTTTGTGAAAATTAGCTCCCCTGACTTCTGGTGTTCCTTTTCTCCCTCTTAAGTTACATTTAATAGATTGGTGAACTTTCTCAGTCTTTCTCTGACTGTCTCTTCTGTTTAGTGCATCTTGTGTGTACTCCATGGCTGTTTTGATGCTCTGAGATTGTGGGGCTGATGAGCCAATAGACAAAATTAACGACATAATCTAAATGAAAACACTTTGCAAACTGTCAAGTGCTGTGCCAGTGGAAGGAGGTGTAATCATGTGGGGTGGTGGTGGTAGCAAAGACATGCACCCTCCTTTCTTTGGCCTCATGGTTCTTTTCCATATAGTTCAGATAATATCAAAGAACAAGGAGATGGAAGAGGTTTGGGGCATCGCTTCCATCCGGCCTCCTCCTGTACATAAGTGAGGAAACTGAGGCTCAGAGTGAGCAAGCCACAGGTCAAGTTCAGCCAGACCAGCAGAGCCACCTCTGCAACTAAGTCTCCTGTTCTCCCCCGAGGCCTCCCGCCGTTTCCCTCTGCTGGCAGAAATGCCAAGAGCCAACCTTGATAGGCAGGCCATCACCTGAAGTGGCTTTGTACCTAACAGTTCTTTACTTTTGGAGAAGAAAGTTCTTGAGATAATTAGGGTGTATCCTTCAGCGCCTTGTCTGTGGGCAGTCTTGATAGAGCAGCAAACTAGACAGACAGAATCCCTGTCCTCACGGAGCTCCTCTCTCCCCCCAGGAAAACACATGAATGTCTAGTTAGATGGTGGCACATGCCTTGGTGAAAACTAAAACCAGGTTGGGGGTCAAGAGCACCAGGGTGCCAGGTTAGAGGAGCGGCTACCGGAAATGGGTGGTGCGGGTCGGAGAGTCCTCACTGATAATGTGGCGTTTGAGCTGATGTTTAATTTGGGGGGTGTTGGTCCAATTTAAAACCAAATTCAAACTAATAATTTGGTGGAAATCAGGACAAGATTGTTACTTTTTTAATGAGCATCTAAGAGACAGAAAGTCTATGTATACCCACTAAAATGTTAACAGGGCCAATCTCTAACTCACGGATTACAGTTATTTCTATTTTCTTTATTTTTATTTCCTGAATCTTCTGTGAAGAATGTCTATTACTTTTGTAATAATTTTTAAAAGATCCATTGTTATAATTCATGAGGGGACTTCATTGTACTGAGGTGACCACAGACTGGGTGGGTGGGGAAAGAGAGATTGACAAGGGTCGCCAGGTGGCATGTGGCTTTTATCTCTGGTACAACATCTACTGACAGTTTAACCTAAAGAATTTGGGAGAAGGAAAGTAAAAGTAACTGTTAACTTTACTGTGAACTTAAAGTCAGCAAGAGAGTAGGACCTGGGCCTTATCCCACAGTTCTGTCTCTAGCTCAGAGGTCCTCAGGGCCTTCCTGCCTGCCCTTCCCTCCCCAGTTTAGGATGGAAGGGTCCTCAGTCAGTCCTTTTACATTGCTCCCACCTTAAGATGCAAAAACTCTGAGATGATGAGAAAAGAGGAATTTATCATCCTTTAGCATTTGTTTTGCAGAAACATTATTCCCTTTTCAAGTATGATTCACAATAAGATTTATTGAGTAAGTCCTGTTCCTGCACTTAAATCATGGGGACACTGGTTTTAGAAAAAGAAGATTCTTAAATAGTCATTAAGTTGAAACTCCTCCAGGTTAGTGACCACAGCTCATTTTTCTTTGTATCACCCACAGTACCTAGGCCCATAAATATTTATTGATTTTATTAGAAAACACTGTTTGCTAAAGTGAGAGGAGCAGTGGAAATATAGCTGGATTTTTAAATCTAGGGACATCAGAATCCACAAGTTGTCCATTGTCCAGGTTTCTTTGTGTATTTGGTGAGGAGCACCTTTGGAAGGTGTCACATTGACAGTCCGGAGAGAGAAATGTGTTTCTGGGAATGAGACAGTGGTCATCAGCCCAGACCACTGCCTTCTGCTGCTCGCAGCCACTGTCTCCTCAGACTTGCTCAAGGATTCCAGAAAGTCTACCTCTGTCGCCACCTCACTTGTGGGTCCCCCCGTGCCAAACCACCGTGATAAGACCTCCAGGCCTTGCGCAGCAGCAGTCTGAATGGGGTGTGCTGCCCAACAGAATTTTCCCTTCCCGCACGTCACCCCTCCAGATCTCCCGCCCTTTGGTGTGTCATTCCTGAAGAGGATTCTAAAAGCCAGTGGCCCACTGTCCTGCCGTCATCAGTTTAACAGAGTGAAGATAATTTAATCGTTCTTTAATGAGGCAGGATCTTCAATGCCTCCTGGTTATAATTAAGAGCATCAGCGATCATTGTTAAGCATCCATTATCCTGCCGCCGGCCCTCCTTTTGTTCCCTTGGCTACTTCCCTGCTGCACTCACCTACCTCCATCTGTCTTTCCACGCCTAGAGCTTCCATCTCTTGTCTCTCCTGCCCTTCCTCTACCTCCCCATCCTTCCACACAGCCCTCCAGGCCTCTGGACACAGGAACTCTGTGGCCACTTTAGCATGCCCTCCCAGCCCCTCTATAAATGTATTCCCAGCCTTTGCTGAACTCCTGATGGTACAGGGAAGCATTTCCATTAATAGGATGAAATCTCGGATCACCAGGGTGGCTAGGGAGTAAAAATACCTTCCTAAGAAGAGACTGGCTGCCCAGATTTGCCCTTGGGTGGTGGGGTCCCTCTCTGCTTTCTCACCGCAGCCATGGTGCTGGCCCTCGGGGTGAGGCTCCTTTGCCTGCTTAACGCTCTGGCTCAGGTGCGAACCACACCTGAGGCAGACCTGCCAGGACTCTCAAAGGGAGTGGAGTTTTGTAATTGGAAAGCGGTGGGGAAACAACATTTAAAAAGAATGCAAGAGACATAGCAGCCTAAAGAAGACAGAAGATGGAGGTTTCTCATGCTGCCTGGCTGGCTTGCTTGCTGCAGGGCCTGGGAAGTCCTGTCCTATCTCACATGCAGACTCTGCTTTGATAATTTCTCAGCACCACGTGGAGAGGGCTCCATGCCTGCCCCCACCATCCAGGATCTACTCCAGTGCCCAGCCTCATTGCCAGACACCTGGGGCCAGCTTTCCATTTTGCTTCCCCGCTCCCAAATAGGTACAGGGATGTTTTAGCTCTGGTTTCTCTTCTGAAGAAAGAAGTTTCCTTTAGAGGACATGACCAATTAATTAACATCTCTGCATATATATGTAACATACCCTCCTTTAACAAGCAAGAAGTGGCCTTACTGATCCAGAAACTTGGGGTCCCTTGAAGGACTCCAAATTCTTGACATTCTCTGTGACCTCCATGTCACTCAAGATTTTATTATCCTAAATGAGGCTGTCTATGCCTGACTTACCGATGTGAGCATCCAATATGGAGTTGCTTATGTCAGGTTTGCCTGCTTTTCTCCTCCAGTTGCTCTTCTGTTCGCTTGCCCTGGACTCTGTACGGGTTAAAGAAAAAAAAAATGGAACCCGAATCCTGCTAACTATGCGAGATGACGTGAGCAGGTCAGGAAGTATGGACCCACAAGGCAGTGGAGTAATGAACTTAACACCCTTAATGTTGCACGAATCACATGGTTTATTTTACACTTTCCTCTCACACAACACTTCAAAGAGGAGATCACACATATCATGGATCAATACATCTCATACCAGCCACAGCAGATGGTTCAAATCTGTGCTGTCCCAATCAGCCTCTCATCTGTCCCAAGGGATGTCGTACAAGCTCCACCTTGGGGGACGGCAATGCAGCAGAGACAGTTCCAGTGGAGTGATGAATCCGTGACCAAGCAATGGTGCAGGCGAATGAGCAGGAGGGAGCCTCGGAGCACACGTTTGTTGTCCAGCGTTGGGGACCTCTGAAACGAGCTCGCCACAGGCACTCGGTGTCCAGTGCCTTACATATCCAGTCCATCCGGGGGGCGGAGATAAGAGGGGACAGTCCACATCTGGTTCGGGCATTCACTGGTACGTCCTTTTAAAGTGGGGTATGTCTACAGAGGCAGTCGGCACAAAAGCTGGCAAACCTGACACGAGCAACTCCATATTGGATGCTTACATCACTTAATGCTAAGAGAACTGGTATGTGTTCTCTAGGGCTAACTTCCACATTAACTGCCAGCATTTGCCTGGGCTGGTGGATGCTCTGAGGGGCGAGGTTTACCACCTGGAAGAGAATTCCTTGGATCACCGAATAGATAAACTAATCATATAGCCGTAGTGACTGGTGGTGGTTTCTTCTGCCTGAGCATCGCTTTACTAATAACTATTTGACCAGCAAGGAGACGAGAGAAAGTACAAATGAAAACCTGGGAGAGTGGATGAGGAGAGGAAACAAAACACCATTAAAAAAATATCAAAACAAACTACTCTAGGGAAAATGTACATCATAGATGAAACATAATGGAACAGTGTTTCAATATGTAAAATGTTCCTATAAATTAATAAGAAAAAAATAAGGAGAAGAATGGGCAAAAACAATGATGTTATTTGCTGAGAAAGAAAACACGTCAATTAACACATGAAAAAATTTACTTCACAAGTAATCGAAAAGTGAAAAATAAGACAGGAATTACACTTGGGCAGTTCTATCAATATGTATGTATCTATATAGTACCAGTGATGGTACAAAGATAAGAATAATGTAACACTTCTCATTGGAGGGGGTGTGAATCAAAAAAGCACATTTGCAGGACAATTTGACAAGATGTATCTGATTTTTAAAAATGTTTCTATGTGATGTAGCAATTTCATTTCTAGGAAATTATAGGCAATGGCAACGAACAAATTTTATCATTACTTAGGATAAGAAAAATTTTAAAACAAATCTGACTTCCCAAATCAAGGACTTATTAAATAGAACAGAATAATATGAAACTAGTAAATGTAGTATATTGACATGAGTAAATGTTGATGACATATTTATAAATAAGCTATACAAGTAAGTTGCATAATACTTCTATTAATCCTATTTTTGTCAAAATATATACCTGTGTAGCTAAGCGTGGGGGAAGAAATGTCTAAGATTACATTCTAAAATTACCTCTAGCTGGTAAGTTTGCAAGTAGGTTTTATTTTCTTGTGTGAACTTTTTTCTGTCTTGCACATTTTATGCTAGGAACACCTTTTGGTTTATCATCAGAAATAAAGACAATATGCATCTAAAGTTATTAGAAACATGAGACTGGATTTACATGTAGCCTTTGGAGAATGTTTCTGTTGTTCAAAGCAAGGCCCAGCTCTCTACAACTGGAATATGGCTTATTTCTAGAAAATACTCCCAGGGAGTATAGGAACCCCTAAAAAGTCAGCTGTGGGGCACCACTAGGCTGCCGTGTCCTCCCTGAGCAGAGAACCAGAAAAATGAGCCGGAGATTTATACCCACTTGACTTCTCGTTCTTATCCTTTTTGATTAAAAAATACATCAAGATGTGAGATGGATGGAAAAAACCCATAAAAATTGTTTTACTGCATCATAAAAGGCTTAACATTTCTGACATTAGGATCACAAAGGGATTAATTGATACTGTCACTCTGCCTTCCTATCAAAGTGCACTCAGCTAGAAGAGCATCGCCCTGCACCACAGTCTGTGAAGCCACCGAGGGTGCCTGTTCCTTCTCCACCAGCTGCCGTCACCCCACTGTTCAACTGAGGCAGCCTTCTAGGCCTTTGTAGCTCCTGGAAGGCAGGGACAGTGTCTTGTATTCCCTGAACTTTCCATGTTGCTTGTTCCATAGGAGACATTCATTTTTGTTACTATTCCTTACCACTCATTTTGAATTACATGAACATTAAAATATCCTAATGATTTTGGGGAATAACACAAATCAGGAAGAAATCTGAGGGCAGTTTGATTTGTCGAAAGTAGGTTGTGATTACTTGTAGTCAGTTTTCCAAATGGTAGCTTGGCTTAGTTTATTCATTCATCTGTTCATGCAAAAAAGTATTTGTTTCTCTTAATGCCAGACACTGTTCTATCCCAGTGGATACAGCAGTAGCTAACAAGAGACAAAGGCACTGTCCTTATTCCAGTAGAATTAAGATGGGTTTATTTCCTTCCTTCCTTCCTTCCTTCCTTCCTTCCTTCCTTCCTTCCTTCCTTCCTTCCTTCCTTCCTTCCTTCCCTCCCTCCCTCCCTCCCTCCCTCTCTCCCTCCCTCCTTCCTTC
This sequence comes from Smutsia gigantea, assembly GCA_032199065.1. Lineage (NCBI taxonomy): Eukaryota > Metazoa > Chordata > Mammalia > Pholidota > Manidae > Smutsia > Smutsia gigantea. The sequence continues at coordinate 289,121 of JAVSCE010022418.1, forward strand.
CTTCCTTCCTTTTCCTCTTTTCTTGTTCCTGTCTCTCCTTCTTGCCTTCTTTTGTCCATCTGTCCATCCATCATCCACCCATCATTTACTCACCATCATCCTCATCAGGTGTCAGGTTCATGCTGGCCTTTGGAGGACACCAAAAAACAAGACCCCCTTCCTGTTCTGAAAGCCTATAGGGTCTAGTGAGGAAAAGAGGCATGGTCAGGACTGGTGCAGTAAGTGCTAAGCCAGGTGTAACTCCAGGGTGCTGAGGGGAGGCACGTGGGACACCCCTACCCCCACCCCCAGCTGCAGGTCACCTCTTTCCTGGTCACAGAGATCCTTGTCATTAACTAATTCCTGCTTCTGCAGCTCCCTTGTCCTGGAAATGCAACCTTGTTATCAGGAACATGCCAATGAATTTCTTTGAGGGAAATAGCTGCTGTATTGTTAGAATCCTTGATGTCAACCCCACAGTGAACCATCTGCTCCATTCTGGGAGTGAAATGGAAGGTGTAAGTCTCGGAAACGCCAAGGTCCAATTCCTAAGGAGCGTCCCCAGGAGCAGATAGCTGGCAACACCAAACACCTTCTGGTGCTGAGGCAGTGATTGGACTGTGAACTATTCCAGGAATTCCATTAACTAAGAGGGAAACAAATGCTTACTGAGCACCTATTAGATTCCTTCCAGGCATTGTGCCAGCTCCTTGCTATCTCATTTAATTTTCACAGAAATGCTGTGACAGTTTGTTATGTTTGCACAGATGAAGAAATTGTGGTTCGGAGAGGTTAATTGACTTGGCCAAGGTCACTCACAGGTATCAAATGGTAACACTGAATTCCCAAACAGAACTGTCTGCCCTCTTCATCCTTTTACAGTTAGGAAAGCAGCATGGAGGAGGATTTACCCTTTGGTCTTTATCTGAAGTTCTCTCCTGGCAATTATTTCATCCTACTTTGTAATACAGCCCTGTTTCCCAGACCATTTTATAGAACACAAAATATTAATAGGTGTTCTTGCCAGCAGACGCCTCCGTGGTTAAATACACTGGAGAAATGCTGGTTCAACAGGTTTAAGGAGGGAGCTCCTCCATGCCTTCAGCAGTATACGTCCATGGATTGTGAAGGTCAAAGAGGGACGTCATGGCAGGTATAGACACGCGATGCCTCCTGGCACTTGTGTCGTCTGGAAGCCGTTTGGAAATACTGTTCATTTAAGCATCCACTGAGCTTCTACTCTGAGAATGGCACCTGTGGTCTGTGGTCCGTGCTCTTGCCTCTCTGTGCATGGTGAGCAGACACTGCATTGTGTCCCTCCCTTCTCCCCAGTGCCTGCTAACCTTATCATACTTAACAAGTTACTCAGTATCTGAGTGGATGTGTGGGAGGGCCTTGACCTTGACCCTGAAGATGGGAGAAGAAATAGTCATGGACTGAGTTGAGGGCTTCCACGAAAAAGAAGTCATACAACCTGTGATGCACAAGTGGAGATGCGACACGTCAGCAGGGAAAATGTGTAGAGAGGTTTGGGTGAAGCAGAAAGGGGAGTAGTTTAGACTCCAGAAATCAGAGATCTTTCCCTAGGCATTTGGACTATTCTCATTGCAGAGAAATGGACTTGGCAAGACATCAAAAGACAAATGGTGGCCAAAAGCTTTAATTGTCCATTTATTACTAATTCATTGAAATTCTTAGTATCACCTAGGCCATAGCCGTACTGTTTCCAGCCCATTCCTTGAAGGTACAATTATTCAGCTTCAGCCAAGAACTGCAGGAGCTCGCTGGCATTTTGGGAGTGGTGGTGGTGATATATATCCATGATTGGGGGAGTTGTGCATGCCATGGACAAGCTTCTGGGGATACCTCTGAACCCTTTCATGGTTTTATGGGCCATGAAAGTAAGGTCTCATGAGGACAAGAGGCTTTCTTTGAGCTGTTTCAGAATACTGATAGACAACAGTTTCCCTAATCTTCTGTTGAACCCAGAAAAGCAAGTCTGCATGGTTTCTAAACAAAGAGAGACTTTGGGCAAAGAATCTTTAGACAGCATAATTATCAGGTAGAAACTTTCAACAAAAGGCCCTTTAAAGATTGCAGAATTCCCCTTTCCTGACAAATGCCAAGCAAATGCTTCCTTAGGAGGGACCCGTCGGCCTTGCCTTACTTTGGTTTCAGTACCATAATTGCAGTCTGTTGATCCCCTCCTGATTCATACAAGAAGGAGGAATGTATACATTCTAGTGTCAGGACCTTTCAAGCCTGGCGGGGGGTGCTTTTTCTAAGAATATTCCTTACAGAATCCCCTTGTCACCAATCTGTAAGTGAAAACTGTAGTTCACAGCACTGTTTTTTTTTTCATCTGTTTGAAAACTATCCAGTGATTTCTACATGACCTGAAAGGAAATTAAGGCAGCCCCTATAACAGGCTGTTTGTTCATGCCCTGGGCCATCCTGTGCTCCCCAGTGCCCTTCATTTCAAACAGCTAAGCTGAGGAATAACAGATGTATTAGTCTAGTTGGGCTGCTGTAACAAAATACCGTAAACCTGGTGACTGAAACATTTATTTTCTCACTGTTCTGGAGACTGGAAAGTCCAGGATAAAGGTACCATTTAAGTTTCATGGTAAGTTTCATCCTGAGGCCTTTCTCTTGGCTTATAGGTTATTGCCATTCTGCTGTGTGCTCAGTGATCTCCTCTTTATGCGGAGAAGGGAGGGCACAAGCTCTCTGTTGTGTTGTCTTGGAAGATTCTCATAAGGGCACTCACTAATCCATGGGACTGGGACTGCCCTCATGACCTCATCGAACCCTAATCACCTCTTCAAGGCCCCCCTCCAAATACCATCTAGGGGTAGGGCTCAACATATGAGTTTTGGTAGGATGCAAACATGTAGTCCATAATAGCAGGGGAGTGTGTCATAATACATCTACAACTAACATCACTACAGCTTGATGTCAGCTTTGATGAAGAAAAGCCTGTTACCCACACCCTGACATTGACCTTGTCATGAATCTGGGGACTGCTTAATCAATACCCAATTCTTCTCTGGGGTGGCAGGAGGGGACAGAATGGTAATGAAATGTTACCTTGTTTAAGTCATATATTCTAATTGCTACCTATCCAAACTATGGGCTCTGGATTGTGTATGGACAGGAGAAATGTGGTTAAAAGGTAATGGCTAATTGTTTGGTATATTAATCATATCTTAACAAAGCTGTAAAAGATAAATAACAGTGAACCAGAACAGACCAGGAACTGGACTAAACATTTTCTCTGCATTACCTCTCTCAAGTTGTGTACATAACAATCACTATAATGTAAGTTCTACTGTTACCACCTTACCTGATAAATGAGGAGACCAACTCAAGAGATACTCTGCTTGGCCTTGACAGATAAGGTGATGTGAGTAGGAAGAGCTGAAACAGGGACTGGAACCCTTGTGGCCCAAAACCTGCCTGCTCTACTGGATGAGGCAACATTTCAGAGAAAACTTGTAAGCACACTGCTTTACACTCCAAAACTCTGCTCCAGTGAGTAGACTCTACTCTTCCCTCCCCCCAAATTCTTGTCTTCTCCTCCCACCTGGCCACTCGCTTTGTGGTCCCCAAAGGTGGGGGTGCCGAGAGAGGGCAGTTTGCTGGAAGGAGGCACTCGTTCTCAGTAAGTCCTCAGATTACCTCCAGAAACAGGTGTCACTAGCTTCTTCTGTCCATCCCTCTTCTTTCTCAACCCGTCCTCCCTTGAACAAAATTGCTTCAAGATTGCAGGCGAGCAGCTGTGTTTTGGGTGCATTGGCTTCCGCATCTTGCCGACAGCTGCGTTTTCTCTGAGGACATCAGCGAACCCCCAACACCCTGTTTTTTTTATGCAGTCCTTATTTTCCTGTAAGTTTTGCTTGGTTTCCTCCCGTGACCACAACTTAATCTGACAGAGAACGGCTTTCCAGTTGCTGTTTATTATCTCCTAACAGATGTTCAAGGTGAGGCTCAGGATATCACTTATCAAGAATATAGGAGGAATTTGTGTCTCAAAGGCATAGAGCAAGCTCTCAAACTCACTCATATGTATGCAGGCAGAAGGCAGGTAACATCAATACACAAAGCTTTCCAAGTATAAGATGGTAGGTTTTGTGTCTTGGGAATTGTAACTAAGCGTGTCACCTGTCGAGTTAAGTTGCCTTTTAAAAGACAGGCTAAACACGATGGCCAAGAATACATGTCTGAGATGCTTTAGGAAAAAAAAAAGATGATTCAGATTTAATGACCTTGAAGTCCTTGAAAATCTGTGATCCTGTGATATTACGATTCTTTTGTACAAGATAGGCCAACCTACTTTTCCCTCCCTCCAAAGAAGTCTCGGAGACCTACTTTGCAGAAAACTGTTAAGAACATGATGTGTTTTTAAATTGTGGAGTGGAGGGACAGTGAGCCCTTGATATCAGCCACACATTTCTGTAAGAAATACGGTATGAATATGGAGGAGAATTAATTTTTGTAATGGAGGGCGTAGCCCCCTCTTTTCTTTTTTTTCCTCCCTCTCCTCCCATCATGCAGCAGTATTTTTCCAGCATTTTCCCTGTGCCGGGCACTCTGTGTACATGGGGCTGTAAAGATTAGGTGGTTTGATTTTGAAAGTATGGTATATTTTAATATATTCTTGTTCAATGTGTCCAACTTAGCCCAGTATGCCTGAAACGTGCCCAATTTAGCATAAAAGGGCCTACATCAAGGCCCTCAGTCACCCTACTACCCAGAAATGATGACTCTAGAAGACTCTGTAGGTTACTCATGTGTGAGTATCTTAAGGTAGCGTTCCTGTGCATGGGGCAGCTGCAAGCGCAGGAGGAGGGCGGGTTGTATTGGTGACTCAGATGCTCTACCCTGCCTTGCTCTTGGTATCATTATTTTGCAGCATGATGAACTCTTGGTAAGATTCCAAACGGAACAGAGTCCAGTCTTCCCTCAAAGTACACAGTAGTTGCACTGCTAGAAAGTTCAGCATGTATTAACAAGAGTTTAAATGTAAAATACAATTTTGATTTGATATGCAGGTGATGACTGACATCTTTTCCACTCACATGAGAATCTCGTATGATATTTGGAGATCATGAGAGGCGAGGGACCATTCTTGGTGGTTCAGAATTGTCCTGTGCACTGCAGAATATTGATTATCCCTTGACTTCACCTTCTGAATGTAGGCTATAGCATCCTCTGGTCTTAGCAGTCATGACCAGCACCTGCACGGATTTCCGAACTACCCCTAGGAGGCAGCTCTGTCCTCTTTGGAAATCACCATGCTAGAGATTTGAGAAGAAGTATTTAAGAGGAGAGAAGGTACTGCTGGGTCCTTCTGACAGACTCCTTTTGTTCTTCTCTTTGTTCTCTCTTTTTTTCCCTCCTTTGCCAGCTACACACTATCGGCGTTTTCTCTGGGTACAACATCCTGCGAAGTGCTTGGGAAAGTCTACAGATAACCATCATCATTGTCTTCAAACAGCATAAAGTATGCTTAGGCGTATTCAACCAACCAAAGGACCAGCTCTAAAATGACCCCTGACACTGACTCAGGAATGTCTGCTGCCTTCCAGCTGTGCCTGAATTGGTGGGGGGGTCTTCCCCTCACTTCCCCTGGCTGTCAGCCGAGGTCCCACTTCACCTGCTATTGATCATAAAACCAGATCAGTGTTTTCAGCCTCTCTTTGTCCTCTGGCTTGGAGTGGGAGAGAGGAAAAGAGCTAAGGTCCACATCTCCCTGAGTGGAAGAGTTTCCTGGGCAGTCCTGTGTTTGGTCTTGGCCAGGTACTCAACATGCGACATACTGGCATTCTTTTAGATGAGGCCCAGGGGAGGGAAGTGAGTGATGGATAAGACACAAGAGATTAGTGACTAGAGAAGAGACTAGAATAATAAGAAACTATTAAAGAAACACGTTGAGAACTTGAGCAGATGCTTTCTACATAGAAGCAGCTGTTATAATGATTACTATTAATTATTAATAAGATTATTATGGTTGTGATAGTAATAATGATAATTATTGTTATTATTGTTTTTACACTTTATGGGGTTGTTTTGGGACTTTCCAGAATCCATGTCTCATTGCTGTAAGGAGTAATCTTAACCACACTTTTAAGTCACTTTTAGGAGCGTTACCTTATACAGTCCTCACAGCAATCTGCTTAATATTCTTATTTTAAAGAAGTATAACCTGAGGCTCAGCGAGATTGGGTGAGTTGGCTAAGGCCCCACAGCCAGAAGACAGCTGCCTCAGGTCTGCTGACAGTGTTCCTGCCAAACAGTGCTGCCGTTGACTCTTGGGGTGTTTGTGGAATGAGTCCACGTTAAGCACTAGGTGTGATCACTTGACCAGACACGGGACAGAAGAGCGTTCAGAGAAGGAAGCGCTCACCTGGGATCAGCGGAACGTGACCCAGGAGTATGGGGAAGGTTGGCAGAGAGCAGTGAGGGGCTCTTCCTGGGAGGTGAGGGAGAGCTGTGCCCATAGGGGAACAAGGGTGCTAAACAGTGAGACCAGGCTTATTGAGCTGTAGGCACCTGTGGGTTTTGACAGAGAGGGGAACTTGGGGCAAAAGGAGCAGATTCTGAGGTTTCTCAGGGCAAAGACCGTCTATTCACATGTATTTTTATGTGTATATTCCCAGGACATGGGACACAGATGCCTGAAACAGCTTAGGAGCCTAATAACTGATCACTTGAAGGTTCCTTGGTCAGGTGGAAGCCAAGCCAAGGAGTTTAGACTTGAAGCTGTCGGTCAGCAAGAGAGCTGTCTTCCTTTTTTGAGCCCATTAATGATACTATGGTTTCTATTTAGCGAAGCCCCCAGCTCCTGGGGACCAAAGAACAGTGAGTGTGGTAACATAGGAGGACCGATCTGGCCGGGGTATAAGTCGGACAAAGGGTATGAGTCGGAGGCAGGTCCTTGTGCAGGCTGGGCTCACAAGAAGTCACTAGAGAAGAGGACAGGGAATGAGACTCCATGATACTGTTTGGCAGGCAGCCCCAGGTGATGGAGGGAACCAGGCTGTCTCATCACTCAAGCCTAGGTTTGAATCCTGCCTCTGTCACTGTCCCCTGAGGGCTCCCAGATAAACAGCTTCCACTCTCCACTTCCATTTCCTCATCTGTGAAAAATAGGGGTGGAGACATGCATCTCAGACAGCTCCTAGGAAAAACAAAATAATAATATACAGAGCACCTGTTCCCAAGAGACAGCCAATAAATGCTGTGGCTTTTTGTCCTTTTGTTCCCCCAAAGGAATTATTGATCAGAAGTTGGTGACTGATTGAATTCAAGGTCCCACACGTGTTGCCTCAAAATGGTTAGAAAAATTAGGAGTTTTGGGGCTTTGACGTATTGCATTTGAGTGACAGCCTCGTTGAAATGTCTGGTAGAGAGTTGGTGACATGGGACTGAAACTCAGATGCAATTTGATAGGCATGCCTAGCGTCAGAGACATTGATGTGGAGCGTCCTTAGCAAAAAATGAACTTTCTGAGGAAAGAGTGACAAGATCGAAACAGCGACAGGCTCTCTGGGTGCGGTGCTGTCGTCAGCACTGCCACATTTTAGGAGAGGGGCTGTTGAATTCTATTTGACGGGACCCTTCCAGATGTTACTGTCAAGTGTTGAGCTCCTTCAGATTCCTCGCCTTTCGCCGCAGCTAGCAGGATTGGCTGCACCTGTGGGTCACCTGTCAGAGCCTCAGAGTGACAGGAGAGAAGCTGGAGGCAGACGCTTCATCAATTCCAAGGTAGACTGAGCCACACCAATTTCCACAGACATGTAGAATCGAAGACGTAGGCTTTTGGTAGTTTGGAACTCCATCAAAGCAATTCCAGCTTTGGAATCAGAGCGCCCTTCACTTCTGTTGCTTTCCGCCCCTGTAGCATTAAAATTATCCAGAGAGCAAACGCCGAGTAATGAAGTCTGGGTCGCCCCCGTCTGTCTCAGTAAATGCCATTTGGAACCAGCACCTTTTCATTTGACAATAAAATCAATGAATGAAATATCGCAGGGTTGAAAGCGGCGCTGTACAGAATTCATTACGGGCAACGCTGTGCTTCCGTGGATGGAAAGGCTTGGCCCTCTGTACTTTCCTTTCCGGTAACATCAGCGCATCTACTTAATGAAATCTGAACCTTCTGTTAATCCTTCACCTGTATGCTTTTAAACTTGAATCCTTTGAACAAAACTCAGAAGGCCTTCTCTTTGGATTCTGCATCTTTATGAACGTGCAATAATAAAAAAAAATTGGAATATGCATCAATTAAAGGAAAAAGGGCCTGCTTAATTAGGAAAACCATTCATGAGATTAGGGGACTTTTTCTAATCATCACCAGGTCCCCTGTGAGCCACACCATTTCCTTTGAATTGTAGTTTCATTTTGAGAATCATCTCAATATGGAGCACGCTGAGCTGAGTGTCACCGTGTGTTCAGGTTCAAAGACAGCCCTAGGGTGAGTGAGCAAAGCAGGGTGGCCCAGGGAAGGAAGGGGGTCTCCAGTCTTGTTCTTGGATTTGCACCTACCCCTTGGAGAATGAAAGAGACCATGGAAACAGTGCCATTCCTTTAGAAGTGATGAAAAAATCGGATCAGCATGAGAGAGCTACTTCTTAAGGTGTATATGTGCGACAGAATGAGGAGAACAAGGAAAGATCAGGAGACTGAGGCAAGGGCTGGTTTTTCTGCTGCCCTTTGCCACGAAGATATATCCTTTCCATGGGAAAGTGGGTGTTTGATTTAAGTGAGGAGATCAGGCAAAGAGGAGAAACATCTGGGGTCAAGGTGAGGTTCACAGTTCATCCAAGGAGTATGTTCTGTTTAAATCCAAGTTTCCTTCTTCCTTTGAGAAAAACGTCAATGTGATGGCTGCTGTGGAGGAAACAGAGGGAAAGGAGCAGGGGAAAGCGACTTTGGAGAGAGACATGAAGGAGGGCATCTCTGCAGAGGAAAAATATAAGCTGAAAGAGTGCAAAGGAGCTGACCATAAGAAGGGGAGGGCGGGGGCGGGGAGGGTGGTGGAGGGCTTTCCAACAGGGTGGAGCCCCAGCTGGGAAAGAGCTGGTAGCCTTGGAGGAACACGAACTCCCATGTGGCTGGAGTATAATGAGGGACACACAGTGTCAGGAGCGGAAGAAGGACATGGGCAGGGGCTTGTTCATATAGGGACCTGGAAAGGAAAGTACAGAGGGCCAAGCCTTTCCATTCACGGAAGCACAGCGTCGCCCGTAATGAATTCTGTACAGCGCCGCTTTCCTTCTGTGTGTAAATAGTTTTGCAGTAGGACACTGGTGGCATCTAATCTGCATTCTGAGAACATCACCTGTTTACAACGTGGTGAATGGATTGGAGGAGGCAAGCATGGGAGCAGGGTGACTAGTTAGGGCCAGTTGGTTTGAAAGCACTTGCAGAGAGCGATGCTAGGTCTCAGATATATTCTGAATGAGCCATTTAGGTTGCTAGGATGTGGTTGGTGAGGGAGAGGAAGGAATCGGGGCTGACTTCCAGCTTTGTGGCTTGAGCGAGCGGAGAGGATGTTGTCACCGTTAGTCATTCTTTGAACATATGTTCGCGGCACATCAGTAGTCCGCTCACCTCTGTGGCGGGGTGGGGGACACGGACGTGCCCTTGCCCTCACTGGGCTCATGGTTGAAACAGGAAGACAGATGTGTCAGTGAACACTTCGTAGAACGAGACCTACTGCACACCTGGAGGTGTTCGGCAGAACCCCCTGGGAAATTTATTCTCCACTTCTTCCTCCCCAACCAGTTTTATTTCTTTTGTTGCAGTTGTCATTTCTGTTTTTGGTTATATATTCAAAATATATGACACATTTTCTACATGGATAGGAATGTACATATTTACATTCTCTTTAAAGAATAATAAATCCAACATCCATGAACCCATTATCTGAAGAACTATACCGTCATTCCCACCCTTTGAAACCCTATGTATTCTTTACCCCAGAGTTAAATGTTATACTGGATTTTGGATTTATACTTTCATGCCCTTTTTTGTAGTTTAATACCCACATGCCCAAACAGCATGTTCTTTATTTTGCCTCTTTTATCTTTATATAAAATGGGAGCATTCTACACACATACTTCCGTGACTTTCCTTTTTTTGCTCACATTCTGTGAGTGGGATGTCTCGGTGTTGTAGCATGTAAATCGGGTTCATTCATTATCACTGCTATGGATGAATAAGTCACAATATATCCATTCTTTTGTCACAAGTCACCTGGGTATGTACCATTTTTGGCTATTTCCAACAGTACATGTATGAATGTTATTTATATATTCCTGGGATTTTCCTGAGGGATTACACACAGAATTGGGTAATGGAATATATATATGCTCAGCTTTATTAGTGATTACTACTGATTTTCCAAAAGAGTTTACACTCCCACTCAAGTGATTAACAGTTCCCATGGCTGCCCATCTTCACCAGTATTTACACACTGTTTTACTTTTTAAAAGCTTTGCCAATCTCGTGGGTGAAGAGTGACATGCCACCGGTGTATTAATTTGCATTTTTCTGTTACTAATGGGATCACACGTTTTTAATGTGTTTATTGGCTGGTTGGATTTTCTCTTCTGGAAATATTCATATCTTTTACCCATTTTTCCATTGAGTTGCTCATCTTTTCCTTATTGATTTTTAGCCACTCGTTATTTGTTCTGGGTACTAAGCCTTTGCCAGTTTTATATGCTGCAAGTATCATTTCTCAGTTTATTTCATGCCTTTCCAATTTTTTTATGGTATCAATTGATACACTGAAGTTCTTAATTGTAGTGTAGTTTTATTTGTCTGGCATTTCCTTTATGGTTTGATGTTTTTTAAATTCACTTTAAGAAAAAAAAACATACCCTGGAATCATAAAAATATTCTCCATATTCTAAAATGTTTAGTTTTTTAGAAGTTTTTCTTTTTAGAGATTTTCACACTTAAGTTCTTCATTCATTTGGGATTGATTTATATAAAGTGTAGATAAAGTTTATTTTGGGTATGGTAACCATTTATTATTCCAAGGTAATTTTTCAGATCACCTTTCCCTCACTTATCTTTCATAGATGAAGTTGATACATGTTCATGACTGTGTTCCATTGGTCTGCTTATGAATCCCTATGTCAGTGCCACATTACCTTTGCATTATTATACCTTATAAAGGTCTTGATAGCTGGTTGTGTTAGTGGCCTCACCTGTTCTCTTCCCTTTTAAAAAACTTTATAAAATTGAACTATAACAAAAATACAGTGCATGTCAGCATAGAGATTATAGTCAATGATTCTGTAACATCTTACTACGTTGATAGTTAGTAGCTGCACGAGAGGGGGTGAGGATTAATAATATGGGTAACTGTTGAACCACTGTGTTGTATATTTGAAAGCAACATAAGATTGTATATCAGCAATACTTCAATTTAAAAAAATGCAGTACATGTAAGTGTATACCTAAGAAAATTGCCACAGTCTTGGCTGGTCTTGAGTATATGTCTTTTAGAATAAGTTGTCAAGTTCTATGCATGTACACATAAGCACAGACACACACATTGAGATTTTTACAGGAATTTTATTGACTCTGTATCCATAAATCAATTTGATGGGAATTATCTTTATGATAATGAGTCTTGTTATCTATAAACATGATTTGTTATTCTTTTGGTTTGTTCTTCTGTAATATCTTACAATCACATTTTACAGTGTTCCCCATAAATGTCTTGCACATCTTTTGTTATATCTATTCCTGGGTACCTAATATATTACAAATATATAATTTGCAAATATATAAATTGCAAATAATATTTTAGTGTTTTTTTTACCTATTGCTGTTATGTGAAAAGGCAACTGATTTTTGTATGTTGATATGACATGCAGAAACCTATCAAACTCTCTTTTTGATTCTAATAACTTAGCAGTAGACCTCAATTTTTGTAATGTGGAGACTACCTTAATAATGTTTAAGCCTGAAATCTTTTTTCATCTATTATTAACAGACATATTTCATATTTACCCTTTAAATCTTTTTCCATCTCTTTGTTTTCAAACTCTTTTACATGACTTGCTGGATTTTAAAAATTACCATATTAAAAAATCTGTCTTTCACCCAGAAAGTATATTTATCTAGATTGCTATAATCAATACAGTTGGTGTCATTTCTACCATTATTTTATAGTTCCTGTTCGTCCCATTTTTAGGTTTCTTCATTTCTCTTTTGTTACTTATTTTGGATTGACTATAGATTTTTATTCTCTTCCCATTTTAACCTATACTAGATTGAAAGTTACACACTAGGAATCTTAACATGAATATTTGACTTTAAGTCTGAAATTAATATCGTGCCTCTCCTGAACAATGTGAGAACATTTAGAAAACTTCCTCTAAAATTATATAGACCTCCTCCTGAATTATATACCTGTTATTCACACTTGTTTATTTTGTCTTTGTTCTAATTTCATTAACTAGATAGCATTGTTGTTGGTAGGTTTTAAAATTTTTATGTATAAATTTGCTGTTCTCTTTTCTCATCGTTCTTTCTCACATTTCAGACTTTCCTTCTGGTATCATTGTCCCTCCTGAAACCTTAAAATGTCCTTTACTGAGTGCTCCTGAAAAATCTATTTTTGATTTTCTGAAAAAATGTCTTTTTTTTTTTGCCATCTTAAAGGATGTTTTCACTGGATCTATTGTTCTAGGTTGACAGTCATTTCCTCCTGGCACACTGAAGATGGTATTCCACTCTCTGAAGGCTTCCCTTGTTCCTGTTGATAAGTCAGCTGTCTGTCATTTTTACCTCTTTTACTTGGTTCCTTTACAAATGTGCCGGTCATTTTTAACAGTTTGCTGTTCTTTTATCTTACGTTTTTGTAGTCTTATAGTTATCTTTTCATGCACAACAGATTATAATAAAACTTAGTGACTTAAAACAAGTAATTTATTATATCTCATGATTTCTGTTAGATATTCAGGAAGGGCTCAGCTAGGCAATTCACATTTGGGAAGTTGCATACAGTTATAGTCATATGTCAGCTTGGACTGGATAATTGATTTTGTATTGTTTGGAAACATACAGAATGATTTTTTTGTGTGTAATGGTGTTGGTATTTTATTTTTTGTTTGGATTTTTTTCAGCTTTATTTCAGATGTAATAAGGTATCCAACATGTTGACCTGATTTGATATATATTGCAAAATAATTAGCATTATAGTGTTAACTAACACCTCCATCATGTCCATTCTTACCATTTCTTTTTCATGATGAGAACATGTAAGAACCACTCTTTTAGCAATTTGCAAGTATAGAATACAGTATTATTAACTGTAGTCACCATATTGTAATTAGATCCCATGGATTATTCATCTTATAACTAGAAGTTTATAGAGTTTGACCAATATCTCCCCATTTCCTATACCACCCCAGCCCCAGGAACCCCCATTGAACAGTTCTAAGTACCATTCTCCTCTCTGTTTCTATGAGTTTGGCCTTTTCAGATTCCACACGTAAGTGACATCCTGTAGTATTTATCTGCCTTGGACTTATTCCATTTAGAGTAATACCCTCAAGGTTCATCCATGTTGTTGCAAATTTTACATCTCCCTCTTTTTTATGGCTGAATAATATCACATTGAATGTATACCATACATTCTTTATTCATTCATCCATGGACGGACACTCAGATTGTTTACATATCTTAGCTACTGTGAATAATACTGCAATGAACATGGACGCACAGGTGTCTCTTTGAGATACTATTTTCATTTCCTTTGGATATATACCTAGAAGTGGAATTGCTGGATTATATAGTATTTCTAATTTTTTTTTTTTTGGAATCCATAGTTTTCCATAGTGGCTGTACCCATTTACATTCCCATTGGCAGTGCACAAGGGTTTCCTTTTCTCCATATCCTTGTCAACACTTGTTAATATCTTGTCTTTTTTATGATAGCCATTCCAACAGATGTGAGGTGATATAGCTCACTGTGGTTTTGATTTGCATTCCTCTGATGATTTGTGAGGTAGAGCACGTTCCCTGTACCCATTGGCTACTTGTATGTCTTCTCTGGAAAAAAAAAAGTCTATTCCGTTCCTCTGCCCATTGTTGAATTGGATTTTTTTGTTGTTGCTGAGTTGTATGATGTATTTTTGTATATTAACCCCTTTTCAGATACATGATTTACAAATATTTTCTCCCATTCTGTAGGTTTCCTTTTCATTTTGTTTATGGTTTCTTTTGCTTTACAGAAGCTGTTTGATCCAGTCCTACTCATTAATTTTTGCCTTTGCTGTTTGTGTTTTTGATGTCATACCCAAAAATCTTTGCCAAGACCAATGTCAAAGAACTTTTCCCTAGTGTTTTCTTTTGGGAGTTAAAAATTTTCTGTTTTTCATATCTGATAAAGGGTTGACATCCAAAATATATAAAGAACTCATGCACCTTAACAAACAGAAAGCAAATAATCCAATTAAGAAATGGGCAGAGGACATGAATAGACACTTCTCCAAAGAAGAAATTCAGATGGCCAACAGGCACATGAAAAGATGCTCCACATCGCTAATCATCAGAGAAATGCAGATTAAAACCACAATGAGATATCACCTCACACCAGTGAGGATGGCCAACATCCAAAACACAAACAACAACAAATGTTGGCGAGGATGTGGAGAAAAGGGAACCCTCCTACACTGCTGGTGGGACTGCAAATTAGTTCAACCATTGTGGAAAGCAGTATGGAGGTTCCTCAAAAAACTCAAAATAGAAATACCATTTGACCCAGGAATTCCACTCCTAGGAATTTACCCTAAGAATGCAGCAGCCCAATTTGAAAAGGACAGATGCACCCCTATGTTTATTGCAGAACTATTTACAATAGCCAAGAAATGGAAGCAACCTAAGTGTCCATCAGTAGATGAATGGATAAAGAAGAGTGGTACATATACACAATGGAATATTATTCAGCCATAAGAAGAAAACAAATCCTACCATTTGCAACAACATGGATGGAGCTAGAGGGTATTATGCTCAGTGAAATAAGCCAAGCCGAAAAAGACAAGTATCAAATGATTTCACTCATATGTGGAGTATAAGAACAAAGAAAAAATACTGAAGGAACAAAACAGCAGCAGACTCACAGAACCCAAGAACGGACTAATAGTTACCAAAGGGAAAGGGACTGGGGAAGATGGGCGGGAAGGGAGGGATAAGAGGGAAAAAGGGGCATTACGATTAGCAAATGTAATGTTGGGGGGGCACGGGGAGGGCAGTACAACTCAGAGAAGACAAGTAGTGATTCTATAGCATCTCACTACGCTGATGGACAGTGACTGTAATGGGGTTGGTGGGGGGGACCTGATGAAGGGGTAGTTTAATAATCGTAATATTGCACATGTAATTGTAAATTAATGATAAAATAAATTATATTAAAAAAAAATTTCTGTTTTTATATTTAAGTCTTTTATCCATTTTGAGTTCATTTTTGTGAGTGCTGTAAGACAGGGATCTGATTTCATTCTTCTGCATGTGGTTATCCAATTTTCCCATCACCATTTATTGAAGACACTGGGTAATTGACTTTTAAGATAATTGACTTTTAAGGTATACTCACATAGCTGGCAAGCTGGTGTCTGCTGCAGGCTCAGGGCTCCATTTTCCCTTTATGGAGGCCCTCTCCACAATGCATTCTGAGTGTTCCACATGATGTGGAGACTGGCGTCTCAAAGTGAGCCCACCCGAGGTGAGGGTCACTGAAATGAATCATACAATGAGAAGTAGACTACACTCTACCTTTTTACAGAAAGACAATGGGAGAATTTGGGGATACATTTTAAAACCACCGCCTAGTTCCCGTTATTTGTTTAAATAGATCTGTCTTATGTTCTGCTTATAATAATTCCAAAAATCAGTCTTTTGGGGTCCAATTCACTGTTACTTCTGCAGGGTTTCTTTCCTGATAGATTCTGTGACTGTGTGTATATGTGCATGCACACCCCTGTTCCTTAGAAACTTATCTTTGGGAAGTCTTTGATGCCAGGTCTCAAAATACAGTCATCCAGAGAGGATTCGTATTTGTTTCTGCCAAGCAGCAAGTCTCACAATAGTTTTCAGGCCAAAAAGATAGCTATGAATTCTGGCTTGAGGACGGGCCTACAATTAAGAATTCTCAACACAAGCCTCTTTACAACCCAAAGCCAAGACAGACAAATTTTCTTACCTTCTTCTACAGAGCTGGCTTTTTACTCCATCACCCACCTCCAGAGGTATGACTTTTAGAGGGATCCTGGCTTTATGCTTTGTTCTCTAGGCTGCTTTTTCATACTTCTGGCTTGTCTCCTTTTCCTGTGTTTGGCTCATGAAGACCAGTGTTTAATGATGCTACTGATAGGCAGGTTCCCCACCTCAGGTACTGCCTTCAGCTTGCTTACCTCCCTGGATTTATGCTTTCTTACCAGTTTTCTTTACCCAGTCTGAGGATTTGCCTATGCTCTGGCCTGCTCATCTTTCTACTTTTGCACACACGTGTGCATATATACAGTTGACTCTTGAACAACATGGGTGTGAACTGTGCAGGTCCAGTTATACATGGGCTTTTTTTTCCAAAAAATTGGAAGATCTTTTGGAGATATGCAACAATTTGAGAAAAAATTTCTTTCCCCAAGCTTACTTTAATGTAAGCATACAGTGTATAATACATATAATATGCAAAATATGTGTTAATTGGCCTGTTTATGTTATCAGTCAGGCTGACAGTCAACAGTAGGCTATTAGTTAAGTTTCGGGGGTGTCAAAAGTAACATGCAGATTTTCAACTGTGCAGGGGTTTGGCAACCCTAACCCTATGCTGTTCAAGGGTTAACTGTTCATACATTTTTTTTTTAATCCAGCATTTTAAAGTGTTTTCTACCAAGGTTTTGTTTTGTTTTCCAGGATATGTTAGCCACCATTATTTAGATACTGATGTCCCTAGAGAGCTCTTTAACAATACAAATTCCCAACCCAGATTTAGCAGATGAGAACCTCCTGAGATGAGGTCCAAATACTTGTACTTTTAAAAAACTTCCCCCAGAGGATCCAGATCCAGCTGCTGCTAAGAGAGAATTATTATAATGAAGACATGGTCCAGAAGCAATGGACACGAGAGCTAAATTTGGTTCATGAAGTTGGAGAAGGCTTTATTGAGGAGGAAACTGCCCTTTACCCTTTTTGTATATTCCTTCTCATCCTCTTACTGCTGCAGTCAGCTTTATGGTATGTAAGCACCCAAAATCAGCATCATTCCATGTATCTGAAGGCCTCTGGGGAATGTGCAAAGCCGTCTTCTTACCACGTGTGTATGAAGATCTTGCGACCTGGCCTGCCTTGCAGCGTGAGGTTGCCCAGCACTTGCTAAATACCTTTCCACACACCTGCCCAATGAATGGGCTCAGAGCCACCAGTAGTCCAGCTTACAGAGCAGGAACCCACCTGCAATGTTCTCTGGTTATGTTGAGGGTGTGGAGTGTGTTGTCTGAGCCCGACAGGTGCAGCGTGAAAGTCAGAATGTCAGCTATACCAGCTGGGCAAGGAGGATTCTGTACAGGAAACAACTTTTAGGTCAGATCTCATTCTTGCTCGTTCTTGAGCTGTACCAAACCTGGTGATGTTGAAAGAGTTTTGTTTGACTCTACTCTTTGCCAGCCTGTAAAAGGCTTTCACTGTGGACGACTTCCTGAGAACTGCATTGAGAGTAGATGTCAAACAGTTCACTAGGCATGCATATCTGGAGTCATGAAGACCTAGGTTTGAATCCCAGCTCTATAGCTTATTAGTAGCAGACCAGACACAGGGATTCCCATTTCTCTAAGCCTCAGTTTCCATTTCTGTGAAATGGAGGGTAATACTATTTGTCTCCTAATGTTATTGGAAAATGAACTTTAAGTGCCCTTGTACAATGTCTGTGGGACACTTCTGTTTGCTATTTTTGCTGCTATTGTTATGGTTCTTAAAATCCTTAAGGAATAAATAGGGCAAGGATTATTTTCGTTTTCTTCTTCTGTATAGCAAATTTGATGCCCACTAACTTCTGCATACAAGTCAAGACCAGACTTCTGTACTACACTGACTCCAGTCTGCCTTTCCAGATTTAGTACCTAATAATAACAAAAAGATCACAGATCATTTATTGAACAGTTCTAAGTACCATCCACCAACCTAGATAGGTTACATATATTATCTCTAGCCTTTACAATAGCCTGCAAGTTAACATTTTATTGACTCATGACAAAGAGCAAACTGAAGCCCAGAGGGTGAAGGGTAAAGGAAGGATATCTCAAGGTTACATGGGTGGCCAGTGGCCCAGCTGGGTCGTGAAACCAGGATTGTGCTATTTTCATGGTGCATACAGCCTCCCCTTCACCATACATGTCTCTGTATGATTGCTGTGTTCAAGGCCTTTCCTCAGCCAGGAATGGCCTTTGGCCTCCTACCCTGCCCACCAAAACTATATTCATTCAGTTGTTTATTCCTTCCACTCAACCAGTTTGAGAGCTAGGGCCTTCCTCTGGCTCCCTCAATTGCAAAGAATCACTCTCCTGCAATATTTTCATGAGACTTTAGGTTCTATTTTGGGGACATTTGATACTGTCTTGTGTCTCTTATGCACATAAATGTTTCCTGTACTTATTTGTAATGTGTTTGAAGTCAGCAATTATGTCTTCCTCACTTTTTTCTTTAACAAGAACCATCCATTACATTTTCTAGTTGTCCTTTAAATGTTTATTGAGTTAAAGAGTAAAAATTCTGTCCAGAAAGATTGTTGTTAGGGACCTTCTTTGGTATGCTTGTCCTTAAATCTTCAGTGAGGCTTTTCAAGGGATTGTTGGTGGAGGATGAAGTCAGCACACTTCTGCCTAGTGCTTAACTTGGTTGATAGCTACGCAGGCTCCCAAATTGCAAGTAAAGGAGCTTCTGTCTACTCAAGCTTTGTGCGTTGCAGAAATTTATCTGACTTGGTCAGATGGCCTGTTCCCAGTCTAGAGCTTTCTCTCTCCTCCTTTGGCTTCTTCATTCTCACCTGGCACATTATTCCAAATCTATAAAAGGTGACTGGACAAGCATGTTGAGTTGTATTAGCTTACAGCGGCAGCCGCTCCCACATACAAGCTCTTAAAATGATGCATCACGAAGAGCTCCATAGTTACTGGGTCACTATCAGTAAAAACTTGCCTAAGGGAAGTGGAATCAGAATTTCTCAGGGGCTAAAAGGTTGCATTTGTAACCGGTTCTTCCATTTCTCCAATGCCTTTCATTCAAAGACACTTTAGTAGAAAGTTAATTGACATGGGAAACATCAAGTACAGAAGCGGAAAGCCAACTTTATAACGTGTTTGGGATTATGCCACACTTCGATTGGACATGGACTGAGAAGTCGCAGGCAAACCCATAACTTTGAAACTGACAATGATAGGTCCAAAATCTTCCTGTCTCTAAGAAAGATTAAAAGTACGCCAAGTGGGGGGTATCAATTCAACTAAGAAGGTATGTCAGAGCCCATAGGTCATATGAGAGATTTTTTGGTATAGATGATTTGGTGATTGTGTCTAGGTCTTTAACAGCAATGAAGTAATTGACAGCTATGGATTCCTAGACTGTCGGAACTTAGTGGACCTTTGGGGTTATTTTGTGAAAATATTTCACAAAAGTGGAGTTGCAGGTCTCAGAACCATTGGGCCTGGCCTGGAACTCAGGTCTCTTGCTGCTTGTTTCAAATTCTGTCTTTAGTAATTATTGATGCCATCCCAAAGATAGCCATAACATAGGGAGAAAATGATGTGCGAACCCATCAGTCCTAGAAATGGAGGTGTTTTAGAGCCACAGGCTTTCCTTTGAGTTGGAGTCCACTGATTAGTGTTATATGGCATTTTTTTTACATAGCCTCCACGCATAATGTTATTCCCACAGTTATTTAAAGCAGAGTTAGTATTTAAAGATATTCTTCAAGTACAGGAATACAGAATGCAACCAGATTTTTATTACTTTTCTGAGCTGCCTAATAACGATAGCCATTTTTTAGCAAGTCACCATTATCAAATCTTTCTCACAATTTCAGTTTAGTTTTCAGAGAAAACTCTCTTTTCACACTCATAATTAATCCATTTACATAATATTTATTTAGCATACTTAATTGTAGCAACAAGAATGGGCATAAACAGGTTTTGGAGTAACCACAAGTCACTTCTGGTAAACACACAGCCGAATGGTGGAAAGAGGGAGTGTATAGACACTGCAGAACCTCTCCTAGGGAGCTTCATTCTGCATGCCTCAGGCATCAGTCAATATAGACATACTTCTGGAAAAGGAAGGAAGGACGGGCAGGAGGCCCTCAGGTCATTCCAATCCATTCCCTTCTTGTATAGTCTCAGGAAAGAAAGAAAGGTGGCCTGGTCAAGTCTTACAAACATACTTGTACAGACCGTCTGTCAAACCACACATACAGCACCTACTGGGAGCCAGCTCTTCCTTGGGATCGCGTTCAGCAGGCTCTACCTGCTCTGTCTCGGGTGGGTGTGGTATCTTCATCCATTCAGGCTGCTAGAACAATATCACCGACTGGGTGGCTTCTAAACAACACATTTATTTCTCACACGTTTGGAGGCTGGGAAGTCCAAGATCAAGGCATCTCTAGACTTAGTGTCTGGTGAGGGCCTGGTTTTGTAGTTCACTGAGGGCCATCTCCTTTCTATGGCATCCGTGGGGAAGGGCCATGGGATGTCTCTGGGGTGTCTTTTATAAGAACACTAATCCCATTCATGGGGGTCTCCACCCTCCTTAAAGGCCCCTCCTTCAGATACCATCCCACTGGTGATCAGGCTTCAACATACGAATATTGGGGGCACATAAATACTCAGCCTATAGCATATAGTGGACTGACCCGTGAACTTCTGAGTCATGGCTCTTTGGATGAAAGCACATAAACTATGTAACTGTTGGAGTATAAATGACGTGAAGGTGCTTCGTGGATGACATGGCTCCCTTTAGTGTGAGGGATGTGTGGTACATAGCTGAAGACCTCCTATGCTCAGTCTGGGCCAGAGCACTTTTCCCTGTGGCAAGGAACTGGGGGGTGGTGCTGGCAGCCCCGGCTGCTCTCTGTCCCGCCTGTACCTCGGGATTACTTGACATTAGACAGGAGCTCTGATTCTTGTGGGGCTGGTCCTTAGTGTCATCTCAGTTGCTTATTAATCCAGTGCACTGAGTAAGGGTAGTTCAACAAAGTGAGTCTCTGATACATGTTCAAAGCACAGTAGGAAAAGGATGAAATGGGTGATTCTTCCATTTCTTAGGTTTCTGAGAATACTTTGAGAAAACTCAGACTGGTGGAAGCTACAGGAAATGAAATGGTAGTAGGAAGTGGAGGGCAAAAAGCCTGTGCGAATTAGCCACAACCAATGGCAAAAGCAGGATCAAGGAGAAGGAGAGACACCCAGAATGTGGGTGGACTGGCCACAGCCTGTTGGTCAGATGTGCTGCAGGTCAGGTTCATGTGAAGCACCTGGCCCCTCGGTGATATGGGTGAATACTCTTCTCTCCTTGGCTATAATTGACTCTCTCTGTATTGATTGTAGCTTTATAAATGCTAACCCCCAGGGGTGGGGTCGTTTTTCTTACACTCTGAGAGACTTGGACGTAACCATATATAGCTGTCCAAGTGAGGAAGTCAATGTAAGGACATCTAAAGCGTTCGCTATCAGGGAGTTCAAGCCTTTATATAACGACAATGAAGTTAGCTTGTCCCTAGACCGCTATGAGAAAATGGAAGGTGGGAAAAAATTTTCAAAAACTCATGTATAATAAGTCAGAGACCATGGAAGAAGTTCAGACAAACAGAACCCTAATAGGCCCTATGTTTGCACACTCTATTGTATTTACTATTCATTTATAGCCTACTTTATCTCACAAAGGGTTTTAGGCAACTTTTAAGAAAAGATACAATAATTTATGCACAAGAATCTTTCTATCCTGTACTTTCTTCAGAGTTAAGCTTTGAGGCTCAGCCAAAGTAAAAAATCTACTCAGACGATTCTTGCTTTAAAAAAAAAAAAAAAAAAATATATATATATATATATATATATCATTTATTTCCAGTGGACTTGTGTGAATCCTGTTGTTTAGTTACGAAGGGAATTTCTCACAAGGAATGCTGACTTGGTCCTGTGGTAGACGGTGTCCTCAGCAATGTCTCTGCAGTAAATGCAGTGGAGCACTTTGTAAAGCTCTTCTGTTCAGTGTCCTTCAGGGAAAGCTAGAGGCTGGACATGGGACTTCAACACAGGCCCAGGCAGTGTTGCCCCATCATGTGGCATTCTGCAGTTCCCCCACTGCCCTTCAACCAGTCGCCTATCACTATGATGTCTGGCTGTTGGGTCTTGGGCAAGACTTAAACAGCAGCAGCCCAGATTGTTCAGGGTTAATTTCTTCTAACAAAAGAAAGGAACATTTTGTAAGCTTTAATATAAATTCACTGAAATGGTCCTAATTTTGACTTAAGAAAAGAGAATGAGAAAACCATAGCCATCTTCAAGGGGGTCCGACTTAAACCGCTAAACCTCCGGGCTTAGGGAGTGTGTTGTTTTTATTCCTTTCTCTTTGTCTACCCAAGGTGGACATTGTTTCCCTCCTTTGATGTCTCTGAAATGTTATTCTGACAAACACACCACGCAGCAGATGCCTTCCTGACCTATTCATTCTCAAGCAGCTTTGAGTCCTAAATAAGGAACAAATGTCATCCCAGGCAGACTTCTGCCCACCCTTTGCTACTAAATCGGTGACCTTTTCCAGATTGAGTCTGTGACAAAAGCTTTTTGATGTAGCTGGCTCAGTTGGGACTGGCGTGTTGGAACTGTCACCAGGCCCCGTCCTGGGGACCTCAGCCCTGCAGCCTCTCTGCATCTGCCACTCTTCCTTCTTTTCTTGGCACTCCTCTGAGCAAGGGCGAGTTTCCTTTCTCCTCAAATGTCTCAGGTCTGCTCGCCCAGCCCCCATCTTCTCCAGTAGGCCGCCTGTCTTCAACACGCTCTATCCCTTTACTTTACTTTCATGGTGTCTCATAGCACCTGGCATTTTATTGTATGCCTATTTGGGGTCTAGCTCCCCCACTAGAATGAAGGCACCATGAGACAGACTTTAGTTTTATGGCTTTGTTGTTGTGAATGACTCAGAGCCCAGAACAGTGCCTGGCACATAATCGGCACTCAGTACATTAACTGTTGGATGGGTGAATGAGTGGATGAATGAATAGATGGCGGATGGATGGGTATCAGAGGGATGCATGCATGAATGAGCGAATTTAGATTGGAATGAAGTCTCTGGCTCCTTGTTAAGAATTATTTGCTTAGTGATTATTTACACACACACACACCTTCCCTCTCTGGCGTTCTCCCACCACTGCCCAATTACCAGATGAAATTATTTTCTAGCTTGAACTTGGAAGCCTCCATTTAGTCTTCATCAGAAAGGATATCAAAGCCATTTAAAGGTCTTGTGCTTGTTACTGTTGGTGATTTAATACCGTGCCAAGAGAAGACCATTAGCTGAGTATTAGAGGTGTGTTGTCCTTGGCTAGCTACGAGAGGACTCTCTCCAGGGGGACAGCCATGAGCAGGCTTACAGAGCGGCTTTGCAAGCAGAGCTGTCGTCAGCTTTTCCCCAGCGGTTTATGTGGCGTGTTTGCTGGTCAGCATTTGGAGGTACTGGTCAGAAGAGTCTGTGTAAGGGCCTGAAGAGAGCTGGGGACCACCCACATCCCCCATTCCAGCTGTTCGCTTCAGCAGCCTTCACTTCCAAGTTGGTGTCGAGCAGCCGAGAGACACAATTTTGTTAAGAAACAAGGATTCTGGTCTCAGCTATGTGATCTTGAGCGTATTACTTCCCCTTGCGGCAGCTCAGTTTCATCATCATGCCATGAAAAGGTTGGCCTCGCTGATTACTAAAGTTTTTTCCAGATGTAATATTTGTAACCATATTGAAACCTTGCATTTGTATGGTGCTCCAGCTTCCTTTTGACGGCTGCTGTTCAACATGCCCCTGTCATAGCACACGTTTCAGCCTGTTTTTGTTCATATGCTGTGTCTCCTTGATGAAAGTTCAGCATTTCTGAGACCTGTCTTGTCTCATACTCTGTCACCCAGAGGCCAACATGATGCCCAGTCTTTGTGCTTTCTGTGAAAATACAACCCAGCTCTCTTCCTGCACTTGATTGCCTGTTGATCGAGTTGTACATGTACAGTGAATTGCCCCAAAGTCAGGAAATTTGTGTCAAATTCATACATCATCCATGCATAAGTTCTCAGAATCGAATCACTCCTGCACGCCATCTCTAAAACCACTTTGATATATACAATTTCCTTTAATAACACCTCTTTTTTCCTTCTTCTTTTATCTTCATCCCAGAAAAACAACACCTAGGCTTCCAGCTCCATTGGTTACTACTTCACTGTGCGAAACTGGGCTAATTACATTCCATGCATATTCCTAACAGGGACTAAAGAAAGGTTAGTTGTTACCTACCAGGCTCAGTTCAAGACACCCCTTTCCATCAGAGCTCTCTGGGATGATCCTTGGTGAATATTCTTTAGGATATGATACCTCTTAAGTATGATACCTCTGTTAGTGTTTACCTTGGAACATCTGTACTTATTCTTGCAAAATGGTGTATATACATGTTAGAAGTCTGGTACTTACTAAAGTGTCCACTAACCTCCTTTCTTAACAGTGTCCTGAAAACAGTAGGTGCTCAATTCATGTTAAGTGCTGATAAAGGAGACAGTGTGAAGGAAAAGAGCGCCTATACCACGTGGCCTTGGTCAGGTCACAGGCCCTCTTCCTGCTTCCAGTTTCTCAGCATTCAAATGAGAAGTTTGGACCAAAATATTCTTCAGGCCCTTGCAGATTTGATGTCCTGGTCTGGGTTGCTATACCAATTTTTTTCTTTGAAGTTGGAGTCTCTTAATGCAGGAGTTTCCCTAGACATGGAGGGAACGTAAGTGACACAGCGTTCTTGTGTGAGCAGTTGCCCTCAGGTCATGGACAAAGGAAGGTGGTTTGGGGCTCAGCTTTCCCTCAGAAGTGGGCTGGCTTGGCCAGCATACATTTCAGGAGAAAAGCCTGGAAATTGATTTTTCTCCTGGAAGAACGTGCATCATGCTGCATGTATACTCGGCATTCAATCCAGAGTTGGTGAAAGTAATACAGAAACCTTGGTTTTCCATTGACGATGCTAGGGCAGCCAATTATGAATTGTACCCTAGATACAGCATCTTGTGAATGAAAGGTGTTGGCAGCTGTAGTGAAGTAGTAAATATGGGCTTTGGAGTCAAGACTGCTTAATCGCACATTTTAGGTCAAGGAAGATCTAGTACATTGACAGTCTAGAATCTCTTCCTTGAAATGCCACATCGGCCCTCCTTTACACAATATCATCTGGTAGCCTTCTGTCATAGAGGGGAGGCCAGCCATATACATCCTCATTTAGGAGAATTCCTTTTCTGGCTTCTCTTCCGCCTTTTCTCAACAGCTTCACATTGGAGCCATATTCCGCCTTGGTCTTCTCCATTAGCCTCTCCTTTCAATGAGCTCGTGTTCTTAAATGCCATTCCTGTTCCAGTGATACCTAAATCTACAGCTTGGATCTCAGGATTAACTTAGGAAAAGTAGAATTCTTGATTCGACCCCATTTGGTATATCCATACTTTGGAGTACCATTCAGCAATAAAGAAGAATGTAATATTCATACATATAACAACTTGGGGAAATTTCAAAAGTATTGTACAGGAAGTCAAACATGAAAAACTTCGTGCTATAGGATTGTGATTCTATGGATTTGCAAACCTAGAAAAGGCTAAACTCTAGTGACAGAAAGAAAATCCATGTTTGCATGGAGCTAGGATTCAGGGAAGTGGATTGACAGCAAAAGGACCACCAGAAAACTCTAAGGTGTTGGAATGGCGCTATATCTTGATGGTGATGCTGATTACATGACTCACATAATTACCAAATTTTGTACCTCTTCTGCATCCTGATGACCCACCATAGTAATTTGTTAAAGTCACCTTTACCACCTCTTTCCTGGAGCCTCACTGGCTCCAAACACAGGCTACATTGTCATTCGGGCAGTACCATTCAGTGAGCAGGAAGGCACTTAGATACTCTCCCACACCTGGGAGATGTGGGTCACAAGGGGAGGCAGAAACCACACCCTCCCGCATACGGCCCATCTCCTTACTGGGGAGGGAGGCAAACACACTCACCTCAACCTCTTGGGATAGCCCTTGGCCTGAGTATGTCACCTGCACCTGCACCCTCAAAAGATGTTTGTTGACTGTGATGTACACCCACAACCCTTACTTCTCTCCTTATCTCCAGGCTTGCATATCTAACACGAAATTTCTGAAGGAAAGGAAGGAAAATAAAATCCTTGAGTATTAATCCCTCAGACCCTCCACTGAACCATTCCATACACAGCAGCAAGAAGGATCTTTCCAGAACAGAGTTCTGATCACATCGGCCACTTACTGTAACGGAGGCTGTGGAACACCCTGGTGTTGCACCGTCCACAGTGTCTTCTTCTCAAATAGTGCCACCATGTTGTGTGACAAGATGTCACTGCCTGCCTAAGACCCTGTAGTTGTGCCTCCTGCTTGTCCAGCATGGAGAACCAAGGAGGCCGCCCGGGTCTGCCTGGCCGACTGCAGTGTCCTCTCCCCCCCATCCTCTGCTTGGTCTGGGTCTCCACCTCGATGGCCTATAGTCCCTTGAGAGGCATTTTTAGCTTTGACACCAACCAGTTCTCCAGTCCTCTGAGGGCACCAAGTGGGTGACCTACAACTCAGTTCTGACGCAGTTACCCAGAGTGAGCATCAGATTCTGCAGATGTAAGGGCTCAGCCCCGCAAAACTGTGTCCCGCAGACGTCAGTCACAAGCAACAGGTCTCCAGGTGACCCACAAAGTTGGGGGTTTCCACAATCCCCCTCAGCACATAAGTTCACCAATTTGCTAGAATGCTTCCCAGAACCCAGGAAATCACTTTGGTTACTGTTACTGGTTTATTATAAAGGGTGTAATTCAGGGACAGCCAAGTGGCAGAGACACACAGGACAAGGTACGGAGGAAGGGTGTGGAGCTTCCCTGCCCTCTCTGAGCCCACCACCCTCCTGGCACATCGAAGTGTTCACCAACCTGGAAGCCCTCTGAACCTGTCATTTAGGGCTTTTATGGAGGTTTCATCGCATACACATGATTGATTAAATCATTGACCTTTGGTGCTTAACTCAATCACCAGCCCCTCTCCCCTCCCTGGAGGTTGAGTTGGGGGTGAAAATTCCAAGCTTCTAATCAAGGCTTTGCTTGTCCGGCAACCACCTCCCCATGAAGCTATCTGGGCACTCACCAAGAGTCACTTCACTAGAACCAAAGAGGCTCCAGTCACTCTCGTCACTTGGAAAATTGCAAGGGTTTTAGGAGCTCTGTGCCAGGGACCAGGGACAAAGAGCAAATACCTTTCTGTGACGACACCATCCTTGTCGAGCTCCCACTGCAAAGTCATAACACACTGTTCCCCCTGCCTGGGAGCTCTTCCCATCTTCCTTCAGATCTTGATTTAATCATTTTCCTCTGATATCCTCCTCGGCTGACTCCCCCTCTTACCGACCCTGGCAGCACTCTGGACCTCTCTCTCCCAGCCCCTTCAGAGCCATAGCTCTGCATTTTGTTGGTGTGATTATTTAGCAACCTCATCCTATGTTATGGGCTGACTTATGTCCCCTAAAATTCATATGTTGAAGAGTCTAACCCCCCAGTACCTCAGACTGTGACTGTATTTGGAGATTAGGTCTTTAGAGAGGTAATTAGGGTAAAATGAGATCATTAGGGTGGGCCTTAATGTGATGTCACTGGTGTCCTTCTAAGAAGAGGAAATTGGGACATAGGCACAGAGGGCCCACTTGAAGACACAGGGGAAGGTGGCCACCTGCAGACCAAGGAGAGAGGAGGCCTCAGAAGAAACAACCCTGCTGACACCTTGATCTTGGACTCCTAACTTCCAGAGCTGTGAGAAAATAAATTTCTGCTGTTTCAGCCACCCTGTCTCTGATGCTTGTTGAAGCAGCCCTAGCTAACAAATGCACCCTACAAGCTGTAAACTCCACCCCTCACTGCACCCCCACAGCCTAGCATGGTGCTTGACCCTGGTATGTGTTCACGAAGTATTTGCTGAGGTGGTGAATGGCTCATCTCTTGGTGAAGATGGAGATCTTTGAACTATGGAAGTTTCATTAACCCTGTGCTGAGTAGTTCCCAGCCAATGATCTTTGATCATGTTAGTATCTGTTTTGAATTTCCTCCCAATCCTCCTTTTTTTGAACAAGCATTACTACACCTCTATAATCTGCCTGAGGACCAGCCATAAGAACACAGGTATTTTATGCTTACAAGCATTACTACACCTCTATAATCTGCCTGAGTACCAGCCATAAGAATACAGAGGTATTTTGTGCTTAAGCTTCCTGACTGTTTCTCAGCCACACAGGGACCTCTTCTGGTAACTTCCACCTTCCAGACTGTGTTTCAGAGAATAAACTGCTCAGTGTCTGGCCTCTGCATTTGTGGAGTTTCAGTGAGTAATAATGTTGCAATCTCAGAAATACTATAAGGGGGGAAAAAATTAAGTAAAAGCTACAAAAGACCCAGAAATGTACAGTAATAATGATAATAAAGCTGAAAAAGTGTTTTACAGTTCACACCATTTCACTTCACTCTTAAAACAACCCTATGATGGAAATTGGGTGAATTGTATCATTGTCCATTTTAAAGAAATAAAAATTCAAGCTCAGAAATCAAGTTGTTTTGGCCCAGAACGTATAGGTAATAACTGGAAAAGGCAGAACTTGCACAAAGACCACAGACTCCTGTAAGCAAGTGCGTTTTCTGCAGCCCCAGTAGGGAAAGTCAGACATTTGTTCCTGGGCACTGTTACCCGTGAGTCAAAGGAGTGTCTATGAACAAAGTACCCGAAAGATGCCAGCAAATTGTGTTTTTAAAAAGAGATCCAAGAAGTCCATGGATGGAAGCTGTAGCTGGATCCAGGCCAGTCTGCTCCCCTGGTGGAGGCCTTGTCTGAGAGGTGACAGCAGCTGAGTGTCCTGGGAGGCAATGTGATAAAAGCAGCCTTGGAAGAGAGCCCAGCGGCTGGCTCCACATTCCTTTTTAGTTTTTCCCATTTCCAAAGACCAAAGATCACAGAAGGAAGATGAGAGAAATCATTATTTGAGACTGAACAGGAGTTTTTAAAGCATAAATTAAGTTAATATGGGCTCACTTGGGGCTGACTTGGGGGCAGAGACTTGCTCTTGCATCTTGGCAGGTGGAATCATTACCTGGACCTTTATTGGACTGCAGGTGCTTTCTGAGTCTGAGGCCTTCCTTTTCCATTCTCCCTAGACGCCCCAGTAGGATGTGCTTTCAGCTCAGCACCCTGGGATTAGTGCTGAGGGAATCAGACTCAGGACTCTCTAATGTCCTGGAGACCTGCCTGCAGCCCCAGGTGGGGCTGGTCAGATACCTTGACCAGCCTTTCTACAACCATCCTCTCATGTCCTTTGGGCCTTGCTCATAGCGGTACCAGCTGCAGCCCTTGGCCTGGGGAGAGCAGTGCCTTACAGATTGTACTTACCATGAGTCTGGATATACAACAGGCTTTTGCAACAGAGAGACTGAACACAAGCCCAGGCTCTGTGATTCCTAGCCATTTGTCCTTGGCAAGTGACTTTTCCTCTCTAAACCTCAGTGTCCCTTTGGAAAGAGATGATCATAGCGTCCACCCCAGGGGATTGTTGTAAGGTACCTTGGGACAGTGCAGGCAAAGCACATATCCCAGGGCCTGGGAAAGTGCCCCCAAAGAGGGAGCTGCCCTAGGAAAAACAGACTCCCATCACTGGGCAGCTGTACATGCACACACAGCACGAGTGGAAGAAGACTGTGTCTGGGGACAGCCCTGAATGAAGATATTGAGAAAGCTCTCTCCTGGCTTACCGTAAAGAGATCTCACATGAGCTTGGAAAGGAGCTCATCAAATCTAGTTTGAGGTCAACAAATCTAGTCTTCGCTCAGTGCAGAAATTCCACTCCCACAGCATGCCCACTAGGTGGCCTCCCACTCCTAAAGGTCCCCAGACTTGCCATGCGTCAGAACTAATGGGCTGTCCTTTGCAGTGACATCTGGCCTCACCCAGGGAGAAACTGCACCAGTGAGGTTCACGATGGAGCCTATGTTGGTCTTTAAGCTCCTCAGGAGGTTCAACGTGAAATCTGAAAGTGGCCCCCATCTGTGGAGGGCAGGCTGAGACTGCAGAAAGCAGCAGGCCACTCCAGGTTGGTAGGTGGCAGGTTTACTGATCAAGGGAACTTACATACAGGCTCATCTTCGGTGGGGACGCAGGACAGCACATCTCTGCACCCAGCCACCAAATCTTAAAAGCTTTATAGAGGCCTTATCAGGCCTTAGTCATGTATACTGTCCAGATGGTCTCAGCACCACATCACTGTCTCAAGGGTGGGCCCTAGGGGCAGCTTCTGGGAGTGGGAAGGCAAGCAGAAGAGTATTCCAAAGGTAGGGGAGGTGTGGGGAGCCTCCATTTGCTGGGATCTAGGTCACAGTCAACAGGTGGTCATGTCTTCTCAAGGATGGTCCCAGTGGGCTGGCAGACTAGAGCCAAACCATTTGGTAAGTTCTTTGTAGAGATCCTAAGACCTAGAGGGCAGGACTGGGTCCATTTGCTTCACTCCTGGTCTCATCAGTTGGCACCAAGCCCAGTGTGTGGCAGGGACTCAGTGAGATGGAGAGATGAGGGCCGAATTGTGCAGCCTCTTCCAGAACCTTCCAGTGCTTGATGTCTGTTTTGCTGAACTCTAATGGTTACTTACAGTCTTGCTTATAATAAGCAAAATCTGTCTTCCTTTAAGTCTTCACGCATTCAGCCTAATTCTACCTTGTAGAGTGACAAAGATTCTAATTCCTCTTATAAAGTGTTATCCCTCAGCTATAAGAGGTAAGGGAGAGGGGTGTTTATCTCCAAATGAAATTAAGGTTGGCTGAACAATGAATGAATAAATGGGAGCGGGGTGTGAGGGCACTTCATTAAGGAAAGAAAAAAAAAGGGATTCATGAAAGGACTTTTTTAACCCAGGCGCCTGGAGTCCAGCTCAAGGACACGCAACATAAAATTGGGACCCAGAGCCTGTCAAGAGTCCCAGTAAAGCCCCATGGAATAGATACCTTTGCCATTTTACAAAGAAGAAAACCTAGGAACTAATAATTTACCCAGGGTTACCATTCAAGTGTAGAAGAGCTCAAATCTGAACCACATGAGAATTATGTTAAGTTTCAAGGAGAAAAGAGGTCATGTTGGAGAAGCTGATTCACAGAAAACACAACAAGCAGAGTCACGGTGGAGTCCTAGCTTTTGCCTTGTCAGTGTGTTTATAAGCTCTTCACTCCCCTTCCCTGGGCTCCATCTGTAAAAGTAGGCAGTTCCCCAGTAATTACTATGATCTTTACAGCTCTTGTGAGTTTCTGTGATCCTGGGGTGCACTTAGCTGGAGCTGGACTGAGGAAGCAAGAGCTGTGAAACGTGCAAGCTCAGGAGCAGTCCTTTTCAACCCCTTCAGGGTGGTTTAAATACCTTTTGTGTTGCTTCTTCTCAGGAGATGCTTTATTATTCTACATCCACTAGCCAGGGGCACCTATGGCTGCAGAACAGTTCTTTCAGGATGTTTAGTAAACGATAGCGTGATGCTATATGTTTTCCTTATTATAGACATCCTGCACTCAGACACATATTGCATGGTACTATTAAAAGCTTTTCTATTTTAAAATACCTTATTAGAATAAATATGAGGTTGGGAAGGCATTGTTGCTCTCTCTGCTGATACTCAGGACAGCTACTGGTTATACCATTTTAATATTCACCTGCTGGCATAATAAGCACAGCTGGTTTGATATTCATCTATGATTGGCAAACACCCTCTGTGCACCCAGGAGCTTTTCTGGAGGTGGGGAAAAGGAGACAGTAATGGAAAGATCTGTGATCAGAGCTAGAGCTTCCTGCTCCTGGTGTTTACCTGGAGAGGCTAATCAGTAAGTGTCCACTTCCTCGCCGTTCAGACAGAGTTTACCCATTCCAGATGGACTGGGATGGTGAGTTACAGGTAATACTTATTTTTCATTCATTTATCCATCCATCCATACTATATTGGGCCCTGGAGCATTAAACTTTCTAATCAGGGAAGCAAATTCATCAAATTTGCACTTTCAAAATATTTCTATGGGACTTTCGGGAAGATGGCGGTGTGAGCAGGGCGGCAGAAATCGGCCAACACTATATTTATCTACGAAAACACAGCAAATACATCTATTCCTAAAAGAGAGACGAGAATACACAGGAAAGCGCACAGCGTGCAGCTACACCCGAGAGGACTCGGCACCCCAAGAGGCGGGTAAGATCCGGAGCCGCGACCCGGCGGGACCCGAGCCCTCCCCCACCCCAGCGCACCGGCGGGAGGAGAGGATTCAGAGCCGGGAGGGAGTGGAAGTGCACCCCGCGAAGTAGCCAGCCCCGGGTGATCTGCGCGGGGAGCGCTGACCCACATTGCGCAGTGCAGCGGAGATTGGAGAGACAGAGGGGCAGGATCTGAGCGGGGAACGCGCCAGGGTGCTTGCAGCCGGCTCCCGGGAAGGAAAAAAAAAAAAAGCGCGCGCTTTCTTCAGCAGTCTTAAAGAGACAGGAGCCCAGCGGAGGAGCCGGATCGCCCCAGCACACTCAGCCCAGCAGGCTGGGAGTCCTGGGGAGTTTCAGATGCCTTAGCTGGTGACTGAGGAAGCGTAGCCATACTTCCACTTCTCACTGAGATCAACAGCCTCCTATTCGTTCCCACCCCTGCCAGAGCGATAAAGGGCCCTGCGGAGCGGCACAGTCACAGCTGTGGAATAGTGGGACAATAGCGCCACCTACAGCATTCCCACAGAATCTACGTCTGGTGGGCGGTTTTTTTTTGTTTTGTTTTGTTGTTTCGTTTTTTGTTTTTTGTTTTTTCTTTTCTTTCTTTTTTCTTTTTTTTCTTTCTTTCTTTCTTCTTTTTTTTTCTTTTTGTTTTTCTGTTTTTTTTCTCTCTTTTTAAAGTCTTAAAGAGCCCAGCTGACATACGTGGCAACTACCAGTGACCAATTCTATAGCCAAGGAAAGACAGAGGAATATGGTTCAGACCAAAATCAACCAGACAACCCCAGAGAGGGAGTCTGAAGGGATGGAAATGCACAGTCTTCCTGAAAAAGAATTCAGAATAAAAGTCATAACCATGCTGATGGACCTACAGAGAAATGTGCAAGAGCTGAGGGAGGAAGTGAGGGAAGTGAGGAAAGACAATGCAGAAATCAGACAAGCGATCGACGGGCTTAACAGCACAATGGATGAGATGCAAGACCTGTTAATGGAATAGAAAACAGAGAACAGGAATACAGAGCAGCTGAGGCGGAGAGAGATAAAAGGATTTCTAGGAATGAAAGAATATTAAGAGAACTGTGTGACCAATCCAGACAGAACAATATTCGCATTATAGGAGTACCAGAGGAAGAAGAGAGAGAAAAAGGGATAGAAAGTGTCTTTGAAGAAATAATTGCTGAAAACGTTCCCTCTCTGGGGGAAGGAAATAGTCTCACAGTCCACCAAAGCCCACAGATCTCCCAACACAAGGGACCCAAGGAAGACAATGCCAAGACACATAATAATTAACATGGCAAAGATCAAAGATAAAGACAGGGTATTAAAGGCAGCTAGAGAGAGAAAAAAGATCACCTACAAAGGAAAACCCATCAGACTATCATCAGACTTCTCAACAGAAACCTTACAGGCCAGAAGAGAATGGCATGATATATTTAACATTATGAAACAGAAGGGCCTCGAACCAAGAATATTGTATCCAGCACGATTATCATTTAAATATGATGGAGGGCTTAAACAATTTCAAGACAAACGAAAGTTGAGAGAGTTTGCCTCTCATAAACCACCACTACAGGATATCTTAAATGGACTGCTCTAGATGGAAGCACACCAAAGGCTAAAAAGATGTTCACCAGAGGAAAAAAAAAATCATAGCAAAGAAAGCAGACCATCCAAATACCAACTAAAGGCAAAGAATAAAACACCTATTATAGAAAGAATGGAGGAGGAGGAAAAAGAAGGGAGAGAAAGAAAGAAACATCAGACTGTGTTTACAATAACTTAACAAGAAAGTTAAGTTAGATTGTTAGATAGTAAAGAAGCAACCCTGAAGCCTTGGTAACCACGAATCTAAAGCCAGCAATGGCAATAAGTACATATCTATCAATAATCACCCTAAATGTAAATGGACTGAATGCACCAATCAAAAGACACAGAGTAACAGAATGGATAAAAAAGCAAGACCCATCTATATGCTGCTTACAAGAGTTGCACCTCAAATCCAAATACATACACAGACTAAAAGTGAAGGGATGGAAAAAGATATTTCATGCAAACAACAAGGAGAAAAAAGCAGGTGTTGCAGTACTTGTATCAGACGAAATAGACTTCAAAACGAAGAAAATAGCAAAAGATAAAGAAGGACATTACATAATGATAAAGGGCTGAGTCCAACAAGAAGATATAACCATTAAAAATATATATGCACCCAACACAGGAGCGCCAGCATATGTGAGACAAATACTAACAGAATTAAAGGAGGAAATAGACAGCAATGCATTCATCTTAGGAGACTTCAACACACCACTCACTCCAGAGGACAGATCAACCAGACAGAAAATAAGTAAAGACACAGCGGCACTGAACAACACACTAGAACAGATGGACCTAACAGACATCTACAGAACTCTACACCCAAAAGCAACAGGATACACATTCTTCTCAAGTGCACATGGAACATTTTCCAGAATAGACCACATACTAGGCCACAAAAAGAACCTCAGTAATTTCAAAAATATTGAAATCCTACCAACCAGCTTCTCAGATCACCAAGGTATAAAACTAGAAATAAATTTTAGAAAGAAATCAAAAAGGCTCACAAATACATGGAGACTTAACAACACTCTCCTAATTAATCAATGGGTTAATGACCAACTCAAAACAGAAATCAGAGAATATATTGAGACTAATGGCAGCAACAACACAAAGCCACAACTTCTGTGGGTCACAGCAAAGGCAGTTCTAAGAGGAAAGTATATTGCAATCCAGGCCTATTTAAAGTAGGAAGAACATTTCCAAATGAATAGTCTAAAGACACAATTACTGAAATTGGAAAAAGAAGAACATATGAGGCCCAAAGTCACCGGAAGGAGGGACATAATGAAGATCAGAGAAGAAATAAATAAAATTGAGAAGAATAAAACAATAGAAAAAATCAATGAAACCAAGAGCTGGTTCTTTGAAAAAATAAACAAAATAGATAAACCCCTAGCCAGACTCATTAAAAGAAAAAGAGAATCTACACACATAAATACAATCAGAAATGAGAAAGAAAAAATGACGGACTCCACAGAAATACAAAGAATTGTAAGAGAATATTATGAGAATCTATATGCTAACAAGCTGGAAAACCTAGAAGAAATGGACGACTTCTTAGAAAAATACAACCTTCCAAGACTGACCAAGCAAGAAACAGAACAACTAAACAGACCAATCACCAGCGACAAAATCGTATTGGTAATCAAAAAACTACCCAAGAACAAAACCCCCAGACCAGATGGATTCACCTCTGAATTCTACCAGACATATAGAGAAGAAATAACACCCATTCTCCTTAAAGTTTTCCAAAAAATAGAAGAGGAGGGAATACTTCCAAACTCATTCTATGAAGCCAGCATCACTCTAATACCAAAACCGGGCAAAGACCTCACCAAAAAAGAAAATTACAGACCAATATCCCTGATGAACGTAGATGCAAAAATACTCAACAAAATATTAGCAAACCGAATTCAAAAATACATCAAGAGGATCATACACCATGATCAAGTGGGATTCATCCCAGGGATGCAAGGATGGTACAACATTTGAAAATCCATCAACATCATCCACCACATCAACAAAAAGAAGAACAAAAACCACATGATCATCTCCATAGATGCTGGAAAAGCATTTGACAAAATTCAGCATCCATTCCTGATTAAAACTCTCCACAAAATGGGTATAGACGGCAAGTACCTCAACATCATAAAGTCCATATATGACAAACCCACAGCTAACATCATACTTCACGGCGAGACCCTGAAAGCTTTTCATCTAAGATCGGGAACAAGACAGGGATGCCCACTCTCTCCACTGTTATTCAACATAGTACTGGAGGTCCTAGCCACAGCAATCGGGCAAAACAAAGACATACAAGACATCCAGACTGGTAAAGAAGAAGTCAAATTGTCACTATTTGCAGATGACATGATACTGTACATAAAAAACCGTAAACACTCCACTCCAAAACTACTAGAACTAATATCTGAATTCAGCAAAGTTGCAGGATACAAAATTAACACACAGAAATCTGTTGCTTTCCTATACACTAATGATGAACTAACAGAAAGAGAAATCAGAAAAACAATTCCATTCACAATTGCATCAAAAAGAATAAAATACCTAGGAATAAACCTAATGAAGGAAGTGAAAGACCTGTACTCTGAAAACTACAAGACACTCCTAAGAGAAATTAAAGAGGACACAAACAAATGGAAATGCATCCCATGCTCTTGGCTAGGAAGAATAAATATTGTCACAATGGCTATACTACCTAAAGCAATCTACAGATTCAACACAACCCCTATCAAACTACCAAGAGCTTTCTTCAGTGAACTGGAACAAATAATTCTAAAATTCATATGGAACCACAAAAGACCCCGAATAGCCAAAGCAATCCTGAGAAGGAGGAATAAAACGGGGAATTGCGCTCTCTGACTTCAAGCTCTACTACAAAGCCACAGTAATCAAGACAATTTGGTACTGGCACAAGAAAATACCCACAGGAGAGTGGAACAGACTAGAGAACCCTGATATTAACCCTAACTTATATGGTCAATTAATATACGATAAAGGATCCATGGATATACAATGGCGAAATGAAAGCCTCGTCAACAGCTGGTGTTGGCAAAACTGAACAGCTGCATGTAAGAGAATGAGACTGGATCATTGTCTAACCCCATACACAAAAGTAAATTTAAAATGGATCAAAGACCTGAATGTAAGTCATGAAACCATAAAACTCTTAGAAAAAAACATAGGCAAAAATCTCTTGGACATAAACATGAGCAACTTCTTCATGAACATGTCTCCCCGGGTGAGGGAAACAAAAGCAAAAATGAACATGTGGAACTATATCAAGCTGAAAAGCTTCTGTACAGCAAAGGACCCCATCAATAGAACAAAAAGGTATCCTACAGTATTGGAGAATATATTCATAAATGACATATCTGATAAAGGGTTGACATCCAAAATATATACAGAGCTCACACACCTCAACAAATAAAAAGCAAGTAATCCAATTAAAAAATGGGCAGAGTATCTGAACAGACACTTCTCCAAAGAAGAAATTCAGATGGCCAACAGGCACATGAAAAGATACTCCACATCGCTAATGATCAGAGAATTGCAAATTAAAACCACAATGAGATATCACCTCATACCAGTAAGGATGGCCACCATCCAAAACACAAACAACAACAAATGTTGGCTAGGATGTGGAGAAAGGGGAACCCTCCTACACTGCTGATGGGAATGTAAATTAGTTAAACCATTGTGGAAAGCAGTATGGAGGTTCCTCAAAAAACTCAAAATACAAATACCATTTGACCCAGGAATTCCACTCCTAGGAATTTACCCTAAGAATGCAGCAGCCCAGTTTGAAAAAGACATATGCATCCCTATGTTTATCACAGCACTATTTACTATTGCCAAGAAATGGAAGCAACCTAAGTGTCCATCAGTAGATGAATGGATAAAGAAGATGTGGTACATATATTCAATGGAATATTATTCAGCCATAAGAAGAAAACAAATCCTACCATTTGCAACAGCATGAATGGAGCTAGAGGGTATTATCCTCAGTGAAATAAGCCAGGCGGGGAAAGACAAGAATCAAATGATTTCACTCATCTGTAGAATATAAGAACAAAGAGAAAACTGAAGGAACAAAACAGCAGCAGACTTATAGAACCCAAGAATGGACTAACAGTTACCAAAGGGAAAGGGACTGGGGAGGATGGGTGGGAAAGGAGGGATAAGGGGGTAAAGGGGCATTAACAATTAGCATACATAATGTAGGGGGTGCGGCACGGGGTAGGCT
This sequence comes from Smutsia gigantea, assembly GCA_032199065.1. Lineage (NCBI taxonomy): Eukaryota > Metazoa > Chordata > Mammalia > Pholidota > Manidae > Smutsia > Smutsia gigantea. The sequence continues at coordinate 327,497 of JAVSCE010022418.1, forward strand.
GTACAGCACAGAGAAGCCCAGTAGTTATTCTATAGCATCTTACTATGCTGATGGACAGGGACTGTAATGTGGTGTGTGGTGGGTACTTGATAATGGGGGGGAGTCTAGTAACCATAATATTGCTCATGTAACTGTAGATTAATGATACCAAAATAAAAAAAAAAACCTTTGTCTTTCTGGCTTACCACGCTGCCGTACTCATATCTGGAGGGCATATGCCCAGCCTGACCTTCCCACGTGCCATGTGCCATGGTCAAACCTGGCCATAACCTGCTCTGGGGGCCTTCCCCCTCGGCAGCAGGAGCCCTGCCTTGAGCAAAAAACTGTGGAAGGCGGGAGCAGGGGAGTTTCCCACTTGGAGCCATCAGTCTGTTGGCTGGTGACACCGACACCAGGGCCCCAACAGAATAGCAAGCTTGTTCGCTCTTGTCTTGCTGTTAGTGGTGATGTATGAATAAGCATAGAAGACAGCTTCATTTTCATAAGTTAGCTTGGCACGAGAGTAAGGAGACGGGGAGCAGTGCACTTCATCATAACCACAGGGCCAGCACAGAAAACAATGACAAAGCCTTTTCTGTTAGTCACGGTGTTTTACTGTAGTAACTCCTAAGAAGACAAGACGGCTAGTGGCAAGTGCTGAGGGAGGCAGCATGCCTGCCACCTGTGTCATCGCTGCCAGAGGAAGCCCCTGGGATTCTGCTTCCTAATGGGTTGGCAGGCCGGGGATGTGTTTGCACCATCAAGGTTACAGCTTTAGCCTTTGACCTCTGGGGACCAGGGTGTAGATGCCACCTGGCTGGTGAGCTGGGACTGGCAAAGGTATAAGAGATGGCCTGCCCCCTGGGAGCTCTTACCAGCTCGTATGTGCCATCACCAGGGAGCAGAGGGGACTCTGCCTAGAATGGTGTTAGGAGATAGCACTATTATCAGAAGGCTTTGGCAGAGGCACGGGAGTTCAGAGGTGTGTGTGGAAGGGCAGGTGTGGCCTAAACTGCAGGAGAGGGTGTAGTGGATGGCTCTGGAGTAGATGCCTCTGGAACAGCACCCACGTTCCCCCACAGAATCAGGCATCCCCTGCCCTCCATTCCTCCTGCTTACCCGTGTTTCTGTCACCACATGGGCCATGCTCCTTTGTAATTGTTTTTCTGTCTCTTCTAGCTGCATCTAGGGTAAGGACTTTTTTTGTCTTTAATTCCGTAGTATTTTGTGTGGTGTCTTGACACAAAGCAGACCTCAGTTGCTAACTAAACAGAACCAATAGACAGAGTAAGAATCCTGTTGGCAGAGGAAGGGAGGAGATGGCTGAGAAAGCAGATGTCTGAATCTAGGCAAATGAGGCAGAATGTAGGGCCAGGGAATTCTGGGTGTAATGATAAGAGCAGAAGCAGGGGCAGAGATTCTGGACTCCGATGGGTAATTGTCAAACTTAAATGTGCATCCAAACCACCTGTTGTTTCAAAAATGCAGTTGACTCAGGGGCCAGAATTCTTACTTAGAAGGGTTGAGGTCTGAGGGAATTAGTATGATATCGCCCCCTCATGGAACCCATTTAGAGGTAAGGTAAAGGAATGAACACAATCTCATTTTATTTTATTGATAAGAACCTGACTTGGATGTGCATCTACAGTGGATATTCCTCATACCAAAATCCACAGTTGGAATTGTCTGGTCACTCAAAGTGCGAGAGGGGGGCCTGCCTATAAAACTGACAGCGGACAAGGACAGATGAAAGGTGGGCTGTCTGTCTTTACACTGGCTCCTGGGAGTAGGGATGGAGGGGGCTAAGCTGCAGGAACACAAACTTGGTTTTCTCTGAAACTGTCTGTCACAACTCCTCCCGTGTCCATGGGGGAGAGAAACCTTTGGGGCAAGCAGCCAGGAAATCTGTCTTTCTAGAACCAGAGAGGTAGGGGGAAGCAGCTTCCTGGCCACAATTAACTTCTGGGTCGAAGCCCAGGAATCTGCAGTTGTAACGAGAACCCCAGGAGTTTCTGAAGCAGACGGTCCTCAAACCACATTTAAGAAACCAACTTCTAGAATGACTTAACTGTTGTGCCAGATGACCTCCAGAGAAAACCACTTGGATGGGCTCACTCTCTTTCAGAAGCTTCCGTGTAAGCTTGGACGATGATATTTAAAAATAGCTTATCTCTTATGTATGTTCCAGCCATAAGAGTTAGATGAGAGAGGTTAGGTAATTTTCTCAAAGCTAACGCAGCTGGAAAATGGGCAGGGCCAGGAATGGGAACCAAGCAATCTGACTCCAGTCTGCACTCTTCACGTCTGGGGACACCGCTGCTCATGGTTCCCTGTCCATGGATGCAGACCTCTCAGGGTGGGATGTACGGAGCGGGGCATTAACAAGCAGGCCTGCAAAACCTAGCTACCGTTTTAGTCATCAGAACAGCTAATGAATCCATCTCAAAGAGCAAGATGATGTCTTAGTAGCTGTTTATTATTTTGCTTTTTCTCAACCAATAGATATTAAAATTACAGCTATCCTGTTGCTAATTAAGGATTTTTGTTTTTAACCTTAAAGAGCACTGGCATGTTTGAAAATGTTGTATGCCACCTTCCTAAGAAATGTGGGCCAGGTGCAAATTGAGAGAAGGGAAATTTGGATGTTATTCTTTTTGGATTAACATGATTTAAGATTAACCATGCATAGTCCTACTTCCCTGGAGATTAAGGCCTTGAGTTGCCTTCAGTAGAGCAGCTGATACAAAAGATGCTCTAGGTGATAGCACCCCATCTTCGTGGTTTCCATGCTGGTGAGGAAGATGCCAGAGTTCCCAGGCTGAGTTGGACAATGTGTTGATGTTGGGGATGGGGAGAGGGCAAAATGCTTTGCACCTTCAGAAATGTGGGGACCCTCATACGCTAACATTACTGGTGTTCCAGTCGGGAGAGGTTTACCCACCAGACACTGCTTATTTAGCAGACATTTATTAGCTCCTCCTTGTATGTTAGATACTCCTGCAGTCCTTGCCCTTGGGCTAATGTAGAGGTGGATATTTTCAAACAAGGTGTGTTTGTGCCTGGATTCATCTGAAGAAGTACGTTGAGACAGAATACAATGCATGGAATGCCAGAATATAGACTTTGGACTTTCAGAAAGCTGAAGATTACTGTACCTGGAATTCACATAGTCACCCTAAAGTTGGTGAAAGATCATCCCCTTTTTGTCTGTTCTGAGCACGTGACATCCTTCATCATACCACACATACACACACTCTCTCTCTCTCCCTCTCTCTCTCCCTCTCCCTCTCTCTCTCCCTCTCTCTCTCTCTCCAGCCACATTGCAGCCACAGCATCAGGGCTTAGCATGCAGCTTTTTCAACTGAGGGCACCCTGCCTTTCGGGTCTAATTGTTTTGTACAAACTTCCCAAGCTTGTTGTGTGTGGAATTGATTAGGCTCTTGCACTTCCTGAACTGGTGATATGTTTTTCTGAGGGATTCTACAAGTTTGGGATGTGATCATATACAATGACAAAGTGTGTGGTAGTATTTTTCCCATGCCTCTAATTTATGTATTCATGCTGGGGTGATGATTTAGATAGGAGCTCAATAAATTGATCAAATAAATTACATGAAACCCACACACCATCTTTTCAGGAAGCTGTCATCACACCAAGGAGGTTCTATATCACCCAGCATGGTGTTCCAGGAGAACCACTGTGGTTTTTTAACATGCCGCTGGGCTTTCATTTAGTCAGGAAGGTCTTTATTTCTCAGATTGGCCAACAATTTAAGGATTTTAGCTCCAGAAGGCATTGGTTTACTGAGGAAACCAGTGATTATTAGTCGAATAACCTTTAGCAAGTTATTTAAACTTTCTGAGCTTCTGTTTCTTTTCCTGTAAAATGTGGATTTATAATTCCTACCTCAGATGTCTGTTGTAAAGGTAAGCAGTAATGCATTGAGGTGGTGAAAGGAACATGGGCATCTGACAAATATTGACGTATATGTTGGCTCCGTCTCTAGTTGTGCAAATCATGGTCCCTTGTGAGCTTCCGTTTTCTCATCTGTAAAACTGTGTTGATAGTAATTCCAAAGAGAATATCTTCTGCAGGTAGTGTAAGAGGGTTGTTGATGAAAGATAGTTGGATCTGATGCCTGGACACTTAATGTTGCCTCAACCCCAAGAACATTAATGCTCTAAGCAATTGAGATGAGTGACTGACTCACCTAAAATGTTGAGAAATAGGCCGAGACCAGACGCACCTTTGATTTGGTCCCAGTACATCAGAAACTGAGGCCAATATCAAAGCTGAGCTATGGGGACAGAGAAGCAATTGTTCCTCTAGAAAACACTTCTGCACTGATAACGATGCTTGCTGTCACAAAATAAAGTAGATGTGAGAGTAAAAGCACAATGAGAAGGCAGCCAAAGGTGGTCCTCTCTGCGGGCTCCCAGCTCATTGGCCAAGGGTCATTTCTTCTTCCACTCACACCCAGAAAGCCAGTAAATTAATACACAATGGGAAATATTAGAATTGGAACATGCGAAGAATAGTATGTCAGTACATAAGTGCTTGTTACGTGAGTTAAGGGATGGAAGGATGAACGGATGGTTGGTTGGTTGATTAGCTGGTTTGGGATTCTGCCTTGATCACTGATTAACTGGGTGACCTTGGGCAAGTTCCTTAACTATTCTGGGTAGCCACCATTTCTTCTCTATAAAATGGGAATCACAGAAATGGCTGAGCTGCCTAAGTTTGAGAATGAAATATGTTAATGCAAGTTGAGTACTTAGATCAGGACCTGAAACTCCCAGTAACGAAGGCTGCTGTGGCAGTGACTTGGCGGGCGCTGTGTCTCCTATTTGATGCGCGCCGTTCTGCATGGCTGGGCTTCCTTTAAGACCATTGCACTCTGTACTTTACAGGTCAGCAGGTCCTGGGCTTGGTGGAGAACCAGAGTGACTGGTACCTTGGAAACTTGTGGAAAAATCACCGCCCTTGGCCTGCCCTTGGCAGGGGCTACAACACAGGTAAGCCGCGGGGATGGTCGGCACAGGGAGGGGTTTACAAAGGGCAGCGTGAGGATTCTGTGCCCTGCCCATGGGGGGGTGCCCACCAAAGCACAGGTGGCCGTCTGGTTGCTGAATTCTCCGGGGGACAGTACCTAGGCACTTGACCTGCTAGTTCTTTCTCAGGGTGGAAGCTACAGGCACGGTAGCTTTTGGACCTTGGCAGTCTGTGGCAATCGCGCCAAAAGCCCTTCTCTTGACTGACCTTCAGGCCTAGATCCTATGGGGACATCTATTTGAGTTTGATCTCTAGGTTCCTTGGCTCCATTAATACAGACTGGAAATCATTCTGCAGCTACAAAGAACCCTAGCATTTCCATTGCTTAACATAAATTTATTTTCCTCATTTCCTATGCCCGTGGGAGGTCTCCTGGGGTCTGGGCTCATGGAATGCAATTAGGATTCACCTGGCTTCACCCTTCCTTGTATAAGGGGAAAGCAGAAGATATCCTATTGATTCTGAAAGTTGTCAGAAGAGACGTCATTTCTGCTAATACCTAATTGCTGATGCATGTCGTGTGGCCATGCTTGCCTTCAAAGGGTGTGGTTCAGTGCGCCCCCACCCTGTGCCCAGAAGGAGTAAAAGGCAGAAATACTTGGTGACTGGTACTTAGGAGTACACAATCCTTAAAATGCCATGTGTCTAAAAGCACATCTATTATTCAAACCTTGTTGCTTGCCCCAAACTTGCATCTCCTTTTCTCTTTCCGTCTCTGTTAGTAGTATTATTATTCATTCATTCCTTCTTTGTTCATCAGCCATCTGTTGAGTGCTTACTGTGTGCTAGGCCCTATGCCAGGTGGTCCAGACACAGCCCATGAGCTCATGGAGTGTATAAACAAGAAACTAGAGCCACCTCTCTGTCCTTAAGCTCAGGTCCTGCCAGTGTCTGTCTTTGAAATGCCTCTGATCCTTCTGCCCTTTCTCCTCCCTCTTTCTTACCACTGCTTTGGTACCGTTCTCAAAGGATGTAGACCCGTGATCTGTCAGGACTAGAACTTGGAGCTCAGGGAGCAGTAGGTTTGGTCAGGCCAAAAAGGGCTGGGGCCTGGTATCTGAGACCAGCTATGCCAGGTTGTGTGGGTGTCTGGGGATAGCGCCCCCTGCAGGTGCTAGGGAAAGCCTGTCCTAGAGGCTAAGACCAGGCTGTAGTGCGAAGGGCCACAAGAAAGTCAATTCTGGTAGCTGAAGGTCAAATTCCGGAGAGGTCAGATGCAAACAGGGTCCCTCAGAGGCCAAGGGAAAGAGGATGCAAGTCAAGCTTTCAGAGGTGGAGTCAGAGTGCGGTCATAGATGGAGGAGAACAAGGAAAGAAAGGTCCAGAGTCAGTGTCCTGAGCGGCCAGAGGTGGCAGTTAGGGAGCCCTGTACCAAAGGCCATCTTTTGAGATGGGGGACATTCCTTAGCTGACATTTCCAGCTTATGGAGGCATGTCTCACTCTGTATGGTTTACAGCCTGCAAAGGTTCAACCACCAAGAACTTCAACCACCAGCCCTACATACAACCTGAGGCTCCCTTGCTGTGCTGACATGAACCCTTCAGTTGCTGTGATGTGGGGAAGTCTAAGGAGGCCCTGAGAGGGGCCACATAGGGGACTCAGAGCAACAGCTCTCTATAAGCTGGGCTGGAGTGTCCCAAGGATGGGTGAGGTGCACCTCGGCATACCAACTGAGGATTGGCCAGGTGCCATGCCAGAAGCTTTCTAGGTGTTCATCTCATTTGATCTTCACACTAACCCCATGAGGCATGTGCTCTTCCTATCCCTATTTCATGCACAGGAAACTCAAGCTTAGAGAGTTTAAGGCTGTAGTCTGATACCTGAGGAGGCTGCTGAGTTAACTACTCACCTTCCCAGCTTGAACTTCTGTGGCTTCAAGATCAAGAATACTTTCTTGAAATGTAGAATCCTGGACTCTGCCCTCGAAGGGCTGCAGAGAAGCCCAGGATTCTGCCCTATACGAATCCTCCAGGATGTTTCTGGAGCAGAAGGCCCAAGGGTCTGCTCTGAAAAGTGACCCCCCTTTCCTTTCTAAGCAAGAATCCCCAGAGGCTGTTTATTTGGTGCATTTGAGGCGGGACCCTTTAGGAACCCACAATGGACCAATGCAAGGGCTCCCCAGGCTTGCCTTTGATAAGCAGGTGATGGCCCCATGTTGATCCGTGCCTGGATCCCAGCACATGCGCTCCAGGTTTCCGTAAAGCCTGTACTGACTGTGGGGAAGAATGGAAATCCCAGGTAACCCCTGCCGTGTATTTAGTTTCTGTCTTCCACAACACAGAATAATAGTATCACCCAGAGATATACAGCAGTGTCTTGAGGTCATAGCATCAGGGTCATGGTTATCTGTGTAAAACAAAAACCACTGGTCATCAATCCAGGTTTGCAGGAAGAAGAAAAATGTCACACACTGGGGAATTTATTATGATAAAAATGATAGATTCCCTCCTGCCCCTCCCAGCTTGCCTCGGAATGTGAGGTCAGAAGACATCCTTGTGTCTGAACTACCTCCAGCTCCTATTTGATTTGCCAAGGCAGTGAGTTACTTCCCTTCTTGCTGCAACTAAAAAGGCAGAGCAGACAGGAAAAAGCCCTGTTAGAAGTGATATGTCCATTTAAATAAGCTGGTGACACCAAGTGATCATTCTAGAAGGAATTATGCAACATCAAAATGCATTGGCTTTCCTGATGCAGATTCGTTGTTTTAAGACTAAGATGGTACCACCCATCAGTGGATGAGTCATCCAGACATTTAGATTCCCATGGAAATTGAGGATTCCGCTAGGAGGCAACCAGTCACCCTGAATCTCAGCACATATCAAGCCTCCAAAAGGGGTACTTCCAGCAAAGCCTGATTGAGTCTTTAGCTTGATGTCAGCAAACTCATGCAGATCCAGGTTAGAATCGCATGTCAGCCATTTATTCTCTGTGAGATTGGCCAAGTTGATACATCAACTTGAACCTTAGGTCTTTCCCTTGGAGAACAGGATAATCACAGCACCTAGTGTGTGAGGACTAATGAGGTAACTTGTTTAACAGGCCTAAGCTGGTGTCTGGCACAACATCTTAGTCTGTGTACTCTTGCCTTTTCCTGCTGCTTATTCTATCAGGGAATGAAATCCACCTGCTTTAAAAATAGTGCTTATATGAGGTTTGCTAAAATCTCCAAAGCACCCAGTTCGAAGAAAACCAAGCAGTGTTTTGCTTTCCCCCAAAACATAAGGCAGCTACCTGACAGTGTTTATCCTCCCTCTCCCCTGTCTGGCAAAGGTTACCTTTTCATATTATTTTAGAAGAAAGAAAAAAGACGACTTTATATTTCAGCTTTCCTGTGTTGTACTTTGAAATTCTCGAGAAAAAGCAGGAGATGCTTCATTTGGGGGATCTGCCTTCAAGACCTGACTGTGTCGCTTTTCAGCTTTGCTCCCCGTGGAAAGCCACTTGAGCTCTGAGCCTCGGGCTCCTCACCTGTTCCAGGAGAGCAAGGATGCCAGCGCAGAGCCACCGGAGGGGCTCCACCATGGCGGTGCAGCCACGGGGGCCTGGTGAACCCGAGTGCATTCGAAGTTAGTTGGCTGAAGTTTTCATTTCTCCTCCTGACCACAGCCTGGCTGAGTAACTGTGCTCAAGAAATTTAGATTCAGCCCCATTTATCAAGGTCAGCCGCATTCACCAGGCATCAGACCAGGCACCTTACCATGCATAATCTTCATTAATTCCAAGAATTACTTTGTAAGGTAGACTTCCCTTTCAGAGAGCCAGCCAGCTTCCCCTTCTTCTTTTTGATTTTCCTTCCTAGTCTGCTTGCACAAAGCCCTCAGGGCCCTAAAAATTTTGGGAAGATCTGCCCCTCCATCTCCATACCCTCCCTCCCTTCTTTCTGGAGCCATTTATAACTTAGTTCCATCTTCACGGAGCTAGAAAGCTATAGCAGCTGCAGATGACCAGGCCGACCCCGGCACAGGGCCTTTGCTGGAACCACTCAGTTGGAATTAAAAGGCAACTCCCACATCCTTGCACAGAGATGGGTTCATTCCCGACCATTCTGTCCATTCATCATCTCCTATGTGCAAGAAGGTGTCATTCACCCAGCATTCAGCTGTCTACAGGGCTTTAAAAAAAAAAAAGAAAACAGGATTATGACAGGCTCATTAAGATTCAGTCCACCTCAGTGCATATGCAGATGGTGAGTATCTTAAAAACACACACCAGCAAAGCCCAGAGAGGGGGAAGAAGAGCTACAAATAGCAGGGACTGGAGGATGTGGTGAAGGCAGGCAGGCCAGTAGAAAGAATATGTCAGTTTTCCCAAGGGGTTTGTTGGCCAGAATCCCTACTCAAGGAGAAGGTGTGTCCTCTCCAAAATGAAGGGCATAATATGAACCAGAGGATATGCTTTAAGAAACGATTTAAAAACAAAATTTCAGAATGTATCCTGTTCCTTTCAGTCTCCAGATGAGGCCAGAGACAAGGCAGATGGAGACCTGGCTCTCTAAGGAGGGAGGAAGGATTTCTCTAGGAATCCCTTTCCACAGAAAAACAAAACTGGGACATTCAAGGACTGGCTCACCTCTGAGGTTGGAGCAAACTCTGGGCTGTGAAGAAATGGGACGTGATGCACGATAGTCAGACACCACCGTGAACTCCATCGCAGGGATCCCAGAGGAGCACACTTTAGACAACTTGCCACAGAACTGTTAAGCAAATAGTTTCCATGGGGTAAATGCAAGTGGGGATGTAGGCTGACCCTTTGCACTGCCTCTGACATCCAGCATTTGCAGCCATAGGTAAATCCCTTCTTTTCTCTGAGTCCTCCTTGTCTCTTGAGTCAAGAACTAAGATCTGTTCATTGTGATTGGAAAGTTTCTATCTGTAATAATTATATCCAGACAAGTTAGATTTAAATGCAGTTCCTTCATTCAGCACATGCTACTGAATGCCTGTTACGGGTAGAAAAAGATTTTTTAACAATGAAAAGAAGAGTTTGCGTATCCACAAATAATTTGGAATGGCTTGAGCCCTTAGCATGTTGGAAAGTCAGAGTTGACTGTCAGCCCTAAATAACTGCGGGCCAGCATCTTCTAGACTAATTTCAGAAGACATTGCAGAAGATATTAATATGTGTTCAGATGCTGTGGATAGATAAGGTTGAGAAATCTGCATACTCTGTTCTTCCCTTGGAGATTCAAATTGCATGTTGGTGTATTAGAGATCCTAGAAAAATCCAAAAATTAAAAAGCAGTTAAAACAAACTATGAAAAAAGAGTGAATAAGTAAATGAAATATTACAAAGAAAGAAAGAAAGCAGTTAAACCCAGCAGCATATCCCACTGTTACTTGATCCTAGAGCTATGAAAACAAGTTTAGAAAAAACGATGCCTGTACTAACTCTGGGAACAAGAGTTATCTATGAGCTCTATATCCCAAGCTCTTAACACAAAAGCATGTCAAATTTGTGTCATAATCCCATTGAAAGATGCTTGCCAGTCTAGGAATGGTTCATCTCACCACACTCGATGGAAATGTCTACTCTGTTTTGTGCTGCAGCTTCTCTTTCTACTGTAAAGATGTGGACACCATATCATTGCACCTTCTTAATCAATAATAACCTATGTATCATTGCATATCTGGAGCCAGTCACCAGCCAGCAGCCCTTCAAAACCTTCTTTCCCCATGGAGTTCCATGTGAAATAGCTTCTAGACCTTTCACCATACTTATTAGTTGGCCACCTCTAGAGAGCTCCAGTTTCTTCGGAAGTGGCACTCTGACCTGAATGATACATTCTAGACATCATCAAACTCAGAGGTTCATGTCCCTACCTGGACACTTCAGCCCACTCTCCCTGAGTCATTCGGAATGTCTGTTTAAGACGTCAGCTTTCAGGCCTTAATCCAGACAGAGTGGAGCTGAGTCTCTAGGGATGAGGCCTTTGTGAATGCTCCCTTTGTGATTCTGAGGCACACTGGTTTGAGAACGGCCTCCTAGTACAGACTTTTATGGCCATTTGCTCATTAAGCTCAAATTGAACTTGAGTTCAACGGAAAAACTCCGCAAATGAATTCAGCAAAAAGTTCTCCATTCTGTACCACAGTAGATGTTTGGGCCGAAAGCACAGGCTTTATATTTATCTCTGGTGAGTTTTATCTGATTTAGGCCAATCTTTGTGTCATTTTATTTGACTTCATTTTAGCTCTCAATTTAGGTTCTTCCCCACAAAAGTAATGAAAATGGCTTCTGCTCATTGAGCCAGTGGCCTTGCCGCATTTTTGTAACAAATGTTTTGAATGCCTCTTTTATGATCCTGGAATAAAATTCAAAGATTACCTATTTTACATGGTCTACAAATACAATTTCAAAATAAAAATCAATATAGTGCCCTGGCTACAAATATAAAGAAGAAATAAAAGGAAATTAATTTGCTATAAAGAAATATTGACCTCATGTGTAATTGCTCAGGCTTGGCTACAGCAGACCTAATGAAGTAATCAGATGCTTCTGCGCCTGTGCTTAGGATAGAACCACCTTCGTTGTTGACTGCTACAAATGGTACTAATTGGGTACTGGCGAGCCACATTCTACAGGTGGTGTTTGCCCTCTGTGTGAAGTGTTTCCAAAGTAGGGAGCAACTCGTGGTAAATTATCAGGTAAAAGGGAGCACCATCTTCCCTTGATTTATACTCCAAGTTCCATGTCTGTGAAAACCATGTCAAAAACAAGCACTTTGTTTTTTTTCTGTAAGTACTGTTAGTTTCAGGATCAGATAGTTATAACAATAATAAACATTTTATCAACATGAATATTCAGTGGGACCCATGTGGGGTGTGGCAATATTCTTCCTTGTGCTAGTCTGCCCTGGGTAGGGTTCTGCCCTTTGGACAGCCATGAGTCCAGGGTGTTGCAGACGTTCAGCAGGCTAACTCCACGCAAGGCCCTGATAGGCTCAAGACCTCCTTCAAGATTGGCATTGATGAGTAAGATAATGCTTCCTGCTCGGAAGAAGCAGTACTGCCCATCCAGCTACTTCTGAGGTTCAGTAATGTTACCCAAAGCTTGTCTGCTCCACATGCTGAACCAGAATCTCCTTTGGCCTTTGACCAGAACCTGCCTTCCAGGTTCAACCAGAGATCTGTTCCCTCTTCCTCCTGAAAACCCCTTAGACAGCTAAGTGAAAGGAAGTGAACAGTGCGTCCTCCACTTCTCTTCTTTGGCTTATACCCCTGGTTCCCACACAATACAGATTCTCTGAGCCTGAACTAATTCACACATGAGATGGGGATAGTTGTGGTAGCTGCCTCACAAAGGACTGCTGTGAGAAGTACGTGGGATAATACGGCACACTTACTGTAGATGAGGCTTGTCATGTAGTCAGCGCTCAGTTAGTGATGCAGTAGCTCCCCGTTCTCACTAGTTAAAAGGTAGACTAAGGGACTGAGGATTTCCCGCCTCCTCCCATGCAGTCGCCCTGAGCTCCTGGAGCTTCTATTTCGTTTTTCCTATAAAAGACAGTGTTACTTACGTTCCAGAGATAAACAGTCCTGGGTTTAAGTTCTGGCTCCCTCTGGTACTAGTTCCACAATTCAGGCAACTAACAGTCTTCTCTTTATCGTATCAGGATAAGAAAAGTTCCCACCTCATAGGGTTGCTTTCAGAGAAAAAGAGAGAAAGTGCTTGGGACCATCTCTGGATCAATAAATGTCAGCTATTCATACTCTCCCTTTCCTTTTATATTAGAGGTTCACAAACAGGGACACAACTGTGGCTCTCCAGCATCTGTGAATAATAACTCTGTCTTTTGTCCACTGAAGAGATCTGGGGCTGAGCGCTCCCTTCCCGGCACTGACTGTCCATTTGTTCATTCATTCACCAGACACGTATTCACCATGCATCCAGTATGTGCGACTTGCTGGGCACCTTTCTAGACCCTGGGATGGCACTGACCAAGACAAAAAAGGAGCCCTGTTTATGGGAGGCCACTTGTTCCTGGGGGTGAAGCAGTCAGTGCCCTCCTGCCCTGGGATGCAATCTGGTCCTGGTCCTCCCGCACTCACTCAGCCTCAGCCTCCCCTTCCCTGCTGTCCCTTGAAGACACCTGCTTAAACTTGTGAGCTCCTCCATCTCCAAACCACAGCACCGCTTCCCTGACACACTCTTCTCCTTAGTGCTCCTTGCCATCGGACCTGCAGTAATTTCCCTCATTCTCTTTTTAATTCTCTCTGTTTCCATGAGGATGTAAGTTCCTCAAGGGTAATAGTTTCTGTCTACTAATTTCCCTGCTTTATCTCTTATACGTAGAGTCATGCCTGGCATATATTAGGCACTGAGTATTTATTGTTGAATAAGAGAATTTGGGGGCATGGTAAGCATTTGAAGAGAGCAACATAGAATAGTGGGTATCAATAGGAGTTGGTGGAAATTTTGGCACCTAAGGCCCACTGCCCATGTCCAGATTCTTTGGGTAGTCACAACTGAGGGGATGCCACTGGCGTTTAGTGGGGAGAGGCCAGGGATGCTGCCAAACGGTGTACAATGTGTAAGAGTCTTCAATGACAGAAATGTCAACACTTCTGAGTTTGAGAAACCCTGACACAGTGTGATGCTCTGGGCAGCATAGAGGGAATTGGATTCTTCTAGAAAGAGCCATTTCCTTAGGAGAGGGTTCTCCAAGAGGGTGACATTTGAGCTAAAGACCTGCAGGAAGGGAGGTTGGCAGCCATGCTGAGATCTGGAAGAAAATAGCATTCCAGACAGATGGCAAGTGCAAAGGCCCCTGAGCAAGAGGGGCCCTGGGTGTTTGTGTTCCTCTCACTTGGTCACACCTCCCGTCCCTGCGGTCAGAGATGTCAAATATGTTCATCATTTGAAGCTCACCGAAGGTCTATCTCTGGGTCATTCCTGACCCTGCAGAGTCTGACCCCTCCTTGCCCACAGTCTAGTCATGTTCAAATTAAATTCTTCAAGTGTTCACATTCAGAATGCTGTCGGATTCTTCCCTCCATGCCCTTTGAGCTCCATGACTCACACTGGCGTGCTTTAGAGCCAAGCATCTGGTGCTGTTCTCCTGCGTTAGTTCTAGGGTTTGTAAAGATCACCACTAGCCCAGAGAGCATCCTGGCCAAGTGCGTCACCTTTGCAAAGGAGTTGGCCCAGGCTGGCCTTAGCTAACTTGGCAGGCCCACAGCCCCTACCCTTCTCTGTACTCCTGTTCAGCCATGCTAGCCTCCTGACTGTTGGCCTAATGCACTCTCCCCTGTGGGCCTGAGCTCTGTGTCTGAGCTGCTCTTCCACCAGCTGCCCCTGCTCGTCCTGTTACTTCCTTCAGTACTCGGTTCAAATGTTCTTGCCTCCCCAACCATCTTAATCCAAAGTACTACCCTCCATGCCGTCATCACATCAATTTATTTTTCTTCATTGCACTTTCCATCAATGTTATAAAATATACACTTTTGATTATTCAACTGTTGCCTATTGTAGTAGGCAGAATGATTCCCCCCAAGGTGTCTATGCTCTAATCCCTGGAACCTGGGATCATGTTACATGGCAAAAGAGACTTCACAGCTGTAATTACAGACCTTAAAAACAGGGAGATTTTCCTGGATAACAGCCCCAGCTAATCACAGGAGCCCTTAAAAGCAGAGAACTTCTTTTACCCAGAAGCAGGGAAGTCAGAGAGATTTGGAGCAGGAGGAGGAGTCATTATGCCATTGCTGGTTTAAAGACAGGACAAAGTGACAAAGAATGCAGGTGGCCTTTAGGAGCGGAGAGGCTCCCAACTGACAGCCAGCAAGGAAGAGGGGAGCTCAGTCCTACAACTACAGGAATGTGAATTCTGCCCACAACCTGATGAGCTTGGAAGTAGATTCTTCCCCAGAACTTCCAGGTAAGATCCCAGGCTAGTTGACGCCTGGATTCTGGCCTTGGGACGCTCAGCAGAGAACCGCCCCCTAGATTTCTGACCTATATAACTGTAAAATAAAAAATTTAAATGTTTTTAGCTGCCAAGGTAATTTGTTAGGGCGGCAATAAGAAATTCATACTCCTGTCTTTCCCTACCAGAATGCAGGCTCCTTGAGGGCAGGTACCTTTTGTTGACTTGTGTATCCCCATCCCAAACATGGAAAGCTCTCAATAAATAGTCCTTGAATGAATAAGTGAGTTCCAGCGTCCATCGCTCCTATCTTTGTGGGTATGGAAGAGAACTGGAAAAGTGCATGTTCCCCCGTTTAGTGTTGCCCGTTCAATAGGCAGGCACTCAGCAGGTACCAGGTGCCTAGTTTAGGGCCCTGTACTATGAAGAGAAATTAAAAATAAGGTGTCTCATCACCATTGCCCCCTCCCCTAGGTGGTCCCTGTAGACTTAAGGATCTGACGGTGAAGGACAATTAAATGTGGGAGGGATATGTCAACAACCCTGAGAGACAGAGCTGGAGGCCTGCTTGGATGCACTAAGGTGTCAGAGCCAGGACTGGGGAAGGGGAGTCACGGGGGAACATTCCAGGCCAACAGAGCAGCGAGCCCCCAGGTGCCAGCTGGGAGATGTGGACATTCTCAGCACAATCAGAGAATGGCACACAGTGTGGGTTTTTCACTTAATCAAAGGTGCGACTGGTAGAGTGTATGCCTAATGTGCAGGGAGCAGTGAAGAGCTCTAGTCCTGGCTCTGTCCGTTCCTGGTGCAATGGCCTTGGGCAAATCTCTTCACTTTTGGGGTTTTTTTTTTTTTGGCCTGACTTTCTTCACTTGTAAAATGCGAGTGTCCGTGCAGATTCACAGATTGCTAGACAGACGAAGTGAACGGAAAATGTTTTACAAACAGTGAGCACTCAGTAAACGGCAGCCACGGATTCTGGCCTAGGCGTAGAGAATGCATAATTGGAGAGACAGGCAGGGTAGGCAGTGAGTCTGGAACTAGGTGGATGCCTGGTTGCAGTGCGAAAGAGGTGGTTCAGCTTTATCCAGCGGACTGGGAGGGATTTTAAACAATCCACAGCTTCCCTCTGAGCCCTATGAGAAACCACCCTCCCCCAACACCCTCTTCCCTCTTTATTGTCTCCATTTCTGTCTCCTGTCTGAGCTGAGTTCGCATCTGGATGCTGTGACTGCAGCCTGCTCAAAATCTGTGAGAGAGCCTCCATCAGCAGGCCCAGGGTGCACCACCCACCGCTCTGCCCTCAGCATACCAGGTTCTTTGAAGTCCCTGAGCAAGGCAGCCAGACAAGAATCCCCCACTTATCAGGCTTGGTGGGAGGCCTCTAATGAAACTGAGCCACTAAAAGAGTTTTCCCAGCTGCATCCTGAAAAGATGGCAAGATTGCTCATCACCTGCCCTCCTGAGCAAAGGCCACTGTTCTAGAAGAGGAGCTCTGGCTTTGCTTCTTTCCTTCCCCAGGCACAGCCTCGCGGGACAGAGTGTGTATTTAACTTCAGAATCGGACCTTAAGTGCAAGAAGACTCCTCCCCCACTTTCTCTCAGAGACCTTTTTGGCTGAGCTATTTTCTTTATAGGTGATTTTATTCCCTGGGTAGCTCTGACAACAGTCTCATGGTTTTTCTCCCTCCTTGCTAAGTAAGTCACCAAAAGCAAGCAAGAGCAAAACTTTGCCATTGACCTGGGCCTCGCCTGCGGTTGTCGGGTGGACTAGAATGGCCGCATCTGTCTCTCGTCTTTCCAAAAGCCGCATTATAAAGACACCTGTTGGCCCTTTAATTCTTTGTATCTTCTTTCCCTCTTTTTATCCCCTATGCCCTATTTTTCTAACTGTCACCAGACTCTGGGACTCCACAGTTTGTTTGAATTTGTGTACATTCATTCAGTAAAGATGTCTTGAGTACTAGCTGTGCATAATATCAGGCCCTGTGCTAGGCTCTGGGGATGCTTGAGGGAATCCGGAATCCTGGCCTCAGCCTGCAGACTATCAGGAAGACCAGGATAATGTCCTTTAGGTCCATCCATATGGTCACAAATGGCAGGATTTCTGCCTTCTTTTCATCGCTGAGCAGTAGTCCATCATATATGTGTGTACACCACACACTTTCTTTATCCACTCACCTTTGAAGGACACCCAGGTTGTATCTACCTAATGAATGTGTTGAACTGTTTACAGCAGGGCTTGACACATAACAAATCTGGCCACTGCCTGTTTTGGTTTGTCTCAAGCTAGGAATGGTTTTTATATTCTTAAATAATTGAGAAAAAAATTAAAAGGTAAGTATGTTATGTGGCACATGTAAATGATATGAAATTCAAACATCAGTATCCGTTCCTAAAGCATAGCTTGGGATGGCCACAGGCCCTTAAAAGCCAATGTGTGGAGATCAGCAGACTCCTTTATTTTCTGATCCCCACCCTCCTGACATGGAGTTCATCCATGTGTGATCCTATTTCGTTATCATGATGTCTTGCCAATGGGTTTCAGCCCCAGCAAGCTCGCTATGGATTCAGTGTGACCAAAGAAATTGACAGCAAAACGTTCTTGGGGTGAAAGGGTTATACCCAACTTTATTTTCACGGTGGCAGGTCAATCACTAGAATCCCATTCATGCAGAGCAAGTCTGCATGCAGCAGGCCGGTCTCTGCTTCTGGGCCTCTCTACCCGCACAGCCATCCCAGTCGGTGTCCTTTGCTCTGATCTCCTGCAGCCTTGCAGCCCTGCAACCATACCACGGTGTTGCCCAGAGCACTGGGTGGAGCTCTTTATATAGAGTCAATAGCAACATATTGCTCCCACATGTGTAGTGAGCTAGCCAACCAGGGCCAGGGAGAATCCTGGCCACAGGAACTTTCATTTTATCCACACCTGATTACCAGGAATCACCCTGGATATTTGCTCACAAGTACCATGCTTTCTCTCCACTTACTTAAGAGAAGCAAAAATTCATTTCTGGGAAGAAATTTCACCCTGTGTCACACAGATCCATAAAAGGATAATGTAGGTGGGCTCTGCCTTCCTTACCCCCCACCTCCCTTCTGTCTGGGTCACTGAGTGCTAGAAACATTTTCAGGGGAAGGACACTTATCACTCCTGCCTGAGAGCTTGGACCAGCATAATTTTGCATTTTCTTTATAAACGATTGGTTGTCCCCAGCATTCAGTGTGCACCCCGCTAATCCAATTTATAGGAAATCCTCTCCCGTGAACGGGACAGCCTTGGGTTTGCCCAGATCAGGCTGGCAGAGAGCAGGTAGGCTCACTCATTAGTACAGGTTCAGACCCTAAAGGGTTATCCGGGCCTTCTGCCGGCTGGAGTCCCTTCCCAGTAGGCAAGGCCTGTGTGCCCCTGGGAATAATGTTAATAGCCCTGGCTGACAGTTACTGAGTGCTTGTTAGGAATGGATGCATCAGGTGGGTTATTATCTTGTTTAACTTCCACAGCCCCCAGAGAGGCAGGCCCTGCAGCCTGTCGGCACTCAGGGCTTTGCACTGTGACCGATTCTGAGTTCCTCCCCCAGTCAGCATTGCCTGCTCCCTTGCCTCCAAGGTCTTTGCTTCACCTTCTCAGAGAAGCCTTTGCTGACCACCCATTTTAAAATCTCAGCAGGTCCCTCACCTGAGCACCCCTTACCCCCCTTCCCTGCTTTATCATCACATAACTTACTATACATTTAACTGGCTTTGTTTGTCTTCCCTCTTCTGTTGGCCTGTAGGCTCCCTGAGGTCAGGGACTTCTGTTTTCAGAATGGGTTCTGGTGTACAGGAAACTCTTAACAGATATCAGCTGAAAGAAAAAATAAATGTGATCCCACCATAGCCATTTTACAGACCAGGAAAGAGAAGTGTACAAAAATTAGCCGACCTGCCCCAGGTGATGTGGAAAACAAGTAACAGCCCCAGAATTAACCTCTCAAGCCTCCAAATATTTTACAAGGCTCCACTGCCAGCACCTGGCCACATGCAAAGCCTTCTCTAGAAATGTGATTGTGCTAGGAAATAAGGGCACACACCTCCCAGCGCATCCTATTAAAGTGTTCCCTTGAAGCTGGCTTCCATGCAAGAGGGATTCACACTGATAGCCAGGCCATCTGTGGTGCCACCCCTGCAATAGGCCGTGTGCTGGGGGACACTCAGCTCTCCAGAGTTCACTCCAGGTCAGCAGCAGTGCAGGACACTGTATTTGTCTGGAAAAGACCCGCTGTGAGTCACAGTGTTGGAAGCTCTGGGTACAGTCACTGCCTACCAGGAGCTCACCCTTGGGTGACACAAAGGATGTAGGGTAACTGGTTTACAGTCTCAGGTATAGACTGGGTTACTCATGCTTTCTACAGCCAGTTTCCTATACTAGCCATGCTTTACTTCATCTCATGGACAACAGTATTGGGAAATGCATGGGCTTGAGAGCTATGAAACTGGGTCTGAATCTGGGTTCTCCTTAGTAATGTCCCCAGCTTTTCTGGGATGTTGCAATGCGTAGAGGTAATGGGCATGCCCAGCACAAACTGGGGGTCTGGGAGGTTTCTTGCAGTGGACTGCCACCATCATTGTTCATTTTCAGTGTCATCGTTTATTATTATCATTCAGCTTCTGAGCAGTGAATTCAATGCCTACAGGTCAATAGGAAGAACTTAGTTTAGGTTTAAAAATCTACCACAGGTAACAGCAATAGCTCATTATTTAAGACTGGTCCCTGTGCTACTTTATCTTATTTACTCCTCACAACAGTCCTGTGAGTCATCACTAATGACTCCATTTTATAGAAGAGTACACTGACGCTCAGAGCAGTCCTTAACACTCAGTTGCCCAGGTCACGGGCCTGGCAAGCATGGAGCTGACGTGGATTGATGCTAGGATGCTTACTCTCGATCCCCAGGTCATCCAGAGGCAGAACTTGAGAGGTGACTCTCTTCTTGCCATCATTCTCAAACCAGTCAAGGAAGCAGCCCAGAGCTGGAATTTGGAAACCTGTAGTCAAGTCCTGTTTCTGCCACAACATTGATTTCCCAACCTTAGGCCCTGGAGCCCACTTCTCTGTTGCTTTCCTTGTCTATACAGTGAAGAGGTTTCCCTAGGTCATATCCAGGGGTCTTCCTCTGCTTCTGTGAGGTGGCTCTTCTGCTCGGCCTCCTGCAGGTCTACAGCGTCAGCACACGGTGCCACTGGAGTCCATGGAAATCCCAGCTCTGCCCATCGCTACCTGTGTGACCTCTCTGAGTCTGTTTTCTTACTTGTAAAATGAACATACTCATTCCAGTTTCCCAAGGAATTAAAAAATACCGTAATTGTCAGGATCCCGTCATCTCATTTCAGTGAAGGGGCTGTTGGCATGCTGAACAGGTGGCGCTGAAGGCGTCAGAGGGCTGCTGAGGCACCAGAGACGAGAAGCAGTGAGCTGTTACCACCTCTGGGCCGAGAGGGTGCATTTGTTTCGTAGGGCAGCTGTAACAAAGGACCACAGACGGCGTGTCTTAGACAGCACAGTTTTGTTTTCTTACAGTTCTAGAGGCTAGAAGTCCAGGATCAAGGTTCACTGGGTTGGTTTCTTCTGAAGCCTCTCTCCGTGGCTTGCAGACGGCCGTCTTCTCCCTGTGTTTTGGTCGCCCCTCTGTACTTGTCTGACAAATTTCCTCCTCTTACAAGGACCCCAGTTACCCTGGATTAGGGCCCATCCTAATAGTCTCATTTTCACTTACCACCTCTTTAAAGACCCCATCTCCAAACAGAGTCACACTCTGAGGTTCTGGGAGCTACAACCTCAGCGTTTGGTTTGGGGCGGGCAGGGGTGGCACACAGTTCAGCCCATAACAGACGCAAAGGGAAATGTTTATACTGTCACGAACCAGGAGAGCTAGGCCCATGGCTGCCCAGCAGAAGCTGAAGCAGGACAGGACTCCGGCACTGTTCCCATGGGGAAGGAGTATGCCGCCTTTCCTCCCAGCCTCCAGTCTGGCTGGGGCTCAACCAGCAAACAGCCCCCAGGGCCCCAGGTGATCTGTAGGGATGAGTCTCCCAGGGCACAGACAAGGCCGAGAAGGACAGAGCAGACCCTGAGGGGACAAATGGAGGACTCAGGGCCCAGCCCGGAGAGGCACCTAGTTTCTTTCCACTTCATAATGGGAGGGAGAAAAGCCAAGGAGGCTGTGAGCTGTACCTGCCTCACAGCTGTTTTGCCACTCATGCATTTCCTTTGAGCGTGTGAGCAGGGCAGAGTGCGCCCTTGCGTATGGACTCGCTGTTTAAGTTTGAAATTGCAGAAGCGTCTTGTGCTTCCTGCAGTGCATTAGCTCAGCGCTCAGTCGGACTCCAGCGCACGTTCAACGGGTCAGAATTGCTCAGCCTTCCACACTGGCTTCCCTTTCTTGGTAAGCAAATGAGACATCATCTTGTGCAGTGGGGCGTCTAGTCCGACTGATAGGGAGAGGCAGGCTCATTATTTGTCAAATATTAAAATTTCCATGCCAACAGGCTGCTCCACAGATCTGACTTCTATTCAGAGAGTAGGTATTTTTCAGCTTTCTGAGAGAAAGTCTGGGAGGCTCTGGGCCCCCAGGACAGGCTCTGCAATGCTGTCCGGGCTCTTCTGACTTTTCTAAGCATTGTAATACCCTCCATTTTGGTTTTGGTAATCGTAAGACCCAAATCTTGGACTCTGTGTGTTCCCTCTGTACAGCTTCAGCAAATACTTTCTTCTCACTGGGAGAGACAGATTGGACAGTCTTCAATCACTCCCTTAACTAGAGTTGTCTGGACATTTCCAGAATGTCTGTTCCGTATCCGTCACCTCCGCTTTCTGATGGACTGGCCATGAGAGGCTGTTTTGTCTCAGAGCTGGTCCTGTAAGAGGCTTGATCTCCTGGTGGGTTTTCTGGGTAGGATGAGAGCCCAAACCAGACCAGTGAGCATGTTTGTACCTTGGGTCTCTCTACCACTTGCTGTCTAAGATGGGAAGAATCACTTAGCTTCTACAACTTCGTGATTATCTGTGAAAATCTGTCTAGACCTGGAAAATGTCAGTAGTAAGTTTGGCTCAAGACAATAGCCTGGGGTGCTTGGGAAATCAAGTTTCTCTGGTGTGTTTCTTGGAGAAAAAGTGCATTTGGGGCTTGGGGACGTTTGTCAGTTTCTGAGGACTT
Source organism: Smutsia gigantea (assembly GCA_032199065.1). Taxonomy (NCBI): domain Eukaryota; kingdom Metazoa; phylum Chordata; class Mammalia; order Pholidota; family Manidae; genus Smutsia; species Smutsia gigantea. The sequence goes on from JAVSCE010022418.1 coordinate 349,590, forward strand.
CATAACAAAGTGCCACAAACCAGGTGGCTTCAGCAGAAATCTATTATTTTGCAGTTCTGGAGACAACAAGTCCAAATCAGGGTGTTGGCCAGACCCTGCTCCCTTGAAAGCCTCTTGGGAGGGGGCCTTCCTTGCCTCCTCCGTCTTCGGGTGGCCCCAGGCACTCCTTAACTCTGGCTTGCACCACTCCCGTGTCTGCCTCCATCTTCACGTGGCCTTCCTTCCTCTGTGTCTCTGTCTCTTCTCTTCTAAGTACCCCAGTCATCGGATCAGAGGCCCCCCTAATTTAGTACAGCTCACCTTAACATGATTACATCTGCAAAGACCCTACTTCCAAATAATGTGCCATTTACAGCTGTTGGGGTAGGCCTTGAACATACCTTTTGGGGTACCCGGTTCAACCCACAGGAGCACTTTTCCTCAATTTGTCCCTTGCTAAATGCTCTCTGGGTCAGAGGAACTTTTTGTAGAATCTCCTCAGGTCTGTCTGTGGGGACAACCAGGAATTAGCCCCCTTGTTTGGCAAATGAGTCTAGAAAGAGTAAGCAAAATGGAGATGAGTTCAAACAGATCGATTGGTGAGAAGCAGAGGTTAGAAGAGAAAGAGAAAGTGCAAGGGAAAGGTGGGGTCCTCGGGTCCTTGAGCTGCTTTTACTTTGTGTCAGCTGTTTTACTTTGAACCAGCCACGTAACCTCTCTGAGCCTCCGTTTCCTCAGGGACTCGAGGGTGGACATCAGAGATGGATTTGCTAACCTTCTGAGGTTTCTTCTAGCATAAAATTCTTTGATTCCACAAAAGAACTAGTGAGGTGGGTAGCAAGTATCACCCCCCCACCCCACCCAGGAAAGTCCAGCCCACTTTAAACAGTGGGTCTCTGGCAGTGCACAGCTGGGCATACAGAACCAGACAGTCACTTGTCTTCAGTCAGCTTGAGGACCCACAGTCCCTTGCCTTAAAAGTGGAGAGAGGGAAAAAGAAATGGTCATTTTATGTGATAAGATAGAAGTGTTAGCTGGGAACTGCTATAGTAATCATACTGCGAACCAACACGTGTACACCTCACACACAGTGTATATGTCAGTTCTGTCTCAGTTAAAGGGGGAGCAGAGAAATAAAGAACTAATGCCCATCAGCAAGAGAAAGGCAGACAACCCAACAGAAAAAAGAGCAGAAGACTTGAACAGGTATTTCTCAAAAGAGGGTCCCCAGATGGGCAGTTAACATCTGCAAAGGGGCTGAGCCTCATTAATAAAAAAATGCACATCACAATTCATAATGCGCTACCACTGCATACCTACCAGAAGATCTAAAATGCAGAGGCACACAGTGACACTTGTGAGCGGAGCCGTGGATCAGCTGGAACCCTCATTCACTACGAGGGGGAGTATAATAGGACGAACTCTGCGATATCTACTGACGCTGAACACATCCACGCCGTGTGATCTGCAGATCCACTCCTGGGTTTGCACCCAACAGAAATGCCTGCATATGACACTAAGAGATAGGTTCAAAAATGGTTGTAACAGGCTTCAAAACAGGAAACAACTCCAATGTCCATTAGCAACGTAATGGATAAATAGGATGAGATGCACTCCTGTTGCAGATTATTATATAGCATTAAATGAACAGACTGCCACTCCATGCAGTAATGTGAATGGATTCCTAGATGTAGCGAGGAGCCCAAAAGCCAGTCACTTAAAGGGTGCATACTATATGATTGACTTTATAAGAAAGTCAGAACCTGATTAAACTATGGTGTTAGAATTTGGGATAATGGCAAGATAATGGGTGTGTGTGTGATTGTAAGGGGACTCTTGGGGCATTCTAGTCTGTTAGTGAGGGTCTGTTTCTTGGTGTGGGCTCTGGTTACATCAGTGAGTTTGCTTTGTGAAAATTCATCAAGCTATATACATACAATCTCTTCACTTTTCCCAATGTGTGTTAAACTTCAGTAAAAAGTTTGCTTATAAAAGCAGAAAAATTAAAGTACTCTGCGAGTCTTGGTGAAAAAGTATTTGCCAGCTATTAAACCCTTCATGTTCTCAGCCCTGTCATAACCTTGACAAAATATATTCTGACCAGTGAGAAGAGGAAAGGTGAAATTTGTTCTCTTAAAGGACCCCTTCCCATGACATAAGATGTGACCCCACCCCTCCTTCTGAGCCAACCCTTCCTGCCCAGAACACACCTCTCTCTATTTGAGTGCCTATAAGTATTTCCAAATTCTTAAGTGCAGGGACCACTGTTTCCCACTTCTATATATGTGGTGCCTGGCACATAGAAATTACTCAGTAAATATTAATTCGATGAATGAATGAGTGAGTGAAATGACCACCAGCCTTTTGTAAGGTCTGAAAATCCCTTTATACTCCATCCATCCCCACTTTCAAAAATCTTCACAAAGTCAGGCTGCAGGTGGAAGGATTTCCATTTTTTTTCCCCTCTCTCTGCCAAAGAATTTTTGGGAAGGAAAAAGCTTAAAAAGCAAAAAGCAGAATCTTTTAATTGATGCGATCCAAAGTGAGTCCCAGGTACAATCAGCAGGGGATTTTAAATTAAGTGGTTTTTAATAAACTCACCTTCTGCTGGGTCACACACGAGAAGAGAACTCTAGGGCTTCAAAGCAGAAGAGAGGAAAGTTGAGATTTTGAGGGCCATTTTCATGAACATTTCTGGGATGAGAGCCCGCATGTTCCCTACAGCCTCCGCACAGCACTGACTCAAGGTTTTATTTCTCTGGTTCAGACTCGCAAAGCCACAGGAAACACTTAAGGACTAAGGAGTCTTCATGCACTGGCCTTTGCAGTGCAGGTGGAGAGCTGAGAAAATGCAGACAGAAGCAGTGAAGACTCAGAGAGAAGGGGACGGCAATAGCCTACCAGATTCCTGGGCCAAAGTGAAAACGAGGTCCTGGAGAATGAATGTGGACGATGCTGGATATGGCAGCCCCCCTGAGATCCACCATGCAGCCAACACTGGTTAACTTAATTTAACCCACGGCCTCCTAACTTTATTCAGTTAGTTAGCCCCGCTTCCCACAACACCTATTAGCCTGCTACTGGATGCCATGTAACACACTGTGGGAAGCATTAAGATTAGGAGTAACAGATTTAATCTGAAGAGGTGTGAGGGAGGCACATGGCCACTTTGGACGGCCGTTTCTCCTGAATTAAGGAAGCATATGGTTTGAATCGACCAAGCCAATTTTAGCTGTGTTCCTTAGCATGGATAAAGAGTGAAAGTGGGCTGCATGAGAAAAAAAGAGAGAGGGAGGGAGAGAGAGGAAAAAAACAAGCAAAGAAGAAAAGGGAAGAAGGAAGGAAGGAAACAAATAATGGCAGAATCTCTTCTTGAACAGGTTTTCATCATGCAGGGATGAGATGCACCTTGGTTGAGGGTTCAGGGATTCTCCTTGCCTGGGAGAGGTGGTATGCCACGTGCTGAGAAGTTATTTGAGTGGCTCAGATGCAGAAGAGGATCTCTGTGCTCTGTGGAAGGGAAAGCTGACAGAAGTTGCTAGGGAACAATGTGCCAGTTGCAATCTTTCTTGGCCCCATCCAGGTACCCATGCTCCCTTATGCTGGGTCAGGCTCCACCCTAGGCACACAGCATCCTTTTCACACAGGGCTGTCCTTGGGGAAGCCCTCCTTCCCTGGCCTTATGCAGTGCTTGGTCTTCCCCTAGGTTTTCACACAAGCAATCTGGTTTGGGCTTATGGTCTTCACCCAGTCCTTCCAACATTTACTTACCATTCCCCCAGGAGCTGCCTGGCTTGTTTCGGCTTTAGGCCAAACAAGGGCTTGCCAGTGATCAGTTATGAGCATGTACACACACATAGCCCAGGAGGCAATGTGGCATGGTTGTAAGGCCACAGGTCAAAGAGTGAGTCTAGTTTTGCCACTCACTAGCTGTATCTGAGCTTTAGTTTCTTCCTCTGTACTATGGGGCTGATTCCATTTACCTCGAGGTTTGTCATAGGAATCAGAGGCCATCTGAGTGAAGCGCCTTGTCTCTAGTACACAGAGGCTGGGTGATCATTGTAGGGCCATCAGTATTGTCACTATTTTCAGTCTGTTGTCCCTTTTGCAGTTGCATTTGTAAAAGTATCTTGCTCATAAAACACTATTTTCTCTCTCCTCTCTACATAGGCATCACCTTTCTTTCTCTGCCATTTGGCGACCAAGCTATTGCTACATACTCATTTTGGAAGAAAACTGGTGCCCCCTGATCCCCAGATGCAACCCTAGCACTGGACCGGATGTTCAGAGGAGAAGCCTTTGATTTTTAATTTATATATTCATTTATTTATTTAGTGTTGGTCTCTTATGCTCCCAGCACAACAGATGAAGGTAGAGCCGTGCCCGCTCTGCACATCCCAGCCAGCTCCATGGGGAAGCCCTGACGCAGGCTGCCCCCGTGCACAGTGCTGGCCTCCAGGGGAAAAGGGCTCGCTCCGTGCTCCCTGACCCTGACAGCAAGGATGCAAATGGGCAGATCCCGCAGCGGCAAAGGCCAGACAAAGGCCAAAGTCAAGCTTTTTGGCACCACCGTCCCCGGACTGCAGGAAGGCAGTGTTGAGGTTTGGCTTAGGGCGTGTGTTCCAAAGCCCGATCTGTGCTGTTCCAGCTTGAAACCGTCGAGTTTCAGAAGGAGCCATTTTCATCGTTTCACCAGTGTTCACTTAAAAAAGCCTGTTCCCACAGTGCATGCCTGAGCATAATTTGTATTAATTCTAGTGGGAATTATGCGCGTTCAGTGAGTGATAATTAGGCACCTTAATGGGGAAATATATAGTTTTCGTAACTGTTATTTATAAGCTTTTATGTACCACTTCATATTTTCAAAGGCCTTTACAATCATTAATTAGGATGTCTCCCCGGCACCGTAGGAGTGAGATCAATAAATAGAGTTATATTTCTCTTGGAAATGTTGTTTTTCAGCTCTCATACAATCTGGGTTCAAGCTCCCAACCTTTGAAGAGATAGGCAGATTCTCTTCTAAGTGCGTATCTGTGTGATTATATTTAACAGCCTAAACAGACTCCTTAGCTGCTTAAGAACATAATTTATGCACATAATTTTACTGGGGTGATTTGCCTTCCTTCATTATTTTTTCTTCCTATGGGTTGTATCTCTTAGCTGCCACTTGCAATTACCTCAAGGGACCTTCTAATCAGGCTGGTTGCGACACCATTGACAGAAGACTCCGAAGGAATATGGGCCGGGAAAGATTTCAGAAATTTTAAGCGTCCAATGCATTCCACACACAAGGGAATGTCAAAGGTTTTTACAAAGATGAGTGAATTCAGGCTGGTACCTGAATTACTAGATATGCACACTTAACTATCAATTAGTGTTTCTCAATTTAGCAACATAGAGTCCTGTTCCTACCATACTAGATACTTTTTAATGTCATGGGATTTTTATTTCAAGGTAGGAAATAATAGGTCACAGCACATACCACATACTTTTTTTTTATTAATAGTTTATTATGGTATCATTAATCTACAATTACATGTGCAATATTATGGTGATTAAACTACCCCCTTCATCAGGTCCCCCCCACCAACCCCATTACAGTCACTGTCCATCAGCGTAGTGAGATGCTATAGAATCACTACTTGTGTTCTCTGAGTTGTACAGCCCTCCCCGTGCCCCCCCAACATTACATCTGCTAATCGTAATGCCCCTTTTTCCCACTTGTCCCTCCCTTCCCACCCATCCTCCCTAGTCCCTTTACCTTTGGTAACTATTAGTGCATTCTTGGGTTCTGTAAGTCTGCTGCTGTTTTGTTCCTTCAGTTTTTTTCTTTGTTCTTATACTCCACATATGAGTGAAATCATTTGATACTTGTCTTTTTCAGCTTGGCTTATTTCACTGAGCATAATACCCTCTACCTCCATCCATGTTGTTGCAAATGGTAGGTTTTGTTTTCTTCTTAGGGCTGTATAATATTCTGTTGTGTATACGTACCCCCTCTTCTTTATCCATTCATCTACTGATGGACACTTAGGCTGCTTCCATTTCCTGGCTATTGTAAATAGTGCTGCGATAAACATAGGGGTGCATCTGTCTTTTTGAAACTGGGCTGCTGCATTTTTAGGGTAAATTCCTAGGAGTGGAATTCCTGGGACAAATGGTATTTCTATTTTGAGTTTTTTGAGGAACCTCCATACTGCTTTCCACAATGGTTGAACTAATTTGCATTCCCACCAGCAGTGTAGGAGGGTTCCCTTTTCTCCACATCCTCGCCAACATTTGTTGTTGTTTATGTTTTGGATGTTGGCTATCCTCACTGGTAGGAGGTGGTATCTCATTGGGGTTTTAATCTGCATTTCTCTGATGATTACTGATTTGGAGCATCTTTTCATGTGCCTGTTGGCCATCTGAATTTCTTCTTTGGAGAAGTGTCTATTCATGTCCTCTGCCCATTTCTTAATTGGATTATTTACTTTATGTTTGTTGAGGTGCGTGAGTTCTTTATATATTTTGGATGTCAACCCCTTATCAGATCTGTCATTTATGAATATATTCTCCCATACTGTAGGATGTCTTTTCGTTCTATTGATGGTGTTCTTTGCTGTACAGAAGCTTTTCAGCTTGATATAGTCCCACTTGTTCATTTTTGCTTTTGTTTCCCTTGCCCGGTGAGATATGTTCATGAAGAAGTCGCTTATGTTTATGTCCAAGAGATTTTTGCATTTTTTTCTACGAGTTTTATGGTTTCATGACTTACATTCAGGTCTTTAATCCACCTTGAGTTTACCTTTGTGTATGGAGTTAGACAGTAGTCCAGTTTCATTCTCTTACATGTAGCTGTCCAGTTTTTCCAACACCAGCTGCTGAAGAGGCTGTCATCTCCCCATTGTATATCCAAGGCTCCTTTATCAAATATTAATTGACTGTATATGTTTGAGTTAATGTTTGGATTTTCTATTCTGTTCCACTGGTCTGTGGGTCTGTTTTTGTGCCAATACCAAATTGTCTTGATTACTGTGGCTTTGTAGTAGAGCTTGAAGTCAGGGAGTGTAATTCCCCCTGTTTTATTCCTCCTTCTCAGGATTGCTTTGGCTATTCGGGGTCTTTTGTGGTTCCATATGAATTTTAGAATTATTTGTTCCAGTTCATTGAAGAATGCTGTTGGTATTTTGATCGAGATTGCATTGAATCTGTAGATTGCTTTAGGTAGTATAGCCAGTTTGACAATATTTATTCTTCCTAGCCAAGAGCATGGGATGCATTTCCATTTGTTAGTGTCCTCTTTAATTTCTCTTAGGAGTGTCTTGTAGTTTTCAGAGTACAGGTCTTTCACTTCCTTCATTAGGTTTATTCCTAGGTATTTTATTCTTTTTGATGCAACTGTGAATGGAATTGTTTTTCTGATTTCACTTTCTGTTACTTCATCGTTAGTGTATAGGAAAGCAACAGATTTCTGTGTGTTAATTTTGTATCCTGCAACTTTGCTGAATTCAGATATTAGTTCTAGTAGTTTTGGAGTGGAGTCTTTAGGGTTTTTATGTACAGTATCATGTCATCTGCAAATAGTGTCAATTTGACTTCTTCTTTACCAATCTGGATGCCTTGTATGTCTTGGTTTTGTCTTATTGCTGTGGCTAGGACCTCCAGTACTATGTTAAATAACAGTGGAGAGAGTGGGCATCCCTGTCTTGTTCCCGATCTTAGATGAAAAGCTTTCAGTTTCTCGCCGTTAAGTATGATGTTAGCTGTGGGTTTGTCATATATGGCCTTTATGATGTTGAGGTACTTGCCGTCTATACCCATTTTGTTGAGAGTTTTAATCATGAATGGATGCTGAATTTTGTCAAATGCTTTTTCAGCATCTATGGAGATGATCATGTGGTTTTTGTTCTTTTTTTGTTGATGTGGTGGATGATGTTGATGGATTTTCGAATGTTGTATCATCCTTGCATCCCTGGGATGAATCCCACTTGATCATGGTGTGTGATCCTCTTGATGTATTTTTGAATTCGGTTTGCTAATATTTTGTTCATTATTTTTGCATCTACGTTCATCAGGGATATTGGCCTGTAGTTTTCTTTTTTGGTGAGGTCTTTGCCAGGTTTTGGTATTAGAGTGATGCTGGCTTCATAGAATGAGTTTGGAAGTATTCCCTCCTCTTCTATTTTTTGGAAAACTTTAAGGAGAATGGGTGTTATTTCTTCTCTATATTGTCTGGTAGAATTCAGAGGTGAATCCATCTGGTCCGGGGGTTTTGTTCTTGAGTAGTTTTTTGATTACTGATTCAATTTCTTTGCTGGTGATTGGTCTGTTTAGTTTTTCTGTTTCTTGTTTGGTCAGTTTTGGAAGGTTGTATTTTTCTAAGACGTCCATTTCTTCTGTGTTTTCCAGCTTCTTAGCACATAGATTCTCATAATATTCTCTTATAATTCTTTGTATTTCTGTGGGATCCTTCGTGATTTTTCCTTTCTCATTTCTGATTCTGTTTATGTGTGTAGATTCTCTTTTTCTCCTAGTGAGTCTGGCTAGGGGTTTATGTATTTTGTTTATTTTTTCAAAGAACCAGCTCTTGGTTTCATTGATTTTTTTCTATTGTTTTATTCTTCTCAATTTTATTTATTTCATCTCTGATCTTTATTATGTCTCTCCATCTGGTGACTTTGGGCCTCATTTGTTCTTCTTTTTCCAATTTCAGTAATTATGTCTTTAGACTATTCATTTGGGAATGTTCTTCTTTCTTTACATAGGCCAGGATTGCAATATACTTTCCTCTTAGAGCTGCCTTTGCTGCGTCCCACCAAAGTTGTTGCTTTGTGTTGTTGTTGTCATTTGTCTCCATATACTCTTTGATTTCTGTTTTGATTTGGTCATTAACCCATTGATTAATTAGGAGAATGTTGTTAAGTCTCCATATATTTGTGAGCCTTTTTGTTTTCTTTCTAAAATTTAATCTAGTTTTATACCTTTATGATCTGAGAAGTTGGTTGGTAGAATTTTAATATTTTCGACATTACTGAGGTTCTTTTTGTGGCCTAGTATGTGGTCTATTCTGGAAAATGTTCCATGTGCACTTGAGAAGAATGTGTATCCTGTTGCTTTTGGGTGTAGAGTTCTGTAGATGTCTGTTAGGTCCATCTGTTCTAGTGTGTTGTTCAGTGCCTCTGTGTCTTTACTTATTTTCTGTCTGGTTGATCTGTCCTTTGGAGTGAGTGGTGTGTTGAAGTCACCTAAAATGAATGCATTGCTGTCTATTTCCTCCTTTAATTCTGTTAGTATTTGTTTCACATATGCTGGCGCTCCTATGTTGGGTGCATATATATTTATAATGGTTATATCTTCTTGTTGGACTGACCCCTTTATCATTATGTAATGTCCTTCTTTATCTTTTGCTACTTTCTTCGTTTTGAAGTCTATTTTGTCTGATACAAGTACTGCAACACCTGCTTTTTTCTCTTTGTTGTTTGCATGAAATAGCTTTTTCCATCCCTTCACTTTTAGTCTGTGTATATCTTTGGATTTGAGGTGAGTTTCTTTTAGGCAGCATATAGATGGGTCTTGCTTTTTTATCCATTCTGTTACTCTGTGTCTTTTGATTGGTGCATTCAGTCCATTTACATTTAGGGTGATTATTGATAGGTATGTACTTATTGCCATTGCTGGCTTTAGATTCGTGGTTACCAAAGGTTCAGGGGTTGCTTCTTAACTATCTAACAATCTACCTTAACTTTCTTGTTACGTTATTGTAAACACAGTCTGATATTTCTTTATTTCTCTCCCTTCTTATTCTTTCTCCTCCATTCTTTATATACTAGGTGTTTTATTCCTTACCTTTAGTTAGTATTTGGATGGTCTGCATTCTTTGCTATGATTTTATTTTCTCTGGTGACATATTTTTAGCCTTAGGAGTGCTTCCCTCTAGAGCAGTTCCTTTAAGATGTCATGTACAGGTGGTTTATCGGAGGCAAATTCTCTCAGCTTTCGCTTGTCTGGAAATTGTTTAATCCCTCTGTTATATTTAAATGATAATCGTGCTGGATACAATATTCTTGGTTCGAGGCCCTTCTGTTTCATTACTTTAAGTATATCATGCCATTCTCTTCTGGCCTGTAAGGTTTCTGTTGAGAAGTCTGATTTGTTTTCCTTTGAAGGTGATCTTTTTCCTTTCACTAGCTGCCTTTAATACTCTGTCCTTATCTTTGATCTTTGCCATTTTAATTCTTATGTGTCTTGGTGTTGTCTTCCTTGGGTCTTTTGTGTTAAGAGCTCTGTGGGCTTCCATGGACTGCGAGACTATTTCTTTCCCCAGCATGGGGAAGCTTTTAGCAATTATTTCTTCAACGACACTTTCTATCCTTTTTTCTCTCTCTTCCTGTGGTACTCCTATAATGCAAATGTTGTTCCGTTTAGATCGGTCACACAGTTCTCTTAATATTCTTTCATTTCTAGAGATCCTTTTATCTCTCTCTGCCTCAGCTGCTTTGTATTCCTGTTCTCTGATTTCTATTCCATTAACAGTCTCATGCATCTCGTCCATTCTGCTGCTAAGCCTGTCGATGGCTTTTCTCATTTCTGCATTGTCTTTCCTGACTTCCCTCACTTCCTCCCTCAGCTCTTGCATATTTCTCTGTAGATCCATCAGCATGGTTATGACTTTTATTCTGAATTCTTTTTCAGGAAGATTCTGCATTTCTATCCCTTCAGGTTCCCTCTCAGGCGTTGTCTGGGTCTGGGTGAGTTTTGTCTGCACCATATTCCTCTGTCTTTTCTTGTCGATAGAAGTGGTCGCTGGTAGGTGCCACGTATGACAGCTGGGCTTTTTAAAAGACTTAAAAATAACCAAGAAAATACAAACAAAAACAAAATCAAACAAGCAAAAAAGAGAAGGAAGAGAAACAAAATAGAAAAAGAAGAAAGAAAGAAAAGAAAGAAAAAGAAAGGGAAAAAAACCGCCCACCCGGAGTGGATTCTGAAAGGATGCTGTAGGTATCGCTGTTTCTCCACTATTCCACAGCCGCATCCGCGCCACTCTTTGTAGCTCTGGCCACGGCGGGAACAAATGGGAGGCTGTTGTTCTTTGTATAAAGTTTTAGTGTGTTTGCTACCTTTTCTCAGTCACCAGCCATGGGGTCCGAAATTCCTCAGGACTCCCCGACCACTGTGCTGAGCATGCTGGGGCGATGGTGTTCCCTCGCTGGGCCCCCCGCCTCTCCAAGACCGCTATAAGCAGCGTGCGCTTTTCTCTTGTCCTGGGGCACTGGCTGCACGTACCCGGGCATGTTCCCAGCTCCAAACCTGCACCTTCTACCTCTCCAATGTCCCATGCACTTCACGATGTGTGTCAGTGCTCCCAGCGCAGATCACCGGGGCTGGTTATTTCGCGGGCCTGTTCTTCCACTCCCTCCTGGCTCTGAATCCTCTCCTCCCGCCTGGGCTCTGGGGTGGTCAAATGCTCAGGTCCCGCCGGTCACAGCTCCGTATCTTACCCGCCTCATGGGGTGCCGAGTCCTCTCAGGTGTAGCTGCACGCTGTGCGCTTTCCTGTGTATTCTTGTCTCTCTTTTAGGAATAGTTGTATTTGCTGTATTTTCGTAGATTTATATAGTTTTGGGAGGAAGTTTCCGCCGCCCTGCTCACGCTGCCATCTTCCCGGAGCTCCCATACCACATAGTTTGAAAGATAGCATTTTTTAGTCCTCATAGTCATGTTGGTGTTAATGTGGGATTGTCCCCATGTTACAAATAAGGCACTGGGCCTGGAATCCCAGTGATTTTTTTTAAGAGAGAATGCTTGTGGACGAGCTTATCAGGACTCGCCCCAGGGCCTATACTCCCAAGTCTTTGTGGTAGTCTCGTTACATACAGCCTCCTCCTCTGTGATCACCACGGACATGACTGTATTCCCACGTTTTGTTCTACTGCTTTTACCTGAGGATGTGGGGATATTTATTATATGAATAACCTGTGGTCAATTACAGATTTATGAGCAAAGACAAATGTTTTCACCCATGCTATACAACTTCACGCAGCCTCTTTTTAATTTTCTTTTTTGGGAGAAGAGAGGGAAATGAGTCATTACCTTTTAAGGCCTGCCGTTCATGCAGTGGAAATATTTGCTACTGATAGGCATCCACAGCCCCACAGGGAGAAGCCTGCCTGCCTCAGCCTTCCTGTAGGTAATCCTCTGCATCTGTTAGGTTTCAGTTTAGATATCATTAACTTCAGGAAGCCTTTCCCTAATATTTCCCCCAACACCCAGATCATAGTCAGTTTCCCCGTATGGACCCCCACGTTATACCACATCTTGTATCTGTCAGTGCTTTGAATTTTCTTGGTTACCCCTCTCTCTTCCCTGAGAACAACTACTGTATTTTTCAGATCACTAAGTCCCAGATTAACCCAGTGAATAGAACCATAGGAGGTGCTCAAAACACACCGCTAAAATGAATTGCAGAAGAAATAATTTCTGAATGAAGGACCCCTGATTAAAGGCCAGATGGGGTCCCCAGGGGCTTATTTGCCATGTCAGGGCAGCTGACATATGGCCAAGTGGTGGGTTCTGGGATCCCTGATTCCCTTGAGCTCTTGTTGGCCTGTGTTGGCCAAGTACACACTTGACATTCATGTTTAGCATGAAGCAGTCTTTCAAAACATGGAGACATGAAGGAAATCCATCCCATAGGCCCTGCTGGCAGGGGAGGCACACAGTCTTCATAGCTCTAATGTCACAGGACGAGACCCTTTTCCAGACAGGGTAGTTACTTCTCAGCTCTGTGACACTGGAAAGCTGCCTTACTTTGTAGCACCTCCCTTCTCACAGCCATCCGTGGGTGGTCAGAGTGACTACACTGCCTTCTCCCTAAGGTGGCTGTGCCATCAGAAGAGAGAACAAAGCTCTTGAAGGCAGAGGCTGAGAGTGACGTTCCTAAGCTTCATAACAGGTGTGCACGTGAATTTTTGTGTTTGTTTCAGATTCTGATTCTTGGTTGAATAGGGGGATGGGAAGTCATATATTTAGTAAACATTCTGGGATTTTGAAGAGGAAGCCAAGCTGAGTATTGGCATGTCAAGCTGGCAAAGAAAGAGGTGGTTAAGTGACAAAGTGCCCTTGTGCCAGGTTTGCTAGAAGGAATGGTCCAGTGAAGGGAAAAAGTAAATTGTGGCAAGACTCAGATGGGCCTGGCAGGGCAGGCTAAGGAATTTTGGCTTGTTCTTTAGACCATCCGAGACTCGAGGGGCCTTTGAGCCAGTTACATGTCCTGGTAAAGCGATGTTTTAGGTTAGCTTTTCTGTAACAGATTCAGTCGTGGCCACTCCGTCCCTCAACCCATTAGCTTCCACTTGTCCTGAGCAGCCCTTTCCAACCAGTGTGGCACACGTGGGTGACAGATGTGCCACAACAGTGGTCCCTTCAGCCCTGGGGTCACAGTGGGGCCTGGGGTGGCCAGAATCCCTGGTCCAGCCACAAGCAGCTTCCTTCATACCCCCAGTGGCTTATAAAGATATCATTTTCTGTGTAAGAAGTTATGTGAAATGGTTGGAAAGCACCTCTTTCATAGATACAGTCCCCTCCTGATCCATGCCCGCTTACTTTTCAGGCTCACACCCTGGCATTTGTCCCATTTAAACCATTCAGCCATCACTCAGTCCAGGTCCTACATAGCCAAGCCCCGCCACACTGCCTTCATCCATATTGTTTCCTCAGACATCCCCACCTTGCCTGCCCAGGCTGACTAGCCACCCTCCTGTGTTCCCTTAATAAGCAGTGCAGACTCCGTGTTCACAAGTACTGCACTGAACCACAATGGTTCGTATGCCTTCCACGAAAGGGCCCAGCACTGACTGAATGCTATATATCCAGTGAGGATATGCTGAATTAATAGTTTGAATAAAACCCACGAGATGAGGAAAAGTAGGGAAGGAAAGCAAGCACACGTCTATTTCAGTTAGTTCACACATAGTAGGTGCTGAATAAGTAGCTGTTGAATGAATGAGTGAAAGAAGAAATACAAAAGCCATTTTAAATGTGGAGTCCGTGATACACCGTGCTGGCCTGAATGCGAGAGAAGGAAGGTGGAATAGTTCAGGCATGTTTCAAGACAACTAGCACCGTCAACACAGCACCCCAGCTTTGAAGGCTGGACCCCAGCTAAGCTCCTTCATTTGCTTGACAAGACATGCACCCAGTGAGTTGGCATTAGGATGTTTATTGCAGCATCATTTATAATATAGACAGAAACATAAGTAACAGCCAAAATGCCCTTCAGTAGAGGAGTAAGTAAATTGTGGTATATTTATACAATGAATAAAGTGATTATAATGAATGAACAAGAAACTTCACCATGGTTAAATCTTAAAGACATAACAGTGGGTGGAAAGATAAGCTAAAACAGAAAACATGATGAAACATTCTAAAACACCCTCTATTGTCTATTAATATATGCATAGAGAATAAAAATATAAAAACGTATGGAAATGAAACTCAACCACCCCAGCATACTGGTTCTCCTTGAGGAAGGAAGGGCTCAAAGGAGGTGGAGAAGCTTTTGATTTATCTGTAGCATTTTATTATCAACAGCAAATGGGGCAGTATATTAGCATTTATTGTCAGGGTGGTGGGTCTTTGTTATTAATTTCTAGACTTTTCTGTTGGTTCGAAATGATTCATGCTTTAAAAATTACATAAAATTCACACAGGAGAAAAGGCTGGGTAAGTGGGAGAAAGAGACGTGTTTCTGCATTTAGTCGTATGTTCTAGACACCCCCTTCCTTTCAACCAGCCTGGCAGACGGTGGAATCGTCTCTGCCACGTAAGGACTTGCCAAGTCTTAACACAATTTAAAAGCATTAATTCTTAGTTTGGTCTCCAGAGACTCCTAGGCCTACCACTGACATCTCTAGAGGCTTCCAAATATACGTTAATATCTTTAATCATTGTCTATGGCCTCCCCTCCATTTTTTCTCCATATGGGAACATCCGTCCAACCTGATTAGAATTAGTTTCTGCAATAAAACTTAGTGAAATTCTCTTCTGCTGAAATCTATATTCTCTTGAATCCCTCACTATAGTCTCTTGGGCTGTAACTTTGTAAATTTTTCTCTCCTTTCTCCCCGAAAGAAGCAATCAGATAATACACGTGTGGCAAATTTTACTATTTCTAAACTTGCTTCTGTGTTTGGGGAATAGTTTTAGTGGTGTACTAAAGCGAGCTCACACAGACTCAGGAGAGCCAGTTGTGTGCATTTCTCCCCAACTAGGTGTTCAGTGAGAGCACGCTGGTAGCTTGAAATTGGCCACAAATGGGGTATTGACATGACAGGGATCCACAAATGCTACAAATCAAGGTGCTCCCCCTCGCCCGCCACCCCCCAACCTGGGAAACTGGTGGTTAAATATTCACCTGCCTACCACTAGGGAGTGTAGTAGTTTTCTGAGTTAGGCAGGGCAAATAGCATTTTCCTCATTTAAACATGTAGAAACCAAAAAAGGAGAGTCTTGGCCTGAGTCAAGAGGCATTGCCGGGCCCCTGGTCTGTGTGGTGTGGATGAAGAAGCACTGGCTTTGGAGTTGGGCAGACCTGAGTCTGAATCAGGTGTAGACACTCTGGTTTCGTGGCTTGTTCAAGCGTCTGACTGAGCCCCTCAGTTCCCCTACCTGTAAAACAAGGATGACAATATCTAGCTTGTAGCGATCTTGTGAGTATTAAGTGAAGTGTGTGCATAAAGACCTAACAGAGCACAAAGAAGATATGGAACAGATGCAGTTTGCCCTTGTAACTCACAAGGTCAGATTCGTGTATTATTCCATTGTTGCCATAGCCATTATATAGAGATGCATATTTTTTTCAAACGTCAGTTCTGCCTGACCAAACACCTTTTCACTAAATGGTGAATAACTTTTCTTCCAAATATGCCCCACTAGAAAAAGTAAAAAATCTCAGAGTTGACATGTATGTGGGACTTGGGGCATCCGTTTCTTTCCAGCAATTTTAGAAACGTCTGTACTTGGTACCAACTAAGATCATTTTTCAGCTGCCTGGAGTTTTCTCCACCGACCACTCTGCTGAGCTAAGCATCCTGAGAAAGACTGATTCGGAGGCCCGTGGGCACTGCACTTCCATCCACCCATCTGTCTATGTTCATCCATTAACTGCAGTGACCTACAGGGAAATGCTCTTGGCTCTCTGCTTTTCCGCACAGTCACACTGACCTGGTAGCAGACAACTGCTTCTAAGTCACTCAGCTAAGGCAAAATGTACATTTCTTTTTAGATTCTTATTAGTTAATTTATTGTTGCCTGACTTACACATTAAGTTGCTCTCACATTTTTAGAAATATGAAAGGGTATACAAGGGCATTTTCTCTAGCTACACAATCCACCGTTCACCCAGCTCCCTTCCCATAAAAAAATGACAGCAAAAAAATGAAGGGGAAGAGGAAGAAGCAACTTATTATTATTAGTTTCTTAAGAACCCAAAGACTTTTGGAGCTCCTCTTAATGACCTGGCATCAACCCCGCCTTCCCTGTAGTTTACGTATATGTTGATCGTCATGGGCCAGAGAAGACTACTGAAATTGGGAACACTGAAACGAGCATTATGGCTTATCCATAAAATAAAGTAGATTGGCAAGACTTACCCGGAATGAAATCATAGAGGGGCTTCTTTTGTTGTCTGTAAAGATAAGCAGCATATATTGCACGAACACTATCCATCAGCTAAACTTAGGCAGGTTGTCATATCCCTGAGGGAAGAGCACAGGAGAGAACCTAATGCTTATAGGGACTGCGCTGCCTATCAGGTGCACCGCTGTGCTCTTTTAAAAATTATTGTGGGTAAAACACATAATATAAATACACCGTTTTAGACATCTTTAAGTGGCCAAGTCAGTGGCATTCAACACATTCACATGGTTGTGCCACTATCACTGCCGTCAATCTCCAGGAGGCACAGGGCTCTTCTGCCCATGTCACTTCCTTCTTGCAGCAGCCTTTGACGTCTGTGCTAATGTTCCCTGCATGACAAGGATGTTTCAGAGAGATTGTTTAACGTCTCCTACTGAGTAACCGGCAGAGGGTGGCGTTGAACCCGGGTGCGTTCATCCCAACGCACGTGTACAAGTGTCTTTGAATCTCTGTCCTAACTGTTGCCTTTTCCTCCCGCATCTGTGCTGTTGCCCAGGAGTGATCCTGCTGCTTCTGGATAAACTGCGGAAGATGAAATGGGAGCAGATGTGGCGGCTGACTGCAGAGAGGGAGCTGATGGGCATGCTCTCCACATCCTTAGCTGACCAGGTGAGTGGCCAGGTTAGAAGGTACTGTTACTCCCAGGCACCCTGCAGCTGTTCCTCAAAAAAAGCTTGAAAGGATATGGGTCGTAATTATTTTTCTACCTATTGGGTGACCATACACTTGGCTAGAACTGCCTTCCACTTGCCAGTCTAAGACAAAACTGCCCAGCTCATTAGTTCATTCCCTTTATTTGTTCATTTGTTCACTCAGAGCACTTTCACCATGCCCTGTGTATGCCAGGGGCCATGTTCAGAAGGAGGATTACACAGATGAATGAAGGATGCAGCCCTTGGACTCAGAGAGTTCATGGTTTATTGAAGCCGACTCCTACGTAAATGATAATTAGGTGGGTTAAGAGGAGGTCGCCGCCTCCTTCTCAGTGTGGAATGCAGTGATGCCCCTTGAGTTTCCAGAATATTTCCCGGACAAGATTTCATTTGCCTTCCTGGCAAACAGTCTAACTTTTAAAGCAAAGCCTTTTGTTTAGATCTCATACAATGGCCTTATCCTGAAGGAAAATGCATTTAAATAGAAGGGACACACCTCTGGCTAAAGAAACCAGCTTTTAATCTAGGCAATCTGAAAAAGCCCACAAACTACACCAAACTACTAACATAAATTTATGAAAATCCAGTCTCTCATTTTTGCTGGGAAAGGCAGGACCTTGCCCTTTGTCTTTGAATCTACGAGAGTCACACATTTAGATGTTGGGTCTCCTTGGTGTGGAAGGCCATTTTGAAATGTAAAGTTGATGTCTCTGGGTTCTCTGCATCTTATCAGTTCCTATGCATCAAAAAAGCAAGCTCACTTGCCATGGTTTCGCTCAATGTTCAGTTGCCTGATTCACTGAATTCCTGCAAAGCTTTCTAATACAGAGGAGCCAAGAAACTCTGCAGGGTTACTTTACGATTTTTTTTTTAGCATTATTATTATTCAGTATTTCCGAAGCAGCCAGAAACTGATTTCCTTTTTCAAACATGAGATATGGTATAATGAATGAGTTAAAAATCATCCAGATAGATGTTTACAACCTGAGGGGAAAGTCATCCTCTATCATCATATTTTAAGTCAGGCCACAATGACTCGAGTGTGTCCCCAAAAGCAAGCAATTGCATGTCCATGTCCAGTGAGGGTAGTTTATCCAGCCATCTCCTTCTGCAAAGGCCCATAATTCACCTCCCAGCACCACCTGTCAGCAGCTTGTTAATAAGTATGGCCTGTTATGAGTGCTTGGAAAAGAGCCCAAAAGAGGTAAAGCCTCCCTAGAACAGTCAGAGTGGATTTGGGAATGGGGAGTGCGTACTCGGGCACCATGACCTGCAGAAATCCAAGGCGCACATCCATCATCAAGTCTGTGTAAAGCCCCAGGAAGAGCTGCAGAAACGGGATCTAATATTTGTCTCTGCCCCTGAGTGAACAGAGCAACTTATCATCCAGCAGTTTCCTCTCCAGGAAGCTCAGGATGGATAGCATAGGGTCCCCGATGACGTGGAAAGAAGAGCAGAAAAATACATTTATTTGATATATTCTAGCTCTGATCAGAAAGACGTTCCCATTTGCCCCAACGTATGTTTGCCATATAGCACATTATGAGACTCACAGGACCCATGAGCTTCAAGTCAGCACAGGGGCATTTCCCCATCTCTTTCCAAATGTCATTGCTTGGTTCCTAAGGATAAGAGGCAAGGGAAATGCCCCACAGTGCAGGCCTGTGTTCAGAGCAGGAGGCTCAAGAGAGGCCCTTGTACAATGGATACAGTGCCTTGAAAGCCAGCATCATCAGCAGAGCCCACCTGACTGTTCTGTGTCTCTGGCTTTTATCCCCCAGGATATTTTCAACGCTGTCATTAAACAGAACCCCTTCCTCGTGTATCAGCTCCCCTGCTTCTGGAACGTGCAGCTGTCGGACCATACCCGCTCCGAGCAGTGCTACAGAGATGTGTCTGATCTAAAGGTAGAGTAAAGACAGGCCACGCTGGGTGTCAGGACATCCAGGTAGAGGTAGAGTGAGGTGCCTGGCAGTGGCAGAGGGAAGCTGGATCTGGGAGGACTCCAGGGAAATGAATGGCTCTGAGCTTTGTGTGCAGTGTGGTGAAAGAGATAAGGGCACAAAAGAGCAGGAAAAAAATGTGCTTTCCTTTTTTTTTTTTCTTTTCCCCCTCTTGTTTGGGCTTTCTGGAAAGCATAGGGTCACCTAGTGTAAGAACCAGTTTGTGTGGTTGTTCTTCTTGCCACCTGCTGTTAACTGTTTTGGTTCATATCAGCAACCAAAATCCAGTCATTTAATTCAAACAAAAACATGTATTGAGAGGCTACCCTCTGCCATGTGCCACAGATATGGACATGAATAACTTCCTACTTCCTAGTCATTCATGGCTAGAGGAGAGAAAAATGTTAGGAAATAAATATAAAAACATATATGACAGGTGCTAGGATAGTGAGTAGGGGAAGAAACAGGCATAAGTGTCTCATTCTACCTCAGGAAGAAGGAACAGTGACAGAAAAGCCTTCATTGGTCTCTAGGTACCAAACACAGTGGTAGGATCTAGTAGTAGAAAGATGAAGAAGACAGAGTATATCAGCTATCTCCAGCTGTAGATAATGTTGCAAAACAAACTATTCTAATAGTGGTTTAAATCAACAATTTATTTAATGGATGATCTGCAGTTGGGCTGGATGGTTGCCTGAATTTCACTGACTTAACCAAGTGGCTCCAGATCAGATGGCTGGTGGCTGGGGCCCTTCTCTAGTGTCTCATGAGCAGGCCAGTCTGACTTATGCTCATGGCAAAGGAGAAGTGGAAGAGGAAATCCTGGTGCACACGAGGAAACCTCGAGTCCTTGTTGTTAATGTCCTGTTGGCAAAAGTAACTATATGGCTGAGCCCAGAGTTAAGGAATATGTTAAAATTTCTTACCTACAATGGGAGGACTGAAGAACTGAACTCAGCTATTAAATGACAGAGCAAGGATATGAACCCAGGCCTGTTGACACGAAGCATGTTTGCCTCTCTGGCTCCATCAAAGCGGAAGTAGATACATGCAACCATAAAGAGTTTATTTCATTTAAAATTCATATCCATTGCCCAAGTAACATTGCAATAACATTAATTGCACACTTTAAAAAGGAAAAAGGAATCAAAACTTTGGCTTTCCTAATAAGTCCATCTTTTCTGATTGGCTTTTGGCCCATGCCCACATGTGCATTTATATCTTATTTAGGGTCACGATGCACATGGAATTTTGCACTCTTCCATTACTTAGCCATTCCTGTGTCCTTAGTTGTTTTCATATTTTCACAATATAAACCATTTTGTAATGAACAGCTTAAAGTTCACACCTTCCCAGGAGTGAAATCACAAAGTCAAAAGGAACCTTTTTTTTTTATTGCACTTGCAGTTCATTGCAGAATATTAGAAAGTATCTAAAAAAGAAATACCTGCATCATTGATTCTTTCAATTAACATTTATGCAGGTCCCTCAATATGTCATATACTTGTTAGACATGAGGAAAATAGATGCAATATGCAGGAATATGAACTTGAAGTTTGAAGGGAGGCAAATAAATGAATCCTATAAAGAAATCTAAAAATGGTGGATAAAAATACCTTTTAATGTTTTGAAAGCATAGCTGATCAGTCCATGAAGTAAGTGAAATAAAATAGAAGGACATGATTCCACTGATATGAGGTACCTAAAATAGTCAAATTCATAAAGACAGAAAGGGGAACAATGATTACTGGGGCGGGGGGGAACACGGCATTTGTAGGTACAGCTTTCAGTACGGAGTGATGAAAACATTCTGGCGATGGATAATGGTGAGGGTTGTGCGAGAACGTGAATGTACTTAATATTGAACTCTCCACTTACAAATGGTTAAAGATGATCAATTCTATGTATATTTCACCACAACAAAAAATAACCTGGGGTGTGGGAGACCTTGGCAGGTGTCTGTGCAATTGATTGTTCTTAGGAGGATTAGTGTGATTTTTCATTAAAGAAACCAGACAGGTATTCATAGGCCAGTATATTTGGCATGGTATCTGAGAGCCTCTGAATTGGCAGCCACATAAAGGAAAAATAAAGATATCATAAATTAGAGGAGACTTTGTTTGTGAACTTGCAACCTAGACATGTTATAGATGTATAGATTTCCACTTAGATTATGAAGGGAGAAAAAAGTGCAAGAATGGTTGTGACTCAAGAGGAAGCCGGTGAGTGAGTGCCCTGTCCGAGGATCTGGTGTGTCTGCACGTGGCATCAGGTTCTAGACACCAACATTTTATAGATGCCAGCAAAGCTGGCTTGGTCTCCAGGTGGAAGTGTGCCATGCCTACCCATCCCAAACATTACCAGTGCATTCATGGTCCATATTTATTGAGTGGTTAGTATGTGCCAGGCACTGTGACAGGCCCTACTGATGCTGTGGGGGAAAAAAAGATAAAGCCATCGGTCACGTGGAGCTTATATGTTGGTATTAACAGATGGCCATGCCACTTTAGCATTGCTCAGTGGTTGCTTGATTGTTATCACTTTGAACCTGTCAAACAAGAGTTTGTGAGTTCTCTTTGGCAGCCTATTCTACGTGTAAGTAGAGGAATTTCTATCAAATGGCAAAATCATGAAGGTAAAGTAAAACCAAGTTTCGTTCATAATCTTTTTAGTCAAACCTGAAAAGGAATCCAGAAGTCATTTTACCCACTGATATCTTACTTAAGAAAATCTTACACAGAACCCTAAAATATAGCCAGGATAAAAAAGAGGAGCTGTATAGGTGGGGAGAGGGTTAAGCAAGGAGGGAGAGAGGTTGTTAACCTTTGGGTGATATCAGGGCGGGACGTTGCCATGAAGCCAAAGGCCTGGTCCAGGAACACAGTGTGTCTGTAGGTCCCTTCAGGCCGCCCTGCACCTCAGATTCCAGGGAAAGGTGCATCTTTCTCATTTTCTTTCCTCATATCTTTCTTCTCTTCTTCCTCTTATTTGCTGGTTATGTTCCTTCCTGGGCACTGTACACATGTACCCCGAACTCCACTCTCTGGACTCCAGAGGGTAGCCAAGCTGTGAAGCCTGCCTGCAGGACACCTGGGGAACTGTGCTGGGTTAGCTGGGGCAAAATGTCAGTTCCAACAAGAATCCTAAGAATATATTAACCTTGCCTGGCCTGACTTTCATCCAGGGCCAGGTCTTTGGGTCTGCTCACTGTGCTGTGTTATCTCACGTAAACACTTATTATGCATCCTCTTTAGTTCTCAGGGTCTTTCCTTTAAAGCGGCACAAGAACTTAAGGACTCCCACAAAGCAAGTAAAGGACAGTCCTGGATTTTGGCTTTTTCCCCCACTCTTCCTGGCCCTCTCACCCACACCTAATCCGACAGCCACTTTGTGTGGGGGCTTCTTTATAGAGTCTCCCCAAAGCATTGAGCTTGCCTTTCACAGAAATAGCAACTCTCTGTCCACAATCACCTAATTCAGAGAATATTTAATGACATTTCCAATTACAAGTGGCATAAAAATACATTTTGGTAACCAACACGCTTAACTCCTGGTAAGCCTAGAGCTTGATGTATAGGAGCAGATCTGCCCCCACCTCCTACTAGAGAAGAGGTTACTAGCCTTAGACTAGTTACTAGCTTGGTGTCAGCGGTGAGCGTTATGCTAAATAGAGTTTAGTTAAAAGAATTTCTCTAGGGAGCAATGGTTTCACTGAGGAAGCAGGAGAGTGGCAGCTTTTGGAGCCAAGCAATCCAGTAAATTCCAATGAATTTACAGCTCTTACCAGCTGAAGGACTTGAGTAAATCACTTAACCTCTCCCAGGCTCAGTTACTGCTCCATCAAATGGAGGCCATTATTCTTGGCCCCCTCCTCAGCCAGGCCCCTTGAGTGCTCCATGGAAATGCACTTGACTTTACCTCGTCTTTTGTGTTTCAAAGACCTTCATTTTTATCTCTTCAGCCTTAGAGCTTGATGACTCAGCTGTCCCTGGCTAAATCTTAGATAAGAAGGAAAGGACCCCAAGGAGCATCTTTGTATCCCTTCACCAGGAGACCAGCAAAGGGACTGTATGTTGGTTGAGAGAGGGGAGAGTGGAAGAGATGCCCAGAAACTGTGTTCTAGTCTAGTCCTTGAGTTTTCAGTAGATCAGAGCGAAGGAAGCCTGGCCAGGAAGTAGCAAGTGGAAGGGTCCAGGCCTCGGGTCTCTAAGAGTTCCTGGAGCCCCAGGGCATGATATGTCTTGGTCCTGCCCTCAGGAAGGTCACTGTCTAGTGAGAAGTAACCAGTAAGTAAACAAAATTCCAATCCAGCCTGTTGAGTGCCGTGCTGTAAGGAAGTAACAGGGCCTACAGAAGCAAGAGGAGGGACCCGTCTGGTCAGGGACGTGATGCTGTCGGCAGCTTGGGGGGATTTCTGTAGTAAGTCTGAGCTAAACTTGATATCCAAACTTGGCTTCTTCTTTGTCTCCTGCCTTCACATCATTCCTCAGCCCCCCAACAGCCTTACCACCCCTTTCCCCAGTCCTGTTGAAACCACTGTTCTACCCATGAAGACTAGGAAGGAGAGACACCCACATGCAAGTTAGGAACAGTGAACCAGGTGCTGGGTAGGCATGCAACAAGGGACCATCGGCCCAGAAGGCACTGATCCCTTTCTGGGATGGACAGGAAGTACATCTCAGAAAGTAGCTGCAACCAGGACCTCATAGGATGCAATGGAGTTTCCGGGTAGATAGCGTGGGAATGGTGTTCTAGGCATGACATCACTTAATCTTTACAAAAGTCTCACAAGGTGACTATTACACAGTCTGCTTTATACATCAGGAATTTAAGGATTGTACAGGTTGTTACTCACTTGCTCAGAATCACACAGCTAAATATGGCAGCGCTGAGGTTTGAACTCGTGTCTGTCTGACTCTTCAGTCCAGAGTGCTTTCTTCTGACACAGGGCTGAGTTCCCACTGAATGTATTTTCCCAGAAAGGCATTTTACCTGAGGTTAACGATCCTATAGGATTATTCTGTGTGAGGCCTCTTTGGATTAAACGGGCTTTTGAGGGCTAATCCTAGAACAGAGACCCTTAATATAACGTCTCCTGGAAAGAACATCTGAATTTTAAGCAGCAGACTCAGAGGCTGACCTTTTTGACTGCCATCTATTCATAAACTGGGAACCGAGTACACTTAAAAGAAAAACTCCTAAAGGAGAAGGGAAAACCCAAGAGAAAACAAGGCAGCCGTATGGGGAAATGATCTATAATCCTCAAGGCAACCTGTAGCATTTACATAACAGGAGTAACACAAAACTCAAGTTTTAAAACATTCTACAGTACTGAGGCGTCAGTTTTCACATCTCGTGGGGAAGATGAGGGGCGCCACACATTCACAGAGCAAGCATGCCGAGGCCGAGCAGACTACAGTGAAAAGTGAGCAGGGAAACCTGAGACAGGGTAAATAAGGATGATGAATGGGAAGGTTGATTTTAGAGAATTAGGATCGACTGAGGAGCAAAAACCATTTGCTTTGGGAGAGAAGACCTAAAATCTAGAATTACCACCTCCCAAACAGACCTCTCTCTACTTTGGGCCATGCCAGTTTAATTTTATTGCACGATCACAGTCCATGGGCTCTTACATGTTTTACTGTCTCTGGGTACTACTCGGGCTAGTAAACTGGAGGATTAAATCGGAGGCAGCAGGACCCTGGTCAGTCCTCCTGCCCTTTTGCGCTGTCTCTGCAGATCATGCCATGGAATCGCTTGCTGACCCAGCAAACACAGCAGAACACCCACCATAGGCCAGGCTGTCTGGCTGTCCTTGGGTTCCTTCACCTCTCTCCACCCGGTGCCCTCACCTGAGAAAGCAGGGAAGCAGTCAACACTGTGCAGAGAAGGTGCAAAGATTAAAAGAGGTGACACCTACACAGTTACTTCCTGGGCTGTGGGACAGGTAATAAGCCTGGTATTCTCATTACTGATAATACCTCAGTATTGTCCCCACTCTCCCATAGTAGTTTTCAGTGGGCTGGTGGGCACCGCATGTAAACAAGGGGTCTTCCCCATGGCGTCCAGTGCTCTCATTTCACAGACAAGAAGTGGGGACCCAAGAGGGGAAGCAGCTTGCCTGAGGTTAAGCCCTAGTTTGCTGCACATCACCTTGTGCCCCGATACTGTGCCGGAGAAGCCAAGGGGATTTGGGATCATGTAAGCGCTAGTCTTCCATCTTCCCTAACGCTCACCCGCTCTTTGCTTATTTGGTAATTTTCAGAACTTAGTTCCTTAGGGTGTTATGGATTTAAGTCATCTATCACTGGCTTTGTTATAAGTAGATGGCGAAACTAAGATGCAGTTATTCCTGGAAGCATCATCAAAATTCCTAGAGCAGTGGGATGCCTCTGGCAAGTTTGCCCTACAACAGCACTTTTTGGAGTACATCTCGACACAGTTCTAAGAACTATTAGTGGTATTTCTTTAAAACAGAGGAGAGTTGTGGACGGGGAGTTCTGTGTACTATGCATACACCAAATAGCGTATCATGAAATCCGGCCACAAAGAAACCTGATCAATTTTGTTGACCCCTAACACTCCCACACAGATTCTGTGTCAACACACAGAGCAGACCCTTTTGACCATGAAATACCTTGTGGGATAGGTTCCTTAAAAGCCCACTGGAAGAAACACCTGCTGGATGTTCTGGTCTCTTTTAAGAAGAAAAGGATTTTGAGAGATGGAAACACCAATTAAGTAGTATTTGGTCATTGTGGACACTGAACCACCGAAGTTTCTATTTAGAAATGAGGGTGTTGATAGGTAATAACATCATTATTTACCCCCAAATCCCATACTGATAGAAAATGTTTCAAATAGTTATTTTTGAAATGCTCTGTGTTTATCACAGATTCTTTCTCAAAGTAGGTACTTTCCTAGTTACCACCTTTACATGGAAGGGTCCTGTTAAAGGTGTGTTTTTTTCTCAAAAGTGTGAGATAGCCTACCAACAGCCAATAAAGTCCATTGCCAACACAGCCAAGCTCTGTGTTGTCCAAAAGATTTTCAGTCCTTCCCCATTAGAAAGTGTGGTGAAAGTTCTGTGATCTGGCCAGTGTTGCCTTTATAAAATTAACCAAATTAATGACATCCGATGTTACTTGTGCACCCTGGTTTCAGTGTTTGGTTGCAAACTTGCCTATCAGAGATGCAGTAAAGAAATTCAGTACAGGTGCTCCTTCTATAAACATATCGGGAATCCTTTTGATACTCCACACTTAAAGCAACTGCCCCTTCAGCAATTTCATATAGGCATTTTCCATGAAACATGATCATCATTAAAGCAGGAATTTCCTGTTCAGCCTATAAATTCCCCAGGAAATCTTTCCTTTCGTGCTCGCTAAAAAGTTGTTCCTTGTGTATTTCATTATCTAAACAGAATCTTGCAAATATAAGCTGACACACATCAGAATCCTCTGTGCTTTCATTTAACTCCATAGCAAATCTCTCATGTAATTTGTTCCAATACTAATTTCTTCAGGCCTTCAGTGTCTGTGTTCTATGACACGTCCCCCAATATTTGCTGACAAAGGAATTTACTTTGTTTTGTTACCGTATTATCTTTTGTGTGTTTCTTCAGCCATTTTTTGCCACAGCAGGAAAAACAAGTGTTTCCCCTTATTGGATTTTAGTATCTTTCATTTTGATGTATGAAATCTCCAAAGAGACCACTAAACTCTTTTCATGGGATTTAGTGAAACATTGTAAAGTTCTAAGCTGACTTTCACAAGACTTAAAACATCATCAAAAATTTTACAGAGGCTCGTCTCCCTATTCCGGCTGCTTTGTTTTTAAATGTCTTGCTAATCATGCATCTGTGTACTAACATTAAGTAATATCTCAAGGCATAATACACACTTGGGGTGAAGTTCTTCCTGAACGATGGTGGTTGTAAATCCATATTTGAGATAATCTTGAGAATTTAAAGTTTGGTTTTGTCTTTTCCCAACTTCCTGTCAGATCTGATGAGGTAGGCATTTCTGTACTTGGGAGGGTCGCTGAGGAAGAGCTCCTGTTGGGAGCAGACATGGGAGCTCAGTGGTTTTCTTGCTGCCTACCTTCCTGGTGTTTTCAATCTGTTGTTGCTTTGTAGGACTCTGATTTTAAGGTACACTTTTATTCGGAAGAATTTTAGACTTACAGAAGTAAGTAGTCCTGGGAATCCCAAATCCCCTTCATCCAGTCTCAGTTTCCCCTAAGGCTAACATCTTACATAACAATGGTGAACTTGTCAAAACTGACCAGCCAACATCAGTGTGTTACTGTTACCCAGACTTGAGGCTTCAAGCTCACTGCCTGGTTTTTCCACTAACCTCCTAGGTCCTTAGTCTCCTCTCCTCTGTGACACATTCTCCGTCTTCCCTTGTTTTCCATGGCTGACCTCGATGGTTTTAAGGTGGGCTGGTCCAATAGTTTATAAAACATTCCTCCAATATGGTTCATCCACTATATTTTTTCCCCGATTAGACTGAGTTATAGGTTTTTGGAAAGAATATCGCAGAGAGAAAGGGTGCTTCTCATCACATCATAGCACGAGGAACCTGACTTCCAAACATGACATCACTAGAGATGCTGACCATCCGTCCTTGGTTAAGGCGGTTTGCCGGTTTACTTTTTTTTTGCTGCCATACTTCGGTTTTGGAAGTGAGTTACTACATCCACCCCACACTGGAAATAGGGAGATTAACTTCTATCTCCAAGGGAGAGGGCGGAATCTACATATGACATTGGGGTTCTACTGTAAGGAGGTTTGTCTCTCTCCCCCTTCATGTTTATTAAAACATTTCTTTATATCCATGTAGACTCACGTAGATTTATTTGATGCATTGGGTTATAATTCAGAATTCCCCTTAAGACGTTTATTCATTTTGTGAGCATTATTTAGTTATGTATTATTGTTATGATTAAATAATATTACTGAATGCACTTAAGATGGTTATCAGTATGATTGGTAGGACACTTACCCAGGTGCATGAACCCAGAACCTCTCAGTATGTTGGGCTCCAGCCCCCTGCCCTCTGCATTGGCAATTAGATATGAGGGCTCCAGTGGCCCTGTAGCTTGCTGGCTTCCCTTCTCTCTCTCTGCCTCTCTCTCTCCACTTCTGCTTTTCTGTTACTGCAGACAGGGTGGCTTCTGGGAGCCTCCCAGACAATATGTAGAATTTAGTCTTGCAACAGATATGTATCGCTCACTTGCTATGAACCAGTGCTGTTTTGAGCACTGGGTACGCAGGAGTGAATGGGATGGTGTAGGCCCTGCTCTCCAGGAGCTGATAGTCTAGTAGAATGTGAATATCAATCAAGAAAACATGACTGAGTTGGTCATTTCTGGGGTAAAACAACATGCTGTCAAATTAAAACAGGGTAACTCATGAGCCCAGACTGAAGAGAGAGACCCTCTTCCAATGCCTCTAGGAAAACAACCGTGTTGACCCTTCGTAGGACACATGCCCACCCTTGAACCCATCTCAGTTCTTAGGAACAGTCACCAATTACTCACCGGTCAGCCTGAGTCACGTGCCAGTGCTTCTAGCAGGTCAAGCATGACCCATAGTCCCTTTAGACTCATAGGAAGGAGGCAGGGTCTGGTTCTGTGAAGGAATGAAGCAAGACACACAGAAAAGCAATCATGGGCCACTCCAAAAGGTGCCCATTGGGAACCAGCTGCCCTTCCCAGAGTTTCCAAGCAGTGATTCATATGGTGACCACCCCCAAGGGCATTACTGACATCCCACCAAACTGGCAGAAGTTCCACCGGACCCCAACCCAGCGGCTCCTCAGCCAGCCTCGGCAGAATCCCTCAGCTAAGGACTCCATGCCTATCTTCTAGAGGCAGAATCTGTCTCTCTCTCTCTTTCCTGTCCCTAGGACAACAGAGGCACTCCTCAGGAGGACACCTTGGGGATTTGTGTGAAGTATCGTAAAGTCTTACTAAGTAATTCCTAGAGCGAGGAGGAACACAGGGCTGGCTGTCATCCACAGGTCTTGCATTGGTTGTCTGTAGAGAAGCCACATGAAGACAACATTCATTGAAGATTCTTGTCTTGTTTGCATCGGTTTTCCGTTCCTGCTATCCATGGTCCATCAGGAATTCTTCACACATACCAAAATCCAGGTCCATCAATTGTTACCCCATCGAAAAAAAAATCATTGGCCATGATGCATGTCAGAGAATACACTAGATCTTCTCATGGATGCATGACCCTCCCAGCCCTGAATATGATCAAAGGTCTCCATTTTCCTGTTGTCATTTTTCTCTCTTCCCAGCCTCTACCTCTTCAGCAGGGAAAAATAAGTAATGTTACAGATGACAGAGCAAGAAAGGATAGGTGATAGGACAGGGCCTCGGATTCATGTACTGGCCCAAGTGTCTACATTTTCCAGATGAGGGGACTAAATAATAACTGAGTTTGATCTGTTATCTTCCTCTTTCCAAGGTAATGATGCATTTTTGTCTGGGAAGAATTTTTTGTGGGGGGACATGTAAAAACTGAGAAGCAACAGGAACCTGTGTAAAAGGAGGCAAAAAGTCACAGAGCATTTGTGCCTTGACCTATGAGTGTCAAGGACACTCTTCTTATTTAATAGCCACTAACCTGCTAATTGTCAGGAATGGGAAGAGGGAAGAGAGAAGAGAGATGGAATAGAATCTTCAGCCATTGGTGGGAGGCATAAAACCTGGAGTGGATTCCACGGCAGCAGACAAACCCTAACCATGCCTGTCATGGGCATGCAAAGTTAGACAAAGCACAGGTCTTGCATTCAAGGAGCCATCAGTTCGTTTTCAGTAGAGACTGGAGGATAGTGTTGCATGAGAGAACATCCCATGGGAACAGAGTATGTGTATTCCAGAGACCCACAGGAATGGAGCACTATTACATGTGCTCCAGGCTCCATGGTGGACACCTTTGTATCTCTTGTCTCCTTGATCCTCTGAAGCAGGTGTTATTATTTCCTTTAACGGATGGAAAAATAGAGTGTCAAAGACCTTAAGTTGTTTGGGTGACAGAGTTGGGAAGAAGTGGGGATAAAATGGGCCTCGCTCCCCTGCTGGTTAGCATTCTCTGACCTCTGCCCAGCATGGGAAACTCACTGTAAAGAGTTGGCCTTCCTGAATAGCCTCTCTTCAGTCATCTCCTTGAGGTCTAGCCAAGAGGAGACTGCTTCTGGCCTAGCTCCTTCTCTGGGCTGTATTTTCTGTACCCATCTTGCTACAGACACCCCCGCCAACCCATTTTAGATCTTTTTTTCTCATTCCTCCTTCCTACATAGAGACTCTGTGGGTCCTCCAGTCTTCCTAGATGGTAAGGTGGCTGTCTTGAAGTTAAAACCTAGGTTTCTTTAGTAACTTACTGTGCACATGCTTTGCACCTTCATGTCCATCAGTCCGTCCATCTTGGTCATGACCACAGACTGCAAGGGGCGCTGTCTCCACCGTATGAGGCAACTTAGTGCAGGCCCCTGAGCTGGTGGGAGCTGGAGCTGGACTGGCATGTCCATCTGCTTGAAACTTCCTACCATGCCTCACAATCCTGATGATGACAAGGAAAGGGATTTGTGAGACTGTTGTCCTTTTGACATACTGAACAAGGAGAGAACAGAAGAATCTTAAAATCCTTCAAGAGAAAATGACAAGCTGTTTGGCCCTAGACAAAGCAACGGGGAAAGACATTCCTCCATCCTAAAGCCCATATTAATAGGGCTTTTATAAACGATTTGCTGTAGACAGAATTGGAGGATTATTGAGAATGCCATCCTCGTGGTTTCCATTCTTGAACCAAAGGGCAGCTGTTGAACACTAACCGCCTGCCTGGCACTGTGGCCACTCCGAAAGAAGAGTAAGTCGTGCTCCCAGGCAGCCTAAAAATTCACATTCCAGTGCTGCCAGGTGTAGGCATGTAAGTAAATAATTACAAGAGCATGCGATGAGTTCTCTAAGAGAGATGAGTGCAAGAGTCTATGGAGCATTGTGGAAGGACCAGTAACTGCCTTGGGAATGCTTACAAAAGGAATCAGAAAAAACAATTTTCAGAGGCTTAAAATAAAATAGGGGATTTGAATTTCAAAGCTAAGAATTGTGGAATAGGTAGCAGTAGATGTTGGTCTTAGAGAGCAGTGCGTTGACCCCTCCCTCATAGTCACAGGGTGGCTGTCACGGTTCCAGTCATGCTTCTCTGTACACAGCAGTGGGGTGGGAGGAGGACTGCACTTTATCTGAACCTTATGATGATATATGCTTCCCCATGTATCTCTTTTGGGCAGTCCTAGGTCACATGGCCACCTCCAAGTTGCAAGGGGGTCTGGGAAATCAGAGAAGGGGATCACCATGATTAGCTTAGATTTTAAAGGGCTCTACCATGCACAGGATTGCAGCTACACACAAACCTGGTGTTCTGTTAGGAATGAAGAATGCAATGGAGAGACATAATAGGAGGCAACCTTCTGCCACACGTGGTTGGGGAAAAATTCATTGAAGAGAGGTGCGTTTGAGATCGGCCGTGAAGAACAAGCAGGCAGTCACATGGTAGAGAAGAAATTGGGACATAGGCCTAGGGAGGGAGGAAAAGCATAAGCAGAGACACAAGGTCATGAAAGACAGGTTCAGGAAATAACAGAGAATTCTTTCAGCCTGGAGATAGAGCTGGAATTTTAAGTGGGAACCAGTTCTTGAGAGTCTTAACTACCAAGGTGAGGAGATAGATGTCATTCTGTGGGCCACAGAAAGTCAGTAGAGGTCTTGAGACAGAGACCCATTTTCCAAACACCCTTTTATCCCAGTAACTTGAAAGGCATAAGGCCCATGTTCTTATTCACCTGGCATTTGCATACAGCCTCTGATTCTTAGCATTTTTGCAGCATGAATTATTTTTATGAATCCTCTGGGTTCTAAGTACTTCAGAAGCCAAAGTTTTGGCTGAACTCTTTTCACAGCGTTGTGCTTGTACTGAGGTTTTGTTTCTGCCTTTGAAACGTTTTTCCCTGTGCCCTTGATGGGATAGAATTTCTTTTTTTTCCTTTAATCACATTGATTTCTGCTGTCTTCCCAGATGATGTTTAAGTTTCCTGGACAGTAATCAATTTCTGTCAATTTCTCTGTCTCACTGCAGGCTGACTCCAAGTCTGCACATGTACTCAACCCTTTACAGACATTTCAGATCCAATCAGATCACACCCATGGGATCCCTAATGCCTGGCAGTTTCTGCAGCCCACCTGGCATGCAACCTGGATACCTCCCTCTCTGCTTCCTGCCACACTAGAGATTCAGCCCATGTATCTGGGATGCCCACCCTGCAGCCTTAGTTATCACAGGAATGGGTGGGGTCTCTGTAGTTGGGATGGAAAGGTAGGTTTTATTTCTGATCCTGTAATTTTTCTATAAATCTCACATTCGTTTCTGTACACAGAGTCATTTAATGATTATAGATACGGGAGAAATAAGAGAGATTCTTAATGTCTATCTCTTTGGGTTCAAATCCTGACTCTCCTACTTTCTAGCTATGTAACTTGAAGTTGCTGAACTTTCCTCACCTGTAAGCTGGGATAATGAGAATCAGTTATCATACTGAATAAAGAATAAATGAGCCATGACAAGCGATGTGCTCAGAGCAGTGCTTGGCACTAGCAAACAGCCACTGTAAGTCAGCTGCTAATAATAATTATCACTATGCTGATGTGCCTCAGCAAGTAAGGTGAGTTATGAGAGGTTTCAGCACAAGCCTCAGAGACTCACATGCACTGACCAGCTCCTCACAAAAATCTGTTCTGGGTACATTCTCCAGGGTCACTTCGTCTCATGTATAAAAGCTTATCAGTAAATGTCATCTACATCACCAGCTTGCTGCCCCCGAGCCAGCAATGATGAGTGATTTTTGTCCCTCGAGGGACCAGGAAATGACATTTCTCAGTAGTCGGACAAACGCTGATCAAAATTACCAGCAGTGCTAATCCTGCGTTGGATTTCCAGAGTCAGGCATGTGGTTTAATGCAAGGAGCAGTGGCCCAGGAGACGAAGCTGGTACATACAACTCCTCCCTCTGCTGTGTAACTCTGGACAAGTCACTTTCTCCCTCTGGGCCTTGGTTTCTTTACACTTGAAGTGGAACAATATTAACAACCTCTCTTTCACTTCGATTTAAAGACACAGATTACACTTACAACTTAAAGTGGATGGATATTTAATGTCTGCCATTCTCTCCCAGTTGTAAGTTCCAGAAAGAGTCATGATCTCTTGTGTTCCTCTTGGCATTTACCGCCCCTATCACTGCACATAGATGGTGCTTATTTTAATACCTGTTGAATGAATGAATGATGTGGTAGAAAGAAAAAGATTTGGAAGCAAGACAGATGCGATTTTGTGTTACAATTGGCTATTTATAAGCTGAAGGACCCTGTGATAGTCTTGAGTCTCAGGATTTCTGTCTGTAAAATGGGGATAATAATAGAAACAACCTTACCAGGTTATTTCCGGGACTGAATGTGAGAAACACACACTCAAAAACAACAACCCTGGCCTAATGTCTAGCATATAATGGGAATTAGATAGACAATAGCTATTTTTTTTACTTCTCTAGAGCCTAGCAGAGGAGAAAGAAGTATTTGGTATTCTGAGGCTTAAAAACTAAGGTAAAAAAGACAAATCTGAATATATATATTAATAGACTTGGAGCAACTTTACCTATCACCAGGCAGCCCGTGGCAAATGGTTTTCCAAACCCCCCTTGGCCTGCTAGTGACCCCACCACCTTCTACCCCACCTCCTTTAACTCTGCTGCTTTTTATATAACATGAGTACTTGCCTCTAGATCCTTGAGCAGACATAGAACAAAATGAGATTAGATGGGATAAGAGATTGCCTGGTGTACGAGGGATGCCAGGAGACCAGGGTCCCCGTCCTAGCTCTGACCTGGTCCAAACTCACTGTGTGATCTTGGGCAAGTCACCTGTCCTCCAGAAACCTCACTTTCCTCACCTGTAAAGGGGTCAGCCCATTGACAGTGGTTAGGAACCTGGGGTTTGGGGTGTAGAACCGGCTTCGTATCTCAGCTCTGCAGCTTACTGTCTGTGAGATACACGCAAATCAAGTACCATCCCCATAAAACGGACAGTGGGACTCAACTGGGCTTATTTGGAGGATTTAATGACAGGATGTCTCCCAACTGCCTGGCAGATTTGTGGGTGATGAGGTAAGATTTGTTTGTCCAGGCACCCCAGCCCTTTTTTACCCTTTGTTCGAGTTTCTCCCTGCTGAGGAAGCGCAGGTTCCCTGAGCCGGATACACATCCATCAACCTTCCTGCTGGCTCAGCTCTTGGCAAGCCACAGCCTTCTGCGGCAAAGACACAACCCCCATTGGGTGTGAGTGACACCCGCTCGCATGCAATTATTTTAATGCATGGCTCAGGACCTTCTCTCTCCCTGGTTGGGTGTCTTCTCAGGGGAGAGTCCTCCCTCCCTCATCCTTCAAAAAGCCCAGGAGGCGAATCATATATTGCACAGTCTTCCTTTCCCGAAATGCACCCGCCCCTGGCTGGTCCTTTCCAGGCTGTCCTGAAGGCTACCTGCCTGCTCCCTTACTTACTGCTCCAGTGGGCTTCATGCTGGCCAGGGGGGAGGCCCCATCTCTGAGAGGAGAAGAGAGTCCACTTGGAGCCCCCTAACACATAGGCACTGTGCTGGGCATTAGCGTAACCCTCCTAATTACCTTGAAAAGTCAGGGTTACCAATCCCCACCGGCCCCAAGAAATGAAATGAGTTGCCCTAGGACACAGTGAGTGAGGTGCTGGGATTCGAACCTAGGCTGATCTGACATTCCTGGTTCTTACACTGCTGTGTGTATGGTAGAACACTGCTGGTTGTGGGAGGGCACAGGGTGTGATTTGGACCAAATAGGTTTCCTGACACTTGCTGTACCATGAGAGAGACTTGGCCTTGCAGAGAAGTATTTACCCAGCCAAACTGAAGGGCAGTCACTGCCATACATCCGTGGGGCCCCAAGAGAGAGGGGGCAGAGGGAGATGGACCTTCCAGATCTCTCTCTAGATGGCATGCCCTGCTCAGGCTCTCACAGGCAGTGTGGCCCAAAGACGGAGCCAGGGAGCGCCCGTTCCTGACCTGGGTCCCAGGTCAGCTGGGCTGGTCCTCCCACAGAGGGAGGAACATGGTGGGGGCCAGTGCAGAAAGGTGAGAGCTAGTTTGTTTTCTCTGCAATGTGCCAAACCCTGAAAGCGGAGGTTTTTAAACCCTGGCTTCTCCTCCACAGTGTATAGGAAAGAACATAAGCTCCAATTTGGAATCTGATTGATTCAAACTTATCCCAGCGCCAACATTTACCAACTTTGTGGCCTGAGGCAAGGGGCCAGTTTCTTCATCTTCCAAATTGCCATCTGCATCCGGGTTGGTGTAAGGATTAAAAGAAGACAAGGAATGTAAAGCTGATGGTGCAGCGCTTGGCCCACCCGCAGGCCTTCCCAGCCAAGGGGGTACAGTGCCTGCGGGAAGTCACTTCTCAGAACTGACGCAGAACTAGCGCCCCAGCTCCGCATTTGGCCCCCTCCCCGCCACTCACATCTTCTCCATGACAGTCAGCGTCATCTTCCCAAAAGCCAGAGCCAGTCATGTCTGCCCCCCCCACCCCACCATACAACAGTCCAGTGACGCGGTCTGAGTCCTGAGCATGGTCTCCCTGGAGCCAGGATCCACTGCCCTTACCTCTGCAGCCATGTTTCCCACCCAGCCCACCCCAGCCCTGTGCTCCAGCCATGACATGTGACTTCTCATTTTCCAAATGAGCCTGGCTTGTGTTACCACCTTGTGCTGTCTCCCCGGGAAATTCTTGCTCTTCCTTCAAGGTCCAGCATGGCATCTCCTTCTGTGATGCTTCTCTGAGTGTTCTAGAACCACCGTTTCTCCCTGATCCTCCCTCCATGATTCTATTCTAGGACCTGTTTGTGGACCCGTCTCCCCAGCAGCCCATGAGGACCCCAGCCCAGCACACTGTAGGCACTAAGCAGAGCCAGCATTTCCTGAACACTCACCCTCTGCCAGACACTACTGACAAGCCTTCCATCTATTAATGAGTTGAATCTTCACAGCAGCTCTATGAGACAGTGTACCTATCAGTCCTGGCTGGAGGCAGAGACCATACCAATTATTTGAACAGAGAATGTAATCTTTAAAAATGGCAACTAGACATAAAGTGTTGACTTGGTAACTAAAACCAAAAACAAAAATAGAGAATTATACACACAGCACCCCTGGAGCGAAAGAAACAGAGGGAGGGATGGAAATTTTAAAACTCATGCTGGAGCCCGGACCTGGGGTGGGGCAGCAGGCAGGTTGGGAGGCAGTGGTGCTGGGCAGAGACAGGGACAAGAAGCTGGTTCTGCGTTTTGGGAAAACTGCAAAATGGATGTGGCTGCTGCTAACGGAAGGAAGGGCCACTGGCTGTGTGATGACAGGAACAAACAGGGAGCAAGTTCCTCTCCCCCCTCAGACTCTCCATGTCCCCCTCGTGTAAGCAGGGAGCAGCCCGTGGGGCAGAGATGAGGTTTGCAGAGTCCCAAAGCAAGTTTGGAGTGGAGGGATGGGAGCTTAAACGTTGGTACAGGCAGGAGCTGTTACTGTCCCCATTTCACTGATGGGGAAACTGAGGTACAGAGAGATTAACGTGCCCAAGATTAAGTGACTCCCTAGAGCGGAGCCAGGATTTGAAGCCCCTAGTGTGGCCCCAGCACCTTTGCTCTCAGCCATTGTCCCATAAATGTGAGTGAGCAAGTGAACCAAGTAACGCTGAGCCCTTGCCCAGCCAAGGCTTCCTCCAGTCCCGGGGTCCTGCCTGCCTGACCGCCTCCCTGTTGTCCTGCCAGGTCATTCACTGGAACTCCCCCAAGAAGCTCCGGGTGAAGAACAAGCACGTGGAGTTTTTCCGCAACCTCTACCTGACCTTCCTGGAGTATGACGGGAACCTCCTGAGGCGGGAGCTCTTCGGCTGCCCCAGTGAGGCTGATGTCAACAGTGAGAACGTAAGTGGCTCCCAGGGCTTGGCAGGGGTGGCCTCTGTGCCATCTGCCCAGGACCTCCAGGCTGCTGGGCTCAGGGTGTGCACAACATGAATGAGACACCATCCCTGCCCCAGGAACCCACCGTCTGCAGGGGGACGGGCGCATCCGTGCTCACCACTGTGGACAAGAGTGGGAGCTCGGCCCAGACTAGGCAAAGTCAGAAGTGGGTTTCCACGCAGAGACACAGGAATGGGCAAAAGCGCTACCAAAACCACAGATAAAGTGTCTCTCCACAGCCAGGACACTCTGAGGTCTTTGTGGCCGCGGCACCCATGCAGGAGGCCCAGGGTCCAGCGTGGTCGGTGCCTGGGGCGGCCCCAGAGATTTTCACGGTCACTGGCTCCCTTTGGGGTTAGCATGGGTGGAAAAAGCGTTGGGTTAGTAGTGACAGGCATAGCTAACATTACCATATTTTCCTGTTCCTTGGCTGTTTATAATATTTTCATGTTATATCTCATTTGACACTTATATGTTACACATCATTGACTCTCTATTTTCCCCAATTAGAGTTGCACAGAGAGATTAAGCAGATTGCCTGTGTAAAAAAGCAAGCAAGGAGCAAAGCTGAGACTGATTTGAAGTTTAGTGGAAGAGGATGTGGGGATGTAGCACCCTGTAGCAGAAAAAGCAGGGCATGTTGGGCCAGGCTGACCTAGGTTTTGCTTTCATACCTTCCAGCTAACCACCTGGGTGACCTCAGGCAAGTTACTGAACCTCCCTGTGCTTCAGATCCTTAACTGTCAAATGGAAATGAAAACCTCTATAGGAATGTTTCGAGTCTGAGAAATTGCATGTAAAGCACCTGAGCTCAGCATCTGACGTATGTTTGATGGTCAAAAAATAGTCGTTCCCTGCCCTTCCCTTGACCCTTAGTATTACACACAGAAGTGATTGGTTCATTCAGTCAGTCATCACAGATTTACTGAGGGACTTCTCATTCTGAGCGCCGAGTATTCCTAGGTGAAAATGGACAATGATCCCTGCTGCCATGGTGCTGCTACTCTAGTGAGGGGACACAGCACACAAACAGTCAGGAAAAATGATCAGCCAGGGCCAAGTGCTACATAATGACATTCTCAAGCAGCTGGGCAGTTCCGTGGGCTTGGACAATCAATCAGGGAGGACTTCTCTGAGGAGGGGATGTTTATTCTGAGACCTGAATGACAAGTGAAAGCCAGCCTTAGAAGAGCAAGGAATCAGAGGAATCAGGGAACCACAAACCAGGAATATGTCTCCTCACACCTGTTAGGATGGCTGTTATAAAAAATACAAAAGATAGCAAGTGTTGGCAGAGATGTGGAGAAACTGGAACCTTGTACATCGCTGGCAGAATGTAAAATGGGGTAGCTACAGTGGGAACCGGGATGGAGGTTCCTCAGTAAGTGAAAAATAGAGCTGTCATGTGATCCAGCAATCCCACTTCTGGTATATATGCAGAAGAATTGAAATCAGGATCTCAAAGCAGTATCTGTACCCCCACCTTCACGGTGACATTATTCTTAGCAGCCAAGATATGGCAACAGCCTAAGTATCCACTGACAGATGAATGATAAAATGCAGTGTGTGTGATGGAATACTATTCAGCCTTAAAAAATATATAAGGAAATCTTACCATTTGTGACAACATGGATAGACTGAGAAGACATCATGCCAAGTGACATTAGCCACAGAAGGACAAACACTGCATGATTCCTCATCTGTGTGGCATCTAAAAGAGTCAGACATACAGAAGTGGACCACAGAATGGTGGTTACCAGGGGGATGGGGAGTTGTTTGGGGGTGGGGGGGGGGGAGTTACAGTTTACAAGATGAGTAAGTTCCAGAGCTCTGCTCTGCCACATAATGCTTACAGTTAACAGGATATAATGCGCTTAGAAGTGTTTAAGAGGGCAGATCTCATATAAAGTGCTCTTACAACACACACACACAAAAACCATGAGAAGCTATTGGAGGTGATAGATATGTTTATTACCTTGATGGTGATGATAGTAATACAAGTATATACATAGGGCCAAACTCACCAAACTTTTTAGTGTGTGTAACTTTTTATATACCAATCATGCCTCAAAATACTAAGCCAGAAAGAAAAAGAGCAAGGAAAGTACATTCCAGGTAGAGGAAGTTGCTCGTGCAAAGGCCCTGAGGCAGAGCAGGTTTTGGCCAGTGTGCCCAGGGTTAGAGGAGGAGGAGGAGGAGAACAGGAGAAGCTGAGCAACAGGTAGGCAGGAGGCAGACTGGAAGGATATTATAGGTGGAATTTTGCTATAGCTGGAATGTTTTTCTATTGCTATTTATTTATTACTATAATTGTTACTGCTCATATTCTTATCTTAGATGTCATGAGAATTCTTTTAGGCTCCAAAGCCAGGGGAGGACATCTGTGGGAGATCGGAGGTAGGCACTCTCCTGGCCCTGTATCAGGGTGACTGGTCACAAGGCCACACCTGCTCTGGTATTTGCCCCCAAGTCACACTGGACTTACCTCCAGCTTCTGTCCCTCTCCACATCACCCTTCATGCCTTCCTCAGTGTCTGCCCTTCCTACCACTGGCAATTGAGGAAAGAAAACCTTTAAGCACTTGGACTCCATCTCAGAGTCTGGGAAGCACTGAGAGGTTTTGACAAGCACTCTGCTCTTCTGATTTTTCCTTCTGATCGCTTTACTCAAATCAATATTTGTCAACATCATCAATGTTTGAGTGCCCATTTGGCACTTTTTTGTAAATACTAAAGGAAAACTGTTCTCTTGCCTCTTTTTGTTCCCTCCATGGAAGAGGCTCAAATGAAAAGCCTTGCAGGACAAAGCCATCGGCTAATCACCCACATCATGAGTTCCCATGGTACACTGCTCAGTCTTACAAAGTGGGGCTCCCTTTGTAACGACTCACCAGCTTTTCCTACCATCAGCTTCCCCTCATGGGTCATCAGGGTGGAAAACTCATCAGGGATCCTTCTTGGAATCTGTGACTGTATTTGTTTGCTCAGAAAGCGTGCATGCGTACCAGCCATCTGGCAGGCGCTGTGCAGGGCTCTGGGGTTGAAATTAGTCTGACCTGGTCTCTGGGTAAGCTGTTTGCTGCACAGCAGGTGTTGGAGGTGCCAAGAGGATAGTCCAGTATGGGAAAAGCCATGAGAAGCCTTCTGTGAGCGCCCGTCACAGCTGTGGTCCCCAGCGCTCCCCCTTGACGCTGCTCAGCCACACCCCGCCTTTCTGTTCCTTCCACATTCCAGGCTCACTCCCACCGTGGGCCTTTGTGCTCGCTTCCCCTCTGCCTGGAGCACCCTACCCCTCTGTGATTAAAGGTCTCAGATGTGGCATCTTTAGAATTTTCCCTGACCTGCCCCTCACCTCAAGTAACCCTTTAAGTCCCTCTCTGTGATGTGCCCCATTTTCTTGTCATCAGAGCATTCACTGCTCTCCACAGTTCCTTGATTCATGTAATCTTCTCCTGGTTTTTTCCCAAATACAGGACCAGATCATAAGATGGTTAGATTAGAGGCTGTGTCTGTACTGTTCACCCCTGGTGAATAGTAAATTGTAACTGAATTTACAATTTTCCCTAGCATAGAAGGAAGCACATAGTAAGCACCTAATACATATTTATTGAATGAATTGGACAAATAAGAGAGAAGAATGCAGGACCAGGTAAAGGGCAGAGCAGATGAAGGCACAGACAGTTCATAGAGAACATGCTGGTAGTTCGTGTATGGGAGCAGAGGTGCGTTGGGAGAAGGCAAAGAAGAAGGGCTTAGGGGTTTAGACCTCATCCTGACAGCAGTGAGGAGCCGCCAGAGCGCTCTCATCACATCAGATTTACATTTGAGAAGAAGCACTCTATGCAGAGAGTACAGTGAAAGGGCCAGGTTGGAGACAGGGAGACCACTTAGAGACTGTGGCCCCATCCTAGACAAACAGACTGCAAAGGGGCTTGACCTAGGGCTGCAGCAGTGCGGGTAAAGAGAACAGGTGGATGGCTTTGTGGGCGC
This sequence comes from Smutsia gigantea, assembly GCA_032199065.1. NCBI lineage: Eukaryota > Metazoa > Chordata > Mammalia > Pholidota > Manidae > Smutsia > Smutsia gigantea. The sequence continues at coordinate 390,936 of JAVSCE010022418.1, forward strand.
TGAGAACAGGGCAGCAGGTGCAACCTGCACTCATAAACCACAAAAGCAGGTCCGTGCACCCTGCTCCCGCTGGGGTCTCTGGCTGAGCTGGCCCACAGGGACAGAGGCTGGGGCAGGGGGACAGCCTGTCACATCAGCACCCCTGGAGCCACATCCCTGCAGGGAGTTCCACCCCCTGGTCTTTGCAAGTGTGTCAGTCTCTGCAGACACAGCCAGAGGGAAAGGGTGAGATCTTGGGTGTGGTCCCAAGCCAGATGCTCCCAGCCCTGTGGGAAGAGGTCATTAGAGCTGTGACAAGTGTACAGATGGTGGTGTCTTCAAGAAATGGAGTCAGGAACCTCTTCACTGGGCTGTGGATATCAGATGGGAAAGGGCTCCAATGGCAGTGTCTAAGTCTCAGGACTCATTCATTCCCTCCGCAGATAGTCACCAAACAGTTGTCAGCCATGGGGCTACTGACCCAGGGGGAGTGTTGCAAATCAAAGCCCAGCTCTCATAGTGCTTGTTTAGTAAGGGACACAGACAAGCAGGGGGTGGTTACCCAGTGTGAGACGTGCCGGGATGGCTGTGTGCTTTGATAGCACTCGAGGGCATGTCACACAGTAAGGGAGAGAAGGTGAATCAGGGAGGCTTCCTGGAGGAGGGAGATTTGAAGGATGAGTAAGGAGGAGTGCGGGTTATGGAGAGTGGACTCAGAGGGAGGGAGGGAACAGCACATGCAGTGGAGACCAGAGGCAGACACGAGGATGGCACCTTCGGATTCGATGGCCGCAGTGTGAGAACAGGAGGATTGCCCAGGTTCACTTCTGCACCATGATTATTATTTCATCATGGGGGGAGGGAATGATGAAAAGACTGTGAGCTCCCTGGTCATCCCAGGTCACTCACTTAATAGACACGTAACCCCAGAGATGGTCATGTGAGTGCGCTAGGCCTGGGATTCACCATGCTGTAAATGGGGGCAGTGGTGCCACTCTCAGGATTTCACGGGTGATTTATGTCAGGTCACTGATAACAGGACTCAGCCCCAGGAACACAGTGCGCACCAGGATGCATTTTCTCACAAACCACAGTGCCAGCCCATCTGGTATTAGGTCCAAATCTGTTGTTCCACAAATGGTTTTCAGGCTTTGTTAATTTTTTTTTTTTAGGAAAGCCTGGCAGGGGAACTGGGAGAGTTGCTCAGAACTTTGTCTATAAAGCATGCAAGTGGCTGTCCCACCAATTCAGAGACTCCAGATAGAAAGAGAGGCCCTTTGGCAGGCCTTGCTGCTAAAGAGAATACATACATAAATGCAGGAAGGCAGGGGAGTCCTCTCTTCTGTGGGGAACTAAGGTGCAGGGGACAGGCCCCCATTTTAGAGTATGTGTTTAGGGTCCTGCTCTAGGACAACATGGAAAACACAGGCTCCAACACTGGTGTAGAATGACAGTGGCTGAAGGGGCACAGCCACTCCTGTCCCATAGCATTTCTCCCCAAAAACCAGTAAGTGACTTTGTGTAATTCAATAGGCATGCAGTAGGCCTTAGTTATTATTACCTGATTAAGTAGCAACGGAGGCCAGATTTCTATATATTAGCATTTCTTTCCCTTTTCTTCAGCAACCCAGCCCCTCATGCATATCCAAGAAACCCTGGGACTCCACAGAACACAGTTGGATAATCATGAATATTATCCATCCCCTAATCCATGCAGAAGTCCTTTTGCAGTGTCTCTAACAGATGTGCATTTGGCTTCTTGTGGAATCTTCCTGAGGACAGGGAGCTCACCACCTCTAACAGCTTACTTCACTGTTGGAATGTTCCAGGTGCTAATCCATTCCTCACATTGAGCTGAAATCTCCCCTTCTGTAAGGAATCCACTAATCTGAGTCCTGTCCTCCAGAGCAGTGAAAAATAAAGACACCCCCTATTGTCCCTGACAGCCCGGCAGGTGGTAGAGCTTGTTTCCAAACTGTTTTTAGTCAGAAACATGCACCCCTCCCCAAGAATGGTATTTATAGAGTGAGGCTTTATCAAGAGTGCCTGCTGTACCTCAGGGAATTTTCCAGATAAAGAAAGCTCCTCTTTTAAAAATGCAAAGCCATTAAAATACATATATTGTAACCAATTTGGATGAGAATCTTGCTAAAGTATATGGGCTTCCTTTAGTAATCAAAGTGTACTAAACTCAATTTACAATTTTCAGTGATTAACGTTGCCCTGAGTAGTCTGTGGGGGCGGGAGCTGGCCAGAGGAGGAAGGGAGATGCGTTTATCCTGGCAGGAAATGGCCTCAGAAAATTTGCTGCTTATTCTGCAGATTTCTTTCTGACAGCTGTCACTTTCGGTTCATCAGCTCCAGAACCACCCTTTCCAGGCCCATCTCCCTGGACATCCTTCCCCTGGCAGCCAAAGAAAGAAAAACCAATGATATTTAAGTCCGAAACACCAATAAGAAAAGAATTATCCATTGTTGTGTTGGAAGTTAAATGATGAAACAGAACAAATATCCAAAACGTGCAAAAAAGAAAAAAACAACGGAAGACTGGACACCAGTGAGTTTTCACATTTACATAGGATTGTAAATCAGTAGATGGTGTCTGCAGAATTAGAGCTTATCCCATATCCACAGCAGACATGACTAATTGATGGCCCACTCTATCCACCTGGGCTCAGCCCCAACCCCAGTGTCTGTGCCAGCACAGCTCTCCAGGGAACCAGCCCCATTCCCCAAGCGATGACATGGGACATGTGGATGCCTGTTGCTCATCCCTGCCCTAGACATTAGGCACTCTGGTGTCTCCGGCATTGGGACAGCTCTCTGTGCTGTCTTGAGCCCTTGCTCTGTTTCCTCCTAGCCTTTGACAATTGGAGATTTCCTGCAGGGAAATGCAACAAATCTTCACCACCCTGGAGGGAGGGAGGCAGTATGAGTCACATTTCACAGATAAGGAAACCCAAGTTCCAATGAGTTACTTGCTCAAAGTCAAACAATGCCTAAGTGGTGGGGCCAAGATTGCAAACCAGTTCTCCCCAACTCTGGAGTGATGAACTGGGCCGTGCTTCCCAGGTGGATGTGGCTCCGTATTTAAAATGAACATGATAGTAACTCCAAGGCATTCAGCTGTTCTCCAAGTTGTCTTTGCTTGTATAATCGTTCTTACTCTTTAACAAACCCTGCAAGGTAATTATCGTGTCCGTTTTCTGGAGGAGGACCTGGAGGCTTAGAGAAATGAAATCCTGGAGTGGCTTGGTGACAGTGCTGGAACCAGTATCAAGCTTGACCCAGAGCTGAGGGGTCTTTCTACAAGTATTTAAAATGCTCCCTGATGTAAAACTGCCGTACCTGCCCCCTAGCCCAGCCCCCCCCCGATCTCCCAGGGCACCTCCCTTTATTGTTCTCCCTAGCACTTAGCACCAATCTGTCTGTTGCATTCTTGACTTCTTTATTTTGTTGATTCTGTCTCCCCTCACTAGAATCGAAGCTGTGATCTTGGGGTTTTAATCTGTTTCATTCGTTAAGTATATCTCTGGGTTTATAAACAGTTGCCTGGAACGTAGTCTGTGCTCAGTAAACTTTTTGAATGAATGAAGTATTATAAGTCCTTTTCTTGAAGCATTTGTGGTGGGCTGGAAAGATCCCTGTCCTTGAAATCAGAAAACCTGGCCCCAGGACTTGATCTATGATACTGGACATAACTCTCACCTTCCACAAGACTCAGTTTTCTCACCTGTAAAATGGTCAATGAATAAGCCCAGCCCAGGCTGTTCTGAGGGCCGCAGGGGTTACGTTGTACAAAGTGCTGTACAGACTCAAGGCCTGGCTCTGAATCTTGGCCAGAAGGCTCATCCTGACACCGTCTCTTCCAGCTGCTCTGAGATTCCTGCCTTACTTCTGAAAGGAAAGCTTCCAGCCCAACTCCCTGGCACTGTAAGGGTGGTGGGCCACCTGCAGGGACACGTTCCCTGATCGTAAGCCCACCAAGAAGAAAGAAAGACCACAGCATCACCGTGGCTCTGTTAGAAGTTAAAAATAAGACATATACACATAAACAGATTCTAGAAACGGTTTCTGGAATCAGTCTGCATGGCAGTGCCCAGGAAGAGATGGCTCTGTGGAAACAGCTGTAGCCCAGAGAAAAACCAGAATGTGTTATTGCTGTCTCCTGCGAGTGGCACGTCACCAGCTCTTTAATCACACTGTGTGTGTGTGTGTGTCAGTCAGCAGAGCCCAGGTGGACAGCGCCCAGAGCCCTAAGACAGGCTGCCCAAGGCCAGCTCTAGTGCATGTTAAGTTCCAGAGCCTGAAGGATCATAGTGTTTGCCTGGGAGGCCAGGAGACAGGATAAAGGCTGGAGCCACAGGGTCAGGATGCTCAGTGGACATGTCTGAGCCACAGGCATGTCACAGCAATCTGTCTGTTTTGTTCCTGTCCAGCTCCAGCTTGCACATGTCCCTCTTCCACTCTGGATGTAATCTGTCCAAACACACCAGCTGCTCTACCCTGCTCTGCCTTTCCTGCCCTCTTCTCCTTTTGGCTGACTCTTCCTCCACCAACTGGCTCCCTGTGCATTATTTAAGAGGACAGCTCTGGAGCAAGACTGCCTCATGTAAAATCTTAGGAATACAAACTGGGATTTTAGGCCATTTACATGAACTCTCTGTGCCACAGTTTTCCCATCTGCAAAATGGGAATCATAATTAGTCCTACCTGATAGGCTTCACAAGGACCAAATAAGGTAAGACAGGTCAGGAGCTTTGCACATATGCATAACACATGCCCTCCCAAAATTAAGTTTTGTTTATAATGAATACACAGCATTATCATTGTAAGCTTGCTTTTTGGTTCCCCTGCCCAGACTCTGTGAGTGATGTAAGTGTAGAACTGGGGTTCATTCCCCATTCCTAGCACAGAGCTGGGCATGACAGAAGGGCCTGGCGGTTGTGTGTAATGTATGAATACTAACACACAGGAGGGAGGAGACCAGGCCTTTTCCATCTTTAATTCTTCAGAGCCTAGGAGAGTGCTGGGTAGACTCTCTATGAGCCTTCGTGGGATGGACCTAAGTCATGCCTTTTCCCTCCCATGAAAGAATGGAAGTGGCCTCTGGTTTGGGTTCCTCGGTAAAAAGTGCTTTAGGTTCCTGGAACTCCACTGATTAATATACACAGTAGGCAGCTAGGGAGCTAGTGTCTCTCTCTACCTGTCTATGTGGTTTGATAAAACTTAACTGTTTCATGGAAGCCACGGGGAAGGGTCCCGAAGTAGGCTTCAGGAGATGTGTGTAGAGTTCCCATCTTTCCGAGCAAATCCCAGGTGCCCCAGTTTCCTCACCCGTCAGCTGAGGGCAGTGGGGCAGCCCAGCCCGCCTCATGCAGAAGTTGGGGAAAACACATGAAGTGAGGGCTAGCAAGCCTGCTGAAACGTGGGAGCAAGTGGGAAGGACAAAGCAGCATTCCTGAGTCATTTTATAGTATCAGTTATTAGCACCTGATGTTTCTACTCATTGTGCCAAGGGATCCGAAGGAGAGGTGTCTCAAGACGTGGGCGGCTTCAGGGTCCTTCCTTGGTCTGGCATTCTCTGTCTTTACCACTTACTGGCTAGAAGAGTTTAGCCAGCATTTAGTTAAGGTAACAAAAGCAATTGTAAAATGGCCCTGCGTGCTCAAAGGTTATTACTCACATAGAGCCCAAATGTTCCTGACTGGCAGGTGGCTTTTCTCCAGGTTCTTGGAATGAGAATCCCAGACTTCTTCCATCTTGTGGCTGTGCCATCCACAGAGCCTTGGGCTGGATGTGCCTGCTTGGGCTGACAGGACTGTGCATGAGGCCGTCCTGGAAGTGGTGCCCCAGGAGAGTCTGCCCACAAGGTCCTGCTGACTAGAACTTGGCCACACAGTTACCCTTAACTGCAGGAAGGCTGGAGAGTTATTTTATGAAGCCCAAATTCCTTGTCTTGATGTTGGGAGAAATGACTTGCTCAAGGTCACAGGAAATAAGTGTCAGAGGGAGCAGGTCTCAGTTACTGGTGATCTCCACCATCTCTCTCTCGTTTCCCCTGACTTTGAACAGAAGTCCATTAGGCCATAGCCCAGGGACACACTCCCCACCTGTCTGAATCCTCAGGCATGACCAGCCATCATCGCTGACAGCTCAGAGGTCAGTCTAGGCCACTGTCCTTACGGATGGGAAGAAGTAAATGCAAACTGCTAAAGGGCCATTTTCCCTTGAGTCCAAATCACCGTGCACCTCAGCTGGCTGCCCAGAGAAGCAATTTAGCAAATGCATTTTGTCCCAGGAGAAATCTGTCTTGTTTCTGTGACTTGCTTGTCGGGAGCGCCTTACCCTCGGTGGTGGCCAGAGTCTGCATGGTAGTTAATGAAAGCCCTCCCTCCAGCTCAGCAGCTCCCTGGAGAAATTGCCTCCCCTAGGTGAGAAGGAGGCCATTTTTAAGCAGTTCTAGTCTTCCTCTTGAGATAATATTGGCCATGCAGTCAGCAATAAGCAGTCCTAGATTAGAATTTGAAAAGGTGCATAATGTAATCATGATAATATTGCACACGTTTGTGCAGCACTTTACAGTTTACAAAGCCCTTTTACATGCATTAGTTCATTTGAGAAAATTGCAGGGAATTAGTTAAGTACAGAAAAGTATAGAGAAGCCAATACAATCTGTGATTTCCCTACTCCAAGAAAAGCTCTGTTAACATTGAAATGTGTTCCCTTTATCTTCTATGTGGTGTGTGTTTGTTTGCCTTTTTGCTAAAGTGTTATCATAACTGCACATGCATTTTTACGGTTGGCTTGTTTGCTGAGCATCGCACCTTCCACCTCCTCATGTGATCCTCACATCCATCCCCCGGGGAGAGAAACAACTGTGTTGTGAAAATGTCCCTGGTGTGAGGTCGGAAGACTGGATTCTCAATCCAGACGGTTTCTCTGTAGCAATGTAACAGGCAGATTACTGACACCTTCTGAGCCTCCAGTTCCTCCTGTAAAACAGGTGTGTGCTGAAGGATTCCGTTATCAAGCCATCCACCTGAAAACACCGGCTCTGCACCTGGTGCACAGTACGTGCTTACTCCATATGAGCTGAGCCAGGGTGCAGCCCACCATGTAGCTAATTAATGTGAAAGCTCAGGGAAGGCATCTGGTTGGTCCAGAGTCCCATAGATTCTGATGTCATGTGTCTGACCTAAGACCGGAGGTACTTTCCACAGTATGCAGGCTCATTATCAGACAGTAGTATCCCCTCGGCCCTACCCCTGAAGCACTCTGATGGCCACAGGTGACCTTGGGATGCGGATGCCCCTGAGCCATTTATTAGTATGTTGAAGTTCATAGATAGAGGCCGCTCCTCCCCTGGGACTGCAGGTGGACCCTCCCAAGCGGGGCAGGCCTTGCGAGTCCCGAGAGCACTCTCACTGATCACTGCATCCTCTCCTAACAGGCAGTGGCTGTGAGGACACCCAGCAGGGGCTTGCTAGCCAGACAAGGTGCTCTCGGTGTTCTAGGTACCGGGAGGAGTGGGACACAACTCCTAGAGCTGTTTACCGTGGGATGGTGTTTGCCCCTAACTCAAGGGTACGTGCGTGCCTGTGTGTATCAAGAGAGACCCCAAACACACATGGATTTCTCATGGTCTGGTCATTTTCTTTTTCACATGGTGAGGATAACCTTCTCCTTTGCAGGCTCATCAAAGAAAGACCCTTTTCTCCACTCACACATGCCTGCCTCCCCCCCCCTCTGTCACACACACACACACACACACACACACACACACGCACATGCACACGCATATCCTATTCTCTCTTTGCTGATGTGGAAGCCATGCACTAATGTCATCACATTGAAAACAACACATAGCCACCAGCACCCACAGCAGCCCTGCTCTTGTGAAGAACTTTGCAGCTGTGTGTTCTCTACAGGAGAGTAATGGCTTGTGTGCTTCTGCAGTGTGGGTGACAAAGAGAAGGAGGATGCCAGTTGGTTAAGTTTCCTCCTGGGAGACAGTGTTACGGTTTCCAGGCGAGTGTGGGTCCCTCAAGGAGAAAGGCCTGGGGACTGTGTGACACTCAGGAAACAGCCTTCTGGGCTCACCTAGCCCCTGCCTTCCCTGGATGATGTTTGAAGACAGAAAGCATCCACTTGGCTGTCTTCAGGGGCCCAGGAGTCTCCTATTCTTTTATTATAATTGTGATAATAACAACCGTGATGATAGACGATGTCTGTTGAGTCTGTACTTCACGCCGATACCACACACGTCAAATGCAGAACCTCGTGGAAACCTCCAAGCCCCCCTCCCCCACCCACCTCCAGTAGATACTGTTATTATCCCCATTTTACAGTTGAGGAAACTAAAGCTCAGAAGGGTTCAATAACTCAGCCACTCACCCAGGATTGTCCAGCTGGAGTGGGATGGACCGGTGACCTCAGCCTCTGTGCTGTGTCTGCTTCTTGACCTGAGCCTGAGAAAGCATCCTTCCCGGAGAGGCCACGCGAGGGCGGAGGGACGCAGACCCAGGTGTGACCTCCTTGACCAACCTCGAGATCTTGAAACTGCTTTCTCAACTATCAAATGAGGCTGCACATGCCGCATCAGAGGGCTCTAAGGGAAGGAAATCCTTGCACACAGCACCCAGCACAGAGCCTGGTATGTGCTTATTTGCTGTCCAAAGCCTTTTCAGCCATCACAGACCCTGGAACTGCAAGTACAGGAGCAAATAATGAATGGGCTTAGGAGTGAACACCTTCTGTGCATAACATTAGAGGGTACAGAAGGAAAATTAAGAGGATGGGCCTGACCCTCACACGGATTATAGCCCTCTTCCATGCTGAAGATGTTTCTCTTGTTGAGCACCTTTCGTGCAACGGGCATGGCGCTAGGAGCAATATAAAGTGTCAGCAGCCTTCACCAAGGAAGTTGCCTTTCAATGATTTCATTTCAAACTGATGGGTGCTTTAGTAATTTTATGAATAGAGTGTTCTTGGAGCACAGAGCAGGGCCAGCAAAGGTCTAACAGAGAAGGTGCCATGTAAGCTGAATCTTGTAAGGCAAATAGAAGGTCCCCAGGTGGAGAAGAGTGGCCGAGGTGAGGCAGAGTATGGTAGAGGGGGAAGAACTTGTGCAAAGCCACAGAGGTGTGGAGGGAAAGGCAGGTTTGGGGAGCAGAGAGATCACTGGTGCCAGTAAAGAGTACTTTGGGAGCAAAGGATCAGAGAGAAAGTGAATGATTGTCCCCGAGGATGTGGGTTTCAGTCCCACAGGTCAGAAGGGTCACTTGGCTCATCGGACCTTGGAATGAGAATCCCAGTTTCCTGTCCTTCTATTACTTATACTCTGGGCACAGTGGGACTCTTCAAAAAGGCAAGGACATCAAATTAGACTTGGAAAGCTAGAGAATATCCCTAATTGCATCCTTCTTAACAGTTAAAATGTTGAAAGTTAACTGGGAATATCTCATAGATCAGTGGAACCCAACTGATTGCCCAAGTGGCATTTGGAAATACATGAGTTCATCTGGAGTTACACAAGGCTGTCCGGAGAATGCTACAAGCATTTAGTGGGCAGGAGCCCAGGAGGCTAACTGTCCTGTGACTGTGGAACAGGCTCACATAGTGAAATAGCAGCCCACACAAAATGCCAACGACACCCTATCAGTTATATTGCTCCAAACCTGTACAACCGCAGCAGCATACAATGAGAGTTGTGTGTTGAGGCAGTTCTGCTGATCTTGGCTGGGCTTCCTCCCATGACGAGGGCAATTGGGAAGACTGCCCTGCTCCAGGTGTCTCTCATCCTCCAGCAGCTGAGCCCAGGCATTTTCTCATGGCAGCAGTGGACGCCCAAGAAACATGCACCTCCTCTTGAGGCCCAGCCTCAGGATCAGGGCAACATTGCTTCCCCACCATTCTATCAGCCAAAGCGAGTCATGGTCTAGCCCAGACTCCAGGGTTAGGGAAATAGGCCCCGTCCCTTTAGTAAAAGGTACTGAAAGTCATACAACAAAGTGTCCAGATACAGGGAGGAGAGAAGAATCAGAGTAATTAATGCTATCACATGCCATACCACTCATCTTGAGAAATAATGCCATAGCTTCATCTATCTAGACAAAGGTCTTAACTGATGTTACACAGAAGATGGTTTAATGTATTTCTTGATTACTACCTATTGGCTTGGAGACTTTTAAGATAAATATACCTTCTTGGAAAAACGTTCTATTACATTCAGATACATTAGCAACTCTAGCCACTGTAAACTTTAATCTATATTCAACTCTGCAGACTTGTGTGATAAATGAGGCTGATGTAACAAAAGATATTGGAACCAGCCATGTGACCCTTGGCAAATTATTTCTTTTAATGTGTTTTATTGAAATGCACTTTGCAAATGATGAATCCACCCATCCTGAGTGTACAAATGTGTACACCCATGTAATCATTGCTCTAATCATGACCTAGAACATTCCCATCACCCGGAAAGCTGTCCTTCCTCTTCCCAGTCCATTCACTCCACCACCACACATGCACTGATCTAATTTCTGTCACTATCAAGGTTCTTTTATTCTTTCATTGAAGGTTCTTATCTACAAAAGAGGCACAGTCACACCTGCGTGGGGGGATGTGGTGAGGTTTACATGAGGCGGTTGTCGGGCAGCTGTGTGTCTGCAGGTCTGGGTATCTGTGGTGCGCATCTGCCCACGTCCAGTGCTAAGACTCTACCTGTTAGCAGGTCAGCCTCCTCTTTGCTCTTTCACTCGTTGAGCTGCAAGGAGTGTAGAGCTAGTGAGGAACTTGTACAAGCAAGACTTTCATGGAGTTCAAAGAGAAAGAAAAGAATGGGTACCAAGACTCTGATTAAACTTGGATGAAATTAAAGGAATAGGTTTTGTGGTTTGTTCTGGGGCTTGTTTTGTTTTCCCTCCAGGGCCTGGTAGCAATTGAAGTCTGTAGGTCTGGGGGAGCAAAGCCTCAGGCCACAGAGAGGGGCTGTGCCATCTGGTTTACAGTACTCTCTTCTTAGCTGATTTTCCCCCCTTGTGAAACTGTTGGGCTAGGTCACCTAGGAAAACGTTTTTTGTCTGTTTATGAGGAGTTTGGGCTGGTGAAACATTTGTCAGTTGTCTCCACCATCAGCTCAGAGGGGACTCGTTTCTGAGGTGGTGAGGGCAGCTGCCCTTCATCACTGCCTTTCTGAAATTAAACTGGAAAGGAAAATCAGTGATCCTGTCCTGACTGGCTCATCCTTCATCCAGTGGGTAGCAAACTCGGTGGACAGCCTCCTGGATCCCTCAGGACTTTACTTCTTGATCCCATGCCCCTCTCCTGCCTTTCAGCTCCAGAAGCAGCTCTCTGAGCTGGATGAGGACGACCTGTGCTACGAGTTCCGGCGAGAGCGGTTCACCGTCCACCGAACCCACCTGTACTTCTTGCACTACGAGTACGAGCCCGCTTCAGACAGCACGGACGTCACCCTGGTCGCCCAGCTGTCCATGGACAGGTATGGCAGCCAGGCCCCGCCCCCACAGGTCCTCTCCCTGCTGCCCTTCTCCCGGTCAAATGGAGAAGGGAGAGGTGGCCCCACAGGCCTAGGATATTGAAGCCCGACAAGGTGGGGCTATGTCTCATTGCCTCTCTCTCACTGAAAACCAAGGGCTCTTGTCTTGGTGGTGGTGGTGGTTTTGAGGATAGAGGAAGAATTGATTCAGAAAAATAGAACTCTACTCACGTTATCTCAAGGAAAAGGGGGTGCATTATAGGGACACACATCGACTGGAACCGAAATCACTGTTTCTTTTCCTTATATGCCTATTAATGCAACGAACATTCATTGAGCCTTTATAGGAAGAACTCATGTGAGTCCCACTCTTTTGTGGCTTACCATCCGTGCATTGTTCTCAGCCGCGGCTGGGGACAAACTGAATAACCTGAGGAGCTTTTCAAACAAATTGATGTTTGAGTTCTATTGCAGACCAGTTAAGTAAGACCTTGCATTGTTTTAAGTGCAGCCAGGGTTGAGAATATAGGGCTCAGGGTAAGAAAGCAATAAGTAATTAAGTAAAATGATTGGAATTGTGGTAAGTGCTTTGAAGGAACCGAGATAGATGATAACAAGGTCAAGGGAGGGACCTTCTTTAGGTGGTGTGGTCAGAAGAAGTCTCTAAGGAGGGGACATTTCTGCAGAGACCAAAAGGATGAGAAAAGGAGTCAGGCATGTGAGTTGCTGAGAAAAAAAGTTTCCAGGCAGATGAAATAGCAAGTGCAGAGGTAGAAAGGCCTTGCATATTCAAAAACCCGGTAGAAGACCAGTGTGGCTGAAGCATAACAGGGGTCAAGAGGAAGGTGGCATGAGATTAAGGTTATAGAGCATAGAAACTCATAAAATATTTAGACTTTATTCTAAGTGTGGTGAGAGGCTATTGAAGAAATTCACAGAAGTTACACAAGTCTAATTTATGTTTTTGAAAAAATCTCTCTGGCTTCCAGGAGATGAATGGATCCAAAGCCCCAAGGTCACTCACTCAGGGCTACACTTCTTTTTTTTTTATAATTTATTTTGCTATCCTTAATCTACAATTACATGTGCAATATTATGGTTATTAAACTACCCCCTTCATCGGGTCCCCCCCGACCAACCCCATTACAGTTACTGTCCATCAGCGTAGTGAGATGCTATAGAATCACTACTTGTCTTCTCTCAGTTGTACAGCCCTCCCCGTGCCCCCCCCAACATTACATCTGCTAATCGTAATGCCCCTTTTTCCCCCATATCCCTCACTCCCCACCCATCTTCCCCAGTCCCTTTCCCTTTGGTAAATATTAGTCCATTCTTGGGTTCTCTGAGTCTGCTGCTGTTTTATTCCTTCAGTTTTTTTCTTTGTTCTTATACTCCACATATGACTGAAATCATTTGACACTTGTCTTTTTTGGCTTGGCTTATTTCACTGAGCATAATACCCTCTAGCTCCATCCATGTTGTTGCAAATGGTAGGATTTGTTTTCTTCTTATGGCTGAATAATACTCCATTGTGTATATGTACCACATCTTCTTTATCCATTCATCTACTGATGGACACTTAGGTTGCTTCCATTTCTTAGCTATTGTAAATAGGGCTGCGATAAACATAGGGGTGCATATGTCTTTTTCAAACTGGGCTGCTGCAGTCTTAGGATAAATTCCTAGGAGTGGAATTCCTGGGTCAAATGGTATTTCTATTTTGAGTTTTTTGAGGAACCTCCATACTGCTTTCCACAATGGTTGAACTAATTTGCATTCCCACCAGCAGTGTAGGAGGGTTCCCTTTTCTCCACATCCTCGCCAACATTTGTTGTTTGTGTTTTAGATGTTGGCCATCCTCACTGGTGTGAGGTGATATCTCATTGTGGTTTTAATCTGCATTTCTCTGATGATTAGCGATGTGGAGCATCTTTTCATGTGCCTGTTGGCCATCTGAATTTCTTCTTCAGAGAAGTGTCTATTCATGTCCTCTGCCCATTTCTTAATTGGATTATTTGCTTTTTGTTTGTTAAGGTGTGTGAGTTCTTTATATATTTTGGATGTCAGCCCCTTATCAGATATGTCATTTATGAATATATTCTCCCATACTGTAGGATGTCTTTTTGTTCTACTGATGGTGTCCTTTGCTGTACAGAAGCTTTTCAGCTTGATATGGTCCCACTTGTTCATTTTTGCTTTTGTTTCCCTTGCCCGGGGAGATATGTTCATGAAGAAGTCGCTCATGTTTATGTCCAAGAGATTTTTGCCTATGTTTTTTTCTAAGAGTTTTATGGTTTCATGACTTACATTCAGGTCTTTGATCCACCTTGAGTTTACCTTTGTGTATGGGGCTAGACAGTAGTCCAGTTTCATTCTCTTACATGTAGCTGTCCAGTTTTTCCAACATCAGCTGCTGAAGAGGCTGTCATCTCCCCATTGTGTATCCAAGGCTCCTTTATCAAATATTAATTGACTGTATATGTTTGGGTTAATGTTTGGATTTTCTGTTCTGTTCCACTGGTCTGTGGGTCTGTTTTTCTGGCAATACCAAATTGTCTTGATTACTGTGGCTTTGTAGTAGAGCTTGAAGTCAGGGAGCATAATTCCCCGTTTTATTCCTCCTTCTCAGGATTGCTTTGGCTATTCGGGGTCTCTTGTGGTTCCATATGAATTTTAGAATTATTTGTTCCAGTTCATTGAAGAAAGCTGTTGGTAGTTTGATAGGGATTGCATTGAATCTGTAGATTGCTTTAGGTAGTATAGCCATTTTGACAATATTTATTCTTCCTAGCCAAGAGCATGGGATGCATTTCCATTTGTTTGTGTCCTCTTTAATTTCTCTTAGGAGTGTCTTGTAGTTTTCAGAGTACAGGTCTTTCACTTCCTTCGTTAGGTTTATTCCTAGGTATTTTATTCTTTTTGATGCAATTGTGAATGGAATTGTTTTTCTGATTTCTCTTTCTGTTAGTTCATCATTAGTGTATAGGAAAGCAACAGATTTCTGTGTGTTAATTTTGTATCCTGCAACTTTGCTGAATTCAGATATTAGTTCTAGTAGTTTTGGAATGGAGTCTTTAGGGTTTTTAATGTACAGTATCATGTCATCTGCAAATAGTGACAATTTGACTTCTTCTTTACCAATCTGGATGCCTTGTATGTCTTTGTTTTGTCTGATTACCGTGGCTAGGACCTCCAGTACTATGTTGAATAACAGTGGAGAGAGTGGGCATCCCTGTCTTGTTCCCGATCTTAGATGAAAAGCTTTCAGCTTCTCGCTGTTAAGTATGATGTTAGCTGTGGGTTTGTCATATATGGCCTTTATGATGTTGAGGTACTTCCACCTATACCCATTTTGTTGAGAGTTTTAATCATGAATGGATGCTGAATTTTGTCAAATGCTTTTTCAGCATCTATGGAGATGATCATGTGATTTTTGTTCTTCTTTTTGTTGATGTGGTGGATGATGTTGATGGATGTTCAAATGTTGTACCATCCCTTGCATCCCTGGGATGAATCCCACTTGATCATGGTGTATGATCCTCTTGATGTATTTTTGAATTCGGTGTGCTAACATTTTGTTGAGTATTTTTCCGTCTACATTCATCAGGGATATTGGTTTGTAATTTTCTTTTTTGGTGAGGTCTTTGCCCGGTTTTGGTATTAGAGTGATGCTGGCTTCATAGAATGAGTTTGGAAGAATTCCCTTCTCTTCTATTTTTTGAAAAACTTTAAGGAGGATGGGTGTTATTTCTTCTCTAAATGTCTGGTAGAATTCAGAGGTGAATCAATCTGGTCCGGGGGTTTTGTTCTTGGGTAGTTTTTTGATTACCAATTCAATTTCATTGCTGGTGATTGGTCTGTTTAGTTTTTCTGTTTCTTGCTTGGTCAGTCTTGGAAGGTTGTATTTTTCTAAGAAGTTGTCCATTTCTTCTAGGTTTTCCAGCTTGTTAGCATATAGATTCTTATAACATTCTCTTATAATTCTTTGTATTTCTGTGGGGTCCGTTGTGATTTTTCCTTTCTCATTTCTGATTCTGTTTATGTGTGTAGATTCTCTTTTTCTCTTAATGAGTCTGGCTAGGGGTTTATCTATTTTGTTTATTTTTTCAAAGAACCAGCTCTTGGTTTCATTGATTTTTTTTCTATTGTTTTATTCTTCTCAATTTAATTATTTCTTCTCTGATCTTTATTATGTCCCTCCTTCTGATGACTTTGGGCCTCATTTGTTCTTCTTTTTCCAATTTCAGTAATTGTGTCTTTAGACTATTCATTTGGGAATGTTCTTCCTTTAAATAGGCCTGGATTGCAATATACTTTCCTCTTAGAACTGCCTTTGCTGCGACCCATAGAAGTTGTGGCTTTGTGTTGTTGTTGTCATTAGTCTCCATATATTCTTTGATTTCTGTTTTGATTTGGTCGTTAACCCGTTGATTAATTAGGAGAATGTTGTTAAGTCTCCCATGTATTTGTGAGCCTTTCTGATTTCTTTCTAAAATTTATTTCTAGTTTTATACCTTTGTGATCTGAGAAGTTGGTTGATAGAATTTCAATAATTTTGAATTTATTGAGGTTCTTTTTGTGGCCTTGTATGTGGTCTATTCTGGAAAATGTTCCATGTGCACTTGAGAAGAATGTTTATCCTGTTGCTTTTGGGTGTAGAGTTCTGTAGATGTCTGTTAGGTCCATCTGTTCTATTGTGTTGTTCAGTGCCTCTGTGTCTTTACTTCTTTTCTGTCTGGTTGATCTGTCCTTTGGAGTGAGTAGTGTGTTGAAGTCTCCTAAAATGAATGCTTTGCTTTCTATTTCCTCCTTTAATTCTGTTAGTATTTGTTTCACATATGCCGGCGCTCCTGTGTTGGGTGCTTATATATTTATAATGGTTATATCTTCTTGTTGGACTGACCTCTTTATCATTATGTAATGTCCTTCTTTATCTCTTGCTACTTTCTTCGTTTTGAAGTCTTTTTTGTCTGATACAAGTACTGCAACACCTGCTTTTTTCTCCTTGTTGCTTGCATGAAGTATCTTTTTCCATCCTTTCACTTTTAGTCTGTGTGTATCTTTGGGTTTGAGGTGAGTCTCTTGTAAGCAGCATATAGATGGGTCTTGCCTTTTTATCCATTCTATTACTCTGTGTCTTTTGATTGGCGCATTCAGTCCATTTACATTCAGGGTGATTATTGATAGATATGTACTTATTGTCATTGCTGGCTTTAGATTCATGGTTACCAAAGGTTCAAGGGTTGCTTCTTTACTATCTAACAATCTAACTTAACTTTCTTGTTAAGTTATTGTAAACCCAGTCTGATGTTTCTTTATTTTTCTCCCTTCTTATTCTTCCTCCTCCCTTCTTTATATACTAGGTGTTTCATTCTTTGCCTTTAGTTAGTATTTGGATGGTCTTCTTTCTTTGCTATGATTTTATTTTCTCTGGTGACATCTTTTTAGCCTTAGGAGTGCTTCCCTCTAGAGCAGTCCGTTTAAGATATCCTGTAGAGGTAGATGGTTTATGAGCGGCAAACTGTCTCAACTTTCACTTTTCTGGATATTGTTTAATCCCTCTGTTATATTTAAATGATAATCATGCTGGATACAATATTCTTTGTTCGAGGCCCTTCTGTTTCATTACGTTAAATATATCATGCCATTCTCTTCTGGCCTGTAAGGTTTCTGTTGAGAAGTCTGATGGGTTTTCCTTTGTAGGTGATCTTTTTTCTCTCTCTAGCTGCCTTTAATACTCTGTCTTTATCTTTGATCTTTGCCATTTTAATTATTATGTGTCTTGGTGTTGTCTTCCTTGGGTCCCTTGTGTTGGGAGATCTGTGGGCTTCCGTGGACTGCGAAGACTATCTCCTTCCCCAGATTGGGGAAGTTTTCAGCAATCACCTCCTCAAAGATGTTTTCTGTCCTTTCTACTCTCTCTTCTTCCTCTGGTACTCCTATAATGTGAATATTGTTCTGTTTGGATTGGTCACACTGTTCTCTTAATATTCTTTCATTCCTAGAGATCCTTTTATCTCTCTCTGCCTCAGCTTCTCTGTATTCCTGTTCTCTGATTTCTATTCCGTTAACAGTCTCTTGCATCTTGTCCAGTCGGCTGCTAAGCCCGTCGATCGCTTGTCTGATTTCTGCATTGTCTTTCCTCACTTCCCTCACTTCCTCCCTCAGCTCTTGCATATTTCTCTGTAGATCCATCAGTATGGTTATGACTTTTGTTCTGAATTCTTTTTCAGGAAGGTTGTGCATTTCTGTCACTTCAGGTTTCCTCTCTGATGTTGTCTGCATCTGGGTGAGTTTTGTTTGTACCATATTCCTCTGTCTTTTCATCGGGATAGAAGTGGTCACTGGTACGTGCCATGTATGTCAGCTGGGCACTTTAAGACTTTTAAAAAGAAAAAAAAAGAGAGAAGGAATAGAAAGAAAAAAAAATGCCCTCTTGGAGTAGATTCTGTGGGGATGCTGTAGGTAGCACTGTTGCTCCACCATCCACAGCCACGGCCATGCCGCTCCGCTGGGCCCTTTGTAGCTTTGGCCAGGGCGGGAACGAATGGGAGGCTGTTGATCTCTGTGGTAAGTCTGAGTGCAGCTACTCTTTTACAGTCACCAGCCAAGGGTCCAAAATTCCCCAGGACTCCCAGCCTGCTGGGCTGAGTGTGGTGGGATGATCCCGGGCCCTTGTCTCTTTAAGACCACTTTAAAAAAAAAGCGTGTGCTTTTCTTTTGTCCCCCAGCTGGCTGCGATGACCCGGGTGCATTCCCAAGCTCAGATCCTGCACCCTCTGTCTCTCCAATCTCCGATACACCGCACGATGTGTGTCAGCGCTCCCGGCGCAGATCACTAGGGCTGTTTATTTCACCGGCCTGTACTTCCACTCCCTCCTGGCTCTGAATCCTCTCCTCCCGCCAGTGCGCTGGGGTGGGGGAGTGCTCGGGTCCCGCCGGGTCACAGCTCCGTATCTTACCCGCCTCGCGGGGTGCCAAGTCTTCTCAGGTGTAGATGCAGGCTGTGTGCTGTCCTGTATCTTCTGGTCTCTTTTTTAGGAATGGTTGTATTTGTTGTATTTTCATAAATACATATGGTTTTGGGAGGAGGTTTCTGCTGCCCTGCTCACACCACCATCTTCCCGGAAGTCAGGGGTACACTTCTTTATACCTCAGTGACCTGTGTGTTCCCCTCCCACCTCAGCTGATTGGCTTCCTTGTTGATTTACAGGTGGCCCAAAGTGGCTGCCCTTGCCCCAGTTGCCTTCATGTCATTCCCCCTAATCTTCTGCAATTAGGAAGGGTGTTTAATTGGCCCATTCTATCTTTGAGCCACCTCAGAGATGCCCTTCCAGCCTATAGAATCCCCTTCCATGGGATTGTTTTCAGGATTAAATGAATTCATGCCTCTAAGGTCCTGAGAACAGTACCTGTCACACTTATTAAGTGATCAATCAATGTCCGTTGTCATTAGTTGTGAATGACTGAAGGATGAGCCACTGAATGAAAGAACAAGCACTTGGGCAGGAAAAGTTCACATGTAGTAAGTAGTCTGAGGGTCAGACGAGTGAGCGGCCGCTTGCATCCTGAGGCATCTGGGAGCTGTTCATGCTGAGTGGTTGCGTATAGCCTGCAGAAGAAATTCCTTGCCCTGAGACTCCCACACCCCAGCTTGTAAGCAAATGATTGTTTACATCACTAAATGGCATCATTGGCCGGTAGTTTCCTGAAGATTCACGGGCCCCCAGGACTCCTGTGCAGAAACAGAGAACCTACAGACCTTAACAAGTCAAAAGGCAAGAGCGCAGAGATTCTCGCACTAGCTGTAATGTTGATTTTCTGTGTGCTCTCAGGCAAGAGCTTTCCCTTCTCAGTTTTCTCATCTCCAGAATTCATGTGCTCACTCCACAGATATTATGTAAACATCAAGTTCTATCTATGCGTGGCTGTTGTGGGGCTGGGAGGATTTCTAAGAAGACACCCTGTACCTGTCTTCCATCAGTACTCAGTGTGTACAGGTCTCAGTGTATTGGCTTTCTGTTGTTGTATGACAGATTGCCACAGACTTAGATATGCACATGTATCACGTACAGTTTTGTGGGTTACGAGTCTGGATACGTGTTAGGGTCCTCTGCTCAGGGTCTCAGGACTGAATCTAGATGTTGGTTGGGGCTGTGAGCGCCTCTGAGAGGCAGGGTCCACTTCTAAGCTCATTCAGGTTTTGGCAGAATTCAGTTCTAGGACTGAGGCCCTGTTTTGTTGCTGGATGTTGGCTGGGGTCCTGAGCTCCCAGAGGCCACTCTCAGGTCTTAGCCTTGTGGCCCTCTCACTGCATGGCACCTACTACTTCAAAGCCAGCAGGAGAGTCTCTCTAATCTGTCATGCCCCGTATTCAAAGGAGTAATATCTCGTCACATTCCCAGGTTTTATCACCCTCAAGGGAGGTACACACCAAGTGCATGCACCAGGGGGCAGGAGTCTAGGGGGTGGGTTAGAATTATTCCTGCCGCAGACAGGTAGCAGGTTCTTACAATAGAGAGATGCTTTGGGAACCTGCAGGAGGCGCCCCCATCCCAGCAAGGGTGGAGAAAGGAAGGCAGAGAATGTGTCCAAGTGTGTGGCAAGGGGATCGCCTACATTTCATCAGAGGCTGGATAGAAAGCAGAGAGGAGAGGAGGCTTCCCAAGGGGGAGTGTGCAGCATATTCGAGGGTCAGAGAGGGCACCAGGCCTGCTGGGAACACAAGATTGAGTGTGGCTAGAGCTTCAGGTGTAAACGAGGGAGAGGAGAGCAGGTGAACTTTGCCAGGAAGGTAGGGCCTGGGTTTCAGAGGACCTTGACGGAGTCAAGGCAGGTGGCCAGCAATTCCAGCTCAAAGCTTCTGGGCTCCCAGAGAGGCTCCAAAAGGGGCTGACCTGCACCAGCCTCCCAGAGCCACCCCAAAACTTCTATATCCCTCTGGCTTCTCACCCTGCTTCTGGGTTGGGCACCCAGACTCTGGCCTTCTATGCAGTGCAGTATGAGTCAGCTGGCCAGAGCAGTCCTCTCTTCACATTTCTTTTTCCTTCTCCTCTATGCTCTTGAAAGTACAAATAAAATCTAATCCTTGATAGTCATGCTGAAAAAGGGTCTAGATTGGTCTTCGGTTCTCCAAGCATCCAGAATGCCCCTCATGCCCTTCAGATGAAGGCCCTGAAGCTCAGACACCATTGTCTGCCCAGGGGAGTAAGTTCCAGGTAACCCCAGGTTCCCACCTTTCAGAGCGTCCAGGTTTTCCTTGGTCATATCCATGCCTCCTGTTAATGCATTCAGTTTATCAACGAAATAGCCAGAGTCAGACTACCTCCAGACTCAATGGCTACCTCCAAACTCAGGAGAAAATGAAGTTTGACCCTTGGACAAGTCACTCTCTAAGCCTTGGTTTCCTCGCCTGTATTCTGGGAGTGATAATTACAGTCACTCCCCACTGAGGTTGTTGTGAAGATCAGATGAGGTCACCATGCCCAGGCCTTGGCCCTGGATGCAGTCAGTGATATTGGTACCCAGCATGATGTCAGCACTAGGGGCCAACATCTTAGTATTTGTGGTCCTGCACAAAAGCACATGAGGCTTACGGGCAAGGAGCTCTGGGTTCAAATCCCACCAGCTCCTTCATTCCTTAGCTGGTGATCTTGGGCAAATCACTTAACCCCTTGGGTCACTCCTTCTATGAAGGGGCTTAAAAATGTTTGCCTTATAGGGTCTGGTTAGGATTAAATGAGAGGCTCTGAAAGCCGTTGGCACATATTTGCATTCAATAAATATTTGCTAGACCTGAGCACCATGACCACCCTGACCACAGCCTCTGCACATGGTAGGTAGTTAGAGAGGTAAGGAGATGTAGGAAAAAATAAGGACCTGGGCTCAAAATCCAGTTGCACCACATATTAGCTGTGTGAAGTGGGGCAAGTTCTTAGGCTTTCTGAGCCTCCCTTTACTTATCTATGAAGTGGCAGTATTACTGGCAAGTTCACAGATTACTGTCTGGATTTTATAAAATGAGAGGCTGTAAAGTGCCTAGTAAGTAGTAGGTATGCAAAAAATATTAGTTTCCTTTCCTGTATGGTTTTTTATCTCTATGCTGGCTATGGAATTTGCTCTCTGTAATTTATAGACAATTAGAAAATTGTAAACAATTTTTCAAAAATTATTAACAACCCACACCCATCCTTATGTATACATTTGCTATCAACAAAAGAACACAGGCAAAGCAAAGTACCTCCTTCTCTTGCCATCTGGAAATACCCTCCTGGCCTGGGCTGCAGGAGACTGGGAGGAACCTGCCCTCACAGCCCGTTTAAAGGAAAGCCCACACCTCTCACATCTGCCGCAGACATCTGCAGAAGCCTTCCCTTCAAAGCACACACATCCCCCGACATGGCAGGCATGTGATGCCCCCCTAACACCTTGTGACAGTATTGCCATCGGACAATACCAGAGAGCACAAGGAATTCCACGCCCTAGCAAGAGACGCTTAGTGGAACATAATCAAAAATTACAAAGTAGTACTACAGGCAGATGAAGACTGTAGAAATCCCTCCTTCCACTGCATCCTACACATTCAGTTATGATACACCAGGCTGACTGGGGCCTGTTGGATTGATTTTTAATTGAAGAAACATTTTGCATATGTTTGTGAATCTTTGAGTCAGAAATAGGCCCTCTGTGAATGTCACAGTGAATTAGGGGAGCTGGCGTGTGGGCTCCCATGCCCGGCTCCCTCTAGAATTCCGCTCAGGAAGAATGAATGCTGCCTGCCCCAGCTATGGAACCAGCAAGCCTGCTCATCTCCCTGCCACTCGGGAGACTTCCCTCCCATCCCAGCAGCAGGTGAGGATGGCTGAAAGCATGGAGCAGACTGGCTAAGAGGGGTAATGCCCACAGCATCCTTGCCCCCTTGCCAGCAGACACTTCCTCTTTGTGTTCCTTTGACAAAGTTGTTGAAGTACCAAGTACAGTTCCAGGGAAACACATGGCCGATGGGTCTTCTCTCTGTTTTCTGTGAGTGGAAAGGAGGATGTGAGCTGAGCTAGCAGTGTTCCATCCCTTAGGCCCCTGCCACTCCAGTGGCCGCACAGCGTCACCTGAGAGGTGTTTGAAATACAAATTCTTGGGCCCCACCCCTGACCTACCGAACAAGAATCTCTGGGGGTAGGGAGTCCCCCAGGGCTCTGGGTCGTAATAAACCTTCCTGGTGATCCTGAGCACGCTTAGGTTTGAAAAGCAATATTCTAGAGGATGAAAGGTAATGCTTTTTCCATGTAACAGCCCATGATCTTTAAAAAATATACAGATCTTCCTCCATTTACAATGGAGTTACATCCCAATAAACCCATCATAAGTTGAAAGTAAATTTAATATGCTTAACTTACCAAACATAGCCTAGCCTGTCTGAAATGTGCTCAGCCTGCAGTTGGCCAGAACCCTGTTTTTGACACAAAGCCTATTTTATAATAAAGTGCTGAATATCTCATGTAATTTGTTGAATACTGCACTGAAAGTTGGAAACAGAATGGTGGTCAGTGTGTCAGTTGCTGACCCTCCTGATGGCACAGCTGACTGGGAGCTGCAGCTCACTGCCCTGCCCAGCATCACAAGAGAGGCTCATCCTGCATGTTGCTAGCCTGGAAGACGATCCAAACGCAAAATCTGAAGTACAGTTTCTAATGAAGGCTAGGCACTTGCACACCATTGTGATGTCAAAAAACTCATACGTCGAACCATAGTTAAGTCGGGGATCAGGTTGTATCGTTAAAACTTTCTTAGATTTCTTATTGCGTAGCATAGCATGACAGCTGCCCGTGTGCCCTCCAGAGCTCCACATGGCCCGACACCTGCTCACCCCTTGACACCCCCTCTCCTTCTGCCCCTCACTCACCCATATTCCGTCCATACAGGTCCTGTTCCTTCTTACTTGAACATGCTAAACTCAGGTTTATCCCAAGGGCTCTTCCCTCTTCTTGGAAAGCTTCTCAAGGTTAGACCCTCATAATCCAGACCTCAAATTTCACGTTTCCAGCAGGGGCTTCCCTGGCCAGCCCTCGCAGCTTCTCTGCTCTGTGTCCTGTTCTGTTGCCTCTTTAGCCCACCGTTCACCTGAATTTATCACGGTTTGTTTATTGCCTTCTCCCTGACATTAGAAATAAGCTCCAGAAGTAAGGAACTGTGTCTTTCTTGTTCATTTTGGGGCCCAGCACTATACTTGCACATTGTAGATGCTCAGTAAATATGCAGGTATCTCATGTAATCCTCAAATCCAGTTGGATATAGTATGTTATCTAGCAGTGCTTAATAAACTGTCTGAGTCTTGGCAGCTTTAGTACAACAGCCACAATGAGCTCATGATTCTGTGGGTTGGTGTGAGCCGGGCTCCGCCAGGCAGTTCTGCCGGCCTGGCTGGGCTCATTCATGTCAGCGAGGCAGCTCTTTTGGGGGCTTTGTCTGGCTGTTGGTCAGTGGAAACACCTGAGCCAGGTAGCTCATCATCCAGCAAGTAGCATAGGCTTGTTCACCTGGTGGCAGCCATGAGGTCCTCAGAGCAGCCAGGGCCAAGGCCCACCACACAAGCATTTCTTTATGCCTCTGCCTGTGTCATGTCTGCTGGTGTCTCATAGACCACAGCAACTCACAAAGCCAGCCCAGAATCAGTGTAGGAAGGTATTGGCACAGGGCATAGATAGAGGGGGAAGAATGATTTGCAGCCGTTTTGTAATCCAAAAAGGTATTATTATTACCCCCGATATGCGTATGCGGGAAAGGAGGCCCACAAAACCCTCATCACTTGCCCAGGGCTGATGACACAGCTCAGCATTCAAACCCAAGCTGCACCTCCCTCTGCTCCATGCAGCCTGCCTTGCCCCAGTGAGCCAGTGGGGATCAGCCGCCTCATCAGGGGTGGGGAGTTCCCCATCCCAGCACAGGCTGAGTGGCCACCCGCCTGGACTGCTTGGGCTGACAGACATGGTAGAATTCCTTCCACTTTGAGGTTTGTTTCTGTTAGCCATCTCCCTGCTCGCTCCCTTACACCCACACAAGGTTGGGAGGCTTCCTGGCTCAGGCTATGAGTATAGCCCCTGCCTATATCTTCCTCTTCCAGACATCTCTCTGGCCGTTCCTGACCTTTGCCCTCTTCCCAGCATGAGGCAGTGGGTGGCTCTGGGAAATGGAGAAGAACCTGGCCTGGGGAGTCAGGACATGGGTCCTGGTGTTTGCCCTCCTGCCCCTCACAGTGTGTGCTTCAGCAGATCACACCACTCTCAGAGACAGCCTCTTTCTTCCTAAAGATGGTCTCATCAGACTAAAAAAACCTCTTAAGGTTCCTTCCAAACTGAAAATTCTGTACTTTTAGAATTAATCCTTGTCTCTTGAAACACTCTCCATGGGCCCTGGTCCTTGCTGTGCCAGGCCCTCTGTCATCCTGCGTAGGAGTCCTAAGAGGGACTCGGCACAGAGCTTGGTGTCAACAAGAGCTGCACGGGGATGAATCTCAGGACAGGAGTGGCGAGAGACCACAGAAGGGTCCAGAGAATGGCGGATCTTTGAGGCACAGACCCCAAGAGAGACTGACGGGGAGGATGAAAGACTAGAGAGAAGCCAGCCAAGGCAGGAACACTTGCTAGGGGGAAACAGGCAATGAGGAACTGCCCTTTAGGGTCATTTTTCCCAACCTGACACCAGTCCCTATTGAGGAGTACTCTGGGTCCTGGGCACTGGGGTCCGACAGACCTGAGTGTGAATCCAGCTCCTCTACTTCAGAGCTCCAGGACTTGAAAGAAGCCGCTTCACCTCACTTCCTCTCCTGCAACACAGTGACGAGAATTACCACTTAATGGAGTGGGTGCGAGGGATGACAGGGAAAAGGTGGCTAGCACACTGTAGCCAGCAGACAAATGGCGGAGATTTATTGTACCGTTACCACCTTTTATATATTATCATCATGGTGATCAGCCTTGATTTGTCACTGTTCAGATCCTGGCAAAGAGCTGGGTTTTAAGGGAGAAAAGGTTGGTGAGGTCGGGGCTGATGGCAGAGAAACAGAAGGGTTCTGTGTCGTCATTAGTTGAGGCTCCATAGGGCATCTGTCACGGTTTCCTGGAAAGTCCACACAGATGTGATACTTGTCTCCTGAGAACCTTAAGACTTTTGTGTCTGTTCTTCCTCTAACCTCTTCGAAGAGCTTGAAAGTAGGGCTGCACAGGCAGGGCTTGCCTCCCTGCTTGGGAAACCCAGACCCAAAGTCAAAATTCAAGCCAGTGGGAGAATCCACAGCAGAAGCTGGCCTCTCTCCCCCCCGAACAGCCTTCTCCACCCCACTCCCTCTGGCAGCTCTTAGATGCAAACATCAGGTATTATTCTTGCCCTTTACTCCCCAAATTTCTCAAAAGATTTATACCAACATCTCTCCCTTCCAAGTGCAGAGTCCTCCCGTTTCACAGCCAGTGAAAATGAGGTGTAGGTGGAATGATTCAACATTCTAGATTATCAAAGCCCAGCAGACACTGGGGTCTGTATGCAAATTTCAGCAATATTTTAGGCATTGTGGAGAAGGTAGTGCCTCTTAAAAATCCAGCTCTGGTCAATTTGATTAGTGTCATAAATAGGAACAGAGGGCATTTTACCCCGATGAATATCTTAATGCTCCACCGTAGAAGAGGGAGTAAATCCCAGCAATACCAATTCCCAGAATTACTGAGAGGAAACTCTCAAAGTCCATCAAGACAGCCATTGACACAAGATAGGTGTGCCATTTTCCTTTGTTCAGAGGCCTGGAAATGCATGGAATCTATTTCCTGGTAATTGTCTGAATCAAGTGGACCTTCTGACCAGGAGACTGCTGATTACCTCTTGCTAGGTAGGGAAAAAAATTGAAATAGGCTTTTGCTGTTTCTTAACCATAGATTTTTATCTACCAGCCACTTCTAAATGCCTTTGGGGAAAAAAAGCATCTTTATAGATTCTTTTCTAACATTTTTGCAGAAGCCTCTCTGTTGGAAGCACCTTTTGTTTTTGTTCGATTCTTGCAAAATTGGCTGGGGCCCTCGGGCAATACGGGCTCTGAAAAATCAAGATGGTAGGACCCAGCCGCACTTCGGTCTCCTGTTATTCCCATTCCCTTTGGCAAACAGTCCGTATTAGTTTCTTGCCATCTCCGGGGCCCTGTCCACCTCCACCCCCACATGTCTGGTGCAGGTCCAAGAATCAACACTGGAGAATGTTGAATCATCTGGGGCCTCAATTCCTTTGTCAGGAAAATGGGGAAAAGGTGGCTGGAGCATGCAGTTGTCGGGAGAATTCTGGAAGTGCATGGTGCATAGAAATGAGTCAGGTCAGAAGTCATAGTTATTGTCATTCTTGCTTGTGCTTAACGCTTCTTGTAACTCACGGCCTCAGTTTGACCAAATCTTTCATAGCCAGCACCGGTTTAGGAGAGATGTAGAGCTGTTGGACTCCTTTGCTGAGGGACGAGGAGAGGTGTAGGAGTTTGGAGCTGGAAGGGGATCTTTACATCATTTACTATAATATTCCCACCCCTACCTCGGTGGAAAGAGGAGTCTTAGGGGAGGATGTGACTCTCTCCACATCATCCCTTAAGTTGGAAACAAAGGCAAGAAGCAGCAAAGGAGCATTTTTATGCCCTTCTTATAGATAAAGGAACTGAGGTTTGCCCCCTCCATGTGGTGATTTTGTATTTAGAGCAGGGACTCGGATCTGAGTTTGTTGACCAGGTGTCTGTTAGGTGGAATTCCGCCCCCAGGAGGCTGGGTGGAGGGTGCATGGATGGGGCCAGGTGTCCATGGCTCACCTTCTCTGTCTCTCCCAGGCTCCAGATGCTCGAGGCCATCTGCAAACACTGGGAGGGTCCTGTCAGCCTGGCCCTCTACCTGTCCGATGCCGAGGCCCAGCAGTTCCTCCGCTACGCACAGGGCTCTGAGGTGCTTATGCACCGCCACAATGTAGCCTACCATATCGTGTACAAGGAGGGTCAGTTCTACCCTGTGAACCTGCTGCGCAACGTGGCCATGAAGCATGCCGGCACGCCCTACGCCTTCCTGTCCGACATCGACTTCCTGCCCATGTACGGGCTCTACGAGTACCTCAGGTGAGGACGCCCTTGGACACACGCTTGGGCAGTGCCGGGACCAGACACCCCCTGGGATCTTAGTGTCGTCCAACACTTTCTTCTTCCAGATGGGGCAGCTGAGGCCCAGAAAGGGGCTGGGACCTGCCAAGTCCACCCAGAGACAGAGCTCCTGACTGCAGTGGGTGTTGGGGGCGGGGGCAACCCACTGTCTTCATTGTCCCAATGAACAGACTGGAACCCCACTTTGCATACCGAAGTGTTAGCAGCAGAGCTGGGTCTTAGAAACATCTCTTCTGTCTCCCAATGTGATGCTCTTGCTACAGCTTGTATGAAAATGTATCCTCCCTCTTCCGGTCTGGGATCAGACAACCTTCATCTAACCATTCTAGAAAGATCACTGCCTCTTCTGTAAAACAAATCAAAGTGTTGGGTAACATTTATGAAAGTGCTTGCCGAGTGCCAGGCACTGTTCTGAGTATGTGACAAGAAGGATTCATTTCCTCCCCCGTCAGTCCGTGCCATGGGTACTATTATTATCTTTATTTTCCAGATGGAAGACTGTGGGAATGAGATTGTAAGTCGTTAGCCCAGGGTGACACACCTACTAAAGTGGGAGCCGAGGCCAGCCAGTCTGACTCTGGGGCCATGTGCTTAACTGCCACCGTGGCTGCCTCTGACTTTTCGATGGCCCTTTCCATCTCTCCCC
This sequence comes from Smutsia gigantea, assembly GCA_032199065.1. Taxonomy (NCBI): domain Eukaryota; kingdom Metazoa; phylum Chordata; class Mammalia; order Pholidota; family Manidae; genus Smutsia; species Smutsia gigantea. The sequence goes on from JAVSCE010022418.1 coordinate 419,223, forward strand.
ACATAGAGGCTCTAAGAGAAAGCACTTGGCTCCGGGAGGATTTAGAGGTCTGTTTAAGGAGTGACACTTGATATGGAATAACAATCTGAACTGAAAGGGGCTGTCAAATTCACACAGCCCGAACATCCCCATGTGAGAAAACCAAAGTCACAAGAGGTAAATGGTCAGACTTTTAAAAAAAATCCTTTGTTACTGTCATTGGTCAGCGTGAATTATGTCTCTGCTACCAAGTGAGCGCTCACCTGGATCCAGGTACCATGAGAGGTGGTTTGCACATATCGTTACCATGCCAGATTCATGCCTCAAGCCCTAAAAGGCAGGCCTGGCTTCCCACTTTTATTGTGGGGACCAGTGAAGCCCAGAGAGGCAAAGGCCTGCTCAAGTCCTTGCTCTAGGATTTGAACCAGGGTCTGTCGGACTCAAGTCTGCGGGCTGCTCTGCTTCACACTCACCTGGCTGCTCCGGGGTTTCTGACTGTCCCAAACAGGGCAGCAGGGCAGGATCTGAATTCCTTCTTTCCTGCTCCCTTGTTTTTTTGTGGGTGTGTGTGTGTTTGTGTGTGTCTTTCACTCAGTCTTTGTCTTACTGTCTCTCGCTCACTTTTAAGAGAGTTTCTAAAAGTGTCTTTGTTCTGAAGCCAAGGCACAGGTGTGCTATGAGCTTGCCCTGCTCTCTAGAGGGAAGGCAGCCCATGTTCTCTGCCCACTTCCTGAACCGGGTTTCTTTCTGGGGTTATCTAGGGATATCAAAGCATCAGTCCCTCTGCTGTGAGCAGGAGGAGCCCCTTCCAGCCTCTCTCTGTCAAGAACAGCAGGGTGAGCGACCCCAGGGAGGATGGCAGACATCTTCCCAGAGAGCATCTGCTGTGGTAGGGGCACGGTGAACCTCCTCTCCTGACCCCAAAGGGCTCCAGGCATGGCGCAGTCCTCCAGCTCCACTCTAGCTGGGCCCCGGAATCCTAGTGTGTGGAGTGAGGGCACCCCCGTGTGGCCAAACAGCACTTAAGAACGGAGAAGATCATTTGTTCTCAACTCAGGGTCTCTGTGCTTCTACTGGGCCTATGAAGAAAGTATTGGGGTTTTTGGAGCAATGTGCAATATTTCAAAGCCCCTGAAGGAAACTGCCACCATCCGTTTGTCTGGCCCGGGATTCCTGTAGATGCTGAAGCCTCGCAGCTTGCAGGGTGACGAGCTCTGGGTGTCAGGCAGGGCTTCCAAAGGAACAGATGGGGGGGTGAGGGCGTCGACCAAGAAGAGGGAGGCTTTGGGATTGGTCCCTGGCCCATCCTCCATTCCCCTGGGATTCCCACAGGAGCACCTGAGAGGCCTTCATTCCGACTAGTTGAAAGTGAACCGGCCCCGTCTGAAAGGTCTGTGGTCTCTACTGCCTGTTTTATTATTTTGCCTCCCGGGCATCATGTTTTTAAAAACATTACACATGAACAGACTGTGTTTTTATCTTGTCTGCCTGTGTGTTATTGATCAGAGACATCAATAACTGCTAATCAAGCCCTTGCTGCATGTGAAGTACCTGATGTTGCCCATTAAGTAACATTTTCCTTATGCAGAGTCACCTGCAGTTTGAGCTGGCCTTTGCCACCTAATCACAGGAAGGTGGATGGTTTCTTCAGGGGCTTTGAAATATTGCACATTGCTCCAAAAACCCCAATACTTTCTTCATAGTCCCAGTAGAAGCACAGAGACCCTGAGTTGAGAACAAATGATCTTCTCCAGTCTTAAGTATAAACGTGGAAACTGAGACCAGAGAAGCAAAGTGACTTGCCTGTCTAGAGTGAGAAGATTATGTGGCTTCTTGATTTTTCTTCTCTTCCATCCTTAGTGTCTATTTAATGTTTTCATTTAGAGGATATGCATTGATAAGGCACCTACTATGTGCCCCCATAGCCGTGAACCACACAAGGAGGATCTGTGAATCCCAGAGCTTACAGACCAATAGGAATGACAGTTAATGGGAGACGCAGATTCCTTAGGCACTGTGAAGGGGTGTCCCGTCCTGGTGGTACCAACCTAATCTAGTGGTGGAGGGAGCTTAGGAAAGGATGTCCTGAAGAAGTTGAAGAAGCTAAGCGGAGGCCTGAAGACTTAGTTGGAAGTGGCCAGTAGAGGCGGTGATGTGCCAGGTAAAGGGAGCTATCCATTCCAGAGGTGGAGGGTGGCCAGAGGCTTGATGGGGAAAACCGCAAGAGATGATGTGGCCAGAAATGTTTGCCAGGGTGTGTTCCTCAGGACTTTTCATAAACTGTGCTGAGAAGTTTGAACTTTATGAGGCAGGGAGGGGCGGTTGCAGTGGAAAATCACTGAGAATGGTGTGATTAGATATGTATTTAAGGAAGATCTCTGTGGTTGCATCATGGAGGATCATGATCTGCCAGGGTCAGGAAGGGAGACGAGTTAGGGGCCTATTGTGTTCATTCAGGTGGGAGATGGTGGAAGCTGGAGTAGCAGCGGAGACAAGTAGATGGACGAGAGGGAGATTCTGCAGCTAAAATCAGTAACTTCCCACAAGGGAGTCTTGGAACCTCTTTCAGATGTTGCCACTTGAGATCTCCTTTGCAAAGCCTATGCCCAGAAGTCCTACCTATGTGGCCTCTGGCTCCTGCTGGCCTCCTCTTGGTCCACTGTGCCCACGTCCTTCCTGGACTGACTCTGAGGTCAGGTTGTGGTCAGGGCACTGGCTGAGGCCAGGAATCCTTAGTCCACCCGTACTGTGTGACTTCCAGCAATTCTGGGGTGTTTTTCCATTGGAAAATTTTCATTTTCCAAATGAAGGAATGGACTTGTTCAGGACTCAAAAACACAGATGCCCACAGGGGCCACCATCTCGGCCTAAAGGAGCCCAGAATGCTGAGTGCAGTCTACCGGGAGACCTCCATCACGTCAGGCCGCTGGCAGCCGTCCCCTCCGGCTGTGGAATCACCGCTCTGGGTGGGGGAGGCAGGGAGGCAGGGCTATGGGCTCCATGTTTTTCAAGAGCAGTTGAAAACCTGGATTTTTTCATGTTTTCATTTTTAATGTTCACAATGTTGGCTTCTCACTAATATTTTAGAAGCATCCATGCTGTTGCGGCACACCAAACATGGCTTCAGGCTAAATAGAACCCTCACAGCCCCCAGTTTGTGGCCTGTGACCTAGATAATTCCTAGGCACCGGAATTTTGAGAACGGGTCAGGAATGTGATTCTGTCAGAGGTCCCACAGAAGTGGGTACTGTCCTTTTCATATGAAGATAACTCTATTGCTGTAAGGAAAAATTTTTCCCAGTAAGTGGGATGGATGTGTGTCTGATCCAGACACTAAAAGTGGATGTGCTTCATGGCCAGACTTATGTCATTGGTTTGGGATAAAGTTAAGGGAACCATTTGCCACAGTAGCAAGGCCAGGGGACACCTTCTAGAGACTGACTTCTTCAGCACATATATCCAGAAAAGTGCTCTACCCAAACTCGGTGAAAATACTGTTAAAATGAGGATAGTTGCCATGTTCTCAGCCCTTACATGTGCCAGCAACCATGCCAGCTGCTTTGTATATATTCACTTTACTCTTCACACTTCTCTGTAAGGCAAGTGTTACTACAGGTGACCAGACGAAGGCCCCAGAGAGGTTAAGTACTAGCATCAGAGGGGGAAGGTGGCTTCCCTCTAATGGCCTGCTCACCTGTGGAAGGCGCCAGAGCGCTCTCCAACCAGCATGCCAGAGCAGGCTGATCGGCAGCCCTCTCCTGGGGTACCAAATACTTCATCATATCGCCCTTTTTGGGGGGCCTCCTTGATGACCAAAAAAAATTTCAATATCATAGCTTCTGGAACAGCCGCTTAGCAACCAGCTAATGTTACAACAAAACAAACAGATCAATTGAAAAATCATGAAATCAGCTATATGTCTGGACATAGCTGTAGAGTTTCACTAAAATATCTCTCCCACCCCTTCCCCTGTTTCCTCTAAAGAATGAGCATGTAGATGGCAGCTTTCACTCTGGACTTCAGAAATGTCAAGTAGAATTCAGTGGGGCATGGTAGACCTGCCTTTGGATCCAGGTCCTGGCACACTGATCTTATGGGACTTGGGGCGGCTTACTTAGTCCCAGTCCTCTGTTTCTTCAGTTAATAAAGGGGCTAAGAATAGCCTCTTGCAGGAATATGGTAGGTACTCCACAGGATTTAATTTTCTGTCCTTTGGCCTGTTCACAGCGTTCAGTATTAAACTTCTTTGCCAGGCTCCCACCCCCACCCCTACCAGTACACCTTCATATAACCATGGTAACAAGAGTAACTTCATATACCCATCTCACCTTTTTGACTTATAAAATGAAAAACTATTCTCATTCATCCAAAGAAGTATATAGTGAACATCTACTATGTGCCAGGCAACGTGCCACACTATGACAGTGCTGTCCCTGGAGTCGTGCAGACCTGCCTTTCAACCCTGAGTACTCCTTACTCAGCATTTACTTGACCTTGGGAAATGTACTTAATTTCTCTAACTTTCTTTATCTGTGAACTGGGGATCATATTTCTTTTCTCCTAAGGTCCTACCTAGAAAGATTAAATGAATAGTATTTGGAAAGCACCTAGCACAATGCCTAGAACATTCTTCACTCCACATAGAGACACTGTGTGTCTGCCGTGGCCAGGCACTGCTCCTGGGGCAGATCACAGTGAGCAGAACAGGCCAGGCTCCAGCCCTGTGGGGTTTTGCCTTCTAGGAGGCCCCCCACATCTTGGTACCACTGCTGTATGTCCAGACAGGTACAGAGATAAAAGCTCAGGAGCTCAGACTCACAGGCAGGTGACCCAGTGTGGGTGGGCAGGGAAGGCCCTGAAGAAAGCAGGTAGCTGAGTTTAGGCTTGAAGGACTAACAGGCATAAAAGCATGATGCATCATGGCATGTTAGCCATGTTCCAGGACAAAGGGGGGAGGCCTGGGCGGCTTCCCTCCGCTGGAACTTTGCACATCCCAGAGGCTGAGGCACATGTCTCGCTTCTCACTAGCCCTGCAGAATCCATCTTTGTTCAGTACCTGAAGCTTAAACCATCTCTGCTTTGCTTTGCAAATGATACCTTTGCCTTCTGGGCAAAAAAACATGCCACCCTGGGTGGAGACTCTATTCTGACAGTACACAGGAATGACAACTTCCACTTTTATTCTGGTCTCCCCGGGATGATGGCTACCCCTCCTTTCCTCGGTCACATTTGTCTGGCACACACAGCTGCTCTGTAAATACGTGTTGAATCAGTGCAGAAATTTGAACAAGGCCAGGCGGAGGTGGCCCCGAGCAAGGCCAAACGGCTGCCTGCCAAGAGACATTACTGGGCAGCATTCCCTTAGGTTAATTCATCATTTTAATTCTACTCTAGTGATAACACTTAATACTTACTGAGCACTTACTACATGCCAAGCTCTGTTACCAGCACCATCACATGTATTTGTCACTTAGCCTCACCACAATTCACTTTACAGATGAGGGTGTTTAGGCTAGTTACATGCTTGCCCCCACAGCATCACTGCACGGACTTACCCTGGGCTACGCCAGAGGCCTTCTGTGCTTAACCTGTTCATTGATCCAATTGCCTGGTGGGCCCACCTCCACCATGCTCATGATGGCCATGACATCATCACAGGCTGTCCTTATCAAGGGCATCCTGTGCACTGGAGAGCTGTCTTGACCTCTGCTTAGAAAATCCATTTAACCCTCACAAAGCCCACAGCCTAGGTACTAGCACTATCCCCAACTCACAGAGAAGGAAACTGTGGCACAAAGATGTAACGAGAGTAGAAGCTGGTGAGTGTCCAGGCAGGGTCTGAATCCAGGCCATCTGCCCCAGAGCTGCCCTCCTAACTGCAGAGCTATAGACTGTCCCTCCCATGACCCGCCGCCAGCATGTAACATGGTGCCAGCACATAGAAAGTTCTCCAGTGTTCAGCCGTGATTGCTAACAGTAAACATCGCGCCGTGGAGTAATGAAATAGGGGTGAGTAGGGATGTTGAGATTACAGGAGCGAGGGACTAGAGCGTCCCTAGCACGGAGCATGGCACTTCAACTAGAGCCAAGTTTGTTTTTGGTTTTGTACTCGTTTTTTGCCCCCGTCTCTGACTGGCAGGTCTCCTTCTAGATATGTTAATGCAACTAGTTTAGGAGCCAGCCAGTCTTTCTGGGGCCTGGGGCCCCCTCCTCATTCTCCATGTGACTCTGCCCATCTCTGACCACAGCCATAATGTGCCTATTTCACGGTTACACTCTCTGGGGGCAGTCTCGTCTCTCTCATTTGCAAGTCTTTGCTGTTGTCGCCACATACCCTGGAAGCTCATCTGCTGGGAACTCATTTCCTAGGCAACTGTAATCAAATCGGAGCAAACTCTACTACCCGGCCTCCATGCACAGGGATGTCAGTGCCGATAACAAGCACAGCTGAGCTCCGCTCCTGCCTTCCCCTCTGCCCCCAGGTAGCCTGCTAAGTCCTCAGAGGGCCTAGAGGGTTCCTGTGGCTCTGGTTGACAGCCGTGCTCGTACTACTGGAGCTAAGCACTTTAAAGAGATGCGGGGGACAGCTGGACTTGGGGGCTCTCGCGGCCTCCCCAAGCCTCACCCACGTGTGCTCACCGCAGTGCCCCTCCTCGCCAGCTGATTCTGCAGCCACACCAGCCCTGCTGTTCCTCACCAGCTCATGCCCGGGTCAGCGGGCACCATGCACCCCCTACTTCCCAGAATCAGTGGAAATTAGAGAATGGGTGAATCTCAGACCAGTGCCTCAGCTTGCTCTCCAAACGGGGATCACCCCAGCTGTGCCCAGGCACTCCTCATGGGCACCACAGGAGGACACGAAGGCGCAGTTGTCTGCCAGAACAAGCAAGAGAAACACACATTTACGTGGATCCTCCATGTGCTAGGTGCCGTGCTAAGCGCTTGACAAATGTTATTTTTTATATGACAATCCAGTCAACCATTAAGTGTTTTTATTCCCATTATACAAATGAGATTAAAGTGCAGAAGATAAATTTGCCCAAAGGTCATACGTGTTTTAGGGGCAGGACTGTAATTGCAGCCCAGCTCTGTCAATTTCAAAGGGCCCTGTGCACATTACCGTCCTCTCTCTCACGTAGGACAACTACAGATGGACTCCTTCATTCCCTGTACATTTATTGTGTGCCTGCTGTGTTCCTGGCACTGTGCCAGAGCTGGAAACAGAACTACAAGTGCGGTTTGTCCCTGGCCTCCAGCCTCGCAGAGCTGACAGATACACAAACGGGCGATCTGCATGTTATTACCACTGCCGCCACCTGCTATCACCAGGGAGTGAAACAGTCTAGAATGAGCTAGTCCCAAAGAAGAGGCAGGCGCATCATCACAGGGGAAGCATCCAGACCAGCAGAGGCAGGCAAGGGAGGTGTGGGGAGGCAGGCTGCACGCCAAGCCTTAAGGGAATGAGTCACGCTGTCCTGGGGTTTCTGAAACAGATGCACTCTCCTGCACATGGTTCTTTCCCTCCTCCCATCCCCTTTTAATAGAACTTTCATGTAAGTCCCTGGGAACTTGTATGAGAACCCCCTGGATTCCTTACAACTCGGGTTTGATTAAACAAGGAGCCGTCTGACATTAGATGCTGTGGGAACCCAAGGTTGCGAGAGCTACGTCTCATTCTCTCCTGGCATTCTGACAGCAGCCCCAGTGCTTCAGCTCCGAGGGCCCCAGCAGTTTGTCACTTGTCAATACCGCCACAAAGAAATCAGCCAGTTCTGTTATGGGAGCAGAAGTTCGTATCCCCAGCCCCTACCCAAGGAGTAGAGGCAATGAGAGGTACCCGAGTGGTAACCAGCATTGCGGGAGCGGATGCACAGCGCGATCACCCAACCAAAGCCAGAGCAAGTGGGAAGATGCTCTCAGGAATTCTGGGGTGCAGTTCTCCAGCTAAGGACAGAGGGAGTGGTCCTTAGCACCAATGAGGGGAGTCAAGAATGATGACAGTGGACAAGTATGTTCGATTTGACAATGAGGGACATTACTGACCTTGGCCACATTCAAGGACTCAGTGGCAGACTGTAGTACTGTGAGATGCTCACTGGCAGTGAAGAAAGGAAATCGCCAGTGCGGGGGACCAGTAAACGCATAGGTCGGTGCACACGGCTCTACATCTCCAAACCCTGGCCATGTTCTGGCCTCGGCCCCACTTAGCTGCTGTGAGGTAGAATCTGCCATGGCGATGAGATTGCCATGTAAGGAGCATAAGCACACGGGCTCGAGCCTCCTGCCATCTCCCTCCATTCCATTCCTCACCACTTCCATCAGCTACTTTGATCCATGAGCTCCAAGAATTTCGTTTCTCCAGTTCGCAAAGTCACCATGTTCACAGACTTGGCCCAGAGGGACCCAGTGATCATTGATCTTTCCAGGTCATTTCTACGCTGGTGCAGCCTTAACTAATGCAGCGACGCTTGTCATCATATCATCAGTCATGATGATGGCGGTGGTGATGGCTGCTGACTGTGTTGCAGGGCATAGTAACGTCTCAGTTTTAGTGTCTCCATCAGTAACCCAGGAATAGTAGGACCTATGTCACAGGTCACAGTGCTTAAAGAACTCATGCATATAAATTGCTTAGCATAATACACAGTGCTTGACACCGAATACATGTTAACGTGAGCACTCTTTAGTACCATTCATTGCCCACCTATGATGTACCAGGCACGTTCTAAGAAATTTGGTTCCCCCTAATCCAGAGCTTTGCAAATACTTAGAAACACCCTCTTGACTGGCTAACTTCCTTTCTGAGTCAGAACACAGTAGTGGGAAGCTCTGCAAGGACAGAAGCTGCATCTGTTCATTCAGCTCTGTGTCCAGTATCTGTGTCTGGCTTCATAAATGCTCATTAATTAGTTATCTTAGTTCTCTTAATAACTAAATCTGTAAGGTATTTATTATTATCCAGATTAAAAAAAAAACAGAAGCTCAGAGAGTTAAGAAAATTGCCCATGATGACACAATTGTAAGATAGCATCTCATCATCTGATATAAAAGGTCATGTTCTTTTCTTCACTATTCAGCCTCCCTGAGAAGGGACATCCCCTGAGAGAAACCCAGCCCTCATATGTGCTGCGAGTAGTTTTAGTTAGTTGGCTTCTCTTGAAGCCTTGGACTATCAGACCCCATGGACAGCGCAATCCCATGTGGCCGTCACACAGCTGGAGGTGAAAAGCAGAAGGGTGCTCACCGCAGGCTCCCTGGTTCATCCTGTCTGCTGCCCTTCTCCTCCCTTTGTCTCTCCAACACTGAAGTGTAGGGTCCACTGCCATCAACCATCCTGCCTACGCTTTCCTCACCAGGCCATCCCATTCACTGACGTTCCTGGCCTGGCCCCGCCGCAGTTTGCCCCCAAACAGGAGGGAATTCCAAAAACACTTCTTCCCGTTTAAATTCAACTGTGCTTTCTCATTTTTATTTACATCAGGGGTAGATGAATTTCCTAAAGGTGACATCTGATTGGGTTAGTAATACCTAAGCCCACACCACTGAGAAAGGAAGCATTTGTTAGAGGGAATTAGTAGAGTACAGTGCACTGGAGTGGAGAGAAAGGACTTAGTGAATTCTTTGATGGAGACTGGCAAGTAACTCGAATCCCATTTTCAGGCAAGTTGTGACCATTTTTGGAACCCCTGGAGGGGTCTCATTGGAACACATGGGCCTCCTTCCTAGCTCATTGTTGGAGGTGAGGTATTAGTCCTGGGGTTTTACTTATTTTCTTTCCTCTGTACCGTAGGGGTCAATTTTTCCCAAACTCTACCCACATAAGATGGACCTAATGATTCTTACAACAAAGATACTTAATCACAACAAGGTATGTTTTTGCCACAGATAAGGTTCTTGTTTCTCGGTCAGTTATCCTGGCCTCTCTCAACATCCCTGCCCTGCACGGTAGCCAGCCCCACATCTGACCACCAGCAGGCATTGAGGATGGGGGATGAGGGCCCAGTGCAGTGATACATGGACCCCGTTCCTGAGAGATTCAACCCTGCCCTTATGCTGATGTGGTTGGTTCCTGCATAACCAGGAGGTGCCACTCTAAGTGGTACAGCCCTCGTACCCACCCAGTAAGTGGTCACAGCTGCCACTTCAGCTTCTATTCTGGGTGCCAGTGATCAAGGAAGAAGCCGCATTGCCCAAATCCAGTGGTCACTGCCCAGTTCCCATCTTGCTTCTCAGCAGCATTTGATGGCGGTGACTCCTCACTTTTTCCCTCCTGGCCTGTAGAAATACATCGCCGTCTCCTGGTTGTTCCTTGACCTTACATTAGCTCCTCCCTGGAATTGCCGGCTACTTGTCATTCTCCTCTCACTCCCTTGCTAATGTCGCTCAGTCTCGTGGCTTTAAATATATCTGCTTCTCATCCCCAAAATATCTGTACCTAGCCCTGTCGCTTGACTTCAAAACTCACATATCCAGCAGCCTCTTCAGTATCTCTTTTTAGTTCTCATAAATATCTCAGATGACCTGTTCAAAACCTAAATCTCATCTTCCCAAACAGTCTACCTCACCGCTCCAGTTGATGGCAACTTCAGCCTTCCTGTTAGGCCACCCCGAGCTTGGTTTTGCTTCTCTCCTCTCTCACACCCGCATCCCGGGGATGAGGAAATCCCGTTGACTCTAGAGCCAGGCCTGTTCTTTGCAACCTTCATTGTTACTCTTCCTGGTCGAAGATACCGTATCTATATTACCTCAAGAGCCTCCTCGTTGATCTGCCCACTTCTACCCAGGCAACACTACAGCCTATTATCTACACAGCAGCCAACAGGATTCTTTTATTATACAGAACAGGTCATCTCACTCCTTAGCTCAGAGTTCCTCCCCTTGTCTCCCCGTCTCACTGAGAGGAAAATGCCAAGACCTTTGAATTCATGACTACAGCTGCTGTAGCAAATGACCACAAACGTGGTGCCTTAAAACAACACACATGGATTATCTTACAGTTCAGGAGAATGTCGCTGGAAAGGGCCTTACAGGGCTGAAATCAGGGTTCGGTGGGGCTGCATTCTTTGTGGAGGCTCTTGGGGAGGATGGTTTCCTTGCCCTTCTAGAGGCCACCCACGTTCTTTGGTTGGTGGCCACGTCACTCTGACCTCTGCTTCCATCATCTCATCATCTTCTCCGATACTGACCCACCTGCCTCCCTCTTAAAAGGACCTGTGTACCCACCCGAAGAATCCAGGATAATCTTCCCATCTCGACATCCTTAATTGCATCTGCATAGTCCCTTTGCCAGGTAAGGCTACATATCTGCAGCCTTCTGGTAGGATGTGGGGATCTTTGGAGAGGTGGGGGGGGCAGCATTCCGTTGCCCACCGTCACCTTCAGTAATCACGAGACCTCTGTGATCCGCAGCACTCTCAACCCCACTGGCTCTCTGGCTCACTTTTAGGGACTCTCCGTGTTCCTTATTGTGCTCTTGTCATTAGGGCCTTTGCTCCGGCCATTTCCCTAGCCCAGAGAGCTCTTGCCCCAGACTACCACATGAATGCTTCTCACCTCCTCCAGGTATTTGCTTCAATATTCCCTTCTCCACAAGGCCTGCTAGAACCACCCTGTTTAAAGCTGCAACCCATTCCCCACCTCTAGCGTTCCAGCTCCATTCCCCTCATGGCAATTCTCTTCCCAACATGCTGCCGGATTCACACACTGTTCTTATCATCTATCTCCCCCACTAAAATATCAGCTCCCCAAGGGCAGGAATGTCTGCTTGTCTAGTGACCGATGGATCCCAGGGGCTTTCACTGTGCCTGCTATGTCGTGGAATGAGTGAGGAAATGACCAAGTGAAAGAACCAAGTGTGAAGTCAGACCTCGGGCAGTAGGGAAAGGCCAGCCTTTGTGACAACCGTCAAGCCGCCATGAGAAGGTGGTCAGGCATCCGTAATAATGGCCAAGGCGCATAGAGAGCCTATTCCCTGCCAGCACTTTGCACACTGGAACTCATTTGATCCTCACTAACACCCTCTGAGATTATCACTGCTATCCCCATCTTCACATATACGGAAACTGTGGAACAAAGAGGGTAAGGAACCAGCCAGGATGCAAACCTAAGCAGCCCAGCCTAGAGCCCTCATCCCCTCCACTGAGGAGGGGCAGTCATAAGAGCTGTGCAGTGCACCATTGATCTCCTCCTGCCAGGCACCTGGGCTGTTGCCCTGGAGGCAGAGATCTGCCTCTTGGGCAAAGGATGAGGTTAGAGAGAGATGAAGACAGAGGTGCATGTGTGTGCACACCATCAGCTGCCAGGTTGTCTTAGGGATTGGTAATGGTAAACACCAGGAAACCCTTCTACCTATCATCCTACGCTTTCGTGCTATTTCTAGACTCAGTGCCGAGCCCCATGAGAGCCTACAGGCCTGCCCACCTCCACTCCCTTGGTTGGCATAGGAAGCATTGCTGCTCACTCACAGCCTCTGCCCTGCTCGTCAGTTCTCCCCAGTGGGAGCACGACAGGCTGAACCGTTTGCATATTTGAGTAAGTTGAAGGGAGAGGCTGTGGCCAAATCTGCCAGACTGGAAGGGGTGAATTTACTCCATCTGGAACACCTGAACTGTTTTTGACATGAAGGACTCAGAGCTGGCTGGAGACCAAGATCTAATAAACTCTTATTTCCATAGACAAGCAGGCTGGCAAGCCCAAAATCAGCCCTGGTTGTGAGCAGTCTGTTGCCTTTTCTGAATCCTCTGCCCTCACCCATTCTCTTGCAACAGGCCCCCCATATGCTGAGCCAGAAAGGGGTAGAGGCCCTTTTGTTAATCAGTTATTCTAAGTCAGGCCCTAGAATGATTATTCCATTTCATCCGTACAGCAGCTCTGATTGAAGAGAGATGAGTGTTAACATCTCCATTTTACAGATGGGGAACCCATGCCCAGAAGTTGAGCCTTGTGCCCAAGGTCCTAACAGATTTGCAAGTAGGATGTTCACCCAGTGCTGGCTGGCTCCAGGCCACTGTGTTTGCTATGTTCTCTTACCAGCAGTGTTCTGCATGACTTCAGTAGGCACCTAAGATTTCTTGTAAGAGTTCCTCAGTTCAAAAGTGTAGTAGGTTTGTGAATATTTTCGAAGGGGTCTCAGACAACAAGCAAGGATGGTGTATCAATCAGATTCTTTAGAGAAACAGAAGCAATAGGATAGATAGATGGGTGCATAGTTATTTTAAGGGATGTGGTGACTGGCAAGTCTGAAATGTATAGGACACGCCAGCATGCTGGAAACTCAGGCAAGATTTCTATGTTTGAGTCTTGAGGTAGGATTCCTTCATTTCCAGAAAAGCTCAGTTTTTGCTCTTAAGGCCTTCAGCTGATTGGATGAGGCCCACCCACATTATGGAGGGTAAGGGCTGTTATTTAAAGTCAACTGATTGTAAATGTTAATCACATCCACAAAAGACCTTCACAGCAACATCTAGACAAGTGTTTGACCAAACAGCTGGGTGTACCATAGCCTAGCCCTGTTGACACAGAAAATCCCCCATCGCAGCCAGCAACTGTCTTATAGTCGGTACTTAACGTGTGCCTAGTGTCACACTGAGCACTTCTACATGCACTTGTGATTTTCCTCCTCAAGATGTTTAACAAAGCATGAACTCTGAGACTGCAAATGGTTAAAGTGATTTGCCCAGGAGGCGTGGAGTCAGACCTAGAAACCAGGTTTGTCTGATTACTGCAAACCAGACTGCCTTCCAGGATCATCAGGTTTAATCATCTAGATTTAGCAATCCAGGGGGATGAATGAAGTGTCCCACAGTCACTCAGCTTGTCAGAGCTGGCTCCAGAACCCAGGTCTCAGCTCCCTCTCCAAACATCTCACCTCGCCATCTTGCCTCTCTGTGCCCAGAAGAGTCTGCATTTAAAACACTCCTTCCCCTACAGGACTCACTTTCTGGGAAAATGATGGCAGCAACTCTAGGTGGTCCACGAGCCCCAGGCGGGGTAGGATATACTAACAGGACACCATGCAGAAGGGCCCAGGCTATCACTGCCTTCTCGGGGAGCAGACGAGATCAGAGTCAGCACCCCGAAACCACTTTATGGCTGAAAGAACTTCACAATGAGACCCACTCAGAATATCAATATTGAAAGCTCCTTGAACTGAGTCTGAAAAAGACTTACTCGTGACAAATCCATCTTCATGGCAGTCTGTGCTTCAGTGTGATGAAAAGGAGTGGGCAGAAAGCACTGCAGAATCGGATGCTCTCTGTGCAGAGGGAAAGAAGGCTTTCTAGGACTCCCGTTTTCTGCATCATGCTGTTTACCTGGTCTCCTTCCTCTGGGCCTTGCAATCTATCAGTCAGGGTTGTTTGATTGCAAGCAACAGAAACCAACAGTAGATAGCTAAAAAATGAGAAGAAACCAAAAGAAAACAAGGCAAAAAATAGTTCAGTGGTATTTCTTACGGAATCATAGTAAGAGTTGGAAAACCAATACTTGAGACCGTAATTAACCCAGGCAGCTCTGGGCCCTTCTGCAGCAGAAGCTCGGAAGCCTCTAGAGTACTGCCTACATGACTGCAAGTCAGCTGTTTGACCTCCAGGCTCTACATCTCTGTTCACATTTCCAGAAGTGAGAAACTGATTTTCGTGGCTTGGATCAAGCATCTGCCCCTGGACATAGCCCTGGCAGGGCTTCACGTATGGCAGCATAACTCTGGGAGCTGCCCTGGGTTCAGGGGCAATTATCTTTGAGCAGGGCACTCTGAGAAGTGGCTACCAGAATAGCCGTGTTTGTAATAGTAATCTGAGGCTTATCTAAGCAGCTGTCCATGTTTATGGACCTCTACATCTGTCGTATGTGTGTACACACATTGCCATCCCTTTATTCAGCCCTCTGGGCCTCCTACTCTATTTCCCTAGCTTTCAAAATCTTAAAATAATTCACCACACAGGTGATGTTGGAGTTTTAACATCCTGAGCATTTGAGATAATGTGAGTACCAGGCACAAAGAGGTACTTACTGGCTGTTTTGTTGGTGCCTGGCACATAGTAGGTGTTGAGTGACTATGGAATAAGTAGCAGCCACATATCAGTGCCAGCATGCCTCCCTTCTCCCTCCTCCCCGGTGGTTCAGACGCTTTGCCATCTGATGAATTCAAGATTATTCTGTAGACTACGTGTCCTGTCACCAACACCCAGAATCAATAAAGTACATACCGTTCCTGGAGGAAAGGCAGCGAGCCCCAGCTTTGCCTATGTCTGATGTGAGATGGATATAAAAGAGAATGCCTGGCTGTGGGTGAGGGAATCTTGGGTGTCTAAAAACTATGAAGTCATTGTTCAGAGAGACAAAGTGCCAGAACAGGCTGGCTCAGACCCCTGGGACCCCATCTGATGCAGTACAGCTCTCCCAGACCCTGTCTTAGTGTCATCCTTTATGAGTCTCCCTGAAATAGTGACACAAGGGCCGTATATCATTTGGTGTATAGTAAACACAGCGTAATTACAGTAAGCCACAAATGATACTCAGGGGATTATAAAAACAATTTCCAGGCCATCATCTCTCAACCACCCCCTGTCCAGTGGGAGCTGGTGAGACCCCTGAAGCAACGGTGGTTTCTGAGACCTGTTCTTATTCTGACCTTGTTGAGATCCCCCCTCATCATTCACAGATAACCAAACCCTGCCGATGTCCTTCTTGAGCTGCTGCTCTGTTCTTGTCCCACAAAGGCCTGGGCCGACCTAGCTACACCCTGGTAGCGTGCCCATTCTTTGCAGATCAGCCTTCGATCCTGCTTATGCACAGCTTCAAAGATTTGGTGAGCGTAGTGTTTAACAAAATGGCATTAAGCAGCTGCGTTGCTCTAGAGGGCTGCTGCTTCTAGTATTTCACACAAGGCCTCCCAAAGCCTTGCATTATCCAAGTAGTGATTGCTTTCTCTGTTTCGGGAGGTAACAGACCGTCATGGCACTGAGACCCAAGCGTTGGTGGTCTGAGCAGGAAGCCAGAATGAGGTACAGAGGTCATGACCAAAAGGCCATGGAAGTATGACGGATTCAATGACAGCACTATAGTACGGCCCTGACCGGTTGTTGCTACAAGCCTGCCATGTGCCATGTGTGCCGAACAGTATTAATATTTATAACACCTCCACAGCAGCTCCAGGAAGAAGGTGGTATTGCCCCATTTTTTGTAGGGCGGAAGTGGAGGTCGTGAAAAGCTAAATGACATGCCCAATATGGCAGGATTCATCGAGTGCCAGGCAGGATTCAAGTCCAGTCCGTATTCATTACAAGCCTCAGGCTCTGAGGCCCTCTCTGGGCCATCTTCCCTCTAAAGTGGCCACAGAGCTGCCATGGCAGGCAAATCCTCAAGGACAAGAACCGGGTCTCAGGTCTACTCGGGGCTCCCGAGAGACATTGGGCAAGCTGCTCGGCCTCCCCAGGCCTCGGCTTCCCCAGCTTTAAACCGCGAGGTTGACTCGGGCTTTCTTCCTGCATTGGGCTTTCTTCCTGCACCTTCCCGTGCCATCCGCCTCCCTTCCCTCTCTTTCCAGGAAGTCTGTCATCCAGCTCGACCTCGCCAACACCAAGAAGGCAATGATCGTCCCCGCCTTTGAGACGCTGCGCTACCGGCTCTCTTTCCCCAAGTCGAAAGCAGAGTTGCTGTCAATGCTGGACATGGGGACTCTCTTCACATTCAGGTGAGCAGCCCTCTGCCGTCCCCGGAGTGCCTGAAGGCCTCGCTCCAGGAAAGCCAGACACCACAGCTGCTGGCCCAGAGGTTTGTCACCTTAGACCGTTTTAGGGCCAGAGAAGGTCTGCTGGCCCCAGACTGTGTCCTTGTAACTTTCTTTCTCTGCCCACATACCATGTACCTTGTTTGATACGTGGGTGATGGACATACTGTGTGCAGATGTCAGGACTGGAAGGTCGAGCAGGACACTCAGCTTTTCCTTTCGTTTTTTTTTTTTTTAATATTGAAGTGTAGTTGATACACAATCTTATATTAGTTTCAACTATATAACATATTGGTTCAATAGTTACCCATTTTATTGAATCCTCCCCCCACTAGTACAGCTACTATCTGTCAATGTAGGAAGATGTTTCCTTCTTATACTTCACTTGGTTGGGTTCCTGATCCCGACTCCTGCCTCTGGGTGCTCACTTTTATTTGCTTGGCCAGTCATTCATTCATTCGGTAAGTGGGGTTCATCCTATTAGTACCATGGTCGCTGTTTCCCCTTTTCTTTCTCATGAGCAGTCTGTTCTCCGAGGTCCTCAGGCCTGGGGTGGGTGGCAGTAGCTTCAGTATCTCAGGTCATCAAGGGGACTCTAAGGTTGGACACAGTAGATGTGTCCGCTGACTTCCCGGTTGCCCAAGTGACTGTTTCAAACAAACCCCCGTTTTCCTGATTTTCCAGGCCCCTAAGTCCTGTAGGAACATCGCAGGGGAGCTCCCTGCCTCCTGTCCAGAATGCCCGGGGAGTTTGTATGGCTGCCCGAATGCAAAGGCGTTCCGTGTCCCAGGGACCGGCTGGGGCACTAAGCGTAGCATCCCTGGGGAGGTAGGGGTCCTCCTGGTCTCTTGAAAGAATGGTCTGAAGAGAGAACCATCACCTCTGTCTGCCCCTAGTTTAAAGAGAAACCTTCATTTTGCAAAACGTAAGAATGGCCAACACTTCCTTTGAGTACAAAAACACATTTCTAGACAATATGAATTTTTATTGAAAAGACTGTAATACTAACTTAGGTTTTCATACCACTCTTAAGTTACTAGATTTTCTAGAAGGTTTTGCCAAGCTTTATTTTGTGAAATTAACTTTATGAGACAGGTTATTCATTCAACAATTCAGAGAGCATCCTTTTGCACATTTATACAGATAAAGAAACAGAGGCATGGAGGGGTCCCGATGGAGCCAGGACTCAAACTCCAGCCATCTTCCTCTACCCAAAATTCTGGAAAGTAACCTGAGTTTAATACCCTCCAAAACCAAGCCTTCTTTCTTTTCAAAAAAGAGTGATAACAACTGCCATTGCACATACCCCATGCCAAGCACTGTGGTCAGTTCGTTTAACCCTCACAACAAATCTATGAGGCAGATACTGTTAGCCCACTTTACAGATAAGGAAACTGAGGCCCAAGAGGCTAAATAGCCTGTCCAAGGACACACCACCTGTACTTGACGGAGCCTGGATTTAGCCCAGGTCTGGAACTACAGAGCCAGTGCTCTGACCCACAGGCCATCAGCCCACTGATGAAGTCCTGAATGTTCTTACCAATCGCTGCTTGAAGATGCAGGTAAAAATTGAGACCCTGAGACCAAACCTTAGTCTGAGTTTCCCACAGATGGTGTAGCCTATTGGCTTAACACCTGGCAAATTTCCCAGGCATCCTTCCTTCTATCTCCATCCCCAGGGGATTTGAGAAATCATTTCAAGGCCCAGTATGTGGGCATGAAACCTGGGGGCGTAGCCTGCTGTGTCCATTACTGCTGCCCTGGCCCACAGCTTGCAAGCCTCATGTCACGGGCTCAGTATCAGACCTTCCCTCCGAGATCTTGCTTTTGTCACATCCCTCCAAATGGTGAACTCTTAGTCCCCAAGCAGCTGAAACCTACTCCCCACTGCTCCTGGCATGAGGAGTCACCTGTACCCCGACTGGTCCTTCAGGCAGTGGTTCTCAGAGTGTGGTCCCTGGACCAGCAGCCTCAGCATCTACTGCAGACTTGTAGAAATGCTCTCTCCAGCCCCATTCCAGACCTGAGGTCAGAAACTCAGGGTAGAACCCAGCAATCTGACGGATAAAAAAATAGTCTTCCTGGTGATTCTGATAACACAGGTTTGAGAACCACTTTCTCAAAGCCGAATGCACCGAATCTCTTAAAGGAAACGTCCTACAAAATGTACCCAGGAGACCTCTCACATCACTAATTTTTTGGGAGGCTACCTCGTCTTGATGGTCTCAGAAAGCCAGCCTGAAGTCCAGGGTCTCCTAACAGGTTCCTCAAGGCATTTTCAGGCTGTGGTTTGTTTTAATGGCAGTTTAAGTGTAACTTGCCTGTGTTCTGTGCGGACCGGCCTCTCGGCATGCTGTCAGCTTTCCAGGCTGAGTTCATGGAAGATACCTCCCCACCCAGGGGGCAGAACTGACTGAGCTGTCCCTGCCATTGCCTCCTCTTGTTTACATTATGATAGGCCAAAAGTTTACATTTTAAATAAGATGGCTGATACATAGATACCATTGCAAGTAAGACCACTGTGAATTATCCTTTCTAGGAGCAAGCAAGAGGAAATAATAAGAGAATATCTTCATATTTTGAGGAATTGCTATGTATAAGGTACTACTCTTGGTGCTTCGTGTGCATTAATTCATGTAATTGTCATAAATTCATGAAGTGGACATTATTACTTCTGTTTTACCAAGAGAAGGAAACGAAATTACAGAGGAATTAAGTCACTTTTCTGCAGCTGTTGAGTTGACAGAATTCAACCCCAGACAGGCCGGCTCCCAGACCATTGTTTTCATCCACCTTGTTAAACTGCCTGCCAAGGAAGTAGCATTTGTTGAATCTTCCTACATTATTAATGCCAAGGAATTGCATTTATAGCAACTCTTGAATGCCAGCACTGCGCCCCACTCTACACTTCTCATGAAGCTCCCCAGCAATTCAACAAGATAGATTTTCTTTCTCCCAGGAGATGCAAGAGGAAAAGTAAAGCCTAGTTTAAATGCTTTGTTGTACTAGATCCACAGCTCCTAAGTGGCGGCAGAGGTGACATTTGAACCCTGGAGCAGTGGCTCCACTGTGACATGCTTTGAACCTAATGCAAGTTCACAGCCATCACCTGCACTGGGCCAGTTCTGTCAAAGGCATCAGATATCAAGCCTGCCTTTGCAGCTAGTTCACAAATGGAAAATCGACTCCTTCCCAGCCTGATTTTTGGATTAGTTCCGACATCTCCCAGTATCTCTCCTTTTCACACTCCATTAAAGTGGAGTTCGTCAGCGTCAGCCTTTCATTTTTCTTCCACTCAGGTGACCTTGGTTTTAGTGGAAATTGCTGAATTGGCAGACTTGGAGATTTGAGTCCCTGCCTTCCCCTGACCTGTCCATCTCACCCAGCAACACCACCTACTGACAGTCCATTTACTGTGCCTATTCGCCCACACTGAACAGTTCCTCGGAGTTGGGGAAGTCCAGGCCCATAGTGAAGGAGCAAAATAAGGAAATAGCTGCCTTCTCTAACCCCTTTCTCTTGGGCCCTGTCTACTGCTTCACTAGACTCCCAGCCTCCTGCCCTCTCTTTGTAGTTTCTTTTTTATTATTAATTTTTTTATTAAGGTATTATTGATACACACTCTTATAAAGGTTTCACATGAAAAAATGATGTGGTTACTACATTTACCCATATTATCAAGTCCCCACCCATACCCCAATGCAGTCACTGTCCATCAGATGCCACAGATTCACTGTTTGCCTTCTCTGTGCTACACTGTTTTCCCCATGATCCCCCACACCGTCTTTGTAGTTTCTAGAGACATATCCTACCCCACTAACTGGCTTCTGTCCTAGGTACCTCTCGAGTTCTTAGATTATTCATTCATCAATTTATTCAACTCAGTGTACAGTCATTGACTGCTTGCTCACTATAGAGGCCAGAGTGTGGGTGACAGAGACATATTAGAGGAGTAACCCAGTGTAGCAGTTAAGGGTCCCAGCTCCTTGAGCCAGACAGCCTAGGTTTGAACCCCAGCTCCATCTCTTACTATTTATAACTTGATATTGGGTAAGCTATAAGAACTTTTCTACCTAGCACATTTACAATATAACCAGGATATAGTAAGTGCTTAATTAGTTTATTATCATTGCAGTTCTGTGGTTGTATTCATTTCCTATTGCTGTATAACAAATTGCCACAAATTAGAAGCTTTAAACAATATAAGTATATGATCTCACAGTCTCTGAGGGTCAGAGGGCCAGGGAGGGAATGGCTGGATTCTGTGCTCTGGGTCTCACAAGGCTGCAGTTCTCTAGAGAGTTTGTCCTCCTCTAGGCTTGCTGGTTGTTTGCAGAATTCCTTCCTTGCAATAGTAGGACTGAGGTCACCAGTTCCCTGCTGGCTCTTTGCCATGTGGCCTCCATAGGCAGCTCACACATGGCTCTTTGCTTTCTTCTAGACCCAGACCTAAAGGTTCCACAAGATTAGGTTAGGCTTACCCCAGTCATCTCCTTTTTAATTATTCCAAAGTCAACTGATTAGTAACCTTAATTACATCTACAAAGATCCCTTTTCCATGTAGCATAACCAAAGAGTGATATATTCACAGGTTTTGCCTCAAGGTGAAGAACATTATACAAGGGAAGGTCCCCTGCAGGTCATCTTAGATCTCAACCTTCCACAGTGTTCTCTGGTAGGAATAACACTAGTACAGACTAACGAGATGTTAGTCCCATAGAAATAATACAGAGCACTCCAGGAGTTCATTACCCTTTGTAGTGAGAGTCTCCCCATTAGTGAAGGATGTAGATAATGGACTGGATTAGTTTCCTAGGGCTGCCGTAACAAAACAGCACAAACTGGGTGGCTTAAAACAACAGAACTGTATTTTCTTACAGTTCTGGAAGCCAGAAATCCAGAATCAAGGTGTTGGCAGGTCCTTGCTTCCTCCAGAGGCTCTAGGGGAAAATCCTTCCTTGTTCTTCCTAGCTTCTGATAGTGGCTGGCAATCCTTGGCATTCCTTGTCGCGTGAGTGCATTACTGCAACCTCTGCCTTGGTCTTCACATGGTATTTTCCATGTGTATCAACTTTTTCTCTTATAATGACACCAGTCATTGGATTAGAGTCCACCCTGATCCATTATGGCCTCATCTTGATTACATCTGCAAAAACCCCCCTTTCCAAGTAGGTCACGTTCCTAGATGCCAGTCTAAGGACTAGAACATTTCTTTTTTGGCGCCACGGTGCAGTGCACAGCAAGGCCCCCATCGGCAGTGTTTTCTTCCTCCAGATCAGCAGTGTTTGGAAAGCTCAGCCTTCCTTCCACTTAGTGGCTTTTCTCCTTGTGTCCCAGGTACCACGTCTGGACGAAAGGCCACGCGCCCACAAACTTCGCCAAGTGGCGGACTGCCACCACGCCTTACCGGGTTGAGTGGGAAGCTGATTTCGAGCCATACGTTGTCGTGAGGCGGGACTGCCCTGAGTATGACCGGAGGTTTGTTGGCTTTGGTTGGAACAAGGTGGCTCATATCATGGAACTGGATGCACAGGTGAGCAGGATGGAAAGTCACAGACCTGGCATTGTCGGGGGAGGAGAGGCCTAGATCTTAGAGCCGAAAGGGGACCTTTGAGAGAAGACAGCAGAGCCCTGAGAGAGGGAGCATGATGTGTTCAGTGGCCTAGAGTGAGAGCGTGGCAGTCCTAACTCTCAGGGCCTTTGATTCCCAAGCCATTTGTTTTCCTTCTACCCTTGGGTGAGAGTTGGATTCCTAGCCAGGACCCAGACAAATGTGAGTGTCCTGTGACAAACCACCACACCCCCTCATCTTCATCAGTCAGTGATGAAGTCAAGCAAATGATGATTATTCATTGCTCAGCCTGTGAGTTATGTTAAGTACACAGATCATTCTAGGAGTTCCACATAAATGACACAAAGCATACAGCTAAGATGCAGCTAATTATTCCACCCTGTAGCCAACAGTGATGAATCTTAGGCTGTATTTAGTCATGAAACCATTCATTCAACTACTGCTTACTGAACACCTATTTCAAAAGAAATTTCCTGCAGAATTCTAACAGGTTACACCAGGGGTCTGCTAGCTTTTTCTGCAAAGGACCAGATAGCAAATTTGAGGGGGCTCTGTGGAGCCCACAAGGTCTGCTTTGAACTTTTCGATTCTGTCATTGCAGTTCAGTTACAGACAGTATCTGAACAAATGGGTGTGGCTGTGTTCCAGTGAAGCTTTATTTATACAACAGGCTGGTTTGTCAACCCCGAGATTAAGCAAAAGCAAAACTTAACTAATCTGGATAAGTTAGGAGAAGGATGCCTGGGTGCTTCAACCCTACCCTTTTTTCTCTTCGTATGCTGTTCTCTAAGGACCTCCTCATGGAGCACAGTGCAAATATTTCTCAACAAGAGTACCCCAGATTCAGAAAGAGCAAGGTTAGATGCTCAGTGCTGGTTCCCCTGAGAATCACCTGGAGACTTTCCAGCAATTCCAACATGTTTGAGGGCAGTCCTGGCTGATTTTAATCAACATCCAGGGTTGCAAACCACTGATAGAGAAAGATTGTAGAATACTGTCCACATTTAACAACACAAAGCATGATCTTTAGTATCTATTTTTTCAATAATACTTGGAGGTGGTCCAGTGCTACTCACAGACAGAAATGCTTGGTCTGTCTGCCTGAGCTTCTGCCTGAAAGAAAAGAAGTATCAGAGTATTTGTGCATCTGGCAGCATGGTGAAGTGAACTGGTTCAAATAAAGTTAAAATTTTCCAGCATTGAGACCTGGGCTTTGTTTGTTTAGGCAACTTTGCCAGAAATCTTGAAAATACCTTATTTTCCTTTCTTTGCCAAGAGCACATGCTAAGAATAATTTTACACGTTTCAGGGATTTAAGGACACAGAGTCCCCACCTGACAAGCGATCCGGCCACGCCCACAGGGGATAGTCGGGTCAGTAGGGCTCTCTGTCCCCACAGTAAATGTTCCAGACAGCAGTTCTTGCATTTTCTTTTAGTGGCTTTTCTCCCTCTTTCCTCACCATCAGATGTCATTTCCTGCTGCTGTTAGTGTTCCTCTGTCTGTATCAGCCACCTTTCCCCATCCTGATTTTCCCTTTCCGAGTTTATTCTGATCTGTTGCATTGGGAAACCAGACCAAACCTTACCCGATATTATGTCCAAAATCAGAGTTCATAGATTCTGACTGAAGGTGTGCTGGATTCTCCTCTGAGTCTCATGTCCTAAATTTGCGTCACCTCTCTTGGCTATTTGGAGGCGCTTTACTTCGATCTGAGGCCCTACCTGTATTCTGCAAGGGGAGGAAGCCATATACATGGCGGTGGGACTCGCAGGAAGGATGTGTAGGCGGCAGTTTTGCTCTTGATGAGCATCGATCCAGGGAACCTTCTCTTTTTCCCTTTATTCCTTTTTGGTCCCCACTTCCGTACTAATCCGTGGAGGCTGTCAAATCTCCTCAGCCCTATGAGAAATTACATAAAACAGATGTCATTTAATTGAGCAAGAGAATCTCTCATGGCTTGCTTCATTCTAGAGCAACCACATGGGTGTTGCTCACGTACATCAAGAACAATGTTATGGGCCATGAGCTCTGCCCAGCATTATCCATATGTCACTGCTCATCTTTCAACGTAGGTGTTAGGACTTTAACTTTATAGGCGAGAAAACTAAGGCATGGAGAAGCCAAGTAATTTGTCCAAAGCCATGGAAACAGCCCTGCACTGCCGCAGCCCGGCGCGGTGGTCCAGTCCATGGTTCTGTCCTCCTGTTGATGTCATTCCCCGCTCCATTCACTCGTTCGTCATCCGACCACGTTCTTGGGCATGCGCAGTACTTTGCTGAGGATTCTTGCAAGTGCTCACGCTGCTCTTGTCTTCCAGGAATACGAATTCATTGTGCTGCCCAATGCCTACATGATCCACATGCCTCATGCCCCCAGCTTCGACATCACCAAGTTCCGGTCCAACAAGCAATACCGCATCTGTCTCAAAACCCTGAAGGAAGAGTTTCAGCAGGACATGTCCCGCCGCTATGGCTTTGCCGCCCTCAAATATCTCACGGCCGAGAACAACAGCTAGCACCGAGAAGCCCACCGCTGGGAAAAGGCGTCCTGCAGGCGGAGAGCCACTTGCTGTTTGGGGCCCAGCCTTCAAACTCAAAATTGAGCGATGCCTTTTTGGTTTGTTTTCATTTGTCTCTTTGGCCCCACAAAGCTGCCCATACCACAGAGACCTGGGACAAGGATCCGGCCGGCGTCTCTCTACCCCGGGACCCAGTGCTTCCCGAGTGTGGCATCTATGCAGTCTCTTCGAGAACAGGGCACAGAGAGGGGAGAGGGGGCAAAGGGCTCGTCCTACCACAAAGCCACAGACCCCATAGGTCTTTAGGGTGTCCCCGTGTTTTGTAAGAAAGGGAAGGCAGGGTGCTGCCGGTTAGCCGTCCCAGGAAACGAAAGCAAAAGCAATCACATATCTGCATTCGGAGGAATGTTTGTTCTTGCCTGTAATCTAGCTGGGTACCCCAAGGGAGGATGCACCGATGTTCTGAGCCAGCCGTTTGGAGAAAACCCAGTGGGGGACATTCTGCTTGACAGGACCTGCAGGTGGGGTTGGTTGGTCCTATATCCTCAAGGTCACTCTTGTTTTATTTAGATTTATTTTTGTTTTGGGGGGATTTTGTTGGTTTGTTTTGGTCCAGGAATCCAAAAGAGAACATCTGGTCTTTTAAGGCTCTGAAGGAAAATGAGCTGCCTCAGCTACCATCCCTTTATTAGCAGTGGCCCAGCAAGGAGGACAAGAGTCTTCGGCCAGGACTTAAACATGGCAGCCTTCTTCAGGATTACCACTGAGGCCCCCATGACATCAACTTCCCTGCTCTCCCGAATCCAGGGGCCAAGACGGGGAGTGCAGAAATACCAAGACCAACTGACATAACCGGTCACATTTCACTGGCGGTGACTGAGGCGTGGGGAGAGGGCTTGGAAAAGACTTTCACTGCACATGAAGGGTACGAACCTCTTGGGCCTTTGCAAGAACTTGAATCATTCATGCGAGCCCAGCTCTGAAGAGCCACATGCCCATCTGGAGCCCTTTGGCAAGGATGTGTTGGTTCCTGCCCACTTCACTGTGGTGGGGACGGGGTCCTGACTCGAGGCTCCCTCTGAGACCTGTCCAGAGGGTAGGCAAGTACCTTCACCACAACACAGATTGAGGAGACACTGGACTTTTGACCCATTTTCTGGAATCTCCAATATTAATGTGTTTACGCGGAAGAGAGCGAGAGTCAGTGCCCTACGCTCTGCTGGGCTGGGCTGTCTGTATTGAGTTGCATTGTGACCAGCGAACCCTGCATTCAATAAACGAAAGTGCAGACTGTTTCTGCCCCACTCCCTTTCCGCTCTCGTAAGAAGCACTGAGGCACTTCAGTGTAGAGCAAAATCGATACATGGCAGCCTTACACTTTATGTTCCCCCGTCTTAGTTTTCTCATCATTTGAACTTTAACTTTTGTTCTCCTTGCCTACGATTAGTTCTTACCTTATCCTCTAATCCACAAAGCATTTGCCGATTTTCCTTTTAGCTTCCATCTCAACCCTAAAGCCAGGTGTTTTATATTCCAGATGTAGGCTAGCAGGGTAAATTGTGGCAAGGAATAATAAAGTGAGCCCCCATGCCTTGGTCCTGGTAGTCATATGAAACCCCCGCAGCAGTCTGACTCATGAGACACCTCTAGGTGTTACATGCTCAAGGGGATATTTCACTCAGGTTTATAAAAATCTAGGAAAAAAACTATTAGGACTAATTCTCACACAGATTATATGTGTGTGCACATGTGTGTATACATATATATCATGCACATGTTACATATATATATAAAAAACATGTATATTACAGAATTAACACATGGAAACTATAAAGAGTAAAACATTACAAAAGTATTCAGAGTACACGTTAAAGTCCCCTTTCTCCTTTGGTGTGTGGGAGTTGACTCCTACAAGCTCACAAGAATTTACTTAGTGCATCTCTTTCCTACACTGTTTAATGACATCACATTTGCAGCCTGAAATTGGCCATGGCGGGAGTATTTACATTATGAAAATCAGAAAACACATCAGTTGGGCCACCGCCACCCTAAGAGGCAGTCATTAAACATTTACCAGCACACCGGTGCCTATTTCTCTTCCCTGTGCGCACACACACACACACACACACGTACACACAGATACTCAAAATTCTCTTCCTTCTCACAGTTTTTTAATTAATCACTACCAGCTACTTGAGCCAAGGGAAAATGTGCCTGTAACACTGATTCCTCAATGTTAAAAATCAGTTTTTCATTCCATAAAGCCTTTTATTTTTTAATTTTTCATGGCACCTGGATCATGCCCAGCCACTGTGCTTTCCCTTGCATTTCTCTGGGAATAGTAGTGACCACATAGTTTATCATGCAGACTGGGTCACCTCTGAGAATGAAAGAAAGTGCTAATTACTTTGAGACGATAGGTATGAATTGGAGGATGATGTGGCTTCATGTACACTGAAGTTATTAAAGCCAGAAAGTGACCCTCCATATCAACAGGACAAAATCCTGTTTACCCAAAGACAGGTGTCCAATGCTCTAAAGCCAATCTCACTTAAGTCTAGAGCTCAGATGCTGACTGATTTCCAAGCTCAACAGAGGCTGAGGTCTGCAGAGCCAGCAGCATGAGTTCCCAGAACTTACACTGGAGCAGCAGCTCACACTAGCCCCAGCTCATGGGGGCTGCAGCCATGGGGGCAGACGCCAGTGCCACGGATGTGGATTCCTTCATATCAGTTCCCTAGGGTAAAACAAGCTTATAAAGGGGTCACACTGGTGTTCTCATGCTTAAATAAGCTGCATGCCATCTTGGCTTTCAGCTGTGAGGAAAGGAAAGGACTCTCTGATTTTGCTCCAATAATATTCAGCATCAAGAAAAGCTAAGATTGATTGAACAACCACTATGTGAAAAGACCTTTTGCATGCGATAGCTCACTGAACCCATGCAGCAAAACTGCAAAGTGGACATTACTATTTATAGATGAGGAAACTGTCAGCTCTGGGAAATTAAGTAACTTACTCAAATTCACATGGTCAGTATACAGCAGAACCAGACTTTAAACCCATGTCTACTTGTTCGAATCCAAAAGCACATTATGTGCAATGCATCTTCCTTCCCCAATAAGAGGGAAAAGGTTAATACGTTGTATCAGTAGAAAGAAAGATTTGAACCTCCAGAGGAAAATGATTACATTTCTAGTCTTCCCTCCTTCGACATCCATTCAGGAACATGCACAGCCTAGACTGCAGTCTCTCCTAGTTGCTCCGAAGTTTGCTATGCTCATGGACTTTCTGAAAATTCATGTGAGATAGACCTGGACAGTCTATAATCATTTAGACAGCTGGGATCAACTCTGCAGCTAGGAGCAGTGATTGATTCCCTGAATGCTTCTGGGTTATTTCCTAGATTACAGGGCACACGTAGAGACACTTTTAAGCTCCCCCTTGGACCTCAACTCAGCATGCTGCTTCCAAATGATCGATCCGAGTGCATTGAGCTGATTTACAGAGCACATACTTGCTGAGTTGACCAATAGCTTTTTTGTACCTCATCATAAATGGACAGATCCTACTTTAATTCTTTTCTTTTCAAAAACTCTACTGTCTGAGTTAAGGCTTCATTAGTGGTCATCAGGCCTTTAGGAAACTCCTTTAAAATTCCATCAGACATGGCTCCTGCCCACTCTTAAAGGTAAGAGCTACCATATGCTGAACCCAGACTTCTGGCACTGGTGAGTCCTCACAGCAACACTGTAATACAGGGAAGGTACTATCATGGAACCAGCCATAACCAGAGAAATTATGTGATTTGCCCCAAACCACACATGTTAATGGGAGTGCTGGAACCTGAACCAAAATCTGGCTGATTTCAAAAACCCATGTCTCACCAATAGTCTCCTCATTTGATACTGGACTCAGCTTGGCTACTGGGCTTCTGCAGTCACATCTTCATGTGGCTCATGGTGATTGCATTTTTTCCCCTTCCCTTATCCTAAGGGTTTATTCCAATTTAATGCTGTTCAGGTTTGTGGAGTGTCTGTTATCTGCTAAATGCATTCTAAGACATTTCAGATCCATGGAATCTAAAGTCAGAGATACCATGGTCTTTGTTTTCATTCATTTAACAAACATGTAGGGTTTCCCATGGTGAGTACTTGATGGGTTGGTCATTGGTTTGTTCCAACACATTCAGGAAGTCTTGAGAAATAGTGTCTTCTGGGATGAAAGAATGTCAGCAATCTGGGAAAATGTTCCCCAAAGTTTGGGGCCAAGAACATCTGATCCATGAGGCTTGGATGATGTGATGAAATAATTGACAGAACTGCAAGGGTAATACAAAGAACTTCAGTATTCCCTACATTTAGATTCACCAGTTGTTAATATTAGACCGGTATCTGTCTAATTTTTTAAAAACAAGGACTTTCTTTTATATTACCAAAACGCAATGATCAAAGTTAAGAAATTTAACATTGATACAATACTATCATCCAATATAAAATCCACATTCAAAGTTTGCCATTTGTTCTAATAATACCTTTGTAGCAGTAACCACCCCTACCCCATCCCCCATTTGTACCCCCTATTCCAGAATCCAATCCAAACTACATTAAGTTGCCTTTAGCCTAATAAGGAACAATTCCTTGGTCCTTTGTGCCTTATGACAATGACATTTTTGAAGAGTACAGGTTATTTAATAGTTAGGTGGAACTGAGAAACTGGGTTTCCTTCCCCAGGAATATTAAAATCAACATTCAGTATTCAGACCTTTAGAAGATCAGAAATGTCTTCCAACTGGGTCTCACCACGCTGATACCAGCACCCCTTATGTGGAAGGACGACAAACGCCCTTTGTGTATGCTGGCTTGGCAATCTGGTCTCAAACAAAAAGCTCCACTCACAAGTCCCTCAGCAATGCCTCTTTTCTTGGTGGTCCCTGGTCACTGTCACACCAGGCCAGTCACTCTCAGATTCCAGAACCCCAGGAATGCCTGCATAAGTCATGCACTCTAAAGTCTAGTGTGTCTTGCATATATTCCTAAACAAATGATAATTCTGAGCTTGGGTAGGTCATCAGCTCTGAGTTATTTGAATATAAAAGGCTGTGTCTAATCCAGCAGGAAAGACTGATGGAAGAACCCTATTTAATCAGCTGTTCTGATAACACGCCTGCTTCAAACATTCTCATGTTGTTCAGAACTCCCTGTAAACAATCACAGCTACCATGTATGGGTATGCTTATGTGCTGGTGTGCTAAATCTTGCTTCTGTTGCCTATAGGAATCCCCTGAGAGGAGGGATTATTATTTTCATAAATGAGGAAACCAAGGCTCAGTGAGGTGAAGTGATTGAATTGATGGGGCTGCAAACCAAACACTTCTTTTCTGACTCTCCAAGTTTGGCGGATGGAAGCAAAGTGAGTGTGGGATCTGGGCACTGTGAGCATGGGGCCAAACCCATCACAGACCAAGCTAGACCACACAGTCTCCCTCCCTTAGAGCCTAAGCCCTTTCATACTGCTGCTTGGCAGTTGTGAACCATTCTGAATAATGCAGGCAATGATCAGTACAAAGATGGGAAGGAGCAAAATAGAACAAACATTTACTGGCCAATATACAATGCTATTTAACCAGCAATAGAGAGTATGATGTAGGTATTATCTCCATTTTAAAGGTAAGAAGACAAACTCAGAGAAGTTAGGTAAGAGCCCTGAAAATCAAACCCAGCTCCCTGTGCTCCAGAGCTCATGGTGTTTCCAATTGCATGGTCTCTTAGGGATCCAGGTAAACTTGAGATTATAAATTTGCTTCTGAAAGGACCTTAATAGTAAGAACAGGCCTAGTCGTTGGCGATATACCCTCTCTTCAGCCTACACGAGCACTTCTCAGTCTTGAATATGCACAGGAATCACTTGTGAGGATCTCATTAAAATCTGATTCAGTACGTGCAGCCTGAGATTCTGCATTTCTAACAAACCCCCGTGTGGTGCAGAGGCTGCTGGTTCACACACATATGGTCTCTTCATATCTTTAAGAATCAATCAGTTTATTTCCAAATATTGTGCAGCCCTGACAGCATGTCTAGCAGTCACCATGAGATACTGCAGAAAACTGCTGTGTAGGCAATTAACCAATTCATTTTTTTAAACAGTTACTGGGGTGCCAGGTGGTCATAATCTAAAGATGAATTAGACATAGTCTTTGACCTCATAGAAGCCCATGCCAGTGGGCAGAGAGACAGGTGTGTGAATAGTAACACGCGGGGAGATAATGGGAGAGGGAGCCCAGGGTGTGATGGGTGCTTGGCAGAAGGGTGCTCACTCCAGGCTGGGAACATGGAAGGCCTCCAAGACAGATGACACCTGTTAAAAAGTATTGATTAACACTTGGAAAAATGGGAAGGATGACTTTATTCAGCATTCTTTATTGCCGTGGGTTTTAAGATTATTGCAACAGGGGAGAGAGATTGGACTCGACTCTGAATATAGGGGAGATTTATAGACAGTGAACAGAGTGGGGGGATCAGTGGTTGGAAAATCACTAAGAGGAGACATGAAGGGTGAGGGGATTGTTGCTACACTGACCTCACAGGATTCTTGCTGAAGGCAGGTCAAGGATTTAAACATCAAAAGTGGGGGATTCTCACTAAACTGACTTAACAGAATTCTTTGCTATGACTGGGCTGGGCTGACCAAAGACAGGATGGGGGGGCCAAGTCAAAAAGAGGGCTCAGAGGAACCTGCATAAAGTTTGGTCAAGGAAAGAGCCTGTTGCACCTGATGGAGGACAGTCATTGGCCTGGGCACTAGGAAGCAAGCCTGATTTAAGTGGCCTACCCAGCATCTCAGTAGGCCCAAAACGGCCTCATTTTTGTTGACTCTGACTTGGGCTGATTTCCCATGAATGGGTTAGAATATAACTTTCATTGTGTGGACTCCAAGAACCTTTGTTAAATGTAGTTCATGAATTTAGAACTATACCTCTGACCTTGAACAGACACTTCATCTCTCTGGAGCTCAGTTTGTCTATAATATGAACCAGTTGATCTCCTGTATTTCTAAACCCAAATTCTGATTTGCTAATGATTTGAGGAAGGATTTGGATAGTACTTGCTATGCATCAGTCACAGTTCTAAATGTTTTACATTTAGTAAATTCAACAGAAATTAGTTTGTAGCAATGGAAGGTATGTACTAGTACTAGACACATCTTACAGATGTATAGGGGCACAGAGAGATTAAGTAATTTGCCCAGTCACACAGTAAGTAGCAGAGCTGAGATTTGAACCCACACAGGTTGTCCCCAGAGTTCCCATTCTTAACCCATTACATGCTGCTGCCTCCCTGCAGGGGAATGAAATGGTAAACCCAAGACTGCATTTAATCCCTCATTGTGCATTTAGTCTCTGCAAGGCTTACCAGTTTTGTCTATTGCTGTATAACAAAATACCACAAATTAGGTGGCTTAAAACAACAGAAATTTATTATCTCATTATTTCTGAGGGTCAGGTCCAATATGGGTTGTCTGGGTCCTCTACTCAGGGTCTCACCAGGATGCAGTCAAGGCGTGATCTATGCTGTGGTTCTCCTCTTGGAGCTCAGGGTCCTCCTCCATGTTCATTGTTTGTAGGAAGAATTATTCAGTTCCTTGTGGTTGTAGGACTGAGAGCCCCACTTTCTTGCTGGCTGTTGGTCCAGGCCATTCTTGACAACTAGAGGACACACATCATTCCTGTCAAGTGGCCTCCATAGCCTGGTGGTTTATTTCTTCAAAGCCAGCAGGAGGACCCTTCCCTGCAGCCCACTAGGACAGAGCCTGGTACAGGGTAACATAATCATTGGAGTGACTACCCAGCATATTCCCAGGTCCTGCCTGCCCACACTCAAGGGGAGGGGGCTATAGCAGGCAGGAAACTTCACAGACCCCTAGAATTCTGCTTGCAGGGTGTGTGTGTGTATGTGTGTGTGTGTGTTGGGGGAGGGGGTGGGGAGGAGATTCTAACATGAATTTGTAGTCAGAAAAGGATTTCTACAGAATAAGCCCTCTGCCCTTGAGAGAAAATGAAACAGCTGTCCTATAACTGAAAGGCATGAAGTGTTGAGGGAAAGGGAGCTGGGCCTCTGTTCAGGCTTCCTAAGGAGGCAACACTCAACTTTAATGCTGAGAAGGAAAGGCCTTCCTGCAGAGGAACCGGTCCGTGGGGGACACGATGGCATGGGCAGTGTCGGGCATGCTCAGGAAGAGCCGTGGTCTGTGGCCCCGAGGAGCTGTTGGTGCTCTCTCCAGCCGGGGTCCCCTGTTGGCAGAGGACCGTGGGTGACACCAGCAATGACTGTAGGCCTTACACAGAAAAGAACATGACTTCCCTGGCCATTCAGCAAAGGAAGAGGGAGCATTTGCAGAAGTCCTTTTAGGATGTCCCAAGCTGGTGGCTGTGTGGCCTGGTCATAAGAGCCCTGTACGTGAGGTCAGACCACCTGAGCTCCTGTCTCCACCAGACCACTTCACAGCCAGGTTGATGTGAAGCCACTTAGTATCTCTGCCCTGGGTTCGCTCGACTGTTCAAATGCCTGCCTGTCTCTTGAGGTATTTGTGAAAAGTAAAGAAGTTAACACGAGTGGATATGCCGTACTTTGTAAATGGAAAGCACCCCATCTGTACAAAGCATTGTTTGCTAGAGAACTCTTCATGAGTTTTTATTTCCTGTCCGGCATTTGTGCTTCACTGAGTGGGAAGAAAGAGCCGAGAAGTTAGAGACCGTGAGCATCCCTCTGGGGCGTTTGTCTGAGTTGCTGGAAGCTAACGCCACAGTCGGTGTGGTGGCTGGTCGCAGCAGTTTGATTGCCTCCTCCAGGGAGCAGAGAAATCATTTTAGAGATGAGGAAACAGGCTGAATAAAAGAGAACTAATTCCAAAACTCATGGCAGAGCATTCACAGCGCTCTGATTCCAGGACTGGATTCCTTCACATCTCCACCCACAGACAGGTCATGGAGGTCTAGTCACCTCACTGAAATTCTAGAGTCCACTACAGGGTACAGTGTTCAGCTTTTGCTTCAGGTTGGGTTGATTTTTTTCTTCCTCCATTTTATTTTGTATTATGTCTTGGCTTTTCACACACCCACCTTCTGAGAGTCACTTTGGGGTCACAATTTGAATTTGGGGCACAGAAAAGTGACCCCAATGTCGTCAGTCAGCAGGAGCATGAGGTCATCTGGCTTCAGCCCCGCAGGGACTGAAAGAGGCCGTGGAGAAGCAGCTCACAGTTCAGTGCAGAAGAGGACCACACAGCAAGCCTCAGAGGCAGGTGTGAGGACAGAAATGAACACCAGGGGTACTGGCTCCACGGGAGGTGTTTCCTGCCTGTGGCTGGCTGAGTGGGAACATTTCCACTAAGGGTGGAAGTTGTCTTCTTTTAGGAAGAAACTAGATCCCCTGCACTTAGCCTTGTGACCGGCACACGGTAGATGCTCAATACATATTTATTGCCTGGAGAGCAAGATAGTAGTCAAGGGCTCAGAGGCAGAGAAGTCCTCATTTTGAATCCAGGATGGGCCCCTTTCCAGCTAGTTATTGGCCCTTCTGAGCCTCCATGTCCTCGTTTGTAAAGCGATGCCTTCCTTCCAGGGCTGAGGTTTCCGTGAGGTAGTACCCGAGACACGGTGAGTGCACACCCGCACACACACTGATCCTTTCCTTCCTTTCATCTCCCCTGCAGTTTTCTCTGTCCCTTTCCCAGAGGTTTCTTCCCTCGATACATCCTCGGGAGAAGGGAGAGGGGAGGTCTTTCAGGCTGGACTCTGAGCCACCAGGGGCTTAGGGATGGGAGGAAGGGGAAGCGTTGGGCAACGAGACGCCTGGGGTGGTAGGGGCAGGATAGAGGGACACCAGGAGGTAGAGAGGGAAGTACGAGATAATGCAGAGAAGGAAAAGCAGGGCCAACCCCAAAGCCTCCAGTGTATTTCATAGTCATCCCTCCCAGTGCCAGCCACATCACTTTACACTTCACGTCCCTTCAGCCTCACAAAACAGCCCTGAGGTATGGGCAGCTGGTATGTTTTTATCCTGACTTTGCAAATGAGGAGTTGAAAGCTTAGAGGGTTAGCCAGTGGGCCCAGGCCATGCATAAGCGGAGCCGGAGCCAGAACTCAGGCCTGCCTCCACGTCCTGGGCTCTTGGGAGCCCTCTTCGGAGGACTGTCAGCAGGAGACAGCCGCTAGAGCGCATGCTGGGTCCAAGCAGTTCAGCAGAAACACACTCAGAATCTGGCAGAATCGGCAGGGGGCTTATAGAAGAGAAAGTAAAAGGCTCTGGTT
The DNA here is from genome assembly GCA_032199065.1 of Smutsia gigantea. Lineage (NCBI taxonomy): Eukaryota > Metazoa > Chordata > Mammalia > Pholidota > Manidae > Smutsia > Smutsia gigantea. Next base: position 454,329 of record JAVSCE010022418.1, read on the forward strand.
GGCTGGAGATTAATAAATAAGGGAAGCAAAGGTTGAAAAGCTTACAATACATCATCCACGGATTTTCTTCAAGATTCCTGGACGACTGAACAATAAAACTGGCAGGCAAAAATCAGGCAGCGAAGGAGGCTCTCAGATCACTGAAGGGAGGAAAGAACTGAAGTGCATTTAGCATCCCCCGAGCACTAGGAGCTGAGCTAGGACGTCTGACCTGCACGATGTCATTCACTCCTCAGCCAATCTGGAGAGACGGCCGCTGTGACCCTCACGGCCCCGCGTGGGGGAGCAAGGCACAGGGGTGCAGTGAGGGGCTCGTGGCCTTACCGCTGGGAAGGGGGCAGCGGGGCTTTCGAGGCCAGCCTCTGAAATCTGTGTCTTTCCATGAGCACACACCCCCCAGGGAGACCTGAAGAAATTTTTCAGGAGGAAATGAAAGAAGAGAATGGGAGGAAGATATTTCAAAATACAGGTTTTATTATTATTCAGGGATGATGAGGTCGACCACAGGACAGTTGTCTTTGAAAGATAGTTTGTTACTCCAAGTTCCCAAGAGCACGGGGTGAGCCACGCCATGCAAGACTGTGTGGGGCCGCCCCAAAGTCAGGAGGTGGAGGAAGTGGAAGGAAAATGTGGGCAAGTGCCTTCACTGTTGTTCCCACAGGAAGGACCAGGAGAGGCAGGGTGAGCAGGCTTGGGATTGACTAGTTGGCCTTAACTCAGGCTGTCTCTGGCTTCTGGCACCCTGTCCTGGGGTGACTGGAGTAGGGCAGTGCCCTGTAAAGGAGGCTAGCCCTGGGAAGGGCAGTCCCTCCTGGGTCAAAAAGGCCCCAGATGTCAGAAACCTCTTCCAGGAGAACACAGAAAAGCAACCTTTAGCCAGGCGAACAGGCTACATCATACACCTTCCAAGGGGCTGGTACTGGCGCTCCGGGGTCTTCTCTATGCTCTGCAACCAGAGAGTGGCGCTTCCTAGCACCGGCAGAGACCTCTCAACTGAATAGCCTTATTTGGAGAAGTCAGGATAGGTATTGTGTTCAGCACCCTGACAGCAAGTAATTGAGATCAAATGACCCAAGTGGATAAGCTAATTGGAATTAAATGAGATTAATCGGAATAAGCTCTATTATTTCTGTGTCAAGACGTTATTTGCCAGAATGAAGAAATGCATGTAAAGTGTGTGTGTGTATACACACTGAACATGCAGATGAGGCTTGCAAGAGAAACAGAAGGCCTGTGACTGCCTAGGTGGCTGGGAACATGTGATGTGACAAGGAACTGAAGGAATGTTTTTCCAAGTTTATTTTTTGCCCTTTGGATGACTCGTGGGTATAAATAGAATCTGCCTCATCTGTTACTTATCCTTAACATAATTTGTCAGTGCAACTAACGGTAAGAAATGGAAATAGGAATCAAATAAACCTTTCAGCATTTCTTAGGGTAAAGATAAAATTTCTTGTCATGGCTTATAGGGTGCTGCAGACTAACCTCTATGTCCATTTCTCACCACACTCTACCCCACCACCTGAAAATGCCCTGCGCCCCTTCATCCAGCTCCCTGCCAATCACTCTGTAATCTGCTCGAGCACCATTCCATCAAGAAAATGTGCGCTGATCTCCCTTTCCAGGTCAGCACTACCGAACTATGCTCTCACACCAACTGCTTCTCCTTCACAACACCTGTCACCCTGTATGTAATGATTTGTTCAGCGGCTACCTCTCAGTAAAGGCTGTAGATCCCAGAGGTAGGCAAGAATTGAAACTTGTTTTTATTCACCAGCGTTGCCTAGGATCCTAACATGTCATAGGTCCTACATAGAGATTTGTTAGATGAATAATGAAATGGATAAACTTGGATTTTCTTCCCAGACCCATCTCTGGACAGCTTCTTCTTCTTGAACACATCATTTTCCCTCTCTGAGACTTCCTCTCTTCATCTGTTAAAATGGAAGAATTGATTTTGATGATTTAAAGACTTCTCTCTTTCCAGGCTGTTAAGGGCTGCTAAAAGGTTTTCTGTGTCCTGAGGGGAGAAGTGTTATTTCCTAGTATGGTCTGTTTTCTCCTCATGACAAGGAGAGAGGGCCTCTTTAAGATACGGGAATGCTGTGGGGAGCGAGGAAACTTGTGATGTTAAAGGGTGGCTGGGGCAGGGCTCACTGCAAAAGTTCAGAAACGTGAAGGAAGTTCAAGGGTGAGATGTGGCTATCTGGGAAAGAGCAGTCAGGTAAAACAAAACAGCTGATGCAAACACCCTGTGGCAGGAGAATCCTTGGCAGGCCAGAGGATTAGCAAGAAAGCAAGGATGGTTGGAGAGTGGCTAGGATAAGAAGAATCCCATCTTATATACTATATACAGGAGAAAGATAAGCAATGAGGACCCAGAAAAAAATAAGGATTGGAGGGGACAGAACACATACGGCCTGGTAGGCACAGAGCAGGATGAGACACAGGTGGAGAGCTTTGAGCAGAGGAGTAATTGACTGGGTTTCTGGATAGCAGCGAAGAGATTAGCTATTGTAAATTGAGTTTATACTCCCTATTTAAGTGTCAATTCTCTGGTGGTCCATTTCCATTAATTCATGTCATGCCATAAAGTTACTGCAGTTACTGAAGAAAAGAAACACATATATGCTTAGAAAAAAAGATAGCCTTGAGGGCTCTCTTGTCCCCTCCTGGCGTGAGCCGGGAGCTCTGCTTTATTTCTAAATAAAAGCCTGTACCTTGCTCTCCTACCTTCAGTGTTTGCTAAGCTCATTTCTTCGGCTTCGTGAACAAGAACCCCAGCATCATCTTTGGGGGCTCGTCCGGGATAGCTTCAGAGGTGAGTATCGGCATCCAAGCCTGCCTTTTCTTTCACTGTCCTTATAGAAGGAAGCCGTCTGTGGCTCACAACATCGGGCGCTTGTCAGCCACTTAAATGGGACTAGCCCGGCTGCCGATCTCAAAGTCTCAAACGACAGGTTCCCCTGCGTCTCCCTCAGTGGATCCCCTGTCTCCCTTGGGAGCCGGGAATGTCACCTGAGTGGAGGCCAGGATTCCCTTTCAGAGGCATCTCCTTGGATGCGAGGGACTGAGGAAAGCCGTGGGCAACTGCGAGAGTCTAGGCTGAGGCTACATTTCTGCGGCTTCTTAACGGCCCACGTGTCTGGAATGAGACCCCGACAGCCCGACTGGGTATCCATGAGGAGTGTCTCTCTTTCTCTGTCTCTGACTTCCAGCCTGCTTCTTCAGGCCACCCTGGCCTCTGAGTGAGGCAAGGGGCATTCCTAACTCTCTTCTAACTTCATCAATTTCGTGGAACCCGATGCTCACCACCACAAGGTAGGAGATCTATGCTTCGCTCTTATTGCTGACTTAATATTGCACTTTTTTTTATCTCATGAAAATGTGTCTCTAAATAAAAGCCTGTACCTTGCTCTCCTAAAAAAAAAAAAGATAGCCTTGAAATTCCTATACTGGTTTCCTTGTTCCCTTCCCAGTGGCCTCTGTGTGTACAGCATGTGCAAACGTGCCCCAGCTTTACAGTGAACCTAGAGCTTGAAGTTTGTCTCTGAAAGTTATTGGCTATGAAGCTGTGGGCAAATAATCACTTAAATTCTCAGAACTTTGTCTGCAAAGTGAACACAGAAACGTATGTTAACATAATGCTGCATTGAGCTAGTGGGAAGGTTAAATGGAAATGTCCGGCCCCTAGGACTTGGTGCACACACCTGGTAGTTCAATAGGTGCTAGTTTCTTTTCCTCTCCCTCCTTGTGCGTGGCTGGAATGATGACACGGCATTAGGAGGATAGGATTTATTTGGCACATTAACATCACGGCAAAACAGAATGTTTGCACAGAACTTAGTTATGTTCCCAAGCACTATACAAGACAATGTTGTGAGCTATCCAGAAGATAAAAAATTATCCCCATTTTATACGTGGAAAGAGTAAAACACAGCAAGTTGGAGTGGCTCATACCGAATTGCAGAGTGAATTAGGACAAAGCAGGGGTTCGGGGCTTCATGCTCCCATACCTATTTCCTTCTGCATTCTTTCCAGCTCCTCTCCAGTGTTTGGCTTCAGTTTTAACAGTCAACCAATCTATAAAAACAAACAAACGCTGGGATCTGTGAGTGGCTTAAATAACAAAGGCAGTCCCCATAGGTGCTATCCACACCCCACCTAAGACTCTCTTCCATTGTCTTCCAGAGGCATAAAAACCACATTTGAAAGATTCCCCAAGCTCCCCATCTTTAGGTAGATTAATTTTGCTGGAAGAATTATGACTGATAAATTCATGGCTTGCCTCGCTGACAGTTCCCTGCTCGGCTGGCAGAGGAAGCAGCAAGAACTGCCATTCTGAGCTTGATTCAGTCAATAAGGAACAACTGACTGCTTGTCTGGAAATGACAATGAAAGGAAAGGAAACTGGTCAGCATGGGGTGAAGGGAGGAAGCCCCCCACCATCTCCCCTGGCTCTAAATTTTGATGATGCAAGTGTTGAAGGTGAGGCAAAAAATGGACAGGATCTTAGGACTGACTCTTCATAAAAGCAAACCACATAACAGGACTCTAAACATGAAATCTGACAATAGAATTTAAAATCTTCCTAGCCAGAGAGGAAAGGAGAGATACCTTAAGAAATTTAATTTGCACAGGTAGTATCTGCAGGTTCGGTAGGGTCCTTTGGGTGCAAGTAACAAATCACTTTGAATTAACTTAAAAAAGTCAAATGAAGAGGAATATATTAAAAGGATTCCAGGATAAATCACAAAACCCAAGGGCAGCTATGCCTCTTTAGTGGTTGTGAGTCTCAAACAATAAACTCAGCTATGTGAGAATTTTTACATCGATTTACACCTGGTTTGGGTTCCCCCCTTTTGCCAGGTTGGTGGGATATAAAATCTTGGCTGTTTGGGGGACATCTTTACCCACCTTTGTCCAAGGAGGCAGAGAGACCAAAGAGGACTCTCTCCGGACGTTGGTCAGAAGTCCTCAGAGTTTCCACCCGTTGTTCCATTTTTCCTATTTTTCCCAAGTCTACTTCAGCTCAGAAAGCTCTGTTACTGCTGAATCAGGATTCGATTCATATATCTATAAAAAAAAAAAATCCAGCCATTTTTACATGGGTTGCAGCTAAAATTTGGCATTTACTTTTACTTAAGAAGATGGAGAGAATGGGAACTGGGAAGCAGCTAGCAGTGTGTCCTCCCTGCCACCCTGTGGCCCTGGGGACCTCTGGTAATGCTCGAGAGCAGGGTCCTGCTCTCCCAGACTCAGGAGGCAGCCCTCCCCCTGGGTGTCAGCCTGCCGTCAGCCACTGCTTCAACGCGGTGCACGAACCGGGGCTCTTCCAGGCCATTCTACCCACTACTCTTTCCCTGGCCAGCTTCCTCCCAGCACACTCCATGTCCTTAGAGGTGTTCTCTCTCTCATTTCACCCTCTGGGACATGTACTACTTTCAGGCTTTGGGAATGATCTAAGATAATAAAAATAACATGCACTTATTAATTCCTTTATGACATGATGGTATTTGTTCAAAGGACGTCACATTTTTAGTTAATTTAATTGTCCCCATAACCCTATGAGGAGGCAGCATTATCCCTGTTTTACAGATGGGACAACTGGGTGATTAAGTCACTTGCCCACGTCTTCCTGGCTAGAAAGTGGCACAGTTTCTTCTCAGCCAGATGGCCGGGCTTGAGAACTGCTGTTACCCAAGAGTCCCTGGGACTATCGTTCTATTAAATCTTGCTGCTTCGCTTTGGTGTCTTGAAGCAGCTTTTGCTCTCAACCCTGGAACACGGATGTTAGAGACAATAGCAATCATCTAGCTACCACCTCATAATGGGAGCGGGGAGGGCCAAGAATGCAAATTAAAATTTCAAAAAATTGTCTTGCCATAATTTGCCAGGACCTGGAAAACCATCAGGAGCTCATCTCCCTAGCTCATATCTCTGCATCGTTCTCCTCATCTGTCACTTCATTGTGTACAGTCTGATTATGTTCCACTCCACAACTTCTGAGGTCCTAATCTCTCTATTCAAGTGGCCAGCCTACACTAAAATACCAATTCAGTTTCTCAGCTCCAAGTTGCTAGGAGGGAGTCTGATGTCCCTGGTGTCCATCCTTTGTGCAGTCAACTGTGGTCAAGGAGGAGGATGACCTCGTCCTAACCCCAAATGTGGCTGTGGGCTCTCAGAGAAGGGAGTGACCTCAGAAAGGGTCTCCTAGGCTCTGTTTTTCAAGTAGGAGCATATGTATCAAGTATTGAAGAAGGGAATCATAGACGAACAGTAACAACCAATTATGGACCCCAAAAGAGTATTGCCAGGAAGAGCAGAGGCTGGCAAAGTTGTAAATAATACTACACAGGGGGGAAAAAAAAAGTAGAGATTCATTTCCTAGGGCAGCTGTTAGAATGTTAACACATGAAAGAGAGAAAAAAGTAAATGATTCGATTCCTACTTTGCTTCACTGCCAAGGGGAATAATTCTAACAATAAATGGTAGAAAAGCTATCTTTAAGAAGACACTTCCCAGAAGATAAAAGATAATAATAAGAGAGCATTTAATATGCTCTAAATGAATTCAACTTCTGAGAACCAGAATAATTACATCTCAGGGCACAGAATGTATTAATACAATGTGTCTAGGTCGATGGGGTCAACATTTCTGCTCTTTAAGAAATGATGGAGAAGAGTTAGGCTGGAAGACTGGGGAAGGTAAATATTATTCTGTTTTATCCACAGGGTAGAGGGAGATTCCTCCTTTTATATATAATTACATATATCAATGCATTTGAAATTAGAACAAGAAAAAACTGAAGGAATTGTCATTAAAAAGATGTTTGTAAACATATCTAAAAAGGTAAATATTAAGAGTTAGCAAAGGTTTCTTTGATTAATTAATTTACTCATTTGTCAAAACATTTCTTGAGTATGTAATATGTGCCAGGCACAGGGGTTAGATTTAGCTTTGCCATCAGTCTAGTAGCATTTACTAACAAAAATTTCAGAACAAACTAGCCTCACTTTCTTTTTCATAGTTCTACCAGTCTGGTAGAACATGGGGATGCATTCAGCTTTCAGCAGACTCTTGGAAATGGACTCATATAGACAAGGGGCAGATATATGGACTGGCTGGTACTTGTTGAATGTTTTCATGACTGCTTAAATCATCATAGACAGAGGCTGTTGACTGCCTGTCAGTCTTATCATAGTTGGAGCTTCTCTGAGATGCAGGCATATTGTTTCCCAGCTGGTGGGGAGGAGGAAAGACTGTGAGCTGAAAGACTATGCAGGTTCTGTCACCAAGGCGGGGCAGCAGTGGAGGAAATGGGTCTGGCCATGGAGGCCAGTATTGGAATTTGAACAAAGCTAAGTAATAGCACCTCGTTTTCTAACCCCTTGAGTTGGGTGGAAATGGTGAAAATAATAGGCCAAGGAGGAAGCAAAGTGCCACTTTAACTACCAAGAAAACCTGATATTGCTATATGTGACATGTCTGCAGGCCAGCGGAATCCCTAATACTGAAGCCTAGAATAGACGGAGGCACCCAGCTTGTCACAGGTTGTGTTGGACACTGGCCCGATTGCCTGTGTGAGAGCAGCCCCTGGGCCATGTTTGGCATGGTCCTAAGAGGACACAGGGGAGGAAAGCATTGGGTTATTCATGCCCAGTTTCTTCTTCAAAAACTACAGATCTGATCAATGAGAATAGTTAAGGCCAAGTGTGTTTCCCTGGTTGAGCTACCTCCACATAGAAGGACCCATCAGGAGTAAGAAAGGTGCATGTCTTCCTTAACCAGAAGCTCCAGAAGGAGCACACGAGTGGTCCATATTCAAACGAGCACAGTCTATCTTACTGCCAAAGCCGGAGCAGTTGGCTCTAAGATATTCAATGTGGTAGGTGAAGTAGGTTATCAAGGGCAAGGGTCCCAGCAGTGAGCAATCAGACTGAGTCATGGGTCAAAAGTCAAGGATGAGATACCAGTCTTAGAGCACAGTGTTTCTCAATTTCTTAGCATTTGAAGACCACTTCACAAGCATCTGTTGCATGCAAGGGACTAATTTTAGTTTCTCTCTATCCAGCTGGATAATGAATAGCTTGGGAAATGTCCAGGTTCCACAATGAATGTATTTCCTTACTCCTTATTCCTTCTAAATTGGAAGATTCCAATTCATAATTATAAGGATATTTTGATACTTAAAACATTGCCTCAGAAAGAATAGATGTACCACTGAAGACTGCTTTCCATGTTCCATTGGACATAAACACAGCAGAGGCAAAGTTTTAACCTCCAACAAATCTTTCAACTTGAAAGATGACTATTGATTCATTCTTTGGTTGAATGGAAAACATTACTACATGGTTTATGGCAGCCTATGAATGTGATTTTTCAAACATCATCAATAATATATCATCAGTTTCTTTCTCTGACAGTGGAAGAAAGTTATTAGCCATAATGACTGAAGAATTTCTTTACGGTTTGTTCTTAGAAATTTTTATGTCTTTCCCTGAACATTAGAAATTACAGTCATTTAACTCTGAAATGATAGATTCAGTTTATTCAAGATATTGACTCCATTTTTGAAATATATCAGTCCATTCTAAGTAATTGAAGTGATCAAGTCACACTGAAATGTTTTCCTTTTATCCCTAACTTAAAGAGAAAAGAATATCTTGTTTTTTATCAACCACTGTATGTCAGTATGGTAAAAGTAGAGTTTGTATTCACTGACCATTTTTCAACACATTGCACTGAAAAGATGTACAGATACTGTCTAAGATTCAGTCATAGTAAAAACTTCTAGTTTTTTCAACCTTAGATCAAGATTGGGAGGCATATTTTTATTAGCCTCTGTGAATAAAATATTCAAGAAAAAGTGTGTGCACTGTTGGTATGGGTCCCAGTGCATTTGTACTGCCCTTCTCATGACTCACAAAATCATTTTAATTTAAATGAAAAAAGTCTTCTTATGGTGCAGGCTTCCAGTGACAAAAAGTCGTTGAGCACCTCTCTGTCCTATATGCATTACATACAGTCAAGGAGTTGATTTGTACTCTGCAAATAAGGGGTTTGATCTACTTAAAAAACAAGTATCTGCTAGAACTTCACACTCAGTGATTTCTCTGCATGTGTTTTACCACTGATCGTCTGTAATATCCAAAAGTATTATTTGATTAAGGAATTTTGCACAAATGTCATTAAGCAGTGGTGTTGGTTTGTACATATTTTGAATAATGCCTCTGGAGTTTTGGATTCTTTCCTACATTTAGATATACAATTCACTTAAATTATACTAGCAAGCATTGTTTGGTGCAAGGACTGGGGAAAAAATGACTGGATTTCCAAAGGGGTCACAGTTTTTTTTGAAAATGGTACATTTCTATGGCTGGCTGGCGCTATTTGCTCAGTTCTCTGATGAGACAGATGAGAACAGCAGAAGAAAATGAATTGTTAAGTTCAATAAAATACATTTTCAGATGCTTATTATTATACTTTACAGTCACCTTTTTTAGCTGAAGATTACTCTTCACTCTATGTTGTATAGAGGCCTTTCCATAATTTATATTTACAATATTATTTTAAATTTTTCTTCACTCTCAGTCATATGGGGATCATTCCACAATTTACATTTATAATATCATTACTATTTTCATGACCTTTATGTTTTACAGAACTACTTTTTTGAGTCAGTGGTACCTTTTTTAAAGAACATTTTGGAACATACTATAACAGTAGTGACATTGAAAAATGAAAATTTAGTAAGTGAAAACAATCACACCAATGATGTAAATGGTGTAAAATATACAATGGCCATTTGTAGTATGCATAAATCTTTTAAAGAATGTAATAATTTTAAGAAACAATGATATTTCTGTAAAAGTGTAATTATAATTGATTTTAAATAATATGGAAAAAATGATTTCCTTGCACTTATCTCTGCTACTACCCAACCGTCTGCAAACCACTGACTATTTTGTGTAGAGGGTGCACACTTAGCACACAGATAGGGACGTGATGGGGGCGACTAGGGTGGTCAGGACATGGAATAGAATGTGCTAGGACAGGAGTGAGTCGGCATGTCATCTTAAGGATTCCTTCATAATCAGGGGCAGAAGGAAGGACCCAAAAGTGATGACTGGGTCACTAAATCCCAGAGTCTGAGAGCGAGATTTCATAATAAGCCCTATCAGTGAGAAGGGATGGGATGGGGTAAGGTTAGTAAGCCTTACTTCAGCCTTTACCTTTTCAGAAGTTTGAGACAGGTGAAAGCAAAGGAAGTAAAATAGGGTTTATTCTATTTGCTGAATCTCAGATCTCAGAATGGACGCCTGTCAGATCTACTGGGAAAGAGCAAATGTGAATGACCAGATCAAGACTCATGAGGATCTTGCCAGACTAGACTGACACACCCGAATCAACGAAGTACAGTTTTTGCAGGGCCACATGAAATGTGTGTATCTAATTTCTAAAAATAAGTTGCATCTGTGCAGATCAGAAGAAGACTAAACTGATGGAATTCTTGTAAGAACGAAAGGGAAGATATTTTGTAGGACCACACATTTGACTGCACCAATTCAGCATCTAGAATATTAATGAAACCACAGGCTGTATTAATCATCATGCCCACACATCAGTATATCATAAAGTAACGGCAATAATAGTGGCTTATAATCTCACAATCTACTGTTAGCAAAAAGTGTATTTTCACCCCCTTTGCTCTTTGCATAATTTTGTCCAAAATGCAATGGCCCTCGTTGTCATTTTTTAAAAGATGATGGCAATTTAAGAGCTGTCTTCATGAGGCTGTTATAAAGAAATTAGGTAAGATGTGGGAAGCCAGCACAGAGCCTGGCACACAGCAGTGCCATAAATAATGGTAGTGTCTAAAAGCGCCGAATCCATAGGGGTGGATGGGACTGCAAGGGTCTAACGTTTACCTGAATTATTTTATCCAATTTAATCTTCCTGATAATTGCGTAAGCTTGGTTCTACATTCTTTTCACCTGGCTAACTGCTATCTATCCTTACGGGCTTACTTTAAATGCCACTTTTCAGGGGAAGTCTCCACAGCTCACCACCCCAGCCCCGCAACAAGGTTAGATAATTCTGTTCTATACTCCCATTTAATTCCGTCATTTCCACCTCATGACACTTATTTCAATTTCTTGTAAATGCTTGTTTAATTATTTTTACTCCCCACTGGATTACATGCTTTATGAAGGTAATGACTAGTTCTGTTTTGTTTGATGTTATATCCCTAGTACCTTAGACGGTGCTTGGTTAGAAAATATAGAGCTGAATAAAGATTGGTTAAATGAATTAATGAAGAGAACTAAGGTTCATAGTGTTAGATGCTGAAAATCTCATAGTGTGCAAGTGGTAGGTGCCTGTATGTACGCCCACATTATCTTCCTACAAATGGCTTGGAAACTATGTCCTGTAGGGAAGGTCTAAATTTCTTCAAATCCTTGGAAATCTGTCATGTACAAGGAGTCAACTTATTCTATGTTACTTCCATTAACAAAACTATAATGACATATGAGGTAGGTAATTTCAGCTCCAAATAGGAATGCTTTTTTTTCAACCAAATAGAAATGTCCAATAATGGCATTTAGTACCTCTGCAGCTTCTTGTCATTTGGTGTTTCAGAGCAGAAGAGAGTAACCACCAGTTGGAGATGCTGGAAGAAAATTCCTGAAGTTGGTGGGAGTAGGAATCCAATTAAATTTTTTAATTGTGGTGAAATACGCATAACATAAAATCTACCATCTTAACCATTTTAAGCACACAGTAGTGTTAAGCATACTCACATCTCCAGAACCTTTTCATCTTGCAAAACTGAAACTCGATATTCATTAAACAACAACTCCCCATTTTCCCCTTCCCCCCAAGCCCCTGGCAGCCACCTTCCCCCCTTCTGTTTCTATGAGTCTGACTACTCCAGGGACCTCATATAAATGGCATCATATATATTTGGCCTTTTTTTGGTGACTGGCTTATTTCACATAGCATCCTGTCTACAAGGTTCATGCATGTTGTGGCATGTGTCAGATTTTCCTTCCTCTTTAAGGCGGAATAATGTTCCATTGTATGTAGGGCCCACATTCTGTTCCTCCACTCATCCATCAGTGGATATTTGGGTTGCTTCTACCTTTTGGTTATTGTGAATAATGTTGCTATGAACTTGGATATACAAATACCTCCTTGAGACCCTACTTTCAATTCCTTTGGATATATCCACAGAAGGGGAATTTCTGGATAATGTGGTAATTCTATTTTTAATTTTCAAAAAACAGAAGCTATACTGTTTTCCATGGCAGCTGTACCATTTTACATTCTCACCAGTAGTGCACAAGGGTACCAGTTACTCCACATCCTCACCAACACTTGTTATTTTCTGTTTTTTTTTATCATAGCCATCGTAATGGGTGGGGAGGTGATAGCTCATTATAGTTTTGATTTGCATGTCCCTAATGATTAGTGATGGTGCAGGGGACCTACTTACTCTTACTGTCCTCTCTAATTCTGAGTCTATAGTAAAGGATTCTTTGATGATCACATATCATGTCAGGGCTACCCAAGCTTTTCCTAACTGAGGTTCAAGTGCATCATTATAATAAGAAGTGAATGTTGAATGTGTAAGTCATTGACAAGAATTGAGAGATTTCATTTACTTATTTCTTTATTTTTTCACTTACCAAAAAAAAAATGTATTGGCCCTACTATGTGCAGATCATGCTGCTAAGTCCTAGGAAAATAAACATGAATAAGATAGAGTTCCTGACTAGAAGTTTATGCCAATCAAGAATTTCGTTGAGGTGAACCACCAGATCACAGAGTTTCCCATAGGCCAAACTCTCTGGTGTGTTAATACATTTAATCCTTCGAACCTGGTTGAAAGTCAAGATATTTGTGGTAGGCAGAATAATGGCCCCTTAAAGATGTCCAAATCCTAATCCCTGGGATCTGTGACTATGTTATGTTACATGGCAAAGTGGAACTGAGGTTGCCAATGAAATTAAGATTGCCAGTCAGCTGACTTTGAGATGGAGAGATTTTCCTGGATAATGTGACTGCAACTAGTGTAATCCCAGGGTCCCTGAAGTGAAAGGGGAGACAAAAGAGAGGGTGTGTCAGAGTGATACAATGTGAGAAATCCTAGATGGCCCTTTGAAGATGGAAGGGGACTTCAAGTCAAGAAAGGTGGGCAGCCTCTGAAAACTGGAAAAGGCAAGTGTATCATCCCCTAGAGCCTCCAGAAAGGAGTGCAGTCTTGCTGATTTTAGCACAGAGAGACCCATCGTGGACTTCTGACTTTCAAAACGGAAAGGCAGTTTGTTGGTTCACAAATTAGCCCCCATACAAGGAGGGCAAGGAGAGACCAAAGAAAGGGACAGACCACTCCAGATTGGAAGGTGGCAGGTTTAATAAACAAGCGACCTTACCTATGAAGCTGTCTCAGATGGCTGCAAGATAAGTAAATTTCCACACCCCTGGCCAGAATCTTACAAGTTTGTATACAGGCCCTAAAGGGGTCAGTCATCTATTCAGTCCAGACGGCCTCACTTACACCTTACTCTCTCAAAGCTGTATCTTTGAAAACAGCTCCAAGTGTGAGATTGGTGGGCTGAACATACATTCCAGGGACAGTGGAATAGGTGAGGGGCCTCCAATTGCCTGGGTCCAGCTCGAGGGTCAACTGGTGGCCACATCCTTTCAATGATCTCCTCCAGCAGTAATAAATTTGTGCTATTTTAAGTTCCTCAATTGGTGGTAATTTGTTAACAGCAGTAATATGAAAGAATAGAGTATTGTTATACTATTTTAGATAGAGATAAACTAAAGCTTTGGGAGGTTAAGGAAATTCATCAAGATAACGCAGCTCTGAGTGATGGAGTTAGGATTCCAACCCAGTTCACTCAATGCCAAAGACTGTTTTTCCAACTCCCTCATGATCAGCTAAGTGAGCATTTGACCTTCTGCACAAACAATACAGCCTCCCAGGTATATTGACAGACCTGGTCATAACAATGTCATCCAATCTGCAAAATAGGAGCTATGAGGATTTGTGGGGTTTTTTGAGGGGAGTTGTTTTTATCACTGTTGTGGTGGGAGTTGTTATCCCCTTCTGTGCCTCCCCACCCATCACTCCATGATGGAAAACATCTTGGTGGTTGCTGGTAACTCCACCGCTTCTACATCCTTTCTCCAACCATTTAGCTAACGGCTCATCCTGTAAGCCCAGGCCACCACAGTGGTCAGTGAAAGAGCATCAACTATGGCAGGTCAAGGATGGGACCGTTTGCTTATTGTTTTCCAACTGCCTAGGGAGACTACTGTGCATCTGTCCCTTGGGACCCCTAAGAATGGACCTGGTGCTCATGTTCTAAGGGGCTTACATTGTCCTGGAAAGTGCCTCCTTCAGCGACTCCCTGCCACTTGGATCTAAACAAAGCTGGATTTGGATAAAAATGGCATTAAAAGATGGAGCTGAGGGAGTACAGTGTGATGAGTCAGAAGGCCTTGGGTTCTCATTCCAGTTCTCTCCTGCGTAGTCACATAGCCTCCTTGAGACTCACTTTCCTCATCTATAAATTGGGGGCAATCACCTTTGCCTCAACTTAGAATTTGTGACGAGAAGAATTAGATAATGAGTTGGGAGGGTTTGAAAACTGTAAGCCCTATTCCAATTAAAACTAGTATAACTATTTGATATTGGAATGTGACACCTAAACTTCCACTTGGAGTGGGTGCCAGGACTCTTCTCGAACATGGGCAAATGAAGGGGCCCCATGGGCACCTGCTGGTCCTGGTAAAGGGCTTGGCAGATTGTGCTACTTACAGAATCAAGAAAGGTGGCCTCAAAGCTGATTTTGGATGACCCAACACTTCCATTCTTACATATTTACCTAAGACAAATGAAAACATGCAACCACAGAAAAGATTAGTACAACAGTGCTCATAAGCGATTTTATTCAACAAAGCCCAAACCTGGAAACTACTCAGCTGTCCATCAACAAATGCATGAAGAAATTTTGACAAACCAAGTGAGATACTACTCAACAGTGGAAGGAAAAAACTGATAGACACAAAAACCGAAGAATCTTACAGATACTGTCTAGGAGAAAAACTCAACACTAAAGACTACAGACTTTGTGATTCCAATTATATGAAGTTCTAGATTAAGCAAAACTAATCCTTGGTGACAGAAATCAAGTCAGTGGTTGCCAGAGCAGTGGTTGGGGTGGGGGATATTGACTAAAAAGAGGACCAAGGAGACTTTCTGAGGTGATATAACTGTTATATTTTGACAGTGGTGGTAGTTACATGGATGAATACATTCGTCACATCTCATCAAACTGTACACTGAAATGTATATAAATTATACCTAAATTAGGTTTATTTAAAGGTTCTATTTTGATCTAAAGCCCCTTTGAGGTTTTCCATGGTTTGTATTCACTCCTTGTTATGAGTTGCATTGTGTTCCCCCCAATTCACCCATTAAAGTCCTAATTCCCAGTATCTCGGAATGTGACTATGTAGAAATAGAGTCATTGCGGGCATTACTAGGTAAGTTTCCATGAGGTCATATTGCAGTAAGGTGGGTCCTACTCCAGTGTGACTGGTGTCCTTATAAAAAGGGGAAATTTGGTCACAGAGATGCACCCAAGGAGAGCACCATATGAAGATGAAGGCAGAGATCAGCATGATGGTTGTTTAAGCCAAGGAAAGCTAAAGACTGCCAGCAGACCACCAGACGCTGGGACTGAGGCAGCGACAGATTCTTCCTCGCAGCCTCAGAAGGAAGCCAGTCTGCCAACGTCTCAGACTTCTAACCTCCAGCACCATGAGACAATAGATTGCTGTTGATAAGCCACCCAGTTTTCAGTGCTTTGTTACTACAATCCTAGCACCTAGAATATGTCCTGGAGTTTAGTTTTTAGCCTTGCTAATTGTTAAAGTCAACTTATGCTATCAAAGAGAATTGCACGATCTATACTATTTTAGGCCCTGGGGGGGGAAACATAAGAAAGAGAACTTCCCTCCTTGGGGAGCATGTATTTGAAAAAAGGGGAAAGAAAAACTTAGTTCTTTCAGTTCCCAGCAGAGGTTCTGAGATTGTATCCCTGCATCAAAATTACATAAGGTGGCTTTAAAAAGTAGAGAGCCAAAATACTTATTTCCAGTGTGCAGTCTATCTACCAATAGGCTAAAAATATATCAACCAGCCAACACATTTCTGGTCTAGTTTAAGAAATCTGCTTGGGAAGCACACTAAGATTAGAGAAATGATCGGGGCACAGACATTGAATTTGGCTAGGGGATGTTTTTAACAACTGCTGGGAGCAGAATGAGTCACCCATCTCCACCACGGGTATATGACTGCCATGTCTCTAGTGGGTCAGGTTGCCCATCCCCAGGAGTAGTTCATGGACATATTGACAGTGTCCACTTCTTATTAATTCTTTCATTTATCCATACATTTAATGGATATTGATGGAGAGCTTTGTAAGTGTGTGGAGAGCAGCTGGGACAGAAGGAGCAAGAGTACAGGGCAGGACTGATTGTGTTTTTGTGCCTAGTCTCCATCTAAGGCCTGAACCGGGCCTGACTCTGAAAGAAACCTTGGAAAGTTTCCTAAATTCCAGGTACAAGTATCTCAGGGATGTAGGGAGGTCCTATCTCAAGGCCAGCCACCTGGACCAGATGCCCCCAGGCGTATGTGACTTAAGTATTGGATTAATGTCTGATTGGACTGATCTGTGGGCAATACTTAAGTGATTGGATTGTGGTCCTTGAGAAAGGTGTGTGAATCTAATCTGTAGGCAGTTCATGTGTATATAAGCCATGCCAGAATAAAGCTTCTTTGCATTCTGCATTCTGCACCAGACAGTTTGCCCTCCTGTCATCTTGTATATACAGCCCGACGCCCCCACTCAGGAACTGTTCGACTCCTGCCGGCAGGCTCCAGCACGTTTAATGGATATTGGTGGAGAGCTTTGTAAGTGCAAGGCACTGTGCTAAATGTTGGAAATCCAACAGTGAGAAAGACCCAGTCCCTGCCTTCAAGGGGTATAGGGTGATAAGTATTGCTACAAAGAATTGCAAGCTCTTGTTATGAGAGCTCAGAAAAGGGACATCTGAAGCAAACTTGATGAATCAGGGAAGATTTCTGAGCTAACAGGATGGGGTATCGGTATGTGTAGAGAGGGACGTATTGTTTCAAGTTACAGGATATGCAAAGGTCCAGCTGTGAGAGAGAACGTCTGTGTTCTGGAAACTCCTAGTGGTTCATTATGGCTGGAACAAGATATAAGATAGTGAATTTAAGTGATGAAGCTAGAGAGGTATGAAGGAACTTGATCATGGAGACTTGGCCAGGTGGCTGTTCCCAGAAGTACAAGGCGACCCCTAGAAGCTGGACATGAGAGTGCTTTGTTGCCAAGGCACAGAGGTCATAATACTGAGCGGCATTCACCCAGAAAGAAGTCAAGCTACCAACTTGGAGATGAGTTATGGATTGGTAATTAGAGGAGAGGCAAGAGTTATCAAAAGCAAGAGACAGTACTGGTACAAACCTGAGTTTAATTAGATGACAAAGTGAAGAGTACGGGAGGTTCAAATATGAAACAAGCAGAAGATAAGTAGTGCCTAGACCTAGGGTGGGTTAGTAATGGATAAGAAAGGTTTCATTACAGTTGATGGCTTTATGACAAATACGTAAAAATGTCCATTCCCCCCAAATTGACCTGCAAGTCCAGTGCAACACCAAACAAAACTCAATTGACAAGTTTATTCCAAAATTTATATGGAAATACAAGGAATTTTAAAGAGCTAAAGCAATATTGAAAACTAAGGAAACTTAGAGAAACTTAACGTGATTTCAAGATGTACAGGAACAAGACAGTGTGTTACTGACATGAGAGGAGGAGAGACAAATAATCCAGCAATACACACACACACACACACACACACACACACACACACACACACCATTACACGGTCAGTTGATTTTTGGACAAGGCACAAAGTCAATTCAAAGGAAGATGGGAGGTCTTCTTAAGAAATGGTGCAAGAATAACTGAATATTATTTTGGAAAAAAATAACAAAGATTTTTATCCCCAAATATAAGAATATAAAGAAGTCCTTCACATCAATAATAAAAAGGCAAACATCCAATAAAAATGGGCCAAGTCATGAAATCACTTAAAAATGATTTATGAATGAGTATATTCAAATGTTATTAGTCATCAGGAAATCATCAAACCACAAGAGGTAATATTTCACTTCTAGAATGGTTAAAGTAAAAAGGAGAGACAAAATCAAAGGCTGTGAGGCTGTGGAGCAGGGGGAGCTCTCAGACATGGCTGGTGGGAGTGTAAAATGGTAGAACCATTTTGGAGAATTGTTTGGCAGTTTCTTACAAAGTTGAATGCATTTCTGTTTTACTATCCAGCCCTTCCACTCCTAAGCATCCATTCTGTAGAAATGAAAACATATGTTCACCAAATGACTTGCAAACATATTTTCTCCCATATCAGGAGAAATTTGCTTTGTATTTAACTGACATAAGATTGGTGCCTGGAATTATAATGAACCTCTATAAATCTAAAAGAAAAATATAAACAATACCACAGGAAAATGTGCAAAAGATATAAAAGGGCAATTCCCAGAGAGAATATGTGGAAATATCGGCCACTTACTAATGACCAGGATAGGGCAAACTAAACCCAGCATGATACACACTTCACACTTATCCAGTTGCTGCCCCTCAAAAAACACCAAAACAGAAAGCAAAACCAAAAAAAAACCTGTTGATACTAAAGGTTGGCAAGCCTATAAATAGGAAGTACTATAATGCACTGCTTTTAGGAGTGTGAATTACTCTACTTTGGAAAGCCAGGTGGCAGCATGTACTTAAGTAGAAGATACATGTGCACTTTAACCCAGCAATTTTACTAGGTTTATGCCCCTCCCCTAAATACCCAGCATAAGTAAAACAGTAAGACTGTTCAGGACAACAGTGTTCTCTTATGTTTTAAAAAATAAGATTTGTCCTTTGTTTTTCTTTTCATTCTTAATTAGGTTAATTTTTGCTCTCTTTTTGATTGATCTTTGTTTAATGTATTAATCTTTTGGAGATAACTTTGACGTGGTTGATCTCATTCTTTGTTTTCTATTTCATTAATTTTGACTTATTTCTTCCATCCTATTTCCTTTTGGGATTTCCTATTGTTTCTCTTTCATCTTCCTGATTGGAACAGCTTCCTAAATTATTATCGTAATTCTTGTTTCTCAGCATACAAATTTAAAATTATAAATTCCCCACAAAGTACAATGTAAGCAGTGTCATAAAGGCTTCTGTATATGTTGATTTCATTGATGTACGATTCTAAATATTTTCTAATTCCAATTGTAATTTCCTCCTCAAACCATTCATTACAGAGTTGGGTATTTTCAGTTACCAGTGTGGCCATAGCAGATTGTATTATTTTCACTGGTTTCTAGTTTTATGACTCTGCAAAGCATTTATTCTCTGGCACTTGCTGAGATTTTATTTAAGGGCAATTTTGTGGTCAGATGTTGCAGTGCTTTCCCATGAGCTGGAAAACAAATGTATTTATTCTGTTTGGTGGTAAATTTCTCTTTGTCCATTAGCTCAAGTTGGTTTATTTGATTGTTTCAATGTGCTAAATTCTACAAACATCTCTTCAATCTGTCAGCTTCCAAGAGGTATCTTAAAATCTCTGTGATTATGGATTTGTCACTTTTCTTTGGAATTATGTCCATTTTTGCCTTACATATTTGAAGGTCCTTGGTCAGCCACTAACAGGTTCAAGATAGATTTTGAACCTCTCCTTCTGTCCTCAATGTCTCTAACTGACATTTCATTTTTTTTTTCTCTGTATCCTTCTGTTGCATTCTGGATAATTTCCCATTTACTCATTTTCTCTTTAGCTGTATCTAATCTGATTTTACCCTAACCACTCAGTGTCCAATTTCAATGGCTGTATTTTCTTTTCTTGAAGTTCTATTTGTTTCTATTTTTAAAAACTCTACAGCAGCTTGTTTTTTTTTCAGTCTCCCATTTATTAGTATTTTTATTTCATATTACTTTATTCATTTAAAATATACTTACAGCTTAAGACTTATTACTTTCAGTTTGGGGGGAGGGCTGGATAATATTCCTACTGCCACACGTTCTCATGATAGTTCATTTGCTCATGTCGTTTGTGATTTTTTCCCCTAACTCAACTTTACCAGGATTTGTTCATATTTCCTTTTTGTTTTGGGTTGGGAAGAGACAACTAAGACCACTGAATTGTGAAAATGTTCCTTCAGGGTAGTTTTGTGTTTATGTCTGCTTGAATCCTGCAGTTTCCATCATCTTGGGCTAATTTTATTTTTGGAGTCTCAACTTGGGCTCTCACGTGCAGGTAGTACATTTAATTCTGACATCCATGCACGGCAAAGGCATGGGATTTTGTTAATCTCATGGATGACTTTCTCCCCACCTCCTCTGCCTGCCACTAAATTGTCTGGACAGGTAATTGGGCCTCAAAACTGAGGCCAGAATCATAGGTGATATGGTAGCAAGTTCTGGGTTAATGGAGGGGTTGGGTGGAAGGATTTGTTAAGAGTCGGACGAGAAGGCCGTCATAATCCAGCCCTAACTATCCATGATAAACTCTGTTGTCTTTTGTTGCTTTCAAAGCTTGTCCACATCCACTGTGTCACTTGACAATGAAATGCCAGTGGTTTGATGGTCTTAGGCTTCAAGCCTTAAATCTCAGACTCCGGCAAACAGCAGGAGAATGGCTTCTGAACATGTACAGAAGGCATAGGAGACTTGCAGACGTCTCTCTTTCCAGTTTTGGAGACACACTCCACGTCTTTCCAGCCCAGGGGGAGAGCTGTCACATATGCCCAATTCCTGTTGTCTTTCTCTAGCTTTGGGCTGGGCTGGCCCTGGAGCCTGTGGGGAGGCGTTGGAGCAGCAGACACCAGCACCTGGGTGAGTGATTATGGTTTCCTGATCTCAGCCACAGTGGGAGCTCAGAAATTGTCAAAGCTTTAACTCAGTCTTTACATCCTGCTGTGAAAGAAGTTTGAAATTCAGCCTGGCAGATAGAACAGTGAGACTTCTAAGTTGAGGTGTAAAGCTGAAGGACCACACCACACACACACACTCTCTCTCTCTCTCTCTCTCTCTCTCTCTCTCTCTCTCGTAAATAGAAATAAAACATATGAATTACCAAACTGATAGCTGCTGAGGCTATTACAATTTGGGGAGATGAACAGTAGCAGCAGATTGTATTTTCCCAAAATGGAAGATGGCCCCAACAGTATCTCCCATCATTATTCTTCTCTTCTGCAAAGCAACCTGAGCATACCCTCATCAGGCCATAGAGCTTACTTCTCCACCCACATACTCGTTTTCTAGGGCTGCTATAACAAATTACCGCAAATCAGGAGGCTCAAAACAGCAGACATTTATTTTCTCATCGTCCTGGAGGGCAGAAGTCCCAAGTCGAGGTGACAGTGGGGTTGGTTCCTTCTGGGGTGCTGAGGGGGGAAGTTCCCTGCCTCTCTCCCGGCTGCTGGTCACTGACCATCCTGGGGGTCCTCGGCCTGCATCTGCATCACTCCCGTTTCTGCCTCCATCACATCAGGTTTCCTTCCTGGATCTCTCTGTCCCTGTGTCTCTCCTCTTACCAAGATGCCAGTCATTGGACGGAGGGCCCACGCTCAAGTACCTAACTTAGCAAATTCTATCCTAAAAAAAAGGTCACATTCTGGGATTCTGGGTGGACATGAATTTTGGGGAACATTATTCAACCCAGTACATCATCCGAGTACACCCCTGAATCTGGCCAGACCCTGTCATTGCTTCAACCTCTAGAATATTATGTGTGTGTTTCTGTACTAATTTCAAGTTAGTTTCTGCTTTCTGCTCCTTGGCGTGTTTGGTGGTGGACATCCCCATTGGAGCCCCGCCGGCATGCTGTGAGAAGTTCACACTCCTGGAGAGGTCACATGTCGAGTGGAGGGGCTCCGGTGGGGCCCCAGTTGAGCTCCTAGCTAACAGCTGCCGGTGCCTGCCAGCCACAGGAGTGAGCCATCAGGTATCCAGTCCAGCAGAATCTCCATTTGATTGTGGCCCCTTCGTCTAACTGCAGCGACATGAGAGAGCCTTTCATTTCTTAAGTGTGCCAAGCTTATTCTGACCTGGAGGCCTTGCAACTAACTGTACTTTTTGCCCAAAAGACTTTTCACTCGAGGGTTCATATGGGTGGTTGCTTCTTGTCCTTCAGGTCTGAGCCCAAATATCACCTCCTTGAAGTAGCTGCTCTATCATATAATCCATTTATCTTTTCAGCACAGTATTATTGTTACATGGTATTTTCTTGCTTACATATTTATTTACTTGGTTTTTATTCTCAGTCTCCTCCCCTGCCCCTAAAATTTAAGCTCCATGCAGGAGAGACCTGTCTATCTGGTTCACCGCTGTACTCCCAACTCCATAATAGTGCCTTACCCACAGTTGGCTCTCAGTGGATAACTGCTGAACGAATGCATAAATGACAGCATGTGTTTTAAAGGTGGAAGGATTTTAGAGTAAAAAAGACTGGGGTTCAGATCTCAGCTGTAGAGCAGATGAGTGCCCTCTGCAAGTTACTTACTTTTTCCGAGCTCAGTGTCTTTGTCTATCAAACAGAAATAAAAATATTCATCTTGAAGTGTTTTATAATTGTTTGATGAAATAGTTTATGTCTAACATGTACAAATCTCAGTTGGGAAACTCTAGTGTTGTTTTTTTTTTTATTACAATTACTTCATGCTGTTGGAACTTTTTTATGATAAGCACCATGTGTCAGAAACATAATCTCAGAACACTTGGAGTCCCAGCTTCCTTTGTGTCATCCCTAAGCGCTGGACACATGCGGTAGTCACTCGTGCTCTTTGCCAAACATTTCTTTGTTCTTTCAGACACCTGGAAGGACTGGCCCCCTTTGAAGGTGGGCATGACCGTGTGACCCTCATGGCCCAGTGACATGTAAGTGGACATGGCTTGTGTCACTTCCCAGCAGAAGCTTTAACAGTGTTTGATACACTACAGTCCCGTTTCCCTTGGTAATTGTGCAGGCATGCATGAGGATGGAGGCTTCATTGTCTGAACCCCTGAGCAACTACAATGAGCAGACTCCTTGCTGACACTTGCTGGATGTGTAGCACAGGCAAGACTTACGTAGATGAATCCACCGCACTCGGAGGCTGTTACCTCACCCGTCCTGAACGATGCAGTGTGTTTCTTAGTGCCAAGGCATTTGTGGGGACATTCTGATTCATGAGAGGCAATCCAATACAGGGGTGTAAGGCAGGAATAATGTTCAAAGTATCTAATAGCTACTATGGCACAGGTGCTCGCTAATCTGAGTGTTGGGATCTGTAGAGCTGAAACAGGCCTGGAGCACCCTAGGGTTAATCCTTTAGTCGTTGGTTTGGGTGTAGGGGCCCTAGGGGAGGGACCTTGCTGGACAGGCAACAAGAGGGTATTCAGGAGCCTTGATGCCAACAGGTATAGAAGCATTTTGATGTCTCTCTAATCAGGGTGGACATACTGTTGGGTATTGATTAATATTACCTTGTTAAGAGCTTGGTGATGGTTTGAATCCTAGCTCTGCCACTTTCTTGTCTATTACCTGGGTCAAGTCCTCTCCATGACTCAGTTTTCTCATCTGTGAAATGGGGGTGATAATAATAATACCTATTTTGTGGGGATGATGATAGAATGAGATGATCTAATTCAAATGAAGCACCTATACCAGTACCTGGCACACAGTCAGTGTTACCTAAATGTTGGGCAATCTGGGCTAGAACATCTCCCCACGTAGATGTTCTCTGAGGTGTCCTTGCTCATGTCTGATCTTAGGTAGTGTATCATTGTTTCATTTTCCCTTTCTCCCGATGACACGATCTCTGAGGTCCTCCACCTAACCGTGCTGTGTCTGACCTGCGCTTACGCACACAGGACTTGGCCGCTCTGGGTTTGACAAACTTTCTGAGGTGAGCTCATGCTTACCTGTGGTGATACAACAAACAGCCCTTCCCACTATGGGGTCTTGTTGCTACACCACTTAGGAAAGAGGGTCTAATAAATCCCCTGTGCTTTCCCTTCTACTCAAACTACTTGTGGTTTTGTTGTGTTCCTTCTCTGTCAAGCCATTGTTATGGGCTGAATTGTGTCCTCCAACATTCGTATCTTAAAGTACTAAACCCCAGTACCTTAGAATGTAACTGTATTTGGAGATTGAGTTTTAAAAGAGGAAATTAAGTTCAAATGCAGTCCTTAGGATAGACTCTCATCCAATATTCCTAGTATCCCTATTAGAAGAGAAAATAAGGACACAGACACCAACCAAAAGGGACCATGTGAAGATATGGGGGGAAGATGGCCAGCTACAAGCCAAGGAGAAAGGTTTCAGAGAAACCTACCCTACCCGCACCTTGATCTTGACCTTCTAACCTCAAGAATCCTGAGACAATACATTTCTGTCCTGTAAGCCACCCATTCCCTGGTATTTTGTTGTGGCTGCCTGGAAAACGAATACAACCATCTCTGAGGGTGTCCAGCTACCAGGCTCTTCTTGGAGACCCTCAGCAATACCCAGGATTTGTGTCCCCTCGGATACTCCTCCTCCCCCTAGACTGGGAACTATTCTCAGCTGCAGCCATACCGCTAGCTCAGGAAACCTGATCATGCATTCTCCGTGGTCTGAACCCTCCACCACCTACACTTTTCCGTCCTGAGGCTAAAAACATAAAAAGGGGTAGTGGACTGAAAACAGAAGATGTGGAATGGAGGCCAGAGGGAGGACAGGAGGAAGAGGAAAACATGACATCTGGCACAGGTGGCAGTTCTTAGCAGAGGCTTGGCATCAAGCGGATGCTGTGCCAGCCGCAGCTGCTGTCATTGTACCGTCAGCGTTGGCATCATCACCGTGACTGAGGCTGCTGACAGCTGGGCGTAGGCATGCCCTCTCCCTGGAGTTCATCACTGCCGCACCCTCATGCTGAGCCTCTCAGGATTCCCCCTTCCTCCTTGGTATGCTCAGGTATCTGGACCTGCCTTAGAAAACCAGCTCCTGGTGTAGCAACGCTTGGAAACATGAGAATTTAAGTGAGTTGCAGCAATTCAGAATTCAGAGCCCATCATCCCTTTGAAGCTCTGTAGATGTTTGCAAGGACTGGGCCTCCCCCAGCCTGGAAAAGCAAGGTGCACAGAAACGCTGTATGAGGCCTAAGCATGAGCTCCTCCTTCCTGCTCGTAGAAGGGTGGGTTATAGGTGGTGTGCAGCCACTTTCTCATTTTTCTCCATCATTCTGAAGTATGACCTCCAGGTTCTAAAAGTTCTAAGTCCATGAGTCAAGCATCTTGCAGAACGGCTACCATCACTCTCCCATTTTTCATCCTGCCTTGCAAAAAGGCCCCATTTATCTGTGGCTTCCATGCTGCCCAGCTTTCTTCTTCTCCCCTTTCTGCTTTGCATGTCTGTCCACTGGGCTCCAGTGAAGCCACCACCCAGGGATGCACTTCGTCAAAGTAATCATGCCAAGGGCTGGAATGCGGGGGCCAAAGTGGGAAAGCGGAAGTGTCAAGGCTTTCCAAATACCAAAAGGAGACGAGACTTACCTTCAACTCATCTTCAGGCCATCACCTGCCAGATGCCCTGCCCCATGGTGGCTTTATCCTACACATTGATTTTATTCCCTTACTCCCAGCAGTTGGACGTGACAGAGCACATCTGTGCCCTTTAGTCCCCAGATGACGTCCACAGGCTTGCCATTTGCAAGAAACATTGCAAGTCAGTGGGTGCGCTCGGCTTTGATGATGCTACATAGTTCTTGGAAGAGAGGCATCTGCTGGGTGTAGAAAAAGCCATCGGCCTGTGCTTTTTCTAAATCATTAAAATGCCACTGGCATTTTGACAAATTGGCACTGATTGTCAGGCTCAGCAACTGGGAGCAACTGTTTTGCAGACTGAGAGAAACAGCTGTAAAACTCTGGTAAAAATCTGTTCCGTTGTGTTCAAATACGTTTTATGTAGCAAGATAGATTGGTGAAGTGGAAAAGGCATGGTCTTGGGAGGTAGAGGGCTCTAGGTTTGAATCCTGGTCCTCTGCTCATTGGCTGTGAGTGGCGAGCAAGCTATTTTCCTCATCTGTAAAACGCAGAGATAAATGTGGTTCTTGCAGAGTTGCTGTAATGAAGAGAGGTAATACTTTTTTTAATATACTTTATTTTATTATCATTAATTTACAATTACATGTGCAATATTATGATTATTAAACTACCCCTTCATCAGGTCCCCCCACCAACCCCATTACAGTCACTGTCCATCAGCGTAGTGAGATGCTATAGAATCACTACTTGTCTTCTCTGACTTGTACTGCCCTCCCCGTGCCCCCTCCAACATTACATCTGCTGATCGTAATGCCCCTTTTTCCCTCTTATCCCTCCCTTCCCGCCCATTTTCCCCAGTCCCTTTCCCTTTGGTAACTATTAGTCCGTTCTTGGGTTCTGTGAGTCTGCTGCTGTTTTGTTCCTTCAGTATTTTTCTTTGTTCTTATACTCCACATATGAGTGAAATCATTTGATACTTGTCTTTTTCGGCTTGGCTTATTTCACTGAGCATAATACCCTCTAGCTCCATCCATGTTGTTGCAAATGGTAGGATTTGTTTTCTTCTTATGGCTGAATAATATTCCATTGTGTATATGTACCACATCCTCTTTATCCATTCATCTACTGATGGACACTTAGGTTGCTTCCATTTCTTGGCTATTGTAAATAGTGCTGCAATAAACATAGGGGTGCATCTGTCCTTTTCAAATTGGGCTGCTGCATTCTTAGGGTAAATTCCTAGGAGTGGAATTCCTGGGTCAAATGGTGTTTCTATTTTGAGTTTTTTGAGGAACCTCCATACTGCTTTCCACAATGGTTGAACTAATTTGCAGTCCCACCAGCAGTGTAGGAGGGTTCCCTTTTCTCCACATCCTCGCCAACATTTGTTGTTGTTTGTGTTTTGGATGTTGGCCATCCTCACTGGTGTGATATCTCATTGTGGTTTTAATCTGCATTTCTCTGATGATTAGCGATGTGGAGCATCTTTTCATGTGCCTGTTGGCCATCTGAATTTCTTCTTTGGAGAAGTGTCTATTCATGTCCTCTGCCCATTTCTTAATTGGATTATTTGCTTTCTGTTTGTTAAGGTGCATGAGTTCTTTATATATTTTGGATGTCAACCCTTTATCAGATACGTTTTTTATGAATATATTCTCCCATACTGTAGGATGTCTTTTTGTTCTACTGATGGTGTCCTTTGCTGTACAGAAGCTTTTCAGCTTGATATAGTCCCACTTGTTCATTTTTGCTTTTGTTTCCCTTGCCCAGGGAGATACGTTCATGAAGAAGTTGCTCATGTTTATGTCCAAGAGATTTTTGCCTATGTTTTTTTCTAAGAGTTTTATGGTTTCATGACGTACATTCAGGTCTTTGATCCACCTTGAGTTTACCTTTGTGTATGGGGCTAGACAGTAGTCCAGTTTCATTCTCTTACATGTAGCTGTCCAGTTTTTCCAACACCAGCTGCTGAAGAGGCTGTCATCTCCCCATTGTATATCCAAGGCACTTTTATCAAATATTAATTGACTGTATATGTTTGGGTTAATGTTTGGATTTTCTATTCTGTTCCACTGGTCTGTGGGTCTGTATTTGTGCCAATACCAAATTGTCTTGATTACTGTGGCTTTGTAGTAGAGCTTGAAGTCAGGGAGTGTAATTCCCCCTGTTTTATTCCTCCTTCTCAGGATTGCTTTGGCTATTCGGGGTCTTTTGTGGTTCCATATGAATTTTAGAATTATTTGTTCCAGTTCATTGAAGAAAGCTGTTGGTAGTTTGATAGGGATTGCATTGAATCTGTAGATTGCTTTAGGTAGTATAGCCATTTTGACAATATTTATTCTTCCTAGCCAAGAGCATGGGATGCATTTCCATTTGTTAGTGTCCTCTTTAATTTCTCTTAGGAGTGTCTTGTAGTTTTCAGAGTACAGGTCTTTCACTTCCTTCGTTAGGTTTATTCCTAGGTATTTTATTCTTTTTGATGCAATTGTGAATGGAATTGTTTTTCTGATTTCTCTTTCTGTTAGTTCATCATTAGTGTGTAGGAAAGCAACAGATTTCTGTGTGTTAATTTTGTATCCTGCAACTTTACTGAATTCAGATATTAGTTCTAGTAGTTTTGGAATGGAATCTTTACGGTTTTTTATGTACACTATCATGTCATCTGCAAATAGTGACAATTTGACTTCTTCTTTACCAATCTGGATGCCTTATATGTCTTTGTTTTGTCTGATTGCTGTGGCTAGGACCTCCAGTACTATGTTGAATAACAGTGGAGAGAGTGGGCATCCCCGTCTTGTTCGCGATCTTAGATGAAAAGCTTTCAGTGTCTCACCGTTAAGTATGATGTTAGCTGTGGGTTTGTCATATATAGCCTTTATGATGTTGAGGTACTTGCCCTCTATACCCATTTTGTTGAGAGTTTTAATCAGGAATGGATGCTGAATTTTGTCAAATGCTTTTTCAGCATCTATGGAGATGATCATGTGGTTTTTGTTCTTCTTTTTGTTGATGTGGTGGATGATGTTGATGGATTTTCGAATGTTGTACCATCCTTGCATCCCTGGGATGAATCCCACTTGATCATGGTGTATGATCCTCTTGATGTATTTTTGAATTCGGTTTGCTAATATTTTGTTCAGTATTTTTGCATCTACGTTCATCAGGGATATTGGTCTGTAATTTTCTTTTTTGGTGAGGTCTTTTCCAGGTTTTGGTATTAGAGTGATGCTGGCTTCATAGAATGAGTTTGGAAGTATTCCCTCCTCTTCTATTTTTTGGAAAACTTAAAGGAGAATCGGTGTTATTTCTTCTCCATATGTCTGGTAGAATTCAGAGGTGAATCCATCAGGCCCAGGGGTTTTGTTCTTGGGCAGTTTTTTGATTACCAATTCGATTTCGTCGCTGGTGATTGGTCTGTTTAGTTTTTCTGTTTCTTGCTTGGTCAGTCTTGGAAGGTTGTATTTTTCTAAGAAGTTGTTCATTTCTTCTATGTTTTCCAGCTTGTTAGCATATAGATTCTCATAATATTCTCTTATGATTCTTTGATTGGTCTGTTTAGTTTTTCTGTTTCTTGCTTGGTCAGTCTTGGAAGGTTGTATTTTTCTAAGAAGTTGTTCATTTCTTCTATGTTTTCCAGCTTGTTAGCATATAGATTCTCATAATATTCTCTTATGATTCTTTGTATTTCTGTGGGGTCCGTCGTGATTTTTCCTTTCTCATTTCTGATTGTGTTTATGTGTGTAGATTCTCTTTTTCTCTTAATGAGTCTGGCTAGGGGTTTATCTATTTTGTTTATTTTTTCAAAGAACCAGCTCTTGGTTTTATTGATTTTTTTCTATTGTTTTATTCTTCTCAATTTTATTTATTTCTTCTCTAATCTTTATTATGTCCCTCCTTCTGATGACTTTGGGCCTCATTTGTTCTTCTTTTTCCAATTTCAGTAATTGTGTCTTTAGACTATTCATTTGGGAATGTTCTTCTTTCTTTAAATAGGCCTGGATTGCAATATACTTTCCTCTTAGAACTGCCTTTGCTGCATCCCACAGAAGTTGTGGCTTTGTGTTGCTGTTGTCATTAGTCTCCATATATTCTTTGATTTATGTTTTGATTTGGTCGTTAACCCATTGATTAATTAGGAGAGTGTTGTTAAGTCTCCATGTATTTGTGAGCCTTTTTGATTTCTTTCTAAAATTTATTTCTAGTTTTATACCTTGGTGATCTGAGAAGTTGGTTGGTAGGATTTCAATATTTTGAAATTACTGAGGTTCTTTTTGTGGCCTAGTATGTGGTCTATTCTGGAAAATGTTCCATGTGCACTTGAGAAGAATGTGTATCCTGTTGCTTTTGGGTGTAGAGTTCTGTAGATGTCTGTTAGGTCCATCTGTTCTAGTGTGTTATTCAGTGCCTCTGTGTCTTTACTTATTTTCTGTCTGGTTGATCTGTCCTCTGGAATGAGTGGTGTGTTGAAGTCTCCTAAGATGAATGCATTGCTGTCTATTTCCTCCTTTAATTCTGTTAGTATTTGTCTCACATATGCTGGCGCTCCTGTGTTGGGTGCATATATATTTATAATGGTTATATCTTCTTGTTGGACTGACCCCTTTATCATTATGTAATGTCCTTCTTTATCTTTTGCCACTTTCTTCGTTTTGAAGTCTATTTTGTCTGATACAAGTACTGCAACACCTGCTTTCTTCTCTTTGTTGTTTGCATGAAATATCTTTTTCCATCCCTTCACTTTTAGTCTGTGTATATCTTTGGATTTGAGGTGAGTTTCTTGTAGGCAGCATATAGATGGGTCTTGCTTTTATATTCATTCTGTTACTCTGTGTCTTTTGATTGGTGCATTCAGTCCATTTACATTTAGGGTGATTATTGATAGGTATGTACTTATTGCCGTTGCTTGCTTTAGATTCGTGGTTACCAAGGGTTCAAGGGTTGCTTCGTTACTGTCTAACAATCTAACTTAAATTTCTTGTTAAGTTATTGTAAACACAGTCTGATGTTTCTTTCTTTCTCTCCCTTCTTATTCCTCCTCCTCCATTCTTTCTATAATAGGTGTTTTATTCTTTGCCTTTAGTTAGAATTTGGATGGTCTGCTTTCTTTGCTATGATTTTATTTTCTCTGGTGACATCTTTTTAGCCTTAGGTGTGCTTCCATCTAGAGCAGTCCATTTAAGATATCCTGTAGTGGTGGTTTATGAGAGGCAAACTCTCTCAACTTTCGTTTGTCTGGAAATTGTTTAATCCCTCCATCATATTTAAATGATAATCGTGCTGGATACAATATTCTTGGTTCGAGGCCCTTCTGTTTCATAACGTTAAATATATCATGCCATTCTCTTCTGGCCTGTAAGGTTTCTGTTGAGAAGTCTGATGATAGTCTGATGGGTTTTCCTTTGTAGGTGACCTTTTTGCTCTCTCTAGCTGCCTTTAATACCCTGTCTTTATCTTTGATCTTTGCCATCTTAATTATTATGTGTCTTGGTGTTGTCTTCCTTGGGTCCCTTGTGTTGGGGGATCTATGAGCTTCGGTGGACTGCGAGACTCCTTCCTTCCCCAGCGAGGGAACGTTTTCAGCAATTATTTCTTCAAAGACACTTTCTATGCCTTTTTCTCTCTCTTCTTCCTCTGGTACTCCATATAATGCGAATATTGTTCCGTTTGGATTGGTCACACAGTTCTCTTAATATTCTTTCATTCCTAGAAATCCTTTTATCTCTCTCTGCCTCAGCTGCTCTGTACTCCTGTTCTCTGTTTTCTATTCCATTAACAGTCTCTTGCATCTCATCCATTCTGCTGTTAAGCCCGTCGATCGCTTGTCTGATTTCTGTATTGTCTTTCCTCAGTTCCCTCACTTCCTCCCTCAGCTCTTGCACATTTCTCTGTAGGTCCATCAGCATGGTTATGACTTTTATTCTGAAATCTTTTTCAGGGAGGCTGTGCATTTCCATCCCTTCAGACTCCCTCTCTGGGGTTGTCTGGTTGATTTTGGTCTGAACCATATTCCTCTGTCTTTTCATGGCTATATAATTGGTCACTGATAGTTGCCACGTATGTCAGCTAGGCTCTTTAAGACTTTAAAAAGAGAAGAAAAAAAAAGAGAAAAAAAAAGAAAAAAAAGAAAAAACAAAACAAAAAAAATGCCCACCGGACGTAGATTCTGTGGGAATGCTCTAGGTGGCGCTATTGCCCCACTATTCCACAGCTGTGACTGTGCTGCTCCGCAGGACCCTTTATCGCTAGGGCAGCGGTGGGAACGAATAGGAGGCTGTTGATCTCAGTGAGAAGTGTAAGTATGGCTACGCTTCCCCAGTCGCCAGCTAAGGCGTCTCAAACTCCCCAGGACTCCCAGCCTGCTGGGCTGAGTGTGCTGGGGCGATCCGGCTCCTCCGCTGGGCTCCTGTCTCTTTAAGACCGCTGAAGAAAGCGCGCACTTTTTTTTTCCTTCCTGGAGCCGGCTGCAAGCCCCCTGGCGCGTTCCCCGCTCAGATCCTGCCCCTCTGTCTCTCCAATCTCCGCTGCACTGCGCAATGTGGGTCAGCGCTCCCCGCGCAGATCACCGGGGCTGGCTACTTCGCGGGGTGTACTTCCACTCCCTCCCGGCTCTGAATCCTCTCCTCCCGCCGGTGCGCTGGGGTGGGGGAGGGCTCGGGTCCCGCCGGGTCGCGGCTCCGTATCTTACCCGCCTCTTGGGGTGCCGAGTCCTCTCGGGTGTAGCTGCACGCTGTGCGCTTTCCTGTGTATTCTCGTCTCTCTTTTAGGAATAGATGTATTTTCTGTGTTTTCGTATATAAATATAGTGTTGGGAGGAGATTTCTGCCGCCCTGCTCACACCGCCATCTTCCCGGAAGTCGGTAATACTTTTTTTAAGGTATCTGGCACTAGGTTGCTCCATCACAAATGGTTTCCAGTAGTGAGGTAGTGAGGACAATACAACCAGCAGTATTAGTTACGGTTGTAGTAGTAGCAGCAATAATAGCATTTATAGTGTAAGTATTAATAGTAGCAGTTGTTGTAATAATAAAGTGATGAAAGTGCTGGCTTATAAGCCAGGAAACTTGGATTATACCAGTGATAGAGTTAATAGAACAGGTGGTAGATTGAGAATCAACAGACCTGATGGCTAGTCTTGGTAGTTCCTCGATACAGTGAGTCACTGTAGAATTATAGAAAATTGGAAGATTTTATGGTCCTCTCCAAATCTTCACTTAGATGCGTTTTCTTACCTGCAATAACATATACATTGAATAGCAGATGTTTCTTTCTTGTTCCACACGATTTAAGTGTTAATAAAAATAATAGCAATCTCTGCAAACTTATCCTGAGTATGTGCCATGGATTGGGCACATTCCAATTTTACACATATTCATTAAATTCTGGCAAGTCCTTTATGAGCTGTGTGTCAATTTTATTCCTATAGTTTGGTGTTGAGGCACAAAGAAATTAAAGATCTTACCCAAGATCACAGAGCTAGTGGCAGAAATCAGAATTAGATCTCAGGAAGCCTGACTCTAAAACATGCATCTAAATTGCTGCACTACATTATGCTGCTTCAGTGTAAGTTGTCACAACCTGGATGTTTGTTCAAGCCATATGGCTTGTACGATAAAGATTCCTCTTTCCACACACAGTCTGTGTTATAATCCATCAGTGGTGGGTTCGCATAGCTGAGATGCCAAGACCTAAGGAGATATGAATTGCTTTTGTTTATTCAACCTGTTGACTAACCAATGGACAAACAATATTTATTTAATATGTAGTTCTTAAAATGTGAGTTGTTTTCAAGGGTTGGTAAACAGTCCAACCAATTTGAGAGGAGTGTTAGTTTGGGAAGTGGTGAAAGTTTATTTTGGAGAAGTTATGATAGGATATGCTAGTGAAAGACCTGGAATGTCTAGCTGAGTCTGAACTTTATATGAGAAGTTGAACACATCCTCTCTGGGTGGCCATAGCATTCTCCTTTCCTCCTTTAGAACGTACACACTCTATCAAACTATTATAAACTTACCTATTTCACTCAGTATCTTGTAAGCTCTTTGATATCTGTGACAGTTTCAAAGTTCTGACCAGTCCAGATAACCAAGTGTGTCTTCTATCAGGGCCTCTCAGGACAATTTGATTACCTGCCCATAATATGAGCCCAGGATATCTCTGAGAAAGGATTTGATCTCAGAGGTTAGAGTAGGTTAAGAACCCCAAATCAGCCCAAATGTGTCTTTCATGGGTTTCGTTTCTTTCTGAAAGAAAAAGATGCTTCTGGGTTTTTTGTGGGGTAGGAGGAATTCTAGGTCCACAAATACTGGTTTATACTCTGATTTCTAGGGTCTTTTAATCTGCTGCTCCATGGGGGCAAGACTTGGACTTAATCACTCTAAGATGCTCACCAGTGTAGTGTTTTACTACATTTACTACGTAATATATTTAGTAAAATGCATAATAGTATTTTACTATATTTACTACATAATCTGCTCTTTCATATGTGACCTGGCATTGAATTCCAGAATGGCAGTTATTCTACTTAAGGACTTTGAAGATATCATTCTACAGTTCGTTGGTCTCTACTGTTGTTTATAAGAACTCTGCAGTTGATCTAATCACAATTCTTATGTAGGGAACTTTTTTTCTCTCTCATTGCTTATAAGGTTTTCTTTCTGCCTTTGATATTCAGAAGTTTTATTGTGGCGTGTCAGGTATTGGTTGGTTTTTATTTATTCTTCTCAGGACTCAGTGTGCCTTTGCAAGCCCTCTTTATTCATTTCAGAAAAATTCACAGTCATTATCTCCTCAAATATGGCCTGTCCTCCATTCTTTTTATTCTTTCCTTCTCTAATCTTTATATTCCCTCTTTCTAAAGTATCTAATATATATATACAATCTTTGTACCTTCTCAAAATATATATATATACCTTCCTGTGTCCTCATTTAAAAATATTTCATAATTTTATTTCTCTGTGACATAATCTACTTTATTTCCTAAGGGTTATCTTCTACATTACTGATTCTCTTTTCAGCTATATCTAATTTTCCATTTAAATCTACCGTGCTACTTTCAATTTCAATGACTATATATTTTCATTCTTCAAAATTTTACTTGATTATTTTTTAAACATATATATTCTTTTGTTCAGGCTCCTTGATTTTTTGTTTTTGTTTTTTGGTGACATCTGTTTTATTGCTTTATCTCTAATTATTTTACATATTGTTTTAGATTTTTTTCAGGTTGTTTCCTCCATGTTGCTGGGTATTAATTTTCCTTTTTATTACCTGCTGAACTTCCCTCTGATAATTTTGTTATTTAATTTATAATTTAAATTGGAACTCATGTTCAGAGACTTTTTTCTTTGGGAGTCCCATGTGTCCTGGATGGATCCTTACAGAGAGGTTTTGAATTTCTGGCTGCCAAGATCCTTGTGGTCACACTAATTCCAAAAGAAATTTTGTCTCTATTTCCTATTTGGAATTTTCTGAATTATGGTAATAATGTGAATTCAGATCATCTACCATGCATGCTTCAGGCTTGACATTTCTTTTTTTTATGGTGACTGTGTTTTCTTACCCACAGTTATATATAAACTTCCTGGAGCTGGTAAATGAAGTTTTATTCCTTTTTATGGGTCCTTTTATGGTCCTTTTTAAGAAACAACATTCAAGATTCCCACTCTTACGCTAGGGCCTACATTACAGCTCAATATCCTCTCTCTCTTCAAAGCCAAGTCTCTTGTTCTTGTGTGGCTGTAAAAT
Source organism: Smutsia gigantea (assembly GCA_032199065.1). Classification (NCBI taxonomy): domain Eukaryota; kingdom Metazoa; phylum Chordata; class Mammalia; order Pholidota; family Manidae; genus Smutsia; species Smutsia gigantea. Next base: position 489,755 of record JAVSCE010022418.1, read on the forward strand.
CCCAGCCACTAGCTCATGTGACCTATACTTAATACACAAGACCAGTAACCCCATGGACCAGTGCAGCCTCATATCTGACATAACCCTCTTGCTTCCATTTCTTATTTTGTTTCTAGCATCTAGGTACTTCTTTTTATTCCTTTTGAGTGCAACCTAAAGCCAGGCACATGACTGGTATGACAGTAAAAGACCATGTATTAAATTTTTTTTCTAGTTTTAAGTTAACCAGTATTTGTGGCATGAAGGAAGACCTGCAACAGGACCTCAGTCTGACATATTGTGAGAAGTTGCCCTCACATAACATCATTGATGCTTAACTTTCCAACAGAGCCAAGGTTGAAAAAAATATGCACTTTAACTTCAGAGTTGCTTCCATAGCATCACTCCAATTTTGAGGTGTAGTCATGGAACAGAACAATATCCTGGGAAAATTTTTACTCCCATTATGATGTTTGCCTAACAATGTAGCAGTCATGGTAAGGAGGCATTTCCATCTCAGTTATAATAATTTGAGTTGCAACCACACTACATTTATATTTTATCTGTGTTCCTGGTACCTATTGTTATGGTTGGTAAATGATAATAACAACTACAGCAACTAACATTGAGCTCCTACCCATGTGCTGGGCCCTGCTGTAAATACTTCACGTATATAATTCCATTTTATCTCTACAACAAAGAAGTGAGGCGCAGAGAGGCTAAATAGCTTGCCAGTGGTCACACAGCTAATAAGCAGTGGGACCTTTTTCAAATCCAGGCAGCCTGATAGATGGGCACCTCTAGTGAACACCTAAATAAATATCCACTGAATGAACAGGAATGTGCTGTTACTGTCCCCATCATCATGGAGAAGTAGAATGTATGTGAGAGAGACGGTAAATGGACAGTTGATGAGCAGGAGAACCTACCTGGAGGCAGGATGCATATTAGGGAAGTTGTGCAGGAATGTGTCCACCCCAGAGGTTTAATGCCAGTTAGAGCTATGGCAGATTGTTCTTTTCTTTCACACATGGCCCAGACCACACTGCTTATGCCACTGGTCATTATAGGAAGCTTTTCTTGGAAACCTAACTTTTCTCCTTCTAAACTCTTCAAGCCTTACAACTGCAAGTAAAAGGCTTAAAATGAAGCAAATCAACAAATTATCTTTGGAAGGACATGTAAATACAGTACTCTGGACAGTGGAAAGAGCTTTTTAAAAACAGGAAATTTCTCTGAAAGTCAGACAGGCTAGGGTCAAATCCAAGTTCCCCCACTTACTGTACCTCAGTTTTCCCAATGGTAAAATGGAAAGAACACATAACCAGCAGGTAATTATGATGACCCATTTAGATGCTGTAACTGGGGGAGGGTCTCCCATCTCTAGACAGCGCTATTTCCAACCACTTGATGGTGGGGAGAGGGTACACACTCAACGCCATTTCTTCTCTAAGGCTTCCCTGTGTGTGAGTTTGGGCTTGCCTTTGGGAGTGGGTCTCTCTCTGTACAGCATGGGACCGGTGCAGGGAAATACAGTCCAGTAGTTAAGAGCACTGAGTGCAGAGCCAAACGACCAGAGTCCAATCCTGCTCTGCCACTCGCTGGCTGTGTGACATCAGGCGAGTTACCAAGCTCTCTGTGCCTCAGCGCCCTCATCTGTCAAATGGAGATAAAAGTAGATGCTACCTCCTATGGTTATTATAAGGATTAAATGAGCTAATATTTGGACAGCATGGTGCCTGCCCCTCCGTAGGTGTTATACAGATCTGCAAAATGAAGAAACCAATACATAAATAAATAAATTAGTCACTAAGAGGTAAAGACACATGGCAAGTTTCAAATGCCTATACCTGTAGACTGGACAAACTTCCTGTTTAGCAATCACAGGGCTGAATTCATCACAGGTGGCATATCTCCAGTGAGTAGTTTTTACTTTACTTTTTTTTCTTTTTTGCTCCCTCCTGTGAGGCCCTGAAAAAGAGGAGGAAGAGGAAGGGGCTGGAATTGTAATGATAGGACTTTAAAAACAAAACTAAAAAAGAGATTTAATAAGGTAGATAAATGAGCCCACACATCACAGCCTGAGGTCAGCAGCTATGGGGCATGTAACAGAAGCCTTCTGGGATGTGCTGACAACAAATCAACAGTTGTGCTGTAGTGTCTGCATCTTATTCTTAAATATTAGTCAGATGCATTCCGCATGGCGATCTTGCGTTTGCTGTGCGTAAGGACTTCAAGAGGGTTCTGCTCCCACTCTAGTGGTGGGCTCCAGATGGTAATGTGCAAAGAGGCCCTGAGAGGCTGCTGGTGCCGTGGAGACAAGATTTGGGGCAACCAACATGAACAGACTTAAGTTCAGAAAGCAGCCCACAGGAAGAGTAACAATCCGCAAATGGGTTTTCTGGAACACAAAGCAGTCTTTGGGAACTCTCAGAAATACCTGGGAAATGTCCTGGCCTTTGAGCGAGCTTGCAGGATGAGGGTTTATATTATTTGGTTATTTTTAAATAAAGGCTTACTCTAAAATGTTGTAAAAGATGGACGTAGCGTCTGTCCTTAAAGCAGCCAGCACAGTGCCTGGCACACTGTAGATTCTCAATCGTCGGTCATTTTCTTCCCCTTAGTTTTTTTGATCCTTTGCGAACTAAGGTACTCCCCAGGCACCCCAGAATTAGGACCAAGAGGGTAGCAGCTTCCTTCAGCCCTGCTCCTTGGGCCAGAGTGGCCTCTGTGGCTTTGCTAAGCTAGTCACTCTTGACTGCCTCTCCTGGCTGGTCTCTCTCCTGCCCAGGGCTATGCCAAACAGGGATACCTGTTCCCTGACAGCCAAGCAGATGTAGGAAAGCAGTGCCTTCTGCCGGGATGCTCAACGAAGCTTTCTCAATGAGCCACTTGACAGCCTTGACATCTGACACCAAGGGGACTTCATCGGGAAGTGTGCGAAATGGACTGATCCGGGTTTCCAGCCAGCGACTTGGCAGGCGCTTGCCCACCCACTGGGGTCCATGCTCACCTAAACATTTCCTGCAAAAGAAGAAAAAAATCTCTTTCTCCATCCAGACAAATGACTCTGAATAATTGTTCTGATTTCCTTCCTCTGGCTGGTAGGCCTGGCTCTGTCCTCCTTTGATGGGCTGACAGCCTGTGAGCACATGGCCTACCTCTCCTGTCCCGTGGCGAACGAGTGTCACAGTCTGTACTGCCTTGGACAAGGCCTGCAGGTTGGGATCGGACGCATAATTCAGCTGGTGCCAGGGACATTGCTGGATCTCGATTCAGGTCATGGAGGACCCCAAGACCTGAGGCAATGCTTCCCGAAGTGTGATATTTGCTGCCAGTTAAATTGACATGACATGGGTTTTGGTGGTGTGGAGCTTGAACATTTTACTGTGGTACAAAGATACTGAGATACTGCTCTTCATTCAATTAGAATTTTTACTCCAAACATTAAGAGAAAAATGTGAGTCAATTTAAAGAATCCCAACAACAGAATACTACTGGAAGAACTTGGGTATAGAAAAAGTCACAAAGATAATATATGAATGAATAAATTTTAGGCAAGTTTGACTGAGGGAGGAAGCCGTCCCATGTGCACACATGAGGAATTTATTTGTCCATTCATTCAACAGCTTTTTGAGCACCCACCATGCCAAGACTGTTGCAGAGAGGTGTGTTGAAGGGGTGACAGTACACAAATGCTGACCCACGGCTGGCCTGCATGAGTGTCAGTAAGTTAGTTGGTGAGTTTGGGGGTTGGGTGACCGGTGTCCAACAATAACAAGCTGCAGGGTGAGGTGCTTGGTAGTTCTGAGAAGGGTCCAGTGCCAGAGACCTAAAACCGGGTCATGTTAGAGGGTGGTCCATGAAGAGCTTGGATGTCTTCAGATAGATAGAATAGGTATGGTTCCTTGAGCCCAAACTGCAACACAAACAGGGCAAGTCTAACCTGGTAGGTGGCCTTTGAAGGAGTGATACACAAGAAGGCTGCTTCTCACAGAGAAGGCAAATAGTGACTTGTGGCATCTTACTACACTGATGGACAGTGACTGCACTGGGGTATGGGGGGGGACTTGATAATATGGGTAAATGTAGTAACCACATTGTTTTTTCAAGTGAAACCTTCATAAGAGTATATTATCAATAATACCTTAATAAAACAAAATGCTTCTCCTAAATGAGGGAAGAAAGAACATGATATGTGGATGTGCCCCACATACACACACACAATGTGGTGTGGGACCCCAGCAGGTACTGGCTCCGACGGTAAGACAGATCAGCTCAGCCCTGGAGGGCATCATTAGACATGTCCATTGGCACCTGAATGGTGGCAGTTTCCAAGCAGATGATAGTAAACTGTCTTGTTCTATCCAAATCCACAAAATTCGATCATTTTCTGGTAGATGGAAGTAAGAATCCTGGGGAAGGGATGCCTTTGGCAAATGCCCAAGCAGATTCACACTGAGCACCACATTCCTTTCAATCTGATCTTGCCCCCCATCAAAATTCTTGGTCCATTTTCTCATGGCTGTGCCTTGCCCCTTTGGCATTGATTATTACAAGGTTTTTAGGAAGTGAATAACTAACAGTCTACTTTCTCGAACTAAGAGATGGTCAAAAAGTCAGGCAGGTAGAGATCAAAATATCACCGTTATTGCCAATGAAACTAGAGTAAAATGGATCAGGCCACTATAAAGTGGCCTTGCCAATTAACCCTGAGTAAGACATACTTATTCATCCTGACACTGGATAAACTTGTTCACACTCACAGGCCTCTGCCTATGGGGGCCTGTAAAACATGGCCAAAAGCAGATGTAAAAAGGTGTGTAGGTGGCAAGATCCCATATAGAGGAGATAGGGAGGGTTTGAAAACTCTGTAATAAGTCATTTCGCCTTCTGTGGGGAATAAGACCAGGAATGTCAATCAAATGTCCCTACTATCCAAAGTGATGTACAGATTCAATGTAATCCCTATCAAATTCCAATCGCATTTTTCACAGAAATAGAAAACACAATCCTAAAATTTGTATGACACCACAAAAGACCCTGAACGGCCAAAGCAATCTTGAGAAAGAAGAGCAAAGCTATAGTCATCAAAACAGTATGGTAATTGGCATAAAGACATATAGATCAATGGAGCAGAATAGAGAGCCCAGAAATAGATCCATGCATACATATATAGTCAATTACTTTACTACAGATAAGGATACATAACGGGGAAAATTGTGTATAGCCTTCTCTTCAATAACTGGTGTTGGGAAAATTAGACAGTTGCATGCAAAAGAATTAAACTGGACCACTATTTTACACCACGTACAAAAAAAAATTCAGAACAGATTAAAGACTTGAATGTAAGACCAGAAACCATAAGACTCCTAGAAGAAAACATAACATTGGTCTTGGCAATGATTTTTTGGATTTGACACCAAAAGCAAGCAAAAATAAACAAGTAGGACGACATCAAACGATATCCATTTTTTGTAATTAGCATTTTTAATACAAAGAAGAAGCAAAATTTTGACTTCAAAACTACATCCTGACCTTCCTTTGGCAGCTAGCTCCCTGCCTAGGAATATTAAGACTGGTGGGGGAGAGAGAGTGAAGATCTAGGAAGAGAAGGCACAGCCATTTCCCCTGGGTGTCTATACTTGAACTTGCTGGAAGTGTAAGCAACATAATATTTGTAAGCAGAACTATATGTCATAAAAGCCCTTTCAATTAATTCCTTTTGCTCTTCCCTATATTTTTAGTAAGAGGAAAGCATTGAGCAGAGAGAGTGTGCCTTATAGTTTTAATACGTTCTTAATGGTAGGAGAATGTCCTATACTTCTGCTTCTAGGTGTGTGTGGGACTGGAAACCTAGTGTTCCTGTGGGAAGTCCTCCCTGACTTTGGCTCTTCACGGTCTTCCTCTTGGGGAGTGGAAGAGAGAAGAACAGGGCAGCTCAGAGCCTAAAATCCTTGTTCTACCCATGCAAGCCTGCGTCTCTGTCTCCTAAATAACAAAGGGATTACATGTAGCTGTATTTCTAAGAGAGCGAGCATGAAGGATGCAGCTGAAAGCTTTTCCAGGAGATGGTGGGAGAGGGAGGAGGGCATCCTGCATGGGCCAGTAAAAGGTACAAGACCCAGAGATTGATTCTTTTCCTGTGGCTGCATCCTCTGCTGAACAGTGCCCGACTCACAGTACTCAATGGACAGCCTCAGCGCTGTGCTCAGGCAATTTAAAACTTTCTAAGATTATCCTTCAATCCCTGTTTCAGGCTCAGAGGAAAGAAAAAGCAGGGTCACTGACAATTGTGGGTAGGTGGTGGTCAGAAAGTGAAAATCATACGCCCATGCTCTGTTCAAATGAAAAAGGAGGAAGGCAAGACCTAAATTTTCTTCCTCATTCACTATTCCAAGTTCTTGTATCTGCCTCTGTATTTACTCTGCTCTTTTCTAGTCTGACTCTCCACTTTCCTACCTTCATTTCTTTAGTCTTTTTCTTTGGTGGTTTTCTCTTCCTTGATTTTTTCCATTTTACACAACTGTTAAAACAAAACAAAATAAAGTGGACAAAACAACAACTATCATTTTATGACCTAACCTCTGAGCTTCTAACAGTATGAGCATAACATCTCTCCCTAGAGAGACAGTTACTTTGAGAAAATGGCTTGAGCTGGCAGCAAACACAATAAATTCCATGCTGCCTGAGCTGTGCATGACCTCACAAATCCAAAGATGACCTTTCTTTGCCCCTTTCCATTAAGCGAGGTCAGCAGTTCTCCCCAGAGCCCACAGCAGTGTAATTCAGGATTGAATCAAATTCACCATCAGTTAGATGATCCTAGCAGTTGTCAGCCCTTATAGAATGCTACCACAAGAATCAAGGTTACAGTAGACTTTTATTAGAAAGGCATCTTAAAGTTGTTTTTCTCCTCTTAGGATTAAGGCTATTTGAGGGGGTGGATTCCAGATTCTTTATGAAAGATGCTATTGGGAACAAACCATCCCTGGTGACAGTAGGCGAGTTTGACCTTAACTGCCACTTGAAGGTTTAGACTAATTACCTGCTCCGTGGGCAGGCTGCACAGTAAGTCCAGCAGGCATGGGGTCTGAGTTCTGGCTGCTTGAAAGAGAGCCTCTGGAATCGAGAACAACAGAGGGCCATTTCTGACAATGGTTTAATACCTTCCTAATGTAATAGGAATCTTAAGAGTTGGCTGTCCAGTGGGGTTTAGGTAACAACACTTGGATTTGGAATCCAGAAGATACAGGAGGTCTGGGTTCCTTTCCAAATAAATGCCTCATTGGCTCATACTTTTGTTCACATGCTTTTGGATCCCTACTCTGTGCAAAGCAATAATCTAACTATTTGGAAGTAGACAGTATAGCTTAAAATGAGTTTCTTAACATTTAGCACACACCAACTCCTCCGGGGGAGATTGTTAATGATACAGATTTCTTGTTACAAATACAAGAGATTTGGTGAGAAGGGTGAGGTCCTACATCTACACTGAGCACAGGTACTTCGGATAATCTTTATGTAAGGGGCTTTTTACCAACGTTATGAGAAACATTGGCTTTTAGAGGTTCCAAGTGCAGGCTTTGGATCTTATAGACATACGTTCATACCTTTACATTATTCCTTTGACCAAAATCATAGCCTCTAAGATGAGCTTTCCTGGGTTTGAACCTGAGCCCACCTCTCATTAGCTGTTTGATTTAGTAACGATAATGCCAGCTGCTGAATAAATCCCCAAATTGTAATGTTTAAATACATTTTCCCTACTTATATGGTAGTTCCGCATGGATAGTCCTGGTTGGTGTGTGTAGTGAGACAGCGCCTTCCATTTTCTGGGACCTTTTCAGAGTCTTCTGCATCCTGACAGCAGATACAGGCAGAGTGGGTGGGAGGCACACCTGCTGCATAAATACCTTTGCCTGGAAGTAGTGTACACCACCTCCCCTTGGATTCTGTTGGTCCCACTTGGAAGCAAGGGTGTCTGGGAAGTAGTCACAGGCTGGGAACCTCTTTGCAAACAACCTCTCTATATTATGGCAGCTGGAAACATGAATTTTGGCAGACAGTAGATTTTTAATGATTCTAAATCTCACTGTCCTCATCTATAAAATGTTCTTAATAGCACTTACCTCATCGGGTTAGTAAAAGGATCATAAAAGCAAATGAATATACCCTTATATGTACCATGCCTGGCACACAGGGATTATCCAGCACATTATGGCTATTATTTATGATGAACCCTGTTCCCAGGGAGCTCATGGCATGTATAAACAACAAGTGAGTGAGATACCAGAGCCCTGAGAGAGGAGATGATGGAGGGGAGAGATTACTTGCAAACACTGGAATCAGGGAAGACTTCAGAGGATTGGCCTGGGAACTGGATCTTGGAGGATGGGTAGGGTTTGTGCCTGCAGGGGCACAAGGGAAGGGCATTCCAAGCATTCCAGTATTCCTGGAGGCACAGCAGAGGGAAAGGGCAGAGAATGTGTAGTGGACAATTAATGTCATTGGAGTGTGGGCCAGAGACAGTGCCTTGAATTTTGGACAAATGAAGAAATATTCAAGAAGTTTATCAAGAAGTTTTGGTTACAGGAGAGCTTTTAGGAATGCTTTGGTTCGGGAACATTAAACTAGCTTGAGAAGAACTTGGAAGAAAGGCGCTGCTCTCTTTTTCAGATCCTCTGCATATGAACAGGTATAATAGGATCGCAAAGGAACTTGCTGCTGAGACTGAACTATTGAGACTGAATATTGTTAAACAATCTACAGGTTCGGTGCAATCCCTGTCAAGACCTCAATAGCGCTATTTTTGAGAAAAAAAAACCCATCTTAAAATTCTTATGAAATCTCAAAGGCTTCCAGAATAGTCAAAGCAACCTTGAAAAAGAACAAAGTTGGAGGCCTCATACTTCCTAATTTCAAGACATACTAAAAAGCTACAGTGATCAAAACAGTGTGGTACTGATATAAAAATAAATAATGTAGATCCTGCACTGATAATACCCCATTTTGCTAATTATTATAGATTTTTAATAAGTTTTGCCTATCTCTAGACTTTTCTCATCCCAACTCACCTTCTAGACATTGTTAGCAATTTACCTAAAAAAGTGAATCTCCTGCTGCCCCTCTTCTTGTTTGGAACCCTTCTCTGGCTCCTCACTCCCCTTCCGTAGGATAAGTCCAAGCTCTTATCAGGGTGTGCACCGCCTTTTACACTGTGCTTTCCAGCTCAGTTCCCTGCCGCTTGCTGCTTTGTACTCCACCCTCATCATCACAGATCTGACTGCAGTTCCTGCCCATGGCCCAAGCTCTAGCATCATTCCTTTGCTCACACTGTCCGCTCTGCCCAGAACTTTCTTCCTTCCTCCACCTCTTCATTGGCTTAGCCCTATGTATTTCCCAGAATTCACTTCTGGGAAGCTTTCTTTGAGTCCATGGAGTTCATTCAAATTGGATCAAAAACAGCATATAAGTTATCCTTTTCACAATTCTTACTATTTTAACTTTTAAAGAATCTCTAAGACTATAAAAATGATTTCCCATTACATTGAAATCGGGTTTTTACCTATGCCTCTTCTAAGGCACCATACAATCTATTGTAAGTACCAGGTCTCATTTGTGTTTGTAGCTCTGTATTGCCTTGTATTTACTAGGAACCAAAGTTGGCTGTACGGAACCAACCTTACAAAACAGAGTGGAGCCAAATCGCAGCCTCAGTGCCAGGAAATGTCTCATTGTGCCCAAACTTGATGAAACTGGAGAATTTCATACAAAGACGGGAGTCACGAGCTAGAGAACCTGAAGCAAAGTCTTCCATATAAACACTCCACTGGGGGGCCCTATCTCAGGGAAGCAAAGGGATTGTGTGGCAAGGATGGGGACAGCAAACAGAACAGAGGGCATCACCCAGCGGGCCAAGGGGCCAAGGGTTACTTGGTCCCCAGGGTCATCATCAGAGAGGCTGCATGAAATGACTGTGTCTCTGAATAGTCAAGGGGAGAATTTCCCTACTGGATTCCCATCTCTCATACTGGCCAGACGGGCCTGTTATGGGCTGGGTTGCATCCCTTCCTCAAAGTCACCTGTTGAAGCCCAAGTACCTCAGAATGGGACTGATTTGGAAATGGGGCCTTTAAAGAGGTGATTAATTTAACATGAGGTCATTAGGGTGGGCTGGGCCCTCACCCAGTATGACTGGTGTCCTTATAAGAAGAGATTAGGACAGGGACACACAGTGGGAAGGCCCGATAACAACACAGGGAGAAGGAAGCCACCTGCAAGCCCAGGAGCAAAAACGCAGAGAAAACAACCCTGCCTGCACCTTGATCTTGGACTTCCAGCCTCCAGGACTGAGAGCAGATACGCTTCTGTTGTTTGAACCCCCAGTCTGTGGTCCTTTGTTATGGCTGCCCAGGCAGGCTAAATAATACAAGGCCCATGGGCATGGACTCCCCCACATTTTGGGGGAGCAGCAGAGGCATCAGCGAGGAGAGCCTGCAGGCAGTTGAGGATCGGAGAACACCGCTCCTGTTTGCCCATAACCTGAGGATGCCTGGCCAGGTGAGCCGGTGTGTGTCTGCAAGCACCAAAGTTTTCTCTGTGGCAACAGGGGCTGAAACAAGGGAGCACGTGTGGTGTGAGCACCAGGCTGAGGCAAACAGCTGTCAGGCCAGGCACATGTGAGTAATATAAGGGCTGGAAACAGAACCACAGCGGGTCTGTTGGCAGAGCAGGCAAAGAACCGGGAAGGGTGAAGACTGAGCTCACCAAAGACCTAAACATCCCCTCTGTGGTGTCCAAACATACAGCTCAGCCTGGTGATCCTCCTGGAATATCATCATGTGGGAGAGAAACCACAGCTTAGTCAACGCATGATGCACATGGACTGCCTTCTGCCGGCGACTTTCTCTTGTGATTGTTCAAGGCATGGGACAATTGAAAATAAACTCACTTTCACCGCTAGATGTCACTCTCGTGCCACCCAGGCTTCTGTCTTCATTCACTAGGGCTGTGCAGTCCGCAGAGGGGCAGAGGGGCGCCACTACTCCCCAAAGGCCTGCGGGGTTTGGGAGGGGGAAGGTCAGGGACCCTTGCAAGGGTAACTGTTGAGAAGCAGTGAACAGGAAAGCAATAGACTCCTGGATTTGGAGCACATAGCTCTGGATTACTTTGCAACAGCGTTTCTCAACTTTGGCTGCATATCAAAAAACTGGAAAGCTTTAAAAAAAACCCTGATGCCTGAGCTTCACCATCAAGATCACCTATGTGAGTTGGACAGGCATGTGGCAGAGGCAGTGGGAGCTCTGAAAGCTCCCCAGGCATTTTTAATGTAGAGCCAGGCTAAGATCAAGAGCCACACTAGAAACAATCATTGTGAACACAGATGTTGTGTATGAAGCAAATACTCATCAATTGAATCATAGTTGAAATGTACTCTGGGAACTTATGAGCAAATCAGAATAACTGGTCTCTATTGAGCACCCATTTGACGTCCCATCCTGTGTGAATCACAAAATACACTTTGGTTCTGAAGTGTGCCCATGGCAGAGGCAAGTCACTATAGATTCCATCTGCTGCTTATGTAGTTGTCAGTTCTGGAGGGCCGAGGTGGTGGAAAAGAACTATGGAAAGGCAATTAGGAGAGAGAAACTGTAAAGAAAAGAGGTGGCTAAGTACACAGTGTCTTTTCAGGCAAAGATTCTCTTGCCATGAATTTTCCAGAAGGATTCTCCTGGACTTCCAATGGGCACCACACCGGGAAAGCTTGGAGTGCAGTGACTACAAAGAGTAGCGATGTTTCAGCTTGATGACCTAGTTACCATGCACCCCTCCTACTACCTGTTAAAGAACCCAAGCAGCTTTGAAGACTTGGATCGCTTGGAACCAAAACCATCCCTGCAAGGTGATATATCCTTATTTTCCTGGAGGAAAAAATAAAGGGAGATCTTCCAGCCTATTGTACATGGTTTGTAAAATTTCCATGCATCTTATTTTCCTGGTCTTCCATTTCTAAGATCCTCACCCTTAATTGCTCTCTTTTTAGGATCACCTGCATCTAAACAGGTGTAATAGGATGGCAAAGGGACTCGCGGCTGGGGCTAAAAGAAAAGCCCTAAAATGGAGCACACCACGCAGTGGGAACTCTACTTTGCAGAGCATGGCATTACTCTCTGGGCTTTTTACAACAAGGCTGAGCCAGTCCTACAACCAACACCTATCCATGGCCCCTCTGGCCTTTATAAAGAAAAGGCTAGAAATTTGACGATTGGCTCTACTAGGTGGAATTTGTTAGACTATGGAGGCATTGCCTCTGGTGGAGAAAGCTGTATCTTCCGCTCTCCCCTCCTCTCTTTACAGTGCTCATGTCCCAGCCAAGTTGGAGGAGGGGATGTGTGGATAAAATGAAGGTTCCTGTGGCCAGGATTCTCACCTGGCCCTGGTTGGCTAGCTGACTACACACGTGTGGGCAATGCGTTGTTATTGACTCTACATAAAGAGTCCTGCTCAGGGCTCTGGGTGACATGGTGGCACGGCTGCAGGGCTGCAGGAGAGCAGAGCAGAGGCTGGAGTGGTGGCAGCTCCGAGGACAGAGGCCCAGAGGACAGCTGTGGGGGCAGAGAGGTCCAGAGGCAGAGACCAGCTTGCTGCATGCAGACTCACTCTGAGTGAACAGATTCTAGTGATTGAACTTTACTCCACCATGGGAGTAAAGTTGAATATAACCCTTTGACCCCAAGAACGTGCTACTGTTATTTCTTTGGTCACATTAAATCTGTAACGAACTTGCCTGGGGCTGAAAGCCATTGGCAAGACAGGGTGCTCGCTCTGAAGCCACCACTTGTAGAGACTGCATGTGCCTGAACATTGGAAGCCTGGCCTCCCTTCGCCCTGTGATACCTGCTGGACAGTGGATTTGCCAGTCTTTCCTCTGGGTATGGTTCTTTTTTTAATTCTGCTTTACTGAGGTATAGTTGACAAATAGGAATTGTATATATTTAAGGTGTATAACTGGATATTTGGATATTTGTATACATTGTGAAATGCTGACCACAATCTATCTTTCTACCATATCCATCACCTCACATAGTTACCATTTTCTTTCCTTCTCTCTTTGCCCTCCTTCCTTCCTTTCTCCCTTGCTCTGGTTTATGTGTCTATCTAGTCTTATTAGCAACTTTCATGCATAAAATACAGTACTGTTAACTATGGTCACCATGCTGTACATGAGATCTCCAGGAGTCATTCATCCTGCAGACCTGAAATGTCCTACTCTTTGACCAACATCTCCCCAGTTTCCCTCCTCTATATATAGATGAGTAAAGGAAAAAGAGAAATAGAGGCAGGCATGGTAGGGTGAAGAGAGGTGCCAGGAGCCAAGCAGTCTGCATTCTCACTACCTGGTGCAGCAAGAATTGTGAATTTGCAGTGGGTCACATGCAAATCAAGGATACAGTGGTGAACTTGTGATGTCTGGGACCCTCCTTCCGACCTGCAAAGACCTGACCAGCAGGTGGGCAGTATTGTAACAAGGTACCGTGGAGTGTCTTACCTGGGGCAGGTGGGAGGGGGCTGTTCCCGGGGGTCAAGTCAAAAGATTGTCCCATATCAGGGGACTGTATAGGGGGGAGGTCCCAGGGATCTCTGGAGGCTCTGAAATACATTCCTCATTTGCAAGTCCACCATTCCCAGGGAAGAGCCATCAACTATACTTGCTAAGAAAAAATGCTTTTGCAGATTTCCTCTAATCTCTCCTTTTCAAGATTCTGATCTTGGAGAAGTCCAAAGCATTAGGGGGAAGGAGGTAGAGACATTAAGGAGAAAAAAGTGGTCCACTCCTCACTGGGCAAAGCAGGTCTGGGCTGGTGGAGAGAGGAAAGGCTTTGAATTGGATAGAAGAGTAAAATTTCAAACTGGGCTGGCTGGGCAATTTAACATAAGCAAATGTCTGAAAGGCTGTGTGATCTGCCCAATATGCCACGAAGAAGCAGGAAAGCAAGAGCCAATGGCACCTGTTTGGTGGGTGAGAAATTAGATCATTTTGTTTTATAACCCATCAAGTCCACAGTTAATCCAATCAACTATTTATGAGAGTTGCCACGGTAGGCACAGAATCCACTTAACACAAGAAGAATTATCATGGAGTAGGAGGGACCGTTTGAGCTGTTTTCCACCTGACTTCTTTTTTGGCCCTAGGCATGCGGCTCTGCACAGGCGTCTTTGGGTGGCTAGTGGTATGTTCTGGATCCTTAGTAAATGATCTGCCCCAAAGGAGTTGGTGATGGAAAGCCATAGGCCCAATGCAGAAAGTCATTGAAAGCACAAACTCCTTTTTAAAAATCTGAATCTATAGAAATTTAAGGTGGTAGGGAAGAGAACACTTGCATAGAAAAACTGAAATAGTCATAGAATGTAATTAGATTTTAAGACTGTTTTCTCCTCTCTTGGAGCTGGTACTAACTGTTTCAGTGACCTTTGGTTCACGTAATAGGCAAGAAGTGGAGTTTCCAACTTTTTGGTAGTGCATCCTAATTTTGGGGTTGGATGCAACAGAAATAGGTTTTGATGAGGCCATGTTGACAGTGTGGTTCTGGAATTGGCAATAGCAGAACAGCACGTATTAGGCAGTTTTTCAGTGTGGCTCTGTGAGATACTCCGTGAAGCCTGGCCAGAGCCTGTTTCTTTAGCCTTTCCAATGAGTTTTCTGCTGGCTGCCAATGAGAATCCTGAAGGATACGCTATTGCATTGCTCAGTTTTATTGTCCTTAAAGCATAGACACTCCTTATTTGCTTATGTATTTAGTATTTATCTTCATCCCCTGAAATATAAGCTGCAAATGAACAGAGACCTATTCTATATTTTGTTCAACTATGTGTGCCCAGCATCTAGAACTGTTCCTGGCATATAGTACTCCCTTGATTTTTTTTTTAATGAAAACTTTCTCATTAATGATAATAACTCGTGAGTGCCATGCAAGCATTGCCGAGAAGCAAAAGGCTGCCAGTTGGTTAATCATGGACAGAAGCTGGGAAGGGTAGCATTTGAGCTGGATCTTAAAGAATGAGTACTGTTGTGGTTGGAAATAATGGGGAAAGATGGGGAGTTGTGTGGGGAGAGTGACCAGTACATACTGGCTGTGACCGTGATCTGCAGCGACTAGTAAAGCTTTTTTCTCCCCCATAATATTTCCTTCATGCTTGTCCATTCATTCATTTTCAATTATTGATTCATTCGAGGCGTGTTTTGAGCATTTATTATATTCCTTCTCTGTACCGGACATGAATACTGGAAAGATACAAAAGCTTTATACACCCCTTAAATTGCATTCAGCCAGTGGGGAGTCAACCAAGACACTTTGAGCAGAACCCAATCATTTCTGTATCAGAGGCTTGAAAAAATACAGGAATAAGGGCATAAGCAATGTATAGCAGCGACACATTGGTGAAGGGGCCACCTCTGTTTTGTGAAGTTGGGAAAATCTCTTCCCAGAGCTGGGTCTCAAAAGAAGACCTCAATTTAACCTTCGTTCAAAAGGAATTCAAGGATATTCCCGGCAGACGGAACAGCATGTTCAAAGGGCTGAAAGTGGAGGTTGGAAGGGGCATGAGTGATCCTGGGAGCCCTTGAGCTGAGGTTGACGTCCAGCATTGCAGAGAGTGGGGGACTGTGGGGAGGAGGAGGGAGGGAAGTGAGGCTAAGATGTAGGCAAAGGGAAGAGGCGAACGAACGCCCTTTGTGCCACACCGAAAATTTGAGCTCTATCTTTTAGACAACTGAGACTATTCATCTGGGGAGTGTTGCGGTAACGACTCTGTTTTAGAAAGAGCACTCTGGCAAAGTGGTCCTGGAATGGGTGATGGATGGGGAAGGGGAAACGGGCTAGGTTGGTTAGGAGATTGTCAAACTGGTCTCAGTGAGAAACAGGGAGGGACTAGCCAGGAGCCAGCAGTGTGCATGGACAGGAGCTGCTAGACTAGGAGACATTTCTGGGGTGACGGCACTTGATGACTGCCTGGGTGTGGGGAATTAGAGAAAGGGGTGGATTGAAGATGCCTGGAAGGTTTCCAGCTTGCGAGGCTGGTTAAGTCCATTAAATGAGACATTTCCAAAGAAGTCTTACATTTTAGTGTGAGACATTTCCAAGCAAAAAGTCTTAACATTTTAGTGCAAAGTTAGAATCCTCTCTAATGGTTTTGGTTGTCTTCTGAATTGAGTTAGAATCCTCTCTAATGGTTTTGGTTATCTTCTGAATTGTAGGCCTTTAATCCCAGCAGAAGCCATTCTGTAGCTCTCTTGTGTTTCTGAAATAATGAGGAGAATGATCGTTATTATATCAATTTTAGTATTACACAAATAGCTCTTTCTCTGGCACTTGCCTACAGTGAAATGAGTCACTTTCCTGCAGCTCACTACCCCTCTCCCGGAGATTTCAGCTCTCTCCAGTCCCACAGTTCCCGTATTTCACCCTTCTTTCCTAATGACATTGATTTTGCTCTGCTAAGGGTTTTTCATCTGATTTTTCAAAATTATATGTGCATACTTTTCATTTGTTCTTTAATTCTTTCATTCAATATAAATGGCAAGGTCATCTGCTAAACCTTGGGAATTTAAAGAATAATAAGACTATGGTCCATCACATTTCCAGGACCTAAAGTCTATCTATGCAAGACAAATATATAAGCAGAGACAAACATTTAAGTGGTAAAGAAAGTAGGGCAGAAAGAAATAGTTGATTCTACCAGAGAAAGGCAGGGGGTGGTGATCAGGCAAGGAAGGCTTCATAGAGGAGGTGATGCTTCAAGTCAACCACCTGAGGAGTAGGCACTGGTAAGGCAGAAGGGGTGGGATGGAGAAGGTACCCTGGAGAAAAAAAAAATCAACATTGGCAAAGTCACAGAAACCCAAAATGCTTGAGATGCTGAGGAAAATAATCAGCAATTCTGTGTGGGTCTCACCTTATTTAGCATGCATTTCATCACTTTGCTGGCCTTGCCAGCTTCATTCCTGCGGCTTACCCCTTGCAGTTTCTCTATACCCCAGGTAAAAGCAAGGACAATGGTGGAGGCCTTCACAACCACAGCCAATAAATACAGACACTGCACACCTGGAATCGATGGAGCAATAGGCGAGTGAGGGAAAGATCATTGTTCAGCCATTCCCCTTTAGAACACTGGGTGGCACTGTCCACCCACCAGGAGGGAAAGGCTAAATTTAAAGCCAGCTATTTTCAGTAATTATTTTCTTGGGAGACAAAAGCGAGTCTAGGCATCCCAACTGAGGAACATGCAAGACACTTTTTCAGCCTGTTCTGAATCTTAACGAGGGGGTAGGAAAGGGGATGTGCTTGAAGTGGGACAAATGAAAAATCTGACTTTGGGGAGAAGGAAAGAACCTTTCTGAATTAGGATCTCAAATCACCAGGTCTCATTCATTCTCTCTCACACACACACACATACACAAACACACAGAGTCTAGAATCTGTTTTTCTAAGTTCTTTCTTGTCTGTTAAACTCTTCAGAGAACTTTTTAAGACACCAATTTATTTTTAGGAAGCTTTGAACTACCATCAGGCAAGAGAGGACAAGAAGTTGGCGTTCCTGTTAATTCCTTGCTTTCCAGAGCTCTTCCCATCCATGCTGCCCTTCTAAGTGCCACCTTTCCATCCCACAATGCCCTCTGGCTCCTCCTTAGCAGCTGTTTTCCAGAGAAGTTGTGCAACACTGGCCATCGGTCTCTAAGGCACTGGATTTGAGGTACTGATGTAAGCACTGGGGAACTTTGTGGGGCTTCCAGTTATTGGTCACAGTCTCTGAAGATCAAGGCTTCAGAGGAAAATGAGACAAAGGAGAAAGGGATGGGAAGAATAGCACCATTGTTTATTAAGCAGCTCCCACAGTATTAACCAGTCTCTGCGAAATTTCATATACTACATTTTTGCTCTAGGTTGCTGGTTTGGTGTCCTCTTCAAGCTGTCAGCCCTAAATGGCATCAGGTCTCCAGGAAGTTCTAAGTCCTGTGAACAAGGATCCCCAGGTCCTAGAGATCCACCTAGCCAGGAAGGGAAGAAACAGTTACATCTGCTCTCTGTCTCTCTTCTTGTCTTTATGTGATTGAACTGTTCCCAGACCTTTGCAGTATTCCAGGTGGCCCTGATGCCCAGTAACCTCTGGAGCAAGTCATTTCACGGGGATAATGGGCTATAGATTCTGTTTCTCAAGGCACCTAAGTCACCTGGGAGCTTTTAAATCAGATGCCAAGAACTCACCCCATATTTCCTAAATTAGAACTGTAGGAAGGGCCCAAGGTATCTTATCTGTATCTTTAATTAGCTCTCTGGAGGATTTCGAAGTGCAAGTAGGTCAATAATTCCTGCTGTGGTAGGTTTACAACTTGGTTTGCAAGGGTCAGGAATACACACACACACGTCACACAGTGTCAATGTAAAGTAAGGTTTATGGGGGGACTACTTTAGACAGATGTGTTAGCCAGATATCTTGTTCCCTGTATCCTCTTGCCATTCTGTTTAGTATGTCAGCAGCCTTGGCCAGCCTGGAAGCACCAAGGAAACTGTTCCAGTAAAGGACCTCACACCCATAACTAGAAAATCACAGGGAATTTTAGAAAGGAAGAGGAAACAGCCAATCACCTATGTAATAAACTCCTTGGCTAAGTGTTGGTAAAGTGGGGTTCCTATGGCCAGGATCCTCACTGAACTTAAATGTAACTGGCCTGTTGCTATGCTACCGGTTCCACACCTTTAGACAATAAGCCATTATTGTGTTAATGTAAGGAGTTCTGCCCGGTGCTCTGGCCGCAGACTGCGTTGCTGGGCTGCAAGGCTGTAGGAGAGTGGAGCGGAGGCTGGAGTGGTGGCAGCACCGAGGGACTGACCTGCCACCTTGAAATAAAGTTGGGTATGACCTTTTCACCCTAAGAACCCTTTGCTGTAAATTTCTTTGGTCACAGTGAATCTATAGGGAACTTGCCTGGGGCTGAAACTCATTTGCAAGACACTAAGAAATAACCTTATTAGTCCAGAGCTTGATGAGAATTTTCATTCCAGTGCTGTTCCTATCAGTTAGAGAACCTGCTGTGTCTCCAGGGAGCAAATTCAGTCGTGCTGAGCCAGTTCCTTGCCAAGTCACCAAAAATGGAAAAAGAAAGAGTATCCAAGGCCATCCCCAGGGACATCCAAGACATGAAAAGATTTTGTTCAAGAATATTTTGAAAACTATCTCAAGTATCTATGCGTGCATTCTGAGAAGCAATGAGGAAGAAGACAGAACTTGTAGTCCAGTACCGTGGACTTTGACCCAAGAAGTTCATTTTGATAATCACAGTCCATCATGGTCAACTTAGACCTTTCAATGACTCTAGGAACAGTTTTATAAAATAAGAAAGCAGCTGAAGAAAGACGTTTTTCACTAGACAGGTCAAAACCCCACAGACAGGCACTTGAAGGACTTGAACTTCACAAAGTCCAGGATTTTCTTGATCTCCAGAGTACACAACAGCCACTAGCATAGCCAAACTCCAGACACCTGCTTCCAGAGATGGATGCGTGGTTAGTGTGGGCATTCATCCGTGCCTCCTGTCTCCTCTGTATGGAGCCAGGACCTCCCAAAGATGCCAAAGAACGCATCAAACTCGGTGTGTGAGTCCTCAAAAAAGCAGCTGGCTAAGTGATGAGCATCAGCGTTAAAAGGTCAGGTGATGTGCAAAAGTCAGGGAAATATCCAGTGACGTTTTCCCCCAAATGCTTTCATGTTATGGGCCCAGTATAAGAAGAACGCCTATTCTGCATTACTTCTTAATTGCTTATCAGGAGTTACAATTTGGCGACATCCCCTCTGAAAACATAATTCAGGAATTTTCTAAAAAACAAAGAATAAATTAAATAGAGAATCAAAATTAGATAAGGAAGTCCACGATTCTATTTCTTGTAGACAAACTGCCCCAGTTGTTATTCAGAGCATTCTTGGGTTTTCCTAGTGGAGGTCCTCAGGAGAAGTGTATTTCTTAATTAACTACAAGACTGATTCATTAGTTTCTC
The DNA here is from genome assembly GCA_032199065.1 of Smutsia gigantea. Lineage (NCBI taxonomy): Eukaryota > Metazoa > Chordata > Mammalia > Pholidota > Manidae > Smutsia > Smutsia gigantea. The sequence continues at coordinate 509,788 of JAVSCE010022418.1, forward strand.
TGAAAGCTTTTTGCTTAAGGACAATGGAATCGCATGCCATGAGGAAATGCCAGTTAGAGAACGAGCTTTCATTTTTTTCAAGTTGAAGAATGGCCCATTAAATGTAGCCATCCCTTCTCATTGTATGGACATAAAGGATCAGTGCCCATTTGGGAAAAGTAATTTTATTCTGGCAAGGACACTTGAGTTGTCCCTTGTGAATAAGTAGATATGACAATTACTGGCATTTAGTACCAAGAGAAAAAATATAACAGAATATATTGTGGGGTGGAAAGGGTCTTATAATATAGATACTGTTGATGAGAAAAATTGCATATTGCCCAGGGACCCTGTTTCCTTAATCCTCCATCAGTCCTGATTTTCTCTCTTTCTTCCCCAACCAAGCCTTGTATTTAAGCAGAGCATAAGCACAGCCTTGGCTGGTTAGATTCCTGCTGTTTCTCCCTTCCCAGACAGCACTATGCCCAGAAGTTAAGAGGGCATCATAGTTATGGAAGGTTTTCCATTTCTGATTAGGAGTGGCTACCAATCCTCTCCCAAATGCTCACCATCCTCCCACAGCTGGGTCAGGCCCATACCAGCCATTGTCAGCCTTTAACGTTCAGTTGTTGTCCTTCTAAGTCTTTGTCCTCTGTGAGATGCCCTGCTCTCAGTGTAGAGATTTTCTGATGTGCAAATTGCCAGACCTAAGACTTGGGCACTGTCTCTGGTCCATCCTAGCAAGGGATTATTAAATGTTAGAAAACCTCTTCACATATTTACCTTCAGTCCAAATGCAGACAAGAAGGAAATTAATATCCAACCACTAGCTGGATTTAGGTTATTCACTCTGAATGGCTCTGGGCCACTGGAGTGGAAAGACCGTAGCTTTAGCTGATGTCTCAAAGATGTGCCACCAGAAAAGTCTGTTATGAGAGCAGCTTATACAGCACAGAAAACCAAACCTCAACAAGGCAGCCTTCCTTGACGTTGTCTCATTTCTAAGGCTTTCATCCTTCAGTGTAACCCAAGATCACTCAAATCATTTTCCCAGGCAAGAATTTTGGCATAGATAGAAACTGGGGTTGCTGGGCAGCTGTGCCTGGGGAGGTCCTTTCCTGTGCACTTGGTAAAACCTCCACTGGGCTGGGAAGGGTTCCAACCTGCAGGAAAGATTGACCCAAGCTTCACTCCCAAATCCATTTACATAGTAAAAATTACACCCCTCCATCATTAGCATAGTAAAACATCACACTTCCCTGTACCATGGCAGTTCCAGTGGGGATCAAATACAGTAAAAAATCCCTTTGCCTGATGTGAAGGTGGAGCAAGCTCAAGCCCAAACCCTGAAAAAACTCCCCCTGTTCCCTTTGAAAGCTAACCCCATTTGGTGAATATTCATATCCCTTCATATAAAAAAGACTCATTGTTCTCTGTGCAACCCCCTCTGGGTCTGCCCTCACCCCAGCACTTGGGCATGTACTTTGTCTTTCTCTAAAATCTCATTTTTCAGTACACCCTTAATGCTCAACTGCTTTTCAATCCGTTCTTGGATTTTTTTCTTGTAATTAGATCAAGTATGGATCTCCAGTAACAGTGTTACTTTCTTAACCTTTATATTATGAAATAAAACACAGCTACAAAAACAGGCAGGCATACTCAATAAATTATTATTAAATGAAACACACCCTTTAGTTACTCTGAGTAAGAAATAGAACTTTGCCAGCTGCCTCACAGCTCCTGCATTTGCCCCTCTCTGTCCCCATCTCTTTCCCTCCTCCTGCAACAAAAGTAACCATGAAAGTGGTTTTTATAATAATCACTTTCTTAGATTATTGGTGGTTTTATCATTCATGTGTGCATTCCTGGACATTATTGTTTTATTTTGCTGGTATTTGTTTTAATATTTGCTATGTCTTTTACATCCCTCTTAAGCAAAAGGTTCCCATTCCATGGCTTTCTTTTGCTTTTGGCGCATCGGGTGAAGATCTCAGGCTCTTTGATCAGTAAAATTTTCCACTGTCTGGCTTTTGTTGATGACAGTCCAACATATTCCTCTGACCTCTGTATGACAACAAAGTGAAAGCTGAATCCAGAAACTCCCAACAGACTGAGTGATGGAGGAAGGTTTAGGTGCTGGTGAGGTTTTTCATCAGGGGCACATAATGTCTGATTTTTTTCTTTATATCATCTTGGCCTGATTTCTAAATCAATTAGGTTATTGGGGATTGAAAAATAATGCTCTAATTATATTCCATTTATTTGGAATAATTCTATAAATATATCTTCCTCTCTGTATTATTTAGATAAATCATTGCAAAGCTCATATAGAAGTTAAGATAAATGCTTGTTTTCCTTTATTTAACAGTTTTTGAGATAATGAATTAGCTTCCTATCATTCTCAGAATGTGATTAATTAGTGTTGTTTCATTTTGTTTTTTGGTTAATATTATGAATTATGGGTTTAGATATATCTGAGGATTTTCAGTTCATTGAAATCATTATCCCTGCTGAAGCTCAAATTAGTTCATTTTTAACCAGTGTGTCTCTATTTTATAGTTTTTACCTATGGTTTTCTCTGATGGATTCCTATCCATCAGATATGATAAGATATTCTAGACTAGGCTTATTATCTGGTGAGTTTCCTGTCCCCAAACTGGAATCAGCCATTTTTCCAAGAAGGTGTGATTTCTTTTCCTAGAAAATGGTGTTTCATGAACACAACCTCAGCACCAGAGATGCTCACTGTTATTATAGTTATGTGTATTGGTACCTTTTATCGCTCCATATAGATTTAAGTTACCATCAAGTGTCCTTTTCTTTCAGCCTGAAGATTTCCTCTATTATATCTTGCAAGACCATTCTCTGATTAATGAATTCATCAGTATTTGTTTATCTGGAAATGTATTCCACTTAATTTTTAAATATTTTTTTGTTGAAGTATAGTTGATATATAACATAGTGACTCAGCAGTTATATACATTATTAAATCCTCGCCCCAAATAGTGTAGTTACTATCAACATAGAAAGATGTTACAGATTATATTCTCTATGCTGTGCTTTCATCCCCATGACTAATTTATATTGAGATTTTGTGCCTCTTCATCCCCTTCACATTCCACTTTAATTAATTAATTAATTAATTAATTTTTATTTTGGTATCATTAATGTACAACCACTTGAACATTATGTTTACTAGACCCCCTATTATTAAGTCCCCCCACATACCCCACTACAGTCACTGTCCATCAGCATAGTAAGATGCTATAGAATCATTACTTGTCTTCTCTATAAATACTGCGTTTCCCGTGTCCCCCACCACTGCATTACGTGTGCTAATCGTAATGCCCCTTTTCCCCCCTTATCCCTTCCTTCCCATCCATCCTCCCCAGTCCCTTTCCCTTTGGTAACTGTTAGTCCGTTCTTGGGTTCTGTGAGTCTGCGGCTGTTTTGTTCCTTCAGTTTTTTTCTTTGTTCTTATACTCCACATATGAGTGAAATCATTTGATACTTGTCTTTTTCGGCTTGGCTTATTTCACTGAGCATAATACCCTATAGCTCCATCCATGTTCTTGCAAATGGTAGGATTTGTTTTCTTCTTATGGCTGAATAATATTCCATTGTGTATATGTACCACATCTTCTTTATGCATTCATCTACTGATGGACACTTAGGTTGCTTCCATTTCTTGGCTATTGTAAATAGTGCTGCAATAAACATAGGGGTGCATCTGTCCTTTTCAAATTGGGCTGCTGCATTCTTAGGGTAAATTCCTAGGAGAGGAATTCCTGGGTCAAATGGTATTTCTATTTTGAGTTTTTTGAGGAACCTCCATACTGCTTTCCACAATGGTCGAACTAATTTGCATTCCCACCAGCAGTGTAGGAGGGTTCCCTTCTCTCCACATCCTCGCCAACATTTGTTGTTGTTTGTGTTTTGGATGTTGGCCATCCTCACTGGTGTGAGGTGATATCTCATTGTGGTTTTAATCTGCATTTCTCTGATGATTAATGATGTGGAGCATCTTTTCATGTGCCTGTTGGCCATCTGAATTTCTTCTTTGGAGAAGTGTCTGTTCAGATCCTCTGCCCATTTTTTAATTGGATTATTTGCTTTTTGTTTGTTGAGGTGCGTGAGCTCTTTATATAATTTGGATGTAAACCCCTTATTGGATATGTGATTTATGAATATATTCTCCCATAGTGTAGGATGTCTTTTTGTTCTACTGATGGTGTCCTTTGCTGTACAGAAGCTTTTTAATTTGATATAGTCCCACTTGTTCATTTTTGCTTTTGTTTCCCCTGCCCAGGGAGATATGTTCATGAAGAAGTTGCTGATGTTTATGTCCAAGAGATTTTTGCCTATATTTTTTTCTAAGAGTTTTAGGTTTCATGACTTACATTCAGGTCTTTGATCCATTTTGAGTTTACTTTTGTGTATGGGGTTAGACAGTAATCCAGTTTCATTCTCTTACATGTAGCTGTCCAGTTTTGCCAACACCAGCTGTTGAAGAGGCTGTTTCCCCATTGTATATCCATGGCTCCTTTATCATATATTTTAATTGACCATATATGCTTGGGTTTATATCTGGGATCTCTATTCTGTTCCACTGGCCTATGGGTCTGTTCTTGTGCCAGTATCAAATTGTCTTGATTACTGTGGCTTTGTAGTACACTTTAATTTTTGAAGGACAATTTTATTGACTGAATATAGAATTCCTGTTCTATAGGTTTTTGGGGAGAGTTTTTTTGCAGAACTTTGAATATGTTAGGCAGAAGATAGGTATGAGCAGGTAGAGGGAGAATAGGCCAGTAAAGCCCACCAAAAGGGACTCAAAGCATTAACCAGATAAAACTAGAGAGCCATAAAAGACTATCTGAGTTAAAGAGTTTATTAGTTGAAGTTCCAGAGGCCAGGAGCAACTTGGAATGTCCAGATAGTCCCCAGATAAAGAAACGTACCTGAGCGCAGCCCATGTCTTCATTGTAACAATTAGATCGTGCCATTGTAAGATTTACTTCAGTCTGCTGAGAGGCCCAGCTTCTTCTTTAACTTAACCTGTATGCTGTTTTGTCCTTTTTTCCAGCCCCTAATCAAGTAACTTTGTAACCAGTCAGTAGACAGACTTCAGAAGTGTAAATAAACCTGTGTAGACAAAGAGTGCTGAAGTCCCAACCCAGCACAGTCCCCTAAATAACCCTGTTCTTAAGACAAAACTCCAAAGGAATTGTGAATCACCTGTATATATCATGCCTTATGCTGACCCTTAACAAAAAAAGGCTTGTAAAACCCTAGACCCCAAACCCTTAATTGTGCCTCCTTTCTGAGTTTGCCTACACTTGCCTTCCTTTCAGTGTGTCACTCTCCCTGTCCTACTTCAGAAAAGTATGGAGGGGCTGCTGAGAGCTCTGATTTGGGCTTGCAAGTTAATCTCGCCTGGGTGACCAAAGGGAACTACAGCTGTACACTCATGCTCCTTAGTAACCTGCCTGAAAATCTCCTTTCTTTGCCTTTGGTGAGTTCTTAGAACATAATCTCATTCTATCCATTGCTCTGCAGCTCCCCCAAATCCTGGGGTGGTAGGGACTTAGTTCCCATACCATGCAAATTCAAGCAGACACTGTACACCAGATGACACTGGCTTTAGGAGTTGGCAAGGGATCTGCCCTGTGCTGAGCAGGAGTTCAATAAGCTTCCCTTTCCTCTCTCTGTTTTTCTTTCCTCTCTGTTTTGTTCAAGTAAGCCTGCCTTTGGTCTAGCTTGACTCTGGCTTGCTCCTCCCTTGGAATGTATTCAAGTAAAACTTTTACTCTGCTTCACTACTGTGTCTCTGTCCTTCAATTCTTTCTTCCACTGGGAACAAGAACCAAGGAGAACAAACTCAACCCCCTGCCCTAACGAATATATCAGCACATCATGTTCTGATTCCATTGTCTCTGATGAGAAGTTGAATGTCTGTTTTACTTAAGTTCCTTCGTACATAGTAAGTAGTTCTCTTATTACTTCCAAGGTTTTCTCCTTGTCTTTAATTTTTGACATTTTGACTAGGATGTGTCTGGGTACGGATCTCTCTGAGCTTATCCCACTTAGAATTCAGAGTTTCTTGGATCTGTAAATTCGTTTTTCATCAAATATAGGACATTTTGGCCATTATTTCTTTAAATATATTTTCTGCTTCTTATTATATCTCCTCTCTTTCTAGGATTCCCCTTACAGATATATTAATTCGCTTGGTGTTGACTCACAGATCTCTGAGGTTCTGTTCATTTCTTTCTTATTATTTTTCTTTCTACTGCAGATCAGATCATCTCTTGTTACCTACTTTTAAGTTCACTGATTTTTTCTACCTACTCAAATCTATTGAGCCCATCTAGTGAATATTTGACTTTGGTGATTATACCTTTCAGTTCCAGATTTTATATTTGTTTTTTTAATATATATAATCACTAGCTTTTAACTCACATTTTCTATTTGGTGAGTCACTGTTGTACTTTCACTTAATTTCCTTTAGATATTTGAACATATTCATGATAGATGCTTAAAGACTTTGTCTATTAAGGCCAACATCTGGGCCCCTGAGAGACAGAATCTGTGGACTGCTTTATTCCCTGTGTACAGGCTATGTTTTCCTCTTTCTTTCAGGTCTTGTTTTTATTTTGAAAACTAGATGTTATAGGAATATATTATAGTAACACTGTATTCTTATTCCCTCTAGGCATTTTTGCCTGTCAGTCTGTTTGTGTAGTGACTTTCCTGGACCTCTTCTCTAGAATCTGTCTCCTAAAAGTGTGCAGCTGATATCTCTGCTCAGGTTTATTTTTAAATCTTGTTTTATTTTTAAGCCTGGATTCCTAAGACTTGCCACTGGGTCTCTATATCTTAACAGCCTGTTATCATTGAACTTTGCCCCCAATCACATAATTTAATTTCTCAACCATATAACTAAGAGTTGTTTAATATCCATATCTCATAATCCTAACATTTGTATTTCCCATATGTGCATATTTTTTCCTCACAATTTTCAGTTGATTCTCATCTTCTCAGTGCATGGTATTTTTACTTTAATGTCAATGTTGTAACTTAAAAATCATGAATAATCTGAAGATCTATATGAGTAGTTCTCACTCACTGGTGGTTTTGTCCTTTAGAGTACATTTGGTGATACTGTCACAGCTGAAGGTGGTCTAATACTGGCATCCAGCAGGTAGAGGACAGGGGTCTTGCTAAGCATCCTACTATGTACAGAATAGCCCCCCAACAAAGAGTTATCTGACCCAAAATGTCAACAATGTCAAGATTGAGAAACCTTGCTCTAGATACTTTCTTCACAATGATTCACTTTTGCTTGAGCAAGGAGTTGGGGAAAGATCATCTTAATCTTTACTGAACTTTTTCAAAGCTGGCTTCAGTGTTTAAGAGAGTTGGTCTCTTTTTTGCTCACCTTTAATTCTAGCCTGTAAACATTTAGAAGTCCTGACATATTTACCAGAATTCCCCACCTTAAATCCGTCTCTCTGGGCTTCCCTTTTTATGATATTGACTATTTGGGTCCTCACTACCTTAAGACTCTCTCTTAAATCTTCAAGCCAATTACAAACATATGTGCATACTTACATATATACATTATACATATATAGTCCCCCCAGGTTTTCTAACTATTCTCAGCAAAAGGGTCAGTTTGAAACAAGCTAGTCTGCAGCCCATGCTCTCATTATGATTTGTTTTTTTTTAGAGATCTAATTGGCATTAGCATTGTTAAAGTTGTACAATGTGTTGATTTGGTATATTTATATATTGCAATGTGATATCATTGTAGCATCAGCTAACACTCCCATTGTATTACATAATTACCATTTCATTTTGTGGTGAGAACATTTAAGACCTAGTCTCTTAGCAACTTCAAGGTATATAATACAGTATTGTTGATGATAATCACAATGCTGTGCATTAGATCTCCATAACTTATTTATCTTCTAGTTGCAAGTCTGTAACCTTTTGACCAACATCTGCCCAATTCCACTACCCCTCAGTTCTTGGTAACCACTGCTCTATTCTCTGTTTCTACAAATTCACCTTTTTCAGATTCCACATATAAATGATATCATACAGTATTTGTCTTTCTCTATCTGGCTTAAATCACTTGGCATAATGCCCTCAAAGTCCATCCATGTTTTTCCAAATGGTAAGATTTCCTTCTTTCTCTTGGCTGAAAAATACTGTTTTTATTGGCATCATCTCTTGTCTTTTCCATTAGATCTTCCTGTATAGAAATCATCTATTGTTCATAAAGATCTCCTTTCCTCAATACTGAGCTCCCTCTTTGAGAGCATGGATTGAGTTATGATCACCTGACATGACTAATACAGTGTATGTTCAATATCCATCATAGTGATTAAAGTGAAGTGGTATGAGTCAAAAAGATATGAGTTCAAATTCGGACTATGTCTCTTACCAGTGGTGAACATTGGATCTCAGTTTTCTTTTTTATAAAGTGGAGATAAAACAGACCTTTCAAAATTATTGTGAAACTCATATGAGAACAGGGTAAGGCACTCTTAACACAGATCACAGCAAATACTAATTGCCTAGTAAGTCAATGTAAAATATAGGCATCTCTCATGAACCTGGATGTCAAAAGCTCTAATACCATCTCCTAATATCTGTCTCATGCTGTGACTTTAGGAAATTTAATTCATCATTTTCTTTCAGAAAGGAACAGACATGTTCTGATTTCTTGGTTAGTCAGCCAATAGTGTTGCTAAAATTACCCAGGGTGTAAAAATCCTGAGGTGAGTCCTATCATGTGCTCCTCATTATTACCTACCCTAATCCCTTTTCTCCCCTGCTTTTTTTTTTCATTGCTTTTTTTATTACGGTATTATTGATATATAACTACCCTTGGGATAAGGTGAGGGCCCACCTGCTAGGAGTTGGGGAACATGAGAATGAAACACTTGATCTAAGAGAGCTACATCAAGAGATAATAACTATCCAAGAGGCAAATTTAGATCTGACTCCAGAAAAACTAGCACAAGAATTTTTGCAAAATCTAAGTGCTATGGTCCCTACTTGGACTTCTACCAAGGAATGTTTGAGTACTTTGATTTTTTATGCTGTATTATTTTTCATTCTGCTTTTAGTGCTACCTATCATCCTCCGTAAAATTATTGATGGTCTTGCGAAAGCTTTCGGAGGATTGCATAGGCAAGCCCTTTAATACTTGTCCTCCCAGACCTACTGTGCCAAAATACTGGATAGTCAGTGACGGGTAAGATCGGCAAGAGAAGTACCGACCTAAGACAGGACACTGACCTAGCTGTCTGATGTCCAATGATGGGTAAGGGCTTCCTCTATGCTGAATCAACCTAAGACAGACACAGTCTATGTGGGTCATAAAAAATAAAGAAGGGGAAGATGTGAGCGCCTATGCCAGAAGCATACTGAGCAGAAGTACAGCCATTTTAGATTTGTTCACCATTTTACCTGTTCCTTGACCTTTTCTCCTTTTACACTGATTTATCGCCTACCGGAATCATGACGAAAGCGGCCTGGAATGTTATCCCCAGTGTTATCAGATTTCTTTGTTCTATACCCTCTAGCTAGTCATTAAGATTTACCTTTAACTATAGTAACTTAACCTCTATTCCTCCTTTACTCCTGTATAAAAGTATACATTAAAGCCTCATCCGCATTCTGCACCAGTCTGTCCTCCTGTAATTTTGTATATACAGCCTGATGCCCCCGCTCAGGACCTGTTCGACTCCTACTGGCAGAATCTGGCAGTCCCTGCTGCCCTTCGGACCTCTCTCAGGGCCACTTCCCCTGTTTCCCTTTGAACTACAGCTCTCAGCATCTGGTTTACTCTGGCAAGTGTGGGAAAGCGGAGGCAAGGTGATGGTTCTAGGTTTTTGAGCAGAAACGATGTTGAGTTAATGGACTCTCCTTTGCCCAGACAGCTGCTCCTCCTGCTCCCCAGCAACCCTCACCCCATTCCTCCAACAGTACGAATCCCAGGAACGAAATGCAGGCAAGAGGGAGGACAGCCAGCTTGCAGGAAGCTGTATTTCTCCCGCCCCAGGCCCACTGCCCACCAGCTCTGAGAGCAGAAGGACCTTCAGTGCCAGGATTGGAGACAGATTCTTTCTGGAAGGGAGAGCATTCTTTCTCTGAGAGAAGTTATATACCAGGCTACCCGGGCTCCAGGGAGAGGAGGTTGAAGGTGGGCAGCTCCCTGGGAAGGCCAGGTGGAGCTGGGCAGTGAGGAAGGCTGGCTGACCACCAGGATTGTCAGGAGGCACAGTGGGAGGTGAGTGAGAAGACAAGTAGTGATTTTATAGCATCTTACTAGGCTGATGGACAGGGACTATCATGGGGTATGTGGTGGGGACTTGATTTTAGGGGGAGTCTGGTAACCATAATATTGCTCATGTAATTGTACATTAATAATAGCAAAATAAAAAATGAAAAAAATCAGAAAGAATATATTGTAGAAGCCCTCGACAAAACATCCAACAACATATAAAAGGGACAATATAGGAGGATGGTTAGGGATCACCCCAGAAATGCAAGTCGGATTTAGTATTTGAAATATCCATCTAATTTACCATTAGCAAAATGGAGATGAAAAACATGATCATTTCTATGGATGGAAAAGAACTGGACACAGCCAACAGCCGCATCATTCCAGGCGCAGAGCCTGGCAAATGCCACACAAGCGCTCGCAGCTAACATCCCACCCCAGAGTTAACTGGGATACCTCTGCCCGAGGTCTAGAGCCTGGCAAGGATGCCCCCTCTTTCCTCCAGGGGCCCCGGCATCAGTGTGGTGAGGCTGCCTGAGCCATTACTTTCTCTGTGAGGGGTATGGACAGGCGTACATGCCCTCATCACCGGGATATGCAGTGGCAGTGGGTGCCCGGCACACTTCACTGCTCGCAGCTCTGAGCTGGATCCAGACCTAGGCAGTGGGGCTGTGGCTTCTGTACTCCTAACTGTGAGGCTGTAGTACAGTTTAGTAACCACAACAAGATCTAGAAGCTGCTAGGCCCTCACCATATTAGTGGTTCTAAATTTGCCTCTTGGATCATTGGCTCAGCCACCACCCCATGCTGGGCCCTAGTTGGGGAGAGTAGTCATTAAAGGACATGCAGGATGAAAGCCTCACCAGCTGAGCCAGCCACTGGGGCAGCTGTCTGACTCCCCCCCATCTTCTAAACACGCAGTGTGGAGGCAGGCTAGTGACCGCACACATGGGGGCCTTCCATGCTCCTCCTAGGTTACGCACCCAGTCATGCAGCCAGCCTGATGGCTTCGTTTCTCTCATAAAGCTATTCATAAAGTATTCACAACAATTTATTACTAGCTCAGAGATCAATGGAAAATAGCAGGAAGGATCCAGAAATAGATCCACACACATACAAACAACTGGTTTTTGACAAAGATAAAAGGCATTTTGGTCTTTCAACAAATGATTCTGAACTCTATACCCATAAACAAAAAGGAACTTTCATCCATAGCATGGCATTATATACAAAAATTATCTCAAAATGGATCAGAGATCTAAATGTAAAACCTAAAACTGTAAGTTTTCTAGAAGAAATCAGACGTGCAAAGCTTTGTAACGTTGGTTTACATAAATATTTCTTAGATATAACACCAAAAGCACAAACCTTGTTCTTTAAAAGCCATTGTTAAGAGAAAAGACAAGGCACACACTGAGAGAAAATATTTACATATCATCTATCTATCTGATGAAGAACCTGTTTCCAGAATTTATAAAAAAAAACTCTCAAAACAATAATAAGCAAACAACCCAATTTTCACAATGGGTAAATAACAGAAAACCCTTCGTCAAAGGAGCAAATAAACACATGAAAAATTGCTCAACTTCCTTAGTAATTAAGGAAATGCATATTAAAACCATCTGCACCTGTTAGAATGGCTAACGTTTTTAAAATAAAAAAGAAAGTATTGGCAAGGATGTGAAACAACAACTCTCATACAGTGACAGGGATGTAAAAATGGCACAACCATTTTAGAAAGCGCTTTTACAGTTTTTTAAAAAGGTAAACATAGAATAACTCTCATATGATCCAGCCATTCTACATGTAGGTATTTATCCAAGAAAAAATAAAATATATGTCCACACAATGACATGCACACAAATATTCCTTAGTAGCTTTATTTGCAATGATGAAAAACTGCCAACAATCCAAAAGTCCACCAGCTGTTTTTGAATACATTAAGAAATTGTGTTAAATTCATACATTGTAACTACATGAAGTTTACTCTATCCCAGTTGCCCTTCTATGAAGTTGTTTTATGAAAACCAAGGCAGGAAGAAAAACAATTGGAGAATATTTGCAAGGCATTCAACTGACAAAGGATTAGTATCCAAATGTATTAAGAACATCTATAAATCAATTTAAAATGAAAAGCAAAGCAAAACAAAACAACTCAACAGAAACATAAGCCATGGTAATGAATAAATAACTCATGACAGAGGAAATTTAAATGACAAAATAAATTAAAATATGCTTAAATTCACTAAGAATGGAGGAAGTGCCAATTAAAACATAAAACATGACACTCATAAGATCAGCAAAAGTTGTAAATTACCAATAAAATGAAGGATTGGCACAGGACAAAAAATATTCTTATACACGATTGGGTGTATAAATTGGAGCAACCTCTTTGAAAAACAATTTGATGATATCTTATAAAACCAAACATACACATACCTAAGACCCAGAAACTCTACTCTCACTCATCAGCACAAAGAAACATGTAGAAGGTTCACTACAACATTGTTGTAATGGTGAAGAATTGCTAACAACCTAAATGTTATTAGGAGGTAAATTAATTTAAAAATGAACAGCCATACAAACACATACTCATTGAAAGCTTAAAATAAACTAGTGCTACATTTATTAACAAATCTCAAAAACCATGCTGAGCAAGAAAAGCAAACTACCAAAAGATAAACACAGTAAGATGCTGCTTTTGTGAAGTTCACAATTTTAAGTATTTTCCTTCTACACTAAGAAGCCACAGATAAGACATACCATTATCTTACAAACCACTAAGAAAAAACATTGCCAATTGACCTATAATCAACTGTAAAACACATTCAGAGATTAAATGGGGGATGGCAGAAATATGCATCTTAGAACCAGTGAAATACTCTTCTATATATTTTATATATATAAAAATAATGAAAATTTTCAAACCATGAAAGGGATTATTTGTCACTGAGGATGTTATAGTGGCTGACTCTAGAGAAGGAAGAAGGGCAACATAACTGATGTTTTCTTTTTTTAAAAATCTGATGCCTAAATTGTGGTCTCTAAATATCATTTCCCAATAAAAGAAATTGAGGCTCCTTAGAGAGATAGCTGATTCCAGGTTTATGGAAGGAAATGAACAGATAGATGATCCTGGGATATCTTCTTGTGGCTAAAAGCAAGAATGCTCTCAAAGACTATAGAGGTCTTATTAAAAGGACACAAGAGCCAAAATGGGTTCCCATTAGACTGCAATGAGACATATGAACACCAAAAAAAGTATCTACAGCGCCTAAAACACATTAAATAAAAATTCCTTAACTCACAGACTCTAAAAACAAACAAAAACACTCATTGGTTACTTTTGGAGGTTAGCAGTGCACTAACTCATTTCATTATTCTAAATATTGATGACGAGAATGCACCAAAGGCATTTATTCTGCCTCTCCTGGATAAACCATATTTCAGAGGAATCAAAGGGTTAATGAAAGATAATTCTTCTTCATGGAAGGATTCAAGCTAATAAATACAGAAGAATAATAGCATTATTAAATCACCATTTTGCAAGCCTTAATCAAAGAACAGATCTAGGCAACAATCAACAATGGCTGCAAAAGCCGTTAAGCGGAGGCTCATGGAGAACTTTTAGAAAAGGATGGATCATGTTGACAGTTCCAAGCCCACTGATCAAAAGAAGAGAGTGGGAAGGATAGGTGAAACTAGAGTGGAAAAAAATATTGAAAATTGCTGATGATCGTACATGGGAATTCATTATATTATTCTTTCCACATATGTGGATGTTAAAAATTTCCACAATAAAAAGTCAACTAAAAAAAATATGAAGCAAATGGCATAATTAGGATGAAAGAAAGCACTGTGGTAAGTACACAGGTGTTTCTATATTATTCTCTGTTTTTATCTATGTGTTTGAAATATTTCACAGGAAGCAAGATTTAAGGTGAAGCTAAAATACCAAACAATGAAAACAGACTGGGGTGGAGAGAATGGATGTAATTTAAAGTATTCTGTGGTTCTTGTATTGTTCAGCAAGGCAGAGATATTAATTTTACAGTTCAGTGTGTATGCCTGTTAAAATTTTGTTTTTTGGTATCATTAATGTACAATTACATGAGCAACATTATGGCTACTAGACTCCTCCCATTATCAAGCCTGTTAAAATTTAAGGATTAACTACTCAAAAGAGAATTAGAATGTTCAACTTGAAAATCAGTAGAAGAAAAAAGGTGTCCCCCTCTTGCATGTGTATATATATGTATGTGTGTGCATATATATATATATATAACAGAAACCAAATAATAAGCATAGTTTAAATAAAAGCTAAAATGTCAGAATAAGCCTAGAAGTGTCAGTAATCACACTATGTATGAACAAAATTAGGCGAATTAATAACCCTACAATGGACTTGAAGTGTTCAAGTGAAAGCAGGAGTCACACATGCCTCATTTTAAATCAAAAGATAAAAATGGTTAATCTTAGTGAAGAAGTCATGTCAAACATTGAGCCAAGCTGCGAATGCAAAAGAAAAGTTCTTAAAGGAAATTAAAAGTGCTACTCTACTAAACACATGAATAAAGGAAAGCAAACCAGCCTTATTCTTGATAGGAGATAGTTTTAGTGGTCTGGATAGAAGATCAAAACAGCCACAACATTCCTTTAAGCTAAAACCTAATCCAGAGCAAGGACCTAACTCTCTTCAATTCTCTGAAGGCTGAGAGAGATGAGGAGGCTGCAGAAGAAAAATCTGAAGCTAACAGAGGTTGGTTCATGAGGTTTAAGTAAGAAGATGTCTCCAACATTGGGCAAGGTAAAGCAGCAAGTGCTGATGGAGAAGCTGCAGCAAGGTGTATTAACGAAGGTGGCTACACTAAACAACAGGTTTTTAATGTAGACAAAACAGCTTTCTAAAAGCAGATGCCATCTCGGACTTTCATAGCTAGAGAGGAGAAGTCAACACCTGGTTTCAAAGCTTTGAAATTCTGCTCACTCTCTTGTTAAGGCCTAATGCCAACTGTGGCTTTAAGTTGAAGCCAATGCTTGTTTACATTCCAAAAATCCTAGCGCCCTTAAGAATTGAGCTAAATCTACTCTGTGCCCTATAAATGGAACAGTAAAACTTGGATGATAGCACATCTGTTTACAACATGCTTTAACTGAATATTTTATGCTCACTGTTGAGACCTACTGATCAGAGAAAAAGATTCCTTTCAAAATATTACTGCTCATTGACAATGCACTTGGTCTCCTTTCAAAATATTACTGCTCATTGACAATGCACTTGGTCACCCAAGAGCCCTGATGGAGATGGACAATGAGATTAACGTTGTTTTCATGCCTGCTAACACAGCATCCATTCTGCAGCCCATGGATCAAGAGCCATTGCAACTTTCAAGTCTTATTATTTAAGAAATACATTTCATAAGGCTATAGCTGCCATACAGATTTCTCTGATGGATCTGGGAGAAGTAAACTGAAAACTCTCTGGAAAGGATTCACCATTCTAGATGATATTCAGAACATTTGTGATTTGTGGGAAGAGGTCAAAATATCAGCATTCACAGGAATTTGGAAGAAGTTGATTCCAACCCTCATGGATGACTTTGAGGGGCTCAAGTCTTCAGCAGAGAAAGTAAGTACAGATGTGGTGGAAACAGCAACAGAACTAGAATTATAAGTGGAGCCTGGAAATATGACTGATTTGCCGCAT
Organism: Smutsia gigantea; assembly: GCA_032199065.1. Lineage (NCBI taxonomy): Eukaryota > Metazoa > Chordata > Mammalia > Pholidota > Manidae > Smutsia > Smutsia gigantea. The sequence continues at coordinate 525,774 of JAVSCE010022418.1, forward strand.
TCTCATGATAAAACTTTAACGGAGTAACTTCTTATGAATGAGCAAAGAAAGTGGTTTCTTAAGATGGAATCTATTCCTGGTGAAGATGCTGTGAAGATTATTGATTGAAATGAAAACAAAGGATTTAGAATATTACATAAACTTAGTTGATAAAGCAGTGGCAGGCTTGGAGAGGATTGACTCCAATTTTAAAAGCTGTACTGTAGGTAAAATGCTAGCAAACGGCATCACATGCTACAGAGAAAATGTTGATCAAAGGAAGAATCAAATGATGGGCAAACTTCATTGTTGTCGCATTTTAAGAAACTGCCACAGCCACCCCAACCTTCAGCAGCCACCAACACTGAGGCAAGACCCTCCATCAGCTAAAAGACTGTGACTCACCGAAAGCTCAGGCGGTGGTTAGCATTTTTAGCAATAAAGCATTTTTTAATTAAGATATGTACATTGCTTTTGTAGACACAAAAAGCTACTGCACACTAAAAGGACTACAGTACAGTGTAAACATCTTTTATATGCCCTGGGAAACAAAAACATTCATTGACTGGTTTTACTGAGGTATTTGCTTTATTGAGGTGGTCTGGAACCAAACCCACAATACCTCTTAAGCATGCCAGTAATCATTTCACTGTGTATATGTATGTCGAAACATAATTTGTCCACCTTAAATATACAGTTTTTATTTAAAAACTAATTTATAATGAAAAATAATAAAGAATGCCCTTTCCCAAGATCCAGGACTCCTCACCTTTCCTTCCCTCCCAATACTCAAAACCCTCACCTCCAGTATCTCCCTGCTGTCTGCCAAACCTAATCTCTTCATGTTCTTTATCCCTGTTTATGCTGTCCATCAAAAGAAGCTCCAGACTTTCAGACCTTTCATCTCCTGTATTCTAATCCTCACAGTTCCACACAGCCCTGCTCTGTCCCCATGTCACACAGCTCTCTCCAAATTTTAAAACACTTCCATTGTGCCCTACATTTGCATCTTCTACTCTGAACATTCTCTTCAACTTCTTGTTCTAATTGAAATGTGGTTCTTCACTGAGGCTGTACTCTCCCCCAGCCCTCAAGGGGTGAAAGTCATCTTTCCCAAGCCCCTCATACCACCGGCCTTGGGAGTGAAGAAACCATCTGCCTTGCTCCTTACTGATGCCTCTGAATCAATCTCCTTCGCTCTCCGCTAGAAAAACCTCTTCTTTGAATATCATGGTGAAAATTCTACTGCCCACTACAGGACTGTGATGGTTAATCTTGTAACAACTTGACTGGATCATGAAGTGCCCAGATATTTGCCTAAACTTATTTGGATGTGTCTGTGAGAATGATTTTGGATGAGATTAGCATTTGAACTGGCAGACTGAGTAAAGCAGATCACCTTCCCCAATGTGGGTGGCTATCATCCAATCTACTGAGGGCCTAATAGAACAAAAAGGCAGAGGAAGGCAGAATTCTTTCTCTCTGTCTGACTGCAGAGCTGAGCTATCAGTCTTCGGCCATTGGACTGGGACCTATACCATTGGTGTCCCTGGTTCTCAGGCCTTTGGACTTGCACTGGAATTGACAAGACCAGCTTTTCTGGATCTCCAGCTTGCAGACAGCATACCATGGGGTTTCTCAAACCCCATAACCATGTGAGCCAATCCTTAATAATACATCTCTTTATAGACAGATATATAGACACAGAGACATAAATATAGATGTACATACAGATATAGAGATGGAAAAAAAGATAGAAATTGTACTGGTTCTTTTTCTCTGGAGAATCCTAATGCTATGACTCTCTACAACACTGCTTCACTCTTAAGTCTAAGTAATGTCACATAGATGATCTTTGTAACATCCCACCTCTCTGGATTTCTGTCTCACATCTCTGACTGAATTCCTTGCCTTCAATGATCTTGTCTTTTGCTCACACAACCCATGATAATGCCTCCATGATCTCAATTTTTGTGTCCCACTATCTGACCACCACCTATTATCTTTAGAGCGCTCTCACATACCCAAATTCCAACATCTTTTGATCCCACCAGGACCTTCAGTTCATCTTTGCACCATCATCTCTTAGCCACTTCATGTCCTCTCTTTCCTCCTTACCTGGTTTAAATTCCACAGTATATTAATCATTCCCTTGCATGTATTCTCTATTCCCTTGACTCTCTCATGTTTTGTTCTATTTTGGTAAAACCTTTCTCTGATTAAATCCACTTCAAACATACACCCCTGCAGCTGAATGTGGCAGTACCAAAAAAAACAAACTGACTAACCTCACTTTAAATTCATGACCACAAACCTCAAGAGGCCTTTAATGCCACATGGCAATCATACACTATTTCTCTACTGCAGCCATTATTCTCCCACTCTCCTGAACAATTTCACACCTGTACTTTCTCCACAAACCTCTATCTCTTCCTCCCCATCCTCACTCTCAACTGAGCACTTTGATTCCTAATTCACTGATTCCTAATTTCTAATTCACCCAAAACAATCAGGAAAAAAAAACAGTAACTCCTACTGACAAATTAATCCACCTATTTGACAGATGAGTTTGAGATATAATTTGAAGATGAAACTAACAAGAACTGGATATGGATATGATGTGAGGTGTGAGGAAGAGAAGTGGATCAAAGAGGACTTAAGGCTGCTCAAATATTACTTTTTCAACAGGCCTTCCCTTACCACCCTTCAGTATCTGTGTCTCCCTTCCTCCCTTCCCCTCTCCCTCTCTCTCTCTCTCTCACACACACACACACACACACAGAGTCACATGCTTACAGAACATCCTTATTGCCTTTCCCATTTTTCTGTTTTGGGTTTGTTTTTTTTTCCAATACCAGTTACCACCAACTGACTTACTGCACTTTCTACTCCTCTGCTTAATATCTGTCTTCCTCTTCTAGGATATAAGCTGCAACAGCCAAGGACCTTTATGCTTAGTTCACTCCTGTGTATAAAACAGATAGCAAACACTAAGTAAAACTTTGTTAAGGAAATTAAATGTTTCTAGCATGAAGAAATGGATGGATGGTGGTGTCATTTACACAGAAAAGAATACCTTTAGAGTGGGAAGAATCACAGTCTTTACAAAATAGCTTAAAATCTAGTGAAAGACACTGAAACATACATTTACAACACACTACAATTCTATGATTTGTTAAATCTGTGATAAAAGCAAAAGTAAAGAATATTCTGATCCTACTTTCATCAAAAATGCATGCTTTTACACATACTTACACATTTGCACATACACATAACACATACATATGTTTCTGCATCTATACAGAAAAAGTCCTAGAGGGGAAAAAATTATGTATGCCTGTGAGGTAAGACAGTATTATGAATGGGGAATGAGACTGAAGAGAGGGTGAGGGGAGTCTCACTTTTCACTTTGTACATGTTTTACAAAAAGCATATTACTTTTGTACTTCAAAAAAGAAGGAAAACATTTTCTTCCCAAAAGGGAAAAAATTACATTTAACAGAGGATTAATATCCAGTGTAAAAAACTTCTATGAGACAATTTAAAAATGGGCAAAGTATATAAAAATGCAGTTCATAAAGAAACATAGTCATTAAATATATAAACCACACTCAACCTCATGTTTAATCAGGAAAGAAAAAAACATTTTAATTCATCAGCTAATAGCCTACATTGTAAGTGTACAAGTTCATTATGTACAATTACTGGTAGGAATGTAAATTGGTAGCTTTCTTTTCCAAGGAATTTAGTGAGCAACATAGTAAATAATGCTAAAATCAAGGGATAAAATAAATATCCGTAAGTTCAAAATGACGTGAATTATTAAATAAATAAATGAGAGACAAAATACAAGTCTCCTTACAGAAAATTTCTAACTATTAAACACATAAGTACTGAAAGAAACAAAATAACTACTAGAACATCGCAGTAATAACTGCTGCAGGCCAGAGCCACTGATAAGTGCTAAAATTAACAGGTGGAACTTTCAAAGAGAAACTGTATTTGCATAGCCTCAAAGTATCTCCCTAAAATATTTATTACTGTACAGGTTTATACACATGTCCAAATTCTTTAATATTTATCCCTTCAAGAAGTGGAACTTACAAGTGTGGGCTGGACTAAGGGGCTTTTAATAAGCAAAATATGGAAAGAGAAAAGCAGAATTTTACAGGGAAGAAACCTAACATATACCACCGTAATCAAGCATCAAGGTTAACATTGCCAGTAGTAATAAAGCATGTTGTTATCATCTACCCCCAATATGACACAACGAGAAGGGCACATCACCTCTGTGGTATTCTTCCCCAAAACCCGTGCTTCTGTCTGATCATAAGAAAACATCACACAAGTATATGGTAAGGGATAGTCTACAAAATATCTGGCCAACAAAACTGTCAAGGGAGTGAAAAAGCCCAGAAGAAACTGAGAAACTGCCACAGATTGGAGGACAGTAAAAGAGACATGGCCAAGTACAGTGTGGGATCCTGAACTGTATCCTCTAACTTCTTAGGATACTTGTGGAAAAACTGGAGGAATCCAAATAAAGTCTGTAGTGTAATAAACTGCAGGACCAATGGTAATTTCTTAATTTTGATAAATGTACTCTGGTTATGAAAGAGGTTAACATTAGGGGATGTTGGGAGAAGAGTATATAGGAGCTCTCTGTAGTATGTTTATTCTTCTGCAAATCTAAAATTATTTCAAAATAATTTTTTTAAGAAAAAGCAACTTGAAAGAATTCACCAAAATCTTTAGAAGAATATACCCTTTCACCCAGGAATTCACTTATAGCAATCTAAAGAAACACTCACATTTGTCTAATAAGCATATAAAAAAGTATTCATTGAAGCATTGTTAGTTAGAAAGTGCAATGGTGATATATATACACATATGCATAAGTTGGGAAATGATTAATAAAATAGTATATGGAATCAACACCATGCAGAGTTTAAAAGAGTAAAATAGATCTGTACATACTGATGTGAAAAAAATCTCCAAGACATGTTAAGAGGAAGTTACTTGTAGAATAATATGTAAAATATCATGAAAAAAATACAAAAAGTGTTTCTTATGTAATTAGAACAACCGGAAAGGGTACATGCTAGCCTTATAACAGGATTGCCTCTGGGGAGAGGAATGTTATTGTCGAGGAGAGTTATTATTTGGGAAGGACAGGGTTAGGATTCAAGGTAAGGGGTCCTTTCATTTCCACAGTATGTATTTCTATAATGCTTGAATGTTTTAAATATTTATAAATTACTTTGCAATAAAAAATGAGGAACATAAACATTTCATACACTATAAAAACTCCTGTATCAACAGAGAATACCTCTGGAAGGATGTGTGGGAGACAGGACTATCAGAGATTGCCTTCGGGGAAAAGAACTGGGGAAAATGTTCACCATCTACTTCTGTACTGTACAGTTTTGTTTACCATGTGCAACACTACTATAAGAAAGCTTGATGTGCGTTATTAAAAGTACACTATGGTAAGTATCATTATGAAAGTATGTAACAGATTTAGAAGCCCTAAAGGCAAGTTTGGCCTGCCTGAGAGACATCAAAAAGGCGAGTCAGCAACAGACTTAGGAGGCACTCCAGGCAGAGTTCATGAACCAGGCAAAGGCACAGAGAAATCATAAAAGAAAGAGAACGGTACAGAGCTGAGGCACAGAGAATAAGGCTGGGGAGTACACGGCAAGAGGGCCTTCACTGGGGGATTTGAATAATCACCACTTCCTAAAACCATACACTTCTCTTTGCTGCCTTTTTAAAAAACAACTACAACAACAAATGTTAGCGTATACAGTTTTCTGTATGTTCTGCTTTAAGCTTCTTCCCTACTCTGAATAGGTAGAACTGAGTGTCTACCCATAAACCTGGAAGAATAATATATCTATCAGTTCAAGATGGTACAATACTGACTACAGGGTAAGATTTGAAATTAATAACTACTTTGATCTCCTATTCTCATCTGTATTTTTTTGACCAACCCATACAGCCAGGTTGCAATAGGCATAAACCAATGATCCTACATCAACTCATATAACTGTTCCCCTCTTTTCAAAAGTTCACCTTATGCCACTCAGCTTTTATGAAAGGCCTACACTAATACCTATTTTCACTAAAAAATGAATCCAAAGAGGATTTTTGCTTTTATGAAAAAAATAGAAAAGTAAAAATCATGGTGTTTGTTCTGCAGCAATAAAGGCAGTGCACACCCCGAGTGGTGAGAGCGGCCGCACCAAGCTGCCTCCCCAGGAAACACACTCAGCATCTCAGCATTCAGCCACCAGAGCTTTTTGAACTGTGTGTGTGAGCATCTGGACTTTATCTAAATTAATTTTGTGCATTCCTTGGCCAAATAGGTCCTAAGATATCTGAAATGCTTAAGAGAGGTTATTTTCTGGGTTTGGAAAGGCTCAAAAATTCTTCCACATAAATTAGCAGTAATTGCTTCTTTACACAGTTTTGGCTTGCAAAATGTTTCATAGGAATACTCTACTTTCAGATAGCAGGGGAAAGCTATACTAGGAAAAACAAAAAGTAGGCTTCCCTGACCCAGTCTTCAAAAAAACTGTGATTGTGGCATTTGCAACAAAGGTCTCCTAACAGTAAAATGAAGAAAGACAATCCTACATCTCACCTATAACTGGAAGGCACTACTGCTTTATAGCTCTTAGGACTGAATTTAACATTGAAGATATACTGATATTTGCATATGCATTTCTAATTTCTTGATTTGGGTGTATCAATTAAAAGCAAAGTATCAACAATGACATGGTCAAACCTTCATTGACAACAAATGATATTTTTTATTGTCTCTCTACTATTTGGAAAAGCTAGGCAGTTTCCTTCCAATTAAGGTTTCATGTAGCAAAAATAATTACAACAATAGTATTAGCTAATACTTATTGAGTGCACCCTATGCACACTTACTTATCTAAGGGTTTCATGGCCATTAAAATTCAATGGTATAACAAAAAGGAAGCTGCTGCCACCTGTCTCTCATCTTAGCTTCTGGAAACTGGGGTGAGTGGAGGGGTGAAAGGAAGGTCCTGAAGATGGCATCTGACCCATAGGAGCAAGAGAATAAAGCAGTCAGAGATGGGTCCCAATCTTCAGGCCTCACCACGAACCCCATCTGCCTCAGTACAAACTTTATGGCTCATCATGATGGACTTTCTCTCCCAAGGCATAGCTTTGTCCTGGAAGGAGCTCCCAGAGCACTGAGTATTCGTTCCACAAGGGCACTTACCAGAGCCTCTAGCCTCTGTGGACATAAGGTCTGGTCATGGGGTTCTGGTTCCTCCAGCCTGGAGAAGCAGGAAGACCGGGCAGGGTCCAAGTCGGTGGGTGGGGGATCTGGGGACCAGATATGCGGAGGCCCAGGCACCCTGGGACCCCAAAAGAGGCTGTCAGCACCGGGTCAGGATTCTTTCCTCAGGGCACCCCAGCCTGATCTCTTCATATGCTGTCTTATTACCTGGACCCTCCAGAGAGTGCCTCCCTGGCTCCCTCGAACCACTACTCTCTGAGCCAGACTGGGCGGCGCCCCAGGCAACAGCTCTTCACCCCCTCACCTGACAGGATGGTGGCCAGGGCTGCAGGGTCAGCCACAAACTCTTTGACCCCTGAAGCCTCTGCAAGGGAAGAGGAGAAGGAAAGATGATCAGGAACAGGAAGGGGGAAAGCAGAGGGTCCAGGGGCCCTGCTATGCTCACCCTGAGGTACAAGAGGAAACCAAGGACTGATGTAACTGAACTCAGATTGTCTCAAACATTATTCCATGTAAGACACTCTTCTAGGCCCTGGGGCTCAGAAATGAGTAAGACAAAGCCCCCATCCTCAAGAAGTTATCATCAAGCTATAGAGAGGTAGCCAGCTCAAGCCAAATACAGACATGTTATACAAGTACTGCAACGTGTTGGAACACAGCGCAATTGATTGTGGCTGGGGGATCAGGAAAAGGCTTTAGAAGAGATAATATTTTACTGAAAGAAGGAGAGGGCTTCTAAGAGAGCAAAGAGTTTTCCAGGAGCAGGGACCAGGACTGTTATAGTAAGCAGGAGACTGGGGGAGGGCAGAACCCCTAAACACCACTGTGCCCATCCCGTTGTATACCCATCCAGCCAAAGAGACTGTGTGTTTTCAAACACCCAACATGTACCTGTCCAGGGAGGGGGTCTAGGTCCCTCATTTTGTCCCCCAGGGCTAGGCCTGAGCTCCTCCAAAAGATTCTAGAGTTGAGTGCTTCCCACCAATTTTTCTGATTTCTCTGTCTGAAATGTGTCTTCGGGCAGGGGGCCTGCTGAGTCTTGGGAGGGTACGCTGAACACAGAGCTTCCGCACGAATCTGTGGGAAGGGAGGACAAAAAGCTGGGGCTCAGCTTTGGGGGTGCATGTTGGTGTGTGCTGTCTCCTTGTAGCTACTGTCTTCAGCCACCAGGTCGCTCTTACCCTTGGATCTTGGTTCTCCTGGTCCAGGACACAGGGTTTGACTGTGGGAAGGAGGGCATCTCTGAGAGAGAACAGGAATCTTTCTAGGAGTGGGAGACACACCCTGGAGGAGAGCATCCTTCGTGGCTTGGTGGGTAGGCATGATGGCTATACCTGAGTCAGGGGAAGAAGGCAAAATCAAGGATTAAAGGTCAGCCAATTTGGGAAATCACCCCTGACTTCCCTGATATTCCCACCTCCGCCCAAGTCATGTGCCCAGAGGACCTGCCGCCGGCAAGGCTGCTCATCTGGGTGCCACCTATACACCCCCTGAACCTACTCTTTCGCCCCAGGACTCCGAGTTGCCTTTCCTCTCTATGAGCCCAAGCCCTGATTCACTCCAAGATTCCCGTGTCGCACCTTTCCTAGAACCACTCGGGTCGCCCATACTTGCTTTGCTTTTTCCATTAATCTAACGGTTTCTGCGGCAGTTACTTCCACAGATTGTAAAGTACTCCAAGCTCCTGTTTGGCTCGTCTGCAGTCCAGCGGATGCGTGAGCCCTGACTCAGCCATCCACCCCACAGACTTAGAAGGCTGGGCCCAAAGAAGGACTAGTTATCTAATGACTTTCTGGCCAGGAAAAACGGACCTGACTCAATCAGCCAATCCAAGAGTGGAGCATTGCGTGGAAAGCGGGGAAAGAGGAAGGAGAGGCCATCCTGAGGCCGGGGCCTGGTTGGCGCTCACTCTCTGAGCTAAAACCGGTGCCGCCGTACTCTCACGAGGACCTGGGACTGGTGCGGGAAGAACCCTTCCCACGGGATTGTGGGGAGGAAGGTCGGTGGTCATGAGCAGGGCCCGTAGAGGATGGCGGGTTCCCCGGGCCGGGCTCTGCGGTGTCTGACTTCAAGCTTTAGGGATGCAGGTCCAGACGTGTATAGAAAACACCCTCTCATGTTGTGCCTGGGATTAGGAACTGCCTCCACAAACAGGCCGAGGGGGCTGGACGGATTTGAACCGAGCCTAACATTACCAAAAATTAAAAGAAACAATCGTTTCTTACTCGAACCTCATGACCTAGTGAGGTGTGTGGTCTCCGTTTCACAGAAAAGAAACAAGACTCAGTGTTGGTGGACCTTATTAAAAACAACCGGTCTGGAGGACTGGGAGAAGGGTGTCACCTGCCTGTTACAAGTAGGGCTGTGAAACAGGGAGTCAAAGTACCAGGTTAGAATGGTAGGGGTGATGGGCGATGCTTTCGACCTGGTAGATTTTCCTCCAACTGCAGTGTTTCCTATGACACAAGCCAGGAACTGAGGAGTTACTGAACTCTCTCCATCCCCTTCAATCTACCTTTTAATTATCTTTAGAATGTATTCACTTTCTTCTTCTTCATTACCACCACCCTAATCCACACTAAATCCATTCACCAAATACTAACAAGAATAACCCTTCCAAAGTGCAAACCCTGGTCATGTTACCACTGTGCATTGAGTTTGTCCCAGTCCACCTCCCCGTCCAGTTCCACTCTCCCACTTGTTCTCTGCTTTCCAACTCTTTCAGTTCCTCAAATTTGTCATGTTCCTCCTAATCTAATACCTTTTTTGCTTCCACTTTGCCTCTTGTGTCTCCAAATTGGCATTCATTGTTACTTCCTGAACCCCTCTGCTCACCACCCACCCTAATCTAGAAAAGATTCCTTGGTTATGTTCTCTCAGAGAACAGTGTTGTTTCCTCACAGCATGTGTCTCACTTTGTAATTGTATATTCATCAATGTGAACAAAATGTATTGTGTTTATTAAACTCCATCTCCCCTGGTATACCTCCATTACAGTGGTGACCTTCTGTTTTTGTTTACCATCGTATTTTCAGTGCAAAAGTTCACCTTATGCCACTCAGCTTTTATAAAAGACCTACACTAATATGTATTTTCACTAAAAAATAAATCCAAAGAGGATTTTTGCTTTTATGAAAAAAAATAGAAAAGTAAAAATCATGGTGTTTGTTCTGCAGCAATAAAGGCAGTGCACACCCCGAGTGGTGAGAGCGGCCCTACCAAGCTGCCTCCCCAGGAAACCCACTCAGCATCTCAGCATTCAGCCACCAGAGCTTTTTGAACTGTGTGTGTGAGCATCTGGACTTTATCTAAATTAATTTTGTGCATTCCTTGGCCAAATAGGTCCTAAGATTATCTGAAATGCTTAAGAGAGGTTATTTTCTGGGTTTGGGAAGGCTCAAAAATTCTTCCACATAAATTAGCAGTAATTGCTTCTTTACACAGTTTTGGCTTACAAAATGTTTCATAGGAATACTCTACTTTCAGATAGCAGGGGAAAGCTATACTAGGAAAAACAAAAAGTAGGCTTCCCTGACCCAGTCTTCAAAAAAACTGTGATTGTGGCATTTGCAACAAAGGTCTCCTAACAGTAAAATGAAGAAAGGCAATCCTACATCTCACCTATAACTGGAAGGCACTACTGCTTTATAGCTCTTAGGACTGAATTTAACATTGAAGATATACTGATATTTGCATATGCATTTCTAATTTCTTGATTTGGGTGTATCAATTAAAAGCAAAGTATCAACAATGACATGGTCAAACCTTCATTGACAACAAATGATAGCTTTTATTGTCTCTCTACTATTTGGGAAAGCTAGGCAAAGTTTCCTTCCAATTAAGGTTTCATGTAGCAAAAATAATTACAACTATAGTATTAGCTAATACTTATTGAGTGCACCCTATGCACACTTACTTATCTAAGGGTTTCATGGCCATTAAAATTCAATGGTATAACAAAAAGAAAACTGCTGTCACCTGTCTCTCATCTTAGCTTCTGGAAACTGGGGTGAGCGGAGGGGTGAAAGGAAGGTCCTGAAGATGGAATCTGACCCACAGGAGCAAGAGAATAAAGCAGTCAGAGATGGGTCCCAATATTCAGGCCTCACCACAAACCCCATGTGCCTCAGTACAACCTTTAGGGCTCATCATGATGGACCTTCTCTCCCATGCATAGCTTTGTCCTGGAAGGAGCTCCCAGAGCACTGAGTATTTGTTCCACAAGGGCACTTACCGGAGCCTCTAGCCTCTGTGGACATAAGGTCTGGTCACGGGGTCCTGGTCCCTCCAGCCTGGAGAAGTAGGAAGCCCGGTCAGGGTCTGATAGGACCAAACTAACGCCATTGCAGGCTTCAGGAAGCCCCAGAAACTAGAAGGCCTAAGTTGCAGTGTGCCAGATACTATCAAGTAGTTACATATTGCCTAAAGCAGGTAACCACCTTACTGCCATCCAATCAGGAGAGCCCGAAAGCCTCTCCCTACTTTCCTGCAGATGGGGTCTTCGGGCAAGAGCTATAGATAAGATCCTGTTGTAAAAAGCAAAAGTTAACCTGTTAGTCGCCAAAGAAGACCCTATGCTCACTCTGTAATTGGTTAATTAATTTCAAAGATACCTTAAATATTGTGATTGGATCCTGCGAAAAGTAACGAATGCTCTAAATGACATGTATGGCTAGAGCTGTTGTCAATAATGTTGTGTAATTATGATTGGATTGCTGTGTCTGTGTCCCGGTTTCCTGTAACTCTCCCTTCCCAAAGCCCATAAAAATCCTACCCGCCTTTGTCCTGGCCTCTCATCTCACCTCCACTACCTAGGTGGAAATTCTGTGAGTCCAAGCTTATGCCCGTAATAAACGCCCTTTGCTCTTATATTTGTGACTCGGTCTCCCTGGTGTTCTCTGGTCTCTGAGGATACTGCAATCCAGACATAACATTTGGGGGCTGGTCTGGGATTCCCTCTCCCCAGAACACCTGGGACCCCGACACGTTGGGCTCGACAGCCGGCTAAATTGGTGAGTGCACTCGTTTCTTTTGGGCCCTCTGTCTCTCTGTCTTAACCTTTTTTCGGACTGGTGCTTGTTTTTCTGAGGTTTAATTTCTTTTTTGTTTCCTTTTTTGGTTCATTGTCTGATTCGGTCTGGTTTTGTTGTGCGCTAGGTCTCAAAAAGGCCTCAAAGTAGCCAGGCGGATGCACTGCGAACACTCGAGGCAGTGGGTTCCAGGAGACGTCTTGGACTCATGGGGAAGAGACAGCGGGTTTGAGTCCCGCGGCACCACTCTGGGAATTAACGGTGTTTCGTGAACGAGATCCCAGGAAACTCTGAGACATTACTCTGTGGCCTTAGAGGCATTCCATTTAGACACAGGAAACTCTGAGGTATTTCTCTGTGGCCTCGGAGGCATTTTGTCCATACCCAGGGAGCTCCACTGGTGGCAGCAAGGGAACTCCATTGTGTATATGTTCTGTACTTCTGTTTTGGTTGTTTGACTGCTCTGTTTGCTTAACTTTGACTGATGAGGACAATCTAAGGGGAAAACCTCCCATTTTTCATGGGACTTTGGGGCACTAACCTTACATACTTTACTTTAGAGAGTCCCCAGAGACCTTCATACTCTCTTCGTTCTTTCCTCCATTGGCCAGGGGGACTAATTCCTGTGTTTGGTGTTTTAATCTTGCTTCTTATTCTATTTTTCTCTAGCCAGACTCACAACATGAGACAAACTGCATCCATTCCTTTGGATCTGGTCCTGATTCACTTTGAAGAAGTAAAAACTCGAGCTCACAATATGTCTATAAATGTTAAAAAAGGAAAAATGACCACCTTTTGTGCCTCTGAATTGCCTACCTTTGGAGTAGGATGGCCACCAGAGGGTACTTTTCCCCTTCCCCTTGTAGAGGCAATAGAGGAAAAAAAATCTTCCAATGAGTGGGGGGCCATCCCGACCAGGTACCATACATTGCCACTTGGAAGGATTTAGTAATCAACCATCCACCTTGGTAAAGACTTTTCTCCTCCCCTTAACTTCTCTAGCTCCTCCAGTTTTTCCACAGGTCTTGGTGACACGACCGTCAGAGAAAGAAGCCCCAAGTCGAAAACAGGAGCCAGAGTCGACTCCAACCCCAGCTTTAACTTCACCTTCGGCTCCCCTTTACCGAGTTTTACAACAAGGCACAAAGGAGAATCTTATCTTTCCTCCTCTACCCTATCCGCTTCCTCCTGCGCCAGCTCCCGATCCCCTTCCACCCCTCTCCCCTGAGCAGCCCTTACCATCCCCACTCTCTCCTAGGGAGGGACCTGCCCACAGAACACAGAGCTGAAGAGGGGCCACCCCAGAGGTAGACTCCACTGTGCTCCCCTTGCGAGCTGCTGGGCCAATGGATGAGGCAGGAAATCAGCCTCACCACTACTGGCCCTTCGCCTCCTCTGATTTTTACAATTGGAAGTTACAAAACCCTCCTTCCTCTGAAAGCCCTAAGGGCCTTATTGGATTACTAGAAACTGTACTCTTTACTCACCAACCCACTTGGGATGATTGTCAGCAATTGTTACAGGTTTTGTTTATGACCGAGGAGCGAGAATGAATCCTGATGGAAGCACAAAAACTCGTTCCTGGCCCAACTGGAGTGCCCACCATAAACCCTGCTATCATTGATGCTAGATTTCCCCTTGTTCGCCCTTATTGGGACTATAACATGGGAGAAGGTAAGGAGCGCCTTATAGTCTACCACCAGGTTCTATTGGCAGGTCTCAAAGGGCCCCTAGAAGGCCTACTAATTTGACTAGGGTGTATGATTTAAAGCAGGGAGAAAATGAGAGCCCAGCTGCCTTCCTAGAACGGGTGACAGAAACTTTTAGACAGTTCACCCCATTTGATCCTGAACAGGCAGAACACAGGTCAACCGTGGCTATGGCTTTCATTAATCAGGCAGGACCATATATTAAGAAAAAGCTACAAAAGGTTGAATGCCTCAGAGAAAAGAGTCTCCAGGACTTAGTAGAAATAGCTGAGAAAGTATACAATAGGGACAGTGCCGAGGAAAAACAAATAAAGGCAGAAAACAGGCAGAATAAAAATTTAGCCAGAGTGTTATTAGCTATGACGGCAGATTCAAAGGACTGCCGCCAACAATTAGAAGAAATCGCAGACCCAGAACACTGTAAGTTGTCATCAAATAAAGATTGGTGCTTCTTCGGTAAAAAAGGACACACGGCCACTAGATGCTACAAAAATAAAAACCGATGTGCAGGGTACAAACAGGAAGGGCACTGGGCTAAAGACTGTCCAAAAAAGAATTAAAAAGTTGAACTTAGGGTGTTGTTTGCTGCGGAAGACTCTGACTAGAGGGGACGGGGTTCGGAGCCCCTCCCTGAACCCAGGGTAACCCTTAAAGTGGAGGGGAAACCAACTAATTTCTTGGTGGACACGGGCACAACATTCAGTATTAGTAGAAGCCAACAGACCTATTTCAAGTAGACAGTCCTGGGTTCGAGGGGCTACTGGAACCAAACAATATTCATGGACTACCCAAAGATCAGTTGATCTAGGGGTGGGCCAGGTAACCCACTCATTTATGATTATCCCAGATTGCCCTTACCCCTTGCTGGGGAGAGACCTTTTGTCAAAAATGAGGGCCCAGATTCAATTCGGCCCGCAAGGGGCACAGCTCCTAAATGCAGAAGGAAAATTTATTCAGGTCCTCTCCCTCAGCCTGGCGGATGAATACCTACTATACAAAGAGCCCCTAACTCCAGATGCCCACATTGGCCAGTGGCTCCAAGAGTATCCACAAGCCTGGGCTGAGACTGATGGCCTAGGACTAGCTTGCCATCACCCACCAGTGTTCGTGGAACTCAAGTTGGGAGCAGATCCAGTGGCAGTCAGGCAGTACCCTATGCCACAACAAGCCAAAGAGGGAATCAAACCCCATATCCATCACCTGCTAAAACTAGGTGTTTGGAGAGTCTGCCAGTCTGCCTGGAATACTCCCCTGCTCCCTGTTAAAAAGCCTGGAACAGATGACTGTACACCAGTACAGGACCTCAGGGAGGTTAACAAACGGGTGATAGATATACATCCCATGGTCCCCAATCCTTATACTCTTCTGAGCTCCCTGCCTCCTGAAAAACAATGGTATACAGTCCTTGACCTCAAGGATGCCTTCTTCAGTTTGCCACTGGCTCCCAAGAGTCAGGAATACTTCGCCTTCGAGTGGCATGATCCTGACATTGGCATCAATGGGCAGCTGACTTGGACACGGCTACCTCAGGATTTAAGAACTCCCCTACCATCTTCGATGAAGCACTGCATGAGGACTTGGGTGAGTACCGGAGGGAAAACCCAGATGTAACACTGTTACAATATGTGGATGATCTTTTAATTGCAGCCACCACCAGAGAGAGCTGCCTCTGGGGAACTAAAAGCCTGCTTCAGACGTTGGGCAGGTTGGGATATCGAGCCTCTACTAAAAAGGCTCAAATTTGTAAGTCCCAAGTTACATATTTGGGATACGTCCTCAAGGACGGACAAAGATGGTTGTCCCTGGCTCAAAAGGACACCATTCTCCACATACCTCCACCCAAAAACCCAAGACAGATGAGAGAATTCCTCAGGTCTGCAGGGTTTTGCAGACTGTGGATTCCAGGCTTCGCAGAGATTGCCAAGCCCCTATATGAACTAACCAAGGACAAGAGTGAGTTTCAATAGACCCCCGAACATCAACGGACATTTGAAACTCTCAAAACAGCTCTCTTGTCAGCCCCTGCATTGGGGCTTCCTGACATTACTAAGCCTTTCCACTTATTTGTGGATGAAAGTAAAGGGGTGGCAAAAGGCATGTTATCCCAAAAGCTGGGGCCCTGGAAACGGCCAGTGGCCTACCTGTCCAAATGTTTGGACACGGTAGCAGCTGGATGGACCTCTTGCCTGAGAACTGTAGCTGCAGTGGCATCATTAGTTAAAGATGCTGACAAGCTGACCCTGGGACAGGTCCTGACGGTGACCACCCCCCATGCAATTGAGGGAGTACTAAAACAACCACCTGATCGTTGGCTCAGCAATGCACAAATCTCTCATTACCAGGCATTACTACTCAACCCTGACAGAAATCTTTTCCAGCCCCCCTCCTCGCTCAATCCAGCTACACTCCTGCCCGATCCTGACATGGACTCTCCACTTCACAATTGCACCGAGATCCTGGCCCAGGTACATTGTTTCCGAGAGGACCTAACAGATCTGCCTCTTCAAAACACAGACCACACCTGGTTTACAGATGGAAGCAGCTTCATTTCAAATGGAGAGAGAAAAGCAGGAGCATCTGTGACCACAGATACTGAGGTAATTTGGGCCCAACCCTTGCCTCCAGGGACTTCAGCCCAAAAAGCTGAACTGATAGCCCTAACTAAGGCATTGACTTTTGGAAAGGACTTCAAAGTCAACATCTATACGGACAGCAGGTATGCCTTTGCAACAGCCCACGTACATGGAGCTATATACCAGGAAAGGGGCCTTCTGACCTCAGAAGGAAAGACTATTAAAAACAAACAAGAAATTATAGACCTGCTACAGGCCCTTTGGCTGCCAAAAAGGGTGGCCATCATCCACTGCCCCGGCCACCAAAAAGGAGACCACCCCGTGGCTAAGGGAAACAACTTGGCTGACAAAACAGCTAAAGAGACTGCTTTTAAATCCATTGAGGCCTTACCTATAGTTCTGCCGCTACCTGAAAACCCTAAGTATACTGAGGAAGAAATCCAATAGGCCCAAAAGTGACCTATGAGCCAATTCTACAAAGGATGGTGGAAAGACTCAGATGGAAAACTAATCCTCCCAGAGGCCCTGGCAGAAAAGGTATTATCTAAAATACATTGATCCACACACATGGGAGAACAAAGAATGCAGGATGCAATCCGCCGATCTCAAGTAACAACCAAGGACTTACACTTAAAAATTAACAAAATTGTCCATGCATGCAAAGCGTGTCAACTCACTAATGCCTATTCTAATCCCAAAAATCCAGGACAACACCTACAGGGTAAGAGGCCCGGGGCCTATTGGGAAATTGACTTTACTGAAATAAAACCAGGCAAGTATGGCTATAAATATCTCAGTATTCATAGACACGTTTTCAGGATGGGCTGAAGCCTTCCCCACCAAGAGTGAGACTGCCACTGTCATGGGAAAAAAGTTATTAGAAGAAATTCTGCCAAGGTATGGTTTTCCTCAGCTTATAGGGTCAGACAATGGACCAGCTTTTGTGTCTAAGGTAAGTCAGGGAGTTGCACAGTTTATTGGGGCAGATTGGAAATTACATTGTGCATACAGACCCCAAAGTTCAGGACAAGTAGAAAGAATGAATAGAACTCTAAAAGACACCTTGACTAAATTGACCTTAGAGACTGGTGGAGACTGGGTGGCCCTCCTCCCCTTTGCCCTGTATCGGGTAAGAAACTCCCCCTACCAAATGGGTCTGACTCCCTTTGAAATCTTATATGGAAAACCTGCCCCTATTATCCCTAACCTTCAGGCGGCTGCCCTGATGGACATAGAAGATCTTAACTTGTTATCAGAAATTCAGGCCTTTCAGTGGTTTCATAAACAGGTATGGCCTAAATTACGTGTTCTCTATGAATCAGGTGTGCCCCCAGAGCCTCATCGGTACCAGCCCAGTGACTGGGTCTATGTCAGATGGCACCAGCAAGAAACCCTCGAGCCACGGTTGAAAGGACCTTACACCATCTTACTAACTATTCCAACTGCTTTAAATGTAGATGGAATAGCCACTTGGATCCACTACACCCATGTGAGACCAGCAGACCCCTTCCAGGACCCAGGAGGCTATACCCGTGCGGAGGCCCAGACACCACCGCCCTCGAAGCTAGACCCGGAAAAAGACTCTAGTCAGTGGAAGGCAGAACGTCACCCGACCAATCCACATAAACTCCTACGTTGGAGAACTTGATAAGGTAAGACTCTTCCTTATAACTATCACTATGTTGCTACTTCTCCTCTTTCCTTTTCTAGCACCGTATGTCAATGGGGGGTTTGAACCCTCCGGGGAACAACTCCAAAAGGTTTTAGACAAATATGGGGGGTCACGTGGTGACCCTTGTAAATTCTGTCAAAAAGATCATGTTGCCTTATCCATCCCTTCCCGACTTACCATACCTATCTACCATTGCTATCTAAGCAGGTTTAGATGTCAACTGGGAAAGACCTCTTATTATGCCGCAACTCTCATTGCAGGCAAAGAGGCTGGCTGTATGCATGATAGAGGAAAGCAAGTTTGCTGGAATAGAGTTGTGCCACCTATAGCAAATAAGATAAGTCAAGATGAGAATAATGTCAATAGTCCTTAATTAAAATTAGTTACTAACCAGCTATTTGGGCTTCTGTAAATCGCTTTGCATACACCTTTGTTTATGTCTCTTCCTCTTTCATTTGATGTTTCAATTTATACTTTAGTTTATAATTTGATTTATAATTTTCTGCAGGATCCAAAATCTAACCGACTAACTAATTGACTGACCCAAGATTGGGTCAGTCACAAGACAGAGGGGGGAATGAAAGGACCAAACTAATGACATGGCAGGCTTCAGGAAGCCTCAGAAACTAGAAGGCCTAAGTTTCAGTCTCCCCAAAACTATCAAGTAGTTACATATTGCCCAAAGCAGGTAACCACCTTACAGCCATCCAATCAGGAGAGGCCAAAAGCCTCTCCCTACATTCCTGAGGATGGGGTCACCAAACAAGACCCTAGGCTCGCTCTGTAATTGGTTAATTTCAAAGATAACTTAAATATTGTGATTGCATCCCGCCAAAAGTAACGAATGCTCTAAATGACATGTATGGCTAGAACTGTTGTCAATAATGTTGTGTAATTATGATTGGATTGCTGTGTCTATGTCCCAGTTTCCTGTAACTCCCCCTTCCCAAAGCCCATAAAAATCCTGCCCACCTTTGTCCAGGGCTCTCAGCTCACCTCCACGACCTAGGTGGAAATGCTGGGAGTCGGAGATTAAGCCTGTAATAAACGCCCATTACTCTTGCATACTTGATTCAGTCTCCCTGGTGGTCTCTGGTCTCTGAGGATACTGCAATCTGGACATAACAGGTCCAGTAGGTGGGTGGGGGTTCTGGGGGCCAGATATGCAGAGGCGCGGGCACCCTGGAACCCAAAAGAGGCTGTCAGCACCGGGTCAGGATTCTTTCCTCAGTCCACCCCAGCCTGATCTCTTCATATCCTGTCTTATTACCTGGACCCTCTGGAGAGTGCCTCCCTGGCTCCCTCAAACCACTACTCTCTGAGCCAGACTGGACGGCACCCCAGGCAACAGCTCTTCACCCCCTCACCTGACAGGATGGTGGCCAGGGATGCAGGGTCAGCCACAAACTCTATGACCCCTGAAGCCTCTGAAAGGGAAGAGAAGGAAAGATGAGCAGCAACAGGAAGGGGGAAAGCAGAGGGTCCAGGGACCCTACTATGGTCACCCTGAGGTACAAGAGGGAGCCAAGGACTGATGTAACTGAACTCAGATTGTCACAAACATTATTCCATGTATGACACTCTTCTAGGCCCTGGGGCTCAGAAATGAGTAAGACAAAGCCCCCATCCTCAAGAAGTTATCATCAAGCTATAGAGAGGTAGCAGGCTCAAGCCAAATACAGACATGTTATACAAGTACTGCAACGTGTTGGAACACAGCGCAATTGATTGTGGCTAGGGGATCAGGAAAAGGCTTTAGAAGAGATAATATTTTACTGAAAGAAGGAGAGGGCTTCTAAGAGAGCAAGGAGTTTTCCAGGAGCAGGGACCAGGACGGTTATAGTAAGCAGGAGACTGGGGGAGGTCAGAACCCCTAAACACCACTGTGCCCATCCCGTTGTATACCCATCCAGCCAAAGAGACTGTGTGTTTTCAAACACCCAACATGTACCTGTCCAGGGAGGGGGTCTAGGTCCCTCATTTTGTCCCCCAGGGCTAGGCCTGAGCTCCTCCAAAGGATTCCAGAGTTGAATGCTTCCCACCAATTTTTCTGATTTCTCTGTCTGAGATGTGTCTTCAGGCAGGGGGCCTGCTGACTCTTGGAGGGTACGCTGAACACAGAGCTTCCGCACGAATCTCTGTGGGAAGGGAGGACAAAAAGCTGGGGCTCAGCTTTGGGGGTGCATGTTGGTGTGTGCTGTCTCCTTGTAGCTACTGTTTTCAGCCACCAGGTCTCTCTTACCCTTGGATCTTGGTTCTCCTGGTCCAGGACACAGGGTTTGACTGGGAAGAGGAGGGCGTCTCTGAGAGAGAATGGGAATCTTGCTAAGGGTGGGAGACACACCCTGGAGGAGAGGATCCTTCGTGGCTTGGTGGGTAGCCATGATGGCTACAGCTGAGTCAGGGGAAGAAGGCAACATCGACGATTAAAGGTCAGCCAATTCAGGGAATCGGCCCAGACATCTTCCACCTCTGCCCAAATCATGTGCCCAGAAGACCTGCCGCCGGCAAGGATACTCATCTGGGTGCCACCTATACACCCCCTGAACCTACTCTTTAGCCCCAGGACTCTGAGTTGCCTTTCCTCTCTATGAGCCCAAGCCCTGATTCACTCCAAGATTCCCGTGTCGCACCTTTCCTAGAACCACTCAGGGTCACCCCTACTTGCTTTGCTTTTTCCGCTAATCTAACGGTTTCTGCTGCAGTTATTTCCACAGCTTGTAAAATACTCCAAGCTCCTGATTGGCTCGACCGCAATCCAGCAAATGCGTGACCCCTGACTCAGCGGTCCACCACGCAGGCTTAGAAGGCTGGGCCCAAAGAAGGACTAGTTATCTAATGACTTTCTGGCCAGGAAAAACAGACCTGACTCAATCAGCAAATCCAAGAGTGGAGCATGGCGTGGAACGCAGGGAAAGAGGAAGGCGAGGCCATCCTGAGGCCGGGGCCTGGTTGATGCTCAGTCTCAAAGCTAAAAACAGCGCCGATGTACTCTCACGAGGACATGGGACTGGTGCGGGGAGAACCCTTCCCGCGGAATTGTGGGGAGGAAGGGTTGGTGGTCGTGAGCAGGGCCCATAGAGGATGGTGGGGTCCCCGGACCAGACTCTGCAGAGTCTGACTTCAAGCTTTGGGGACGCAGGTCCAGACCTGATAAGAAACACCCTCTCACGTTGTGCCTGGGATTAGGAACTGCCTCCAAACAGGCGGAGGGTGCTGGACGGATTTGAACCAAGCCCAATACCAAAAATTAAAAGAAACAATCGTTTCTTACTCAAACCTCATGACCTAGTGAGGTGTGTGGTCTCCATTTCACAGAAAAGAAACAAGACTCAGTGTTGGTGGACCTTATTAAAAACAACCGGTCTGGAGGACTGGGAGAAGGGTGTCACCTGCCTGTTACAAGTAGGGCTGTGAAACAGGGAGTCAAAGTACCAGGTTAGAATGGCAGGGGTGATGGGCGATGCTTTCGACCTGGTAGATTTTCCTCCAACTGCAGTGTTTCCTATGACACAAGCCAGGAACTGAGGAGTTACTGAACTCTCTCCATCCCCTTCAATCTACCTTTTAATTATCTTTAGAATGTATTCACTTTCTTCTTCATTACCAACACCCTAATCTACACTAAATCCATTCACCAAATACCAACAAGAGTAATCCTTCCAAAATGCAAACCCTGGACATATTACCACTGTGCATTGAGTTTGTCCCAGTCCACCTCCCCATCCAGTTCCACTCTCCCACATGTTCTCTGCTTTCCAACTCTTTCAGTTCCTCAAATTTGTCATGTCCCTCCTAATCTAATACCTTTTTTGTTTCCACTTTGCCTCTTGTGTCTCCAAATTGGCATTCATTGTTACTTCCTGAACCCCTCTGCTCACGACCTACCCTAATCTAGAAAAGATTCCTTGGTCATGTTCTCTCAGAGAACAGTGTTGTTTCCTCACCGCATGTGTCTCACTTTGTAATTGTATATTCATCAAAGTGAACCAAATGTATTGTGTTTTATTAGACTCCATCTCCCCTGCTATACCTCCATTACGATGGTGACCTTCTATTATTGGTTTACCATCATATTTTCAATCCCTTGCATTATGCCTGGCTTAGAAGGTGCTCAGTATTTGTTGAATGAGCCAATGGACGGATTAATAACTGATCAAAATGAATGCATGGGAAAACAGGGAAGACCTCCAAAAAGAAGTAATATTTGACTTCTTCTTTAAAAGAGAAGATGAGTCACTCAGAACTGTACTTGCAAATGCAAAGAAATATGAAAGACTATGGATTTTCAAAGAATAGTGAGTTCCTAGGGGTAGATAGAACATAGGAAATAGTAGGAAATAAAACTAGAAAGGTGATCTAAGTTGAGGGAAATTGAAAGTCACCTCACTCCACTAATAGGTACCGTTAATGCGCCAGCTCCTAACTACTACATCAGCAGGGATGGCTCTCAAAAAGCATTGTGCCCCTGCTCTGTATAATGCCTTTTGCTAAGCACTTGGGATACAGGAAGGAATGAAGCTGAAGTCTGAAGAATGGGAAGGCACCAGGATGGAGGTTGGCTGCACAGTGGCTTTTTGTAATTTTAAGGTAGTCAGCACAGCGCAAGTTTGGTCCTCAGCTTCACAAACCTGGAAACTTGAGTTTGTCAGGCTCTCCAGAGTAGATGTTGGGACTGACTCACACTAATCAAATTTGTAAGAAAATTGAGTGATTTACCATCAGCAATATACCTTTCAGTGGCTGAAATATTTATATCGGCCCCTCAGGGCACCGCCTTCACAGAATCAAGGTACAAGGGAAACTGATTTTATATCAGAAAAAGGATTAAAAGAGTCAATATTCAGAACATCTGCCACACCTATCAAAGCACACACCTGTTTTCTACACAGTGATCAGAGTGACCTGCCTCCGTTTGTCTTTGCTAGACCTTATGTATGGAGAAGTGCAGGCCACTTCTCTTGTTCTATTCTATCACCCACCTCTTCATTCCCTGTCTGCTCTCTTGTTGCCCTCCTCCACAGACACCACTCCAATGTGCTTGATACAAGTTAACTATGCAGTATGCTTTTAAAATACATAGGGTTGTGTATAAGTTTCCTACTGCCACTGCAACAAATTTCCACAAATTTAGTAACTTAAAATTAAGTACAGATTTATTCTCTTACAGGTATGGAGGTCAAAAAGTCTAAAATCAAGGTGTTGGCATGGTGCCATTCCTTCCGGAGGCTTCAGAGAAGAGTCCGTTTCCTTTCCTTTTCCAGCTTCTAGGGGCTGCCGGCATTCTTTAGCTTATGGTCCCTTCTTCTGTCACTCTGTCATCACATCTACTACACTGTGATCTCCTGCCTCCTCCTTATAAAGACCCTTATGATTACATCAGGCCTGCCCATACAATCCAGGGTAATCTCTGCATCTCAAGGACCTTAAACACATCTGCAAAGACCCTTTTGCCTAATAAAGTTACCATTACAGAGACAAGGGATTAAGACTTGGACATTTTGGGCAGGGAGGGGCTATTACTCAACCTACTATAGGTTGTTTAGTGTATGTTTTCCATTTGCGGGAATGGCATTGCCATATGATGTTGTCTTTACTTTTGTTAGTTGACTCTGTTTCTAGGATCCATCACTACTTCTATATATAATCTAGTTCATTGATTATAACAACTGCATAGGATTCCGTAATAGGCATCTATCATACTTTACTTATCCATTCCCCTCTTCTACAAGCAATGCTAGAGAATTCTTACATGGTTCCCTGTGAGCATGTTTAATAATATCATTGGGACATACATCCAGGAGTGGAATTTTTGGGTCAAGAGGTTTACACAAACTTAACTAAGTATTGACAGATTAGTTTTCTTTTTTTCATGTTGCATTCTTTCTTTTTCTTTTGGTATCATTAACATACAATCACATGAGCATCATTGTGTCTAGTAACTTCCCTCCATTATAAAGTCCACACCACATACCCCATAAGTCACTGTCCATCAGTGCAGTATAATGCTAAGAGTCACTACCTGTCTTCTCTGTGCTATACTGCCTTCCCCATGCCCCCCTCTGTGTTATGTGTGCTAATCGTAATGCCGCGTATTCCCCTTCTCCCTCCCTTCCCACCCATCCTCACCAGTCCCTTTCCCTTTGGAAAGTGTTAGTCCATTCTTGGGTTCTGTGAGTCTGCTGCTTCTTTCCTTCAGTCTTTGCTTTGTTCTTACGCTCCACAGATGAGTGAAATATTTTGGTACATGTCTTTCTCTGCCTGGCTCATTCCACTGAGCATAATACCCTCTAGCTGCAACCATGTTGTTGCAAATGGTAGGATTTGTATTCTTCTTATGGATGAATAATATTCCATTGTGTATATGTATCACTTCATTTCTTCTTTATCCATTCATCTACTGATGGACACTTAGGTTGCTTCCATTTCTTGGCTACTGTAAATAGTGCTGCGATAAACATACGGGTGCATATGTCTTTTTCAAACTGGGCTGCTGCATTCTCAGGGTAAATTCGTAAGAGTGGAATTCCTGGGTCAAATAGTATTTCTATTTTCTGTTTTTTGAGGAACCTCCATTCTGCTTTCCACAATGGTTGAACTGATTTACATTCCCACCAGCAGTGTAGGATGGTTCCCCTTTCTCCACATCCTCACCAACATTTGTTGTTGTTTGTGTTTTGGATGGTTACCATCCTTACTGGTGTGAGATGATATCTCATTGTGGTTTTAATTTGCATTTCCCTGATGATTAGTGATGTGAAGCATCTTTTCATCTGTCTGTTGGCCATCTGAATTTCTTTTTTGGAGAACTGTCTCTTCATATCTTCTGCCCATTTTTTAATTGGGTTATTTGCTTTTTGGGTGTTGAGGTGTGTACGTTCTTTATATATTTTAGATCTTAACCCCTTGTCGGATATGTCATTTACAAATATAGTCTCCCATACTGTAGAATGCCTTTTTGTTTTGTTGATGGTGTCCTTTCCTGTACAGAAACTTGTTATTTTGGTGTAGTCCATGAGTTTATTTTTGCTTTTGTTTTCCTTGCTCAAGGAGATGCGTTCAGGAAGATTTGCTCATGTTTATACCCAGGAAATTTTTGCCTGTGCTGTCTTCTAAGAGTTTTATGGTTTCCTGACTTACATTCAGGTCCTTGATCCATTTCGAGTTTACTTTTGTGTATTGGGTTAAACAATAATCCAGTTTCATTCTCTTACATGTAGCTGTCCAGTTTTGCCAACACTAGCTGTTGAAGAGGCTCTCATCTCCCCATTTTATGTCCATGGCTCCTTTATCATATATTAATTGACCATATAATGCTTGGGTTTACATCAGGGCTTTCTAGTCTGTTCCATTGGTCTATGGGTCTATTCTTGTGACAGTACCAAATTGTCTTGAGTACTGTGGCTTTGGAGTAAAGCTTGAAGATGGGGAGCATAATCCCCCAGCTTTATTCTTCCTTCTCAGTATTTCTTTGGCTATTTGGGGTCTTTTCTGGTTCCATATGAATTTTAGAACAATTTTCTCTAGTTCATTGAAGAATGCTGTTGCTGTTTTGATAGGAATTGCATTGAATCTTTTGGTTGCTTTAGGCAGGATGGCCATTTTGAGAATATTAATTCTTAATTCTTCCTATCCATGAGCACGGGATGTGTTTCCATTTATTGGTATCTTCTTTAATTTCTCTCATGAGTGTCTTGTAGTTTTCAGAGTATAGGTGTTTCATTTACTTGGTTAGGTTTATTCCTAGGTATTTTATTCTTTTTGATGCAACTATGAATGGAATTGTTTTCCTGATTTCTCTCTCTGCTAGGTCATTGTTATTGTATAGGAATCCCACAGACTTCTGCACATTAATTTTGTATCCCACAACTTTGCTGAATTCAGATATTAGATCTAGTAGTTTTGGAGTGGATCCTTTAGGTTTTTTCATGTACAATATCATGTCATGTGAAAACAGGGGCAGTTTGACTTCTTCCTTGAAAATCTGGATGCCTTTTATTTCTTTATGTTGTGTGATTGCCATGGTTAGGACCTCCAGTACTATGTTGGATAGAAGTGGGGAGAGTGGGCATCCTTTTTTTGTTCCTGATGTTAAAGGAAAAGCTTTCAGCTTCTCACTGTTAGGTATAATGTTGGCTGTGGGTTTGTCATATATGGCCTTCATTATGTTGAGGTACTTGCCCTCTATACCCATTTTGTTGAGATTTTTTATCATGAATGGATGTTGAATTTTGTCAAATGCTTCTTCAGCATCTATGGAGATGATCATGTGGTTTTTGTCTTTCTTTTTGTTGATTGGGTAAATGATGTTGATGGATTTTCGAATGTTGTACCATCCTTGCATCCCTGGAATAAATCCTACTTGATCATGATGGATTATCTTTCTGATGTATTTTTGAGTTGGGTTTGCTAATATTTTGTTGAGTATTTTTGCATCTATGTTCATCAGGATTATTGGTCTGTAATTTTTTGTCTTTGTGGTGTCTTTGCCTGGTTTTGGTATTAGAGTGATGCTGGCCTCATAGAATGAGTTTGGAAGTGTTCCCTCTTATTCTACTCCTTGGAAAATTTTAAGGAGGATGGGTATTAGGTCTTCATTAAATGTTTGATAAAATTCAGCAGTGAAGCCATCTGGTACAGGGTTTTGTTCTTAGGTAGGTTTTTGATTACCCTTTCAATTTTGTTGCTGGTAATTGGTCTGTTCAGATTTTCTGTTTCTTTCTGGATCAGCTTTGGAAGGTTGTATTTTTCTAGAAATTTGTCCATTTCTTCTAGCTTATCCAGTTTGTTAGCATATAATTTTTCATAGTATTCTCTAATAATTCTCTGTATTTCTGTGCTGTCTGTAGTGATTTTTCCTTTTCATTTCTGATTCTGTTTATGTGAATAGACTCTCTTTTTTTCTTGATAAGTCTGGCTAGGGGTTTATCTATTTTGTTTATTTTCTCAAAGAACCAGCTTCTGCTTTCATTGATTCTTTCTATTGTTTTAAACTTCTCTATTTTATTTATTTATGCTCTAATCTTTATTATGTCCCTCCTTCTACTGACTTTGGGCCTCATTTGCTCTTCTTTTTCTAGTTTCATTAATTGTGAATTTAGACTGCTCATATGGGATTGTTCTTCTTTTCTGAGGTAGGCCTGTATTTCAATATACTTTCCTCTTACCACGGCCTTTGCTGCATCCCACACATTTTGCAATGTTAAATTATTGTTGTCATTTGTCTCCATATATTGCTTGATTTCTGTTTTTATTTGGTCATTGATCCATTGGTTATTTAGGAGCATGTTGTGAAGCCTCCATGTGTTTGTGGAAGTTTTCATTTTCTTTGCATAATTTAGTTCTACTTTCACACCTTTGTGGTCTGAGAAACTGGTTGGTAGAATTTCAATCTTTTTGAATTTACTGAGGCTCTTTTTGTGGCGTAGTATATGATCTATTCTTTTAATTCTGTTAGTATTTGTTTCACATATGTAGGAGCTCCTGTGTTGGGTGCATAGATATTTATAATGGTTATGTCTCCTTGTTGGACAGACCACTTTATCATTATGTAATGTCATTCTTTGTCTCTTGTGATTTTCTTTGTTTTGAAGTCTATTTTTTCTGATACAAGTACTGCAACTCCTGCTTTTTTCTCCCTATTAGTTGCATGAAATGTCTTTCTCCATCCCTTCACTTTTAGTCTGTGTATGTCTTTGGGTTTAAAGTGTGTCTCTTGTAGGTAGCATAAAGATGGGTCTTGTTTTCTTATTCATTCAGTGACTCTGTCTTTTGATTGGTGCATTCAGACCATTTACATTTAGGGCGATTACCAATAGGTACATACTTATTGGCATTGCAGGCTTTAGATTCGTGGTTACCAAAGGTTCAAGGTTAACTTCCTTACTATCTAAGAGTCTAACTTAACTCACTTAATATTCTATTACAATACAATCTAAAGTTTCTTTTTTTTTCTTCCTCCTCCATTCTTTATATATTAGGTATCATATTCTGTGCTCTTTGTCTATCCCTTGATTGACTTTGGAGATAGTTATTTTAATTTTTGCATTTGCTTAGTAATTAGCTGTTCTACTTTCTTTACTGTGGTTTTATTACCTCTGGTGACAGCTATTAAACCATAGGAACACTTCCATCTATAGCAGTCCCTGCAAAATACACTGTAGAGATGGTATATGGGAGGTAATTCTCTCAGCTTATTCTTATCTAGAAATTGTTTAATTCCTCCTTCAAATTTAAATGATAATCTTGCCAGAGAAAGTGTTCTTGGTTCAAGGCCCTTCTGCTTCATTACATTAAATACATCATGCCACTCTCTTTTGGCCTGTAAGGTTTCTGTTGAGAAGTCTGATGATAGCCTGATGGGGTTTCCTTTGTATGTGATCTTATTTCATTCTCTGGCTGCTTTTAATAGTCTGTCCTTATCCTTGATCTTTGCCATTTTAATCACTGTATGTCTTGATGTTGTCTTCCTTGGGTCCCTTGTGTTGGAAGTTCTATGCATCTCCATAGCCTAAGAGACTCTCTCCTTCCCAAGATTGGGGAATTTTTTACCTCCTCAAGGACACTTTCTATCCCTTTTCCTCTGTCTTCTTCTTCTGGTACCCCTATAATGTGAGTATTGTTCCATTTGGATTGGTCACACAGTTCTCTCAACATTCTTTCATTCTTAGAGATCCTTTTTTTTGTCTGTGTCTCAGCTTCTTTGTATTCCTCTTCTCTAGTTTCTATTTCATTTATCATCTCCTCCACCGTATCCAATCTTCTTTTAATACCATCCATTGTGCTCTTCAATGATTGGATCTTCGACCATATTTCATTCCTGAGTTCTTGAATATCTTTCCGTACCCCCATGAGCATGTTAATGATTTTTATTTTGAACTCCTTTTCAGGGAACGTTGTGAGGTCGATGTCATTTAAATCTTTCTCTGGGGTTGCATTCATAATTTTAATCTGGACCAGGTTCCTTTGGCATATCATATTTGTGTATGGAGCCCTCTAATGCCCAGAAGCTCTACTCTGTGGAGCTGCTCAGGCCTGAAGCAATGTTGGGGTTCACAGGGGAGTGGTATTGGTGCCTGGGGGGAGGAAATAGCAGTTTCCTGCTACCCGGCTGCTATGCCTTTCTCCACTGCCTGAACCAGTGGGCTAAGCACACAGGTATAAGCCTCTATGCTTTGTGTTTGTAGTTGCTGTAGACAGATCTTTCCTCTGGCTGGGTAACACCAGGGTAGGGTTTGCTGGTTTGCAAGCCAGGTGAGGCTGGCCTGGAGAAAGTTACAGTAGGCTGCATATCACAGAGTAGGTCCTTGGAGTTGTGTAGCCAGCCAGGGAGCTGGAGCACCTTAACATTGTCTAAGGAGGAAGATTTCTTTTTCGTCCTTAATTATGAGAGCCTATATGGCAGAGCTCCCAACCTGCTGGGCAGAGTGAACCTGGACAGTTTTGTCTACATGTCCTTTCTCCTGAGCATTAAGCTCTGTGCAATCCTTGCCTCTTTAGCAGCCTCTTGCTAAGGGCTTCTTTGTTAGGAAGTCTCTCACACTGCCCACCTTTCTTTTGTCCCAGAGCAGCTGGATATGGATCCCTGCTTTCCACAAGTGGCTGGAATCTCAGTCTCTCCAGGAGTTCTGCCTGTCTTAGCTTTCCAACCCGTAATCATGAGAGTATCTTGCAAGCACCATGAAATGTAGTTTTGTGCTCCCAAAGCAGATCTCTGGAGTTAGGTTTTCAGCAGTCCTAGGACTCCACTTCCTCCCTGCTTGGTTTCTCTTCCTCCCACCTGTGTGCTGGGGTGGCGGATGGGCTTGGGTCTTGCTGGGCCACAGCTTTGTTACATTACCCTGTTCTGTGAGGTCTGCTCTTCAGGTGTATGCCATCTGGTGCAGTCCTCTTTCCTGTTGTTCTTTCTGGATTAGTTATAATTATATTTTCATATTATATATAGTTTTAGGAGGAAGCCTGTGTCTCACCCCTCACACTGCCATCTTTAATCCCTTCCTTCACCTGTACCTTTTCATCCCCATCTGCAGCAGGGGCCTGAAGGGAATGAGAAAACAAAGTGTTCTGGGAGAAGCTTCTGCAACCAAGAGTGGAATGGAGAGGAAAAAAACGAATTGATTTTTGTCCCATATGTATAAAAGTTCATCAGACCTATCAAGAAAGCAACAATCAATCACGTAAAGTGACATCTGGTCTGTGAGTGGCATTCACCCCCACCTCCCACCACTGCCCTCACCCCCAGCTCTCAGCTTACTTTGATCCTTTTATAATAAAGATACTGGGTTGCATTACAAAGCCCTCATCTGTCAACTTGGCAGAGTAGTCTCCATGTCTAATCAATACTTCCCATTTCCCAAGATCTCTGCCCTGGCTCTGATGGGCTACATTTAGTGGGAGGTGAGAGTCCCACTTTCCCATTACTTTCAAATTTGCTCCCTTTTCTCCATCTTCACTCATGCCTACTTCATTATTACTGACCTACAGTGGTCACCCTACCTGCTCCTTGCTGCCAGAAATGTCTCTTGTCTTAAAATATAAGTCAGTCCAGGCCCTGGCTTAAAACTCTCATTTAATTCCCTTAAACTCCAGGAAGTGTACACAGTCCTTACTTTGGTATACAGGATGCTTTCTGAACTGGCTTTGGCCAATCTCTTCCCACTTCCATGCTATCTTCCAGGCTCACTGTACCGATCCTTCAGAGAACTCAGTAAAAATTAACTGTCACTATTACTAAATCCCCAGGTGACAGTTGTAAGATTGGGCTTCCCCCATTGTCACAGGCAGTGATACAAGGAGGGAATATTTACTACCTGGAAAAACCAGTCAGTGTCAGCCAGACAGTACTGAGGGGGCATCGCCATGCTCTCGCCCACTCCTGACATTTGAGTGAGCACTCAGGAGAGTCTCAGCAGGTGGGGTGAGGGGGATCCAGCACAGGCCCTGGGTGGGGGCTCAGAGGAGAGGGATGATACCTGGGAGGCCAAAGCCTGGCTGGCCTGCCTCCTTGTAGCCCTTTTTGGCCAAAGCCTGGCTGGCCTGCCTCCCTGTAGCCCTTTGTAGCTCAGTTTTGCAGAGCTGGTTTATGCTGTAGGTAAGAAAGTTTCCTGATGCCCCCTTGAGACCACAGTGCAAGGGACTGCGTGGGTGCCATGCCCAGGGCCAGTGGAGGGCTCATGAGCACCAGGTCTCCACGTCTCGGGTTCTCTGACCAACAGTCCCTGAGCACAGGGGGCAGGGGCAAAAAGCAAAGGGGGGTGGAGAGAGAGAGAGATAATGAGTGAGTGTGTAGGGGAGCAGGGACTATTTTTAGAGGGAAAGTCAATAGCTGCAGGCATTATGGGATGGCCATGGAGAGGTCTGAGGGGGAAACATGAAGTGGGCATGGGACACCTGGACAGGAGTTGGAAGAAGATGAGTAGGAGCCTGCACATGGGGGACACAGGTGAGGGAAGGAGAAACCTTGCCTTGTTCAGAATCATATGTTCATGATACTGGAGTTTGGGTAGGGGAATAGCAGAAGGCAGAGAACAGACCAGTGCAGGTGGCATCATGGCTGCCAGACCCTGGAGTGAACCCTCTGAGCCCTGCTGGTGGAGGAGGGTGCTGTCGGGTCCATAGTTGAAACAAGTTGACAGGAATGTCCATATCTGGCACAGATGTGTTTTGGCTTCTCTAGATACCAACACTGACTGCAGGGAGAGCCAGGCTGGCTCTTACGGCCACCTGAAGATCCGAGGAGGAAGCCATGGATCTGACCACGACATGGGGAGAATCGGGGAGAGGTGGCAGAGCCATGCAGACACTGTGGGGCTCTTTCTTCCTCAACACCAGGGACCTGGGTCTGCCCTCCAGCCCTGTCACCTCTGGGCCCTGCAGGATTGGGTTCTCCTCACTGGGTGGGGCCCTAGCTCTTCCTGGGCAGGGGTTCCTTCACGCCCCTAGACACACATCCCATCACCCCTCCTCAGTGGGTCTCAAGGGCCCTGCAGCTAGCTCTGTCCCTCACTCTGCTGAGGGGACTTCTGCAAGGGTAGCAAGTGACACTAATATTTCTGGGTAGTGTTAATGGCAGAAAAAACTTGACACAGAACTTTCCTGGCCTTTCCTGATCTGCACACCCAGGTGTGATTCAGTTTGTTCTCACTCAGCCAGTGGAACCCAAGCTGTTGCCAGAGCGGTCGACAACCTCTGTGAGAACCACAGACTGGCAGCTGTGGACCAGCCTCCCACATCCAGGAACCAGGGCCTGTTCCACGTGGGAGACAGGCTGGTCCACGGGGGAACAGGACACCTCATGCCTTTTCTCTCTCCTGGGCCCCTACGTCTTAGGTCAGGGTGGCGTCTGCTTTTACCTTGGTGCCCGGTGATCAAAGCCCAGCATCCATAAAGCTCATCAACACCCAGGACATGCCTTCTGGGCCCATGTCTGTGGGGCATGAGGTGGCTGCCCCTGTCCTCCCTCAGCCCAGCCCAGGGTCTCATCTCCTCCCTAGGGCCCTTCTCACCTCTGTAGCTCTTACCCTGTCCGAGCACCCACAACATTGTACAATGACGATGGGGCATGTCTGGTACACAGCTCTGGGTCCTCGGAAGGGAAAACTGTCTGCTTCCTTGCAGGGCAGTTCCTGGTGCAGTGATAAGAGTATCTGTTGCCCTGCACCAGTTGTGTACTGGTCACTTTGCAAATGTTTGCTGGGAGAACTCAAGGACAAAGGAGTAGTACCCTGTACCTCAGGAGAGAGTCCTCCAGGGGAAATAACAGCAAACTCCTTTTAGTTTGTAAATATGGCTCTTCCCCAAAAGGGCAAGAAATTCTATCATGTATGTCCTGCCGGAGCCTGCCGGCAGGAGTTGAACACTACCTGAATGGGTGGCGAGGGTTTGTGCCTACAAAGATCACAGGAGGGCAGTCTGTCGGTGCAGAAAGCCAAAATGCTTTATTTCTCTTTGGTATATATGCAGTCTTGTTATGAAACAATCCAATGTATATTGGCATTACAACAAAGACACTACCTTATCATACAGAGTTGTTTTCTTAATCAAGTTCCCCATTCCCAGGACCAAGGAACGGTTACTCTGTTCCCAGACATTCATGTCTCAAAACAACTTGTTCAAGGACAAAAGTTGCAGGATAAACAAGTTGTCTACAATTAATTGTGGAGGAAGTTCACAACATGGCTTCACTTATGTCAAGCAGTAACCAAACACGGCTCCCCACATCTAGAATGGCTGCTGAACTTAAGATGGTTGTGCTGATGCTCTCATGGCTCTCCACATCTCCCCCTTTTTTATGACAAACTCTATTGTCATAATAGAAGACTGTGCCTGTCTTAGGTTGAGAGGCACAAAGGAGATCCTTACCCGTCATCAGACTTCAAACAGCATGGTTTGTGTCCTGTCTTAGGTTGGTATCTCCCTTTGCCAGTCTTACCCGTCTTTGACTAAACAGCCTCTATTCTGGCACTCGGGGAGGGGACACATATAGCTGCAAGCCATGTAAGTCTCTGGCAACTGTAAGCCAGGTTCTTAGAACTCATTTTAAAAAGCATGGAAGAAGGAGGCTAAATCATTCTTTCTCAGACCTCAAGGCTAAATTATTCTTTCCCAGGGAGAGAAAAAGAACACAGAGCAGTCTCTACGTTGATACGGTTCTTTGAACTGTAGTTCAGCTCCGTCCCCTGAAGTCTGGGGTGTGCAGCCAATTTCCTTAGATTTGCTTTGCTTGAGATAACAGGTCTGCAGCCTGAGCTGTTTGCAGACTCAGGCTGACACAAAACAAAAAGTTCCAAATTAACAGCTGCACATTCTTCTGTGAGAACTCCAACATTCCCCCCCTGCCAACTTTTTTTTTGTCAAGTAGTACATAGATATAATAGAGAATATAGCAAGTAGATAGTTTCTAACAGGAGGCTTTTAACAAAGTTTACTTCCCTATATTCTGCAGTATAAAATAAGTCTTTATTGAATTTACGTGAAGTAGAATAAAGATAGAAAATAAATCTAGTGCAATTAGAAGGTAATTGCAGGTGAGCATGTCTATGCCTATAGACTGAGCTTTGATCTGAGCTGGGCAAGGAAAACAAAACATCCACAGGTGCAGAAGATTTCTCTCAAAACTGGGGGGTGAGGTTCTAAGCCTCATGTCTGTTGGCCCTCAATTTCTCACCTGACAGCCTCCCTGTGACTGTACCTGTTGAAAGGATTATGAATACACAGTAATTTTAAGTATGAGGCATGTATAGGTTGTAACAGACTAATAATTAAATTAAGTACATATATTAACAGAACAGGAATACAGATATATAGCAAAAGCAGAAAAATCAGATAAATTAAAACAACGCATTCCTGGAAACTGTTCACATCTCATATGTTCTTTTAACAGCAGATAATCTATAATAGTACAATTCTGAAGCACCACAACTCACACTTCTCTTAGCTCTTGATTGAGTTCAGACAATACAGGAGCAGTCAAATTCATTATTTCACTGTATGCACAGGCCAGTTTAGATATTTCTTTTTGCATTCTAATGATTAGTCCAGCAGGATGAATGCCACTGTAACTGCCTCAGAGGCAGGATCCAAAGCTTCAAGTTGTTGTCATAATCAGATGGCAGAGCTCGGAGAAGTCTTTCATGATTATATTCAGGATAATCTATTAGAGCAGGAAGGATTCATCCTGCACCACAAAACCATCTTCTGTAGTTTACTTAATCTTTAATATTTGTTCTGCTGAAATCCAGCTCTTCACTAGTTCAGGAGCAACCAAACAGTGAGTATAAATGATAAAAGTCTTGTAAATGAGAGTGGCTAAAGATCTGAGGAGAGCTTACCACAAGACAGTTGACATAAAGAAATTTGGATATTTTTGCAACACAAAACATCCAGCAACAAATCTTGGCATCATTCTCTTTGACAGTGCTTTCCAGGTAATTAAGCAAGTGATTATATATCGATAAATAAGCCAAATTAGCCACATACTTTCTCTAATGAAGAGAAAATTCCTCTGACATGTTCTTGGGGCCCTCTGGAAAATACCAGTGTTAACTAGGGGTAAGAAGCACCTTTTTGAATTTGATTTTGGAAAGTTGTCAAAAGAAAGCTTTTAAGGCACTTGCCTAAATAGAATTATAGGTTATTAATACTTATTATTTAACTAGAATGACAATAAAAAGGTTTAAAGGCAAATACAGGTTACTCAGTTGTTAACAAGACTTAGCTTACAGTACTTTTAATATGACGATTTCATTTTCTTAAATACTCAGAGAACTCATTGAGACTTTAAGCATGAGAAACTTCTTTGATAAAAACAATTAGAAAGTTCTTTGCCATCTCCTAACATTAAGAGCAAACTAATTAGTTTAAGAAAACTTTTTAACTGAGAACAAAATTCTAATTTTGCTGTGTACTTGTTATTGAGACTCCTTTGCTTTAATTTCACATAGCATGACTGTATCAACTTCCACAAACTTTCTACAACTTTCTTTTTACATTCAGAGTTCTTCTTTTAAATAAACAGCTGTACTTCAGAAGTTACATTCTTTTACCCTCAACAAAATGAATTTTTACTCTTTATTCCTTCTTTTATTAAACACACATCTTTTCTAGCACGCAGAGATGTCTTCTTTATTATATTAAGTAGTTTTATTTAGGACTTAAAACATTAGTTACTTTAACTTTCAATGAACACTTTTTATCATTTCTGGAAATGTGCCTTACAGCACAATTTTTACTGAGCACAAAACATCTTCATATAACTTAGCAAAACTCTAAGAATTATGGTTACCACAAAAATTCTCAGGCTGTTTGCAGATATACACAGTTATACATTAATATACTATTATTATTATTAAGATATTTATTTGTTACACTTGTTTACACACTTTAGCAATTATGCCAGATTACTTATAAAAACTTTTACATTACACAGATTTATGCTTAAGCATTTTTTCTTGAAAGATTTAACAGATAACATCAACTGAAATGACTTTAGGTAAACAGGCAGCTGATAACTATAGGACATGTCCGTTTCAGTTAAACTTAAATTAGCATTAATGCTTAATATCTTTTATTAGAATCTTCTGGAAGTTTTAGAATGCCCAATATTCACAAGCGCTTGTTTTTAAATTAATTTTATTAATACCTTCAGGAGGTAGAAAAACATTTTTCATTTACACACTTAAACAAACATACAGACTGAGACATAATGGTTACAGTTAGCAATACTTTTCATAAAAGAATATATTCTCAGATAGATAAACTGATACAAAGATTTGAGTTACTAATATTCAATTGCCCTCTTTTTTAGCTTACTTGATTAAAAGTATTTCAGTTTGCAAGAATACATTTTAAGGGTGAGAAGTTCCCATAACTGGGTTAAGGTTTAGATGGTCCCAGACTAAAAGGAGCCGATGAAGGCTCTGTACTGATAGGGACTGTGTTTGTCCAGGGGGCTGGAAATGAAATGCAAGTACAATTCAAGAACAAGTTATTTAACGCCAGGTTGTATTGCAGAAGATAAATTTCTTCTGTTTCAGGGAGTCTAGTTTAAAAACCTTTCAAATTTTTGAAGATAACTCAATAAATAGAACAGATTTTTACTAAAAGAATTTAGAAAACTAGTTCCATATTGTAGTAGTTCACGGGACTTTTGACTATTTTCTTTCCTTGTGGCAAAATATATTTAGCTGCATAACATTATATTGCATACTTCTTTCAGGGGCCAAGCCTCTCTAATCAGAGATTTAAAACTGGTAGCCGACGCTAATCGTCTTCTAAGTGGCGAACGAGTGCTCAAACACCTTTTATGAGATAAAGAGTACAGCATTTAGCCAGGAATAAGAGCAATTTCTTACCTTGCAGTGGTGAGCATCAGGTTCCGTGAAACTGATGAAGTTAGAAGAAAGTTAGGAACGCCCCTTGCCTCACTCAGAGGCCAGGACAGCCTGAAAAAGCAGGCTGGAAGTCAGAGAGACAGAAAGAGAGTCACTTCTCATGGATACCCAGTTGGGCTGTCGGGGTCTCATTCCAGACACGTGGGCCGTTAAGAAGCCGCAGAAATGTAGCCTCAGCCTAGACTCTCGCAGTTACCCACAGCTTTCCTCAGTCCCTTGTATCCAAGGAGATGCCTCTGAAAGGGAATCCTGGCTTCCACTCAGGTGACTTTCCCAGATCCCAAGAGAGATGGGGGATCCACTGAGGGAGATAAAGGGGAATCTGACACTCGAGACTTTGAGATCAGCAGCCGGGCTAGTCCCATTTAAGTGGCTGACGAGCGCCCGATGTTGTGAACCACAGACAGCTACCTTCTATAAGGACAGTGAAAGAAAAGGCAGACTTGGATGCCGATACTCACCTCTGAGGTTATCAGATGAGCCCCTGAAAATGATGCCGGGGTTCTTGTTTGCAGAGCTGAAGAATGAACTTAACAGTCAAGGTAGGAAAGCTAAGGGGAGGCTTTTATTTAGAGATACAGTGAGAGGAGAGACAGCTCCTGGCTCACGCAGGGAGGGGATAAGAGAGCATTGTGCACATAATTCTGACAAATTATAGGGCCGTATAACATTTCTTGAGGAAGTACTTTCTATTGGAATCTTTCTGAAGGAGTTTGAAAATTGAGGGTACAGTAAAAGCAAATTTCTCCCTATCTGCCAATTAAGTTTCTTCTTCAGGGAACCAAGGACAACATTCTTGCACAAAGTGCAAAAATGTTGCTGATTGTCCACTGGTGACTTATACTTCTACCTCTAAGCTTCAGAGTTAAACTATAAGTGGGATTGAGATTTAAACCATGGATAATGTTGTTTACAAAACAACTTGTTCAAGGACAAAAGTTGCAGGATAAACAAGCTCTCTCTACAATATGGAGGAAGTACACAACATGGCTTCACTTATGTCAAGCAGTAACCAAACACACCTCCCCACATCTAGAATGGCTGCTGAACTTAAGATGGTTGTGCTTATGCTCTCATGGCTCTCCACACTGTCCCCTTTATTCTCTGAGGCAGCCCTCCTTAGAAGAAACTGGTCCTGGGGCTCTGTGACTTCAAGCAGGGCTGTCAGGGATGTGAGCATTTGCAAGCACACGGCTGTGTACACTTGACACTGGTAAATTGGTCTCCCCAGGTTGCACTGCATTCACGCAGGGTACAGCTCCACGCAGGGAGGCCTGTCTCCCGAATCAAGTTCCCTGCCTCAAGACACTGTGCCCCAGCTGTGGGCCCTGGGCTGGGCCTCCCTCACAGCCTAATGCCAGGTAAGATGCCCTCCACCCTCCCCAGCCCTGCTGCCCCTAGTGGCCAGCCAGAGTCTAGACCCTGTCTCAGCCAGGATTCAGGGATGAACCCTGTGAAATGGAGCCCAACATACATCAGAGCCCACAGTGGGGACCAGGTCCCAAAACCTGACCTTTTCCAAAACTCGCCTGAGTCCTGCAGAAGAGCCTCCTACAGCAGTCCGTTTGGAACTGAACAAAAACCCCTTTGTTTGAGGGGCATCATGCCATGCCTGAAACAGGGCTGCCTGACAGGAGCCAGTGTTCTGAGGGACTCAGGGGACAAAGTATAGGGAGAGACCTCCACTGTGGAGGGAAAAATGGATCCTGAAGGGGAAAAACTGGCCCCAAAAGGAGGAGCATGTACCACAGGACTCCGGTCCCTTGGGGCAGCTGCACCTTTCAAAACCGATGTGGCCTCTGCCCATCTCTAGAGATTTTTCATTCCTTTCCAGTCAGTACTCTGGGCCAGGTTGTGCAGATCCCTGTGCTGGGCACAGGAGACAGAAACGAGGTGGCTGCATTTCTGCCACAGCAGCTCCAGCTCTGGGGTCTGGACTGGCATTGGTCCCTGGGGTACTGAGGGTAAAATGTCACCTTGATAGTGTGTGGCAAGTGCCCTGCCTAAGCAGAGCAATAGCAAAGGTCAGAGGCTGGCCTGGGGCAGGGCAGGTTCAGAGGCACTGGTTGGCTGGCCTTGCAAGGACACGTGCGGGAGCTCTGGGAGCTGGAGTACCTGGAAGAGGTGTGAAAGGGCAGATGCTGGACACCATGTGCTCCCAAAGAAAAGAGCAGAGGCTGGGGAAGAGGCCCGGTGGGCTGTCCATGCAGGTGACGGAGTGCTGACTCCCAGGCTACCATCAGCTCTGCTAGAGCAGATAGAGGAGGTCGGCACTGGGCCATGGGAGTGCACGGGGACCAGCGTCAGGCTGACCCCGCATGAGAAAGTGAGCTGGCACAGCAGGGCTAAGGACCGCATGGGCCCTGAAGACTGGGTTCTCACCATGAGCAGAGGAGTTGCTGCTCGGGGATGAGACCTGAGGGCCACAGGTCCAGCACTGCCCTGTCCAGCCATGGGTTGAGGCCTGGGACCCATGACCAGTTCAGGTCAAAGCACTCCCCTTTGTGCCACCCCTCGGAGCCCCCCCCAGTCCCTGCCCAGGACCCACATCACTGGGCATCTCTCTTGTAGGACTTGGCTTTCCACTGGGAGAGCTGCGCCTCCAGCCCTGCTCCCAGTTCTGCTCATGGAAGGGACACCAGCATCCTGGTGCCATATTAGGATATCCTCTTCAAACATCACTCTCCCAGAGACAGGGGTTTCACATCCTTGCAATTCCTGGGCCCACTCCTGTCCTGAATGCTCTATCCAGGAAGTGGATTTCAACCTCACCTCTGTTGTGTGGGTTTTACATAACACTTGTTATTTTTTATGCAGGACCACCTGCTGTGCACACACGTCAGTTGGGTTACAGGCCCATCTTCTGGGCAACCCTGTGAAAGCCACCTTTGAAACCTTCTAACAACTAGACTCACAGGTGGATCACAGAGGCCCTCCACGAGCCTGCTCATAGCTTCTCTAGTTTCATGATGCCTAGGCCATATGTCCCCAACTTGGAGGGGGCAGTGTCCTCCTCCTCCCCCTATCTGGTAGTTGCTCCTCCAGAGGCCCAGGCCTGGCACCCTTGCCTCTCTCTCCACCCCCACTGCCAGAGTCCCTCCTCTCGAAAGGATTTCTTCCACCTCAAACCTACACAGAACTCTCCCCTACAGGCAAACCATGTGAAAACATGGTCGGCCCCCACCTTCGACCCACAGAGTGGCCATGTGCTTGCTGCTCCTCAGGGTCAGACATGGAAGTGCTGTCCCCGTGCCCTGCCACCACCAGGCACCCTCCCCTGAGGGCTGGCCACTTCTGCTCCTTCTGCTTCTCCTGGCTCATCTCCATGGTCCTGAACAGAAGCTCTGGGCCCACAAGTCCTGGGACTCTCTTTGGTGCTCAACTCACTCTCAGGTGGGTTCCAGTCATTTTCCTCCATGAGAATCTTAACCTCCCCATACTCAGAAGCTCCACAACTTCCCACATCCCACCTATGACCCACCTGGGATGTGGGCCCACCCTGTGTTTCTCCAGCACCGTGTCCCGGCCTGGCATTCAGGACCCAATCCTCGGATCAACTGACCACTGGGAACG
Source organism: Smutsia gigantea (assembly GCA_032199065.1). NCBI lineage: Eukaryota > Metazoa > Chordata > Mammalia > Pholidota > Manidae > Smutsia > Smutsia gigantea. The sequence goes on from JAVSCE010022418.1 coordinate 566,479, forward strand.
TGCTCCCCTCTAATGAAGCACCAACACTTGAACATCACCCATCCCTTCCTCCCTGGTTTTGATTCTGTCTCCATCTTTACCCAGTGGCCCAGGGCATAGAATCACACTCAACAGCTGGTGCCCGGCAGTGTCCATAAAGGACCCTCACCTCTGTTCCACCTGATCCTGGGGATCCTCACAGCCTCTTCTAGTGAAAGGGTTGAGCACAGAGGGAAGGACTCAGGGCAGGTGGAGAGCTGGGCTGAGAGAGAAGGAGGGTCTAGTAGGGCAAGATTCAGCCAGTGTCAGTCCTGGAAGGGTCACTGGGAGCCAGGGAACTAGGGCTGCAATGGTGGGCACTGAGTGCACGCAGGCAGCCCAGATGGGCTTCCCACTGCGGTCTCAGGGAGCCCCTCATTCCTCTGGCTGTCCTTTGGCCTGGCCCACCAGTGCTGCCTTAGAGGATCGAAGCATCACTTTCCTGTCCAAAGTGAGCTGCATGAGGGTGTTGGCCTTTGTTCCAAAAGTGATTAAAGATATCCCCAGTTTGGGGCTGGGGAGGAAGCATGGGCTAGTATGAGGCCATAATGACAGGCTAAAAGATACTAAATAGTAGCTAGAGAGGTGTGCATGCTCATTTTCCTGCTCCCCACGAACGCTTCTGTTTTGGGCCTATTACCCAAACTCTGGAACTTCCCATAACTTTAATGAAAGATTCTGAGTCCTGTAAGATATGTGTCCTCCCTAGCAGGGAGTACCAGGATCTCTCAACCTGCTCCATCCCTATATAGCCCAAAAGTGACACACACACGCACACCACGCATTCACAAGGAAATGGATGCCTTTCAAAACCCCTGCATGAGAGCTCCCCACTGGCCTCTTTTCTACTGTAAAAGTCTTTGCACATTCACCACCCTTCCTTCCTCCCCACCTACTTTTTCACCTCCCTCTCCAAGAAATTATTCTCCCTCTTGGTGGCCACTCACATTACATCCCTCCATTTTTTCTGCATGGCCACTTTCCTCTGGTGTCCTCACCCTCATTATCCCTTAGTTAAATTGCTACCATAGGTCCTAGTCCCTGTTCATTTTACCCTCAACTACGGGAATTTTTTTTCTTGAAGCACAAATTTGATCATGTCAGACCACCTCTGTTCAAGAATCATCTATAGCCCTCTGATGCTCACAGAAAAGGTATCCAAATCCCTCAGCCTGGCATTAGGAGCCTCTATTACTTGGTCCCCAGGCTCAAATGTGGAGCGTCACCTCCCAGCCCTCCAAAGTTAACCCTATTATCCAGACCTCACTCCACAAGAAGTCTCCTTGATGATGCCTGTTACTCTGTCTTTCCCATTCTTCAAGAACTAGTTCAAATTTCCACATGCTGTGGGAGGCCATCCTTGATTTCTCTCCCTAGTTATTATTGTTTTGTCCTTTATGCTACCATGGCAAGACTCTGTCCCTTCATTTTTGCCCTCACCACCATTTAACCAAGTGCTGGGTTACTGAGTTACTGCTCAGCCTGACTTAACTTCATTTCCCACCCTGTAAGGACTTCAAGGGCAGACTGTGTTCCCTGCAAAGTGGCCTAACTCCCAGGCAGGAGCCAACGAAGCTGCCAAAACCTGGTGGACCCAGTGTGATCTTTCTTCTTTCCCACTTAGGGACACCAGCATGGACTCTGTGCTCCTGACCCGAGGGCCTCCCATGTCCATCAAGTCTCAACAGCTGTGTTTCTGCTTGGCACAGGAAGACACCCTACAGCATGAAGAAGCCATAATTTTGGAACTTGTGTATCAGCTGCTCCGTGAAGTGGTATATAGCCTCCCAATTCCCCTCTACGTTGCGGGAGCTGAAAACAAAGGAGACAGAGGAGTGGGGCACATCCATCAGGGGGCAGAGGTTCTGCCTCCCAGTCTTCCAGCAGGCTCTTTACCAAGCTACGCCCTGTCCACAGAGGTGAAGCTGGTCATACACCCTCAGCAACATCTGTGGGTCCCCTGGTGGTGACTCTATAATCGTGTGAGTGGAAGCAGGGCAACAAACCAGACACCTGTCCTCAGGGATTAGGGACTTTTGGTGGCAAATCAGGATGCTTGGTCATGGGTAGGTACGGCTATTAGGCAAGGATTGAGAGAGGATGTGCTGGCTGGAAAACGTTCTGATTCTCATTATGTTGGCTCTCCTAGTCTGCACTGCCCCTTGGAATATCTATTCCCAACCGCCTGCTCCACTCCTGCCCTTTACAGGTATATGAGGGGCACTACATCAACTCATACAGGTGTTCCTCTCTTTTCAAAAGTTCACCTTATGGCACTCAGCTTTTATGAAAGATCTACACTAATACCTATTTTCACTAAAAAATAAATCCAAAGAGGATTTTTGCTTTTATGAAAAAAAGGGAAAAGTAAAAATCATGGTGTGTGTTCTGCAGCAATAAAGGCAGTGCACACCCCGAGTGGTGAGAGCGGCCACACCAAGCTGCTTCCCCAGGAAACACAGCGTCTCAGCATTCAGCCACCAGAGCTTTTTGAACTGTGTGTGTGAGCATCTGGACTTTAACTAAATTAATTTTGTGCATTCCTTGGCGAAATAGGTCCTAAGGTATCTGAAAAGCTTAAGAGAGGCTTTTTTCTGGGTTTGGGAAGGCTCAAAAATTCTTCCACATAAAGTAGCAGCAATTGCTTCTTTACACAGTTTCGGCTTACAAAAGGTTTTATGGGAATACTCTACTTTCAGATAGCAGGGGAAAGCTATACTGGGAAAAACAAAAAGTAGGCTTCCCTGACCAAGTCTTCAAAAAAACTGTGATTGTGGCATTTGTAACAAAGGTCTCCTAACAGTAGAATGAAGAAAGACAATCTACATCTCACCTATAACTAGAAGGCACTACTGCATTATAGCTCTTAGGACTGAATTTAACATTGAAGATATATTGATATTTGCATATGAATTTCTAATTTCTTAATTTGGGTGTATCAATTAAAAGCAAAGTATCAACAATGACATGGTCACACCTTCACTGACAACAAATGATAGTTTTTATTGTCTCTCTACTATTTGGAAAAGCTAGGCAAAGTTTCCTTCGAATTAAGGTTTCAGGTAGCAAAAATAATTACAACTATAGTATTAGCTAATACTTATTGGGTGCACCCTATGCACACTTACTTATCTAAGTGTTTCATGGCCATTAAAATTCAATGGTATAACAAAAAGAAAACTGCTGCCACCTATATCTCTTCTTACCTTTTGGAAACTCTGGTGAACGGAGGGGTGAAAGGAAGGTCCTGAAGATGGAATCTGACCCATAGAAGCAAGAGAATAAAGCAGTCAGAGATGGTTCCCAATCTTCAGGCCTCACCACAAACCCCATCTGCCTCAGTACAACCTTCATGGGTCATCATGATGGACCTTCTCTCCCAAGGCCCAGCTTTGTTCTGGAAGGAGCTCCCAGAGCACTATTTGCTCCACAAGGGCACTTACCGGAGCCTCTAGCCTCTGTGGACATAAGATCTGGTCACGGGGTCCTGGTCCCTCCAGCCTGGAGAAGCAGGAAGACCGGGCAGGGTCCAGTCGGTGGGTGGGGGTTCTGGGGGCTGAATATGCAGAGGCCCAGGCACCCTGTAACACCAAAAGAGGCTATCAGCACCGGGTCAGGATTCTCTCAGTCCACCCCAGCCTGATCTCCTCATATCCTGTCTTATTACATGGACCCTCCGGAGAGTGCCTCCCTGGCTCCCTCGAACCACTACTCTCTGAGCCAGACTGGGTGGCGCCCCAGGCAACAGCTCTTCACCCCCTCAGGTGACAGGATGGTGGCCAGGGCTGCAGGGTCAGCCACAAACTCTATGACCCCTGAAGCCTCTGAAAGGGAAGAGAAGGAAAGATGAGCAGCAACAGGAAGGGGGAAAGCAGAGGGGCCAGGGGCCCTACTGTGGTCACCTTGAGGTAGAAGAGTGAGCCAAGGACTCATATAACTGAACTCAGTTTGTCACAAACTTTATTCCATGTACGACACTCTTCTAGGCCCTGGGGCTCAGAAATGAGTAAGACAAAACCCCATCCTCACGAAGTTATCATCAAGCTATAGAGAGGTAGCAGGCTCAAGCCAAATACAGACATGTTATACTAGTACTGCAACCTGTTGGAACACAGAGCAATTGTTTGTGGCTGGGGGATCACGAAAAGCCGTTAGAAGAGATAACATTTTACTGAAAGAAGGAGAGGGCTTCTAAGAGAGCAAAGAGTTTTCCAGGAGCAGGGACCAGGACGGTTATAGTAAACAGGAGATTGGGGGAGGGCAGACCCCTAAACACCACTGTGCCCATCCCGTTGTATACCCATCCAGCCAAAGAGACTGTGTGTTTTCAAACACCCAACCATTTACCTGTCCAGGGAGGGGGCCGAGGTCCCTCATTTTGTCCCACAGGGCTAGGCCTGAGCTCCTCCAAAGGATTCCGGAGTTGAATGCTTCCCACCAATTTCTCTGATTTCTCTAAGATGTGGCTTTGGGCAGTGGGCCTGCTGAGTCTTGGAGGGGACGCTGAACACTGAGCTTCTGCACCAATCTCTCTGGGAAGGGAGGACAAAACCTGGCGCTCAGCTTGGGGGTGCATGTTGGTGTGTGCTGTCTCCTTGTAGCTACTGTCTTCAGCCACCAGGTCACTCTTACCCTTGGATCTTGGTTCTCCTGGTCCAGGACACAGGCTTTGACTGTGGGAAGGAGGGTGTCTGTGAGAGAGAACGGGAATCTTGCTAGGGGTGGGAGACACACCCTGAAGGAGAGGATCCTTCGTGGCTTGGTGGGTAGCCATGATGGCTACAGCTGAGTCTGGGGAAGAAGACAAAATCCAGGACTACAGGTCAGCCAATTTGGGGAATCGGCCATGACATCACTGATACTCCCACCTCCGCCCACATCATGTGCCCAGAAGACCTGCCGCCAGCAAGGCCGCTCATCTGGGTGCCACCTATAGACACCCTGAACCTACTCTTTTGCCCCAGAACTCTGAGTTGCCTTTCCTCTCTATGAGCCCAAGCCCTGATTCACTTCAAGATTCCTGTATCGCACCTTTCCCGGAACCACTCAGGGTCGTCCTACTTGCTTCGCTTTTTCCGTTAATCTAACAGTTTCTGCGACAGTTACTTCCACAATTCGTAAAATACACCAAGCTCCTGATTGGCTGATCCGCACTCTAGCGGATGGCTCACACCTGACACAGCAGCCCACCCCGCAGGCTTAGAAGGCGAGGCCCAAACTAGGACTAGTTATCTAACGACTTTCTGGCCAGGAAAAACAGACCTGACTCAATCAGCCAATCGAAGAGCGGAGCACGGCGTGGAAAGAGGAAAAGAGGAAGGAGGGGCCATCCTGAGGCCGGGGCCAGGGTGGCGCTCAGTCTCAGAGCTAAAACCAGCACCGCGGTACTCTCACGATGTGTCGGGACTGGTGCGGGAAGAACCCTTCCCGTGGGATTGTGGGAAGGGTTGGTGGTTGTGAGCATGGCCCATAGAGGATGGCGGGTTCCCAGAACCCGGCGCTGCAGAGTCTGACGTCAAGCTTTGGGGACGCGGGTCCAGACCTGTATAGGAAACACCCTCTCACGTTGTGCCTGGGATTAGGAACTGCCTCCAAACAGGCTGAGGGGGCTGGACGGAATTGAACCCAGCCTAACAATACCAAAAATTAAAAGAAACAATTGTTTCTTACTCGATCCTCATGACCTAGTGAGGTGTGTGGTCCCCGTTTCACAGAAAAGAAACAAGACTCAGTGTTGGTGGACCTTATTAAAAACAACCGGTCTGGAGGACTGGAAGAAGGGTGTCACCTGCCTGTTACAAGTAGGGCTGTGAAACATGGAGTCAAAATACCAGGTTAGAATGGCAGGGGTAATGGGCGATGCTTTCAATCTGGTAAATTCTCCCCCAACTGCAGTGTTTTCTATGACACAAGCCAGGAACTGAGGAGTTACTGAACTCCGCTCTCCCTCCCCTTCAATCTTCCTTTTAATTATCTTTAGAATGTATTCAACTTCTTCTTCTTCATTACCACCACCCTAATCTACACTAAATCCATTCACCAAATACCAACAAGAATAATCCTTCCAAAATGCAAACCCTGGTCATGTTACCACTGTGCATTGAGTTTTTCCCACTTCAACTCCCCGTCCAGTTCCACTCTCCCACTTGTTCTCTGCTTTCTAACTCTTTCAGTTCCTCAAATTTGTCATGTTCCTCCTAATCTAATACCTTTTTTGCTTCCACTTTGCCTCTTGTGTCTCCAAATTGGCATTCATTGTTACTTCCTGAACCCCTCTGCTCACGACCCACCCTAATCTAGAAAAGATTCCTTGGTTATGTTCTCTCAGAGAACAGTGTTGTTTCCTCACAGCATGTGTCTCATTTTGTAATTGTATATTCGTCAATGTGAACAAAATGTATTGTGTTTATTAAACTCCATCTCCCCTGGTATACCTCCATTACGGTGGTGACCTTCTATTTCTGGTTTACCATCATATTTTCAATGCCTTGCATTATGCCTGGCTTAGAAGGTGCCCAGTATTTCTTGAATGAGCCAATGGATGGATGAATAATTGATCAAAATGAATGCATGGGGAAACAGGGAAGACCTCCAAAAGGATGTACTTCTTTAAAAGAGAAGACAAGTCACTCAGAACAGTACTTGCAAATGCAAAGAAATATGAAAGACTACAGAGTGTTCAGAGAATAGTGAGTTCCTAGGGGTAGAGAGAACATAGGAAATAGTAGGAAATGAAACGAGAAAGGTGATCTGAGTTGAGGGAAAGGGAAAATCGCCTCACTCCACTAATAGGTACCGTAAATGCGCCAGCCCGTAACTACTACATCAGCAGTGATGGCTCCCAACAAGCATTGTGCCCCTGCTATGTGTAAGGCCTTTTGCTAAGCACTTGGGATACAGGAAGGAATGAAGCTGAAGTCTGAAGAATGGGAAGGCACCAGGATGGAGGTTGGCTGCACAGTGGCTTTTGGTAATTTTAAGGTAGTCAGCACAGTGCAAGTTTGGTCCTCAGCTTCACAAACCTGGAAACTTGAGTTTGTCAGGCTCTCCAGAGTAGATGTTGGGACTGACACACACTAATCAAATTTGTAAGAAAATTGAGTGATTTACCATCAGCAATATACCTTTCAGTGGCTGAAATATTTATATCAGCCCCTCAGGGCACCGCCTTCACAGAATCAAGGTACAAGGGAAACTGATTTTATATCAGAAAAAGGATTAAAAGAGTCAATATTCAGAACATCTGCCACACCTATCAAAGCACACACCTGTTTTCTACACAGTGATCAGAGTGACCTGCCTCCGTTTGTCTTTGCTAGACCTTATGTATGGAGAAGTGCAGGCCACTTCTCTTGTTCTATTCTATCACCCACCTCTTCATTCCCTGTCTGCTCTCTTATTCCCCTCCTCCATAGACACCATTTCAATGTGCTTGATACAAGTTAACTATGCAGTATGCTTATAAAATACATAGGGTTGTGTATTAGTTTTCTACTGCCACTGCAACAAATTTCCACAAATTTAGTAACTTAAAAAACTACAGATTTATTCTCTTACAGGTATAGAGGTCAAGAAGCCTAAAATCAAGGTGTTGGCATGGCGCCATTCCTTCTGGAGGCTTCAGAGAAGAGTCTGTTTCCTTTCCTTTCCAGCTTCTAGGGGCTGCCGGCATTCTTTAGCTTATGATCCCTTCTTCAGTCACTCTCATCTCTTGCTTCTGTCATCACATCTACTACACTGTGATCTCCTGCCTCCTCCATATAAAGACCCTTATGATTACATCAGGCCCACCCATATAACCAGGGTAATCTCCGCATCTCAAGGACCTTAAACACATTTGCAAAGACCCTTTTGCCTAACAAGGTTACCATTACAGAGACAAGGGATTAAGACTTGGACATTTTGGGCAGGGAGGGGCCATTATTCAACCTACTATAGGTTGTTTAGTGTATGTGTTTTCCATTTGCAGGAATGGCATTGCCATATGATGTTGTTTTTACTTTTGTTAGTTGACTCTGTTTCTAGGATCCATCACTACTTCTATATATAATCTAGTTCATTGATTATAACAACTGCATAGGATTCCATAATAGGCATCTATTATACTACTTATCCATTCCCCTCTTCTAGAAGCAATGCTAGAGAATTATCTTCTTACATGGTTCCCTGTGAGCCTGTTCAATAATATCTTTGGGACATATATCCAGGAGTGGAATTTCTGGGTCACGAGATTTACACAAACTTAACTAAGTATTGACAGAATAGTTTTCTTTTTTTCATGTTGCATTCTTTCTTTTTTCTTTTTCCTTCATCAACTGCCAACCCATCGTGGACATATAGCCCAGTCAGCCTTGCTCTCTGTCCTATGCAATCACTGATCTGCTTTCAGTCTCTATAAATTTTCCTTTTCTGGACATTTCATACAAATAAAATCATAGAATATATAGCATTTGCATCTGGCTTCTCTCACCATGTTTTTGAGGTTAATGCATATTGTAGCATGTATCAGTATTACACTCGTTGTTTTTGCTGAATACTATAGCATTAGGTGGACACAGTTATGTTGTTTATCCATCAGCAGCTGATGAACATAGCTGTGGGCTTTTGTAGATGCCCTTCATCAGGTTGAGGACGTTCCCTTTTATTCTAGCTTCAGAGTTTTTATCATGAATGGGCTGGAATTTGCCAGTTTTTCTGCATGTATTGAGATGATCATGTGGGTTTTGTCCTTTATCCTATTAATATGGTGAATTATATTAATTGGTTTTAGGATGTTAAACCAACTGTGAATTCCTGGATAAATCCTAATTGGCAATGATGTATAATCCTTATCTGTTGCTGGATTTAGTTTGCTAGTATTTCTGTTGATGATTTTTGCATTGATATAATAAGGGATATTGACCTGTACTTTTCTTGTAGTGTCTTTGTCTAGGTTTGGTATTGGGGTAATATTGGCCTTATGGAATGAATTAGGTGTTCTCTCCTCTATTCTCTTAAGTTATTTGTCAAGCATTGGTATTATTTCTTCTTTAAATATTTAATACAATTCATCAGTAAAGCGATATGGGACAGGCTCTTCCAGTGGGAAGATTTTTGAATACTAATTCATTTTTTTACTTCATCTATTCAGGTTTTCTATTTCTTTTAAGTTGGTTTTGGTGATTTGTGTCTTTCTAGAGATTTTTCCATTCCATTAAAATTGTCTAATTTATTGGTATAATGTTCTTCATAACATACCCTTGTAAATTTTAATGCTTGTAGAGTAGACATTATTATTGTATCCTTTTTCATTCCAGATATTGGTAGTTTGCGTCCTCTCTCTATTTCCTGTCACTGCCTCTCTTTTCTTGGTAAATCTACCTAAAAGTTTGACCTTTCCAAATAACCAACCTTTGGTTCACTGATTTTCTGTATTGTATTTCTCATTTTTTTCCCATTGACCTCTACTCTAATCTTTATTTCCCCTTTTCTGCTTGCCTGGGTTTAGTTTGTTCCTCTTTTAATTTTTTACTTTTTTAAGGTAGAAGCTTAGGTTATTGATATGAGACTTCTCTTCTGACATAGGTGTCTTCCTCAAAGAACTTTTTAGATGCATCTTAAAGAGGGAGAGTGAGTAATGAAGCTCCAGGGAGCTGGGGACTAATCTGTACTCATGGGGGAACTAGCAGCAGTCAGTTATCTGGGCCCCTGGCTCTCCTGCCACTTTTATGGGCTGGGGAAAGAGGAAGATAAAGGGTGGGCACCAAGGGCTTGTAAACCCTTGTTAGCCAGGAACCAGCCTGGTGTTTCCTCAGGTTTGGGAGAACTTGATCCTCAACTATATACTTGCATGCACACATATTCCTACCCACTCTCTCTCTCAGGCAAACAAATAAGCCTTACTTCTAGAATCACAGGATTCTATAGAGTATAAAGGATCACATGGATCTGTTATTTCCATCTCCAATCTGAAGCATGAGCTCCACACAGAATTTCCTATAAGTATCCATTCTGCCTCTGTTAGAATTTCTTCTGAACTCCCTTCCATCAACTGTTGAAGAACTGCTTTAAAGCTCATTTGCCACCATCCTGTCTAAAGTCCTCATATTCTATTACCCATGTGACCATTCCCACAACCACCTAAACAAGCTTTAGTACTTCTAACCTTAGAAACAAAACAAAACCAAAAGAAGCAAAAATAAAAACTCCCTTGACTCCACATCCATTAAGCCTACTGCTCCATTTGCTCAACCTCCTTCCCAGCAAAACCTCTCCATGAAATTATATATGGTAGTCCCTTACACTTTCTCACTTGCCATCTCTCCTCATCTTACTCCAGCTAGCCAAAAGGTCTCTTGTCAATGTTATCAACCACTTCCAAAACCAGTGTTGCAAAAACCAAAGGTAACTTTTCTGTCTTCTTCTTGAATTTTCAGTGGCATTCAACACAACTGACATCTCTACCCTCCGTGTAGCACTCTCTGCCGGAGTCAAGCTCCAGCGAGTACAGGAGTCTCTGAAGGATGGACGGTGTCAGTGACTGATGGAATGAGGACACAGACACTAGCAAAAGCTCAGCCTGGACTTTAATTAAAAGTAGAAGCTTGTTTATATACTCTTAGATTACATAAAGTACAGTTATTAATCATTTAATTGACCTATTGCAGGGCTACATGTGTTTGGAAAATGAGATTAAATCATTTTGGCATGTCTTAGTGGTCTACTTGTTTCTTAGTAAGCTTTGTTCCTAAAGGTTAGGTAGGTGTCAGCTTCTTGGTTTTTTTTACAGATGACTAAAGTTTACTACTCTATTGTTTTTATGTAGGGTTCTTATTCTTTCATAGCTATACTCCCATTCTTCATCTCTGGTAGCAAAGAAAGAGGCTCTCTCCAAAAGGACATGATGACCTTCAGGCAGGCAGGGATAAATTTCACGGAGTGTGCCTCAGACCCATTTTCAGTAAGACTTACAATGGAGATTTTTCTGATCTGAAGTCGGGCAGTGCCCTGTTATTATTTTTATAATTTGTCAAGCTGTTCTCTGGCAGGTTAGCCAGAAGGAACCACCTGTTCTTTGAACCCACCTATTTCCTTATTCATTAAATATGCCATCTGGAGGCCACGTAGGGGTGGGGAGGGGGAACTGGAACCCACTCAAACAATCTCCATTTATTATAGCTTGATACTTGTTTCCAGTATCTTCTCCGCATTCCCCTCCTATTATTCTTTAATAAAATGTTGAAATAGGTAAAAGTAATAAATATCAGAGTTTCTAATAGAAAGCTGTTTAAATCTTGATGTAAAATAAAGATGGAAAGTAGAGTTTAGTGCAGTAGGAAAGCAAGTGTAGACTCAGATCCGTGCCTATAAACTGGGTATAGATCCAAATGAGACAAGGGCAACGAAACAGCCATGGGCATAGACTTCTCTCAAAACTGGGGCAGTTAGGTTCTGAGGCTCACCTCTGTTGACCCCCTATTGTTCACCTGATGGACCCCCTGCGACTGTGCCTGTCTTAGGTTGTTCCTCCCTTGGGGAATCTTACCCGTCTCTGGCTAACCAGGCATCTTCGGGGCCATACAGGGTGATGTGCAGTTGGTAAGTGAGAGAGAAGCCATGTTCTTTGAAAAAGGTTAGCTCTTCTTCTTTGCAGATTTATGCCCTGTGGCTTTTATGCCCAGCAATTGTCTCGAGGTATCTTTACCACCTGGAAGAATTAGGGGGGTATTGCCCCTGGCATTTCTCCCAGGATATATTAAATTTGGTTTTCCAATTTAGGTGTGAAAGTGACCAAAAACAACATTTCCAAATACCATGATAATAAGGAGAGATAGCAGGGATGTTCCTTTCAGAAGTCCACATTTGCACTGCGGTTCCTTCTTACTGGGCATCTGGGCTGTGCCATCAGACAGGCGGATTGGACTGGCTCCCGACAACTCTCATCTCTTGTTTTTTGTGATACAAAAATTTCTTGATTTTCTTCCTTGATCAATGGTTGCTGCTCCTATTTCCCTGGCTGAATCATTCTCAGCTTGACCTAGAAATGCTGGAGTGCTCCAGAGCTCATCCTAGGACCTCCTCTGATTTCACATTTCTTAGATTATATATGGCAATCTTATAACTCCAAATGTTAGCCCTGACCTCTACCTAAAACTTCAAAATAATATATACAGCTGGATACTTGACATTCCACTTGATGTCTAGTAAGCACCTTAAGCAATTTAGTCAAAATGCAACTAATGCAACCAGCCAAACTAACAAAAATCAAATCCTTAATTTTTACCCTTCTAATGTACATTTCCACCAATCATGTTGATTTCACTGAATGATACCACCATCTGCCCATATGTTCAAGTGAAAATCTAAGCCCTTGAACCTTCTCTTTCTTTTCCAGTCTTTATCTAATGCAGCAGCAAGTCCTACAACTTTACTTTCAAAACATATCTCAAATCTCTACTCTTTTTCTCTCCACAATCTTAATTTAAAAATGCCATTATATTTCACCTGGAGCACTATAATAGCTCTTAATAGTAATACCTGATTTCACTCTTGTCCCTCTGTAATGAGTTCTCTGTAGAGTAGCCAAAGTAACCTTTCAAAGCTTTTCTGCTTAAAACTCTTCTACATCACTGGGAATCAAATATAAAACTCCTTATAGCATGGTCTAAAAGTAACTACAGACTCCCTGATCGCCCTTCTCACCCATCACTCACTGAGCTTCAGCCATGCAGTCTTCTTTCTGTCCCCAGTTATCTCAGTCTCATTTTTCCCCCGAGACCTCTGCCCTAGATCCTTCCTCTGCCTGGAATGTCCTTCCTGCTGAGTGAGGATGGTGAGCTTCTCATCATTTAATCACAGTTCAAACAACACCTACTCAGAGAGGTCCTCCATGACAACTCAATCTAAAGAACCAGACAGTATTTACCATGTCATTCTATCGCAATTCTCTGCAGAGAACTGGTCACTATTTGATACTTCATTATTCAGTTATTTATTTGTTCTTTTTATTGCTGATTTCACCACACAATTTTGTGAGCCCTGAGAGAAGGGGCCTTGACTGTATCATTCATGGAATTCCCCAGTATGCAAAACAAAACCTGACTTAGTGTTGATTATGTCAAATAAAGGGTAGGTCAGGAAGCTCTTACTCTCAGACGCACCAGCTGATATGACAGTAAAATGTTAGCTTTTTGAAGAATTAGACACTCAATGATTCGATGTTTGGAGAAATTTTATCAATTTTGACTCTGTTTCCCATCCTAATGTGTTTTCTACTGTGTCCTCTGGGAAACTCCCAAGTGAGGCAAACAGGGATGGACTCTGTTTATCTGCTTGACTGGTTCAGCCTTGTCCATAATGCTCAGCATTAGGATTTTCTTAGCCTATTATTACCGAATTTTTTAAATTGTGGTAAATTACACATAACATAAAATTAACCATCTTAACCATTTTTAAGTGTACAGTTTAATAGTGTTAAGTAAATTTACATTATTTTACAATCAGACTCCAGAACTCTTCATCTTGCAAAATAGAAAGTCTATACCCATTAAACAACAACTCCCCACTCTGCCTTTCTTGACCCAGCCCCTTGCAAGCACCTTCTACTTTCTGTCTCAAGTATTCGACTACTTAAGGCACCTCACAAGTGGAATCATACAGTATTTCTCTTTTTGTGACTAACTTATTTTACTAAGCATGGTTTCCTCGAGTTCCATCCATGTTGCAGCGTGCATAAGGATTCCATTTCTCTTTAAGGCTGGAAACTGTTTTTATTAGCGATATTTAGCCTTGCGCTCCTGTAAAAGCCACAAATCACAGAATCTCCTCCTTATAAAGCCTAAAAGTAGACCACTTCATTTTTCCTTGACACTTCAAGGTCAGTTTTATTTCCATCGAAGCACCATGTCCTGAGTGGGCTTCAAATGTCTTCAATTCACTGAATATGGTTGCTCTATTCTCTGACTGAACATTCCACAATCTCCTTATTCCTGAACATCTATTAGCTCTCTCCCCATCCTTTGCAGTGATGTATTTCCTCCAAGCTCCTGGGGCCATAGGGGTGGATGTTCAGCATGAGTTTCTGCTCAGAGAACAAGAGCACCCTGCTGAGGGGACTTTAATAGCAGGAAGCCTCTCTGAGACACTACCCCTTTACTAGAACCAACCCCCTTCTGCTCTGTAGGTGTTCCAGAACCATGTTCGTAGGAAAGATACCCTGAAGGCTTAGCTCAGGTCTCATGTATTAATCTTTGGCAGTTAACTGCGTCAAGAGGATGGGTAAATGGATGCCCCATCTTGATTTCCTGAATACCCCAAGACATTCTGACAGTTCCAGTTGTCCATGTGGATGGGATAATTGACACTTTTTTAAAGGAGATATGGACTGCTGTAGAAGGACACTAGACAGCATGCTGTCGAGGCAAAACAAAACAAAATCCAGCACACTGTGAATAGTAAATGGAACATATTTACAAAGCGATCTCACAGTGGGGATTTTTTGACCACGTTGTTTCTTCTGAGAATAACTAAGACTGAGTCATCATCAGAAAAGTTAATTAACCTAACCTGAAAAAGGAAAAAGACAATACATCTCATGGAGCATCTGGCTTCAAGGATAATTAGTAGGAAATTTCCCTTAATATCTTAACTATCAAATATCTTAGTGTAGTTTTTCCCTCACCCTGCCTGTGTGTATGGGCCATTCATTATAAACTGAAAATACTTCGCAAACACTTTTTAGAGCTTCTTCATCTCCTCTTCCTGCAGGCTATAGATGAAGGGATTCAATATGGGAATGATCACACTCAACCTGTAAAGGTATGATAGATATCCAGGAGGAAGAGTTGTCCCGGGAAGAGGTACATGGGCCTGTGAAAGTGGGAATCAGAGCTGATCACCAGCAGTGTCATCAGATTCCCTATCAGGGTAGGAAGCAAGCCCCAAGGAACAGAACAAAGAGCAGAGCCTGGAAGTGGGGGTCATCCCAGGAGGATGAACTCAGTAACGGTTCTGTGGTTCCTCATAGGGATAATCTTCCCTTGGAACAAAGTTTTAAAAAACTTCATTTTATGGCTTTTTCCTCTGGGCCTAAATCCTTTCTCTATATACATTATTTCTTAACTCTGTAATCTAGGTTCAAGTTCTGAACAACCTTCACTAACTCAGTAACATCTTTGATTTCCTTATATTCTACACCCTCAACCCTAGACCAATTTGATGCCATCAGGCCTTTTAAAAAGTATTTAGATGGGAAATAGGTCAGAGCATTTGCTGATGCAGGGAGAAATTGCTAATGTAGGGAGTGAAGGGAATGATTGAAGGGGTGAATTCATTGCAAAGGGGACTGTCAATGCGATCCAGAGAACGAGTGGAATTTAGGTTGGGGGTAGGGTTGCTTTGTCCACTGTAAGAGGAAGGAAAGCAGAGTGTGGGGAGAAATACAGGAAAGACAGGAGTTTTGGTATAGGGAAGAGAAGAAAAAGAAAAGGATTTCTCTATTTATTGCCTTTAAGTTGTCAATGAACTGCAAGGTAAAGTCATCTGTGGGGACGTGCAGAAGGGAGACTGGCGTTGGAGATAATTACTTTGGATTACCTGCACTGGTGAAGTCTCTTCAGTATTTTTGGTTACAAATTTGAGTGCAATAATATATTCTGTGTGATTTTTCTCCTGTTTGGTATATGTGGAGAGTATGTACGTAGTTGCATTTATGTGAAACTTGTGAAATAATAGAAGGAAAGATGGCTTATGGAGATAAATCTCCCAGGTGATTAAATGAATGAATCTGGTTTAAGATATGAAGTAAGGATGAGTAGTATAAAAATGAAAATGTGGTAGACCCAAAGGGTCAGCATTCTCAATGCATGTGAAGAACGTCTGGCTTGGGGACACTACATTAAATGAATTAGAAAGGTGACTGTGGTAGGAGAAAAGTGTTTGAGGTTTCTGAATGTGGTGGCTTAGTAAAACATCCCTGGACAGAGGGACACAGGAAACTGGAGAGCTGGGTTTTAATCAAGTAATTTAACTAAGGTCATAAGGATTTTTTCTGTTTATTTTTTCCTCTTCTCCTGGAAAAGAAGTCACATGATGTTTAAAATGTAAAAATGTATTAAAGTTTTAAAACTTTAAACGTAGAGCTAATGGAAGGTAGACCAGAGATACCCTGAGTGTTCTACTATAGGAAGGAACCTGTCTTCAATGGTCATGCTTTCTTCTTCCTCTGTACAGATCCATAATTAAACCCTATTTATTAGTGTTATATTCAGACTTCACTGCTTTCTATGTTCTCATGACAGTTTTAGCTAATTTGTGCTAACCTAGAATATTGGTTCATACTCCAGAAATTGCCCAAGTCAGAACATATTAGTAAACAGAGAAATAAAAACCAGATCAAGGAGGGAGATGGAGATGGGTAGGGGAAGGGTGGGAAAACAAATTAAAAATGGCAATTACAGTAAATGCTTACTTATTATTTAAATGTAACTGCATTAAATTTTCCAATCAAAAGACATAGAATCACTCATTTTGTCATGAGAGACAAAGAAGGTCATTGTATAAAGATAAAGGGGTCAACTGATTAAGAGGATATAGCAATTGTAAATAAATATTTTGAAGCAACAAAATATTTAAAGAAAGTATTAGCAAAACTGAAAGCAATACAATAGGAGACTTTAATATCCCACATTCAACAATAGATAGATCATCCAGACAGAAAATCAATACGGGAACATTGGATTAGAACTATACTTGAGACCAAATGGACCTAACAGATATACACAGAGCATTCCATTCAACAGTAGCAGAATACTTATTCTCTGAAGCACACATGGAACATTCCTCAGGGTATATATGTTAGGTCATAAAACAAGTCTCAATAAATTTGTTTTTAAAATCGTATCAAATTTTCTGACCACAAGAAATGAAATAGAAACCACTAAAAGGAGGAAAACTGGAAAGTTCACAAGTATGTAGAAATTAAACAATGCATTCCTGAACAATTAATGGGTCCTCCTATACAAGATCCCTGGAATCATGCTAATTCACCTGCATTAGAAAGAAGAATAAAGAAACTAGAGGTTAAAAAGAATAAAGAAACTAGTGCTCTAGACAAACTTCTAAATTTTTCCCTGAAAATGCTTTTCTCTTGCTGCTGATCCTGTTCTGTATAACACATCTCACTAGTGGGCAGAGTTGGGGATGGTTATAATGGCAGAATAAACAACTCTTGGAGCCCATAGGGATGAAGTGTTGGAATAGTAGAGCTAGAGCCATAGGTGGCTAAAATTTGTTCTGCATACCATCATCACTTTATCCAGCATAGCCTGAATAGTTCTCAGATGTAGTTTTCTGATTATTCTGTTTCTCAGGAAATACCTGTATTTTGCTCCAAGGATGAGGCAAGAAGATCAAGGCATAGAGAATGAAAATGGGCTTGAGAAAAGACATGAAAATCCTATTTCTACTATGTACTCAGTGTGTAAATCTGGGGAAGGTTTTAATAACACTTTTTTTCTTATTTTCCAAAACTTATAATGGGGATGATAATATTCTTTGTAAATTGTGAGAAATTAGTTAATAACTTATGAATAATGGTCAGTACTAATTAAACATATCTTCAGTCTTATTTTTCTTACTTGTTCACCACTCTGAATATAATTGCTCTGTATCTCTACAAAGATTGAAGTAAATAAGGGAATAGAGACATAAGAAGCAGGTAAGGAACAAGTGTAGGGGTAATGGTCTGCTCTGTGAGCCAATCACTTAAAGGTAGATAATTGGAGGACTCAGAGGAATAGTGCCCTAGCCAGCAAATGAAATATGCAGAGGGACGGAATTAAGAAAAGCTAGCAACACTGACAGACATCCAGGAGAATTCAAGATGATACCTTGCTTCTGTCTTGTATAGATGAAGAGAGCAGCCAGGTTTTCTGCCTTGATGGGCCGTTAGGACCTTAAGAAACCATCACATAACTAGCCAGATCTGAGGACAATCTTTTTTCTTTTTCTTTCTGGGAATATTTATGAAAGACGGGACCATATTAATTGAAGTTCCAGGAATCCCCTCAGTCAAAATATTCAGAAACATTTCTGAACTTGGACTGCATGTACTCTGAAGAGAGTAACATATATCAAGAAGTTATAGTTCTCACCAGGTAATTATTTGACCACCCAATCTCATGTCTCATTCCCATTCACATATTATATATATATAATTCCAGACCATTCTAAGTACCTGAGAGTACTATCAGAACAAGGGAGTCTCAGTTCTAGTCAACCAGAGGTTGCCTGTGGGTTGGCAGCTGAGCTGGATCCAGGAGATAGTTGGGATGGTGCCATGTGTTCCTTGAAGACACAGTCTGAGGACAAGCTTTCAACTTAGTTTTTTGTTGCTGTTGTTTCTGCTTGTTTTGTTTTGGTTGAAACTTTGTATAATCTTAACTCCTAAATTCATGACATTCTTTCATTATTGGTCTCTGCAATGTACTCTTTTATTTACTTTTATGTTCATTGCACCGGCCAATTTCCTTTCATTTGGGCATGCCCTTGTACATTACTGGTTTATACAATTTATGTAAATGAATTACCCCATTTTGTACATTTTCTGCTCAGCACTGTGGTTTTCAAATTGAGCAATACAGTAATGATGCATCTAGTCTATTGTTTCTAAACATAGTGCCCCACAGTGTGAATGCACCAATGCTTTTTACCTTGCTGTTTCTCTGACACCCATAATATAATTCCAAGTTTCCAATTCCATCCTCCACAAGCAATGCCAAATGAAATTCTTCTGTGTATGCCTCACATACCATCTGTAATGTGTATGTGTGCATGGAAAGAAAGAGAGAAAAAGGGAGACAGAAAAAAGAGACAGGGAGAGATGGAAGGAGAAATAGGGTGAGGTGAATAGAGAGAGACACAACGCTAGTATAGTTTATGCAGATATTTGACCACTGTTAATCTCCACAATGAGTGTAACTGTTTACTCTTTCATTATTACCAATTTCTTGTGTATCTATCCAGATATTCCAGAACTTAGAAACATATGACATCTATATATATATTCCATATATATATATGTATTCATATTCTATATATATACAGAATGAATATATTTATATATATTCTAATTTCACTAATACACACACTTCTGTACTCTCTTTCTCTGAAAACCTGAGGGGTTATGAGTAGAGCACCAACATCTGCTTTCTCTCTCATACTCCTGATTAATTATCTCATCTTCCCTTGTTGTTAAATACATTTCCCTCTTGTTTTGATAATAAGACATGAGCATATTTTTTAAAATAAATTCAGTTTTTCCTTTTGATTTTATGAGAAAAGGTTTCAAAAGACAGTGTTCTAAGCATGGATTTGTTTTTGTTTTTTAACACCTCAAGGTTGTAACTATTTTATACCAAAACTGAGAAGATGTCATAATTATTTCATAATAAAGCATAAAACCTCCTTCTTTTGCTTATTAATAAAATATTATTAGGATAAAGATTCTATGGACAAATTTGGAGGCTCCTGATATCTTCATGATATTGAGAATTACAATACTTGAATATGGACTATTCTTTAATTTACTTAGGGTTTCTTTATTTTAATGATTTTTATGACTAATTTTTAAGAGTAGTTTAAGGCTCACAGAAAAATTGATAGGAAGGTACAGAGATTTCCCATATACCACTCACCCTCCACACATGTATAGCCTCCCTAGTTATCAACATACACCATCAGAGTCATACATTTGTTACAACTGATGAACCTATGTTGATTCATTAACCAGAGTCCATGGTTTATCATAAGTTTTACTTTTGGTGCTGTACATTCTATGGATTTGGAAAAATGTATAATGACATGTATCCATCATTATAGTATCATACAGAGTAATTTCATTACCCTAAAAATCCTCTGAATTCCAATTTATCTTTCCCTCACCCCCACTCCTGGTAATCAGTGTTCTTTATACTGTCTCCACAGTTTTGCCAGAATATCATACAGTAGGAATCAAAATATGCAGCCTTTTCAGATTGGCTTCATTCACTTAGTAATATGAATTTAGTTTCCTTCATATCTTTTCATGACTTGATAGCTTCTTTTTAGCACTGAGTAATATTCCCTTGTTTGCATTTTTTATTATTGTTATTTTATTATTATTACCACAGTTTATTCATTCCCCTGCTGAAGGACATCTTGATTAGTTCCATGTTTGGGTATTAATAAAGCTGCTATAAACATCCAAGAGCAGGTTTTTGTGCAGACATAGGTTTTTATCTCCTTTGAGTAAAAAGCAAGGAGTGTGTGATCACTGGATCAAATGTTAAGAGCAATCTTAGTTTTGTAAGAAAGATCAAAGTGTCTTCCAAGGTGAGTATATCATTTTGCATTCCTACCAGCAGTGAAAGAGAGCTCCTGTTGCTCTACATCTTTACCAGCATTTGGTGGTGTCAGTATTCCATATTTGGGCCACTCAAAAGGGTGTGCAGTAGTATCTCATTGTGGAGCACTTTTTTATATACTTATTTGCTATTTGCATCTTATTTGACAGTGTCTATAAGGTATTTAGCCCATTTTTTAATCAGGTTGATTAAGTTAATTTATTGTTGAGTTGTAAGTGTTCTTTGTATATTTTTGGTTAACAGTCCTTTATCTTATGTGCATTTTGCAAATATTTTCTCCCAGTCTGTGACTTTCCTCATTCTCTCAACATTGTTCACAGAGCAGAAGCTTTTAATTTCAACAAAATGCAACTTTCCAATTCTTTCTTTCATGAATCTTGTCTTTGGTGTTTTACCTAAAAAATCATTGCCATACCCAAGGTCATCTAGGTTTTTCTTATGTTTACTTCTAGGACCCTTATTGTTTGTATCTTACATTTAGGTCAGTGATCTATTTTGAATTAATTTTTGTGATGCGTGTAAGGTCTGTGTCTAGATTCATTTTTTTCATGTGGATGTCCAGTTGGTCCAGCACCATTTGTTGAAAAGACTTTGCTCCATTGTATTATTTTTGCTCCTTTGTTAAAGATCAGTAACTATATTTATGTGGGTCTATTTCTGGGCTCTCTGTTCTGTTCCACTGATTTTTGTCTACTCTTTCACCAATACTGCTTTGATTACTGTAGCTTTAGTGTAAGTCTGCAGTCAGGTAGTATCATTCCTCCAACTTTGTTCTTCTCCTTCAGTGTGTTTTGGTTCTTCTGGGGATTTTTCATTTCCATGTCAACTTTAGAATCAGTTTATCAGTATCTACAAAATAACTTGCTGATATTTTTATTGGGTTTGCTTTGAATCTATAGATCAAGTTAGCAAGTACTTATATCTTAACAGTACTGAGTCTCCTTATCCATGAACATGGAATATCTCTCCATTTATTTAGTTATTCTTGATTTTGTTTATCAGAGGTTTGAAATTTTCCTCATACAAATATTGTACATTATTTTGTTAGAGTTATACCTAACTTTTTTTGTGCTAATATAAATGGTATTGTGTTTTTAATTTCAAATTCTAATTGGTCATTGCTGATTCATAAGAAAGCAATTGACTTTTGTATATTAATCTTGTATCCTACAACTTTGCTATAAATGCCTATTAGTTTCAGGAGGGTTTTTTGGTCAGTTCTTTTGGATTTTCAACATAGATAATCATGTAATCTGAACAAAGACAGTTCTAGTTCTTCCTCCCTAATATGTATACTTTTTGTGTCTTTTTCCTGTCTTACTGAATTAGCTACAACTTCCAGCATGATATTGAAAAGGAATGGTGAAGGGGACATCTTTGCCTTGTACTTGATCTTAGTAGGAAAAATTTAAGGCTCTCAGTATTATGATGCTAGCTGTATTTTTAACTTATCAGAGTCTACTCATAACTAGTATTATGTTACTTCATATAATGCTGAAGCCATACAACACTAACTTCCATTTCCCACATCTGTCTTAATGTGTCACTATTGTCATACATTTTAATTCTACATATACTATAAACTAAACACATTATATTTGCTTTTAATAGTCAACTATGTTTTAAGAAGATTAATATATGCCTTTTATATTTACCTACATGTTTGCCACGTGGGAAAATTTGTGTAGATACAAATTCCTATGTTATCATTTGCCTCCAGCTTTTAAGAAATTACTGTTAACACTCATGCTGTTAGTTCCCCTTCCATTGTATTTTTAATTTCAGATACTGCATTCATTTTCCAAAAGTTCTGTTGCAGCCCTTGCCATGTTGTCCATTTCTTTCATCATAGTCCTGTTTCTGTCATTACAGACTGGCATGCATTTTCTTACATGCATTCATCTGGTGTTAAGTGGGTTCAAAGAATCAAATGTGCTCTTTTTTTCTGACTTCTTTTATTCAGCATATTTTCACCCATGATTTTGTGTGTACAATTGTTTCTCCTTTCCTATCATTAAGTAGTATTACATTGAATAGTCATACCATAATTTATCCACTTACCTTTAGATTGACATTTGCGTTATGTCCAGTTTGAGGCAAATAGGAATCTGCTATGAATGTTTATTAACAAATCATTTTGGTGACTAGGTTTTTCAATTACAGAATTTCAAACTTAATTTTTCATAGTTTCTACTTCTCTGTTGAAAATACCTACTTGTTAAGTCTTGATATTTCCCTTTAATTATTTGAATGTAATTTCATTTAATTCTTTGAATAGAAGCTTTAAGATTATGTGATGTTTTTGTTTATTTATCTTTTTGTTCAGTGACTTGCCTGGACTAATTCTGTAAGTGTGAAACTGATACATTTGATCAGTTTTAAAAGTTCTTTTATTCCTAAATCTGACTTCCTAAATGTTCCCAGATTATCAAAGGCTGAGATATTCACTGCTATCAGACCTACCTAACTAGAAATACTAAAGGAAGTTCTTTGGACTAGAAGGAAATGATAGAACATGTCAACTCAAATCCACATAAAGAAATACAGAATTCAAATAAAAGTAATTACATAGGTAATTATAAATGGCAATATAAAGTATATTTACCTTTTGGTTTTAATAAAGACTAATTTAAAAGGCAGTTGCATAAAACTGTAATTATAAAGTTGTGTTGTTGATCTTGTCACATAAAAAGATGAAATAATTATGACAATAATAAAACAAAGAGAATGTGAGGGAATGGAGCAATATATTGGAGCAAGGATATGGCACCAGATAGAATAATCAAATACATGGGATAAAATGAAGAGTATTAAAATGGTAAATATGTTGGTTACTATAAAAGACTCTATAATTGTATTTCCTCCTTTCTTAACTTCTTTAGAAAACATGATTGTATAAAGCAATAATTGTAACATTGCATTTTTTGGACTCATAACAAATATAGTCATTACATAATAAGCACAAAGGAAAGGGAGGGAACTAGCCGTATTGGAGCAAAGCCTGTATAATTTTGCTAGAATTTAGTATTATTGTGAAAATAGTTGTAAGTTAAGATGTATATTGTAATTCCTAGATCAGTGTTTCTCAACCTCGGTACTATTGACATTTTTTTGTTGGATAATCCCTTTACCGTGGAACAGCTGTACTGGGCATTGTAGCATGTTTAGCCACATCCCTTGCTTTACCCAAAAGATAACAGTAACACTCCTTTAACTGAAACAAACGAGATGATCTCCAGACATTGTTAAACGTTACCCTAGGAGAAGAATCATTCCCTTTTGGAACCACTATCCTAGAGCAATAACTAAGAAAATGTCAAAAAATAAGTTAGAAAAATCAGCAAAATAAAGTGGAACATTAGAAAATATCTGCCTATTAAAAAAGAAGATGGTAAAGGAGGAACAGAGGGACAAAAAAGCCATGAGATATAGACAACAAATAGTGAAACAGCAGACTTAAGTCTCACCACACTGAAAGATATACTAAATTCAAATTGATTAAACAGTGCAATCAAAAGTCAGATATGGCCAGACTGGAAGAAAATATAAGGTCCACTACACACTGTGTACAAGAGAAACACTTCAGATTAAAGGACACAAATAAATTGAAAGTTAAAAGATGGGGATAAAAATATACCATGCAAACAGTAACCATATGAGGACCAGAAAGAAGTCATGATACATGCTACCACACAGATGAACCTCAAAAATATATACTAAGCAAAAAAAAATCCATATGCAAAAGACCACATAAATAGCTTCATTTAAATGGAATGTCCAGAAAAGACAAACCTGAGTCTGGGGGTGCCTGAGTCTGAGGGCAACATGAGTAACTGCAAACAAGTACAAGGGATCTCTGGGGATTACAGAAACATTCTAAACTTGGATTGTAGTGATGATTGTACAACTCTGTACATGTACTAAAAAATCATGAATTTGCACTAAAATAGTCAATTTTATGATTTGTAAATTATACTTCAATAAAGCTGTTAATAAAAGATAAACAAGTGATGTGTCAAGAGCCTTGCCTTATGATATTTCAGAATAATCAATGTAAAATTATAACAGAAAATGACAAATAAATAATTGACTCAGAAAAGAAACCTCAAATAACAGGTCACAGAACTTAATGTATTATATATATTGTTTCTATTCTAGCTAGGACAGAAAGTAATAGCTGATAAATATTGTTGTCTGAGTGGCTTTAAAGTCATAAAATAATATATTTAGACACCCATATTATGCCAAAATATAAATTCCAAATGATTAAAAATTAAATAAAAATGGCACAAACTAAGAAAGATTAAGAGAGAATATGTACACTGAATAGAGTATTTCTTAATCAAAACAGGAGATCTACATGCTATCAGGGAAAAGGCAGGCATACTTGATTATGTAAATATTTAAATTCTTATGTGGCAAAATAAAACAAAATAGTCAAGTAATAGATCTGGATCATTTGCAACATAGATTACATAGATTACTGTTAATATTGCTAATGGACAAGAAAAAGACAAACATGAGAAATATGCAAAATATATACATAAGCAAATTACAAGAAAGCAAATCCAAACAGTTAACAAATACATGAAAACAGTGACATGGGTCATAAGGAAAAAACAGAATAAGCTAAAAGGAGACACTACTTTGTACTTATCAGAAGGCCAAAAGTTTTAAATGATCTGTTACATGATATCTGAAGGGTATTTAGGGGAAAACTATACTTACTATTACTTAGATAGGTGAACTTTCTATAAAGCAATCTAGCAACATATATTCAAATTAAAATACATATCCACTTTGATTTGAGAACCCCATTCCTGAGAATCACCCCCATTTAGATAAAAACATCCGAACTTAAGGATTTGTATACAGGTATGTTTATGGAAACATTATTCATTCTGTCAAATGTCTGGAAGCAAAGGTAATGCCCATATAAAACACAGTTGTATATATTATGGCACATCCTTACTATGATTCCATTAGGATATAATGTGAAAGATTTATAACAAACTATTTGACCTTTATTAATATACCCATGGTATTGTTGAGTGAGGGAAGCAAGATAACACCTGCAGATTAAACGGGAATTTTTAAAAGACAGAATAGTCATGTAAATGTAAAAATGAATATATATATATATGAACACTTACATGTAATTATATGAATAGGGAGAATGTTATGAAGGAAAATATATTCAGTTAATAATTCATGGGTTCCTGGAGAGTGTGGTGATGTGGTTGGAGGAAGAAGAGAAATTGGGGAAGGTTTAGTTAAGAAAAAAATAAGACTGGACCACCATGAATCACCATACATAAAATGATCTTATGCATTTTCATGAAATTACATATGTGCATTTATGTGTACAAAGATTTAAAAACTAATTTTTAAATATCAAGTCCATATTCCTTGGTTGAATATATTTAAAATCATTTTCCACAAATTATCTCGATTTTTTTATATAAGAATCAATGGACTGTTGTTATTTTAAATACAAACCTCCTCATACATTTTCTGATTCTTCATTTCACCCCAAGTCATGCTCATTTTGAATCCTGGAAACTAACAGAACAATAAGAAAGGATGGGCATGAAAAAATCATGTGCTTTTTCCATCAAGGGAGGAAGAACTTGGGTGAGGAATAAGCAGTGGGTAGTTTTTGAGTGATTTAGGGGTTTGATACTCTGAGTTCTCAAATCATCCCAGGTATTGCTGTCCCATTCTTGATCAAGTCCCTAATTTTACATATGTAGTCCAATATGATAGTTAATTCTCAAAGAGTAGTAATTCAGCAAGCGAGAGAATCAACCTCTGAGTTTGGCATTAGGTTATCTCTGAGCTATAAACCATAAGGTCAGAATTCCCAGATTTGAACTTGTCTTTCTTGAAACTATCCTTGAGTCTTGATACTTTAATCCATACCACACTGGATGACAGCAGCAACTTCTTAATCACTATAGCTTCATTCTCAGTGGGTGCATGATTTTAGGTGATCACAGGTAGTCAGTGTACATTTGCCACTGACTGCCATGATGTCCGTATTCCCATCAGAGAGCATAAGTAGATTTGCTGTCTTTTGCACCTCCCTGTTTATTAATCAATAAAAAATTCCCACACATTTCACTGGGAGGACACAGTTCACTTCTTACTGCTAATTTCAGTACCATTTTGGATTCTTTGGTTCCAACCAACATAATTTGAATTTGGTTTGCATTAGTAAAAAAAAAAAAAAGGATGCTTTGCAAAGGATACAAGGCTCAAGACAGGGTTTATAAAAATGGATTCTGGATTCAGACACACTGGTTTGAAATTCCAACTTCCCTTGTTTTCAGGCAACTTTTCTCATTCTTACTTATTCATTTGGGAAGCAGCCAAAATAGTAGTTGGCTCATACAAGATTGTTGAGATAAAGAGGATTATATGTGTAAAACGTGCAAGTTAAGTGTCTTTATTACATGCTTGCTATTGTTATTTTGCCTATTGAAAGACCTTCAGTGGAAAAGTTCAGTGGGCAAGGTATCACTGTAGATCTCAGCAGCAGGGGTACCTGGGAAGTCTCTTATTAGGAGGTGATGGTAGAAGGACTTGCCTTTTTGGGGTTCACATGATCTCCTTATGAGGGGAGACAGGAGGCACCATGGAGAGTCCCACTAGACTACATAAAATGAGTAAGGGTTAATTTTCCTAAGCAAGAGTTGTGTACAGTTACTGGAGGAAGGGTAAAAGGATGCTGGGCAGGCAAATAGCCTGTATTCTCTGAGACATGTATATATAACAATATCTTGGAAAATTATCTGACCCATTTCTCCTCCCCTAATTAGGGCTGACCACTAATCACCCTAAGAATAGGGCTTGCTGCCTTCTTGTTAAGTATATATTAAGATGCTGACACATGCATATCAACAGTTGGCATGATGGCCAGTAATTCCTTATTTCTAAGAATACTAGTTAAGCTGTATTCAGACCAGTGCTGTACCAGTGAGTAGAAATGATCCCCGTTCAATAATGCATATAGTAATGTTTTAGAATACTTATAATAAACATAGATATTTCTAAGAATGCCAAAAGAAAGGGAAGAAAGGAAGGAGCGAGGGAGGTAAGGAGGGAAGGAGGGAGAGAGGGAGGGAAGGAAGGAAGGAAGAAAGGAAGGAGGGAAGGAGGGAAGGAAGGAAGGAGGGAAGGAGGGAAGAAGGGAAGGAGGGAGGAAGGGAAGGAAGGAAGGAAGGAAGGAGAGAAGGAGGGAAGGAGGGAGGGAGAGAAGGAAGGAAGGAAGGAGGGAAGGAGGGAAGGCAGGAAGGAAGGAAGGGAGGGAGAGAGGGAGGGAAGAAGAGGAGGGAAAGGAAAGATGGGAGATAGAGAGCAAGAGAGAGTAAGAGAGAAAAGAAAGAAAAAGAATCCTTAATTTCCAGTTCCCAGATACATTATTTCAGAATACTTTAGCTCCTTCATAGTCCTATTTCACTGATCCACTATGTTAAAGAATTAAATATCTTCTTAACATTCTTCTCACAGCTGCCTTCACCTCCTTGTTCTGCAGGCTATAGATGACGGGATTCACCATGGGAGTGACCACACTGTACTGTAAAGAGAAGATCATCTCCAGAGGGGAACCTGAGGTTGGCAAGAGATAGCTGATGAAACCTGAACTATAGAACAAGATCACAGTAGTGAGGTGGGAGGAGCAGGTGGAGAAGGCCTTGCTTCTGCCTGAGGTGGAGTTGATGCTCAGGGTGGCAGACACAATGCGAGCATAGGAGGAAACAATCATAATGAAGGTTCCAAAGAAATGCAAAACAGAGGAGCAGAGCAGGAGTGTGAAGTTGGCGAAGGTATCAGAGCAAGACAGAGGGAAGAGAGAAGACAGCTCACAGCTGAAGTGGGGAATAGTATGGTCTTCACAATAGTCTAAATTGACAGCCAAGAGGATATTGATGAGAGCATCAACAAAGGCCAGGCCCCAGGAGCCCCACACCAGCCCCACACAGAGCTGATTGCTCATCACCTGGCCATAGAGCAGAGGGGAGCTGATGGCCACATAGCGGTCATAGGCCATCACAGCCAGCAGACAGGCCTCGGTGCCCCCCGTGGCAAACACAAAGAAGGCTTGAGCCAGGCAGCTCTCTACAAAGATGGTTTTGCTTTCAGAAAGTAGATTCTCCAGCATCTTGGGAGCTGTGACAGATGAGTGGCAGAGGTCCAGAAAGGACAGTTGTCCCAAAAAGAAGTACATGGGTGTGTGGAGGTGGGAATCCACTCTGATCACCAGCAGCATCGTCAGGTTCCCCATCAGGGTGAGGAGGTAAATCACCAGAAACAACATGAAGAGCAGATTCTGGGTCTGAGGGTCAGCAGACAACCCAAGGAGGACGAACTCACTAAACAGGCTATGGTTTCCCATAGTGAGAAAAATATTTACCCTGGGAATCCAAGAAAGAGAGATATCAGAAACTGCTTTTGTGCTCTCAGTTACCTCACTGACTTAGCCCCCTTGCTCATCTACATCTTTTCACAACTGTACTGGAAACAGTGTGCAGATATTTCTAAGTTAACTTCCTAATCATCATGATGACTTCGATGTTCTTGGATGACAGTCCACCAACCCTCTACCAACTCCCTATGTAATTGTGTAGACCCTCATCTTCTAACTCTAGAGGTTTCTTTATTTTTAATATGGGAATTAATACAAAAAATTCTCTATACTCAGAATAAGACAGAATTTGTTGATGTAGCAGAGCAAGATGTTAATAGCAGAAATAAAGTCCTTGAGAAAGGGAAAATCAATGAGATCCAGAGCATAAGCAGAGTTTGTCCATATACAGGAGGGGCTCCTTTTTTGTAAACAGGAAGAAAAGTAGAGAGTGGGGACTGAGGTATCTTGGTAGATTTTACAGATGGAATATAAGACACTTTCTAATTGATTGCTGTGAAGTTTTTGGTGAAATGTGAGGTGAGATCATGAACGGAGTTGGCCTATCTATCATCTATCTATCTATCTATCTATGTATCTATCTATCTATCTATCTATCATCTATCATCTATCATTTACCTACCTACCTACCTACTTATCTCTATGTGTGTTTTCAGTGAGGTGGTGATGAAGGATTTTGATGACCCCAAAAAACAAAATTCAGGTATATCGAGTAGAAGACTAATTTATTAAGGAAATGCAGTAGGATTCAATGGTGACATATTTGTCCATTTGAGATTTTAAGACTATATGAACAAGTATGCAACTGTCTCCAGTAATATTTAGCTGCTTAAGCACATATGATGAGGAGCAGAAAGGTATTTGGTTTTAAATGGGGTTTGGTTTTTTCCCGGCATATTCTGTGACAAAGAAAAAAAGATAAGGAAGTGAAACATGCTTGTAAAGTGAATGAATCACAGAAACAAGGAGGTACAAGGAATTAAGTTAGGGACACAGAGAATTATGGCTAGGAAAAAAGTGATAAATTCATTGGTTTGGGTTTGAAGAATCTCTTTGATAGGGACACTAGGGTAAGCAAGTTGTAATTTTTACAGATAATGTTTAGAGTGGTTAGATAGAGGTATTCTCAAAATTCAGATTTTGTAGGCAAAAGTATTGATAATTAAAAAATGGTGTTACTGTCAGAATAGCTGGCTAAGATGGGGTAGGTGATTCAGTCTCGGGCACAGTGGAGGACAACGTTTAGGGTGCTGAGTTAGCACAGTGAGGATTTTTTTTCTCTTTTTAAAAAAATTTTCTCCACTTCGTTTTGTGGTGATATTTTAATTTAAATAAAATTTAATGAAAAAAATATTTCGGTCCAAGATGAGCACTTGAGTTATAACACTAGGATGCTGTTGGAGCAAACACCTACTTGGCAGTTGATCAGAAAAGCTGTTCCCCTGAAACAGGATAATAACTGGTCACATAATCCGTGCCCAGCTCAAATTCCTTCCAATTGTTTTATAACCTGAGTCTACTCCTTGTCAATGTCTCAGACAGCTTTGGAAGTCCACATGCCAACCCAGACTACATTTTCACACTCCAAAGTTTGCCCAGGTTCTCCTGCTTTGTTCTGACACCCATGACTTCCACCCTCAGGCTCAGAATAACTATTCTGTAATGCTGTCCAAGTCTGGCCCACCCCAGCCTTTACTTCTAACTCAAGACAACTACATTCCATTGATCAAATTGAGGTCTTTCTTCCCTTGACTGTTAACCAAACAATAGATGACGAAGTTCAATTACCCATCTGAATGACCAGCAGCATTACATGCTAGCAAAAGTACTTTGAGATCCAGTGAAAATTATTCGTATCCAAGGAAAATTATGCACCTTGTGAAGTTAGTGTTGATAATCCTGTATTGAGGCAGAATTGGGAAGAATTCTTGAAAATTAATATTTGTAGTGAAATAAATGCTGGCAATAAGAAATAATGAATTCTCTATATTATTTTTCCAATATATGTATATTTATTTCCAGCTATTTGAGGAATCGGTTATGAAAATACGGCTGTATTCATATTTCCCTCATTAATTTAGATCTGATCACAGTATCCACTTGGGCTCCAGGTACTCAGATGCCCACACTATGTCCAGAGAATTTGGGCAAAGCAACTGGCAAAGAATTGAAGCTGGAAATCCTTTATGTCAGACAAAGTCCCATGTTACCCAGGGCATTAAAGGGAAGGCTGCTGTGCCCCTGTGACATGATTTCAGGGCAATACAAAAAAGAAGCCCTTTCCTATCTCCCACGTCCAAATATATTCCTACTTATTAACTCCAGAAGATTATATGAATTAGGGGAAGAATTTTACCCTACAACAAAGTGAAAGATGGGATAAGCTTGCATAGTATATTTGTACACACAAAAAACAGTAACAGAAAGAAAAGTTGATGTCCAGGGGCACGATTTCCATGAAGTGGAGTAACATTTCTTTTTTTAGGTATTTGTAAAGTGTCAGAGGGATTCCCTCAAAATAAGTAAATAATTAAAATAATAAAACAAACCCAACAAGTCACCATTAGTTCTTTCTTCTGAACATAAAATGTTAACAATTTTGAAAATCATGGCATAGTTTTGTTGACAAATGTTAACATCATTAAATGGACAGTGTTGAGTGGACCCCTTCCAAAGAAAAAACAGCTAAGGACTGGTCATTGCAAAACAAAATATTACTCTATTTTGTAATATTCATCAGAAAGTATTAGCTGAGAACATTAAGAAATGAATGAGTGGAAAGCAAGAGGAGAATGTGATCTAGCACTTTACTGATTTTGGAAGACAAGCCTGATCACAAAGGAGTTTAAAGCCCTGAGTTTATGAAGAGGTACCTGGTATGAAGAATAAAATGCTAAAATCAAAGCTAAGTGGATGTTGGAGATAAGTATCACCTATTTTACCATTTTTGCCCAGATTATGCCTTGATCCTGCCCCACAAATCTCAGAGGAAGGCCATCTGAAGATTATTTTAATTGCAGATAAAGCAACTCTCTGAAGCTCATAAGATCATGGTTGATGAGATAATTTAAGGCATGAAAAGCGGGGAATATGCTCCTCATGTGCTACCATGTTCCTATCTAGTCTGCTTTCAGATGGTGAGCTCTCAGCTTCTCCAAGATAAAATGCAGGCTCTATGCCTGAGATTCAGTAAATGCAGGAGAATGTTGCTAATATCCTGCAATTTAGAGACAGACATGTGTAGGATAACCTAAATATGTCATGTACCAGCTGTTGAACTTTGGTACTATTGTTTGGTCCTTTAAATGATCATTTCTTCACCTATAAATTGAGTAAACTTGGGAGAAATTATACCTTTCATTTGGAAGAATTGTATTAGCTTATACCTAAATAACTAGAAACAGGATTTCTGATCTCTTGTAATGGTTCATGGATCCCAGGAAAAGGAAAAGGGTATTTTAGGGGAGTAGACCAGAGCATGTTAGGGAAGAGATAATATAAGACCCTTTTGCAGAAGAGCTGTCTCTAAACCTAGAGACAGTGTCTAGACCAGAGAACAGTGAAGAGATGAGAGACTTCAAAGGAATGCTAAGTCTCTTGGAAAGGAAGAAAAGTAAACAGAAGAAGGAAGCACCTCAAGGAGTAGGCTAGGAGGGAATAAATCATCAAAGTGTT
Organism: Smutsia gigantea; assembly: GCA_032199065.1. Lineage (NCBI taxonomy): Eukaryota > Metazoa > Chordata > Mammalia > Pholidota > Manidae > Smutsia > Smutsia gigantea. Next base: position 598,981 of record JAVSCE010022418.1, read on the forward strand.
CAGGAGAACATTTTCATGTTGTTGGCTTCTGCTGGAGACAATATCCTGGAGCTTTGAGTCAACAGGTGAAGAAATCAGGGATCAGGTGAAAGATGATGTGCCACAACTTCCCAATTTTGGAAATAGACATAATCTTTTCTCTAGGAGGCTGAGAAAGGCAGGGAGGCAGGGGGTTATATTAGCTCAGCCTTCAAAAAGTATGTCACTTGCAGAGAAAGTGTTCAGAATCTTACTTGTAGTCTTACCCCATCATGGCTTTGAAGAAAAGAGAAATATCTTGAAATTTTCAAGTTCTTGACAGGTATATTAATTTCTCTCATATTGTCTGAAGTTTGATCTGCGTCAGCAAGCAAATACACCATCATTAGTTCACTCATTTTCCTCTATGACTAAATATTTTGCTGATGGCATTATCGAAACAAAGGATTCTGATGTCTACCCAATCAAAAGAACAGTTGGTTTAGACTGAACAAAGGAACCCAGGGGACTGGCTCAATAATCTATAGTCCTAGGAGGTACCACTTAAAGTTAAAGTCTAGACTCATTTTCTAAGAAGTTTGAACTTTTAAAAAGACATAAGGGATTTTCACATATGTGACCTTTGCAACTTGTGAAGAGAAGCAATCAACTTGCACTCTTAGATGTGATTTTCTATTAGTCTGCTGGGAACCTGAAGAGAGGCAGTATAGGAGAAGGGAATTTAGGACCTGTGAAGAAAGCCAGGATTTTCCCTTGAGAACTTACAGGCCATATGGACCTTCAAGAGGATTCACTTGGGATCTGAAAAGATACTCACAGCTAATCTCGATTATCTTATTATGTGTGTATCACATGAAACCATTCAACTGGATTTAACATTAATCAATATTAATTCAAATGAAGCACACTTTTAAAAATCACTATTTAATTGTATAAGAAATAGATGGTTATGGTAAAGTATACAGCAGAATATAAGTGTCAGTAGTCCTATTCCTAACTTACCTCATAGGTCAGAGTCAGTTGGGGAGAAACAGCCAGCTGTTAAAGAAACAGTTTAACTATACCCAGTAACTAGAGAAATACCCATAGGAATCAGTATGGTGCTAGCCTGAGTGTGTGTGTTTTATATATATATAATTTATTTAGTTTCCAAAAAAGAAATATTGGAAGTGTTAAGCAGAAAGACAGATATGAGCAGGATGAAAAGAAGTGGGGCCCACCAAGGACTCAGGGAGTTAATCAGATAAAACCAGAGAGCCTGAAAGCACTCACAGAGGTAACGCCCTTTTGCAATCTGAGTTCATTCCACAGGAGGTGAATCTGAGCTGACCTTGAGACTTGCTGTAGCAAATGCAAGTGAGATAGAGCTGAGACATGGGAAAAGCATCATGATTAAATTTTCCTGCCTCTGATGAAAAATGTTGAGATATAAACAATACAGTAAAAACAGGAGGGACTCCATCTTAAGGCTAAGATTCCATTTTAAAAACCAGGGATTTAGGAAGTTAAGATTCCTAACATATTTTGGTAATCAGCCAACAACCTATCTTAAGGCAAGGCAAGCAGTCTTAACTGATATGTTCCCAGTGCTTGAGGGTAACCACTATCTTGGAGAGGAACAGGATCAATAAATTTCTCAAGTTTATCTCACAGAATATCTAGAGAACTGACTGTAGATGAGGACATAGTGTTCCTCATGGAGACAGACATCATGAGAATACACTCCCCTCAATCCTTTACCTTTATTCCATTCTTGAAAGCCTCAAAAGACAGAATCCCAAGCCCTTAGGTGCACCTCCTCTCTGAGGTTGCCTGCACTAGCCTTTCTTTGTGTCACTCTTTCTTTCCTACTTCAGATAAGCAGGCAGGGGCTGCTGAGAGCTCTGATTTTGGGCTTGCAAGTTCCCATCACCTGGGTGACCAGGATGGAACGCCTTTACAACCATGCTCCTAATAGCCTACCTGAAAATTTCTTTTCTTTGCCTTTAGAAGTTCTCAGAACATAATCTCACTCTATCCAGTGCTCTGCAGCTCCCCCAAATCCTGGGGTGGTAGGGACTTAGTTCCCATGCTATGCAGTTTCAAGTGGACACTGGACGCCAAGTGACATTGGCTTTAGGAGTTGGCAGGGGATGTGCCCTATGTTGAGCAGCAGGTTCAATGAGCGTCCCTTTCCTCTCTGTTTTTCCCTCCTCTCTGCTTTATTCAAGTAAACCTGCCATTGTCTACCTTGACTCGTGCCTGTTCCTCCCTTAGAGTGTATTCAAATAAGACTTTTCTCTGCCTCACTATTGTGTCTCTGCCCTTCAATTCTTTGTTGCAGTGGGGACAAGAACTGAGGAAAACAAACTCAACCCCCAACAGAAGTATAAAATAAAAACTATTGAACATGATTACATATAGGAGGATGGAGAAAACAAACAGGGTAAGGGAAACATGGAAGAACCTGATACTGTTTTGAATGTACACTGTTATACAGTACTGACTTCTGAATGTTTCATTAAATAACACTGGAGAGAAAGATTAAAATAAAAATCCTAAAATTAAAAGCAAAACTAAAACAAATGAGCCTAGCTATATATGAAAGTAGTAATGTAACCACCATAGAAGAGAATTATTTCAACTGACTTTAGATTATAGGATTTTGACTGGGCTACTTCAGCTAAAGAGATACTTCATTCAATAGTCTTATTGTTATTAATATTGGTATTGTTTTTTGACATTATATGAATATTTGTAGGATATAATAAATATGCTAATATTGTTAGGAATATTATATATTTCAGCAAAATGAGACAATAAAAAACAAAAGAAGTAAGAATTTCTTCAATCTTAAATTTGAATTTGAAATACCTGGGAACTCATTAAAATTTTTTTTGCTTTAACAGCATCTGTTGAAAAATCCTAGAAGTAATGATAAAGTTGTAATGATCACCTATGCTACCCTAAGTTTGGTTTCTAAACACCATTAAAGAAAACAGGATTCCTGAGAAAATCGACAGATTACAGGTTTAAGGCATAAAATACATATAATCTGGGATTTTTTTGTGTGTCAGAAAGTAAGGAAGGCAACAAAACCTATTATGGTCATCAGAAGGACACAGCAACCAGCCCACAGGCCAAAAGTGGAATATTTAATGAAAAATAATGACTGAAATTGATTTAAACATACTGAATATGTAAAAAGACATGATTTAATGACAATACACAATCAACTAATAAAAGACAGAAAGAAAAAGCTCATTGGCTATCTATAGAGGTTACACTGAATTGTAAGAGGTTGCAGTTAAAGAGAAGGAAAGTACTCACGATATCTAGTATGAATTATATTTACGGCAATCAAAGAAACACTAATGGACACAATAACTTACTTTTATTTAGATAAATTCCAGCTAATAAATGCAGAAGGAATAATAAAGTTAGGGAGTTACCCTTTTGAAATTTTCTAATGAAATAACTTCTTCCCATAATTGTCGTCAGTGGTTTGTAAACATCTTTTAAGTAAGAGAAGGCTGAAGAACTTTATAATGAAGGGATATGATTGCGATCACCTGAACCCACTGATTCACTTGTCATCAAAAAAAGTGGGATACCAGACATCAGATTTCTCTTAATATAATGCAACATGAAGTACACAACTTACACATATGAAGAGTTTCAGAAAGGACTCATATCCTTTCTTAAGACAAAATGTTGAATAGGAGGACAAGCCAAATAACATGACAAGGAAACAAATTAGCTAAATCCAGAATGTAGGTATTCCACAGGAAAACTGTATGGATTTTTTTCAACAAATGAATGGCAATCACAATTTTCCAAACCTGTTCAGAAACTGTGAAGACTCCTGGCTTGGCAGTGGAGTAAGTTTTTGTAGCACTCATGATAGCCCTGGTTTTCCTCTTCGGAAGGATCTCCTGAATTCATCACATTCTCTAGCGTCTAGTTCTGCTCTCAGGAATATTCCTTGTCCATTAGCCTGCATGACCACATCTGAGATGAGAACTGGAGAGAATGTCCTTCTTTGCAGCTTCATAGCTTTCACTACTTGCTTTTTATTGGTACCTGGTGCTTCAACACCTAGAATTTTCTTTAGTGTTTGATCAAATACTGGCTCTTGGAGGGCAAGTTTCCAGTCAGTTCCCTATGTAGGTAATTATAGCCCTAAATCTTGAATAAACTTGAATTTTTAAGTCTGAAGACCCTGTTATCTTAATTTTACTTACCAAGCATGCTCTACACCCTTCTCCCCTTTTTAAGTGGGCTATCTTATGGCTCTCTGAATCAAGGGTTTGAAAGTGAAAGTAACACTAAAAACCTTGTTTTGCCAGTAGGTTTTTATCTTTCTTGTGTGGAAGGAATTTAGTCTTATCTCCTATTATGATTGTTGCATCAATGCTAGTGTTTATAACTGTATCAGTTTCAGATACAGAAGCAACATTTCACTCCTGCATGACTCTAATTGTAGAACTCTCAGTTAATACAGATTATTAATTGCAGGCAGAAATTAACTTGGTAAACATAGTTCCTTTCATTTCTGTTTGAGGGAAGAGTTCTACATGGAATTTATCTCTCATAGGACTTTGCTGATATTGGAAGAAGGCAGTCAGCTCCTACCAACATCCTGTATTTTTACTATCATTTCCTGTAATGTATCATCAGTCAGTATATGTGGGCTGCCTTTCAAGGTACCATGGATGAAACTTGGTTCAAATAATTTATTATATGGCTTAACAAGGGTGCTGCACTTTCTAGTCTATAATTTCTAAATCCTTATTGCCTGTTGTTTGTCTGCTTAAACCAAGCCTATGACACATTATGTATGGTTTTGTTATGTTGAGCATTCCTTCCTTGAATCAAATTCTATATTGTTTAGGAGTAAATCTGTTTACAAGTATCTGAGACCAAAATGGTAAGAGCTTAAACAATACAGGATTTTATCTTTGTCATGTAAAGCAGTAATTCAGGGTTGGTTATGATGAATGTATTGCTCAAAGTCTTTAGCATCCCAGCAACTTATATCCGTATTTATATGAATGATTTCCATTCCCAAAGCCACATAGTGGGCAACATGGGCGATCCAGCTCCTGTATTACGGATGCAGTCTAGCCAGCAATGAGGACAAAGGGATAAGAAAAAAGTGGAAAAAGGCAAGAGCAAGCACTCTTTCAAGTGCGACTCCTTAAAACGTTCACATTATACCTCACTGGTCTGAATTTAATCACACGGTCACACATAGCTGCAAAAAATACTAGTTAAAGTATTCTACATATACATGTACCTAGATAAAGAACTACAACAGTTCTGTGATGAGGCAAAGGAGAATAGCAGATATTTGCTGGAAGCAAGCAATTTCTGCATCACACAGGGCACACTATTACTACAAAATGAAGAAAGACAAGCAGAAAAATGAACTATAGAATAATATCTATTATTAATATTGAAGCACAGATTCTGAGTAAACTGCTAGTGAATTGAACATATAGCAATACATCAAACTAAAATTCAGTATCACCAAACAAGAATTAATGCCGAAATGTGACAGTGGTTCAGTATCTGTAAGTCAGCAACCAAAACATTACCCTGACCAAGCTAGCCTTAATGTTTCCCTCAATTTCACTAATCTTCAGATGGGCTTCCTCCTGACTCCAGACCTCTGATCTCCCTTTTCTTAGAGTATTTACTTTAGAAAACTTGTCATTATAAACATTTCTCTTTCTCTTTTGAGATGTAAATCTTTTAGAAGGCCTGGTGCCAATTTTACAATCTAGGAATGTCTTTCTGAAAGACCCTGGAACCATCTCTTTGAAATGTAATCAAGGAAGATAAGTATCCCTAGTTCCATTTTTGTGGGAGGGTAAGAGCCTAACTTCAAGGGCATGCTGGTCTAAGTTGTAAAACTACCTCCTGTCAAGAACATAGAAGAAAGTTTACTTTTCCTTTGGGTAAAGCCAATTAGCAAACACAGATGGCCTAGGATCTCACTGTCACATCAGTTCTTAGAACCCTACCAGCTTTTATTTTAGAACAGGTGAGTTCAGAATGGTTTCTGGCCCCTTTTCCCTATTGAAATAGTCTTGAATACAGTCTTCTTTTCTTCTTTATTTTATCCAGTGTAATTTTTGCTTTGACAACATCAACAAATCAAATAAGTAAAACTGTATGACAATAGTATTAGATGCCAAAAGGTAATTTATAAAATTCAACATCCATTGCTAATAAATAGGAAATAGAAACTACTAAAATAAAATATTAGGTATCAACAATTACAGGAAATATTATTTCAAATGTGAAATTGAAACAATTTCAGTAAAATTCAAGAATAAGCCAGGGATGCCCAGTGATTTCATTATTAAATATTATTTTAGAAGTTTTCACAAAAAAAAGGAATGAAATTACTATATGGATATCAGAAATGAAGACTATGAAATATCTTTTTTTCTTAGTTGTATAATTGCATGCCTAAGAAACTTAAGGATTCTAGTAAAAGAAAAATATGAGTTAACTGTGACATCTTACTACACTGATGGACAGTGACTGCAATGGGGTATGGGGTGACTCAATAATAAGGGTGAATGTAATAACCACATGGTTTTTCTTGTGAAACCTTCATAAGAGTATATCAATGATACCTTAATAAAAAAAAGAAAAATAAGAGTTAAGAGATTTTGGTACTGTGATTCATTGCATCCATCTGAGTTCAGGGGGAATCACAGAAAGGAATTTCATAGGAATCAGTTGCTTATAAAAATCATTAAGGGCTGAAGGAACAGGCAAGAGAATGATTTCCTAATTAACAACGTACCCAGCTCCTAGATCCACACCTCTGCCATAATAGGAAAACCTGCTGTCACAGGTACAGAAAGCCAGGGAGTCAGAAAAGTTCTACTGTTACAGTTGACTGCAGAGCCATACTCCTTTCAAGGTGGTCAAAAGCTGCCTCTACTATTGTAGAAGCTGTTATATCAGGAAACCCTCACCCCAGGTCCTGGCTGCAGAACCATGCCATCATTGCCATGATCCAGTCAGCAAAATGAATGCCCCACATCTTGCATCTTTCCTCCCAGGATTCAGCCCCAAATTATCAGTTTATGTGAATGTTTCTGATCTAAACCTAAGAAAATTTCTTGAAACCTAGATCCAATGGAGTTTGCAAATATAGTTGTTACCCTTCTAGTTTCTGCACACTACAAAAGAGTAAATTCAGCACCTTCCCCTTATTCAGAGGCTTAGCACATTGTCCATGGTCTCTAGCAATCATAGGTCTTAAAAACAGAGTGGAAATTACATATTTTGAGCAGAAAAAAAATGGACAGACAACATCATTGAGCACATCTTAGCATAATAACTAATTCAACATGTCCTCACTTCCCTGAGGTTTGTTGCCTATAAATCAATCTCATTTCAGTCTGAAAACCCATTAGCATTCTTTGAAAGAAAAGAAACTGACTGTGGATAACCTGATGAAAGGAGAAAAGGAATTTTTGGAAAAAAAGATGGTTCACAAAATAGAAGAGCAAGGTAGCACAGTAATTGTTCTTTCTCAAATCTTAACCAAATATCTAATTGTTAACACTTTGCATTTCACTGAAATTCTATTGCTCAAACCTCTCCTCTAATACTTGTATCAGTTACCATTCTTTGATATGTTGGAGCAACTGAATCTGTTACAGGAGGAAGTGGAAGGTCCCCCAGGACAGAAATCAAACACAAGTCAGGTATAGTGCAGGGCAAATTTATTAAGAGGTAGAAGGTAAAAAATATGCAGCAACACAATGTAGACTACTCCATAGGCAGAGTAGCCCCTCCTGGGGGGAGTTATTAGAACTATAATGAGTATATAAAATAGGAGGCAGAGGAATCGTGATTTTTCTGGGGAGAGTTTTAATAGAGGAGGTGCTTTTTCTTATTAGGTCTCTTTCAGGGGTTGTCATGACAATTGTAAACTGTTATGCACTGATGGGCATGATTTTTACTATACAGTTGGGGCTGTAATGAAGTTAGAGGTCAAATTTGATGCCATCTTAGTTTGATATGGTTCCAGCCAGTTCCTACCTCATCTTGCTCAGTCTCAGGCCGTTCTGCCCACTGCTCTCATATCTAGCTAATTAAGCTAGCTCAGTCATTCTGTCTGCTTCACTCTGCCATTTTCCTCTCCAACCTCAAATACGATAGTAAATAATTATGGAAAAAATTTGCAAGCATCACACACTTAAGAAGGGGGCAGTTCAGTGACTAGAGCATGGATCTGGTTCAAACTGCATGGGTTAAACTCCAGCTCTACAATTTCCTTGCTGTGAATCACTGGATAGACATACAATCATCCTGAGTCTTATTTCCTCATCAGTAAAGGAACACTAACAATAAAATCTGCCCCATATACCAGTTGAGATCAACAGGTTGTATAATAAAGGTAAGGTACTGTATTAGTTTTCTATTATTGCCATAACAAACTATCACAAACTTAGTGGCTTAAAATGGCATACAAATATTATTTCACAGTCCTTTAGATCAGAAATCCGGGTGTGCTCAACTAATTTCATTGCTTTGGATTGCACAAGGCCAAAATCAAGTCAGCAAGCCTTACTAGAGGATCTTCGGGATACACTATTCAGGTTGTTGGCAGAATTCAGTTCCATGCATTCCATGAACTGAGGTTCCTATTTTTTTGCTGGCTCTTGGCTGGAAGTTGTTCTCTGCTTCTAGAGGTCATCCACAATCTCTAGCTCATGGCCCTAACCATGATTAAAGCCAGCAATGGTAGACTGAGTCTTTCTCATGCTTATCTCTGACATTCCCTTTTGCCTCCTCGTTCCTGTTTATAGCTGGAGTAGTTTCCCTGCTTTTAAGGATTCACATGATTAGGTTGAGCCTACCTAGATAATCTAGGATAATCTCCCTATTTTTAGTTCTGTAATCTTATACATCTTCCTAGTCCCTTTTGCCACATAATATAACATATTCACAGGAATCAGGAGGAGGACCTCTCTGGAAGGCCGTTCTGCCTACCACAGGAACTTAGCTCTCTTCTGGGTATGAGTTAAGAAATATAACCAATAGCTATTATTAATATACTTATTAAAAATATGACCTCAGTAAGGACAACTGCCAGGGAAGCAGGGTTTCATGGTCTCTTTAGGCACTACAATCAGACTGACCTTCTGAATGCCATCTTTTTTTGTTGTTTGTTCCTGCTCAAAATTGAATTTCCTAGAGAAAAATTCTGAATAACTTCACTTGAGTCTTGGTTTCACTTCTTGTCTCAAGCATTGTCATGATAAAGAGGTAGAATGGTTAACTTATGCTGGGTTACAGGATCACCTCACTTTATGGACATATGAATCTGAAAGAACGAGTTTTTCCTAAGATTTGGGGATATAATTATTTGAAGAAGTATGAAGGAGTAATAAAGAGCCAACAGCAATAGATGTCCTCTTATATATGAATAACAAATCAACATTTTATAAAATGACCCCCTGAGAAAGAGTTATCTGATTCACTTCTCCTTTCCTGAATAAAAGTGAACCTAAGTCATACTAAGATAAGAGTTTTCGGTCCTCTTCACAAGAATTTCCAAGGAAATAAATGCTACTATGTTCCCTGTAGCATCTGGCATCATGGACAATCAAGACCCTCTTCTTAGGTCCATCATCTGATCATGTAGAATAACAGTTGTTTCCCTTCCATCATGATTTTGTGTCAACTACATGAAAGGATGAAAATATTTTCTGAACATTCTTCCCATAGCTGCCTTCACCTCCTTGTTCTGCAGGCTATAGATGACGGGATTCAGCATAGGAGTGATCACACTGTACTGCAAGGAGAAGATCATCTCCAGAGGGGAACCTGAGGTTGGCAAGAGATAGCTGATGAAACCTGAGCCATAGAACAAGATTACAGTAGTGAGGTGGGAGGAGCAGGTGGAGAAGGCCTTGCTTCTGCCTGAGGTGGAGCTGATACTCAGGGTGGCAGACACAATGCGAGCATAGGAGGAAACAATCATAATGAAGGTTCCAAAGAAATGCAAAACAGAGGAGCAGAGCAGGAGTGTGAAGTTGGCGAAGGTATCAGAGCAAGACAGAGGGAAGAGAGAAGACAGCTCACAGCTGAAGTGGGGAATAGTATGGTCTTCACAATAGTCTAAATTGACAGCCAAGAGGATATTGATGAGAGCATCAACAAAGGCCAGGCCCCAGGAGCCCCACACCAGCCCCACACAGAGCTGATTGCTCATCACCTGGCCATAGAGCAGAGGGGAGCTGATGGCCACATAGCGGTCATAGGCCATCACAGCCAGCAGACAGGCCTCGGTGCCCCCCGTGGCAAACACAAAGAAGGCTTGAGCCAGGCAGCTCTCTACAAAGATGGTTTTGCTTTCAGAAAGTAGATTCTCCAGCATCTTGGGAGCTGTGACAGATGAGTGGCAGAGGTCCAGAAAGGACAGTTGTCCCAAAAAGAAGTACATGGGTGTGTGGAGGTGGGAATCTGCCCTGATCACCAGCAGCATCAAGATATTTCCCATCAGGGTGAGGAGATAAATCAGAAGGAACAGCACAAAGAATACAGCCTGAATATGGGGATCAACAGATAGTCCAATGAGAATGAACTCACTGACAGCACTGTAGTTTGTCATTGCCATATAGAGAACTGTTCTTTCTGGAAAACAAGAAAGAAAATCCACCAAAAGTGTTTTCATGCCTCTTAGTTACCCCAGTACCTAGAGATCTTATTCTGCAAATATGACTTCTCATTATTGTCCCACAAACCACACTGAGATATTTAAAAGTTAACTTCTAGGTCATCACTGTAACACCGATATTTTAAATCAACCATGTTACTATTTTTTTATTTAATTTTTTGAGCTAGAGTACTTCTATGCAGTTTATAGTGATATATTCAAAAAGGAAAGCTTGCTGACATGAAAGGAAGGCAGAGAGGAAAATTTCAGGAGTGATTTACTTGAGAAATGGAGAGACAATTAAATCTAGATTAAAAGGACATAGGTAGGAGCTGAGACATTTTGTCTACTCTTTGTCTAGGAGGGAAGGTCAAGACTATAAGAAGTTAAGGGAGTTTCCATCTGATTTCTTCCATTTTTTTTCAATAAAGTATAAATTAGATCATTGGTTGTGCAAGTGTATGTGATCATGCCCATGCCCTTGTGCACACAAGAATATAATGATATTGATAGTGACAAAATTAGGTGTACAATCATGGGAATAAGAGCCAAGGTGGAGTGGAAAAAATAAGACATCAAGGAATTTAAAGATTGGATGTGGAATTAAGATTGTTTTGGATTTTTATTTTAAATTTCCCTCACCTTATTTAATTGCATCATGTTATCACTTAATTTTAAAATACATTCATAAAATAATATTAAAGTTTTAAAAACTGGTAGCCTACAATATGATGCCCAGTAATGTATTAGGTGTGCTTGTGTGGGCAATGCTATGACTATACAATAGGGCATGAGAAGCTGTTCCCAAAAATAAGACAATGCTCTACTTAGATACACCATCCTCACGCTAAAAACCACATATCCAATAATAGATGTAGTTAACATACCTGTCTAAACCATTATTGTAGATTTTATGGCCCCCAAATGGCTAGCTAAACTCAAATTTTAAAATTTGTGCATGTATTCCCATCCTGGCCTGATATTCTAGAGTTCAACTGAGTCTCAACAAAACTTTTCAACATCCTTGTATACAATGTGGAGGCCCATCCTGGCCCTTGCTGTCCTAATTCAACACTAGGTCATTAAGTTCACCAGTGAAGACTAACAAACCTGTCCTATTGTCCATTCAGTACTGACTGAACAACTGAGCTTGTTTTGTTTGGGAACAAAATTTGATTACCTGAATTCTCACTTGGTAGTACATTAGTTTGTGGCAGCAATACTTTCAGATCAAGTAAGTGATAAACCTCCTCAGCTTGTGAAGTTAACATTGAGAATACTGCTTTAGAGGAGAAGAAGAAAATTATATTGAAAATTAACATTTATGATGGATTCAACACTTGCAATGTTATTTGATAAACTGTGGATAATACCATTTATTTGGGGTTAGGATAGAGGAGACAATTTCCTAAATTCTTCCTCTTTCACTCTTTAGAAATAGCAACATTATGCATGGGGCTCCCAGTGCTCATCCTGAGATCATCCCATCAGATTCAGAGCAAAGCAACTTGGAAAAGATCTCAAGTAAGGGTTCACAGTAGCCAAGTCTAAAGCTTGTGTTGTATAAATTCAGAGCCAGCAAACACAAAAATATTCCCTTTCTCATGGCTACCAACATAGTCCAACTAACTAGGTCCAAGATTCCATGAACTGTAAAGAGAATCCCAACCTTGGGTCAAGGCAATACCTTACAGAGAAACTACCACTGCAATAAAAGTCAATGTTAGGGGTTTGATTCTATGGCAAGTTTTTTTCTTTAAGGTAATTTAGAGATTCTCAAGAAAATCTTTAAAAAATAAAACTAAGGAGTAATGTCCAGAAGATGGAGGAATAGGAGGTCCCAGGCCTCATCCCCCTAAAGAAACACCAATTTATTTTTATCCATGGTTGAAAATACCTTTATGAAAGATCTGGAATCCAGGTGAGGGGTTATAGCACCCTGGTGGAACACAGAAACAAGAAAAGACACATCTGAAAGGCTAAGAAATAAAGTTTCACTTTACCGGTGTCATCCTTCTCATAACTCAACACAAAGAAGCACACATACACAAAATTAATAGATACACAATACACAAAGAAGTAAATTCTGGTATCATATAACACAAAGTGTGGGTGGAAAGTAAAAATGTAGAGTTTTTTTATTACTGAAGTTAAGTTGTTATCATTTTTAAATAGATTATAACTAGAAGTTTTATGCAAGCTTCATGGTAAACCACAAAGAAAAACACTACAGTAGACACAAAATGATAAAGGGAAAAGAATCAAAGTATATCACTACAAAAAATAAAACCCATCAAATCACAAGAGAAGACAGCAAAAGAGGAAGAGAGGAACAAAAGAATTTCAAAACAGAAAACAATTAACAAAATGGCCCTAGTAAGTCCTTACCTATCAATAGTTACTTCAAATGTAAATGGAGTAAGCTCTCCAATCAAAAGATAGAGTGTCTGAATGTACTTTTAGAAAACAATATGCAATTATATGCTGTTCATAAGAAATTCACTTTAGCTTTATAGGCATACACAGCCTGAAAGAGAAGACATAGAAAAAAGATATTCTATGTAAATGGTAATCAAAAGAGAGCAGGGGTGGGTATACTTATATCAGACACAATAGTCTTTAAGTCAAAATTTGTTAAAAGACAAAGTAGGTTATTACATAATGAGAAAACGGACAATGCACCAGGGAGATATAACAGTTACAAATACATATGCATCCAACATCAGATCACATAAATATATAAAGAAAACATTGACAGTTCTGAGGAGAGTAATAGATAGCAATATAATAATAGTAAGAGGCTTCAATACTCCACTTTCAATAATAGATCATCCAGATAGAAAATCAATAAGCACTTTACTATAGGTACAACACTATAGGCCAAATGGACCCAAAAGACATATAGAACCTTCCACCCAAAAGCCACAGATTACACATTCTTCTCAAGCATACATGGAACATTATCCAGGATAGATCATATGTTAGAAAACAAAATGTGCCTTAACAAATTTAATAAGATTGAAACTATATCAAGAATCATTTACAATCACAATGGTATGAGAGCAGACATCAATAACAAAAGGATAATATAAAAACTCCAAAGTATATGGAAATTAAACAATGCACTCTTGAACAATCAATTGGTTAAAGAAGTCAAAAGGGAAATCAGAAAACATCAATACAAACAAAAACAAAGAACACAATATACCAAAACTTATGCGATAGAGTAAAAGCAGTATTTAATGGTGATAAACACCTACATTTAAAAAAAGGAAAGATTTCTAATAAGCAACCTAATTTTACACTTCAAGGAATTAAAAATAAAAACTAGAGAAGAAATAATAAAGATTAGAACACAAATAAATGAAATAGAAAATAAAAAACGAGAAAAATCAACATAACCAAGAGTTGGTTTCTTGAAAAGATAAACTCAATAGCCCTTAGCCAGACTAACAAAGAAAAAAAAAAGAAATAGAATCATAAGTGAAAGGATTCTAACAACTGATACCAGAGAATTACAAAGGGTATTAAGAGATTATTATCAACGATTACTTGCCAACGAAGCAAACAACCTAAAAGAAATGCATAAATTCCTAGAAACATGCAACCTACCAAGACTGAATAAAGAAGAAACAGAAAGGCTGAGAAGACCGACAAATAAAGACACTGAAACAGCAATCAAAACCTTCTAACAAAGAAAAGCTCTGGACTAGGTGGCTTCATGGTGGAGTCTACCAAATACTTAAAAGAGAATACCAATCCTTCTTAAACTTCCAAATAACAGAAAAGGGAATACTTTCAAATTCATTTTATGAGGCCAGCATTACCCTGATACCAAAGCCAGGCAAAAATACCACAAGAAAAAAAATGTAAGGCCAATATCTCTGATGACCAGGGATGTAAATATCCTCAGCAAAATAGCAAGCTGAATTTAACAGAACATTAAAAGGATCATACACCATGATCAAGTGGGATCCCTGGGATGCATGGATGGTTCAACATAAACAAATCTTATCATGTGATATACCACATTAACAGACTGCAGGATAAAAACCACATGACAATCTCAATAGATACAGAAAAAGCACTTGACAAAATTCTACATCTATTTATGATTAAAAACTCTTAATGAAATGGATAAATAGGGAATGTACCTCAGCATAATGAAACCCATATATGACAAGCCCACAACTAACATCATACACAGAGAAAACTGAAAACTTTTCATCAAAGATATGCAGCAAGCTAAGAATGACCACATCTATTCAGCAGAGTACTAGAAGCCCTAGACAGAACAACTGAGCAAGAAAAAGAAATCAAAGGCATCCAAGTTGGATAGCAAGAAATTAAACTGTCTCTGTTTGCAGATAACATAATCTATATATAGAAAACCTTAAACACACACAAAAAAAAAACCTGTTAGAACTAACAAACAAATTCAGTCAAGTAACAGGATACAAAATCAATACAGAAAAACTGGGCATTTCTATACACTAACAACAAACTAGCTGAACAAGAAATGAAGAAAACAACCCCATTTATAATAGCATCAGAAAGAATAGAATACATAGGAATAAATTTAACCGAGATGAAAAATCTGTATGTTGAAAACTGTAAGACTTTAATGAAAGAAACTGAGCAAGCCACAAATAAATGGAAAGATACCCTGTCTTCACATATCAGAAGAACATCGTTAAAATGTCCATTCTACCCAAAGTGATCTACAGATTTGATCCAATCTCTTCAAAATACAAATGGCATTTTTCACAGAAACAGAACAAAAAATTTTTAAATCCTTATGGAACTACAAAAGACCCTGAATAGCCAAAGCAATTTTGAGCAAGAACAAAGCTAGACGCAGCACAGTTCCTGATTCAAAATTATATTACAAAGCTACACTAATCAAAACAGTAAGGTACTGACAAAAAAACAGAAACATAGACCAAGGAACAGAATAAAAAGCCCAGAAATGAACTCATACATATACAGTCAACCAATCTTTGAGAAGAGTAAGAATATACAATAGGGAAAGGATAGCCTCTTCAATAAATGGTATTAGTAAACTAAATAACCACATGAAAAACAATGAAATGGGACCCTCTTCTTATTACCATACACAAAAATTAACTCAAAATGGAGACAGGCTTCAAAGTAAGACCTGAAACTATAAAACTACTAGAAGAGAACATCAAGGAACAACACTTCCTGATACTGGTCTTGGCAATGTTCTTTTGAATATGATATCAAAAGCACAGGAAATAACAGCAAAAACAGACTTGTGGAACCACATCAAAATAAAAATCTTCTGCACAGTAAAGGAAAGAATCAACACAACAAAACGGCAACCTAAAAAATGGGAGAAAATATTTGAATACATTAAAGGGATAATATCCAACATATATAGGGAACTCTTACAACCCAATAGTGAAAGTAATAGTAATAATAATAATAATAGTAATAATAATGATGTTATTTTTAAATGGGCAAAGGACCTGAATAACATTTTTTCCAAAGAATATATATAAGTGGCCAACAGGTACATGAAAAATGATCAACATCACTACTCATCAGTGAAATGCTAATCAAAACCATAAAGAGATATCACCTCATACCAGTTAGGATTGCTATTATCAGAAAAAAGCAATAGATGATTAACTGTTGGTGAGGATGTGGAGAAAAGGGGAACCCTTGTATGCTCTTGGTAAGAATGCAAATTGGTACAGTCACTTAGGAAGACAATATGGAAGTTTCTTAAAAAACTAAAACTAGAACTACCATATAATCTAGCAATCCCATATGTAGGTATATTTCCAAAGGAATTGAAATCAAGATCTTCAAGAAGTACCTGCACTCCCATATTCACTGCAACATTATTCACAGTAGCCAAGACATTAAAAACCTAAGTGTCCATCAGCAGATTAATGGATAAAGAAAATGTCATATATACATATAATAAAATGTTATTCAATCTTAAAAAAAAGTAAATCCTGCCATTTGTGGTAACATGGGTGATTCTGTAGGACAATATGCTAAGTGAAATAAGTCAGATGCAGAAGGAAAAATACTACATTATATCACGTATATGAAGATAATCTAAATAAACCCATAGAAGTAGGGAGTAGAATGTGGTTTCCAGGGAGGTATTAGTCAAAGGATATAAAACCAGTTATACAAGATGAATAAGTACTAGAGATCTACTGTACAGCACAGTGACTGTATTGTATATTTAAAAATAGTAAAAGGGTAGATCTTAAGTGTTTCTATCACACACAAAATAAATCACAATAAATAAATAAAGAGGGTGGTAGGAAACTTGGTGGTGATGGTTATGTTTATGGCATAGACTACTATAGTTTCACAGATGTATGCTTATCTCCAAACTCATCAAGTTGTATATATTAAATATGTATAGCTTTTCTTTATCTATCTCACCTCAATAAATGTTTTAAAATTATATTGAAACTTCTATTTTTGCTGTGGCTGATTCCTGAAGTATCACCATTATTTATTTATTTCTTCAATCTCTATTTCAAAATTTAAGATAAACATCTCTGGGAACATAACATAACAGGTTTATTTCGAGATAGTAACACCATTAAGTGGAGGAAATTAGTTGGCTGCTGCTTAAAGGAAAAGTTCCCTGAGAAGTGTTCATTTCAGAATCAAAGGGCACCAAGCATAATAAATAGCCCATAAGAGTTGCTCAGAATGTGAGAGTGAAGAAAATGAATGAATGAATGAGAGAGACACTGCTTTTGGAAGACAAGCCAGTCTCTGTCAAAGACACAGGCTTCTAAATGGTCCATATCAGTTCAAGTCGCTTACTTCATTATGGGCACTTGGCATTTGGGGGACAGTTATCAATTAAGAGGTGCCAATGGTAAGCATCACCCATTTTTTTGAAAGTGTCCAGATTTTGCTTTCTATGTTGCTCTTTGCCCAGTTAGAAACCTCATGCTCTCATGTTCTGGGGTGAACAGAAGGCAATATTGTTTGGTTTTGTTCTGCAAGGCTTTCCTAAACAAACTTAGAAATCAATAGTATAATTATATAAATTAGACTGCAGTAAAATTTCTCTAGAATTTATACACAAATAACAGTAATTTCTATTGTGCAATTAACATATGAATGTACATACAGTTTGAACAACACTCTCCACATGAGTGAGCACAAGCTGTATGCATCATACAGCAACTAAAATCACCTTATGCATTTTCCAGCTCCAACTCTCCAGGAAGAGCACTAAACAACAAAGCTTACAACCTCACATCCGTGGTACCCTTCTGCAGTCACATTTGCCCTAGAAACATGGACAACATGGTGAGGCTGCCATAGGATGGCACAAGAATTATGCTGTAACAGTTCTTTAGAGCCCAGATACTATCTTAGAGGACAAGGAAGCACTACTATGTTTCAAAAGGATTCAAATACCATCTGTTAAAACATAAGTTCAATATTAGATACTTACTGAATTATTGCTAATCATCTCAGCTCTGTTAATGGGATTGTAGTAAAATATCCTTATTCATAGAAGGTGAATGCTTAAGTATTCAGGAGTGAAGTGTTAACAGTGTCACAACTTACTTTCATATGATTCAGAACAAATGAGATACATACAGATAAAACAGTAAGGTACATGTAATAAAATGCTAAAAACTCATGGATCCACATGAAAAATTATACTACCATAATACTCTTTCAATTTTATTATATGTTTAAAATGTTTCAAAATGAAAAATGTTTTTTAAATTCTTGAATTAAATCCCCCATAGGTTAAGTTTTACTTAAACAGACTTCCACTATGGAAGATCAAGTTAAAACTATGTGATATTTCTTAAAATACCATAATTTATAGAAAACAAAGTGTATTTCCCTTAATTACAAGGTCATTGTGTTTGGAATGTAAATCTGATTGTAAAATGTTATTCTTGGTTAAAATACACTCCCTCTATACTCACCATACACACTTCAAATAAACAAATTACGTACTCAAATAGATAATTGAGACATGTGCTTTCCCTTTTGTTTTTAAGTGAAAGTTATGAATTCTCATCTATGTAAGAAACAAGAATAAACAAAATACAGAACTTGCCCAAAGTATATAAAATATGTGCTATGGTAAAAATGACAAAAACAGAAAAGCAACTGAGGAATCACACTTCAAATCTATACAACTGAAGCAACAGAGATCTAACAGTGTGTTAATGTGATGGGAAATCAGCTGGCTGGGGGAAAATACAACCAGTTATTTGCCTACACATGTCAACCAAGTAGGCTGGACCAACTGCTTTCATATTTGGCTGTCATGAGTGCCCAGCCTGTGGGGACTGTTGTGTCAGCCTTCATTACCAACGATTCAAATAATCACACAAAACAAAATAAATCTAGAACTTACCTGATACAAAAATCTGTGACTTATTTTTGTAACTGCCAAGAAATGCAACTCTCAGGGTATAGAGACAATTTTAAACTATAAAAATTAAAAATCTGCTTGATATCCTTACTCAGGTGGTAATCACAGCAACCTGCTTTCCAGACCCTAATAAAATACAGGCTCTTTGTTAAAAGGCCAGAAGCAGCAGCAGAGGCATGGCAGACCTCCTTGGGGGCACATGAACATGTAGCCCTATCCCTGATCTGCTATTTTTCAGCTATGCAAGCTTTGAAAAGATATTTCATTTTTTTAATTTCAAGTCTCCCATCTGCACAGTGAGTGGGGTTAACAATACCCACATTGAAGTGTTTTACAATTTAATTGGATAATTTACATAAAGTAAGAGCTTTAACAAACTCAATTTTCAATTTATTTTAAATGCTTAGTATTCCAAAGAAAGAGGAAGAAAGACAACTCTGGAGAAGCCACCAAGAACATTTTAGAGAACAGATATAAACTAGTCACCCTGGAAGAGGCACCATTGCAGGCAAGCTCTAGAACAGTAAAAAAGAGTTAAGGTGAGAGGAATCAGAACTAAAATAAGTGTCTTCGAAAGTCAAAAAGGGAAGAAAGGAGAGAGGGAAGCGGGAAGAAGGATCAAGTTCCTGTCAGGAAAAACAGAAACTAGAGAATTTACAGAGGATCGTATTATGCTCTTGGAACTCAGAGTTAATAAGTGAATATATCTTAGCTCAAATGATTCCCATCAAAAGAGGATACACCACAACTGCTCAACTCTTTAAAGAGGTAGTGTTCAATCTATAACACTGGATGAGAAAAAAAGAAGCATGTTTACCCAGGCTCCAAAAGACTCCACAGATAAATCATCAGACCCTTTTTCTAATTTCTGCTTGACAATCATCTTGAAACATTAAAAGTTTTGAGCAATTTTTTTCATCTTTCTTAATCCTGATTGCATAATTATTTGTCCACTTAATTTTCCCTCTAAGATTAATATTTTGCTGTTAGCTTTATCCATATAAAGCATCTTCCAGTGTAACCAGTCAGGGGAAGACACCTGGGTTTATTAGTCAGCCAACAGGTTGGAGGACTGAATAGGGAGCCTAAAAGGCAGCTGGCTAAAGTTAGGCAGTCCCTGGAGTCATACAAAAAGTTGGGTTTTGGACTCATTAACTAAAAAGATTAATTTTTTTTTAGAGCAACAGGGGACTTTTTATACATCATCTTTGGAAATTCTGGGTTGAAGCAATCACTTTGAACTACTGAATGACAAATTCTGCTATTCTGATGAGAATTCCACAGAAACTGGGAGGAAGAAGAAAATTTGGCCCTTGTGTAAAATGCCAAGATTTTCCCATAGGCCAAATACAAAGGTGGAAGAACCCCCTGGGATTTACCAGGAAGCTGAGAAGTGAATGAGTTCACCTCCTGATCATCTTCCCATGTGTATATGAAATGAGTTTGTAAATAGAAGTGAGTTGAATATCAGGATGTTCAAATGAGTAGAAACAAGACAAATTTGCTTTTCATTAGTCTTTCATTATAAAAAGAAATTATGAAGCAATCTCCTGTCATTATCATTAGACACTACACCCCCTTACCTAGATACAATGATTTGGCAGATATTCCAAATGATTTGGCATTTTCTATACATAAATGTGATCCAAGCTCCAGCTTGTTTTCATCATTAAATGGTATATATTTCTTTAAAACTAAGAAATTAACGTTAGAACAATGATATTATATTACAGACTTCATTTAGATTTCATCAGTTTTCTACACTGATGTTTTTTTCTGCTGCAGAATCCTATCCTGTATACCACATTGCACTTTTTTCCCTCAGTTTAATAGGTTTTCCCCAGCTTTTTTGAAGTATGATGGACAAATAAAAATTGTATATATTTAAGATGTACAATGTAATGTTTTGATATATGTGTATATTAAGAAATAATTACCACAATCAAGCTAATTAGCATATCCACCACCTCACAGTTACCATTTTTTCTGTGATCAGAACACGAGATCTTTCTTAGCAAATTTCAAGTATTAAACATTATTATTAACTATAGTCAACATGCAATACATTATATTTTCAGAATTTATTCATCTTATAACTGATATCTTGTTTCTTTTGATCAGTATCTCCCCTTTCCCCAACCCCCAAGTCTCTGGTAATCACAATTCTACTCTCCATTACTATGAGTGCTAGCCTGACAAAATGTTAGGAAATGTTTCTTTCTCTTCTATTTTCTGGAAGAAAGTATTTAGAACTGATATCCCTTTCTTAAATGGTAGTAGAATTCATCAATAAAACAAACTATCTATGCCTGAAGCTTTTTAATTTGGGGAAGCATTTCTAACTACAAATTAAGTTTATTTACCAGATCCAGGGCTATTCAAGTTTTCTACTACTTCTTTAGTAATTTTTGGTAGTTTGGCTCTTTCAAAGAATAGAACCATTTTATATAATTTAGCAGATATATGGGCATATAGTATCTTATAGGATCTCATTTGTATTATTTTAATGTCTGTGGGTCAAAATATACTCTATATGGTTGAATGTTCTCCGTACACTGAGAAAAATGTTTTCTGTTTTTGCTATGTATAGTGTTATAAATGTTAATTAGATTTAAATTGATTAATAGCATTGCTGATGTCATCCAGCTCCCTGCTGACTTCCTGTGTACTTGTTTTATTGATTAGTGATAGAGGATTGTTTAGGTCTCCGTCTGTAATTTTGATTTTATCTATTTCTCCTTTCATACCAGTTTTTGCTTCATGTATTTTTTAATTTATTGAGAAATAATTGAAAAATATAATTATACATAAAGTATACAACCATGATCTGACACACATATACGTTGTAGAATGATCACTATGATTAAAATAATAATACATTCATCACTTTACAGAGCTCTTTTGTGCTGTACAAATGCTTAATATTTACTCTCAGCAACTTTCAAGTATATGCTACCATATTATAATGATAGGCACCGTGCTGTACATTAGAGCATTAGACCTTATTCTTCTTATACCTGAAAATTTACACCTTTGACCTATATCACCCATTTCCCCCTCACCCCACAGTCCATGGCAATCATCATTCTATTCTCTGTTTCTACATAATTGGCATTTTTCTTTTTTTTTTAGATACTACAGATTAGTGATACCATACAGTATTTGTCTTTGTCTAGTTTATTTT
Organism: Smutsia gigantea; assembly: GCA_032199065.1. Classification (NCBI taxonomy): domain Eukaryota; kingdom Metazoa; phylum Chordata; class Mammalia; order Pholidota; family Manidae; genus Smutsia; species Smutsia gigantea. Next base: position 621,232 of record JAVSCE010022418.1, read on the forward strand.
ACTTAGCATAATACCCTCCATATTTGTCCATGTGTCACAAATGGAAGGATTTCCTTCTTTTTAAAGGCTAAATAATATTCCATTGTGTGTGAACATATATATTTTTAATACATATTTATTTTATTATATATATATGTTTCTTTATCCATTCATCCACTGAAGACCATTTAGGTTGTTTCCATATCTTGGCTATTGTGAATATTGCTGCAATGAGCATGAGAGTGCAGATATCTCTTTGAGATACTGACTTCAATTCTTTGAGACATATGCCCAGAAGTAGGATTGCTGGATCATATGGTAGTTCAATTTTTAATATTTTGAGCAACTTCCATACTGTTTTCCATAATGGCTATACCAATTTGCATTACTACCAACAGTGTATAAAGGTACCCTTTTCTCCATATCTTTGCCAACATTTGTTATCCCCTTTTTATAGTAGCCACTGAAACAGGTGTGAGATGATAACTCATTGTGGTTTTGATTTTGCATTTTCCTGATGACTAGTGGTGTTGAGCACCTTTTCATACATTTATTGGTTATTTGTATGTTTACTTTGGAAAAATGTCTATTCAGGTCCTTTGCTCATTTTTAAATTGGATTATTTATTTTGTTGCTATTCAGTTGTGAGTTCCTGATACATTTTGGTATTAACCCCTTATCAGATATTTATATGGTTTGCAAATATTTTTTCCTATTCTGTAATAGCCTTTTAAATTTATAGATTATTTCCTTTGCTATGCAGAAGTTCTTCAGCTCGATGTAGTCCCACCTGTATTTTTTTTTTTTAGCTTTTGTTGCCTGCATTTTGGTCTTATTCAAGAATTCACTGTCAATACCAATATCAAGAATATTTTCCCCTATGTTTTCTTCTATGAGTTTTACGGTTTCAAGCCTTACATTTAAGTCCTTGATCCATTTCAGGTTAATTCTTGTGAGTATAAGACAGGGGTCCAGTTTCATTCTTTTGCATATAGATATCCAATTTCCCCAACACCATTTATTGAAGACAATCCTTTCCCCATTGTGTGTTCTTGGCACCCTTGTCAAAAATTAGTTCACCAGTATGTATGGAATAATTTTAAACTCTCTATGCTGTTCCACTAGTCCATGTACCTGTTTTTAATGGCAGTACCATACTGGTTTTGATTACTATAGCTTGTAGTTTAGTTTGAAATTAGGAGAGGTAAAGCCTCGTTTTGTTCTTAGGATTGCTTTGGCTATTTGGTTTCTTTTCTGGTTCCATACAGATTTTAGGATAGTTCTTCCTCTTTCTGTGAAAAATGACATTGGAATTTCAATAAGAATTGCATTGCATCTGTGGATCACTTTGCGTAGTTTGGACATTGTAACAATATTAATTCTTTCAATCCAAGTGCACAGGACATATTTCCATTTATTTGTGTCTTCTTCAATTTGTTCATCAAAGTCTTATAGTTTTCAATTTACATGACTTTCACTTCCTTGGTTAATTAGGCTTTATTATGTCAGGAACATTCCTTCTTTGCCTAATTTGCTGAGAGTTTTATAGTGAAAGAATGTTATATCAAATGCTTTTTCTGAAACTATTGAAATGATCATACAACTTCTAACCTTCATTCTCTTATGGTGGATGGTGGTGTATCACATTGTTTTTCAGATATTGAGACATGTTTTCATTCTATGGGTGAGTCCCTTTGGATTATGGTGATCTTTTTAATGTACTCTTAAATTCAGCTGCTAGTGTTTTCTGAGGATTTCTGCATCTATGTTATTCAGGGATATTGACTTGTAATTCTTTTTCTAGTGGTGTTCTTGTCTAGCTATGTTATCAGGGTAATGTTGCCCTCATAAAATACACTTGGAAGTGTTCCTTCCTCTTCAAGTCTTTTAGAAGAATTTGAGAAGGTATGGTTAATCTTTAAACTTCGGTAGAATTCACTTGTGAAGCTAGATGGTCCTGGCGTTTTATTTGTTGGGAGGTTTTTGATTACTGATTCAACCTTGCTTATTCTTGGTCTTTTCACATTTTCTATTGTTTCATGTTGCAGTCTTGGCAATGTGTGTTTCTAGGAATTTATATGTTCCAAATTATCTCTTATGTAAGCAAAATTATTCATATAGTCCCTCATGAACCTTGTATTTCTGTGGTATTAGTTTTAATGTCTCCTCTTTCATTTATAGTTTTATTAATTTGAACATCTCTCTTATTAGTCTAGCAAATTTCTCAATTCTCTCTTTTCAAAGAACAAACAGTTTTCATTTTCTATTGTCTTCCTAGTCTTTATTTCATTTATTTCTAATCTAATCATTATTTCCTTCCTCTCTTAACTTTATTAGTTTATCCTTTATTTTCTATTTCCTTGACATATAACATTTTGTTTATTTGAGAACTCTTTTCTTCCTTGATGTAGGTGTTTATAAATTTCCTTCATAGAACTACTTTTGTTGCATCCCATAAGTTTTGGTACGTTGTGTTTACATTTTGTTTATCTCAATATTTTGATTTCCCTTTAGCATTTTTTTGTAAGTCATATCTAGTGGTGAAAACTCCCTCTTTTTTTTTATGTCTAGAAAGCTTTTATTCCTCTTTCATTTTGAGGGACAGCTTTGCTGGGCAAGTAATTTTGTTGACAGTTTTTTCTTTGAACATTTTAATATATCATCCCACTCTCTCCTGGGTTCAAAGTTATGGCTGAGAAATCTGCTGATTATCTTACTGGGATTCCCTTGTGTGTGGTAAGTCTTTTTTCTATTGCTGCCTTCAAAATTCCTTCTGTCTTTGTATTTTGAGAACTTGAGTATAATGTATCTTGTAAGATCTTCTTGGGTTGAATCCATTTGGGAATCTTTGAGCTTCATGCACCTGGTTGGCCATATCTCTCCGCAGATCTGCGAAGTTTTCAGCCATGATTCCTACAACTTTTCTGTCCCCTTTTCTCTTTTCTCCTGTGGGACTCTCAAAATACCAATATTTGTTACTGGTTTCCTGTAGTTTCTTTAGGCTTTATTCACTCTTTTTCATTCTAGTTTTTTTCTCCTCTGACTGGATAATATCAAGAAATCTGTCATCTAGTTTGAAGAATTTTCCTTCAGCCTGATTGGGCCTTATATTGAAACTATTAAATTTTTCATTTCATTCATTGTATTCTTCATTTCCAGGATTTGTTTGGTTTCCATGACTTTTAGGTCTTTGTTGAACTTATCATTTTGTTCATGCACTGCTTTCCTGAAATCATTGAGCTGTCTATCTGTGTTCTCTTGAATCTCAGTTAATTTCCCTTAAAAATTTATTTTGGAGGATTGGATTAAAGATGGTAGCATGAGAGGTGAGACAGAGGCTTCCTCCTATAACTGCATATAATATGAAAATATAACTAATACAACTACTCTTGAAAGAGCAACAGGAAAGAGGACTGCACCAAACTGTATACACCTGGAGAAAAGAGCAGACCTCACGGAAAGGGTAATGTTCTAAAGCTGTGGTTCTGTGGGATCCAAGCCCTTCTCCCACCTCAGCTCACCAATGGGAGGAAGAGGAATGGAGCAGGGAGGGAGTGGAGATCTGGGACTGCTGAATACCTAAGTCCAGAGATCTGCTCTGGGAGCACAAACCTACATTTCATGGTGCTTGCATGATACTCTTGTAATTGGGTTGGAAGGCTAAGAAAGGCAGAATTCCTGGAGAGACTGAGATTCCAGCCGCTTGTGGAAAGCAGGGATCCATATCCATCTGCTCTGGGACAAAAGAAAGGCGGTCAGTCTGAGAGACTTCCTAACAAAGAAGCCCTTAGCAAGAGAGCTGCTAAAGGGGCAAGGATTGCACAAAGCTTACTGCTCAGGAGAAAGGACACATAGACAAAATTGTCTGGGTGCACTCTGCCCAGCAGATGGGGGGCTTTCACGATCTTCAGGTGCCCCAGCTCCCTGGCTGCCTACAGAGCTCCAAGAACCCTTTCCGTGACAGGCAGACTACCGCACCTTTCTCCTGGACAGCCGCACCAGGCTTGCAAACCGGGAAACACTACACTGGCATTAGGCCAGCCAGAGGGAAGATCTGTCTACAGCAACTAAAAACGCAAAGCACAGAGGCTTATACATGTGTGCTCGGCCCACTGGTTCAGGCAGTGGAGACAGGCACAGCAGCCAGGAAGCAGGAAACAGCTCTTTCTTCCCTGCAGGCACCAATACCACTCCCCTGTGACCCCCAACATTGCTTCAGGGGCTGAGCAGCTCCAGAGAGTAGAGGTTCTCGGCACTAGAGGGCGCCATACACAAATATGAAATGCCAAAGGAACCTGGTTCAGAGTAAAATTATTAATACAACTCCTGAGAAAGCTTTAAATGATATTAACCTCATGACTCTCCTGGCAAGGGAGTTCAAAATGAAAATTATTAACATGCTCATGGAGGTACGGAAAGATATTCAAGAACTCAGGAATGAATTACGGTCAGAAATCCAATCATTGAAGAGCACAATGGACAGTATTAAAAGCAGATAGGACACGGCAGAGGACATGATAAATGAAATAGAAACTAGAGAAGATGAATACAAAGAAGCTGAGGCACACAGAGAAAAAAGGATCTCTAAGAATGAAAGAATATTGAGAGAACTGTGTGACCAATCCAAATGGAACAATATTAGCATTATAGGGGTACCAGAAGAAGAAGAGAGAGAAAAAGGGATAGAAAGTGTCTTTGAGGAGGTGATTGTTGAAAACTTTCTCAATATAGAGAAGGAGATAGTCTCTCAGGCCATGGAGGTGCACAGATCTCCCAACACAAGGGACCGAAGGAACACAACATCAAGACATATAGTAATTAAAATGGCAAAGATCAAGGATAAGGACAGACTATTAAAAGCAGCCAGAGAGAGAAATAAGATCACTTACAAAGGAAAGCCCATCAGGCTATCATCAGACTTTTCAGCAGAAACCTTACAGGCTTACAGGCCAGAAGGGAGTGGAATGATGTATTTAATGCAATGAAGCAGAAGGGCCTTGAACCAAGATTACTTTATCTGGCAAGATTATCATTTAAATTTGAAGAAGGGATTAAACAATTTCCAGAGAAGCAAAAGCTGAGAGAATTTACCTCCCACAAACCATCTCTACAATGTATTTTGGAGGGACTGCTATAGATGGAAGTGTTCCTAAGGTTTAATAGCTGTCACCAGAGGTAATAAAACCACAGCAAAGAAAGTAGAACAGCTAATTACTAAGAAAATGCAAAATTAAATAACTATACCCAAAGTCAATCAAGGGATAAACAAAGAGTACAGAATATGATACCTAATATATAAAGAATGGAAGAGGAAGAAAAACGAGGAGGAAAAACAAAACAAAACAAAACAAGAACCTTTAGATTGTGTTTGTAATAGCATATTAAGTGAGCTAAGTTACACTCTTAGATACTAAGGAAGTTAACCTTGAACCTTTGGTAACCATGAATCTGAAGCCTGCAATGCGAATAAGTACACAGCTATCCATAATCACCCTAAATGTAAATGGACTGAATGCACCAATCAAAAGATATAGAGTCACTGAATGGATAAAAAAACAAGACCCATCTATATGCTGCCTACAAGAGACTCACTTTAAACCCAAAGACATACACAGACTAAAAGCGAAGGGACGGAGAAAGACATTTCATGCAAATAATAGGGAGAAAAAAGCAGGAGTTGCAGTACTTATATCAGCCAAAATAGACTTCAAAACAAAGACAGTCACAAAAGATAAAGAACATTACATAATTATAAAAGGGTCAATCCAACAAGAAGATATAACCATTATAAATATCTATGCACCCAACACAGGAGCTCCTACATATGTGAAACAAATACTAACAGAATTAAAGGGGGAAATAGAATGCAATGCATTCATTCTAGGAGACTTCAACACACCACTCACTCTGAAGGACAGATCAACCAGACAGAAAATAAGTTAAGGAGAGAGAGGCAATGAACAACACATTAGGACAGATGGAACTAACAGACATCTACAGAACTCTACACCCAAAAGCAGCAGAATCCACATTTTTCTCAAGTGCACATGGTACATTTTCAAAAACAGATCATATACTAGGCCACAAAAAGCACCTCAATAAATTCAAAAAGATTGAAATTGTACCAACCAGCTTCTCAGACCACAAAGGAATGAAACTAGAAATGAATTATGCAAAGAAAATGAAAAATCCCATTAACACATGGAGGCTTAATAACATGCTCCTAAATAACCAGAGGATCAATGACCAAATAAAAACAGAGATCAAGCAATATATGGAGACAAATGACAACAATAATTCAACAGTGCAAAATCTGTGGGATGCAGAGAAGGCCATGCTAAGAGGAAAGTATATTGCAACACAGGCCTATCTCAGGAAAGAAGAACAATCCCATATGAGCAGTCTAAATTCACAATCAACGAAACGAGAAAAAGAACAAATGAGACCCATGATCAGTAGAAGGAGGGACATAATAAAGATTAGAGCATAAATAAATAAAATCGAGAAGAATAAAACAATAGAAAGGATCAATGAAAGCAAGAGCTGGTTCTTTGAGAAAATAAAGAAAATAGATAAACCCCTAGCCAGACTTATCAAGAAAAAAAAGAGTCTACTCATATAAACAGAATCAGAAATGAGAAAGGAAAAATCACCACAGACAGCACAGAAATACAAAGAACTATTAGAGAATACTATAAAAAATTATATGCTAACAAACTGGATAACCTAGAAGAAATGGACAACTTTCTAGAAAAATACAACCTTCCAAAGCTGACACAGAAAGAAACAGAAAATCTCAACAGAACAATTACCAGCAATGAGATTGAACTGGTAATCAAAAACCTACCTAATACAAAATTCCTGGACCAGATGGCTTCACTGCTAAATTTTATCAAACATTTAGTGAAGACCTAATACCAATCCTCCTTAAAGTTTTCCAAAGAGTAGAAGAAGAGGGAATACTTTCCAACTCATTCTATGAGGCCAGCATCGCTATAATACCAAAACCAGGCAAAGACACCACAAAGAAAGAAAACTACAAACCAATATCCCTGATGAACACAGACACAAAAACACTCAACAAAATATTAGCACACTGAATTCAAAAATACATCAAAAGGATCATCCATCATGATCAAGTAGGATTTATTCCAGGGATGCAAGGATGGTAACAACATTTGAAAATCCATCACCACCATCCACCACATCAACAAAAAGAAAGACAAAAACCACATGATCATCTCCATAGATGCTGAAAAAGTATTTGACAAAATTCAACATCCATTCATGTTAAAAACTTTAACAAAATGGGTATAGAGAGCAACTACCTCAACATAATAAAGGCCATATATGACAAATCCACAGCGTAAATTATACTTAACAGCGAGAAGCTGAAAGCTTTTCCTTTAAGATCAGGAACAAGACAAGGATGCCCACTCTCCCCACTTCTATTTACTGGAGGTCCTAGCCACGGCAATCAGACAACACAACGAAATAAAAGGCATCCAGATTGGCAGGGAAAAGTTAAACTGTCCCTTTTGCAGATGACATGATATTGTACATAAAAACCCTAAAGAATCCACTCCAAAACTACTAGATCTAATATCTGAATTCAGCAAAGTTGCGGGATACAAAATTAATATGCAGAAATCTGTGGCATTCCTATACACTAACAATGACCTAGCAGAGAGAAAAATCAGGAAAACAATTCCATTCAAAGTTGCATCAAAAAGAATAAAATACCTATGAATAAACCTAAGCAAGGAAGTGAAAGACCTATACCCTGAAAACTACAAGACACTCGAGAGAAATTAAAGAAGATACCAATAAATAGAAACACATCCCGTGCTCATGGATAGGAAGAATTAATATTGTCAAAATGGCCATCCTGCCTAAAGCAATCTACAGATTCAATGCAATTCCTGTCAAAATACCAATAGCATTTTTCAACGAACTAAACAAAATTATTCTCAAATTCATATGGAACCACAAAAGACCCCGAATAGCCAAAGCAATCCTGAGAAGGAAGAATAAAGCTGGGGGGATTATGCTCCCCAACTTCAAGCTTTACTACAAAGCCACAGTACTCAAGACTATTTGGTACTGGCACAAGAACAGACCCATAGACCAATGGAAAAGACTAGAGACCCCTGATATAAACCCAACCATGTATGGTCAATTAAAATATGATAAAGGAGCCATGGACATACAATGGGGAAATGACAGCCTCTTCAACAGCTGGTGTTGGCAAAACTGGACAGTTACATGCAAGAGAATGAAACTGGATTATTGTTTAACCCCATACACAAAAGTAAACTCGAAATGGATCAAGGACCGGAATGTAAGTCATGAAACCATAAAACTCTTTGAAGACAACATAGGCAAAAATCTCCTGAATATAAGCATGGGCGACTTCTTCCTGAATGCATCTCCTCGAGCAAGGGAAACAAAAGCAAAAATGAACTAATGGTACTACATCAAACTAAAAAGTTTCTTTATGGCAAAGGACACCATCAACAGAACAAAAAGGCATCCTACAATATGGGAGAATATATTTGTAAATGACATATCCAACAAGGGGTTAACATCCAAAATATATAAAGAACTTACACGCCTCTACACCCAAAAAGCAAATAACCTGATTAAAAAATGGACAGAGGATATGAAGAGACAGTTCTCCAAAGAAGAAATTCAGATGGCCAACAGACACATGAAAAGATGCTCCACATCACTAATTATCAGGGAAATGCAAATTAAAACCACAATGAGATATCACCTCACACCAGTAAGTATGGCCACCATCCAAAAGACTAAGAACAACAAATGCTGGCGAGGATGCAGAGAAAGGGGAACCCTCCTACACTGCTGGTGGGAATGTAAGCTAGTGCAATCATTGTGGAAAGCAATATGGAGGTTCCTCAAAAAACTAAAAATACAAATACCATTCGACCCAGGAATCCCACTCCTTGGAATTTACCCAAAGAATACAGCTTCTCAGATTCAAATAGGCATATGCACCCCTATGTTTATCGCAGCACTATTTACAATAACCAAGATATGGAAGCAACCTAAGTGTCCATCAGTAGATGAATAGATAAAGAAGATATGGTACATATACACAATGGCATACTATTCAGCCATAAGAAGGAAACAAATCCTGCCATTTGCAACAACATGGATGGCGCTGGAGGATACTATGCTCAGTGAAATAAGCCAGGCGGAGAAAGACAAGTGCCAAATGATTTCTCTCACTTGTGGAGTATAACAATGAAGCAAAACTGAAGGAACAAAATAGTAGGAGACTCAGAGACTCCAAGAAAGAACTAGTGGTTACCAAAGGGGAGGGGTGTGGGAGGGAGGGTGGGGAAGGTGGGAGAAGGGCATTGTAGGTTTTGTTTAGTGCACATGGTGTGGGGGATCACGGGGAAAGCAGTGTAGCACAGAGAAGGCAAACAGTGAATCTGTGGCATCTTACTACACTGATGGACAGTGACCTAATTGGGGTATGAGTGGGGACATGATAATATGGGTAAATGTAGTAATTACATTGTTTTTTCATGTGAAACCTTCATAACAGTGTATATCAATAATACCTTAATAAAAAAATTTTTTTTGAACTCCTCTTCCAGTAACTGTCAGAACTCTACGTGTTTGCAATCAGTTACTAGAAAAATTGTGTTCTCTTGGTGATGTCATTTAACCTTGCTTTTTCATGTTTCTGGTGTCTTTGCATTGGTGTCTGCATATCTGAGGGAGGAGTCACTTCTTCCAGGCTTTTTTGGACTGGCTTTGGTGGGGAATACCTTTCACTTGAAGGTGGCTGTCATAGGATTGGTTAGGTGGGGTACAGCTTCTTTGGTTCTTCGGAGGGCCCAGTAGCATTGTCTCTGTGAAGCTCTGTCATCTGAGGTTAACACTAGCACAGACTGTGTGAGTCTTCTGTAGTCAAGACTGTGGAGGTCCTGTGGATGGCAGTGCTGGCTAGGGAGATTGGTATCTTTGAAAGGGAAGCCTGATGAAGTCTTCTGGTTGTCCCTTTTTGCCTGTATATGGAAGTTCTAGCCAAAGGGATCCTTATTAGCACCTGGTCTGGCAACCTGGCACTCAGAGTGAAAGTGGAGCTGGGATTCTGAATCAGGCACATGTGGAATTATCATACTGCCTGGATCCTGGGGCACAGATGCACTTGCTGCAGCACTAATACTGGTGACTAGGGTGTGGGAATGTGAAAATCTTTGCTGGAACAATGGTCTGGGTCTCTGGGCTTGTTGCAATGACTTGGGCAAGAAGGAGGGATGCAGTAGTGGCAAGGCCCTGGGATTACTGGGTGCAGTGGTGGCTTGGGCCCAGAGGGCAGGGTGCAGTAGCAGCACAACCAAAGTCTCAACTCTGGATCCAGGGGCAGCTGCAGAACAGGAGCATGTTCCCAGTGGTGGTCCATTAAATCTGCATGTCAGGACCCAGGGAGCAGGTTGCAGAGTAGCAATGGTTGGGTCCCAGTAATGGTGGGTCAGAGCGACAATCTGGGACCTGAGTGCAGGGCTCAGAGCAATGATACCTTGGCCCCAGTAATGTCAGTTAAAGTGTGAGTTGGGACCCAAGGTGCAGGGCTCAGAGCAACAGTAATGGTGAAACAAAGCCATGATCTGGGACCAGGAACAGGCTGCAGAGGAGTGGAAGCTCTGGTCACATGTATGGCAAGACATTATGGCATCTGGATTCCTGAGAGTACAGCACAGTAGTGACTGGAGCCCCTAAGGTTAGGTCTCACCACATCAACCACTCCAGCCCTGGGGGGCAGTGCAGCAGTAGAGACTCCATGTGGTTCTATCAACTGGGATCAGCATTGGTGAATACTGTGGCAGTCCTCAGTAGCAAAGGCTGCAAACATCCAGTGAGGCTTGCCAGGGTTCTCCTGCTCTCCTTTTCTCCATGGGATGAAATTCCTCTGAGGGAATCCCTCCTGGCACGAAGCTGTTTTTGAATGGGAATAAGGTGACAGCAGTAAAATGCTCCCTATACTTTTCTATCTTGCCATCCTCAATTTTTAAGCTCTGCAGTTTTTGCTACTTCTTCATTATAGGCAGAGCTTTCCCTGAGTATTTAATAGTTGTTTATCATTGCTTTTCTTGGTTTTGTTGGGGAGATAATGATGGAAGCACTTAGCCTACCACTGTGCTGATGTCACCTCTCTTGCTTCATGTAATTTTGAGGCTCCATTTTTAGATCCACAAACATTTAGGATGTTATGCATTTTGGGAGATTTTTTTCTTTTATCATTATATAATGCCCCTCTATGTCCCCGATAATCTTCTTTATTCTGAAGTACACTTTGAAAAATTAGTATAGATAATCCACCTTTCTTTTGATTAATCTTTCATGATACGTCTTTATCCATTAGTTTTTGTTTGATGTATTATTATCTTTTTATTAACTTTTATTTCTTGTAGACAGCATGTAGTTACTGGAGCTTGCTTTATAATGCAATATAATTATTTGTGTTTAAACCCATTTGTTAAACCATTCACATTTAAAATTATTATTAGTGGTTACCCTCGGCTTTATCATATACAGTAATCTGAATCCACCTTCAAATAATAAGTAGAACACTTCAAGTATAGTGTAAAGAACTTGTAACAATTTATTCCCAGTTCTTCCTTCCTCTCCCTTGTGCCACTGATGTCATACATTTCACCTATAAATACACAGCATGTTGTTTTTCTATAAACACAGAGGACACTGTTACTGTTATTTCTTTTAAAAGAATTTTTAGAGCAGTTAGTTATTTAAAATAATGTTTTCCCTCATTTTTCCACTTTTTAATACTTTCTTTGTGTAAGTCTAGTGTTAGTCTCTATAATATTCCACATACCTCAGAAACCTCATTTAACCTTTTTTGTAAAGTAGGTCTTCTGGCAATAAATTCTCTTTATGTTTTGTTTGCCTAGAAAGCATTTATTTATTCTTCAATTTGTTAGATTATTTTTTCTGGATAGGCAATTCTCAATTGATCATTTCTTTCTTGCAGCACTTTAAAGATTTCATTCCATTGTCTTTTGCTTGCATAGTTTTAAAGGGGATTCTGCTGTAATCCTTTTTAACCTTTTTTCAGGTTTTTAATATTGAATTTCTTTACCTTTTCATCCCCTTCACCCATTTCTCCCCAACCCCCACCTCTGGCAACCACTAGAGACTACTATAATTCTTATATTTGTACCTCATAGGTAATGTATGTTTTTCCTCTCTAGCACAAATTTCTGCCCTTTCCCAAGGATGATACTCCTCTTTTTTCCCTTGTTTCCTCCCCCAAGGAGCAAAGGAATTTTAACAGTGCCCTCAAACTAAAGACTTTGATGATATACTTCATGCAGATTAAGACTTTTATTCCATAAGAGAAACAGAGCAGATGGGCCTCAGTGGAGTTTCTGCAATGGCTGCTGTTCCCTTACCCCATCCAAAACCACAGGGAGGCTCTACATTTCTCAGAGGAAAAGCCTGCAAGAAAGTGTGAACCTCCTATGTCTGCAGACCATAGGGGTTTCATGTTCTCATATTAGCCTACCATCTCTGCCTTTAGGAATTCATTAAAAGTGTGTTTATTCTTTGTACCAGCTTATAAGGCTTTTAGTGGTATCTATCCTAGGTAAGCATGGATCTTGTTATCCATCAGGTATTGTCTGTCTCTAGGTTTCAAGTTAGGCATTTGCCCTGTAACCTCAATTTGCTTAGAAGTTCAAGAACTGCAGCTGTTAATTTGCAGTGTGTCCAGATAGTTTCTGGTTGCAATGATGGTAGTGGTGTTCTTTCCAGATCTCTACACATCTGCCATGCAAACAGAAGCTTTCTCTTCATCATTCACCCACCATTTCACTCTAATGTGAATTTTTCTCTTTCCTTGAAGTATTTGACAAGAGATATCTTTCTTAAATTACAGAAAATTTGTTACAATTATTTCTTCACCTTTTGCTTATGTAATATTCTAAACTTTTGCTGTCATTTCAACAGTCCTCACAGCATCTTCACCAGGAGTAGACTCCATCTCAAGAAACCCCTTTGCTCATTCATAGAAGCAATTCCTCATCCGTTCAAATTTTATCATGAGATTGCAGCAATTCAGTCACATCTTCAGGCTCCACTTCTAATTCTAGTTCTCTTGCTATTGCCACCATATCTGAAATTATTTCTCCCACTGAGAGTCTTACAGGTTGGAATCAACTTATTCCACACTCCTGTTCATGTTGTTATTTTGACCTCTTCCCATGAATCATGAATGTTCTTAATGGCATCTAGAATGGCAAATTCTTTCCAGAAGATTTTTATTTACTTTGCCCAGAGCCATCAAATGAATCACTACCTATGGCAGCTATAGCCTTATCAAATGTGTTTCTTAAGTAATAAGACTTGAGAATATCACCAGACACATTGTCAATGAGCAGTCATATTTTGAAAGGAATCTTTTTCTGAGCAGGAAGTCTCAACAGTGGGTTTTAAATATTCAGTAAACCATGTTAGAAACAGATGTGCTGACATCCAGGCTTTCCTGTTCCATTAATAGGGCACAGGCAGAGTAAATTTAGCCTAATACTTAAGGGCCCTAGGATTTTCGAAATGGTTAAATGAGCAATGCCTTCAATTCAGAGTCACCAGCTGCATTACCTACTAAGAGAGTCAGCCCGTCCTTGGAAGCTTTGAAACCAGGCATTGACTTCTCTGTAGTTATGAAAGTCCAAGATGGCCTCTTCTTCCAAAAGAAAGCTGTTTTGTCTACATTGAAAATCTGTTGCTTAGTTTAACCACCTCCATTAATTATCTTAGATCTTCTGAGTAACTTGCTGCAGTTTCTAGATTAGCACTTGTTGCTTGACTTTGCATTTTTATGTCATGAAGACGGCTTCTTTCTTTAAATCTCATGAACCAACCTCTGCTAGCTTCAAACTTTTCTTTTGCAGCCTCCTCACCTCTCTCAGCCTTCCTAGAATTGAAGAGAGTCGGGGCCTTGTTCTGGATTGGGTGTTTGCTTAAGGGAATGTTGTGGCTGGTATCATAGTCTATCCAAACCACTCAAACTTTCTCCATATCATCAATAAAGCTGTTTCACTTTCTTATCATTTATGTGTTCACTGGAGTAGTGTTTTTAATTTCCTTCAAGAACTTTTCCTTTGCATTCACAACTTGGTCTAACTCTTTGGTGCAAAAGGCCCAGTTTTCAGCCTATCTCAGCTTTCCATATGCCTCCCTCACTAAGCTTCATCATTTCTAGTTTTTTATTTAAAGTGAGAGACTTGTGACTCTTCCTTTCACTTGAATACTTAGAAGCCACTGTAAGGTTAGTAATCTGCTTCTGTAGAATCCAAATTGTGATGTAAGTTTTCCCCCAAGAAATTATGACCAAAATAATTTTGAAGAGCTCTGACATGAGGGAACTAAGTTTGTGTGGTAAGTATGTAAATCTGAGTATTGTAATGAGTACCCTACAATGCACACTGTCATGTACCTCTTAAGAACCCCTTGGATTCCTGTTACCTGTTCTCTGCTTTTCTCAGCTTTTGTGTGCTTTCTTTTTAATGGTTTGTACCTCCAATCTTCAAAGGACTCCTCTTGGATCCATTTCACTCAGACACAAAGAAAGCTGGAGTTATCTAGAAATTTATATCCTTATTCTTCTCTCTTCTTAAACAGTTTATCTTGGGCTCACTTTTTAAATAAACCACTTGCATGTGAATCCTCATTTCAGGGTCTGCTTCTGGAGAATGAACCTAAATTATGTAAACCATGATTTTGGACTTGATGGACCTATCCAGCTTCCATCATACTATCTGGCAGAGAAAATGGCAGTCTAACAAAAACACATAATGAGCATATCCTTGAAACAAATGGAATAGAAATGCAAAGTGTTGCACAGCACTGAAACTCTGTCTTTCCATCTCGAGGTACAGCTCTGATTAATTTCACGGAGGATATTAGGAATTAAATGTGTTCATTGTGAGATGGCTTATTCAAAGCTTGAAATCAGTGAGTGGGGTGGGGTTACCTTACTCTTGATAGCTAAAAACAAATGAAACTTACCAACTTTCTGGCTAATAATTTTACAGGAGTTTCTGGAACAAGCATGTCAGAAAATCAAAAACTAGGCCTTATTAGGAGATATTAAGACAATCTGCTCACTGACTCAATGGAAGGAATTTCAATTAATCATCACCCAATATTATCCAGGCAGGAGCCCCAAAAGGAGATGAAGACTGGCTGTAGACTGAAAGCTGGCTCAAAAGAGGGGGGACACAAACTGACACAGAGGAGTCTGCACAGACGGCAGAAGAAACAACCAAATTCTGCCTCTTAAAATGAGTCTGCCTACTAAAATTGCAAAACATATGAAAAAAGTTAAAGTTAAAAATCTAACAAACAAAATCATCAATTTACTACTACTTTGGAGCCCTGTAACACAGACTTCAGCATACATGTTTATAGGATACTAAGAGATAAATAAATAACACAGTAAGGCAAAATGTAACAAGGTCAAACAGCTATTAAAATAAATTATTAGATATCTTTGAAATTAAAACTGTAATAGATGGAATATTCTCTATACTATGGTTATAAATGAATGGGTGATTTTGAAGATAGTACTACGAAATTCTCTCAGAACACAATGTAGAAAAATAAGACATTAAATAAAATAAAAGCATTTAAACAACATAAGAAATAGTTTGAGAAATTACATATATTATAGAACCCTAATGAGCCTGGCCAAAAATTCTAAAAGGAAAATGAATGATAGAGAATAAATATTTGAGAGAGAATTTTCTATAAAGATATATTTTTTCATTGTAAAGTGTATTATTAACAAGCAGGATAGATATAAATCAACAGTAAAACACATTGTAGTGAAACTGATGAACACTGAAGATTTTTTTTACCTTTTTATTTTTTTAAAGCATGGTTCAGTGGCCTTAAATACATTCACATAGTTATGCAAAGATCACCACAATTCATCTCCAGAACTCATTCATCTTCCCAAACTGAAACTCTACACCCTTTATTTAAACAGTAGCTTCCATTGATGTATCCATACAATTGTATAGTACTCAACAATAAAAAGAAACAAGTTACTGATACATGGAAAAACATGGATGAATCTCAAAACATACTGAATGAAAGAAGCTTGACATTAAGTCATGCACACTGTATGATTCTGTTTATATGATGTTTTGCAAAATCTACAGTGGAAATAACAAAGGTTAACAAGTGGGGAAGTAGGGACAAGAATTAACTGGGAAGGGAAATGAGGTAGTTTACTTGGGTGCTAGTAATGACCTATATCTGAACAGGGACTTGAGTTATACGGCAGTTCGCATTAATCAAAATTCACTGAATGACACTAACATTTCAGCATTTAGATTTTACCTCAAAAAAAAAAAGAGACTGTGTAATCAAATTTTGAATTCTAATTAATGATATGCATCCTAAAGTATTTAGGTTAAAGTATACTCATGTCCATAACTTTTTTGAAATTCATTTTAAAAAGGTGGACTGATGAATCGATAGAGAGAGAGGTAGGTGCTAAGGCATGTATACTAAAATATTAATAGTAAACCTTAGATGTGATTATATGAATGTTCAATGTGGAATTCTTTCAACTTTGCTGTATGTTTGAAATTTTTTATTTTCAAGCTAAATGAATGCTGAGAAAACTTGAAAATAATTATTAGAATATTAAAAGTAACAAAATACCAACGAAATTAAAAATATTAAATGGAAATAGACAAAGATTACGAGTCACTAAAATTGATTCATGAGCAAATGTAAAACCCAAATACACCACTAATCACTAAAGGAATTAAATTGGTAATCAAAAATTTTCCTCCACAATAATAACAAAAAGACAGGAAGTCCTCAAAATTTTAAAGGTGAATATTATAAAACCTTCAACCAAGTGACAATCGCTTTTTTATGCAAATATTTTAAGAAAACACAAAGATGAAAGAAAGCATAGTATTAATGACAAGATCAGATGTCTAGAATAAGCAAATCTATGTAAACAAAAAGTAGATTAGTGATTGGCTAGTGCTGGGGCTTGGGGGAGGGATTGGACAGTGACTGCCCATGTAAATGGGATTTGTTTGGGGTGATGAAAATGTTTTGAGATTGGGTTGTAGTGATGGCTGCACAACTCGGTGAATGTCTAGAAACCAATGAACTGTATGCTTTGAATAGGTGAACTTTGTGATATGTGAAACAATTTCAATAAAACTGTTGAAAAGACCAAATGAATGCAAGAAAAAAATTACACTATCTTACTTATGAATATAAATAAGAAATTCCTAAGTTAAATATTGCCAAAGTTATTTCAATTTTTACTATCTACCCAATAAGGTGACTTCAGGAATGCAACAGTACTTCAATACCTGAACACCTACTGACACTATTACAAAAAAATTAAATAATAAAAACCATATACCTACTTCAATACATTTTTTTAACATGTACTTACTGCATGCCTATTATGTGAACAGACACTATACACAAGTAAACAAAAGAGAAAAAAAGTACCAGTTCTCAATAAAACAGAAAAAGCATTTGACAAAATTGTGTACCAATTCTTAGCAAAATATGGCTAGAAGAGAACTCTTATAATAAGTTGAAAGTACTCATTAAAAATAGGACAAACATCATCTTTAATGCTGAAATATGAGAACCTTCCTCACTGATCCCAATAAAAAGATGTTGGTACCAGAGGTCCTGGCCACTGAATTAACTCTAAAATGAGATACAGCAGAACTGCATAGAAAAATAAAAGAAAATATTTCCCTTTATTGAACATGAAATAATTAAAAGGTATTTTAAAAATCCAATAGTATGTATAAACAAGCCATTAGAACAAGAGATATAGTTCAACAAAGTTGACAGATACAAAATCAGAGTATAAAATACTACAACATTCCTATATACTAGACAAGTAGTAGTAAATGTAATTGAATTTCACAATAGAAACAAAAAATAGAAGTTGATCAGCTAATACAGCTAACAAAATTCATGCATGACTTTTATCAGAATAATATTCACTAATGACAACAGCAGAACAGGATGCTGGTGCAGAAGAATGAATGAAAATGTTGACCTTCTGCAAACACCACCTTGCCCACCGCTGGCCACATTGTGAGTCCATGGACCAGACCTAGGCTCACCAAGAAGTAAGGGATGGGCACCCACAGTGCAGACTATCCTACTGCCTTGGCAGTGCGGTCTTTCAGATTAAAATCCATCCTAGGTATTTTCTGTTTCTCTACCCATAATTTACACATCCATAATATATTTATTGTTCACAAAGCATGTCTGAAACTATTTTAATATTCTTGAAAAAGTAGTGAAGATGCCAGGACATATCCTTGATCCCTTTGATTTTATATTTTGTGTTGCTGGGGAGTGCAGAGTGAAGGGGAGGATGGCAGTTGACAGTTTGTAAATATGTAAAAACTAAAAGGTAATTTCAGAAAGAAAGAAATAATTCTGACCATGAAAAATTTAATCCCACAGCTCTTCCAAATCTGCTCACTAATCCTCCAACCGTCTCATGATTCAAGGGGTGGTGGCTAAAATTCTGTTGGTTTCCTTTTGGAGTCTGCTGCTCCAGAGGCCTCACGCATGCAGCATTTGCTCTGCCACTGACTCCCTCATCTTCTGCCGTTTCTGCAGCATCACTAGGGCTCCTAGCAGAGCTACTTGTCTAGAAGTGTGTACGAGCTGGGGAGGCTCTCTCTTCTCACAGCTGGAGAGGGCTGGCCATTAGGTAAATGGTTTGAAGCAAGATAAACAAACATGTTACTTGTAGTCTCTATTGGAGATACCAAGGTCCAATAAGTAATACAAATATCCCAATTGTCCTTGGACGTCTCCACCTGCAATTTCCTTGTGGTACTACTGTATGTCTTTTAGGTCTTTTTCTTGCAAATGACAGCATCTAATTCTGACTTTCTTAAGCAAAATAAAATAAGACAACAACAGTAATAAAGCATTAAAAAGGGAATTCATGAACTGGGTCTTGGGTAGCTCACAGCATCAAGGAGAGAGTCAGTGTGCCAATGTGGGAATGAAAATAGGCTTTGGGATAAGTTCATTTGGTTCCAAATTCCATCCCTACCACTTACCTCTCTGAGTCAGTTTCCTCTTCTCTGAAACAAGGATAACTATTTACCTAAAGCAGTTTTTGTGATATTTAAATGGAATAATGTATGTAGAGTGCTTAGCACAGTGCCTGACATGATGCAAATACTTAACCATGTGCTCTTAATAGAATTTATGTTTATAAATCTGCCTTGAAAAGACAGGCTCTAGGATAGCACTCGAGCTTATCAGCAAGGGCACTAAAATAGGCTGTCAAGAGTTCTACAAACAGAATGGTTGACCTTTGCCTCTATGAATCTATCCTCAAGATTAAAATTCCTAAGAGAGTAAATGGTCTGGCATTTACCAGCCACTGTGCCAGGAATAAGGAGTGAATAATGAGTGAGGGAGGGAGGATGATTTGAGGATATGGTGATTAAGAGTTTCTGTGGAACTACATTGAACACATGGAGCTTAGTTACTGGAAGAATGGTAAAGATCGCCATGGCAGACAATAATAAGTCCACCATACTGTATGTAATAGATTAAACATTTTTATAAGAAAAATTGTTAGACAAGAGGTTTATCTATACCCCTTCCTCTGACTAGGACAGAACTAGTATCATTTCAAGGAAATGACTTCACCTTTTCTTAAATATTTTTAAGAGAAGATGTAAGTTGTCTTGCAGATCCTGACATAAGAGAATTCTACCTAATATTGAGGCATTATTTATTGCAGTTTTAAGCAGTTTCTTTCCTCATCATTCTGATTTTATAGTCTATTGTTGGAAACATTAGAAACAATTTCTCAACATTCTTCTCACAGCTGCCTTCACCTCCTTGTTCTTCAGGCTGTAGATGAGGGGATTCAGCATGGGAGTGACCACACTGTACTGCAAGGAGAAGATTAACTCCTGAGTGGATCCTGAATTTGGCATGAGATAGCGGAGTAATCCTGAGCCATAGAAGAAGCTCACTGCAGTGAGGTGGGAGGAACAGGTGGAGAAGGCCTTACTTCTGCCCGTGGTGGAGCTGATGGTCAGGATGGTGAACAAAATGCGAACATATGAGAAAAATATCAGGAGGAAATTTCCAAGGAAATGCAGGAGGCTGGAACAGAGCAGGGCAGTAAAACTTGCAGACACATCAGAGCAAGACAGAGGGTAAAGAGAGGGCAGCTCACAGCTGAAGTGGTGGATATTTTGAGCTTCACAGAAGTCTAAATTGAGAGCTACAAGGATATTGATGAAAGCATCCAGAAAAGCCAGGCCCCAGGAGCCCCACACCAGCCCCATACACAGCTGTCTATTCATCACCTGGCCATAGAGCAGAGGAGAGCTGATGGCTACATAGCGGTCATAGGCCATGACAGCGAGTAGGCAGGATTCAGTGCCCCCAGTGGCAAACACAAAGAAGACCTGGGCCAGACAGCCCTCTACTGAGATGGTTTTCTTCTCAGACAGGAGGTTCTCCAGCAGCTTGGGCACAGTGACTGAGGAGTGGCAGAGATCTAGGAAGGACAACTGTCCCAGGAAAAAGTACATGGGGATGTGGAGGTGGGAGTCAATCTTGATTACCAGCATCATCATCAGGTTCCCCATTAGGGTCAGGAGGTAAATAACAAGGAACAGCCCAAACAGTAGAGCCTGGATGTGGGGATCAGCAGACAGCCCCAGGAGGAGGAACTCAGAGACTGCACTATGGTTTCTCATTGCTTTCAGTATTGTCTTTGGGATAAAAGAAAGAAGTCACTTCTTATGTCTAAGAAATATCCAAGTATTTTAATGCTCTTTCCCATTCACAAAGTTTCATATCTACTTAAAAATCTGTGTTCTGACATAATAAATTTTCCTAAGTCTCTAGATTTTCTAAAACCTGTACAATTCTTTTCTGCAGGATCCCAACCTGGATCAACTCTCTGTTCACCTGTTATTATTTCTTTAACGTTTTAGGATTTATTTTTTGTTATTGCTTTATTATTAACACTACTGGAGAACATTTGTAAACTGTCGATAATATTCCAATAGAGAGGGAGAAACTCTAGGACGAATTAGAGTAATGGCAGAAATGGTGTCTTTAAGAGCAGTTGGGTTTCAGAGCAAAGCAGAGCATGACGTTATGTGGGACTGGATTTACTTCATTCATCAAACATGCATGAAGTCAGTAGATTTGATTTAGGAAGGAAGCAGTTCCCATTTAATGAGTTTTATTTTTCAACAAATATGTAAATGGAGTCATTAATGGAAAGTGAAGAGGGGTAGTGACTGGAGATTTGCAGACAGAGAAAAAAGAGAATGAATTAGAAAGCAGCATAGAGATATCCCAGATGCTATACAATTGATCATAAGAAACTGTTGACCAGTATAGGAACATACACTGATCTTACTCTCCATGCCCAGTTTGTGTGGTCTGTTCAGATTCGGCTCTTGTCTGTGCCCTCATGTCATCCATAAACATAGACCACCTACAAACTTTCTAAAGCCTGGCCTGCTCTGAACTGGCAACCCTGAAAACCAACAGACTCAGGATGACCCTTCAACAATACTGACTGCTCCATCCCCACCCTCCATGTCCTGCTCTCTTTGTGTTCATACTATGCAACTGGCACATTCAACCTCTCAAAGGACTTATGATTTCCCTCCCATTGTTTATCCAAATAACATCCAGAATTAAAGTTACTCTTAGGAATCAAGTCCACATTACCTGTATTTCGCACCTAGTTGGGCAATAGCTAGCATAGAATTAAAGAAAAGCTTTTTCAAATCCAATGATCCAGAAGATGAATGAATCTGAATGTCAGTGTGGTAGTTCAGTATTAAGGCACAGTATGAAAATTCCTGTTGGATATAGACCTCCTCCTTGATTTCTAAAAGAGAAAAATAAAAGGCTAAATAGTGTGCATTATTTCTAAAACTCTATAAATACTCCCAGTCATGTGGGGATTGCATTTCCATATACTTTTTTTTTGTTTTGCTCACCACTGTAACTCTAGCTACAGTGACCTGGATGCATCCTGACATCATTTGCAGAAGATGCTGGGAAAGCAAGGACTCAAACCATGAAATGCAGGCAGAGGACACACAAAAAAAAGGTCCCTCAATTCTGCTCATTTCCAAATGGAGCCCCACTTACTAGCACTAGAAACTTTGGGGAAAATTTTCTCTCTTGGAAATAAAGGCCAAAAGACATTTCATGAAGGACAGCCCTGGAAACTGTACCTATCAGAAACCATACTCCCTCACAGGCAGAGGTGTACTATATTAAAGTTATTAGAGGGTGTCACAGAAATAAATAAAATTACTTTTTACCTGATGCTACAATTTCACTATTCTCAAGTCTTCATTTATTCAGACTGTGAGTCCAAATTTA
This sequence comes from Smutsia gigantea, assembly GCA_032199065.1. Classification (NCBI taxonomy): domain Eukaryota; kingdom Metazoa; phylum Chordata; class Mammalia; order Pholidota; family Manidae; genus Smutsia; species Smutsia gigantea. The sequence goes on from JAVSCE010022418.1 coordinate 643,681, forward strand.
GAATGGAAGCAGCTGAGAACACTACCACTTTAAGTTTTCAGTTATTACCACAACTGGGTGAGTTAGCTGCCTGAGAGGAGCTCATTTTAGAATGAGACATACAAAAGTACCTAATCATTGTAACTGACTCAAAGGAGTTGCTCAGAAAGTGTTACTTAAAAATGACAATGAATGAGTAAATGAGCAAATGAATGAATCAAATTCTGGAGGAGAATTGTCTAGGGCTTTACTGATGACAGAGAACAGATCTAATTAGGAGCCAATAAGGAACCCTGGGCTTGCATGGAGCCAGAAGTAGAAAGGGCACTGGAGAAAAACTTTGCCAACTAGAGAGGTCTGCCCCAATGTAATGTCTTATGCACTGTTCTGAACTTTCATGTACCTCAGAGTATGTAATTATAGAGAATACCTGTAATTAAAGCTATAGTTAGTTTCTGGACTCTACATGTTTGGAGTGCTCAGAGAGGGTTATTACTGAGTTGTGAGGCGTCCAAAGTCTATCACTGACATCCTGATCTCCTCCCACCTCTTACAGACAGCTGTCATGTATTAGCCTCCCCAACCTTGTCTGGTATACTGTGGGCTTTGAACACCAGAGACAAGGAATACAGCAATATATAAGAAAGACCTCATCTCAGTTATCCCATATGTAAAATCAAAGCTAAAAATAACCACCACAGAAAGTTTTATTTATCAACTTAAATATAGTGCTGAAGATGACTGAGGTGCCTAAGGATCATTAGATTCTCTTTTATTCACTCTTAATCCAAATGTTAGTTTTGCCAGAGGAGGAAGAGAAGTGACTTTGAGGAGCAAACCAAAACATCTTAGGTAACAGAAATGAGTCCCGTATCAGAAAGAAAAGAGGAGGGCACTACCTCCAGCCCAGGGGACCTAAGGTAAGATGAGGGTAATGGAAGAGAAAGGAAGAGCCTGACGAGGGAATGACAAGAAGTGGTGGGAACTAAGGGGAAAGGGTCCTACCCTGGGAGCACAGGAGCAAAGAAACACCATCAGATAACAGAAGAAAAATATTACCATGTTTCTGTCCTTTCTTGATGCAGAATACATCCTGTTTTTCTGAGTTGGTAGGTATATTTCTAAACTCAGGAGAAGTTAGAGCGGAAATGTACTACAACTGTTCAATCATGTGAACTGACATTGCTTTTTCTATTTAAGACTTTGTGCATAAAGAGAAATATATAAACTCAGTCTTCAAACATCTGCAAATAAAGACTTCAGAAAATTCTTCTGAGCTTTGACAACTTTTGTTCTTATCCCTTAATAACTCCCCAAAATGACAAATAAAAACCTGAATTACTAACAAATAATAAAACAACTTCATCCATACTTCCTCTGGCAGAATTATGCAATCGTTTCTTCACATATCTCTCTCTATGACTGTTAATATATTGCTAAGAGCACCATCCTAACAAAAGAAGCTCAGGTCTATGGGAGCCAATGGGATGGCAAGATATAAACTGAAATCCCAGGGGCAACTAGGTCTATCCTGATTGCTAAAAAACTCAGCTTTTGAACTCATTAGCTAAAATGAGTACTAGAAGATCCGTCTGAGAATTCCCATTGCAGCTAAGTGACTCACAGCTTAACTTTATATCATCTTGCTAATCTTGTCAAATATTTAATTATAATATATGTTCAAGACATAATTATTACATATGATAGTAGTATATATGACATTATTATTATTACATGGTCAATGGTAATTTAAATTTGCCTGCATTTTTTTTCTCAATTTTTTCCACATCTAAAATTGGAATGTTCAATAGATGAAACTAAGATTTCAGTGGATGAATTTAGTACCAGTTGGTTAATAAAGATATTAATGAATCAGAAGATAGGCCAAACTAAAAACATCCATCTGTAAGCATTTTCTTTCTCCTTGAATAATTCCTTTAAATTTTTCCTTTAATGCAAGTCTTCTGTGATATATTTATTTCATCTTCATTCTTAAAGGAGGTTTTACTGGACATAGAATCCTAGTGGGGAAGTTAATCTTTTTATCCAGTGTTTGGAGGATATTACCTCATTGTTTTCTGTCTTCTGGTTAATGTTTTTCTTGAGAAGTCAGTTGTTAGTCTAATTGTACTTCTCTGAAGTTGTCTTTTTCTCTTGCCATTTTAATACTTTTCTCTTTTGATTTTTAGTAATTTTATTTTGATGTGATGAAGTGTAGCTTTCTTTTTACTTATACTTAGGACTTATGTATAGATGTTCTAGCATTTGTAGTTGATGTATGTTTTCAGTTGGGATATTTTCATCCACTATGTTACATATTGTCCTGTCTTCCCCCATATTACCTTATTCTCTCTCTCCTCAATGGAACTCCATGTACATGTATATTATCCTTTTCATTCTATCCATTATAGATCTTATACTCTCTTCTGTTTTTTACTTTATCCTTTCTGTGCCTTATTGTGTATGTTTTCTTACCTAGCTTACAAGTCATTAGTACAATCCTCAACAGTATCTAATCTCCTTTAAACTTATCCATTCAGATCTTAGTTTCAGTCACTGAGTTTTTCATTTCTAGAATTTTCACCTTGATTTTTTAGTTTCCAGAACTATTATGCCAAAATTCCCGATCTTGTCTTTCATCTCCATAAATAGTTTAGGTTTATTTATTGTAAAGTTATGTGTCTGGATCTGTTTCCACTGTCTCTAGTTTTTGTCTCCACATGTATTTGTTTGATTTTTTCCACTGAATACAGGGTATTAAGAAAATTATGGAAATAAGTTGGGACCCTAGATTGTAGTCTCTTCCTTAAGAGAAAATTTTCACTTGCCTCTGTTGGATGGCCATGGACATCAACAATCCTGGATCACTCCCATGTAATTCCAAGGCTGAGATGAAGCTGGGCTTCAGCCTATATGAAGCTGGCCTGTTTCCGAACCACCTTTACTTCAAGGTGTGCCCTGTAAGGTTCCAACCCACCTCCTTGGTGGTCCCTAAATTCCATTTTTCTCACTGATTTAACTAATAGAGTAACTTGTCACATTCTTGACAACCTCTTCAATATGTCCTGTAGGGAAAAAGATCCTCAAACACTGAGTTTGCTTCTTGGGATTGTCTTCTTCTTTTCTTAAAAGTTGTCCATTTCTTCTAGGTTATCCAGATTGTTACCACACAGATTTTCATAGTATTCTCTAATAATTCTTTGAATTTCTGTGGGGTCCATCGTGATTTTTCCTTTCTCATTTCTAGTTGTTTATGTGTGTAGATTCTCTTTTTCTCTTAATAAGTCTGGCTAGGGGTTTATCTATTTTGTTTATTTTCTCAAAGAACCAGCTCTTGGTTTCATTAATTTTTTCTATTGTTTTATTCTTCTCAATTTTATTTATTTCTTCTCTTATCGTTATTATGTGCCTCCTTTTGCTGACTTTGGGCTTCATTAGTTCTTCTTTTTCCAGTTTTCAATAATTGTGACTTTATACTATTCATTTGGGATTGTTCTTCCCCCTTTAAATAGGCCTGGATTGCTATATACTTCCCTCTTAGAACTGCCTTCGCTGCATCTCACAGAAGTAGGGGCATTGTGCTGTTGTTTTCATTTGTCTCCATATATTGCTTGATCTCTGTTTTAATTTGGTCATTTATCCATTGCCATTGAATATTTAGCAGCATATTGTTAAGCCTCTGTGTGTTTGTGAGCCTGTTTGTTTTCTTTCTATAATTCATTTGTAGTTTTATACCCTTTTGATCAGAGAAGTTGGTTGGTTCAATTTCAACCTTTTGAATTTACTGAAGCTCTAGAATGTGGTCTATTCTGGATAATGTTCCATGTGCACTTGAAAAGAATGTGTATCCTGCTGCTTTTGGGTGGAGATTTCTGTAGATGTCTGTTAGGTCCATCTGCTCTAATGTGTTCTTCAATGCCTCTGTCTCCTTACTTATTTTCTGTCTGGTTGATCTGTCTTTTGGATTGAGTGGAGTGTTGAAGTCTCCTGGAATGAATGTACTACATTCTATTTCCCCTTTTAATTCTGTTAGTATATGTTTCACATATGTAGGTGCTTCTGTGTTGGGTGCATAGATATTTATAATGGTTAAATGCTCTTGTTGGATTTACCCCTTTATCATTATGTAATGTCCTCCGTTGTCTCTTGTGACTTTCTTTGTTTCGAAGTCTATTTTCTCTGATACTAGTACTGCAACTCCTGCTTTTTTCTCCCTATTAGTTGCATGAAATATCTTTTTCCATCCTTTCACTTTTAGTCTATGTCTTTGGGTTTAAAGTGAGTCTCTTGTAAGCACCATATAGATGGGTCTTGCTTTTTTATCCATTCTATTACTCTGTGTCTTTTGATTGGTGCATTCAGTCCATTTACATTTAGGGTGAACATTGATAGATTTGTACTTATTGGCAATGCAGCCTTTAGATTCATGGTTACCAAAGGTTCAAGGTTAACTTCTTTACTATCTAAATTCTAACTTAACTCACTTAATATGTTATTACAAACACAATCTAAAGGTTCTTTTTTTTTCTTCCTTTTTCCTTCTCCTCCATTCTTTCTATATTAGATATCAGATTCTGTAATCTTTGTCTTTCCCTTGATTAACTTTGGGGATAGTTCATTTAATTTTGCATTTGCTTAGTAATTAGCTGTTCTACTTTCTTCACTGTGGTTTTATTACCTCTGGTGACAACTATTAAACCTTAGGAACACTTCCATCTATAGCAGTCCCTCCAAAATACACTGTAGAGATGGTTTGTGGGAGCTGAATTCTCTCAGCTTTTGCTTATCTGGAAATTGTTTAATCCCTTCTTCAAATTTAAATGATAATCTTGCCAGATAAAGTAATCTTGGTTCAAGGCCCTTCTGCTTCATTGTATTAAATACATCATGCGACTTCCTTCTGGCCTGTAAGGTTTCTGTTGAGAAGTCTGATGATAGCCTGATGGGCTTTCCTTTGTATCTCCTCTTACTTCTCTCTCTGGCTGCTTTTAATGGTCTGTCCTTATCCTTGATCTTTGCCATTTTAATTACTATATGTCTTGGTGTTGTCTTCCTTGGGTCCCTTGTGTTGGAAGATCTGTGCATCTCCATGGCCTGGGAGACGATCTCCTTCCCCAGATTGGGGAAGTTTTCACCAATTACCTCTTCAAAGACACTGTCTATCCCTTTTTCCCTCTCTTCTTCTGGTACCCCAATAATGCGAATATTGTTCCGTTTGGATTGGTCACACAGTTCTCCTAGTGTTCTTTCATTCTTTGAGATCCTTTTTTCTCTCTGTGCCTCAGCTTCTCAGTATTCCTCTTACCTAATTTCTATTTCATTTATCGTCTCCTCTATCGTACCTAATCTGCTTTTAATGCCCTCCATTGTGTTCTTCATTGATTGGATCTCCGTCCTAAATTCATTCCTGAGTTCTTGAATACTTTTCTGTACCTCCATGAGCATTTTAATGATTTTTATTTTGAAATATCTTTCAGTAAGATTCATGAGATCGATTTCATTTGAATCTTTCTCAGGTGTATTTATAATTTTCCTTTGGACCAGGTTCCTTTGCCATTTCATACTTTGTCTGTGGTGCCCTCTAGTGCCCAGATGCTTTACTCTGTGGAGCTGCTCAGACCCTGGAACAATGTCGGGGGTCACAGGGGAGTGGTGTTCATGCTTGGGGGGAGGAAAGAGCTGTTTCCTGCTTCCTGGATGTTATGCCTGCATCCACTGCCAGAACCAGTGGGCCAAACACACAGACGTAAGCCTTTATGCTTTGTGTTTGTAGCTTCCATAGGCAGGGCTTCCCTCTGGCTGGCCTAATGCCAGGTAAAGGGTTGCTGGTTTGCAAGCCTGAGCCAGGTGCAGGCTAGCCAGAAGGAAGACACATCAGGCTGCATATCACATTTGGGGCCTTGGAGCTGCATAGCCAGCCAGCAGGATGGAGTGCCTGAAGATTGTTTAAGGTCCCATCCTGTTGGGCAGAGTGCACCCAATCTTGTCTACCTGTCCTTTCTGTTGAGCGGTAAGCTCTGTGAAATCCTTGCCGCTTAAGCAGCCCTCATACTTTTAGGAAGCCTGTCAGACTGGCCACCCAGATCAGCCGGATATGAATCCCTGTTTTCCACAGGCAGCTGGAATCTCCATCTCTCTAGGTATGCCACCTGTCTTAGCTTTCCAACTGCCCTATATCACCAGAGCACAATGCAATGTAGTTTCATGAACTCAGAGAAGATCTCCAGGGCTAGGTGTTCAGCAGTCCCAGGCCTCCAGTCCTTCCCTGCTCTGTTTCTCTTCCTCCCACTGGTGAGCTGGGGTGGAGAAAGGGCTTGGGCCCCACCGGGTCACAGCTTTGGTATGTTACCCTGTTCTGTGAGGTCTGCTCTTTTTTCCAGGTGTATGCAGTCTGGTGCCGCCTTCTTTCCTGTCGCTTTTTCAGGATTAGTTGTATTAAATTATATTTTCGTGTTATATGTGGTTTTAGGAGGAGGTCTCTGTCTCACCTCTCACGTCGCCAATCTTTAATCCCACCACTCTCCCTCTTTTAGAGTATTTTTAATAAAGATTCTGAAGGAGCTCAAATGCCAGATTTGCTCTGTGGGATCAGAGGTTGCCAACTAAAATTTTTAAATGCTTCTAAATGTTCTACATATTTCCAGTAAATTTGACAATGTAAATGAGAATAATGACTAGCAATAGAAAAGTATGCCTGGAACATCCTGATTTTTTATTTTTTAGATTTGAGAGACTCAGACTTGATATTTGTTGGAGAATTCTAAAGTGTTGAGAAAAAAGTAAAGGAATATGAGTTTGAACTTTGCATATGAAGAACTTTCTTTTCTGTAGTTAGGAAAAACATAATATTTAAATAATTTAAGTTGGTTTAAGGGGATCCATTAAAAAAGATGTCTTCTTTGCAGAAGACAATTAAATCAGATGTTCAATAATGAATGAAATTGTTGAATCCTATCAAAAGAGTATTTTGGGATGTGAAAACTATGAGTTGAAAATGAAAAATAGGCTCACTAGGTCACCAATGAGAATTCTTTGTCTTCAGCCTTCTGACTGAAGGAACACATGAGCAGTCAAGTCTCAAAATCTACATTATTAAACCCTGCTTCTTGAAATTGTTTTAAAATATACTTAAACTTCATGCATTTGAGAGTAGCTTCTTTGATTCTTTAAGAACTGACTTTTTTTTTTCACTTTGACACAATGTCCTTGGTTTCCAAGCTAAATGAAAAACGACAAAGTGGCCAATTCTCAAACATGAAAATGCCAGATTTCACTGTACCTTTGAGTGGTATATCAATGCAGAAGCTAGTTATACCCATAAGATAGCCAGAGCAAACCTTTGTGAACTTTCATAGAACACAGACTTTTACTGGAATTTATGAGGTATTCCCCAAAATTTCAGCTACTCAATGTCCCAGTCTTGACATTCTGTTGCATATACACTTAAACTCTTGGACATAGATAAGAATTAGAGGACAACTGATCACTTTTGAACCTATAAGACCAATTTTCCAAATGGAGCCAAGCAAGAAAAGACTACTTATTAAATCAACTATGGATTTTTTTATTAAAACTGAGTGAAAATCTCCACAACCTCTCCTACAAGCCACCCTGGAACAATATTATATGAAGTGAATAATGTGATCAATTATTTTTATTCTCTGTGATTTTCAATGACTCATCCTATAAGTTTTACAGAAGGAAATAATCGTCTTAATTAAAATGGTTAGAATAACAAATGCTCTTACAATTATTATATTAATCAGTAAGTTACTTATGTAAGCATTGAAAAACCATCCTGCTGGAAATAAGTACATAACTGGATATCTATGACATAATAAAGGTGACTATGGTTTCATAATAAAGCATGAACAGAGGGTTGCTGAGAGGAATTAAATTGGTAACTGGCACAGTCTACCCCACTGACTATTCAGCTTCATATGCACACTTATACACATGTTGAAACTCCTAGCTTTATAATATTAGTTATGACCTAATGAGCTTATTTTTGATTTTCAACTCATGTTGAATGTCAACAAAAACAACTCTGTATTCCTACCACTAAAGATACAGGTATTTCTCTCAAAATCCTCATCCTTTCCCCAAAATGAGACAACTCAGATTTCCAGTGTCATAGTATCCAGGGTGAGAGTGTAGGTTCATATTTAGTTTTACAAGTATAACTCCGGGAAGTGGAAATCCTGGGGCAAAATACCTAGCTGAAACTGAAATCAGTGAAAGGGAGAGAAATAAAGTTTAAAACCCGATTATTGCTTACAAAAGGCCGTCCAGGGGTCATCTCTCTCTCCTGCTGCATCAGAAGCAAGCGAAGCCTCCCTCCAACCTCTCAGGTTCAGATAAGCCCTGGGTCTCCCAGGTAATTACCCAGTGATATGGAGATGAACTACTTCTTTCCACCCCTTAGAGATTCTGGAAATACTGCAATTTTACCAACAACAACAAATTGTCAGAGCTTTTTCCAAAGTGATCATACAATTCTACACTCCTTCAAACAATGTATGAGAATTCCAGCTGCTCTATACTTTAACTAACATTTGGTGGTGTCCTCCTGTGTATTACAATCTGAATATAAATATGTGTTGATTTTAACAGCTATGCTTAGTTTCAGAACAAGGATCAATTGAACAAATGAAATACAGCAGTGGGTTGCATTACATTCCTTTCACAGCTCTTTAAATAACTTCCTATATTTCCATATGGGGAACTGATGGCCCAGAAATACATGTGGAGTGGAAGTCAATGGAACTTATTGTTAGAGCTAGGAAGCCATGGTCTCTGAGCATTCACACTCTACAGCCTAACGGTGGGGAGATTCTGTATACAAAATCCTTTTGTAACAAAATCTGTAACATTAATTTTCCCATAATTTTCATTTTCTGTCAGGTGCTAATGGCTTTTAGGGATATACAAAAGGAGGTGAGGTTAAATTTCAATTCTCTAAATTCCCTGGCCACATCACTTACCTTTTCTCCCAGTTTTTCCATACCCTACTATGATGCTGACTCTGATCAAGGTTTTAGTTTCACTTCTTTATCTAGTGATTTCTCCCTTTAAAGAGTAGCACTTACTTGTCAGTTCAGGAAGCTAAGGCAAGAAGATTCCTAACAATTCCCTTAGGGAAATAACAATAATACATAGAGAAAATTCTATCTACAAGAACTTCTTCAGCAAGAATACTCTATGGTTATATGAAATGATGGTAAGTGACAGAGTTGGGAGAAGCCCTCAAGTGACCTGGTAAATTGCCTTAATAGGTGAGTACATCTGTTAACCACAGGGAAGTGCAAATTAAGAGGTCACAGCTAAACTTCTTAAACAGCAACAATCCTCCTCTGCTCTTCCTCCAGGCAGATTTGTCCTTTTTTTTCTATACAAACACTAATCAAATATTTAAAAATATAGTCAAACATGCACTATATTATTGGCCTGTCCCAGACACTGAATTATTATATTAGCCTGCTCAAGGTGTTGATATGTCTCGGACCTACCAAGCCCACTGTCCTGCTTTATTTTTTTGCTGTCTGTTACAGTGGAGAACAACGGGCAATATCTATACAATACTTATCAACAGACTATTTACACAGGCAAACACATCACTTAGAACAAGTACCAACATTATAAATCCAGGAAATTTCTGGGCATATTTTTTTAACTTTTGTTCTTCTGAATAAAGATATAGTATCATTAAAATTAGAATCTAAATATATTATGAGCATCCTGTGGTCTTAGAAACAGTAGCTCTCTCTTCCTAGGTTAGGGAGAAGTAATAGGCAAAGACTAGGGGGGCACTGAAAATAAACTGCCCCTACTTCACTATTTGGACCAGTCTGGGCTTTAGAACTGAGCCCTTTTCTCTAGTCCAAGAAGCCATATACTCATATCCTGCTGCTATGTATGGGACTTACTGTAGGAAAAATTACAGCAGTCTCTGCCTCCATCTGGCTGCAAGTAAAAGGAGACACTGGGTAGAGATCAGAAGTTTGCTACTTTCAAGTTTTGCCTCTGGGGTCAGGCTGCCTCCACTCTACTGGGAACTTTAGTCCTCTTGGGCCTGAGTCTTTGAGCTAGTGAGAGGAGGAAGCATGACCATAAGTGAGACTTTTGAGTGTTACCATCCTCTTAGGGCCTCCATGTAAGGATAAAAAGAAGTCCCATCTGATGTCCTCTGTGCTGAAGCAATCTTGTAGTGCTCCTTCACAGAGGCCATCAGACACACCCCTGCCTCAGAGCCCCCAGGCTGGTGCAGACAAAACAAACACTCTAGTCAATGACTAATAAGGGCAATTTTTGTACTAGAAAAGCAAGATAGCAGGGAGAGGTAGAATTAGAGTCTATTTTCATTCTGATTATGCAAGTTAGAGAACTGTTATATAGAAAGACCATCTGGACAGGTCATATGAAGTCAGGGGGCCCAACGTGTATCATTAGCATCTGTTCACTCTGGAATGCATAAGGATTTTTTTAAACGTCCTTCATAAAGGTTCACCTCTGAGAACCACTGGAGACTCAATAAGGAGGGCAAGGAGCCAGAAAAGGGAGAGCGGAAGGGCCAAAAAATAATATGACTGTAAGTAATGAATTGTGCTCCTACTTATTGTTCTCTTTATTCATTATTCAACAAACAGTTATTGAGCATATGCTATACACAGGGCATTATGTTAAGTGGCTTGATGTGAGGAATACAAAACACAAATTTCAGGAAACAGAATTTAATTCCATTCCCAAGAAGTCCATATTTCCCACGTAGACAGACATCCCTACACTGACCAAGTCTATAGCCGGCACACCAAAGGTCCACAGGACACTGGCCCCAGAATCTCTGACTTTCTCTGAATTCTCATTATTTTTCAGCTGCAGGAAGATTCTCGGACTCGAGGTAAAAGAGCAGTATTTAAAAGTTTGGGTAAGCCGGGAGAGGTGGGAGGGACTAAGGAGGAGTTCATCCCAAAAGCTCATCAGGGATCTTCCATTTGCCTGGGAGCAAGAGTTCAGGTCCTCTTTTACTTCCCCCTTGAGCCAACCTAGACACCAGCTTTCCTTGAGCTTCTGTGAGCACTGGACATCTTTGCTCTGTCGAGCCCATTTATCTGGACAGGGCAGCAGGATCCCTTTCTCCTTTGGATGGCCGTTGAGGGCCTGATGATATTCTCAACCCTCAGTCAAACATGGATGGCCCTTTTCACCAGAGAAAAGACAGCAAGCAAAGAGGTGAGCAACTTCTCAGCTCTGCTTTAAGGGCTAAGCGGGGCTGACATAATGATTGAACAGTGGGGAAGTCAGAACAGAATGATTATTCACGGTGTTCAAGTTAAAGTTCTCAAATGCCCCCATGCAAATTCTAGTGTTTCTGGAACATACTCAAAATACCAAGGAGCCCAGAATTTAGCATAATTGCATATTTGGAGCTCCTCCTTTCTTGCATCCAAGAAGGAACTTAAAAGTAAGGGCTTTTCAAACTTTTGCATGTATACAAATCACCTGGGTACCTTGTTAAAAAATAATTTTGAATCAGTAGGTCTAGTGGACCTGAGATTCTAACATTCTGTATTTCCAAGAGGTGCCCATGTGATGCTGAAGCTGTTGGTTCATGGATCAGACTTTGAGTATCAAGGATATAAATTACTGAGCCCACTGAAATATCCTCTAATGTCAGAATGAAATAAGATTTAATACAGGACTTCCAAGTCCCATGGAAAGATTGAGGAGACTTCAGACGTGGGTACAGAAATCAGAGAAAGGAAGAAATCAAAAGGAAATTCTGACTAGTCTAGGGCTCTCTCTCGGAACTGGAATTATTCCACGCTTTTCTAGCCCCTCCACAAAACAGAGCTCATGAAAGTCCAAACTCCTTGGGAATCTTTAAGTTCAGCCAGTCCAGAGAAAGCCTTCTCTGTTTTCTCCAAGCCTGGTCAATCACCTCCACTCTAGAATGATAAGGAAATATGGCCAGGCAGAATCCTTCATGAAATACAGAGGAAATATTTCTTGGCTGTTGATCCCTAAGGATCAAGAGTCAAACTTACTTAACCTTGAAGGATGCTCTCCTTTATCCAAGGAAGACTGACTTCCAGAACCTGGGAACACCTGCCTGATGGCCTAGGATGTAAAAATGTGGATTTAGGATCCTAACTGTTGCTTTTGATTTTCTGCTTCCTAAAGGTGGAGAGAAGGGGTAGATTCAGGATAAGATGAAAATTCAAGTCTCACTGCATTCATTTTCCATACAAAAAAAGGAGGCAAGAAGTGAGAAATGAAGGACCTGTTCCAATGGCAGTGCCCTGGGACGAAGGCATTAACTCCTAATGCTCAGAACTGGTTAGACAAAGGTCGGGTGGCCCTTATTTGCTAGGCTTTGCAGGTGACCAGATGGCTGGTGCCACATTTTGCAACTGCCTCTCTGACAGGCCTATAGTTCAGCTTCCCCATAGTTCTGGCCTCTCCCACTTAGGCTATACTCCAAATAAAGAATGTGAGCAGGACTGGAGCTCTTAGGGAAACATTTCCAGCCCCTGTAACAAAATGACTCACTCCTGTGTCCACCTTAGGGATGAGCAACTGCTCCATGACACCTGTCATCTACATCCACAAGGACTGGGCAAGGGGCCCTCTTCTGATAGTCCCAAGGGAGATGGCATCTCCCCAGATATGGGTGTGTTGGCTAGGAATATAGCTGGCTCTGAGCCTTGAGCCTTCAGAAACCTGTACTTCCAGTATATGTCTTTTCTAAAAGGGCAGGAGGCTTTCTTCTACAGAGCCAGGGCTTCCTCCTTCATCAGAAATCCCCCAAATCTCAGGATCAGTCCTGGATCTCACAGTTTTGGGGAAGTTTGTTCATTTAATTGAGGAAAGAAGAGAAAATAGAAAGAATGACATAAGAAAGCTATGAAAAGGGGGTAAAAAATCAGGGACTTAGATGGAGAAGGATTTGGAAAAAGAAAATTAATGCAAGCTTGAGATTCCAGTGCCCCAGAGTTGGGAGATGTCAATTTCTTTTCCACAGAAAAAGACCAGGAGAAAAAAGATCAGGCTACCACACCAGAGATTTAGTTTAGACATTAGGAATGACTTTCCAATAGTGACAACTGAGAAGCAAAGGTCTGGGTAGTCAAGAAAGCATCATATTCTGCTTCAGCATACATCAGAAATACCTTTTTAAAATCAGCTTGACCTGTCTCAAATATGGTCCCACCTAAAACAGAAACAAAGGTGAATTCCCTAGATCTGTCTGCATCAAATTTAATCCTGTCTTGGAGAGTTGGCCCAAGTAAAATGAGACCATTCCTCCTAAGAGCACGATCACTACACTTTAAACTGATCAGTGCTGAAACCATGACAGGAATAACTGAGAAGTGATGTCATATTTACATAAATTTTAAATGTAATTATTGCAAACCTTTACATATGAGGAACATTTTTGATTGGTCAAAACCCTATTGGACCTATGATTTTACCTAATTTTAATATTCTTCTGAGGCAAGCATGAGGAATTTTCCTGACTTTCCCTTCCCTAGCAACGGCTCTTTACTGTGGGCCACGTGATCATCAAAGAACTGCAACTCTCGGAGCCAGTGGTGCCCATTCCCAGTTGGGAGTGTGATGACAAAACCCCTAAGGACAACAGAAGCCAGGAATCGGGGGCCCTTAGAATGAAATCTCTCTCCCTCATACAACCTCCTCTTATTTGGTATAGGAGCATCAAGCCTCCAGATTTAAGGATGACCCTGAAGTTGGGAAGCACTGGAGAGCAGCCATCAGGAGTCCAGGTCCACAACCTGAGAAGCCATTTCTCTAATCAGTCAACTTGCTACCCTGGACCCTACCTATACAATTAAGGAGGAAGGCCACCTCTGCTTCTGCCAGGTGTTTCTCCCAGACGGTCCTTCCCCTGAGCTCCACCCTTCCCATCCTACTGCAGTCAGGAACCCAGACTTAATGTGTCCTCACTCCATCATGGCACAGCAGCACCCCATCAAGCAGGTGTGGTTCAACACAAGGGACAGTGGGATGAAAGGTGGAAGGCTGAGGGCAGGATGAAGCCAGGATTTTTTTGGTCTCTGTGAACAAGACAAAGAGCCAAACAGAGTATGGCAGGAGTGTTCAGGAGTCAGGGAGAGACAATTATGGGATACAGAGATGGAAAGTTAGAAAGTTTAAAAGCACACTAAGAAATGTGGCCCATTATTCCATTCTGGAAAGTGATCTAGAAGCATATGTTATCTTCGGGGCTTAATTCAGAACCGAGAGTCAAACACAGTAGGTCCATATTATACTCCAGTGTCAGGATTTTCACTAATAAAATACTTGAATGTGCTGCCCTCAAAGACACTGCATAAGTGAAAGGCCATTTCTCAGCCTTTTAATTCTACTACTCCTAAGTTTCATCTGACACCTAATCTCATATGGGAAGAAGACTGTCTTAGGTGCTCACTGGTGACATAAACGTTGCTAGCCACACTGGGGCTGTGTGACCCTGTCTAAGGCTTACTGGGAATTCCTTATGACACAGAGTCTGAGTGATGGGTGATGGAGAAAACTCATCTTATCTGCATGTTTTTAAGTACAGTGACTCTATGTATTTTCTTGAATAGTGCCCTTCTGAATATTTTATCCCATTTCTTCCACATATCGGCAAAATACACAAAATGTTCCAGTATTTTGGCAACCAGACTACATCTTTCTTTTCTGAAAGAACATATGCACTTACAAAACCTCTGTCATCATTTAAAAACTCAGTTTTAGTTCAGTAGGCAGCAAGCTGACTTTGTCTTCAGTATGGCATATGACAGCAACTGTAGGGCAGCAAAAGTAGATGCTACATACAAGAAGATGGTATACAACCAGTCAGTCTCCTCCCTCATTTATGTTGAAGATCTTAGGATAGTGTCATGGAGGTAGAAGAATCACTACGAGTACTGCTTCTACCTGCAGTATCACCTGCCTACTGAACTCCCATTTTTTATTCCCATCCATGTGGCTGTGACATCTGGCACAGCTCTGGTTGCCTGAAGAAGAAAATTACTTGGTAGATATCATCACTGACCAGAAGAGGGAGTGATACTCATGGGCAGAGATGCCAGGGTCTATGGCTGCAACTAGGAACTTGGAAGTTGAGACCCAAGCACATCACAACTACAAGGAAAGAAACCAGCAAACAACTGATAAATGTGATGTGATAGAACATTTATCCTGTTGGTTCTTACTGGGTGGTGAAACGTAGTGATCAAGTGTCCTATATGGTATTGCATTTAATGTAGAGAACAGCACTGCAGATTAGGAGAAGATATGGATTAATAGGTCATAAACCCATTTTGACTCTGCCCAAGTTATTCTGCTGTGTGGGCCTCCGTTTCCTCCCTTGTATCCTGTACATAAGAAGGCATAACTGGAAAATGCTGAAGGTTCCTTTCATTTCTAACATCCCGTTATCTCAATGGTTTCACAGTCTATGATTACAGCATAGCCATCCTCCAGAGTGTAAAAAAGCCACTTAGTCCAAAAATATCTCCTACAAAAAAGGACTATTTAGGATATTTGCCAAAGATGGTGACCTTTGCACATATAAATGCACATATTATGTGACAGGGAAGGCAGAGTTTTTCTCTTTCCTTTCTAAACATTCTAAAAAATGAACATAACATATTAAAAATTATTGTTGTAACACAGAATTTAACTCCAAGAGTGAGAATCTGTTACACTAACAGTAAAATAATAAACAGAATGCATTACGGAAACAAAATGTTTTTTTAAAAATCACCTTATTAGATTTTGATTAGGCATTTGTTAAAATGCACATGTTGACTTTTTAATTAAGATTTTACAAAAGTAATGGAGACTTTTTTTCACATGATAAAGAGACTCCATAATTTTGGGGTTGTACTGAAAACTACAAAAGTATGCCTTCTATTTTCATGCAAAATCAACTATTAAAAATGCTTTCAGTTGTTTTACAGTTCGCAAAACAGTTAAATACAAAATTCCAGTGATATATTTTATAAAAGGTGATGAATGGATAGCACAATTCATCCAGAAGAATAGGCAAAACTTCCAAAAAATAAAAGGTGTTGATGGAGGTACCTTCAAAATTTTACTCTCAAAATCAGAGAATGAGAGAAGTCAGATTGGGAGAAGATACAGAAGAAACATCAAATAAATCAAAATGCACAAAGAACTCTTAAAACTCAGTAAGGAAATGAGCAACCCAGTTTAAAAATGAGCTAAAGAACATATTCTTCACTAAAGAAGATATACAAATAAGCATATGAAAAGATGCCCAACACCAATGTCATTAGAAAACTGCAAATTAAAATAACAATGCGATACCATACACACCTATTAGAATGGCCAAAATCCAAAACACTGACAATACTAAATGTTGGTGAGGATGTGAAGCAATAGGAACTCTCATCCACTGCTGATGAGAATGCAAAATGATACAGGAAAATGATATTTTGGAAGACAATTTGGCAATTTCTTACAAAACTAAACATACTCTTACCATTCAATCCAGCGGTCATGCTCCTTGGTACTTCCCCAAATGAGACAACAAGTTATATGCACACAGAATGTGCACGTGATTATTTATACCAGCTTTATTCGTAAACCCTCAGAATTGGAAGCAAACAAAAATGTCCTTTAGTAGATTAATGAAAAAATTGTGCCATATCCAAAGAAGATACTATTCTGCACTAAAAAGCAATGAGCAATCAATTCATAAAAAGACATGGAGGAAATCTAAATGCATATTACAAAATGAAAGAAGTCAGTCTGAAAAGGCTGTATACTGTACGCCTGATCCTAAGAATATGACATTCTGGAAAAGGCAAAACTATAGAGATGGTGAAAAGGTCACTGTGAGATTTTTTACTGTGGTTGGTACAGGATGTTGATTGTGGGGGGAGCTGTGCATGTGTGGGGGCAGGAG
Source organism: Smutsia gigantea (assembly GCA_032199065.1). Taxonomy (NCBI): domain Eukaryota; kingdom Metazoa; phylum Chordata; class Mammalia; order Pholidota; family Manidae; genus Smutsia; species Smutsia gigantea. The sequence goes on from JAVSCE010022418.1 coordinate 660,602, forward strand.
CCTATATTTTCTGTTCAATGTTGTTTTGAACCTAAAACTTCTGTAAAAACAGACATTTTTTTAAAAGTATTATGTACCACGTTGTGAGGCTGAAAACCAAAGAAATTTATGGTGATGTTATTCAAGATGAGAAAAATGCTAAACACTCTTGGCTGGTGTTAGCTGGCTCATGTTTCAAAAAGCAGTATGTTAAATTTAAATTTGTTAAATTTGTTAAATTTGCAGGTGATACAGGTTCTGAAGATTAGGAAATTATGGGAAAAAAATCTCATAAAATTTTTAAAAATATCTTTTAAATACAAGAAAAGAGTTATTTGGAAGAACACGTTTTTGACACCGATGAAACTTGCTTTACAAAGCACATTGGCAAATGAACCTATATAATGCAAATGGCTTCCAAAGTCCCTGGTTTCAAATCATTCCAAGACTGTGCAATTAATTACTTATAATATAAATATATCTATAATGAGATGTCTTTAAACAGAAACACACATAAAACAAGGTTAGGTATTGATCAGAGGCTCACAGGCCAAATTACATATATATATATGTATGTATATAAAATACTTGTATGTATACAATAAGTGGGATTACTGGATCATATGTCAGTTCACTTTCAATTTTCTGAGGACTCTCCATATTGTTTTCTGTAATGACTGTGTTAATTTACATTCCTACTAACAGGGCACAAGGTTCCCTTTTCTTCACCTGCTTGGCAACACTTATCTCCCTAGACATGCATTTTAAAATGACTTTGATGAATATGTTCAAAAAAATAGATGGCAAAATGGAGAAATTCTCTAGAGAACTAGAATCTATAAAATTGAGTCAAAAGTAAATTCTAGAATTGAAAAATATAATGGCCAAAATTAAGAAGATTAGAAACAGAACAGAATATTAATAAGCTAGTATGTGGGTCAACAGAAAATATCCTGACTGAAACACAAAGACAAAAAGAATGAGAAATACAGCATAAAATCATGAAAATCTTTTGGGAAATAGTAAGACGTAATATATGTGTATAGAGAGTCATACAAAGAGAGGACAGAGAGAATGGAACAGGGCAATATAATTTAATATGAAAACATAATTAAACAGAGGTTGAAAAATTGGAAAAGCAAAAAGGAACATTATAGAGATACAGAGATGATAATTATAGGAAGTAGCTACCATCCTTAGGGCTGGAAGAACAAAGAGAAGACTTGGGTCATCAGCAACTGGAATCCTGCAGGAGACTGTCCTTGGGCGGGGACTCAGATCTCTGAAGAGGGGTGCTGCCCATGTATGCTGCTCAGGAGCACTGACAAGGGTTTTGTGGGGCTGGGAAGGGCAGCTTTCTTGCTGCTGATCTCTGAGTGCAGGAAGAGATTAGTTCTGGGAGTGCTGCGCAAAGGCTGGAAAGTGGAACACCAGCTATTGCTGGGTTGATACTAACAGAAACTGCAAGTGAGATAGAGCAGGGAAATGGGACAAGGGGCTTGCCATTGTAAAATCTACTTAGCCTTTGAAAAAAGCCCAGCGCATTTTTCAACTTAATCTATGTGCTGTTCTTCCTCTTCTTCCAGCCACTTAATCAAGTAAGTAACTGTAACCAGGAGAGATAGACATCCAGAGTGTAAAGGAACCTACTGGGCAAAGAATGCTGAGACCCAGATTAACACATCACCTAAATAACCCTATTCTTAACACAAAACATCAAAGGAATTATGAATCAGCTATACACATCATGCCCTAGGCCAACTCTACCCAAAAGGCCCTATAAAACCCCAAACCCTCAACACTTAAGCATTCCTCCTCTCTGAGGTTGCCCACACTGATCTGAGTGTGTACTGCTTTATATCAAATAAACTTTATTGTTGCATAAGCTGATTGCACTTGTCTCTGAACTCTTTTCCACAACAAAGACAAGAATTATCCGACCTCCACCTCTGGCAGTAAATGTCTGTATCACCTTGTTACTTCATTCAGCTTTCTAGCCTCAACACAATCCTTTTTCTCTCTCCCTGTTTTATTTCAAACCAGTAGAGAAGTGGAGACATGACTCACTTCATCTGTTGGGGGTTGAGTTTATTCTTGGTTCTTGTCCCACTGCAACAAAGAATTGAAGGGCAGAGACACAGTAGTGAAGCAGAGTAAAAGTCTTTTTTGAAATGACCTCCATGGGAGATGTGGGCCTGAATCAAGATAGACAAAGGCAGGATACTTGAATAAAGCAGAGAGGAAGAACAACAGAGGGAAGAAAGGGAAGGTCAATTGAATTCCTGCTCAGCATTGGGCAAATCCCTTGCCAACTCCAAAAGCCAGGCATCTACCATCTGCTTGAATCTGCACAGTGTGGGAACTAAGTCCCTACCACCCCACGATTTGGGGGAGCCACTACCAGTGGGTGGAGAGAGAGTATGTTCTGAGAACTTCCCTTAGCAAAGAAAGGAAATTTTCAGGCAGGCTTCGAAAGAACATGATCACACAGCTGCAGTCTTGTCTGGGTCACCAGGCAATGTGAACTTGCAGGCCCAAATCAGAGCTCTCAGAATCCACTCCATACTTATCTGGAGTAGAACACAGAGAGTGACACACTTGCAGAAAGGGGAGTGCAGGCAATGTCAGAGAGAGGCACGCTTAAGAGTTTAGGGTCTGGGTTTTATAGGACTTTTTTGGGTAAGGATCAGCATAAGGCATAATGTATACAGGTGATTTATAATTCCTTTGCAGTTTTGTCTTAAGAATAGGGTTATTGGAAGACTTCCGGGAAGATGGCGGTGTGAGCAGGGCGGCAGAAATCTCCTCCCAACACTATATTTATCTACGAAAACACAGAAAATACATCTATTCCTAAAAGACAGACGAGAATACACAGGAAAACGCACAGCGTGCAGCTACACCCGAGAGGACTCGGCACCCCAAGAGGCGGGTAAGATACGGAGCCGCGACCCGGCGGGACCTGAGCCCTCCCCCACCCCAGCGCACAGGCGGGAGGAGAGGATTCAGAGCCGGGAGGGAGTGGAAGTACACCCCGCGAAGTAGCCAGCCCCGGTGATCTGCGCGGGGAGCGCTGACCCCCATTGCGCAGTGCAGCGGAGATTGGGGAGACAGAGCAGCAGGATCTGAGCAGGGAATGCGCCAGGGTGCTTGCAGCCGGCTCCCGGGAAGGAAAAAAAAAAAAAACCCGTGCTTTCTTCAGCGATCTTAAAGAGACAGGAGCCCAGCGGAGGAGCCGGAAAGCCCCAGCACACTCAGCCCAGCAGGCTGTGAGTCCTGGGGAGTTTCAGACGCCTTAGCTGGTGACTGAGGAAGCGTAGCCATACTTACACTTCTCACTGAGATCAACAGCCTCCTATTCGTTCCCACCCCTGCCCGAGTGATAAAGGGTCCTGCGGAGCGGCACAGTCACAGCTGTGGAATAGTGGGGCAATAGCGCCACCTAGAGCATTCCCACAGAATCTACGTCCGGTGGGCATTTTTGTTTTGTTTTGTTTTGTTTTTGTTTTTTCTTTTCTTTCTTTTTTCTTTTTTTTCTTTCTTTCTTTCTTTCTTTTTTTTCTCTCTTTTTATTCTTCTCTTTTTAAAGTCTTAAAGAGCCCAGCTGACATACGTGGCAACTATCAGTGACCAATTCTATAGCCATGAAAAGACAGAGGAATATGGTTCAGACCAAAATCAACCACACAACCCCAGAGAGGGAGTCTGAAAGGATGGAAATGCACAGCCTCCCTGAAAAAGAATTTAGAATAAAAGTCATAACCATGCTGATGGACCTACAGAGAAATGTGCAAGAGCTGAGGGAGGAAGTGAGGGAACTGAGGAAAGACAATACAGAAATCAGACAAGCGATCGACGGGCTTAACAGCAGAATGGATGAGATGCGAGAGACTGTTAATGGAATAGAAAACAGAGAACAGGAGTACAGAGCAGCTGAGGCAGAGAGAGATAAAAGGATTTCTAGGAATGAAAGAATATTAAGAGAACTGTGTGACCAATCCAAACGGAACAATATTCGCATTATAAGAGTACCAGAGGAAGAAGAGAGAGAAAAAGGGATAGAGGTGTCTTTGAAGAAATAATTGCTGAAACTTTCCCTCGCTGGGAAAGGAAGTAGTCTCGCAGTCCATCGAAGCCCACATATCTCCCAACACAAGGGACCCAAGGAAGACAACACCAAGACACATAATAATTAAGATGGAAAAGATCAAAGATAAAGACAGGGTATTAAAGGCAGCTAGAGAGAGAAAAAAGATCACCTACAAAGGAAAACCCATCAGACTATCATCAGACTTCTCAACAGAAACCTTACAGGCCAGAAGAGAATGGCATGATATATTTAACGTTATGAAACAGAAGGGCCTCGAACCAAGAATATTGTTCCAGCACGATTATCATTTAAATATGATGGAGGGATTAAACAATTTCCAGACAAACGAAAGTTGAGAGAATTTGCCTCTCATAAACCACCACTACAGGATATCTTAAATGGACTGCTCTAGATGGAAGCACACCTAAGGCTAAAAGATGTCACCAGAGAAAATAAAATCATAGCAAAGAAAGCAGACCATCCAAATACTAACTAAAGGCAAAGAATAAAACACCTATTATACAAAGAATGGAGGAGGAGGAATAAGAAGGGAGAGAAATAAAGAAACATCAGACTGTGTTTACAATAACTTAACAGGAAAGTTAAGTTAGATTGTTAGATAGTAAAGAAGCAACCCTTGAACCCTTGGTAACTACGAATCTAAAGCCAGCAATGGCAATAAGTACATACCTATCAATAATCACCCTAAATGTAAATGGACTGAATGCACCAATCAAAACACACAGAGTAACAGAATGGATAAAAAAGCAAGACCCATCTATATGCTGCAAACAAGAAATTCACCTCAAATCCAAAGATATACACATACTAAAAGTGAAGTGATGGAAAAAGATATTTCATGCAAACAACAAAGAGAAAAAAGCAGGTGTTGCAGTACTTGTATCAGACAAAATAGACTTCAAAATGAAGAAAGTAGCAAAAGATAAAGAAGGACATTACATAATGATAAAGGGGTCAGTCCAACAAGAAGATATAACCATTATAAATATATATGCACCCAACACAGGAGCGCCAGCATATGTGAGACAAATACTAACAGAATTAAAGGAGGAAATAGACAGCAATGCATTCATCTTAGGAGATTTCAACACACCACTCACTCCAGAGGACAGATCAACGAGACAGAAAATAAGTAAAGACACAGAGGCACTGAACAACACACTAGAACAGATGGACCTAACAGACATCTACAGAACTCTACACCCAAAAGCAACAGGATACACATTCTTCTCAAGTGCACATGGAACATTTTCCAGAATAGACCACATACTAGGCCACAAAAAGAACCTCAGTAATTTCAAAAATATTGAAATCCTACCAACCAACTTCTCAGATCACCAAGGTATAAAAACTAGAAATAAATTTTAGAAAGAAATCAAAAAGGCTCACAAATACATGGAGACTTAACAACACTCTCCTAATTAATCAATGGGTTAACGACCAAATCAAAACAGAAATCAAAGAATATATGGAGACTAATGACAACAACAACACAAAGCCACAACTTCTGTGGGACGCAGCAAAGGCAGTTCTAAGAGGAAAGTATATTGCAATCCAGGCCTATTTAAAGAAGGAAGAACATTCCCAAATGAATAGTCTAAAGACACAATTACTGAAATTGGAAAAAAAAGAACAAATGAGGCCCAAAGTCACCAGAAGGAGGGACATAATAAAGATGAGAGAAGAAATAAATAAAATTGAGAAGAATAAAACAATAGAAAAAATCAATAAAACCAAGAGCTGGTTCTTTGAAAAAATAAACAAAATAGATAAAACCCTAGCCAGACTCATTAAGAGAAAAAGAGAATCTACACACATAAACACAATCAGAAATGAGAAAGGAAAAATCACGACGGACCCCACAGAAATACAAAGAATCATAAGAGAATATTATGAGAATCTATATGCTAACAAGCTGGAAAACATAGAAGAAATGGACAACTTCTTAGAAAAATACAACCTTCCAAGACTGACCAAGCAAGAAACAGAAAAACTAAACAGACCAATCACCAGCGACGAAATCGAATTGGTAATCAAAAAACTACCCAAGAACAAAACCCCTGGGCCTGATGGATTCACCTCTGAATTCTACCAGACATATAGAGAAGAAATAACACCGATTCTCCTTAAAGTTTTCCAAAAAATAGAAGAGGAGGGAATACTTCCAAACTCATTCTATGAAGCCAGCATCACTCTAATACCAAAACCGGGCAAAGACCTCACCAAAAAAGAAAATTACAGACCAATATCCCTGATGAACGTAGATGCAAAAATACTCAACAAAATATTAGCAAACCGAATTCAAAAATACATCAAGAGGATCATACACCATGATCAAGTGGGATTCATCCCAGGGATGCAAGGATGGTACAACATTCGAAAATCCATCAACATCATCCACCACATCAACAAAAAGAAGAACAAAAACCACATGATCATCTCCATAGATGCTGAAAAAGCATTTGACAAAATTCAGCATCCATTCCTGATTAAAACTCTCAACAAAATGGGTATAGACGGCAAGTACCTCAACATCATAAAGGCTATATATGACAAACCCACAGCTAACATCATACTTAACGGCGAGACGCTGAAAGCTTTTCATCTAAGATCGGGAACAAGACAGGGATGCCCACTCTCTCCACTGTTATTCAACATAGTACTGGAGGTCCTAGCCACAGCAATCAGACAAAACAAAGACATACAAGGCATCCAGATTGGTAAAGAAGAAGTCAAATTGTCACTATTTGCAGATGACATGATACTGTACATAAAAAACCCTAAAGATTCCATTCCAAAACTACTAGAACTAATATCTGAATTCAGCAAAGTTGCAGGATACAAAATTAACACACAGAAATCTGTTGCTTTACTATACACTAATGACGAACTAACAGAAAGAGAAATCAGAAAAACAATTCCATTCACAATTGCATCAAAAAGAATAAAATACCTAGGAATAAACCTAACGAAGGAAGTGAAAGACCTGTACTCTGAAAACTACAAGACACTCCTAAGAGAAATTAAAGAGGACACTAACAAATGGAAATGCATCCCATGCTCTTGGCTAGGAAGAATAAATATTGTCAAAATGGCTATACTACCTAAAGCAATCTACAGATTCAATGCAATCCCTATCAAACTACCAACAGCTTTCTTCAATGAACTGGAACAAATAATTCTAAAATTCATATGGAACCACAAAAGACCCCGAATAGCCAAATCAATCCTGAGAAGGAGGAATAAAACAGGGGAATTACACTCCCTGACTTCAAGCTCTACTACAAAGCCACAGTAATCAAGACAATTTGGTATTGGCACAAAAACAGACCCACAGACCAGTGGAACAGAATAGAAAATCCAAACATTAACCCAAACATATACAGTCAATTAATATTTGATAAAAGTGCCTTGGATATACAATGGGGAGATGACAGCCTCTTCAGCAGCTGGTGTTGGAAAAACTGGACAGCTACATGTAAGAGAATGAAACTGGACTACTGTCTAGCCCCATACACAAAGGTAAACTCAAGGTGGATCAAAGACCTGAATGTAAGTCATGAAACCATAAAACTCTTAGAAAAAAACATAGGCAAAAATCTCTTGGACATAAACATGAGCAACTTCTTCATGAACATATCTCCCCGGGCAAGGGAAACAAAAGCAAAAATGAACAAGTGGGACTATATCAAGCTGAAAAGCTTCTGTACAGCAAAGGACACCATCAGTAGAACAAAAAGACATCCTACAGTATGGGAGAATATATTCATAAAAACGTATCTGATAAAGGGTTGACATCCAAAATATATAAAGAACTCATGCACCTTAACAAACAAAAAGCAAATAATCCAATTAAGAAATGGGCAGAAGACATGAATAGACACTTTTCCAAAGAAGAAATTCAGATGGCCAACAGGCACATGAAAAGATGCTCCACATCGCTAATCATCAGAGAAATGTAGATTAAAACCACAATGAGATATCACCTCACACCAGTGAGGATGGCCAACATCCAAAACACAAACAACAACAAATGTTGGCGAGGATGTGGAGAAAAGGGAACCCTCCTACACTGCTGGTGGGACTGCAAATTAGTTCAACCATTGTGGAAAGCAGTATGGAGGTTCCTCAAAAAACTCAAAATAGAAATACCATTTGACCCAGGAATTCCACTCCTAGGAATTTACCCTAAGAATGCAGCAGCCCAATTTGAAAAGGACAGATGCACCCCTATGTTTATTGCAGCACTATTTACAATAGCCAAGAAATGGAAGCAACCTAAGTGTCCATCAGTAGATGAATGGATAAAGAAGATGTGGTACATATACACAATGGAATATTATTCAGCCATAAGAAGAAAACAAATCCTACCATTTGCAACAACATGGATGGAGCTAGAAAGTATTATGCTCAGTGAAATAAGCCAAGCCGAAAAAGACAAGTATCAAATGATTTCACTCATATGTGGAGTATAAGAACAAAGAAAAAATACTGAAGGAACAAAACAGCAGCAGACTCACAGAACCCAAGAACGGACTAATAGTTACCAAAGGGAAAGGGACTGGGGAAAATGGGCGGGAAGGGAGGGATAAGAGGGAAAAAGGGGCATTACGATTAGCAGATGTAATGTTGGGGGGGCACGGGGAGGGCAGTACAACTCAGAGAAGACAAGTAGTGATTCTATAGCATCTCACTACGCTGATGGACAGTGACTGTAATGGGGTTGGTAGGGGGGACCTGATGAAGGGGTAGTTTAATAATCATAATATTGCACATGTAATTGTAAATTAATGATAATAAAATAAATTATATTAAAAAAAAAGAATAGGGTTATTTAGGGGACTGTTGGTTTAGATCTTAGCATTCTTTGTCAACATAGGTTTATTTACACTTCAGAGGTCTGTTTTCTGCCCTGGTTACAAACTTACTTGATTAAGGGGCTGGAAGAAAAGAAAAAACAGCACATAGGTTAAGTTAAAGAATAAGCTGGGCTTTTTTTGCAGGCTAAGTATATTTTACAATGGCATGGTCTAATTGGTACAATGAGGACATGGGATGAGCTGGAATACTTTTCATCTGGGGAATATCTGGACATTCCAAGTTGCTCCTGGCCTTTGGAACTTCAACTAATTAACTCATTAACTCTGTGAGTCCTTTCTGGCTCTCTAGTTTTATCTGGTTAACTCTTTGAGTCCGTTTTAGTGGGATTTACTGGCTTTATTCTTTCTTTCTGCTTAATACATCCAGTGCTCTGCAGCTCCCCCAAATCCTGGGGTGGTAGGGAGAGAATCCTTACGCTGTGCAGATCAAGCTGACACTGGATGCTAAGTGACCCTGGCTTTAGGAGTTGGCAAGAAATTACCCTACACCAAGCAGGAGTTAATGAACTTCCCTTTCCTCCATCTGCTCTTCCTTGCTCTCTACTGCCCACATGGATGCTGACATTTGCTTCTACTCTTGCTTCAATGAATTCCTTTCTTGCTGGCACTTGTTGAAACTGATTGAGAATTCTTTTCTGATCTGATCACAGTCAAGAACCCTCCCCTCTGTCTGGGTTGAGGTGTCACTCAGTGCTTAGGGGGAGACCACCCTTAAGGCAGCTTCCCAGCAACACAAGTAGTCTCCCTTTAGTGCCAGAACCTAAGAGGAGTCAGTTATCAAAAAGAAAAATACTTTCCAGATTCTGCACATCAAAGCATAAGGACAGGACTGGAGATAAAAGAGAATAGCTTAATAACCACTATTGTGGGGAAAATGGAACCTTCTGGCCAGGATTCCTGCCTGGCCTTACTAGCACCCACTAGGTATATAATAGCCGATTGCACATACATGGGATGTTTACCAGTGACAGAGCTGCTGGTCATTCATGGGAGCACCGGCCCAGGGGATGCCTACTTCCTTCCCTCAGTTCCTGGTATGTAATTGGTCAGGTGTCTGCCAGTCACCAGAGACTGGCCCACAGAGTTCCTCCCAGTGCAAGGGGTGGGGAAGCTGAGCATCAGCTGGGAGAGTGGGAAGACTGCCATGGAGCAAGCCATGGAGCCATGGTGCTCCAGGTAAATTAAGCCTGAGCGTGGAAGCAGGGAGTTTGGACCATGGCCCAGTAGACTGGGGAGCCAGAAGAAACCAAAACCTACTGCCGTGAGAATAAACCCCCTTTTACCCCTAACTTCTTGCCCTTGCCTTAACTTAGTCTCACCAAATTCTTAGTGAACTTGCCACAGGTGGGGAACCACCTCCTCCTGGGGCAACAGCTATGAACTTCCAATAGGACAAATACAAAAAATACCACACCTAGGCACTTCATAATAATCTACTGAAAACCAACGACAAAGACAAAACAAAACAACAAAATTTCTAAACAGCCTCAGACAAAAGCCATTACGTTAAACAGCATCAACCTTTAGGCACAGGCAACTGTGGCCCAGGCCTGGCCCTGTGTTTTAGGGCATCCTGTTTGGCTTCCTTCCCACCTGTCACTCTCCACAGGATGAGAATCCTGCAAAGTCTGGCTGACTCAGCCACCCACAGCCAGCACACTCGGTAAAACACGCTCCAAGTGTCAGGGACCTCAGCCTTCCCTGTACACATGGCCTCAGGTCCACTTCAAGGCCTCACAGCCCTCGCCGTGGGAGTGTGCACACCAGGCCTGAGGAGTGTGTGCAGAGCTTGACTGTGTGGCTGAGTTATTTACGCATGCAAAGACCCTCTCAGTTCATGACAGAACCAAGGATGGGTCAAGGCAGGGCCTTGGGTCAAGGATTTCCATTTGTACATTTTGCCTGAGAGTAGGGCTGCCTTGAGAAGGCAGAAACAAGAAAACTAATTGTGATATTTTGAGTTTCTTAGAGAATGAATTCCTGCAGGCCTGGAGAGGAGCTGGAGAACATCCACCAAAGACTTTACTATAAAATCCCACAACTTTTTCCTTTCTGAGCTGTATTCTCTGTGGTTCAGCCCTTCACTTAAGTCTTCTATTAAACCTTGCCCTTACCAACCTGGCCTCCACGTTTCCTTGGCTTTCTATACGTAACAAGGTGAGCCTACCTTTGAAGAAGCGACCATTAGACTGAAAACTATTTTCCTAAGGGACATAACAGAGACCTTAAAACAATGGGTTGATATTTTGAAGATGCTGGAATAAAATGCAGAGTTCCATACCTCAAAAACAAAGAAATGTACTTCCAAAAACGAAGGAGCGTTCCTGAGCCGCCCTGGGCCTGGAGGGAAGGGTGGAGTGAGGCGGCCGGAGGCCCAGCCTGGCTCTATAGGTGGTGCGCCGTGCTGGGTCCCGCCAGCCATTCCCGGGGTCGCTGGGTCCCGGCCGGCATCTCCGGGTCAGATGGCCAGCGGCGACGCGGAAGGGCAGCCAGGCAGAAAGGCAGCCGCCTCGCGTTCCTCTCCCCTCGCTGGGCCGCCATGTTCCGCCGCCCGAGCCAAACCCTGCGGCCGCCCAGCGCTGGGCCGCCGCCTTGGTCTCCGCGCCGCCGTGGCCCCGCAGCCCGCTTCTGCGCCGCCTGCCGACCCGCCAGGCGAAGCTATGGCAATGCGGCTGCGAACCTGGAGGACGACCTCAGCTTACTTAAGACGAGGAAGGGCTTTTTCCACCACAACGCCAGAATCGCGGAGAAGGAGCTGATGGATGACGTTAGGACCCGGAAGCAGAAGAGAAACCGGCCGCGTGGCATGCTGGGAATCAAGCCCTGCAACCACGTGCTGAGTGTGTCCTTCCCCATCCAGCGCCATAGGCTCTGCACATCTTGCTGAAGGTGATTCCGTTAAAGCAAAGATGGGAGCAGAGAAGTATAAGCTCCGGTTTCTCTGATGACTTACAAATGTTCTGTGGTTGATGTGCCATTTGAAGGTGCTAAAGCTGGTGTTAAGATCAACCCCAAGAACTACGCCAACAATGAATTGGGAAAGATCACACGTAGGTTGACCATGGAACTAGCAAAAAAGGGCTTTCTTGGTCCTGGCTTTGATGTGTCTCCCCCAGATGTGGGCACAGGTGAGTGGGAGATGTCCTGGATCGCTAACACCTATGCTAGCACCACAGGGCACTTAGATATTCATGTACATGCCTTCGTTACTGGTAAACTCATCAGGGTGGTATCCACATTCATATCTCTGCCACAGGCCGAGGTGTTTTCCATGGGATCGAAACCTTCCTTAGGAAACTTCTTACATGAGCATTTTAGAAATGACACCAGGGTTTGAAGATAAAGCATTTGTTATTCAGGGATTTGGCAATGGGAGCCTGTACTCTATGAGATATTTACATCATACTGATGTTAAATGTGTTGCTGTTAGAGAATCTAATGAGAGCATTTGGAATTCAGGTGACATTGACCCAAAGTAACTAGACTTCAGATTGCAACATGGACCAATCCTGGACTTCCCTAAAGCAAAGCCCTGTGAAGCATCTTGAAATCAGACTGTGACATACTTATCCCTGCTGCCAATGAAAAACAGTTGACAGAATCCAGTGCTCCCAGAAACAAAGCCAAGATTATTGCCAAAGCTGCCAATGGACCAATAACTCCAGAATCTGATAAGGTTTTTCTAAAGAAGAACATTAGAATAATTCCAGATCTCTACTTGAATGCTGGAGTGACAGTGTCTTATTTGAGTGGCTGAAGAATATAAATCATGTCAGCTATGGCCTTTTGACTTTCAAATTTGGAAGAGATTTGAACTACTACTTGTTCATGTCTGTTCAAGAGAGTTTAGAAAGAAAATTTAGAAAACACCATGGAGCTATTCCCATTCTACCCACAGCAGGGTTCCAAAACAGAATATGAGGTGCATCTGAGAAAGACATTGTATGTTCTGGGTTAGCTTACACTATGGAGTTTTCTGTCAGGAAAATCATGTACATGGCCATCAGGTATAATCTAGGATTGGACATGAGAACAGCTGCCTATGTTAACACCATTGAGAAGGTCTTCAGGGTGTACGATGAAGCTGGTTTGAACACTGGATGGTAGCTGACTTATTCACTACCTCTTTACCTGTAACTTCTACAAAGCTATCATAAGTTTTCATGTAACCACCGAAATCTTTTTCTCTTATAAACAAAATTCTCAACATGCCAGCCCAAACCAGCCCTTTAAAAAGAAGAAAGAATTAAGGGTTGGAGATCATGTACAGGTTGATGAGTGTAAAAGTAGAAAATACCTGTGCCAGAGGGCCATTTGGGATATTTTGCTTCTAAATAAAAACTCTCTTTTCATCTAGCTATGCTCTCTTGCTCCATGACTTGTCCCCAACATGTTAATTACATTTCGTTTGAGCTAAGCAGTCAGCTGCTTGCATTATTTCACTCTTGCCAAGTCATAGATGGAATATACTCAAACACTGATGTATTTAAGAAGAGGCTATGTGGCATCTTCAGAAGGTGATATGGTCCTAAAATGAGTTATTGTCACTTCTCCTCAGCAAAATAATTCAGTCTCATAGGTTAAAAAAAAAATAAAAGCTGTTTCTATTTATGCATTTTATTCTTTTAGAATGAAACAAATATATGTTGCTGTCATAAAAATTGCCTTTAATAACTTAACAAGCCTAACCTTGACTCAAATGGTAAGTACTTATAAATGAAAAAAACTAGTATTTTTATGACATAAAACAGCATCATATATAGTTCATCAGTTCTGTATTGTTAGCCAGCAAATATAAGCTGGAGAGATAATTGTTACCTTCATAAATGCAAATGATGGAAACTGTATTTGTTATGGCTCTCTGAATTTGCTAAAAATAATTATGAATGTCCAAATAATGCGGTAACCCCCTTATCATGTTAATTGACTTTTCATTTCTTTAAAGATTTATTGTATTGAGTAATAATTTTGTTGAAAAATAATTCAAGTATAATAGCCTAGAAAAATCTAATTGGTCTCCCTGTCTAGAGTCTGACTGACAGCCACTAGCATTACCAGTGTCCCCAGCTATGCCTGATTTTGTGTCCCTTTTCTTTTGAGGCCTCACTTGCTGCACATAAGGACTTAAAATATTGGATACTGGGATTTTTTTTTTTTTTTGGCTGGCTTTTGAAAAGCGGTATACCAAATGAAGTACTAGACATTATTTATTTAATGAAATGAGCTCTTTTTTTTAAACAGGAATATTCATTCAGAAATTTCTAATTACTTTGTAGCTGCAAGAAATAACCTGGTAATAAAGACAGTTATTAAAAATCTACGTTTATAAAGAAAAAGAAAGGGAAATATTTTCAGATAAACAACAGCTGAAGATATTTGATGCCAGTATACTTTCACAACAGAAATGCTGAAAGGACTCCTTTAAAGAGAGAGAAAATGTTCCTAAATGGAAACATTGAAATGGAGGAATGAATTAAGAATAACTGAAAGTTTGAACATGTTGGTAAATGTAAATGTACATTGATTGTATAGTGACAACAATGTCTTGAGGCACTATACACATACATATTTACATATATATATATACACATTCATATACACATACATACACACATACATATAGTCAAAATATATGACAATGATAACAAAAGTTTGGAGAGGTAAAAATTATTAAAACTAAGATCCTTCTATTGCATAGGGAATGGTAAAAGTACTAATTTATAGGATGCATGTAGTGATATCCAGGGTAACAATAAAAACAAGAGTAAAAGAGTCCCTTCTAATAGAAAAGAAAGTGAATTTTAAAAAAGCGGTTACTTTAAAAGAAGGCAAGAAGGGAGAGAAAAAGGAACACAGAGCAGCTGTGGTGTTGTGACATGAAAAGTTAAATCCAACTACATCAGTAATTATATTGCGTGTAAATGTACTAAGTATTTTGACTAAAAGAGAATATTAACAGTATTTAGAAGAGTCATACCTTAAATATCAGGTAGAGAGGTTGACAAAAAAAGAATGAAAAATGCTACATCTTATAAATAATAAGAAAGCTTGTAAGGTGGCAACAGGAACCTTGTCAGAGCCTCTCCTTTGCCTGTTCCCAGGCAGAGATATTACAGTTGGGAGGTAATTGATCCTGAGATTATTGTAGTGGGGTGGCACTTACAATCAGGTCTTGTTCTGCTACATGAAGCAAGGTTAAAATTAAACTCAGAGGTACCTTAGGAATATGTGCAGTCGAATTCAAAAAAATAAAAGTATTTTGAGAAATAACAGTCTCTTTATTATGGCCTGGGCCCAATGGAGCTGATAAACAAACGAACAAAAAACCCTCCTGTGTACAGAAATCTCTTTAAAAAGATTCCACATTTACCATTCCTCAATTGCAAGTGGGGCGCACATTCACTCAATTAAACTAGGAAGTCCTTCATGATCTTATCATATCTTTAATAAAAATGTTTAAATTTCTCATTTCAGTTGTTCAATTAAGTTACAGCCCCATACGTCTTAAAGTCCTTTTGGCCCATTTTTGTATAATAATCAAGTTGAAATGTCTTCCTTAATCCAATGAGATGTAGGTTATGGCTCCCAATTGACATAAAATGCTTATTTCCAAGGCCTTGAGAAATTGTACTCTTTGGGTAAATTCCAAGGAGTGGGATTCCCAGGTCAAATGGTATTTCTATTTTTAGATTTTTGAGGAGCCTCCATATTGCTTTCCACAATGGTTGAACTAGCTTACATTCCCACCAGCAGTGTAGGAGGGTTTCCCTTTCTCCGCATCCACACCAGCATTTGCTGTTCTTAGTCTTTTCGATGCTGGCCATCTTACTGGTGTGAGGTGATATCTCATTGTGGTTTTAATTTGCATTTCCCTGATGATTAGTGATGTGGAGTGAGCGTCTTTTCATGTGTCTGTTGGCCATCTGAATTTCTTCTTTGGAGAACTGTCTCTTCATATCCTCTGCCCATTTTTTAATTGGGTTATTTGCTTTTTGGGTGTTGAGGCATGTAAGTTCTTTATATATTTTGGATGTTAACCCCTTGTCAGATATGTCATTTACAAATATATTCTCGCATATTGTAGGATACCTTTTTGTTCTGTTGATGGTGTCCTTTGCTATACAGAAACTTTTTAGTTTGATGTAGTCCCATGAGTTCATTTTTGCTTTTGTTTCCCTTGCTCGAGGAGATGCGTTCAGGAAGAAGTTACTCATGCTTATATTCAGGAGATTTTTGCCTATGTTGTCTTCTAAGAGTTTTATGGTTTCATGACTTACATTCAAGTCCTTGATCCATTTCGAGTTTAGTTTTGTGTATGGGGTTAAACAATAATCCAGTTTCATTCTCTTGCATGTAGCTGTCCAGTTTTGCCAACACCAGTTGTTGAAGCGGCTGTCATTTCCCCATCGTAAGTCCCTGGCTCCTTTATCATATAATAATTGACCATATGTGATTGGGTTTATATCAGGACTCTCTAGTCTCTTCCATTGGTCTATGGGTCTGTTCTTGTGCCAGTACCAAGTTGTCTTGATTACTGTGGCTTTTAAGTAGAGCTTGTAGTTGGGGACCATAATGCCCCCAGCTTTATTCTTCCTTCTCAGGATTGCTTTGGCTATTCAGGGTTTTTTGTGGTTCCATATGAATTTGAGAACAACTTTCTCTAGTTCATTGAAGAATGCTATTGGTATTTTGATTGGAATTGCATTGAATCTGTAGATTGCTTTAGGCAGGATGGCCATTTTGGCAATATTAATTCTTCCTATCCATGAGCACGGGATGTGTTTCCATTTATTGGTATCTTCTTTAACTTCTCTCATGAGTGTCTTGTAGTTTTCAGAGTATAGGTCTTTCACTTCCTTGCTTACGTTTATTCATAGGTATTTTATACTTTTTGATACAACTGTGAATGGAACTGTTTTCCTGAATTCTCTCTCCATTAGTTTATTGTTATTGTATAGGAATGCCACAGATTTCTGCGTATTAATTTTGTATCCCACAACTTTGGTGAATTCAGATATTAGATCTAGAAGTTGTGGAGTGGATTCTTTAGGGTTTTTTATATACAATATCATGTCATCTGCAAACAGGGACAGTTTAACTTCCTCCTTGTCAATCTGGATGCCTTTTATTTCTTTCTGTTGTCTGATTGCCGTGGCTAGGACCTCCAACACTATGATGAATAGAAGTGGGAAGAGTGGGCATCACTGTTTTGTTCCCGATCTTAAAGGAAAAGCTTTCAGCTTCTTGCTGATAAGTATAATGTTGGCGGTTGGTTTGTCATATATAGCCTTTATTATGTTCAGGCAGTTGCCCTCTATACCCATTTTGTTGAGAGTTTTTATCATGAATGGATTTTGAAGTTTGTCAAATGCTTTTTCAGCATCTATGGAGATGATCATGTGGTTTTTGTCCTTCTTTTTCTTGATGTGGTGGATGATGTTGATGGATTTTTGAATCTCGTACATCCTTGCATCCCTGGAATAAATCCTACTTGATCATGATGGATGATCTTTTTGATATATTTTTCAATTCACTTTGCTAATATTTTGTTGAATATTTTTGCATCAAAATCATCAGGGATATTGGTCTATAATTTTCTTTTTTTCTGGTGTCTTTGCCTGGTTTTGGTGTTAGAGTGATGCTGGCCTCATAGAATGAGTTTGGAAGTATTCCCTCTTCTACTCTTTGGAAAACTTTAAGGAGGATGGGTATTAGGTCTTCATTAAATGTTTGATAAAATTCAGCAGTGAAGCCATCTGGTCCAGGCATTTTGTTCTTAGGTAGGTTTTTGATTACCAGTTCAATATCATTGCTGGTAATTGGTGTGTTGAGATTTTCTTTTTCTTTCTGGGTCAGCTTTGAAAGTTGGAGTTTTCTACAAAGTTGTCCATTTCTTCTAAGTTATCCAGTTTGTTACCACATAATTTTTCATAGTATTCTCTAATAATTCTTTGTATTTCTGTGGTGTCTGTCATGATTTTTCCTTTATCATTTCTGATTCTGTTTATGTGAATAGACTATTTTTTTCTTGATAAGTCTGGCTAAGGGTTTATCTATTTTGTTTATTTTCTCAAAGAACCAGCTCTAGCTTTCGTTGATTCTTTCCATTGTTTTATTCCTCTCGATTTTATTTATTTCTGCTCTAATCTTTATTATGCCCCTCCTTCTACTGACTTTGGGTCTCATTTATTCTTCTTTTTCTAGTTTCGTTAATTGTGAGTTTAGACTGCTCATATGTGATTATTCTTTCCTGCGGTGGGCCTGTATTGCCAAATACTTTCCTCTTAGCACTGTCTTTGCTGCGTCCCACAGATTTTGCAGGGTTATTATTGTCATTTGTGTCCATATATTGCTTGATCTCTGTTTTTATTTGGTCATTGATCCACTGGTTATTTAGTAGCATGTAGTGAAGCTGCTATGTGTTTGTGGGATTTTTCATTTTCTCTGTGTAATGTATTTCTAGTTTCATACCTTTGTGGTCTGAGATGCTGGTTGGTACAATTTCAATCTTTTTGAATTTACCAAGGCTCTTTTTGTGGCCAATATATGATCTATTTTTGAAAATGTTCCATGTGCACTTGAGAAGAATGTGTATTCAGCTGCTTTTGGGTGTAGAGTTCTGTAGATGTCTGTTAGGTCCATCTGTTATATTGTGTTGTTCAGTACCTCTATCTTCTTACTTATTTTCTGTCTTGTTGATCTGTCCTTCAGAGTGAGTGGTGTGTTGAAGTCTCCTAGAATGAATGCCTTGCATTCTATTTCTCCTTTTAACTCTGTTAGTATTTGTTTCACATATGTAGGTGTTCCTGTGTTGGGCACATAGATATTTATAATGGTTATAATAATAAAATATAATAATAATGGTTGGATTGACCCTTTTATCATTATGTAATGTCCTTCTTTGTCTCTTTTGACTCTCTTGAAGTCTATTTTGTCTGATACAAGTACTGCAACTCCTGCTTTTTTCCCCGTTAGTAGAATGAAATATCTTTTTCCATCCCTTCAATTTTTGTCTGTGTATGTCTTTCGATTTAAAGTGAGTCTCTTGTAGGCAGCATATAGATGGGTCTTGTTTTTTTATCCATTCAGTGACTCTATATCTTTTGATTGGTGCATTCAGTCCATTTACATTTAGGGTGATTATCAATAGGTATGTACTTACTGGCAATGCAGGCTTTAGATTCATCGTTACCAAAGGTGCAGGGTTAACTTCCTTTCTATCTAAGAGTCTAACTTAACTCACTTAATATGCTATCACAAACACAATATAAAGGTTCTTTTTTTTTCTTCCTCCTTTTTATTCCTCCTCCTTCTTTATATATTAGGTATCATATTCTGTACTCTTTGTCTATCCCTTGATTGACTTTGGGGATAGTTGATTTAATTTTGCATTTGCTTAGTAATTAACTGTTCTTCTTTCTTTAATGTGTTTTTATTACCTCTGGTGACAGCTAGTAAAGCTTAGGAACACTTCCATCTATAACAGTCCCTCCAAAATACACTGTAGAGATGGTTTGTGGGAGGTAAATTCTCTCAGCTTTTCCTTATCTGGAAATTGTTTAATCCCTCCTTCAAATTTAAATGATAATCTTGCTCAATAATCTTGGTTCAAGGCCCTTCTGCTTCATTGTATTAAATACATCATGCCACTCCCTTCTGGCCTGTAAGGTTTCCCTTGATAAGTCTGATGATAGCCTGATGGACCTTCCTTTGTATCTCGTCTCACTTCTCTCTCTGGCTGCTTTTAATAGTCTGTCCTTATCCTTGATCTTTGCCGTTTTAATTACTATATGTCTTGGTGTTGTCTTCCTTGGGTCCCTTGTGTTGGAAGATCTGTGCATCTCCATGGCCTGGAGACTATCTCCTTCCACAAATTGGAGAAGTTTTCAGCAATTACCTCCTCAAAGACACTTTCTATTCCTTTTTCCCTCTCTTCCTCTGGTACCCCTATAATGTGAATACTGTTCCGTTTGGATTGGTCACACAGTTCTCTCAGTATTCTTTCATTCTTAGAGATCCTTTTTTCTCTCTGTGCCTCAGCTTCTTTGTATTCCTCTTCTCTAGTTTCTGTTTCATTTATCTTCTCCTCCACCATATCCAATCTGCTTTTAATACCCTCCATTGTGCTCTTCCAATGATTGGATCTCAGATCGTAGTTTATTTCTGAGTTCTTGAATATCTTTCCATACATCCATGAGCATGTTAATGATTTTTATTTTGAACTCCCTTTCAGGAAGAGTCCTGAGGTCGATGTCATTTAAATCTTTCTCAGGAGTTGTATTAATAATTTTACTCTGAACCAGGTTACTTTGGCATTTCATATTTCTATATGGCATCCTCTAGTGCCGAGAAGCTCTACTCTCTGGAGCTGCTCAGCCCCTGAAGCAATTTCGGGGGTCATAGAGGAGTGGTATTGGTGCCTGTGGGGAGGAAAGAGCTGTTTCCTGCTTCCCAGTTTCTATGTCTGTCTACACTGCCAGAACCAGTGGGCTGAACACACAGGTATAAGCCTCTGTGCTTTGCCTTTGTAATTCCTGTAGACAGGTCTTCCCTCTGGCTGGCCTAATGCCAGGGTAGAGTTTATCAGTTTGTGAACCAGGTGAGGCTGCCGGGGGGAAAGGCACAGTTGGCTGTGTATCACGGAGGGGAATCTTGGAGCGGTGTAGCCAGCCAGGGAGCTGGAGCACCTGAAGATCATCTAAGGAGAAAGATTTATTTTTCCTCCTTAAATATGAGAGTCTGTTTGACAAAGGTCTCAACCTGCTTGGGCAGAGTGCACCCGGACAATTTTGTCTACCTGTCCTCTCTCCTGAGCAGTAAGCTCTGTCCAATCCTTGCCCGTTTAGCAGCCCTCTTGCTAAGAGCTTCCTTGATAGGAAGTCTCCCAGACTGCCCACCTTTCTTTTGTCCCAGAGCAGCCGGATATGGATCCCTGCTTTCCACAAGCGGCTGGAATCTCAGTCTCTCCAGGAATTCTTGTCAGTCCTAGCCTGTCTTAGCTTTCCAACCCTGTAATCATGAGAGTATCATGCAAGCACCATGAATTGTAGGTTCATGCTCCCAGAGCAGATCTCCGCAGTTAGGTATTCAGCAGTCCCAGGCCTCCACTCCCTCCCTGCTCCGTTTCTCTTCCTTCCATCAGTGAGCTGGGGTGGGGAAGGGTTTGGGTCCCGCCAGGCCACAGCTTTAGTATGTTACTCAGTTCTGTGAGGTCTGCTCTTTTTTCCAGGTGTATACAGTCTGGCGCCATCCTCTTTCCTATTGCTCTTTCAGAATTAGTTGTATTAATTATATTTTCATATTATATGCGGTTTTAGGAGGAAGCGTAGGTCTCACCTCTCACACCACCATCTTTAATTACCACAATATAGTTTAGTTTTCATTCTGAAATTCCATAGACCTTCCACAAACGTGTTCTTCACACACAGCATTCAACTGTTTATCCACTGAACATTTATTTTCTAGACCATTGGGCCATTGGCTATGGCCTCAGAATCTGTGGTATCCAGACTTTCTCATATAGCATTTTATATCAATTGTTCTAGAGCAAAATCAAGTTATTTTTGTACTGCTATACACTGCTTATAGCTCAGCCCATTGTGCAGAATTACCTTCGCCTTTTCAGCTAGCCAACTTGTCTTCTGGGCTCATCGCAGCAGACGTCCATTTGAAGTATCACTTTTCCAACACAGGAGCTCCCATTGGTGGAGCAAGCAACCAGTTACACTTTAGTGGGAAGGAAGTTGTAGAATTCAGACCATTCACAAACAGAAGTGTCTGTTCTGTCATTGATCCTAGAAGTAGAGAGAGGCTGCCTGCTCATGAATAAGATGCTCTCACTCATCTCACATATTCCTAAGTATAACATTTATATTTTATTAAAGGACTTTGCTGTACACCTCCTTCCTCATTTGAATGTCTTTCTGACATTGCTGATACCAAAGTTTATGTCTTGATAATTAGTTGTCCTTCCACCATATGGGCTATTTCCACTGGAGCTTAAGAGCATGCTAATAATTGTGTCCCAGATGGGTTACACCTAGACATAGCAGTTTTCTAATTTAAAATACCAGTAGCTGCCATTGGGTGGCAGGATTAGAGTTTTGCTGATAATGCCAGTCTGCCTGAGTTTTAATAGTAGACATAGAAAATCACTGGTCAATTAAGATAATATGGCCCCAGGGGGTGGGGTCAGCTTGTACTATTACCCTTTGCATATCCTTCAAGACTTCCTTTGTTCCAGTTCCTCTAAACTTAGTCTTTTTTCTAGTCACTCTATATTAGAGATGACAGAACACCTAAACGTGATATGTGTGCCCACCAGAATCTGCATAGCAATGCAGGACCTTGTGCTTTTTTCTTCTTAGTAGGCCCCTGAAGGGATAGTAATTTGTTCTTTACTATTTGTGAAATGTCCCTAAAGACCTCAACTTAGGATATTCCCTGATATTTGGCTGACTGGGCTCAGCCCTAAATCAAGCATCCTTGACTACTCCTGCACACTGTAATTTCCAAATTCTCTTGTCTTCTTCTTCCAAAGAGGAGATTATAATGATATTATGAATCAACTTACTTTTGAATGTAGTCAGATCTAAATCCTATGAGATTGTGATAATATCCCAGAGAATTCAGGCATCCTTGTAGAAGGACACTAATTGCATAAAGGAGTCCATCTCACATGAACATGAGCTGTACTTTATCTTTCCAGAATGGGATACAATAGTGAACTCACCTTTAGCAAATCAGTCACTTTCAACCTGCTGAACTCCTGAAATGTTTTCCTCGTGTCTGGCATAGCAGAGGCTATCAGGGGAAGAACTTTTAAAATTCAATAGTCCACGGTCAACTGTGCAATGTTTTTCATAAACCATATAGGAATATTACAGAGAGAATTAAAGGAGGTTTGCAGTCCTTATTCTTCTACTTCTTTAATAAAAAAGGGCTGAGGTTCACTGATCTCATACTGCTTAATAATTACTACAGAAGGAGGTGCAGGCAATTAATGAGTCCCATTTATAATGTAATTAGAACTAGGCAAATGGTGGAATTGCCCAACATCTGGCTACAAGGTGGTAATGGCTATGTTGTCTATTCATGCATCACCTCCCTTTCCTGTACACATTTGGGAACAAAGTGCTACCACCACTGGATATTTCTCACTTTCTCATTTCCCTAACTACACTCTTACTTGATTTGATACCTCTGTCACAGAACCAGCATAGCACCCCCCAATTTACTTTCAGTCCCTTACTATTGTTTCCTGATTTCCCTACAAACATAACACATATCATGTACCATAATCCCTAAGGAAATTATTATTTTTTCACTGTTAGAAAATATGACGATACTGATGGTCTTAATTTGAGGTCATCATGGACAAAGCAGTTTTGGGAACTCCACCTAATTTACTCCGTGGTGTGAACACTTCCATTGTGTCCTTGCCAGGACATAAAATTCTAAATTATGCAACAATGCTTCCACTTAAATAAATTACCCTTCCCACTCACAATACCTTCAAGATATATCCTCAAACATGTTCCTCAAATTCTTTCTAGTACATCATAACTGTATTCTTCTGCTTTTCCACTAAAGAAGCTATTTCTTCCTTCGGGGTATTGTCATTTTCTACTTGGTTGATTCTGAGATCTGACCTATGTTACTCATCTAGAGACAATGAGGGTGAGTTAGGGAAGATCTTGAAGAGGTCACACATCAACTTGTAAAGCATGTGCTTCGTGTGGTTCCTCTTCATCCAGGCAACATAAGACGGATAGACATATAGACTTTAAAATAAGAACTAGGGGAGGACTTCCAGGAAGATGCTGGCATGAGCAGGGTGGCGGAAATGTCCTCCCAAAACCACATGTATTTATGAAAATTCAACAAATACAACTATTCCTAAAAAAAGAGACCAGAAGATACAGGACAGCGCACAGCCTGCATCTACACCTGAGAGGACTCGGCACCCTGTGAGGCAGAGGTACAAAGGGCCCTGTGGAGCAGCGTGGCCGCGGCTGTGGAATAGTGGAGCAACAGCGCCAACTACAGCATCCCCCCAGAAGCTATTCCCAGAGGGCGTTTTTTTTTCCTTTCTTTCTTTTTTCTTTTCTTTTTTTCTCTTTTCTTTCTTTTCTTTTTTCTTTTTAAAAGTCTTAAAGAGCCCAGCTGACATAAATGGCAGCTATCAGTGACCACTTCTATCGCCATGAAAACAGAAGAATATGGTACAAACAAAACTTACCCAGACCCAGACAACACCAGAGAGGGAACATGAAGGGATGGAAATGCACAGCCTTCCTGAAAAAGATTTCAGAACAAAAGTGATAACCGTACTGATGTACCTACAGAGAAATATGCAAGAGCTGAGGGAGGAAGTGAGGAAAGACAACGCAGAAATGAGAAAAGCGTTCAACAGGCTTAGCACCAGACTGGACGAGATGCAAGAGACTGTTAATGGAATAGAAATCAGAGAACAGGAATACAGAGCAGCTGAGGTAGAGAGAGATAAAAGGATCTCTAGGAATGAAAGAATATTAAGAGAGCTGTGTGACCAATCCAAACACAACAATATTCGCATTGTACAACTACCAGCAGAAGAAGAGAGATAAAAATAGATAGAAAGTGTCTTTGAAGAAATAATTGCTAAAAACTTCCCCATGCTGGGGAAGGAAATAGTCTCGCAGTCCATGGAAGCCTGCAGATCTCCCAACACAAGGGAACCAAGGAAGACAACACCAAGACATATAATAATTAAACTGGCAAAGATCAAATATAATGACAGAGTATTAAAGGCAGCTAGACAGAGAAAAAAGATCACCTACAAAGGAAAACCCATCAGACTGTCATCAGACTTCTCAACAGAAACCTTACAGGCCAGAAGAGAAAGGCATGATATATTTAACATAATGGAACAGAAGGGCCTCGAACCAAGAATATTTTATCCAGCATGATTATCATTTAAATATGACATTGGAATTAAACAATTTCCAGACAAGAGAAAGTTGAAAGGGTTTGCCTCTCATAAACCACCACTACAGGATATCTTAAATGGACTGCTCTAGAGGGAAGCACCCCTAAGGCTAAAAAGATGTCACCAGAGAAAATAAAATCATAGCAAAGAAAGTAGACCATCCATATATTAACTAAAGGCAAAGAATAAAACACCTAGTATATAAGGAATGGGGGAGGAAGAATAAGAAGGGAGAGAAATAAAGAAACATCAGACGGTGTTTACAATAACTTAACAAGAAAGTTAAGTTAGATTGTTAGACAGTAAAGAAGCAACCCTTGAACCTTTGGTAACCATGAATCAAAAGCCAGCAATGGCCATAAGTACATATCTATCAATAATCACCGTAAATGTAAATGGACTGAATGCACCAATCAAAAAACACAGAGTTACTGAATGGATAAAAAAAAAAGCAAGACCCATCCATATGCTGCTTACAAGAGACGCACCTCAAACCCAAAGATATCCCCAGACTAAAAGTGAAGGGATGGAAAAAGATATTTCATGTAAACAACAAGGAGAAAAGCAGGTGCTGCAGTGCTTGTATCAGACAAAATAGACTTCAAAACGAAGAAAGTAGCAAGAGATAAAGAAGGACATTACATAATAATAAAGGGGTCAGTCCAACAAGAAGATATACCCATTATAAATATATATGCACCCAACACAAGAGTGCCAGCATATGTGAAACAAATACTATCAGAATTAAAGGAGGAAATAGAAAACAATGCGTACACCTTAGAAGACTTCAACACACCACTCACTCCAAAGGATAGATCGACCAGACAGAAAATAAGTAAAGACACAGAGGCACTAAACAACACACTAGAACAGATGGACATAACAGACATCTACAGAACTCTACACCCAAAAGCAGCAGGATACACATTCTTCTCAAGTGCACATGGAACATTTTCCAGAATAGACCACATACTAGGCCACAAAAAGAACCTCAATAAATTCAAAAATACTGGAATTCTACCAATCAACTGCTCAGATCACAAAGGTATAACACTAGAAATAAATTTTAGAAAGAAATAAAAAAGGCTCACAAATACATGGAGACTTAACAACATTCTCCTAATTAATCAACGGGTTAATGACCAAATCAAAACAGAAATCAAAGAACATATGAAGACTAATGACAACAACACAAAGCCAAAACTTCTGTGGGATGCAGCAAAGGCATTTCTAAGAGGAAAGTATATTGCAATCCAGGCCTATTTAAAGAAGGAAGAGCATTCCCAAATGAATAGTCTAAAGACACAATTACTGAAACTGGAAAAAGAAGAACAAATGAGGCCCAAAGTCACCAGAAGGAGGGACATAATAAAGATTAGAGAAGAAATAAATAAAATTGAGAAGAATAAAACAACAGAAAAAATCCATGAAACCAAGAGCTGGTTCTTTGATAACATAAACAAAATAGATAAACCCCTAGCGAGACTCATTAACAGAAAAAGAGAATCTACGAACATAAACAGAATCAGAAATGAGAAAGAAAAAATAACAACAGAGCCCACAGAAATACAAAGAATTATAAGAGAATATTATGAGAATCTATATGCTAACAAGCTGGAAAACCTAGAACAAATGGACAACTTCTTAGAAAAATACAACCTTCCAAGACTGACCAAGCAAGAAACAGAAAAACTAAACAGACCAATCACCAGTAACGAAATTGAAGCAGTAATCAAAAAACTACACAAGAGCAAAACCCCCAGGCCAGATGGATTCACCTCTGAATTCTACCAGACATATAGAGAAAAATAACACCCATTCTCCTTAAAGATTTCCAAAAAATAGAAGAGGAGGGAATACTTCCAAACGCATTCTATGAAGCCAGCATCACTCTAGTTCCAAAACCTAGCAAAGACCTCACCAAAAAAGAAAATTACAGACCAATATCCCTGATGAACGTAGATGCAAAAATACTCAACAAAATATTAGCAAACCGAATTCAAAAATACATCAAGAGGATCATACACCATAATCAAGTGGGATTCATCCCAGGAACGCAAGGATGGTACAACATTCAAAAATCCATCAACATAGTCCACCACATCAACAAAAAGAAGAACAAAAACCACATGATCATCTCCATAGATGCTGAAAAAGCATTTAACAAAATTCAGCATCCATTCCAGATTAAAACTCTCAACAAAATGAGTATAGAGGGCAAGTACCTCAACATCATAAAGGCCATATATGACAAACCCACAGCTAACATCATACTTAACAGTGAGAAGCTGAAAGCTTTTCATGTAAGATCGGGAACAAGACAGGGATGCCCACTCTCTTCACTGTTATTCAACACAGTACTGGAGGTCCTAGCCACGGCAATCAGACAAAACAAAGAAATACAAGGCATCCAGATTGGTAAAGCAGAAGTCAAATTGTCACTATTTGCAGATGACATGATACTGTACATAAAAAACCCTAAGGACTCCACTCCAAAACTACTAGAACTAATATCTGAATTCAGCAAAGTTGTAGGATACAAAATTAACACACAGAAATCTGTTGCTTTCCTATACACTAACAATGAACTAACAGAAAGAGAAATCAGAAAAACAATTCCATTCACAATTGCATCAAAAAGAATAAAATACCGAGGAATAAACCTAATGAAGGAAGTGAAAGACCTGTACTCTGAAAACTACAAGACACTCCTAAGAGAAATTAAAGAGGACACTAACAAATGGAAATTCATCCCATGCTCTTGGCTAGGAAGAATAAATATTGTCAAAATGACTATACTACCTAAAGCAATCTACAGATTCAATGCAATCCCTATCAAACTACCAACAGCTTTCTTCAATGAACTGGAACAAATAATTCTAAAATTCATATGGAACCACAAAAGACCCCGAATAGCCAAAGCAATCCTGAAAAGGAGGAATAAAACGGGGAATTATGCTCCCTGACTTCAAGCTCTACTACAAAGCCACAGTAATCAAGACAATTTGGTATTTGGTATTGGCACAAAAACAGACCCACAGACCAGTGGAACAGAATAGAAAATCCAAACATTAACCCAAATATATACAGTCAATTAATATTTGATAATGAAGCCTTGGATATACAATGGGGAAATGACAGCCTCTTCAGCAGCTGGTGATGGAAAAACTGGACACCTACATGTAAGAGAATGAAAGTGGACTACTGTCCAACCCCATACACAAAGGTAAACTCAAGGTGGATAAAGACCTGAATGTAAGTCATGAAACCATAAAACTCTTAGAAAAAATATAGGCAAAAATCTCTTGGACATAATCATGAGCGACTTCTTCATGAACATATCTCCCCGGACAATGGAAACAAAAGCAAAATGAACAAGTGGGACTGTATCAAGCTGAAAAGCTTCTGTACAGCAAAGGACACCATCAGTAGAACAAAAAGACATCCTACAGTATGGGAGAATATATTCATAAATGACATATCCGATAAAGGGTTGACATCCAAAATATATAAAGAACTCACGTACCTTAACAAACAAAATGCAAATAATCCAATTAAGAAATGGGCAGAGGACATGAATAGACACTTCTCTAAAGAAGAAATTCAGATGGCCAACAGGCACATGAAAAGATGCTCCACATCGCTAATCATCAGAGAAATGCAGATTAAAACCACAATGAGATATCACCTCACACCGGTGAGGATGGCCAACATCCAAAACACAAACAACAACAAATGTTGGCGAGGATGTGGAGAAAAGGGAACCCTCCTACACTGCTGGTGGGAATGCAAATTAGTTCAACCATTGTGGAAAGCAGTATGGAGGTTCCTCAAAAAACTCAAAATAGAAATACCATTTGACCCAGGAATTCCACTCCTAGGAATTTACCATAAGAATACAGCAGCCCAATTTGAAAAAGACAGATGCACCCCTATGTTTATTGCAGTACTATTTACAATAGCCAAGAAATGGAAGCAACCTAAGTGTCCATCAGTAGATGAATGGATAAAGAAGAGGTGGTACATATACACCATGGAATATTATTCAGCCATAAGAAGAAAACAAATCCTACCATTTGCAACAACATGGATGGAGCTAGAGGGTATTATGCTCAGTGAAATAAGCCAAGCCGAAAAAGACAAGTATCAAATGATTTCACTCATATGTGGAGTATAAGAACAAAGAAAAAAACTGAAGGAACAAAACAGCAGCAGACTCACAGAACCTAAGAATGGACTAATAGTGACCAAAGGGAAAGGGACTGGGGAAGATGGGTGGGAAGGGAGGGATAAGAGGGAAAAAGAGGCAATACGTTTAGCAGGTGTAATGTTGGGGAGCATGGGGAGGGCTGTACAACTCAGAGAAGTCAAGTATTGATTCTATAGCATCTCACTACGCTGATGGACAGTGACTGTAATGGGGTTGGTAGGGGAGACCTGATGAAGGGGGTAGTTTAATAACCATAATATTGCACATGTAATTGTAGATTAATGATACCAAAATAATGTATAAAATAAATAAATAAAAGAGAAACTAGGGGAGATGTACACTTCTAGAGGCCTGAAAGTTTAAGGCAATCTGTGGGTTAAAGATTCTCAAACATATCCACCCAGATATTCACCTTCCTCCTTTCAGGGTTTCAATCCTTGGCTTAAGCATAGGATACCTTCCAGAGCTACATACTTAGACTTCTTTATGGCTCAACCACCTTAAGATCAAATCTTGAACCTTTTTCTCAGCACAATTTCCCCTTCTGCAATAGGAGATGAGGTTTTCTTCAGTGCTTCTATGTAGTATTTTTGGATTTACAGTGTGTGCTGTATGTTGATACCTGACTGAATTGAAAACATCACTTTCTATTTCAAGGCTTGTAAGACAAGTAACAAATGCTCAGCTCTCCATGGTCTTTGAAATGATCATTTTCACCATTTTTTTGAATTGCCATACCTATTACATGAGCCAATACTTTCCCTTCCACATGTATATCATCCAAATTCAGAGAATAGTCCTAGTAATTGGATATTACAGTACTTACTCCTAGAAAAAGTCCCTGTTGCCACTTAACTGGCAAGGGATACAATACCGGAATCCCACTATTCTCTAGAATTACATCTAGTACCAACTGTCTTCTTATGCATTCTTCCAAAAGTAAACAATGAGACATTGATTTAGGTACTGGTAGAGTATTTTGGAGATGATTCAAAGTAGGAAATGGGAGGCATGAGACAAGAAAGAGAAAAACCAATAGAGAATATGTTAGTATGCTTTTATAGTGGGAAACTGGAGTTTAATCCCAATGAGAACCCTCAGAGAAACCATGTAAAACATATCTCAGGAACATCCCACCACGGGTCAGAGAAGATGGGGCATTTATCCAGTGAATTCCATTTCCTATTGGTTGAGGATAATCCTCATGCGTATTAACTCTTTCGACTTCTGGAGTGAGTATGTGTTCTTGGAGCAAGATGCTATGATTCTAAAGATCATCCAATATTATAGAAATAAAGATGCAAGGACTCGAGCTGGGAATCTATCATTATACAGATGAATTCAAGTGGGTCCCAGGAAATGTGGCTGGGGTATAAATATTACATATTTGTATATTTGTATGAATGTAAATATTTCATACACCTACCTAATGTTAATTTTATGATTAAAAGCTAGTAGAAATAAAATAATTTTAATATGCACATAGATTTCCTGCAGAAATCTAAATGCTTTAAAACAGATTTGAGTATTCTAACTTCCTGTAATTCTATTTCTTATGTTTATTTAAAAATTGACAGGAAGAGAGCAATAATAACTATTAACCATTCTAGCTTGAATGATAACATTATAAAACATCATAAATATGTAAGTATAATTATTTTTACAGTAATCTATTATGACTCAGTACATGGCACATTCAATAAGTAAATTCTTCTTTAAGTGAAATCTTAATCCCTACACATGAAAACTGTTATATACCATTATGTGGCTGTATGCATTCATATATATGGATGCATCACACCAGAAAAGTTTACTGAGCAGTTAGAGCAAATGAATGGTTATTGGATTTCATTCCACTAAATTTTTTTTTACTCACTTCTCTTTAACTCACATGTACACAGCTGATTAATCGGGGTGAAATTGCCTTAGAGTGTCAACTTTAAAATATTTCTTTTTTTGAGGGAACACTTAAATACACATTGCCTCCTCCATCTTCTATGAACTTTTGTAACAAGCATTCACATTTGATACGTCTTTTCACTGCTTCAACCTGGAAGTTCCAAATGCCACACTTAAGGAAACCCCACTGGCACTCTTGACTACAGAGTCTTCAGGTTCTGACTATGGGGAGTAAGTGGCATTGCCGCAGCCATCCTCTGGGTTATTGAGGCCTGGGATTCAACCCTCAAGCTACCTAAACACAGGTGCTCTGAGGGGTAATTAGACAAAGTGTTTGGTATTTGACAGAGACAAGGTATTTAGAAAAATAGAGGAACAAATGAAGACACAGCAAGGTGATGGCATTTCAGACCATTTGGAAGAAAGAACTGCCTTTAGCTATTTCACTACAAAAGTGCAGAATACAAAAAAAATCATTATCAGTTGAATTTTATAACCTCAGTCATAAAATCAGGTGTAAGAAATACTTTCTCTAGATCATTTTCATCCTTAGCAATTGGATCAAGGACAAGCCTTGCAACCACATCAGGGAGTAGATATGGTTTCGGCAAGAATGTACAGGTAATGTGCATTTGGGCATTGAGAAGGGACTAGGGGTGTGTTGATGGCTGATCCATTGGAAGGTAAGGATTCAAAGTTCTCCTTGGCCAGGTTGTGAGTTTATTGGGAACAGGACAGCAAAGGGTTGACCAGGAAGAGGAAATAGACTTGGCCACCATGCTAAATCCTATAAGTGACCCAATGATCTGATTCTAGTGCATCAGACCAAACCTGGAACTTATGTATAGTATCCATGTTCAGACAGACAGAGTATTTTTATAAACCAGACTTGAGTATTTGGGCAAAACCAAAGTCAAGAGACACGGAAAGGGCTTGGTAC
This sequence comes from Smutsia gigantea, assembly GCA_032199065.1. Lineage (NCBI taxonomy): Eukaryota > Metazoa > Chordata > Mammalia > Pholidota > Manidae > Smutsia > Smutsia gigantea. The sequence goes on from JAVSCE010022418.1 coordinate 692,591, forward strand.
TGGACTATTGAGAGAAATGTCTCGGGATGAAGTTCAAAGGATAAATCCAAATATCTGTACAACTGAGATACACAGGACTGAATGCTCTATTTCCCTCTTTAAGAATGGGCAGAGAAAAGTTATTTGGTAAGGATCTCTTCCTTTGGAGAGGAGACAGCCGCTGCTGGTGATCTAAATAATTTTGGTGTCCTGGCAAGCTCTCAAAGTTTTAGGATCATGGACTCCTGAAGTTCTGCCCCTACTTTAAATCTCCTACCTGCCTGAGTGAGGGTCTGTGCCATGGGCACTGGCATGGTACTCCTTTAAATCACCTCTTCCCTATTTGCCTGAAAGCCTGGCCCTTCACAGGGGTACATATCCATTCCAGAAAGTGCTTTCAGGATGGGAGCAAGGGGTCTACCTTCTCTTTCCCTTTTTGTCCCTTGAGTCTGACTACCCTTTCCTTCTGAGGAACATTACCCTTGGCATCTTCAAGGTTTTTTATTCTTGAACACTTCAGTGTGATTCCAAATGCCAAACTATTCATTGAGAAATGGGAAAAGGAAAGCATCTATCTTTAGTGATTTCAAAATAGCTTTATTACAGCCCTTTCTGTAAGGTGCAGAAGCAGTAATGGAAAGAACAGCTTTAACTTTGATAGGGGATAATCCTGCATGAGGATATTATTTGTTTTAAGCTATAATTTCAATCTCAAATAAGGATGACAATTTGTACATTAAGTAATATTACACAGTTTTTCAAAATGCACTTTACATATGTTGTCATATTTAATTCTCATAACAACCCTAACAGAATGATGATCTACTGTTATCCCATTTTCAGCAAGCAAACAGAATCCATGTTGGTTATATGAGATGCACAGGATGGAGCTGGGATTTGATCCTGGTCTGATTCAGAAGCCTATATCCTTGCTCAATGCACTGTGCTCTCTACCCACATGCTAAGTGTTATCTATTAAGAAATGCCCATGTTTTACCAAACATGCCTTGCTCCTGATACTCTGACTACATGTACTCCCGTGATTCTACAGAAAAATAATACCTATCCTTAAAAGTTTTGTGATGACATTACTGACTTTTTTGGTATAAATTACTCTTTCAGCTCCCATTCCAGGTAGTCATATGTGATATAATTTCTGGTCTTTATTTCTGTTATTAGTCTTTGACCTATGACTTTTTAAAATACAGGCATCTCATCCATATTTATGTTCCAAGTGACTGTCAAAATCTGGCCCATATTTTCTGGATGACGGTCATATTAAAAGAGAATCAATGTACTGTGAAAACTGGTTGAAAGATAATGCAAAATTCACTGCCACATTTTTCTATGTCATTTCTAGGGATCAACCTTTTCAAGTGGCCTTGAGGAACCACAGCACCATCACTGAGTTTGTTCTCACGGGGCTGTCTGATGACCCCTACATCCAGGCTCTGCTCTTTGTGCTCTTCCTGGAGATTTACCTCCTGACCCTGATGGGGAACCTGACGATGATACTGGTGATCAGGGCTGATTCCCGCCTCCACACACCCATGTACTTCTTCTTGAGTCACCTCTCTTTCTTGGACCTCTGCTTCTCTTCTGTCACTGTGCCCAAGATGCTGGAGAGCCTCCTGTCTCAGAGGAAAAGTATCTCAGTAGAGGGCTGTATGGTTCAGATCTTCTTTGTGTTTATCACTGGAGGTACTGAAGCCTGTCTGCTCTCAGTGATGGCCTATGACCGCTATGCTGCCATCTGCCATCCACTGCTCTATGGCCAGATGATAAATAAAGGCAGGTGTGAGCAACTTGTATGGGGTTCCTGGGGATTGGGGTTTTTGGATGCATTCATCAATGTCTCTCTGACAATGAAAATGGACTTCTGTAATACTCCTACAATTCCACACTACAGCTGTGAGCTACCCTCTCTCTTCCCTCTGTCTTGCTCTGATGTCTCCACCAACCTCATCGTCATGTTTTGCTCTATCATCCCACATGGACTTGTAACTTCCCTCTCAATATTCTTCTCTTACACCTGCATTGTCTCCACCATCCTGAGCATCTCCTCTACATCCAGCAGAAGCAGAGCTTTTTCTACCTGCTCTTCACACCTCACCACAGTGATCCTGTTCTATGGCTCAAGTTTTCTCCGCTATCTCATGCCAACCTCAGGATCTTCCCTGGAGCTGATCTTCTCTTTGTGGTATGGTGTGGTCACTCCCATGCTGAATCCCCTCATCTACAGTCTGAAGAACAAGGAGGTGAAGGCAGCTCTGGAAAGAACACTGGGAAAGTATTTACAATGCTTTGGTGGCAAAAGAAAGAGAGGGGATGATGGTAATTGGAAACAAAATGTAGCAACACATTGTGTGAGCTGACATCAAGGAAAATTTCCAGATTGCCCATGATGTCCAATTTGACAAACAAAACAAAACAAAATAAAATGCCTAGAGAGAAGCATACAACTATTATAAAGTGGACAATTCAGTTCGATCCCATTCAGAGACAAAGAAATGGACTGAATAATATTATTTTCATTTCTTCTTCTTCACTGAGGTTGATATGGGGTAAATTATCATTATTTGTAGTTGAATTTTGGAAAAGTGCTGCAAGTCATATTTTCTAAGTAGTGAGTGCCTGAATCTTGAGGAGAAAAGCCATCACGAGCTCACAGAAGCATCAGTAATGAGTTCAGGTTAGAGTTACAGGAAGAGAAATGAGAGGCACCATAATGTGGCTGAAGGCCTTCCCAAATATTTGGTCTTACAGGGAACTTAAGCTGAGAACTAAGGCCTGTGGAACATTCTACTCCTGGAGTAGCACACTAGAGCCGCTTGTTCCCATTTCTGGGTTTAAGTAGAACCCATAGCCTCAGGGAGATAGACACTGTGAAGAAAATGGCAGAAAAAAACAGAAGTACCAGGGCATTGCAGAGCCATTAAGTACCCTAAGTTAGCAATAGGTCTGAGATAACCATTTAATCAGTGACAATCTGCATATGTAGCTGAACAGCTGAAGATCGTTTCAGAACGGAACCATAAGGTAGGACTTGGGATGAAAGGAGTGTGTGATAATCTTTCTGAATAATCAGATGTAGGCTAGGTTTTGGGCAGAATTGAAAAACAGTACATCTTCAGTGGCCTCTGCCTTTCCTTTGTGGTTCCCTCCCAGTCCTCGACTCTGCTGCTAACTAAGTGCCCAGGGCCAACCATCCCACGGGAATCCCACACTTTCAGAGCTACCCCATTGAGTGGTAACATTTTGCTGAAAGCTGGTTTTCCTATCCTTATCCTAGTGATAAATTTGTAAAGTAATACATTCTTTTAGACTCTGTGATAAAAACATTTCCAAATTCTTAAAGGAGAACAAAATTTGAGCCTCTTCAGTATTTTGGGATATGCTTCTCAATTTTTGATGAATATATTCATGTGCTTTAGGAGAAGTGCAAAAATATTCAACATTTCTGGATATTGTGTGTATTGTGTGGCAATATGTATCAAGAGCTTTCACAAAGTGCATAAGCTTTTTATATAAAAAATAGATAATGGAAATAATGCATATGTAGCTGAACATAAGGTACGACTTGGGATGAAAGGAGTGTGTGATAATCTTTCTGAATAATCAGCTGTTCAATGTAGTAGTCACTAATCACATGAGACTATTTAAATTTAATTTTTATTAATTTGTTTTAAGTAAAACTAAAAATCCAGTTCCTCAGTTTCACTGGCCACATTTCAATGGCTCAAAAACCACATAATCCAGTGGCTACTTTACTGAGCAGTGCAGATGTAGAGCAATTCTGTCCATCCAGAGATAAATACTTTGTGTGTATTCTCTTTGTTTTGGTGCAATGTAGTTATTTATTAAGAATAAGAAACATCTCAGTAAAATACAACTTATTAAAAATTGATTGAGATCACAAATATCACTAAAGAAGAAAATAAAGTAATATTTGAATTCATTATTGACTGACATTATCTTATCATACCTTTTTCTACAAATTTTGACTGAAAACTTCTTGATTGCTTTTTCCTATGACAGTAATTTTGTAAATCATTTTCTACAGAAAGAATTTTAAAAACCTTAGTTCGTCTTCTACCAGAACAAACTGAGTATTTTGATTGATAGTTTAGAAATAATTGTTTTAGATTTACAACACATTATTGACAATATCACATAGATTTTTTAGTATCACCATCTAATTTGGGAAAGCATTTGTTACGTTTCTTCATGAACTATAAGATTGGAAGGACTTTTCACAAACTACCTTCTTGGCTCTGTACCTTTTCCAGCCAAGTTTCTCCTTCACTCTCCAGACACGGCCAGGGCTGAACGAGGTGGAAGCCATTTATATCCTGACGCCATCTCCATCTTTGGGCCTTCATGTAGGATATTATGGATTGGGTACAAAGCCTCTCTGACCACCTTAAATTAACCCATAATTAGCTAAATTTGGAATCTCATTCCTGAGAAATGTTCTTACATAGAATTTGTTGCTTAAAAATGACATTTATACTATATATCAGATTATTGAAGAGTTAGAGTCCTGAGGGGCTGGTCTCTACTTTACAGGTCCTTTCCAGTAAACCTCCCTGTCTTTTAAAGAGCTTCTCTTTGAGGATTTAGGCCAAAGATTTCTTCTTTGCAACCTTTCTCTCCACTCATTTAGAGGGGTTTAATTATGACTCCTTTAAGCCATGTTTATAACTTCGGTAAACAAGATTCTGTATAGTCATTTTCACTCAGTCATAGATTATTTGTTTATATGCCTTTTCTATAAAACAGTTTTCCCGGCTCTTTATAGGCAAGCACACACAGACAACAGGCATATATAAAAACATGCAAACATGCACATAGATGAGTCATATACAACATTCTTAGATTATGTACATACAACATTTATAGTCAGAGCTATAAGTGAAAATAATATAATTTTTGCATAAGTTTCCTATAGAGAAAAAGTGATTTAGACCTTAGCTGTTCAATGTAGTAGTCACTAATCACATGAGACTATTTAAATTTAATTTTTATTAATTTGTTTTAAGTAAAACTAAAAATCCAGTTCCTCAGTTTCACTGGCCACATTTCAATAGCTCAAAAACCACATAATCCAGTGGCTACTTTACTGAGCAGTGCAGATGTAGAGCAATTCTGTCATCACAGAAAGTTCTATTGGGCCACAGTAGTTTAGACACGTGGACTTGAATTTTCTAATCTTGATATTTGTTTGCTTTCCTAATAGATATGAAGGATTACTTTTGTCCGAGATAACTTAAAACCACTTCTTGTGAGACAATTTTATTGATAATCTTATGGCTCATTTTAATAAATAAATGGGAATTTGTTTTATATCAACACCATGATAATTTAAGCAAGTGATTTCCCCATGTGACATCTCAAACTGTGAGCTCAACAGAGCCATTATGTAGGATGAATCTACACAGACACACGATACAAAGGGAGTCAAATTATTTAGAAAAATGATTAAATTCATTATTTTTTTTTTCTTTTCATTCATATGTCAACAACAAAGTGAGTCAGCAACTCACTTCCTGGTAAATTCCCATTGCTTTGTGGAGACCAGCCAAATACTCTCGGCTCAGATTGTGTCTAGTCAGCTCCCTCTAGAACAACAAAGTTTCACACATCATGGCATTGTGTCAACCCAGTAGGTCTAAAGCCCACATCTAAGTTAGCTCCACGAATTTAAACTTGCTGACTTTCCTGTGTACAGATACAGAAGTTCTTGAGTACAGGATGGACTTCAAGTTGTGACAACTGGGAATGGCAGAACTGTCATTCCCCTGAGCTTCTAAGCCAAGGAGTTAATGTTTGGGCTGTCTAAACACAGCTGTTCTTGGGATTAGTCAGACCATATAATCCTATGAGTGAGTAGCTGAGGCATATTATAAAGAATTATGTGGAAATTGAAATGACTATGCCTTGATGAAGGCATGTGAGATCATTTGAAAGAAGGAACTTTCCTGTGACTATTTCAAAGTGTTACTGCAGAATCCAGCCATACATTTAATTATCAATAGGATTTTATGAACTTAATCATGTTTCAGTTCATTCATCCTCTTAGAAACTGGACTTAAATCACCCTTCCGGGCCCTTCCTGGGCATCAGAATGTCCTGTGGGACAGAATCTGCAGGTGATCAGGATTTGGGTTATGGGAAAGGCTTTGAAGCTGGCGTCATGGATGCAGAATTGGATGAAGATAAATAAGGGCTCAGGAATCACCCTTGCTGGGTAATGAAGTCTGGGCTGGACATTGCATTATCAGGTACGAAGCCACTCAGGATTAGCTGAAACCAAGAATCAAGCTGCGGCCCCATGAATCCTGAAACTTGCCTAAACAACAGGCTCTAAGCTAAGCTGTTGGGCCAGATTGGAAACTATAAGTAGCCTTGGTCAACTAGACCCCCTGATGTTATAAACTGGATATTGAGTCTTAAAAAAGACTAGAAACCAAGGACAGGAACATAATCTGGGTATGAGGAAGCGACTTGGGACTTGAACCCTGAGAAAATGTTTAGGGATCAAGATCAGAGAGATTCACAACTGCGCTGAATGTTTTAAGCAGCTTTCTAGACTGGGGGAGAAATGTGAGATTACTTCCTTTGGCACAAGGGTCAGCAGCAACTGACGATTTCAGCTGAAGGCAGGGCACAGGCTGTCCCAGGACTGCAAGGTTGAGTCCCTGGTCTTCTCTTCCACTCTCCCTGTTCTAGCCTGTCTGGGGCAGTTGTCCGGAGCGTGTTGCTCTGGAGAGGAGCTTCTACCCTGGCTGCTCGTCTGAGCACCAGCATGATTCTCATTCACATCCTCTGCTTGCTTCCTTGTCCGGAGTTCTCTGCCCAACTCAGATATGCACCCACCCCAGACAATAGTGTGAGGGCAATTGCCAAAGGTACACCCACCGCCCCTCATACTTCCTGCCTCCTTTGCTGCTCTGCCTTTGGAAATCAATCACATGCACACCCCTGCCCTTGTGATTGTGAAATGCTGTAACTTTGGGAGGGAACCACTCCAACGTGATTTCTAAATGCCAATCGTGGGCTACCTTGATGATCTCTACATGATCTTCTTATGCCTCCTTCAGGAAGCAGCAAGTGCTGTAACTGTCACAGCAAACACTTTAATTTCTGACAGTGCAGTACCCTGTAAGAGAATTTATGTATTATCTGACTTCTGCTCACAGTTGAAACCTAAAGTAATAATAGTGATTGAAAGGATAATTGTAATAATTTGTGAATTTTTTGTGTATTCATTTCTCTAAGCGCTTTATATATATTAAATTTTCTCCTTGAAAAAACTTTATGAGGTTGGTGCTACTATCACCTCATTTTACAGACAAGGAAAGTCAGGTACAGAGCAGTTCAGTCACTGTACAAAGTCTCACAGCTAATGAATGTTGGAGCTGGGATTTGAACTGAGTGATACACTGTGCAGCTTGTTCACACTCTAAGGTCAGCTATAAAGAACTACCCCATTTCCTAAGTTTTCACCTTTGAGTGCGCTTGTCTTTCAGTCTCCAGGGCTTTCTAGACAAAGCTTACACTTTCTTAAAATCTTTGATCAAGCACCTCAATATTAACTCATTACTGACTCTTCCAAAAATCATCTTTAGAACTCTCAGTATATTAATCACAATGTTTTCTAATGTCCTGTCTTTAACTCACTGAAATGTGACCTTTAAAATGAGAAACTGTGCCTTGATCCTGTTATATTTAAAGTGACTGACATAAAACATAGCCTAGTACTGAAGTTAAAATTTTATTTGATGATTAACAGTGATGATTAAAGAGAATCATTCCAAAGTGCAAACCGATTGGATAATGAAATTTAACTGGCATGATTTTTCACACAATTTTTAGGAAACAGCCTTTGTAAATGGCCTTGGGACCCAGAGCACCACCACTTAAGTCCTCCTCCTCGGGCTTCTGCTGACCCCCGTTGCAGGTTGTGCTGTTTGTGTTCTTCCTGCGGATTGACCTCCTGACCCTGACGGGGACCCTGACACTGCTGCTGGTGATCAGGGCCGATTCCCGCCTCCACACGCCCATGTGCTCCTTCCTGAGTCACCTCTCCTTCCTGGATCTTTGTTTATGTTCGGTCATCGTGCCCAAGATGGAGAATCTCCTGTCTGAGATAAAAACCATCTCAGTAAGGGACTGCCCTGCTCAAGGCTTCTTTGCGTTTATCACTTCAGGGACTGAAGCCTGCCTGCTGTCAGTGATGGCCTACAACCACTGTGCTGCCATCTGCCACCCTCTGCTCGATGGCCAAGTGATGAGGAAACAGCTGTGTGTGCAGCTCGCATGGGGCTCATGGGTCTTGGGTTTTTTGAATGCTCTTATCAACATCCTCCTAGCGGCCAACTTGGACTTCTGTGAGAACCATATCGTCTGCCACTACATCTGCAAGGTGCCCTCTCTCCCCTCTGACCTACTCTGATGTCTCCACCAACCTCATGGTCCTGTTTTGCTCCAGTCTGCTACATGGGCTTGGAACCCTCCTCCCAATAGCCTTCTCCTATGTCTGCATTGCCTCCACCATCCTGAGCATCAGCTCCACCTCAGGCAGAAGCAAGACCTTCTCCACCTGCTCCTCCCACCTCACTGCAGTGAGCTTCTTCTATGGATCCGCTTTTCTCCGCTATCTCATGCCAACCTCGGGATGCCCCCTGGAGTCGATCTTCTCTGTGCAGTATGGTGTGGTCACTCCCATGCTGAATCCTCTCATCTACAGCCTGAAGAACAAGGAGGTGAAAGCAGCTATGAGACAAACACTGGGAATGTATTTGCCATGTTCAAAGTAAACAAACACAGCTGGAAGGTAACAAAGAATTAAGATAATATGTAGCCAAACATGAGAGCTGGCATCATAAAAACTTCTAGGTCTACACAATATCAGACATATAAAGTAAATCAGCATGCATAAGAAGTGAACACAGATACATTAGAGGGGAGTTAATTTAGTCCAAATAAGAGAAAAAAATGGGTTAAATAAGCATCTCAGTCCAGAAAATGTGGTCATGCAAGTCTCATCACTCCGCAAATAATCACTTTGGTCTTCTTGCAACATGAAATAGTTAGATCTTGAATCATTATTTTTTACTGAATTTAGGGAAAGGCATTGAAAGCTGTTAACTTCACTATTAAGAGAATAACAGATTATTGGGTAAAAATACACATAGACTTGGGGCTCAAGGAGAATAATGAACATCAACTGGAGAGGCCCTTGGAGATACGCAAAAGCTGCTAAAAATTCTGAAAGAAACAAGTTCCCACATTAGGACAGAGGCCAGACTCAAATAAACCTTCCAAGAACATTGCTGTTTCTTGCTGGCACTGGCCCATTGAGAATTCCTCTCTCAAGCTGCAGGGGAACCTTGCTCATCTCCTTTTCCGGGCTCTACCTGGGCCGTATGTCCCTGAGGAGGGGAACACTCTTGGGAAGATGGAACAAGGAAAAGCAGACTCACTAGTACAATGAAGAGCTGCTGGCTGACCTGAGCTAGGACAGGCTCAGGATGGTCACGGGACCAGTGCTTGCCTGTTCTGCAGCTCAAGGCCAGTCTTTCTCCTCAGAGGTAAGATGTGGGATACAAGGGATCTACAACTTTTTTAAACTATGGGGAAACTGTGAATTCTAGACAGAATTTTGAAACTGAAAATCATAGATGGTCTCTACCTTTCTGCTGTGCACCTGGTTCCTCTTTATCTCTATTCTTTGTAGACACTTCCTAGCCTTTCACTAGCTGCCCACTTATCAGCAACAATTACTCAAAAGCAAACATTGAATTTATTCTTTCCTAAAACAGATTTCTATCATGATATGTTCTTTCAGTCATAACACAAAATTTGGAAAACACATTTCATTCCCTTTAATATTGTAATCTATTAAGTATTTCTGTATTAGGTATTAATATATAATACTGTATCAATGTACCAATATGAATAAATACATATTCTATATTAATACATATGTATGTAATATTATGTATTATGTATAAATACTGTAATCTAATATGTATTTCTTCTTTGCATGCTTGGATAATTGCAAGAATTCTTAACCAATTGCTCCAAAGGCATTTCTCCTATAGATTATATTACAAAAAGTGCTTTTCAGCAGGTAGACATTGTTATATATTGTGTTTTCAGAAAATTTGTTGCCTTCAAGCTGTTTTTATTCACATTTGATTTTACTTTTTGGCCCAGCAGGTTGTCAATCATAGCACCTACCATACATTCATTTCTGTGTAGTGAGATATTCCTCTGTTGCCAGTGGACTGAGACTGTATACATCAAATTATTTGAAGTTGCCTTTCATTTAATGTTTACTATATTTAAAACATAATAATTTGATGCTCTAATACTAACATGGCTCATCATTTTCCAATGAAATTTTTTTTGAAAAGTCTACAAATAAAGTTTTCATTCTATTGTACTATCAGTGATCTCTCTGACTCAGGCAGGGGAAGGAATATATGAGGGAGAATTTTGTGGCTAAATAAAACTTCCCTTTCCCAGGACAAACACATCATAGGCTCCCTCATTTCTCTCTCCCCTCTCAGGATAATATACAGACTGGGAAATGGGTGTGGGGTGGTGGTTGACGATGGCAGGTCTGTACTGACACCTCAGTAAACCCATGAGAAAAGGATTTGGCCCCAGCTGCTGCCAACTTTGAAAATATATACCCCTTTTTCTGGGACCTCTAGAATCCATCTCAGCACAGCAGGAAAAGTCCAAATCAACATTTTCTACAATATTTTGTGTTTTTATGCCTAGTAATAATTATCTAATATGCACAATATTGTATCCAGGTTTTCCTACTGGATATTAGGCCATAAGAATTTTTCCATGTTGGTGCAAATGCATAGCAGACATTTGTTTTAGTTATTTTAAAGTCTATTGAGCAGGTTCCCCAAAGTTTACTGAACTTTGTTTAAAGATTACTTTTAGTAGGCATGTTTACTTGTTAAACTTTTATATTTAATTTCCTCACATTGTTTAGAATAGAATTTGAGTTAGGCTTTCATCCTCATAAATAACATTGTATTAAGGTACTGTGTAGAGAGCATTTCTTTGGTACGTAGAATCATTTCTGAATTGTAATGACTAGATTATTGGGTAAGAATATTGATGAGTCTCTTGTCACACATTAACTATAGTTTTCCAAAAGGGTTCACTAGTTACTCTAATGCCAAAAAGGATGCAAATATCTATTTCTCCCCTACCTTATACCATTGTCTAAAAAAAAAATTACACTGGTTAGAAAAGCAAAAAATGGTATGAATTTTTATAAATTTATATTCTTTGGTTATTGGTGGCAAAGAAGCATTGCCTATGTTTATTTATTAATTATATATATTCTTCTGTAAATACTTTCTTCATTTGTTTTATCCACCCCAATATATGGTAGTTAATGATTTTTTTATCAGTTTGAATGGTGTGATAAATATTAAACCTAATCTGTCTTGGTTAAGGCCAACTTTTATTTTATTGGACTGACTTTGTGCTTTAGGATATTTTTCTTTTAAACAGAATTGTTAAATTTAAACATATATATATTTTGTGGGAGAAACTGCTACTTCCTTTTTTAAATTGAGATATAATTGACATATGACAATTTATTAGTTTTAGATGTACAGCATAATGATTTTATATACATATATATTGCAAAATGATTACCACAATAAGTCTAGCTAATATCCATCATCTCACATTGTTACAAATATTTTTTGTGATGAGAATTTTTAAGTCATAATCCCTTAGCAACTTTCAAATATACAATGCAATAATGTTAACTGTAGTCACCATGCTGTCCATTACATATACAGGACTTACTGACTTTATAAGTGGAAGTTTGTACCTTTTGCCACCTAAACCCATTTGGCCCAACCCCACCCCCCACCTCGGACAATCACCAAACTGTTTTCCATATCTATGTGTTCTGTTTGATTTTTAGATTCCACATGTAAGTGAAGCTGTACAGCATTTGCATTCCTGGTCTGACTTATTTCACATAGCATAGCACCCTCAAGTTCCATCCATGTTGTTCCAAATGGCAGATTTCCCTTTGTTTTTTTGATGAATAGTATTCCATTGTGTGTGTAGGGGAGGTTGCACACATTTTTTTGTCCATTCTTCTGTCAATAGACACTTAGGTTTCTGGCATATCTTGGTTATTGTAAATAATGCTGCAATAAACATAGGAAACACATATATCTTTTCAAATTGATGTCTTGGTTTTCTTCAGATAAATACCCAGAAGTGGAATTGCTGGATTATATGGTAGTTCTCCTTTAATTTTTTGAGGAAACTACATCCTGTCTTCCACAGTGGCTGCACCAGTTTACAGTCCCTCCAACAATGCACAAGAATTCCCTTTTCCACATCTGCCAACTCTTGATATTTCTTGACTTTTCAACAATAGCCATTTGAACAGGTGTGAGGTGTTACCTCATGGTGCTTTTCAAGTTTCTAGAATGCACTCTTGGTGGGAATCTGGTTACTTGTCTAGTGGTTCATTAACGACAAATAACTGGTAGTGACCCAAGCCCATATCTGAATGCTTATTCATTGGAAGGATAGATTTGTGGTCATGTCTGAGTGTTGATACTGAGGTTATCATCCCTTCTGGGTGGATGACAATAGAGGCAGTACAGTTTCTTGAGAGGCATTATTTTAAAGTGACTATTTCATGATGTTTATCATTTAAGTCTAATTTCTACATATTTAATTGTGTTGGGGAGTCTAATTGTGTTGCTGAAATATTAGTAGTTATTTCTTGTTTCCTATTATCATTGTTAAATATGTTAATTAGGAAAAGAGTATAAAATGTGAGTGTTCAATTTAAGTAACACTAATAATTTTTAATGGGCAAACAACAGATTCTGTCATTTGTATAACAGTATCCCACTGTGATTGATGTTGCATCTGTTTAATAGTGGTGAGCACATATTAATTAGCTTTTTGGTTATTTTGAATCCTCTTCTGCGAAAGGACAGTTCAACACTTTGCCTATTTTAAATCAGCTATATCATATTTTATTTACTTTTTGAAGATCTTTTTATATTCCACATATTTCTTCTTCTCATATACATATATTCTAAATTTATGTTCTTTCAAGCTGTGGTTTGTTTTTCAGCTTCCTGTTCTTTTGATTCAAATAACAGATTGCTTAATTCTGATTTTAGTCAACCTCAATATACTATACTTAATAATTTTTAGGAAATAACCTTCAAAAGTATGTATAATAAATATAATTTGCATGGTTCTTATCCAAAACCCAATTTAATATTTGAATATACACTCTTCCAACTTAGCACATATATAGCTAATCAAGGATATATACGTATCTTTTTCATATATTGGTAAAATATCAAACTTCCATGGAACCCTTAAGTATCCATATTTACACATGAATGTTATTAGATACATATAATAAAAAAGGTTTGGGTGAGAAAAATACATACAAATGAAATCTTTAGATTCCATAAGATTAACAAAATCAAATGTCTAGAAAAGTGTGCTTGATTACTATAAACATATATGAATTTTTTTGTTGTTGTTCTTATTTAAATGACATGTGACAGTAAGGAAAAACTACTTTGTCAGATAAATCTAGTTTTGCTGAAAACCTTGCAGTTCACTGTAATGAAAAAATAAAATTTTGGTTTATATACAGTCTATTCCTACTTAAGACCATAATAAACTTATTAACAAATGTTTCCCTAAATTCTCTGCAATATGGGAGCACACAAATTGTTTAATTGGATCTATCAAATCAAATAGAATAGACAGGCAAATGAATGTGTCTATTAACTTATTTTTTTACTTTTTACATCTTTGATCAACAAACCCCTTTTACACAGCAAATTTATAGGAGGCAATTTTGCCTGAAAGTCTGTCCCAGAGAGAGGATGCAGCCCTTCAACTGTCATCTGCAAACTATTCCTTTCCTACTTGGGTAGTCAGGCAGATAGATACCCTTTCAGCCACACTTTATATATTCAACTCCCGCTAAACTCAGAAAAGAGTTTAGAAAAAATGACTATAGCTCATACACCATTAAGATGTTCCAAAGCCACACCTAAGAGAACCTATTGGTCCTTATAATATTCCGTGTTGAAAACAGTTCTTGAAAACTAATTCCAACTTCAGATTGTGACTATATAATATGAAAGCTGTTGCCCTCACCATGCCCTGGGCTGCCAAGGGCCAATAATCAAACCAACCAGCTGCCTAAACAAAGCTGCTCTGCGGACTGCTCAAACACAGACAATACAGTGGGTGACTAAGACAGGATATTACAAGCAATGAAAACTAAGGCGTATTCGAGACCCTTTGAAAAACGAACTGCTCAATGGCCATATAAATTTACTGGTGTAGAATTCAGTAAAACATTTCATCATCAATACAATTTTATAAATTCTACCATGATAAAAGACTTAGAAGCTGCTATCTACAGGTCCTGCACCAAGTTGGAGAGCAGATCGCCTTATTGGACAGGATGTACAAGTAATGTGTGTTTGTACAGGAAGGATTTTGAGGCTGGGTTTGTGGCTAAGGATTTAAAAAGTAAGGAATCAGAACCCTCCCTTGGCTGAGTTTTGAATTTACAGGAATGGTCAGGACGAGGAAAGTGACTGAGCCACCATAATGAGTGCTGTGGGGGACCCAAGGTCATTCTTTAGGGTGTAAGGCCAGAGCTGGAACTCACTGGTAAACATTCAGTGTTCTAGGAGAGACAGCATTGCTGTAACCCAGACCAGAGACTCTGGAAACAGAGTGAGGGACTTGAACAAAGTCGGGCCATGAAGGAGAAATTAAGGACAGGAAGACTGAGTACAAGGTCTCAGGATGAAAGTGCAAAAGTTAATCTAAATATCTGTACCAGAGCTACAATAAAGGATTGACTTCTCTTCCTGATTTGAGCAGCTTTCTGAGTATGAGCAGAGGAAAGGCAGTGGGTGGAGCCTTCTTCCCGTGGGCAGGGAGCAGCCGCACAAAGTGTTTCCAGCAGAGCTGGGAGCTCTGAGTCACACTGTCACTGTCCTACAGCATGAACTCCCAGACTTGTCTCCTGTACTCTGTACTGTGCTCTCTGCTACAGCTAGTGCCCATTCAAGTATACCCCGGCATGAAACCCTTCCAAGCGATCTTCTTCTTACTTTTCTGAGATTCCACCCTGTCTGGGGTACACCTCCATCCTAGTAATGCTCTTCAGGGCAGACTGAGGGGTCTACAGTGGGTCCCAACCACTTTCTCTGCCCCTTGTCATCTCTAGTCTTGCACCAATCCATACCTATAGACAGCAGTCACATGCCTCTATTCTGTGTGATAGCACCCACAGCAACTGCAGATTGGAGACAGGCTCCACTCCAAATTAATGCTGAACTTCCAGTTTACCTTACAACTGGGGTGATGAGCAGAAGAGGGCAGGCGGCTACTGTTAGAGATTTCAGGGTGGTTTCTTGAACCTCCCTTGATAAAGCACATCAAGTAATAAGATCAACAGCAGGATTAGCAGCACCGACATTGGTCTTTGGTAGTGCTTCACCCCGTGTGAGATTATAAGTGACTTTTGCCTAAACTTAATCTCAAAATTAATAAAAATAATGATAATAACAGTAGTAGATACCTTTGAAGAGCTATGCATATAATCTCATATTTAATCCTAAAAACCCTCTATGGCACTGTTATTATCTGGAATTAATAAATAAAGATATTGAGGTTCAGAGCCTTATGTAACTTACAGAAAATCATGTAGCTGATTAGTGGTAGACCTGGGATTTGAACGGACTCTGATGCAGAGCCCATGTGTCCAGCACTGACCTCTGATGCCCGCTTATTCCCTAGGCATCAGCTTTCCCGAAGTACCCATGTTTTACCAAAGAAGCTTGATTTTCACAATCTGGAACCTTTGAACATATCGTTATGCTACATAGATATGTCTCAGAAACACGATTCCAAGAGCAATCACACATTTTCTTGTGTCCCTCACTAAATCACAATGCACCTCCAACGTATTCATTATACTTGTGTATTTTGTCTTCTTACTCATGTTCTTCAATGCATAATATTAAGAGAAAGGACAATATCTTAATCATCTTTTTAAGTGGCTGACACAGAACCTAGGTCATAAAAGAAAACAAAAATGTTTACTATATAGTGATATGAATAATATGAATAATAATCATGTGAAAAGAGAAGCACTGTAATTAGAAAATTCCTTGGCGGATACTAGACCTTTGCCTCCCATTTGTATCATGTTTGATCATTGTATCATATAGCATTTTGTATCATTTCTAGGGAAAGGTCTTTGTAAATGGACTTGGGGAGCCACGGCACCATCCCTGAGTTCGTCCCTCTCAGCCTGATACGCATCTCTCGCCCAGCCTCTGCTCTTCGTGCTCTTCCTGGGGACTTGCCTCCCGACTATAGGGGGAACCTGACTATGCTGCTGGTGATCAGGCTGATTCCCACCTCCTCGTCCCCTTTACTTCCTCCTGAGTCACTTTTCTTGTATGGAAATCTACTTCTCTTCGGTCACCGTGCCAATATCCTGGAGAACCTCCTGTCTCCAAAGAAAGCGATATCTGTAGAGGGCTGCCTGGCTCAGGTCTCCTCTGTGTTTATCACTGCAGGAACCAAAGCCTGTCTGCTCTCAGGGGTGGCCTGGGACTGCTGTGCACCATCTGCCACCCTCAGCTCTATGGCCAGGTCATGAGGAAACAACTGTACATGCAGCTTGTGTGGGGCTCACGGGGACTGGGCTTTCTGGACGCACTCATGAACATCTTCCTAGCTGTGGACACCGTGTTCTGTGAGGCCAATATTATCTCCCACAACAGCGATGAAAGGTCTTCTCTTCTCCCCATCTCCTGCCCTGATATCTCCAGAAACCTCATTGCCTTGCTCTGCTCCTCACTTCTGCATGGTTGGGATCCTTCCTTTCGGTTTTCTCATCCTTAGCCCACATTATCAATGCCATCTTGAGTATCGCCTCCTGAGGCAGGAGCAAGGCCTCCACCTGCTCCTCCCACCTCACTGCAGTGACCCTTTACCATGGCTCAGGTCTGCTCCACCATCTCATGCCAGATTCCGGTTCCCCCAGGGAGCTGATCATTTCTGCACAGTATACGGTAGTCACTCCCATGCCGAATCCCCTCATTTACAGCCTGATAAATAAGGAGGTGAAGGCAGTTCTGAAAAGAACCTTGGAGAAGATTGTATTGTCAGGTGCTGAAATAAAAACAGGATGTTGAACGGGAATAAATCTGCATTCAAAAGGACATTGGTGTGTTTACAGGGGTAAGGGGTGCTCCTGACCACTTACAAAGTCAGAGGCTGCAACCTAATTTAGAAATGCATGAGAACATGGCATAATGTTATTATAGGACAGATCATTCACTTTAATTGCTTTAAAATGCAAAGCTGATTATTATATGAACACCTTAATCTAGAATGTTTTGTTTGAAATGTAATATTTCATTCTTTTTCTCACTCTAAAACATTCTCCTTTGGCTTTGCATTTAGCAAAATCATTAGTTTCATGAACCTATCATTACTTTTTATTGACTTTGGGGAATACACTAAAAGCCATGCATTTGGTGAGAATGTAGGATCCTGGATCTGTAAGGGAGAGAAATCTTAGAGAAGGATAGATAGGGGGAAAATAAGTAATTCCAACAAGAGGCTATTGAAGACAGATATAAAAGGCTAAAATTTCTGCAGAGACAATGAACATATTGAGGCAGAGTTCAGACACTTAAAATTTCCAAGGACTTCTCTAGATCTGTAGTGTGGTGGCCAGATCTACAGTGTGAGAAGCTCTAAGGAGGCTCTGTGGCTCTAGAAACCATTTCTCACTAGTTCTTCATTCAGATTTATATTTTCTCTGTTTAGCTTATTTTATCAGTTTTCTTTTCCTTGTAGAGTGTGGACTATGTGCTGTAAACAGATAATCTGGCTTTGACTTCATCACAACTAAATCTTAAAATCATCTTTGTCTCTCATCTTTCAGCTGTTACACAACTGGCCGCTGTTCAGGGGCTAGGATTTTGCTGGTTTCAGGCACCGCATCCCACTCACATAATCAAAGAGCCACCACTTACTGTGCATGGAGTTTTCTTTTTGGAAAGAATGTAGTAATTTTTAAATGATTTTAAGTAATAATAGTCATTTGTAAATATTCTCCTAAACCCTTGTTTTCATTTTTGACATTTAAATCTCCCCAGCAGTGTCCATAATCCTGTATTCCTTTATTTTTGCTTATCAATATAACTTCCAATAGTCTTTTTATTATTAGTGACCACCTAAAATTTGTGGATAATTCTCTAAGTTATGAAACATTTTCTAAAGTTATGAATACATAACATAAATATACACACATAATACTTATTATATATATATATATATATATATATATACACTTTAAAAGAATGTGCATATATACATAATCACAATCTACATATGTGGAAAAACTGATAAATATGACATGAGAAATTAAAGTTGGAGATTTAAACACTCATCTATCAGTAGTGAATCTGACAAGTAGACAGATAATAAGGAAGGAGATAGAGTTGGAAAAAGTAAGTAAATAAAGTGTACATAATGAGAGCCATGTTTCTCACTATCAGAGAAAGAAGGTATAAACAACCAAGGATGGAAGGTTACAAATAATCCTATGGTGCTGGATTTGA
Source organism: Smutsia gigantea (assembly GCA_032199065.1). Lineage (NCBI taxonomy): Eukaryota > Metazoa > Chordata > Mammalia > Pholidota > Manidae > Smutsia > Smutsia gigantea. The sequence continues at coordinate 711,289 of JAVSCE010022418.1, forward strand.
GTCAAAGATTATCATGTGATATCATATTTATTTTAATATGTGTATAGATGGAAACAAAAATAAATAGATATATGTGCATACGTGCATTAGAACGCATATATTCATTTCCCAGCTATAGTCACTGAAGAGCCTAGAAGCAGTGACCCCTCAATAACAATGAGAACAAACACCACCCAGATCTGATTTTAAAATACTATTTTCTAACAAAAGGAACCAAGGCACCTTGATTCTAGGGTGGGGACAGGAAAAGGCAAGATGAACCTAGGGCATTTTGTTGTGTTAGAAATAAAATCTTGTTTTAAAAAAAGAAAAATAATCAGAGCATGTCAAAATGACACAGAAACCAATCTTAAAGAACTCCCAATGACCACAGATGGAACCACTTGAGCACCAAAATAAGTACCCATAGTATTGGACTATACCACTAAGAATGAAATAAATACCCATAGTATTGGACTATACCACTAAGAATGAAATAAATACCCATAAATATATACCTATATAAATAAATGATTGAGTGGATAAGTAAATGAGAGAAAAGAGACATATATTCACAGAATGTCAAATAATAAATGTAAATAACCTTACTTCTAGGAAGTGAAGCTTAATTTTCTCCTTTAGCATGGGTGGGACTTAGTGACACACTTCTAAGGAACAGAGAATGGAAAGGGGAAAATAATAACTTTACAGAAGAAAAACCTGGCAAATGCCACTTTAATCAAGTGATTAATAACATTATCAGTGATATATCATGCTTTTATCATATACTCCCTGTGTGGTGAGATTGAAGGATTAAAGGGTATTACACCTCTGTGATTTTCTTCCCAAGCCCATCACCTCAATCTAATCAAAAGAAAAAATTGACAAATAAAATTTAGGGGCATTCTACAAATACCGGAACCGTACTCTTGGAAACTACCAAAGCCGTGAAAAACAAGGAGAACAAGGAAGGCTGAGAAACTCTCCTGACTGGAGAAGGTTAAAGAGACATGATGGCTCAACACAGTATGGAATCCTGAATTGTTTTCTAGGACAATAAAGGATATTAGTGGGGAAAAAAACTGGTGGAATCTGAATAAAGTCCATAACTCAAGTCATAATATTGTTCTAAGATTAACTTCTTGAGAAATGTACCATGATTTTATGTCAACATTAGGGAAAGCTGGGTGAATGGTATACAGACACTCTGTGTGGCATTTTAACTTTTTGTTCATTTACAATGGTAATGACTGTTCACTTCTGGAAAGCAGTCATTATTTTACCTGTCTGGGGATTCCCTGGAAGACCCCACTCACAAGGCTTTGTGGCCAAGTGTGAACAGTATTTTTCTTCAGGAATGTTAGTTGATAAAAGTCAGAGGCAATTGTGAAATATCATAGCTGCCTAAGGCAATGGATAACAGTGGGAGAAAACAATAGGCTAATCAAAAAACTTAAAAAGAAAGATCTGGGGAATAAGATGTCCAGAGTGGGCTTTGAAAAGACTCAATATATTGCTTGGAATCTAGAAGTTCATGCACATTCATAGGCCTGTGCATATAACCAAGGCTGTGTGTATGCTGTGGAAATGAATATGTCAACTAAAGGGGGTGATTACAAAGAGAAACTTTCTTCTTTAAGAAAATTTTCTCTTATAGAATTGTCCTTAGATGATTTGTTCAGCTTCTGAACAAGGAGGTGGTAGAAAGGGAGTTCTGTAGAAGGTGCTTTGAGGGCACTGGGCCCATGGGTGGGAAAGGGGCACAAGGAAAGGGGAGGAGAAGGCACCTGCATGTCTCTCTGTGTGCACCCCAGTTTCTGTGCCCAGGGCTACTTGACCGTTTATGTTGTGGACCAGTGTCATCCAGTACAACATTCTGTAATGATGGAGATGCTCTTTACGTGGCCTGTCTGGTAAAGTTACCACCATTTGTGTGTACCTATTGAGTACTTGAAATACATCAAATGCAAATGAGTTGAAGTTTTCATTTTATTTAATTTTAATTATTTTCCATTAAATGAACACATGACACAAGTGGCTACCATATTGGGCAATGAAACTCAAGTCCAAAGGTTGGCAAACTTCTTCTGTAAAGGGCCAGATAGTAAATATTTTAGATTTTGAGAACATTACATGCTGTAACTCCAGGGGTAAAACATGTTCCCAGCTTGGAGCAAATTACCTTTGAAGCTAAAATCAGTTAGAGAGTGATACAGTGGGAAAAATCCATTTATTGCTAACAAGCAGCTGTCCACTTCTGCTCACCCTTGTCTCTTGCAACTCAGCTGAAAAAAGAAGCTCCACCCAACCTCTCTGGTCCAGACCTGCCCTTGCTCCCTCCACCCTCATAATCACCTATTGATATGGAGATGGACTAAGACCAGGAGAGAGATTCTGGAAATACTGCAATTCACACAGGCCCTGTTGCAGCTCCTCAGCTCTGCTATTTTTCCACAAAGGCAACCACAGACAGTAAATAAATGAATGAGTCTGGATGCATTTTTTTTAAACTTTATTCTCAAAGCACAGGCAGTGAGTTATATTTGGTCCCTGGCATAGTCTGCCAATCTCTACCTTCACCATTCGGATCCATAGACTGGCCAAATGATATCAGATGCCTTGTGCACACTTATCCCCCTGAATGAATACTTTTACATTAACTGTGTCCTCAGATTATTTCTTTTACTTTCCTTATCAATTCACTTAAGATCTTTCTTTGATTTTTTTTCCAGAAAACTTCTTGTCAGCACCAATGAGGTAATCTGTCACACGGCCCTCTCTATTCCCCACCCCCACAAAGATGAGGAAATCAACACTACAACATGGTTTCCTCTAAGGGAAGGTGACTTTGCCTGAAACCTCCTTTTCTTTTGCTAATAACATCTTGCCCCATCCACCTTCCTATAACAATCTTCCATTTTGTTCAGCTCCGCAGACCTTATTTCTGTTTGCTGGATGAGATGGTGCCCCATTCATGAATCGCTTAATAATGCCAAATGGATCTTTAAAAGTACTTGGTTGGACTTTCGTTTTTAACACAATTCCTTTAAGATCTTTTTATTCGGTTTTGTTTTTGATTGAGCAGAATTACAAATTCTGTAGCAGCAGTGCCTGTGATTTCAAGTTCACCACTTTACCGGAAACAATTCTGTAATACATAGTGGCAATGGCCTCCATAGATCCCTCCAGTTTAAAACTGGAATATAACTCTGACTCCTGTCTCTCATTTACCATAAGCATCCAAAAATGGATAGAACTCAACCCCTTAGTTTTCTTTTCCTTTTACACAACCTTACTTCAAACCTTCATTATTTCAGAATTAAATTATAGGCATCTTCCTGATCGATCTCCTTGCCCACAGCTCTGTTCCCCTCAGATTCAGTTTCTATGCCTATAGTATAATATTACCTAGAAAAATGTTTATATGCCCATGATCTTCAAAGCTTGAATATGCCCAGTGCTGGAGAAGCAAAATTCCAAGTTACTTTATTTACATGTCATGTAAAACCAAAGATAATCAACCTCTAATCTACCTCTAGAGTCTCATCTCTAATTGATTTCAGTTTCAAATCACTAAACTCATGAATTATGGTATTCTCCATCTATTTAAACTTTGTTAAACTTGCCCATGTGGCCACTTATCTTCAACATGTTGGATAAGCATTGTCTTCTGTCTACATCAATATTGCCTTTTGCACAGTCGTTTCAGTACATAGCATATTCTCTGCTACTACCCTGTCACACACATGATACTCAGTGAACTGTCACAATCTCAGTAGACCAGGTATTCCACCATAATTATTGTCATAATTATGTTTGTGGTTCATTCTGGATACTTAAAATGCCCTTTGCTATGTAGATGCCAAGGACAATACCCTGGTATCACAGGATAGGAAAACTAATTGCTTTCACATATATGAACCAGAAAAAACCTCTTTATGTTTCTAAATTAAAGTTAAATTCTCTAGTGTTATAATCAAATGCATAGCAATTAATAAATGCATTTAAAAAGAAGTGCTATTAAGGCAAAATGTTACACCATCTATAATCCAGATTCAATTCTCTTAATACAGTATTTTAATATTTTATTATAATATAAAACTCTAGTCCCAAATATTTAGTTATGACTCCCAACTAAATTCTCCTTAACATACTTATAAGCCATGAAGACTTTGTGCCTATTGAGAGTTTATTCAAGACCCTCAATGAAACAGTTTTGTAAAAAACTACCATCTAAGAGAGACTTCACAAGTTCAGATTCTTATTCTTTTGGCTCCAATAAAAATTTAATATCTTAATTGTGATGAAGATAATCTTTTGTGTGAGGAAGATAATCTATATATACTGAAAAAAGTTTCTCTCTATATATATCTGATATATATATGTATTATACATGTTGTCATTTTATTCTGGTTCAAATATTTACCTACTATTTCCCTCCTTCCTCTATTGTCAGTCAGTGTGATATTTGCCAATAAAAGTAAAACATCATAAATTTATGACAATTAACTTTATAATGTAAATGTATTAGAGATTCACAAATCTAAATACTTGGAGGCAGCTAGGTGTATATCTGGCACTTTGCACATAAGGAGCATAATGAGAATTAGAAAAATCAAATAAGAAAGTGTGATCCTAGCTCTGTCATAAATTACTATATAAGTTAGGATCTGTCATTTCTTTTGTCTAGGTCCAAGATATTTACTTGAAAAACCTGAACAGGAAGTGGGACGGGCTTCTCTCAAAGGTAATTATATCAGTATTCCAAAATGCCCTCACAGGTCCTGAGGAGCCGCTGGTCCACTCACCAGGCTCAGCTGGACGAGGCCATCCTGTCATCATTTGAAAGTTTCAAAATCATTAGATAGAAGAGCCCATTTGTATAGCAGCCTACAATGGCAGTACCCATCTTCAAAGCTTAATATTCACCATATAATGTAAACTGATAGCAAGGTAGCAGTTTTCAAAGAACCACCAACAGAAAAATGTTTGAACTAATCCATTCAGTCAATACTGGGAGATAAAGTCTGACATTAAAATAGTTGAATGGGACAGACTTTATTCTCCTGAAAAATAACATTTTAGTGATGTGGGTAATTCCCCCGCCTAGATGTAAATTTTCCAGGCACAAGGATATCTTATTTTACTGAGAATTTCCAATTCATTTCTCAATACTAAGAATATATTGGGAAGGAAACATATGCTTCTTTACTTAACATTTTTTAAAATAACCTTCCATTGCTCTCCGAAGTAATGCAGCCATTTACTCCTGTGTGTGTTAATTATTTGGATCATAAAAATACATTTGACATTTCTGTCATCAAAACAGTCATGTCAAAAAGAATCTAAATGTAATTTACGCTGCCCATGAAGACGCCTTTTTTAGTTCATAATTCATTCCTGCAGATAAAGCTGCTCCCTGAAATGGTGTGTTAGTTTGAAGGCTGGTCTTCACACAAGCCCTTTTAGCACCAGAGAGTAGGTTGAGTGTTCAGAGACTTCTCCCATAAAATATTAACACTCAAATTTTTGGGTTTTCTGTTCCTTCTGTCATTTGCTCAGCTGTTTATATTCAGAAATGCTGCTTGTGTGACCACAGGAACAATAATATGGATGTGAGGCGTGTGCACAGCCAGCTCCTAGGAATTCACACATGAGGCGTCCAGCTACTAAGTATGAAATTGTATCGCAGGGAAATTCTTCCAGCCCCTCCTCCTCTCTGAAGGGCAACAGGCCCTCAGGAGCACTTACCAAGGTTAAAACTGTTGTGTCAACCCAGAAGGTGCAAAAGACCCACATGCCAAAGAATTCCCTGTGGGTTAGAAAGTTAACTTTACTCAGGCAACGAGTTAAAATCTGGCTTCAGGCTGTGACTTCAGGGAAAAGACATCTTTGGTCAGGTATCTCTTAAACTGCCAGGCTCCACTGGCCAACACATGGCATCCTAAACAGAGATGCCATCCCAGAAGACCACATCCCAAGTCACCCATTTGCAGAGAGCTGTAGTACTATATTTAGATTCACACTGAGAATTAAATGAAGAGACATCTGCGATGCAGGATCTAGGATCAGATGAGAGGAATTCTGAACTCCCAGGGTTGAAATTGGCCTGAGAGAGGTATTGCGAGAATGAGGAGGAGGGAGATTTTCCTGAGTATACCCAGGGTTTGGCCACGGTGTTTTCTCGCCTGTTTGTGGCTTTCTATGAGAAAGAAAATATTCTGTGCTGTTAGAAGAACTGGGTCTCTTGTGTGTGAAGAATTACTAGCCTGAGACAAGTTCCTCCAGGGCAGGAGAGAGAAACGAATGTGCTCTGTACCAGATAAAACAGGCAACTCCGTGGGTCAGATACTTCTCTGAAGGTTTTCTGCCCTCCTTCCCAGCCCCTTCCGGCTCTGCTCCTCCCTCCTCTTCAGGTCTCCTCCTGGCTCTCTAAGGTATGTCCTTCCCCGGAATCTCCCTCCCTCCGGGCCTCCTGATGCCCATCTCTCTCTGCCTCGGCGCTCTGCTGCCTTCCGTTAGGTGGGGCTCTGCGCTCAGCGGCTCAGGAAAAGCACGTCTCTTTCCTGAGGGATACTGACCATTGGCAATAGAGGCCCTCTGCTTTCCGTGCACAAGGGCTGCCTGGCCTGGGGCCCTGGAGGATTAGGGAGAGTGAAATCCTTCACCTCAAACTTTCTTTCTGAGGAGAAGAGGGGAGACCTTGTCAGAGCAGATAGTGGATTCCTGGTGGCCAACACTTATCCTCTTTTCTGAGACCCAGCATGTGATGTTATTGAAAAGCACTGCTGCTGACCTCAGCCATGGACTCTGCTGAGGGAGGAGGTGGAGGGACCAGGAGAGAGGGTAAGAGCCACTGCAGGTTTGGGGGTGGGTGGGAAATCTACTGCATGAAACTTTGTCTTCCCTACTCTATTAGCACCAGCTTCCTCCCATTTCTCTTCTTTATGGGCCCCTGCCACATGAACAGAGGTATGCACACTGCCTCTCTGGAAGCCCCCATTCCAGTCAATCTGTCCAGTCCTTCCACCTGGGAGCTGTGGTGTTCTCACCCTCCTTAACCTCCACCTTAGTCAGCTATCAATTGACTCACTTAATCACTCATTAACACTTTCTGGGTCGTTAACACTTTCTGAGTGGCGTGGACTGAAGAGCTAGCACCTGTCAAATTTCTTTTTTCCAAAAAGGAAACCTCACCTGCCTGATGCCTTGGGAAACGTATACATCTTCTGTACATGAAGCAGTTACATGTGAACCCAGATTCATGTGCTGTGTCTCCCAGAGTTGTTTCAGTTTTTCTGTAGCTACACACTTACATTAATAGAATGGACGTCTAGTGGCTGCATTGTAGCCATTGCCAATGGCGGTTATTCTGGATGAGCCTCATTTGGGATGGCGGGGAGGCCACTGGGGGAGGGGTGGGGGTTCTGACGGGAAAAAGACGTTAATCTTAGATGATGGAGTCTCTTAAATGTCAGGCAGAAAGTTTAAAATTTTTCCATGGGCAGGGACTGAGAGCGTTGAGACATCTCACAAATACAAACCCAACTTAGGTGGGAAATTGGACTATTTTCAGGTACGTCCAATATTCTCACCTGTGAAACAGACATTCCCTTTCATTGCTCCCAAATTCCTGTCCACCTCTCCACACACATAATTGCACACACTGGCCTCTCAATCTGACTTCTAGAATTAAAACAGACAATATATATAACTGCCATATAAATGATGAAATCTAAGCAATCATAATTTTCTCGTAGTTAGCACTAATTAGATATGGAGAGGTGTTGAATAAATAAGTGAAGATTGAGGGAGAGCACAGAAGGTTTGAGGGCATCCACTCTCAGAAGCACACGAGAGTACAGGGGAGATGGTGGAGCCGAACAGCCGCAGGCCCAGTTGAAGGAGGTAGCATAGACAGACATAGCTTTCAGATCAGAATTAACACAAGAAGTCAAATTTAGCACCGTTGAATATAGGGGTTCAGGACGTGTGAGGTGGATGGCGGCTTTGATCTGGGAGAAAAATGTCTGGAGGAAACCAGGTAGGAGCTTTAAATCTTGGTAAAACAAACAATGTATAGGGAGAGGACGGGGACATCTTGGGACATTCGCAGGGGCACTGAAGGCTCTGTCCACTTCCTGTTCTTATTCCAGAGGAACAAAGGAGTCTCTGAATGGCTCTGGGGAACCACAGCACCATCACCGAGTTCGTCCTCCTGGGGCTGTCTGCAGACCCCCGTGTCCAGGCCCTGCTCTTTGCGCTGTTCCTAATGATTTACCTCCAGACCCTGCTGGGGAACCTGACGCTGCTGCTGGTGATCAGGGCCGATTCCCGCCTCCACACGCCCATGTACTTCTTCCTGAGTCACCTCTCTTTCCTGGATCTTTGTTTCTCTTCGGCTACAGTGCCCAAGCTGCTGGAGAACCTCCTGTCTCAGAGGAAAACTATCTCTGTCCACTGTTGCCTGGCTCAAGTCTTTTTTGTGTTTGATTCGGGGGGCACTGAAGCCTGCCTGCTCTCAGTGATGGCCTATGACCGCTATGTAGCCATCTGCCACCCTCTGCTCTATGGCCAGAAGATAACCAGCAAGCTCTGTAATGGGTTAGCGTGGGGCTCTTGGGGCCTGGGATTTCTGCATGCATTCATCAATATCCTACCAGCCATGAGATTGGACTTCTGTAAGGATCAGTCCATCCCCCACTACAGCTGTGAGCTGCCCTCTCTCTTCCCTCTGTCCTGCTCTGATGTCTCTACCAATTTTATTATTCTGCTCTGCTCCAGCCTCTTGCATGGGCTTGTAACCTGTGTCCTAATTGTCTTTTCCTATACTCCTATTGTTTCCACCATCCTGAGTATCAGCTCCTCCTCAGGTAGAAGCAAGGCCTTCTCCACCTGTTCCTCCCACCTCACGGCTGTCCTCCTGTTTTTTGGCTCAGCTTTCCTTCGCTATCTCATGCCAACCTCAGGTTCACCCCTGGAGTTGATGTTCTCTGTACTGTATGGTGTGGTCACTCCCTTAGTGAATTCCCTCATCTACAGCTTGAAGAACAATGAGGTGAAAGCAGCTGTGAGAAGGACATTTAGAAAATATCTCCAATATTCTTGTACCTGACGATAATCAGAGGATGGTGGAGAATTCGTTTACTACAGCAAGATATTCTGGTTACCAGATATTGATATTGGATGCACAAAGGAATCTTAGAAACTCATGAGGCTAGTCAGATGATGATTAGACCAATACTAGGAATGAGAGGGGACTATTTCTTTTCCTTGCTGTTTCATGGTTCGTTTATCTATTACCAGACCAATAACATTTGGGTTATTTAGTTACTGGCTATTACAATTAAAACTGCTATGAACACTTATGTACAGGTTTTTGTGTGAATACAAGTTTTCACTTTGTGAGAGTCCATACCCTGGAGGGGATTTGCTGTGGCATTTGGTAAATGTAGGTTTAACTTAATAAAAACCTTTTTCCAAGCTGATTTCCAGAATGACCGTACCATTTACATTCCCATCAGAGGAGTATGATGGATTCGGTTACTCTGCAACATTGTCCATACTGGTGTATTTTTTATTAATTTTAGCCATTCTTAATAAGTGTGTTGTGGTTGTAGTTAGAAATCAACTATACCCCCAAAATGGAGGACATGTGACAAATGGTGAAATCATAATAAGCTTAATAGTTTTGTACCATTCTCACTCTCCTGGCTTTAATAACTATGCTCTGTGTAGAATAATATCATTTAGGAAAGCTAAGTGAATAGTGCATAGGACTGTCTTATTTTTGCAAATTTTTTTATTTCTAATTTTTTTCAGAAAAAAAGTTTTAAAAATATGTTCAAAATTATGGACTCTGGGTGCTTTAGTGTGTCCTTGCAGGTTCATCATGCAAACAAATGGCCCTGTCTCTTGGACATTGTAGGTAATGGAGGACGCTGTATCTGTGTGGAGACAGAGATTATGTGGGAAATCTCCGTACCTTCCTCTCAATCTTGTTGTGAACCTAAAACTTTTCTTTTTAATAAAAAAAATACACTATCACGTTGAGTAAAAGTAAAGGATGAAAATAATTAACATGTAAACTCAAACTAAAAAAGTTGGAATGAATATATTAATTTTAGACTAATTCAACTTCAAAAGAAGATACGTTATCAGTGACCAACAATGAGCTATCATAAAGGAATTATTGCATAATAAAGATATAAGAATCCTATACACAGAAAAATCACAAATGAATAGCACTTATTTTATAAGACTTGCTAAAATATGCCAATAAAAGGAAGAGATAAATTGGCCAAAATCCTCCCAAAGAGTCAAAACTGGAAAATAGATTGGCAATAAAGTGTTGAAATAGGCCCAAACATATTTATCTTATATGAAATTCTAAAGTTTGACAATTGTACATATTAAGAAAATTAAAAAAAAAGAATTGATATGGGCAAAAATAATCAACCTTGATTATGGCTGATTGTACATAATGGTGACAGCTTTCAGAACAAACGTAAAAGGAAGTCCCATGGGCCTTGTGCAGGATCATATTTCCAAACTTTGTGGCACTATTTTGTATATAGAAAAGTTTAGAACAAAGGGGCCAACTGAATAGATCTGAGATATGCCCCATATTCTGCATGACGAGCTGATTCTGAAGAAGGTAACTGATAGCCCCTGAGAAACACTGATAAAAGAAAGATTACTCTCATTTTATTAAAATGGAGGTTAAAGGAATTAACAAGCCCAGGTTAAAGAAGATATTTTTAAAAGTCAGTGTCTGGAACACCCTAGTTCTGATAATCACCATTCTGAATAACCTTGGTTCAGAGGGAGTGAGAAAATCATAGTGAAAGAACAGCATAAAAGTGTGAATCCTGCAATTCATTATCTGTCATTTTACCATAAATAATAATTTTTAGTTTTCTTCCCAATGACTGTGCTCTACAAAAGAAAACCTAATGAAAATGATCAATTAAACATTATGCATGTTAAATAAGTACCTAATTTTATAAACAAACAAAAGTCTTCAGGATTATGACGCGTGAACTGAAAACCATTGTTCTTTAGTCCCTAGTATATGGTCACTGTTTCTGATACATTTTTTATGTGCTTAAACATACAGTATTTTGCTTCTGTATAGTACAGTGCAGTGGGCTAGTATGTTCATTTGGCAGATTTGTTAATCATGTTGTTCCAGTGTTCTACATCATTAGTATTTTTTTCTAATTGTTCTGCTAATTAACTTTTTTTAACATTTTCTTTCTTTCCTTCTGTGGGTGATATTTTATCATTCCACTTTTTCCCACCATTCATTTAGAAGTTTTACAGTCTTTTCTCTAATTTTAGTGGCAGTCCTAGAAACTACCATTCAGACTTATCAAAATCGAATATTAATTGATAATTTTACCTTCATTTTGTCACCTAAAGTATCTCAGACCACTTTTAATGCAATTAATATCTCCCAATATAAGTTCTATTTTTGTTACTAATTTTAATTATATTCACATACAAACATAAAACCCTGCCAGAATTATTATTGTTGTTTTATTATCAGTATTCCTTTAATTGACATGTGTATTACTTTCTTTTATCTTCATTCCTTCCTGCATTTCAGAAATTACATCTGAGGTCATAATTTTCCTGCCTGTTGAACACCTTTCAAAATTTCCTGGGATGCAATTCTGCTGGTAGCAAATACTCTTATTTTCTGTTTCTCTGAAATGTCTTTAATTCTGCTTTAACTATGACAGCTATTTTATTGACTGTAAAAATTTAAGATGATAGTTTTTTATTTCAGCACATTGAAGCTCTTCTCCCGTTATCATCAGACTTCTATTTGTCATGTTGCCGTGGTTAATTCTTGTGGTTCTGAAGGCAATCTGACCGTTTCCCTCTCAGCAGCATTCAGATTTTTCTCTTTATGTTTCCTGATGTTTCACCGTGATGTGTTCTGAAGCAGTTTTTTAAAATGTATCCTACTTGTGATCCTTTGGACTTCTTGAATATATGCGGAGTGATTATGAAAAAGTGTCAACTATTGTTCTTTCAAATATACCTTTTCTTCCATTCTTTTCTTCTTTTGGAACTCCAATAAAATTTATTTAGACTTTCTCACTTCATCCTCTATGTCTCTTACCCTCTTTAATGCAGTCTTTCTTTCCTTTTTGTCTTTGTGCTGCTTCTGCATGTTACTTGTGACATGTTACCCAATTAACCAATTCTCTTCAGCTGTACAGCATCCATACACTGAGTTCTTGACTTTGGTTATTTATATTTTCAATTGAGAATTTTTTTCCACTTTTTAAAGTTTCCAGTTACTTGAAAAGATTTCCAAGCTGAATTTTATCTTGTTGATATAGTAAGCATTCTTGTTTCATTGTTGATGTCCGATGATTGCATTATCTAGAGTCAAAGCTCATCTGTTTTTATTGTTTGCTGCTCTTCCTAGTTCTTAGTTTTTGTTCTTGTTTACTTGTATACCTAGTTTTATTTGAATGTAGGCTAAACATATTGATCAAAAAATTAGATATAGTAATAGAGAGCTAGGACGAAGTTATCATCTTCCATGTTGATTGATTATTGATTTATTTCTTAACATTTGCATAAGATGTCAGCAATCTAGGCTCATACAAAGCTCAAGGTTTGATTGAGATTTTTTGCTTTACCCAGAAGACATGAAGTCATGCTGTAGACCATGAAAGAATCCGTTTTCTTTCAACCCATTTTTACTCTTAGTTCAGAAGTTTAGATCCCATCCCTCAGTCTAGAAAGCTTCACCAGGGTTTTCACCCTTGATGACCCTAAATTATACTGCTTGAACCTCACCTTCGCAAGGCTGCCAAAAGTCGTGTTCAGTGTCTCAGTTGCTCCCTTTGGATAGAAAATGTCTGTAGGGAAAAATGATCCTAAACACTTTGCTCATTTGTTTGAGTTCCTGGACTCTCCCTGATCTTGACCTGGTAAATACTCACTACCTTGTTAGCTTTTTAGTGCTATACAGAAGACATTTTATGCATTTAATTCAAAACTTTTTGTTCTCTCTAGTAGGATGGTGGTCTGAATATCCTTGTCTGTAATTCCAGGAATTGGAAACTCAGTAGAGCTCTTTCTTTTCTAATTTTACTGTGGCTCGTACTTAGCAGGCCCCCCTCGCTCTTCCCTGGCTTTCAACTTTGCTCCATCATTCGCAGCTGCAGATGGTGTGGGGGAGACATCCACACAGGCAGTGCTGACAGATAATAAATAGATAAAAATATTTCAGCAGCAATTTGGTCCTATCAGCATTTTACATTCAAAATATTCATAGATTATCCTACAGGATTACCAACATGAGGATATATGGTCATCAAGCTCTTCATATAACAACATGAAGTTGGAAACAATTCTGGAATGTCTATAAATACTGCAATTTTGGGTGTGGGATGGGGGAGGAGCTGATGATGGATGCATTTTTTAACAATATTTTAGGTTAACAGGTGAGTCACGAAGTGTTTATCATATTAAAAAGTACTAATGAACAATAGGAAAAAATGTAAAGTAAGTAAAGCAAAACATAACATAAAATAAAAGTCATACATGTGTGGAGCAATGATCCTTTAAAATGGACAAAGGATTATGGCTGTAATTCTGTGGCATGAGATCATAAAGGGGAGAAAAGTTATTTAAAAAAAGAAAGATGGAATGAAGGAAGGAAGAAATGAAGGAAGAAAAGAAGGCAGAAACTCTGACTTTAAATATTTTTTTGAACAATTGCATGATTAATAAAGTCAATTTTAGGAACTTTGAATAATTGAGAGTTATTCAATATACAAAGTCTGTGCTTAGCGGAATATAATAGAACTTGCAAGCTATATTTTAAAACATGGAAAAGCATTCATACAATATTGTATACAACTGTAATGAAACATGTGAAAAACAACATACTAAAGAACTTTTATTATGGATTAAATGCAGCTATTAGCCACTTCACTGAAAAAATAACTTTTTTTTTTAATTTCTAAAAATTTCTAAGTTGAAAACTTTCAGCAGTCAGGAAAAAGATTACTTTGTACAGAAATGTTGTACAGAAATTGGTATAGAAATACTGTTTTTAAAGTTTTTAATGGAGTGAGAAATAGAGCACATTACATATTTTCATCCTTAAGCAGAGAAATGAGAAAAAAAAATGTGATTATGCCTGCTTCATAAATCCCCATAGGGTAAGAATGTAGGCAAATGAGAAAATACCCAAAATGGAGAACACTCAAACCAGGGAGTACGTCAATCACATATTTAGATTAATATCTTATTAAAACACTTCTTAGAATAACACCATTTAAGGGAAAAAGGATACTGGCTGATAATGCATATGATTCCCCAAATGGGAAAAATATGAAAATAGACAAAAAATAAGTAAAAAACTGTGGAAAGACCTGAAAACAAGACAATCTCACATTAAATTCTGAGTTAGATACATGCATATTTACAATGAATGTTTGCCTTGATTATTGCATAAAGTGTTTTAAATCAAATTTCCTTTAGAAAAAAGGATCTAGGTGAATTTGGCACATCCCCCATTTCTAGAAGTGGTCTGCAGAGAGCAGCACCCAGGTGGCAGCAGAGACACCGGGAGATGGGTGTCTCTATCACACAGTACAGGCTGCAGGAGCAGAGAGTTTAAGGAATCCCTCCCGCCTTTAAAGCCCTCTGTTCCTTGGTGCAGTGAATCGCTCAGGCCACTTGAGGGCGCCAGTGCATGTACAGACCTCGGTTTCCAACTCCTGAACTCCCAAGGGTGTCCCTCTTCTTCCTCATTCTTCTGACCCTAATTGAAGTTTCCTCTTTTCATATTTTCTTATTATTTTTATTCTTCCTTCTCTCTCTCTCTCTCTCTTCTCATACCTGGTCTTATCTGTACTAATTTATATTTCCGGCTTCAGAAGTGTCACGTTTACATGATTATCTTGTACAACGGTTTTTCAATTGACCCTCAGCCCTACACTCCTCCCACGTACTTGCCGTTGTATTATGTGGCGAGGCGCCTGCAGAGCCATCTCCCAGATTCCGGTGCTGGTGGCTTCCGGGTAGGCTCAGCCGATGGGAAGGGTGGGTGGAAACTAACAGAGGCACTAATCTGGGTCTGGCGGAGGCTGGGCACTATCCCTCCAGCAGTCCCAGCGTCGGCTGCATTATCCTTGGTGATGAACTTCCCACCTAGTCTCAGCACCCCCTCAGCAGTCCCATCAGTGGTGCCCCAGGTGGCCACCCAGTAAGCAGGTGATTCGCCCGCCTTGCCACCATGTGAAGGTGTCGGGAGAGGCAGAGGACGAAAATGTGTGTAGTCTGACTTTGCCCTAATAGGATCGTCCCTCTCCCAACCATTCTTACTTAGCTCCTATCTTTTCTAGAAGCCCCTCTCCAGTCCAAGCTCATCCACAAACAGACTCCCAACTCCTGAATTTCAAGTTTATGTCATCATCAGAGGCACTGACTCTTTTATTCTAGCAACACTTGCCCCTAAATCTCAAACCACGGAGGATTCCATAAGAATTCAGGTCATAGACACTGTTTTCAGTCATAAATCTACTGTTAATGTTTCACGGATGAAAGGAAATAGTTCGTAAAAAATTTTCTTGACGGAAATAATTATGAAATAATGTTCCATTGCTCTGTCCATGAACAAATTAAGTATGAGCCAAAGCAAGCAAGTAGCTCTATCTCAGCCTTTTTGTGAATATTCCAAAGGTAAGAAGTTGGTACAAGATATTTTTTTATATTTAGCGTAGCAAAATATCCCTAATATTAATTAATTAACCATCTTGATGCAATTCTGTGTTGCTTCCCAGTCACCCTCTGCCTGCTCTCTGCTCTCTGAGATGTTGTGGACCTTTTTGCAACATTCTTTTTAGAACAGCTTTTACTTTCTTGTTCTTTAAGCTGTAGACAAGGGGATTCACTAGGGGACTGACCACACGGCACTGCCCAGAAAAAAACAACTCCCACTGGGATCCTGAGGTGGGCATGTGATAGCAGAGAAAAGCAGGTCCACAGCAGCAGCTCACTGCAGTGAGCCAAGAGGAGCAGGTGGAGAAGGCCTTGTTTCTGCCTGTGGTGGAGCTGATGCTCAGGATGGAGGTGACAACGTGGACGTATGAGAAGAAGGAGTAAAGTCCCAGAGGCGTGCGCGGTGCCAGCACACCAGCACTGCGAGTTGGTGGAGACATCAGAGCAGGACAGAGGGAATAGAGATGGCAGCTCACAGCGGAAGTGGTGCATAACGTGAGCCTCGCAGAAGTTCAAATTCCAAACTCTGAGAGTGATAATAAGAGAAGTCCCCATGAGACCCATACCAGATCCTCACACAACTGTTTACTAATTACCTGGCCATAGAGCAGCGGGTGGCAGATGGCAGCATAGTGGTCATAGGCGATTATCAAAAGCAGAAAGCCTTCAATCCTTGCAGTGTCTCACACACACACACACACACACACACACACACACACACACACACACGCACAAACCTGAATCAGACAGCCCTCTACCGCCATTGGGTTCTACTGAAACAGATTTTCCAGTCTTTGGGCACAATGACCAAAGAGCAGCAAAGAATCCAGAATCACATGGGGCGTGGAGTGGACAATTAGCCCTGGTGACAAGCAGCAACAACGGGCTCCCCAAAAGTCCAACGGTAAATCACCATGACAGCAAAAATTCCTGGCTCTGTTTTTTCAAACTCAACTTGAAACCTGATCATCAGACTCTACCCCTTCGTGAGCCCTCTTAGAATCTCCTAAGTAATCCTGACCTACCCAAATGAAATCTTAATCTGTTTTTATCTACCCCAATTCCCCAGGGTTTACTTGCTACCACACTCTGACATTGGTATTGCCAGCAGCATTTGCCATAACATATTTATTCTTGTTGTACCCACGAATGTCTCAGATCCTGCTCTGCAAGGGTTTCCCATCTTTCCCTGCAGGTCTCTGAAAGAGCCCATAGAAAAAGCTAGATGAGAAGAAATCAGGTCCCTGGGTTCTTTCGGTGGCAATAGGGGAACTTTTAGAGAAATCAGAAAGTCTGACTTTTTCTGGCACAGAGTCATCCTTTGGTTTTTGTCTTGCTATGGTCTGAGAAGTCATCTTTGGTCCAGGGATTTCTACACACAACAGGAAAACCAAATTTTCTATAGCCTAACTACAGAAAGTCAGACATTAAGTTTTCCTACTGCCAAGTCACAGTGAGGGAAGGAAAATAGATCACTCCAGATGGATTCGATTAAGAGCACTCGTCACCTGACATCTATCTTGGTCCTGCCACTCTCACACATTAAATGCAGTGGGAAACATCAGGGATCCAAAAGGAGCACAGAGAGACTTCTCTCATGTCATTCCCAACCCAGGACAGAGGCTACGCTGCATTTAGCTGCCTTTGTGAGTCTGTATACTGGGCAAAGAATATCAGTGAAGCAGGTCAGGTTCAGATACAATCTAGTGGAAGAGAAGGCAGAAATTTAGCTGGTGGAGCTTGGAAGCTCAAGAGAGCAGTATTACCTCAGGTCTCAGTCTGAAGACAAATTTGACTCATTAACCAGAAGAATTGAGGCCTGTGTGAGTCCTAGGACATTTGCACAGACACAGGATTTGCAACTTTGTGGCTGTAGCTCTAACTGTAAACACTAGGGTCTCATGGGCTTTAAAGGAGAGACAGGATGGGTAGTATTGTCCTGTTGTCCACTTAGATGGAATTCTCCATTTGGAAATAATCTAGGGAGATGTGTAGTGAGATATAGTTCACCAGACAACTTTATTTCCAAGATTCATATGAATTGTGTCTTTAAACACATTTTCTCTAACGATCTTGATGATAAAATGAGGTTTAAAATTATATGCAGTTATTTTTTCTTCTACCCAGTTTGCACCTGAAACATTTATGAACCCTTATCCCACACAACAGCATTACAAAGAACAGTGTAGAGACCAGGGCAATCTCAAGTTCCTGCCTCAGATTAGGGGGAGGCCCCTCACATTTGGAAATGATCATTTAATCAAAATAAGCAGCATGAAATTTTGTTTTAAACATTATTCCCCAAAAAGACACAGCACTGTTTACCTCCTGTTATTATAGGAAAAATGTCATAACATATTTTATATGATGACACAATGAATTATAATACAAAAGACTGGAGTCAGTGACTTTGGCCATTTAATAGACTAAAAGCTATTCAAAAGTACGAAAACGTATATATACGTCTAGTACTATGTTGAACAGAAGTGGTGAAAGTGGACATTCTTGCATAATTCTTGATCTTAGATGAGAAGTTTCAATTTTCAACACTGAGTATGGTGTTAGCTGTGGTATTCCATATACAGATTTTATTATGTTGAGGTAGTTCCCATCTATTCTCAGAATTTTGAGTGTTTGTGGCTTTTTAAATCATGAAAGGGTATTGAATATTGTCAAATGCTTTTATTGCATCAGTTGATAAGATCATGTCTTCCCCAACCCCATCCTGTTCATTGCAGGATGTATTGAATTGTATTGGCTGCTTTTTTTTTTTTTAGTGAAACTTACCTTCCTGGTATAAATCTTGCTTCTTCATGTTGTATAGTTCTTTCAATAAACTGCTGAATTTGGCATATTGCTAGTATTTCACTGAGGATTTTTCCAGATATTTATAAGGGATACTCTTCTGCAAGTTTCCTTTCTAGTGATGTCTTTGTTTGGCTTTGGTATCAGCTTGATTCTGGCCTCACTGAATAAGTTAGGAAATGTTCTCTCCTTGTAGCTTTTTAAAGAGTTTGAGAAAGATTAGTGTTGCTTCTTGCTTAAACATTTGGCAGAATTCACCAGTGAAGCCATCTGGTCCTGCAATTTTGTTTAGTTGGGAGTTTTGACTGGTATAATTTCTTTGCTTATTATAGGTCTGCTCAGATTTTCTATTTCCTTTTGAGTAAGTTTTGATAGTTTGTGTGCTTCCAGGCAATTCTTCATTTTATGTGAACTCATTTGTTGGTATTCAGTTTTTCATAGTATTCCCTTAGAATTTTATGAATTTCTTTAACATGCTGGAATGTCCCCACTTTCATATCTGATTTTTGAGTCTTTTTTTCCTTGCTCATTGTACCTCAAGGCTTGTCAGTTTTGTTAATCTTTCCAAACAGCCAATATTTGGGCTCTTTGATTCTTTTGTTTTCTATTTTTTATTTCATTTAGCTCCATTCTAACATTTATTATTTCCTTCCTTCTTATGGCTTTAGGTTTGGTTTACTCTTCTATTTCTAGTTCCTTGAGCTGAAAAGTTATGTTATCCATTTGAGATTTTTCTTTTCCTCCCATGTAGGTATTTATGGGCATATATCCCTCTCTGAGCACTGCTTTTCCTGCATCCCATAAGTTTGATTTTGTATGTTTCCATTTTCATTCTTCTCAATGTATTTTCTTATTTTTCCTTGTGATTCTTCTTTGACCCATTGATTGTTTAAGTGTATAGTTTAATTTGATGTATTTGTTAATTTTCCAGTTTCCTTGTGTTACTGATTTATATCATCATTCCACTGTGGTAAAAGATGATAATTTGTATGATTTAATCTCTTTAAATTTATTGATATGTGTTTTGTGGACTAACATATGGTTTATCCACAAATGGCCAATAGGTACTCAATATTACTAATCATCAGGGAAATGTAAATTAAAACCACAATGTGATGTAACCTGTCAGAGTGGTTACTATCAAAAAAACAAAGGGCATCAGTGTTGGTGAGGATGTTGAGAAATTTGATACTCTATGCACTGTTGGTAGGAATGCGAAGTGGTGCTACCAGTATAGAAAACAATATGGAGCATCCTCAAAAAATTAAAAATAGAACTGTAATACTACTCAGGAACTGCACTTCTGAGTATTTATCCAACAGTGTTGCTATCAGGATCTCAAAGAATATTAGCTCTCCTTTGTTCATTGTAATACTTCTCACAGTAGCCAAGGTGTAGAAATAACCTAAATCCCATCAATGGACAAAAGGATAAAGAACATGGGATATATACATACAGTGGAATCACTGGGACTTCCAACTAATCAGCATTAAAAAATTAGGAAATTCTGCAATATGCAACAACATGGATGAATCATGAGGGCACCATGCTGTGTGAGATAATGCAGACACAGAAAGACAAATACTGCATGGTTCCACTTCTATGAATTATCTAAAATAGTGCAATTCATAGAATCAAAGAGTGGAATGGTGGTTTTAAGTGAGTTGGGAGAGAGGGAAATGGGTAGTTACTAATCAATAGGCATGAAGTTTTAGTTAAGCAAGATGAAAAGCTCTTGAAATCTGCTGTATAGCATTGTTCCTATGCTCAACAATAATGGATGGTACACTTAAAAATTGTTAAGAGGGTAGATCTTATGCTAAATCTTTTCACCATGACCAAATAAAATGTTTTATAAAACTAAAAAAAATGCTCAACCTTTATTAATGGGTAAATTAAAATTAAAAGTGTAATTAAAAACCATATATGATTCACATATTGGCAAAAATTTAAAAGGCTGAAACTACTAAGCATTGTTGAGTTTCTGAAACAATGAGAATCCTATGCCACTGGTGGTGGGAATGTTAATGAATGTAACCTCTATGGGCCTGAAACCACCATGCCACAAGTAGGCTGAAGTATTATAGCTCTATCAATCTGGGATGGGCAAAATTGATCTGTGATATAAAAGTATCTTGTCTGTTGATTGAGTACTTTGTTCACCACAGTTCATAGCCCAAGTGTAATATTCCCCACTCAAATGGAAGGAAGAAAATAATTTAGCAGTAAGTTGTGGGACGCCACATAGCTTCCCTGTGATTTCCTAAACGAAGCCTCCAGCTCCCTAAAATGTCCATAGTAAACTGCTACTCAACCTACCACCTTTCAAAACACACAAGATATTCCCCCAAGGGTCAAAGCCCTTCCTTTGACCCAAAATTCTGAACACATCTTACCAGAGAGAAGGCCCTATGGTTCTCACACATTTCAACTCTTCTAGTCAGTTAGAGTTTGGCATTTGGTGGTGACTTCAGGGAATTCAGAAAATAGGCCCATCTGCTTCTTGAGCCATCAAACTCATTTGGAAAATTTACTGATTGCCTTTATGATGGATTGTATCTGGAAATTGCTTCCTTCACTGATACTTTAGCCCAGTATTTGGAGTGATGAAAGCACAGATGCCCCTGTGATTTCATTTGGATCAGATGAGACAAGTTTCTCAGATACCTCTTAAAAAATATGAGTGTTTTTCCAGTGTGGTTAGATGGTAAGAAAAACCCAACCATGTGAGTTATTCAAAGGGTCTTCAACTAAGACAGTCTATTTTTCTGCCATCACTGGGATTTCCAACTAAGAAAAAAGTTGTCTACTTTTTAGGTAGTTCAATTATTGCTTCAATAATTAAGCTCTGGAGGTATCAGTTCTTATGTACAAAAAGAGTGCCTGACTATGGATGACTCTTAGCACTACGGAAGGACCACAACAAAAAGTTGTTTCCCATAGCAAAGGTCAGGACAGGGTAGTGTCCCCCTTGATTTCTGAGGTGGTCTTCACCTCCTCCACCCCCTCTGGAGATTTCCAGGTTATGTTTGTTCTTATCTCCTTTCTGCTCCTGGCTCTCTGAGGCCATTCTTCCCTCTCATGACCATTTCCTATGCTGGAGATAAGTCCTGGACTCTTAAGCACCAATTACACCAGGGCTTTAAGGATTTTTCCCCCACCAAGGGTTTTGTCATCTTACTATCTGCTCAATAATGCTTCTCAACTACTGAAAATCACTTTTGTTGATTTCTTGCACTCTTGCTAAAAAATTGCATTAACCTGGAAATTTCAGGTTTAAGGGAAGCTGAAACAAGCAGCTGGGAGGTTGCTTCCAGAGAGGTATGAAGGAAAATCATCAGAGTAGACACAGAGTTCCTGGATCCTGGAATCCTCCTCTTCTAAAGCTCTTATCAGGTGTGCTGAACAAGAGAGTTCAATTTTTTGGCTCTTATTTACCTCCCTGTCAATTCTAGTCACCAGTAATATAGGTGGTGGAAAGGATAAGGAGGAAAGGACAAAAGACCTTCAGGGAAAAATACTAAGGTAGGTGAAGTCTAACTTCGATGCACACTATTTCTTCCCATTCTGGGGAGACCAGGGGCCAGGAACAGCCAAGTTCTGCCTTCTAGCACTAGACCTGTCTTTTTTCCTATCTGTATTATTCAATCGTCCAGGAAATTTTACCAAATTACAAACATTTTCTGTGTAATTACACTGGGCAGATGAAGTGTTAGACATGGACTAGTTCTCAGCTACCTCTATCTTTGGAAATAATAAGATATGAGATCTAAAGGATTTAATAATTTATAAATAAAATAATGTGCTATGTCTGCTAGAGCTGATTGAATTTTAAGTTTAGACACAAGTTGTTTGAGGAAATATGAATTCCCAGTAGAGAAATTCCAGCCATAAATCATCTGATT
This sequence comes from Smutsia gigantea, assembly GCA_032199065.1. Taxonomy (NCBI): domain Eukaryota; kingdom Metazoa; phylum Chordata; class Mammalia; order Pholidota; family Manidae; genus Smutsia; species Smutsia gigantea. Next base: position 733,737 of record JAVSCE010022418.1, read on the forward strand.
TTTTCTTTAAGTGAATGAAATATTTTTCTTAAAATGATAAAAAAAAACAACTTCCTGTTCAGTTTCTTTCAAGACAGAATCCGAAAAAATGTAGACAAGGTACAAATAAGTGGCATGTTAGAGGTGCTCAAGCAGAGCTATCCCTGGCAAATAGCAAAATAAATATCTTAAGAGGAAAGCCATGGGCTCCAGTTTTGGGCCAATCACTCTTATCTCTGTAAGCAAAGAAACCTGTCCCTCTTCCCCCTTTTCTGAATTTAAAAAATATTCATTCAAAATTCAGTGTGATTTAAATTTGCTCTGTTCCCAATTCAAGGTAACTGAGAAGAACTTAGAATTTGTGTTTATCTGTCACTACACAGCTAAAATAAGCCTCATCCTCCCTTAATCACCAGAGGATCTTGGGACTGGGGTGAGAAAATCTGGAATCCCACAATATGGGGTTACACCTACCTTGCTGATGGGTCCTTGTGGGCCAAATCTACACCGAATATCAATGTGGCAGAATTGAAGCAATTACCCACTGGAAGTTAACCAGCAAATTTAAAATGCTTAGAAATTTTGAATTGAATAGTCTTAATTTGTTAATGTAGAAGTCAGAGAGAATGTTTATTTCAACAGAACTTTGCAAGCACAAAGATGAGAAAAACCCCTAAAACTGACTTTCCAATTGACTTTTGTTCTTCATTTCTGCACTATAGAGACTGAATTAACTTGGTCCTCCATGCTAGACCACACATCACCCCTGGACACAACTCAGAGATAACCTGGATCTGATCTGAGAAGGAATTGGACTATGGGAAGATGCCTAAACACTGCATAGCATGAGTGAGGGAAGCCAAGAAAAGCAAGAACTAAATCCTGGGCTCTCCCAGCAGAAAAAGGACTTGTTATTTTGAATTCTATGGGCAACCAACATGAGACCCCTTCATATGAGATGAAAGCCTAAGAATTTGTAATTTATTCAGTGGGTCAGTGGGCAATTCAGGGTTGTGGTAAGAAGTTAGTTAGCATTCCAGGCCAAAGGGCTCAAGAAGGGGCAGAGCTTGAGTGTATAATGATGGGTCAGATTTCAAGTTTGGTATGAAGAAAAAGGCTGTCAAGGGAATTCAGCCCTGGATATTGGGAGAGGGCTACTTGAAATCTAAGACAAATAAGTGTACTCAAACAGTAGTTCATCAGAGGTTTACACCAGGCTGCCAATCCATCTGTCTTAACCACAACATCCTACATAATGCAATATATAAATATCTCTGATTATTAATGAGTGTATGAGTGAATGAATGAAATGATAAATGGTGGTGTGGGTGCATAGATAGATGGATGGGTGAATAGATGACTGAATTGACGGGATGGATGATGGAGTAGATAAATGAAAAGTAAGATGGATAATTAATGGACATAAGGATAAATGAATAAATAGATTAATGAATGTTGTGGTTTTAAGCAACCTCCTTGCTGTGGACAAAAATGAGCTAGTATGTGTGATCTGCTCTTGTGTATTAGGGATCTGTAGGCATTGGTTAGTTACCAAATAAGTCTCCTTCCCCCCTGTTATAGGCACATAATGAACACTACACTCCCCTGTATTTACTTGACTTTCAGTCTCCTTCCTGTTTGGTTTGATTGTGAAACTGGAATTCAAGTTGGGGCTATTCCTCAAGGAACGGCCTGCACAGTCTGTCTTATTGCCTCATCCTTCCCATTCTTTCTACATGTAATAAATCTTGATTAAGAACACATCATGTGTCTAACACTGCAGTGTGTGTTCTGAGTACTCAAAGCAATATAGAGCTTAAACCTCATCCTCAAGGACTATATAGTTTAACTGAAAAAGAAAAGAAAGACTCCTATTACTAAATGCCAAAGTAAGATAGAGATCCAAGTGAAAGCTCAAGAGAGTTCAGAGAATCGCTGAAGTAGCACACTCAGTGGAGAGAAGCAGATGTGGTTAAGAAAGGAGGAGTCAGGTAGGCAAGGTGTAAACAAATCACAGATGTGCTCATTTTATGTGGGGATGTAAGGCTTAGCCACTCATCTACTCTGCTGCTACCAGCACGTTTCCTGAATATAAAAATCAGGACAATGCAGCTGTCCAAGGTTTTGTTTTTATAAATAAATAGAAGGGAAGTTAAATATTTAACCATTCCTAGAGCATAAACGGCACTAAAGAAGTGATGAATATTACATTTCACAGTCTTTGTGATTCTATGTTTATGGATTTCTGGAATAAGAAAAAACTTATGTATGGCAATAAAAATCTGAGTAGTGATTTCATCTGTTGGAGAGATGTCTGAAAAAGAACTTAAAGAGATCTTTCTGGAATGATGGAAATGCCCTGTTTTTTCATCAGTACAATAGTTACAATGGTGTATACACTACTCAAATTTTCAAAATTTGAAAAGTGCATACATTTAAAACTTTTGCATTTTTATGAATATACTTTAATAATGTTTTTATTATAATTTATACATGTACTACAATTATCTATAGTGATTGTTCATTTCTCACTAAAAGAGTTTATTGTATGAATGTAACACTTATTTTATCTATGGTTTATCAATTATCTGGTTGAAGTTTTTTGGGCTCTTTCCACCAGTTCATGGAATTATGAGAAAAAAAAAGTTCTATGAACACTTTTGTACAAGTCTTTTTGTGAACATATGCACTCATTTTTCTAAGAGTGGAATTGCTGGGACAGGAAGCTGTGTATCTAGCTTTGTGAGAAACTGCCCAGTTTTCCAAAATGACTGCAGCATCTTAACGTTCCCACAAGAGAAGTTCCAGTTGCCCCACATGGTTTGCCAACACTTGGCAATTTTTAGGCATTCTGATGAATGTTTAGTGGTTTCATTTTGCATTGTAGTTTTGTTTCATTTCCCTAATGACTAATGATGTTGAGCACTTTTGCCTAAGGCTGCTGGCCATTCACATACTTTCCTTTGTGAAGGTCTTGTTCTATTCCTTTGCCCATTTTTGTATAGGGTTGCTTCTTATTTTTATTATTGTAATATTTTTGGTCATTGTCATATTTATTATTGATTCACAGGTATTTGTTACATATATGGGTATACTAATTACTATTTCCTCCCAGACTCTATTTTGCCTTTTTTCTCTTTTTAATGGTTTCTTTTGATAAACAGTTTTGCTTTAACCTTTATTATTTTTCATCACTATTTTTTACTTTAAAAAGTGGATTTAGCAATTTTCTTCCTTATCTCAATTCCCCAACACACAAACACCCAGAGCTTTCAACGTTATCTAAGATCAAATGTCCAAAAATATGAAAGATAATAAGGGGAAAAAGATAACACAAATGTACATAATTAATTAGTAATTAACTAAGTCTCCCATGGGAAGTGAAAGACTGAGACTGAGGTGAACAGGAACGATCAGAACATCTTCTGTAGCAGTGAGTTCTTGACCAAAATGTTATAGAACAAAATTAAAAATCCATTTAAAAAATTAAGTTATTTGAGGATCAGATCTGAAAAGTTATGTGAATTTCTCCAGAGATGCTTATAAGAGAACAACAAAGGGAAAGAGCACAGGAGGTTCAGGACTTGAGCACCAGGAAATCAGAGACGTTAAGGGCATGCTTCAAGGACTCCATGAGAGTTAGGAGACAGCTGTGGCAATAAAGCATGTGCACATAGAATTAAGTAGAAACTCTGGGTTGCCAGAGGAGGCAGTGGATGCTTCATTTCTCTTTCTGTTTTCCCCCAAAGTACTATCATCTTAAAAGGCCTTGCGAAACCACAGTTCCATCAATGAGTTCCTCCTTCTGGGACTGCCTGCTGGTCATCATACCCAGGTCCTACTCTTCATGCTTTTCCTGGTAATTTACCTCTTGTCTCTGTCAGGGAACATCTTGATGATTCTGGTTTTTAGGGCCAATTGTCACCTCCATGCAACCATGTACCTCTTCTTGAGTCATCTCCCCTTCCTCAGTCTCTGTTACTCTGAGGACACTGTGTTCAAGATGTTACAAAGCCTCCTGTCTGAGAAGAAAACTGTCTCAGTGGAGGACTGCTTGACCCAGGCCTTCTTTGTGCTTGACTCTGGGAAACAGAGCTCTGCCTCCTTGCAGTGATGACCTATGACTGCTATGCCGCTATTTGCTACCCTCTCTATGGTCAGGTAATGAGCAATGAGCTGTGCATGGGCCTGGTGTGTGGCTCCTGGGGACTGGCCTTTTGAGATGCTTTCATCAAAACCCTCCTAGCTTGGAATTTGGACGTTTGCGAGATTCAACTCATCTCTGACTTTGTGAGATACCTTCTCTATTCCCTCTGTCCTGTTCCAATAGCTCTATTAACTTTGCAGTCGTGCTCTGCTCTGCCCTCCTACATGCCTTTGGAAGCTTGCCGCTGGTCTTCTTCTCATATGCCCGCATTGTGGCCACCCTCCTAAGTATCAGCCCCACCACAGGCAGAAAGAAGGCTTTCTGCACCTGCTCCTCCCCCATCATTGCTGTGAGCTTGTTCTGTGGCTCAGGTGCTCTTCACTATCTCATGCCAATCTCAGGTTTCCCACAGGAGTTGGTTTTTTCCATGCACTTCAGGGTAGTCACTGCCCTAGTGAAACCCCTTGTCTACAGCCTAAAGAACAAGGAAATTAAAAAAGCTCTGAAAAACATGTTATAGAAAAGTTACAACATCTCAGGTAGCAGAGAGCAGGCAGAGGAAGATTAGGAAGCAGGAAGGGACTCCAGAAAAACACTTAAATAGTAGACATAAAGGAAAATTATTGTCTGCTCATAATGTCAGACATGACAAATATTTTGTAAAGACTCCTTTCTGGGAAATGCACCAAAAAATAGAAGAAAGACATTTGTCTGCTTTGGTTCATATTTTATCTTTCTCAGAGGCAAAAGAAAGCCTCAGAGAACTCTTTCAATCCAGGTAAGTTGGTTACCAACATAGAAATATATTATTCTTTTTGTTTGTGAAACATTAATAAAATGCTTAGCATTAGGGAAAATGTTTATGTCCTGAATTCTTACATGGTTTCCTGTGAGTATGAAATTAGGTTAAAGCTGTGCTAACAAAGGAAAAAAAACAGTACCTCTGTAGAAGACAAGGCTGATGCAGTTGAACATATCTGAGAGAGGAAGTCAGCTCACTGGGCTGAAGTCCAGGCTGAGAGATGTCTTCCACAACTGCAGGAAGCATTACCTGGTGTGCGGCAAATGGGAGAGAATTCCATCCAATCTAGCATTACATAGCACCCTGCTTGTTTCCTCTTCTAGGCTTAATGCTGCCTTAGAAGGGTAAGTCTGGGAGATCTTGTTCCGGGGGGAGTGATGAGGTTTAGAAAAGTGCATGGAATAGGGAGGAGACTAGGCAGGAGTTTCCTGAGGGAAAAAAGGGTGGTCAGAGACCAATCAGAAGAACTGTTCAAATCGATTTCCCCAAGCATCCTAGACATCTACATAAAACGACTTGCTGGAGCATTCTAGAAATCTTAGAAATCCAATTTAGAGCCACACAGATATCATAATTTACTCCAAATATGTAAAATGAAGATGAATTTAATACTACGTTATTGGAATGACAGGATGGCCAAATGGGAGAAGGATGGAGGGGGTCCTGGAGAAGCAAGAAAGAATGAAGTTACTCCAAACCTAGGTGGAAGCTGATGGCTCCACACTAGCTGCCACTCCATTGGGCCACCGGGGTCACGATCACCTAGTAGAGGAATCGCAGACCACGCTGGGACTGCTGACAAAGTGCTGGGCAGCTCATGCTGGGATCAGATGCGCTGCAGTATCTCCCTCTCCTCCTCCTTCTCCATTCTTCTTCAATCCTCCTCTTCCTCATCCTCTTTTCCTCCTTCTCCTTCTTCTTTTTTTATTATTATTACTATTATTATTATTCAAATAGACCACTGCTCCAATTGGCTCAGTGTAACCATAAACCTATGAGCAAGAGAATCTGTGCAGGCTTCCAGCTCAGGCAACGTAAAGTCAAGAATATAAAGGTGAATGTAGGGCTTGTAAATAAAAGATTAGAAAGGAGACACCTGGGAGGCCAAGAACTGGGAGCCTAAGTCTGTACTTGCCCTGCAGAGCAAATGGCTGCTCAGCATAAGGATGGATCTGAAGAATTCACTGCCCCAGTGACTGCATAGAAATGTAGGCAAAGGACAGATGTAATTTCTATGACCCTCAGTCGAAATACTGCAATTGGAGTTTCTATGGTCCCAGTGGCTGTTTGTTCAAACTCTGGGATCTTTGGAAATTACCAGGCAGCTTTCAGAGCGAAGCTGGTTAAGGCCTCCTCTTCCTTTTCTGTGTTCCTCTCACTTATGGAGTCTCTGTTTCCCCCAAGAAACTGCCCTGAGCAGACTTCTCCTGGCTCTTTCATTGATCCAGCAAATTTACCAAAAGTTTTGTTCTCAGTTTAAAAAAAAAATTTTTACAAAAGGAAATTTGGCTAATGCAGTTTTTCCTAATAATTACCTCTACTAACAAAACATTTACTAAATATCTGTTGCTATCTAATATCAGAAGTTCATATAAGATAGACCAGTTTCAGTTCTTTCCAATCTTTTGCCCTATTTTAGATCTGTTTTCTACTTTGGAAATTTCAAAAGTTGTCAGCCAACTTGCCTTGCTTATTTAATGGCATTATGAAAGGAGTATTTATCAAGTATTCAATTCTAAGTATGTGATTTATTAAAGTTACAGTTTAGGAGGACTCATAATTTCTTTTAGATCTTTTGTCTCGTGTTTGTATGATTTTTGCAATATCTGTATGTTGACTTGAAGCAAGTCAACATCTATCTATTTTTCATCATTTTACAGACAAGATTGAAAATATTTCTTGGATACTGTTAAGCAGTTTAAATTATTTTTCACTTTACTTTGTCTTGAAATCATAAAGTATTATTGATTCATGTAAAATACTGATATTTTTCCTTAAATATTTTTAAATCAGAAATTATTAAAAACAAAAATGTTTTTACTACACAGTGAAAACCATTGTTAACATTTAGGTATATATCAGTCTAATTTTTCTATAAGAAATGTCTCTAGGCTACCTGATTATAGATAACTATGATTATAATTCATAAGCAATTTTGTTTATCATAAAATAACCATTCCCATTTTAAAAATATTTAGTCTCTATTGTATTTTATCATGAACAAAGAAAGGCCGTAGTTTATTTAACAATTCCCCTACTGTTGGATATTTCCAATGTTTCCCTATTTCATTCACTCATTTATCTAGCAGTTGTTCCAAAGAATTTTCCCCTCCATTACCTCCCCTTTTCCATCTGTTTCTTCTTTCTTTCCTTCATACCTTTTTACTTTTTCCTGATTTAGAATTTCAGGAGAATAGGATTGAATTATTCTTAATTCCTTGTTCATAATGTGCTACCCATCGGTGCATATATACTACTGTTTTCTGCTGGTCTCAGCTTATCAATAACCAATACTGTGGTTGGACCAGCCCTTGTGGTTCTTATGATTGCAAGACACCCTTCAGCAACAACACCTATTTTGGAAAAATAGAAGTTTATTAATTAAAATACCTGGAAATAACACAGCACTCCTGGGGCCACACAGCAAGCTCATGGGCAGAAAGAGTCCATGGGCTGGGTTTCTGCTGTTACTGGGGTTGAGGATGGGGACCTAGGGTTTGGAGGCTCAAACCATATTGCTGATCTTAAAGCATAAGAGCAGGAATTTAAAACTCAAGGAAGAGACAAGACAGTTGGACCAAAAGGTCAGGTATGAAATCAACCAAGATCCCTAAGAGAATCATTTGTAAAATCTGTGCTTCCATGAATGATTATCCATGCCCTTTGCTGGCTTGTAATGAGCAGACTTTCCTTGAATCAGGGGTCTTTCCTTCCTGTGTGTTTTGGTATTATTCTTAAGGATCCATTTACCATTAATTCATACTACTATTTTAGAATAGATTAAGTATTTAAATTATTTTCTGCCAGCTTTCTATCCTATGTTATACAATGCAAAAAGAATCAATGTAGTGAAGATTGTGAGCTTCATACATATTTTTCCACTTAATCAAACATAAAATTTTAATTTAGATAAGATATAGCAATAGAGAAAACTGCCTACATGAAGCCATAGATTATGGTATAAGAATATGAAATGATTTAAAATATGCAAATATTTATGGAATATTTGAGAAATACAGCTCTAGCAAACTGCCCCTCCTTTTCTACTTTTCTACCCATAAACATTCTGTATGTTAGGGGTTTAGACATTTTCTTATGATTTTCTAACACTGAAGGCCAGTTCGTGATTTTATTCTTTTTTTTTTTCATGGACTAAACTCATATAATGCTTGAAGGGCCTCAGACAGCCAGGAAGAAGAACTTCAATGACTGACTCTTAGGGTAATAACAATTCTACATTGGTCCTTGAGAATCATTTCAATTTAGCAAGAATCAATCAAACACTCCAATTATACACCACAAATCATCAAACTTATGACATGTAACAAATAACAATATTAAACTATGTCTGCAACTTTATACTAATATTACTTTCAAATATCTTTGAAAATCATTCAACTGTTTTTAGTGATTACTTGTATAAATTCCAGATATTGCCAAATCCAGGTATCTACATACCAAAAAAGGAAAGAGAAAAAGGATCACCCATTTATTATGGTTTGGGTTCAGGAATGACGTGTCCTGTGTCCTGCCTGCCTGCACAGCCAGTGTTGTTTTGGGACAGACAGACAGACAGAGAGCAGGAGCCCAGCCTTCTGTCAGAGCACACAACTTTGCTATATCAGTCTCCGCATCTTTCTTTGTATCTACAGTTCCTTTTCCATTTACGAACATATATATCACAAACCTTAAACTCAATTTCCTTTTATGAATCTGTTTAGCTTAGTTGCAAGCAGAAGATTTTGAAATCTTATGATATAAATTTGAACCCTGACTCCACAATTGAATAACTTTGTAAAGTAGACTAGATATTCCACTGTGTCTCAGTCTCCTCACCTGTAAAATGAGGGTAATAAAAGGTTCCAGCTCTTAATATTGTTGTGGGGAATTAATATGTCTAAATTGTGGAAAACAATGTCTAGAATTTGATATGCAATTAATAAGAATTAACTATTACTTTACTGTTGTTCTTATTGTTGAACAACTGCTAGATAAATGAGTGAATGAAATAGGGAAATTCTTACAAAATTCTCTCCAAAATTTTGAAAACATACGCATTTTTAGAATTAATACACATCTAGGTCATCTTCAATCTGACTAATGCTTGCCGTTCCTTATAGACAATACAGTGCAAGTCTAAAATCCCAGGTACTTTGCATTTCTAATCCTTCAAAATCAAACTGCTGTGTGTGCACTGCCGACGATTCAGTTTAACACCATCTCTCCCCTTGGTTTTCATGACCCACATTCAGCTGTTTCCCTGAAAACCTTTCTATTGACACAATGATCACTAAAATATTCATCTGAGATGTGTATGAATTCAAATCATGTGGGTAAAGGGAAATAACCTGAAGGTCAGTTAAAGGTCAATGGCCAGTTTTCCTTTGCTTCCCCAAGTGTGATATCCTGAGACTAAGAACAGAAGGATGCTGCCACCCACCTGTCTCCTTTCAAAGCTCATGGGACACCTGGGAGTTTCATCAAAGTCAAAACTTCCACAAAAGTTGCAAAGGACACACTAAATAGATCCCTTGAGTTTTTAAAAGTGTGTTTGTGTATGAGTCTAAAATTAGCCTTCAACTTATGACTCCAGAGAATTAAGGATGTAGGTTTCTCCTTCTCCTGACGTGCCAGGCTCAGCCAGCCAATCACAGACTGCCCAATCTGTACCTGCCCTTCTGAAGGGTTATATCTGGGAATCACTCACTTACAGATTCTCCTAGCCTAGTATTTAGAATCAGACAGGAAACTAAAACAAGGGATGCCCACGCGGTTGGGCTTAAAAGGCTGTCAGAGACAACCTCCCCACACCTTTTGCAGAGCGTTTGAAAGCCCTCGTGGCTACTGACACAGAAAAGCAAGACCAAGCCAGAGCTCATACATTGGGCATCCTGAAGCTTCCTGGGGAATCATTTGCAATGTTCTCACAGGTACTTAGCAAGAGAAATCAACCATCTGAAGTTCCTGTAATTGGGATAGCAAACAATGGTCCCCATGAACACAGAGACCTCTCAGCCTCAGGTTCAAGATCAGAACCGCAGGAAGTCTTCTGAGCCACAAAATCCCAAAGCTTGGTAATGTCCAGATTCTCAGAAGTTTCCTTCTCTCTGCTCACAACTTCTTTCCCTGTGCTCGTATGATCTCTGTCTGAATCTCTGAGATCACCTGGGTCTTTCCAAAGACATTCCATGTGTTGGGGACTGAGCCCCAAATCTAGGCAGACTTTCCCATGCTCCATGCATTGGGTCTTAGTGTTCAGCTCTTCAAGCAGCTACCTGGGAAAGGCGGTCTGGCCTCAGTGACAAAATGGGCAGTGGGCATGGAGATTTCAAGCATTGTGGATTCAAACAGTGCATTAGCCCTAGGAATACAATGAAAGCAGGGAGTATTCGCTAGGCTGACAGTCAGGGAATGGATGGGGAGAGGACATGAGAGTAGATGGAAATTTGCTCCTTTCCCATATCCATAAAAATTTCACTTCTTGGCTATTATCAGCTCTCTCCTTCTTCAAAACTGATCAAACTGATGTAGGTGCTGTAGCACACAGGAGACAGGCAGAAGCCAACAAAAATCTAGAAAAAAAAGTTAAATGTAGTTTGTTGTTATTCCATACTTGCCTACTTTCATCCCTTCCTCTAGTTCTGGAGCCTCCCAGACACAATGGGATTAATCCTACCTCTGACTATCCTCTTATCCCCTCATGGGTCATGTAGCGCCCTCTCCCATGATCAGTGAATAGAGAGAACACCGAACCTCTCTGATCCCCTCTCCTTAACCCATCAGTCCCAGTGTGATGGGAACTTGTGAAGTTAACTAACAGTTTTACAGGAAATATATTGGAGCCCAGTGAAGTGTTAGGCATCTCCTGTTCTAGGTCTCACTCTCAGGGAATATATCCCATCCACCTGTCCCCTTGGAATGGGTGTGGTCAGCACATGCCAATCCACTGAGATCAAATTCCATCTCCAGCACTTGGAGCCTTTGTGACCTTGGGAAAGTTACCTAACTGCCTCGCCTCAGTTCCTCACCTGTTTTTTAAAAAGTAAAAGGATAAAGGAAAACAATAACCATTACATTGTAAGATTTACATGAGAAATAAGTAGGTTAATATATGTAAGGTACTTGCATGGTGTCCAGCATCATCTTTTTCATATCATCAGCACATCATAAGCATTACTCATTATAGAGGTGTTAAAATTGAGCTGAGCTTAAAGTGCTAACCTGTATCTAAACATATACTCATTCTAGGGCAGCAAATAGAACAGAGTGACTACTGAAATAACCCCAAATTCAACATCCTGCTGACCTGTAGAGTGGTTTTGGACAGATGTGCTCTAACATCGCAAGTCCTACTGATTCATGAACCCAGCTTCCCATCAGGAGTGGCACTCTGACTTGTGCGTGGCTCCCCCTTTCCTCTCTGTGAAGATGGAGGGCATCCCTTCTGCCTCACTGGATCCAGGCTCTGCCACCCGAACGTCATTGTGAATTGAAAACACTGTGATCTCTCTCTGCAGGGGTAAGTGAGCACCAGGTGCTGAAAGAGTAAATGTGGAGGAATTAAAGCAATTATCTGCTAATCAAACAAAAAATTCCAAACACAGAAATGTTCATATTCTTGATTATAATGGCTTAAATATCCTTTATTGTTTCATTTTGTTTTTTCTAGTATAAGTATCAGAGAAGGTGTTTGCTTCCAACAGGATTTGACAAATAAGGAGATAAAAGGGCTCCTCAAAATTTATGTTGTTCAGCATGCTGTTCCGCTTCAGTGCTGAACTTGAGTTTATTTGAAGCATCTATGCTGTATTATGAGCCTCGTAGGAAGACCAGAGATGTTAAACGAACCTAAAAAGTTTCCACAGTCTAGGAAAATTTTGAGTATCAATATTAATAGTGGATAAATGACCAGAAAAGACAAGGACTGGGAACTTGGCAGCTCTATGGGATTTAACTTGTATTAAGACCTTCAGGCAAAACCATGGTCAGACTCTGTGGTATCAGGGCAACGCTTGAGAATACGGGCCGAGTTAGAGCTGTAAATGGACCAGTCAGAAGACTATGCTGTGCTACCATTCCGAGCAGGGGATCGCACAGCCTAAGGGTATAGATGCAGAGCAGGCTTCATACTGTGCACAAGGATAAAGGTTAAGAGAATAAATCCTTAAATGCTGGACAAGTATGGTGCAAAATCTAAGGGGAAAAAAAGATTATTGCTGTAACAGTTGAATAGTAGTACATAGTACATTGTGTTACTCAATGCCAAGAATAGCCTGGCATATAGCAGGCAATGTGTGACTATTTGGTGTCTGAATAAATGGGCTTATGGAGAAATAGTAGAAGAATAAACTAACAGAAGGAGAGACTGTAAAAGGAATCTTTGAGTTACAAATGAATGATGCCTAGACAACGCACAAAAGGATAAATGGAAGATGGATGGATGGGTGTCTGGGTGTGTTGGAGATTATAGGTTGAATGTCATGGTTTTTTATTATTGTCATTGTAAAATATACATAACATAAAACTTACCATTTTAGCCATTTTTTGTGTCATGGATTAACAGTTTTTCTAGTATGGTCAACATTTGGGTGTGGCACACCTCCTCAGATGCAGGGATCTGATACATCCTGGTAGATACTAATTGAAGTCCATTACCAGACCCTTTCCACTGGAACAATCTGTCTCCCACACACACCCACACACACCATGTCTTTCCATTTCCCTTGGACTTCTCCTTATGCTATGGGTTTGAGCTGTTCTTCAAAAAGTGTTAGCTACACAGTCTGTAGTATTCACACCATTATTTTCTTTCTTCATTGAGCAAGTTGAATAAATACTCAAGCACATTTCCCTTCACTATGTCAAATGTTCTGGATACAAAATATTAAACAGCACAATCACTGTTCTCAACACAGTATAGTGTCATTGGAGAGGAAAAGAAAGAGAAAAAAGATATATACATTAACACTAACTACCAGATCCAGAAAGTGATTCATGTGATGGCATAGAGGGAAGAGTCACTTAATGTGAGCTGATGATTACATCACACTGGGGAGGGAAACAGGAATTCCTAAGAAATTCTTAAGAAGGAAGGGATAGGATAGAAAGAAAAGGTGACTTTTAAAATTAGAGATCAGAGTTATAATTATGCTGTTGATCCTTTGAGAAATATCCAAATACTGTTTCCTTATTTTAAAACTCTGCACCTAATGATTTTCCCAAATTTTTCTAAGAATTAAAACCAAAGACTAGAATTTGGGAGTGCCTAGAATGTATCAGGTGATCACTAAACAATAGTTGCCCTATTATTATATATTGCAGTAAGTTTGTAGAAGGAGAGTATCAAAGAAGATCTAAAAAAGAGTTTAAATTAAGATGAGGGTTAAACTAGGAACAGGATTTGGACTGAAAGGTAGAGCACTCCAGGCTCAGCAGGTGTTTGGCAAAGGCAGGAAGAAAGGATGTCCATGGGGTGCTCAGAGGCAAGTACACTAGTCTGCCCTTAGCAGTGAGTCTTTTTAAAGATAACATGTGGATATCTGAGACATCCATAAATACCATATGATAGAGGGCATTCACTGCCAAGCCTTCATTGGAAGACACCGCATGGCAGAAAGACCTCTTGCCTTGGGCCTCTACATAATGAACTCAAATACTCACTTTTCAATTGCCACTGGCAATTTTGACAAATTATGCAACATCTGATACTCAATATTCTCTTCTCTAAAATGGATTCAGCAAGTTCCTCCCTCATATCTTCTACCACATCCTTAGATACAATTTAAAGAAATAAATAAACACAGACATGCTCGCTTACTGGTGCTTGAATATATGCTTGTGTCTTCACCTTTTAATCTTGTCCCAAAGATAAAATAGGCAATGCGTGTGAAATTTCCCTGTGAAAAAGCTAAAGGAAGGCAAAAGTAATATCATTAAGCAGTTATGCACCTTGGGTAGGTCTCAAGTAGGGCTAAGACTTTGAGGGACATAGAAGAGAAGACAAATTAGGAGCACTCACTCTAGGCAGTCCACCACAATATACAAAGTATATGGAAAATGGTGAGCACAGTTTCAGCTAAAAGAAAGAGACTAAATTAGTTCATGGTGCAATTTGGAAATATTTGTTAATATCTCCAGCAATCTTTGAGACAGAATATCTGCCAAAGAATGATATCACAGTGAAGTTGACCCAGCGCAAGAACTAAAGTAGATCATTACCACAGGAAGAAAGGATTCTAAAGAATGCGTGAAGTCATGTATGAAAGCTAAGCTAGTTGGTTTCATTACCTAGCTCCCACATTCTGGTAATTGTGGTCCATAGGGTTTTCACTTTTGTTCCTATTTTTAATAAATATTTTATTGAGGCAAAATTCATGTGATGTAAAAGTAACCGTTTTGAAGTGAACAATTGGATAGCTTTTAGTACATTCATAATGTTTTTCAATAACTACTTCTATCAGTTTCAAAACATTACCATCGTTTCAAAGTAACACCTGAGACTACTAAGCAGTTTCACCCTAACAATCCCTGCCCATGGCAACCACCAATCTCCATCTGTCTATGGATTTATCTATTTTAGATATTTCATAAATGAAATCATACAATACGTGACCTTTGTGTCTGTCCTCCTTCACATAGCATGATGTTCTGGATCTTCACCCACGTTGCAGCATATATCCCTACTTCCTTCCCTTTTATGACTGGATAAATTCCACTGTGTGTAAAACCACAATTTGTTTATCCATTTATCTGCTGATGGACATCTGGGCTGTTTCCACATCGTAGTTGTTTGAATAATATTGCTATGAGCATGTGTGTAGTACAGGGTTATGGTAACTGTTTAACTTTTTAAGATCATCAAACTGTTTTCCACAATGGCTGAATCATTTTGTGCTCCTACCAACAATATACAAGGATTCCAATTTCCCCACATCCTTGTAAAAATTTGTTATTTTCTGGGTTTTGATTAATTGTTCTTATAACCACCTTTGTGGGTATACAGCAGTTTTCCTCATTGCAGTTGTTGATTTACATTTCCAAAATGACTCTGGATGTTGAATATCTTTTCATGTTCTTGTTGGCAATCTTGGTGCATATCTTTTTTGGAAAAATGTCTATGACTTTTGCCCATTTTCAAATTGTATAGTTTGTATTTTGTTGTTGAACACTGAAAGTTATTTCTGGATAGCAGGTGCTTATCAGACATGATTTGCAAATATTCTGTAGGTTGTCTCTTCATTTTGTTGATCATGTTCTTTGATGCACAGAAGTTTTCAATTTTGATAAAATCAGTATTATCTATTTTTCTTTTGTCATTCATACTCTTGGTGACATTTCAAAGAAACCATTGCCAAATCCAAGATGATGAAAGTTTACCCTTAGATATTCTCCCAAGAGTTTTATGGTTTTAGCTTTTATATTTAGGTCATTGTTCTATTTTCAATTAATTTATAATATGGTGAGATATAGGGGTCCAAATTCATTCTTTTGCATGTGGAGATACATTTGTTGTAGAGACAATTCTTCCATTACTGAATATTCTTTATACCAGTGAATTATGCATATTGTATTGGTTTATTTCTAGACTTTCAACTGTATTCCATTGGTCTATCTGTCTGTCCTTATGTCAGCATCACACTGTTTCTTATTAACGTAGCTTTGTAGGAAGTTTTGACATTTGGAAGTGTGAGCCCTCCACCTGAGTCATTCTTCTTCAAGATTGTTTTGGCTATTCGCCTTGCAACTCTATATGAATATGAGGGTCAGATTTTCCATTTATGCTAAAAAGGCCATTGAAATTTTGATAGAAATTGCTTTGAACTTGTAGATCTAGAGAGTAGTATGGGCATCTTTTCAATATTGTTTTCCAATCCATGAATATGGATTATGTTTCCATTTATTTAGATCTTTCATTTCTTTCAGCAATATTTTGTAATTTTCAGTGTTTAAGTCTATTATTTCCTTAATCAAATTTTTTCCTAAATGGTATTTTTCGGATGCTTATGTAAAAACCATTGTATTCTTGATCTCCTGTTCAGATTGCTCATTATTTACAAAAACACCACTGATTTTTATGTTTGCTCTTTGCTGAATTTTGCTGCAACTTTGCTGAATTTTTTTAAATCTGCTGTAGTCACTTTGTGTGCACTTTTCAGGTTTTTCTATATATAAAATCATGTAACTTGTAAATAGAGATTGATTCTCTTTTTCTTTCCAGTTTGAATGCCTTTATTTCCTTTTCTTGTCAAATTTCTCTATCTAGAATTAGAGTACAATGTTGAATTGAAAGTAGGCATCATTGGCTTGTTCCTAATCTTATGGGTAAAGCTTTCACTCTTTTACCATTGAGTATTATGCTAGCTGCATTTTTTCCATAAATGCTCTTTGTAGTATTGAGAAATTTCCATTTGTTCCTACTTTTCTGAATGTTTCTTAACATAAAAAGATGTTAGAAGTTACATAGGCACTGTTGAATGCTTTAATTTCCCAAATCAAATGACTTGTCTCAACAACTGAGATAATGGGACTCTTTTTTCTTTGTTCTGTTTATGTTGTGTATTAAATTGATTGACATTCTTAATTGAATCACACTTATATTCCTGGGTTAAATCCCACTTGTTTATGGTATATAAACCTTCCAATATGCCTTTGGATTTGGTCTCCTAATGTACTGTCCAGGCTTTTTGTATCCATATTCAGGAGGGATATTGTTTTGCAATTTCCTTTTCTTGTAATGTCTTTATCTTGCTTTTATGTCAAGGTAATGGTGACTTCAATATATATCCGAACAGGGCTAGAAAGAGAGTGGTCTTTGTCTAGTAAGATCAATGTCTATGCTTCCTTGCAGGCATTTTCTGTCAATTCATTTTTCTTCTTTGAACAGGGCTACCTTGTTGCCTCTTTATATCTCTTGTGATTTTTTCGTTGAAAGCTACACTTTTGAATATTGTAATGAGATCACTCTGGAAATTAAATTCTCCTCCTTTTCTGTTTTTTATATTTGAAGGCTGTATTCCTGTATTATTTAGTGATTTCTCCAAACTATTTTTTGTAAAGACTATATATTCCTCTGTGTGCTCATTGAAGTCTCTTCTGCTTTAGATTCAGTCCAACCAGTGTTTTTCCAGGCATTTCCTTGAATGCCAGGAGCTAGAAAATTGAAAAATTTTAAAACACCTTTCCCAGTCTTTGCAAATTGGCTCTATACTGAGGCACTATTTCAACATTTTCCCAGACTGTTTACTATTCTGCCGTAGACTTCACTTCCTATTCACACTGAAACAAAATATCAGGCAGAGGTGAAAGCAGAAGGTCTTCTCTAATCTTCTCTAAACAAGAGTGGTGCTGGGCAAGTGCATAGCTTTCTAAATTCCCTAGTATACACAGGCACCGTTGAACGCTCTAATTTCCCAAACTCTCTCCCAAACTTTTCCTTCAAAGCTGCAGATGGTCTATTAGGTTTCAGCCATAATTATTTGCTGCAGGCAGCTAGAGGTTTTTGTTAGCCTTATGCTCTTTTCAAGCAATGTGTACCATGTTTGATCCCTGAATGATTTCCGTGTTATGTGAAAATAAGACAGATCATCTTGCAAAAGTCCTTCAGATAGTCCCCAGACAATTCAGAACAGCAAACACAATAATTTGTGAGTAAGGTCTGCTCTGCTCCCTCCAGATCTGGGACCAGGGTTCAACACTGGAAATGTGGGCTGTTATTTTCAAGGGGGCCACTGAGGCTGGGAGCGCAGGGGCAAGGGAAAATAAAAATGACACAAAGCGTTCCACTAATTATAAGTTTCATTTTTCTTTAGGGAGTGTTTTCTTGATTACTGTAAACCACTGACTGTTTCCCAGGGTACCTACAAAGTTGGTGCTGAAAGTCTCTGCTTGTTTTTTGATGTTTCTATAAAGGAACAGGAGCTTGAAACTCCACAGTCCATCACTTTGCCGAAGTCATTCCTTGTTCCTCTTTTTATTTCTAGTCTCTAGTCTCTCCAGATGGCCTTGGGGAACCACAGCACCATCACGGAGTTCATTCTCCTTGGCCTGTCTGCAGACCCCCACGTCCAGGCCCTGCTCTTCGTGCTGTTCCTAGTGATTTACCTCCTGACCTTGATTGGGAACTTACTGATGTTGTTGGTCATCAGGACCGATTCGCACCTCCACACGCCCATGTACTTCTTCCTGAGTCACCTCTCTTTCCTGGATCTTTGCTACTCCTCATCCACTGTGCCCAAGCTGCTGGAGAACCTCCTTTCTCAGAAGAAAACCATCTCTGTGGGGGGCTGTCTGGCTCAAGTCTTCTTTGTGTTTGATGCTGGGGGCACTGAAGCCTGCCTGCTCACAGTAATGGCCTATGACCGCTATGTGGCCATCTGTCACCCTCTGTTCTATGGACAGGTCATGAGTAACCAGGTCTGTATGAGGCTGGTGTGCAGTTCCTGGGTCCTGAACTTTCTGGATGCATTCATCAACATCCTACCGGCTATGAACTTGGACTTCTGTAAGGATCAGTCCATCCCCCACTACAGCTGTGAGCTGCCCTCTCTCTTCCCTCTGTCGTGCTCTGATGTCTCCACCAGTTTTACTGTTCTGCTCTGTTCCAGTATCCTGCATGCACTCGGAACCTGTTTGCTGATTGTATTCTCCTACATCCTTATTGTCTCCACCATCCTCAATAACAGCTCCTCCTCAGGTAGAGGCAAGGCCTTCTCCACCTGCTCCTCTCACCTCACTGTAGTTCTCATGTTTTATGGTTCATTTTTCATTCGCTATCTCATGCCGACCTCAGGCTCACCACTGGAGTTGATTACCTCTGTACAGTACAGTGTGGTCACTCCCTTACTGAATCCCCTCATCTACAGCTTGAAGAACAATGAGGTGAAAGCAGCTGTGAGAAGGACTTTTAGAAAATATCTCAAATATTAGCTGACCAAAGATGGAAGATGATGGGGAGTTAGTTTACTACAGCAGGATCTATTGTTAGTTAACACTGAGCATTTCCTGATTTTCCTGAATGGAGAGCTAAGAGAGAATGATAGAAATCCACAGAGTTTTTGGGGGGTTCAGGTCGAGAAAAGCGGATCACATTCTTTCTGGATTTGGGGCAAAGCAAAACCTCAAATGACCATATGAATCCAGCCATTTTCATTGAACTGTCTTTTGGCTGCTTTGTAGGGGCTTCATCCCTCCTGTGTCTCTTCACTACGTAGTTCAATGAGCAATATGGAGTAAAGTCACCAAAGTATCACAGAAGGGAGCATAAAACAAACCTGTTGAATCTTTACTCAATTCAACATGCTTATGCCTTACATTTACACAAAGAGACATGTCAATTATATATCAATTTTGAATTTTTAAATAAAATTAAAATGTTTTGAGGCAAAAATTTCACATAAGCTGAATAGATTCATTGTGGTGCAACAACTCAGCCCCAGAGATGAGGATATTTCCCATGAGAATGTGAAGCTGGAACCTGTGATTGTGCTGTAAGCTGCTCTTTGCCACACTTGCATAGCATGCGGTTTCACAGGGGCAGCCAATGCAAATTGGATACTTGCACAAGTAACTGTTTCTGATTTTTAAAATGTATTTATTCATCAAAATGTTTATCCGAATTATGTTTAGAGATACAGTTTCTTGTGCTATGGGGAAGTAAGCTGTCAGGTGAGTTAAGTCTCACTATTCCTTAATAATTTTCAACAAGGTGTCTCTCCAGTAAGTGGCCAATCAGAAAAGACCTCCCAGCTTGCCTACTTTCAAAGCCCACAAGACTCCAGAGTTTACCACTAAAGTTTCAACCCTACAAATCTATAGCCTATATCATGAGAATCCCATACAATTTTTTATAAGCTTCGCTCTTCTAGTTAATGAGTTTAAAATTTGCCTTCAGACTGTGACCTTAGGGAATACAGCTTTCTGACTTGCTAGATACACCACCTCTATCAGCCAATCTGGGTCCCTTAAGCTAGATCATATCTGAAGATCACTTGCTTCACTGATATTGTTTGCCCATATATAGAGTCACAGAGGCAGCTAAGCGAAGGGTAGGCTCTGTGCTGGGTTAGGGATGACCTGAGAGAAGTCTTTCCTGTACTCCTTTCAGAATCTGAATGTTTCCCACTGGATTTACTGCGTGACAGTGGACCAAGGCACAATACACACGACTAGTGTCCTTAGGCTTCTCCTTCTGAGATGGCCATTTGTCCTTCCTCACTGAGACTTGTAAACAGGAAAATTAACATGGATGCTTTCTAAAATTAGGCTACAGAAATATTTGTTCTACTGTGCCTGGTGATGACCTAATGAAAATGATTTCTTATATCATGGTAAGATTTGAGCCAAAAGATGACTTTTATGCCAAAAAAAAATGCAGACTTCCATGATTTTTCTAAAGGTCCCCCTTGTTCCTACTTGGAGACTTCCAATTTTAGCTTAATTCCGCCCATACAGCCTTTGGTGCCTCGCTGTCTCAGGCACCTCCTTTCACCATGACTTCTCTCACCATCTTCTCCTTGTGCTGCAGACTGAGTTCCAGACACTAAGAAGTTCATGGTTGTTTCTGTCCTTGGAGGCTCTTGTCCTCAGTTATTTTCAGCACCTACTAAATAAATTCTCTCTATGCTCTTCAGTGTTGCATGTGCACTGGCTGTGGAAACTGCATTCACTGGGAAGCTGACACCAGAAGCGAAGAGCTTCCAGTGTGGGGAGGGGTGAGGGAAGCACATCCAGTAATAGACTTAGGTGGTCTGAGATCCTCCTCCTTCCCTAAATACATAAACAGATCTTAAACACATGTACTAAAAATAGTTTACTTTTTTATTATGAACTACCTCATCAACTGTGGTCATCAACTATGTTAGTAAGAGAAGAGGAAGAGCTGGATCCGGAGAAAAATCAAAGCAAAATACTGAGATGTGTGAAGTTTGCCTCCCATGCACACAGACCACAAGTCTTGTGGCCCTTCCCACTTCAGGGGGCCTTCGGACATTGAAGGTCTTTATGCTCTTCTGAGTTTCTTACATTCCCAGTAATGGTTACCCAGAGTGTGTCTGCCTTTCAGCACTAGATCTGTCTCTTATCCTGTCCTCATTAATCTGTCTATCTAGTACCTATGAAATTAACTAATGTTTTCTGTGGGAATGCACTGAGTAGATAAATTTTGAGACTTTTTTCTTGGAATATCTTCTTGAAATGATATAAGATCATTGGATCTAAACAGTTAATACTTTATAATGCTTTTGATGTTCTTTCCACTCAGAATTTACTGAACTTAGGTTTGGGCAAATATTAATTTAAGTAAAATTAATTCACATTATACAGCATTATAAACTTGAGCCAAAAGTGATAGGATGGAAGGTGATCATAATTTGTGATTATTTTTTAAATGACCCAGAAAATGCAATTTCTTGCTTCACTCCTCTTTAGGGTGATATCTGACTTGAACATACACAAGAAACTGGAGGTGACCCTTCTGAGAAGTGCTCAAACACAGCTACCCAGGCAAGTTGGGAGATAAGATATATGGTTAAGACCATCACCCTGGGCTCTACTTTCTTCTTACCCTCTGCACTTCTCTATTCAAGCACCCACATTTCTCTCTCTTCACCTTTTTCTGAAGTTCAAAATAGGCATTCAGCTTCAACTGAATTGAAGCCTAGGTGTTCCCTCTCTCAAGGTAAGTGAAGAGAATTTGAAATTAGCACTCACTTTTGACTGCAAGGTTGAAATGAAGCCCTGACATCAGTTGTTCACAGTGAGAGGATCTATGTTGGGGGCCAGGGGAGTAAACCATGGAATCTCAGGACTTGTGCCTTCACCTGTCTTGCTGACAGGTTGTAAGGACTCAGCACAGAACAGAAATTTTCAAGTATTGGATGTCTAACCCATAGTTCCTTCAAAATCCTTTCAATGTGCTGGAGTTTTCTTGGGCTGAATACTGGAAACAAAATGAGACGTAACCAAGTCTACACTGACAGAATGCAGAAAAATTAGAGAGTAAATATAGAACAAATATCTGACCAAAATCAGGCAGTAAATTATGAATTTTGAGAAATTTTCCAATTAAACTGAATGGAATGAATTGACTGTTTACTACTGAAGAATACCAAGAAACTGTTCATTTAGACAAGATTTTAACTCAAAGACAGGGAAGTTGACTTTTCCATCTGTCATTCATCTTTGCTAAAGAATCAGAATCAGTTTTGGCCAGCAAACTGG
Organism: Smutsia gigantea; assembly: GCA_032199065.1. Lineage (NCBI taxonomy): Eukaryota > Metazoa > Chordata > Mammalia > Pholidota > Manidae > Smutsia > Smutsia gigantea. The sequence continues at coordinate 756,101 of JAVSCE010022418.1, forward strand.
GCTTTGAAGTTCTCACCAGGTAGAGAAGAAATTCGAATATGGGATCTGATTAGGGGTTGGAGTATGGGAACTTGTGTAAATAAAAAATAAGAAGAGAAAGGAAAGTTAGGCAAAGCAGGGCACTGGCTGGCCCAGCAGGAATGGAATCTCTTATAGTGAATTCTTTGAGCAAGGACAACATGAAATTCGTGAAGTCTCCCAGGGAAAACTGGGGAAGTCAGAGTTCTAGTTGACAGAATTCAAGATGACTATAAGCAGTTACCATACCAAGAAGGAGGACTCACAAAGGAAAAGAGTCTGAGATTTCAACTTAGGTACAAAAAATTTATCCAGTATGACAATTCAACCCTGAATGCTGAAAAAGTATGATTGGAAAAATAGGACAAATATGTGTGTTCGCACAACAGTTCAACAAAGGTTAAGTTATTTACCCAGTGTATTTAAACAGGGGATCTTGCACAAAGTAGTTCCATAATACTTTGTATAATTAGCTAAGTGAGAATTGATAAAGTAATGGCTAAATGAATGAATGGAAACAAGGATGGACAGATGACTGAATTCACAGACAGAATGGGTATTGGAGGGGATAAATGAAATATTAGATGACTAAATAAGTGGATGGAATAATAGATAAATTATCCATGGATAGATAAATGTCATGATTTTAAGCAACCCTCCAAAGGTGGACAGAAATGAGCTAGTAGGTGTGAGCTCTTCCCTGAGGGAAGGAATCTTAGCTGTCAATTACAACAACAGAAGATGAGTCTTCTGCCTTCACAACCACTACTAAATGAGACCCTCAATTCTGCATAGCGTTTCCTTTATCCCCACTAGCAGGTCACCCTCAATTTTTTTTATTTCTGAAACTTAAATTCGTCAGGGGATATTCCTATAACAAAGTACATATCATATGCCATATTTGCTTCACTCTTTCATTCTTCATACATTCAGCAGATACTAAGATTTAAGATAAGTTAGATATTGAATGCCAAGTTTATTCTCCATAAGCAAGTAACATATTTGGAGAAAAAAGAACTACTACTCACACATCCTACTAAGAGCCAGAGCAGGAGAGATACCCAAGTGAAGGCTCCAAACACTTTATAGAGTAAAGAGAAAAAGAGAACACAGAATAGAGAGATGCAGACATGTTCAAGAAAATGGATGTCAGCCGGTCATGGCATAAAAATCACAGATACGAGAGCTTCATAGACCTAGGACAGATGTAAAGCTTATCTACTCACTCTCTCCACTCCAGCAAGTTACTACAACATTTTCAGTTTCAATTTCTTCATTCTCAAATTTGAAATAATGCAGTTCCCACAGTTTTGTTGTGATCTTCAAGTAGAGAAAAAGCTAAATCTAGGACCTAGATATATCTGGCACCAAAGAAATGGTAGCTGTCATTATTGTGCATAATCTGTATTGGCAGAGAAGGAGGTAATTAAGATAGATGTACAATGGAGGCAGGAGTTATGGTGAAGATTGAAGAGTCAGTAGGATTTGGGTCAATATTTGAAGGGAAAAAGTTCAACATGGCATCAGCTGAAGTCAAGGCAGAGAATAGGAGAGTAATGAGGGCAGCGGGCACGTCTAGCAGGACAGATGGCTGACTGATTCTGCAACCTGGAGACCCATCAGAACCACCAAGAGACCGCTTAGAACACACATTGCCAGGATCCAAAAACGACCTCTTAAGACAGGATCTCTGCAGGGTGAGAAGGGACTACAAGACTGGCTAATCTTAACCAATGTGAGAAGTTCATCATTCAAAGAGGTACTGTTGCAAACAGTACTGTAGACTTCAAGTTCTGATTATAGGCTCATATTGAGTGGATGAAAATCCTGACTGTTCAAACTGAAGAAGCGAACAAGTTTTATGATTCTTAGACTTAGTTTTTGTGGGTTTTTTTCACTTTTCAATATATAGATTAGTAATATCCCTCCTTACTCCATTCCTCACCACACACACATGTGCACATATATGTTTCAAAATTGTCCCTGAATCAAACTAAATATACCAGAGAACCATGAAGAATAAAAATATAACAAACACAGCATATTATTTTTAGAAACATTGGACAATTTCAAACTTTTGAATGAAGAGTAAAAGACTGTGTGGCTTAAAACAGAGACTCTTAGAATCACTTCTCTAGGAAGTGTACTGGTTATAATATGATAAGTAGTTTTGTAGGATAAAAGCACAGGACAGTTCAAGGAGATGAAATGAATTAGGTGTGTAATAGACTGAAAATTATATAAAGTTCTCCAAAGATATTTATGGTAGAGGAGTCAGAAGTGGAAAGAGCATAGATGGGCATAGGGTTCAGGAGCTGTGTAGTTAGAAATTAAGTGAGGAAAGAATTCTAGGGAAGCAGGGAAAGTAGATTTTTTTAAAATCCATGTAAAAGATGAGCAGGCTGAGGAGAAATGTATGCATACACTGAGTGAAATGCAAAGTGTGAGGTGCCATGACGTGGAGGTGAACACCCATGCTTCCTTCTGCTTTCAATCCAGTAAAATTTCTCCTAGCATGGTCTTAGGAAACCACAGCACCATCACGGGATTCCTCCTCCTTGGGATGCCTGCTGACCCCCACACCCAGGCTCTGCTCTTTGTGCTGTTCCTGCAGATTTCCCTCCTGATCCTAATGGGGAACCTGACGCTGCTGCTGGCCATCAGGACTGACTCTCACCTCCACTCACCCATGTACTTCTTCCTGAGTCACCTCTCTTTCCTGGATCTTTGTTTAACTTCAGTCAATGTGCCCAAGATGCTGGAGAACCTCCTGTGTCAGAAGAAAGTAATCTCAGTAGAAGGCTGCCTCACTCAGGCTTTTTTGTATTTTCCTTTGCTGGGACTGAAGCCTTTGTGCTCTCTGCCATGGCTTATGACCGCACACTGCCATCTGCTGCCCGCTGCTGTATGGCCAGGTGATGAGGAAACAGTTGTGTGGGGGTCTGGTATGGGTCTCATGGGGCCTTTTGTCATTAACACCCTCCCGGCTTGGAATTTGCACTTCTGTGAGGCTCATGACAAGCCTCATTTCAGCTGTGAGCTGCCATCTCTGCTCTCTATGTCCTGCTCTAATGTCTCCACCAACTTTGCAGTCCTGGCTTGCTTTGCCATCATGCATGCCTCTGGGACCTTACTCCTGATCTTCTCATATGCCCACATTGTCACCTCCATTCTCTGGCATCAGCTCCACTGTGGACAGAAGCAAGGCCTTCTCCACCTGCACCTCCCACCTCGTTGCTGTGATCCTGTTTTATGGCTCCACCGTGCTTTGCCATCTCATGCAAACCTCAGGTTCCCCATGTGCGTTGGCTTTCTCCACTCCCCTAGGTGATCCCCTTGCCTGCAGCTTAAAGAACAAGGAAGCAAAGAAAAGAATGTTGCAGAAAGGTCTACAGCACCTCAGAGAGCCAAGAGCAGGCTGGATATGACTCGGAAATGGGGAAGACGCTCATCATATGGTTGAATAATAGACACAGGGAAAAGCTTCTTACTTCATAATAGATATGACAAAATGTCTTACAAGAGCCTGTCTCCTTTGAAATGTTTAAGACGAGCCAGGAGCTACTTGTTTGCTTTGGCTCATATTTACTTCATTCAGGGACAAAGCAATGCATCAGATAACTATTGTTTTGATACAGATTTTGGTACCAATTTTTGGCACATTTATTAATTTGGTACAGACTTACACTACCTTTCAATTATTAAACATTCCCAATGCAATGAACACTGAGAAAATTGTCTAGAACCTGAATTCTTATCTTGATCTAATATTTAGAAGGGAAGCTTTGCTATAAATAAAAAAGTGAAGTCCACTGATAATAAAGAGACATAAACTTCATATTCAGGGTTGAGCAGAGAGTTGGGAATGAGTCTGAACTGGAGAGGGACTTGTAGACAGAAAGAGCTAAGTATTGCTGAGAGAGGTAATGTCCTATTAGGGCAAAACCAGACCACAGACACTTTCTATACTCTGTGCCTCTTCTGGCACCTTCAACTGGTGGCACAGGGGAGAGAATCCACTCCTTCTAGGGATGCCATCATCCCTGCTGTATCATTGGGGCACCACTGTGGGAACTGCTGGAGGAATAGTGCCGAGACTCCACCGGAACCAGATTAGCTGCTGCTTCAGTTTCCATCCACCCTTCCCACCGGCTGAGCCTAACCAAAAGCCACCAGCATGGGAATCTGGGAAATGGTTCTGCAGGCGTCTAGTCCAGGTACTATAAAGCCAGTATATAGGACAAGTTTCAGGCTGATGGCCGACAGAAAACTAGTGTATTGGATATTGTCCTCCTGGGGCGGAGAAAAAGGAGATTAGGCAAGGTAAAACCAGGTGACAGATGATGGGATAAAAGGGAGAATGGGAAGGATAAAGGGGAAAAAAGAAGGACAAGACTTCAATAAGGGTCAAAGTAATGAGGAAGAGGGGCACCCTTGGTAGAACAGGAATTGGAAACTCAAGTTTATAGATGCACTTGCGTCCTCATGTGGCCAAAGGGATCCACTGCATCAATGTACACAGAAGTTTAAGGTAGGAAGGAATTCTCTGTCACAGAATAGTGCCTGTGAGGAGTCAGTGGTTCTTTTTCCAAAGTCAGGAATCCTAGGAAATTTCCAAGGACCCTCCAAACACAGGCTTGCTTTGGTGGCCTCGTCCTTCCCTTTTCGCACATGTAACGCCTGATGGTGTCTCTGTTCTTACCTGGGCACTGCTCTCTGCAGACCTCTCCCAGAGTTGATGGATGCTCCAAATTCACTGAAATCCTTTTTTTCTAAAAGATATTCGACTTGAAAAAAAATCTAACCTACAATCTAGTGAAACACTTATTGAAAAACCTGCATTTATTTAGTTTCAAATTTCAGGCCTTTCCTCCATTATGCCATATTGCATGTGTATTTTCTTATTTAACCTCCCTGATGATTCAAGGGACTTTGAAAGTTCCTGTTCCATTTATTTAAGAAAACATTTTGCAAATATTTATCCTTAATATGTGATTCACCAAGTTATACACTTTTAATTTTCTTGTCTTATTTTTGCTATTTTTCTTTTCCATAGATTTTTAAACTGCAGGGATTTTTAAAGCAAGTAAACCCCTACCTGGGTTTTGTTCCCATTTCTCATAATAAGAATGAAAATTAGAAACAGATATTGCAAATTATTGTTAGTGTCTTTAATATTGACCTATTTTATTCACCATGGAGTATTTCCAATCTGAGAAAGAGTTTTTCCCATCCTTCCTTCCTTCATTCCTTCCTTCCTTCTTTCCATTTTTTTTCAGCCTTTAAGTCCCCATAGCACAGAATTTAATTAATCATAATCCTTTGTACATATGTGTAATCACTTGTTTATAATTACATCTTTTACTTTACTTTATTTTCCTTTTTGTTGCATATTTCTTCACCTTTTTAATGGCAGTTTAAAACCTCCATGGTTCCACAATGGAACTTAACAACTAAAATATGATAATAACACGCATTATCAACAGGCTTCTCCCCTTTCCAAACAATAGCATAGAACATTTTTCACATGCCTTTTTTATTCCCACAAAATAAACACCAATTTTATTATATTCATGTCATTTTCGTTTACCTATTTTAACCATACATGTGTTAACCATTTCTTCTTGCAATTTAAATTATTTTCCTTCTTTCTCAAGTATAACCTGTTCTGAGTAGATACCAGATGTCTCCAAAATGGAGCACACAAATGAAAACAGAATTCCCCAAAGAGGACTTTCATATTCCCCTGCACATCTCAGTGAATTATGTACAATCTACTGACACTGCAAGAAAACTTCCTTCAAAAGAACGAGATACACACAAAGGTCAGGTCTCTACCTCCTGAGGTGTCCCCCCAGAAACTATGCTTGTGTTCTTACCTGAAGGAATTTCGAAGGCTAACCTGTGTGCCTGTGCCTTTTCACAACCCCCACTCAATAGGATGCTCCATTGTCTCCTGTTTTCAGTGATTCAACTTGATAACTCAGAGCCAACCTAAGGGAGACAAACTCCCACACATAATGGTACCACCAATGTCAGTGTGGAGAATGAGGAAAGAGGACAAGAATGTAAGGAGAGGTAAAAATCATTAGAAAGACATGGTGGTTCTCTTACCTTTGGTATCAGTGAGGAAAAATGATGATAGGGTTTTTAATTCATAACTCTTCTTATTCGTATATTTTATCATTGCCCTGATCTTAGCCATTAGCAAAACAGATGAGGAAATTAATATCTACTGAGCTGTCACTCTGAGCCAGGCACAATATGTAGATTTTTATATACTTTATATACATAACAATTACTCCTCTTCAATTTTGATAAAGAATTCCATTTACTTTTAATTTGTAAGTTCTTTAAAACATTGAACTTTATTTTTTCTCCAATTACAAAACAATGCATTTTTATTTGGTTAATTTGAAAAGTATAAAAAAATCAGTATCATTCATAATCCCAAAGTATTGTCTGTGGCTCTTTTTTTGGTATCCAAGAAGATAAAAATGAAAGCATTTTTCTCCTTCAATATATACATAGAAATATTTACAGAATGCATTACAGATACACAGCTTTACGTACACTGGTATGTCCTTGCCCTGTCGGCTGAGAGAGCCTGAAAGTAACAACACCCCAGGAGCCAGGAGCACATTCAGCTCCAGACCTTGGTCTCTAATACCATTTTCAATAAAAGCCCAGTGCTACATGGAGAACTAGATGATTCTAAAGCTGAGGCATAGAAAATAAAATATGAGTCTATAATACACACAAAAAATTGCATAATCTAGAAGAAATTGATAAGCTACTAGAAACATGCCTCATAACAAGATTGAATCATAAAGAAATACAAAATGTGAAAAACAACAAATAAAGAGGTTGAAACAATAATCAAAACAACCAACAAAGAAAAGTTCATGACCCGATGTTATTGCTGGTAAATCCATCAAATATTTAAAGAAGAAATAACACCAATCCTTCTCAACTGTCTCAAAAAGTTGACAAGGAGGGAACATTTTAAAAGGCCATCATTACCCTGATAGCAAAACTAGACAAGGATGCTACAACAAAAGAAAACTGTAAGCCAGTATCCCTGATGAACATAGATACACAAGTCCTCAACCAAACACTATCAACTGAATTCAAAAACACATGAAAAGGATCATAAACCATGATCAACTGGAATATATTCCAGGATGCAAGTAGGGCTCAACATCTGAAGATCAAAAAATGTGACATATACCATATAAATGTAATGTATACCATACCAAAGAAGATAGAAATAACATGTTCATCTTAATGGATGTGGGAAAAGACATTGACAATGTTCAACAGCCCTTCATGACAAGCTCTCAAAAAGAAAGTACAGAAGTAATGTACCTCAACATTATAAAGTCCATATATGATGACCCCTCAGCTAACATCACATTCAAGACTTGTATAATAAAGTTACAGACACTCCAAAGAAATTTAGGAAGACACATATAAATGGACATATATCCCATGTTCCAGGGTCAGTAAATTGAATATTGTACAAATAGCCATACTACCCAAACCATCAACAGATTCAATACAATCCCGATCAAAATTCCAAAGAAATATTTCACAGAAATAGATATTTTAAATCCTAAAAGTTGTTTGTAACCATAAAAGATCCCAAATAGTCAAAGCAATCTTGAGAAAGAAAAACAAAACTGGAGGCATCACATTTACTAATTTCAAACTATATACAAAGCTACAATAAGAAAAACAGTATGGCAAGGGCATAAAAATAGACATATAGACCAGTGTAACAGAATCAAGAGTCCAGAAATAAACCCATTCAAATATGGTCCACTAATTTTTGTAAAAAGTACCAAGAACATACAAAAGGAAAATGATTGTGATAAACGGTGTTGGGAAAACTGGAAAGCCAAATGCAAAAGAATGAAGCTGGGCCCTATCTTATACCACTCACAAATATTAACTTGAAATGGATTAAGAACTTAAATATAAAACCTGAAACCATAAAACTCCTTGAAGAAAACACTGGGGGAAGCTTTTTGATTTGGTCTTGGCAATGAGTTTTTGGATATGAGAACCTAAAGCACAAATGAATAAAAACAAAAAGAAACAACGAACACTATCAAACTCGAAGTCTTCTGTACCTCAAAGGAAACAATAAACAAGAAGAAAAGGCAACCTAAGTAGTTGGAGAAAATATTTGCAAGCCATATATTTAGCATAGTGTTAATATCCAGAATATATGAGGAACTTATCCAATTCAAAAACTAATTTAAAGATAGACTTCCGGGAAGATGGTGGTGTGAGCAGGGCAGCAGAAATCTCCTCCCAACACTATATTTATCTATGAAAAAACAGCAGATACATCTATTCCTAAAAGAGAGACGAGAATACACAGGAAAGTGCACAGCGTGCAGCTACACCCGAGAGGACTCGGCACCACAAGAGGCGGGTAAGATACAGAGCCGCGACCCGGAGGGACCTGAACACTCCCCCACCCCAGCGCACCGGCAGGAGGAGAGGATTCAGAGCCGGGAGGGAGTGGAAGTACACCCCGCGAATTAGCCAGCCCCGGTGATCTGCGCGGGGAGCGCTGACCCACATGGCAAAGTGCAGCGGAGATTGGAGAGACAGAGGGGCAGAATCTGAGCGGGGAACGCGCCAGGGTGCTTGCAGCCGGCTCCCGGGAAGGAAAAAAAAAAGCGCGCGCTTTCTTCAGCAGTCTTAAAGAGACAGGAGCCCAGCGGAGGAGCTGGAAAGCGCCAGCACACTCAGCCCAGCAGGCTGGGAGTCCTGGGGAGTTTCAGACGCCTTAGCTGGCGACTGAGGAAGTGTAGCCATACTTACACTTCTCACTGAGATCAACAGCCTCTTATTCGTTCCCACCCCTGCCAGAGAATAAAGGGCCCTGCAGAGCGGCGTAGTCACAGCTGTGGAATAGTGGGGCAATAGTGCCACCTACAGCATTCCCACAGAATCTACGTCCCGTGGGCATTTTTTTTTTTGTTTTTTGTTTTGTTTTTGTTTTTTCTTTCCGTTCTTTTTTCTTTTTTTCTTTCTTTCTTTCTTTCTCCTTTTTCTCTCTTTTTTTTTCTCTTTTTAAAGTCTTAAAGAGTCCAGCTGACATACGTGGCAACTATCAGTGACCAATTCTATGGCCATGAAAAGACAGAGGAATATGGTTCAGACCAAAATCAACCACACAACCCCAGAGAGGGAGTCTGAAGGGATGGAAATGCACAGTCTTCCTGAAAAAGAATTCAGAATAAAAGTCATAACCATGCTGATGGACCTACAGAGAAATGTGCAAGAGCTGAGGGAGGAAGTGAGGGAACTGAGGAAAGACAATGCGGAAATCAGACAAGCGATCGACGGGCTTAACAGCAGAATGGATGAGATGCAAGAGACTGTTAATGGAATAGAAAACAGAGAACAGGAGTACAGAGCAGCTGAGGCAGAGAGAGATAAAAGGATTTCTAGGAATGAAAGAATATTAAGAGAACTGTGTGACCAATCCAAACGGAACAATATTCGCATTATAGGAGTAGCAGAGGAAGAAGAGAGAGAAAAAGGGATAGAAAGTGTCTTTGAAGAAATAATTGCTGAAAACTTTCCCTCACTGGGGAAGGAAGTAGTCTCGCAGTTCACCAAAGCTCATAGATCTCCCAACACAAGGGACCCAAGGAAGACAACACCAAGACATGTAATAATTAAGATGGCAAAGATCAACGATAAAGACAGGGTATTAAAGGCAGCTAGAGAGAGAAAAAAGATCACCTACAAAGGAAAACCCATCAGACTATCATCAGACTTCTCAACAGAAACCTTACAGGAAAGAAGAGAATGGCATGATATATTTAACGTTATGAAACAGAAGGGCCTCGAACCAAGAATATTGTATCCAGCACGATTATCATTTAAATATGATGGAGGGATTAAACAATTTCCAGACAAATGAAAGTTGAGAGAGTTTGCCTCTCATAAACCACCACTACAGGATATCTTAAATGGACTGCTCTAGATGGAAGCACAGCTAAGGCTAAAAAGAAGTCACCAGAGAAAATAAAATCATAGCAAAGAAAGCAGACCATCCAAATACTAACTAAAGGCAAAGAATAAAACACCTATTATAGAAGGAATGGAGGAGGAGGAATAAGAAGGGAGAGAAAGAAAGAAACATCAGACTGTGTTTACAATAACTTAACAAGAAAGTTAAGTTAGATTGTTAGATAGTAAAGAAGCAACTCATTAACCCTTGGTAACCACGAATCTAAAGCCAGCAATGGCAATAAGTACATATCTATCAAAAACCACCCTAAATGTACATGGACTGAATGCACCAATCAAAAGACACAGAGTAACAGAATGGATAAAAACGCAAGACCCATCTATATGCTGCCTACAAGAAACTCACCTCAAATCCAAAGATATACATAGACTAAAAGTTAAGGGATGCAAAAAGATATTTCATGCAAACAACAAAGAGAAAAAAGCAGGTGTTGCAGTACTTGCATCAGACAAAATAGACTTCAAAACGAAGAATGTTGCAAAAGATAAAGAAGGACATTACATAATGATAAAGGGGTCGTTCCAACAAGAAGATATAACCATTATAAATATATATGCACTCAACACAGGAGTGCCAGCATATGTGAGACAAATACTAACAGAATTAAAGGAGGAAATACACAGCAATGCATTCATCTTAGGAGACTTCAACACACCACTCACTCCAGAGAACAGATCAACCAGACAGAAAATAAGTAAAAACACAGAGGCACTGAACAACACACCAGAACAGATAGACCTAACAGACATCTACAGAACTCTACACCCAAAAGCAACAGGATACACATTCTTCTCAAGTGCACATGGAACATTTTCCAGAATAGACCATATACTAGGCCACAAAAAGAACCTCAGTAATTTCAAAAATATTGAAATCCTACCAACCAACTTCTCAGATCACCAAGGTATAAAACTAGAAATAAATTTTAGAAAGAAATCAAAAAGGCTCACAAATACATGGAGACTTAACAACACTCTCCTAATTAATCAATGGGTTAACGATCAAATCAAAACAGAAATCAAAGAATATATGGAGACTAATGACAACAAAAACACAAAGCAACAACTTCTGTGGGATGCAGCAAAGGCAGTTCTAAGAGGAAAGTATATTGCATTCCACGCCTATTTAAAGAAGGAAGAACATTCCCAAATGAATAGTCTAAAGACACAGTTACTGAAATTGGAAAAAGAAGAACAAATGAGGCCCAAAGTCACCAGAAGGAGGGACATAATAAAGATTAGAGAAGAAATAAATAAAATTGAGAAGAATAAAACAATAGAAAAAATCAATAAAACCAAGAGCTGGTTCTTTGAAAAAATAAACAAAATAGATAAACCCCTAGCCAGACTCATTAAGAGAAAAAGAGAATCTACACACATAAACACAATCAGAAATGAGAAAGGAAAAATCACGACGGACCCCACAGAAATACAAAGAATCGTAAGGGAATATTATGAGAATCTATATGCTAACAAGCTGGAAAACATAGAATAAATGGACAACTTCTTAAAAAAATACAACCTTCCAAGACTGACCAAGCAAGAAACAGAAAAACTAAACAGACCAATCACCAGCGACGAAATCGAATTCGTAATCAAAAAACTACCCAAGAACAAAACCCCCCGGCCTGATGGATTCACCTCTGAATTCTACCAGACATATAGAGAAGAAATAACACCGATTCTCCTTAATTTTTTCCAAAAAATAGAAGAGGAGGGAATACTTCCAAACACATTCTAGGAAGCCAGCATCACTCTAATACCCAAACTGGGCAAAGACCTCACGAAAAAAAATTACAGACCAATATCCCTGATGAATGTAGATGCAAAAATACTCAACAAAATATTAGCAAACCGAATTCAAAAATACATCAAGAGGATCATACACTATGATCAAGTGGGATTCATCCCAGGGATGCAAGGATGGTACAACATTCGAAAATCCATCAACATCATCCACCACATCAACAAAAAGAAGAACAAAAACCACATGATCATCTCCATAGATGCTGAAAAAGCATTTGACAAAATTCAGCATCCATTCCTGATTAAAACTCTCAACAAAATGGGTATAGACGGCAAGTACCTCAACATCATAAAGGCTATATATGACAAACCCACAGCTAACATCATACTTAATAGCGAGATGCTGAAAGCTTTTCATCTAAGATCGGGAACAAGACAGGGATGCCCACTCTCTCCACTGTTATTCAGCATAGTACTGGAGGTCCTAGCCACAGCAATCAGACAAAACAAAGACATCCAAGGCATCCAGATTGGTAAAGAAGAAGTCAAATTGTCACTATTTGCAGATGACATGATACTGTACATAAAAAACCCTAAAGATTCCATTCCAAAACTACTAGAACTAATATCTGAATTCAGCAAAGTGGCAGGATACAAAATTAACACACAGAAATCTGTTGCTTTCCTATACACTAATGATGAACTAACAGAAAGAGAAATCAGAAAAACAATTCCATTCACAACTGCATCAAAAAGAATAAAATACCTAGGAATAAACCTAACAAAGGAAGTGAAAGACCTGTACTCTGAAAACTACAAGACACTCCTAAGAAAAATTAAAGAGGACACTAACAAATGGAAATGCATCCCATGCTCTTGGCTAGGAAGAATAAATATTGTCAAAATGGCTGTACTACCTAAAGCAATCTACAGATTCAATGCAATCCCTATCAAACTACCAACAGCTTTCTTCAATGAACTGGAACAAATAATTCTAAAATTCATATGGAACCACAAAAGACCCCGAATAGCCAAATCAATCCTGAGAAGGAGGAATAAAACAGGGGGAATTACACTCCCTGACTTCAAGCTCTACTACCAAGCCACAGTAATCAAGACAATTTGGTATTGGCACAAAAACAGACCCACAGACCAGTGGAACAGAATAGAAAATCCAAACATTAACCCAAACATATACAGTCAATTAATATTTGATAAAAGTGACTTAGGTATACAATGGGGAGATGACAGCCTCTTCAGCAGCTTTTGTTGGAAAAACTGGACAGCTACATGTAAGAGAATGAAACTGGACTACTGCCTAGCCCCATACACAAAGGTAAACTCAAGGTGGATCAAAGACCTGAATGTAAGTCATGAAACCATAAAACTCTTAGAAAAAAAGATAGGCAAAAATCTCTTGGACATAAACATGAGCAACTTCTTCATGAACATATCTCCCTGGGCAAGGGAAACAAAAGCAAAAATGAACAAGTGGGACTATATCAAGCTGAAAAGCTTCTGTACAGCAAAGGACACCATCAGTAGAACAAAAAGACATCCTACAGTATGGGAGAATATATTCATAAAAAACGTATCTGATAAAGGGTTGACATCCAAAATATATAAAGAACTCATGCACCTTAACAAACAGAAAGCAAATAATCCAATTAAGAAATGGGCAGAGGACATGAATAGACACTTCTCCAAAGAAGAAATTCAGATGGCCAACAGGCACATGAAAAGATGCTCCACATCACTGATCATCAGAGAAATGCAGATTAAAACCACAATGAGATATCACCTCACACCAGTGAGGATGGCCAACATCCAAAACACAAACAACAACAAATGTTGGCGAGGATGTGGAGAAAAGGGAACCCTCCTACACTGCTGGTGGGACTGCAAATTAGTTCAACCATTGTGGAAAGCAGTATGGAGGTTCCTCAAAAAACTCAAAATAGAAATACCATTTGACCCAGGAATTCCACTCCTAGGAATTTACCTAAGAATGCAGCAGCCCATTTGAAAAAGACAGATGCACCCCTATGTTTATCGCAGCACTATTTACAATAGCCAAGAAATGGAAGCAACCTAAGTGTCCATCAGTAGATGAATGGATAAAGAAGATGTGGTACATATACACAATGGAATATTATTCAGCCATAAGAAGAAAACAAATCCTACCATTTGCAACAACATGGATGGAGCTAGAGGGTATTATGCTCAGTGAAATAAGCCCAACCGAAAAAGACAAGTATCAAATGATTTCACTCATTTGTGGAGTATAAGAACAAAGAAAAAATACTGAAGGAACAAAACAGCAGCAGACTCACATAACCCAAGAACGGACTAATAGTTACCAAAGGGAAAGGGACTGGGGAAAATGGGAGGGAAGGGAGGGATAAGAGGGAAAAATGGGCATTACAATTAGCAGATGTAATGTTGGGGGGCACGGGGAGGGCTGTACAACTCAGAGAAGACAAGTAGTGATTCTATAGCATCTCACTACGCTGATGGACAGTGACTGTAATGGGGTTGGTGGGGGGGACCTGATGAAGGGGTAGCTTAATAACCGTAATATTGCACATGTAATTGTAGATTAATGATAATAAAATAAATTATATTAAAAAAAAAGAAATTGACATAGAGATACCAGATAAAATTACAGAACACCCTGACAAATCTGAATTTCAGATAAATGATGAACAATTTTTTCAGTATAAGTTTGTCTTGTGCAATATTTGGTTTAGGGTAGGTGGAGGAAAAAGCTTATACCCACAGGAGGTCAGCACATCTGAGTGTTCAACAATAAAATGTTGATGTGCTTTAAAAAAAAAAACCTGAGTTCTGTTCAGAATGACCAGAACAGAAAAAAAAAAACTAATTTAAAAATGCACAGGTACGTAAGGAGACATTTTACCAAAGAAGACATCCAAATGGCCAACAGGTACATGAAAAGATGCTCAACATCACTAATCATCAGGGAAATGCATATCAAAACCACAGTGAGGTCTCACTCACACCTGTTCATATGGCTATTATAAAGACAATAGATAGTAAGTGTTGGCTGAAATGTAGAGAAAATGGTCCCCTTCTACACTGTTGGTGGGAATATAATTGGTACAGCAATTATGGAAAATAGCATGGAGTTTCCTCAGTAAAATAAAAATAGGACTACCATATGATCTAGAAATTCCACTTTGAAAATATATCCAAAGGAAACGAAATTAATATCTCAGAGACATCTGCCCTCCCATGTTCATTACAGCATTATTAAAAATAGCAAAAATGGAAATAACTTAAGTGTCCATCAATGGATGAATGAATAAAGAAGATGTTGTGTGTACATATATACGCAGAGGGATATATGCCATGAGACAAAGGAAATGTTCCCATTTGCAACAACATGAATGAACCAGAGGACATTATGCTAAGTGAAATTATCCAGAGAGAGAAAGACAAATACTCTATGATTTCACTAATATGTGTGGAGGGGGGCGCGGGCAGAAAGCAGAAACAGAGAGTAGAGTGTTGGTTACGAGGAGCTGCGGAGGTGAGAGAGATGGGGAGATGCTGTCAAAGCATACAATACTTCAGTTATAAGATGAATAAGCTCTGGGGGGCTCATGAACAGCATGGTGAGTATAGTTAATAATACTCTGTTGTGCACTGGAAATTTGCTGAGAGTAGACTTTGGCATTTTCACCATTAAAAAAAGGTAACTATGTGAGGTGTTGGATGTGTTAATTAACCTGATCATGGTAATCATTTCATGAAGTATATGTAAGTCAAGTCATCGATCACATTGTGCATTTTAAGTATATAACATCTAATTTTCAGTTATAACTCAATAAAGCTGAAGGAGAGGAAGGAAGGGAGGAAGGAAGGGAGGGAAGGAGGAAATAGAAGAAAAAGAAAAACAAAATATGCCCAGGAGTTCCATCCAGGGTTTCCAGTAAGTATTCAAAGCCAAGTTCTGAAGCCAACCTCTGAGATAATTTCCTGTGTATCTTTTAAAGTACAACTTCCCTAATTGGGTAATTTGGCTTCAGGTTCTAACTCCAGGGATTAAAGGGCATTGGTCTATCTCACCCTTGAGCTGTAAGGCTCAGCCAGCCAATAAACTAACTGCATGAACTACACCAGCTTCTCTGAGAGGTTGTAGCCCAGACTCTTTGTCTCGCTTGTTCAACTGAGCACAATATTTATAGTCACAGAGGAGAGTTAATAGGGAGATTCCGTGTAGCTGGGCCTGAGATCATCGGATAGAGAACTCATACCAAATTCCACTTGTAGATTTAAAAATTTTTATACTGTGGCCAATGGAAACATGGATGACCAAGACTTCAGGACAGTCTAGATCTAGGATATTCTGTTTTCATGCTCTCCTGTGAGTCCCAACTGGAAAAATGAAAGGTGCTGTTTTTCACAGTTATCTCATTGAATATTGATCCTTACAACCCCAGGTGAGTCCTTCTACCTGGAAAAAGGCCAGCGATACAAAATATCTTCTGTGCCTGAAAAATACAGCGGCATGGTAATATTTTCTATGATTTTTCTGAAAGTGTTTCCCAAATCCTTTCTAGTCACTCTAGCTTTATTAACATCTCTTTGTCAGATATTCCCTCTGGATCTCTGAATCACCTCTTTACTTTCTTACCTTATTTCCCACGTAATAGAGAGTAAACACCTGCTTCTCCCTAAACTGTGTTTCTGTTTCTTATTATGCTCCAGGCAGTTTTTGTCCTCGAGGTCTCTGATTAGCTGGTGAGGAGGTCAGTGTTTTCTCAATGAATAATCTTACTCATTGGGGAAGGGGACTCCTTGAAATTTTGTAGAAAATATCAGAAAATCTTGGTGCCCTTGTGAACACCCTCTTTTTCCAGGTCCTCAAACCTATATGTAAAGACAATTCAGTTTTCTGCTCCTATTCCCATTCCCAATCTGATCGCTACTGAAATAATTAATGTAAAGAAGATCTATTCATAACAAAGCATTCTGGTCACCAGGCCCCTCCTGAAAGTACTGAAGCTCTCCAGCTTGCTCTCCTCCTAACCTCACTTATCTCCTGACGTGCCAGGCTCAGCCAGCCAATCACTGACTGCCCAATCCATACCTGCCCTTCTGAAGGGTTATATCTGGGAATCACTGACTTACAGATTCTCCCAGCATAGTATCTAGAATCAGACAGGAAACTAAAACAAAGGATGCCCCAGTGGTTGGGCTTAAGGCTGTCAGAGAGAAGCTCCCATGCCTTTTGTGGAGGGTTGGAGAGTCCTGGTGGCCAGTGGGACAGAAAAGCAGCACCAAGCCAGAGCTCATGGCATGAGCATCCTGAAGCTTCGTAGGGAATCATTTGCAATGCTCTCACGGGAACTTAGCAAGAGAAATCAATCATCTTAAGTCCTGTCATTGGGTTATCAAGCTATTGGTCCTCATGAACACAGACACCTCTCAGCCTCAGGTTCAAGATCAGAACAGCAGGAAGTCTTCTGAGACACAAAATACCCTGAGCTTGGTAATGTCCAGATTCTCTGAAGTTTCCCTTTCTCTCTTTTGACAACCTCTTTCCCTCTCCTCATTTACGTCTTTCTGGATCTCTGAGATCACCTGGGTCTTTACATAGACATTCTAGGTCCTGGAGACTGAGCCCCAAATCTATGCAGACTTTCACACGCTCTATGCAGCGGATCTGTGTGCTCACCTCTCTAAGCAGCTACTTGGTAATTCCTGTCTGGCCTCAGTGACTTTTCAGACACTGGGCATGGAGATTTCATGCATTCTGGATTTAAACTCTGCATTGGCCCTAGAAATACAATGAAAGCAGGATACATTGGCTAGGCTAACAGACAGGGGAGCGATGGTGACAGGACATGAGAATAGAAGCAGGTTTTTCTCCTGTCTAGGGCTTATTCACACGTGTATAGAAAGTTCCTTTCCTCGGTATTACCAGCTCTCTCCATCTTCAAAATTGACCAAATGGTTGTAGGTGCTCTAGTACACAAGGGATAGGCATAAAAAAAGAAAAATTAAAGAATAAAAATTAAATGTAGTGCTGTTATTATTCCATACTTGCCTACTTTCATCCCTTTCTCTAGTTCTGGAGCCTCCCAGACACCCGTGGGATTAATCCTACCTCTGACTACCCACTTATCCCCTCTTGGGTCATGTAGTGCCCTCTCCCATGATCAATGAATAGAGGGAACACCGAACCTCTCTGGTCCCCTCTCATTAACCCATCAGTCTTAGTGTGATGGGAACTTGTGAAATTAACTAACAGTTTTACAGGAAATACACTGGAGCCCAGCAAAGTGTTGGGAATCTCTTGTTCTAGGTCTCACTCTCAAGGAATATTTCCCATTCACATGTCCCCTTGGAAAGGATGAGGTTAGCACATGCCAATCCACTGAGCTCAAATTCCATCTCCAACACTTGGAGCCTTTGTGACCTTGGGCAAGTTGCCTAACTGCCTTTCCTCAGTTCCCCACCTGTTTTGTAAAAAGTAACAGGATAACGGAAAGCAATGACCATTATATCATAAGATTTACATGAGAAATAAGTAAGGTAATATACGTAAGGTGCTTGCAGAGTGTCCAGCATCATCTTCATATCATCGGCACCATCACCACCATTACTCATTAGATGGAGAGGTGTTAATACTGAGCTGAGCTTGAAGTGCTAACCTGTATTTAAATATATACTCATTCTAGTGGAGAAAATAGTAGGACAGAATGACCTGCAAAATAACCCCCAAAATTCAACATCCTGCTGATCTTTAGAGTGTTTTTGGACAAATGTGTTCTAGTATCGCAAGTTCTACAAATCAGTAAACGCAGCTTCCCATCAGGAGCGGCTCTCTAATTTCTACATTGCTCTCCCTTTCCTCTCTGCAAAGATGATGTACATCCCTTCAGCCTCATTGGATCTGGGCTCAGTCACCCAAACTACAGTGTGAATTGAGAACACTTTGATCTGTCTCTGGAGTGGTAAGTGAGCACATGGGGCTGAAAGAGTAAATGTGGAAGAATTAAAGCAATTATCTGCCTAATTCACACAGAAAATTCCAAACACAGAAGTTCATATTCTTGAATACAGTGACCTAATTTCCTTATTGTTTCAGTTTGTTTTTGCTGGTATAAGTACCAGAGAAGGTGTTTGCTTCTAATAGCATTTGACTAATAGGGAGATGAAGGGGGTTTTCATTTCTTATTTTGTCAAGCATGCAGCTCTCCTTCAGTGCTGAGCTTGAGTTGATTTGAACCATCTATGCTGTATTATTAGCCTCGTAGGAAGATCTGAGATTTAAAGCGAATCTAGGAAAATTTTGAATATTCAATGTTAGTAGTGGATAAATGACCAGAAAGAACAATGACTATGAGGGTGGCTGCACTATGGGATTTAACTTGTTGTGAGTTTTTCAGGCAAAACCAAAGCCACCCTCTGTGGTGTCATGGCAAAGCTGAGAAAACAGGGCAGACGTGGAGCTGCAAAGAGACTGGTCAGATGATTGTGTGGTGTCATCAATCCAAGCAAGCGTTTTCATGAGTAGGCAGAGCCTAAGTGTGTAGACGCAGATCTGGCTTGACACTGGATGCAAGGACAAAGGGTTAGAGTATAAATTCCTAAATGTCGGGCCATTAGTGGTGCAAAATATGAGGATAAAGAGATGATTCATATAACACTTGAATAGCAGTATATAGCAGATTGTGTTCCTCTCAGGTCCTAGCAGAGCCTGGCATACATCACACCAAATATGTGAATATTTGGTGTCTGAATAAATGGTCTTATGGAGAAATGGTAGAAGAATAAACAAATGGGAAGAGGGATTGTGAATGGAATCTTTGAATTCCAAATGAATGGATGGATAGACAATGGACAAAAGGATAAATGGTGGATGGATGAATGAGGTGTATGGATGGGTGGAATGTTATAGATTGAATGTCATGGTTATTTATTATTGTAAAATATATGAAACATAAAACTTCCTCTTTTAACCATTTTTAAGTGTCATGGGTTAACAGTGTTTCTAGTAAGGTCAAAATTTGGGTGTGGAATACCTCCTCAGATGCAGGGTTCATGGATCCTGGTAGTTGCATAATTTAAGTCCAGTACCAGGCCCTTCCCACTTCAACAACCTTACTCCCCTTCACATGCACACACACACACACACACACACCACTACTTTCAATTTCCCTTGCACTTCCACTTAGCACTAAACATTTATCAAGCTTATGGAGTTTGAGCTGTCCTTACAAAAAATATTAATTACACAGTCTGTCCTATTCACATCATTATTATTTTTCCTCATTGAATGAGTTGAATAAATACTCATGTGCATTTCCCTTCACTGAGTCAAATGTTCTGAACACAAAATATTAAACAGCACAAACACTGTTCTCAAGATATTATAATGTCATTGGAGGGGAAAAGAAAGAAATGCATGACATATACATTTACACTAACAGATCAAGAGAGTGATTCATGTGATAGCATTTAGGGAAGAGTCAGTGTGAGTTGATGATTTACATCATACTGTGGAGGGAAACAGGAATTCCTAAGAAATTCTTAAGAAGGAAGGGATAGGCTAGAAAGAAAAGGTGGCTTTTAAAATTAGAGGTCAGTTATAATCATGCTATTGATCATTTGGGAAAATATTCAAATACTGCTTCCTTATTTTAAAAATCTGCACCTAATGATTTGTCCATATTTTTCTGAGAATTAAAAATCAAAGCCTAGAATTTGAGAGTGCCTAGAATATACCACATTCTCACTAAACAATATTTGCCCTATTACTATATATTTCAGTAAGTTTGTAGAAGGAGAGTATGAAGGAAGATCTAAAAAAGAGTATAAATTAAGATGAGAGTTAAAATAGGAATGGGATTTGGATTGAAAGGTAGAGCACTCCAGGCTCAGCAGGTGTTTGGCAAAGGCAGGAAGAAAGAATGTCCATGTGGTGCTCAGAGGTAAGTACACTAGTCTGCCCTTAGCAGTGAGTCTTTTTAAAGATAATGTGTGGATAATCTTAAAGATCCATAAATGCCAGATGATAGAGGGCATTCACTGCCAAGCCTTCCCTGGAAGACACTGCATGGCAGAAAGACCTCTTGCCTTGAGCTCCTACATAATGAACTCAAATACTCACTTTTCAAACTGGCAATTTAGACAAATTATATAACATCGGATACTGAATATTGTCTTCTCCAAAATGGATTCAGCAAGTTCCTCCCTCTTTTCTTCTACCACATCCTCACATGCAAAGACAAAGAAATAAACACAGACAGGCGCACTCGCACAGTGGTGCATGAACACATGATTCCACCTACACCTTTTAATCTTGCCCCAAAGATAAAATAAGCAATGTATGTGAAAAAGCTAACAGAAGGCAAAAGTAATACCATTAAGCATACACCTTGGGTGCACCTTGCATGGGGTAAAACTCTGAGGAACAGAGAAGGGAAGACAAATTTGGAACACTCACTCTAGGCAGTCCACCACAATATACAAAGTATATGGAAAATTGTTGCACACAGTTTCAGCTAAGAGACTTCATTAGGTCATGGTGTAGTTTGGAAATATTTGTTAATTTCTCCAGCAGTCTCTGAGATAGAATATCCAAAAGAGTGATGTCACAGTGAAATTGACCCAGGGTAAGGACTGAAGTAGATCATTACCACAGGAAGAATGTATTCTAAAGAATGAGTGGAAGCATATATGAAAGCTAAGCTTGTTGGGTTTCATTTCCTAGCTCCCGCCTTCTGGTAACTGAGTGTGGCCATAGAGTTTTCAATTTTGTTATTTTTAATAAATATTTTATTTAATAAATATTTTATTTATATAACATAAAATTAACAATTTTAAAGTGAACAATTAGATAGCCTTTAGTACTAATGTTGTTCAATAAGTACTTCTTTCAGTGTCAAAACATTACCATCACTTCAAAGTAACACCTGAGACCACTAAGCAGGTTCTCTCCAACTACCCCTGCTATCAGCCCCTGGAAACCACCAATCTCTGTCTGTCTCTATGGATTTATCTATTTTGTATATTTCATATAAATGGAATTGTACAATACATGACCTTTGTGTCTGTCCTCTTTTACTTAGTATGATGTTTTGGAGTTTCATCCACAATCCACACTGTAATATCAATAGATCCTCTCTTACGACTAATAATATTCCATGTGCATACATACAACAATTTCCTTATCCATTTACCTTTTGATGGACATTTGGGGTCCTTGCACCTGTAGTTGTTTGAATAAGGCTGCTATGAGCATGTGTGTATATGTACTTGTTCGAGTACCTGTTTTCAATACTTTTGTTATATATACCCAGGAGTGGAGTGCAGAGCGATAGTAATTCTGCTTAATATTTGAAGATCCTTAAACTGTTTTCCACATAGGCTGAATCATTTTGCATTCCTACCAACAATTCAAAAAGATTCCAGTTTCTACACATCCTTGTCAAAAGTTATTACTTTCTGGGTTTTCACTTATTATTCCTATGGACAAGTTAGTGGGTGTAAAGCAGTCCTTCATTGTGGTTTTTGATCTACATTTCCACAATGACTCTGGATGTTGAATATCTTTTCATGTTCTTGCTGGCAATATTTCTGCATATCTTTTTTGGAAAAATGTCTGTGACTTTTGCCCATTTTCAAATTGTAGAGTTTGTATTTCGTTGTTGAACTCTGAAAGTTATTTCTGGATAGCAGATGTTTATCAGACATAATTTGAAAATATTCTGTAGGTTGTTGGTTCATTTTATTGATACTGTTCTTTGATGCATAAAACTTTTGAATTTTGGTGAAATTAACATTATATATTTTTCTTTTGTCATTCATGCTCTTGGTGACATATCAAAGAAGCCATTGCCAAATCCCAGAATGTGAAAGATTACCCTTAAGTTTTCTTCTAAGAGTTTTATGGTTTTACCTTTTATATTTAGGTCATAGATCTATTTTGAATTAATTTTTAGTGTAGTGTCAGATAAGGGTCCAAATTCATTCTTTTGCATGTGCAGATACACTTGACTTAGCACCATTTGTTGCAGAGACACTTCTTCCATTATTGAAGAGTTTTGGTACCAGTGAATTACCCATAGTTGTATGGGTTCATTTCTGGACTTTCAACTCTATTTCTTGGTCTATATTTTGTCCATAGTCATCACAAGACTGTTTATTATTAACATAGCTTTCTAGTAAGTTTTGACATCTGGAAGAGTGAGCCCCCCAACTAAGTCATTCTTATTCAAGATTGTTTTGGCTGTTCAGGATCCCAGCAATTCTATATGAATTTGATAGTCAGATTTTCCATTTCTGCAAAAAAGGCCATTGGAATTTTGATAGGAATTGCTTTGAATTTCTAGATTGAGTAATTAATATGGGCATCTTATCAATATTGTCTTCCAATCTATGAATATGGAATTCTTTCCATTTATTTAGATTTTTCATTTCTTTCAGCAATATTTTATAGTTTTCAGTGTTCATTTCAGTGTTTCTTTTCCTTAATTAAACTTATTCCTAAATATTTTACCTTTTTGATAGCTGCTTATGTAAAGAAAAATTGTATTCTCAATTTCCTCTTCAGATTGTTTGTTGATTATAAAAACACAACTGATTTTTATGTTTGTTCTTTATTGAACTTTTCTGCAACTTTGCTGAATTTTTTTATCAGCTCTAATAAATTTGTGTGCATTCTTTGAGATTTTCTATATATAAAATCATGTCATTTGAAATATAGTTTTTCTTTTTCTTTCCAATTTGAATGACTTTATTTCTTTTTTCTTGTCTAATTTTTCTAACTAGATCTTATAGTACAATGTTGAAGTGAAAGTAGCCATAATTGTCTTATTCCAAATCTTACAAAAATAGCTTTCACTCTTTCAGCACTATTATGCTAGCTGCATTTTTATTTTCATAAATACTCTTTGTCATATTGAGCAATTTCCCTTTTTTTCCTAGTTTTCTGAGTGTTTCTTAATATGAAAAGATCTCAGAATGCTTTGTCTTGACAACTGAGATGTATGTTTGGGCTTTTTTTTTCTTTGTTGTATTTATATTGTGTATTACACTGATTGATTTCCTTAGATTGAATCACATTTGTATTCCTGGGTTAAATCTCACTTAATAATGGGGTACAATTTTCCAAAATACTGTTGATTTGGTTTGCTAGTATTCTTTTGGGGCATTTTGCATCCACACTCATAAAGGATATTGGTTTGTAATTTTCTTTTCTTGTGATGTCTTTATCTTGCTTTGCTATCAAAGTAATGATGACTTCAATATATATCTCAATGAAGCTGGAGGGCTGTGGTCTTTGTCTAGTAAGACCAATGTCGAGGCTGCCTTGTAGACAGCTTCTGTCAACTTATTTTTTCCTTTGAATGGGCCATGCTTTTTGTTTACATCTCTTGTAATTTTTTTATTGAAAATGATACACTTGAATATTGTAATGTGATGACTCTGGAAATTATATTCTCCTCCTTTTCTGTTTTTATATTTGAAGGCTGTAGTCCTCTATTATTTAGTGATTTTTCCAAAGTATTTTTGAAAAGATTATGTATTGCTCTGTGTGCTCACTGAAGTCTCTTCTCGTTTTGCTTGACTTCAACTAGTGTTTTTCCAGACAATTCCTTGAATGCCAGGAATTTAAAAATTAAACAATTTTTCAACACCGCACCCAGTATTTGCAGATTGGCTCTATACTGAGACACTCTTTCAACATTTTCCCAGACTAATTACTATTCTGCCTGAGACTTGACTTCCTGTTTGCTCTGAAACAAAGTATCAGCCAGAGTTGAAAAGGAAAGGTCTTTTCTAGTCTTCTCTGTGTAAGAAAGGTACTGGACAAGGGTGTAGTTATCTAAATTCCCTAGTATACACAGGCACTTTTGAATGCTGTACTTTCCCAGAGAAACTCTCTTCCTTGTTTTCCTTACTGCAGGTGGTCTATTTTTCGTTTCAGCTGCAATATTTTACCCCAGGCAGCTACAGGTTTTTGTTAGCTTTATGCTGTTTTCAAGCAATGTGTGCTTCATTTGATCCCTGAATGATTTCTGTTACATGAAAATGAGATAAAGTACATTACATAAGTCCTTTAGGTAGTCCCCAAACTAGAACAACAAACACAATAATTTGTGAATAATGTCTGTTCTGCTTCCTCTATATCTGGGGCCAGGGTTCCACACTGGGAACGTGGGCTGTCATCAAGATGGCCACTGAGGCTGGGAGGGTGTAGGGAAGGGAAAATAAAAATGACACAAAGCTTTCCTGCTAGTGTTAAGTTGCATTTTTCTTTATCGAGTGTTCACTTGGTTGCTGTGAATTGACTGTTTCACAGAGAACCTACAAAGTTGGTGCTGAAAGTCTCTGCTTGTTTTTGATGTTTCTGTAAAGGAACAGGAGCTTGGAGCTCCAGACTGCGTCACTTTGCTGAAGCCATTCCCTGTCCTCTTTTTATTTCTATTCTACAGTCTCTCCAAATGGCCATGGGGAACCACAGCACCATCACTGAGTTCACCCTCCTTGGCCTGTCTGCAGACCCCCACGTCCAGGCCCTGCTCTTTGTGCTGTTCCTAGTGATCTACCTCCTGACCCTGCTGGGGAACCTCACGATGCTGCTGGTGATCAGGGCGGATTCGCACCTCCACACGCCCATGTACTTCTTCCTGAGTCACCTCTCTTTCCTGGATCTTTGCTACTCCTCAGCCACCGTGCCCAAGCTGCTGGAGAACCTCCTGTCTCAGAAGAAAACCATCTCTGTGGGGGGCTGTCTGGCTCAAGTCTTCTTTGTGTTTGACACTGGGGGCACTGAAGCCTGCCTGCTCACAGTAATGGCCTATGACCGCTATGTTGCCATCTGTCACCCTCTGTTCTATGGACAGGTCATGAGCAACCAGCTCTGTATGAGGCTGGTGTGCAGCTCCTGGGTCCTGAGCTTTCTGGATGCATTCACCAACATCCTACCGGCTATGAGCTTGGACTTCTGTAAGGATCAGTCCATCCCCCACTACAGCTGTGAGCTGCCCTCTCTCTTCCCTTTGTCCTGTTCTGATATTTCCACCAGTTTTATTATTCTTCTCTGCTCCAGTCTGCTGCATGGGCTGGGAACCTTTTTCCTGATTGTATTCTCCTATGCCCTTATTGTCTCCACCATCCTCAGTATGAGTTCCTCCTCAGGGCAAGGCAAGGCTTTTTCCACCTGCTCCTCTCACCTCACTGCTGTCCTCCTATTTTTTGGTTCATTTTTCATTCGCTATCTTATGCCGACCTCAGGCTCACCACTGGAGTTGATCACCTCTGTACAGTACAGTGTGGTCACTCCCTTACTGAATCCCCTCATCTACAGCTTGAAGAACAATGAGGTGAAAACAGCTGTGAGAAGGACCTTTAGAAAATATCTCAAATATTAGCTGACCAAAGACAGAAGATGATGAGTAGTTAGTTTACTGCAGCAGGATCTATTGTTAGTTAACTTTAAAAGCATTTCCTGATTTTCCTGATGTTGGAGTTACAGAGTGTCATAGAAATTCACAGAGTGTTTGGGGGTTCAGGTAAAAAAAGGTGGAACAGATTCATTCATTCTGGTTTATAGGCAAAGCAAAACCTCAATGACCATATTAATCCAGCCATTTATTTCCCTTGAATCATCTTTTGGCTGCTTTGATGGGGCTTCATCTCATCCTGTTTCCCATTACTATGCAGTTCAGTGAACAACATGGTATAAAGTCACCAGACTTTCACAGAAGGGAGCATAAAACAAACATGTTGAATCTACAATCTTGGGAAGATTTGAGGACTTAGGGAAAGAATGCATGATATTATCACATATTTGGACTTCTACAGACCCAGGCTTAGGGAAGGTCGGTGCATCCAAAGGGAAATAGGGGACAGCCCAAATATAGGAGGATTCATCATGGATTTACAAATGCAAGTTTCTAAAATCTGCTATAAAATGAGACAAGGAAATATCAAGACTATTTCATAGAATAGACAATTCAGCAGAAATGCATTTTGCTATCTGAGCACGATGCTGAGAACCAGAGCATAAGACATAGTTTAGGGAGAATGGGCAGGTTCTGGTGAAGAGCAAGAGAGGAAAAGAAGAGAGTCAGAAATCCAGACCAGCTGGGCAATGCAGATTTCTGGTTAACAGGTTTAGGGTGTGCCTGATCTGGTCAGAAATCTGTGACTGCTCGAGGCTGCAGTGAAGGATGGAAGTTCTCTCTAAAACTCCACTCTAAGACAAAGGGGTGGGCCTTAGGATGAAAGTAATTTGGGGGAAAATGTTTCCAACAATGGAGACATAAGGTCCGTTCCCTACTCTAGTGTATAGCATAATAGATTAGTGACCTTTTCCTTCCCTCTCCTTGCCCTTCCCTCTTGTTGATGCCCTTTTTCCCACCCAGGCACCCAGTGCCCTCAAACTGCATTTTCATTAGTCCCTATCCACAACTGTTCTGAATTTAAGGAATTAGACCAAATCACCTAAGGACAATGCAACAGCAGGCAATATACTTCAAAGTCATACTTTTCATGGCATTTTCACTTAGACTTCTCTCTTAAAAATTTCCTGATTTATTATTAATAGAAATAACTGTAGCCCACAAGCATATTGTCTTCTTAAAGACATATTTTCCTATTTAGCATGTAGTTTATTAATCAGATGAGCACCAAGTCAATGCACATTGCTTCACAGTGAGGTTCTGGCGAAGAGAATAGAGTGTAAGGACGCAGTGGGAACCCCAGAGCAGTTTAAGATTTGGCACACATTGTTTTTCTTCAAAATACCTAATTGTAACAATGGATTTCATAATGCTTATTAATACACATTATTTTGAAACAAACTTTAAATATAATTTCCGATTGTAAATACATACTAAATAAACATGAAAATAACAGAAATATAATTTCATTCAACAAAAAGCTATTATTAACTTTAGGTAAATTTCCATACCAGGATTTTGGGATTTTTCCTATACATAAAGTTTTTAATGCAACTGGTTTATTTGCCAGACTTGTTTCCTTGAGCTATGTCTGTGAAAGAATTTTATAATCCTGCTCTATTCATTTTCACTTTGACATTCCTTAAAGATACCTTGAATCTTTCGTTCTCTTCTGTCATAGTGCTCATGTTGCTGGAAATCAAAAATATATAAGGAACTTATACAACTCAATAACAAAAAGACAAATAACCTATTTAAAAATGGGCAAAGAATCTGATTAGACATTTTTCCAAAGAAGACAAACAAATGAGAAACAGGTGTATTAAAAGGTGCTCAGCATCACTAATCATCAGGAAAATGCAAGAAAACCTCAATGAGCTAGGACCTCACACCTGTTAGAACGGCTATCATCAAGAAGACCAACAGTAAGTGCTGGGGAGGAGGTAGAGAAAGGGAGCCATTGTACACTACTGGTGGGAATGTAATTTCATTTAGTCACTCTGGAAATGCAGGCTCCTCAAAGAATTAAAAATGGAACTACCAAATGATCCAGCAATTCCACTTCTGGATAAATATCCAGAGGCAACGAAATTAGACTCTCTAAGAGACATCCGTGCTCCCATATTCAGTAGAGATGTTCTTTAACGGTACAATGGATAAATAATTCCTGGAGATGTAAACTAGAGTGGAATGATTATAGACAATCAGTAAACTTGCTGAGACTCTATCTTGATATTTCCCACTACAAAAAAGAAATGATAATTATGTGCCATGATAGAGATGTTAACTAATGCTACAATGGCAGTCATACTGCAATACATAAATGTATCAATTCAACATGTTTACACCTTAACTTACCCAAAGAGACATGTCAATCATATATCAATTTTACATTTTCAAATAAAATAAAAAGGTGTTAAAGCAAAATTTCACATAAGCTGAGTTGATTCTCACTGTGGTCCAATAACTCAACACCAGAGATGAGGATACTTCCCATGAGAATGTGAAGCTGGAACCTGTGCCCGTGCTGCAAGCTGCTCTTTGCAATACTAGGCATGAGGTTTCATGGGGGCAGTAAATGCAAATTGGATAGTTGCATAAGTAACTGTTTCTGATTTTTAAAATATATTTAATCATCAAAATGTTCACCCCAGTTATGCTTAAAGATATAGTTCCCAGTCATCTGGAGAAATACGCTGTCAGGTGAATTAAGTCTCAGTATACACCTTCCTTAATAATTCCCAATAAGGTATCTCCCCAGTAAGTGGCCAACAGGGAAACCCTTCCCAGCTTGTCTACTTTCAAAGCCCACAAGACCCCAGGACTTACAAGCAAAGCTTCAATCCTACAGTTCTATAGTCTATGTCATGAGAATCCCTCAAGACTCTTCTATAAACTTCTCTCTTCTAGTTAATAAGTTTATAGTTTGCCTTCATATTATGACTTTATGCAATACAGCTCTCTGGCACTGCTGAGTTACACCACCTCCATCAGCCTATCTGATTCCCTTAAGCTAGATTATATCTGAAGGCCACATGCTTCACTGATATTGTTTGCCCATATATAGAGTCACAAAGGTAGCCTCTGTGTTGGGTTGGGGATGACATGAGAGAAGTCTCTCTTGTGGTCCTTTCAGAATCTGAATGTTTCCGACTGGATTTACTACGTGACAGTGGCAGGACCAAGACACAATTCAGATGATAAGTGTCCTAAAAATACTTTACTTGTCTATTATTAACCACCCTATCAACTCTGCTCTTCAACAATATTAGTCATTAAAGGAGAAGAGAAAAAGCAGAACCCAGAGAAGATTCAAAGGGAAATACTGAGGTATGTGAAATTTGCCTTCCATGCACACAAACCACAAATGTTTTGGTTCTTTCCATTTCAGGTGGCCTCAGGACATCAAAGGTCTTTATGCTCTTCTGAGTTTCTTATACTCTCAGTGATAGTTATCTAAATGGTGTCTGCCTTTCAACACTAGGTCTATCTCTTATCCTGTCTTCATTAATCTGTCTATCCAGTATTTATGTAATTAACTAATATTTTCTCTGTGCTTGCACTGAGTAGATTAATTATGAGATTTTTTTCCTTGGAATATCTTCTGGAAATGATACTAGATCATTGAATCTAAATAAGTTAATAATTTTTAATGGCATTGATTTTCTTTGCCTCTCATAATTTACTCATTTTCAAACTTGGGCAAATGTTAATTAGGTAAAATGAATTCATATTACACAGTTTATAAACTTGAGCCAAAATTCATAATATGGAAGGTGATAATTATTTGTTATTATTTTTTATATGACCCAGGAAGTACAGTTTTGCTCCATCTTTAAGGTGATATCTGACATGAACATATACACAAAAAACAAGAGGTGACCCATCTGAGAAGAGCCCAAACATAGCTACCCAGGAAAATTGGGAGATAACATATTTTGTTAAGACCATCACACTGGGCTCTGTTTTCTTCCTACCTTCACTGTTCTCAATAAAAGCACTCAAACTCTTCTCTCTTCACCTTTTTCTAAATTTCAAAATAGGCACTCAACTCCAATGTGAATTGAAGGCACTGTGTTCCTTCTCTCAAGGTAAGTGAAGAGAATTTGAAATTAGTCCTTACTTATCATTGTAAGATTGAAATGAAACCCTGACATCAGTTGGTCACAGTCAGAGAATTATTTTGGGAGTGAGGGGGGGTAAACCATAGAATCTCACAGCGTGGACTTTCACCTGCATTGTTGATAGGGTATATGGAATCTCAGCACAGAACAGAGGTTTTTGAGTATTAATGTCTAACACAGCAATTTCTCCCAAATCCTTTGGGTATTCTGGAGTTTTCTCAGGCTGAATACTGGAAACAAAAATGGAAAAACTAGCGAGTAAATATAGAGCAAATGTTTGACCAAAATCAGACAGGAAATTACTAATTTTGAGAGATTTTCCAGTTAGAGTGAATGGATTGAATTGACTGTTTACTACTGAAGAATACAAATAGTTTATTTCTTTAAAAAATTTTTTTAATTCAAGTATCATTAATATACCATGTTATGTTGGTTTCAGATGTACATTACAGTGTTTCAGTGGTCCCTGTGATAAACTTATCTTGTGACTGAGAATCATTGTGCCCTTTTATCCCCCTCCTTGCAGCCTATACTATGGGAGAATATGTTCATAAATGAATCATGAATGACTCATCTAACGTGTGAACATCCAAAATATATAAAGAACTCATACACCTCAACACCCAAAAAATAAATAACTTGATTAGAAAATGGGCAGAGGACCTGAACAGACAGTTCTCCAAAAAGAAATACAAATGGCCAACAGACACATGAAAAGATGCTCCACATCACTAATCATCAAGGAAGTGCAACTTAAAATGACAGTGTGTTACTACCTCACACCAGTTAGAATGGCCACTATCCCAAAGACAAGAAACAACAAATGCTGGCAAGGATGCAGAGAAATAGGAACCATCCTACACTGTTGGTGGGAATGCAAATTGGTGCAACCTCTGTGGAAAGCAATATGGAGGTTCCTCAAAAAACTAAAAATAGACATACCATTTGACCAAGAAATTCCACTCCTAGGAATTCACCCAAAGAAAACAAAATTCCTGATTTGAAATGATATATGCATCTCTATATTTATCATCACACTATTTACAATAAATTATTTATTTAGACAAGATTTTAAAAACTAAAAGACAGAAAAATTGACTTTTCCATCTGGTCATTCATCTTTGCTCTAGAATCAGAATTAATTTGGGCCAGTACACTGAGCTGGGAAGTACCCACCAGGTAGACAGGTAATTCGAATATGGAATTTGATTAAGGGTGGGAATCTGGGAACTTGTCTAAGTAAGAAATAAGAATAGAAAGGAAATTTAGGAAAAGCAGGGCATTGGCTGGCCCAACAGGAATGGAATCTGTTTTGGTGAATTCTTTGGGCAAGAACAACATGAAACTGGCAAAATTTATCAGGGGCAAAGTTTCTTCAAAAGTACAGGATGCTCACATGGGTCGGGCCTCTGCCTCCTTAAGTGTCCTCAAAAACTATGCTTGTGTTCTTAACTGAAGGAACCTCAAAGGCTAACCTGTGTGCCTGTGCTTGTTTACAACCCCCACTCATGTCTCCTGTTGTTGGGTGATTCACCTTGATAACTCAGAGCCAACCTAGAGGAGAGAAGCTCCCACACATAACTATACCACCAGTGTCAGTGGGGAATGAGAGAAGAGGATAAGGATGTAAGGAGAAGTAAAAATCACTAGAAAGTTGTGGTTGTTCTCTTACCTTTGGTATCAATAAGGAAAAGAGATAATAGGGGTTTTAATTCATAACTTTTCTTACTCATATATTTTATCATTGCCCTGATATTAGCCATTAGCGAAAGAGATGAGGAAATTAATATTTACTGAGCTGTTACTTTGAGCCAGGCACAATAGATTTTTATATACTTAATGTACAAAACAATTGCTCCTCTACAATTTTCATAAAGAATTCCATTTTCTCCTAATTTGCAATTCTTTAAAAGGACTGAATATTATTGTTTCTCCCATTGTAAAACATTGCACACTCTTTTGGTAAATATGAAAAAATTTGAAAATGATAAAAAGTCAGTATCACTCATAATCCCAAAGTGCTGTCTATGGTTCTTTGGTATCCAAAAAGGTAAAATGAAAATATTATTCTCTTTTAATACATATGGAAATATGTACAGCATATTACAGATACACAGCTTTCCTTGCTCTGTCAGCTCAGAGGGACTAAAAGTAACAACACCCCAGTAGCCAAGAGCACATTCAGCTTACAGAGCTTGATTTCTAATACCATTTTCCAATAAAAACCCAGTGCTACATGGAGAATTAGCTGATTCTAAAGCTGAGGCAGAGAAAAAATAATATGAGCCTATAATACACCAAAAATAGCATAATCCAGAAGAAATGGACAAATTACTGGAAATATACAACCTACCAAGATTGAATCATGAGGAAATACAAAATCTGAAAAAACAATAAATAAGGATGTTGAATCAATAATAAAACTACCCAACAAGAAAAGTTCTTGTCCTGATGTTTTTCCTGGAGAATTCTACCAAATATTTAAAGAAGAATTAACTCCAGTTATCCCAAACTCTCAAAAAAATTGACAAGGAAGGAACATTTTACAAGGCCATCGTTACCCTGATACCAAAACCAAACAAGGACATAAGAACAACACAAGAAAACTACAAGCCAATATCCCTGATGAATATAGATACAAAAATCCTCAGCCAAACACTATCAACTGAATTCAAAAGTACATGAAAACTATCATAAACCACGATCAACTAGAATTTATTCCAAGATGCAAGTGGCTCAACAGTCAAAAATCAAAAAATGTGATATATACATATTAACAAAGAAGATAGAAATTGCATGTCCATCTTAATTGATGTAGGAAAAGACTTTGACAATGTTCAACATCCTCATGATAAAAATTCTCAAAAATAAAGTACAGAAGGAATGTACCCCAACATCATGAAGTCCATATATGATAATCCCTCAGCTACCATCACATTCAAGACTTTACACTGAAAACTATATGACACCCAAGGAAATTGAGGAAGACACATATAAATGTTCAGATATCCCATGTTCATGGGTCAGAAAATTTAATATTGTACAAATACCCATACTGCCCCAAACCATCAACAGAGTCAATACAATCCAAATCAAAATTCCAAAGACATTTTTCACAGAAATAGATTTTTTAAATCCTAAAAGTTGTATGTAACCATAAAAGATCGCAAAGAATCAAAGAAATCCTGAGGAAGAAAAGCAATACTGGAGGCATCACATTTCCTAATTTCAACCTATATAAAAAGCTACAATAAGAAAAACAGTATGGCAAGGGCACAAAAAATGGGCACATACACCAATGTAACAGAATCAAGAGCCCAGAAATAAACCCATGCATATGTGGACAACAAATTTTTGTAAAAAGCACCAAGAACACACAATAGGAAAAGGAAAATGATAAATGGTGATGGGAAAATTGGAAAGCTACATGCAAAGGAATGAATCTGGGTCCTATCTCACACCACTCACAAAATTTAACTTGAAATGAACTAAGGACTTAAACATAAGACCCAAAACCATAAAACTCCTAGAAGAAAACATAGGTGGAAAGCTCTTTGATTTGGTCTTGGCAATGATTTTTTGCATTTGACACCTAAAGCACAAATAAATAAAAGCAAAAAGAAACAACTGGGACTATCAAACTAGAAGTCTTCTGTACATCAAAGGAAACAATAAGCAAAAGAAAAATGGCAACCTAAAGAGTTGAAGAAAATATTTGCAACATCCATAATAATAGAAAGTATAGTTAATAATACTCCGTAGTGCAATGGATGTTTGCTGAGAGTAGACTTCAGCATTTTCAACATTAAAACAAGTTAACTATGTGAGGTGTTCTATGAATTAATTAACCATGGTAATCATTTCACAAAGTATATGTATGGTAAGCCATCACACTGTACATTTTAAATACATAACATCTAATTTTCAATTATAAGTCAATAAAGCTAAAAAAGGAAGGAATGAACAAATGAACAAAGGAAAGAACAAAGGAAGGCATAGAGAAAGGGATTGAGGGAAAGAAAGAGGGAGGAAAGGGAAGGAAGGGAAGGAATGGGTATGAGAAGAAAAACACCAGACACCAAGGAGTCCCATCCTAGGTTTCCAGCAAAATTTCAAAGCATGTTCTGAAGCCATCTGAGATATTTTTGCTGTGTTTCTTGTAAATTACAACTTCCCTGATTAACTTGTGTAATTTTGGCTTCAGGTTCTAACTCCAGGGAATAAATGGTATTAGTATACCTTTCCCTTGAGCCCTCAAGCTCAGCCAGCCAATTAACTAATTGAATAAATTACACCTGCTTCTCTGAGAGGTTGAAGCTGAGATTCATTGTCCTGCTTGTTCAGTTGAGCACAATATTTACAGCCACAGAGGAGACTTAATGACGACATAGAATGTAGCCAGGCCTGAGCCCATCTAAGAGAAAACTCTCACCAAATTCCACTTATTGAGGACTTAAGAATATTTTTGCTCTGGTCAGTGGAAACATGATGACCAAGACTTCAGGACAGTCTAGATCTAGGACATTCTGTCTTCTTGCCTTCCTGTGACTCCCAGTTGGAAAAATGAAAGGTACTGATTTTCAGAGTTATCTCATTGAATATTAGTTCTTATAACCACAGATGAGTCCTACCTGGAAGAAGGCCAGCGCTATAAAGTGTCTTCTGTGCCTGAAAAATACAGCAGCATGGTAATATTTTCTATGATTTTTCTGAAAGTGTTTCCCAAATCCTTTCCAGTCACTCCAGCTTTATTAACATCCCTTTGTCAGATATTCCCTCTGGATCTCTGAATCACCTCTTTACTTTCTTACCTTACTTCCCACATAATAGAGAGTAAACACCTGCTTCTCCCTAAACTGTGTTTCTGTTTCTTATTATGCTCCAGGCAGTTTTTGTCCTCGAGGTCTCTGATTAGCTGGTGAGGAGGTCAGTGTTTTCTCAATGAATAATCTTAATCATTGGGGAAAGGGGACTCCTTGAAATTTTGTAGAAAATATCAGAAAATCTTGGGCCCTTGTGAACACCCTCTTTTTCCAGGTCCTCAAACCTATATGTAAAGGCAATTCAGTTTTCTGCTCCTATTCCCATTCCCAATCTGATCGCTACTGAAATAATTAATGTAAAGAAGATCTATTCATAACAAAGCATTCTGGTCACCAGGCCCCTCCTGAAAGTACTGAAGCTCTCCAGCTTGCTCTCCTCCTAACCTCACTTAACTCCTGACGTGCCAGGCTCAGCCAGCCAATCACTGACTGCCCAATCCGTACCTGCCCTTCTGAAGGGTTATATCTGGGAATCACTGACTTACAGATTCTCCCAGCATAGTATTTAGAATCAGAAAGGAAACTAAAGTGAGGGATGCCCCAGTGGTTGGGCTTAAGGCTGTCAGAGAGAAGTTCCCATGCCTTTTGTGGAGGGCTGGAGAGTCCTGGTGGCCAGTGGGACAGAAAAGCAGCACCAAGACAGACCTCGTAGAATGGAAGTCCTGAAGCTTCTTGGGGAATCATTTGCAATGTTAACATGGGGACTTGGGAAGAGAAATCAATCATCTGAAGTTCCCATAATTTGTGTAGCAAACTATTGGTTCTCATGAACACAGACACCTCTCAGCCACAGGAAGTCTGAGACACAAAATTCGCAGAGCTTGGTAATGTCCTCCATGGTTCTCTGAAATTTCCCTCTGTCTCTTTTGACAGCCTCTTTCCCTCTACTCATTTACCTCTTTCTGGATCTCTGAGATCACCTGGGTCTTCCCATAGCCATTCTAGGTGCTGGAGATTGAGCCCCAAATCTACGCAGACTTCACATGCTCCGTGCAGTGGGTCTGTGTGCTCACCTCTCTAAGCAGCTACTTGGTAATTCCTGTCTGGCCTCAGTGACTTATGTCGGACAGCAGGCATGGAGATTTCATGTATTCTGGTTGAAACTATGCATTCACCCTAGGAATACAATGAAAGAAGGGTACATTGGCTAGGCTGACAGCCAGGGGATGGGAGGGGAGAGGGCATGAGAGTAGATGGAGGTTTGCTCCTGTCTAGGGACCAATCTCATATCCATAGAAAGTTCCCTCCTCTGCTATTACCAACTCTCTCCTTCTTCAAAATTGACCAAACTGATGTAGGTGCTGCAGCACACAGGAGACGGGCAGAAGCCAAGAAAAATTTAAGAAAAAAATTAAATGTAGTGCTGCTATTATTCCATATTTGCCTACTTTCATCCCTTCCTCTAGTTCTGGAGCCTCCCAGACACCATGGGATTAATCCTACCTCTGACTACCCACTTATCCCCTCGTGGGTCATGTAGCGCCCTCTCCCATGATCAATGAATAGAGGAAACACCGAACCTCTCTGGTCCCCTCTCATTAACCCATCAATCTCAGAGTTATGGGAACTTGGGAAATTAACTAACAGTTTTACTTGAAATAGATTGGAGCTTAGCAAAGTGGTAAGCATCTCTTGTTCTAGGTCTCACTCTCAAGGCATATTTCCCATCCACCTGTCCCCTTGGAAAGGGTGGGGTCAGCACATGCCAATCCACTGAGATCAAATTCCAACTCCAGCACTTGGAGCCTTTGTGACCTTGAGAAAGGTACCTAACTGCCTCGCCTCAGTTCCTCACCTGTTTTTTAAAAAGTAAGAGGATAAAGGAAAACAATAACCATTACATTGTAAGATTTACATGAGAAATAAGTAGGTTAATATATGTAAGGTGCTTGCATGGTGTCCAGCATCATCTTTTTCATATCATCAGCACCATCACAACCATTACTCATTATAGAGGTGTTAAAATTGAGCTGAGCTTAAAGTGCTAACCTGTATTTAAACATATACTCATTCTAGTGCAGCAAATAGAACAGAGTGACTACTGAAATAACCTGAAATTCAACATCCTGCTGATCTGTAGAGTGTTTTTGGACAGATGTGTTCTAACATCGCAAGTTCTACAAATTTGTAAACCCAGCTTCCCATCAGGAGAGGCACTTTAGCTTCTACGTGGCTCTCACTTTCCTCACTGCAAAGATGGAGTACATCCCTTCTGCCTCATTGGATCCGGGCTCAGTCACCCAAAGTACAGTGTGAATTAAAAACACTGTGATCTGTCTCTCGAGGGGTAAGTGAGCACAAGGGGCTGAAAGAGTAAATGTGGATAAATTAAAGCAATTATCTGCTTAATTCACACAGAAAATTTCAAACATGGAAATGTTCATATTCTTCATTATAGTGGCCTCAATTTCCTCTATTGCTTCACTTTGTTTTTGCTGGTATAAGTGCCAGAGAAGGTGTTTGCTTCCAACAGGACTTGATAAATAAGGAGATGAAAGGGATTTTTACTTCTTATTTTGTCCATCATGCTCATCCCTTCGTGATGAACTTGAGTTGGTTTGAACCATATATGCTGCATTATTAACCTTGTAGGAAGACCTATGATGTAAATGAAATTTAAAAAGTTCCCACAGTCTAGGAAACTGTTGAATATACAATATTAACAGTGGATAAATGACCAGAAAGAACAAGGACGGGGGAAGTGGCTGCTCTATGGGATTTAACTTGTTGTGAGTGTGTCAGGCAAAACCAAGGTCACACTCTGTGGTATCAGGGCAAAGCCTGAGAATACAGGGCAGGTGTAGAGCTGTAAAGGGAATGGTCAGAAGACTGTGTGGTGTTACCATCCAGGCATGCATTTTTATGAGTAGGCAGAGCCTAAGTGTGTAAACACAGATCAGACTGGGCACAAAGTTAAAGAATAAGAGAATTAATCCCTGAATAAAGGGCAAGAGTGATGCAAAATCTAAGGGGAAGAAAAGAAGAAACGATTGTTCATATACCAAAGGAACAGCAGTATATACCAGTTTGTGTCCCTCACACGGCCTAGCATAGCCTGGCATATAGTAGGCAATATTTGAATATTTGGTGTCTGAGTAGGTGGGTTTATGGAGAAATACTAGAAGAGTTAAAGAATGGGAAAGAGGGATGGTGATTGGAATAACTGAATTACAAATAAATGGATGACTAGACAATGCACCAAAGGATAAATGGAGGATGAATGAATGAGTGAATGTGTGGATGAGAAGTTATAGGTTGAATGTCATTTTTTTTATTATTGCCATTGTAAAATATACATAACAGAAAACTTACCATTTTAAATATTTTACATGTCATGGGTTAACAATGTTTCTAGTATGGTCAAAATATGGGTATGGAATACCTCCTCAGATGCAGGGATCATGTAGAACCCAGAAGATGAATAATGTAAGTCCAGTACCAGACCCTTCCCACTGCAACAACCTTCCCCCCGCTCACACACACACATGCACACACACACGCGCACACACACACACACACACATCCACACACACACTGCTTCTTTCCTTTCCCTGGCTCTTCCCCCTTTGTGCTAAATATTATCAAGCTTGTGGGGCTTGAGCGGTCCTACAAGAAATGTAGTTACACTGTCTGTACTATTCACACCATTATGTTTTTCTTCATTGACCAAGTTGAATAAATACTCATGTGCATTTCCCTTCACTCTGTCAAATGTTCTGAACACAAAATATTAAATGACACAATCACTGTTCTCAAGACATTATAATGTCATTGGAGGGGAAAAGAAGGAAATACATGACATACACATTAACACTAACTACCAGATCTACAGAGTGATTCATGTGATGACATAGAGGGAAGAGTCACTTAATGTGAGCTGATGATTTACATCATACTGTGGAGAGAAACAGGAATTCCTAAGAAATTCTTAAGAAGGAAGGGATAGAATAGAAAGAAAAGGTGACTTTTAAAATTAGAGATCAGAGTTATAATCATGCTGTTGATCATTTGGGAAAATATCCAAATACTGTTTCCTTATTTTAAAGCAGTACACAATGATTTGCTCAAATTTTTCTGAATTAAAAATCAAAGCCTAGAATTTGGGAGTGCCTAGAATATATTAGGTTCTCACTAAACAATATTTGTTGTATTATTACATAATATGGTAAGTTTGTCGGAGGAGAGTATCAAGGAAGACCTAAAAAAATTTAAAGATGAGAGCTAAAATAAGAAAGGGATTTGGATTGAAAGTTAGAGCATTCCAGGCTTAGCGGATGTTTGAGCAAAGGCAGAAAGAAAGGATGTCCATGGGGTGCTCGGTGGTAAGTACACTAGTCTGCCCTTAGCAGTGAGTCTTTTTAAAGATAATGTGTGAATAATCTTGAAGATCCATAAATACCAAATAATAGAGGACATTCACTGCCAGGCCTTCTTTGGAAGATACTGCATGGCAGAAAGACATCTTGCCTTGGGCTCCTACGTAATGACTCAAATACTGACTTTTCAAACTGGCAATTTACACAAGCTATATAACATCTGATACTCAATTTTCTCTGCTGTAAAATGAATTCATCAAAGTTCTTCCTCATTTCTTCTACCACATCCTCATATGCAAAGACAAAGAACACACACAGACATACTCACATAGTGGTGCATGAACACATGATTCCACCTACACCTTTTAGTCTTGTCCCAAAGATAAAATAAGTGATATATGTGAAATTTCCATGTGAAAAAGCTAAAGGAAGGCAAAAGTAATACCATTAAGCAGTTATGTACCTTGGGTGAGTCTTGAATAGAAGTAAGACTCTGAGGGACAAGAAGAGAAGACAAATTAGGAACACTCACTCTAAGCAGTCCACCACAATATACAAAGTATTTGGAAAATTGTTGAGCACAGTTTCAGCTAAACGAAAGAGACTTAATTAGTTCATGGTCCGATATGGAAATATTTGTTAATTTCTCCAACAATCTCTGAGATAGAATATCTCTGCCAATGAGTGATTTCACAGTGAGGTCGACCCAGAGTTAAGGAATGAAGTAGATCATTTCCACAGGAAGAAAGGATTGTAAAGAATGAATGGAGACATATATGAAAGCTAAGTTAGTTGGGTTTCATTACCTAGCTCCCGCATTCTGGTAACTGAGTGTGGTCCGTAGACTTTTCAGTTTTGACCCAATTTTTAATAAATATTTATTTAATAAATATTTTATTCATATAACATAAAATTAACAATTTTAAATTGAATAATTGGATAGGCTTTAGTAGTAATGTTTTTCAATAAGCACTTCTTTCAGTGTCAAAACATTACCATCACTTCAAATTAACACCTGAGACTACTAAGCAGTTTTGCCCCTGCTAATAGCCTCTGACAACCACCAATCTCCACCTGTCTCTATGGATTTATCTACTCTGGATATTTCATACAAATGGAATTGTACAACACATGACCTTTGTGTCTGTCTTCTTTCACTTAGCATGATGTTCTGGAGCTTCACCCACATTGCAGCATGTATCAATACTTGATTCTCTTTTATGACTGAATAATATTCCATTGTGTGTACATACAACAATTGCTTATCCATTTATCTGTTGATGGAGATTTGGGCTCTTTCCACCTGTAGTTGGAATAATACTGCTGTGAGCATGTGTGCATCTGTACTTATTTGAGGACCTGTTTTCAGTGCTTTTGTTATATACCCAGGTGTGAAGTGCAGGGCTATGGTAACTCTGCTTAACTATTTGAAGATCATCAAACTTTTCCACAATAACTGAATCATTTTGTATTCCTACCAGCAATTCAAAAGGATTCCAATTTCTCCACTTCACTGTCAAAACTTGTGACTTTCTGGGTTTTGATTTATTACTCTAATTGACATGTGAGTGGGTGTAAAGCCGTCCTTCATTGTGGTTTTTGATCTACGTTTCCAAAATGACTCTGGATGTTGAATATCTTTTTATGTTCTTGTTGGCAATCTTGTATATCTTTTTTGGAATAATGTCTGTGACTTTTGCCAATTTTCAAATTGTATAGTTTGTATTTTGTTTTTGAGCTATGAAAGTTATTTCTGGATAGCAGGTTCTTATGAGACATATGATTTGCAAATATTCTGTAGGTTGTCTCTTCATTTTGTTGATCGTGTTCTTTGATGCACAAAAGTTTTTAATTTTGATAAAATCAATATTATCTATTTTTCTTTTGTCATTCATGCTCTTGGTGACATATCAAAGAAACCATTGACAAATTCAGGAATGTGAAAGGTTACCCTTATGTTTTCTTCTAAGAGTTTTATGGTTTTAGCTTTTATATTTAGGCTATAGGTCTATTTTGAGTTAATTTTTAGCATAGTGTCAGATAAGGGTCCAAATTCATTCTTTTGCATGTGGAGATACACTTGACTCAGCAGCATTTGTTGTGGAGACACTTCTTCCATTATTGAAGAGTCTTGGTCCCAGTAAATTATCCATAGTCATACTAGTTTATTTCTGGACTTTCAACTCTATTTCATTGCTCTATATTCTATATTTATGTCAGCACAACACTGTTTATTATTAGCATAGCTTTGTAGTAAGTTTTGACATCTGGAAGAGTGAACCCTCCAAGTAAGTGATTCTTTTTCACAATTGTTTTGACTGGTCAGGAACCCTTGCAACTCCATATGAATTTGAGGGTCAGATTTTTCATTTCTGTAAGAAAAGGCCGTTGGAATTTGGAAAGGAATTGCTTTGAATTCATAGGTCAAATTAGTAGTATGGGCATCTTATTAATATTCTTTCCCAATCCATATGATATGCCTTTCCATTTACTTAGATCTTTCATTTCTTTCAGCAATATTTTGTAATTATCAATTTTCAAGCCTTTCATTTCATTACGTTTACTCAAAAAATTTTATATTTGTGGGATGCTTATGTAAAAAATATTGTATTCTCAATTTCATCTTCAGATTGTTCATTATGCATAAAAACAACTGATTTTTTGTTTGCTTTTTGCTGAACTTTGCTTCAACTTTGCTGAGACTTTATTTGATCTAGTAAATATTTGTGCATTTTTTGGGATTTTCTATATATACAATCATGTCATTTGTGAATAAAAATCGTTTTTGTTTTTCTTTCCAGTTTGAATGCCTTTATTTCTTTTTCTGGCTTAATTTCTCTTACTAGAACTTACAGTACAATGTGGAAGTGGAAGTAGCCATCATTGTCTTGTTCCTAATCTTATGGGAAAAGCTTTCACTCTTTCAACATTGAGTATTATGCCATCTGCATTTTTATCTTCATAAATACTCATTGTCATATTGAGCAATTTCCTTTTTTTCCTAGTTTTCTGAGTGTTTCTTATTATGAAAAGATCTTGGAATACTTTGTGTTGACAACTGAGATGATGGGGCTTTTTTTTTCTTTGTTACGTTTCTATTGTGTATCACATTAATTGATTTCCTTAGATTGAATCACATTTGTATTCCTGGGTTAAATCTCACTTGATAATGGGGTTCAAATCTTCCAATATACTATTGAATTTGGTTTGCCAGCCTTGCTTTGGGGCTTTTTGCATCCACATTCATAAAGGATATTGGTTTGTAATTTTCTTTTCTTGTGATGTCTTTATCTTGCTTTGATATCAAGTTAATGATGACTTCAATATATCTCAATGAAGCTGGAGGGCTGTGGTCTTTGTCTAGTAAGACCAATATCAAGGCTACCTTGTAAACAGCTTCTGACAGGTTATTTTTTTCCATTGAATGGGCAGTGCTTTCTTGTTTATATCTTTTATTATTTTTATTGAAAATGAAACACTTTAATATTGCAATGTGACAATTCTGAAAATTAAATTCTCCTCCTTTTCTGTTTTTATATTTGAAGGCTATAGTCCTCTATTATTTAGTGATTTTTCCAAACTATTTTTGTAGAGATTATTCATTGCTCTTTGTGCTCAATGAAGACTCTTTTCTTTTCACTTGAGTTCAACTAATACTTCGCCAGGTATTTCATTGAACTACAGGAGCTTAACATTTTTTATATTTAGAAACACACCTCCCAGTCTTTGCAAATTAGCTCTGTGTTGAGGCACTCTTTGAGCATTTTCTCAGACTGTTTACTGATCTGCCTTAGACTTACTTCACATTCTGCTTGCACTGAAACAAAAATTAGCCAGAGGTGAAAATGTCAGTTTCTCTGTAGTCTTCTCTGAGCAAGAGTGGTGCTGCACACGTGTGTAGTTTTCTAAATTCCCTAGTATACACAGGCACTACTGAATGCTCTAATTTCCCAGAGAAACTCTCTACCTACGTTTTCCTCCAGGTTGCAGGTGGTCTATTATTTTATTCAGCCATTATCTTTTGCCCCAGGCAATTACAGGTCTTTCTTAGCCTTATGATGTTTTCAAGTAATGTGTGCCACATTTTATCCCTGAATGATTTCAAGGTTGTGTGGAAATGAGACAAAGCATCCTGCATAAGTCCTTCAGGTAAACCCCAGGCATATTA
Source organism: Smutsia gigantea (assembly GCA_032199065.1). Taxonomy (NCBI): domain Eukaryota; kingdom Metazoa; phylum Chordata; class Mammalia; order Pholidota; family Manidae; genus Smutsia; species Smutsia gigantea. The sequence goes on from JAVSCE010022418.1 coordinate 799,802, forward strand.
GAACAGCAAACACAGTATTTATGAGTAAGGTCTGCTCTGTTCACTCCAGATCTGGGAACAGGGTTCCACACTAGGAACAGGGGCTGTCATCCTCAATATAGCCTGAAGCTGGGAGGGGTAGGCAAAGGAAAATAAAGACAGCACAGAACTTTCCTACTTATTTCAAGTTGCATTTTGCTTTATGGAGTGTTCACTTGGTTGCTGTAAACATCTGACGTTTCCCAGAGTACCTACAAAAGTGGTGCTGACAGACTCTGCTTGTTGTTTGATATTTCTATAAAAGAACAGGAGCTTGGAGTTCCACATTATCACTTCACTGAAGTCATTCTCTGTTCTCATTTTTATTTCTAGTCTACAGTCTTTTCAGATGGCCGTGGGGAACCACAGCACCATCACTGAGTTCACCCTCCTGGGCCTGAGTGCAGACCCCCACGTCCAGGCCCTGCTCTTCGTGCTGTTCCTAGTGATCTACCTCCTGACCCTGCTGGGGAACCTCACGATGCTGCTGGTGATCAGGGCGGATTCGCACCTCCACACGCCCATGTACTTCTTCCTGAGTCACCTCTCTTTCCTGGATCTTTGCTACTCCTCAGCCACCGTGCCCAAGCTGCTGGAGAACCTCCTGTCTCAGAAGAAAACCATCTCTGTGGGGGGCTGTCTGGCTCAAGTCTTCTTTGTGTTTGACATTGGAGGCACTGAAGCCTGCCTGCTCTCAGTGATGGCCTATGACCGCTACGTAGCCATCTGCCACCCTCTGCTCTATGGACAGGTCATGAGTAACCAGGTCTGTAAGAGGCTGGTATGCACCACCTGGAGCCTGGGCTTTCTGGATGCATTCATTAACATCCTACCAGCTATTAGCTTGGACTTTTGTAAGGATCAGTCCATCCCCCACTACAGCTGTGAGCTGCCCACTCTCTTCCCTCTGTCGTGCTCTGATGTCTCCACCAGTTTTACCGTTCTACTCTGTTCCAGTCTCCTACATGGGCTGGGAACCTGTTTGCTGACTGTATTCTCCTATGCCTTTATTGTCTCCACCATTCTCAATATCAGCTCCTCCTCAGGTAGAGGCAAGGCCTTCTCCACCTGCTCCTCTCACCTCACTGTAGTTCTCATGTTTTATGGTTCATTTTTCATTCGCTATCTTATGCCAATCTCAGGCTCACCCCTGGAGTTGATCTCCTCTCTGCAGTACAGTGTGGTCACTCCCTTACTGAATCCCCTCATCTACAGTTTGAAGAACAATGAGGTGAAAGCAGCTGTGAGAAGAATCTGTAGAAATTATCTCAAATATTAGCTAACCAAAGACAGAAGATGATGGGTAGGTAGTTTTCTACAGCAGGATCTATTGTTAGTTAACTTTAAAAGCATATCCTGATTTTCCTAATGTTGGAGCTAAGAAGAGTGTCATAGAAATTCACAGAGCTCTTTCGAGATCAGGTAAAGATGGATCAGATTGATCTGGCTTAGAGGCAAATCAAAACATCAAATAACCATATTAATCCAGCCATTTTCCTTGAATCGGTTTTGGATGCTTTGATGGGGTTTCATCCCAACCTTTTTCCTTTTACTATGCTATACAGTGAACAACAACAGGGAATAAAGTCACCAAATGATCACAGAATGGAGCATAAAACAAATCTGCTGAATATTCAATCTAGGGAAGATTCAAGGACTGGATAAATGGATGTACAATATTATCTCGTATTTGGACTTGGACAGACTGACACCTAGGAAAGGTGGGTGAATCCAAAGGGAAATAGGACACCCAGATATAGAGGACCCATCATGGATTCACAAAATACAAGTCTCTAAAATCTGTATGAAATGAAACAAGGAAATATCAAGACTACTTCATAAAATAGACAATTTAGCAGAAATGCATTTTGCTGTCTGAGCACAATGCTAAGAACTAGAGCATAAGACACAGTTTAGGAAGAAAAGGGGCAGTTTTTGGTGAACAAAAAGACTCAGAGAGGAGAAGAGAGTCAGAACTATAGACCAGCTGGGCAATGCTGATTGATGATTAACTTAAGTTTACCATTTGCCTGATCTGGTCAGAAAATAATGACTGCATAGCGCTACAGTGAAGGATGGAAGTTCTCCTGAGAATCCACTCTAAGGCATAAGATTGGGCCTTAGGATGAAAGTGTTTTTGGGAAAGTGGTTCCCAACAATGGAGACATATGGTGGGTTTCCAACTCTCATGTGTAAGAGATTCGATTAGTGACCTTTCCTAACCCCTCCCTCTTCTTCATTCCCCTTTCTCCACACAGCCACCCAGTGCCCTCAGATTGCCTCCTCATAATTCCCTTTTCCAACACCATCCTGAATTTTAAGAATCAGACCAAATCACCTAAGCACAATTCAACAGCAAAAATATACTGAAAAGTCATTTCTCCCTAACAATCACTTTTCATGGCATTTTCATTTAGACTCCTCCGTTATAAAGTTTCCAAATTTCTTATTAATAGAAACAACTCCAGTCAAACAGCATTTGCCTGCTTAAAGATATATTTTCCTATTTAGCGTGTACTTAATTTATCAGATGAGCACAAAGTCAATGCACTTTGCTTCACAGTGAGGTCCAGCCGAAGGGAACAGAGTGTGAGAACACAGTGGGAACCCCAGAGCGTTTTAAGATTCGGCACACATTATTTCTCAGTATACTTCATAATAACAAAGGCTTTCACAATACTTATTAATACACATAATTTTGAAACCAATTTTAAATATAATTTCCAACTGTAAATACATACTAAATGAACATGAAAATACAATTTCTTCAACAATGAAAATTATTATTAACTTTAAGTAAATGTTCTTACAAGTATTTTGGGATTTTCCCTATATGGAAATTTTTAATGCAACTAGTTAACTGGGCACACTCATTTCATTAGCTACATCTGTGAAAGAATTTTGCAACTCTGCTCTGTTCATTTTTCCTTCGCCATTATTTAATATCTCAAATCTTTGCTTCTGTCATACTGCTCAATTGCTGGAAATCAAAAACATATAAGGAACTTATACAACTCAATATCAGAAATAAAAATAACCGAATTTAAAAATGGGCAAAGAATCTGATTAGACATTTCCCAAAGAAGACATGCAAATGACTAAAAGGTTAATAAAAGGTGCTGGACATCACTGATTGTCAGGAAAATGCAATCAGACCTCAACCTTGCACCTGTTAGAATGGCTATCATCAAGAAGACAGAAGATAGTAAGTTTTTGCAAGGAATGTAGGGTTAGGGAGGACTTGTACTCTATTGGTGGGAATATAATTTGGTTTAGGCACTCTGATAATGAAGGCTTCTCAAAGAATTAAAAATAGGACTACCATATGATACAGCAATTCCACTTGTGAATATATATGCAAAGGCAATGAAATCAGTCTCAAAGATACATCTGTGCTCCTATGTTCAGTAGAGATGTTGTTTAAGGATACAAACTTGCAACCAATGGATAAATAATTCCTGGAGATCAAAATACAATGGAATGATTATAGACAATCAGTAAGTTTGCTGAGACTATATCTTGATATTTCCCACTACAAAAATGAAATGATGATTATGTGCCACAATAGGGATGTTAGCTAATGCTACAATGGCAGTCATACTGCAATACATAAATGTATCAATTCAACATGTTTACACCTTAACTTACACAGAGACATGCCAATTTATATATCAATTTTAAATTTGTAAATAAAAACAAAAAGGTTTTAAGTCAAAAATTTCACATGAGCTGAGTAGATTCTCACTGTGGTCCAATATCTCAGCCCCAGAAATAAGAATACTTCCCATGAGAATGTGAAGCTGGAACCTGTGATTGTGCTGTAAGCTGCTCTTTGCCACACTTGTATAGCATGAGGTTTCACAGGGGCAGCCAGTGCAAATTGGATAGTTTCACTAGTCACTGTTCCTAATTTTTAAATATATTTAATCATCAAAATGTTCACCCCAGTTATGATTAAAGGTACAGTTTCTTGTGCTATGGGGAATTAAACTTTCAGGTGAATTAAGTCTCACTATACACCTTCCTTCATAATTTCCCAAAAGGTATCTCCCCAGTGACTAGTCAACAGGAAAACCCTTCCCAGCTTGTCTATTATCAAAGCCTGGGGTTACAGTTAAAGCTTCAACCCTACAGTTCTATAGCCTATATCATGAGAATACCCTAAGACTTCTATAAGCTTCACTCTTCTAGTTAATGAGTTTACAGTTTGCCTTCAGACTATGGCCTTATGGAATACAGCTTTTTGGACCTGCTAAGTTAAACCAGCTCCATCAACCTATCTGGGCCCCTTAAGCTAGAATATATCTGAAGATCACTCACTTCATTGATATCGTTTGCCCATATATAGAATCACAGAGGCAGCTAAATGAAGGGTAGCCTCTGTGTTGGGTTGGGGATGACCTGAGAGAAGTCTCTCTTGTGCTCCTTTCAGAATCTGAACATTTCCCACTGGATTTACTATGTGACAGTGACAGGCCCAAGGCACAATTCAGATGATAAGCGCCGTTAGGATCCTCCTTCTGAGATAGTAAAATTTGTCCTTCCTCACTGAGACTTGTAAACAGGAAAACTTCACATGGATGCTTCCTAAAATTAAGCTACAGAAATATTTGTTCTACTGTGCATTGTGCTCACCTGACCAAAGATGACTTCTTATTTCATGGGAAGACTTGAGCCAAAAGATGACTTTTGTGCCAGAAAATCTCAAACCTCCATGATTTTTCTAAAGGTTCCCCTCTCTCCTTGGAGGCTCTTGTCCTCAGTTGTTCTAAGCACCTACTAAGTAAATTCTCTCTATGCTCTTCAGTGTTGTGTGTGCACTGGCTCTGGAAACTGTATGGATATGGGACACTGACATCAAAAGCGAAGAGGTTCCCAGTCTGGGGAGGAGTAGGGAACACACTTCCAATAGATAGACTTATGTGGCTTGAGGTCCTCCTCCTTCCCTAAATACATAAATGAATCTTAAATATGTGTACTAAAAATACTTCACTACTCTCTCATTAACCACCTCATCGACTCTGGTCTTCACCAATGTTAGTCATTAAAGGGGAAGAGAAAAAATAGGAATCAGAGAAGATTCAAAGTGAAATATTGAGGTATGTGACATTTGCCTTCCATGCACACAGACCAGAAGCCTTGTCCTTTTTCTATTTTCAGGTGGCCTCGGGACATCAAAGGTCTTTATGCTCTTCTGAGTTTCTTCCCTTACCAATAATACTTACCCAGATTATGTCTGCCTTTCAGCACTAGATCTATCTCTCATCATGCATTCATTAATCTATCCAGTGATGTATGTAATTAACTAAATTTTCTGTGTGATTGCACTTAGATAAATGTTGAAAATTTTTTTGTTGGACTATCTTCTTGGAAGTGATGTAAGACCATTGTATCTAAACAAGTTAATAATTTATAATGGCATTGATAGTCATTGCATTTCAGAATTTAAGTTATTTAATGTGATTTTAGGTAAAACAAATTTACATTACAAAGCAGGGTAAATGAGCCAAAAGTCAAGGATAGAAGGGAATAATTATTTGTGATTATTTTTTAAATAATCCAGAAAGTGCCATTTTGCTCCCCCCTCTTTAAGGTGATATCTGACATGAATATACACAAGAAAACAAGAGGTGACCCATCTGAGAAGAGCTCAAGCACTGCTACCAAGGCAAATTGGGAAATAAGATGTTTTGTTGAGACAACCACCCTGGGCTCTATTTTCTTCTTACCTTCTGCTCTTCTCTGTACAAGCACCCCAACTTCTCTCTCTTCACCTCTTTCTGAATTTCAAAATAGGCATTCAACTCCAATTGACTACAAGCCCATGTGTCCCCTCTCTCAGGGTAAGTGAAGAGAATTTGAAACCAGTGCTCACTTTTCACTGCAAGGATGAAGTGAAGCCCCATTTTCAGTTGGACACAGTCAGAGGATCTATGCTGGGAGCCAGGGGGAGTAAACCTGGAAGTCTCATAACGTGGGCTTTCACCTTTCTTGCAGACTGTTGCATGGACTTGGCATAGAACAGAGGTTTTTGATGTTGGATCTCTAACCCACAGTTTCCCCAAAACCTTCGGATGTGCTGTATTTTTCTAAGGCTGAATATGTGATACAAAAATGGGATGTAGCCAAGTCAACAGTGACAGTACATGTGGAAAAACTAGAGAGTAAATACAGAGCACATGTCAAACCAAAACCAAACAGAAAATTATAAATTTTGAGAAAGTTTCCACTTATAGTGAATGGACTGATCTGTTTACTACTGAAGAATACAAAGAAATTGTTTATTTAAACAAAAATTTATGAATTCAAACACAGGAAAATTGACTTTTCCATCTGTCATTCATCTTTGAGGCAGAATCAGAGTTAATTTGGGCCAGCACACTGGGCTGTGAAGTACTCACCAGGTAGAGAGGTAATTAGAATAAGGAATCTGATTAAGGGTGGGGGTATGGGAACTTGTCTAAATAGGAAAGGAAAGTTAGGCAAAACAGGGCATTGGCTGGACCAACAGGAATGGAATCTGTTATGGCAAATTATTGGGGCAAGAACAACATGAAACTGGTGAATTTCCCAGGGAAAACTGGGGAATTCAGAGGCAATTCAAAGTTCTAGTTGACAGATCAGGATGACTGTAAGCAGTTACCATACCAAGAAGGAGGACTCATGAAGGAATAGAGTCTGAAATTTCAAGGTGGGTACAAAAAACATTTACCCAGTATGAGATTTCAGCCTGAGAAAGTACAGCTGGAAAATCAGGACAAATAAGTGTTTTCACAAAACGGTTCAACAAAGGCTAAGTGAGGTACTTACATAGTCTGTTTACTTAAGTAGAGGATCTTGCACAAAGTAGGTCTATGATACTTTGAATAATTAGATAAGAGAGGAGTGAAGAAGTAATGGATAAATGAATGAGTAAATGGAAACATAGTTGGTTATGACTGAAGGGCAAAGAGGTTGGGTAATGGAGGCGATAAATGAAATATTAGGTGACTAAATAGAGAAATGAAATGATAGGTAACTTACCCAGTGGATAGATGAGTAAGTGTCATGGTTTTAAGCAACCCTCCAAATGTGGACAGAAATGAGCTGGTGGGTGTGAGCTGATTCTTGAGGGGAAGGAATCATTAGCTGCCAGTTATTACAACAGAAGATAAGTCTGCTGCCTTCACCACCACTAAAAAATGAGCCCCTCAGCCCCTCACAGCCTTCATTTCTCCCCACCTCCCAGTCGTCCTCAAGTTTTGTTTATTTCTGAAACTAAAATTCACCAGGGAATATTCCGCTAATAAAGCACGTACAGTATGTCACATTTGCTTCATTCTTTCATTCTTTGTACATTCAGCAGTATTAAGGACCCATCATTACCTCCCATTACACTGTATGTTCAAGATTTAAGATAATATACATGATTAAATACCAAGTCTGTTTTCCATAAGCAAGTAACGTGTTTGGTCAAAAAGAAATACTACTAACACATCCTGCTTAAACTGCATTTCTCTAATTTCAAAATATCAGGCCTTTCCTCCATTATGCCATATTGAATGTCTATTTTCCTTTTTTACCCTCCTTAATGATTCAAGGGAATTTCCAGCTTTCCTTTTCCCCTTTTATTGTAGAAAATGTTTACCAAATATTCAATCCTTAATATATGATTCACCAAAGTTATACATTTTGAAGATTCTTGTCTTATTTTTATTATTTCTGTTTTCCATAATTTTTATACTGCAAGGATTCATAAACCAAGTTATTCCCTACCCAGATATTGTTCCCATTTCTCATCATAAGAATGGAAATAGGAAATTGATATTGTAAAATATTGTTGGTGTCTTTAATATTGACCTATGGTATTCACCATGGGATATTTCTAAAAACATTTAAGAAAGAGTTCTTCCCTCCTCTCCTTCCTCTGTCCTTTCTTCTTTCAATTGTTTTCAGCTTTTAGGTCCCCATAGCACAGAATCTACTGAATCATAATCCTTTCTACATATGTGTAATCACTGGTCAATAATGTACATCTTTTACTTTATTTTGGTTTTTACTTTTTCTTGCATATCTCTTTGCTTTTTAATGGCATTGTAAATTCACTATGGTTCCACAACTAAAATATTGCTTGCTAACAGCCTGAATTTCTCAACAGGCTTCTCCCCATCCCAAACAATATCATAGAAAAATTTTCACATGTCTATTTTATCCCCACAAAATAAACACTCATTTTATTATATTCATGTCATTTTGGTTTAACTATTTTAACTATACATGTGTTAAACATTTCCTCCTACAATATAAATTATTTTCTTTCTTCCTCAAGTACACTCTGTTCTAAGAAGATACCAGATGACTCCAAAATGGAACACACAAGAGAGAACAGAATTCCTCACAGAGGCCTTTCATATTCCCCTACACATCTCAGTGCATTATGTACAGTCTACTGACACTACAAGAAAACTTTCTTCAAAAGTACAGGATTCACACAAAGGTCAGGCCTCTGCCACCTGAAGCATCCTCAAAAACTATGCTCGTATTCTTACCTCAAAGAACCTCAAAGGTTAACCTGTGTTCCAGCACCTGTTCATAGCCCCCACTCAATAGGACACTCCATTGTCTCCTATATTGGGCGATACACCTTGATAACTCAGAGTCAACCTAAAGGAGAAAAGCTCCCACATATAACTGTACCACCAATGTCAGTGTGGGAAATGAGTAAAGAAGATAAGAATGTAAAGAGGTAAAAATCATTAGAAAGATGTGGTTGTTCTCTTACCTTTGCTATCAATGAGGAAAATAGATGATAGGGTTTTTAATTCATAACTCTTCTTATATGTATATTTTATCATTGATTTGTTCTTAAATATAAATGGAGAAATTTATATTTTCTGAGCTGTTACTATGAGCCAAACACAATACGTGGATTTTGTACACTTTATGTACATAACAATTACTCCTCTGCAATTTTCATAAAGAATTCCACTTTTCCCTAATTTGCAATTCTTTGAAATGTTTGAACATTATGAAATAGTTTGAAAGTGTGCTACGGTTTTTTATTTTGTACCCAAGAAGGTAAAAATTAAAATATTCCTCTCCTTCAATATTTATAGAAATATTTGAAGACTATATTACAGACACACATCTTAGATACACATGCATTTCCTTGCTCTGTCAGCTGAGAGGACCTTAAAGTAACAAAACCCCATGAGCCAGGAGCACATTCAGCTCCCAGAGCTTGGTTTCTAATACCGTCTTCCAATAAAGTCCATTTCAACATGGAGAATTAGTTGATTGTACAGCTGAGGCAGAGAAAATAAAATGTGAGCTTACAACACAAAAAATTGCATAATTTAGAAGAAATGGATATATTACTAGAAATATACCACCCACCAGACTGAATCATGAAGAAATACAAAATCTGAAAAGACTAATAACAAATAAGGAGGTTGAAACAGTAATCAAACCTCCCAACAAAACAAACTTCATGACATGATGTCTTTACTGGTGAATTCTATCAAATATTTAAAGAGTAATTAACACCAATACTTCTCACACTCTTCCACAAATATTGACAAGGAAGGAATTTTTTACAAGGCCATCAATACCCTGTTACCAAAACCAGACATAGATACTAGAGTGTAAGGACACTACAAGCCAATTTTCCTGATGAACGTCATACAAAATCCTCAACCAAACACTATCAACTGAATTCAAAAGTACATGAAAAGTATCATAAACCATGATCAACTGGAATTTATTCCAGGGTGCAAGGATGGCTCAACATATGAAGATCCAGAAACGTGACATATACCCTATTAACAAAGAAGATAGAAATTTTTTGTTCATCTCAATTGATGTAGGAAAGACTTTGACAATGTTCAACATCCTCATGATAAAAATTCTCAAAAATAAAGTACAGAAGGAATGTACCCCAACATCATAAAGTCCATATATGATAATCCCTCAGTTACCATCACATTCAAGACTTGTACACTGAAAGCTACATGACCCCCAAAGAAATTGAGGAAGACACATATAAATGTTCAGATATCCCATGTTCATGGGTCAGAAATTTTAATATTGTACAAATACCCATACTGCCCCAAACCATCAAGAGTCAATACAATCCAAATCAAAATTCCAAAGACACTTTTCACAGAAATAGATATTTTAAATCCTAAAATTTGTATGTAACCAAAGAGATTCCAAACAGTCAAATAAATCTTGAGAAAGAAAAACAAAACTGGAGGCATCACATTTCATTTCCTAATTTCAAACTATATACAAAACTACAATAAGAAGAACAGTACGGCAAGGGCATAAAAACAAACACATACACCAACAGAATCAAGAGCCCAGAAATAAACCCATGCATATGTGGTCAACTAATTTTTCTAAAGGGCACGAAGAACACATGATAGGGAAAGGATAATGATAAATGGTGTTGGGAAAACTGGAAAGCCACATGCAAAAGAATGAAACTGGGTCCTATCTCACACCACTCACAAAATTTAACTTGAAATGGACTAAGGACTGAAACATAAGACCCCAAACCATAAAACACCTAGAATAAAACACAGATGGAAATCTCTTTGATTTTTTTGGCAATGATTTTTTGGATTTAACACCTAAAGCACAAATAAATAAAAGCTTAAAAGAACAACTGGGACTATCAAACTAGAAGTCCTCTGTACATCAAAGGAAACATAGGTAAAAAGAAAATAGTAACCTACAGAGTTGCAGAAACTATTTGCTAGCCATATATCTAATATGGAGTTAATATCCATCATATTTAAGGAACTTATGCAACTCGAAAACAAACAAAAACTAATTTGAGAAATGCACAAAATACATAAACATATATTTTTTAAGGAAGAAACCCAAATGGCCAACAGGTACATGAAAGGATGCTCACATCACTAATCATCAGTGAAATGCTTATCGAAAAAACAATGAGATATCATCTCACACCTGTTCATATGGCTATTATCAAAAAGACAACACATAACAAATGTTGGCTGAAATGTAGAGAAAATGGAGCCCTTTTACAATGTTGGTCGGAAAGTACTGGTACACCAGTTATGGAAAATAGCATGGAGGTTCCTCAGTAAAACACAAGTAGAATTACAGCATTATTCACAATCGCAAAAATGGAAACAACCTAAGTGTTCGTCAATGGATGAATGAATAAAGAACGTGTGCTATATATTGGCAGGGGAATATATGCCATGATACAGAAGGAAATGCTGCCATTTGCAACAAGATGAATGAAACTAGAGCACATTATGGTAAGTGAAATTAATTAGACAGAGAAAGGCATATACCTTATGATTTCACTAATCTGTGGAATCAAAAAACAAAAGGCAAACTCAAAAACAGAGAGTGTTGGTTACCAGGAGTTGGGGATGTGAGGGAGATGGGGAGATGCTGTCAAAGGGTGCAAGCCTTCAGTTACAAGATGAATAAGCTCTGGGGAGGGCTAATATACAGCATGTTGAGTATAGTCAGTAATATAGTTGTGCACTGGATATATGCTGAGAGCAGACTTTAGCGTTTTCACCACTGAAGAAAGGTTAACTATGTGAGGTGTTCAATGGGTTAACCAGATCGTGGTAATGATTTCAGGAATTATATGTATGTCAAGTCATCACATTGTGCATTTCAAATATATAACATCTAATTTTCTATTATAACTCAATAAAACTGAAAAGGAAGGAAGGGAGGAAGGAAGGAAGGAAGGAAGGAAGGAAGGGAGGAAAGGAGGAAGGGAGGGAGGGAGGAAAAGTAAAGAAAAGAAAAACACCAGACACCAAGGAGTTCCATGTACAGTTTCTAGTAATATTTCAAAGCCAGGTTCTGAAGCCAACATCTGAGATAATTTCCTGTGATTCTTATAAAGTACAACTTCCCTAATTAACTTGTGTAAGTTTGGCCTCAGGCTTTAACTCCGGGGAATAAAGGGCATTGGTCCATCTTTCCCTTGAGCTCTCAGGATCACCCAGCCAATAAACTAACTGCATAAACTACATCTCCTTCTCTGAGAGGTTGGAGCTGAGATTCATTGTCCTGCTTGTTCACTTGAGCACAATATTTGCAGTCACAGAGGAGACTTAATGACAAGATACCGTGTAGCCAGGCCTGAGCCCATCTGAGTGAAAACTCTCGCCAAGTTTCACCTGTTGAGGACTTAAGAATCTTTCTGCTGTGGCCAGTGGAAACATGATGACTAAGACTTCAGGACAGCCCAGATCTAGGATATCCTGTCTTCGTGCCTTCCTGTGACTCCCAACTGGAAAAATACTAGGTACTGATTTTCAGTTATCTCGTTGAACATTGGTTCTTACAACCCCAGATAAGTCCTTCTAAGGCCAGTGCTACAAAATGTCTTCTGTACCAGAAAAATACAGCATATTAGTAATATTTTCTGTGATTATTTGAAAGTGTTTCCCAAATCCTTTCCAGTCACTTTACAGCTTTATTAACATCTCTTTGTCAGATATTCCCTCTGGATCTCTGAGACACCTCTTTTCACTTTCTTAACATGCTTTCCACATAAGAGAGAAAGCATTTGCTTCTCCTTGAACTGTGTCTGTTTCTCATTATGCTCCAGGAAGATTTATCCTCAAGTTCTCTGATAAGAAGTTCAGTGTTTTCTCAGTGAATAATCCCAATCACTGGGAAAGGGGACTCTTTGAAATTTGGTAGAAAATATTGGCGCACTGGTGTACACCCTCTTTTTCCAGGTCCTCAGTCCTATATGTACAGACGTTCTTTTTTCTGCTCTTATCACATTCCCAATCTGATCCCTACTGAAATAAACGATCTAAAAAACAGTGGGAGACCTATTCATAACAAAGCATTCTGTTCACCAGGTCCCTCCTGTAAGTACCAAACTTTCAAACTTGATCTCCTAAACTGACTTATCTCCTGACCTGCCAGGTTCAGCCAGCCAATCACTGACTGCCCAATCTGTACCTGCTCTTATGAAGTGTTATATCTCAGAATCACTCACTTACAGATTCTCCTAGCATAGTATTTAGAATCAGACAGGAAATTAAAAAGAGGGATAGCAAAGCAGCTGGGCTTAAGGCTACCAGAGAGAAGCTCCCCCTGCCTCCTGTGGAGCGTTGGAGAGTCGTGGTGGCTAGTGGGAGAGAAAATCAGCACCAAGCAGGAGCTCATAGCATGAGCCTCCTGAAGCTTCTTGGATAATCATTTGCAATGCTTTCATGGGGACTTAGCAAGATAAACCAATAATCTGAATTTCCTTTAATTGGGTTATCAAATAATTGGTCCCCATGAACACAGACACCTCTCAGTCTCAGATCAGAGCAGCAGGAAGTCTTCTGAGACACAAAACGTCCAGAGCTTGGTAATGTCCAGATTCGTTGACGTTTCCCTCTCTCCCTTTTGACAATCTCTTTCCCTCTCCTCATATGACCTCTTTCTGGGTCTCTGAGATCACCTGGGTCTTCCCATAGACATTCTGTGTTCTGGAGACTGGGCCCAAGATCTAGGTGGACATTCACACGCTCCGTGCAGTAGGTCTGTGTGCTCACCTCTCTAAGCAGCTACCTGGGAAATCCTTTCTGGCCTCAATGACATGTTGGGCAGTGGGCATGGAGACCTCATGCATTCTGGGTTCAAACTCTGCATTAGTCCTAGAAATACAATGAAAGCAGGGTACCTTGGCTAGCCTAACAGCCAGGGGAGGGATGGTGAGAAGACATGAGAATAGATGTAGTTTTCTACCTGTCTAGGGTCCATTCACATGTCTATAGAAAGTTTCCTTCTCTGCTATTACCAGTCTCTCCATCTTAAAAACTCACCAAACTGATGTAGGTGCTGCAGCACACGGGAGACAGGAGGAAGCCAAGAAAAATTTAAGAAAAAAATTAAATGTACTGCTGCTATTATTCCATATTTGCCTACTTTTTCCCCTTCCTCTAGTTCTGGAGCCTCCCAGACACACATGGGATGAATCCTATATCTGACTACCCACTTATCCCCTCTTGGGTGATGTAGCGCCCTCTCCCATGATCAGTGAATAGAGGAAACACCGAACCTCTCTGGTCCCCTCTCATTAACCCATCAATCTCAGAGTTATGGGAACTTGTGAAATTAACTAACAGTTTTACTTGAAATACACAGGAGCCCAGCAAAGTGTTAAGAATCTTCTGTTCTAGGTCTCACTCTCAAGGCATATTTCCCATCCACCTGTCCCCTTGGAAAGGATGGGGGCAGCACATGCCAATCCACTGATCTCAAATTCATCTCCAGCACTTGGAGCCTTTGTGACCTTGGGCAGGTTACCTAACAGACTCTCCTCAGTTCCTCATCCATGTTTTTTAAAAAGTAAAAAGATAAAGGAAAACAATGACCACTATCTCATAAGATTTACATGAGAAATAAGTAAGGTAATATGAGTAAAGTGCTTCCATGGTGTCCAGCATCTTCTTCATATCATCAGCACCATCACCACCATTACTCATTAGATGGAGAGGTGTTAATACTGAGCTGAGCTTGAAGTGCTAACTTGTATTTAAACATATGCTCATTCTAGTGGACCAAATAGTAGAACAAAATGACTATTAAAATAAACCTCCTAAATTCAACATCCTTCTAGTCTCTAGAGTGTTTCTGGACAGATATGTTTTCATATTGCAAGTTCTACAAATTAGTAAACCCAGCTTCCCATCAGGAGTGGCACTCTAACTTCTATGTTGGTCTCACTTTCCTCTCTGTAAAGATGAAGTACATCCCTTCTGCTACATTGGATCTGGGCTCAGTTACCCAAACTTCAGCGTGAATTGAAAACACTGTGATCTCTCTCTGGAGGGGTAAGTGAGCACAAGGGTAAAAGTGGATGAATTAAAACAAATATCTGCTAATTCACACAGAAATGTTCATATTCTTATATAAGTGGCTTCAATTTCCTTTATTGCTTCATTTTGTTTTTGCTGGTATAAGTGCAAGAGAAGATGTTTTCTTCCAACAGGATTTGACAAATAAGGAGATGAAGGGGCTTTTTATTCTTATTTTGTCCAGCATGCTGATCCCCTCATGGTGAACTTGAGGTGGTTTGAACCATCTATGCTGCATTATTAGCCTTGTAGGAAGACCTGTGATGTAAATGAAATCTAAAAAGCTCCTACAGTCTAGATAACTGTTGAATATACAATATTAACAGTGGATAAATGACCAGAAAGAACAAGGACTGGGAAAGTGGCTGCTGTATGGGATTTAACTTGTTGTGAGTGTGTCAGGCAAAACCAAGGTCACACTCTGTGGTTTCAGGGCAAAGCCTGAGAATACAGGGCAGGTGTAGAGCTGTAAAGGGAAGGGTCAGAAGACTGTGTGGTGTTACCATCCAGGCAAGCATGTTCATGAGTATGTGAGCCTATGTATGTAGACACAGATCAGGCTTGACACGGTGCACACGGATAAAGGATAAAAGAATTAATCCCTGAATAAAGGACAAGAGTAACACAAAATCTAAGGTGAATAAATTATTATTCATATACCAGTTGAACAGCAGTATATTCTAGGTTGTGTGGTTGTGTTCTCCTCAATGCCTAGTATAGTCTGGCATATAGCAGGCAATATGTGAATATTTGGTGTCTGAGTATGTGGGTTTATGAAGAAATAGTAGAAGAATAGATAAAGGGAAAGAGGGATTGTGAATGTAATCTTTGAATTACAAATGAATGGATGGATAGAAAATGGATAAAAGGATAAATGGAGGATGGATGGAGGGGTTGATGGTTGGGTGAAAGGTTATATATTGCATGTCATTTTCCTGTTACTGTCATAAAATATGCATAATATAAAACTTACCATTTTAACCACTTTTAAGTGTCATGGGTTAACAACATTTCTAGTATGGTCAAAATTTGGGTATGGAATACCTCCTCAGATACAGTGATCATGTAGATCCTGGTAGATACATAATTTAAGTTCCAGACTCTTTCCAGTGCAACAATCCGACTCCCGTTTCACACACACACACACACACACACACACACACACACACACACACACACACGTACACTTCTTTCCTTTTCCCTGGCACTTCCCCTTAGTGCTAAATATTATCAAGCTTATGGCATTTGAGCTGTTCTACAAAATGGGTAGCTACACAGTCTACATTATTCACACCATTAGTTTTTTTCTTCATCAAACATGTTGAATAAATACTCAATGGCATTTCCCTTCACTGTGTCAAGTGTTCTGAATACAAAATATTAAACAGAGCAATCATTGTTCTAAAGATATTATGATGTCATTGGAAGAGAAAAGAAATCAATACATGACATACACAGTAACACTAACTATGAGATCTACAGAGTGATTCATGTGATGGCATAGAGGGAAGAGTCACTTAATGTGAGCTGATGATTTACATCATACTGTGGAGAGAAACAGGAATTCCTAAGAAATTCTTAAGAAGGAATGGATAGGATAGAAAGAAAAGTTGCCTTTTAAAATTAGAGATCAGAGTTATAATCATGCTATTGATCATTTGGGAAAATACCCAAATACTGTTTCCTTATTTTAAGACAGTACACAATGATTTGCCCAAATTTTTCTGAGAATTAAAAATCAAAGCCTAGAATTTTGGATTGCCTAGAATATATCAGGTTCTCACTAAACAATATTTGCTGCATTATTACATAATATGGTAAGTTTGTAGAAGAAGAGTATCAAGGAAGATCTAAAAAAGAGTTTAAATTAAAATGAGTTAAAACAGGAATAGGATTTGGATTGAAAGGTACAACATTCCAGGCTCGGTGGATGTTTTGCAAAGGCAGGAAGAAAGAATGTCCATGGGGTGCTCAGAGGGAAGTACACTAGTCTGCCCTTAGCAGTGAGTCTTTTTAAAGATACGTGAGGATAATCTTAAAGATCCATAAATGCCAGATGATAGAGAACATTTACTGCTAAGCCTTCATTGGAAGACACTGCATGGCAGAAGGACCTCTTGCCTTGGGCCCCTACATAATGAACTCAAATACTGACTTATCAATTTAGACAAATTATATAATATCTGATACTCAATATTCTCTTCTTTAAAAAAGAATCAGCAAGTTCCTCCCTTATTTCTTCTACCACATCCTTACATGTAAAGACAAAGAAATAAACACATACATACACACTCACATATTGGTGCATGAACACATGATTCTTCCTACACCTTTTAATCTTGTCCAAAGATAAAATAGGCAATATATGTGAAATTTCCCTGTGAAAAAGCTAAAGGAAGGCAAAAGTAATACCATTAAGCAGTTATGCTCCTTGGGTGGGTCTCTGAGGGACAGAAGACAAATTTGGAACACTCACTGTATATACAATATACACACCACAATACACAAAGCATATGAAAAATTGTGGAGCACAGTTTCAGCTAAGAAAAAGAAACTAAATTAGGTCATGGTCCAATTTGGAAATATTTGTTAATTTCTCCTGCAATCTCTGAGATAGAATATACACCAGTGAGTGATACCGTAGTGAAGCTGACCCAGGATAAGGACTGAGGTAGATCATTACCACAGGAAGAAAGGATTCTAAAGAATGACTGAAGGCACAAATAAAAGCTAAGCTATTTGGTTTCATTACCTAGTTCCTGCATTGTGGTAATTGAGTTGGTTCAGAGTTCTCAGCTTTGTTCCTATTTTTAGTAAGTATTTTATTGAGGCAAAATTCATATAAGAGTAACCATTTTAAAGTGAAAAAAAGGAAAGCCTTTAGTACTAATGTTTTCAATAACCATTTCTGTCAGTTTCAAAACATTACCGTCACTGCAAAGTAACACCTGAGACCACTAAGCAGTTTCACCCCCACTACCCCTCCTTTTAGCCCCTGACAACCAACAATCTCCGTCTGTCTGATATTTCATATAAATGGAATCATGTGACATGTAACCTGTGTGTCTGTCTTTTTTCACTTCGCATAATATTTTGGAGTTTTATCTACATTGAACCATGTATCAATACTTATGACTGAAAAATATTCCATTGTGTGTACATACCACCATTTGTTGCCCATTTATCTGCTGATAGACATCTGGGCTGTTTCCACCTTGTAGTTGTTATGAATAATGCTGCTGTGAGCATGTGTGTATATGTACTTGTTTGAGTACCTGTTTTCAATGCTCTTGCTATGCAACCAGGAGGTGTAGAGTGCAGGGCTGTGGTAATGCTGTTCGACTTTTTGAAGATCATCCAACTGTGCTCCACAATGGCTGTATCATTTTGCATGCCTGCCAGCCATGTACAAGGATTCCAGTTTCTCCATGTCCACGTCAAAACTTGTTACTTTCTGGGCTTTCATTAATTATTCTTATAGCTATCTGAGTGAGTGTAAAGTAGTTCCTCGTTATTATGGTTTTTGATTCACATTTCCCAAATGATGCTGGATGTTGAGTATCTTTTCATGTTCCTGTTAGCAGTGTTCTTGTATATCTTCTTTGGAAAAATGTCTATACCTTTTGACCATTTTCAAATTGGATAGTTTGTATTTGGTTGTTGAACTGTGAAAGTTATTTCTGAAAAGCAGATGCTTATCAGCCATATGATTTGCTAGCATTCTGTAGGTTGTCTCTTCATTTTGCTGATAGTGTTCTTTGATGCAGAAAAGTTTTTAATTTTGATAAAATCAACATTATCTATTTTTCTTTTGTCATTCATTGTTTTGTGACATCAAAGAAACCATTGCCAAATCCAGCATCCTGAAAGGTAACCTTATATTTTCTTCTAAGAGTTTTATGCTTTCAGCATTTATATTTCATTGATCTGTTTTCCTTTAATTATTAATAGAGTGTGAGATAGGGGTCCAAATTCTTTCTTTTGCATCTGGATATCCATTTGTCTCAACACCATTTTTTGTAGAGATATTTTCTTTATTGAACAGTCTTGGTACTAGTGAATTAGCCATAGTTGTATAAGTTTATTTCTGGTCTCTCAACTCTATTCCATTGGTCTATATATCTATTCTTATGTCAGTACCACACTGCTTTTTATTAATATAGCTTTTTAGTAAGTTTTGACATCTGGAAGTGTGAGCCCTCCATCTGAGTTATTCTTCTTCAAGGTAGTTTGGCTATTCAGGATCCCTTGCAACTCTATATGAATCTGAGGGTTAGATTTTCCATTTATGCAGAAAAGACCATTGGACTTTTGATAGGAATTGCTTTGAATTTGGAGATTGATTGAGTACTATGGACATCTTATCTATATTGAATCAATGAATATGGAGTGTCCTTCCATTTATTTAGATTTTCATTTCTTTTAACAATATTTTGTAATTTTCAGTGTTCAAATCTTTCATTTCCTTAAGTTTATTTCTAAATATTTTATTTTTTGATGTTTATGTAAAAAAGTGTATTTTCAATTTCCTTTTCAGATTGTTCATTGTTTATTTATAAAAACACGACTGAATTTTATGTTTGTTCTTTGCTGAACTTTGCTGTAACTTTGCTGAATTTTTTTTACCTGCTCTAGTAAATTGGAGTGCATTTTTTTCTATATGTAAAATCACGACATTCATAAATAGACTATCTAAATGCCTTCATTTCTTTTTCTTGTCTAATTTCTCTAACTAGAGCTTACAATACAATGTTGAAATGAAAGTAGGCATCATTGTCTTGTTCCTAATCTCATGGATAAAGCTTTCAATCTTTCACCATTGAGTATTATGCTAGCTGCATTTTTTCATAAATGCTCTTTGTAGTACTGAGCAATTTCCCTTTGTTACTAGTTTTCTGCGTGTTTCTTAACATAAAAAGATGTTGGAAGTTGTCAAATGATTTGTCTCGACAACTGAGATGATGGGGCTTTTTTTTCTTTTTTGTATTTATATTGTGTATTACATTGATTGATATTCTTAGATTGAATCACACTTGTACTCCTGAGTTAAATCCCACTTCTTTATGGTGTACAAACCTTCCAATATGCCTTTGGATTTAGTTCGCTAATATACGGTCAGGGCTTTTTGCATCCATATTCATGAAGGATATTGGTCTGTAATTTCCTTTTCTTGTGATGTCTTTATCTTGCTTTGATGTCATGGTAATGGTGACTTCAATATATATCTCAGTAGGGCTGGAGTGGGGGTGGTCTTTGTTTAGTAAGACCAATGTCTACACTTCTTTGAGGATATTTTCTCTCAACTCATTTTTCTGCTTTGGACAAGGTTACCTTCTTGCCTCTTTATATCTCTTGTGATTTTTTTGTTGAAAACTACACTTTTAAATATTGGAATGAGATGACTCTGGAAACAAAATTCTCCTCCTTTTCTGTTTTTTATATTTGAAGGCTGTAGTCCTCTATTATATAGTGTTTTCTCCAAACTATTTTTGCAGAGATTATTCATTGCTCTGTGTTCTCACTGAAGTCTCTTCTCCTTTAGCTTGAGTTCAACTAGTGTTTTGCAAGACATTTCCTTGAATGACAGAAGCTAAATTAAAAAATTTTAAACATGCCTCCCAGTCTTTGCAAATAGGCTCTGTGCTGAGGCAGTCTTCCAACATTTTCCCAGGCTGTTTACAATTCTGCCTTCAACTTCACTTCCTGGTTGCACTGAAACAAAAAATCAGCCAAAGGTGAAAATGTAAGGTTTTCTATAGTCTTCTAGTAGCAAGTGTGCTACTGGGCAAGTATGTAGATTTCTAAATTCCCTAGTGTACACAGGCACTGTTGAATACTCTAGTTTCCCAGAAAACTCTCTCCCTAGCTTCTCCTTTTAGGATATTGAAGGTCTGTTATATGTTTCAGCCATAATATTTTGCCCAGGCAGCTAGAGGTTTTTGTTAGCCTTCTGCTGTTTTCAAGCAATGTGCGCTGCTTTTGATCCCTGAATGATTTCCAGGTTATATGAAAATGAGACAGAGCATCTTCCATAAGTCCTTCAGATAGTCCCTAGACAAATTAGAACAGCAAACAGTAATTTGTGAATAGGGTCTGCTCTGCTCTCTCCAGATTTGGGACCAGGGTTTCACACTAGGATTGTGGGCTGCCACCTTCAAGGTGGCCACTGAGGCTGGGAGCGGGTAGGAAAGGGAAAATAAAAATTATACAAAGCTTTCCTACTAGTGTTAAGTTGCTTTTTTCTTTATGGAGTGTTCACTTCATTGTTGTAAAACTTTACTACTTCCAGAAAACCTAAAAAGTTGGTGTTGACAGTCTCTCCTTGTTTTTTAATGTTTCTGTAAAGGAATAGGATCTTGGAGCTCCACACTCCATCACTTTGCTGAAGCTATTCCCTGTTCCTCTTTTTATTTCCAGTCTACAGTCTCTCCAGATGGCCGTGGGGAACCACAGCACCATCACTGAGTTCACCCTCCTGGGCCTGAGTGCAGACCCCCATGTCCAGGCCCTGCTCTTCATGCTGTTCCTAGTGATCTACCTCCTGACCCTGCTGGGGAACCTCACGCTGCTGCTGGTGATCAGGGCCGATTCCCACCTCCACACGCCCATGTGCTTCTTCCTGAGTCACCTCTCTTTCCTGGATCTTTGCTACTCCTCAGCCACCGTGCCCAAGCTGCTGGAGAACCTCCTGTCTCAGAAGAAAACCATCTCTGTGGGGGGCTGCCTGGCTCAAGTCTTCTTTGTGTTTGACACTGGGGGCACTGAAGCCTGCCTGCTCACAGTAATGGCCTATGACCGCTATGTTGCCATCTGCCACCCTCTGCTCTATGGACAGGTCATGACCAACCGACTCTGTAATAGTCTGGTGTGCAGCTCCTGGGTCCTGAGCTTCTTGGATGCATTCATCAACATCCTACCTGCTATGAGCTTGGACTTCTGTAAGGATCAGTCCATTCCCCACTACAGCTGTGAGCTGCCCTCTCTCTTCCTTCTGTCCTGCTCTGATGTCTCCATCAGTCTTACTATTCTGCTCTGTTCCAGTCTCCTGCATGGGCTTGGAACCTGTTTACTGATTGTATTCTCCTATGCCCTTATTGTCTCCACCATCCTCAGTATCAGCAACTCCTCAGGTAGAGGCAAGGCCTTCTCCACCTGCTCCTCCCACCTCTCTGCAATCATCCTGTTTTATGGCTCAGCTTTCCTTCGCTATCTCATGCCAACCTCAGGCTCACCCCTGGAGTTGATCGTGTCTGTACAATACAGTGTGGTTACTCCCTTAGTGAATCCCCTCATCTATAGCTTGAAAAATAATAACGTGAAAGCAGCTGTGAGAAGAACCTTTAGAAAATATCTCCAATATGAGCTGCCCAAACACAGAAGATAATGGGGTTACTTTACTACAGCGTGATGTATTATTAGTTAACACTAAGAGCATTTCCTGATTTCCCTGATGTTGGAGCAAAGAAGAATATTATAGAAATCCACAGAGCTTATGGGGATCATATAGAGAAAAGTGGATCAAATTTCTTCTGGCTTGGGGGCAAACAAAACATCCAATGACCTTATTAGTCCAGCCATTTTCTGGACCAGCATGTTGTCTGCTTAAAGACATATTTTTCTGTTTAGAATGTACTTTATTATTCAGATGAGCACCAAGTCAATGCACATTGCTTCACAGTGCGGTTCTCCCAGAGAAAATACAGTGTACCCCAGAGCAGTTGAAGATTTGGCAGACATTATTTTTCAATATACCTATTACAACAACAGATTTCACAGTAATTATTAATACACACCATTTTGAAACAAATTTTCCAATTATAAATACATACTAAGGAAATATATCAATAAATATATAATTTCTTTCAATAATGAAAACTATTATTAACTTCTGGTATATATTCTTGCAAGTATTTTGGTTTCTTTCCTATATGTAAAGTTTTTAATGTTTATTTACAAGACTCATTTCATTGTGCTATATCTGTGAAAAAATTTTGCAACTCGGCTCTATTCATTTTCCCTTTGACATTCCTCAATGATACCTTGAATATTGGCTTCACTTCTATCATAGTGCTTGAGTTACTAGAAACTAAAAATATATAAAGAATTTATACAACTCAATAACAAAAAGACAAATAACCAATTTAAAAATGGGCAAAGAATCTGATTAGACATTTTTCCAAAGAAGACATAACAAATCACAAACAGGTATATTAAAAGGTGCTCAACATCACTAATCATCAGGAAAATGCAAGAAAACCTCAATGACTTGGGACCTCATACCTGTTAGAATGGTTATCATCAAGACAAGCAATAATAAGTGTTGGTGAGGATGTAGAGAAAGAGAGCCCTTGTACACTATTTGTGGGAATATAATTTGGCTTAATCACTCTGGAAATGCAGACTTCTCAAAGAATTAAAAAATAGAACTACTAAATGATTCAGCAATTCCACTTCTGGATAAATATCCAAAGGCAATGAAGTCAGAGTCTCAAAGAGACATCTGTGCTCCCAGGTTCAGTAGAGATGTTGCTTAAAGGTACAAACTTGCAACTAATAGACAAGTAATTCTTGGAGATCTAAATAGAGTAGAATGATTAGAAACAAACATCAAACTTGCTGGGGCTTTATATTGATATTTCCCACTACAAGAAAGAAATGATAATTATGTGCCATGATACAGATGTTAGCTAATGTTACAATGGCAGTCATACCGCAATATATAAATGTATCAATTCACCATGTTTACACCTTAACTTACAGAAAGAGACATGTCAATTATATATACATTTTTAATTTTCAAATAAAAATTAAAAGGTTTGAAGGCAAAAATTTCACATAAGCTGAGTAGATTCTCACTGTGGTCCAACAACTCAGCCCCAGAGATGAGGATACTTCCCATGAGAATGTGAAGGTGGAACCAGTGATTGTGCCGTAAGCTGCTCTTTGCCACACTTGTAGAGCACGAGGTTTCACAGGGGCAGCCAATGCAAATTGGATACTTGCACAAGTAACTGTTTCTGATTTTTAAAATATATTTAATCATCAAAATGTTCATCCTAGTTATGTTTAGAGATACAGTTCCCTGGGCAATGGGGAAGCAAGCTGTCAGGTGAATTAAGTCTCACTATACATCTTCCTTCATAATTTCCAACAAGGTATCTCACAAGTGAGTGGTGTATTAGGAAAAGCTTTCCCAGCTTATCTACTTTCAAAGCCCACAAGACTCCAGGGTTTACAGTTAAAGCTTCAACCCTACAGTTCTATAGCCTATATTATGAAAATCCCCTAAGACTTCTATAAGGTTCTCTCTTCTACTTAATGAGTTTAAGGTTTGTCTTAGACTATGACCTTAGGGAATAAAGCTTTTTGGACCTGCTAAATTACACCAGCTCCGTCAACCTACCTGGGTCCCTTAAGCTAGATTGTATCCGAAGATCACATGCTTCACTGATATTGTTTGCCCATATATAGAGTCACAGAGACAGGTAAATGAAGTGTAGTCTCTTGTGCTCTTGTCAGGTGAAAAGCCTCCTTAGGCTTATCCATCTGAGATGGTCATTTGTCCTTCCTCACTGAGACTTGTAAACAGGAAAACTTAACATGGATGCTTCCTGAAATTAGGCTACAGAAATATCGGTTCTACTGCACATTGTGATCATCTGACCAAAGATGACTTCTTTTACCTGGTAAGACTTGAGCCAAAGGATGACATTTGTGTCAGAAAATCACAGACCTCCGTGATATTTCTAAAGGTTCCTCTCATTCCCACATGCAGACTTCCAATTTCTGCTTACTTCTGCCCACACAGCCTTCGGGGTCTCACTGTCTCCGGCACCTCCTTTCACCTTGAGTTCTCTCACCATCCTTTCCTTGTGCTGCAGACTGAGTTCCAGACATCCAGACAACTTTTACGGATGTTTCTGTCCTTGGAGGTTCTTGTCCTCAGTTGTTCTCAGCACCTTCTAAATAAACTCTCTCTGTGCTCTTCAGTGTTGCATGTGCACTGGGTATGGAAACTGCACTGATCTGGGAAAGTGACACCAAAAGTGAAGAGGTTCCCAGCCTGGGGAGGGGTGGGGGAAGCACATCCAGTAGATATACTCAAGTGGTCTGAGATCCTCTTCCTTCCCTAAATAGATAAATAGATCATAAATACAGGTACTGAAAATTCTTACTTGTCTATTATTAACCACCCCATCAACTCTGGTCTGCACAAATATTAGTCGTTAAAGGAGAAGAGAAAAAGCAGGATCCAGAGAAGATTCAAAGGTAAATATGGAGGTGTGTGAAGTTTGCCTTCCATGCACTCAAACCACAATCCCTGTGGCCCTTCTCATTTCAGGGGGCCTTCGAAATCAAAGGTGTTAATGCTCTTCTGAGTTTCTCACATTCCTAATAATGTCTACCTAGACCATGTCTGCCTTCTAGCACTAGATCTATCTCTCATTCTGTCTTCATTAATCTGTTTATCCAGTACTTACCTAATTAACAACTATTTTCTGTGCGATTGCACTGAGTAGATAATGAGATTCTTCTTGGAAATTATATGATTATTGGATCTAAACAAGTTAATAATATACAATGGCATTGATATTCTTTGCCTCTCAGAATTTACTAAAGTTTACATTGGGGCAAATGTTAATTTAGGTAAGATGAACTCTTATTATACAGTAGTATAAACTTGAGCCAAAAGTGATAGGGTGGAAGGTGATAATTATTTGTGATTATTTTTTCAATCACCCAGAAAATGCAATGTCTTGCTCCATTTCTCTTTAGGGGTGATATCTGAAATTAACAAATGCAAAAAACTAGAGGTGACCTATCTGAGAAGTGCTCAAACACATGTACCCAGGAAAATTGGGAAATAAGATATTTTTAGACCATCGCCCTGGACTCTACTTTCTTCTTACCTTCTGCTCTTCTCTGTACAAGCACCCCAACTTCTCTCTCTTCACCTCTTTCTGAATTTCAAAATAGGCATTCAACTTCAATTGACTGCAAGCCCCTGTATTCCCTCTCTCAGGGTAAGTGAGGAGAATTTGAAATTAGTGCTCACTTTCCACTGAAAGGACGAAGTGAAGCCCCATTTTCAGTTGGACACAGTCAGGGGATCTATGTTGGGAGCCAGGGGCAGTAAGCCTGGAAATATCATGACGTGGGCTTCCACCTGTCTTGCTGACACGTTGTGTGCAGTCAGCACAGAACAGAAGTTTTTGATGTTGGATCTCTAACCCACAGTTTCTCCAAAATTCTCTGGAGATGCTGGAGTTTTCTCAGCTGAATACTGGAATACTGGAAACAAAAATGGGTTGTAGCCAGGTGACATTAAATATGGGAAAACCAAAGAGTAAATACAGAGCAAATGTCTGACCAAAATCAGGCAGTAAACTGCAAATTTTGAGAAATTTTCCAGTTAAATTGAATGGACTGCATTGACTTTTTACTACTGAAGAATAAAAAGGAATTGTTTATTTAGACAAGATATTACAAACCAAAAGATGAGAAAATTGACTTTTCCAACTGGTCATTCATCTTTGATGCAGAATCAGAATTAATTTGGGCCTGCACACTGGGCTGTGAAGTACTCACCAGGTAGAGAGGTAATTTGAATATGGGATCTGATTAGGGTGAGAGTATGGGAACTTGACTAAGTAAGAAATAAGAAGAGAAAGGAAAGTCAGGCAAAGCAGGGCATTGGCTGGCCCAGCAGGAATGGAATTTGTTATGGTGAATTCTCTGGGCAAGAACAACACAAACTGGTGAAATCTCCCAGGGGAAAGCTGGTGAATTCAGAGGCAATTCGGAGTTCTAGTTGACAGACCAGGATGACTGTAAGCAGTTCCCATACCAAGAAAGAATAGAATCTGAAATTTCAAAGTGGGTACAAAAAAATTTGCCCAGTATGAGATTTCAGCCCTGGATGCTGAAAAAACAGGACAAATAAGCGTGTTCACACAACAGTCCAACAAAGGCTAAGTAAGGTTACTTACACAGTCTGGTTAAGTAGAGCATCTTGCACAAAGAAGATCTATAATACTTTGGATATTTAGATAAGTGAGAAGCAATAATGTGATGGATAAATGAATGAATGAATGGAAACATGGATGGAGATGACTGAATATAGAGGAGATAAATGAAATATTATGTAACTAAATAAAGGGATGACATAATAGATAAATTATCCAATGGATAGATGATTGTCATGGTTTTAAGAAACCCTCCAAATGTGGACAGAAATGAGATAGTAGGTGTGAGCTGCTCACTGAGGGAAGAAATCTTTAGCTGCCAATTATTACAACAGAAGATGAGTCTTCTGCCTTCACAACCACTACAAAGTAAACCCCTTAATCCCTCATAGCCTTTCCTTTCTCCTCCACTTCCAAGTGTACCTTAAGTTTTCCCCTATTTCTCTAGGGGATATGCCTCTAAAAAAGCACATATAATATGTCATATTTGCTTCATTCTTTCATTCTTAGTACATTCAGCAGATATTAAGGACCCATTGTTGCCTCCCATTATGCTGTGTATTCAAGAATGAAGATAATATACCTGATTAAATACCAAATCTATTCTCCATAAGAATGTTTGGAGAAAAAAGAACTACTATTAACACATCCTACTAAAAGCCAGATCAGGATAGCTATCCAAGTGAATGTCCAAAACAATTTATAGAATAAGGGGTTAATGAGAACACAGAATGGAGAGATGCAGATGTGTAAAGAAAATGGATGTCAGCTGGTCAAGGCTTAAAAATTATAGATATGGTAGCTTCACAGACCTGGGACAAATGTAAAGCTACTCTACTTACTCTCTCAACACCAACAAGTTACAATAACATTTCAGTTTCAATTTCCTCACTCTCAAATTTGAATAATGCAACTCACACAGTTTTGTTGTGATCTTCAAGTCGAGAAAAAGCCAAATGTTTGATTGTTTATATACCTAAATATAACTGGAACCAAAGAAACGATAGGTGTCATTACTGTGCATAGTCTGGGCTGGCAAAGGAGATAATTAAACAGATGTGCAATGGAAGAGGTAGGAATTACAGTGAAGATTGAAGAGTCAAAAGGATTTGGATCAAGATTGGAAGAGAGAAATTTCAACAGGGAATCATCTGGAATCCAGGCAGAGGATCGGAGAGTAATGAAGACACAGGGTGCGTCTAGTAGGACCAGTGGATTTCTGATTCTTCAGTGGAGGCTCATGAGAACCACATGGAGAAGGCTTGAAATGCCCATCAGCAGGATCCAGGAAGACCTAGTAGGGCAGGATTTCTGCAGGTAGAGAAGCCTGTTTCTACAGAGATGGCCTAATCTGTAAATGTCAAACAGAGAAGTTCACCGTTTAGGAGGGGCTGTTCGCAAACAGCACCGTAGACAAAGTTCTGGACATAGGCTCATACTGAGTGGATGCAAATCTTGACTGCTCAAACTGAGAAACTGAACAAGTTTTATCAATCTCAGTAGGGTTTTTTATTTTACTGTTAAAAAGATAATTTAGGAATCTCTTTCCTTAATCCATTCCCTCCCCCAACACCTGCACCCACATGTGTTTCAATATTGGCCCTTGAATCGAATAACTAAATGTACTAGAGACACATGAAGAGTAAAAATATAACAAACATAGCATGTTATCATTAAGAAATATTGGACTATTTCAAACTTTTGAATGAAGAGTAAAAGACTGTGTGGCTGAAATCAGAAACTATTAGAATCACCTCTCCAGGAAGTGTCCAGGATTTAATTTGATGAGTAGTGTAAAATAAAAGCACAGGACAGTTCAAGGTGATGAAATGAATTAGTCATGGACTAGACCTAAAAATGATATGAAGTTCTCCAAAGATATTTATGGTAGAGGAGACAGAAGTGGAAAGAGCATAGATGGGCATAGGGTTCAGGATCTGTGCAGTTAGAAAGTAAGTGACAAAAGAACTCTAGGGAAGCAGGGAAAGTAGATTTTTTAAAAATCCATGTAAAAGATGAGCAGGCTGAGGAGAAATGTATGCATACACTGAGTGAAATGCAAAGTGTGAGGTGCCATGATGTGGAGGTGAACACCCATGCTTCTTTCTGCTTTCAATCCAGTAAAATATCTCCTAGCATGGTCTTAGGAAACCACAGCACCGTCACGGGATTCCTCCTCCTTGGGATGCCTGCCGACCCCCACACCCAGGCTCTGCTCTTTGTGCTGTTCCTGCAGATTTCCCTCCTGACCCTAATGGGGAACCTGACGCTGCTGCTGGTCATCAGGACTGACTCTCACCTCCACTCACCCATGTACTTCTTCCTGAGTCACCTCTCTTTCCTGGATCTTTGTTTAACTTCAGTCACTGTGCCCAAGATGCTGGAGAACCTCCTGTCTCAGAAGAAAGTAATCTCAGTAGAAGGCTGCCTCACTCAGGCTTTTTTCTTATTTTCCATTGCTGGGACTGAAGCCTTTGTGCTCTCTGCCATGGCTTATGACCGCATGCTGCCATCTGCCGCCCGCTGCTGTATGGCCAGGTGATGAGGAAACAGTTGTGTGGGAGTCTGATATGGGTCTCATGGGGCCTGGGCTTTCTGGATGGTCTCGTGAACACCCTCATGGCTTGGGATTAGGATTTCTGCGAGGCTCATGTGATGCCTCACTTCAGCTGTGAGCTGCCATCTCTATTCTCTCTCTCTTGCTCTGATATCTCCAACAATTTCGCAGTGCTCATGTGCTCTGCCGTTGTGCATGCCTCTGGGACCTTACTCCTGGTCTTCTTCTCATATGCCCACATTACCACCACCATCCTGAGCATCAGCTCCACCGTGGGCAGAAGCAAGGCTTTCTCCACCTGCTCCTCTCACCTCACTGCAGTGAGCTTCTTCTATGGATCTGCTTTTCTCCGCTATCTCATCCCAACCTTAAGTTCCCCGCTGGAGTTGGTTTTTTCCGTACAGTACAATGTGGTCAGTCCCCTAGTGAATCCCCTTGTCTACAGCTTAAAGAACAAGGAAGTAAAAGCTGCTCTGAAAACAATGTTGCAAAAAGGTCCACAGCATCGCAGAGAGCAGAGAGCAGGCAGAAGATGACTGGGAAATGAGGTAGAATCTCATCAAATGGTTGAATAATAGAATAGGGAAAAGCTTCTTACTTCATAATAGATTTGACAAAATATCTTACAAGAGGCTGTTTCCTTTGAAATGCTAAAGAAAAGCCAAGAGCTACTTGTTTACTTTGGCTCTATTTGCTTCAGTCAGGGACAAATCAGATAATTATTATTTTGATACAGATTTTAGCACCAATTTTTGGTGCATTATTAATTTGGTATATACTTACACTACCTTTTAGTTATGAAACATTCCCAATGCAATTAGCACTGAGAAAATTGTCTAGAACCTGAATTCTTATCTTGATCTAATATTTAGAAGGGAAGCTATGCTATAAACAAAAAGCAAAGTCCACTGATAATAAAGAGACATAAACTTCAGATTGAGGGTTGGACAGAGAGCTGGGGATGAGTCTGGACTGGAGAGGGACTTGTAGAAAAGACAGAAGGAGCTAAGTATTGCTGAGAGAGGTAGTGTCCTATTAAGGCCAAGCCAGACCCACAGACACTTTCTATAGTCTGTGCCTCTCCTGGCACCTTCACCTAGTGGCACAGGGGAGAAAATCCACTCCAATATATTTTAGCATTGCCCTGATCTTAGCTATTAGCCAAAGATGAGGAAATTAATATTTAATGAGTTGTTACTATGAGCCAGGCACCATATGTGGAATTGTATACACTTTATGAACATAGAAATTACTCCTCTACAATTTTAATAAAGAATTCCATTTTCTTTTAATTTGCTAATTCTTCAAAATATTGAACATTATTATTTCTCCAATTATAAAATTATGCACTTTTATTTGGGAAATATGAAAACTTTGAAAATTATAAAAAGTATCATTCATAACTCCAAAGTGTTGTCTGTGACTCTTGGTATCCAAGGAGGTAAAAATGAAAATATTCTTCTCTTTCAATGTATATACAGAAACATTTACAGAATATATTACAGATACACAGCTTTGTATACACCAGCACAGTCAGCTCCCAGAGCTTGGTTTCTAATACCATTTTCCAATAAAAGCCCAGTGCTGCATAAAGAAGTAGCTGATTCTAAAGCTGAGGCAGAGAAAATACAATATGAGCCTATAATACACCAAAAAATTGCATTATCTAGAAGAAATGGATAACTTACTAGAAACATGCCACCTAACAAGACTGAATCTTAAAGAAATACAAAATCTGAACAGACTTCTACGAGTAAAGAAGTTGAATCAATAATCAAACCTCCCAACAAAGAAAAGTTCTTGACCTGATATCTTTGCTGGTGAATTCTATCGAATATTTAAAGAATTAACACCAGTCCTTCTCAAGCTGTCTCAAAAAATTGACAAGAAGGGAATATTTTACAAGGCCATCATTAACCTGATACCAAAACCAGACAAGGATATTACAACATAAGAAAACTACAAGCCAGTATCCTGATGAATACAGACACAAAACTCCACAACCGAATACTATCAAACCGAAATCAAGAGCACATTAAAGGCATAGTAAACCATGATCAACTGAGATTTATTCCATGATGCAAGGATGGCTCAACATACGAAGATCAAAACACATGATATTTAGCATATTAACACAGAAGATAGAAATCATGTGATCATTTTACCTGATACGGGATAAGAATTTGACAATGTTCAATGTCCTTTCTTGACAAATAAAAATAAGTACAGAAAGAATGTACCTCAACATAATAAAGTCTACATATGATAAGGCCACAGTTAACATCACATTCAAGACTTGTACACTGAAAACTGTAAGACACTAAGAAGAAATTGAGGAAGACACAAATAAATGGTCATAAGGAATTCCAACTATATAGCTATTGAAGACAGGTATTAAAAAACAAAATTTCTGCAGAGAGATAATAAACATATTGAAGCAGAGTTCAGATACATAAAATTTCCAAGGCCTTCTCTGGATGTGCAGTGTGGGGGCCAGATCTCCCGTGTGAGAGTCTGCAAGGAGGCTCTGTGCTCTTGACACCATTTCTCACTAAGTCTTCATTCAGATTTATGTATTATCCAATTGGCCTATTTTATCAGTATTCTTTTCCTTGCAGAGTGTAGGCTATGTGCCCTAAACAGATAATCTGGTTTTGACCTCATCACAACAGAAACCTGAAATCACCTTGTCTCTCATCTTTCAGCTGTCACACACCTGGCCGTTCTTCAGGGGTCCATGGTTTGCTGGTTTCAGGCACCACATCACTCACATAAGGAGAGAGCCACCGCTTACTGTGCATGTGGTTTCCTTTGAGGTGATGAAAATATTGGGCTCTAGATAGAGGTGGTGGCTACACAGCAACGTGAATGTACTAAAGGCCACTGAGTTGTTCACTTTAAAATGGTTAATTTATGGTATGTGGAGTTCATCTCACCCCTAAAAATAGTAATACCTTGAATTTCACAGATGTCTTAGGTATCCTGAGACAGAAGTTAGTGATGTGCGATACTCCATCTTTGTTCAGGAAATGTATCTGGAACAGCACTTTATTTCAACTATTTTTTTTAAGGAAGATTGTAAGGACAAATTTTTGCAGAATTCCAAATAACAGATGTAAATAATCATACTTCCAGAAGGTGATGATTAATTCTCTTTCTTTAAGCATGGGTGGGACTTAGTGACTCACTTCCAAAGAACAGAGAATGGAAAGGGGAAAATAATAACTCTACAGGGGGCAAACCCGGCAGATACCACTTTAATTCAGTGATCAATAACATTATCAGTGATAAATTATGCTTTTATCATATACTCCCTGTATGATGAGATTGAAGGGTATTACACATCTGTGGTTTTCTTACCAAACCCATCACCTCAATCTAATTACAAGGAAACATTGGACAAATCACAATTAAGGGACACTCTCAAAATGCCCCAACAGTACTCTTGGAAACTACTGAAGCCATGAAAAACAAGGAAAGGCTGAGAAACACTCATGATTGGAGAAGGCCAAAGAGACATGATGGCTCAGCACAACATGGTATCCTGCATCGTTTACTGGAGAAATAAAGGATGTTAGTGGAAAAAACTGGTGATTCTGAATAAAGACTATAGTTCAAGTCATAATATTGTTCTATTATTAACTTATTGAGAAATGTACCGTGTTTAGATGTCTACATTAGGGAAAGCTGGGTGAATGGTATACAGACACTGTGTGGTGTATTAACTTTTTTTTCATTTAAAGCTTTTCCCGAAAAACTTAGATGAATCAGTGTAATGTAATGAACAGTAATGACAGTTCACTTCAGGAAAACAGTCATTATTTACCTGTCTGGTGATTCCCTGCAAGATCTCACTTGAAAGGCTTGTGGCCATGTGTGAACAGTGTTTTCCACAGGAATGTCTGTTGATAAAAGTTAGAGGCAATAATGAAACATCACAGCTGCCTAAGGCAATGGATAACAGCTGGAGAAAACAATAGGCTAATCAAAAAGTTGAAAATGAATAGATGAGGAAGGAGATGTCAAGAGTGAGCTTTGAAAAGCCCCAAAATATCGTTTGGATTCTAGAAGTTCATGCATATAACCGAGGCTGTGTGTATGCTGTAGAAATCAGTGTCACTAAAGGAATTGATCATCAAGAGAAACTTACTTCTTTAAGAAAATGTCCTCTTGTTGAGTTGTTCTTAGATGATTTGTTCAGCTTCTGAAAATTCAAGGAGGTGGTGCAAAAGGAATGCTGTTGAAGGTGGTTTGAGGGCACTAGGTGCATGGGTGGGTAAGGGACATTAAGAAAGGGGAGGAGAAGGCACCCATCTCCCTGTGTGGACCCAAGGTTCTGTGCCCAGGGCTACTTGACCATCTACGTTTAGGACCAGTGTCACCCCGTAGAACTTTCTGTAATCGTGGAGATGTTCTACCTGAGGCCTGTCCACTCGAGTCCTACCAGTTGTGTGAAACTACTGAGCACTTGAAATGTATCTAATTCAAATGAGGAATTGACCTTGACATTTTATTTAATTTTAAATATTTTATATTAAATGAACACATGAAGCTAGTGGCTACCACACTGGGCAATGCAGCTTAAGGCCAGAGGCTGTCAAACTTCTGTAAAGGGCCAGATGCTAAATGTTTAGATTTTGAGATCCATACAGATCCTGTTTTAACTACTCAGCTCTGCCGTTTTTCCACCAAGGCACCACAGACAGTAAGTAAATGAATGAGCTTGGCTGCAGTCCCATAAAATTTTATTCACAGAACACAGACAGTGAGCCGGATTTGGCCCATGGCCATAGACTGCTGACCTCTGCCCTAACCATCCAGATCCATAGCTGCCCCAGGATATCAGAGACCTTGTGTACACTTATGCCCATGAGGGAACTTTTACATTAACTGTGGCCTCAGATTATTTCTTTTACTTTCCTTATCAATTCCTTTAAGATCTTTGATTTTTTCTCAGAAAACTTCTGGTCGGCACCAATGAGATAATCTGTCACATGGGCCTCTCTCTCCATTCCCCACCCCCACAAAGGCAAGGAAATCTCTTTCTCTACATGGTTTCCTCTAAGGGAAGGAGATCTTGCCTGAAACCTTCTTTTCTTTTGCTAATAATGTCTTGCCCCATCTACCTTCCTATAAAAATCTTTCATTTTGTTCTGCTCCTCAGAGCTTATCTCTATTTGGTGGATGGAATCCTTCTCCATTCATGAATCACTTAATAAAGCCAATTAGATCATTAAAGGTACTTGGTTGAACTTTGTTTTTAACACAATTCCTTTAAGATCTTCTTTTTCAGTTTTGTATTTGAGCAGATTTAGAAATTTTGTAGCAGTAGTGTTGTGATTTCAAGTCACCACTTTACTGGAAACAGTTTTGTAACACACAGTGGCACTAGGAATCCATCAGATTCCTCCAGTTTAAAACTGGGATAGAACCCTGACTCCTGTCTCTCATTTACCATAAGCATCCAAAAATGGGTAGAACTCAACTCCTTAGTTTTCTTTTCCTTTTACACAGCCCTAACTCAGACCTTTATTATTTCAGAATTAAATTATAGGCATCCTCCTAGTCGATCTCCTCCCACAGCTCTGCTCTCCTCAAATTCATTTTCTATGCCTGTAGTACAATGTTACCTAGAAAAGTGCTTATATGCCCATGTTCTTCAAAGCTTAAAACCTTATGCCCAGTGCTGGAGAAGTAAAATTCCAAGTTACTTTATTTAGCATGACATATAAAACCATAGATAATCAACTTCTATCTACCCAGAGTCTCAACTCTAATTGATTTAAGTTTTAAATCACTAAACTTATGAATCATGCTATTCATCATCTATTTAAACGTTGTTAACCTTGCCCACATGGCCACTCATGTTCAACATGCTGGATAAGCAGTGTCTCTTGTCTACATCAGTATTGCCTTTTGCACACTGCCATTTCAGTACATAGCACATTTCTCCATTATTGCCCTGTCACCCATATGATCCTCACTGAACTGCCAAAACCTCTGTAGGCTAGGGACTCTGCCATAATCATTGTCATAATTATGTTTGTAGAGTTCATTCTGGGCATTTAAAATGCCCTTTGCTATGTAGATGCCCAGGACAATATCCTGGTATCACAGGATAGGGAAAATTAATTACTTTCAAATATATGAACCAGAAAATACCTCTTTATGTTTCTAAATTAAAGTTAAACTCTCTAATTTTAAAACCAATTGCATAGCATTTAATAAATGCATTTAAAAAGAAGTGCCATTAAAGCAAAATGTTACACCATGTATAATCCAGATTCAATTCTCTTCATAGAGTATTTTAACATTTTATTATAATATAAAACTGTAGTCCCAAATACTTACTTATGAACTCTGACTAAATTCTCATTAGAATACGTATAAGCCATGAAGACTTTGTTCCCACTGGGAGTTAACTCAAATCCCTGAATCAGACGGTTTTGTAAAAAAACCTACTGTCTAATGGAGATGTCACAAGTTCAGATTCTTATTCTTTTTGCTCCAGTAAAAATTTAATGTTAATTGTGATGAAGATAATCTTTTGTGTGAGGAAGGAAATACATATATACTGAAAAAATGTTTCTGTGTATATCTATATATATCTTTGAAATGTCTCTTTATTCTGTTTCAAATATTTACCTACTATTTCCCTCTTTCCTCTATTGTCAATCAATATGGTATTTGCCAGTAACAATAAAACATCACACATTTTTTACAACTAGCTTTATAATGTAAATGTATTAGAAATTTATAAATCGAAATACTTAGAGGCACCTCGGTATTGTATCTGCCTCTTTGCTTATAAGGAGCATAATGAGAATTAGAAAAATCATCTATGAAAATGTGGTGCTAGCTCTGTCATAAATCAATATATAAGTTAGGACAGTCATTTCTTCTGTCTTGGTCCACAATATTTTCTTGAATGACCTGTTGAACAGGAGATGGGACGGGCTCATCTTGGAAGATGATTGGATCAGTTTTCCAGAACATCATTCACAGGTCCTTATGAACCAGTGCTTCACTCACCTGGCTCAGCCCTACTAGATCAATCCTATCACCAAGTACAATCATTTAATAGTTTCCAAAATCATAGACAGAAGAGCCCATTTGCATCGTAGAATACAGTGGTAGTACCCGTCTTCAAAGCTTAATATTCACCATATAATGTAAATTGTTAGCAAGGTAGCAGTTTTTAAAAGACCACTTATAGAAAAAATTTTAAACTAATCCATTAGTCAATACTGTGTGATAAAGTCAGAGATTAAAACAAATTAATGAGACAGAATTTATTCTCCTGAAGAATAACATTTTAGTGATGTGGGAAAGTGCCCTGCCTAGTTGTAAATTTTCCAGGTGCAAAGATACCTTATTTTAATGAGAATCTCTAATTTATTTCTCAGTATTCAGAATATATTGGGAAGGAAATATATGCTTCTTTAGACAACACTCTTAAAATTCATATTCCATTGCTCCCCTAAGCAATGCAACCACCTAGTCCTACCTGTGTTAATTATTATATTTGGATCATATAAAATACATTTTAACATTTCTGCCAAAACAATCAAGTCAAAAAAATTTTTTAATGTAATTTATGCTGCCCACATAGATACATTTTTAGTTGATAATTCATTCCTGCAGATAAAGCTGTTCCCTGAAAAGTTGTGTTAGCTTTAAGGGTAGTCTTCACACCAGCCCTTTTAGGCACCAAGTGTAAGTTGGGGATTCACAGACATCTCCCAAAACATATCTATGGACAAATCTTTGTGTTTTCAATTGCTTCCATCATTTCAACATCAGCCTGTTTATATTCTGAAATGCCGCTTGTGTGACCACAGGACAATAATATGGATGAGAGGAGTGTGCACAGCCAGCTCTTAGGAATTCACACATGAGGTGTCCAGCTACTAACTACAAAATTGTATCGCAGGGAAATTCTTCCAGCCCCTCCTCCTCTCTGAAGGGCAACAGGCCCTCAGGGGCACTTACCAAGGTTAAAACTGTTGTGCCAACTCAGAAGGTCCAAAAGACCCCCAGGCCAAAGAATTCCCTGTGGGTTAGAAAGTTAATTTTACACAGGGATTGAGTTAAAATCTGGCTTCAGGCTTTGACTTCAGGGAATAGACGTCACTGGCAAAATGTCTTTTGAACTGCCAGGCTCCAATGGCCAACACATGTCATTCTAAACAGAGATGCCATTCCAAAAGACTAGATCCTAAATTACTCATTTGCAGAGAGCTGTAGTACTGTATTTAGATTCACAGTGAAAAATAAATGAAGAGACGTCTGCTAGGCAGGGCCTAGGATCAGGTGAGAGGAATCTGCACTCGCAGGGTGAAGACTGGCCTGTGGGGAGGTATTACAAGGACGAGGGTGAGGGAGATTTTCCCTGAGTGGATTCAGAGTTTGGCCACGGTGTTTTCTTGCATATTTGTGGTTTTTTATGAGAAAGAAAATAATCTGTGCTGTTCTTAGAAGAACTGGTTCCCTTATGTGTGAAGAATTACTGGCCTGAGACAAGTTCATCTGGGGCAGGAGAGAGAAACGGATGTGCTCTGTCCCAGATAAAACAGGCAACCCGGTGGGTCAGATACTTCTCTGAAGGTTTTTCCTCCCTCCTTCCAGCCCCTTCCGGCTCTGTTCCTCCCTCCTCTTCAGGTCTCCTCCTGGCTCCCTAAGGCATGTCCTTCCCCGGAATCTCCCTCCCTCCGGGCCTCCTGATGCCCATCTCTCTCTGCCTCAGCGCTCTGCTGCCTTCCGTTAGGTGGGGCTCTGTGCTCAGCAGCTCAGGAAGATATTGAGCATTGGCAATAGAGACTCTTTGCTTTCTGTGCACAAAAGCTGCCTGGTCTGGGGTACTGGAGAATTAGGGAGAATGAAATCCATCACCTCAAACTTCAGTTCTTAGTAGAAGAGGGGAGAACATGCCAGAGGAGATAATACATTATTGGTGGCACATGCTTATACTCTTTTGTAAGACCCACAACTTAATGTTATTGAAAACCACCACTGCCAACTTCAACCATGGACTCTGCTGAGGGAGGTGGTGAGGGTCCAGGAGAGTGAGTAAGAGCCACAGCAGTTTTGGAGGTGGGAAATCTACTGCATGAAACTTTGTCTTTCCTGCTGTATTAGCACCAGCTTCCACCCATTTCTCTTCCTTATGGATCCCTCCCCCCATGAACAGAGATATTATGCACACCGCCTCTCTGGAAGGCCCCATTCTGGTCAAACTGTCCAGGCTTCTGGGAGCTGTGGTGTTCTCACCCTCCTTAGCCTACAGACCTTTGTCAGCTATCATATCACTCACTTAAGCCCTCACTAGCACCTTCTGAGTGGAGTGGACCAAGGAGCAATCACTTGTCATATTTCTTATTTTCCAAAAAGGAAACATAACCTGCCTGACATCTTGGGAAGGTACACATCTTCTGTACATGAAGCAGTTACATGTGCACCCAGATTCATTTGCTGTGTCTCCCAGAGTTGTTCCAACTTTTCTGTAGCTACACACTTATAATAATAGGATGAACCTCTAGTGGCTGAATTTTGGTCATTGCCAATGGCGGTTATTCTGGATGAGCCTCATTTGGGATGGCGGTGAGGCCACTGGGGGAGTGGTGGGCGATCTGACAGGAAAGAGAAGTTAACTTAGATGATGGGGCCTCTTGAATATCAAGCAGAAAGTTTAAATTTATTCCATGGGCAGGACCAAGAGGCATTTTGACATCCATGGGCAGGAACTGAGAACATTGAGACATCTCACAAATACAAACCAAACTAATGTGGGAAATTGGATTTTTCTCTAGGACCTCCAATAGTCTCACCTGTAAAACATTCTCTTTCATTGTTACTGAATTCCTGTCCACCTCTCCACACACAAAACTGCACACACTGACCTCTCATTCTGATTCCTAGAAGTTAAATAGGCAGTATCTACAACTGCCAGGTAAGGGATAGAATCTAAGCAAACACAATCTGCTCTTAGTAAGCACTAATTAATTATGGAGCAGTGTTGAATAAATAACTGAAGAATGAGAAATAACGGGAGCAGAGAAGGGGTGAGGGGCAGCCACTCTCAGTGCACTGGAGTGCATGCAAGATGATGGAACTGAATGGCAGCGGGCCCAGTTGAAGAAGGTGGAGTAGACAGACATAGCATTTAGAGCAGAATAAGGACAAGAAGTAAAATTTAGCACAGCTGATTATAGAGGTTTAGAACCTGTGAGGTGGATGCCAGGTGGGGTGAGGAAGAAAAATGCCTGGAGGTAACCAGTTAGGAGCTTTAAGATCTTGATAAAACAAAACAATGTATAGGGAGAGGATGGGGACGTCTTAGGACATTGGAAGGGGCACTGAAGGCTCTGTCCACTTCCCGTTCTTATTCCAAAGGAACAAAGGAACTAAATGGCTCTGGGGAACCACAGCGCCATCACCGAGTTCCTCCTCCTGGGGCTGTCTGCAGACCCCCGTGTCCAGGCCCTGCCCTTTGCACTGTTCCTAATGATTTACCTCCAGACCCTGCTGGGGAACCTGATGCTGCTGCTGGTCATCAGGGCTGATTCCCGCCTCCACACGCCCATGTACTTCTTCCTGAGTCACCTCTCTTCCCTGGATCTTTGTTTCTCTTCGGCTACTGTGCCCAAGCTGCTGGAGACCCTCCTGTCTCAGAGAAAAACCATTTCTGTCCAGGGTTGCCTGGCTCAAGTCTTTTTTGTGTTTGATTCGGGGGGCACTGAAGCCTGCCTGCTCTCAGTGATGGCCTATGCCTGCTACGTTGCCATCTGCCACCCTCTGCTCTATGGCCAGAAGATAACCAACAAGTTCTGCAATGGGCTAGTGTGGGGCTCTGGGGCCTCGGATTTCTGGACACATTCATCAACATCCTTCCAGCTATGAGCTTGGACTTCTGTAAGGATCAGTCCATCCCCCATTATAACTGTGAGCTGCCCTCTCTCGTCCCTCTGTCCTGCTCTGATGTCTCCACCAAGTTTATTATTCTGCTCTGCTCCAGCCTCTTGCGTGGCCTTGTATGCTGTGTCCTAACTGTCTATTCCTATACTCTTATTTTCTCCACAATCCTGAGTACCAGCTCCTCCTCAAGTAGCAGCAACGCCTTCTCCACCTGCTCTCCCACCTCACTGCTGTCCTCCTGTTTTATGGCTCAGCTTTTCTTCACTATCTCATGCCAACCTCAGGTTCACCCCTGGAGTTAGTGTTCTCTGTACTGTATGGTGTGGTCACTCCCTTAGTGAATCCCCTCATCTACAGCTTGAAGAACAATGAGGTGAAAGCAGCCGTGAGAAGGACCTTTGGATAATATCTCCAATATTCCAGTAGCTGACTGTAATCACAGGGTTGTGAAGAATTAGTTTACTATGGCAAGATAGTCTGGTAAGTTGACAGTAAAATAGTAACTTAATATTGGATTCAGAAAGGAATCTTAGCAATTCATAATGTAGCCAGATGACAATGAGAGCAATAACAAGAACGAGACGCGACTATTTCTTTTCCTTGCTGCATAGTATTCCATCGTAGGGCTCTTCCACGGTCCATTTAACTATTACAAGGCCAAGAACATTTGGGTTGTTTATAGTTACTGGCTATTGCAATTAAAATGGCTGTGAACATTCATGTACAGGTTTTTGTGTGAACATAAGTGTTCACTTCATGAGCATCCATACCCAGGAGGGGATTTGCTGTGGCATGTGGTAAATGTATGTTTAACTTAATAAAAACATTTTCCAAGCTGTTTTCCAGAATGGCTGTACCATTATACATTCCCAACAGAAAAGTATGAGGGATTCAGTTACTCTGCAACATTGTCCGTAGTAGTGTTGTATTTTTTATTACTTTTAGCTATTCTTAATAACTGTGTAGTGGTTGTAGTTAGAAATCAACTATACCCCAAAAATACAGTATATGTGAATATGTGAAAAATGGTGAAATCATCATAAGCTTAATAATTTTACACCACTGTCACTCTCCTGGCTTTAATAACTGTGCTCTGACTGTATAGAATAATATCATTTAGGAAAGCTAAGTGAATAGTGCACAAGGACCATCTGTCCTATATTTGAAGGTTATTTTATTTTTAAATTTTTTCAGAACAAAGGTTTTAAAAATATGTTAAGAAGTAGGCACTCTGGGTGATGATAATGTGTCCTTGTAGGTTCATCATGTATCAAATGTACCTGTCGGGGGTTATGGATGATGGGGGAAGCTGCACCTGTGTGGAGGCAGGGTGTAGAGGGGAAATCTCTGTACTTGCCTCTCAATTTTGTAGTGAACCTAAACCTTTTCTATTTAAACCCTTAATTTAAAAAATATGCTATCACATACATGAAAAGTAAAGGATGAAAAAGAATTAACATTGCGGAAAGCAATATGGAAGTTGGAATGCACGTATTAGACAAATTCAGCTTCACAAGAAGATATGTTATCAGTGATCAACAGGGAAATATGGTAGCTATAAAGGAATTAATACATCATAAAGACATAAGAAATCTAAACAGAAAAATCACAAATGAATAGTACTTATTTTATAATACTTGTGATAATATGCCAATAAAAGAAAGAGATAAATTGGCCAAAGTCCTCCCAAAGAATCAAAACTGGAAAATAGATTGAAAATAAAGTAAAATACTGAAGGCCTAAACACATTTATCTTGCATAAAATTCTAAAGCTTGACAACAATACATATTAAGAAAATGTTTTAAAAAGGGAATTGATATGGGAAAATTTATCAACCTTAATTATCGTTTATAAAAATAGTCCATGATGATTATTTTCAGAGAAATATCTTATTAGAAAAAAGTCAGAGTTTTGCAGAAGGTAGCTTGAAGGTACTGGGTAGGCACAGAGACCCCCAGAGGTGGGAGACTTGCAGAAGAGGAAGGATGAAGGTGGCTCTGTATTCAGCCTGGACTGTGGGCAGCCCAGAGCTGTTCCAAGGTCTCTACTGTATAAAAGGAAGTACCACGGACCTTGTGCAGGATCATATTTCCAAATTTGTGTCTCTATTTTGTGCGTTGAAACGTTTAGAGCAAAGTGGCCGATTGAATAGATCTGGGATATGCCCCATATTCTGCATGACAAGCTGATTCTGAAGAAGGTAACTGATAGCCCCTGAGAAACGCTGATAAAAGAAAGATTAATCTCATTTAGTTGAAATGGAAGTCAAAGGAATTAACAAGCCCAGGTTAAAGAAGAAATTTTTAAAAGTCAGTGTCTGGAACACCCTGGTTCTGATAATCACCATTCTGAATACCCGTTGTTCAGGAGGGGTGAGAAAACTGTAGCAAAAGACCAGCATAAAAAGGCAAATCCTGAAAATCATTATCTGACATTTTTCCAAAATAATTATTCTTAGTTTTCTTTGCCATGACTGTGCTTCTAAAAAAGAAAAGCTAACTAAAATGATCTGTTAAACATTACACATATTAAATAAGTACCTAATTGTAAAAAGAAACAAAAAGCTTCAGGATATGATGTGTGAACTGAAAACATTGCTCTTTTAGTCCCCAGTATATGGTCACTCTTTCTGATATCTTTTTTTCTTTTTGCTGTGTTTTTTTTAAGGAATCATTGAATCATTGATATACAATCTTACAACGGTTTTCACAACATTCACCCATAAATTCAAGGCCCCCCCACACCCCACTGCAGTCACTGTCCATCAGCATAGTAAGATGCTATGGAGTCACTACTTGTATTCTCCATGCTATACTACCTTCCCCATGAGTCACCTACATTATGTGTGCTAATCATTAGGCTCCTTAATCCCCTTCTCCCTCCCTCCCCACCCACCCTCCCGAATCCTTTCCCTTCGTTAACCACTAGTCCCTTCTTGGAGTCTGTGAATCTACTGCTGTTTTGTTCTTTCAGTTTTGCTTTGTTGTTATACCCCACAAGTGAGTGAAATCATTTGGTACTTGTCTTTCTCCACCTTGCTTATTTCGCTGAGCATAATACCCTCTAGCTCCATCCATGTTGTTGCAAATGGTAGGGTTTGTTTTCTTCTTATGGTTAAATAATATTCCTTTGTGTATATCTACCACATCTTCTTTAGCCATTCATCTACTGATGGACACTTAGGTTGCTTCCATTTATTGGCTATTGTAAAAAGTGCTGCAATAAACATAGGGGTGCATATGTCTTTTTGTATCTGAGAAGTTGTATTCTTTGGGTAAATTCCAAGGAGTGGGATTCCCGGGTCAAATGGTATTTCTATTTTTAGTTTTTTGAGGAACCTCCATATCGCCTTCCACAATGGTTGAGCTAATTTACATTCCTATGAGCAGTGCAGGAGGGTTCCCCTTTCTCTGCATCCTCACCAGCATTTGTTGTTCCTTGTCTTTTGGATGTTGGCCATCCTAAGTGGTGTGAGGTGATATCTCATTGTGTTTTTAATTTGCATTCCCCTGATAATTACTGATGTGGAGCATCTTTTCATGTGCCTACTAGCCCTCGAATTTCTTCTTTGGAGAAGTGTCTGTTCAGATCCTCCATCCATTTCTTAATTGGGTTATTTGCTTTTTGGGTTTTGAGGCATGTGAGTTCTTTATATATTTTGGGTGTTAACCCCTTATTGGATATGTCATTTACAAATATATTCTCTCATAGTGTAGGATGCCTTTTTGTTCTACTGATGGTGTCCTTTGCTGTACAGAAGCTTTTTAGTTTGATGTAGTTCCATTTGTTCATTTTTGCTTGTTTCCCTTGCCCAAGGAGATGTGTTCAGGAAAAAGTTGCTCATGTTTATATTCAAGAAATTTTTGCCTATGTTTTCTTCTAAGAGTTTCATAGTTTCATGACTTACATTCAGTTTAGGTCTTTTAACCATTTCATGTTTACTTTTGTGTATGGAGTTAGACAGTAATCCAGTTTCATTTGACTGGCCTCTTTTTACCTGTGGGAATGCTTTGCTAACCCGACAGGTGAAACTGCTTCATTCAGCAAGTATCAGATAAAAGAAAAACACCACAGACCCCTGGCTGTCATCTTGTTGCTGAGAAGGTGTGACACTGTGGTGGCCAGGCAGCTCACTCTGCCACAATGCCACACTGTTACAGTGGCATAGAACCGACCTTGCATTTCTGTCCTTCCCAATCTCACTGTGCCATCCGTGTCCATGGGACTCAGAGGAGCAGCCCATCTCAGGAAAGTGAGCATCACACAACTTGTCTTAGGTTCTTAGTGCAAACACTGTCCTTTCACACCTGTCTTACCTTCAGGATTTCAGCAAACAGATGAAAATTAAAATCTGTTCGTCAAATTCCCTGACACCCCGCATGGGGCAGGAGTGCTGGGGGACAGCCACCGCTGGGGACTCTTTGCAGGTGCAGCACCTTCGATTTCTTTGTAACTTCGATGCTAGAACCTAAGGGCTTCAATTCCTTCAGTCCATCTGGACCAGGTAAATTTGCTCTCCTTGGCCAGGATGCAGCAGCACTTCCCCTTGCTCTGACTGATGTCCACCAAGAATGGAGTCACGTTAAATATTCTGACCAGAATATGGGGCCGCCCCACTGTCAACAG
The DNA here is from genome assembly GCA_032199065.1 of Smutsia gigantea. NCBI lineage: Eukaryota > Metazoa > Chordata > Mammalia > Pholidota > Manidae > Smutsia > Smutsia gigantea. Next base: position 844,733 of record JAVSCE010022418.1, read on the forward strand.
CTGATTTCTGGCTTGCACACCAAAGTCTTGTGTCTGGGATGTGCGAACCGTGTGCCGGAGCCCAACCAACTCTGATTTCTGGCCAAGTACAGCAGGTTGCCAACCCAGAATATTCTTCCCTCAACTTCGCTCCCCTGACCCATGAGAGGATAGTATTTTTAGTCTCTCCCTCAGCGAGCTCTCTCTTTTCCATTCAAATGATCAATTTAAATAAAAGTCTTAACACAAATATCAGAGAAATATGTTTAATTTTTAAAAATAACTCATGGGAAAATAAAATATTTACATCATATCATACTATGTAAACGTGTAAGGTCTCTGTACAAAGAAATGTACATGTAAAATAATGTACAGATTTAACTGAAATAACAAAAGAAACAATACACAAATAAAAGTTGTGAGGTTATAAATACATATCCAGTTTTGAATCTAATTTCTTTTTTAAAGTTCCTGTACAATTTTACAAGAAACAAACAAAAACCCAACAACAGAATAAATAAAATACATTGGAAGCTGCAAAGCTTAACTATGCCAGTTTATGGCTCAAGACTCAGGTGTCTGGCTGGTTTGGGAAGCGAGCTGGTCTCTTTTTTAGTGTATTTCACATAACAAAGATCAAAAGACATCCAGAAAAATTCAAGCATGCCCAGAAACCCAGTGCCTCTTGTTCAAAGTCTGTCTCACACTTGGCTTTTTTTCTTACCAAAAGCTCAAAGCCTAGCCAATTTTTGTACAGAAAGTTGAACGTCAAAAAGTCTAAAAGGTAGTAAATGTTCAGACTGATTTTGGGGAAAAAAAATAATACTTTGGCATTCTGAATTATACCATAATAAATTACAATACATTACCCTATTATCCAGTTTTATATTCCGAGTATGGAATCACTTTTTACAGTCCTCAAAACCAACAAATTTCAGAGTTAAGTCTCCTTGAACTGATGGCATAGAATTACGATCTACCACCCTCTCCCCACCCGCAACACACACACAAAACTATAGAAGTTCAGTGTTCAAAGTATGTGCTTTTTTTATACATTTATTACAGGTACAACAGAGGTATTCATAAATAGTTGTACAAAATGTTAAAGCCACAACGTAATATGAAATAAAACCAAAAAAACCCAGTGACTGCATTTACAGTATTGTCATCTGACTGTATACTGCTCAACAATCTGATTGACAGCTTGAGGGGGAAGTAGGAGGAGGGGGATGTACGAAGGACCCAACCTGATGTCTTTGTGTGGATATGGGCAGAACCCTCTAGCCCCTAAAGGAAGCCACAGGTGATGGGCCTGCAGGGAGAGGGACAGCAGGCAGGGAAAGGGCAGAGTGAAGGCAGGGCCAGTCTTACATAAAAGTAAGGCCTACATTTCATCAGGGCAAAATGATTCATTCTCTTTTTATGCAAAAGTTTGAGGTTGAATGCACATTTCAGAAGCCTACATTCAGGTCTTTGATTCATTTTGTGTTTACTTTTGTGTATGGAGTTAGACAATAATCCAGTTTCATTCTCTTAAATGTAGCTGTCCAGTATTGCCAACACCAGTTGTTGAAGAGGCTGTGATTCCCCATTGTATATCCATGGCTCCTTTATTGTATATTAATTGACCATATATGCTTGGGTTTATATCTGGGCTATCTGTCTGTTCCACTGGTCTATTGTTCTGTTCTTTTGCCAGCACCATTGTTTTGATTATTGTGTCTTTGTAGTAGGGCTTGAAGTCAGGGAGCAAAATACCCCCAGCTTTATTCTTCCTTCTCAGGATTACTTTGGCTATTCGGGGTCTTTTGTGGTTCCATATGAACTTTAGAACAATTTGCTCCAGTTCATTGAAGAATGCTGTTGGTATTGTGAAAAGGATTGCATAGAATCTGTAGATAGCTTTAGGCAGGATGGCCATTTTGACAATATTAATTCTTCCTATCCATGACTGTGGGATGTATTTCCATTCATTGGTGTCTTCTTTAATTTCTCTCATGAATGTCTTGTAGTTTTCAGGGTATACATCTTTAACTTCTTGGTTAGGTCTATTCCTAGGTATTTTATTCTTTTTGATGCAATTGTGAATGAAATTGTTTTCCTGATTTCTCTTTCTGCTAGTTCATCATTAGTGTATAGGAATGCAACATATTTCTGTGTATTAATTTTGTATCCTGCAACTTTGCTGAATTCATTTATTAGTTCTAGTAGTTTTTGGGTGGATTCTTTACATTTTTTTATATACAATATCACGTCATCTGCAAACAGTGACAGTTTAACTTCATCCTCACCAATCTGGATGCCTTTCATTTCTTTGTGTTGTCTGATTGCCATGGCTAGGACCTCCAGTACTATGTTGAATAAAAGTGATGAGAGTGGGCACCCTTGTCTTGTTTGAAATAACAGAGGAAAAGCTTTCATCATTTCACTATTAAGTATGATGTTGGCTGTGGTTTGTCATGTATGGCCTTTATTATGTTGAAGTACTTGCCCTCTATATTAATTTTATTGAGAATTTTTATCATGAATGGATGTTGAACTTTGTCAAATGCTTTTTCAGCATCTATGGAGATGATTATGTGGTTTTTGTCCTTTTTGTTGATGTAGTGGATGATGTTGATGGATTTAAAAATGTTGTACCATCCTTGCATCCCTGGAATAAATACTAATTAATCATGATTCATGACCTTCTTGATGTATTTTTGAATTCAGTTTGCTAATATTTTGTTGAGTATTTTTCCATCTATGTTCATCAGGGATATTGGTCTGTAATTTTCTGGTTTTGTGGTGTCTTTGTCTGGCTTTGGTATTAGAGTGATGCTGGCCTTATAGAATGAGTTTGAAGTATTCCCTCCTCTTCTACTTTTCGGAAAACTTTTAGAAGGATTGGTATTAGGTCTTTGCTAAATGTTTGATGAAATTCAGCCGTGAATCCATCTGATCCAGGAATTTTGTCCTTAGGTAGTTTTTGATTACCAATTCAATTTCATTGCTGGTAATTAATCCTTTCAGATTTTCTGTTTCTTTGTGGGTCAGCCTTGGAAGGTTGTATTTTTCTAGAAAACTGTCTGTTTTTTGTAGATTATCCAAATTGTTAGGACAAAATTTTTCATTGTAGTCTCTAATAATTCTTTGTATTTCTGTGGTGTCTATAGTGATTTTTCCTGTCTCATTTATGATTCTATTTATTTATATAGACTCTTTTTTTCTTGATGTCTGGCTAGGTGTTTTCTGTATTGTTTATTTTCTCGAGAACCAGCTCCTGCTTTCATTGATACTTTCTATTGTTTTATTCTTCTCAATTTTATTTATTTATGCTCTGATCTTTATTATGTCCCTCCTTCTACTAACTTTGGGCCTCATTTGTACTCCTTTTCCTAGTTTTATTAATTGTCATTTTGTGCTACTCATTTTTGATTGTTCTTTCTTGAGTTATGCCTGTATTGCAATAAACTTTCCTCTTAGAATTGCCTTTGCTGCATCCCACAGGTTTTGGGGTGTTGAGTTGTTGTTTTCATTTGTCTCCATATATTGCTTGATCTCTGTTTTTATTTGGTTATTGATTCTTTGATTATTTAGGAACATGTTGTTAAGCCTCCATGTGTTTTGGGGCTTTTTCTTTTCTTTGCATAATTTATTTCTAGTTTCATACGTTTGTGATCTAAGAAGCTGGTTGGTACAATTTCAATCTTACTGAATTTGTTGAGGCTCTTTTTGTGGCCTTGTATGCAATTTGTTCTGGAAAATGTTCCATGTGCAATTGAGAAAAATGTGTATCCTATTCCTTTTGAGTGGAGTATTCTGTAGATGTCTCCTAGGTCCATCTGTGCTAATATGTTGTTCAGTGCCTCTGTCTCCTTACTAATTTTCTGTCTGGTTGATCTGTCCTTTGGAGTGAGAGAGAGAAGTCTCCTAAAATAAATGCATTGCCTTCTATTTCCCCCTTTAATTAGGTTAATATTTGTTTCACATATTTTAGTCCTCCTATATTGGGTGCATCGATATTTACAATGCTTATATCCTCTTTTTGGACTGACCCCTTTATCATTATGTAATGTCCTTCTTTGTCTCTTATTACTTTCTTTGTTTTGAAATCTATTTAGTCTGATACAAATACTGCAACTCCTGCTCTTTTCTCCCTATTATTTGCATGAAATCTTTTTCCATCCCTTCACTTTTAGTCTGTGTATGTCTTTGGGTTTGAAGTGAGTCTCTTGTAGGCAGCATATAGATGGGTCCTGTTTTTTTATCCATTCTATAACTCTATGCCTTTTGATTGGTGAACAGAATCCATTTACATATAGGGTGATTATCAATAGATATATACTTATTGCCATTTCAGGCTTTAGATTCATGGTTACCAAAGGTTCAAGGGAAGCTTCTTTGCCGTCTAACAGTCTAACTCAACTCCCTTATTACACTATTTCAAACACAATCTAAAGGTCCTTTTTTTTCTCCCTTCTTGACTGACTTTGAGGGTAGCTGATTTAATTCTACATTTGCTTAGTTATTAATTGGTCTACTTCCTTTACTGTGGTTTTATTTTCTCTGTTGACTGCTATTTAGCCTTAGGAGCACTTCCATCTAGAGCAGTCCCTTTAAAATACACTGTAGAGATGGTTTGTGAGAGGTAAATTCCCTCAACTTTTGGTTATCTGGAAATTGTTGAATCCCTGGATCAAATTTAAATGATAATCTTTCCAGGTGGAGTATTCTTGGTTGGAGGCCATTCTGTTTCATTGCATTAAATATGTCATGCAAATCCCTTCTGGCCTGTAGGGTGTCTGCTGAGAAGTCTGATGATAGCCTGATTGCCTTTCCTTTATATGTGATCTTTTCTCTCTCTCTGGATGGTTTTAATACACTGTCCTTGTCCTTGATCTTTGCCATTTTAATTATATGTCTTGGTGTTGTCTTCCTAGGGTCCCTTGTGTTGGGAGATAGCTCCTCTTCCATAACCTGAAAGACTATTTCCTTCTGCAGACTGGGGAAGTTTTCAGCAATTATTTCCTCAAGAGACTTTCCATCCCTTTTTCTCTCTTCTTCTTCTGGTACTCCTATAATGCTAATATTGTTCCATTTGGATTGGTCACACAGTTCTCATATTATTCTTTCCTAGAGATCCCTTTTTCTCTCTGTGCCTCAACTTCTTTGCTTTCCTGTTCTCTGATTTCTAGTTCATTTACCATCTCCTCTCCCTTTTCTAATCTGCTTTGAAATCCCTGCATTGTATGTTTCATTTGAGATACAGTATTTTTCAAATTTCTATCTCTTTCTTGAAGCCCTCCCTGAGATCCTGAATATTTTTCTGTAGCTCTGTGAGCACATTTATGATTTTTATTTTGAAATCTTTATCAAGATGATCAGTGATTTCAGTTTCACTTAACCCTCTTTCTGGTGTTTGAGGGATCTTGGTTTGTACAAAATTCTTTTGCCATTTCATAATTCAAATGATTACTATAAAATAATAACTTGTGTAGGCAGCACCCTCAAGTGCCCAGAAGCTCCACTCTCTGGAGCTGCCTAGCACCTGGAGTGACAGAGGGAGTTGCAGGTTGGCTGCACCAGCACCTTCCAAGAGGAAAGAGCTCTTTCCTGCTTCCAAGCTGCAGTGCCTGCCTCCACTTCCGGAGCCAGTGGGCCAAGGGCACAGGAAGGAGCATCTTCATTATGGTCCTGTGGCCCTGGCTGGCCTGGTGGGTTGGCAGGGGACTGTATGTGTGGGGATCAGTGCCGGCCATGAGTGGCAGACTGTGTATCTCAGGTGGGGGCCTCAAGGCTGCATTGCCAGCCAGAGTGATGGAGCATTTGAAGCTCCTGAAAGTTACCAACCTGCGCGCTTAGTGTGTTCTCTACTTGTGTCTGAAACAATAAATGCCCAAAGCATGATCCATAGCAAAATAAATAAATAAATAATATCTACTCTGCTCCCTCATCCAGGTAAGTGAGAATTTGGAATTTGTGTTTGTCTCTCACTACACAGCTAAAATAAGCCCCATACTCACTTTGTCAACAGAGGATCTTGGGACTGGGGTGAGAAAATCTGGAATCCCACAGTATAGGGTTCCACCTACCTTGCTGATAGGTCTTGTGGGCCTGATCTACACCAAATATCAATGTGGAAGAATAGAAGCAATTACCCACTCGAAGTTAGCCAGCAAATTGAAAATGCTTAGAAATTTTGAATTGAATAGACTTAATTTGTTAATGTAGAAGTCAGAGGGAATGTTTATTTCAGCAAAATTCGCAAGCACAAAGATGAGCTAGACCACACAGTAAACCTGGACACAACTCAGAGAAAACCTGGATCTGATCTGAAAAGGGATTGGGGTGTGGAAAGATGCCTAAAAACTGCATAGTATGAGTGAGGGAAGCCAGAAAGAGCAAGAACTAAATCCTGGGCTGTCCCAGCATAAAAAGGACCTGTTATTTTGAATTTAATAGGCAACCAACATAAGACCCCTTCATATGAGGTGAAAGCCTAAGAATCTGTAATTTATTTAGTAGGTCAGTGGGCAAATTAGGGTTATGATAAGAAGTTAGCATTCCAGGCCAAAAGGCTCAAGAAGGGGCAGGCCTTGAGTGTATAATGATGGGTCAGATTTCAAGTTTGGTATGAAGAAAAAGGCTATCAAGGGAATTCAGCCCTGGATATTGGGAGAGTGCTACTTAAAATTTAGAACAAATAAGTGCATTCAAACAGTAGTTAGTCAAAGGTTCACACCAGGCTGCCAATCAACCTTTCCTAATCGCAACATTTTATACAAAGCAATCTATAAATATCTCTTGATTATTGGTGAGTGCATGAGTGGGTGAATGAATGGATTAATGGAGGTGTGGGTGGGTAGATGTATGGATGGGTGAATAGATGACTGAATTGACAGGATGGATGGTGGAGTGGATAAATGAAAAGTCGGAGGATAATTAATGGACATAAGGATAAATAAGTGAATATGTAAATTAATGAATGTGGTTTTAGACAACTTTCTTGCTCTGGACAAAAATGAGCTATTATGTGTGATCTACTCCCTGTGTATCAAGAAACTGTAGGCATTGGTTAGTTGACAAATAAGCCTTCTTCCAACCCTTTATAGGCACAAGATGAGCATTACATGCCCTTGCATCTATTTTCCCTTACAGTCTTCTTCCTTGTTGGATTGATTGTGAAACTGAATTCAAGATGGGGCTATTCCTCAAGGCCTGCATAGTCTCTTATTGCTTCATCCTTTCCATTCTTATGACATGTAATAAATCTTGATTAAGAACACATCATGTGTCTAACACTGCAGTGTGTGTTCTGAGTACTCAAAGCAATATAGAGCTTAAACCTCATCTTCAAGGACTATACACTCTTAAGAAGGTTTCACATGAAAAAACAATGTGGTTACTACATTTACTCATATTATCAAGTTCCCACCCATACTCCAAGGCAGTCACTGTCCATCAGTGTAGCAAGATGCCACAGATTCACTATTTGACTTCTCCGTGCTACACTGTTTACCCTGTGATCCCCCACACCATGTGTACTAAACATAATACCCCTCAATCCCCTTCTCCCATCCTCCCCACCCACCCTCCCACAACCTTCCCCTTTGGTAACCACTAGTTCCTTCTTGGAGTCTCTGAGTCTGTTGCTATTTTGTTCCTTCAGTTTTGCTTCATTGTTATACTCCAGAAATGAGGGAAATCATTTGTCACTTGACCTTCTCTGTCTGGCTTATTTCACTGAGCATAATATCCTCCAGCTCCATTCATGTTGTTGCAAATTGTAGGATTTGTTTCTTTCTTATGGCTGAATGGTACTCCATTGTTTATATGTACCACCTCTTCTTTATCCATTCATCTACTGATGGACACTTAGGTTGCTTCCATATCTTGGCTATTGTAAAAAGTGCTGCGATAAACAGAGGGGTGCATATTGCACATGCCTTTTTGAATCTGAGAAGTATTCTTTGGGTAAATTCCGAGGAATGGGATTCCCGGGTCAAATGGTATTTGTATTTTTAGTTTTTTGAGGAACCTCCATATTGCTTTTCCACAATGGTTGAACTAGCTTACATTCCCACCAGCAGTGTTGGAGGGTTCCCCCTTCTCCACATCCTCGCCACCATTTGTTGTTCTTAGTCTTTTTGATGCTAGTCATCCTTACTGGTGTGAGGTGCTATCTCATTGTGCTTTCAATTTGCATTTCCCTAATGATTAGTGATGTGGAGCATCTTTTCATGTGTCTGTGGGCCATCTGAATTTCCTCTTTGGAGAACTGTCTCTTCATATCCTCTGCCCATTTTTTAATCAGGTTATTTGCTTTTTGGGTGTTGAGACACGTAAGTTCTTTATATATTTTGGATGTTAACCACTTGTCAGATATGTCATTTACAAATATATTCTCCCATACTGTAGGATGCCTTTTTTTACTGTTGATGGTGTCCTTTGCTATGCAGAAACTTTTTAGCTTGATATAGTTCCATGAGTTCATTTTTACTTTTGTTTCCCTTGCTCGAGGAGATGCATTCAAGAAGAAGTTGATCATGCTTATATTCAGGAGAATTTGCCTCTGTTGTCTTCTAAGAGTTTTATGGTTTCATGACCTTACATTCCGGTCCTTGATCCATTTTGAGTTTACTTTTGTGTATGGGGTTAAACAATAATCCAGTTTCATTCTCTTACATGTAGCTGTCCAGTTTTGCCAACACCAGTGGTTGAAATACAATGTCATTTCCCCATTGTATATCCATGGCTCCTTTATCATATATTACTTGACCACATATGGTTTGGTTTATATCAGGGCTCTCTAGTCTGTTCCATTGGTCTATGGGTCTGTTCTTGTGCAAGTACCAAACTGTTTTGATTACTGTGGCTTTGTAGTAAAGCTTGAAGTTGGGGAGCATAATCCCCCCAGCTTTAGTCTTCCTTCTCAGGATTGCTTTGGCTATTCGGGGTGTTTTGTGATTCCATATGAATTTTAGAACGATTTTCTCTAGTTCGTTGAAGAATGCTGTTGGTATTTTGATACGAATTGCATTGAATCTGTAGATTGCTTTTGTCAGGATGGCCATTTTGTCAATATTTATTATTCCTATCCATGAACACGGAATGTGTTTCCATTTATTGGTATCTTCTTTGATTTCTCTCGTGGGTGTCTTGTAGTTTTCAGAGTATAGGTCTTTCACTTCCTCAGTTAGGTTTATTCCTAGGTATTTTATTCTTTTTGGTGCAACTTTGAATGGAATTGTTTTCCTGATTTCTCTCTCTGTTAGTTCACTGTTAGTGTATAGGAATGCCACAGATCTCTGCATATTAATTTTGTATACTGCAACTTTGCTGAATTCAGATATTAGATCTAGTGGTTTTGGAGTGGATTCTTTAGCTTTTTTTATGTACAATATCATGTCATCTGCAAACAGGGCCAGTTTAACTTCTTCCTTGCCAATCTGGATGCCTTTTATTTCTTTGTGTTGTCTGATTGCCATGTCCTTGGAGCTGTGTAGCCAGCCAGGGAGCTGGAGCACCTGAAGATCGTCTAAGGAGGAAGATTTCTTTTTCCTCCTTAAATATGAGAGTCTATATGGCAAAGCTCTCAACCTGCTGGGCAGAGTGCACCTGGACAACTTTGTCTACCTGTCCTCTGTCCTGAGCAGTAAGCTCTATGCAATCCTTCCCCCTTTAGCAGCCCTCTTGCTAAGGGCTTCCTTCTTAGGAAGTCTCTCAGAGCTCCCGCCTTTCTTTTGTCCCAGAGCAGCCGGATATGGATCCCTGCTTTCCACAGGCTGCTGGAATCTCAGTCTCTCCAGGAATTCTTGTCTGTCTTAGCCTGTCTTAGCTTTCCAACCCCATAATCACGAGAGTATCATGCAAGCACCAAGAAATGTAAGTTTGTGCTCCCAGAGCAGATCTCCAGAGTTAGGTATTCAGCATTCCCCGGCCTCCACTCCCTCCCTTATCCTTTTCTCTTCCTCCCACCTGTGAGTTGGGGTAGGGGAGGGGCTTGGGTCCCACTGGGCCACAGCTTTGGTATGTTACCATGTTCTGTGAGGTCTGCTCTTTTCTCCAGGTGTATGCAGTCTGGCACAGTCCTCTTTCCTGTTGCTCTTTCAGGATTAGTTGTATTAATTATATTTTTGTATTATATGTGGTTTTAGGAGGAAGCCTGTGTCTCACCACTCACGCCACCATCTTTAATCCCCCAGACCTTTGGTATTGTTCTTAAGCATCCATTTACCACTAATTCATTTTACTGTTTTAGAGTCTATCAAATAATAATGGCCAGTGTTGTTATTGGAACAGACAGACAGACATACAGCAGGAGGCCAGCCTTCTATCAGAGTGCTCGACTTTGCTGTATCAGTCTCCCCATCTTCCTTTGTATCTACAGCTCCTTTAGCACTTATAAACATATATATCATAAACCTTAAACTCAATTTCCTTCTATAAGGCTGTTTCGCTTAGTTACAAGAGCAAATTTTGAAATCTTATGATATAAATTTGAACCGTGGCTCCACCGTTGAATAACTTTGTAAACTAGACTAACTATTCCCTGGTGCCTCCATCTCCTCTCCTGTAAAATGAGGGTAATAAAATGTTCCATCTCCTGACATTATTGTGAGGAGTTAATATGTCTAAACTGTGGAAAATAATGCCTAGAATTTGTTAAGAAATTAATAAGCATTGACTATTACTTTATTGTGGCTCTGGTCTCATTCTCTCCCAAAATTTTGAAAACCCCAGTTTTTAGCATTAATGCACATCTAGGTAATCTTCAATCTAATGCTCACCGTTCCTTATAGACAATATACTGCAAGTCTAAAATAATAGGTACTTTGCATTTCCAGTCCTTCAAAATCAAACTGCTGTGTGTGTCAGTGCTGATGATTCAGTTTAACACCATCTCTCCACTTGGCTTTCGTGACCCACATTCAGCTCTTTCCCTGAAAACATTCCTGTTGACACATTGATCACTAAAATATTCATCTAAGATGCATATGAACTCAAATCATGTGGGTAAAGGGAAATAACCTGAAGGTCAATTAAAGGTCAATGGCCAGTTTTCCTTTGCTTCCCCAAGTGTGATATCCTGAGACTAAGCACACAAGGATGCCACCACCCACCTGTCTCCTTTCAAAGCTCACGGGACACCTGAGAGTTTCTTCAAAGTCAAAGTTTCAACACAAAAGTTGCAAAGGACACACTAAGTAGAATCCCATGAATTTTTTCAAATGTGTTTGTGTATGAGTCTAAAATTGGGCTTCAATTTATGACTCCAGAGAATTAAGGATATAGGCTCCTCCATCTCCTGACCTGCCAGGCTCAGCCAGCCAATCGTGGACTGCCCAATCTGTACTGCCCTTCTGAATGGTTATATCTGGGAATCATTCACTTATAAATTCTCCTAGCATAGTATCTAGAATCAGACTGCAAAGGATGCCTAAATGGTTGGGCTTAAGGCTGTCAGAGAGAAGCTCCCCACACCTTTTGTGGAGAGTTTGAGAGTCCTGGTGGCCAGTGGGACAGAAAAGCAAGACCAAGCCAGAGCTCAAATGATGAGCATCCTGAAGCTTCTTGGGGAATCATGTGCAATGCTCTCATGGGGACTTAGCAAGAGAAATCAGTCATCTTAAGTCCTGTAATTTAGTTATCAAACTATTGTTCCTCCTGAACACAGACACCGCTCAGCCTCAGGTTCAAGATCAGAACAGCAGGAAATCTTCTGAGACACAAAACACCAGAGCTTGGTAATGTCCAGATTCTCTGAAGTTTCCCTCTTTCTCTTCCTCTCTCTCCTCATATGACCTTTTTCTGGATCTCTGAGATCACCTGGGTCTTTCCATAGACGGTCTTGTGCTGGAGACTGTTCCCCAATTTGAGGCAGACTTTCACACACTCAGTGCAGTCTGTCTCTGGGCTCACCTCTCTAAGCAGCTACTTGGTAATTCCTATCTGGCCTCAGTGACTTATGTCAGGCAGTGGGCATGCAGATTTCATGCATTCTGTGTTGAAATTCTGCATTAGTTCTAGAAATACAATGAAAGCAGGGTACATCGTCTAGGCTAACAGTCAGGGGAGGGATAGTAAGAGGACATGAGAATAAATGAATATTTGCTCCTGTTTATGGCCTATTCACATGTCTATAGAAAGTTTCCTCCTCTGCTATTACCAACTCTCTCCATCTTCAAAACTCACCAAACTGATGTAGGTGCTGCAGCACACGGACAGGCGGAAGCCAAGAAAAATTTAAGAAAAAAATTAAATGTAGTGCTGCTATTATTAAGTATTTACCTACTTTTTTCCCTTCGTCTACTTCTGGAGCCTCCACGACACCTGTGGGATTAATCCTACCTCTGACTACCCACTTATCCCCTCTTGGGTCATGTAGCACCCTCTCCCATGATCAGTGAATAGAGGAAACACCGAACCTCTCTGGTCCTCTCTCATTAACCCATCAGTCCCATTGTGATGGGAACTTGTGAAATTAACTAACAGTTTTACATGAAATATGTTTGAGCCCAGTGAAGTGTTAGGAATCTCTTGTTCTAGATCTCACTCTCAAGGAATATTTCCCATTCACCTGTCCTCTTGGAAAGGGTGTGGTTAGTCAAACCACGGAGCTCAAATTCATCTCCAGCACTTGGAGCCTTTGTGACCTTTGGCAAGTTACCTAACAGCATTTCCTCTGTTCCTCACCTGATTTTTAAAAAGTGAAAGGATAAAGGAAGACAATGACCTCCATCAGGTAAGATTTACTTGAGAAATAAGTGGGTTAATACATGTAAGGTGCTTGCAGAGTGTCCAGCATCATCTTCATATCATCAGCACCATCACCACCATTACTCATTAGATGCAGAGGTGTTAATATTGAGCTGAGCTCGAAGTGCTAACCTGTATTTAAATATATACTCATTCTAGTGGAGAAAATAGTAGGACAGAATGACCTGCAAAATAACCCCCAAAATTCAACATCCTGCTGATCTTTAGAGTGTTTTTGGACAGATGTGTTCTCATACTGCAACTTATATGGATTTTTAAACCCAGGTTCCCATCAGGAGTGGCACTCTAACTTCTATGTTGGTCTCACTTTCCTCTCTGTAAAGATGAAGTACATCCCTTCTGCCTCTTTGGATCCAGGCTCAGTTAACCAAACTTCAGTGTGAATTGAAAACCCTGTGATCTGTCTCTGGAGGGGTAAGTGAGCACAAGGGGCTGACAGAGTAAATGTGGATGAATTAAAGCAATTACCTGCCTAATTCACACAGAAATTCCAAATACAAAATGTTCATATTCTTGATTATAGTGGCCTCAATTTCCTTTATTGCTTCATTTTGTTTTTGCTAGTGTAAGTGCCAGAGAAGGTGTTTGCTTCCAACAGGATTTGACAAATAAAGAGATGAAGGGGCTTTTTATTTCTTATTTTGTCCATCATGCTGATCCCTTCGTGATGACCTTGAGTTGGTTTGAACCATATGTGTTGCATTATTAGCCTTGTAGGAAGACCTGTTATGTAAATGAAATTATAAAGTTCCCACAGTCTAGGAAACTGTTGAATATACAATATTAACAGTGGTAAGTGACCAGAAAGAGCAAGTACTGGGAATGTGGCAGCTCTATAGCATTTAACTTGTCATGAGTCCTTCAGACTAAGCCAAGGTCACACTCTGTGGTATTGGGGCAAAGCTTGAAAATACAGGGCAGATTAGGGCTATAAAGGGACCGGTTAGAAGACTGTCTGATGTTACCAATCCAGGTAATAGTTTTCATGAATAGGCAGAGCCTAAATGTATAGACTCATATCAGGCTTGAAACTGGGCATTGTAAAGTCTAAGAGAATAAATCCCTGAATTCAGGACAAGAGTGGTGAAAAATCTAAGGGGATAAAAGATTATTCATATAACAGTTGAACAGAAGAACAGAGAGGTTATGTCCTCTCTATACCTAGCATAGCCTGGCATATACAGGCAACATGTGAAAATTTGGTGTCTGAAAAAATGGGTTTATGGAGAAATCATAGAAGATACCTTCTATAGAAATGGAAAGAGGGATTGTGAAATTGAATCTTTGAATTACAGAGGAATGGATGTCTAGGCAATGGAGAAGGACAAGTGGAGGATGGATGGATGGGTGGAAGGTTATAGGTTGAATGTCATGGTTTTCTAGTATTGTCATTGTAAAATATATGTGACATAAAACTTACCATTTTAACCATTTTTAAGTGTCATGGGTTAACAATTTTTCTAGTATGGTCAAAATTTGGGTGTGGAATCCTCCTCAGATACATGAGTCCAATATATACACATATACACACAATTCTTTCCCCTTTTCCCTTGCACTTCACCTTAGTCCTAAATATTTATCAAGCTTATGGGCTTGACCTGTTCTCCAAAAAACATTAACTGCACAGTCTGTAAAATCCACACCACTATTTTCTTTCTTCATTGAGCAAGACGAATAAACACTCATGTGCATTTCCCGTCACTGTGCCAGATGTTCTGGGTACAAAATATTAAACGGCACAGTCACTGCTCTTAAGATATTCTGATGTCATTGGAGGTGAAAAGAAAGAAATACATGACATATATAATAACACTAACTACCAGATCAAGAGAGTGATTCATGAGATGGCATTTAGGGAAGAGTTATTTAGTGTGAGCTGATGAAGTATATCATACTGCAGGGAGAAATTATGTCATACTTAGGAGGAAATCCAAAAAATTCTTCAGAAGGAAGGGATAGGATAGAAAAGTTGCCGTTTTAAAATTAGAGATCAGAGTTGTACTCGTGCTGTTGATTTTTGGGAAAATATCCAAATACTTTCCTTATTTTAAAAATCTGGACATAATGATTTGCCCTGTTTTTTCTGAGAATTAAAACCAAAGTCTAGAATTTGGGAGTGCATAGAACTTACCAGGTTCTCACTAAACTATTACATATTATGGTAAGTTTGGAGGAGAAAATTATCAAGGAAGATCTAAAAAAGAGTTTAAGATGGCAGTTAAAATAGGAATGGGATTTGAATTGAGAAGCAGAGCATCTAGAGATGTTTGAGCAAAGGCAGGAGGAAAGGATGTCCCTGGGTGCTCAGAGATAAGTACACTAGTCTGCCCTTAGCAGTGAGTCTTTTTAAAAATAATATGTGGTTAACCTTAAACATCCATAATATTTAAAGTGATGGTAATGTTTTGAAACTGACAGAAATGGTAATTGAACATTAGTAATAAAAGCTATCCAATTTAAAATGGTTACTTTTGCCTTATGTAAATTTTGCTTCAGTAAAATACTTATTAAAAATAGCAACAAAAATGAAAACCCTATGGACCAACTCAATTACCAGAATGCAGGATCCCAACTAGTTTATCTTTCATATGTGCCTTCACTCATTCTTTAGAATCCTTTCTTCCTGTGGTAATGATCTACTTCAACCCTTAACCTTGGGTCAACATCAGTGTGATATAGAGCAAGATGAAGTCAACAATTTGTTTATCCATTTATCTGTTGATGGGCATTTGGGCTGTTTCCACCTTAAAGTTGTTTTGAATAATACTGCTATGAACATGTGTGCATATATACTTGTTTGAGTACCTGTTTTCAGTGCTTTTGTTATATTCCCAGGAGTGGAGTGCAGGGCTATGGTAATTCTGTTTAACTTTTTGAAGATCATCAAACTGTGTTCAACAATGGCTGTATCGTTTTGCATTTCTAACAGCAATGTACAAGGATTCCAATTTCTCCACATTCGTGTCAAAACTTGTTACTTACTGGGTTTCAGTTAATTACTCTTCCAGCCACCTCAGTGGATGTAAAGCAGTACCTCATTATGGTTTTTGGTTTACATTTTTCAAATGACTCTTGATATTGAATATCTTTCAATGTTCTTTTTGGCAATCTCGTATATCTTCTTTGGAAAATGTCTGTGACTTTTGCCCTTTTCCTAATTGGATACTTTGCATTTTGTAGTTGAACTGTCAAAGTTATTTCTGAATAGCAGATGCTTATCAGACATACAATTTGCAAATATTCTGTAGATTGTCTTTTCATTTTGATAGTGTTCTTTGATGCACAAAAGTTTTTAATTTTGAGGCAATCAATGTTACCTACTTTTCTTTTGTCATTCATGTTCTTGGTGACAGACATATCAAAGAAACCATTGCCAAATCCAAGAATGTGAAAGATGTTTCTTCTAAGAGTTTTATGGGTTTAGCTTCCATATTTAGGTTGTTGATTTATTTTGAGTTAATTTTCAGTACAGTATGAGATTGGGGGTCAAATTCAATTTTTTACATGTGGACTTCCATTTGTCTCAGCACCATTTTTTGTAGACACTTCTTCTTTTATTGAATGGTCTAAGTACCAGTGATTAGCCATAGTTGTATGGGCTTATTTCTGGACTTTCAGCTTTATTCTTTGATCTATATATTTATCCTTATGTCAGTACCACACTGTTTTCTATTAATATAGTTTTGTAGTAAGTTTTGACATCTGGAAGCGTGAGCCCTCCAACATAGTTATTCTTCTTCAAGATTGTTTTGGCTATTCAGGATCCCTTCTAATGCTATATGAATTTGAGGGTCAGATTTTTCATTTATGCAAAAAAAACATTGGAAATTTGTATATTGATTGGGTAGTATGAACATCTTATCAATATTGTCCTTCAATCCATGAATATGGAATATCTTTCCATTTATTTAGACCTTCCATTTTTTCAGCAATATTTTGTAATTTTCAGAGTTAAAATCTTCCATTTCCTTAAGTTTTTCCTATATTTTACTTTTCTGGATACTATTGTAAAAAAATTGTACTCTTGATTTCCTTTTCAAATTGTTCATTGATTATTTATGAAAATACAACTGATTCTTATATTTTCTCTTTACTCTTTGCTGAATTTTGCTGCAATGTTGCTGAACTTTTTGTTAGCTCTAGCAATTTTGTGTTTGTTCATTGGGATTTTCTATTTATTAACTAATGTCATTTGTTAATAGAAGTTTCTTTTTCTTTCCAGTTTGAATGCCTTTCTATCTTTTCTTGTCTAATTTCTCTAACTAGAACTTAACAGTACAATGAGTAGACATCATTGTCTTTTCCAATTCTTATGGGTTAAGCTTTCATTCTTTCACCATTATGAAGTATTGCCCATTGAAGAGTATTATGCAAACTGCATTCTTTTTTTCCTAAATGCTTTTTACCATGTTGAGCAATTTCCCTTGGTTCCTAGTTTTCTAAGTGTCTCTTAGCATAAAAAGATATTTGAATGCTTTGTCTTGACAACTGAGATGATGAAACTATTTTCTTTGTTGTATCTATATTGTGTATTACATTTATTGATTTTCTTAGATTGAATCACACTTCTATTCCTGGGTTAAATCCTACTTGTTTATGGGATACAAATCTCCCAATATACCTGTTGGACTTGGTTTGCCAGTATTCTCTTGGAGCTTTTTACATGTGTGTTTATAAAGGATATTTGTAATTTTCTTATCTTGTGATGTCTTTATCTTTTTTTATATTAAGGTAATCGTGACATCAATATACATCTCATTAAAGCTGGAAGCGGGGTGGTCTTACCTAGTAAGAGCAATGTCTAGGCTGCCTTATAGACAGTTAATGTCGGCTTACTTTTGTCCTTTGATCGGGCCATACTTTCTTGTTTATATCTCTTGTAATATTGTGCTGAACAAGACACATTTGAATATTGTGATGTGGTGACTCTGGAAATTAGATTCTCCTCCTTTTCTGTTTTTATATTTGAAAGCTGTAGTCCTCTGTTATTTAGTGATTTCTCCAAACTATTTTTGCAAAGATTATATATTGTGCTGTGTGCTTACTGAAGTCTCTTTTCATTTAGCTTGGATTCAACCAGTGTTTTGCCAGAGATTTCCTTGAATGCCAGAACTGAAAAATTTAAAAAATTTTAAACACCCCTCCAGGTCTCTGCAAACTGGATCTGTGCTGAGGCAGTCTTTCAACATTTTCCCAAGTGTTTACAATTCTGCCTTCAACTTCACTTCCTGCTTGTATGGAAACTAAAAATCAGCCAGAAGTGAAAGTGTAAGATCTTCTCGACTCTTCTTTGAGCAAGGGAGGAACTGGGCTACTGTGTAGCTTTCTGAATTCCCTAGCACAAACAGGCACTGCTGAGCACTCTAATTTCCCGAAGAAACTCTCTCCTTAGCTTTTCCTTCCAGGCTGTAGGTGGCCTATTATATGTTTCAGCCATAATCTTTTGCCAAGCCACCTATAGGTTTTTGTTAGTCTTATGATATTTTCAAACAGTGTGTGCCACATTTGATCCCTGAGTGATGTTCATGTTATGTGAAAATGAAACAAAGCATCTTGCATAAGTCCTTCAGAAGTCCCCAGACAAATTAGAACAGCAAACACAATGATTTGTGAATAAGGTCTGGTTTGCTCCCTCCAGATCTGGGACCAGGGTTCCGCACTAGGAACTCGGGCTGTCATTTTCAATATGGTTACTGAGGCTGGGAGGAGGTAGGCCAGGAAAAATAAAGATTACACAAAGCTATGCAACTATTTTTAAGTTGCATTTTTCTTTATTGAGTGTTCACTTGGTTACTATAAACCTTCAACTGTTGCTCAGAAAACCTACAAAGTTGGTGCTTGACTGTCTGCTTGTGTTTTGATGTTTCTATAAAGGAACAGGAGCTTGGAGCTCCACACTCCATCACTTACTAAAGTCATTCTCTGTTCCTCTTTTTATTTCTATTCTACAGTCTCTCCAAATGGCCGTGGGGAACCACAGCACCATCACTGAGTTCACCCTCCTTGGCCTGAGTGCAGACCCCCACGTCCAGGCCCTGCTCTTTGTGCTCTTCCTGGTGATCTACCTCCTGACCCTGCTGGGGAACCTCACGATGCTGCTGGTGATCAGGGCGGATTCGCACCTCCACACGCCCATGTACTTCTTCCTGAGTCACCTCTCTTTCCTGGATCTTTGCTACTCCTCAGCCACCGTGCCCAAGCTGCTGGAGAACCTCCTGTCTCAGAAGAAAACCATCTCTGTGGGGGGCTGCCTGGCTCAAGTCTTCTTTGTGTTTGACACTGGGGGCACTGAAGGCTGCCTGCTCTCAGTGATGGCCTATGACCGCTACGTAGCCATCTGCCACCCTCTGCTCTATGGCCAGAAGATAACCAACAAATTCTGTAATGGGTTAGTGTGGGGCTCTTGGGGCCTGGGATTTCTGGATGCATTCATCAACATCCTGCAAGCTATGAGTTTGGACTTCTGTGAGGACCGGTCCATCCCCCACTACAGCTGTGAGCTGCCCTCTCTCTTCCCTCTGTCCTGCTCTGATATCTCCACCAGTTTTACTGTTTTACTGTGTTCCAGTCTCCTGCATGGACTTGGAACCTGTTTGTTAATTGTATTCTCCTATGCCCTTATTGCCTCCACCATCCTGAGTATCAGCTCCTCCTCAGGTAGAGGCAAAGCCTTCTCCACCTGCTCCTCTCATCTCACTGCTGTCCTCCTGTTTTATGGCTCAGCTTTCCTTCGCTATCTCATGCCAACCTCAGGCTCACCACTGGAGTTGATCGTGTCTGTACAATACGGTGTGGTCACTCCGTTAGTGAATCCCCTCATCTACAGCTTGAAGAACAATGAGGTGAAAGCAGCTGTGAGAAGAACCTTTAGAAAATATCTCCAATATAGGTGACCAGGTGCAGAGATGATGGGAATTTACTACAACATGATCTACTGTTATCCAACACTAAGAGCATTTTCTGAATGTCATGATGTTGGAGTTAGGAAAAATTTCATAGCAATGCACATAGTTGTTTGGGGATAAGGTTTTGAAAGGTGGAACAATTTCACTATGGCTTAGGGACAAACAAGACATCAAATGATTGTATTAATCCAGCCATTTTCCTTGAATTGTCTTTTTGCAATTTTGAATGGGCTTGACCCCAACCTGTTTCCCTTTGCTATGCAGTTCATTGAACTACGTGGAATAAAGTCACCAAACCATCACAGAAGGGAGCATAAAGCAAACCTGTTGCATCTTCAATCTGGGGAAGATTCAAAACTGGGGGAAAGGATGCACAGTATTATCAAGTATTTGGACTTGGAGAGACCCAGGCCTAAGAAAGGTGGGAGCATCCCAAAGGGAAATAAGCCAGCCCAAATATAGGAGTATCCATCATGGATTCACCAAATGCAAGTTTCTAAAATCTAATAGAAAGTGACACAGGAAATACTGAGACAACTTCATAACGCAGACAATTTAGTAGAAAAGCATTTTGCTATCTGAGCCAGATGCTAAGAAATAGAGCAGAAGACATAGTTTGAGAAGGAAAAGGGGAGGACTGGTGAAAAACAAGAGCCAGAGAGGAGAAAAACACAGTGAAAAATCCAGACCAGCTGGGAAATGCAAATCACTGGTTAACTTAAGTTTAGTGTGTATCTGATCTGGCCAAAAAACAATGACTCCCTGGGGCTACAGTGAAGTATGGAAGTTTTCTCTAAAATTCCACTTAATAGATAATTCCTGGAGATCTAAAATACAGTAGAATGATTATAGGCAAACATCAAATTTGCTGAGACTATATCTTGATATTTCCCACCACAAAAAAAGAAATCATAATTATGTGCCATGATAGAGATGTTAGCTAATGCTATAATGGCAGTCATACTGCAATATACAAATGTATCAATTCAACTTGTTAAAAACATGTACTCAATACACTTCCACAAAGGCCCATGTCAATTATATATCAATGTAAATTTTTTAAATAAAAATAAAAAGGTTTTAACGCAAAAATTTCACACAGCTGAGTAATTCTCACTGTGGTCCAACACCTAGCCCCAGAGAAGAGGATACTTCCATTAGAATGTGAAGCTGGAACCTGTGACTGTGCCGTAAGCTGCTCTTTGCCACACTTGTATAGCATGAGGTTTCACAGGTGCAGCCAATGCAAATTGGATAGTTGCATAAATAACTGTTTCTGATTTTTAAAATATATTTAATCATAAAAATGTTCATCTCAGAGGCAAATAGTGTATCTGTGACATCTTGCTACACTGAAGGACAGTGACTGCATTGGGGTATGGGGGGGGACTTGGTAATATGGATAAATGTAGTAACCACATTGTTTTTTCATAAGAGTGTATATAAATAATACCTTAATAAAAAATTAAATTAAAAAATGTCCATCTCAGTTATGTTTAAAGATACAGTTCCCTGTGATATGGGAAAATAAGCTGTCAGGTGAAACAAGTCTCACTATACACCTTCCTTAATAATTCCCAACAAGGCATCTCCCCAGTAAGTGGCTAATAGGAAAAGACTTCCCAGCTTGCCTACTTTCAAAGCCCACGAGACTCCAGGATTTACAGTTAAAGCTTCAACCTTAAAGTTCTATAGCCTATATCTTGAGAATCCTGTAGAACTTCCATAAGCTTCACTCTTCTACTTAATGAGTTTAAAGTTTGACTTCAGATATGACCTTAGGGAATACAGCATTCTGGCCCCTCTGAGTTACAGCAGCTCTATTAACCTATCTGGTTCCCTTAAACTAGAATATATCTGAAGGTTACTTGCTTCACTGATATTGTTTGGCCATATATAGAGTCACGAAAGCAGGTAAATGAAGGGTAGCCTCAGTGTTGGGTTGGGGATGACCTGAAAGAAGTCTCTCTGTGCTCTTTTTAGAATCGGACTATTTCCCACTGGATTTACTTGTGACAGTGGCAGGACAAAGGCACAATTCAGGTGATAAGTGTCTCAGATGGTTCTTTGTCCTTTCTCACTGAGACTTGTAAACAGAAAAACTGAACACGGATGCTTTCTGGAATTAGGTCATAGAAATATTGGTTTTACTGTTCATCATGATCACCTGATGAAAATGAGTTCTTACGTCATGGTAAGAATTGAGCCAAAAGATGACTTTTGTGCAAGAAAATCTCAGACCTCCATGATTTTGCTAAAGGTTCCCCTCATTCTTACATGGAGACTTCCAATTTCTGCTTAATTCCACCCATACAGCCTTTGGTGCCTCGCTGTCTCAGGCACCTCCTTTCACCTTGAGTTCTCTCACCATCTTCTCCTTGTGCTGCGGACTGAGTTCCAGACACTAAGAAGTTTATGGATGTTTCTGGCCCTGGAGGCTCTTGTCCTCAGTTGTTTTCAGCACCTACTAAATAAACTCTGTCTATGCTCTTCAGTGTTGCATGTGCACTGGCTGTGGAAACTGCACTGATCTGGGAAACTGACACCAGAAGCGAAGAGGTTCACAGTCTAAGGAGGAGTGGGGAAGAAGCAAATCACAGTATATAGAGATAAGTGGTCTGAGATCCTCCTCCTTCCCTAAACACGTAAATAGATCCTAAATACATGTAGTAAAAAGTTTACTTTTCTGTTACTAAACACCCCATCAACTCGGGTCATAAACAATGTTAGTTGTTAAAGGAGAAAAGGAGGGGCAGGATCCAGAGAAGATTCTAAGGGAAATACTGAGGTATGTGAACTTTGCCTTCCATGCACTCAAACCACAAATGTTGTGATCCTTCTTCCCTTTTCAGGTGGCCTAGGGACATTGAAGGTCTTTATAGTCTTCTAAGTTTCTTGTATTCCCAATAATAGTTACCAGACCATCTGCCTTTCAGCACTAGATCTATCTCTCCTCTAGTCTTCATTAATCTATCGAGTCATTTATGTAATTAATTAAAATTTTATGTGTGATTGCACTGAGTAGATAAATTTTGAGACTTTTTTCTTAGAATATCTTTTTAAGATCACTGGATCTAAACAAGTTAATAATTTCTAATGACATTGATATTCATTGCCTCTCAGAATTCACTGAATTTTAAGTTTAGGCAAATGCTAATTTAGATAAAATGAATTCACATTATATAGCAGTATAACCTTGAGCCAAAAGTCATAGGATGGAAGGTGATAACTAATTGTGATTATTTTTTAAATGACCCAGAAAATGCAATTTCTTGCTGTACTCCTCTTTAAGGTGATATATGACATGAACATATACAGGAAACCAAGAGATCACCTATCCGACAAGAGCTCAAACACAGCTACCCAGGCAAACCATGAAATGACATATTTGGTTAAGAGCTTCACCCTGGCCTCTACTTTCTTCTTACCTTCTGCTCTTCTCTACACAAGCACCCACACTTCTCTCGCTTCACCTCTTTCTGAATTTCAAAACGGCATTCAACTTCAATTGAACTGAAGCCTCTGTGTTCCCTCTCTCAAGGTAGGTGAATAGAATTTGAAATTAGTGCTTATTTTTCACTGCAAGGTTGAAATGAAGCCCAGTTTTCAGTTGGTCACAGTCAGAGGATCTACCTTGGGAGTCAGGGGGCGTGAACCGCAGACTCTTACGAGGTCGGCTTTCACCTGCCCTGCTGGTAGGCTGTGTGGACTGTCAGCATAGAAGAGAGGTTCTCAAGTATGGGACCTCTAGCCCACAGTTTCCACGAAACCCTTTGGCGGTGCTGGAGTCTCCTTAGGATGAATACTGGCAACAAAAAGGGGGTGTAGGCAGGTCTGCACTTTTAGTAAATATGGAAAAACCAGAGAGCAAATATAGAGCAAATGTGTGACCAAATTCAGATAGTAAATTACAATTTTGAGAAATTTTCCAGTTAAAATGAATGGACTAAACTGTTTACTACTGAAGAATACAAATAATTGTTTATTTCAACAAGATTTTACAAACTCAAAGACAAGAAAATTGACTTTCCATCTGGTCAATCATCTTTGCTGCTGAATCTGAATCTATTTGGGCCAGAAAACTGGGCTTTAAAGTACTCACCAGGTAGAGAAGTAATTCAAATATGGGATCTGATTAAGGGTGGGAGTATGGGAACTTGTGTAAATAAGAAATAAGAACAGAAAGGAGAGTTACGAATAGCAGCGCATTGGCTGGACCAGCAGGAATGGGATCTGTTATGGTAAAGTCCTTGGACAAGAGCAACAAGAAACTGGTGAAATTTCCCCGGGGGAAAGCTGGGGAATTCAGAGTCAGTTGAGAGTTCTGGATGACAGGTCAGGATGACTGTAAGCAGTTACCACACCAAGAAGGAGGGCTCAACTGCTTTTTGACAAAAGCACCAAGAACACACAGTAGGAAAGGATAGTGATAAATGGTGTTGGAACTGAAAAGCTGCATGCAAAAAATGAAACTGGACCCTATCTCACACCACTCACCAAAGTTAACTTAAAATAGATTAAGGGCTTAAACATAAGACCTGAAACATTAAAACTCACAGAAGAAAACACAGGAGGAAAGCTCTTTGATCCAAATGATTTTTTGGATATGACACCTAAAGCACAAATAAATAAAAGCAAAAAGAAATAAATGGGACTATCAAACTTGAAGTCTTCTGCACGTCAGAAGAAACAATAAACAAGAAGAAAAAGCAACCTACAGAATTGGAGTAAATATTTATTTTCAAGCCATATATATAACATAGGGTTAATATCCAGACTATATAAGGAACTCATCCAACTCAAAAAGAAACAAAGCCCAATTTAAAAAATGAGATAATCAGCTAAATAGACATTTTTCCAGAGAAGACATCCAAATGGCCAACAGGTACATGAAAAGATTCTCAACATCCCTGATCATCATGGAAATGCAAATGAAAACCGCAGTGAAATATCACCTCACAGAGTGATATTTTGGCCACTATCCAAAAGACAAGAAATAAGAAGTGTTGGTGAGGTTGTGGAGAAAAGGGAGCCCTCTTACAGTGTCGGTGGGAATATGATTGGTACAGCAAACATGGAAAATAATATGGAGGTTCCTCAATAAAATAGAAATATAACTACCATATGATCCAGAAATTCCACTTTGGGAATATATCCAAAGGAAATGAAGTTAATATTTCAAAAAGATATCTACACTCCCCTGTTCATTATAACATTACTCACAACAGCAAAAATGAAAACAACCTGTGTCCATCAGTGGATTAATGGATATAGAAGATGTGGTATGTATATATATATATGCAGAGGAATATATGCCATGAGACAAAAAGAAACCTTGCCATTTGCAACAACATGAATGAAAGAAGAAGACATAATGCTTAGTGAAATTATCCAGAGAAAGACAAATACTTTATGATCTCACTAATTTGTGGGGGGTGGGGTGGCGAAGCCAAACTCAGAAATAGAGAGTAGAATGTTGGTTACCAGAGGCTGTGGACATGAGGGAGATGGGGAGATGCTGTCAAGCCTTCAGTTATAAGATGAATAAGCTCTGGGGGCTCATATAAAGCCTGGTGACTATAGTTAATAATCCTCTGTTGTACACTGGAAATTTGCTGAGACTTTGTAACTATGTGAGGTGTTGGATGTGCTCATCAACCTGATCATGGTGATCACTGCACAAAGTGTATGTATGTCAAGTCATCACACTGTGCATTTTAAATGTATAACATCTAATTTTCAATTATAACTCAATGAAGCTGAAAGGGAAGGAAAGAAAGAAGGAGGGAAGGAAGGAAGGAGGGAAGGAGGGAGGGAGAGAGGTACGGGAGGGGAAGGGAGGGTAGCTTAGAAGGGAAGGGGAGGGAAGGGAAGAAGGAAGGGAAAGCACCAGACACCCAGGAGTTTCCATCCAGGGTTTCTGTGGAGGGCCAGAAGTTATATCACCCAAGAAATGATGTCATCCAGAAAGTGATATCACCGGAAGCAGAAGTTATGACACTGGATATGAGATCAGTCAGGAAGTGACATCATTATGAGCTTGTGCATATAGGTGGTGCTCAGAAAATAAACTGAGTCATTTGTCCACCATCAGCAGTCAGTGAACCTCCTGATCCCAGCTTTGGTTTCCATGTCTTTCTTATATATTTCTCTCTGTTTTCTTTAATCTCCTCATCCACTCCTCTTAGGTTCAGCTGGTTTGTAGAGGTGGTCTCTGCAGGTTTCCAGTAAGATTTCAAAGCCAATTTCTGAAAACAAATCCTACCATTTGCAACAACATGGATGGAGCTCAAGTGTATTATGCTCAGTGAAATAAGCCAGGTGGAGAAAGACAAGTACCAAATGATTTCACTGTTCTGTGGAATATAAGAACAAAACAAAAACTGAAGAAACAAAACAGCAGCAAACTCACAGAACCCAAGAATGGTCTAACAGTTACCAAAGGGAAAGGGACTGGGGAGGATGGGTGGGAAAGGAGGGATAAGGGGGGAAAAGGGGCATTATGATTAGCACACATAAGGTAGGTGGGGGGCACATGGAAGGCAGTATAGCACAGAGAAGACAAGTAGTGATTCCATAGCATCCTACTATGCTAATGGACAGTGACTGTAATGGGGTATGTGATGGGGACTTGATAATGGAGGGAATCGAGTAACCACAATGTTGTTCATGTAAATGTATATTAATGATACCAAAAAAATAAATAAATAATAAATTATTTTTAAAAACAAGCTACAAATAACATAAGCCCGACACATTTAATATGATTTCATTTATATAAAGTCCAAGACACAAAATAATAATAAGGGATGTGAGGATAGTGGCTGCTGACGGGAAATGGATTTACAAGAAAGAAGCATGAGGAGATGTTCTAAGCTGATGAAAGTTTCTGCATCCTGATCCGTGTGGTGGGTACACATGTGTATATATTGGAAAAAATCCATTGAGCACTATCTTTGAGATGAAGGCACTTTACACACTTGACTTGCATATTTTATGTTTTGATAAATAGGAAAACTTAACTGAAAGATCCATTCCCAGGCACGTTTTCCCAGTTCCCATGGGTACATATTATCCATGTGGTACAGCTGGCATGGTAGATAATCCCCATCCTCCCGGAGCAGGCAGCACTTCTCCCACCAACCATGCCGAGACTGACCCCGGCTACTGGTCTAGACACCACTGGGGCAGGTAAGAGAGGGTGAGGGACACTTCACAAGACAGCTGCCCCAGGTGAGACTTCTGCATGGTATCGAAAGAGGGAAAAACTGCTATAATCTCACCAGGGTTGGTGGGCCAATTCTCTAGGCCCCGATGATCCAAGGATTTGGGAAGTGAAGCATATCCACCCAGATGTCCAAATCCCAAGTCTCATGGTCTCACTCCTTTCCTACTAAGACCCTAACTATGGTATATTTGCTGAACTGTGAATTAAGCCTCCTTTTGAATTCAACTGCTCTAATAATCAGGTCCCGAGCCCTATTTTAAGCCCAGTCTACCCTTTGGTTACAGGAGACAGTGTTTCTTTTAAAATTCTCATAAAGGCCTTCCGGGTCTCACACCACACAATAGGCTGGTGATTGGCTGATCCAAGCCTGTCCTTTTGTCCTTTAGCACACCAACTACATTTCACAATGGCAAACCAGGGGCACACTTCTTTTCATTGTCTTTGTGCCCACACCTCTCAATTGCTAAAGATACTGCATATGCCAGTGGACCCCTCTACCCGAATCTCACCCCAGTCTACCGCGGGTAAGAGTTGTGCAGCTGTGATGTGGGCACAAGGTGGGCAACAGTCACAGAGAGGCCTCGGGAAAGCAGTCCAGAGACTGACGTTTTGAAGTTGGGCCGGTGAGCTTTTGTTGGATTGGTTCCATCAACAGCTGCTCCACTATGAAATGAAGTGTGAGAATGATAAAGGTATAAAAATCCCAGGGAGCATTCAGTCCAATATTGAGTACTAAACAAATAATGTAATTAAGAAAGTGAATACACATAGTAAAATGGTAAAGGTTTCCTCCATCAGCAAGGAAAATAAGACCACTGGAATGTACACAAGGAACATAAAGCACAGGAGAGGACCTGGTGGGCTTTCCCGCTACTGAAAGAGGGAATGGAGGGCTAAGGTCCAAGTCTGGCCTGGCAGACGGCCTGCAGATCCCTTCACCCACCACACACTTTGGAGACGGGCACTGGCCAGTGACTCCTGCGTTCCCTGCTCCCTGCCTGCTGGTCGCCTGCCTGTGAGGCCTGTGCATTTTGCGCAGCCTGAGGTGAGTCTGTGCTGCCTCCTTAGGGAATGCCTCGCCCCGTGCACTCGGGGGAGGGGCCAGCGTGAAGCACGTTAATAGAGGTATTTTTCAGGGTCCTAACACTTAACCCCTTTCTCCCCTGTGACCTGAAGAAAGCCTGAAATTATACCTAAATGACATAAACAGCCATTCTAGGAGTCAACAAGAAAGTAGACCTTTTTTACAGCCCAGTGCAATGAATTAACCAAGTTAATAGTGTTGACATTTCTTCCAATAACACTTGGGGACAAACTCTTAAATTCTGGCCATAAAGTATACAGAATAATGCTTTCTAACTCAACAACCATCTTCAGTCACCCTTTAACATATACTGCAAGACCTTTAAAACAAGTTAAAACACTGTTCACTGGTCCTCCTTTGCAAAAATAAAAGCCCAAGTCTAGCCCTCAGGCCACAATGTCATGGGATCTGATTACCTTATAAGTGTTTCCCTTCCTGGCATCCCAGATATCTTGTCTGATGGTGGAGAATGTGAAATTTCCATAAGGAAGGTATTTTGGGGTGACAAACTTGTTGCTAAGTAGTGCGTTTATGCGGTATTTCATGAAAGATTGAGAAAACAACAAATTTCCCATTAAAGAATGAAGTTAATGAGATGGGCAGGCTACAGCCTTCAAGCCACCCACTGGCTCCCTCAGGAGCGGCCTGACAGGAAATGCAGTGCGCTTGGAGAAAGGTTCCAAGTTTTGTGGAGATGATGAGTGTGGGAAGGGAGGGAAATGGAGCAGGATCACGGTCCCCCTCTGATCCGTGTCATCCTATGTATGATACCAGTGATTGTGGGCACAGAATTCAGTGGCTTTTACAAAGCATCAGGCTTTTCCACTGTAACTCTGATGTATTGGATTAGATCCAGACCTCAAGTGGTTGGAATAATCGATATTCCAAATTTACTAACCTTGATATCTTTTCTCTACACCCGGAAAGTATCAATCCAACCCCCAGAGTGAAGGTGAACAGTGGAAAGGCTGAGAAAATTTGACTAGCAATGGTAAGATTTCTCTTGCCCCAACCATTCATGAGCCTGTCCCCCGCACTGAATCTATACTGCCAACATCCCCTGCGAGTCCTGGCATCTTGTCAGCTTGTTCAGAGCTAGGCAAAAATCTCCTCTCCCATATGCCCAGTTGGATCTGCTGCACAGTTTCATCCCCTTCCACCCATCAGTTAAGGGGGGTGGGTGGTCAGGGGCTCCCCTGTGCTTCCCCACAGAAATGGGTCACATTGAGGCCACATACATACCAACTTCTTAGACCCACTTACTTGATTATTGCTACTCTACTGCTCAGAAGGGAGGCTGGATCCAGGCTGGTATTGTAGCCATTCTGAGGCTCAGAGTCTGTCTGAGAAACGTGTTGGAAGCCAGACAAAGCTCCTTAGATGTTGAGAGGCCCCAAAACTTATGTTGAGAGGTCTTTTCACCTCTTTATGTTTGTATTTATCTTTCCACAACTTTATACCAGTATTCAGTCAGGACCCTGGATCACTGAGTGCCTTTTCAGCTTCCAAAACATCTAGGACTTGTCTCCCCAAACACTTCCCAGTTCCAGGATAGCCACACTGTTATATCAGTGCATACTTCCCATATCTACTAGCTGTGACATGGGATTTACATGCTGAGAACTTTCAACTCCTATAACTTTAAGATTAATACTTTTTTTAAAGTTTCTAACACAGGTTTACTCCAGAAACCCTATTTGGAGATTCAGTAATACATATTAAAGCTCTTTGAGAGCTGCTGCAAAGTGCTACATAAACACAGAGTAACTACTGTCAGAAAGACACTGACATAGTAACTTTAAAGCTTGAAAAAATGAAGATTTGGAAAATTCACTCTTGGAAATATTAAAATGACCTAGATGCTAATAAGAAGCTGTAGGCATATTTGTATGGTCTGGGAAGAGTAATAAATGATTCCAAATTCAGTGTTCTCTTATTTCCTTTCTTAACCTCCTAACTGCACCTATTTTCCACCCAACACCTAACATACCTGAGATCCTCATTTTCTCATCTTGACCTCTAAATCTTCTCTTAAAAAACTCACCTGTCTTGGGGCAATCTAAACTATCTACAACTATTGGCTAAAAGGGAATTTTTCCAATATCCTTATTGATTTATGTGCCTTAAATTCAATATTCAAAACACAGAGGACAGTTTTACATATTCTTGAGTGTATTTAAAGAATATTTGGAAAATACATAGTACTTTTTAAAATAAAAAAACACCTTTAATCCTACTGCCAAAAGTTATAGTTACCATTTCCATGCATACTTTTTTCTACATGTTTGATATTCTATCTGGGTTATTTTATACATTTGTTATCAAGTTGTATATGCAATCTAGTATCACTTAATAAAATGTCCTCAAGGTCCATCCATGTAATCACAATGGCAGGATTTCCTTCTTTCTCATGGCAGAATAATATATATATATATATATATATATATACATAATAAAATATAATATATATAATCACATTTACTTTATCCATTCATCTCTTGACAAGAATGTAGGTTATTTCCATTCTTTGCCTATTGTGAATAATGCTGCAATAAATATGGCAGTGCATATATATCTCTTTGATATCCTGTTTTTATTTCCTTTGGGTGTATACCCAGTAATGGAATTGCTGGATCATATGGTAGTTCTAATTTTATTTTTTCAAGGGACTGTTTTCCATTGTGGCTGCACCAATTTACATTCCCACCAACAGTGTACAAGGGTTCCCTTTTCTCCACATCCTAACCCACACTTGCTATCCTTTGTCTTCTTGAAAGCCATTCTAACAGTAGTGAGGTGATACCTCACTGTGGGTGAACGTAGGAATGTTGAACATCTATTCATGGACCTGTTGGTCATTTGGATGTCTCTTTGGAAAAATGTCTATTCAAGTCCTGTGTCCATTTTTTAGTCAGACTGTTTGGTATTTTTGCTACTGAGTTGTGTAAGTTCTTTACATATTTTGGATATTAACCCCTTATCTGATATATGGTTAACAATAATTTTCTCCCATTCTGTAGATTGCCTTTTCATTTTGTCATTTTTTTCTTTTGCTGTGCAGATGCTTTTAAATTTGATGTAGTCCCACTTATTGATTTTTGCTTTTGTTGTTTGCACTTGGTGTCAGATCCTAAAATCATGGCCAAGACCAGTATGGAGGAGCTTCTTCCCTCTGTTTTCTTCTAGGAGTTTTATGGTATCATTTCTTATGTTTAAGTATTTTATACATTTCAAATTAATATTTGTGAGTGGTATAAGATAGGGGTGCAGTCACATTGTTCTGCATGTGTTCATCCAGTTCTGTTGCAGTGACCTTCCTTTCTCCATTGGGGGCTCTTGGCTCCTTGGGCACATATCAGCTGACCATATGTGCAGGGATTAAATATGGGCTCTATATTTTGTTACATTGGTCTGTGTTATCTATTTTTATGCTAGTTCCATAGTGGTTTAATTATTACAGATTTGTGGTATAGTTTGAAATCAGGAAGGATGATGCCTCTGGCTTTGTTCTTCTTCCTCAGGATTGCTTAGGCTGTTTGGGGTCTTCTGTGATTCCATACAAATTTTACGATATTTTTCCTATTGCAGTGAAGAATGACATTGGAATTTTGATAGAGATTCCATTGACTCTATAGATAGCCTTGAGTAGTATGAACATTTTAATATATTAATTCTTCCAAGACATAAATGTAAGGTGTCTTCCAATTTGTTTGGCTCTTCTTTGATTTCTTTCAACAATATCTTATAGTTTCATTGTACAGATCGTTCATTTCCTTTGAATTTGTTCCTAGGTATTTTGTTGTTTTTGTTGTTATTATGAATGGGGTAGTTTTTATTTATTTCTTTTTCAGATGTTTCATTATTAGTGCATAGAAATGCAGAGAGTAAAATAGTGGTAACTAGGGGCTGGGGTTTGTGAGAATAGGAGAGATATTGTTTAAAGGTACAAATTTGCACTTAGTTGAAAAACAATTCCCGGCTATCTAATGCACAGTATAGTGAATATAGATAACAATATTGTATTATAATCATCAAACTTGCTAAGAGACCAGATCTTAACCGTTCTTACCACAAAAAAGAAATCACTATGTATGATAGAAGTGCTAACTATAGCTACATTTGCAATCATATTACTATATATAATGTACCAAGACAACATATTAAATACCTTAAATTTATAGTGTTGTATGTCAAATATATTGCAATTAAAATTATTAATTTTAATATTTTAAAAATGTGACCTAGAGTTAATAATTGGTCACACCTCAGCTCCCTTGCGAACTTTTAAAGGACATTTTTAGCCCCAAGGAGACATCAGGAAAATGTATCTTTTCCAGCAGATTATATTTTTAACTCTCTTTCTTATTCTTTTTTTATCCTATACAAGCTTAACTGGAGTTCTTCTAGGTTTTAAATAATTGCTTTAATTCGGAAACTTGAAATGCTACTCTAGAGAGAAACCCCTCTGTCAGGAAGTTTAACTTTCTGGTTAACTGGAAACTGTGTGGTTAGTGAATCCAGAACTTGACTTCGGGCTGTGACTTTAGGGATACAGGCCAGTGGCTCAGCTTTCCCTGGACACCCAATCCAGCTAATTGCTGCCTAAGAGCAAATGGCCTTCTGATTGGTTCTGCTACGTGTTCTTTCTTTAAGTGATGCTCTTATTAGGAGAGTCTTCAGAATCACAGAGGATATAAATGCAGAGAAGGCACGTTGCTGTACCTGAGAACATGTGAGAGGTTTTTAAAGTATTCGCATATATTTCAGGATATGAGCTTCTTTAGAGAAACTGTCTTGTCTTTCCATACAGTGTTGTGCAGTGCAGAATGACACCACTCTAACAGCTACTAACAAAGAGAAAATGCCACGTGATACGCTGAGCATCAGACCCCTGTGACACATGCTCTCTTCAGGGGGAGACTCTACCTATGATGTTTCAACCCATGATGGGAAAGAGAACTCAAAAGTGACCCCTCCAGAAACATCGAAAATATGGTAATGTCTTCCCTGATTCCTTTCTATTCCCTCTTTTTCTTCACAGAAAGATCTGCATATATGTTCTAATCAGCTGGCCATCTACTCCATTCCCCAACCTTGGCCACTTCATCACTCATTCCATTTATTGTCAAGCCTCAGGCTCCCACTCCATCCTCCTGTCCTCTGATCTGGAGATGAAATCTTCCCACTCCCTGGCATGCCATCTCCTGCCTGGATGGGGCCCAGAAATTGGCTCCTCCAAAAGTTCCATTAGCCCCAGCTGCCTGGGATGTTTTCTCAGAACGGCCCCTCTTCCTGCCTCTATAAACCTAAAGACAAGCACATCGTAGAGCCTGATCTTAAATCATCTCATGCTTTAGGATCCCAAAACATATCAGAAAACTGACAACAGGAATGAAAAGAAGAATTTAGATATAAATATTGGGCTGTTGAAGGAACTCACTCCCCTACGTGCCCACAACTTCAGTAGGAAACTGAGGTAGATATTTTGTGTTATTTAAACCACCCTCAGATAGCCATTACTAAGTGAATTATATGAGGGAGTACAGGATGGAACAGCTTTGAGAATAATTCAGTTGGATCGGGTTGGTGCTGGTTTGCTCCTTTGCCAGCACTGGTGTCCTTCTCACCAGGTCAGATCCTGCACCCATGAGTCCAGGGTCTGAATGTTGCTCCAGGATCCCTCAAGCCACCTTGAAGGCTGACCTAGGACACACTTTATTTGTTTATTCATTTATTCATTCCAAACATAACTTTTAACAAAGAGTGTGGGCAAGACTTTTCTAGGACACTTCTGGATCCTCCTATCACATCTTTTATCCTTTGCTGAGATCAACTACCACTTCATTCATTTGTATTCCCTGGTCTCACGCATGTGAAAATCTGACATCAGACTCTCACACGTCAGGAAGAAATGAAGCCAATGGCTTCCGTTCCAAGTAGTGCTGAGAGCTGAGATTCATTTTCCTGGCAAGGTGACCTAAATGAATTACAAGGCTTTACCATTTTTCATTCTAAAAAGTCTATCCCCTCTGTTGAAAGTGATGTTTAGGATGGGGAAGGAGGGCTCCTTTCTCTGTAAATCACAGTAAGTTGCTCCCTCAGGCACACAAAATGTGGATGTAGGACTACAGAGAAAAAAGATCCTCTAGAAAAACTACACTCAGAAAAATGAGATTCCAGAAATAGTCTCACTTAACCTGAGACCCGTGGCTGCCCTGAAAATGGTGGTCAGGCCTCCTTGCGAGTGAAAGTGGAGAGAAGAAGCAACATATATCATAAAATATCCAAGTAATTTAAATACATGAAAACATCTAAACTTTGTAAGAATAAGTCCAATTTATTGTTTTACTTTCCTTGTGTACACTAAATGTGAAATGCTTACTTTCAAAAGTATTTACAAATTTGTTTATGCAGGAACCTCATACTTAATTTCTCCATCTGTTTCTGCTCCACCGTCACTGGTTGTAAGCCAACATCCTGCAAGTACAC
Source organism: Smutsia gigantea (assembly GCA_032199065.1). Classification (NCBI taxonomy): domain Eukaryota; kingdom Metazoa; phylum Chordata; class Mammalia; order Pholidota; family Manidae; genus Smutsia; species Smutsia gigantea. The sequence continues at coordinate 879,180 of JAVSCE010022418.1, forward strand.
AAAGGTGAGCATTTGTCTTTTTGCCCAGGCACACAGGTAACCTACACTGGGATCTAAGATGGACCTAAGCTTCGGCTGATGAGTTTATTAATGGGATCAAAACTTAAGTTTCTCTTGATGAGTTACCCTGGATCATATTTTGCTGACCAGGCCTGAAGGGCCACAAAAAGGTATTCTGTGATAAAGGAGAATTAAAACATTCATGAGTTCAGAAGGCACCTAGGGTCAGATTGTGAGCTGCTAAACAAAAACAGATCACCGCTAAGTCATCTTAAATATCCATGCCCCTCAAGAAACTTCATACACAACAGTGGCTGACCGCATGTGATCATAACTACTTTTGAGATGTTGCTTCTGTTAAGATGTGGTCTGTGTTCTCAATGAGTTTACAGTATGGAGGAGAAAACAGAAATACACACTTAACATTAATGAGGAAAAAATCATAATTCAGACTAGGACATATGGCACCTGAGAACAGAAGCCCAGGGATTGAACAGAGGCTGTGGGTTAGAGGAGGGGCAGTCAGGACAAAGAACGTGGCAGCTAAGGTGGGTCGGAGGCTCGTGCGAGTTCGGATCCATAGATTAAAGTGGAGAACTTCTGAGTGGAGAATCTTGTAAGCATAGATAAAGAAACAAACAGACCTTTCTGATACCAAAAAGTGGCCAATTTGGTTGAAAGGTAGGTCCTGCAGGCAAGGAAGAACTCTGGGTGTCAGGTAGGAAAAGTGGTCTATGCACTAATGGATCTGCGCACTGATTTAGAAAAAGCCGTAGGGTTTATTTCCTGAGTTTCTACTGGTTGTCTACATGGCATTGCAAAATCTCCCCGAATACTGGATTTCTCAAAAGTAAAGCACATATAAGATTGCCTGCCATGAAATCACATATAAAATCACTGTGAGAGAAAATGTAGACTGATAAGAAACTACTCTGAAAATAAAAAAAGTCCTATTAAAATTGCTGTGCTGTTTAGAAAGTTAGAAGCCATTGGATGATTATAACAAAAAGAATACTGATTGGGAAACAAGGAAAGGAAAGAGAATGTGCTGCAAATATGTGTTACAATGTTTCCTAAAACCAAATGATTATAAGAATAAACTATAGAAAAATCCTGGTGAAAATGAACTACCATGAACGTATAGGTGAGCCAGATAAATTTATTTTCCCAGTTACATTCCTGGAGAAAAGGAATGGGAATCCATAAGCACACGAAGACTGTAATCCAAGACAGCAACTGACAAACCGTAATAAGACATCTTCCTCAGATGCAGTGAGAGTGACTGTGAGGGTCTCAGCACAGCCTCCAGACAGGGCGGGGGGATGTGTGGGAAGAGGCGTGAGGCTCTGAAGGAGGCAGGAGATCTCATCCTGGTTCTATCTTATTCCAGGGAAACGTCCTCATGAATGGCCCTGAGGAACCACAGCACCATCACCGAGTTTGCTCTCACGGGGCTGTCTGACGACCCCCACATCCAGGCCCTGCTCTTTGTGTTCTTCCTGGGGATTTATCTCCTGACCCTGACGGGGAACCTGACACTGCTGCTGCTGATCGGGGCCGATTCCCACCTCCACACGCCCATGTACTTCTTCCTGAGCAATCTGTCATTCCTGGACCTCTGCTTCTCCTCTGTCACTGTGCCCAAGCTGCTGACGGACCTGCTGTCGGAGAGGAAGACCATCTCAGTGGAGGGCTGCCTGGCCCAGGTCTTCTTTGTGTTTCTCACTGCAGGAAATGAAGCCTGTCTGCTCTCAGTGATGGCCTATGACCGCTATGCCGCCATCTGCCACCCACTGCTCTATGGCCAGATGTTGAGCAACCAGCTCTGTAAGGGGCTGGTGTGGGGCTCCTGGAGCCTGGCGTCTCTCAATGCACTTGTCATTGTGCTCTTGGCTGTTGACCTGGACTTCTGTGATGCCCAAACCATCCACCACTACACCTGTGAGCTGCCCTCCCTCTTCCCTCTGTCTTGCTCTGACGTATCTATGAATGTCAGCATCTTGTCCTTCTCTACTGTACTACTTGGGCTTGGAGCCTTCCTCCCAATCTTCTTTTCCTATGCCCGTATAATATGCACCATCCTGAGCATGAGCTCCGCCACGGGCAGGGTCAAGGCCTTCTCCACCTGCTCCTCCCACCTCATTGCTGTGATCTTGTTCTTTGGCTCGGGTTTGATTCGCTACCTCATGCCTCCCTCTGGTTCCCCCCTGGATTTGCTCTCTTCTCTGCAGTACAGTGTGGTCACACCCATGCTGAATCCCCTCATATACAGCCTAAAGAACCAGGAGGTAAAGACAGCTGTGAAAAGAACATTGGAGAAATATTTGCAATACCTTAGGTGGTGAACTAAGATGCCTTTACTCAATAAAATTGCAAGATTAAATTTCCTCTTATGCTCACTCCCCCTCCCAGTCCACAGTGTCCAGTAGGGTGCACGAAAGGCTCTGAGCTTCCCTGAACACTCCAGTCCTTGTTCTTGCTTCTATAAATGTATAAGCATTTATTTTAGACCTCCAATCTGTTGATTGGAAAAGAATATGGAGACATTCCTCAGTAAGTACACTGATGAGACAACAAAAAAATTAGGGTGAAAAGGTGAGATACATAGATGATCTGATTTCTCAAAAACATAGAATAAAATTCACAAAAATGTCTACCTGACTACTTTAATAATAAAAGACTCAAAGAGTATGCCTGCATTCATTAAAAATATTTAACATTAATCAATATTCAGCCACATGCTTCATGATAAAATCAGATTGGTGGATTTGCAGTTAAAATAAATAGCCAGAGACAAACACCATCACCCAAATTACTTAACAGAAGTACAGTAAGATGAGGGTGAGATAGGAAATATAAATTTTGGTTGTGGAAAGAAAAATCTACTGTCGACTGAAATCAGCACAACTCTTATATTTAAGAAACATAGAGTTTATTCGTAGTCTTACTGAGGGTTACGGCCAGTGAAATAACCTGGGAGGAATTTTGGCGAACTGCTCCAAAGCCCCTTCATTTGGAAAATCTTAAATACTTTCCTAGACCAGAGGACACATGCTGAAAAGAGGTTACACTTATCAATACAGCAAGCAGTGTGGCTTGGAAACATCTAGTTAGTGTCCTAAGAGATCATGCCATGCCCATTCCAATGCTATCTGTGTGAGGATGCAACAATAAAGGTCACATTAGGTGGATGACCTCATCTTCTTTTTGGGATGGAGAGGACACATATGACAGATTTTTATCAATGTTGATCAGAAAATTCCTGACTGACTACATTTCTGGGAGGAGGTTGAAACTGCTATTAGGTTAGGTATTTGTTAGGTCGAGAAAGCCAGAGAAATGCAGGAGTCCAGACTGATGACAGCAAGATTTAATAGAAGACTTCACTACAGAGGTAGTGAAGGGCTGATTCAGAGAGACTACAGCCCCAAAAAGAAAGTTTTGGGGTTTTATAGTAGTCAGTGTTTAGCCAAGCGGATTTCTCCAGGGATGTGGGCAGGATGCAGGTACAAGAATTTCCATCTCTTGGTTAGCAGAACTCGAGCCCCATGGATGTTCTCAGGGTCTGGTCTGGATGGTTTCCAGCTCCTCCCCAGCCCTACAATTTCTCTAAGAATCCTCTCCAGGCCTGCAGTTTCTCTACGAATTAAACTGAAAATACCCAATTAGTTTTTTCATTTCTGCATTCTCAACAGTATTAAGCCCCAGTTTGGTGACTTGGCCTCGCACGAGTGACATCATGGTGGGCCTGTGTCTTTCTTTTTAACACTACAAATTTTGGCAATGATATTATTATCTAACAGCAAAGCCTGAATATTCTATCAGAAATGAAAAATGATTAGTACTCCAAGAGACTTTTATGATATCCAATCTTATAATATTCACAAAATAAGTAGTTCCTATGTAACAAAAATTAAATAAACATTAATTGAACAAATGAAAAATATGTATTACATAGAAAAAAAATCCATTTGCTTTTGCAAGAGCAATATCAATCCTCAGAATTCAACCTACCAATGAATAATGAATTCCTAGAGCCCAAATAAACAAAACAGCAAAAATGAAGTAGATGACATAAAGGATACTTAAAAATTAATATAGGATATACTTATTAAGCATGCATTCATGTTCAAGTGACAAAAAATGTGGTAAACATGAACAGAAAATATAAGAAAAATTAGCATAGGCTGGGGCTGGAGGTAGATGTTTCCAGAGTTGGCTGAGCAGCTCAGGAGAAACATCAACGAGTCAGGTTCCTTCCGTCCCTGTGCTCTGCGGTCCTCCTTCACTGATTTCCTCTTCAGCCTGGTTGTAGTGTAAGCCTGACAGTTGGGGCATTCTTTTTTTTCCTTTTTGTAATGAAGTGCCTGACTTAAGCTTTGATTGCCAAGGCGCCCATTATGAAAAGGCATCCACCTTAAAGACTTCAGTCTCCAAGACCCACCTTGCCAGCCACTCAACTACAGAAAGAGCCAGGCCAGCATTCCGCACTGAGGCTCCCGGTTTTTAGAGATCTTGGTTGATTTCAGTAACTGACCTTTTGGGACTTGTTTATTTTTTTCCTCTTCCCTCACTTTAAATTCCTGCTGTTCTGTTTTAAATTCACCAATAAAGAGTAAGCCCTGGAAACCGTAGGCCCCCCACCCTCCACTCCAATTAAAGAGACTACACGCTAACCCCACGTCAATGTGCGGCCCCAGGGTGCTGTGTAATTTCCAGTCTTGGAAGTAATAAAAAAGTTTATTTTTTCAAAGTTTCCTGATGGTTATTGCTGAAGGGCATCTTGCCCCCCACAAGGGTCGGTCCAGCCATAACCCTGGTTTGGGAAGGAGAGATGTCAGGGGGAAGCTCACGCCCCACCCACCCCCGTCCCCACAACCGCTGAGAAACCCCAGGCATTTCTAACCTGGCTTTATTCAGTTCTAGATACCATGGTCTTAGACAACAAAAACAGAACTAAAAGATGGGAAACTGCCCCTTTTGCTGTTCTTGAATTTTATATAAATGAAACCACCCTAAATGCTAAAAATTTTAAATATTCAAAGTCTTCAAGTCTTGATAAGGAACTAGTACAATTGGACTCACAGACATTGACACTGGGATGGTAAATTGGTTCAACCACTTCTGAAAAAATTTTTGGCTCTATCTACTAAATCATGTCTAAACGTATGATGAGGAATCTCCATGACCTCAAACTCTTGCTCTTCTCCAAGAGAACTTTTGTTCAAAACAGCCCTCCTTAAATTTCTTTCTAAAACTTAAAAAGAGCTGATCTTCCTTTTTTTTATCTTCGTGCCTGCCTGTGTTTTGCCATAGTTAATTTGTTCTGAATTTCATTGCTATGTATATATGAAGAGAAATGAGTCTATGGCAACCTTCAAAATAAAATGGCCAGTTCTTTTACTAGCAAGACCAGTTTATTCAGGAATAACAAAGCAATTTGGCACAGTTGCAGAACAAGCAGGTACACACGAGTCACAAGGTGGTCTGTGGCGGATGCAGCAAGTCATATGGGCGCCCACTAGTGGCAGCAAGGTGCGCAGCACAGGGCTTGGCCACCCCCTTGGAGGAAGGAGCTCCTCCAAGCTGTCTCCTGCAGGTGTCTCCGGTGTTGTGCTGAGACAGGTCTAAGAAGGCTAGGAGAGTCTCCCTCTGCCCACCAGAAAGCAAAGTCTGACACTGCTGGGCTGGGTAAGCTGCCGTGACAGCAAAGCTAGGGAAGCAACTCGGGGCTGAGCCACCAGTGAGTGGGATAGAGCATCTGGGTCCTCAGAGAGTGCCCAACATTTTGGCCACTGGAGGGCAGGGGAGGTATGATGCACCTGCCCATTCTCCTGAGGAGAGAGCTCCATCCAACGCTCGCCCTTCTGGAACCCTTCCCACTGCTAGCAAGTCTTTCAGACTGCTGCCTGTGTTTTGGGTGTCATCAGGACCAGCAGAGTATGCCTGACCTCCACAAGCAGCTGGAGTCTCAGCCTCCCAGACTGTTCCAGCTGTCCCTGGTGTCCAGCCCTGCTAATCACCAGAACTCAGTGTAATGTGGACTCCTGTTGCTGGAGCAGATCTCAAGGGCCAGGTGTGCAGAGTCCCTGGGCTCCTATCCCCACCCCACTCTGTTCTCTTCCTGTGCGCACCCAGTACCTTCAGACTACTTTCTGCAAAACTCTGACTTTTCTCCTACAAGATATTTGTCTGAAAGTCATCATCATTATGTACTTTTTTATCAATCATAATCATGGTTGAGTCTTTTTGTCAATATCCATTCTTCTTTCAAAACACTTTGTTAATATGTATAATTGCCAAACTTTAGAATTTCACCTAAGATAAACATGTACAGTCTTACTTCAACATTTTGTTTATTTTTAATCTATTATCCAGTTTTGATTCTTTGAGAAGATTTTACCCAACTTATCTATTCCTTTTATTGGCATGTTTTAGCAAGTTTTATAAAATAAGCACTATTCATTTGTGATTTTTCAATGTTCAGGATTCTTATGTCTTTATGGTGTAGTGATTCCTTTATACTTGCACTATCTCCCTGTTGATCACTAATAATATGTCTTCTTCTGAAACCAAATTTCTCTAATATTCATGTACTCATTCCAACTTAGTTTTAGTGAGTTGCATTGTTAATTCTTTTCATCCTTTATTTTTACTCTATGTGATAACATGTTTTTTTGTTAAAACTTTTATATAAAAAAAATACTATGTTCACAACAATATTGAGAAGATAGACAGATACTTCCCATATATACCCTGCATCCACACAGACACAGCCTCTCGCATTACCTACAGCCCCAATCGATGGTACATTTGTTTCAGGATGAACCTATAAGGACACTTTATGCTCACCCAGGGTCCATAGCTTATAATGTATTTTTAGACATTTTGGAAAAATATTCTGAAAAATATTTTTAAATCAAAAAAATTTGCAAAAATAGTACAGAAAGTGCCTGTGTACTATTCACCTGGGCCTCCTAAATGACAGTATTCTACATGGTCAGAGCACAGTTATTAAAGCCAGGGCAGTGACAGTGACACAAATCTATCAAGCTTATTCTGATTTTACTACTTTTTACATGTACTCTTCTCTTAATGTGAGTTTATTTTTAACTACAACCACTACAGTATTAGGAATGGCTAAAGTTAATAAAAAGTAAAATAACAGTATGGTCAATGTTGCAGAGTAACTGAATCCCTCATATATTTCAGGTAGGAATGTAAAATGGTACAGACATTCTGGAAAACAGATTGGAAAAAACACTTTTATTAAGTTAAACTAACATTTACAGCACGCCACAGCAAATCCCCTCCTGCATATGTGCTCTCCTGGGGTGAAAACTTATATTCACAAAAACCTGTACAGTCACGTTTGTAAGAGTTTTAATTGTAATAGCCAGTAACTGTAAATAACCTGATAATGTTCCCAACCTTGTAATAGATAGACAAAACATAGAAAAGCCTTAAGGTGGAACACTACTCAGTAAGGAAAAGAAGCATTCCTTTCTTTCATTCTTCATATTGGTCTCATCATCACCTGGGTAGCTCTATGAATTTCTAAGATTCTGTTTGGCATTCAATATCTAAAGCAACTAGGAAGTACACTTACTGTCAAGTTACCAGAACATCTTGCTGCAGTAAGCTAATTCTCCACCATCCTCTGATTATGGTAAGCTACTGAAATATTGGTGATATTTTCTAAATGTTCTTCTCACAGCTGCTTTCACCTCATTGTTCTTCAAGCTATAGATGAGGGGATTCACTAAGGGAGTGACCACACTGTACAGTACAGAGAACACTAACTCCAGGGGTGAACCTGAGGTCGGTGTGAAATAGCAAAGGAACCCTGAGCCATAAAACAGGAGGACAATAGTGAGGTGGGAGGAGCAGGTGAAGAAGGCGTGGCGTCTACCTGACTAGGAGCTGATACTCAGGATGGTGGAGACAATAAGAGTGTAGGAACAGACAATTAGGATACAGATTACAAACCCATGCAGGAGGCTGGAGCAGAGCAGAATAATAAAGTTGGTGGAGACATCAGAGCAGGACAGAGGGAAGAGAGAGGGCAGCTCACAGCTATAGTGGGGGATGGACTGATCCTTACAGAAGTCCAAGCTCATAGCTGGTACGATGTTGATGAATGCATCCAGAAATGCGAGGCCCCATGAGCCCCACACTAGCCCATTACAGAGCTTGTTGGTTTTGCTCTGGCCAAAGCGCAGAGGGTGGCAGATGGCGGTCATAGGCCATCACTGAGAGCAGGCAGGCTTCAGTGCCCCCTGAGTCAAACACAAAGAAGACTTGAGCCAGGCAACCCTGGACAGAGATGGTTTTCCTCTGAGACAGGAGGGTCTCCAGCAGCTTGGGCACTGTAGCCGAAGAGAAACAAAGATCCAGGGAAGAGAGGTGACTCAGGAAGAAGTACATGGGCGTGTGGAGGCGGGAATCGGCCCTGATGACCAGCAGCAGCATCAGGTTCCCCAGCAGGGTCTGGAGGTAAATCATTAGGAACAGTGCAAAGAGCAGGGCCTGGACACGGGGGTCTGCAGACAGCCCCAGGAGGAGGAACTCGGTGACGGCGCTGTGGTTCCCAGAGCCATTCAGTTCCTTTGTTCCTTTGGAATAAGAACAGGAAGTGGACAGAGCCTTCAGTGCCCCTGTGAATGTCCCAAGACGTCCCCATATTCTCCCTATACAATGTTTCGTTTTAAGATTTTAAACCTCACTGGTTCCCTGTGGTATTTTTCTCCCCCAACCATCCCTCCATCCAACTCACAGGTCATGAACCGCTATTATCAGCCCTCCTATATTTGAGCTCTTCTCATTATCTGCTCTAAAAGCTATGTCTGTCTACTCTACCTTCTTCAACTGGGCCTGCTGCCATCAGCTCCATCATCTCTCACACACTCTGGTGTACTTCTGAGAGTGGCTGCCCCTCACCCCTTCTCTGCTGGTTGCCCTCATTCAATTATTTATTAAACACTTTTTCATATCTAATTAGTGCTGAGAGCAAATTGTGTTTGCTTAGATTTCATCATTTATGAAATTATTATGGCAGTTATATATATTGTCAGTTTTAATTCTCAGAATCAGATTGAGAGGCCAGTGTGTGCAATAGTATGTGTATAAGTGGACAGAAATTCAACTGCAATGAAAGAGAATGTCTGTTTTACAGGTGAGAATATTGGAGGTGCCTGAAAAAAATCTAAATTCACACCTTAGTTGGTTTTGCATTTATGTGATGTCTCTCTGCCCTCACTCCCTGCCCATGGATGTCAAAATACCTCTCAGTCCCTGCTCATGGAATAATTTGACCTTCTGCTTGATTTTCAAGAGCCTTCATCATCTAAGATTGACTTCTTTCTCCTGTCAGATCACCCACCACTCCCCCAGTTGCCTCACCGCCATCCCAAATCCATAAAGAAGAGAAATGGGAGGAAGTTTGTGCTAACAGAGCAGGAAAGACAGTTTCATGCAGTAGATTTCCCACCCCCCAAACCTGCAGTGGCTCTTACCCTCTTTCCTAGTCCTTCACCACCTCCCTCAGCTGAGTCCATGGCTGAGGTCAGCAGTAGTGGTTTCCAATAACATTAGATTCTGGGTCTTCCAAAAGAGGATACAACGTGGGCCACCAAGAACCCACTATTGGGTCTGACACGTTCTCCCCTCTTCTCCTCAGAAATGAACTTTAAGCCAGAGGAATTTCACTCTCCCTAATCCTCCAGGGCCCCAGGCCAGGCAGCCCTTGTGCACGGAAAGCAGAGAGCCTCTTTTGCCAATGGTCAGTATCACTGAGGAAAGAGACGTGCTTTTCCTGAGCCGCTGAGTGCAGAGCCCCACCTAGGCAGAGAGAGATGGGCTTCAGGAGGCCCGGAGGGAGGGAGATTCCGGGGAAGGACATGCCTTAGAGAGCCAGGAGGAGACCTGAAGAGGAGGAAGGAGCAGAGCTGGAAGGGGCTGGGAAGGAGGGAGGAAAACCTTCAGAGAAGTATCTGACCCACCGGGTTGCCTGTTTTATCAGGGACAGAGCACATCCGTTTCTCTCTCCTGCCCCAGATGAACTTGTCTCAGGCCAGTAATTCTTCACACATAAGGGAACCAGTTCTTCTAAGAAGAGCACAGATTATTTTCCTTATCATAGAAAGCCACAAATAGGCGAGAAAACACCGTGGCCAAACTCTGAATCCACTCAGGGAAAATCTCCCTCATCCTCCTCCTTGTATTATTTCCCCACAGGCCAGTCTTTACGCTGCAAGTGCAGATTCCTCTCACCTGATCCTAGGCCCTGCCTAGCAGACGTCTCTTCATTTATTTTTCACTGTGAATCTAAATACAGTACTACAGCTCTCTGCAAATGAGTAATTTAGGATCTAGTCTTTTGGAATGGCATCTCTGTTTAGAATGACATGTGTTGGCCATTGGAGCCTGGCAGTTCAAAAGACATTTTGCTGGTGACGTCTATTCCTTGAAGTCAAAGCCTGAAGCCAGATTCCAATTCAATCCCTGTGTAAAATTAGCTTTCTAACCCACAGGGAATTCTTTGGCATGGGGGACTTTTGGACCTTCTGGGTTGACATAACATTTTTAACCTTGGGTAAACGCTCCTGAGGGCCCATTGCCCTTCAGAGAGGAGGCAGGGCTGGAAGAATTTCCCTGTGAAACAAGATTTCCTACATAGTAGTGGCATGCCTCATGTGTGAATTTCCTAGAAGCTGGCTGTGCACACTCCTCTCATCAATATTATTGTCCTGTGGTCACATGAGCTGCATTTCTGAATATAAACAGCTTGATGTAAAATGACTGAAGCAATGGAAAACACAGAAATCTGTGTGTAGAGATTTTATGGGAGAAGTCTGTGAACCCTCAACCTACCCTCTGGTGCTGAAAAGGGCAGGTGAGAAACCAGCCTTTAAGCTAACACACCTTTTCAAGAAAAGCCTTATCTTCAGGAATGAATTATCAACTAAAAATAATGCAACTTCGGAGGACTTCCGGGAAGATGGCGGTGTGAGCAGGGCGGCAGAAATCTCCTCCCAACACTATATTTATCTACGAAAACACAGCAAATACATCTATTCCTAAAAGAGAGACGAGAATACACAGGAAAGCGCACAGTGTGCAGCTACACCCGAGAGGGCTCGGCACCCCAAGAGGCGGGTAAGATACGGAGCCGCGACCCAGGGGGACCCGAGCACTCCCCCACCCCAGTGCACTGGCGGGAGGAGAGGATTCAGAGCCGGGAGGGAGTGGAAGTAACCCCCGCGAAGTAGCCAGCCCCGGTGATCTGCGCGGGGAGCGCTGATCCACATTGCGCAGTGCAGCGGAGATTGGGGAGACAGAGGGGCAGAATTTGAGCAGGGAACGCGCCAGGGTGCTTGCAGCCGACTCCCGGGAAGGAAAAAAAAACGTGCGTGCTTTCTTCAGCGGTCTTAAAGAGACAGGAGCCCAGTGGAGGAGCCGGATCGCCCCAGCACACTCAGCCCAGCAGGTTGGGAGTCCTGGGGAGTTTCAGACGCCTTAGCTGGCGACTGAGGAAGCGTAGCCATACTTAACACTTCCCACTGAGATAAACAGCCTCCTATTCGTTCCCACCGCTGCCACAGAGAAAAAGGGCCCTGTGGAGTGGCGCAATCACAGCTGTGGAATAGTGGGGCAATAGTGCCACCTACAGCATTCCCACAGAATCTACGTCCGGTGGGCATTTTTTGGTTTTTTTGTTTTGTTTTGTTTTTGTTTTTTATTTTCTTTTTTTTTCTTTTTTTCTTTCTTTCTTTCTTTCTTCTTTTTTTCCTCTTTTTTTTTCTTCACTTTTTAAAGTCTTCAAGAGCCAAGCTGACATATGTGGCAACTATCAGTGACCAATTCTATAGCCATGAAAAGACAGAGGAATATGGTTCAGACCAAAATCAACCAGACAAACCCAGAGAGGGAGTCTGAAGGGATGGAAATGCACAGTCTTCCTGAAAAAGAATTCAGAATAAAACTCATAACCATGCTGATGGACATACAGAGAAATGTGCAAGAGCTGAGGGAGGAAGTGAGGGAACTGAGGAAAGACAATACAGAAATCAGACAAGCAATCCATGGGCTTAACAGCATAATGGATGAGATGCAAGAGACTGTTAATGGAATAGAAAACAGAGAACACGAGTACAGAGCAGCTGAGGCAGAGAGAGATAAAAGGATTTCTAGGAAGGAAAGAATATTAAGAGAAATGTGTGACCAATCCAAATGGAACAATATTCGCATTATAGGAGTACCAGAGGAAGAAGAGAGAGAAGAAGGGATAGAAAGTGTCTTTGAAGAAATAATTGCTGAAAACTTTCCCTCGCTGGGGAAGGAAGTAGTCTCACAGTCCACCGAAGCTCATAGATCTCCCAACACAAGGGACCCAAGGAAGACAACACCAAGACACATAATAATTAAGACGGCAAAGATCAAAGATAAAGACAGGGTATTAAAGGCAGCTAGAGAGAGAAAAAAGATCACCTACAAAGGAAAACCCATCAGACTATCATCAGACTTCTCAACAGAAACCTTACAGGCCAGAAGAGAATGGCATGATATATTTAACGTTATGAAACAGAAGGGCCTCGAACCAAGAATATTGTATCCAGCACGATTATCATTTAAATATGATGGAGGGATTAAACAATTTCCAGAAAAACTAAAGTTGAGAGAGTTTGCCTCTCATAAACCACCACTACAGGATATCTTAAATGGACTGCTCTAGATGGAGGCACACCTAAGGCTAAAAAGATGTCACCAGAGAAAATAAAATCATAGCAAAGAAAGCAGACCATCCAAATACTAACTAAAGGCAAAGAATAAAACACCTATTATAGAAAGAATGGAGGAGGAGGAATAAGAAGGGAGAGAAAGAAAGAAACATCAGACTGTGTTTACAATAACTTAACAAGAAAGATAAGTGAGATTGTTAGATAGTAAAGAAGCAACCCTTGAACCCTTGGTAACCACGAATCTAAAGCCAGCAATGGCAATAAGTACATACCTATCAATAATCACCCTAAATGTAAATGGACTGAATGCACCAATCAAAAGACACAGAGTAACAGAATGGATAAAAAAGCAAGACCCATCTATATGCTGCCTACAAGATACTCACCTCAAATCCAAAGATATACACAGACTAAAAGTGAAGGAATGGAAAAAGATATTTCATGCAAACAACAAAGAGAAAAAAGCAGGTGTTGCAGTACTTGTATCAGACAAAATAGACTTCAAAATGAACAAAGTAGCAAAAGATAAAGAAGGGCATTACATAATGATAAAGGGGTCATCCAACAAGAAGATATAACCATTATAAATATATATGCACCCAACACAGGTGCGCCAGCATATGTGAGACAAATACTAACAGAATTAAAGGAGGAAATAGACAGCAATGCATTCATCTTAGGAGACTTCAACACACCACTCACTCCAGAGGACAGATCAACCAGACAGAAAATAAGTAAAGACACAGAGGCACTGAACAACACACTAGAACAGATGGACCTAACAGACATCTACAGAACTCTACACCCAAAAGCAACAGGATACACATTCTTCTCAAGTGCACATGGAACATTTTCCAGAATAGACCACATACTAGGCCACAAAAAGAACCTCAGTAATTTCAAAAATATTGAAATCCTACCAACCAACTTCTCAGATCACCAAGGTATAAAACTAGAAATAAATTTTAGAAAGAAATCAAAAAGGCTCACAAATACATGGAGACTTAACAACACTCTCCTAATTAATCAATGGGTTAACGACCAAATCAAAACAGAAATCAAAGAATATATGGAGACTAATGACAACAATAACACAAAGCCACAACTTCTGTGGGATGCAGCAAAGGCAGTTTTAAGAGGAAAGTATACTGCAATCCAGGCCTATTTAAAGAAGGAAGAACATTCCCAAATGAATAGTCTAAAGACACAATTACTGAAATTGGAAAAAGAAGAACAATGAGGCCCAAAGTCACCAGAAGGAGGGACATAATAAAGATTAGAGAAGAAATAAATAAAATTGAGAAGAATAAAACAATAGAAAAAATCAATAAACCAAGAGCTGGTTCTTTGAAAAAATAAACAAAATAGATAAACCCCTAGCCAGACTCATTAAGAGAAAAAGAGAATCTACACACATAAACACAATCAGAAATGAGAAAGGAAAAATCACGACGGACCCCACAGAAATACAAAGAATCATAAGAGAATATTATGAGAATCTATATGCTAACAAGCTGGAAAACATAGAAGAAATGGACTTCTTAGAAAAATACAACCTTCCAAGACTGACCAAGCAAGAAACAGAAAAACTAAACAGACCAATCACCAGCGACGAAATCGAATTGGTAATCAAAAAACTACCAAGAACAAAACCCCTGGGCCTGATGGATTCACCTCTGAATTCTACCAGACATATAGAGAAGAAATAACATCGATTCTCCTTAAAGTTTTCCAAAAAATAGAAGAGGAGGGAATACTTCCAAACTCATTCTATGAAGCCAGCATCACTCTAATACCAAAACCTGGCAAAGACCTCACCAAAAAGAAAATTACAGACCAATATCCCTGATGAACGTAGATGCAAAAATACTCAACAAAATATTAGCAAACCGAATTCAAAAATACATCAAGAGGATCATACACCATGATCAAGTGGATTCATCCCAGGGATGCAAGGATGGTACAACATTCGAAAATCCATCAACATCATCCACCACATCAACAAAAACCACATGATCATCTCCATAGATGCTGAAAAAGCATTTGACAAAATTCAGCATCCATTCCTGATTAAAACTCTCAACAAAATGGGTATAGACAGCAAGTACCTCAACATCATAAAGGCCATATATGACAAACCCACAGCTAACATCATACTTAACGGCGAGACGCTGAAAGCTTTTCATCTAAGATCGGGAACAAGACAGGGATGCCCACTCTCTCCACTGTTATTCAACATAGTACTGGAGGTCCTAGCCACAGCAATCAGACAAAACAAAGACATACAAGGCATCCAGATTGGTAAAGAAGAAGTCAAATTGTCACTATTTGCAGATGACATGATACTGTACATAAAAAACCCTAAAGATTCCATTCCAAAACTACTAGAACTAATATCTGAATTCAGCAAAGTTGCAGGATACAAAATTAACACACAGAAATCTGTTGTTTCCTATACACTAATGATGAACTAACAGAAAGAGAAATCAGAAAAACAATTCCATTCACAATTGCATCAAAAAGAATAAAATACCTAGGAATAAACCTAACGAAGGAAGTGAAAGACCTGTACTCTGAAAACTACAAGACACTCCTAAGAGAAATTAAAGAGGACACTAACAAACAGAAATGCATCCCATGCTCTTGGCTAGGAAGAATCAATATTGTCAAAATGGCTATACTACCTAAAGCAATCTACAGATTCAATGCAATCCCTATCAAACTACCAACAGCTTTCTTCAATGAACTGGAACAAATAATTCTGAAATTCATATGGAACCACAAAAGACCCCGAATAGCCAAAGCAATCCTGAGAAGGAGGAATAAAACAGGGGGAATTACACTCCCTGACTTCAAGCTCTACTACAAAGCCACAGTAATCAAGACAATTTGGTATTGGCACAAAAACAGACCCACAGACCAGTGGAACAGAATAGAAAATCCAAACATTAACCCAAACATATACAGTCAATTAATATTTGATAAAAGTGCCTTGGATATACAATGGGGAGATGACAGCCTCTTCAGCAGCTGGTGTTGGAAAAACTGGACAGCTACATGTAAGAGAATGAAACTGGACTACTGTCTAGCCCCATACACAAAGGTAAACTCAAGGTGGATCAAAGACTTGAATGTAAGTCATGAAACCATAAAACTCTTAGAAAAAAACATAGGCAAAAATCTCTTGGACATAAACATGAGCAACTTCTTCATGAACATATCTCCCGGGCAAGGGAAACAAAAGCAAAAATGAACAAGTGGGACTATATCAAGCTGAAAAGCTTCTGTACAGCAAAGGACACCATCAGTAGAACAAAAAGACATCCTACAGTATGGGAGAATATATTCATAAAAAACGTATCTGATAAAGGGTTGACATCCAAAATATATAAAGAACTCATGCACCTTAACAAACAGAAAGCAAATAATCCAATTAAGAAATGGGCAGAGGACATGAATAGACACTTCTCTAAAGAAGAAATTCAGATGGCCAACAGGCACATGAAAAGATGCTCCACATCGCTAATCATCAGAGAAATGCAGATTAAAACCACAGTGAGATATCACCTCACACCAGTGAGGATGGCCAACATCCAAAACACAAACAACAACAAATGTTGGCGAGGATGTGTAGAAAAGGGAACCCTCCTACACTGCTGGTGGGACTGCAAATTAGTTCAACCATTGTGGAAAGCAGTATGGAGGTTCCTCAAAAAACTCAAAATAGAAATACCATTTGACCCAGGAATTCCACTCCTAGGAATTTACCCTAAGAATGCAGCAGCCCAATTTGAAAGGACAGATGCACCCCTATGTTTATTGCAGCACTATTTACAATAGCCAAGAAATGGAAGCAACCTAAGTGTCCATCAGTAGATGAATGGATAAAGAAGATGTGGTACATATACACAATGGAATATTATTCAGCCATAAGAAGAAAACAAATCCTACCATTTGCAACAACATGGATGGAGCTAGAGGGTATTATGCTCAGTGAAATAAGCCAAGCCGAAAAAGACAAGTATCAAATGATTTCACTCATATGTGGAGTATAAGAACAAAGAAAAAAACTGAAGGAACAAAACAGCAGCAGACTCACAGAACCCAAGAACGGACTAATAGTTACCAAAGGGAAAGGGACTGGGGAAAATGGGCGGGAAGGGAGGGATAAGAGGGAAAAAGGGCATTACGATTAGCAGATATAATGTTGGGGGGGCACGGGGAGGGCAGTACAACTCAGAGAAGACAAGTAGTGATTCTATAGCATCTCACTATGCTGATGGACAGTGACTGTAATGGGGTTGGTGGGGGGGACCTGATGAAGGGGTAGTTTAATAATCGTAATACTGCACATGTAATTGTAACTTAATGATAATAAAATAAATTATATTAAAAAAAAAAATAGACAGAGGCACATATATATATATATAAAGAGCAGAGGAGAGCTTTGCCATGGTGCTAAGCCAGGGACTCTTCATATTGTCTGAAGTATTCATCAAAGAGATACTGGGCCTCTTTAATTCCTATGATCTAGTGGACAGAAATATTTGGATTACTATATGCTCTCTTAATATCATGTAATTATCCAAATATTTGTGTCTGATGGGATAAGTGGCCTTCTATTTTGTTACTAAGTAGAATAGCCAACATAGTGTACTAAAATTAAAAGAAGGGACCATTGATTCTCCTTTCACTTTGTTTGAAAGATAGGCAAATAATAAACTATGGTTTTGGCTATAATTGGGTAGAGGGAGAAATGAACACACACATGTGAACATACACCAATTTTTTCTGAGAACTTGGGAATTTTTATAGACACTGTGCATTGCATAGGAAAGTTTGGTCTGTAAAAATAGAAATTATCTAATTTCTCAAAGAAGCAGCTATTTCTGGCTTCTTCTATATAATGGTGAGGTACAGGAACAGGAGTGTAATGAAAAATTCACCTAGAAAAAAAAAAACAGAGATTTTGAGCCAGCATATGTATCTTTTCACTGAGCCAGCTGCTCAGGAAACATCACATTGAGGTATGTCCAAATACATCAGTTTGGTCTCTAATTCTGGGCTTAAATTTACCCAGCATTATTGAATGTCACTACAGTTCACAGAGACTAAAGAGGCATCAACCCCTCTGTGCAGCCTGTAAGCCTCCCTATAAGGAAACCATTATTCGGCTACTCAATTAACTGCTTAGGAGACAGAGAACTATGTGCCCAGGAGAGAAAACCTCCCTTTGTGGGCTAATCAAAATCCAATGGCTTCTGAAAGGGGCTTGAAAAGGTCATTAATTAGGAAGGATGCCTAAATTTGGCATTCAAGGAAATAGTGTACAAGTCTAACAATGAAGTCATAAAGAATAAAGTCTACAGACCATAAGGATATCCAGGCTCTTCCTGATTTTTCCAGCAAAGCTTCTGAGCTCCATTTGGATCTCTAATTAGTGGCTAACCATTTAGATTTGATGGTGGAGTTCTTAGGATCTACTTATATATTTATCTCTCTGATGTTTCTTCAGTCCTCAAAAGAACAATGCACCAACCCAGGAATTACAAACAGGGGGACAGTTTATATATTAAATCATTGCAAGTAAAAACATTAGAGAAACATGGGATGTTTGCTATCTCAGCAACCATTTGGAGATGACCTTTGACTTTAGTCCCTGAGCAATAGCAGTCATCAAAGTTATTTGCACAAATGATCAAAATGTTACTTATTTTCTGTGTCAAAATCATTCTAATTATGTGCAGATGAGACAGATTCCTTAATATTATGTGAAAAAGTGGAAACAATGTAAATGTCGAATGTGAAGACACTGAAGCTGATGTGATCACATAGTTGCAAGTGCCTAAGTAGATTCCCTTGGATTTCTGTTTTGCCTTTATTTACAAAGTAGCTGGAAGAGTCAATGTTAAAACAAGGTGTGAATATGATTCATCAGAGCCTCTTTATGAAGTGCAACTAAGTGAGAAGCTCTATTTTGTCTTGTCAAAGTGGTGGGTGGGGTTCAGAGTGATGTTTAATTACACTTTTGGTTTTCTGTGTTTTTATTCATTCTCTAGACGATTTCCTGAAGACAAAAGACCCCCAAATTCACCTACTTGTCATATGAAAATAATGAGCTGAATGGAACTATTTTCTGGGTTTAATGACTAATGTGTTGATCAGTTTTTAACTGTTAATTTGTATGATTTATTGGCAGTTCAAATTGCAAAGCTATTTAGATAGAATAAGACTCGAACCCTTTAATAAAGAAACTAAATACTATTTTTGTGGTTTACAGTTAGTTCATTCACCTCTCCTGTGAGAATTCAGGGAAGGTGACCCAAGTTGTTGTATCTTTCTGTTCTGCGTGGTCTTTCAGGGACCCAGGCCTTCTCATTTTGTTTTTCTGCCCCCCCCACCAGGGCATTATTTGTGTGGGTCAGTACAATTAAGCTGCTGTCATACCAGGGTGCAGCTGGCTAAAGGCGGGCTCCTCACTGTCCCAAGAAGCCAGGCTTAAGAAGCCACCACTCCCACTCATTGGCAGGGCATCAGCGCACTGCCAGGCCTAATGACCAAGGGGCCTGGGACGCCACCACCTGGAACAGCAAGCAACCAAACACCTTTTTCTGTTAAGGACCCGACAGCAAATATTTTAGACTTTATGATCCAGATGCAACTCTGCCACTTAGCTTGAAATCAGTCAAAGACAACAGCAGAAGAATGAGTATGGCTGTTTTAACAAACTTTATTTACAAAAGAGGCAGCCAGCATGCCAACCCCTCTCCTGGACTTTTACATACCCAACAAGCCTATTACTATGAGGGTGGCGGCAAAGGGACCTTGGTGCAAAGCCAGCAACTTCTGTCACAGCAGCAACGCATTTTAAAAATCAACCATATGCTTCTTATGTAAGTAGAATTTCTGACAATTCTACGTAAAGAACCATTCCAGGCTAATACTTGTTTTGTAAATCACCTTGTAGATTAGATTAGGAACAAATAACTTGCACAGGAGTTACAGTTTTTAATGAGACTGAAAAAAGCTTCATTTAATCTTTCTTTAGACTGCACTGAATTTGGAAGTTAGAGAATATTTTTATTTTTGTTCTCATTTGGAGTTTTTCTAGATGTACCTTATGCTGAAGAACTTACTGATTTTTCAAAAAGAAATTCAATATTTTCTTTGTCTTGTTTCACAATTCAAATGCCTTTCACTTTAGTCGAGTCCTCGGATGAAAGAGGACTGCCTATCAATGGATGGATTTTGCATCTGTACCACATTATTAGGCTTTCTGAGTAGATATTTTATGTCAAAAGTGGTTGTGATAAGGTTGGCCACAAAAATCTTTGACATGAGAAGGGAGGCGAACATTCCCTCCCCATTGAATCTGGGATGGGCAAGTGATTGTTGGACAATAGAACAGGGCGCCAATAATGCTAAGCCAATTTCTAGGCTTAGGACTTAAGAGATCAGAGGCTTCCACTTCCTGTCTCTCGTAACAATCTCTCTGGGAACCCTGTTAACTCCTAAAAAGCCTGAGGACACCAGCACTGCCCTGTGTGAGAGGTTAGGGTCGGTGCCTTAGATCCCAGCCCTCCGGCCATCATCCCACCCGATCCAGTCCTGAAGGAAGCTGCCTGCGGCCTCTAGGTCAACCAATCATCCTATTGCATACCACTCAGTGACATGTCACATGAGGAGCAGAAAAATGGGGCAGCTAAGCAAGTCCTACTCAAATTCCTGACCCACAAAAGTTATGAGATGTAATAAAATGGTTACTGTTTAACACTGTTAAGTTTGGGAGTAATTTCTTATGTAGCAATAGATATTCAGAAAAGGAGAAAAAAGGGAAATAAAATCTCTCCATTTATTCAACTGTTGCTGTGTAATTTTTTTCTTAATTTGATGCTAGCTGTTATTAAGAATTTAAAACTTTAAATTAGATTACAGTGACTCTTGAAATGCATTTTTATAGTGACAATATGCCCTAAAAATTTTCATTAGAAAAGAACACTGTCTCCCCAGTGGTAACAAAATGCTTTAAATAAATAAAAAGAATGTGAAAGACCAAAAGCAACACTGATTGAAGATTTACATAATTCGAAATGAGAATCTATGAACAAAGTTAAAATATCAGAGCAAAAAGAGAAAAGCTCTTGCAAGGCATTTGCAAGGTGGGAGGTGGCATGTTTGTGGAAGAGCTAAGTGCTTGGCAGACAGACCCAAGGTCATAATCCATCCAGGGTTGGGTGACCTAGGGCAAGTTACTTATCCTCCCTGAGCTTGGGTTTCCTCAGTTATAAAATGGGGATAAAATTGCCTTCCTCATAGGGTTACTGTGAGGATTAAGAGAGAGAATGTATACAAAGCACCCAGCAAAACATCTGCCATGTGGTAGATGCTTAATGAATGGCTGTTCCCTTCTCTTTTTCAGCAAGAAAGTGAAAAAACTGAAAGCATTGGTCATCTGTATATATACGGGAGCTCTGCACACACTCTTCCACTTCTGCTTCTGGAAATTATGAAGGCTCCAATTTCTTAATGTGTGACTATCCTGAATATAGGTAAATCAAAGAGGAGAGAAAGACGTGAGAGTCAAATGCTTTTTTTTTTGTAATGCAGAAAAAAAGGACTTAATGTTTGAGCATTTTTGGAAAAACTTCATTTCTTTCTGGAGAGTGCTATGTTAATCTGAATTTACCTAACTTTTGTTTTCAGTTTCAGAAAGACAAATGCCAAGTATTATCTTGGATTTGACAAAACCACAGAACATTAATTTGTGATGAAAATATTGGAATAATAGCACCCCAGCAGTTTTCTATGGAGTTAAGTGTCCAGAATAAAAATACCAGAGCTTTTCAAAGTCCACTCATCTTCTCAAAAGGTTGTCGAAGATTACACTCCTCAGATAATTGTTCTCATGAGTAACTCTATTTAAAATTCTATCATAGAGTAGAGACTTGGAATTATAGCCATGAAAAGTCAAGGCTTTTAACCATGAATTTCCAGTTTTGCTTATATTATGGTAATAACAAGGTAGTATCAAGAACGTGAGGTGCCCCTTTGTTACACTTCCTCAACAGCTGGCTTAAACCAGTAATTTTATCTCTTCAGTTTTCCTGGGCAATTATGATTTAACCGAACATAGTTATTTTCAGTAAACATGATTCATTTCCTGTATATATATTTAAATCTATTTTATTTTTCATTAATTTCTATTCTACCTTGCTCCAAAAAGAATTTAAGGATACATAAAATAGAAAATTAAATGCAATTAAGATTAATGAGAAAGAAATGGACAATCAAGTAGAGATACATAAAATGTAGCCAAGATTGCAATTACTACAACAATGTTCATAATAGATTTTATATACTTGGTACTATTTGACACAGTGTTGATGTTAAACTTACTAGCAGTTAGTGAGAAAATTTGTCAGTGCCAGTTGCTTAGGGGAAGAACAACCATTCCTAACACTAAGATCAGAAAGAAATTTCTTCCCAGGAGTTCTCAGAATGGAGATAGTGTGTAGCATGTGCTTGTACGAATCTCCTAGAGCTGAAAAAATATCTGTCACATTACCTGTCTCTTTTGGGCGTTAGAAAATACCAGCAAAACATACATCATGTGAGTGATTTTCCCAGGTTCCACAATACCATGGAGGAAGGTGGCAGGTGAGGGAAAAGTCAGCTCAGCTGGCTGGGTCGAGGCTGACTAGCAGTGCATCACCACTGTTGTGGTCCAGTCACAGGGGAAAATAGTGGGCTTGCTCATCTTCTCTTCCACCTCTTAGGTCTCCACAGAGTCTTTCACCTAAAAGAATCTCCTTTATGCAAACTTAGTTTGAGCTCCTCATCCACATGAAGATTTCTCTATTCCCCTCCACTTTCTTTTCCCCTTCCAGGTAGAATTCATCCTGCTATCCCCATTACTCCTGCAATACTTTGTTCATAGAACCAGCTCAGCACAGATAGTGTTTTAGAGTTGTGCAATGTATCTCAAGTCCCCTTGCCACCCACAACTGTGAATTCTTCTAGGCAAGGGCTGCACCATTATTGCCTTATTTTATTTGTTCTTTCCCACTATAGCCACTGTCTAGATTCTAGAATATTACCTAATCCATAGTAGACATGTAATAAAGACTGCATCAAATTGTCTTCCTTTTCAGAGTTGTCCTTGGTGTGCAGTTCAACTTGGTAAGTTATACCAATAGAAGTTTTCTCGAAGAGGAAAGCAGAGGGGAGTGATTATTCTGCCTGTGGTCTTGGGGAAAGCCAAAATCCTTGGGTATCATAGAATTCTGTTTTAAGATTCTAACTTGGCTTGCATTTACAGAAGAGTTTGGGTCAATCTTTGCTGCTTGTGGAAGGAAGCCCCATAGCTTCTTATTCCATGTTTTCCAAGTCTGGTTGATTTCAGTGAGCATCATGGATATTACATTTTTGTTATTTTTTTAAACTTTATGACTTGCTCAGCACACTGTGCAAAGCAGTTAATAAAAATCAAAAGCCCATGAAAGCTTTGCTAATCTATATCTCTCTTAACTGGCAGGTGTAGGGAGGCTGCTTGTATGAAGGAAAGCTCCAGAAGCTGCAAATGTTTCTTTTCACTGGAGAGAAAATGTTGGTCTTTAGCCTTGTCTGTTGAAAGAAGATGAAAAAGAAGCCTAAAAACACTTAAGGAAAGGGAACAACTGATAGAATAGCCGAGAAGTCACAAAAGGAAGTTGTCAGCGAGGAGCACCCCTGACTATTCTAAGCAGTTTCTAAGCAACTTTTAATGGAAGGTCAGACATAAGCAAGATAAAGGGAGGAGGAAACAACATTATTTCACACAATGAAGTGTCTGTGAATGCTGCCAGTTAAAGGGAAAATAGACTGGTTAGTCAAAGCACTTACTGATGTGTGGGGTTTTTTTTGTGTGTGAATATGAATGAAAATCTTTTATAAAGGAGCCTATCAAATTTGAGCAAGTGTAATCATCCTGGCAATGTGTATATATTACGATTAAAGGGGATTTCTGTAGAACACATTGGGATTTGCCAATAAGCACTGACATCTTCGTTTTCCCCCATGCCAATCTATATAGCACTTCATTCATTCATTTATTATATAAATATTTAATGTGCTTCTTTTCTGGGCCAGGCACTATGCTAGATCAAAAGAGAGAAATAAGCCTGAGGCTCTGGCTCTGAATCACTCAGGTTACAGGGCCACGTGCAATATGCCTCAGGGTCCCCGGGCAACAGAAACTTTTGTGTCCCTGGGGTTACCAGGGAGGGCTTTCTAGAGGAGGCAGGTCAGAGCAAATATTCGATCAGTTCTGTCAGTTCTGGCTTTCTTTCCTTCAGTTAGGTAACTAACTTTTGAATGTTATTATTTTTTTCTTTCAAGGAAGGAATAGAAAATGCTTTTATTTTTCCTTCAATTTATCAAAGTAGAAGAGAATGTTATGTGAGTGCTCATGAATACGTCACCACTGAAATTTACATAAGGTCCTAATTATGTCCCAACAACTACATTTAGTGGCCTTTGGAATGGAAGTCATTTTGTTTGACATGGACTATCTGAATTGTTTGATAGGGCACACTGCCGTTTCAAGGCCTTCTTCTCTAGGCTGCGAGGGCCCTGGTCTCTCCTAGTTATGCTCTTACCTCTCCAGCCTGTTTCTGTTGCAAGTCCTTTTCTTTCCTCCTATCCCCACACTATGTTCTTTCTCTCAGCAATTCAGTACTTTCTCAGTCCTTGAACTCATACCTTTATGCTTACACTTCTCAGAACTTTAGATCTGTCTTCTATACAGGCTCCAGCCCCATATCTACAGATGTCCACAATACTTTCTCTTAGGTATTTCATGATCACAATCAGCCTTTCTGAACCAAGCAGGAGCGTCCGAGATGCATAAAGCATGCACCAGCCCCCAAATAATGTATAACCCCAGCTGGCTGAAGGAATCGCATTGTCCGTCCAGGAGAAAGGGCTGGGGAGTTCGGGGCGCTGACCTGACTGTAGGATGAAGGCGGGTAGTGCAGACCAGTTAAAAGGAGTGTGTGAACTAGGGTGTTTTCTAAACGACACTCTGAGAAGAAATGAGGAGTAGTTTAATCTCATCATGACTTGCTTTTGCTCAACCAAATGGCAGTGGAGAGAACAGGACGCTATTCAGGTGACTCTGGGTTCCTGGCAGGAAGCCGACAAACAGCAGACACAAATAATAGTTTCATTTCTTCTTTGAGGCATGATCTCTGTGAATTCTTAGATTTATTCCAGAAAATATGTCTGAAAATTAAAGGGCTTGTTTCTGGTTTAGTCTGGAATGATCTCCTACAGAAAAATGAAACGCATTTTGGGAAGATTGTGACAAATTTAGCAGCCCAATCTAGAGTGAGAAAACTAAAATTGTAGGCTTTAGGAGATATACAGATGCAAGTCAGATACTTTGAAGGATAATATGTGACAAAGAAGGATAGATAACGATGCATAGAATTTCTTGACAGGGCAAAAACAAAGGGAAATTAGACCACCTCTCCCCCTTGGGACAATTGTCAATCTCCTTTACAAAGCGTGGGTGTGCGCCAAACAAGCCGAACAAGCTTCCTGTGGGTTTTCTGATCACCAGCAGAGCCGTGTTAGTGGGAGGCCTAGAACTGATCAGTGATTGAAGAATTCCAGCTTAGAATAGGCCTGGAAGCAGTAAGGGAATATTCAAATGTTGCTTATAAATGTATTTTATAATAAATAAATCCTATTTTCTTTTACTGGCTTTTGATGATCTATAATTTTTATCTTATTGCAATGAAAAGAACCAAATTAAGGCCTAACCTACTTCTAAGGTTTAAGATAGTCTTTAGAGAATAATATGTGACCAGTATTAAATGAAGTAGGATGTACGTTCTTGATATGCTTTTCAAAATACATAATTTGAGAAATTAATGAATAGGGATTTTTGGATTTGGGGGAGTAGCTTCCAGAGAGGGAAGCAATAATGTCCATGATAGCAGGTGAGCTCACAATGACAAAGAGCCCCAGATCAGTTACTCTCAAAGTGTGGTCCTTAGGTGAGCAGCATTTGCATCCTTTAGGAACTTATTAGAAATGGAAATTCTTTGGCTCCATCTCAGATATGTTTAGTCAGGAATGTATGTGTGGGTATGTGTACACACATGTGTGTCAACACATGTGTTGAAAAATATGTAAAATACGTATTAATTAATAGTTGAACAATATTATATCTCAAATTGAAAAGGCCAGTTACTTTGGGGGTATCTCTCTCTTTTTATTATCTCTCTTGTTTTTAAAATAAAAAACACACAGCTGGGAGAAGCAGAGCTTTCTTGCCAATACATCTGCTTTCTTTACACTGTTCATAAAATACTTCACACTCTCAAGTTGGAGACCAGCTTTCCCCAGGGTGCCACAACTGAAACATTCCAGTTAAAATACTTCATAATACTCAGAGGTTGGAATCGCCCACCCCGTTTTTTCTTTTTCTCAAGCTCTGACTTGCCAAAGGGAAAAAAATCCATATATTCTGATTTCATGCAAATAAATGCTAAAACAGAAACAAATGTATAAAATATTTGACTAATTATTATATATAGATTATGGATGATTTGACATTTAAAAGTTCATGATGTCTGAGGATTGGGATATTTGAGGGCTTTTATTTATGCAAGGGCCTTTCACCTCAAAACGGTCATTTAGAATCTGGACATGGACAATGACAAACTGTCATAAACTCCTGACCCCTAAGATTTGTTCCAGTTCTAAATGCTTGGTGAGTCTATGATCCTACTGCTATTTCACGGCCAGAAATATTCTGTAGCTTCAATGTATTTTGTGGAACAGAATATGCGTATGTCATTGGGAAGATATTGCAATCATCTAAGTGTAAGGCTATATTCTTCTGACTGGAGAAGTGACAAGCCTGAAGAGATACAACTAAATGCTGAAAGAGGTGCTGTAAGGACTCATTTCACAATCTGTCCACACAGACGCCTTAGAACCCTGTGGAAGAATGTTCAGAGAAATAAACTTTCATAAGCAAAAATAGATGGACAGAAAGTCTTTCCTCCAAAATATAATCTCTTCATGTTCAAACTGATCTGATGTTCTAGTAAGTCAGAGAGTGTTTGGATCATATCTGTTTTATGATTTAATTTAGTGCTTTCCAAGGTGAAAGTGCATGTGCCCAGGGTGGGGGGTGGGGGGTTAAGACAATCCATTGGAGGTGTAGAAAGAACATATTATATTTATGTTAAAATTTTACCTAAATATAAGAAAGAAAAGTACTTTACTAGTATTAACATACAAAATGACCCACATACACACCCTTGCACAGCCTGTGTGCTACATTAAGGATGCAAGGTCCAGAGGGAAAGGTAAAAGTTTCATTAACAGAGGGGTTGTTAACTATTAATAGAG
The DNA here is from genome assembly GCA_032199065.1 of Smutsia gigantea. NCBI lineage: Eukaryota > Metazoa > Chordata > Mammalia > Pholidota > Manidae > Smutsia > Smutsia gigantea. The sequence continues at coordinate 906,326 of JAVSCE010022418.1, forward strand.
GTTTCCTCATTAAATTATTTGCTTGTAGGTCACTGCTAAAGTTCAGTTGAGTAGATGTAGGGACTTAATTATTGAATTGTCACTAAATGAAATGGACTAGGACTTCAAAAGATCCCTGCCCTTCAATAAGAAACCCAAATATGAAGATGCAGTGATAACACAAGTAAAAGTGAAAAGTAGCAGAGCTGACAATTATATTCCTGACGAACTCTGACAATCACGAAAACCAGAGTGCCAAGTGAAATGCATTGAATATAGGAAAGACCTTTGAATTGTTGTATCAAAAAGTACTAAACAAAGATTTTTCAAAAGTAATGAAGTACATTCAATCAGCTCGCTCTTATTAGGAGAATGAAACTTTTTAAAAATTGTTAAATAGAATTATTTTAAATGTGCACTTCATTTTGAGCTCACCTAAGTCCATTTTTTGAGGTACAATTTATGCAAAGTAAATTTACTCTATTTCAGTATAGCTTGATGAAGTGAAGCATGTATAGTCATTAATAATCTTAATATCTGTGTCACATTGGTGTTGGCATCTATTGATTTTTTTTTCATTCTATTTGATATATTTCTGGTTCTTCATATGACAAGCACTTTTTTATTAAAACCTGTACATTTTTATATTCTTATAAAACTCCAGAATTTCTTGTTTAACTGGCTTTCTCTGACACTGTCCTGACAGGCAAACAGGGCTCACCACTTTGTTACTAACAGGTGGAGGTAGAATTCCTGGGTTCCCACTTGGCCTCCAAGAGGAGGTCTCCTCACTAGGTGGTAGTGGGAGTTGTGCCTCTCCATGTATTCTTGTCTGATCTGATGTTGGGGGTGGCCTCATCACTGGGTTATGGTGAAGTCCTGACTGCCCACCAAGTTTTCTTTGACAACACTGCAGCACGGAGAGGGAGGAATACCCCATTACTGCCTGGTGAGGGTGGATGTCAAGGCTTTCCATGTGGTCCCCACGAACACCATGGGCAGGGGCCTCAGAACTGCCCAGCAGTGGTGAGAGGCGTGGCTCCCTACTTAGCCTTCTCTGATACCACCCCAGCAGGGTGTCGGGGCACCTCGTTATACACCAGTAAGAGTGAAAGCCTAGGCCCTCTACTGGGCCTTTGCTAGCATGAGTAGAGATGGTACCAGGGTTTTTTCTGGGTGTTTGGCTGGAGTAGAACATTTATTGTCTAAAATCTCTTGCTAGGTTGCCCCTTTTCTGGTCCTTTGGCTAATGAAAGCAGGCTTTTGTTAGTGCAAAATACATTTGCAAGTCATCTTTCTCATATATATCAGTAGATTTACTAATGTATATTGCCAAGCCATATTCTATTGTATGAATATATTACAATTTGTTGATCCATTCACTGGTTGGTAAACAACTGGGTTGTTTGCAATTTGGGGTAATTATGAATAAAGATGCTATGAACAGTCACATAAAATATAATATAGATACTATATTTTCATCTCTCTTTGGTAATGCCTACCAGTGGGATTTCTGGGTTGTATGATTAGCTTTTTAAGACAGTATCAAACTATTTTCCAAAAGATTTGTACCATTTTTGCATTCCCATTAGCAATTTATAAGAGTTCCACTCATTGTACATCATTCTTTCTAGTTTTAACTATTTTGTTATGTGTATAGTGGTATCTAATTGTTTCTTAATTACATCTTTACCAACAGCTAATACTGCTGAACATTTTTTCATGTGCTTATTTGTCATCTCTATCTCTTCCTTTGTGACGTATTTTTTTGCTTACTATTTGAATAGAATTTTTTATCTTACTATTTTGTTTTGAAAGTTCTTTATATTTTCTTCTGGATATGAAGTCTTTATCCAGTACACATTTTGCAAATACTTATTTTCAGTCTGTTATTTCATTTTTATTTTCTATTGTTATTCATATTATGCGATACATTAATACATATTAATGATACAATGCCATATGATATGATGTTACATAAAACATGGTATGCTGTGTTTACCCTGCCTTGTGAGTTGCTGTCTCCTCTCCACACATACCCCAGTCCATTCTCTCTTTCTGTCTTTTTTCCCTCCAGTAGTCACAACAGGCTTTCTCACTACTTGTCACTGTAGATTCTTGTCTTCTCTTTGTGGTAAGTGGATTAGGTATCCCAAAAGTAATGACGGTGTATAGGTAGGTTGGGAAAGCATTAACTTTATTGTATCCAATTTATTATTTCAGAGAGAGACAAACACTTTTAATATATTTTGATCAGTGATCATTACCTGATTCTAGATTGCTAAAGGCAGGCAAGTGGTCTGAATGGAGAGTGAGGATCTTCCTCCATGTCTTCATTTATTCCCAAAGTAAATCCCTCCTATTTCTTGAGAACTGACCCTCCTCCTCTCATCTCAGTAATTGGTACCACACAAAACTGTCATTACAGCCAAAAACTTGGCATCCTAGAGTATCCTTTTCTTGAAAACAATTAGTCATAACACCTGGCCATTTATGCCCCCTAAATGTTTCTGGGTGTGTTGTCTCTCCTCTGTCCTATTAAAGGTTCCTTTCATCTACTGGTTCTCATATTTCAGTGTGATCAGAATCACTTCAAGAATGTGTTAAAACACAGATTCCTGGGTCCCACTCTCAGAGTCCCTGATTCTGTAGGTCTGGAGAGGGGTCAGTGAATTTACATTTCCATTAAGTTCTCAGGTGATGCCGAGGTTGCTGGGCCACACACCCTCCAGAATAGCTATCCACTTACTTAGCAATTAAAATCTGAATCCATTCCACATTTACAGAGAATGAAAGTGGGGTAGGCAGAGTGCTTGGTGATCTTGGGGATCCAAGGATGAGCAAGTAGCTGTCATTATCTCATGCTCTGTATAATCTAGCGCATGTGCCATGAGGCTGTAGGTGACAGAGGGTCACCTTCCTAGGCATGTGACCTATGCATTCACACAGGGTCAGGTTCTTCGAATGGCCCCATGCTTGGTTTTATGCTCTGCTGTCTTCAAAGTCTGACTTTTTGAACAAGAGTCCTTGCATTCTCATTTTTGTGTTGGACCTCATGATTACATTCCAGTCCTTGATGGCAGGAAGGCCAGCCCTATGCGAACTTGCTCTTCCAGTTCTTACTGCTCTCACACTGACCCTGGCCAGAGTTTTCGTTTTGATGCCTCATTTGGCCTTTTCCTGATGGTTGAGACACATTGCACTTCATTGTCCTGGACTCAAAAGACACTGCTCTTCACTAGGCAATGATGATGGTAAAGATTTTAGTGGGTGGCTTCAGCCATGAATAAATAAATTGTCTTCAGCCCCTGAAAGGATACTTGGAGATTCCACCTGATAGCACATTTTCTGGAGAAATTCTCAACTTTGCTGAAAGCCAGGAATCCTTGCGATACTTCTATTCTCCTGTTGAGAACTGGACAGCATGTCTGCCACCACCCAGCAGCGGGATCATAGAATCACCACACATTCAGAGCCAAGAGGAATCAAACCGTAAATCCACTGCCCACGGCTGGATGCTAAATGGACTGGTGAGGTCAAAGGCCTTCCATCAAATAACCCATCCTTGGGGATCATCTTTCTAATACTGAATCATCTATAATTTGCTTTGAACTCATTAAGTCATGAAATTGGAGACTGTCAGGGAAACCAGCGATGTGCTTCCTTTAAAGTGGTCTTTAGGCCTTTATGAGAACAGCGCTCCAATACATGTTGAAACCCAGAGACAAAGCTGATAGAAGGCTGTCCACATAGTTAGGTCCCCATGCTTTCTTGGCTTTTGTCCTTTAGAGGTCTTGTTTATAAAAGAAGTAGTGGAATATTACTGCTCATCATGTGTGTGTGTGTGTGTGTGTGTGTGTGTGTGTCCGTGTGTGTATGTGAGAGAGAGAGAGAGAGAGAGAGAGAGAGAGAGAGAGAGAGAGAGGAGGGAGAGGCAGAAGGAGAGAGAGACAGAGGGAGGTGGTTGTATATGTTTAAATGAATATTAAAGCCTAATTGTGTGATTTAACATTTGAAAACTTCACATTCCTCCGATGACTTGAGGGAGTAAAAAGAGCCTATTATCATTTTCAGGCCAGATGTTTTACTTAACTGAGCCAGTCTGATCCTTGCACCTGTCTGGGACCAGCAGTTGTAGGATTAGTGTAAGAGGCTGAATTTAAAAATCTGGACAACTGTTACTGAGCTAGTGAATGGTGTGAAAATGAACAGGCTTTCAGCATAAAGGATTTACTGTTATGACATAAGGGAGTGCATCGGTGGTAGCATGCACTGTTAGCTCTCTGTTCATGCATAGTCATATACTTCACCAAGTAACAGTTACAGGAAAGTGAGTGAATGCAGGAAACAGAAGTAGGGGTTTGGAGTTAGAATTGGGGGAAACAGAGACATATTATACCATCCATCTGTAGGACAGCCGTAGAGCTACATGGAATTATGTATTATTTCTGGTGGATTATGACAATTATAAAAGGAAGAAAACGGGTCCCACACCATAAAGATTTTTTTAACCATGCAATTTCAAGGAACCAATGGCTTATTACCCAAAAGTAATTCCTTCCTAAAGGATAATTTACTTTTCTCATAATATAGAAGTAAATATACCAGGTTTTACAAAAGTAAAAAAAAAACTGCTTTTCATTGAGGTAAGACTAGATGTGACTGGAAAATTCTGACCTCAACAACTAAGTAGACTTTTTCTCCCATTTAACACACACACACACACACACACACACACACACACACACACACACACTCATACTCACTCTTGCGTGCATATTTGCTTCACCCACCTGGCTAAAATATAAAATATAACAGTATCCTTTACAGAACAACTGAATTCCAGTGTGTTCTCTATTTCTCAGCTTTCTGTCATATCTGACAATACACATGCACTCACACATACACAGAGAGCTTAAAATAATATTGAAATGATGAACTCTAAAGAAGAATTAATATGGAGTCACGTGCTCATTATCTTCAGAAGCATTGCACTACATCTGCAGCCCAGAGACTGGGGTCTGCCCCTGACTCCACTTCCCCAAGTGTGTGTGGCCCTTGCAAAGGCACTTAGATTCTCAGTCCCTTTATTTCTGTAAGGATTAAGGAAGCTAATGTATATGAAAGTATCTTGTAATTTGTAAAATGGTTTACCTGTGTTAGCTTTCATTTTCAATTAAATTTATGGAAGAAAATCTGAAGATAATCTGTGTAAGATTATCTCAGGAATGATGACAACCATAATGATGATACAGTAAAAACAACTAATTTATATTTCAAACAAATACAATACACACAGATTCTGTCAAATAGGTTAAAAAAGAAAGCTTTCCTTAATGAACTTTAGTCACATTATACGGGTCCTCTCATTCATTCAACGAGTAACAACTGGGCCCCAGGAATAGAGAGATGAATAAGACACCATTCTTTCCCGCACGGAACTGCAGACTGTCTGAGGAAGGCACTTACGTAAGCAAATATTTGTTGGTAATCCCGGCAATGTGCTTCGGAAGGGGAAGTGTTAGTGCCATGAAGGAAATATGACAAGTGGACCTGCACCGGGGCAGGTATGGCTAAGGATTCCCTAAAGAAGTGATACTTAAATGTCGTCTTCCCTATAATGGAGGTCACAATGCTTATCTCTAATTTTGGACTGAGGTTTATCTTTTTGTACTGTAGTTTATGTTGTTCTTGTAGACACCAAGAAAATGTAGGGTTTGGGTTATTTTTCTTTTTTTAAAGCTTTAATGAGGTTATAAGCTATACTTTTCCCAGGCTTCTTTTGTTGGCAGATTACCTTTGGTTACTTCTTTTGGGTCTCAAACTTGACTTAAGCAAAAAGGAATTGTTTTACTTCACATAACTGAATAGTACTGGTTGGATTTCCAGTTATGCTTGGATATTGGGGCAAACAATGTCAGGATTAGGACTCTCCATCTCTTAGTCCTACCTTCCAGTGATAGCTTTATTCTCTGGTGGGCTTTCTTTAACAATCTTCTTTTTCCCAATAGTTCCAAAGGAAGCTCCAACGGAATCTTTTTAGCCAGACTTGGGTCATGTGCTCACTTTTGAAGGCAAAGGGTGTGGCCGTACTAATCATAGTGAAAGAGGGGGAGGGGCAGATCTTCTAGGATAACCGTAAAAAGGAGAAATGGATGGCAATCAAAAACACACTAGTTCACTGCATGCTAATCTGTTTTGCCTATTCTCATTATGCTCAAACTTCATAGTATTTCTAGATGAGTTTTCTATTGCTATGTAACGAATTGCCCTAAATGTAGCATCTTAAAAAGTCCATTTATTAGCTCAAGTTTCTATATGTCAGAAGTCTGGTATGGCATGTTTGGCTTCTCAGCTCAGGGTATCACAAGGGTAGACTAAAAGTGTGAGGTAGCTGAGTTCTGCTCTGGAGGCTCTGGGGAAGAATCCACTGGCAAACTCAGGTAGGTTACTGAATGAAGTTAGTTCTCTGTGGTTACAAAATTGAGGTCCTCATTTACTTGCTGCTCCCAGGTCCTAGAGCCTGCCCCCCCTCCCTGCCATGCTGCATGGCTCCCTCCAGCAATAGAGAGCAGAGACCTACAGACCTTATGAGTCAAATCTGCTTTTTCATTTTTCTGGCCTCTAGGAACATATATACATATACATGCCTTATATACACATATTTATTTATTTACTTATTATAAAGAATTGGCTTACATAAGTTGGGAGCTGGCTAAGCAAGTCTGAAATCCACTGGACTAACAGCAGATAGGAAGGAAAGCTCACAGGTGGGATGCAATGCTGTTGATACAGGTCAAGATGTTGTCCATAAGCAGTAGTCCAAAAAAAAAGATCACAGAAAGGTGGAACCCAGCTCTGGGAGACCCAGTTACCATTTGAAATCTGGCTCAGGGAATACCTAAGCCTTCTTTATAGGGCTTTCACTGATTAAGTGACGTCCACCCAGGATAATCTCCATATTTTTAGGGTCAGTCAACTGGGGACTTTAACAACATCTGCAAAATCCCTTCACAGGAGCACCTAGGTTAGGATTCTACTGAATAACAGAGGTCAGGAAACTTATAATTCTGCCTATCACATCTATTATGATTTTTCAACTCTATAGAATTTTATTCAATGTCTCCAAAAACATTTGTTGAAGAATTTTATATCCCAGGAATATTATATTTGCAGTAGAGATTGTATGATACATTTTTTATTGTTTATTTAGAAGTATATAGAGAGGTAACCTTTAAAAACTGGGAGGATAATGTAAACAATGGAAATCTAGTCTGAGAATGTAAAGACTAGTTTTCACGGAGGTCAACCTGAAGGATACATAAGGAGAATTCGACAAGAACCTTTGGATTAGGCTTTAAAGTACTGTGTAAATAAAAAAAATTAGTTTATAACTGATGAGACATTTTTATTAGATAAAAGTACATCATGTTCCATAGCATAAACAAATAAAATAATGCCAAGTAGTGACTTATGAATTTTGGGGGATTCTTGACAAATGAGTAAATGTGATTATTTTATCTGCGAGCAGTGTACCCAGAGGAAGAAAGCTGAGGTCAGGGCATAGGTCTTTTTGCAGTGCACACCACTTGCTGTGGTGCGTGTACTGCTCTTGCCTGACTCGTCTGATTGCCTTTCAGATGAATTTCCTTGATTTGCTGCCTTAGAAGAGGCAGCCCTCCTTACTACATGGCACCTCTCTCCTGGCCAAAGATGATTGGAGCAGGGGTGGAGACAATTCACTGTGTGGCCCCCAAGCCAGAGTTCTAGTAAGTAATGATTGGGGCACCAGAAAATGGAGGAAACTCCAAATTTCTTTTGAATATGTTTATTATTGGAGATATTTTTAAAAATCAAAGTAGTCACCAGGTAAAGAAAACCCCAGAATAGTGTGGACCTTCTCACTCTTATTTAAATTTTTTATTAAGGTATCATTAATATACAATCTTATGCTCAGGTTTCACATGAGCAACATTGTGGTTACTACATTCCCCCCATTAACAAGTCCCCACCACATACCCCATTACAGTCACTGTCCATCAGTGTAGTGAGATACTGTAGAGTCACTACTTGTCTTCTCTGTGCTATACTGCCTTCCCCGTGCCCCCCTATATTATGTGTGCTAATCATAATACCCCTTAATCCCCTTATCCCTCCCTTCCCACCCACCTTCCCCAACCCCTTTCTCTTTGGTAGCCACTAGTCCATCTTTTGGTTCAGTGAGTCTGCTGCTGTTTTGTTCTTTCAGTTTTTGCTTTGTTGTTATACTCCAGAGATGAGTGAAATCATTTGGTACTTGTCTTTCTATGCCTGGCTTATTTCACTGAGCATAATACCCTCTAGCTCCATCCATGTTGTTGCAAATGGTAGCATTTGTTTTCTTCTTATGGCCGAATAATATTCCACTGTGTGTATGTACCACATCTTCTTTATCCATTCATCTACTGATGGGCACTTAGGTTGCTTCCATTTCTTGGCTATTGTAAATAGTGTTGCTATAAACATAGGGGTGCATATGTCTTTCTGAATCTGTGATTCCATTTTCTTAGGGTAAATTCCTAGGAGTGGAACTCCTGGGTCAAGTGGTATTTCTATTTTGAGTTTTTTGAGGAACCTCCATACTGCTTTCCACAATGGTTGAACTAATTTGCATTCCCACCAGCAGTGTAGGAGGGTTCCTCTTTCTCTGCATCCTCACCAGCATTTGTCACTGCTTGTCTTTTGGATGTTGGCCATCCTAACTGGTGTGAGGTGATATCTCAAGGTGGTTTTAATTTGCATTTACCTGATGATTAACAATGTGGAGAATCTTTTCATGTGCCTGTTGGTCATCTGAATTTCTTCTTTGGAAAAGTGTCTGTTCATATCCTCTGCCCATTTTTATTTGCTTTTTGGGTGTTGAGGCATGTGAGCTCCTTATATATTTTGGATGTCAACCCCTTACCAGATATGTCATTTATGAATATATTCTCCCATACTGTAGGATGTCTTTTTGTTCTACTGATGGTGTCCTTTGCTGTACAGAAGCTTTTTGGTTCTATGTAGTCCCATTTGTTCATTTTTGGTTTTGTTTCCCTTCTCCAAGGTGTGTTCATGAAAAAGTTGCTCATGTTTATATTCAAGAGACTTTTGCCTATGTTTCTTCTAAGAGTTTTATGGTTTCATGACCTACATTCAGGTCTTTGATCTATTTCGAGTTTACTTTTGTGTATGGAGTTAGACAATAATCCAGTTTCATTCTCTTACATATAGCTGTCCAGTTTTGCCAGCACCAGTTGTTGAAGAGGCTGTCATTTCTCCATTGTATGTCCATGGCTCCTTTATCATGTATTAATTGACCATGTATGTGTGGGTTTATATCTGGACTCTCTGTTCTATTCCTTTGATCTATGGATCTGTTCTTGTGCCAATGCCAAATTGTCTTGATTACTTTGGCTTTGTAGTAGAGTTTGAAGTCAGGGAGCATAATCCCCTAGCTTTATTCTTCCTTTTAAGGACTGTTTTGGCAATTTGGGGTCTCCTGTGGTTCCATATGAATTTTAGAACTATTTGTTCTAGTTCGTTGAATAATGCCATTGGTATTTTGATAAGGATTGCATTGAATTTGTGGACTGTTTTAGGAAGGATGGCCATTTTGACAATATTAATTCTTCCTACCCATGAGCATGGGATGTATTTCCATTTATTAGTGTCTTCTTTAATTTTTCTCAAGAGTATCTTGTAGTTTTCAGGGTGTAGGTCTTTCACTTCCTTGGTTAGGTTTATTCCTAGGTATTTTATTCTTGTTGATGCAATTGTAAATGGAATTTTTTTCTGATTTCTCCTTCTGCTAGTTCATTGTTAGTATGTAGGAATGCAGCAGATTTCTGTGTATTAATTTTTTACCCTGCAACTTTGCTGAATTCAGATATTAGATCTAGTAGTTTTGGAGTGGATTCTTTAGGGTTTTTTATGTACAATACCATGTCATCTGCAAACACTGACAGTTTATTTCTTTGTGTTGTCTGATTGCTGTAGCTAGGACCTCCAGAACTATGTTGAATAAAAGTGGGGAGAGTGGGCATCCTTGTCTTGTTCCTGATATTAGGGGAAAACTTTTAGCTTCTCACTGTTAAGTATAATGTTGGCTGTGGGTTTGTCGTATATGGCCTTTATTATGTTGAGGTACTTGCCCTCTATACCCATTTTGTTCAAAGTTTTTATCATGAATGGATGTTGAATTTTGTCAAATGCTTTTTCAGCATCTATGGAGGTGATCATGTGTTTTTTTTCCTTCTTTTTATTGATGTAGTAGATGATGTTGATGGATTTTTGAATATTGCACCATCCTTCTATCTCTGGAATAAATCCTACTTGATCATGATGTATGATTTTTTTAATGTATTTTTGAATTCTGCTATTTTGGTTTGCTGCTATTTTGTTGAGTACTTTTGCATATATGTTCATGAGAGATATTGGTCTGTAATTTTGTTTTTTGTGGTGTCTTTGCCTGGTTTTGGTATTAGAGTGATGCTGGCCTCATAGAATGAGTTTGGAAGTATTCCCTCCTCTTCTACTTTTTGGAAAGTTTAAGGAGGATGGGTATTAGGTCTTCACTAAATGTCTGATAAAAATTCAGTAGTGAAGCCATCTAGTCCAGGAATTTTGTTCTTGGGTAGTTTTTTGATTACTGATTCAATTACTTTGCTGGTAATTAGTCTGCTCATATTTTCTGTTTCTTCTTGGGTCAGTCTTGGAAGGTTGTATTTTTCTAGAAACTTGTCCATTTTTTCTACACTATCCAGTTTGTTAGCATATAATTTTTCATAGTATGGTCTAATAATTCTTTGTATTTTGGTGGTGTCCGTAGTGATTTTTCCTTTCTCAGTTCTGATTCTGTTTATGTGTGTGTCCTCTCTTTTTTTTCTTGATAGTCTGCTAGGGGTTTGTCTATTTTGTTTATTTTCTCAAAGATCAGCTCTTGCTTTCCTTAATTCTTTCTATTGTTTTATCCTTCTCCATTTTATTTATTTCTCCTCTGATCTTTATTATGTCTCTCCTTCTACTCATTTTGGGCCTCATTTGTTCTTCTTTTTCCAGTTTCATTAATTGTGAATTTAGACTGTTCATTTCAACTGTTCTTCCTTCTTTAAATAGGCCTGAATTGCTATATACTTTCCTCTTAGAACTGCCTTCACTGCATCCCACAGAAGTTGGGGTGCTGAGCTGTTGTTTTCATTTGGTCTCCATATATTGCTTTATCTCTGTTTTAATTTCTAGTTTCATACCTTTGTGATCTGAGAAGTTGTTTGGTACAATTTCAATCTTTCTGAATTTACTGAGGGCCTTTTTTTTCCTTTATGTGATCTATTCCTTAAAATGTTCCACGGGCACTTAATAAGAATGTGTATACTGTTGTTTTTGGATGCAGTGTTCTGTAGATGTCCATTAGGTCCATCTGTTCTAATGTGTTGTGCAGTGCCTCTGTCTCCTTACTTATTTTCTGTTTCATTGATCTGTCCTTTGGAATGAGTGGTGTGTTGAAGTCTCCTAAAATGAATGCATTGCATCGTATTTCCCCCTTTAATTCTGTTAGTATTTGTTGTACATATTTGTGTGCTCCTATGTTGGGTGCATAGAGATTTATAATGGTTATATCCTCTTGTTGGACTGACCCCTTTATCATTATATAATGTCCTTCTTTGTCTCTTTTTACTTTCTTTGTTTTGAAGTCTATTTTATCTGATACAAGTATTGCAACACCTGCTTTCTTCTCCCTATTGTTTGTAAGAAATATCTTTTTCCATCCCTTCACTTTTTGTCTGTGTATGTCTTTGGATTTGAAGTGAGTCTCTTGTAGGCAGCATATAGACAGGTCTTGTTTTTTTATCCATTCAATGACTCTATGTCTTTTTATTGGTGTAATTCAGTCCATTTACATTTAGGGTGATTATGGATAGATATGTACTTATTGCCATTGCAGGCTTTGGATTCGTGGTTACCAGAGGTTCAAGGGCAGCTTCTTTACTATCTAACAGTCTAATTTAACTCTTTTATTATGCTATTATAAACACAATCTGAAAAATTTTTTTCTCCCTTCTTTTTGTTCCTCCTCCATTCTTTATATGTTAGGTGTCATATTCTGTACTTTTTGTGCGTCCCTTGACTGAGTTTGTGAGTAGTTGATTTAATTTTGCATTTATTTAGTAATTGATTTGTCTACATCCTTTACTTTGGTTTTATTTTCTCTGGTGACAGCTATTTAGCCTTAGGAGCACTTCCATGTAGAGCAGTTCCTTTAAAATACACTGTAGAGATGGTTTGTGGGAGGTAAATTGTCTTAACTTTTGCTTATCTGGAAATTGTTTAATCCCTCCTTCAAATTTAAGTGATAATCTTATTGGGTAGAGTATTCTTGGTTCAAGGTCCTTCTGTTTGATTGTATTAAATATATCACGTCACTCCCTTCTGGCCTGTAAGGTTTCTGCTGAGAAGTCTGACAATATCCTGATGGGTTTTCCTTTGTAGGTGATCTTTTTTCTCTCTCTGCCTGCTTTTACTACACTGTCCTTGTCCTTCCTTGATCTTGCCATTTTAATTATTATATGCCTTGGTGTTGTCTTCCTTGGGTCCCATGTGTTGCGACCTATGTGCATTTCCATGGTCTGAGGGACTATTTCCTTCCCCATATTGGGGAAGTTTTCAGCAATTATTTCTTCAAAGACACTTTCTATCCCTTTTTCTCTCCTTCTTCTGGTAACCCTATAATGCAAATATTGTTCCATTTGGATTGGTCACACAGTTCTGTTAATATTCTTTCATTCCTAGAGATCCTTTTTTCTCTCTCTGCCTCAGCTTCTTTGCATTCCTGTTCTCTAATTTCTATTCCATCTACTGTCTCCTCTACCTTATAGAATCTTCTTTTAGATCCCTTCATTGTATGCTTCATTTCAGCTACTGTATTTTTAAGGTGTCTATGTTCCTTCTGAATTTGTCCCTTAGCTCTTGAGTATTTTTCTGTAGCTCCATTAGCATGCTTATGACTTTTATTTTGAATCCTTTTTCAGGAAGATTTGTGATTTCAGTCTCACTAAGCCCTCTTTCTTGTGTTTAAGGGATTTTGGATTGAAAAAGGTTCTTCTGCCTTTTCGTAATCCTATTGGACAGTGAGAAATATTAGGTTTGTGTAAGGGGTGCCCTCCAGTGCCCAAAAGCTCTGTTCTTCAGAGCTTCCCAGTACCTGGAGTGATGGCAGTGGTCGCAGGTGAGCAGTGACAGTGCTTACCCTAAAGAGCAAGCCCTTTTCTGCTTCCTGGCCACAGTGCCTGCTCCACTGTCTGGGCTAGTGAGTCGCATACAGGGAGCAGCCTTCCGTTAATCCCCAAAGTGCCATGGGTGTGGCTGCCCTCCTGCTTGCCTGCAGTGATGGCGGGTGCAGCAGGTTTGTGCATAGGTGTCAGCTGGGAGGACAGAGCGGCAGGCTGCTTAAAGTGGTGGTGGTGGGGCCTCAGGGCTGCCCTGCTAGCCAGGTGTATGGGGCGCCTGCAGCTCCTGAAAGTTCCCAACCTGCTGTGCTGAGTGTGCTGGGATGATTTTGTCCACCTGTTCCTTCTCCTGAATAGCAAACTCTGTGTAATACTTGCCCCTTTAGCAGCCCTTTCACTGTTGGGAAGTCTTTCAAAGAGCCTGCCTTTCTTTTGTCTCAGAGCAGCTGGTTGTGGGAGCCTGTTCTCCACAAGTGCCTGTAATCGCAGTCTCTGACTTTGCTTTTCAATGCCTCTAATTTCCAGAGCATGATACAATGTGGGTTTGTGCTCCTAGAGTATATTTCTAGGGCTGTGTATTTAGCAGTCCTGGGCTTGTACTTCCTCTCTGCTCTGTTTCTCTTCCTTCTGCTGGTGAGCTGAGTTGGAGGGAGTGCTTGGGTCCCTTTATTACTTTACCCTTTTCTGTGAGATGTTCTTTTTTCCAGATGTAGACCAGCTGGTGAAATCTTATTTCTGGTCACTTTTTGAGGAATAGTTGTATTTTCTGTATTTTCATATTATATGTGGTTTGGGGAGGAGATTTCTGCCTCACTTCCCATGCCACCATCTTTTTTTGAATCTCTTATTTAATTTTTTAGAATAATTTTTATTGTAGATGTGGTGCATAATATTCTCTTAGAGGCTCTAGACATTTTAATCTGACCATGGCTAGCCAATGCCAATTATATTCTTTCATTTGGCAACTTTTAAGGACTTGGAGAAACTGGAGTTAGCAAAAGGATGTGAATTCTGGATGTGTAAGATGACATCAATTTGGGAGCAGAGTTTGTCTCAAAGCAAGGTAATGTTGCATGTAAGCTGGTGCAGTGAGGGAGCAGAAACAGCCTTGATGGGTCTGTAAAGGATGATGAAACATAACAAATAGACTGGAGAGAATCAGAGTCACAGGAAGAGAGGAGCAGGCTGGAGCTGGTGAAATCACTGATTCTTCCCTAAACCCAGACTGAATGTTGCGATTTTGTTCCATGAGATCCCTTTGTATCCTTCTAATAGACCTCCTTTTTATATGAGCTTCTTTCTTAAAATTTACGGAGGTGCACACCAGCCAGTGTAGTACAGATGATCTGTACAAGGATCTAAAAGGAGCGTAGTGAAAAAGTTATTTCTGACTGGTGTGGCTGGGGAAATCTTCAAGTAAGATGCTCCATGTAGTCTGAGCCTTGAAGAATGGATTCTCTCAAGGATGGGACTTCAGAAGTGGTCTGTGGTTCTAAGACCCCACTGCCAATCAACAGGGACTAAACCAAACCACACACACGTGAAGGAAATGCAAATGCAGGCAGAGCACAGCTTCACAAGATCCTTCCTAATCCTCGAGCCATCTGTTCCCATCTCTGCTAGCTCCATACTGCCCTGCCCTTCAATGTGCTAACTGCCCATCCACTCCAGGCCCTCAGAGTGAATGGTTTGTTACATTAGCTCTTTAGGCAATCAGCTTAGACACTGAGCATTGAAAATAGATCAAATAAAGCAAGAAAATATATAGGGTGAGAGTTGTAATTTTAGATAGGGTCACTAGGGAAGAAATGACCCTTCACCAAGGAAGGGTCAACTGAGAAAGTCACACACACACACACACACACACACACACACACACACACAATTTATCAGCAAGATTCAGTTGACAATATATATATTAGTCAACTGAATATATATATATACATATATATGTATATGTATTAGTCTTCTAAAGAAATTATCACAAGTTGAGTAGTTTAAACAACAGAACTGTATTGTCTCAGAGTTCTAGAGCTAGCAATTTAAAGCTAAGGTGTTGGCAGATTAGTTTCTTCTGAGGGTTGTGAGGAAGAAGCTGCTCCTAGTTTTCCCTTGCTTCGAGTGGTTTGGTGGCAATTTTTCGCATTTCTTGGTTTGTAGAAGCATCATCTCAATCTCTGCCTTCGTCTTGTATGGCATTCTCCCTGTGTGCCTGTCTCTTTCCAAATCCAGTCTTTTCCATAAGGACACCAGTCATATTGGATTAGGAGCCCACCATTCTCTAGTATGACCTCATCTTAATTACAGCTACAACACTATTTCCAAATAAGGTCACATTCATAGGTACTGAGATTTAGGACTTCAACATATGAATTTGGAGAGACATGTTACAACCCATAACACTATATATAAAATTTTTTATCAGGCTTTTTTATTATTTATTTTATTTTTTTACTAGATTAAAAAATTTGCTATTATTAATATACAATTACATGAGCAACATTATGGTTACTAGACGCCTCCTATTATCAAGTCCCCACCACATACCCTATTGTAGTCACTGTTCAACAGCGCATCAGTGTAGTAAGATGTAACAGAATCACTACTTCTCTGTGTTATACTGCCTTCCCCGTATCCCCCCACCTCACCCCCACCCCCACTACATTATGTGTGCTAATTGTAATAGCCTTTTTTCCCCCGTATCCCTCCCTTTCCAACCATCTTCTACAGTCCCTTTCCCTTTGGTAAATGTTAATCCATTCTTGGGTTCTGTGAGTCTGCGGCTGTTTTGTTCCTTCAGTTTTTTCTTTGTTCTTATACTCCACAGATGACTGACATCATTTGATACTTGTCTTTCTCCACCTGGCTTATTTCACTGAGCATAATACCCTCTAGCTGCATCCATGTTGTTACAAATGGTAGGATTTGTTTTCTTCTTATGGCTGAATAGTATTCCATTGTGTATATATACCACATCTTCTTTATCCATTCATCTATTGATGGACACTTAGGCTACTTCCATTTCTTGGCTACTGTACATTGCGCTGCGATAAACATAGGGGTGCATATGTCTTTTTCAAACTGGGCTGCTGCATTCTTAGGGTAAAATCCTAGGAGTGGAATTCCTGGGTCAAATGGTATTTCTATTTTGAGTTTTTGGAGGAACCTCCATACTGCTTTCCACAATGGCTGAACTAGTTTCCATTCACACCAGCAGTGTAGAAGGGTTCCCCTTTCTCCACATCCTTGCCAACATTTGTTGTTGTTTGTCTTTTGGATGTTGGCCATCCTAACTAGTGTGAGGTAATATCTCATTGTGGTTTTAATTTGCATTTCTCTGATGATTAGCAATGTGGAGCATCTTTTCATGTGCCTGTTGGCCATCTGAATTTCTTCTTTGGAAAAGTGTCTGTTCAGCTCCTCTGCCCATTTTTTGATTGGCGTATTTGCCTTTTGTTTGTTGAGGTGTGTGAGCTCTTTATATAATTTGGATGTCAACCACTTATCGGATATGTCATTTATGAATATATTCTCCCATACTGTAGGACGTCTTTTTGTTCTACTGATGGTGTCCTTTGCTGTACAGAAGTTTTTTAGTTTGATATAGTCCCATTTGTTCATTTTTGCTTTTGTTTCCCTTGACCAGGGAGATATGTTCATGAAGAAGTTGCTCATGTTTATGTCCAAGAGATTTTTGCCTATGTTTTTTTTCTAAGAGTTTTATCATTTCATGACTTACATTCAGGTCTTTGATCCATTTTGAGTTTACTTTTGTGTATGGGGTTAGACAGTAATCGAGTTTCATTCTCTTACATGTAGCTGTCCAGTTTTGCCAACAGCAGCTGTTGAAGAGGATGTCATTTCCCTATTGTATACCAATGGCTCCTATATCATATATTAATTGATCATATATGCTTGAGTTTATATCTGGGCTCTCTATCCTGTTGCATTGGTCTATGGGTCTGTTCTTGTGCGAGTACCAAATTGTCTTGATTACTCTGGCTTTGTAGTAGAGCTTGGAGTCAGAGAGAGTAATTCTCCTTGCTTTATTCTTCCTTCTCATGATTGCTTTGGCTGTTCGGGGTCTTTTGTGGTCCCATATGAATTTTAGAACTATTTGTTCCAGTTCATTGAAGAATGCTGTTGGTATTTTGATAGGGATTGCATTGAATCTGTAGATTGCTTTAGGTGGTATAGCCATTTTGACAATATTTATTCTTCCTACTCAAGAACATAGGATGAATTTACATTTGTTAGTGACCTCTTTAATTTCTCTTAGGAGTGTCTTGTAGTTTTCAGGGTATAGGTCTTTCACTTCCTTCATTAGGTTTATTCCTAGGTATTTGATTCTTTTTGATGCAATTGCGAATGGAATTGTTTTCCTGATTTCTCCTTCATTGTTAGGGTATAGGAAAGCAACATATTTCTGTGTGTTAATTTTGTATCCTGCAACTTTGCTGAATTCAGATATTAGTTCTTGTAGTTTTGGAGTGGAGTCTTTAGGGTTTTTTATGTACAGTATCATGTTATCTCATCTGCAAACAATGGCAGATTGACTTCTTCTTTACCAATCTGGATGCCTTGTATTTCTTTGTTTTGTCTGATTGCTGTGGCTATGACCTCCAGTACTATGTTGAATAACAGCGGGGAAAGTAGGCATCCCTGTCTTGTTCCCGATCTTAGAGGAAAAGCTTTGAGCTTCTCGCTGTTAAGTATTATGTTGGCTGTGGGTTTGTCATATATGGCCTTTATTATGTTGAGGTACTTGCCCTCTATACCCATTTTGTTTAAAGTTTTTATCATGAATGGATGTTGAATATTGTTGAATGCTTTTTTAGCCTCTATGAAGATGATCATGTGGTTTTTGTCCTTCTTTTTCTTGATGTAGTGGATGATGTTGATGGATTTTCGAATGTTGTACCATCCTTGCATCCCTGGGATAAATCCCACTTGATGTTGATGGATGATCTTTTTGCTGTATTTTTGAATTCTGTTTGCTAATATTTTGTAGAGTATTTTTGCATCTATGTTCATCAGGGATATTGGTCTGTAATTTTCTTTTTTTGTGTTGTCTTTGCCTGGTTTTGGTATTAGAGTGATTTTGACCTCGTAGAATGAGTTTCAGAGTATTGTCTCCTATTCCACTTTTTGGAAAGCTTTAATGAGGATGGGTATTAGGTCTTCACTAAGTGTTTGATAAAATTCAGCAGTGAAACCATCTGGTTCAGGCATTTTGTTCTTAGGTAGTTTTTTGATTACCAATTCAATGTCTTTGTTGGTAATTGGTCTATTCTGATTTGCTGTTTCTTCCTGGGTCAGCCTTGGAAGGTTGTATTTTTCTAGAAAGTTGTCCATTTCTTCTAAGTTATCCATTTTGTTACCATATAATTTTTCATAGTATTCTCTCATAATTCTTTGCATTTCTGTGGTGTCCATAGTAATTTTTCCTTTCTCATTTCTGGTTCTTTATGTGAGTAGACTGTCTTTTTTCTTGGTTAGTCTGGCTAGGAGTTTATCTATTTGGTTTATTTTCTCAAAGAACCAGCTTCTAATTTCATTGATTCTATTGTTTATTCCTCTCAATTTTATTTATATCTGCTTTAATCTTTATTATGTCCCTCTTTCTGCTGACTTTGGGCCTCATTTGTTCTTCCTTTTCTGTTTTCATTTATTGTGAGTTTAGACTGTTCATTTGGGATTGTTCTTCTTTGCTGAGGTAAGCCTGTATTGCAATATATTTCCCTCTGAGCATGGCCTTTGCTGCGTCCCACAGATTTTGTGATGTTGCATTATATTGTTGTCGTTTGTCTCCACATATTTCTTGATCTCTGTTTTTATTTGGTCATTGATCCACTGATTATTGAGGAGCATGTTATTAAGCCTCCATGTGTTTGTTGGCTTTTTCATTTTCTTTGTGTAATTTATTTCTGGTTTCATACCTTTGTGATCTGAGAAGCTGGTTGGTACAATTTCAATCTTTTTGAATTTACCGAGGCTCTTTTTGTGGCCTAGTATATGATCTATTCTTGGAAATGTTACATGTGCACTTGAGAAGAATGTGTATTCTGTTGCTTTTGGATGGAGTCTTCTGTAGATGTCCATTAGGTCCATCTGTTCTAATATGTTGTTCAGTGCCTCTGTCTCTTTACTTATTTTATGTCTCATTGATCTGTCCTTTGGAGTGAGTGGTGTGTTGAAGTCTCCTAAAGTGAATGCATTGCATTCTATTTCCCCCTTTAGTTCTGTTAGTACTTGTTTCACATATGTAGGTGCTCCTGTGTTGGGTGCATAGAAATATATAGTAGTTATATCCTCTTGTTGGACTGACCCTTTTATCAGTATGTAATGTCCTTCTTTGTCTCATGTGACTTTCTTTGTTTTGAAGTCTATTGTGTCTGATACAAGTACTGCAACTCCTGCTTTTTTCTCACTATTATTTGCATGAAATATCTTTTTCCATCCCTTTAGTTTCAGTCTGTGTATATCTTTGCGTTTGAAGTGAGTCTCTTGTAGGCAGCATATAGATGGGTCTTATTTTTTTATCCATTCAGTAACTCTGTGTCTTTTGATTGGTGCATTCAGACCATTTACATTTAGGGTGATTATTGATAGGTACATATTGCCATTGCAGGCTTTAGATTCATAGTTATCAAAGGTTCAAGTGTAATTCCCTTACTATCTAACAGTCAAATTTAACTTACTTCATATGCTATTATTACCACAACCTCAAGGTTCTTTTTTTTTTCTCCTCCTTTTTCTTCCTCCTCCATTCTTTGTATGTTATGAATCATATTCTGTACTCTTTGTGTAGCCCTTGGGTGACATCTATTTAACCTTAGAAATACTTCTATCTATAGGAGTCCATCCAAAATGCACTGTAGAAGTGGTTTGTGGGAGGTAAATTCTCTCAGCTTTTGCTTATCTGAAAATTGTTTAATCCCTCCTTCCAATTTAAATGATAACCTTGCCGGGCAGCATATTCTTGGTTCAAGGCCCTTCTGCTTCATTGCATTAAATATATTATGCCACTTCCTTCTGGCCTGTAAGGTTTCTGTTGAGAAGTCTGATGATAGCCTGATGGGTTTTCCTTTGTATGTGATCTTTTTTCCCTTTCTAGCTGCTTTTAAAAGTCTGTCTTTATCCTTGATTTTTGCCGTTTTAATTATTATATGTCTTGTTGTTGTTTTTCCTTGGGTCCCTTGTGTTGGGAGATCTGTGCATCTCCATGGCTTGAGAGACTATCTCCTTCCCCAGATTGGGGAATTTTTCAGCAATTGCCTCCTCAATGACACTTTCTATCCCTTTTCTCTCTTTTCTTCTGGTACCCCTATAATGCGAATATTGTTCTGTTTGGATTGGTTACACAGTTCTTTCAATATTCTTTCTTTCTTAGACATTCTTTTTTCTCTTTGTGCCTCAGCTTCTTTGTATTCCTCTTCTCTAATTTCTATTCCATTGACCATCTCTTCTACTACATCTAATCTGCTTTTAAATCCCTCCATTGTGTGTTTCATTTCAGATATGGAGTTTCTTAATGATTGAATCTCCAACTTAAATTCGTTCCTGAGTTCTTGAATATTTTTCTGTACCTCCATAAGCATGTTTAAAATTTTTATTTTGAACTCTCTTTCAGGAAGATTGGTGAGTTTGGTTTCATTTGGCCCCCTTTCTGGGATTTGTGTGATTTTGGTTTGAACCATGTGCTTTTGACGATTTATATTTCTGTGTGGTGCCCACACAGTTTCTGGAGCTGCTCATCCCCTAGAGTAAGGTTGGGTGTCGTAGTGGATCTGAGCTTGTGCCTGAGGGGAGGAAAGATCTGTTTCCTGATTCCCACCTGCGGTGCCTGTCTCCAGTGTCAGAGCCAGTGGGCCAAGGACGCTGTTGCAGGCGGGGCCTCCCTCTGGCTGGCCTGAGGACAGCACAGTGACTGCCAGTTTGCAAACCAGTGCCGGCAGGCTTGAAGGAAGGTGCAGCATGCTGCGTGTCACAGTGGGGGGCCTCGGAGCCGAGTAGGCAGCCAGGGGGATGGAGCACCTGAAGCCTCTCAAAGTTCCCAACCAGCTGGGCAGAGTGCACCCAGACAACCTTAACTTTGCCCAGCTCTCCCTTCTCCTGTGCAGCAAGTTCCACCCAGACCCTGCCTCTTCAACAGCCTTCTCACTGCTAGGAAGCTTCTCAGACTGCCTGCCTTTCCTCTGACACAGAGCTGCCGGTTGTGGATCCCCTCCTCCACAAACGGCTGGAATGTCAGTTTCTCAAGCACTCTCCCTGTCCAAGCTCCCCAACCTCCAGAGCACCACACACTCTAGGTTTCTGTTAACAAAGCAGATCTCAAGGGCTAGGTGTTCAGCAGTCCCAGCTTTCCATTCCCTCCCCTGCTCCATTTCTCTTCCTCCCGCTGGTGAGCTGAGGTGCGGGAAGGGCTTGGGTTCTGCTGGATTAAGGCTTTCGTACGTTACCCTGTTTCCTGAGGTCTGCTCTGTTCATGAGGTGTGTATGCAGTCTGGTTCAGCCTTCTTTCTTGTTGTTGTCTTTAGGTTAGTTGTATTCATTAACTATATTTTTGTACTGTTTGTGGTTTTGGGAGGAGCTCTTCTTCTCACCTCTCATGCCACCATCATGAATTCTCCTTATACGAGGCTTTTAACATTTATTTTCATGTCCTTATATGAAAATTTGCCAATAACATTAAGTATTTGTTGAAAAAATGACTTTAATGGTGGTGTAAGTTTTCACACTACAAAAATGTCATACTGACTCAATTGTTCATTCACTATCACTTGACATGAGGTTGATTCTAGTTTTTCTCTCTCAGAATTTCCTGTAATTCTTTATCCCATTTTCTTAGTGAGTGGCACAGTGTCAAGAGTGGTTATCTATATGTTGCAATTTTAAGGGGAAAATTTTATTTTCTTCTGTTTGTCCATACTTCAAGTTTTTACAATGAACACATAACACTTTATAATTAGGAAAAAAATCTACTAAATTTGTTTTTTAAAACAATTTTCATTGTTTTCTCTATTTCCTTTAGTATCATTTATATTTAATTTCTTTTGAAACAGATTTTCCATGACCTATCCTTCTATAATCTAACTTTAGAGCATATTAAATTTAAGTTAATTAATTTTAGGTTAATTAATTACCAGGACAGTTTAAGGGATTATGAGTTTATCTTTGTAAAGCCTGGGAACTAGAGAAAATATAAATTGCACTGTGTTGATCACCTTTAGCCTATTTTTCTTTTGATTCTGTTCTCTGGTTTTGCTTGTTTCCAACTGTGAGTTGAGGTTTTAAAGAAAATAAAATTTAAGTTATTTCTGAAAATTTTGCCCATGTTTTAATAAATGAATTTCTGCATTTAGAAACAGAATGCAGTCCCATTCAACCAAGTCTCTCCTTCGAGTCAGTTGTGCCCAGTTGTTGTGGGTGTCAGGGGAAACGTTTGCAGACAAAACACAGAATTACCTGCTCAGCCTTGTCACATAACAGCTCTGCTTTAAGATCCTCAAGGATAACCTTTGTTTTTGTTACTGTGGCCTAATTCAAGCCAACAAAAAGACTGACTTAAAGAAGCAGCAGAGAAAGGATTAAGTTGCCAGGGTCGTTAACATATTCTTAAGATTCCTGTGCTTCAGTACAAAAAAAGGAACGGCACCTTGCCATAGGATCATTCCATTCCTCCACACTGGTGTTTCATGTAAAGTATTTATATTTTAATTACAATGTATCCCTCTCCCTTCTGTGACAAATGCTCTAGATCACATACAGGAAAAGCAGTCTCTGCAAAACAACCTCTGTTATTAATAACTGTTTAGAAGTGGATAAAACATATAAAGAAAATTCTGCTGTTACTTCTCAATAAAAAGTCAACATGTATTTTCTTTATCCTTGATCTTACTTTTATTAATAGAAGATTTTCATTTGTAAAACTTTCAGCACGATTTTCTGTCAGTTATTTTTTCAAGTTGTGTATTATGTCTTTCTCTATATTTCATTATTAGTAACAATGGGAATAATAATACCTACCTCAGGTCTGTGCTGGGAAATCAGAGGTAATGCATGTGCAGCTCTTGCAGTCGGCTTGCTCTTCCTGGTAGTAGCTATCACTATAATGCCAAGGCCATGTCTGTACTGTTGCACCTAACACAGGCAAAAGTGACAGAATAAAAAAATGAATAATTTATCCCATTAATGGTACACTAATACATCCGGAACCTTATGCTTTTTAATATTTTTTTTCAACAACAATTCATTATTAAATTAATAATTTTAAATTGTATTTAAAAATACATTTTATTTCTACCACTAAAATATTTGGGATTCCTGGCATGTTCTCTGGTTGGTTCATGGCCTGTGCATGTAAAGGAAGGGACTTGGCAGGGAGAGTAAGTTCCGATCCTGGCTCTGCCTGCAGCCCGCTGTGTGAGCTGCACACATCACTTACCTCCCCTGGCCTCATTTCTCTCAGTGCTGAAATAAAGGCTTCTCTTCAAGCTTTACTTTCTTTTCTCTTTCGAAACAATTTCTTTCTCTTTCTTACGCCTTAAGACCACACTTCTATTTGTATATGCAGAAAACTTCACGGTCCCTGCGCTGAGGAGCGGCTCCCTGGCAGGTCCGCAGGTTGGCGTTTGCAGACCCCGAGTGTGAGCGCCACCTTCCCCTTTGTGCTCTATGCCCCTCACTTGCCTAACACTAGTTGAGCTTCCACTGCCTCCTCACCTACCGTACCTCCCTTAGAGGCAAGGGACTTTCCTTGCATGGGAGAAAGAGTGATTTGCACTGTTACCAAAACCTTTCCAGTGATTTTCAGCATTTTTTTTTTTATGGCGTCTTTGGCTGCAGGAACAGAGCGAGGTAATGTTTGTAGACTACGTTTTTCAAACCTTCTGGGTTTCTTTCTTGAGTCAAGGACTCTCGTCTTGGTTTTTAAGTTAGCCACATAGAATTCACTTGACTCTTTACTGCCACCTAACACATTCTTATTACAGTCCCTGCAGTTTATTCCTATTGACCAGACATTTCAAATTTGAGGGATAAAATATTTATAAAAGCTAACAGTAACAGAGCCTTTTTTGTGTATGCTGGACATAGTGCTAATTATCTTATTGGATATCTTACCTAATACTTACAGCAACCCTCTTAAATAGGTAACTAATTATCCAACTTTACAAATAGGGAAGTGAGATTTAGAAAAATTACGTAACTATTCCAGTATTATAAAGCAATAATTGATTAAGCTGGGATTCAAACTTAGGTGATATGAATTATTAAGCAAAGCGTTTTATAAATTTGGAAGTTTATCTACTCCAATAATTTTCATTTTTAGGGGCTCTTTCTTCAAATTAAAGATTGGGCAAAGACCCAATATGCAAACCAAATAAACTTAGACATGTTTTGAAATGTGTGAAAGTGGAGGCAGGTGGGAGGTACAATATAGAGTCCGATCTAGTTAAATCCTCTTTCCCACCAATTCCCCCTTGCTATGGGTTGAAATTATGCCCTTCTTTCTCTCCCAAACCCACTGGAAGAGATATGTTGAACACTTAACCCCTAGTACCTCAGAATGGACAGAATTTGGAAGTAAGTTCACTGTGGATGTAATTAGAATAGGGTCATACTGGAGAAGGGTGGACCCCTAAACCAAAATGATTAGTGTCCTTATAAGAAGTAATAGCCATGTCAACACAGAGAGATATACAGCACCATATGACAATGAAGATAGAGACTGGCATTACTTAGTTGTAAGTCAATGACTGATGGCAAACCAGCAGAAGCTAGGAAGAGACAAAGAAGAATTTTTCTACAGGTTTTAGAGGAAGCATCCTTTGTTGACATCTTGATTTTGGACTTTCAGCCTTCAGAAATTCAAGACAAAAAATTTCTATTATTGTAAGCCACCCAATTTGTGGTACTTTGATACATTAGCTCTAGAAAATGAAATACATCCTCTCATGGGGACTTTGAGGGGCAACATGCAATTCAGGAAGCATGCAAATTTAGTGGCTACAGTAGAGTGCATTGCTACTCTAGAGAATGGAATGGATGAGAACAATTCTACGTACAAATATGATTTTAAAGGAAGAAAAGCCATTTGAAGGAAGTGTGTCCTTAAGCACAACAATGAATTGGTGCCATAGCTCCTTAGAGATTCTAAGCATGGGAAGCATGTTAGACAATGGTTACAGGCCCCACTGTGACTGGAGTTGTAAGCATTGGTGACTAAGGACCACTGTGCAGGGCTGTTCTGTCAGGTTCTCAATCCTGATTACACTAATATCACCTGAGGGGCTTTTAAAACATACTATGTCTGGCCTACATATGACCTGGGCATTGGTATGAGAAAAGGATTTTCCTGGGAAGCAAGATTTAACATCTTGAGAGGTACAGTTAAAACATTGCTAGACTGACTCTTAGAAGCTTGGAGAAAGCACCAGCCTTATAAGTAAAATAGAAATGCCAGAAGTACTGTGGCAGATGATGGAAAAGGATAAATGGCTCACAGAAGTGGTACGCTAAAGTGGATACACTGTGTAAGGCCAGAACAGCCACAACAAAACAAAACCAGGGAGCACATTCTGTGGGAAGGCACAGGGAACACAGCTTACCAGGGCAGTGAGGACTGCACAGAGGCTCAAAGCACAACTGGGAGCTTAGTGATCTCTGCTGTGGAGCCCAGGGCCCAGGCCAGGAAATGCTGGGCTCACTGACAATGGAAATGATGTGATCCCCATAGAGTAGAGACCAGGCAGCAGCTTTTTACTGTCAGAATCGAGGCACACAATGAATAACAAAGTCAGAGTGCCAGCTAGAGGGACCTGAGCCACAAGTAGCTGTGGAGATGAGATACCAGGGTATCCCCGTGAGAAAGATAGATGGGCAGCCAAAACAGGTGGTGTTCAGTCTATGCAATGGAAGGAAATCAAGGATGGATGACTAGGAGGCCAAGGTTATCTGTCCCAATAAAGGGTTGATAATCTGTTGCTCTGAATCTGAGCCAGTTTTCAGATCCAGAACCCACTGAGTAGAAGAGGCCAGATCTCAAGGCGGAAAACCCTGCAGTATCATAAGAATTATATATAATAATGATTCTCCCAGTACATCCCAAAGGCACTTAGGGTCATTTACATAGAAACCATACATAGGTAAGAATATGAAAGCATTTAGGGACTGTTGGACTCACAGTTCAAGTTGACACTGATACTTAGGTAGCTGAAGTGTGTTCCTGATTCTCCAGATTAGAGGGGGTATATGTGGGTCATCATTCATAGTGGTTATTTTCCCAGTCCTCAAATATATAACTAGAATGGATATAGTTGGCCATGGGCACAGCCCCTGCATTGCTTCCTTGCCCTGTGGGCCTTAGAGATATCATCATGGAGAAGGTTAAGTGGAAGCCTCTGAAACTGCCTTTCCTCAGCCAGATAGTAACTCCAAAAGAATACCACATCTTGGGTGTCATGGCAGAGATTAATGTGTCCCTCTAAACCTAAGGTATGAAGAAGTGGTGGATGCCATCATATTTATATGACCCCTACAAAAGGCAACAAATCCTGGAGGATGACAATCACAACAACCAGTTTGTAGCTCCAATTCATCTGTTGTACTAGATGTAGTATTTTTGCTGGAGCAAATTAATATGATCTCAGAACATAAAATGAGTCCATTGATTTGCCAAAGGAATTGTTGTCCATCTTATAAACCTTAGGATCAGAAAGACTTCACATTCACTTAGAATGTACAACAGAAGGTACTTTCAAGCTTGCCCAGGGTTCTATTAATTCACCCTTTCTGTCATAATCTAGTCCAGAGAAATCTGGATCACATATGCTATCAATGATATCATTCCGATTAGACCAAATGAATGAGAAGTGGCTTTTTGTATTTTTTAGAAAGACATGTGTACTCCAGAGAATGGGAGATAAGTCCTATGAAAATTCATGAGTATGAAACAGCAGTAAAGTTACTAGGGATCCAGTCATCTGGGAATGCTAGAACAGTTTCTCAAAGTAAAGGAAAATATTTCCCATTTCCTTCCACAAAGATAGAAGCATGAAGTCTGTATTTTTCCTGCTTTGGTTTTTGAAAACAGTATTTCACAACTACTAATACTGCTCAGGCCCATGCACTGATATGAAATGCTGCCAGCTTCAAGGAAGTGCAGGAATGGCCTCTGCAATAGGTCAAGACTGACGTAAACAATCTTGCCACTTGGTACATACAACACAACATATGGCAATGGTGGACTTTGTGAGAGGAAATGACACTGCATGAAGTTTATTATAAACCCCAATAGAAGAATTGCACTGTATATGCCCAGAAAAAGGTTGTGCCATCAGAATGGCTACTTATATACCTTTAACAAAACAGCTCCCTCATTGGAGACAAGAAACCTGATTATCCATCAGGAGCTAAATTATGTCAGACTCACCAAGTCATAAAGTTGAATGGGCCCTATAGTAATCTGTTGTAAGATAAAAAAAAGTGGTATATCTGGGAGCAGGTATGAGCAAGACATGACAGGATCATGAATAGGTGACCCAGATCCCTGCGTAATCATTAATGTTCTACCGGCACCTGTTCATCACCTCACACCTATGGCCCCTGGATGACAGGGTGGGACAAAAGCTTAAGAGAAGAGCTGCATGAAATGGGCCAGCCCTAGAAATGAACAGGGGCTGTATTTTAGCCTCAGTCAAGGATGTACTTGATAGGAACTAGTGAGGAGAAGGCTTTCAAGTGGGTAGAGCTTTCCACTTTGTGCAGTTAAAATATGTTAGAATATAAAGAGGCGATGGTAAACAGCTTGGCTAGTTGTTCATGGGCCTAAAAAGAGACTGAGGACAAGGAGGTCTGGGATAGAGACATGTGTGTGGATATTGCTGAGTGGGCATAGTACGTGAAGATCTTTGAGTTAATATAGAGTATCAGACAGCATTCGACCTGGAAGTAGCACTAAACAATCAACTATACACAATCACTTGTTCTAGTGACATCAGTCAGCCTCTGTCATCAGCTATCCCAGTGCTGGCACAATGGGCTCATGCACAGAATAGCCACGGTGGCAGGAATAGAGGCATGGACTCAAAAGCAAAGTCTCTTACTCATGAAGGTTAATCTAACTACTGCCGCTGCTAAATGTTTAATCACAGAAACCAACACTGAGCTACTGATACGACATCATCCCTCAAGAAGACCACGTAGCTCTTTGGTGTTAAGGTGAGTGCACTGGACCTTTCTGTCTGGAAATCAATAAGGTTTGTTGCTCTGGAATAAGTCTTCAAAACACATTAAAATTTAACTTGATTTGAAGAAAAATCTTCATTTGTTGGATTTTCATTTATAAGAATCTTTAAGGAATCTCATCTATTGCATAAAGCAAAGCACATCTGATAGTGGAAAAATTACTTGATTTCTAGAATTTAGCCAGTCTAGGTAGGTTTGTCTTTCCTACTCTCACGTCCTCAGCCATCATCACTCTTTGAGGGCATATAGAGTGTTTGATCCACCAGCACTGGAGCCCTCTTAATATCTTATCAGACTGAGGAACTCACTCCTTGGGATGAGATGTGGCATTGGGCACATGCCCATGGGATCCACTGGTCTTATGATATATTACATAATCCACTCTGAAAGA
Source organism: Smutsia gigantea (assembly GCA_032199065.1). Lineage (NCBI taxonomy): Eukaryota > Metazoa > Chordata > Mammalia > Pholidota > Manidae > Smutsia > Smutsia gigantea. The sequence continues at coordinate 935,189 of JAVSCE010022418.1, forward strand.
ATAATGCAGGAACCTATTTATAACATAGCTAAAGCACCAGCTCAGAGGTGATACCTTGCAAAAATGTAGCTCCATCCTTCACATGACATAGTTTATGATGGTACAGACTCTAGGCAGCATAAACCAACAGCCATCATGTGGTCCTGTGACTTCAGCAAGTAGAATACATGGGTCTGCAAACTAAGAGATGGAAGTCAGAGTGACCCTGGCTATTATCAGTCCCAGTGATTACCTTTTTGTAATTTGTGCTTCCTGTTCCACAATTCTGGGCTATATGGATTTAAGATTCTGGCGCACAGGAGAGAATGCATCCAACAGAGGACTCAGCAAAAATCCTGTTGAACTTGAAGCTGTGGCTGATGCTGAGGCATTTCATGTTCATCACGTCAAGGACTCACAGTTAAGAAGACACCGTCCTGATGGGCATACTCCCTCCTGACCATCTATCTGGAGGAGGCAACGTTGCTGCTACACAGAGGTGGCAGGAGGGATATACTTGGCATCCCAGTGTTCCACTTGGGTGTCTTCGGGTGATCTTTTGCCTAATTGTGACAATAAATTGACAAATGCTGCAACATCAGCCTAAGTACAACATGGGGGAACATGGACTCAGTTATCTAAAACCTGAAGGTCTGGTTCATCCTTCCAAGTAAGCCATCGAAACCAAAGGGTACTACTGATGATGAGCAGTATCTAGAATGGATATTAAAGGAAGAAAATGGTAAGTATCATTTGTGGCCTTGAGAGCAACTACAGCAGAAAGAGCTATAGCTGGCCCACTAACTTTCCCCTAGAAAGTTTCCTCTAGGGAAAGAGATCCTCCAGAGTCCTGGAGGAGCTGTTCTTAGAATTTATGGGAGGAAATGGACCTATGTGTTGCAAGTTCCTGCTCAAGAGTTCCCACCATTCCCTGCAGCTGCTGAGAGTGCTGCCAGCTGGTGGCCTTCAGCTCTCTCCCACCAACCCTCCCCAGAAACTACCCCTAACCAAAATGAGTTATTTGGCTCATGTCACATCTCCTTCCTAGGTCCTACATCCAGTGATTCATTGATACAGGAGGGGGAAGGAATACAAAAATATGGCCCCTAAGTCCCAACCCAGGACAACCCTGAAGGGGTTCCAGAGCCTCCTGCGGTGCTGAGACCTTTGTGACAACATCACACCCTACTTTTCTCTGTCTTGTCCTGCTTCCTTCTATCCTTTCACATGCATTGCTACTAAGACAAACTTCCTGCACACTAATTTCCATGCCATAGTCTACTTCTTGAAGAATCTGAGCTATAGCAATGTTACTTCTTCATATTTGTTTAAGTATACATGGTGACTGCATTCATTCAAAACTGTTTAGGGTGACTAAATTGAGCCAGCCCTGTGCTATGAACAAGTCAGCCCATACTGGTGAACAAGTCAGACAAGGTCTCTGCTCTCATGGATCTTACATTCTACAGGCAGGAGATAGATAACAAATAAATAAACTAATAATGAATCAAAGGAGTATTAGATGGTGATTAGTGCTATGCAGAAAATTAAAATGAGGTGATGTGATAGAAAATGATTACTTTTAAAGTTCTTTCTAAGGAGGTGCCATCAAAGCTGATACTTGACTGTCTAGGAATCAGCCATGTAGAGAGATTGAGTGCAAAAGCCTTCCAGGTAGAGAGAATTGCTCTTGTAAGGCCTCAAGGTTGAAATGGGGTTGGTGTTTAAGAAACAAAGAAGGCCAGTGTTGCTGGACTTAAATCGCAGTGGTGAAGAGTGAAGTATAAGATCATCAGAGGCAAAAGGCATAGGGGAAGGAATGTAGGAGAATTGAAGAGAGGATAAAGTGTCAAACAGTTCATTTCTAGATTAGGAAATTTAAAAATTCTAGTCAATTTGCATTGATAGGTAGCATTGAGTGCTGATTTGAGATAGGGATCCTGGATTTATAGCAAGTGAGAAGAGTTGTATCTTCTTTTTCCAGCAATGTTAAGTTACTGATGCAAGCAAGAAATAAACAGATAGGAGTATGTGTGTTTAGCCTTTTGGCAAGTTAGACTGATGGAAGGAGAGCATGAGAGGTAATTAAGAGTGTTGTCATGGTAGAGATAGAATCTAAGCCGGGTAAGAGGGAACTGGGGACATAGAGTGCTAAAGCCTATTGAAAGAATGGTAGATTTAGTGGACTGGAGGTCTAGATGAGACAAAGAATTGTTTGAGTAGGAGTTCTTAAGTAAGTGAGCGAGAGATACAGGCTGGAGGGCTGTGTTTGAACAGAGGGGATATTTAAAAGGAACCTTTTGGAAACTGTTCTGTCAACAGTGACCAAAAGTGAAAGAAAAATATCCTTGCAGGGCAGAGGATAAGAGAAATCAGTACATTGCAGGGGTTGTCCACACGGATGTAGAAGTCACTGATAATGAAACTCAGATATTAGAGATGAATTGAATAAAGGAGAGTAACTGGGTGTGATAGCAAAATGAAGGGTAGTCCACATCAGTCTGATGGCATACATTTCATATTATATGTCTTAATTTTTTTGTCTGGTCCAAGATTTTCTTGAGTATTTTTTAATAGAATTTTTTTAGAAAGGCTTAGATTTACAGAAAATTTGAGAAAATAACACAGAGCTCCCTTATACTCAGACCCAGTTTCTCCAGTTATTAACATTTTTCATTTGTATGGCACATTTGTTACAATTAACGAACCAGTGTTGATAGAGTATTATTAACTAAAGTACGTATTTTATTCAGATTTCCTTAGTATTTACTTAATGTCCTTTTCCTGTTCCAAGATCCCATTCAGGATACAACATTACATTTAGTAGTCATGCCTCCTTTACGCGCTGTGACAACTTCTGACTTTTCTTGGTTTTGATGACTGTGACAGTTTTGAGGTGTACTGGCCAAGTATTGGGTAGGATGCTCCTGTATTAGAATTTTTGTGATCTTTTTTATTTGATTAGAGAGGGTTATGGGTTTATGGAACAAAGACCACAAAGTTATTCTTATCTTCACATCATATAAGGATGCATACTTTCAACATGAATAATCATTGTGGAATCTGATGCTGTGTCCAAGTAGCTAATATTAGAATTGAGTTAATTGCTTGGTGTTGTTGGCAGAAACCACACACACATTGGAATTAGTGGTCAGAATCTTATTATCAAGGCAATGGGTCTTCAGCTAGTGAAGGGGTGGAAGAAGCCAGATCAAGTCATTACCTTCATGGAGTTCACAAATAAATAAGTAGATATGTCAGAGTGAATGAGCACATTGAGAGAGTGAAGGCAGATAGAGAAAAGGTATGAGGACTGAACCATGGGCACGTCAACATTTGGAATTATGGGAGATGAGAAGGCATCAGAACACTGAGAAGGGACAACCTGTGAGGATGTTAGAGAATGAAAAGGAAAAAACATCCTGGAAATTAAGCAAAGACGTGTTTCCAAAGGATGGGACTGAGCAGCTGCACCACATGATTCCAGTCAGAAGACTGAGAACTGAGCGTCAGATCTAGCAGATGGAGGTTATCAATAACTTCGATAAGAGTTGTTTAGGTACAGTGTTGAATTCAAGAGAAAATAGGGAAAGAGGAGATGAAGAAAGAGTAGAAATACCTGTGTTCATTTTGGTATAAAAAGAACCAGAGAAATGGAGATGTAACTGGAAGGAAGTGTGAGGTGAAGGCAGATGTTTTAAAAATGGATAATATTTAGCATAGCTGTATACTGTTGAGAATAATCTTATCAAGTGGGAAAATTTATAGAAGAGATAGAGTTCAATTGCTAGAGTGATTTCCTTAAATAGATGAGGGAACATAGACTTTGAATAACTGAAGGAGTTTGTCTTTGAAAGGAGTATGGGCATTTCATCCATACTAAGAGCTGGCAAAATATATGGGCACATATGCAATTAGGTGAGTCTATGTTGTGGTGGGATCTTTGGAAGTTCTCATGTAACAGCTTGCCTTTTCTAACGAAATGGAACAAGGTTATCAGCTAAATGTATGAAAAGAACAGACAGTGTGAAATAAGCGTCTTGAGATGGCAAGAGGGGAAGGACAAGGGGAGTGAGTGTGCCTCAGGAGCCTAAGGACCCACTTGAGATAAGTGGTCATGAACTTAAAGAGAGACTTTTTTTTCTTTAAGGACTGAATGATAAAGTAGCAACCAGAATTATTTTCTGTTACTAGAAGTATGGCCCAAACTCTGATTTCTATCAAAGATAGATTAATATGGGTAATTAAAATTACTTTGAGAAAGAGAAGACAAGACAGAAAATAAGTCAATACATGTATACTATACTTGTGTTATGTGCTTGGCATTGTAGCTAAAAAAAGAATGTTTTTTCTTACTTTAAAGAAATGCCTGGGCTAGTTGAGAAGACTCAGATAAAAACAAAGGAGAGATTAGACATTATTACTCACCAACCACCACTACAACAGTAAATCAAAAGCAGCGAATGTGCTCAGTGTGTGTAGTCTACGGAGAAAGGGTTATTAGGCTCTGAGAAAAGTCAGTGTGTGGTGAACTGAATAGAGTGGGGCAGAATGAAAGTTATGGATTATGAAGGCAAATGTTTTAATTTGAATTCTGGGTTCATCACTTATTAATATTATGAAGAAACCACTTTATATTTCTGCACCTCAGTTTCCTCATCTGTAAAAAGGAGATAGTAATTCATGTGTTACGTAGTAATTTATGTCTTACAGTGTTTGTATTTTATGGGAGAGCTGGCTTCTTGGTAATCTTCAGGAGGAACCAACTCTTTCTGTCCTTAGTAAAAACAGATTAATAAAAGCTTTCAGGAAGGCTTACATAAGTAAAAAATACAGAAAGAGTTAAGTGCAAATTGAACAAGAACCAGCGATCTCCAGCAGCTGAGCAGCAGAACCATATGGTGTGTGCATATGCTATACATACAGCCCAACAGCTGGAAATAGTTGCCACTGCCAAACTTGTGGTTCTGACATATGGTCAGACAAATTCACTGAAAAATCAAAGTCCTACTTTAAAGTAATAATGTCTGAGTAGCATACACTCCTACTTCCCCAAAGCGAAACATCTTCCCTGAATCCATCTCCAGGTTCAGGATCTTGGACTAATGTCCACTTCTCTTGGGTCTGTCTCATCCTCTTTTCATGTTCTACAACTCATGAAATGAAACATAAGTCAACAACCTGCAACACACTCCAAAAACAAGAGGGGAGAAATAAATAGGAAGGAAAGAAGGAGTAAAGAAAAGAAAAATTCATTAAATTGTATAAATAAAATTATATAAAAAACAGCAAAAAATTATATATAAGTGCAAGCTGTAGACCTAATAAGAGCATAGCCTCAAAACTCTTCTTTATCAGTTATAGTTCAGATTCTTCCCTTCAGCTTAATATTCAGCTAATTGGGGTTCTGGAGTGACCTGCTGGAGTGACCAGTCATCATACCTAAAGCATCTGAGTCCTTTATGGTTCTCTCTACAAGGGCTTGCAATCCACCCTTCCTAGGTTCCATTCATCTCTCTACTGCCATCAAGGGAAAGCAACCCTAGTTCTAGATAATCAAGATCAATCACTCTTGTCTATACTAGGAAACCTCTTTTTCCTGTTTGCCCAGTAGGATGAGGATACAGAAAAGCTCTCTGGAAGTCTCGAATTCTAGTTCAATAGAATTACTTTTGGGGTACCTTAGTAAAAACATTTATTTCTTTAAATTATCAAAGGCTATAGACGTGAAGATGGGGCAACAAAAGTTTTGTTGTTTTGATATTGGTTTAATCTTGGGAGTTTTTGCTTTTACTTCCATCTTTGGTTCCTGATTGATGTTTTCTGACTATGGGAAAAATAGAATCATACATTTTCCTGTAGTGTAAGTCAGTTAAATAGGATGCTTTTTCCTGAGACTACCTCAGAGAATATCTTGTATCTTGTAGTATGCTCTACAAATTCACAAGATATTATCTCCCAACAGGTAAAATACCTGAAGCTTCAATTATCAATAGGTAATTCTTCCATTTTCTTAGTTTAGCTGCTGTTAAGTAATGTGGTACAGAATAAGAACAGTGAATTCCATGGACATCAGGCCTTTTTCTATACTTTGTTCATAATGAAATGAAAGCAATGTTGGGTGGGATATCATGGTGATGTAGAGATATTCTGAAATTGCACTGATGGTGGTGCTAACGAAAAATGATGACTAGGGAATGTAAATCCAAATCCTGACTGCGTATTTGTTCCAATGAAAACAAATTGCTGCCCACAAGAATAGTCAGGTGAAGGTAGAAAACCAGACGACAGCAGTGGTTATAGCCAGTAAAATGGACCTGACCTCCTATCAGACTTTCATGGCCTTCCCAGTCATCACAATGGGGACCCCCGCTGCTGAAAACTGGGTGCTCACTGAAGCAATATCCAGATTATCTTTGGGAATAATAAGTCTATATTATGTAAATGGTCCTATTAAGCCATCACCAAATGGCTAGGGTGGTACTGACATGTATAGAAGAAGTCACCCCATCCAACATCATATTAAGTGAGCATTTACATAGGGCATACATAGAATCACATCCTGGATCTATTCCCAATGATCCATCCATTTCCATTTTACCTAAACCTCCATTTACCTTTCTTCTAGGTCCATGACCATTTTGCAAATCTACTATCCTGGGTATATGATTTATGTGGATTCTTACTTCTGAGGACCTTTCCTGTCTGGAAATGTAGACAAAAAGGTTTACTCTTGAAGTTTGGCCCAAAGTTAATTTCCATTCTCCTTTGCCTTTCAACACCTACACCTCTTTTCTCAAGGAAGTCTTCAGTCACACAAGAACAGTTATGACTGAACTGAACATATTTTACAGAGTCTTTTATAAAAATAGCTATAGCTTTGCCATCTTTTACTTACTAGACATATGGAACTTCCCTATGAAGCCAAAGTTGTGGGAAGAAGACAAGGCAATTTGTTCTTTATGTAGGTCCCCTACCTGCCTGGCCTCTTATTTCCTAATTCTACTGGGCACATCTGACTTTATGATGGATTCAGTGACATCTATTTTATTATGCATGCTTATCTGAAATACTATAATGAGTGATTTGGTCCAATAATGATCCAAGACGTGTTTCTCAAATACAAGACTTTTTTTTTTTGGTTGTTTGTTTTTGGAAGGGATATATCTTTGCACTAAAACTTGATCTTGTCACCACACCATACAGCATCCTGGTTTGTCACCACTAAAGCAAAATAGATCCACTGGGTCATAAAGACCAAGTGACAGAGCTGCGTGCACTGCCTCTGGCTAAGTTAGAGACCCTTTTGTTCTGGGACCTCACAAAGCTGTGAGTTTTCGTCACCAATTAAGTGCACCAGAGAAGGATGGCCAAATCAGTATATGATATCTTCAAAATCCAATAAATACTATCTCCTGTTGTGACTCTTTACGAGCTGTAGAAGCAGTAAGGTGGAGAAATGTGTTCTTTGTTTTACAGATAATATCCCAACATGTCTCAAACCTAAATCCTGGAAACTTCACTGAAGTGGGGGCCCTTGTAGTCTTGTGATGGTTATTTTCTACTCTGTAACACAATGCTTTCAAGTAATCTGTAGTGAAGGAGTCGTTTTTATTTTAATTTCTGATCTGTTATGGACTGTTATACCTTGTTCAACTCAATTACGTGTGTCTGCTATCTCCAGTTTGAATGCTGTAGCATTGTCAAATTGCTGTAAAAGTATTGGAACTCCTACCTCACTGTAGACCATAACAGGCAGTTAGCAAATTGGACTATGCTTTGAGCATTGCCCCAACACCCAGGTGAATTACCAAAGCATGTTAGATAGTTCTCTTTGCTATTCTTCAGATGCTATCAGCATAACAGGATCCCTTCAGTAACCAATGTTATATCTTGAAGGATGCTGACATGGTTAAGGTACCGGTAGACCAAACTGTATCAGAGATACAGTTGATATTGTCCTGATTCAACATAGTGAAGATTTGATGCGCCTTGACCAGGTGAAACAGTGTTTGGTGTGTTCTGAATATTGGAATAGTGAAAATCTGCCAGATCAATAGGTATATGTTAGATGATACGTTCTGGATTGATTTGCTCTGGGAAGGAGGCTACATCTAGAGCTTCAAGTTAATCACTTAGTAAGTTGCTATGTAAGTGTGAAATAAAAGTATATATAAAGACCCACCTATCTTCTGCACTTGGCAAACTATCAAATAACATAGAGATGTAGTTCACGATCTCTGGATTCTTTTAAGTCTTTGATGATTTTCTCAAAGTCTGAAATTACCCCAGGGCTGTGCTGGGCTATTGCTTTTGAGTTGCAATTTTGGTGGGACATGGGACCTTCAAGGCTTCCTTTTTGCCTTTCCTATCATAATAGTTGGGATGCCATCTGAGGATTCTAGCAAGTTGATGAGCACTTCTAGTCCAGCTGCATGCTCAGATACTAGGTAAATAACTTTGGGAAAGGATTAGTTTTCTACTAGGTCTACAATGAGGTGTACCCAAATTGAAATTCCATTTATTTCATGACTCTTACCTCATTCTGACTTCAGTGACATTCAAGGACTCATTGGTTCAGAGCCAGTATTAGTATTCTTTAAAGGGTATTTATATTGCCCTATTTCCTAGTGTACAATTACCTTAATAAAAGGCTGCAGATCTATTTCCAAAAGATGAAAAGGTATATTTATAATTCTCTTGTATCTGCATTTCAGGGTCCTTCCCCAAGGAGACCAGCCTCCTCTTTATTCAAGGGGTACTGGGATTGTGAATTGACTCAGATATAAGAATAAGGTGAAGAGATGAAACTCTGTTGTAGCATATTACATCAGTCTTTCTCCATCAGACTAGGATTTTATTTGGTTTCATAAGAATGACTTTTCCAAGATAACCAGTTCACTAGTAATAAAGATCTCTCTGGGTCAGTCAACTTTTATGACTGCACTGGTTTTGCTGGTACCAAACTAACTTAGTCTCTGTAGGATGAGGCACTATTTGACTTCTGACATTCTGTAACTTTCCAATCTCAACGGTAATTAACAAGCTCTCTGCAATCGCATTGTCTCTTACCGACATTCTTAACCTACGTGGAACAGCCAATTAAAAAGCTTTTCAAAAAATGCTTGTCTGCATGAGTGTTTAAGGCCCAGGAGAAGAACATATATACATTCTGGTCCCTCTCAAGGAACACAGTGAATGAATGAATAAGTTAGGCATTATAAATCCATGCCAACATTTATCTCTCTCTCACACATATTTTCTCCCACATTCCTCACTTTCATTTAGAATAAGCCACAATTAAGACTAAGTTATCATAAACCATTCGAGTAAACTATTAGAATTATGTCCAGAGGCTAATTTGGTGTGTGAGCCTTCTCCTGAAGTCTCTGATTTAGTAATAGGCTGACTAAGACATGCGTGGCTACAACTCAGCTGAAAAGAATGAAAACAAATGGAAAAAAGTGAAATATACATGAAAACTCCTCGAGGCAAGGAAGTTACAATGTTTTACCTAATGTCATAATTTGATGTGAAAATTAAATTCAATAAACAGAAACCACTCCGGGTATTGTTAGCAGAAATAAATCACTAGGGGAGTGAAAATCAGTGTCTTTAGCTTTAGGTAAATAGGAGAAACACCACAGCTGTGATCCAGAGATCGGAAAATGGCTCTTGGTGCTACTGCTCTATTGTGCTCATGCCTTCGCAGCCTTCTACCCACAAAGCTGGTGACAGATGATGGAACCAAATGTCCATCTGCTGCTAAAATCACATCTCTTGGAACTAGCTCATATACTTACTCTACCTTCTGTCATTTATGTGAATCTTATTGGTAGAATCAGGGATTTAATGAGATACAGTTTTTAGTTTTCCAGTCTCTCAGGGCTAAATACCTCTCCATCCTGTCTTGTGTCCTGGAACTCTGACCCGCATTAATAATCTCCCTTGATCAGTGACTTACTAATAGGTTTGGCTGACAAGGGGTGTTAGGAGAAGGCAGGAGTCAGGGAGGTATGAGGTCCGGATGTTTGTTCCCTAGTTCCCTCTGTGAGGTTGTCATGAGTTGGCTGCATCATTTTTACCAATGACTGCAGCTCCTAGCCAGGGGCTCTCTCCAAATAGCTCTTTCTATCTCTGCATTCTGGTAACTTCTGCATGTCCTCACACCTTCCATCTTATGGATAATAATAGTACCCACTTCCTACTAATTCTGTGGATGCGATTTCGCTTCAGCCTGCCAACACAATTGTCAATAATACCTTTATTACAACTCTCCTTAATTTGAATGTGTCACGCATTTCCTGCCTGGCTCCTGATTGGTCTATCCTCTAAATCAAAGAACAGAAAGATAGCATGTGAGGGAACTAGTCTCAGTGTTCTTCAGACTTGATAACCCACAAGGTCAAACTTTTTGCTCCTTTAGCCATGCAGAGAGAAAAGAGATTTCTTAGCATGGACGTGGAAAGTTGTTGGTTTTCATCCTGTGCTTTCAATTGAGGATGGGTTGGTTGTTTTTTCTTTAAGAAGTCCAGAGTCATTGGAAGCAGGTTGGCCTACATGCAGCTCTTGATTCCTCGTGACCTTCATACTGACATTTGGCAGCTTCAGGAGAGACCCCAGTGCATCTCCCTCAGTGGGCAGCCTCTTCCTGAGATAGATACAGTGGGCCTCAATATGGCAGAAGTGGTCGTTGTTAGAAAATTACCCTTGATCTACAATTTATACTAGGGATTCATCTCTTTCTAAGAACGCAACTTGAAAGACAAGGCAAAATTATAATCATATGAATAGACACATGTGGAGACAGTCTTAGAATATGAGAGGTATTAATTTGGCAGGAAAAATGGCGCAATTTCTGTGGAATCTCCTAGGAAATTCTTTTCCTATCTGGCTTCTTTTGCAAGTTATGAATAAAACACAGAACAAAACAAACAGCAGGAAATTTAAAAAAACAGGTAATTAATTCATTAAACTAATAGTCAACAACATTTCTGCTTTGTGTAAGCTATGTATTGGGTGAAAAACAAAGAGAAATATATTTACCAGAAAAATATGCAAATATATAAACTATAAGGCAGTCAACGCTAAGAGTAATATGAGTAACTCAGACAACAACTTCTCAGTGGAGAAGCTTTTATAAATTACATTATATCATCTTGGCTTGCTCCACATATTGCCTATAGCACATCATTGTAATGCATTGACAATGTTTTAAAATACAGCTAAAATAGGAAAATAATGACAAACATGTCTAAACAATAAGGAAACTTCAAAAATTTTCAATAATGCCATGCTAAATGCAATGTAACATTACCCAGTTAAGCTTAGTTTATTGTTTTTCCTCTTTGGTAAAGTCTGTCCCGGGAGGAAACTCAAAGAGCACCATCTAGGGCAGGTCTCTCAGGTTGGCCCGAGCTGGTGACACACCTGAACTGACAACTCTCAGGGCTCTCACTGGCACTATGAAATCCCTGAGTCTCTTGTAGGTCCTTCTCAGGCATCCTAGGCTGAGTGGGTTCATTTCATTTGACAGTAGGAAAGTCATCACTGACCTTGTCTTTTTAAATATAGGGGAGAGTGAGGGCAGTTAAGGGGGGTGGAGGAGTAAAAGAGAAGTGAGAGGCTGAGGAAGAGACTATACCATTCTTTAGGGGGAGCTGCTAAAGGTATATATGTAGGGTTGAGAGAGAGGTTTTTGCTTTTTTTTTTTTTTAACTTGGGAAAGAATTAAGCAGACTTAAATACCAACAAGAAAGAAGCAGTAGAGCAAAGGTGACCCAAGTTTGGGAGTAGTGTGAAGCCTTTCCAAGCGGCCTCAGTGAGCACAGAAGAGGCTCTTCTGGTTAGTTTTGGGGCTGAGATAAACGAACAGTAGAACATACGTAGCTCTGGGCTGAAGGATGTTTCAGCTCTGGGCAAGTTCACTCTGGATTCAGTGAGACAAATAATGACAACAGAACATTGGGGGTAAAAAGGGGCTTATACCATGCTTTATTTTCATAGTGGCAGGTCAAGCACTAGAATCCCATCCACGTCCATCCCTGCCTCTGGCTCAGCAGGCTCTGTCTCCTCTCTCAGCCTCTGCTCTCCTGCTTTCCTGTTTTCCTGCTCTCTTGCTCTCTTCTGCTCTCCTCTGCCCTCAGCACCAGATGGAGCTCTTTTCATAGCAACACAGGCAATAATGGCTTATTGCCAACAGGTATACAAGCATGTGCCTGCACAATAGGCAAAGTATTACATCATTGCACTTACTGAGTGAGTAGATTAAGATCGGGTAAGGATCCTGGCCATGGAACTTCCATTTTCCCTAAAACATAAACATGAGAATACGAAGGCAGATGCAAAATTCAGTGATAGCCTCTTTCAGAAGAGTTAGCAAAGACCCAGAAACTCACTGTGAGGACACTACGACTTACTGGGATTTAAAAAAAGCAAACAACAAAAATGAAAACAAAAATCCTAGTTAGTAGAACAGCATCTTCATTCTCTTTGTTCTTCAAGCAGTAGAAGCCAAGGGGGTTCAGAAATACACATCCGATAAAATACCAGGTTCAAGGCAGCCTTTGCTTTAGAAACTTGTTACTTTCATGTTCTGAAAGATCTAAGGCTATTAAACCTAGAGGCAATGTGCAAGGGGAAGGAACCCACTTAAATACTGCTGTAGTTCTCCTAACGGAAGCATCGTTCAAAGTAAGTGCAGTGGATGGTGCTCCTTGATTCTCCTCCCAAAGCAGTGTTTACCGGAGAGCAAAAAACATTGACCTGTAGCTCATACTGCATAATGTTGCATTGCATTTTAGCAAGGCGTTATTGAAAATTTCTTATATTTTCTTCTCTTGTTGTTTAAGGCATGGTGTTTGTCATTATTATTTTCTAAATTTTAGCTGCATTTTAAAACATTGTCAATGCATTGCAGTTGCACACTATAGGCAAGCCAAGATAGTATAATGTAATTTATAAAAGCTTCTCCATTGAGTTGTTGTCTGAATTACTCTTATTACTCTTAGCATTGGTTGCCCTATAGTCTAGATATTTGCATATTTTTCTGGATGTGGGTAAAATTGCAATATTTCCAGAATCTCTCACCTGGCCTTAGTGCATCTCCATATCAATAAGTGTTTCCAAGGGGTGGAGAGAGGTAGTCCATCTCCATATCAATAGGTAATACACAGGGGAGCAAGGGCATATCTGGACCTGAGAGGCTGGGTGGGGCCCCTTTTTCTGTAGGTCTCCAGAGACATGGGCCAGCAGAGGTGGATGACTGCTTGTAAGCAATAAACAGATATCTTCCACTTTATTTCTCTCTTTGATTTCATTTCAAAAGGTATTGTGCCCTGTGCTGGGAAAATATTTCCCCCCCGGAGTTACACTGGAAAATATATTTCTCTTTGTATCTCATCCATCATACAGGTTACATAGAGAAGAAATGTTCTTAACTATTAGTTTAATGCATAATTACTTAAAAAATTTTTCCTGCTGTTTGTTTTGTTCTGTGTTTTATTTATAACTTGCAAGAAGCAATCTTAGCCAGATAGGAGAAGAATTTCCTAGTAGATTCCACAGAAATTGTGCCATTTTTCCTGCCAAATTAATACCTCTCATATTCTAAGACTGTCTCCACATGTGTCTATTCGTATGATTATAATTTTACCTTGTCTTTCAAGTTGCACTCTTAGAAAGAGATGAACCCCTAGTATAAATTGTAGATCAAGGGTAATTTTCTAACAGCAACCACTTCTGCCATGTTGAGGCCCACTATATCTCAGCTGCCCACTGAGGGAGATGCACTGGGGTCTCTCCTGAAGCTGCCAAATGTCAGTATGAAGGTCACGAGGAATCAAGACCTGCATGTAGGCCAACCTGCTTCTAATGACTCTGGACATTTTAAAGAAATAGAACAACAAACCCATTCTCAATTCAAGCCTGGTTCTATAACCATGGAATTTGAGATTCTTGTACAATGTTTCAGACAAATAACAAATTTAGGTTTTTCCTGGTATCGTCAAAGTGAATTTTCTCTCTAAAATTAGTACTACACATTTTATCCTCCCTTTTGAAAACTCAAGGCTAAAATCAACAAGGTTCATTGCTACAGAATAAGTCTTCAAAATACTTAAAAATTTAATTTGTCTTGAAAAAAATCTTCATTTATTAGAGTCTTTTCACTCACAAGAATCTTTAAAGAATCTCATCTATTGCATAAAGCAAGGCATATTTGATAGTGGAAAAATTACATGATTTCTAGAATTTAGCCCTCTTGCTGTGTTCGCAGACTGTCCTTAGGTATGAACTAAGACTCCCCTTTGCCTGACAATTTGTCTAAAACGTGGTATTGCTATCCTTGTAAAATGAGGGCAGAGATTCATGTTGGCTGGGGTAAAAGGTATGTCTGCAAAACATTTTGAGTTTCTTTTATCTCAAAGGGGCTATACAAATGCTGTGAAAGGAGTAAGGAGATAATTGTGATCTATGATCATAGAAATTCATATCACATATGAGAAGGCAAGATGAGTATTTATAACAAAGGCATTCACAAGGATTCATGTGATTCAGAACCAAGGTAAAAGGGTCTCATGTCAGAAATAGCACTGTTAGAAGACAGATCATTATAGAGGTTATTTAATTAACTCTTTACTGTGAGGAGAAATGCCACTGACACTTCATTATTTTGATACTGAAACCACAATTGGGGCTTTCAAAATGTGTATGTGAAACTACAAATAGATCCCCTCCATTCATTGTGAAGGGAGCTTCTATTTTTCTATTCAAAAGCACTATCTGCTGGGGATGTCCTTGTAGTCCTTTCCTAATATATTTTCACACTTTGTTCATGGTGGAGGTCTATGTTTGTGTGAATTATTAATTGCAGTTTTTATAACTTCATGTCTTTGCAATCAGAAAATCATATCCTTGCAAGAGGATGGGAAGTGTTCTGAAAAATAGATTACCAATAACTTAATATCAGTTCATTCAAACTTAAATGGAACTTATTACTGGGAGAAAGGATTCTTAAACTGCTATTTTACAGAAGACAGAACAAACACAAATCAAGGCTTTGATTATGTTTATAGTTTCTACTTCCTTATTACTTTAAATATTTTATACGATTCATACTTGAGATGGTAGTTTTTCTACAAATCTTCCCATTCAAAAGATGGACACTTAAGAAAGTGAGTTACAATTATAAATTTATTTTCTTAAGGACTTCTGTTTTTTGTTTTTCAGCCTATATAAAAGGGTAAATTATTCACTTGTTCGGTTATTTCCATGAAATAGTTCTTCACATGTATTTTTGGATTTATGATTTAGAAAGGCAGCTAAGGATATAAAATTATTCTCTTTGCATTTACAATTTCTTTTCACTTTTTATACCCAATAGTGCTTTAAAGAGAGATTTTAATTGTTGCATGACTGGTAGAAATAAACTAAATATAGTATTGTCTTAAGAAAGATATAGGCAAGTGTTAATAAATACAATAAGAAGAAAGTAATAAGGATTTGGCACACATTATCATTCAACCATTAGATATACTTTAATCTTTAATTCTGTGTTCAGTGTCTGAAAACTGGGCAGACTGTTACGAATTGCAAAGAAAGCCTGGCAAGAACCAAACTGCGCGGATCAAGTCAGCGAGGGAGCTTTGCAGATTGATCTATACCCTGTAAGTTCAACATAGCATAATATGAAAATAACCATATAAAAAATACTGAAAGAATTAAAGGAAATATATCATTTCAAGTGCTATATTCTCTAAGTTTGTGTTATATTCAGTAGAACTGATGTCCTAAAAATTCACTGTACCATTGTTGATAAAATTAAAAAATTAACAACCCAACATTATTCAGAAAAGCTTGGACATTATTAAAGTCCTAAAGTATTAACCAAGTTATAAACTGTGCTAGGTCAGGGAGTCCTAATTTATGTTCCTTTTCCCCCCACATACATCTGTATTCCATATATACATAGTCTTGGAGATTTTATTGAATGTAATTTAACCAAACTCTCAATCCACACTAGCAGATGCAAACAGTAACTCAATTCAAGTCCATTAAAATTAAGCACCTCCCATGTATACAGCCATGTGCCCTATATTAGGATGCAAGATTAATGGGACAAAATACAACCCTCAAGGTGATTCAGGATGGGGGACAAAGCAAGCTAGAGAATAAAACAGAATAAGTGTTTGGGCAGCAGCCTAATTCTATCTTCAGGAGACAATGAAGTCTTTGACAGAAGGAATTCCTGACTGACTCACAAAGGATACAAGGATATTAAAGAAAAGACAGAATAGCAGTGACGATTGTCAAAGGTGGAAGAGAACTTGTCAATTGTCAGTTCCAGGAAATGCAGGTTTTTCAGAGGGTGTTGGGGGCCATGAGGCTGGAGTTTGGCAAGGTCTTGAAAGGCTCTTCCTCCTGCATTCTCTTAATCTGAGACAATGTAAATCTCACACAGCTCCTGAGAACTGAAACCCTGAGGTCATCTTTGGCTCCCCACTTGCTGGCATTTTACACATCTGATATCAGTTCTACCTCCCTCAGTATGTGCCTAGATCTGATTCCTGTGTCTCTCACATGACGTATTCTAATAACTTTTCTAATGGCATTCCTGCCTCCAATGTATTGTTTTTACCAATTCATTCTATATGCTGCTGCCAGCTCAGTAAGTTAACATATACACAAATGCACAAATGACAGCTGTATGACTTAATAAATTTTAACATAGTGAACACATTCATGCAATCAATATTTTTATCAGGTAATCAACTATTATCAGCACTTCAGAAAGTCACTGGGTAGAGCAATATCTAAATATTACTCATGTCAAGTTAATTAACACTCTTGTTCAGATTATCTGTTTTCTTTGTCTAGTTAACTTATCACTTGCCAATAAAGACATATTAAAATCTCCACCTATGATTATAGAATTACTTATTTCTCCTTTTAATTCTATTATTTTTGTTTAATTCTATTATTTTGTTTAATGTATTTTGAATTTTGAATGTTATTGAGCACATATACATTTATTATTACTATATCTTCTTAATGAGCTGAATCTTCAATCACTATGGCATGTCCCTTTTATTGTAACACTCTAAGTTTTGAAGTCTATTTGTTTTTTTAAATTTTTTATTAATGTATTATTGATATACACTTTTATGAATGTTTCACATGAAAAAACAATGTGGTTACTACATTTACCCATATTATCAAGCCCCCACCCATACCAAAATGCAGTCACTGTCCTTCAGTGTAGTAAGATGCCACAGATTCACTGTTTGCCTTCTCTGTGCTACACTGTTTCCCCATGACCCCCCACGTTATGTGTACTAAACATAATACTGCTCAATCCCCATCTCCCTCCCTCCTGACCGACCCTCCCACACCCCTCTCCTTTGGTAATCGCTAGTCCTTCTTGGAGTCTGTGAGTCTGCTGCTATTTTGTTCCTTCAGTTTTGTTTCATTGTTAGACTCCACAAATGAGGGAAATCATTTGGCACTTGTCTTTCTCTGCCTGGCTTCTTTCACTGAGGATAATACCCTCTAGCTCCATCCATGTTGTTGCAAATGGTAGGATTTGTTTTCTTCTTATGGTTGAATAGTATCCCATTGTGTATATGTACCACCTCTTCTTTATCCATTCATCCACTGATGGAAACTTAGGTTGCTTCCATATCTTGGCTATTGTAAAAAGTGCTGCAATAAACATAAGGGTGCATATGTCTTTTTGAGCCTGAGAAGTTGTATTCTTTGGGTAAATTCCAAGGAGTGGGATTCCTGGGTCAAACGGTATTTCTATTTTTAGTTTTTTGAGGAACCTCCATATTGCTTTTCACAATGGTTGAACTAGCTTACATTCCCACCAGCAGTGTAGGAGGGTTCCCCTTTCTCTGCATCCTCGCCAGCATTTGTTGTTCTTTGTCTTTTGGATGCTGGCCATCCTTACTGGTGAGAGGTGATATCTCATTGTGGTTTTAATTTGCATTTCCCTGATGATTAGTGATATGGAGCATCTTTTCATGTGTCTGTTGGCCATCTGAATTTCTTCTTTGGAGAATTGTCTCTTCATATTCTCTGCCCATTTTTTAATTGGGTTATTTGCTTTTTGGGTGTTGAGGCATGTGAGTTCTTTATATATTTTGGATGTTAACCCCCTGTTGGATATGTCATTTACAAATATATTCTCTCATATTGTAGGATGCCTTTTTGTTCTGTTGATGGTGTCCTTTGTCATACAGAAACTTTTTAGTTTGATGTAGTCCTATGCATTCATTTTTGCTTTTGTTTCCCTTGCTCAAGGAGATGCATTCAGGAAGAAGTTACTCATGCTTATATTCAGGAGATTTGTGCCTATGTTTTCTTCTAAGAGTTTTATGGTTTCATGGCGTACATTCAGGTCTTTGACCCATTTCGAGTTTACTTTTGTGTATGGAGTTTAACAATAATCCAGTTTCATTCCCTTGCATGTAGCTGTCTGGTTTTGCCAACACCAGTTGTTGAAGAAGCTGTCATTTCCCCATTGTATGTCCATGGCTCATTTATCATATATTAATCGAACATATATGGCTGGGTTTATATCAGGGCTCTCTAGTCTTTTCCATTGGTATATGGTTCTGTTTTTGTGCCAGTACCAAATTGTCTTGATTACTGTGGCTTTGTAGTAGATCTTGAAGTTGGGGAGCATAATCCCCTTTTGAAGTCTATTTGATCTGATATTAACACAGTCACAGCAGCTGTTGATTCTTCTATTTGTAAGATATATTTTTTATATTAACTCCTAACTTATCTGTGTTATTATATTTAAACATATCATGTTAGTATCATATAGTGATTTTTTTGTTATTCTAATCATCTCTGCCTTTTAATTGTAGTATTTAGTCGGTTTCATTTATTATAATTGCAATGGTTTGATTTATGTCTACATTTTTGTTATTTGTTTTGTTTATGCCCTCTATCTTTTGTATTCATACTCCTCCTTTCCTTTCTTCTACTGAATTATTTGAATAATTTTTTGGAATTTCATCTCAATTTATGTGTTGAATTTTAAGCTATTTGCATTATTTTGTTGGTTTCTCAAGGCATTGTAATATACTTTAATAACTTTTTCAATCTATTTAGAGTTAATATTGTACTATTTCATTTAAAATGCAGAAATTGCAACAATATAGGTCAATTTATCCTCACACTGTCTTTTATGCTATAGTTGTAGTATATATTATGTCTACCTATACTATAAATCCACAAGACAATGTTACATTTTTTGTTTTAAAGAGCCTTATGTATTATAAAGAAATTAAGCAGAAAATGGTGTTTATGTATCCACAGATACATACTATTTACAGTGTTGTTCATTCCTTATTGAAGATATGATCTGGTAGTTTCTTCAGCCTAAAGAATTTCCTTTACTATATCTTATATGACAAGTCTTCTGGCAATGAATTGTCTTACTTTTCTAATATCTGAAAATGTCACTATTTTGTGTTCATTTTCAAAGGATTTTTCTTTTCTTTGCCTATAAAATTCTTGGTTGACAATTTCTGTCTTTCAGAACATTAAAGATATTCTACTATCTTCTGTCCTCTCTAGTTTCTGAAGAGAAGACAGTGGTAATTCAAATTCTTGTTCCTCTATCTGTAATATTCTATTTTTCTCTGGCTGCTTTCAAGATTTTGTCTTTATCTTTTATATTCAGTAGTTTGACTATAATTGACCAAGTTGCGGGTGTTTTATTCTATGTATCCTGCTTAGAGTTTGCTGAACTTCCTGAATTTATTATTTCACTACATTTGGAAAGTTTTGGGCTCATTTTTTCTAACCCAGTCTCTCATATTCTTTTGAGATTCCAATTATTTATTTATTAGACCTTTTGAAATTGCTCCATGACTCCCTTGGAATAGCACTCATTTTTTCTAATCTTTTACCCTCTATTCTTCAGTTTGGGCAATTCCTATTGATTTATCTTAAGATTCACTCTTTATTTCTCTTGTCATCTTCACTCTGATGTTAAGCACATGCAGCGTTTCCTTTTTCTTTAGTAGTTTTGTTTTTTGTTTTGTATTGTATTTTTGAGTTTTACAGTTTTCACTTGGTCCTTTTCCCCGTTAATAGTTTCTGATTTTCTAGTGATATTTCCTGTGATTCCATTGATTATGAGCATATTTTCCTTTAGTCCTTGAATTACAGTTATTTCTTTAAGACACTTGCCTTCTAATTCTAACATCAGGGTTAGTTTCTGTTGATTACCTCCATTCACTTAATTTGACCAAGTATATTTTCCTAGTTCTTCATATTTTGATATATATTTTATTTTATCTAGGGCAATGTGAATGTTATCTTGTGGTGATCCTGAATTACGCATTTTTTTAACCTTCAAGAGTGCATTATCAAATAATTAACATGATTGGACTCAAACATCATATTCTGTCTTTTGAATGACAGCTTAAACCTCAGAGCAGTTTTAAAAATCTTATCTCGAGTCCATCCGAAGCATGTATGGTTCAGGAGTCAGCTAGAGACTTGGACATAGTTTATAGACAGAATTTGAGTTGCACCCTCTCTGGATCTTTCCATTATGGTATTTCTTTCTCATTTCCCAATGGCTGTGGTTGCTCTGAACTTTGTTCTCTAGTTCTTTACAAAGACTATGAATTTTCTCTCAGAATTTTAGCTGCCAATATCAAATTTGATTTACCTGCAGATATCCTTTTCTGTATTTTAAATCTATTAGGGATCATTTGCCTTTGCTTACACAATTCTCTTTACTCTTCTTTTAGGGATGCTTTGTTGGTGATAAATTTTCTGTTTTTGTCTGAAATGTATTTTATCTTTATTCTTAAAGACAATTTTGCTTATAATGGCTAGTTTTTTGTTTTACAGAAAATTGAGGACATAATTACTTTTCTTCTGATATCTGTTGCTTTAGGAAAAAAGTTAATTGTTTTCATTTTTGGGGAAGTATTTTTCTCTAACTACTTTTATGAGATTGTTTCTTATTCTTTGATATTTCAGAGATTCTATTATAAAATGCCTACATAGGACTTTCCTTGTATTTTTACACTTTGTACTACTTGAGGTTTATGTTTTCTTGAATTTGTGTCTTTCTTCAGTTTGGGAAAATTCTTGGCATAATCTCTTCAAATATTGCTTCTGTGCTCTTCTCAGTCTCCTCCTCTTCTGGGTCTACAATCAAATGTATGTTTTTCATTTTCCCTCTCTCCTCTGACCTTTTTTATATTTTCTATCCTTTTTTCTTTCTATTACTTAGTCTGGGTGATTTCTACAGGTCTGTTTTTGAGATTGTGAATATTCTTCAATTGTGTCCAATCTGCTGTCATGCCCATCTTTTACTTTCTTAATTCAGCTTTGATATCATTCAGTTCAGAATTTTTATTTGATGTTTTATTGTAGATACCAGTTCTTTGATGAAATTATTATTTTTCCCATCTATTTTCTTGGGCATATTAATCATAGATACAAAAAGTTCTACTATTCTTGTAATTTGTTTCTATTGTCTTTTTCCATCCCTCTCTTGTTCCTTGGTTTGCTTTGTAATTTTTTATTAAACCCCAACATTATGTATGAAAAATTCTAGAATCTCAAAACGGTAATATTTTCCAAAAAATGGATTTGTTCAATTTCTAGAGGGCAGTTAGTATGGGTATATATTATCTTAATCAAGTCAAGGATTGGGCCAATTCAAGGCTGGCTTCAAATCTTGATAAGGTCTTGCCTATGTTTCAGATTGCTGGGAGTAGTCCTTTAGGGCTCCCAACTGAAAGCTTTGGATGTTTACCAGGGCTCTCTTTTCTTGAATTTTTATGTCCCCAGCACTGTGATATTGCCAGGAGATCTGTTCAGGTTCTCAGCCTCCTGACAGTTGCTTTATGTTTTACTTCTAAGATGCTCACTCTGCCTTGCTTTGGATTTCAATGAATGGATATTGAGGTTCAATGGATAAAGAGGCTCAGACTATTTGGCTTACTTGTCTCTTCTCCTCTTCTCTCTCATATCTTGGACCCTCTTTGAATCCATTGTTGCTAATGATTCCCTTTGAATCTTATCTTTCAAACAAACTTACTACTGCCCATTGCTTGACTATGTTCCTTAACTCTCTGTCATTTCACTCTCTTGGCTTCCTCTGCTGAAATGGTTCCTATGACGATGGAATCCTAATTGTTAAACCCTACTGCACTACTTGTTTTTAAGAAAGATAACTGGTATCTTCTCCGAGAATCTAACCCCAAATCAAGATCATCTTTGAATTGTTCCCATACCTAGTACATATTTTTTCATAGCAATTCATTTATATACATATAAAATCTTCCTCTATTAGGGGACTTTACTAATATGCCAAATCCTTGAGGGAAGGACTGTCTTCATCTTTATATCCCCAGCATCTTAGTATATTGCATGGCTTTTAGTAGAAGGTCAATAAATATCCATTGAGTAAATGAACAAATTTTCACTGATATTTCTAAATTGTTTCTACTGACTTCATAGTTTATGATAGTCACCCAATGGTTTGTAGAGTCAGAATGCTCCCTCACTAGATTTGCTAATTCTACTCAGTATAGTTAATCTAAATAACCCATCAAAAATTCAAAACATCTTGTTTCTAAAAAACTGCAAGTGTGGATTCTTAAATCTCACATCCTGTATGAGAAAGAGGTAAACTTTATACACAACTCTTTTGCTCTTGATAATTGTTGTGGCCTGTTTCATCTAATTAGGAAGATTGCTGAGAACAATTTAAATTTTTCTGCAGAATTTGTTCATTTATCATGAGATAGTAACTCTTTAGAGAGGAGTCATATAGAGGTTGAACTTAATGGATCCTATTATTTTAAGATTCCTTTAAAGCCTTTTCCCTTACTTTGTAAGAAATAAGTACAAATATATCTTTGAGAAATAACATGATTCTAAAACTGGGAAATCCTAACCAAATATATTGAATTCTCATGGTACACTAAGGAGAATATAGACTATATCTGTCATATTCACTACTGAATTCTAAGAGCTTTTCTCAGAACTAGGCACATATTAAGTTTACAATATACTTTTCTTTTTTATTTTGGTATCGTTAATGTAAAATCACTTGAACAACATTATGGTTACCATACCCCCTATTATCAAGTCCCCCCTACATACCCCACTACAGTCACTGTCCATCAGCATAGTAAGATGCTATAGAATCATTACTTGTCTTCTCTGTAAATACTGCCTTCCCTGTACCCCCCACCCCACTGCATTACGTGTGCTAATCATAATGCCTTATTTCACTTCTCCCTGCCTTCTCACCCATCCTCCCCAGTCCCTTTCCCTTTGGTAACTTAGTTCATTCTTGGGTTCTGTGAGTCTGCTGCTGTTTTGTTCTTTCAGTTTTTTTCTTTGTTCATATACTCCACAGATGAGAGAAATAATTTGATACTTACCTTTCTCCATCTGGCTTATTTCACTGAGCATAACACCCCCTAGCTCCATCCATGTTGTTGCAAATGGTAGGATTTGTTTTCTTCTTATGGCTGAATAATATTTCATTGTGTATATGTGAAACATCTTCTTTATCCATTCATCTACTGATGGACACTTAGGTTGCTTCCATTTCTTGGCTATTGTACATAGTGCTGTGATAAACATAGGGGTCGATATGTCTTTTTCAAACTGGGCTGCTGCATTCTTAGGGTAAATTCCTAGGAGTGGAATTCCTGGGTCAAATGGTATTTCTATTTTGAGTTTTTTGACGAACCTCCATACTGCTTTCAACAATGGTTGAACTGGTTTCTATTCCCACCAGCAATGTGGGAGGGTTCTCCTTTCTCCACATCCTCGCCAGCATTTGTTGTTGTTTGTCTTTTGGATGGCAGCCATCCTAACTGGTGTAAGGTGATATCTCATTGTGGATTTAATTTGCATTTCTCTGATGATTAGCAATGTGGAGCATCTTTTCATGTGCCTGTTGGCCATCTGAATTTCTTCTTTGGAGAAGTGTCTGTTCAGCTCCTCAGCCCATGTTTTGATTGGCTTTTTGTTTATTGAGGTGCATGAGTGCTTTATATAATTTGGATGTCAACCCCTTATCAGATATGACATTTATGAATATATTCTCCCATACTGTAGGATGTCTTTTTGTTCTACTGATGGTATCCTTTGCTGTACAGAAGCTTTTTAGTTTGATATAGTCCCACTTGTTCATTTTTGCTTTTGTTTCCCTTGCCCGGGGAGATATGTTCATGAAGAAGTTGCTCATGTTTGTGTCCAAGAGATTTTTGCCTATATTTTCTTCTAAGAGTTCTATCATTTCATGACTTACATTTGGGTTTTTGATCGATTTTGAGTTTACTTTTGTGTATGGGGTTAGACTGTAATCCAGTTTCATTCTCTTACATGTAGCTGTCCAGTTTTGCCAACACCAGCTGTTGAAGAGGCTGTCATTTCCCCATTGTATATCCATGGCTCTTTTATCGTATATTAATTGATCATATATGTTTGGGTTTATATCTGGGCTCTCTAGTCTGTTCAATTGGTGTATGGGTCTGTTCTTGGACCAGTACCAAATTGTCTTGATTACTATGTCTTTTTAGTAGAGCTTGAAATCAGGGCGCATAATACCCCCTGCTTTATTCTTCCTTCTCAGGATAGCTTTGGCTATTTGGGGTCTTTTGTCGTTCCATATGAATTTTAGAACTATTTGCTCTAGTTCATTGAAGAATGCTGTCGGTATTTTGATAGGGATTGCATTGAATCTGTAGATTGCTTTAGGCAGGATGGCCATTTTGACAATATTAATTCTTCCTGGCCAAGAGCATGGGATGAATTTCCATGTATTCAGGTCCTCTTTAATTTCTCTTAAGAGTGTCTTGTAGATTTCAGGGTATAGGTTTTTCACTTCCTTGGTTAGGTTTATTCCTAGGTGTTTTATTCTTTTTGATGCGATTGTGAATGGAATTGTTTTCCTGATTTCTCTTTCTGCTAGTTCACCGTTAGTGTAAAGGAATCCAACAGATTTCTGTGTATTAATTTTGTATCCTGCAACTTTACTGAATTCAGATATTAGATCTAGTAGTTTTGTTAGTGGATTCTTTAGGGTTTTTTATGTACAGTGTCATGTCATCTGCAAACAGGGACAGTTTTGACTTCTTCCTTTCCAATATGGATGCCTTTTATTTCTTTGTGTTGTCTGATTGCTGTAGCTAGGACCTCCAGAACTATGTTGAATAAAATCAGGGAGAGTGGGCATCCTTGTCTTGTTCCCGATCTTAAAGGAAAAGCATTCAGCTTCTCACTGTTAAGTATAATGTTGGCTGTGGGTTTGTCATATATGGCCTTTATTATGTTGAGGTACTTGCCCTCTATACCCATTTTGTTGAGAGTTTTTTTCATGAATGGATGTTGAATTTTGTTGAATGCTTTTTCGGCATCTATGGAGATGATCATGTGGTTTTTGTTCTTCTTTTTGTTGATGTAGTGGATGATGTTGATGGATTTTCGAATATTGTACCATCCTCGAATCCCTGGGATGAATCCTACTTGATCATGATGGATGATATTTTTGCTGTATTTTTTAATTCAGTTTGCTAATATTTTGTTGAGTATTTTTGCATCTATGTTCATCAGGGATATTGGTCTGTAATTTTCTTTTTTTGTGGTGTCTTTGCCTGTTTTTTTATTACAGTGATGTTTGTCTCGTAGAATGAGTTTGGGAGTATTCCTTCCTCTTCTACTTTTTCGAAAACTTGAATGAGGATGGGTATTAGGTCTTCACTAAATGTTTGATAAAATTCAGCAGTGAAACCATCTGGTTCAGGCATTTTGTTCTTAGGTAGTTTTTTGATTACCAATTCAATTTCTTTGCTGGTAATTGGTCTATTCAGATTTTCGGTTTCTTCCTGGGTCAGCCTTGGAAGGTTGTATTTTTCTAGAAAGTTGTCCATTTCTTCTAGGTTATCTAGTTTGTTACCATATAATTTTTCATAGTATTCTCTCATAATTGTTTGTATTTCTGTGGTGTCCATAGTGAATTTTCCTTTGTCATTTCTGAGTCTGTTTATGTGTGTAGACTCTCTTTTTTTCTTAATGAGTCTGGCTAAGGGTTTATCTATTTTGTTAATTTTCTCAAAGAACCAGCTCCTGCTTTCATTGATTCTTTCTATTGTTTTATTCTTCTCAAATTTATTTATTTCTGCTTTAATCTTTATTATGTCCCTCCTTCTACTGACTTTGGGCCTCATTTGTTTGTTTTCTAGTTTCATTTATTGTGAGTTTAGACTGTTCATTTGGGATTCTTCTTCTTTCCTAAGGTAGGCCTGTATTGCAATATATTTCCCTCTTGGTATAGCCTTTGCTGCATCTCACAGATTTTGCAGTGTTCAATTACTGTTGTCATTAATCTCCATATATTGCTTGATCTCTGTTTTTATTTGGTCATTTATCCATTGATTATTTAGGAGCATTTTATTAAGCCTCCATGTGTTTGTGGGCTTTTTCATTTTCTTTGTGTAATTTCTAGTTTCATACCTTTATGATCTGAGAAGCTGGTTGGTACAATTTCAATGTTTTTGAATTTACTGAGGTTCTTTTTGTGGCCTAGTATATGATCTATCCTTGTAAGTGTTCCATGTGCACTTGAGAAGAATGTGTATCCTGTTGCTTTTGGATGGAGTGTTCTGTAAATGTCCATTAGGTCCATCTGTTCTAATATGTTGTTTAGTGCCTCTGTCTCTTTATTTATTTTCTGTCTGGTTGATCTGTCCTTTGGAGTAAGTGGTGTGTTGAAGTCTCCTAAAATGAATGCGTTCCATTCTACTTCCCCCTTTAATTCTGTTAGTATTTGTTTCACATATGTAGGTGCTCCTGTGTTGGGTGCATAGATATGTATAGTAGTTATATCCTCTTGTTGAACTCACCCTTTTATCAGTATGTAATGTCCTTCTTTGTCTTTAGTGACTTTCTTTGTTTTGAAGTCTATTTTGTCTGATACAAGTACTGCAACTCCTGCTTTTTTTTCTCTCTATTAGTTGCATGAAATACCTTTTTCCATCCCTTTACTTCCAATCAGTGTATGTCTTTGGGTTGAAATGAGTCTCTTGCAGGCAGCATATAGACGGGTCTTGTTTTTTATCCATTCAGTGACTCTATGTCTTTGGATTGGTGCGTTCAGACCATTTATATTTGGTGTGATTATCGATAGGTATGTACTTATTGGCATTGCAGACTTTAGATTTGTGCTTACCAAAGGTTCTCGTGTAATTCCCTTACTATGTAACAGTCTAATTTAACTCACTTTGTATGCTATTACAAACACAACCTAAAGCTTCTTTTTTTTTCCCTCCTTTTTCTTCCCCCTCCAATCTTTGTATGTTATGAATCATATTCTGTACTCTTTGTGTAGCCCTTGGGTGGCATCTATTTATCCTTAGGAATACTTCTCTGTATAGGAGTGCCTCCAAAACGCACTGTAGAGGTGGTTTGTGGGAGGTAAATTCTCTCAGCTTTTGCTTATCTGAAAATTGTTTAATCCCTCCTTCAAATTTAAATGATAACCTTGCCAGGTAGAGTATTCTTGGTTCAAGGCCCTTCTTTTTCACTGCATTAAATATGTCATGCCACTCCCTTCTGGCCTGTAAGTTTCTGTTGAGTAATCTGATGATAGCCTGATGGGTTTTCCTTTGTATGTGATCTTTTTTGTCTCTATAGCTGCTTTTAAAAGTCTGTCTTTATCCTTGATCTTTGCCATTTTAATTATTATATGTCTTGATATTGTCTTCCTTGGGTCCCTTGTGTTGGGAGATCTGTGCACCTCCATGGCTTGAGAAAGCATTTCCTTCCCCAGATTGGGGATGTTATCAGCAATTACCTCCTCAATAACACTTTCTATCCCTTTTTCTCTTCTTCTCCTGGTACCCCTATAAAGTGAATATTGTTCCACTTGGATTGGTCACACAGTTCTCTCAATATTCTTTCATTCTTAGAGATTCTTTTTTCTCTCTGTGCTTCAGCTTTTTTGTATTCCTCTTCTCTAATTTCTATTCCATTTACCATCTCTTCTACTACATCTAATCTGCTTTTAAATCCCTCCATTGTATGTTTCATTTCAGATATGGAATTTCTTAATGATTGAATCTCTGACTTAAATTCATTCCTGAGCTCTTCAATATTTTTCCGTCCCTCCATAAGCATGTTTATAATTTTTGTTTTGAACTCTCTTTCAGGAATATTGGTGAGTTCAGTTTCATTTGATCCTTTTTCTGGGGTTTGTGAGATTTTGATCTGAACCATGTGTAAGCCTCTGAGCTTTACATCCCTAGCTGTTGTAGGCGGGGCCTCCCTCTGTGTTGTCTGACACCAGGGCAGTAACTTCTGGTTTGTGAGCAGGTGCCTGCAGCCCAGTAGGAAGGCTTGGCAGGCTGTGTGTCACAGTGGGGGGCCTCAGAGCTGAGTAGGCAGCCAGAGGGATGGAGCACCTGGAGCTCCTCAAAGTTCCCAGCCAGCTGGACAGAGTGCACCCAAACAACCTTGTCCAGCTCTCCTTTCTCCCTTGTAGCAAGCTCCGTGCAAACCCTGCCCCTACAGCAGCCCTCTTGCTGCTAGGAAGCCTCTCAGACTGCCCGCCCTTCCTCTGACACAGAGCAGCTGGGTGTGGATCCTGTCCTCTTGCACGGCCGAATGTCAGTCTCCCAGGCCCCCCACCTGTCCAAGATCCCCAACCTCCAGAGCACCACACACTATATGTTTCTGCTCACAGAGCAGATCTCCAGGGCTAGGTGTTCAGCAGTCCCAGGTTTCCACCCGGTCCCCCACTCTGTTTCTCTTCCTCCCGCCATTAAGCTGGGGTGGGGGAAGAGCTTGGGTCTCTCCAGATAAAGGTTTTCATACGTTACCCTGTTTCCTGAGGTCTGCTCTGGTTGTGAGGTCTGTATGCAGTCTTGTGCAGCCTTCTTTCTTCTTGCTGTTTTAGGATTGGTTGTATTAATTAACTATATTTTTGTACTATTTGTAGTTTTGGGAGGAGTTCTCCATGACACCTCTCTCACCACCATCTTGAATCCTACAATATACTTCTGCTGAATTAATGAATAAATCAATAACAAAGCATCGGATACCATTCCTCTAGTCATAAACACTTCAGATAAGAATCATCCTATAAGCTGTCAGTGTTACAGGATTGTCAAGAGCGTTGAAGAAGCAGCTATAATCAATAATTATTTCCTGAAACAAGATTTTAATATAAGTATATGAAAATCCAAATCATTGTTTTAAGCAAATATAATTTAGGATTTTTACTGACAATTCCAAACAACTTTATTTAACATGCTATTTCATTTTTAAATCATATTTCTGTTAAAAAATTAAGCCATTTGCAGTTACCTTACCAAAGTTTTTATAGTGAAATTAATTGATTGGTTACTCCATCCTTTAAAGCATTCCAGACCAAGGTCAACTGTACTATGCTTTATAGTCCACAGTTTTGGAATTTAGATAGAATATTTGCTGAAACATTTGAAGAGATCCCTGAAGAAAAGTTCCTTAGAAAAATTTTGATCCATTCTTTAACCATTTCTATAAAAAATATATGAATCAAGCTAGTTTATTTTCATAACCAATATTCAACTTTTTGCTTATCTGGAATCTAAAAGCTTTAAATATCTGTTCAGTGAATAGAATACATTTCTTGCCTGTGCTTAACCATCTCAAACTATCAAGGGCTGGCAGACACTACTGAGGGATGCTGGGAGTGTTCAGCAGTGGGCCATCACTATCGCCTGTGCAGTAGTATGTCAGGATAGGTTCTCAGGTCTCACCTGCTGAGATTCTGATGAAGTCCATAGATTTTTATATATTTAAGGCACGCACCTGAAACAAATTTGCAAAATAATAAAATCATAGTGCTGAAGAGGAGTTGGCTCAACTCTAACTCATCTCAGTTTCAAGCAGAACAATGAGTAAGCTTTTACAGAGAGTTAAAACTCTTTCCCTTTCATAAATCCTACAGAAACCCATCAAACAATTTCTCTTTATGGTATATATATTGTCTATCATCACCTTTGAGATTAACATCTTATTTTGTACACTATACATTACCAGTTTTCAAATGAGGACGGGATATTTGAAATTAGTAGATGAAAAGTCTTTTTCCAGATAGGTTAATTTTAGTCCATGTCCAAGAAAAAGGCAAGTTCTGATCACTTTAGGTCTATCCAAGAATATCCTCAATCATGTACTAGGAGATAAAGTACAGATTTGCCAAGAGCTTTTTCTCCTTCATTATCATAGTCGTTATTGCCCAACACAAACGTGTGAAAGCATCTGCACTTAGCTTGTTTACTATGCATTCTCAATGCCTGCAAATGAAAACGGGCAGATTTAGGAAAAGAGGCAGCCATTCCTTTTAGCAAGGCTTGTAAGTACCACACAAATTGCCTCTCAAATGCCTTCAGGTGTGGAAAGACCCACATCTCCTTTTGTGTAATTGTGAGGCCAATAATCAGCTTTAAGCTAAGGAGGGACTGGCAAGACTTCCCCTCTGATCAGACAGAGAGATAAGAGTGAAACACTACCTGCTGGAGTTTGTCCGTGCTGTTCAGACAAAATGACCATTTTAAGGGACTATGGTAAGCTCATTTACCTTAGAGGTGAAGGAAATTCCCCTTACAGCAAAACATTCCCAGGAAACACAGAATTCAAAGCAAGTATCACACATATTTATTGAACTTATTGCATAATAGGGAAATTGGTAGATAAGGGTTAGTAAGCCAGCAGTGATCCATAACAAAAAGAAGAGCTTTTTTCCTCATGCTTTGGGACCCAGAGGGAGGGAAAGCCAGAGTCTAGAGTTATGACTGAAGAAGGTACACTGGAAAAGGAGCGTGGAGCATGTACACGACTGCAACTGCTGACTTCTTTCATTGGAGCGCATCTGCAGGCAACATTTGAAATTCATGTTTACGGAGAGGCTGTCTTGAAGCTGGAAAGGGGACTCAAATGGCCATCATACCAGGTTGTGCTGAGGTTGCCTTGTTGAAGAGCTATGTCACTAAAAAGCAGTTTTGCACCAATAGCTTTTTTGGTCTCACACTCAGAGACCTGCAGGGGAAATAGAATACCTCTGCTTTTTTACTGTGCACATGAAAGGAACAGAAGAGAAGTAGCAGTGTTCTGATCCTTTAAAACAAGCTCCCAAGCACTTTACTGTCTTTCGAAAACCCTGTGAAGTTTCCTCCTGATACACGTCTGAGTTGCATCGTGTGCAGTGCATTAACTTGGTGCTTGTTCTGCACTTCACCCGCTGCCTGGTTGAAATGATCTCTTTTGAGCCCTTTGTGCCAGGAGTTCCACTCTCCAGCCTGCAGCAGCATGTCTGCAGGGGCAGTTGAAGCTGGCACTTCATGTGGATTGACAATCAACTGGTAGTCAGGTAGCTTCAGTTCTATTCTCTGCTTTTCCATAAATAGTGTTTTATCCAAAGCAAGTCACTTGGCCTTACTGGGCCTCTGCTTCTGTATTTGTAAGTCCAGGGTGTTGGACTGGTTGACTTTTAAGGTGTATTCCATTTCTATAATTTTAGATTTCTACATGGCAAAAGAGTATCAGAAGGCACTATTTGTATTTGAAATCCTGCCTTTTTCCTAACATCTCTTCACAAAAAGATAATTTTCCATGTGTTATTTCATTTTTTACACTAGTCCAATAGGTTCTGTTCATGTGTAACTTAACATTTTAATTGTGTATAACTTGGCTTTCCTGAATTCCCAAGAATTTAGCAGTGACATAGGAAAAGTCTCATCCAGCTCAAACTAGCTCTGATTTGATCTCCAAAATTATTTACACTGACCAGAATACTTGAATCAAAAAATTTAAATGATAGTTTGAATAGAGATAGTGTGTTCTTGTCCCTCGCACCATAAGAGACTGGCTGAGCTGTTTTGGGGAAGCAAATCCTTTCTGTTTTCTTGCAAGATGTTCTCCACTGTTTAGTCTACTCCTGTAAGAGTTAACCCAAGGAAGGGAAATCAGCATTTAGGACCAGTCACTAGGTTAGCCAGCAGCAGAGAGGAGGGACAGAGTTTGTTGAATAAAGAGTTCAGTACGCATGATTATTTTCTTTTTATCTGAACCAGTTCCCTGGATGAAGTTTTTACCTTTCATTTCTTTCCATTTTTAATTTTCATCAAAGTAATTTATTTGATTATTTCAGAAGATCAGATTGCTCTGGAAGGCTTATTATAATCAATTGTACAACAGTTCCTTGTTCCTCTGCCTACTGCTGATCCCAACTCCCTGGCCAATTGCCTCCACCTCCTCCTTTTTTCTCCTGCCATCTACCTCTGTACTTCTATTGACGCTTTTGTGACTATTGCTTGATTATCAGCTTTGGACACCCATAAAGATTGCTGGTGCAGACTATACTAGTTCTCTTCTTCCTGCAAACATGGGACTACTCCAAACCTCCTTGGGGGTTGCATTAGGACCAAGAGAGCTCTACTTACGTGAAAACGACAGAGCAGGTAAATCTACACTTTCAAAAAACCTTTTTCCTCAGACACATTCCTCCTGCTTATCACTATTTTTCTCCAGGCAGTAGGGCTGCTGCTCCTTAGACTTGTTGCTGCCAACCTCGAGCTTCCTTCGTCACCAGCCCAGCAATTTCTTTCACCTCTTTCCTGTGCTGGATGCCCTGATTCCAGAATCCCCCGTCAGCATTCTCTTGGCAGTTTTAGATCCTTTTTATTCTTTTTCTCTCAGGTTAGTCAGGTTTCAGAGGGAAACAGAGATGAACGTGTTTATTCAGTCTGTTTTGCTCAACCAGTAAGATACATGTACTAGGAGTGTACTAGGCTAGTGATTTCTTTGCAGTATTAAACTCAACTTTGGATAAATGTCTCTTCAATGTGACGTGAACAAGGCTTACTTAATCTACTGGGGATATTGTTGTGCTGATTTCCTCATAAACTATGCTGCAATTTGATTAAAAAATATTTAGCAAAATTAATGTTAGATATTTTTCTGCATTTTCTAACTCTATGCCAAAATTATACTCCCTGCTCTCTGCCTTTGCACCTATTCCTTCTCTCTTATCCCGTTGAGGTTAATAGCAGTCAAGCATGCAATCATCAGGTTTTAAAATTCAGACATATTTACCTCCTCCCTCTCTCCAGGCTTCCATGTTTACCAATGCAGATTCCTCTCTACACTACCTCTCTGCATTTGGTCTCACCTTTCTATTCTCATTGCAACCCCTAAGTTTAGTTCAACCCCTTGTTATGGCCCCGCTAGATTTCCGGGCCTTAGCAAAAAAAGTAGGGTGATTTTAGCTGCAAGAACTGAATGATGGACTGAAAGTGGTGTTATTTTAATTAAATTGTTATCTTCCTAATAAGGAAAGAAGTCTAGATGTAGGTAATTGCCTGACTGGTTGGCAGCTCAACTGTGTCATCAAGGACCTATAGGCTCTGCCTCTCTCTCTGTTCTGCCATTCTCAGTGTGTCAGTAATATCTCCCTACTAGTCACAAAATGGCTGCTATATTACCAAGCATGAATTCTTCCCAGTCCTCTGGTCCCAGTTTGACTTGTACCTCTTTTGTGTTCAGAAACTAACTATATTCTTCCTTCTGTAATATTTAATAGTGGACACATTTACTCCTTAGGACCATGAGTTTCTTAATGCAGCAACTTATACCTGTGTGCTTCCCTGCACCGCCTATGAACAGTGCAGAGGAGGTGTTCCATAAATGTGCATTGAGTTGATTTAAATTAAATCGTTGAACTCAATGTACTTGAAAAGAACTCTAACTCCAGACATTCCACAAATCTTCAAAGTGCCCTAATGAACTTATCTCTCACTAAAATAAGCTAATCTCATTCTTCTTGGAGGGATTTTACTCTGTGAATGGTATATTGCTGTTTGGTTGGAATGCAATTTACAGATTTGGAATTCCAAGAAGTTTAAAGTAAACAGAATACACCAATTGAAGCAATTTAAAACAAACAATATAGACATGCTCACATTCTGAACAAAGTCAAGTGCTTAAGGAATACTTTGAGAAGGTGTTGATTTCTTCTCATTTTTCTCATCCCTAGATAGCTTTAAAAGGTGGAAAATAAGGATGTTTTTTCATGTTTATTTTCAGTAAGTTATTTGGTTAATTTGCTCATTCATTCAAAGGGCACTAAGCACATACTAAGTAAAAACAATTCATAATTTTTAATAGAGTGACTTGTGGACAATGTACTAATAGCTGTGGCAAGTGCATCAATAACTATAATATTAATTTTTTTCTCTAGTCACTTGAGTAGGGTACTTACAAGGGAAAGGGGATGAAAGAAAGCCCTGGGACATTTCTTCAGCACAGGGTCTCTTGTGCCAGTTACAAGATTTCAGGCTCTTCCTGGGCTGCCTCTATACCTAATGGGTCTTCCTACATGAAAAATTCAGCCCTTTGCCTTCACAGAGTTAGGTGTTCTGTTTGGTTTTAGATGTTTCCCACCACTGACTTTTGAATTTCTTGAGTTAAAGAAAATACGGTTGTCTGCTTCCCTGCAAACCTCTTCATAGGATTTCCGTAAGATGCTCCTGTTCTGCCATTGCTGGTTGCATTCATCAGAAGTAATTGCTGCATTATCAGCCTCCATCTAATTATAAATACATCTACTCTATGAGATCATAAACTTTTTTTCTTCATTCGTAGCTACTGATCATTTACAATTTTTTCTAATTAAATATTATTATTTAACAGGAGGATATTTTCATTCAATGTTCTTTTATTACATAAACACTCTATGCCTCAGTTTTCTCCTCTGTAAAATGGGAAAAATAGCCATGCCTCACATAGGGTTATTGAGAAATTAATACATATAAGCCACTAGAACACTTCCCTGTAGATGGTGCAAGCTCAGTAAATACTGGTTGGTATGAGTGGATTCTAAATTATAACACATTTCTTAAATGTCTAACTGGCTGCAAAATTAAAGCCAAATATCACTGAATTAATGGAAGATACTGATCAGATTCTGGATATTTGTCCCATCTGAAGATTTAGAGTGATGTTGTTAAAAACTTGAAAAATAAATAGGTTTTTCCAAAACTCTCTCTTCTCCAGAACTTCCAAGATCCTTTTGGCCTTACATCATGGATGAAGCAGGTATACATTATCACTATTTTTATAAAACACTAATGGTATTTTCATTTTCAAGGTCATTGTTGGTATTTTACACTTGTAAGATCTTATGTCATTTATACATAGGCTACCAACAATGTAGCTGAATTCAGCTAACTTTGCTTAATAATTAAATTTGTTTTTCAAAAGAACACAACTTAGTTATTAAAAATATTAAATATGCATTTGGTTGTTAGTATTTTCATTTGATTCATAATAAAACTATTATTTAAGCCACTGGAATTCTATAGTTTGGATTTTTCACACTGAATATGGTATTAGGAATTAATAGATTTTTTTCATTGCAAACATTTCAAGTTTTGACATTTCTAACTTTATTCCTGAGTTCTCCACATTATCAGTTTTTTTGTCATTTTACTAGAAATTCTTATAACAAGAAATGTTATTGAGGTTGTTATTAAAAGGGAAGATGTCAACTTCAGGTAAAATGGAAATTTTGAGAATGAATTTTGTCCACTTAATGTAGAGAAGGGGTATTTAGTCCTGAACATTTAAAAGAAGAGGATTGTCTTTCTAAGCTATTCACATTCTTGTGAAGTAGCCAGTTTTTGAAATAGAAACATCAGGATTGTTTAGTTTTCTGTGAAGCAGCGTGTTTGGTAAACAAATGGAGAGAATGGAACATCTTTCAGCTTCCTGCAAAACCTTTAGATGCATGGCTACACATTGTGTCTCCAAAGAGAAAATACACAGGAGAGCAACAGCTTAAAGTCTGTCCAAACACACATTTGTCCGAAACATGAAAATTACAGAAAAGACCTCTTATTACTATGAATTATTATTATTTATTAGACTTTGCATTTCTTTGAAAGGGTAGCTTTTTTTCTGATTGTTTTGGAGTTTGATGTACTAATGGCAAAAGAAAAAAATCTTTAAAACTAATTTTTCTGGTTTAGAGTTTAAAATAATATCTGGGTAACAGTCTCTCAATTAAAAAATATATATGAATATACAGAGAAAGAGAAAAAATCATATCAACACTGAAAATTAAGACTGATAGTCAACCCATTTCCAGAAGATGGTCAGAAATTATACTTCCTTATATAATGTGGAAAGCACAGGATTAGGAAAAACAGTAGGAGCTTCTGGGTTTGTGAACACGCGGAGGCTGGAGAAGGTGGGGAGCTTTTCTGTCTGGCTGTTCCTGAGTTATCGCCTTTTCTTATAAACTGGTAATCTAGCTGATAAATTGGGCCCTGAACTCTGATTGCTGTCAGGATATGACCTCTGTTCTTGATAAAAATAAAATCCTGAGAAGTCTGGACCTTGGTTTTAACAGCTTGAAGGAAAATTGGGTTCTCTTCTGTGAGGCCTGATGAAACCTGGCTGTGGCCTACAGATTCTGGAGCTGGAAAGGGGCCTGTGCACCTCCATCTGCTGCCTCTCCATCTAGACGTAGCTTGCAGGCCCCTCAACAACCAGTCTGAGAAGATTGGACTTGAGCAAGAATGATACTTGGCTGGGTGGCATTCTGCTCTTACGTGAGGCTTATCAGAAGCAGAGGTGGAAAGTGAAGGTCATTTTGGAGAAAGAGTAACATATGGAGTGGATATCATGACAAGGCTGGTGGTGGGGTGGGATGTGGCTAATACAGGTATGTACAAATACACACATTATCAGACACTTAAGCTCATAAGACTGGGGCCAGCCTTATTTATCTCTCTTTGTGAAGAATCTGTTCTGTTGATTTTTGTTTTTATGATTAGATTATTGGAAGACTCATTATATTTAATATTCAAAAATTTAACCAAAGAATGTATAGGTTTTCATCTAGTTTTTCTGATTTTATCTTTTTGATTTGTAAAGCTGGAGTCTTCAATCAAGAAAGCTGTCTCTGAATGTATTTTTGCATATTTTGTTATGACTGGTCTGGTTTCTTCTACAGGAACACCAGCTGAGAAGTCTCATGCAGATAGCTATGTGGTGGATCCAATTTTTGCAGTAATATTTTTTGTTCTTTATTAGTTCTAATATTATTTAAGATTATGTGCTGTTATATCACTTTGCTGTAGAATTTATTTGCTTTTAATTGATGAAAGGTGTTAGTATCTAAAATGTGATCCTCTTTCACTGGTTAAAAAAATACACACACACACGCATATATGTATAATGCCATTAAAATTTATATTTTTAAATAACATCAATGGTATAGTTTGAATATTCTCATGATAAATTAAGTAAAAAAATGCATATACAGTTTGATTATATAATAGAGAGAGATATTTATAAAGGTCGACATGGAATTCCATTTAAAAGCTAGCATTGTTTATACCAGAAGGTAGTACACTGTGATATTTTAATTTTTCTTCTTTATATTTTTCACATTTTTAATACAATATATGACTGTTATTACCAGTAAGTAATATGAATTTTAAAATTACATGGCCTTTTTATCATTGTCATAACATTCTTTATTCTAATATTTCTCAATATTTTAGGGCAGTTTGGATAATAACTGTGAAATGAATGAACATGAAGTGTTTTGAAGTATCTTTGGAGAGATCATTAGTGATTTACCTGTTTTCGAAAATATTTAAGTAGCTATACAGTTTTCGCCTGAGCAATCTTTCTATTACTTGATATTTACTTAAAAAATAGAGAACAGCTTCTTTCCTAAATATTTTAAGTCAATTTAAAATACAGAATATATGCAATAAGTTATTTTATAAGAATGTATAAGTAAATGAAAAATTAAGACTAGTAAAAATAAGAAGCAAATAAGCTATTGACAGACATTGCCATGATTTATGTGACTGAGCATTA
Organism: Smutsia gigantea; assembly: GCA_032199065.1. NCBI lineage: Eukaryota > Metazoa > Chordata > Mammalia > Pholidota > Manidae > Smutsia > Smutsia gigantea. The sequence continues at coordinate 973,106 of JAVSCE010022418.1, forward strand.
AACTTGGCTCATATATCTTGGCTTATTTATTCAAGAAAAACCATTGAAAATGTCGTGGGTCTTATTATCAGGAAGGAGATGGCAAGCTTGGAGAAGGGTCTAAGAATGGGTCAGGAAAGTGATCTTAGAATGTTTGAGGATGGAGGATGTGTAGTCTGAAGTCCTCTTCAAAGGTGATAAGGGTCATTACTTCTCTGCCAGACATTCTCTCATAATTAATGTCTGGCCTCTAGAAGTGGGTGTTGGGAGAAGACTCTCTGCAGGCCTCTCGTGTTTCTGCATGTTCTCCAATTAAAAGGGCTGATAACCATTACCTTTACAAGGATGTGTGTGTAATACAGCCTTGGAAGATGGTGTTTCCCTCTAGAGCAGAAGGCAAGTTTGTTTTCTGTCTACTATGCTCAAGACAATTTCTTCCTCTAGAACAAAGGTCACATGGGTTTGCTTACTGCCCATGTCTGTGCCCTTGTGTCACCTCCGTGTGAGGCAAGGAGAAGTGTGGCACACAACCTGCCCTTGACGCCTGCTCTGCCACAAGTCACACTCTTGAACACTGGCCTGAGATGCATCTCTTCTGAGAGCATCCATTCAAATGTGGCAGACTAACTTATTAGTTAAGTTACCTGAGAAAAGGGTAAAATTACAGACTCCTCACAGTTTTTGACAATAGTTTGGAAGAGGGGACTTTTCTTGAAGCCCCAAGAGCTCACAGGCTTGGGCAAGGCTGCATCTTTAAATGGATGCATTGGCAAACTGAAGTGAAAGTAAGAGAGAGGAGAAAATCATTGATAGCTAGTGATAACCAAAAATAGATTTATTTAAAGGAAACTATTTATAGTACACAGTATATGAATTAACCAAGTAGGCTTACAAGATAGGTAATAAACAGACCTTAGTAATTCCCCCAAATCATTTACTATTAGATATTAGTTAATTGCTGGAGCAATGGCTCAAAATTTAACAAATTCTAAATATCATCTTATTCATGGTGAAGAAATCAAGCCAAAAAATGTTTTCTTTTTGCATGACATTTGTTCATAATGACACCAATGCAGGCATGCTTAAGTCTTCACACTTCAAAGAGATGACCTCTAAGCCACACTTAGGGAAAGTCAGCTAAAATCAGGGGGGCATTCCAGTTGCCAAGGACACTTGGAATCATTTCCTTAATTGTCCTTGACAATCTTATCATTAAAGATGTGGGACATTAATTAATGATGGGACATCTATTCCTGGAAAAGTAGGCCTTGGAGGCACAATAGAGAGCTTATTTGCTGTACATTCTTTGTGAACGCTGTTTCTACAGCATAGGTCATCCATGTTGCAAGCGTTGCCTGGATGGCATGTAAACATTTGGAGCACTCAATTGTCTGAGAATTGGATTGAATAAAATCAATGCTGATAATGCTGAAAATATGCTCAAAACCAATGTTCCCTAAAGAAGCTTTTATGCCTAGATTAGTATCAGTGTTTAATTGACAGCCTCTTCACTTGGTTAATTACTTGGTCTGTTGTGGCAGGGAGAAGGAGAAAAGGACAAAAGCATTTGTGTTATGAATAGTTGCCAATAAGAGAATCAAATGAGAGAAAGCTGAACACCCTGCTACAGAATACTATCTTACATAAAGTCTTCCTTGCATACCGTATGATTTCTTTTGAATGACTGTCCTTAGAAAAATGGAAATGTTGAAAGAGATCCTGTCTTTTCAAAACACGAATTAAAACCTTTGTGCTTTTAAGATACCAGGGAGGACAAATTCTGAGGTGAACTTTTTGCTTTCATGGACATTTTGCTGTAAATAAAAGGTTACAGAAATTAAGATATGAAAACACATGTTAAAGATTTATTCTTTTGTACCTTTGAACATAAATTATAAATTAAACTTTTTCACAAAAAGAAACAAATTTGGATCCTATAAAACACATGCACACATGTATTCTTTATACCTTTAATTTATAACACTGTAATTTCTTGTTTAGATTTTTTTGGAGGAATGTTATGACAATCTCCATTTACTCTGTAAAAGCACAGTGATGTTTAAACACATTGAAAATATGTATGGATTCAGAAAAGGAGTTAGTCTTTGTCTACTTTTCTGGTACATCCTCATCAGTCTGACCTCTGAATGTTGTTGCTCCCAACTCTGAGTTAAGGCTCAGCCCTGCATCCTCTGCTCTTTTCTTTTTCCACATACTTGTTTGGTGACAAGTCCTCATTCAGCTGCATGGCTTTAACTATTGTCCGTATACTGATAACTCCTGTGATTATATTTCCAGCCTGTACCTCTTCCCTGAACTCAACTTGGATGTCTATTGGGCATCTTGAAACTAACGTGTCCAAAACTGAAACCATCTTGGTCCCCTTCTGTTCTGCTCTCCCAGCAGCCCCCCTGTTTATGTTCCAGTTTCTCCCAAACACCTTACCACTCCTTCAACTAAAATAGATCCCAGAAATATTGTGTTTTTTTTGAAATCTCTCACCACTACTATTATTACGTATTTGTCATTTCTTATGTGTATATTACTATAGCCCCTGAATTAGCGCCCCATACTAATGTCTTCTCCTCTTTCATACTATTTTTATTTCCTTTTCTTTACAATCTAAGCACTTTAAATATATTACCTCATTTTAATCCTCATATAAATATTTGGGCATGGGCACAATTATTCCGATTTTATAGACAAAGAACCTAAGCATCAGAGTGGTTAAGGCCTATCCTTTCTCATTCTTATGCTTGCATTCTATTAAATCAAAACATGTATTATATTCAAGATATTACACCCCTGCTAATATAATGAAAATATTAGACCACTTGTCTTCTGTCACTGAAATGATTGATGAAATGAATGCTTCATTTGCGGGCATTGGTTTTGTTAGACACAAACCTACACCTAGACTTTAATAAGCTTCTTGCTCCATGTGGGTTGGAAGCCAAACGAGTCACTGTCCTTTGTTGGAAGAGCAACAGGAACATTGAACAGAGAGCCAGGAAAAGCGAGGGAAAGAACATAACATGACTCTCCCAGTCAAAACTTGATCTGTGCCACAGATACCCACTCAAATTAATTTATGAGTATTTAAAAAGATCACCATTAGTGCTAAAAATCAAAGCCAAATGGTCATGCCACGTTGACTGATAGGAGGGACATCACAGAATCAAGTAGTGAGGCAAGTACTACAGTTTTATTCCAATATGCATTATATTTGGATTAGTATTTATTTAGGCAAGATTTTTATCTTTTTATTTCAGTTGGGAAAAGGAATAGATCTCATAAGTCATCTGATTTGTCCTCTTTAATTTGGGCCTGGATTGGTATGCGAATGAATATCTTCTGTGTGAATAAAGATTTCTAGAGCAGAATTACCCTCATTGCCATATTCCCCCAGAATGGTGAGGATCATTACACTGACTGTGAGCTGATTTCTGTACATAAACATGATGCTACAAGCCACTAAAGTTGGGATTAGAAAACATTTACTGAGTACTTATTACTTGCAAAGTAGGTATTATTATTCCCAGTTTTCAGATGAGAAAAACTGAGACTCAGATGGGTTAAATAACTAGTTAATGTCATGCCACTACTTAGTTATAAATATTCTCTCTGGGCTCTACATTTGCAGACTGGTGTTTTTTTTTTCTGTGATCATTAAAATGAAAATCTAGAACAACAACAAAAGAAGTCAATACCTTGCATTTTGATAATGACAACCTTATTTACATAGAAATGTAATAATAATTCTTTCTTTGTGCACACAGGACCTAATACATAGTTGATATCGCACTATAATACCATACCTATGGAATCATGGCTGTGACTTTATCTATAGAGAAAATATTATTCAGATGAAAAAATAATCAAAGATTATATGCCTACTTTATCTTCTGTTTAAACCTGTTCAGACATTCTTTTTAATCCCTAAAAATGACTTTATTATTACTCAAAGTAGATTTCATATTCACCATGTTTAAAGTGCAGTGTAAGGATTTGAGCCACCAGCTCTTTTAATAATAAAGGTATAGCAGAATATTATAGGGCCAGCCAATTCTGTGAAGAATACATTGGTACCCTAAGATAACTTATGAAAACTGGTAGATGCAAACAAAACTGTTCATATAATTTGTTTATAACACTTGTGTAATACATCATAATTTGACTCTAGGATATACTTGGATTTAAGATTTACTATGCCAAGATCACCATGAGATTTCCTAGACATTTATCACCAATGAGAGAAACGCCTGTAATGTTTATCCCCCAAATTCACACACAGAATTACAGTAACCTGCTGCTCATTACAGGTTTAGAGGCACGTACAAGTAGAATTCAATGCCTCAGTGACTGTTCCTGCCAGAAGCACAGGTCTCTATTTCAAAACAGGCAAATGAGAAGGTAAAAGAGAAGAAGGAAAAGATCTAGGAAAAAAATTAAATAAAAAAATGATTGATAATGTTTGGTGAGTAGCAAAACCAATCACATACCAGTTTTATAATTATTTCAAGTTATAATTTAAGTATCACAGTATATGACTAATTTGACTATAATTGTCCATTTTACTTATTTTGGGTCTTAATTACTTAAAGTCTAGAATTTTCTTTAATTCCTACACACACACACACACACACACAAACAATTAAATAAAATTCTAGATTTTAAGCTAGAATACTCACCTCCTATTCACTCTCACTCCTTAGAAATGAGCTTACTTACCCATCTGAGGAACTGAAACTGTTCCTGTCAAGGTTGCCAGTGTCCTCCACATTGCCACACCCATCTTATCTTGATCCTATTTGAGTTATTAACATCATTCAACATAGTTGACTATTCTCTCTTTTCTCAAGTATTTTCTTCTCTTAAATTCTATGAAACCATATGCTCCTGATTTTAGAGACACTGTATGACAAGGCAATTTAGACTTTGGTACCAGACTGCCTGGGTCTGAATATAAACTCATACACTTACTGACTCTGGGATCCTGGGCAATCTAGTTTTAATTGATCTACAACTCATATTCCTCATATGCAAAATGGGATAATAATAGCGTCTACCTGATAAAGTTGTTATAAGGGTGAAATGAATTAATATTTATAAAGCATTTAGAAAATGCCTGGTATATAGGTAAACACTGTAAAAATGTTAGCTACTATTATTATTAGCTGTTCCTGACTGCTCTTTCTTGGTCTTCTTTGCTGACTCAACTCAGCCGATAAACACCAGCATTCCCTGGGGCTTGGTCTCTACCTATATCTTCTTCCAGTCCCATGGCTTCAAATTTCATTGATTTTTTTTATGATTCTCAAATTCAGATTCTCTTTCCTCTGAACTCCAGACTCCCATACAACTGTGACACTCAAAATAGCGTGTTGTCAAATATAATAGTTCATATGACAAGAAGTTCTAAGGTAAAGTGGTTATAAGTAACAAGTTGATTGATTTAGCAGCTCAAAGATATGATTACATCCCTTGAATCCAGTTTCTCACTCTTTCATTTTTAGCCCCAAAACTTGTTCTCTTGGTTACAGGATGGCTGTTACATTTAGACCAACAATGTCTAATGTGGGGTTTCTCAACCTTGGTAGTATTGACATTTGGGTCTGGAAAATTTGCTGTTAGGACTGTCTTATGCATCGCAGCATGTGTAATCGTGTCGCTGGTTTGTATTCACTAAATATCACTAGCATCCAGATGCTGCCAAATGTCCCCTGGGTATAAAATTGCTCCCAGTTGGGAATCACTGGTCTAATGAAAGAAAAGAAGCTAACTTCTTTGTGGGTCTTTTTTTACGAATAAGGGAACCTTTCCCAGAAAACTACTCCTCAGGTATTATTGTTTAAGTCTCTCTTATTGCCTAAATATGATTGCTGTGATTGGTTTAGAGTAATTAGCATTTACTCTGGGTATAGGAGTAGACAGCTGAACAGAACTGGCTAGGCCTTCAAGGGAGAAGGGGTCTGGGTAGGAACTAGCAGTGACCAGGTTCCATCCACTTGGTTTTGTACTGAGACTGTAAGTCAGTCCCTGCCTTTCTTTTCTGAGTTTCCACCACTTTCTTCATCAGTCTCTATATTCCAGCAATGCTGGTCTTCTTCCTATTCCTCAGATACACATTCCCCACTCCCGTCTTGGACCTGCTAGCTGCTCTTCCTTCCCTAGAGCTTTTCTTTAGTTGGTGATACTTTCTAGTCATTTAGGTTCCAAATTAAGTGTCACCTGGACTCCTAACCTAAATTAGCATCCTTTTGTCCAATTACTCTCCATTAAGGCATCTAATTTATTTTCTACATGGTACTTTATACTTGCCAAAATGTACTTATTCAATGGTGGCTTCCTGCCAACAAATTGTAAACTGCTAAAAGCTGAGACATTGTTCTTTCTTGCCTTTCACTGTATCCCCCGCACCTATAAAAGGACCTGGAATATTATAAATCCTCAATAAATATCTACTGTATGAATAAGTGAATCAATGAATGAATAATATGAGGAGTATATTCTGAAGCATATGGGAGAAATCATCTGAGAAACTCTCTCAAATAGTAGGGAACAATTTAGTGTGATAGGTTTCTATACTACTCACTCTATAATGGGCCTATTCCATAGATTTGGGACTATAAAACATATATAACCTGACTTTCACTTTGGTCTAAGATAAAGTAAGAGGAACAGGATTTACCCTCCTAATTTAAGCAACTATAAACCAGGCAAATATAGGAAACAATTATTTTCTGACACCTGGCACCAGGCAACACATGGTAGCAATTCTTGATAGATGAGAAACAAACCAGAGGAGACATACCATGCCTCGGTTTAATGCCTGGAGAGTCTCCAGGCCAACCTGAAGGCAATGGAGACTAAGTAGAACTTGGTAGTTTCCCATAGTTGAAGAGATGGAGTTGGATGTTCAGGGATACCAAGGTCATTAGAGTCTGCAAGGTAAAATGCTGCAGAGGAGAGAACTGCTCAGAGAGAGAATTTGGGAGATCTGCAGTCACTGCCCCCACCCCCATCTATAACTGATTTCTCATCGGCACATGCACGTAAGGAAACTGTCTGAAGCCTGGGGGAGAAACAACCAAAAAGAAGCAAGTGAAGCAATCACAGAAGCTCTCACTGGAAATAGTATATGCCACAGTAAACGAAGTGTAAAAGCCTTTTAATGTGTGATATCAGGTGGATTACTTTAAGGATATTGCCTCAGAAGTGCAGAAAACTTTGCTTGAGTCTAAAATCTATTCTAAATCTGTCTAACAAAACTTAAAGGCAAGTTTTAAAATGACTAATTTATTTCTAAGTAATTTAATTGCATATCAGAATGGAGATTGAGAATATTTAGTACAATAGAAAACCAAACACTCAATAAGGTGAAATTCATATCTAGCACCTAATCAAAAATACTACGGATGCAAAGGAGTAGGAAATGTGAGCCATAAGAAAAGCCCATGAACACAAACAGATCCAGATATGTCACAGATGGTAGAATTAATAAATGACACAAAAGTTGTTCTTACCATAGTACATATGCTGAGAAAAGAAAAGAAATGCGTGAGCAAAAGAGAGAAATGGAAGGTGTTTTTAAAGATAAAAATTGAATTTTTAAAATGAAAATATAATGTCTAAGATGAAAAATACACTGAGTGCTACTAACAGCAGGTTAGAAACTGCATAAGATTAGTAAATTCGAAGAGATAGCACAACAAATAAAGAAAAAAGCCTGAAAAACTTCGTAGTTTCAGTGAGATTTGGAGCAACTTCCAACAGTCTTTTATACATGTGATTAGAGTGCCTTAAATGAGAGGGGGTAAAGAGAAAAAGTTGTGAACAAATAATACACGAAAACTTAAAAATTTTATGGTAAAAGCAATAAACTCATAGATCCAAGAGTCACAATGAAACCTAAGCACAAGAAGCATGAAAAATCTATACAAAGTATATCACAATCAGATTGCTTAATATCAGTGAAAGGAGACAATCAGACAGGGAAAACAACACTCTGCATTCAGAAAACAAAGACAATACAACAGATTTTTCCTCAAAAATAATGCAAGCTAGAAGACAGTGGATCAACTTTTTTTTGTACCATTAATATACAATTACATGAGAAACATTATGGTTACTAGACTCCCCCCATCATCAACTCCCCACCACATACCCCATTACAGTCACTGTCCATCAGCATAGTGAGATGCTATACTATAGAATCACTACTTGTGTTCGCTGTGTTATACTGCCTTCCCTGTGCCACCCCTACCTGCTACATTATGTCTGCTAATCGTAATGCCCCTTTCTCCCCTTATCCCTCCCTTCCAACCCATCCTTCCCAGTCCCTTTCCCTTTCGTAACTGTTAGTCCATTCTTGGGTTCTGTGAATCTGCTACTGTTTTTTTCCTTCAGTTTTTCTTTGTTCTTATACTCCACAGATGAGTGAAATCATTTGATACTTGTCTCTCTCCACCTGACTTATTTCACTGAGCATAATACCCTCTAGCTCCATCCATGTTGTTGCAAATGGTAGGATTTCTTTTCTTCTTATGGCTGAATAATATTCCATTGTGTGTATGTACCACATCTTCTTTATCCATTCATCTACTGATGGACACTTAGGTGGATCAACTTTTTTTTTTAAAGAAACTTAAAAAAAATTAAGATATAATTCATATACCATAAAATTCATCCTTTTAAATTGTACAATTCAATGCTTTTTAGTGTAGTCACAATTCTGTGCAATTATCACTACTATCTAATTCCAGAACACTTTCATTACCTGCAAAAGAAACATTGTTCCCATTAGCAGTCAGTCCCCATTCCCCACCCTCAGCACTAGCAACAATTCCATCTACTTTCTATCAATTTGTCTATTCTGACATTTCATATGAATGGGACCATATATAATACCATATATTATCCTCTGTGTCTGGCTTCTTTCACTTGGCATAATACTTTCACAGTTCACCAGTGTTGTAACGTTTATTAGTATTTTATTCCTTTTTATGGCTGAGTAATATCATTGTATTGATACGCCATATTTTATTTATCCATTCATTAGTTGATAGACATTTGGGTTGTTTCCACTTTTTGGCTATTATAAATAACTTCACATTTGTGTACAACTTTTCTTGTGGATATATATTCTAATTTCTCTCCAGTAAATACGTGAGAGTGGAACTGCTAGATCATTATGAAAATTCTGGTTAACTTTTTGAAGAAATTCCAAAATGTTTTCCATAGTGACTTCATCATTTTATGTTCCAACAGTATATGAGAATTCCAGTTTCTCCATAGCCTCACCAACATTTGTTACTATTTTTTTTTTCTTTTAATATAATTTATTTTATTATCATTAATCTACAATTACATGTGCAATATTATGGTTATTAAACTACCCCTTCATCAGGTCGCCCCCACCAACCCCATTACAGTCACTGTCCATCAGCATAATGAGATGCTATAGAATCACTACTTGTCTTCTCTGAGTTGTACTGACCTCCCTGTGCCCCCCCAACATTATATCTGCTAATCGTAATGCCCCCCTTTTCCCTCTTATCCCTCCCTTCCCGCCCATTTTCCCCAGTCCCTTTCCCCTTGGTAACTATTAGTCCGTTCTTGGGTTCTGTGAGTCTGCTGCTGTTTTGTTCCTTCAGTATTTTTTCTTTGTTCTTATACTCCACATATGAGTGAAATCATTTGATACTTGTCTTTTTCGGCTTGGCTTATTTCACTGAGCATAATACCCTCTAGCTCCATCCATGTTGTTGCAATTGGTAGGATTTGTTTTCTTCTTATGGCTGAATAATATTCCATTGTGTATATGTACCACCTCTTCTTTATCCATTCATCTACTGATGGACACTTAGGTTGCTTCCATTTCTTGGCTATTATAAATAGTGCTGCAATAAACATAGGGGTGCATCTGTCCTTTTCAAATTGGGCTGCTGCATTCTTAGGGTAAATTCCTAGGAGTGGAATTCCTGGGTCAAATGGTATTTCTATTTTGAGTTTTTTGAGGAACCTCCATACTGCCCTCCACAATGGTTGAACTAATTTGCAGTCCCACCAGCAGTGTAGGAGGGTTCCCTTTTCTCCACATCCTCGCCAACATTTGTTGTTGTTTGTGTTTTGGATGTTGGCCATCCTCACTGGTGTGAGGTGATATCTCATTGTGGTTTTAATCTGCATTTCTCTGATGATTAGCGATGTGGAGCATCTTTTCATGTGCCTGTTGGCCATCTGAATTTCTTCTTTGGAGAAGTGTCTATTCATGTCCTCTGCCCATTTCTTAATTGGATTATTTGCTTTCTGTTTGTTAAGGTGCATGAGTTCTTTATATATTTTGGATGTCAACCCTTTATCAGATACGTTTTTTATGAATATATTCTCCCATACTGTAGGATGTCTTTTTGTTCTACTGATGGTGTCCTTTGCTGTACAGAAGCTTTTCAGCTTGATATAGTCCCACTTGTTCATTTTTGCTTTTGTTTCCCTTGCCCGGGAGATATGTTCATGAAGAAGTTGCTCATGTTTATGTCCAAGAGATTTTTGCCTATGTTTTTTTCTAAGAGTTTTATGGTTTCATGACTTACATTCAAGTCTTTGATCCACCTTGAGTTTACCTTTGTGTATGGGGCTAGACAGTAGTCCAGTTTCATTCTCTTACATGTAGCTGTCCAGTTTTTCCAACACCAGCTGCTGAAGAGGCTGTCATCTCCCCATTGTATATCCAAGGCACTTTTATCAAATATTAATTGACTGTATATGTTTGGGTTAATGTTTGGATTTTCTATTCTGTTCCACTGGTCTGTGGGTCTGTTTTGTGCCAATACCAAATTGTCTTGATTACTGTGGCTTTGTAGTAGAGCTTGAAGTCAGGGAGTGTAATTCCCCTGTTTGATTCCTCCTTCTCAGGATTGATTTGGCTATTCGGGGTCTTTTGTGGTTCCATATGAATTTTAGAATTATTTGTTCCAGTTCATTGAAGAAAGCTGTTGGTAGTTTGATAGGGATTGCATTGAATCTGTAGATTGCTTTAGGTAGTATAGCCATTTGACAATATTTATTCTTCCTAGCCAAGAGCATGGGATGCATTTCCATTTGTTAGTGTCCTCTTTAATTTGTCTTAGGAGTGTCTTGTAGTTTTCAGGGTATAGGTCTTTCACTTCCTTCGTTAGGTTTATTCCTAGGTATTTTATTCTTTTTGATGCAATTGTGAATGGAATTGTTTTCTGATTTCTCTTTCTGTTAGTTCATCATTAGTGTATAGGAAAGCAACAGATTTCTGTGTGTTAATTATGTATCCTGCAACTTTGCTGAATTCAGATATTAGTTCTAGTAGTTTTGGAGTGGAGTCTTTAGGGTTTTTTATGTACAATATTATGTCATCTGCAATAGTGACAATTTGACTTCTTCTTTACCAATCTGGATGCCTTGTATTTCTTTGTTTTGTCTGATTGCTGTGGCTAGGACCTCCAGTGCTATGTTGAATAACAGTGGAGAGAGTGGGCATCCCTGTCTTGTTCCCGATCTTAGATGAAAAGCTTTCAGCATCTCGCCGTTAAGTATGATGTTAGCTGTGGGTTTGTCATATATAGCCTTTATGATGTTGAGGTATTTGCCATCTATACCCATTTTGTTGAGAGTTTTAATCAGGAATGGATGCTGAATTTTGTCAAATGCTTTTTCAGCATCTATGGAGATGATTATGTGGTTTTTGTTCTTCTTTTTGTTGATGTGGTGGATGATGTTGATGGATTTTCGAATGTTGTACCATCCTTGCATCCCTGGGATGAATCGCACTTGATCATGGTGTATGGTCCTCTTGATGTATTTTTGAATTCGGTTTGCTAATATTTTGTTGAGTATTTTTGCATCTACGTTCATCAGGGATATTGGTCTGTAATTTTCTTTTTTGGTGAGGTCTTTGCCCGGTTTTGGTATTAGAGTGATGCTGGCTTCATAGAATGAGTTTGGAAGTATTACCTCCTCTTCTATTTTTTGGAAAACTTTAAGGAGAATCAGTGTTATTTCTTCTCTATATGTCTGGTAGAATTCAGAGGTGAATCCATCAGGCCCAGGGGTTTTGTTCTTGGGTAGTTTTTTGATTACCAATTCGATTTCGTCACTGGTGATTGGTCTGTTTAGTGTTTCTGTTTCTTGCTTGGTCAGTCTTGGAAGGTTGTATTTTTCTAAGACGTTGTCCATTTCTTCTGTTTTCCAGCTTGTTAGCATATAGGTTCTCATAATATTCTCTTATGATTCTTTGTATTTCTGTGGGGTCCGTCGTGATTTTTCCTTTCTCATTTCTGATTGTGTTTATGTGTAGATTCTCTTTTTCTCTTAATGAGTCTTGCTAGGGGTTTATCTATTTTGTTTATTTTTTCAAAGAACCAGCTCTTGGTTTCATTGATTTTTTCTATTGTTTTATTCTTCTCAATTTTATTTATTTCTTCTCTGATCTTTATTATGTCCCTCCTTCTGGTGACTTTGGGCCTCATTTGTTCTTCTTTTTCCAATTTCAGTAATTGTGTCTTTAGACTATTCATTTGGGAATGTTCTTCCTTCTTTAAATAGGCCTGGATTGCAATATACTTTCCTCTTAGAACTGCCTTTGCTGCGTCCCACAGAAGTTGTGGCTTTGTGTTGTTGTTGTCATTAGTCTCCATATATTCTTTGATTTCTGTTTTGATTTGGTCGTTAACCCATTGGTTAATTAGGAGAGTGTTGTTAAGTCTCCATGTATTTGTGAGCCTTTTTGATTTCTTTCTAAAATTTATTTCTAGTTTTATACCTTGGTGATCTGAGAAGTTGGTTGGTAGGATTTCAATATTTTTGAAATTACTGAGGTTCTTTTTGTGGCCTAGTATGTGGTCTATTCTGGAAAATGTTCCATGTGCACTTGAGAAGAATGTGTATCCTGTTGCTTTTGGGTGTAGAGTTCTGTAGATGTCTGTTAGGTCCATCTGTTCTAGTGTGTTGTTCAGTGCCTCTGTGTCTTTACTTATTTTCTGTCTGGTTGATCTGTCCTCTGGAGTGAGTGGTGTGTTGAAGTCTCCTAAGATGAATGCATTGCTGTCTATTTCCTCCTTTAATTCTGTTAGTATTTGTCTCACATATGCTGGCGCTCCTGTGTTGGGTGCATATATATTTATAATGGTTATATCTTCTTGTTGGACTGACCCCTTTATCATTATGTAATGTCCTTCTTTATCTTTTGCTACTTTCTTCGCTTTGAAGTCTATTTTGTCTGATACAAGTACTGCAACACCTGCTTTTTTCTCTTTGTTGTTTGCATGAAATATCTTTTTCCATCCCTTCACTTTTAGTCTGTGTATATCTTTGGATTTGAGATGAGTTTCTTGTAGGCAGCATATAGATGGGTCTTGCTTTTTTATCCATTCTGTTAATCTGTGTCTTTTGATTGGTGCATTCAGTCCATTTACATTTAGGGTGATTATTGATAGATATTTACTTATTGCCATTGCTGGCTTTAGATTTGTGGTTACCAAGGGTTCAAGGGTTGCTTCTTTACTATCTAACAATCTAACTTAACTTTCTTGTTAAGTTATTGTAAACACAGTCTGATGTTTCTTTCTTTCTCTCCCTTCTTATTCCTCCTCCTCCATTCTTTCTATAATAGGTGTTTTATTCTTGCCTTTAGTTAGTATTTGGATGGTCTGCTTTCTTTGCTATGATTTTATTTTCTCTGGTGACATCTTTTTAGCTTTAGGTGTGCTTCCATCTAGAGCAGTCCGTTTAAGATATCCTGTAGTGGTGGTTTATGAGAGGCAAATTCTCTCAACTTTCGTTTGTCTGGAAATTGTTTAATCCCTCCATCATATTTAAATGATATTCGTGCTGGATACAATATTCTTGGTTCGAGGCCCTTCTGTTTCATTACGTTAAATATATCATGCCATTCTCTTCTGGCCTGTAAGGTTTCTGTTGAGAAGTCTGATGATAGTCTGATGGGTTTTCCTTTTGTAGGTGATCTTTTTTCTCTCTCTAGCTGCCTTTAATACCCTGTCTTTATCTTTGATCTTTGCCATCTTAATTATTATGTTTCTTGGTGTTGTCTTCCTTGGGTCCCTTGTGTTGGGAGATCTATGAGCTTCGGTGGACTGCTAGACTACTTCCTTCCCCAGCGAGGGAAAGTTTTCAGCAATTTTCTTCAAAGACACTTTCTATCCCTTTTTCTCTCTCTTCTTCCTCTGGTACTCCTATAATGCGAATATTGTTCCGTTTGGATTGGTCACACAGTTCTCTTTAATATTCTTTCATTCCTAGAAATCCTTTTATCTCTCTCTGCCTCAGCTTCTCTGTATTCCTGTTCTCTGATTTCTATTCCATTAACAGTCTCTTGCATCTCATCCAGTCTGCTGTTAAGCCCGTTGATCGCTTGTCTGATTTCTGCCTTGTCTTTCCTCAGTTCCCTCACTTCCTCCCTCAGCTCTTGCACATTTCTCTGTAGGTCCATCAGCATGGTTATGACTTTTATTCTGAATTCTTTTTCAGGGAGGCTGTGCATTTCCATCCCTTCAGACTCCCTCTCTGTGGTTGTCTGGTTGATTTTGGTCTGAACCATATTCCTCTGTCTTTTCATGGCTGTATAATTTGGTCACTGATAGTTGCCACGTATGTCAGCTGGGCTCTTTAAGACTTTAAAAAGAGAAGAAGAAAAAAGAGAAAAAAAGAAAAAAAAGAAAAAAAGAAAGAAAGAAAAAAAAAGAAAAAAAGAAAGAAAAGAAAAAACAAAAACAAAATAAAAAACAAACAAACAAAAAAATGCCCACTGGACGTAGATTCTGTGGGAATTCTCTAGGTGGCGCTATTGCCCCACTATTCCACAGCTGTGACTGTGCCGCTCCGCAGGGCCCTTTATCACTCTGGCAGGGGTGGGAACGAATAGGAGGCTGTTGATCTCAGTGAGAAGTGTTAAGTATGGCTACGCTTCCTCAGTCGCCTGCTAAGGCGTCTGAAACTCCCCAGGACTCCCAGCCTGCTGGGCTGAGTGTGCTGGGGCGATCCGGCTCCCCTGCTGGGCTCCTGTCTCTTTAAGACCGCTGAAGAAAGCACGCGCTTTTTTTTTTTTCCTTCCCGGGAGCCGGCTGCAAGCCCCCTGGCGCGTTCCCCGCTCAGATCCTGCCCCTCTGTGTCTCCAATCTCTGTTGCACTACCCAATGTGGGTCAGCGCTCCCCGCGCAGGTCACCGGGGCTGGCTACTTCGCGGGGTGTACTTCCACTCCCTCCCGGCTCTGACTCCTCTCCTCCCGCCGGTGCGCTGGGGTGGGGGAGGGCTCGGGTCCCGCCGGGTCGCGGCTCCGTATCTTACCCGCCTCTTGGGGTGCCGAGTCCTCTCGGGTGTAGCTGCGCGCTGTGCGCTTTCCTGTGTATTCTCGTCTCTCTTTTAGGAATAGATGTATTTGCTGTGTTTTCGTAGATAAATACATAGTGTTGGGAGGAGATTTCTGCCGCCCTGCTCACACCGCCATCTTCCCCGAAGTCTGATGTGCCTAAATAAAGGGAAATAAACTCTGCTTTTGTGGGAGTAGCTGCCAAGTCACATAGCAAAGGGCGTGGCTACAGGGAAGGACAAGCAGTCGGGCCAACCGATGACCGTAGCGGACTCCAATTTCAGCACGGGAAACACTGACCCCATTCCTGACATGGATGACAGGAAAGCCTGTAAGAGTTGTTGTCACTGATCTTCAGCAGTGCCATCAGGCGAGCAGATTGCTGGAAAATGGAAGCAGAGGGAAAAAGTATATAAAATCAAAAACATTATGAAGCTCATTTCAAGGAGCTGTAGCTATAGGTTTATCCTTTGCTCTTTTTTCTCTCTCCCTCTCTCCCTTCCCTTCCCACCCGAATCTTGGAGGTTCCTGATAAAGAAGGGGAACCGAGACCACGTCATTTTCTTAAACTTCTCCCCACTCCAATTCTAATCAACGAAACAAGTTATTTTCAGGGTGTGAAACAAACAACACATGTGACTGAAAGATGGGGACACATTATTTTGATGCTCAGTTAAGATATCTTGTAACCCAGGAATCTAATGGTCAGATTTTACCTTTCTTCGGTGTAACCCCCAGGGCCCAAGGGTATCACCCCAGCTATGCTCAGGGACAGGCAATTTGTGCGCGTTTGCTCGGGCCTTGTTTCTGCTGCCCTGTCCCCGCTAAATGACCCCCACGAAGTCGCTGCTCTGCGAGGCACAGACTGCCGGGGAAGGTCCGCAGGGTCCCCGCTCAGGCCGTGTGAGGACGCTGCTCTCCCCCGCAGCTATGCTCTCCGCAGCCCAGGGCAGACCCGTCCGAGCTCTCCCCGGCGGGACTGCGGCCGGGGGGCGTCGCCTACTGGGGGCTCGAGCGCTAGGAAGCCGAGGGTCACGGTCGGGCTGGAGTGACCTTCATCTCAGAGCCTTTTCTCACTTGAAACAGACCAGAACCTAGTTTTCCCCCAAACAGAACAGTGATTGAGCACCTCTTATGTATCAAACCCTGTGCTTTACATTAAGTCATTAAATCCTCATAATAATCTTTTTTTTTCTTTAATGATAACAACACAAATTTGTTACTTTGAAGTTCTGGAGGTGAGAGGTCTGGATTGGGTCTCACGGGGCAAAAATCAAGGTGTCTTCAGGGCTCCGTTCTGTCTGGCTCCAGAGGACTTTCTGAGGGAGAAGCTGCTTCCAGCTTCTAGAGGCTGGGAACACATTCAGGGGCTTGAGCCTCTTTCCTCTAACTTCTCAGCCAGCAACAGCGAGTCAGATATTTCCCACGGCTCTTCAAGGCTCTTCTCAGACACAGATCATTCTTCTGCTGTCACACCTCCCTTTCTGACCCCACAATCACAGTCTTTTGAGCCAGGTTTTATTATTTCCATTTACAGATCAATAAACCAATGTTCCAAACAAGGATTTCTCAAGGCCTGTCTGACCAAACAATCCAGTGCTTTTTCTACCACCTAATGCTGCACAAAATATCAAATATCAACTTTAGCTTTAAAAAAATATTAATTTATCGAATGATTTTTCTGGAGAAATTTCCTTAAATAAGAAACTCCTACTTCATTTAAAATTCAATTTGACTTACGAACGTAAATTGAACACTGACATAGTTTTTTAGTATTTCCTAGTGTTTTGGGAAATGTTTAGTTTATAAAACCAGATTCACATACAGTTTCTAAGCTGTGTGCATGTTTTTTAAATAGCAATTGTTAACTTCATAAAAACTCATGCAAGACTATTAAAACTAATATTTTATTGGAATTATTTACATTGCAGTCTTTGTAAGTATATTAGTTCCAGATAACATCTAATAGCTCCTCTATCTTCATCACCTTTCATTTCTCAGCCTGAAATATGGGAAAATTGGCCTGATTTTGAGGTTTGGTTTGGGGAACTAAAAATGCTGAGTTTCAACTTTTACCCCTGGAAAGTAACTTTAACGTGTTTTGAAGGGAGAAGCCATTTCTAACTTAGAAAATCGATGTGGCGTGTCAAGGAGCGAACCCAAGTGAGGTAAGTCTTGTTTGGGCACATCTTTTCAGGGAATCGGAACCTTGTGACTGTTACCTGTGATCTACATGATTCAGGTATCTGGAATATCTTCCACAGCCAGTAAGACTTGCTCCACTGGTTTGGGATGTAAATACAGCCACATTTCCTTTATTTTTACAGTCAGTTGATGGCAAATTAATTTATCTTTATTCACAACAACTGGACTCTTTCCTTCTCAAGACTTCTCTATCTCCTCTACCTGAATAAGAATTAATTCCAAAGCAGAGAACCCCTGCTTCCCAAACACTAGGTAGAGAAAGATTGTGTCCTTTATTAGCAACTTTTATGCTCAAATATTCACTGAACACCTTGTATATACCAGACCCTGGGTAAGGCACCACAGAGGCAGCTGGAAACACACCTAGACGTGGCTTCTGTCCTCACAACTCATCCCAATACTGTGGGGCCCCAAGGATGATGCCTTTACTGGACCAGACACACAGACCACTTTAGGGAGATGCCCCACGCTTGGATTTCACAACTGCAGTTCTTGGGGGTCACACACAGGCTCACACACTGTACCCTAAGTGGCAGGGTCTTGAGACCTTTGGCTGTCAACCACTCACTCAGGTGGAAAGAACTCACCTCTGCCCATACACTGAGCCCCTGGTGACAAGCCTGAGTCACCAGCTGAGAAAAATCCTGTTCATCAGGTGAGTTTCTCTTAGAGGCTATTGGTGCCCTGCCTGCCAGTGGACCTTGGAAAACCACCCTGCCAAGGTTTCCCAAACTTCTATTTCAGTGATCCAGGCTAGTGTTGGTCCCTTTTACCTAATGCTCTGGTCTCCTTGTGCAGTTCCAGTACGCATCTTCCTCAGAATTTTGCATAGCTCAGTGGAAGAAATTGCTGCTAAGCCATAAAGGGGAAAAGGGAGATCTTACTGTGATCTTTGCTTTTGCCCACTAACCTTACATCTATGCAACACATGGAAGCCTCTCAAGAAGCCCTTCACAGAACAACTGAGACTAGTGAATCACCGTACCAATGTGACTTCCTATCTCTGCCTAGAAGAAAGAGGCTGAGATTGAAACAATAACAACACTACTTTGCCTACTTTCCTCTTTGGGGAGAGGGAGAGAGAGAGGGAAGAAACCACTGCTCAACTCTGAGAATTCTTATTTATAGACTATTTTCTAATAAACATGGTTATTTTTTTTACAGATATAATTGACATATAACACTGTATTTGTTTTAAGTGTATAACATAATTATTTGATATGTGTATATATTGCAAAATGATTACAATATGTTTAGTTAATATCCATCGCTGCAGACTTACAAATTTTTTTTCTTGTTATGAGAACTTTTAAGGTCTACTTTCTTAGCAACTTTCAAATATAAAGTACAGTATTGTTAACTATAGTCACCGAGCTGTATATCACATCCCATGACTTATTTATAACTGGAAATTTGTACCTTTTGACCACCTTTACCCATTTCACCCACCCCCCACCCCCACCTCTGGCAACCACCAATCTAGTCTCTGTCTCTATATCCAGGAGTTACAAGTGTTTTTAGTTTCCACATACAAATGAGATCATATGTGGTTATTTTTTAACTAGAGCAATGTAGAGTCAAGTGATGCCTTGTCAGGAGAGAAAGAAAGGACAGTGATTTTTCACAAATACAAAACGTGTGTGTTGGTGTGTGTGCACGTGGATTGTGACAAAATATTTTATGTTCATGCCATTGCATGTTTTATGTGTGAAGTTTTGGTTGGCTATCACTTTGCTAACCCATGAAGACTAGAAATGGGCATTTCTGGTGTCTCTCATACAAATCTTCAAATCACTAACCAGAACTGACAATGAAGTGAATTGAAGTTACACAGTACACTTAAGACAGCCTGCAGGACTGCTGCTCGCTAGTGTGTGTGATCCCAGCTCCTTTGTGTCTGATCTTGTTCCCTCATCAATATACTTGTGAGATACATACATATAGCTGCCTGAGTTATACGTTCTCCTTTTTCACTGATGGGTAGTATTTCATTTTATGAATGTAACATTTTAAACCTATGCATTCAATTGTTGATAGGTACTTAGGTTATTTCCCCATTTCCAGATTGCTATGAAACATTCTTATACATGTGTTTTGGTGAACATAATCACTTAACTGGATATTACTTAGATGTGGAATTTTGGGGGCCATAGTGTAGGCATATGACTTTGTAGATACTACTAGACAGTTTTCCAAAATGGCTTTATTCATTTACACCCCCTCCAGCACACATAATAGTTCCAGTTGCTCCACATTCTCATCAACACTGGGTATTTTCATCTTTTTAATTTGACGCATTTGGGTAGACCTGAAAGCAGAGAATCAAACAGGGAGACATCTCTTTTCTTCGTTCTTCATATTCCCCAAGGCCACCACAATCCCATTTTCTTCCCTAACCTAGGTTTTCTTGCAGACCTTACAGTTTGACTTCACTGTGTTCTGGGTTTAGCAAAGTCAATCTGTCAGAAACCTTGTCTTCTGTTCTACTTCCTCTGCCAAGAAGGTTCTTTAACCACTGCTACAGATCATTATGCCTTGGGAGGAAGATGAACAGATGCGGGATAAAGTCCGCTGTACAGATAGGTGGGTGTCAGAGCTGTAGGGAGGGGAACAGACAAATTCTGAGACTAAGAAAATCCTGAAAACACTGGATCCCAGACACACTTTCTTTATTTAATGAACTCTCCCAGGCCAAGTCTTAGCAGACTTTAGCCCTTTGTATCCTTCTCGCTCTTCAGTAGGGAGGTCATTACAGGAGTGTATGACTGTTCCCTGGTGGTGTTTTTTATTGTACCTAGCCTGGTGAGAGGTCTCTTGACTACGTATGTTTTATCAGTAAATATTTATTGAGTGCCTAGTATGTGTTAAACCCTGGATGAAGGAAGGAGATGCTTACTATTTCAGTAGTTTATGCAGAGGTAGAATGGCAATAAAATGGAGACGCTACAATATGCTAATTAATCAAATTGCTTGTCAGTGAACGATGAGGAAGAACATAATCACGTGCTTGAGGTAGGATGGGATGAGCTTCAAGTTCTCTTAAGTTTACTTCTTAAAAAGAAAGAAGTGCTATAATTGTCAAAAGAGCATCAAATTGGTTATTTAAATTGTGAAACATATGTCATAGTTCTGTTTGTTCCGTGATAATATAAAAATCATATCACATAGGGAAGGGTCCTAATACCACTCTTAGGGAATCTCTGCCCACCTTCCCACATTTACTAGTCAAGCTCCATCGAATGACTGAATGGAAGGAGGCATTTTAGGTTGTCTTCTTGCCAATCCAATTCAGACTAGAACTGTTAGTGGATGTTTAATGGTGCTACACAGAGAATCCATGTCTCTACAAATGGAAGATCCTTCTCAATCTAGATAAATTGAAAGCTTCAGTAGTTTTCCCATCAAAAGGAGTAAATATAAAACTCACCCACCACCCCAGGGGGACCAGGACACAGAGGCAGCCTTTTATCTCAAAGAGAAAGCTGACAGAGAGAAAGACTGTTGCCAAATTTTAGGTATTTGGAAGCAGATATTTTGCACTTACTGAAGGGCACAGCCCTCCCCAGCAATAGGATGGATGAGAATTCTATTTTTTAAAAACCTTTGAACTATGAACAGCTTCAAATACACAAATGGAGAATTCTCTGCAATTAGCCGGAGGAGCCCTGATACCTCAAGTGGGTTGACTGACAAAGACAAGAAGAGTAGATATAAATAACCTGAATGTCTGACCATACCTAAGAAGCAAAGTATTTAAACCACATGAATAATATAAAGAGTTTGTATTTAAATTTCACCAGGCTCAAGTTGCCTAAATAGTGAATTACACATAGTTCATTGTTAGAGGGCATTAACCTCTAAAACACTGCTTGACCTGTCAAAGAACAACACAAGTCAGGATGGTTAAAGTGTTTTGTATTGTTGTGTTAATTTTCTATGGCTGTATAACAGTACCACAAACTTAGTTAAAACAATACTGTTTATTAGCTCACAATCTGTAAATCAGAACTCCAGATGTGGTGTAACTGGGTTCTCTGCTTAGGGTCTGCAATGTATTCTTTCATATACAACAACAATAGTATGATACACAGCAAAATAGTAGTATAACTCCTTTTGGGCTCTGAACCTCTTCCAATGTGTGTGTGTATGTGTGGGAGGGGTCTTTCCACGTATAACCCAAGCAGTTCTTGAATATCAGCAGGGTGTTAGAGAACTCAACTCAATTCTGATGCTATTTGCCCAGAGATAGCACCAGATTCCCCAGGTTAAGGGCTCTGTCCTAAAAGACTGACCTCCACCCCCACTCCAGGCACCAGTCACAAACGCCAGGCTGTTACCTGTATTTCTGACCTACTGGCTACAGATTGGAGGTTCCAATGACCTCCCCCTTAGGTTCGATTAATTTGTTAGAGTGGCTCACAGAACTCAGAAAAACATTTAACATTTATCAGTTTAATAAAGGATACCATAAAGGATACAAGTGAACAGCCAGATGAAGAGATACATAGGGCAAGGTGCCAAATAACTGAGTTCTATTCTCCTGGAGCCTGGGGCCTGGCTCCATGGCACATGGGAGCACTCTGGTTCCCCAAGCTTAGTCTCCCTGATGAGAAGCAGGATTCAAGAGAGTGATAAGCTCTTCCTGGGTTTTGTGAGGGCTTCATTGCAGAGTCATGATTGACTAAATTATTGGCCATTGGCTGATTCAACCTCCAGCCCTTGCCCTTGAGTGGGTGTCCAAAAGTCTCTCATTAACATGACAAAACACCCATTTCACCTTTAAGACTGCAGTGCTTTCAGGAACTGTGGATGAAGACCAAATATACCTAGGAAATTTATATTTGGTCATATGAATGACCAAATATGTATTTCCTATGACTCATTATATTGCAGGGTCTCACAAGGCTGAAATCAACATATTGGTTAGGCTTCATTCCCTCTGGAGGCTTCACAGAAGAATCTGCTCCAAGTTCATTCTTGTTCCTGGCTAAATTCAGTTCTTTGTGTGTGTAGGACTAAGGTCCCTGTGTCCTTGCAATCTGCCAGTTGGGCGCCTCTGCCAGCTCCTAGGGGCCACCTGCATTCCTTGGGACTTGGAACTTGGTCTCCTCCATCTTCAAAACCAGACTTGACATGTTGAACCATCTCATATTTTGAATCTCTCTAACTACCCTGTCTCTGACCTGTTTACCCAGACCTAAAGGGCTCCTGTGATTCCCATTCAGATAATCTCCCTATCTTAATATACTTGTGACCTTAACGGCATTTGCAAAACACCTGTCAGGCATCACCTAGATTAGGGTTTGAGGGAAGGTGTAGGAAATTTTGTGCAGGTCTAGGAAACACCAGGGCAGGAAATTTGGGGATCACATTAGAATTTCTCCAACTACATTGGTTTTCAACTTTTGAATCTACCTTAGATTCTAGATCAGTGAGTCTCAAATGGGGTTAGGAGCAATTTTGCTCCCCTTTTCCAGGGGACATTTGGAGACCTGCTTGACTGGAGGCCAGAGATACTTCTAACCCACCTATGATGTATAGGAGAATATCCACAATAAAGAATTATCCAGCTCGGGATGTCAGTAATACCAGGGTCGAGAAACCCTGTCTTAAAAAGATCATGAAAAACGTTATTATAGTACAAAATTATAGCTATCAACTTCAGCCATGTAAATGTAAAAGTATAGCTGATTAGGCCAAAAATATCCTACACCCTCTCCCAAATCCTAATCTAGATGTTGAGGTGAAGTATTTTGCAGATGCCATTAAGGTCACAAATCAGTTGATCTTAAGATAGGGAGATTATCTAAGTGAGACTGACTGAGTCACAGGAGCCCTTTATGTCTGGGTCTAGAGGTCAGAGATGAGGTAGTCAAAGAGATTCAAAACATGAGAAGGATTCAACATGTCATTGCTAGTTTTGAAGATGTAGGAGGCCAAGTCCCAAGTTCCAAGGATGTGACACAGATGGAAGATAGAAGGAAAGGAGGAAAAGGAAAGAACAATGTAGTATTAATTCCAGAATTAATGAACTAATGAACGGAAGGTGGGTATATTATTCAAAGTTACAAAGATAAAGAAAAATAATAGTGGTAAAAATCAAGATGAGGAGAGAGAAGGGAAAGGAAATAGGGAGTAAAAAGGAGACAATAGATATTGCCTAGAATTGATAAACAAAGAAATGATACTTTAAGCATTTCAGTTGAAATTATGGGGTTCAGTACCTGCAACCTCAAAATGACACCTTGGCATACTGAATATTTTAAACTGAAGGAGTTTGAAAAAACAAAGGCAGAATCAGGAAGGTCACTCTGGACCCCTGAAACAGGTCATAAAACCCTCAGGTAAGAGGTGCCCTCTCTTTCCTTCACCTGGAGGAAAGGAGCAGCATCCTCACCTCTGAAGGCAAAGGGACCCCAAGAAGAATGCTAACAAAGAGGCCTGACTCAGTTTCCCCCAGTTTACTACACTTACCTCACCCTCTCTGACCTATCATATTCCTCATTGAGGCAGATGATAGCAGAACCCAGGCAGATAAAGTTCAGGACCCTTGTAAGTTTCAAAAAAGAACCCCGACTCGGCCACTTAGACAGACCTCAGCTGCTCTGATTGGTTATGCCCTATGCAAAAGCAGCATTTTACTTTCAGCCAATCAGGTGTGAGTTGTGATGTCATTAGTTCAGTTCTTTATTGGGGCCGGTGGGGTAGGGGGGGGATTTCCTCCTCTCAGGAGGCAATATAAACCCCAGACACCACAGCCCTGACAGCATCCTCCCTTGGAGCCCCCCCTGATTAGCAGGAGCTTTCTTTCTCTTTTCACTCATTAAAAGAGCTTTGCTGGTTGCTCCATACTCTTGTCTGCTGGCTTCATTCTTGGTCGCCTCTGAGACACGGTCCTGGGAAAAAAACAGCATTCTGACTGGTAACATCATGACTGTCCACACTTCATCAAACCTAGCATAAAATATTCAGGTTTAATTGTTTCTTTGGTCTTCATTTTCTTATGAAGGATCTTGTATCACATAAAACAAAAAATTTTGTACTTTTCTCTTGTGACTCTGTTCTTGACAGTTTAAATTCCAGACCTGGTTAGGGTCCATAAGAGAGTGAAAGAAAACTTTTTCCTCCTTTTACACCACCAGAATGACTAAAACTCTTTAAAAGGTTAAAAAAGGTTGCCTGAAAGATGTAGGTTTGAAAATAAGATAGAGTAAGAGGATGTTTTTCACTATAACTTCTGCTTTAATTTTGATTTTTTTTTTTACTACACCCTTTGTAGTACTTTAATAAAAGTGTAATCTAAAAAAAATTTGGGGGGTTAACCTGATGATCTAATCATAGTACTCTAACAATATTAGCAACACAATGTTTTAATAAGCATTGTAAAATGGATAAAAAGGATATCCTATAAAATGTAATTTCTTTAAGAAGCTGCTTTCCCATAAACGCAGTCCCCATACAAAGTTTCAATTATTTGCATAAAGCCAAATTTAAAAAATATAGCATATAAACCTACTGTCATTATAGCTATAGAAAACGTGAAGAATTAGGGATTTGGACTGGAAGGAGAGACGAAATATTAAATAATTCAAGTTGCAGGTTAGGAGGATTAGGAACCAATGTTTTATTTTATCTTTTCATAACGGTTGGTTATTATGATTAATTTTAAAAGTTGACTTATTTTTAAGTTACTCTCATATTATTATTTTATTAATTCCTTTTTATTTAATGTTGCTTTTTTCAGCTTTTAGAGCCTGTAATTTGGTGACACTGGATGACAGTACTACAAGACTAAAAAGAAATATTTAGTGCTATGGTCTGAATGTTTGGTCTAAAATTCATATGGTGAAATCCTAATCCCCAAAAGTGACGGTATTTTAGTAGGTGGGCCTTTGGGACATGCTGTGGTCAGGAGGGTGGGCCCCTCATGAAAGGGATTAATGCTTTATAAAGAGGTTCCCGAGCACCCCTAGTGCTTTCTACTATGTAAGAAGCTGGCAGTCTGCAACCCAGAAGAGGACTTTCACCAGACACCAGTCTCCAGAACTATGAGAAATAAATGTTTGTTGCTTATAAGCCACCCAGTCTCTGGTATTTTGTTAGAGCAGCCCAAACCAACTAAGACATGTAGGAACCGTTTTCCTCAGGATCACCTGTATATTTAAAAAGCATGATGGGACTGAGTGGAAGAATGCTATATTTTTGGACAAAATAGGTCTTTCAGTTGAAAAGAAGAATGTGGGGAGGGAGATTTTGCAAAACAAAGGCTATAAATAGTGGGCCATTTCCTCTACTGTGGAGTGTGAAACTCAATACATCCAGGCTGGGGCCTAGTTTAATCTATGAAGATGGTTATTGCCAGTATCAGCACCAATACTGCCAGTAGGAACATGTTTTAATCCCAGACTTCCTAGGACAACTGGAAATTCCCAGGCATTCCCCAGCCCTTTGAGAAGCACCAGGGGCCAGGACCCTTCTCTGAACTCCTCTCCCTCTGCTCCATCCTCATGCCCACATCTCCTAGCGTCTACTGCTGGGGCTGGTCTGAGAACGGGGAAGGGGATTGTCTCTGCCACTCACTCTGACCTTGTGCAAGTCATTTTACCTCTAAGAACCTCAGAGTTGCTCATCCATAAAGTAGAAATATCAATACAAAGCTCATAGGATTGTTGATGAGAACAAATAAATCACATGCTAAATTAGTATTAGGAAGAGCTATTTGGTGATATTTTAACCTGCATCAGGCTCAGCTCCTCTGTGTGCCCCATTATTACCTCCAAGTCATCCTGGCAACACCATAGCGTGGGACCCACCAGCAGGGAGGTGCAAGACACCTGACACCTGGCGAAGTGGACCCTGTGCCTGCTGTCTGATGGCTGGCCATGGAAGCTCAGTCTTACTCTACATCTTGAAGACTCTGTGGACAATAAGGAGGCAAAGAGAGGAGCCATGCCATGGGAACTGACCCATAAGGAGCGGGAAACATGGATTAGGAGTTGAAAGATGCAGACTTTTTTGTTCAGGAAAGTGTGAAATCATCCCACAAGCAACCCAAGCCTGGGCCACCCCCTAGTGCTCCAAGAAATGACTGTGATGGCAGATGGCTCCTAGAGCAAACCAGACATTTTTTTTCAGCATCAGAATTTATCAATGCAAACAATAGTAGTTACACTAGACGTTTTAAAGTGATATTCAGCTAACACTTTTCTGTCGAAAATGAATTCCAATGTTCATGAACTCAATGCATGCAGTAAGAAATATACAAACTCACATAGAAAGCATTCTTACCAAAAATGTTAAACCTGCATGTGATCAATAGAAAACAGACAAATCCAGAATGTAGAACAGATTCTAGCCCTAAACTTTTTCAAAAAGTGCATACCATAGGAAGAAGGAAAAGAAAAAAAAAGCAGAGGGACTTTCTTAGATTAAAAGATACTAAAGAACTAGAACAATCAATTGAAGCTTAACTGAAAAAAAAACCTATATAAAATGCTCTGTAAATAGTTGGGGGAATTTAAATGTAGCATACATACATACATATGTGTGTGTGTGTGTGTATAATATGATGGAATTGTTTTTAGATATAAAGCTGATAATGGGATTATATAGAAAATGTGTTTATTCTTGAGGGATGCTAAGTTGTAACACTAAAAAAGATTTAGGAGTTAAGTATCATGATGTTCACAACTAATTTTCAAATGGTTTAGCAAAAAATTATATATGTATATATAATGTTTTATATATACACAGAGGAATTGAGTGTGGCAAAATATTAATAATTACTAATCTAGGTGAAAGGTATATAGGTGTTCATTGTACTATTCTTTCAACTTCTCTGTAGGTTTTTCAAAACTTCATAATAAAAAAACTGGAAGAATGTATCTGTATACATCTCTTGAAATATTACATAAAGATACATATTATCTTTTCATTGTTCAGTTAACTATAGTACAGCCTACATTTGCATTGTGTACACTTGTTCCTTTAAAATATATATTTTTTGTTTTGCGCTGATGGCTCCCAGTAAGGAACATTCACATGATCAGTGTATAACCAGCCGTGGCCGTGTTCACCTCAGGAATCATCTGTGTGGATTCATGTGTAAACCTGCTCCCTAATAGGGAGTTTTATGGCCATGTGTTCTCTGTTTCTCCTGCTGTGCCCCTTTACTTCTCCCCTTGCCGTGGTGTTTCCTCTTGTGGCAAATGTTGCCTTTAGCATTTTTCTTGGTTGCTTGTTCTTTCATCCACTGCTTAATAATAGGACTGTGCGGGCTGACACAGATTCTTCTGCGCTTGACATGAAGGCTGCCAAGAAGGAAAGAAAAATATCACTGATAGAAAGTGCAAGTAAAAACATAGTGATTCACAGGCCGTTTCCCCTTTTAGATGCAGTGTCCTCTTAGAGACTGAGCCCTAAAGCTGCGCACCGCAAGGCTGAATATTGAACTTACTACACTGCTTTCCTCAGACATCAGCAGAGAGTACCAAAAGAAGAAGAAGGAATTGGAAGGGGAGGAGGGAGAGGAGAGGATGGGGAGTGGGCAGCAGGAGGGGGAGAAGGGGGGATACAAAATATTCTAGGCTTTTTTAACATTTTAATATAATATCAATCTATAGAACATCTCATATTTTGTTTTCATTTTCATTGTTCCATATGAAATGTTGACATAGGGGTGGGAGAACCCTAAAGCAGAATTTACAATTTCCGGTAACCAGAAGAATTTCTTGTTACAAGAGATGTTGTGACTTTTAATTTCCAACAGGTGCCATCCAATCTTATTAAATGTTGCAAATCCTGCTGGCTCTGTGTCTGGATAAATTGAAACTCCTGACCCTGTTATTTGGGGGAAAACCCCAGGGGGATAGAGGGTAGGCTGCCACTGTCCCAGATGACCACGAGGAATCACCAGCTAACATGGGAACTCTTAAAAGGGAGGAAAAGTTGACAAAGGTTTGAAGGAGCTTAAGCATAATAAAGCCAACATGTGGGAATCTAAGTTCGAAGGAACTGAGGTATCTTAATAGGAGGACAATGCATTCTCTAGTGTCTTGGTTTGAGAGGTGTTCAAACGAAAAGCTACTCCTCACTTTGGCCAACTGGTGTCCTTTTTAGCTTTAGAGGAGAAAACTTGGCTGTGGCACTAATATGAAGAAAAAACAAAAAACAAACAATCAAAAAGAGCTGAGGAATTCTACCCTTTCCAAAAGGCTAAAACCCTCACCTCTCCCTGTGGTGTCAGCAAGAACCAGAGCCATCATCCAGTGGAGAAAGACTCCACTGCCATCCAGACAAGCCCACAGGTTACACAGGAGAGAAGCAGGACTCAGCGCCAGTATTTGGGGAATGAGGGGCTTCAGGGATGAGCAATGGCTGAGGAGAGAACTGGCTGGAGGAACACAGACAGAAAACCCAAGGAGGTGGAGAGCCACAGGAAAACAGACAGCATCTCCCTGGGGCCCTTTCAGCAGCCCATCCACGGAGGCCCCAGTCTCTCAGTGTAATACAAGGGACAAAATCAGCTACCAGATTACAGCTCCCACATCCAAGATGCTCTGATGTTTATAAAATCCTCAAGTTTAAAGACTGCTTAAACCTCCACTTGGATCCCATGTGCACTTCACCAGGATAAACAGACGAGGTAATGTGGGCAAGAAGGTAGCCTGTTCCCCACTCCCTCACTGCCCCTAACTCCACAGTATTCCCATGGGCACCAACCCACCCCCATTGTGAATTTCTAGGTGGAGGGTTTGACTATGAGAAAACATAAGGTGATCCCCTGATTCTTTTACCATAATAGTGCAGCTAGGGACAGCCCAATGGACCTAAAGGGGTGGCCCCGCCGTGGAGGTTAGACCTGTACCTGTGCCCTAAATTTTATCTCTTTACCTGTCCCTCTAAGCACAACCACTTTTGAAAAACTACTCACACCTCCCAGATAACTTTATTTAATACCCCCAAATTTTCTTCCCACCAGATACTGTCTGTGATTCAAGAAACCTCAGTCCTCTGTCCAAAGTAAACAACATTATATTGTATTTATGTTTAGAAAGAGCCAGAAGCTCTTACATGAAGTCACTGCAGAGGGGTTTAAACAAGCAAACTGCTGTCACAGATATCTAAATTACAATGATCATATATAGGGTGTGAGACAAAAGACCTATTTCTAGGCAGAAAAGGAGAAGGAAAGAAAGGTAATTGAGTTCACTGTAAGTTAATTTATATTAGTTGTGACTAATAATACATGCTACTTGGGAATTATATTTTCCAAAACACTTGCAATGCTTTCTGCACCTCAAACACTTGTCTCAAACCTTAAAGTCTTTTTTTTTTAATCTTGTAGATTTTTACTGCATTAAAGCCCTTACGGTAACATGTATACATGGTGGGACACCTTAGGCTTGAATTTTCCATTCTCTGCCACTTGCTTGTTGCTTCTGGCTAGAACTTTTTAACCTTGATTTTCTTCAGATCCAAACCAAATGCTTTGTGGCTGTCCCCGGGAATCAAGGCTCTAGTTGATCAAAGACACAAATTTAGTGGTCCAATGCCTCTGAAGGCCTGAGAGATTTCAGAACCTGTCAGACTGCAGTGAATGCAGAGTTGCTGCGCCTGCTGAAACATGTGGCTTCTGAACATGTCGGCCTTCCATACAGCTTAACGATGAGTGTGATTCTAAAAGCTGCACTTTGTGCCAGTTTTAGGATTATTCACTGTCCAGGCATGTCATATTCTCAAGAAAAAGCTCGGTACTGCTCTTTTTTTTTTTTTATCCCTCCCTTCCCACCCATTTTCCCCAGTCCCTTTCCCTTTGGTAACTATTAGTCCGTTCTTGGGTTCCGTGAGACTGCTGCTGTTTTGTTCCTTCAGTATTTTTTCTTTGTTCTTATACTCCACCTATGAGTGAAATCATTTGATACTTGACTTTTTCGGCTTGGCTTATTTCACTGAGCATAATACCCTCTAGCTCCATCCATGTTGTTGCAAATGGTAGGATTTGTTTTCTTCTTATGGCTGAATAATATTCCATTGTGTATATGTACCACCTCTTCTTTATCCATTCATCTACTGATGGACACTTAGGTTGCTTCCATTTCTTGGCTATTGTAAATGGTGCTGCAATAAACATAGGGGTGCATCTGTCCTTTTTCAAATTGGGCTGCTGCATTCTTAGGGTAAATTCCTAGGAGTGGAATTCCTGGGTCAAATGGTATTTCTATTTTGAGTTTTTTGAGGAACCTCCATACTGCTTTCCACAATGGTTGAACTAATTTGCAGTCCCACCAGCAGTGTAGGAGGGTTCCCTTTTCTCCACATCCTCGCCAACATTTGTTGTTGTTTGTGTTTTGGATGTTGGCCATCCTCACTGGTGTGAGGTGATATCTCATTGTGGTTTTAATCTGCATTTCTCTGATGATTAGCGATGTGGAGCATCTTTTCATGTGCCTGTTGGCCATCTGAATTTCTTCTTTAGAGAAGTGTCTATTCATGTCCTCTGCCCATTTCTTAATTGGATTATTTGCTTTCTGTTTGTTAAGGTGCATGAGTTCTTTATATATTTTGGATGTCAACCTTTATCAGATACGTTTTTTATGAATATATTCTCCCATACTGTAGGATGTCTTTTTGTTCTACTGATGGTGTCCTTTGCTGTACAGAAGCTTTTCAGCTTAATATAGTCCCACTTGTTCATTTTTGCTTTTGTTTCCCTTGCCCAGGGAGATATGTTCATGAAGAAGTTGCTCATGTTTATGTCCAAGAGTCAAACCTTAAAGTCTTTACACACAAAGTTAAGGGACTACCTTTTGGATAAGTAAAGATATGTTCTGTAGTAAAACAATTTGAAAACTAGAGAACTTTTATCTAATTATGGTACATGTCAGGAAACATAACAGAGAAGATCTGTAATTTATGATTAAAAATACCATCTAATCAACTTTCATTTGAGACCTTATTTGAAACTGGATCATAACTACCTTATATTTTTCAGCTGTCTTATCTGTGCAGAGAAGTCAATTTATAAACTGGTACTTGAATAAAGTATTTTTAGATCCAAGTGATTAGCTTCATAGTTTCCCTTTAATTAAAATTGAATCCTTTCCAAATGAAGACTCATGTTTTTCATTATATTTTCCCTTATCCAGGTGAGGACTTACATCATTTCTGTTCCCATACCTTTTAGATCTCTAGCTCATACCTACTTACCCCAAAGAAACTTCTCTGAAAATCCTATTACCAACAGGATCCCCTGCTAATCACCAGTATCTGCCCCTTACTCTTACACACAGACAGAAACCTCCTCTGGTTCATTCCTCATGCCTTCCTGGGAATCCTATGGGAGCCCTTACAAGTTCTGAAGCCTTCTTGAGTCTGAGGCGATATATGTCAATGACATGGAAGTAACTGCAAGTTGGGAACGTTGGGTTTCTGAGAGTAGCCAGAGAAGCCTCAGGCAGATTTAGTTCAGCTAGGTAGACCTGACAAATATCCAGCTGTTCCCAATTTCCCAGAGCATTGTTATTCATGAACTGCCTATAAATTTCCACTCCCCAACTATTACCAGCACTATTTATTAAGATTAAAGACTGACAGAATCTTGGCCAGGCATACTAAGGAAGTCTTTTCAAAGAAGTTGGAACTTGAAGCACACCTCACATTACGAAGTATTTCCTAGACTGCCATAGGATACACTGGTTCCCAGGGACTAAACCACTGGAGCAGTGGATCCAATACGGTGGCACGAACTGAGGAGATGCCGGGAGAGTTCTCAATCCTCTCCCTTGTCCCACATAGATGCCCATGTTTATTAAAAGTTTGGACCAGGAATTGTCTTCCTCTACACATCTAACTCTAAAAGTGATTTTTAAACTTTATTAGATTTAAGATCCTTTTGAGGATATTATAAAATCTATGGACCTTCTCCCCAGAAAAGTGCTGGGGGGATATAGACAGAGGATCCACAAGTTTCAGGGCGTTCACAGCCCCCGAGCCTGAAGGAAGTCTATCATGGATATCTTATAAACTCTTCCTCCGAACTTCTAAGATCGTTGCCTTGAAGCAATGTTTCTCAAAGTTGGGTAATGGATGGATTCCTCTGAAATGGGAAAAAAGTGTATCTTAAATGCCAGAGGATGGTCTTCAGGACCTAGCTATAGTGTCCTGGTGATTCTAGGAGGGCAGAATCTATTTTGTCCCTGTTGGTCCAGTAGACAGAATGGTGCTTGGTACATAATCGCTAATCAATAAATGTTTGTTGAATTCATTGACTAAATAAAGAGGCCCCCCAGTGACTCAGGAAGTCAGGCATAAGCAATGGGATTATTTACAGGCCAAAGAAAGGGACACCAAATGGACTCACTAGCCTTGCCTGGAGCCCTAAGTGGTGTTAAAACCAGCATGCCAGGGAGATGCCTAATATGCTGTCATTATGATTGGAAGGTGTGGGATGCAATGGAGTTTTGGGAGAGCATTTTATGATTACTCCCACCAACACTTTTGAGAGGCTTTGGAAGTATACAGTGTTCTGAAGGAAGAGACCTGGGTTCACATTCCACTTCTGCCACGCCCTAGCTGTAGTCACCAGGGAAGGTATGCATTCCCCTCAGGTACAGCTTTCTCCTTTGTGTGGCTTGGAGATAATTTAAGCCTTCCTCATGGCACTGTTGTCAGAGTGCTTTGCAGATTTTGAAGACTCCAGGGAACGTTAAGTACATCGAAGTCTAAAGTTTTTAATAACTGAGCTAGGGGTGAGGGCAGGAGGGGTGAGAGGGCTCACCATGAATCAAGAGCCCAGAATCGAAAGCAAAGGAGAGCATTTGTTTAAATGATAATCTTAGAGACCAGGGTGATTGATATATTCATTAGGTTGATTGTGGTGATTATATCATGATGTGTACATACACCAAAACATCAGTTGTATAGCTTAATAATATCCAATTTCCATTTGTCAACTTTACCTCAATAAAGCTGGAAAAAAAAAAGAAGAGCATTTGTACTTGACTGCAGGCAGCACTTGTGACAGGTACAGACCTCTCTGCACTTCTGTTTGAACCTTCGCTACACTCCTGATGAATTCAGAGAATGAAATTGATAGCAACCCATATACTTGCCTGGGCAAGGTTACAGTAGAAGGCATGAAATAGAATAGAGCCCCCTTCTTTTTTTATTTTTGTCCTGTTTTTTCACTCAGACGGTCCCCTGTTTGCTTAGGAAAGTGGTGCACTTGCCCAGAGACTGAGGCCTTAGCCAGAGTCCCAGCACTACAGGGCAGGAGTAGAGGCTAGTGTGGAGCTCTGGTCAGCCCAGCACAGATTGTGCTTCCCCACAGGGAGCTGCGGTAGGATAGGAGGAATAGTTACTGTCCCCTCCCCTGTTTAAATGATTGTTTATAAGTCATTTATCAGGCAAAGCCTTCCCAACCATTATTGTTCATTGGCCGAGAAATGACCACTGCACAGGCTAACACAGACCTGCTGGAGAGCACTCACATAACAGCAGCCAAGTCACAATCCCCATCAGCTTTCTGCATGTGACATAGGTTCACTCTTTCCAGAAGCCTCCTGGAAACATGATGTGCCACCTCGGTGCAACAGCTGGAGGCAATGGGAAGTATGGCTAAAGGAGGAAAAGGGAAAATGTTAAGTCTGATAGTTCATAGCAAAATGGCCTCTCATCTCAAAGATTCTAGAGAAACAGGATGTGAATCCACTCAAGCAAGGGGCAAACACTCAGGGCTTTGTGAATGCAGACCTGCGGCAGGAAATGTCTGTCTTCCAGAACTCACTGTATCTGGGGGAGATGAAGTGTGAAGTACAGGCAAGGCACGAAGCAAGGGAAGATATCGAACAGCTCTAAACGACAATGCTAGTGGGCCTCAGGCTGGCTTGGTTAGAAATGAAAGAAGGGAGGTTGACAGAGTGTCCCACACCATGCAGAAGGCAGGGGCCACAGGAGCCCCTGGAGCAGGTTTGAAAATTTCCCACTGGGGAAGGACTTGGCTGAAAGTTGAAGGAATTGGATGGTGGAGGAAAATGGAGAAGACTTGTCCAGACTAAAGGAAGAGTTCTGAGACAGGGAAGGTGAAGATGCATTTAGATTATAGGGAAAAATAGGGTACTTTGTCTGAATTGGGTACCTAGGAAGGTGAGTGATGGGAGATATGGCTCAACAGATAGATGGAGGTCACACCACTGAGTTCTTGAATGTCACTCAAAAAGGTTTAGCTTTTATGAAATGGGGACTATTAAATATTTGAGAAGGGAGATAAAGACCCTTGAAACAGATTAAAGATGGCAGCATGAGAGGTGAGACAGAGGCTTCCTCCTAAAACCACATATAATATGAAAATATAACTGATACAACCACTCTTGAAAGAGCAACAGGAAAGAGGACAGAATATGATACCTAATATATAAAGAATGGAGGAGGAATAAAAAGGAGGAGAAAAAAAAAGAACATTTAGATTGTGTTTGTAATAGCATATTAAGTGAGTTAAGTTAGACTTGTAGAAAGTAAGGAAGTTAACCTTGAACCTTTGGTAACCACAGATCTAAAGCCTGCAAAGTCAATAAGTACATACCTATCCATAATCACCCTAAATGTAAATGGACTGAATGCACCAATCAAAAGACATAGAGTCACTGAATGGATAAAAAAAACAAGACCCATCTATATGCTGCCTACAAGAGATTCACTTTAAACCCAAAGACATACACAGACTAAAAGCGAAGGGATGGAAAAAGACATTTCATGCAACTAATGGGGAGAAAAAAGCAGGAGTTGCAGTACTTGTATCAGACAAAACAGACTTCAAAACAAAGAAAGTCACAAGAGACAAAGAAGGACATTACATAATGATAAAAGGGTCAATCCATCAAAGAATATATGGAGACTAATGACAACAACAACACAAAGCCACAACTCCTGTGGGACACAGCAAAGGCAGTTCTAAGAGGAAAGTATATTGCAATCCAGGCTTATCTAAAGAAAGAAGAACATTCCCAAATGAATAGTCTAAAGACACAATTACTGAAATTGGAAAAAGAAGAACAAATGAGGCCCAAAATCACCAGAAGGAGGGACATAATAAAGATTAGAGAAGAAATAAATAAAATTGAGAAGAATAAAACAATAGAAAAAAATCAATGAAACCAAGAGCTGGTTCTTTGAAAAAATAAACAAAATAGATAAACCCCTAGCCAGACTCATTAAGAGAAAAAGAGAATCTACACACATAAACACAATCAGAAATGAGAAAGGAAAAATCACGACGGACCCCACAGAAATACAAAGAATCATAAGAGAATATTATGAGAATCTATATGCTAACAAGCTGGAAAACATAGAAGAAATGGACAACTTCTTAGAAAAATACAACCTTCCAAGACTGACCAAGCAAGAAACAGAAAAACTAAACGGACCAATCACCAGCAACAAAATTGAATCGGTAATCAAAAAACTACCCAAGAACAAAACCCCAGGCCTGATAGATTCACCTCTGAATTCTACCAGACATATAGAGAAGAAATAACACCGATTCTCCTTAAAGTTTTCCAAAATATAGAAGAGGAGGGAATACTTCCAAACTCATTCTATGAAGCCAGCATCACTCTAATACCAAAACCGGGCAAAGACCTCACCAAAAAAGAAAATTACAGACCAATATCCCTGATGAACGTAGATGCAAAAATACTCAACAAAATATTAGCAAACCGAATTCAAAAATACATCAAGAGGATCATACACCATGATCAAGTGGGATTCATCCCAGGGATGCAAGGATGGTACAACATTCGAAAATCCATCAACATCATCCACCACATCAACAAAAAGAAGAACAAAAACCACATGATCATCTCCATAGATGCTGAAAAAGCATTTGACAAAATTCAGCATCCATTCCTGATTAAAACTCTCAACAAAATGGGTATTGACGGCAAGTACCTCAACATCATAAAGGCTATGTATGACAAACCCACAACTAACATCATCCTTAACGGCGAGACGCTGAAAGCTTTTCATCTAAGATCGGGAACAAGGCAGGGATGCTCACTCTCTCCACTGTTATTCAACATAGTACTGGAGGTCCTGGCCACAGCAATCAGACAAAACAAAGACATACGAGGCATCCAGATTGGTAAAGAAGAAGTCAAATTGTCACTATTTGCAGATCACATGATACTGTACATAAAAAACCCTAAAGATTCCATTCCAAAACTACTAGAACTAATATCTGAATTCAGCAAAGTTGCAGGATACAAAATTAACACACAGAAATCTGTTGCTTTCCTATACACAAATGATGAACTAACAGAAAGAGAAATCAGAAAAACAATTCCATTCACAATTGCATCAAAAAGAATAAAATACCTAGGAATAAACCTAACGAAGGAAGTGAAAGACCTGTACTCTGAAAACTACAAGACACTCCTAAGAGAAATTAAAGAGGACACTAACAAATGGAAATGCATCCCATGCTCTTGGCTAGGAAGAATAAATATTGTCAAAATGGCTATATTACCTAAAGCAATCTACAGATTCAATGCAATCCCTATAAAACTACCAACAGCTTTCTTCAATGAACTGGAACAAATAATTCTAAAATTCATATGGAACCACAAAAGACCCCGAAGAGCCAAATCAATCCTGAGAAGGAGGAATAAAACAGGGGGAATTACGCTCCCTGACTTCAAGCTCTACTACAAAGCCACAGTAATCAAGACAATTTGGTATTGGCACAAAAACAGACCCACAGACCAGTGGAACAGAATAGAAAATCCAAACATTAACCCAAACATATACAGTCAATTAATATTTGATAAAGGAGCCTTGGATATACAATGGGGAGATGACAGCCTCTTCAGCAGCTGGTGTTGGAAAAACTGGACAGCTACATGTAAGAGAATGAAACTGGACTACTGTCTAGCCCCATACACAAAGGTAAACTCAAGGTGGATCAAAGACCTGAATGTAAGTCATGAAACCATAAAACTCTTAGAAAAAAACATAGGCAAAAATCTCTTGGACATAAACATGAGCAACTTCTTCATGAACATATCTCCCCGGGCAAGGGAAACAAAAGCAAAAATGAACAAGTGGGACTATATTAAGCTGAAAAGCTTCTGTACAGCAAAGGACACCATCAGTAGAACAAAAAGACATCCTACAGTATGGGAGAATATATTCATAAAAACCGTATCTGATAAAGGGTTGACATCCAAAATATATAAAGAATTCATGCACCTTAACAAACAGAAAGCAAATAATCTAATTAAGAAATGGGCAGAGGACATGAATAGACACTTCTCTAAAGAAGAAATTCAGATGGCCAACAGGCACATGAAAAGATGCTCCACATCGCTAATCATCAGAGAAATGCAGATTAAAACCACAATGAGATATCACCTCACACCAGTGAGGATGGCCAACATCCAAAACACAAACAACAGCAAATGTTGGTGAGGATGTGGAGAAAAGGGAACCCTCCTACACTGCTGGTGGGACTGCAAATTAGTTCAACCATTGTGGAAAGCAGTATGGAGGTTCCTCAAAAAACTCAAAATAGAAATACCATTTGACCCTGGAATCCCACCCCTTGGAATTTACCCAAAGAATACAACTTCTCAGATTCAAAAAGACACATGCACCCCTATGTTTATTGCAGAACTTTTTACAATAGCCAACATATGGAAGCAACCTAAGTGCCCATCAGTAGATGAATGGATAAGAAGAGGTGGTACATATACACAATGGAATACTATTCAGCCATAAGAAAGAAACAAATCCTACCATTTGCAACAACATGGATGGAGCTGGAGGATATCATGCTCAGTGAAATAAGCCAGGCAGAGAAAGTCAAGTGCCAAATGATTTCCCTCGTTTGTGGAGTATAACAATGAAGCAAAACTGAAGGAACAAAATAGCAGCAAACTCGGAGACTCCAAGAAGGAACTAGAGGTTACCAAAGGGGAGGGGTGTGGGAGGGTGGGAGAAGGGGATTGAGGGATATTATGTTTAGTACACATGGTGTGGGAGGTCACCGGGAAAACAGTGTAGTACAGAGAAGGCAAATAGTGAATCTGTGACATCTTACTACCTTGAAGGACAGTGACTGCATTGGGGTATGGGTGGGGACTTGATAATATGGGTAAATGTAGTAACCACATTGTTTTTTCATGTGAAACCTTCATAAGAGTGTATATCATAATACCTTAGTAAAAAATAAAAAATAAATATTTGAGAAGGGAGAAGGGTTTTAGGAAAACCCATTTTGCATTGATAAGCAAGTGATGAGGACAGGAGGTCAAGCTGGGAGGAGCTTATGTTAACTCAGAGGCAAAGAGAAGAGAGCAACACCAATATGACAGGAACAATAACAACTTAGCTAGCATCAGTCTGATATATAATTCTCAGGAAATTAGAAAATACATATAATACCCAAATATGTATTGATCATATATCTACTAAATTGATTTACAAAAGTGTATGCCTTTAATACCTTCTAAGCCATGAATTTAAATTAATAGATGTGGTTGAAATATACCCAGGTAAGTGATATAAAGTGTCCATAGTTCTGCTCAGCTCACTTCCGTTCCAATTCAACTGCTATGCAAGTCTGCAGCAGCCCAAATG
Source organism: Smutsia gigantea (assembly GCA_032199065.1). NCBI lineage: Eukaryota > Metazoa > Chordata > Mammalia > Pholidota > Manidae > Smutsia > Smutsia gigantea. Next base: position 1,012,282 of record JAVSCE010022418.1, read on the forward strand.
ACGAAAATGTTTACCTTTCCCAGGGCAAGCTATTTTATGCCACAAGGATGACCCTCTTTCCTCTCAATCTGGATCCAGGAAGGGGCTTTTCATTTTGTTATGCATATAAGGAGTGTGTATTGAGGCACATCCAAACACCAACCAACCAGATTTGCTGGAATAAGAAAACCATCATTCTGTCAGCAAATATTTATTGAGTGTCCACTCTGTGCCAGACCCTGAACTCTGCATTAGAAATGTTGAAATAAACAAGACATAGTTTCTGCCGTTGTGATGTTTAATATTTAATAGTCCAGTGGGAGGTGGGCAGGTAAACAAATAATCATAACACAGCAAAATAAGTGTTAATAGAGATATGCTCAAAGTGCAATGAGATTATAAATGAAAGAAGCCAGATTCAAAAGGCCATATATTGTATGATTCCATTTATATTAAATGTTCTGAAGGTGGCAAGTCCATAGAGATGAAAATAGATTAGTTGATGCCAGGGATTTGAGGCAGTAGGGAACGGGGAGTGCCTGCTAACAGGGACAGGGTGTCTTTTTGGAGTGATGACTGACTGGAATTAGTGGTGATGGCTGTACAATTTGTCAATATACTAAAATCCACTGAATCATAGACTTCAAAATGGTGAATTTTATGGTATGTGAATTATATTTCATATTTATTAAGGAGCTATAGAACACAACACTCTCTGTCCTTATATTTATTACTCCATTTATTTCCTAAAACTAATTGTTTAACTACACTGTGATGCCTATTCTCCAAGTGAAACTCTTGTAATATCCCAAAGTTTTGAGTTCATTTATGTACTACCCATTCATTCACCCACTTTACTATGTAAGAATTTTATGTGAATTCCTATAGAGTAAATCATGACTTATACCTATTTTTATGGTTTTTTATATAGTGAATCACCATGCTAGACTCGGGGGGTACAAAGTGAAGTGTTACTAGCTTCAAAGAGCTAATACCCAGACCACTGCTATTAGTTGTGACTCAAGCAACTATAAAAATGGACTTGCAAAGGCACTGTGGGAATTAAGAATCACAGGCAAATCTATGTGTTTAGGAATTTGAGTCATCTGAGTGCTAACATCAATTCAAGGAATAGTTTTAAGCCAGAAAAGCAAGCAGGACCTGTGTGTATTTAGTAAACTGGATTGCATTTCTCAAAGATAGGAATGGGTTCACCTGAAGAACAGTTATTCTATATGAGATTAACTATCAAAGGTAAGAAGGAGGCCAGCATTTACTACACTTTGGCAGATTTCCCGAGGTGGCTGGAAATACAAAGGCCAGGAAGATAAGAGTCCTTTGAAAGTGCAAAAGGAAGAATGTTTTCTGGGTGGTGTGTGCTAGGGCAATGGTAAGATTCTTATAGATAACATCACGCCCTAGAGGCTTTCTCATACAGCCTCCTGTCAGAATATTTGCATTTTTAAGGAAAGGTCCCCAACTTCTGATTTTAACAGTGATCCAGAATTTCCATATAGGAGAGATTTAGGGTGGCAACAGGGGTGAAAAGGATTAGGTGACATTTATTCTGCATTTACATAGTTTTTATTCAGAGAAAACATTTATTTGGTTGGGGAAGCAAATTGATAAGCTTAGGGAAGCACAGCTTCCCCACAGACCACCCCGGTAGTATCATTCCGTAAGACCAGGAACCCTAAGAGAAAGAACTTGTTTTTGTTCCATAACTGGAATTCACACAAGCACAGACTTGTCTTATGGAGTATGGGTTCCCTGGAGGGAAATTATTGCCAATAAGAAAGAAGACTTGCAAAGTGGGCTTGATAAAGCAGCAGGGCCCAGAGGCACGAACGGGCAAGGATATGCAGGTTATTGTGGGGCTTAACCTGCTCCCCCTGGGGGGATCTCCTTTCAGTGGTGATTTATGAGAGCAGTATATGCATCCCGCTGGCCTCAGGTCAGTCCTCTGGAGGAGTGGGAGGCCACCAGAGGGCAGGGAGTGGGTCGACAGTAGCTGCCCTGCAGAAGAGCCACAAAACTGCTGGTAGGGAGATGGGAGACACTAGCCTCCCTACCGTACCAGACTGCCTCCTCCTGACTCTCAGAAGAACAGGACCCTTCTCTGGGGCCCACAATTTGAGAATTGTCAAGAATATTTAGGTTGGGGAATCCTGGGAAAAACTTGCAATTACTGCTAGGCAAGAAGGTGGGGGATTCAGAACATCGCAACTTCCCTTCACTGCCCAGCGAAGCCCAAATCATACAGTTTCCAGGGGTGGCACCTGATGTGTGTAATCAGTGAATTGAAGTCAATATTTGAATCCTTTTCCAATATTTTGGGCGTTGTATCAATGTTTGTTGCTCCATTATAAAGCGTGATTTGCCACAGTGCAAAAGGTGTGAAAGTAGGAACAAAACATTTCTAACATAAGGTAGAATCTATCTGAGGAATATGAGGGTCTGGGCCACCCAGAGAAATTATAACAGAGATTCAGGTACATCTTTACCAAAGAGGTGGTATTTGAGCTGGGCCCTTGAAAGACAGAGTTTGAATAGGGCAGTATATGTAGAGGAGACAATGGGTATAAAGGCAGAAAAGTAGGGCAAGAATTTATACAAAGTTGGTTGCAATTACAGAATTTATGAGTCCAAGTTGTAAGAGGAAGATATGAAAACTAGGTTGGGACTAGATTACCTTATATTTTATTCCAAGAACATAAATTCAGTAACCTCTTTCTATGGGAATATTTTAAATCAAGACATGATGATTTACTTAAACTAACGCTCTTACTGTGGAAATCTAAATGTGAATAGATATACACTCATCATCCAAATTTTACTACTTTTATTCTTTCCTATATTTGCTTTCAGTCTTTTTTTTTTTTTTTGCTATTATTAACACACAATTACATGAGCAACATTATGGTTACTAGACTTCCCCTATTATCAAGTCCCTACCACATACCCCAGGGCAGTCACTGTCCATCAGCATAGAAGGATGTCATAGGATCACTATTTGTCTTCTCTGTGTTATACTGCCTTCCCCGTATCCCGCCACCCCACACCCACACCTGCTACCTTATGTGTGCTAATTGTAACAGCCCTTTTTCCCCCTTATCCCTCCCTTCCCACCCATCTTCCCCAGTCTCTTTCCCTTTGGTAACTGTTAGTCCATTCTTGGGTTCTGTGAGTCTGCTGCTGTTTTGTTCCTTCAGTTTTTTCTTTGTTCTTATACTCCACATATGAGTGAAATCATTTGATACTTGTCTTTTTCGGCTTGGCTTATTTCACTGAGCATAATACCCTCTAGCTCCATCCATGTTGTTGCAAATGGTAGGATTTGTTTTCTTCTTATGGCTGAATAATATTCCATTGTGTATATGTACCACTTCTTCTTTATCCATTCATCTACTGATGGACACTTAGGTTGCTTCCATTTCTTAGCTACTGTAAATAGAGCTGACATAAACATAGGGGTGCATATACCTTTTTCAAACTGGGCTGCCGCATTCTTAGGGTAAATTCCTAGGAGTGGGATTCCTGAGTCAACTGGTATTTCTATTTTGAGTTTTTTTGAGGAACCTCCATACTGTTTTCCACAATGGTGGAACTATTTTACATTCCCACTAGCAGTGTAGGAGGGTTTCCCTTTCTCCACATCCTTGCAAACATTTGTTGTTGTTTGTCTTTTGGATGGTGGCCATCCTCACTGGTGTGAGGTGATATCTCATTGTGGTTTTAATTTGCATTTCTCTGATGACTAGTAATGTGGAGCATCTTTTCATGTGCCTGTTGGCCATCTGAATAACTTCTTTGGAGAAGTGTCTATTCAGCTCCTCTGCCCATTTTTTAATTGGCTCATTTGCTTTTTGTTTGTTGAGGTGCGTGAGCTCTTTATATAATTTGGATGTCAACCCCTTATCAGATATGTCATTTATGAATATATTCTCCCAAACTCTGGCAAGTCTTTTTGTTCTACTGAAGGTATCCCTTGCTGAACAGAAGCCTTTTATTTTGATATAGTCCCATTCGTTCATTTTTGCTTTTGTTTCCCTTGCCCAGGGAGACATGTTCATGAAGAAGTTGCTCATGTTTATGTCCAAGAGATTTTTGCCTATATTTTTTTCTAAGAGTTTTATGGTTTCATGACTTACATTCAGGTCTTTGATCCATTTTGAGTTTACTTTGGTGTATGAGGTTAGACAATGATCCAGTTTCATTCTCTTACATGTAGCTGTCCAGTTTTTCCAACACCAGCTGCTGAAGAGGCTGTCATCTCCCCATTGTATATCCATGGCTCCTTTATCGTATATTAATTGACCATACATGTTTGGGTTTATATCTGGTCTCTCTATTCTGTTACACTGGTCTGTGGGTCTGTTCTTGTGCTAGTACCAAATTGTCTTGATTACTGTAGTTTTGTAGTAGAGCTTGAAGTCAGGGAGTGTAATCCTCCCTGCTTTATTCTTTCTTCTCAGGATTACTTTGGCTATTCGGGGTCTTTTGTGGTTCCATATGAAATTTAGAATGATTTTCTCTAGTTCATTGAAGAATGCTGTTGGTAATTTGATAGGGATTTTGCATTGAATCTGTAGATTGCTTTAGGCAGGATGGCCATTTCAACAATATTAACTCTTCCTAGCCAAGAGCATGGGATGAATTTCCATTTATTAGTGTCCTCTTTAATTTCTCTTAAGAGTGTCTTGTAGTTTTCAGGGTATAGGTCTTTCACATCCTTGGTTAGGTTTATTCCTAGGTATTTTATTCTTTTTGATGCAACTTTGAATGGAATTGTTTTTCTGATTTCTTGTTCTGCTAGTTCATCGTTAGTGTATAGGAATGCAACAGATTTCTGTGTACTAATTTTGTATCCCACAACTTTGCTGAATTCAGATATTAGATCTAATAGTTTTGGAGTGGATTTTTTAGGTTTTTTTAATGTACAATATGTCATCTGCAAAGGACAGTTGGAGTTCTTCCTTGCTGATCTGGATGCCTTTTATTTCTTTGTGTTGTCTGATTGCCGTGGCTAGGACCTCCAGAACTATGTTGAATAAAAGTGGGAAGAGTGGGCATCCTTGTCTTGTTCCTGATATTAAAGGAAAAGCTTTCAGCTTCTCACTGTTAAGTATAATGTTGGCTGTGGGTTTGTCATATATGGCCTTTATTATTTGAGGTACTTGCCCTCTATCTGCATTTTGTTGAATTTTTATCATGAATGGATGTTGAATTTTGTCAAATGCTTTTTCAGCATCTATAGAGATGATCATGTGGTTTTGTCCTTCTTTTTATTGATGTGGTGGATGATGTTGATGGATTTTCGAATGTTGTACCATCCTTGCATCCCTGGGATGAATCCCACTTGATCATGATGGATCATCTTTTTGATGTATTTGTGAGTTCGGTTTGCTAATATTTTGTTGAGTATTTTTGCATCTATGTTCATCAGGGATATTGGTCTGTAATTTTCTTTTTTTGTGGTATCTTTACCTGGTTTTGGTATTAGAGTGATGTTGGCCTCATAGAATGAGTTTGGGAGTATTCCCTCCTCTTATTTTTTGGAAAACTTTAAGGAGGATGGGTATTAAGTCTTCACTAAATGTTTGATAAAATTCAGCCATGAAACCATCTGGTCCAGCAGTTTTGTTCTTAGCTAGTTTTTTGATTACCAATTCAATTTCTTTGCTGGTAATTGGTCTGTTCAGATTTTCTGTTTCTTCCTGGGTCAGCCTTGGAAGGTTGTATTTTTCTACAAAGTTGTCCATTTCTTCTAGGTTATCCAGTTTGTTACCATATAATTTTTCATAGTATTCTCTCATAATTCTTTTTATTTCTGTGGTATCCGTAGTGATTTTTCCTTTCTCATTTCTGATTCTATTTATGTGTGTAGACTCTCTTTTTTTCTTGATAAGTCTGGCTAGGGGTTTATCAATTTTGTTTATTTTCTCAAAGAACCAGCTCCTGCTTTCATTGATTCTATTGTCTTATTCTTCTCAATTTTATTTATTTCTGCTTTAATCGTTACTATGTCCCTCCTTCTATTGACTTTGGGCCTCATCTGTTCTTCCTTTTCTGGTTTCGTTAATTGTGAGTTTAGAGTGTTCATATGGGATTGTTCTTCTTTTCTGAGGTAGGCATGTATTACAACATATTGCCCTCTTAGCACAGCTTTCGCTGCATCCCACAGATTTTGTGGTGTTGAAATATTGTTGTCATTTGTCTCCATGTATTGCTTTCTTTCTGTTTTTATTTGGTCATTTATCCATTGATTATTTAGGAGCATGTTATTAAGCCTCGATGTGTTTGTGGGCTTTTTCATTTTCTTTGTGTAATTTATTTCTAGTTTCATACCTTTGTGATCTGAGAAGCTCGTTGGTTCAATTTCAATCTTTTTGAATTTACTGAGGTTCTTTTTGTGTCCTAATATATTTCAGTCTTATTTTTAAGAAATCCTTTTCCAATACTTTACTGTTAACAAGCAAGGCTGCAGGAAACATCTTAATGATAATAAGAGGTCACACTTGCTGAGTGCTTACTCTGTGCCAGGCACTGCCATAGGCGAAGTAACTAATTCACAGTATGCAGAAGGTTCTATATTTATCCCCATTTTAGAGATGGCTTACTAATAAAAAGAAAAGTAATGGAACTTTCGCCAAATTAAAGGGCCAAGAAAAGGTGAGCACAGACAGTCTGGCACTTCTGTAAGTCTCCTTTGGGTTTGTGTTAGAGTTTCTCTAGGGCTGTGGTTCTCAAACCTTTACTTGTATCAGAACCATTTGGAGGGCTTTTTAAACCACAGATTGCTGTCAATCTGTCTCTCACCTTAAGTTTCTGATTTAGTAGGTATGGGGTGAGGTATAAAAATCTGCACATTTAACAACTATCCAGATGATAGGGATAACGCTAATTCTGGAAACATACTTGAAGAACCACTGCTCTACGAGAATAGACCAACACATGGAATTGCTAGGCTGTAGGATATACTCGCTTTGGCAGCACATATACTGAAATTGGGACACCTCAGAGGAAATATGCATCTTCAACTGTATGTAATGCTGGCAAATCTCTCTCCAAGTGATTATGCCAGTTTATGCTCCCTTGTAGTGGATCAGAATGCCACTTCTGCACATCCTCAGCACTTCACAGTGTCACTGAGGCTTTGCCAATCTGATAGGGTTGAAATGGTATCTCAACGTGACCTATTTTGTCATTTCCCTAATTGGGAATTGTTGACCGTTAAATTTCCTCTTTAAATTGCTGATTTTTTTTATAGTTCGCCTTTTTTCTTCTTATTTACAGAAATTCATAAAATGTTTTGGATGCTAACTAATCTTTTTTTAGTTATTATAAAACATTTTCTCCCTCTTGGTAGCTTATCTTTCAACTATGTCCAGATTTTTCTTTATAGTTTTCTATTTATGTCTTATTTAGCAAATCCTTTCCTAGCCATAAGTCATAATAATTTCCCTGGAGCCATAGTGAATCTGAGCCCTTACTCCAACCTTTGGAATAAAGAGAATTTCTCCAAGCATTAAACCCAGTCTCCCACTGTTACATTATAGCTGTGTTTCTAAGTTACTGCCAAATAACCTCTATATAAGTAAAAACGTACCTCTGGTATTAGCTCAGGGTCTCTCACAAGGTGTACAAGGGCTGTTACAAGGTGCAACACTTCTGTCTTTCAAGGAGATAAAAGAAATTATTACTTTTTCATCTGCTTTAATGTGAGATTCTATTACATGTCTGTGCTCCCTTGCAGGCTTATAAATAGGTTAATGCTCACTCAATAATATATTATGTTCTCTCTTTTGTTTTGCTACAGAGGGGACTTTTGTTGGCAGGGTTGTTTCCTTTCCCAAGGAGAACCATCAGTCTCACTGATGTGTAGACATCCCTTAAATCTTCACGTTTCCATATACACACAGGTCTGTTCCTGGGCTTTCTCTTCTACTTCATTGCTCTATTTGTCTACCTCTGCATCTATTCCACACTTTTAAGACGAATTTTTAATAAATCTTGACACCTAATACCATAAGTTCCCCCAACCCACCTTATTCTTCAAAATTGTCATCACTGTTCTTGGCCATTTAGTCATAAATTTTAGGATCAGTTTTTAAATTCTGCAAAAATCTTTGAAATTTTGGTTGTAATTACACTGAGTTTATAACTAAATTCTGGGAGATTTGACATGTGAAATATAGTGCTCTCCCATCCATAATATGGAACTCTCTCTCTAGTTATTCAGGCTTTCTTGATGTCCTTCAAGACTGTTATGAAGAAATGATACAATACTGTTGTATATCCAATCTTAGAATTATTCCTAGGTAGCTTGTAGGTTTTGTTCTATTATGAATGGTCTTTTAAAAAATTACTTTTTCTAATTAGTTATTTTTGACGTATAAGAATACTATTGATTGTTTTATGTTGATCTTATATCCAGCAACTTTGCTGAACTTTCTTAGTTGTAATAGTTTGAGGTAGATAATCTTTAGTTTTCTAGATAAATAGATGATTTTATCTCTTCCTTCTCGATTCCTGTATAGGAATTAAAGGCTTTTCTCCTTTAATCTGTTACTTTGCTAAATGCCTAGAACAGTGTCTAGCCCATTGTAAACTCAACACAAATTTTAAATCAATATGATAGATTAATCTTGTTTCTTCCTTGCCCTCCTGGAATGAACCATACTTGCTCATAATGTATCAGTTTTTATATGAATCCTGAGTTTAATTTGCTATATATTTAGATTTTTACATTTGTGCTCATAAATAAAATTACTCCATATTTTTATTCCCTGATATCACCCTTGAATGTTTGGGGTATTAAGGTAATATTAATCTCAACAACGGATGAGGTAGCTTTCTCTGTTCTACTATTTGAAAGAGTTTGTATTAAGATAAGGATTGTCTGTTCCTCCAGTGTTTGGCAAAACATCAAAAAACATCTAGGCCTGGTGTCTGTTTGAGGGAACTATGTTCAACTCTTATTTAATTTCTTTAATAGTTATTTGCTTCTTTGGATTTTCTGTATCTTAAGTCAATTTTGATTTAAAGTCAATTCTTAGTTTTCTAAGAAACTGTCCATTTTATCTACAATTTCTAATTTATTTTCACTGAAGGTGTTCGGAATATACCACTCTGGCATATAGATTATTTAAAGTTAAAGTCCCTTACAAAAGCCAGCATAGGCAAAAAGGGCACTCTGACCTTCCTAAAAGCAGAGGAAAAAAAAAAAAGAGTGAAAGGTGGCCTCCCTGCACCTGGCGGAAGAAAGGCATTTTTATCACTTCACCCCGCCCTCTGGGGGAGTGAGCAGCTTTACTCCACTGTTCCTTATCCCACAACAGGGGAAGTTGAAGCCAAGGGAAATGTACAAACCAACCCTGTCAAACTAACCATTATTTTCCTGGTCACTTTTCCATGATTAAGTGCCCTAACCCAAGCCCCTTTGTCTTGTCACGTTTTCACACGTGTCCACTCACTCTGCGCCCAACTTAATACCTAAGCCTTGGCTGAAACTGCTTCTTGGGGTCTTCATTTCGTTATGAGGGCTCCCGTGCCAAGCAAAACTTGTATTAAACAAGTTTGTATGCTTTTCTTTTGTTAATCTGTCTTTTGTTACAGGGGCCCCAGTCAAGTACCTAAAGGGTATAAGGAGTCGATTTTTTTGTCCTCCCTTCCAGCACAAAGTTGCACATTGCCTATAGCTAAAACCCCTTTATCATTCTAATATAGTGTTCGAAGAGGGGGTTCCTGTGAAAGGTAAGCGTTTAAAAGTCAGGATCTGAATAACATATAAAACGTTTAAAAATTTACAAATAACCTTTGTTTTGAAACTAAAAAGTTCAATTCATAGGTTAAGGAGGAAATCAAAATATTCTGCAAAACAGCGGAAGTACTGCTTATTGTAAGAAGTAGGATATAGTTAAATTTAGAATAAGTGCATTTATTAAAAACACACACGAAAAAATAATTAGAGTTGAAATCACGAACCTAGCAAAACAAAATCAGGAAACTAAACCAAACGAAAAGACAAAAGCACGACGTCGCGGCGCTTTACGATTGTCGCGCTCCCGTGTCTGTATCCATGGCGGCGGTGCGGCAGGAGGGGCAGGGCGCGTGGGTGACGGTGCGAAGTCGGAACCCACGCCCGAGCTCCAGGAAGCGGCGGGGAGGACCGGGAGGCGGCAGTGAGGAGCGGGTGGGGCTCGTTGTGGAACTCGGGGCCACAGTCCCGCCGCTTTGCCGGTCTCTGTTCTTGCGCAACCCGCTTGGCGCCACTGGCGATGTCGGGCGGCGTTTTCCTAGCAGGTGTGTGGTGCGTACGACGCAGGAAGAGGACGTACGCGAAGAAGCGGCCCAAGTGTAACAGGACTCGCAGGGGAAGGTGGGGTCGCGGCACCACCGCGTGGCGGCCGGACTTTCAGCGCGAGCCTGTTCCGCCGCGACTTGGAACTGCAAGCACCTGCCCGCGTCGCCTGGGATTCCCCCGGCCGCCCCCGAGTCCTGAGGCCGCGGTTCTGCCGCGCGGGCAGCGGGCCGGGGCGCCCAGCATCAGGCCTGTGCTCCTGCGGCTACCCTTCCCGGCTGCAGGAAAAAAAATCCGTTTTTTAAATTAAGTTTTCGCTTTCTGATGCGGACGTGTTAAAAAAAAAATCTCTGTTGCTGGGATTATGTCACATTTTTTCCTTGCGATTCTGTCCACTTTAGCAGTTATCACTTGGGGTTATATTTTCAGATGCACACAGGTGCCCTCCTGGCCCACCGCCGGGATTAGAGTGAGGCATTACCCTCAGGTGCAAGATTTAAAAGGGAGCCCCAAAAGCTAAGCAATCGAGGTAATGTTTTAGGGCAATATTTTTTTTTAATGAGAACTGATACAGAAAATTTATGATGAATAAAATCTTACAATGATAAATAAAATCCTACTCTACACTTGCATAACAGCTGTCACCTCAGCTTGACTCACTCTACTACTCTCCACCCTGGATGTAGCTTCTGGGTGATCTGATTCTTTTTATTCTTCCATAAGATTCTTCTAGTCCATACAGCATTCTTTTTTTCTGACAATAATAGTATGACACTAACCTTTTGGTTATATTTATTTACCCACCTTATTTTGTGTGTGGTTGTTTTAAAATCATCTTTTTACCCTTTTATTTCATTGATAAATTTTCTACATTTCCTTTATTTTTTTTTAATGAAATTTTAGCCTGGATTAAGTCAAGAAAAAGACCCCTTGGAAAAACACGAACAATATCTCACACACTTTCAAGTTTGAATCATTTGGGGAAGACCATTATGAAAGTGATTGTCACATCAGTAACATTGCATAAGCATGTATGGAGCACTTACCTTGTGTTAGTCATTGCTCTAGGCATTAAGTATACAAAATTAGTAAGTCATAGTACCTGTCTTCAGGGTGCCTATGAAAGCGGATGTTTTTCTAACAGTTTACAGGATCTCCTTACTGCATGTAACATTGTTACCTGTTCCTTAGTAGAAATTTTCCATATCCCTGGTTTATGAGACACTAATCTCTCCTAGTACTCATAACACTGAGAAATTACCTTCTCTGCTCTTGAATGCCTCTTTTACCCTCGAAGTAATTAACATTCCTCACAGTTCCATACTTGACCTTTTCCACTTTTCTTTCCATTCACATCTATGTTTTAAATTACTACTTTTGTCAATAACTTTAAAATATCTTTGTCTACTTTATCCTCTACCCCAATATCCCAACATATATCCAGCTGCTATTGAACACACACTTGGATATCCCATAGGCTCCCCTAACTCAATAAATCCCACTCAAGACTTATCTCCTGCTACTTTAAATCTCCTCCTTTTCCTTTCCTCTACTCGTTTGCTCATCATTTACTATTACCCAAACCAATACCCCATCCTTCCATCTGCCTTCTGCATTCCCCACAGCCAGTCAAAATCTATAAATTTTGCTCCCTTAACATTTCTCACATTTGCCTCCACCTTTTCATCCCTATTAGCATTGCCCAAGTTCAAGACCTCATTAATTGGCTTCTGGCCTGTTGAGCCTCCCAGTTGCCTCCTTCCTCCCAGTCTTGGCCTTCCCTGCATGAATCTGTGGGCCCACAGCACCCTGTCCTTTTTTGGCTTTACCACATATAAAGTTAAGGGTTTATGACTATGTCTTTTGACTGAACTCCCTCCAGATATTTTCGTACTCACACTACATAGCACAGTGTCTGACATTAGTGCTAAATAAATGTCCTCTAAGCTCTGTTGTAGTCGTATACCATGTTTTATCTTGTTTTAAGGCCTTTAAAGCCACTAAAATAGTTTTCCTTTTTTGGGGGAAATAAGATTATCAGTTTTGGGTCAAGATCTCATGTCCCAGATGTCCTAAAATTAAACAGTGCTTTTCAGAAACATACTGTTCCTCCACCTTCAAGTAATTAAGGGTCAACTCAATAATGATAAATAATTTGTCCATTATATTTAATACTTTAAAGGTGGTGTGATTAGTATCTTGTTAAAAGCACTGTTGTTTGTTTTACTATAGTGTTACTGATTCCGTTGGTTCAGCATTGTTGTCATTGGTACCAATATTAAGTTGGTTGAATAATTTGCCAAAAATGTCTGTCCCTGATTATGTTCTGTTTATGATCCAATTTTGGTCACAAGAAATCATGAAAGATTTCCATGCTTAAGACCTGTTATAATGAACACCAACACTACACATCAAGTTTGTGATATAAAAATTAGATTCTGGGTTTTAAGGAAAGGATTCTGTTACTATACAGAGGTGATCTCAGTCTCTTGCTACTTAAAGTGTGGTTCTCTGAGCTGCAGCAGTGCCATCACTTGGGGGCTTATTAGAAATGCAGTTTGAACAGCACTGATAAAAAAACAACATTTTGTAAAACACAGCAAAATGGTACCAGAGCAAAGGACATACCATTGTTGGAGAAAGGATTCCGATAAAGATAAAAACAATAAGAAAGATTCACTTGGCTGCTGGCGGAATCTCAAATCTGTGAGAGCAATTTAAGGACAATATATAAACAAACATAATGTTCCAAACATGGTCCGCTAGGGATGTGCTTCCCCATTCTAGTTGCCTTCATGCCTTAATGGAGCCACCTCCCACTGTGGGTTCCGTCAAACAAAGGTGTTCACTGTTGTACTAAGTATGCAGGAAGGACACACCGAGCCCTGCTCCATGAAACTGCTTCGCTAAATAAAAGCCTCCCAATGGCCAACAGGCACATGAAAAGATGCTCCACATCGCTAATCATCAGAGAAACGCAATTAAAACCACAATGAGATATCACCTCACACCAGTAAGGATGGCCACCATCTAAAACACAAACAACGACATATGTTGGCTAGGATATGGAGAAAGAGGAACCCTCCTACACTGCTGGTGGGAATGCAAATTAGTTCAACCATTGTGGAAAGCAGTATGGAGGTTCCTCAAAAAACTCAAAATAGAAATACCATTTGACCCAGGAATTCCACTTCTAGGAATTTACCCTAAGAATGCAGCAGCCCAGTTTGAAAAAGACATATGCACCCTATGTCTATCACAGCACTATTTACAATAGCCAAGAAATGGAAGCAACCCAAGTGTCCATCAGTAGATGAATGGATAAAGAACATGTGGTACATATACACATGGAATATTATTCAGCCATAAGAAGAAAACAAATCCTACCATTTGCACCAACATGGATGGAGCTAGAGGGTATTATGCTCAGTGAAATAAGGCAAGCCGAAAAAGACAAGTATCAAATGATTTCACTCATATGTGGAGCATAAGAGCAAAGAAAAAAAACTGAAAGAACAAAACAGCCGCAGACTCACAGAACCCAAGAATGGACTAACAGTTACCAAAGGGAAAGGGACTGGGGAGGATGGGTGGGAAGGGAGGGATAAGGGGGAAAAGGGGGCATTAGGATTAGCAGATATAATGTTGGGGGGGGCGTGGGGAGGGCCATACAACTCAGAGAAGACAAGTAGTGATTCTATAGCATCTCACTACGCTGATGGACAGTGACTGTAATGGGGTATGTGGTGGGGACTTGATGATGTGGGAGTCTAGTAACCATAATGTTGCACATGTAATTGTAGATTAATGATACCAAAAAAAAAAAGCCTCCCAGATACTTCCTGAATCCTGAGATAATGTTTGGCTAGTGGATAGTGAATGAGGGTTTTTCTTTACCTTAATATGAAGATGTTTGGTCACCAGTGCTTCTTACAGCCTGGACAAAGGACACTGGAGTGGTCAGGGTAGTCTTGAAGGGGCCTTAAAGCATGCCCTAGAGACATGCTGTGGAGCATTACTGCACAGTCCTTAAGCCTGTAGAGACAGACAACCAGGTGCAGTTCCTGGCTCTGTCACCTGCTAGTGGACATTGGGTGGGTTACTTAATTCTCTGCATCTCAGTTTCTTCATCTGCAATATGGGGATGTTAATAGCACCTACCTCATAGGGTTGTGAGGATTGCATGAATTTACACATTTAAGTGCTTAGAACAGGGATTCTATGTAGTAAACACTCAATACATGGACAAAATCTGTTATCTAGAGGCCAATATACTGTACAATGCCTGCCCCCAGAGTAGGTATCCAGGTGTCTGTAAGTCTTGTGGGATGTGCCCATTGCCAATTTATTGCCTCTCAGCTTCAAATTCACCTTTACTGGTTCTATGAAATTTAGGTGGACCCTTTAAATATTTTTCCTTCTCCAAGTGGCCGGATGTTAAACTTTTTGGTACAGGACACTGGAAAGACCTTGCAGGAAGAAGGGCTTTTCTTTCCTGGCTCCCCAACTTCTGCAGTACTGTAGCCTCTCCAGCTCTGGTAGTGCAGAGCAGCTAGCTGCCACCCCCCCCAGGCAGTGCCCAGTGAGCCACCTCCCTGTGAAGAACTTGCCCCTGCAAACTATTTTTTTTTGCTATTCCATGAGCCATAGCTATGCCTGCTCTTACAAGGTCTGGATCTCAGCTGGGTAGGAAAGGGGTACAGAATCTCTTCCTTGAAAACTCCATTTCAGCTTTAGGAATATCAACTATTCCTATATTCTTTAGTGTTCTTATTTCTTCCTAGTCTATCTCTTGTTATAGTTAATAGTTTGTTAACATTAAACATTCTCTGTTCAAATTACTGTCTGCTTTCTGTCTTGATAGGACCCTGATTGATAATGAGTAAATGAAACTGACATTCCAAATTGTTCCAGGAAGTTTGTATGTTGTCTATAATATGAGTGATAGAAATTTTTAATAAATGACTATGTGTGTTGAACAGATACACTGTTATCTATGATCAAGTGGGAAAAATACAAGTAAAACAATATGTAGATTGTGGTCCTATTTATGTTTTGAAAAATCTTTGTGAAGGTGCATGGGTTCATATTTGTAAATACATGGAGGAACTTCTGGAAGGATACACAGAACCCAGAGGGCTTAAAGAAATGGAGAAGGGGGACTTGCAATTTTTTATTCTATATTTTATATTTTAAAGATTTACACTGAGTATTTCTTTTATAATTTTTGTAGCTTTAGGGATTAAATTCTTTAATTTGACGTTTTGTGATTTTAATTTAAAAAATTAGCAGGAGATAGACTCTTAAGGGAGGAAAGGGAAGGAAACTAACAATTATTGGGTACCTAATATCACAGACACTTTATTACCTCATTGAATCATGAAACTAACTAGGTAAAAGAGGCATTGTTATTCTGATTTTATTGATCAGAAAACTGGAGCTCAAGGAGATGAAGCAATTACCAAAGTTCATGTAGTTAGAATTCTGACTTGGCCTTTTGGAATCCAAAACCCAAACTTCTCTCAGTATGCCAGTATGTCTCAGTACCCTTCCCAGTATTTCTCAAACTGGGTTTCATAGACCTCTGGCAGGGGGCTCATCGATGTATTCTTAGGGTTCATGAGCTCTCCAGACAATTCCTAAATTTTAGTATGTCATTTCAATGATAATCTTGAACAAGTAGACATGTTCTGCATCTTCTGTGAGATCCTCTTTAAAAAGCAATTTCAGGGCATTTGACTTTTGCTTATGTTTATGCTAGTGTTGTTATTAAGTCACATCCAACTTTACTTGTACGCGGCCTGTCCAAAAAGAACAGTGGGATTTCATAATGCATTCATGCTGCGGGAGGGCTACATCATATCATCATGGTTCAAACAGAAAAAAATGGCAGGGGAAAAGTACTTCTCATTCTGAACATGGAAGTAATGGACATAAAACTCAAAACCTCAAGAATCAGTGCTGTATTCATGTTTGGAATGGTGATTTTAGTTTTGGTCAAACATTAGCTATTACATTAAATTTATGTTGTTACATTTAAATCTTGGCTTTGTAGTTGTGTTTTTACTTAAATTTTAATTTTCTTTTGGTTTTATATTTGCAGAAGAGATATATACACAAAGAGTTTATGTGTATATATAAGGTTTTATGTGTATACATCAAGTAACAGTAAAATAATTTAAAAGTCATCATTGAGAGTGAAAAGAATGTTTTCCTTCAAAGGGGTTCATGGCTCAAATTTGAGAAGACTGCTATTATGTCACTCTGTTCTCTAGATATAGAAAAGGACGTTTTAAAAAGCTCTGAACTACAGTATAGATATAACTGGGTTTTTTAACCAAAATCTAGAGGCTTAATCTAACAATGGTACTGAAATCAGAAAATGCAGGATGTACTGTTTGAACAAAAGGACACACCTGGAGAGAAACAAGGGCGATTACAGAGCACATAATGCCAGGCTTCTCAGGGACGCTCCAGGTGAAATGCAGGATCCCAACTGTGCAGACAACTTTCAAACACAAATGTATATTCTTGGTAACCCTTCTGCACGAGTCTTCTATGATTAAAGCAAACAAAAGATAGTTTTCTTTTAGATGCAAACAGCAGGTCCTTAAGGAGTATCTGAAATAAAGAGCCATCCTGTTCTGAGAAAGGAGCTTTTCAGAAGAAGGACGACAATTTGGGACACAAGGAAGCAAAATTCCTCAACTGGCATCTGCTGGACACAAGGGGAGCCGTTGTCTTAATGTACAATAAAAACAGCCAGGCTCACAAAGCCCCAGATTGTGACTTTAAATAATCTGGCTCAGGGCTGGAGGGGATGATAGACATTTTTATTGGCTCAGTATTGAGTCCTAGAGCCAGCAGCCACGTCAGGAGGTGTGCACTGTGCCCTCCTACCTTTGGGTACAAGCCAAGGCTTTTAATTATAGGTAAGTCAACTGCTTCCTGATTTATGCAGAACACTTATGGAAGGCCAATTTAGGACACCATTAAGATAATGGAAAGCTTACTGCCTGGAAGAACACAGTGTATTTCCCAGAGTCTCAGACTGGCACAAACCACTTCCCCATCTCCTCCCCCAGCCTGTAACAATTGCCAAGGCCTCTTACACCTCCCTCCCTGCACTACTCAGTATCCCCCACACCCCTCCCCACCTCTCCAGTCTGAGTCCCCTTAGGCCTCCCACAGGGCACCTGGGACACACAGACACTCGAATGGAAGTTTGCTACGGAGAGCATTGGGATTGCCCCAGTTTACTCCTGTTCTCAGGCCCACCCTCCTGTATTTTAACCCGACATCATTTATATTTAAATGGTTATGGCTGGGGCTTCTCAGACAATGTGACATTCCTGTGGTCGAAACTGCCTTAGGTAAAGGCCCACAACTAACCCAAAAGGCTAATGTTGGGTCTCCTCAGCCCTCAGCTCCCTTTCTTTTTTATCATCGCTAACTCTTCAAGCCCCTCTGTGTTTTGCTGTCCCACCCCACCCGCTAGCACTCACTCAGTGCCAGGGGTAGCTCGGCTTTGGGTGGGGCAGGTCGACCCTCCTTAACCCTGTGCCTGCACCAGCCCTTCCCTTCCCTCCTGCAGGAGGGCTGGAAACATCAGGAAACTGAATAGAGACACAGACACCTTTATTTCAAAGCTTCATGTGAAGAAAAATTTTCACTGTCAAAATTAGGACTAAAGCCTCCGCAGATGGACCTTTGAGAAACAGTGACATTGACTCCTAAAATGTCAGTGAATTTCACTTTTGGAATCTTTTCTGAAAAATTTTACAGATACAGAAACATCTCAAATGACACTGGTGTACTATAGTGGGGTCCCTGAACAAATGCCTACAGGAACCAGGCAGTTCATAGGATGATAGCCAATATCAGAGAAACAGGCTAGTTCTTGCCAAGGAACGTGAAACCACTGTTAATAGAACTGATTTTGCATGAGAAGCTTTACAATTCAGTTTGAACGTGTATATATAGGAGTATGGGTATGTGAAATCTGTCAGTTTGTAAATGCTGGCTTAATTTTTTTAAAAGAAGACCTAACAAAACTTGTATTTCAACTCTGTTCCTGATTTAGAGAATCTACTCAGGGTAAAGTTTCAGAAAAAAAGACAGTGGAAAAGAGTCAAATTAGCCAAGTGTTAAGGACCTATATTTAGCATTTCCTAAATACAGTAGAAATGATTGCCTCCAGTCCAAATGCAATTCTAATCATCTCCATGTATGTGTTAGCAACTCAAAATTTAAATTTTCTTTGATGTAATTTACATGGTTCAGTCTCCTTTATCCTGCCTCCCTTTTTAAGGTCAGATTGAAATTTTGGTTTCCAGTATCTACGGGGCTGACTTTGTTCAGAAAACCTGCAGTTTACCAAAGCCTGACTCAGAAGGTCAAGTCTACCTGTCTCCAGGAATACGCACACTTGTATCCAGACGGTTCGGCCGGCTGGGGAGGAGGGTGACACCTGAACAATCGGGGCTTTCCTCCAACCTCTACCTGGGGATTTTCGAAGATACTGTCATCAGAAAAGGAGATGCGACTCAAAGTTGTCCTGGTGCGCAAGGATCTCATCCTCCAGGTGGCAAATCACTAATATTTCTGTTCAAATGAGGGTCCTTTCTGAAATTTCTTTTTGAAGATCAGGAATGTAAGCCTATGTCATTTTCTTGTAAATAATCAGAAAATCTTGCCCCAAATAGCTGCCAGCACCTCACTCCTTCCAGCTCCATCTTGGGAGAAAGCCCGCTCCTTCTCTGGAGCTGACGGCCAGCACCACTCACCTTCCGAGGGGCGAAGAGCCACACAGGCAGCCAAGGCCAGGAGCGCGAGTCCTGGACGCTGCATTCCTCCCGCTCCGTCGGCTGGCCAGGGCCGGTACCGTCCGGGAGGCCGTGAGATCAGGAAATGAGGTTCACCGGTGCAGAGAGTGGGAGCGGGAGGGAATCTAAGCCCCACGCCCCGCCCTGGGAGGTCCCGAGGTACCTATTTCTTGTGTTTATTTCCTTGAGACTAGGCTCTTTTTTTTTTTAAGTCTCATCAGTTTAATAATAATAACCCCAAAACTGGGAAACTGAGGGGGCGGGGAAGAAGCCCGTCAGCCAGAGACACAGGCGGCCCTGCTCCTGGACCAAGCCTGCCACAGGGCACCCCCTCCCGCCCCCACTATTGCTGTTGCTGGGCGGTCGGGGTGGGATGGGGGTGGGCAGCGATTGTCCTGTGGGAGCCGCTCACCTGAGGCCAGAACCTACCCTTACTCTGGGGTGTGCTCAGCTTCTGCATGCCCGCAGATGGCTCTTCAGACCAGACCTGTGTTCTACCACCTGAGGGCAGTATCCGTGAGGCCCTGGCAGCTGGTGAGGTCATTGTGAGCTGGGGCTGTGCATCAGAACCACTTGGGAACCATTTTTAAAAAAAGGTATCTACACGAATTCCTCCAAAAACCTATAAATCAGAATTTAGGAGTAGGGGACCAGTAATTTGAATCTTTAAAGAGCTCTATAGGTTATTCTGATGGGACACCTCTCTTAAGAACCATTGCACTAAGGAATCTGAGTTTTCTGAACTAAGACTTTCTGGGGGCAAGGGTGACAAGTCATAAAGAACACTTATCAGGTGGAAAGATATGGAAAATTTCAGTCCCACTCTGGTTTTGGTTTGCAGCCAAATTGTTGCCAGTGAAATTGTTAGTTTATTTTAGGGGAAAGGTAAGACAGACAGGTGGAGGGGCCTCTTCCCTGTAGCCTATGCCTGGTAGGAAAGAGAACCCAGGGCAGCTGTGAGCAGGCGTGAGGAGGCAGGGGTTCCAGTCCAGCTTTCTGCTCATCAGCTTTGTGAATAAAACAATAGGGTAGAGTGAGGATAACTGGATTCTAATCCCGCCTTTTCTATGAACTGATTGCACAACCTCAGGACTTGGCTGTAAATAAGGAGTCAGGCTGGATGATCTCCCAAGTCCTGCCATCCTTCTTCTTTATATAACTGGGCTGTCTCCTGCTGTAGCCTCTTGTCCACAGGTGGCCCTCAAGCATCTGAAATGTGCTAGTCCAAAATCAGATGTGCTGTAACTATAAAATACACACTGGATTTCAAAGACTTAGTACAAAAACATAATACATCTTGTTAATAATTTTCATACTGATGACATGCTGAAATGATATTTGGATATATTGAGTTGAATGAAATACATTATTAAAATTATTTTCACCTGTTTCTTTTTACTTTTTTAATGTGACTAGTCAGAAAATTTTAAATTACATATGTAGCCTGTTATATTTGCACTGGACAGTGCTGCTTTATAAGGTCAAGAGCTTATGGTCAGAATTGTTCCCCAGTGGCCAAGTTTGGGTACTTAACCAAGCTCTACTGTCACTACCAAGAACTGGAGTTATAATAAAATAAGAAATGGGAGCTTTGGCGGGCACAGGGGTAGGCAAATATGATCACCTCCTGGACCAGAAGACCCAGTCATGAAGAGCAGTGGTTCCAGACTCTGCCACTCATACAATTCAAATTATGCTCATTCTTTAGAATAAATTTTGAAAAGCAGAATTGCAAAGTTAAAGGGCATAGTTGTTTGAAAGCCTTTTGATATATATTGAGGCTAAGCTGAAAAATTTACCTACAAGTTTTTCTCCAATGCTTTGCACATTTATCCTGCATCCTACAATGATGGCTCTAAGTACATAATGCAAATCATGTGTTTTAAAATGCTCTGGAGAACACATGGCCAGGCCCTTCTGGCCTCAGATCTCTTTCCCAGTTTAAGGACTTTCCTGTACGTGGACTATGATGCCCTCAGTACACCTGTGTAAATAGGAAAATGTGTCCCTCTCTGGGTGGACACAGCCTCCAGACCCACAGCTTGACAAACAGAAGGTGCTTGCAGAAGCAAAAGGCCCCTTTTCTCTATTAAGAACAATGGGGGCAAGGGGTGCCCCTTCCTGTGGGAAGATGCAACCAGAGTCTATGACATGGCAAGCAAAGCCCTGCCTGCGTTTTGCCCCCACTCCTTCCTCAGCAGGTAACCTTCTGCAGTGCGCAAATTACACAACCGTCCACAGCAGCCTTGATCTTCCTGTGTCTTTTCTGATCTTGTTGCTCTTGCCTGGGCCATTTTCCCAACCTCTCCCATCCCATCTGGAAAATGCCTACTCATTCTGGAAGACACAGCTCCAATGTCACTCAATGCATCTCCTTGCCTTCCTTCTTTGCTTCCTCACCCACAGCCTTCCAGGCTGTGCCTTGAGAGCAGGAAACTCTTGCAGTTAGCTTTGCCTTCCCTGAGTGTCCAGGCTGGACATACAGAGGAGCTAAAAAATTCTGTGCATTTATATGAATAGAAAATGTAATATTTATTTATATTAATATATAATTATGCACATAACTATGTTATATGAAAATACAAAAATACTTTATAACCAAAGAGATAGTCAAATGTGAATTCCTCTTTAACATTAGGATATATATCCTTTTATTTTTTTTTCATTTGTAAGAATATTTTATTCTTACAAAATAGAGTCCTATAACACTTCCTGTTTTATGACTTCTTTATTCAGGTTAATAGATCAGAATAAGTCCTCCATAGCCATACCTCTAGATCTGGGTTTTTTTTCATTGCAGTGTTTTAAGAGTATTCAATCATGTGGTTTCACCATAGTTTGATTTTCCCCAGTTGCTGGATATTTAGGTAGTTTGGTTGTGTTCCTTTTTTGGTGTCTACTACCATTACTGATTATAATAGTCCTATACACTTTGTTCATTTATTTCTATATTAAATAAATTCTTAGAAATGGAACCTCTCAAAGGGTTATGTCCATTCAAATCACTTTTTAATATATATTGCCAAGTCAT
Source organism: Smutsia gigantea (assembly GCA_032199065.1). Classification (NCBI taxonomy): domain Eukaryota; kingdom Metazoa; phylum Chordata; class Mammalia; order Pholidota; family Manidae; genus Smutsia; species Smutsia gigantea. The sequence continues at coordinate 1,034,420 of JAVSCE010022418.1, forward strand.
CTCATGCTGTTGTTATATCTACGTGCATGTCTCTATCCTCCAGAAGAGAAGGGCTCCATGACGGCAGGACCTGTATCTTATTCATCATTATTTCCCTAATGCTAGCTCAGTGCTCAGCACATACTAGATGCTTACTTAGTGTTTGTTGAATGAATAAGGAATTGGATTATTCAAATAAGCAGGCCTTATTACATGGGCAAAATCTTACCAATGTAGTCATGGGAGTCTATAATTGATACCCTTGTCCTTTTCTGAACATCTAAGGCCTAACTGGTAAGAATATTTTAAATGTTCACTTCTCAGAAGGAATTGTTTTCTATACCATAAAGAAAACAAAAAAATTGTACATAGTTTTCCTTAAAGCATGGAGGATGATCAGTTATAAAAATACATTATCACCAGAGGGTTTATAGGCTTGAAACAAGGATCCAGTGTGTGTGTGTGTATGTGTGTGTGTACACGCATGCATGCGCAGTATTTCAGAAATCTGATTCTTTAGAAATAAGGAACATAAAACATCTTCCAGCTGAGATGGCTTTTGGGAGGGCCAGGCTAGTCCCCTTTAGTGCTGTGGTTTCATGATTTACACAATGTAATTAAATGTGTGATGGGTTGGGCATCAGGTGCGCCAAAGCAAACAGAAAGGAAAGAAAGAAGGACTAATCAGTGGGAACACAGCTTGAGAGACAAAGTAGGGAATTTCCCTTGAACTGAATTTCTTATTCCTGGTTAAGATTACAGCTTCCTTAAGCCAACTTAAACTTGTAACTGTTTTCTTTTTTAGCATTCATGCTTTCCATATACATATATATGTGTATATATATATATATATATATATATCATTAAATTCATTCCAGTATCATTATCAGTTTTACTATGATACTGAGGCACAGAAGTTAGGTTACTCGCCTAACATTAGTCAATAAATTGGAAATCACAGAGCAGAACAGTATCTCAAACTGATAAAAACAGAAAGAATGCTCCCAGGAAAACTGAAAAATAAGAGCAGTAAGGGGTGACTAGTCTTTCTGGATGTTAAAATGCATTATAAATCTACTGTAAATCTAAAATAGTTTCGGTAGATACTAGGTACAGATGCATAAATCCAGGAGAGATAATGCTTTTGTGAATTTAGTAAAGTCAGCATTTCACATCAGGGAAAACTGAGGGTTATTCAATTAATGGTTTTGAAACAACTGGTTAACCTTGTGGAAAAAGATAAATTCCTGATGTATTAAATATCTAAGGTAAAGAACTAAAATATAAAAGTATCCAAAGGAAATAAGGAAGATTTCTTTTTTAAGTTTTGGAGTCGGGAAGAACTTTCTAAGCATAGAACAAGAAACCAAAAAAGCAAAGAATGAAAAATTTGACCATATAAAAAAGTGAAATTCCACCATGGTAAAATAAAACTCAGTAAGAGACAAATGGCAAAAAATTGTGTGTGGGCGGGAGGAGATTTGTAAGACAACAGCCTCAGACAAGGGCTATTATAAAAAGAGATCTTATTAAAAAAAAAGAGATCTTGTATATCAATAAGGGTGACTCAATGGAAAAAATGGGCTATGGTTATGAACAGGTAGTTCATAGAAACAAAAAAGCTTATGAACATTTTAAAATGCTTGACATGATCAAAATTACCGAAACACAAATAAAAGCGTGATGTGTTTTTCTGCTACCAGACTTTGTAGCAAAGATTAGGGTTTCATATTACATGGCATTAGCAAGTATTTACTCACACGTGGTTAGCAGGAGTACAAATCAGTGCCAAGTCTTAGGATGTTAATTTGGCATTACCTATCAATATAAAATGAAGATATCCTTTGACTTAAGAGTTTCACTCCTGGAATTTTTATTACAGGTGCCAATACATGTATGCTAAGATATAACAATCTCATTGCAGCACTGTTTTTAACAGCAAGTTATTAAAAACCTGCATATCTATCAACAGGGTACTAGAAAGAAAATTATGGCATACTTACAAATGGACTATAAGGCAACAGTAAAAAAAAAAACAACAATGTGTTGTAAGGAAAGATCTCTGGTCTGTAAGTAAAAAACAAAACAAGGTGTAAAGCAATAGAAAAATACATAGTCCTGCATTCTTTACTCTCTGTTTACTTTGTTGTACCTGATGCCCACCCATCACACGTTTAATTAATTACAGAGTGTAAATCATGAAACTATAGCACTGAAAGAGTCCAAACCTGGCTCTCCTAAAAGCCATCTCAGCTGGAAGATGTTCCACATTTTCTGTTTTTAAAGAATCAGATTTCTGAAGTATCACACATGTGCATATAAGCATTCCAAGAAACATATCCGTATATCCTTATGTCTGTATCCTTGTGTGCGTTGTGTGTATGAAATACATACACATAATACACAGATGCATGTACGTGCTTTTATGTGTTAGGAGATTTCTGGAGTGATGAAGCACAAATTCTTATTAGTGGTTGACTTTGAGGAGGATGGTCCAGGGTGGTAGAAAAATCTCCTTTTCATTGTATATACTTTTGTATGGTTTAAATTTTTACTAAGTATATTAGTTTTCTATTGCTGTGTAACAAATAAGCACAAACTAACTTACAACATCTACTTACTTATTAGCTCACAATTTCCATGGTCAGGAGCCAAGTATGCCTTAAGTGGAATTTCTGCTCAGGATCTCCTAAGGCCGTAATCAAAGTGTCAGCCAGGGCTGCAGTTTCCTCTGAGTTGCCAAGCTTGTGTGATAGTTGCATTCATTTCCTCACAGTTGTTGAACTCATGGTGGCTGTTTCTTCAAGGGCAGCAGGAGAATGTCTGATCTCTACATCCTTTTAAAAAGCTCACCTTACTAGGTCAAGTCCACCCAGGATAAGCTCCCCTTTGATTCATAAAGTCAATTTTAGGGACTTTAATTCCATTTGCAAAATTCTTTCATCTCTGCCATGTTCTATTGGCTAGAAGTAAATCATGGATTCCACCTGCACTCAGGCATGGGGATTATACAATGGTGTGGAAACCAAGAAGCAGGAGTCACCAGGGTCTTAGAATTCTGCCTACCACACCAATATAACCAACTATAAAACCATCATCACAACCATACTAATATTTAATATATATGTAGACCTTATTTCATAGTAGGCACTGTTTCAAACAATGCATTTATTATGCCACTTAATGGTCAGAACAATTCCATGAGGTAGGAACTCTTATTACCTCCATTTTACAGATAAGGAAAAAGATGCATGAATTTAAATAATTTGCTCAAGGTCATAGAGCTTAGAAGTGTGGAGCCAGTCCTGGAACCCAGACAGTCTATGTTCAGAGTTCCATGTCCCTTAATTACACTACATATTCATTTTTCAAACACAATGGCTAAAAAAAATTTTTTTCAGTGTTCCAGTAACTGAGGCTATATAACACATATGCCAGCACTTGTGGCTTAAACAACCACAGCATTTATTTTGCTCATGAATCTCCACTTTATGCAGGGGATGGCTCACATCTACTCCATCAGCATCCTCTGTAGTGGTTTGAAGGCTGGGAGACGGAATCACCTGGAAAGGCTCATTCACTCCCAGGCCGGGCAGTTGATGCAGGCTGTCAGCTGGGGACCTCAGTTGCTCTTTACATGGGCCTCTCCTTGTGACGAGTTTGTCTTCCTCATAGAATGGTGTATGGGTTCCAAGGCCAAGTATCCAGTGAGTGAGAGAGTGAGCCAGGTGGAAGCTATCTTGCTTTTTATGACATGTCTTGGAGGCTCATTGCTCCTGTGTTTGATTAGTCGGGTTGAAGGGGAAGGGAAATACATTTCATCTCTCAGTGGAGAGTGGCAAGATTTTGGAAGGGCATGAGGACCTGAAATATGGCTGTCAGTCTGCCACAAAAGGCTGATTCATTCATTCCTTTATCTCAGAGCTAGGCTGTACCCAAACCACCCCAATAATTTAGCTCGTCTTTTTTCAGAAGCATCAAGAAAAAGATCTTATAATGTTAAATAATAAAACATTAAAATAATGTATATTCTTCTTTTTCCTGTTTTTGTACTCCCACATCACCTTTCCCCTTAAGTTTCCCTTGGGGTGGAGAACAAATGAAATGTTAAGCTCCCATGAGATCTTTGCTGCTGGCTTTGAACCTGAATAATCATGTTTTCCTTTTTCTTGGCTGACACTTCAGGAAAGAATCCTGACTTAGGACTTTAGGACTTGTTAGCTCTTATCTTCCAAGAAAACAGAAAAAGGTGAAACAGGACTTCCGGGAAGATGGCGGTGTGAGCAGGGCGGCAGAAATCTCCTCCCAACACTATATTTATCTACGAAAATACAGCAAATACATCTATTCCTAAAAGAGAGACCAAAATACACAGGAAAGCGCACAGTGTGCAGCTACACCGGAGAGGACTCGGCACCCCAAGAGGCGGGTAAGATACAGACCCGCGACCCGGCGGGACCCAAGCACTCCCCCACCCCAGCGCACCGGCGGGGAGGAGAGGATTCAGAGCTGGGACGGAGTGGAAGTACACCCCGCGAAGTAGCGACCCCGGTGATCTGCGCGGGGAGCGCTGACCGACATTGCGCAGTGCAGCGGAGATTGGAGAGACAGAGGGGCAGGATCTGAGCGGGGAACGCGCCAGGGGGCTTGCAGCCGGCTCTCGGGAAGGAAAAAAAAAGCGCGCGCTTTCTTCAGCGGTCTTAAAGAGACAGGAGCCCAACAGAGGAGCTGGATCGCCCCGGCACACTCGGCCCAGCGGGCTGGGAGACTTGGGGAGTTTTGGACGCCTTAGCTGGTGACTGGGGAAGTGTGGCCATATTTACACTTCTCACTGAGATCAACAGCCTCCCATTCGTTCCCACCGCGGCCAGTGCGATAAAGGGCCCTGCGGAGCAGCGTGGCCACGGCTGCGGAATAGTGGGGCAACAGCGCCACCTACAGCATTCCCAAAGAATCTACTCCCGGTGGGCATTTCTTTTCTTTGTTTTGTTTTTTGTTTGGGGTTTTTTTGTTTTCTTTCTTGTTTTTTCTTTTCTTTCTTTTTTTTCTTCTCTTTTTAAAGAGTTAAAGAGCCCAGCTGACATACATGGCAACTACCAGTGACCAATTCTATAGCCATGAAAAGACAGAGGAATATGGTTCAGACCAAAATCAACCAGACAACCACAGAGAGGGAGCCTGAAGGGATGGAAATGCACAGACTTCCTGAAAAAGAATTCAGAATAAAAGTCATAACCATGCTGATGGACCTACAGAGAAATGTGCAAGAGCTGAGGGAGGAAGTGAGGGAAGTGAGGAAAGACAATGCAGAAATCAGACAAGCGATCGACGGGCTTAACAGCAGAATGGATGAGATGCAAGACACTGTTAATGGAATAGAAATCAGAGAACAGGAGTACAGAGCAGCTGAGGCAGAGAGAGATAAAAGGATTTCTAGGAATGAAAGAATATTAAGAGAACTGTGTGACCAATCCAAACGGAACAATATTCGCATTATAGGAGTACCAGAGGAAGAAGAGAGAGAAAAAGGGATAGAAAGTGTCTTTGAAGAAATAATTGCTGAAAACTTTCCCACGCTGGGGAAGGAAATAGTCTCACAGCCCACCGAAGCCCACAGATCTCCCAACACAAGGGACCCAAGGAAGACAACACCAAGACACATAATTAAGATGGCAAAGATCAAAGATAAAGACAGAGTATTAAAGGCAGCTAGAGAGAGAAAAAAGATCACCTACAAAGGAAAACCCATCAGACTATCATCAGACTTCTCAACAGAAACCTTACAGGCCAGAAGAGAATGGCATGATATATTTAACGTTATGAAACAGAAGGGCCTCAGGCCAAGAATATTGTATCCAGCATGATTATCATTTAAATATGATGGAGGGATTAAACAATTTCCAGACAAACGAAAGTTGAGAGAGTTTGCCTCTCATAAACCACCACTACAGGATATCTTAAATGGACTGCTCTAGATGGAAGCACACCTAAGGCTAAAAAGATGTCACCAGAGAAAATAAAATCATAGCAAAGAAAGCAGACCATCCAAATACTAACTAAAGGCAAAGAATAAAACACCTAGTATATAAAGAATGGAGGAGGAAGAAAAAGAAGGGAGAGAAATAAAGAAACATCAGACAGTGTTTACAATTACTTAACAAGAAAGTTAAGTTAGATTGTTAGATAGAAAAGAAGCAACCCTTGAACCTTTGGTAACCACGAATCTAAAGCCAGCAATGGCAATAAGTACATATCTATCAATAAACACCCTAAATGTAAATGAACTGAATGCACCAATCAAAAGACACAGAGTAACAGAATGGATAAAAAAGCAAAACCCATCTATATGCTGCTTACAAGAGACTCACCTCAAACCCAAAGATATACACAGACTAAAAGTGAAGGGATGGAAAAAGATACTTCATGCAAACAATAAGGAGAAAAAAGCAGGTGTTGCAGTACTTGTATCAGACAAAATAGACTTCAAAACGAAGAAAGTAGCAAAAGATAAAGAAGGACATTACATAATGATAAAGGGGTCGATCCAACAAGAAGATATAACCATTATAAATATATATGCACCTAACACAGGAGCGCCAGCATATGTGAAACAAATACTAACAGAATTAAAGGAGGAAATAGACAGCAATACATTCCTTTTAGGAGACTTCAACACACCACTCACTCCAAAGGACAGATCAACCAGACAGAGAATAAGTAAAGACACAGAGGCACTGAACAACACACTAGAACAGATGGACCTAACAGACATCTATAGAACTCTACACCCAAAAGCAACAGGATACACATTCTTCTCAAGTGCACATGGAACATTTTCCAGAAGAGACCACATACTAGGCCACAAAAAGAACCTCAGTAATTTCAAAAATATTGAAATCCTACCAACCAACTTCTCAGATCACAAAGGTATAAAACTAGAAATAAATTTTAGAAAGAAATCAAAAGGCTCACAAATACATGGAGACTTAACAACATTCTCCTAATTAATCAATGGGTTAACGACCAAATCAAAACAGAAATCAAAGAATATATGGAGACTAATGACAACAACAACACAAAGCCACAACTTCTGTGGGACGCAGCAAAGGCAGTTCTAAGAGGAAAGTATATTGCAATCCAGGCCTATTTAAAGAAGGAAGAACATTCCCAAATGAATAGTCTAAAGACACAATTACTGAAATTGGAAAAAGAAGAACAAATGAGCCCCAAAGTCACCAGAAGGAGGGACATAATAAAGATCAGAGAATAAATAAATAAAATTGAGAAGAACAAAACAAATGAAAAAACCAATGAAACCAAGAGCTGGTTCTTTGAAAAAAATAAACAAAATAGATAAACCCCTAGCCAGACTCATTAAGAGAAAAAGAGAATCTACACACATAAACAGAATCAGAAATGAGAAAGGAAAATCACGACGGACCCCACAGAAATACAAAGAATTATAAGAGAATATTATGAGAATCTATATGCTAACAAGCTGGAAAACATAGAAGAAATGGACAACTTCTTAGAAAAATACAACCTTCCAAGACTGACCAAGCAAGAAACAGAAAAACTAAACGGACCAATCACCAGCAACAAAATTGAATCAGTAATCAAAAAACTACCCAAGAACAAAACCCCCGGACCTGATGGATTCACCTCTGAATTCTACCAGACATATAGAGAAGAAATAACAACTTTTCTCCTTAAAGTTTTCCAAAAAATAGAAGAGGAGGGATACTTCCAAACTCATTCTATGAAGCCAGCATCACTCTAATACCAAAACCGGGCAAAGACCTCACCAAAAAGAAAGTTACAGACCAATATCCCAGATGAACGTAGATGGAAAAATACTCAACAAAATATTAGCAAACTGAATTCAAAAATACATCAGGAGGATCATACACCATGATCAAGTGGGATTCATCCCAGGGATGCAAGGAGGATACAACATTCGAAAATCCATCAGCATCATCCACCCCATCAACAAAAAGAAGAACAAAAACCACATGATCATCTCCATAGATGCTGAAAAAGCATTTGACAAAATTCAGCATCCATTCCTGATTAAAACTCTCAACAAAATGGGTATAGACGGCAAGTACCTCAACATCATAAAGGCTATATATGACAAACCCACAGCTAACATCATACTTAACGGCGAGACGCTGAAAGGTTTTCATCTAAGATCGGGAACAAGAGAGGGATGCCCACTCTCTCCACTGTTATTCAACATAGTACTGGAGGTCCTAGCCACAGCAATCAGACAAAACAAAGACATACAAGGCATCCAGATTGGTAAAGAAGAAGTCAAATTGTCACTATTTGCAGATGACATGATCCTGTACATAAAAAACCCTAAAGACTCCATTCCAAAACTACTAGAACTAATATCTGAATTCAGCAAAGTTGCAGGATACAAAATTAACACACAGAAATCTGTTGCTTTCCTATACGCTAACGATGAACTAACAGAAAGAGAAATCAGAAAAACAATTCCATTCACAATTGCATCAAAAAGAATAAAATACCTAGGAATAAACCTAACGAAGGAAGTGAAAGACCTGTACTCTGAAAACTACAAGACACTCCTAAGAGAAATTAAAGAGGACACTAACAAATGGAAATGCATCCCATGCTCTTGGCTAGGAAGAATAAATATTGTCAAATTTGACCCAGGAATTCCACTCCTAGGAATTTACCCTAAGAATGCAGCAGCCCAATTTGAAAAAGACAGATGCACCCCTATGCACTATTTACAATAGCCAAGAAATGGAAGCAACCTAAGTGTCCATCAGTAGATGAATGGATAAAGAAGATGTGGTACATATGCACAATGGAATATTATTCAGCCATAAGAAGAAAACAAATCCTACCATTTGCAACAACATGGATGGAGCTAGAGGGTATTATGCTCAGTGAAATAAGCCAAGGTGAAAAAGACAAGTATCAAATGATTTCACTCATATGTGGAGTATAAGAACAAAGAAAAAATACTGAAGGAGCAAAACCGCAGCCGACTCACAGAACCCAAGAACGGACTAATAGTTACCAAATGGAAAGGGACTGGGGAAAGTGGGTGGGAAGGGAGGGATAAGAGGGAAAAAGGGGCATTATGATTAGCAGACGTAATGTTGGGGGGGCACGAGGAGGGCTGTACAACTCAGAGAAGACAAGTAGTGATTCTACAGCATCTCACTACACTGATGGACAGTGACTGTAATGGGGTTGGTGGGGGTGACCTGATGAAGGGGTAGTTTAATAACCATAATATTGCACATGTAATTGTAGATTAATGATACCAAAATAAATTATATTTTTTAAAAAAGGTGAAATAGATATAACCATTTAGTTATTCAACAAAGATGTTTGAGTTCCCACCTTGCACTGAACACTGCCCTAGGGAGAGTAAGAAATGGAGACAATGTCTCTGTCCTCAAGGAACAAAAGAGAAAGAAAACAGATGATTTCAATATTAATTCCTGTGGGATGTCCCACCCTTTTCTGCGCCTTGGAGTGAGTCCATGGTTACTCCCTGAAGTGGGGAAAATCAAGACAACCACCCTTACAGGTCTTCAGCTGAGTCTTTATCTGGGATTGATGCTTCCTAGCACCCAAGTCCTCAGAAATAAGCCTGCCATTGCATTAAAAGTAGTAATGTAAGTTCCCAAACTGTGTCTTGAGGCACCCTTGGGTGCTGAAATAAACTCGGAGGGGTGTTGTGGGATATTCTAAATTATTGAGGGAAACACAGGGACACCATACAACCACTACTACTAAGTCATTTGGATCCAACTAACTAACAGGAAGTATTTAGTATTTCTTTTGGCCTAGCAGTACGGTGAAAAAATTACTAAAACATTAAGAACACCACCTGTAAGCCAAGAAAATTAGAGAACCTCTAGAACACCTCGCTATCAATTTTCCTGATACTTCCTTATATTCTTCAAAGTGAACACACATTGAGCCATTTTTCTCCAGGGCAGGGTCTTATTGCCTGGGCCTCCAGAGGCCACCTTCAGGTCTGTCTTGCCAATGGATTTCAGCCACGGACAAATTCACTATGGATTCCAAGAGACTGAAGAATGACAATGGAACATACTTGCGGTGAAAGAGTTTATACCCAACTTTATTTCCATGGTGGCAGGTCAATCACTAGAACCCTGTCCACTCAGAGCGAGTCTGTATGCCACAAGCCAGTCTCTGCCTCTGGGCCTCTCGGCCCTTGCAGCCGTCTCAGTCTCTGTCATCGGTGCTGCCACCACTCCAGTCTGCTCTCCTGCAGCCTTGCAGCCCTGCAGCTGTGCAGCAGCCCAGAGCACTGGGCAGAGCTCTTTATATAGGGTCAATAACAAATTGCCCATGTATGTAGTGTGCAAGCCAACCAGGACCAGGTGAGAAACCTGGCCACAGGAACCTGCACTGTCTCCATGGCATCATTCCCAGTCTTCCCCCTTTGGCCTTCCTTCTCTCATCGATCTTGCCTTAGCACTGTTACAGTGATCCTCCACCCCAGGTCTGGCAGCTCCCCAGTGGGGATAATCTAGCCTCAGTCTTCACCAGTGCCTTCTGGTGACTTGCAGATTTTTTGCATTCTTGTCTTTTCCTCCTCTGCCCAGTTATTGCTACTCCACAAAAGGTTAGAGCAGGGGAGAAACTGAAGGGCTATGGTTGGTTGAGTACCCCAAGATTAATTTCCATTTGCGCTCCTAGTGAGATGAGAGAGTTCTAACGCTTTCATTAATCCTAGGGCTACTGGTCTAAGATGGCAAACCTTGATTGAGCATTCTCCATTAACTGATAATAAATGGCAAATGCCCAATGTCATTTTAATTTCGAGGCTTCTCTCCTGGCCTTTGTGAGGTCACTGAATAAGGACAGACAGGAAAAACATTTAGCCTTTGCCACCACATACATTGTGACCACAAAGCAGAAGGCTGCAGAAAACTGTACTGGAGTCCTAGCTCTACTTTGGATGCTGGACTGAGTGGTTTAAAATGATTTATGAGAGATTTCTAGTCAAGATGGTGGCGTGAGCAGGGCAGTGGAAATCTCCTCCAAAAACCATATAGATTCTTGAAAATACAACAAATACAACTACTCCTAAAAGAGAGACCAGAAGATACAGTACAACAGCCAGGCTACGTCTACATTTGCAAGAACTCAGCACCTCACAAAAACAGTAAGATACGAAGCCGTGACCCCGCGGAACTGAGCACTTCCCCACCCCATCTCAGCGGCGGGAGCAAAAGAATCAGAGTGGGGAGGGAGTGGAAGCACAGGACTGCTAAATAACCAGCCCTGGTGATCTGCGTCGGGAGCGCAGACACACATCGCATGGTGTATTGGAGATTTAGAGACACAGAAGGGCAGGATCCGAGACGGAGACTGCGAGCAGGTCCCACAGCCAGCTCCCCTGAGACAAAAGAAAAGCGGTGCTTTTTAAAAGTCTTTAAGGGACAAGGGCCCAACAGCTCAACAAAATTGTCCCAGCATACTCAGCCCAGCAGCCTTTGAATCTTGAGGAATTTCAGGCCTCCTAACCCCCTGCCGGGTAAAGCAGCCCAAAAGCACCTCACGGCGATAAGCAGCCTGCCATTTGTTTCCCCCTGCAGGTGCCGGCTGAACCGCCACAGCTGTGGATGGAGTAGCCGGACAGCAGCCCCGTGCCACACAGAGTCTGCAACCAGCGCACAGCTAACCCGGAATGACAGCGGAAACTGGCGCAAGGTCCGGAAGGCGCAAAAGGGCCATCCTGTCAGTAGAATGCACTGGCAGTGCTCTAGACTAGCCTGAGGGCGGCCCCGCCCACGGCAGCTGAGGGGATTATCCCAGGACTGCCTCCCAGTGTGCAGGTAAACAGTACAGCCTGCAGAAGCCACAGCAAGGTCCCAAAAGCACGAAAGGGCCTATCCTTGCAGTACAACGCACCCGGCGTGGTTGCCATGCCCCGGCAGTGCTCTAGGCTAGCCTAAGGGCAGCCCCGCCCACGGCAGCTCAGGGTATTATCCGAGAGACGGCCTCCGCTTGTGCGGGTAACCAGCACAGGCTGCGGAAGCCAGAGAAAGGTCTGGAAGGTGCGAAAGGGCCTATCCTTGCAGTAGAATGCACCCGGCATGGTTGCCATGCCCCCGCAATGCTCCAGGATAGCCTGAGGGTGACGCTGCCCATAGCAGATCAGGGGATTATCCCAGAGACTGCCTCCTGGTGTGCGGTAACCAGCACAGGCTGCAGAGACAGGCAAGGCAAACAGCAAGCAGAAAGGGAATTTGTTCTCCCAGCTGACACACATGTCACCTGCCTGCGACCACTTCTATTGCCATGAAAAGACAGAAGAACCTGGTCCAGTCAAAAATCACCCAGACAACCCCACAGAGAGGGCCTGGTGGGATAAATTTAAACAATCTTCCTGAAAAAGAATTCAGAATAAAAGTCATAACCATGCTGATGGACTGACAGAGAAATATGCAGGAGCTAAGGGATGAAGTCAGGAGGGACATTACAGAAATGAAACGATTGATGGGCTTAAGAGCAGACTGGATGAGGTGCAAGAAACTGTTAATGGAATAGAAATAAGAGAACAGGAGTACAGAGAAGCTGAGGCAGAGAGAGATAAAAGGATTTCTAGGAATGAAAGAATATTAAGAGAACTGTGTGACCAATCCAAATGGAACAATGTTCGCATTATAGGGGTACCAGAGAAGAAGAGAGAGAAAAAGGGATAGAAAGTGTCTTTGAAGAAATAATTGCCCAAAACTTCCCCAATCTGGGGAAGGAAATAGTTTCTCAGACCATGGGAGCCCACAGATCTCCCAACACAAGGGACCCAAGGAAGACAACACCAAGATATATAATAATTAAAATGGGAAAGATCAAAGACAAGGACAGAATATTAAAGGCAGCCAGAGAAAGAAAAAAGATCACCTACAAAAGAAAGCCCATGAGGCTATCATCAGACTTCTCAACAGAAACCTTACAGGCCAGAAGAGAATGGCATGATATATTCAATGCAATGAAACAGTAGGGCCTTGAACCAAGAATATTGTATCCAGCATGATTATCATTTAAATTTGAGGCAGGGATTAAACAACTCCCAGACAAACAAAAGTTAAGGGAATTTGCCTCCCACAAACCACCTCTACAGGATATTTTAAAGGGACTACTCTAGATGGAAGTGCTCCTAAGGCAAAATAGAGGTCAGGCAAAAAATAAAATCAACTTTCCAAGAAAACAGTCAAAGGAAACACAAAAGAGTACAGAAAGAAAAAAACATATAAAGAATGGAGGAGGAAAAATAACAAGGGAGAGAAATAAAGGATCATCAGACTGTGTTTATAAGAGCTTAATAAGACAGTTAAGTTAGACACTTAAATAGTAAAGAAGCCACTCTTGAACCTTTGGTAACCACGAATCCAAAGCCTGCAATGGCAATAAGTACATATCTATTGATAATCACCCCAAATGTAACTGGACTGAATGCACCAATCAAAAGACAAAGAGTTACTGAATGGATAAAAAAGCAAGACCCATCTATATGCTGCTTACATGAGACTCACCTCAAACCCAAAGATATACACAGACTAAAAGTGAAGTGATGGAAAAACATATTTCATGCAAACAACAGGGAGAAAAAACCTGGTGTTGCAGTACTTGTATCAGACAAAATAGACTTCAAAACAAATAAAGTAACAAGAGATAAAGAAGGACATTACATAATGATAAAGGGGACAGTCCAACAAGAGGATATAACCATTATAAATATATATGCACCTAACACAGGAGCACCGACATATGTGAAACAAATACTAACAGAATTAAAGGAGGAAATAGAAACCAATGCATTCATTTCAGGACTTCAACAAACCACTCACTCCAAAGTACAGATCAACCAGACAGAAAATAACAGACACTGAGGCACTGAACAACACATTAGAACAGATGGACCTAACAGACATCTTCAGAACTCTACACCCAAAAGCAACAGGATACACATTCTTCTCAAGTGCACATGGAACATTTTCCAGAAGAGACCACATACTAGGCCATAAAAAGAACCTCAGTAAATTAAAAAATATTGAATTCTACCAGCCAACTTCTCAGATCACAAAGGTATAAAACTGGAAATAAATTGTGCAAAGAAAACAAAAAGGCTCACAAACACATGGAGGATTAACAACATGCTCCTAAATAATCAATGGATCCACAACCAAATAAAAACAGAGATCAAGCAATATATGGACGCAAATGACAACAACAACACAAAGCTGCAATTTCTGTGGGAAGCAGCAAAGGCAGTTCTAAGAGGAAAGTATACTGCAATCCAGGCCTATTTAAAGAAGGAAGAACAATCCTAAATGAATAGTCTAAAGTCACAATTATTGAAATTGGAGAAAGAAGAACAAATGAGGCCCAAAGTCACCAGAAGGAGGGACATAATAAAGATCAGAGAAGAAATAAATAAAATTGAGAAGAATAAAACAATAGAAAAAAATCAATGAAACCAAGAGTTGGTTCTTTGAAAAAATAAACAAAATAGATAAACCCCTAGCCAGATTTATTAAGAGAAAAAGAGAATCTACACACATAAACAGAATCAGAAATGAGAAAGGAAAAACCACGACGGACCCCACAGAAATACAAAGAATTATTAGAGAATACTATGAAAATCTATATGCTAACAAGCTGGAAAACCTAGAAAAAATGGACAACTTCTTAGAAAAATACAACCTTCCAAGACTGACCAAGGAAGAAACAGAAAATCTAAACAGACCAATACCCAGCAACAAAATTGAATCGGTAATCAAAAAACTACCCAAGAACAAAACCCCTGGGCCAGATGGATTCGCCACTGAATTTTTTTTTTTTAGTTTATTTTGATATCATTAATCTACAATTAAATGAGTAATATTATGGTGATTACACTACCCCTTTCATCAGGTCCCCCCCCCAACCCCATTGCAGTCACTGTCCATCAGCTTAGTGAGATGCCATAGAGTCACTACTTGTCCTCTCTGGGTTGTACAGCCCTCCCTATGTGCCCCCCAACATTACATCTGCTAATCGTAATGTCTCTTCTTCCCTTTTACCCCTCCCTTCCCACCCTCGCCGCTGAATTTTATCAGACATACAGAGAAGACATAATACCCATTCTCATTAAAGTTTTCCAAAAAATAGAAGAGGAGGGAATACTTCCAAACTCATTCAGTGAAGCCAGCATCACTCTAATATCAAAACCAGGCAAAGACCCCACCAAAAAAGAAAATTACAGACCAATATCCCTCATGAACATAGATGCAAAAATACTCAACAAAATATTAGCAAACAGAATTCAAAAATACATCAAGAGGATCATACACCATGACCAAGTAGGATTCATCTCAGGGATGCAAGGATGGTACAACACTTGAAAATCCATCAACATCATCCACCACATCAACACAAAGAAGAACAAAAACTACATGATCATCTCCATAGATGCAGAAAAAGCATTTGACAAAATTCAACATCCATTCATGATAAAAACTCTCAACAAAATGGGTATAGAGGGCAAGTACCTCAACATAATAAAGGCCGTATATGACAAACCCATAGCCAACATTACACTTAACAGCAAGAAGCTGAAAACTTTTCACCTAAGATCGGGAACATGACAGGGATGCCCACTCTCCCCACTGTTATTCACCATAGTACTGGAGGTCCTAGCCACGGCAATCAGACAACACAAAGAAATACAAGGTATCCAGATTGGTAAAGAAGTCAAACTGTCACTATTTGCAGATATGATATTGTACATTAAAAACCCTAAAGACCCACTCACAACTACTAGAACTAATATCTGAATTCAGCAAAGTTGCAGCATACAAAATTAATACACAGAAATCTGTTGCTTTTCTATACACTAACGATGAGCTAACAGAAAGAGAAATCAGGAAAACAATTCCATTCACAACTGCATCAAAAAGAATAAAATACCTAGGAATAAACCTAACTAAAGAAGTGCAAGACCTATACCCTGAAAACTACAAGACACTCCTAAGAGAAATTAAAGAGGACACTAACAAATGGAAATTCATTCCATGCTCTTGGCTAGGAAGAAAAAATATTGTCAAAATGTCCGTCCTACCTAAAGCAATCAATAGATTCAATGCAATCTCTATCAAAATACCAACAGCATTCTTCAATGAACTGGAACAAATAGTTCTAAAATTCATATGGAACCACAAAAGACCCTGAATAGCCAAAGCAATCCTGAGAAGGAAGGATAAAACAGGGGGAATTACACTCCCTGACTTCAAGCTCTACTACAAAGCTACAGTAATCAAGAGGATTTGGTACTGGCACAAGAACAGACCCACAGACCAATGGAACAAAACAGAGAGTCCAGACCTAAACCCAAACATATACGGTCAATTAATATACTATAAAGGAGCCATGGATATACAATGGGGAAATGACAGCCTCTTCAACAGCTGGTGTTGGCAAAACTGGACAGCTACATGTAAGAGAGTGAAACTGGATTACTCTCTAACCCCATACACAAAAGTAAACTCGTAATGGATCAAAGACCTGAATGTAACTCATGAAACCATAAAACTCTTAGAAAAAAACATAGGCAAAAATATCTTGGACATAAAGATGAGCAAGTTCTTCATGAACATAACTCCCTGGGCAAGGGAAACAAAAGCAAAAATGAACAAGTGAAACTATATCAAGCTGAAAAGCTTCTGTACAGCAAAGGATACCATCAGTAGAACAAAAAGACATCCTACAGTATGGGAGAATACATTCATAAATGACATATCCGATAAGGGGTTGACATCCAAAATATATAAAGAGCTCACACACCTCAACAAACAAAAAGCAAATAAGCCAATTAAAAAATGGGCAGAGGAGCTGAAGAGACACTTCTCCAAAGAAATTCATATGGCCAACAGGCACATGAAAAGATGCTCCACATCGCTAATCATCAGAGAAATGCATACTAAAACCACAATGAGATATCACCTCACACCAGTAAGAATGGCTAACATCCAAAACACAAACAACAACAAATGTTGATGAGGATGTGGAGAAAGGGGAACTCTCCTACACTGCTGGTGGGAATGCAAATTAGTTCAACCACTGTGGAAAGCAATATGGAGGTTCCTCAAAAAACTCAAAATAGAAATACCATTTGACCTAGGAATCCCACACCTAGGAATTTACCCTAAGAATGCTGCAGCCCAGTCTGAGAAAGACATATACACCGCTATGTTTATCGCAGCACTATTTACAATAGACAAGAAATGGAAGCAACCTAAGTGTCCATCAGCAGATGAATGGATAAAGAAGATGTGGTACATATACACAATGGAATATTATTCAGCCATAAGAAGAAAACAAATCCTACCATTTGCAACAACATGGATGGAGCTAGAGGGTACTATGCTCAGTGAAATAAGCCAGATGGATAAAGACAAGTATCAAATGATTTCACTCATATGTGGAGTATAAGAACAAAGAAAAAAACTGAAGAACCAAAACAACAGCGGACTCACAGAACCCAAGAATGGACTAACAGTTACCAAAGGGAAAGGGACTGGGGAGGATGGGTGGAAAGGGAGGGACAAAGGGGAATAATGGGCATTACGATTAGCAGACATAATGTAGGGTGGTGGCACAGGGAGGGCTGTACAACTCAGAGAAGACAAGTAAGTGATCCTATAGCATCTCACTATGCTGATGGACAATGACTGTAATGGGGTATATGGAGGGGGACTTGATGATGTGGGGAGTCTAGTAACCATAATGTTGCACATGTAATTGTAGATCAATGATGCCAAAATGAAAAAAAATGATTTATGGATCCACCCCACAGTTAAGGTGAGTCTTGTAGGGAGAGTATGAGCCACCCAGACACATAAATGGGGAAGGAAAACCTTCCAGCTGGAAGGAAGAGCATTTGCACCAAGGTGTGCCTGAGCAGCTCCACTCTAGGCACTGCAGGTATAGTCCAGCGCTCCATGGAGAGGCCAGATTGACCCAAAAAGGCTACAGTAAAGGGGAGAGGGGCCACATTCTTAGTTTCTTAGGTGATTCCGCTTAGATACTACGTCTAGTGTTTGATTTTTAGATTGTAAATAGTCCAAATTCCAAAGTAAGTGGCACTGAATACATGGGCATCTTACTGCTGCTGTGCCTCTGACCTTCAGAGTTTTGGGGCTTAAATTAAAATGCAGGCACTCTCATATTCAGCTCCTAATTATAGCCTCCAGGAAAAAATGCAAACCTGAGCATGCCAATCTCAGACTTAAACTTTTCAGTGCTTCCACATTGCCCTCCAGATAAATTCCCAAATCCTTAATAGGGAGGTGTTCCAGGCCCCTGTAAAGGTCATGCTCAGCTTACTGCCTTTGGCCCTCATCATTCTCCCAACCTTAGATGCTCTGGCTGAATTTCCTGCAATCCCACCTACCAGCTCTGTAACTCCTGGGGGAAAATATGTTCCCAGCTCGGGGCAAATAACCTTTGAAGCCAAAATCAGTCAAAGGGAGAAATAAAGTAGGAGAATCCGTTTATTGCTTACAAGTAGCTGTCTACTTCTGCTCACCCATGTCTCTTGCTGACCCAGCTGCAAAAGGACCCCACCACACCTTTCCTGTCCTAGTGTGCACTCGCTCCCTACCCACCTTGTAATCACCTACTGATAGGGAGATAGACTACTTCTCTCCACCCCTTGGAAACACTGGTATGGAGATGCACTAAGGCCAGGTGAGAGATTCTGGAAAATACTGCAATTTTACCCACAAGCTGTCATGAGCTGACAATCCCTCTGCCTTCAGGGATTGTCCTACCCACTTCCCATTGTTTGTCACCCTCCCTGGAACCTTCATGCTTTTCCTTTAGTTGCCAGGGGGTTCCCCTTTCTTCTCCACTGGGACTTCAGAAGCCTTGTGTTGCTCTTACTGCAGCACTTCCCATGCTGTCGGACATGTCCTGGCTCTTGTGTCTCACCTAGCAGAGGGGTTCTTTTAAGATGGAGACTGTGTCTTTTTCACCATTAGAACATTAGTTCTTAATACATAGCCTGGTACATAGTAGGAACCCATTAAACATTTGTTCGGTGACTGACTGACCCAATGGTAAATGAAGGCTAGTATTGTATTCATATTCACAGAAAGGAACTACAAGTGTTTAACTGGCCAAGTCTTTTATGAATTCAAGATTTTTTTAAATTAAAAATAAGAGAAAGAATTTGTAAAAAATTCAATAGTTTTATATGGAGAAAATATAGGAGAAATACAGTGTGTTAATGGCAAGGGCCAAAAGAAGGACATTATTATCCCATGAATAAACTTAATTCCGTCAAGGCAAGTTGGACATTATAAACCTCAGGGAGTTTTTGAAATAGTAAAAATACTGCAGAAGACTGAGAAGAAAGTATGGAGGAGAGATGGGAGAGCCTGCCTGCTTGGCCTGCTTAGGGGCTATTGGATATGTGTGTGGAGAAAGTGAAGGCTCCTGTGGCCAGGATTCTCACCTGGCCCTGGTCGGCTAGCTCACTGCACACATGTGGGCAATACGTTGTTATTGACTCTATATAAAGAGCTTCGCCCAGTGCTCTGGGTGACACAGTGGCATGGCTGCAAGGCTTCAGGAGAGCAAAGACTGGAGTGGTGGCAGCACTGAGGACAGAGACTGAGACAGCAGTGCAGACAAAGAGGCCCAGAGACAGAGACCAGCTTCCTGCATGCAGGCTCACTCTGAGTGGAGGGGATTCTAGTGATTGACCTGCCACCATGGGAATAAAGTTGGGTGTAAACACTTTCACCCCAAGAATGTTTCACTGTCATTCCTTGGTCTCATTGAATCCATAGTGAACTTGTCTAGGGCTGAAACCCACTGGCAAGACAATTGGTAACAGCTGGCAGGATTCATTGTTGACTGTTGACCAAGGGAAAGAACAGGCTGCCCTTATGGGGAGCTGCTTCAACAGACTGCCCCTGTGGATGGGAGACATTTGAGTGTCCCCAGTGGACATGTGGTCTGACGTGGCTTGCCTCCTAGAGGACTGGGCCGCACCCCAAGACTGGGAAGGGGTGGAGGCAACACCTGAAGCAGTAAAGTTGGCCCCCAGCAAAATAAGGAGTTCCTTAGAGAAACAGAGTACCCATGAGGCAGCAGGAACAGTGGGAAGTGTTTTTCTCACAGTATCAAGGAAAGCCATAAGGGATAAAGACACCCTCCTGCAGGAAGCACAAGGAGAGGCAGCACAAGAATGTGAGCTATGAGGTGCCACTGAGGTGGTAAAAAATTTGTTGGTGACTGAAATGGCATCACTACAAGGTGCTGTGGAAATGGTAAAGGATGTCATGGTAGACCGAGAGAAAGCAGCACGAGGAGAAGCAGCAGCCCGAGAAGAAGCAGCGTGAGAGTGCAGGCGGCCAGGTGCTGTAGGGCAGGTAAAAAATGTAGTGGAGCCGTCAGTCCCAGAAATGGAGGAGGAGCCCAGGTCTGACAAACACGTTGTGAGGGAGGCCCTGCCAGTGCCAGAGGCATCAGCCCCTCCTCGGTTGAAACCTCACCTGGTTGAAAGCTGATGGAAAGCCCAAAGGACTCGGCAACTGTGGGTTCTTCCAGGAGAGGTGCAGCACCCTCCATCCCCAGGTCGTGGAGCACTCCATGCTGTGCTTCTATCCTCAGTTCAAGCAATGGAAGCACAAAAGGAAATATGGTCTGCTACTCAAAAGAAGAATTTAAACGGCCCTGTGAAGGTCACGAGGACCCGGATGTGGGTTAATTTGATAAAGGCAGGAGCAGAAAGAAATTGGATGGAAAGTCAAATAGAATCTTACTTGAGCTGTGACAACAATTGAAATCATAGCAGCAGTTCTGGCAGTTGAGGACGAAGCAGAAGCCAGAGACAAAGCAACAACATAAGCCTGTGTGTCTGCAAGACTTTGCTGAAGAGGCTGGAGAAGGTGGGTATTATAAGGCCCACCCATGGTCCTTTTGGTTAACTCACTTGAGTAGAACTGATTTGAATACAGTCATGATGACCATTTGGTGGCAATGGATCTCCTCAGGCTTGAGGGTTATTATAATTTGTCATAATTTTTGTTATTTGTATATTGTATTACATTATTATGGAATTTGCTTACAATGTTCCACCTTCCTTGGACAGGGACCATTGTGGAAGCCTGAGGAGGTGAGAATCCTGGAGGGCTGGAGTGTGGATAAAGTGAAAGTTCCTGTGGCCAGGATTCTCACCTGGTCCTCCTGGTCAGCTAAGTCACTACACATGTGAGGACAATACATTATTGACTCTCTATAAAGAGCTCCGCCCAGTGCTCTGGGCTGCAAAGCTGCAGGAGAGCAGAGGCTGGAGTGGTGGCAGCGCTGAAGACAAAGACTATGACAGCTGTGGGGGAAGAGAGGCCCAGATGCAGAGACTGTGCATGCAGGCTCGCTCTGGATGGACGGGATTCTAGTGATCGACCTGCCACTGTGGGAATAAAGTTGGGTATAAACTCTTTCACCCCAAGAAAGTTCCATTGTCATTCTTTGGTCACATTGAATCCACAGTGAACTTGCTCAGGCAAATGAAACCCATTGGCAAGACTGTGTCCTCTGTTACTTTTCTTTTGCTGCTGGAACAAAATACTGTAAATTCAGTGATTTAACACAAGACAATTAATTGTATTATCATACAGTTTTTTAATTAAGGTATTATTGATACACACTCACATGAAAAAACAATGTGGTTATTACATTTACCCATATTATCAAGTCCCAACCCATACCCCAATGCAGTCACTATCCTTCAGTGTAGTAAGATGCCACAGATTCACTATTTGCCTTCTTCGTGCACACTGTTTTCCCATGACCCCTCACACCATGTGTACTAAACATAATACACCTCAATCCCCTTCTCCCTCCCTCCTGACCACCCTCCCACCCCCTCACTTTTGGTAACCACTACTCCCTTCTTGGAGTCTGCGAGTCCACTGCTATTTTGATCCTTCAGTTTTGCTTCATTGTTATACTCCACAAATGAGGAAAATCATTTGGCACTTGACTTTCCTCACCTGGCTTATTTCACTGAGCATAATATCCTCCAGCTCCATCCATGTTGTTGCAAATGGTAGGATTTTTTTCTTTCTTATAGCTGAATAGTATTCCATTGTGTGTATGTACCACCTCTTCTTTATCCATTCATCTACTGATGGACACTTAGGTTGCTTCCATATCTTGGCTATTGTAAATAGTGCTGCAATAAACATAGGGATGCATTTGTCTTTTTGAGTCGGAAAAGTTGTATTCTTTGGATAAATTCCAAGGAGTGGGATTCCCAGGTCAAATGGTATTTCTATTTTTCGTTTGTTCAGGAACCTCCCTATTGCTTTCCACAATGGTTAAACTAGCTTACATTCCCACCAGCAGTGTTGTAGGAAGGTTCTCCTTTCTCTGCATCCTCACCAGCATTTGTTGTTCTTAGTCTTTTGGATGCTGGCCATTCTTACTGGTGTGAGGTGATATCTCATTGTGGTTTTAATTTGCATTTCCCTGATGATTAGTGATGTGGAGCATCTTTTCATGCGTCTGTTGGGCCATCTGAATTTCCTCTTTGGAGAATTGTCTCTTCATATCCTCTGTCCATTTTTAATTGGGTTATTTGCTTTCTGGGTGTTGAGGCATGTGAGTTCTTTACATATTTTGGATGTTAACCCCTTGTCGGATATATTATTAACAAATATATTCTCCCATACTGCAGGATGCCTTTTTGCTTTGTTGATGGTGTTCTTTGCTGTACAGAAACTTTTTAGTTTGATGTAGTCCCGTGTGTTCATTTTTGCTTTTGTTGCCCTTGCTCGAGGAGATGCATTCAGGAAGTTGCTCATGCTTATATTCAGGGGATTTTACCTATGTTGTCTTCTAAGAGTTTTATGGTTTCATGACTTATATTCAGGTCTTTGATCCATTTTGAGTTTACTTTGGTATGGGGTTAAACACTAATCCAGTTTCATTCTCTTGCATGTAGCTGTCCAGTTTTGCCAACACCAGTTGTTGAAGAGGCTGTCATTTCCCCATTGTATGTCCATGGCTCCTTTATCATATATTAATTGACCATATATGGTTGGGTTTATATCAGGAATCTCTAGATGGTTCCATTGGTCTATGGGTCTGTTCTTGTGCCAGTACCAAATCGTCTTGATTACTGTGGCTTTGTAGTAGACCTTGAAGTTGGGGAGCACAATCCCCCCAGCTTTATTCTTCCTTCTTTGGCTATTGCTTTGGTTATTCGGGTCTTTTGTGGTTCCATATGAATTTTAGAACGATTTTCTCTAGTTCGTTGGAGAATGCTATTGGTATTTCGATAGGAATTGCATTGAATCTGTAGATTGCTTTAGGCAGGATGGCCATTTTAACAATATTAATTCTTCCTATCCATGAGCACGGGATGTTTCCATTTATTGGTATCTTCTTTAATTTCTCTCATGAGTGTCTTGTAGTTTTCAGAGTATAGGTCTTTCACTTCCTTGGTTAGGTTTATTCCTAGGTATTTTAGTCTTTTTGATGCAACTGTGAATGGAATTGTTTTCCTGATATCTCTTTCTGCTAGTTCATTGTTAGTGTATAGGAATGCCACAGATTTCTGTGTATTAATTTTGTATCCCGCAACATTGCTGAATTCAGATATTAGATCTAGTAGCTTTGGAGTGGACTCTTTGGGTTTTTTTATGTAGAATATCATGTCATCTGCAAAAGGGACAGTTTGACTTCTTCCTTGCCAATCTGGATGCCTTTTATTTCTTTGTGTTGTCTATTGCTGTGGCTAGGACCTCCAGTACTATGTTGAATAGAAGTGGGGAGAGTGGGTACCCTCGTCTTGATCCGATCTTAAAGGAAAAGCTTTCAGCTTCTCGCTGTTAAGTATAATGTTGGCTGTGGGTTTGTCATATATGGCCTTTATTGTTGAGGTACTTGCCCTCTATACCCATTTTGTTGAGAGTTTTTATCATGAATGGATGTTGAATTTTGTCAAATGCTTTTACAGCATCTATGGAGATGATCATGTGGTTTTGTCCTTTTTTTTGTTGATGTGGTGGATGATGCTGATGGATTTTCTAATGTTGTACCATCCTTGCATCCCTGGAATAAATCCTACTTGATCATGATGGATGATCCTTTTGATGTATTTTTGAATTCGGTTTGCTAATATTTTGTTGAGTATTTTTGCATCTATGTTCATCAGGGATATTGGTCTGTAATTTTCTTCTTTGGTGGTCTTTCCCTGGTTTTGGTATCAGAGTGATGCTGGCCTCATAGAATGAGTTTAGAACTATTCCCTCTTCTTCTACTCTTTGGAAAACTTTAAGGAGGATAGGTATTAGGTATTCACTAAATGTTTGATAAAATTCAGCCATCTGGTCCAGGAGTTTTGTTCCTAGGTAGGTTTTTTATTACCAACTCAATTTCATTGCTGGTAATTGGTCTGTTCAGATTTTCTGTTTCTTTCCGGGTCAGCCTGGAAGGTTATTATTTTTCTAGAAAGTTTTCCATTTCTTCTAGGTTATCCAGTTTGTTGCGATATAGTTTTTCATAGTGTTCTCTAATAATTCTTTGTATTTCTGTGGTGTCCATTGTGATTTTTCCTTTCTTGTTTCTGATTCTGTTTATGTGTGTAGACTCCCTTTTTCTCTTGATAAGTCAGTCTAGGGGTTTATCTATTTTGTTTATTTTCTTGAAGAACCAGCTCTTGCTTTCATTGATTCTTTCTATTATTTTATTCTTCTCGATTTTATTTGTTTCTGCTCTTATCTTTATTATGTCCCTCCTTCTACTGACTTTGGGCCTCATTTGTTCTTCCTTTTCCAGTTTCGTTAGTTTTGGGGTTTGTTTGTTTTTTTGCTATTAATATACAAGTACATGAGCAACATTATAGTTTACTAGACTCCCCCTATTATCAAGTCCCCACCACATACCCAATTGCAGTGACTGTCCATCAGTGTAGTAAGATGTTATAGAATCACTACTTGTATTCTGTTTTATACTGCCTTCCCTGTATACCCCCACCCCACCCCCACAACTGCTCGTTGTAATAGCCCTTTTCCCCCTTATCCCTCCCTTCCCACTCATCTACCCCAGTCCTTTTCCCTTTTGTAACTGTTATTGGGCTCTCTGAGTCTGCTGCTGTTTTGTTCCTTCAGTTTTTTCTTTGTTCTTATACTTCACAGATGAATGAAATCATTTGATTCTTGTCTTTCTTTGCCTGGCTTATTTCACTGAGCATAATACCCTCTATCTCCATCCATGTTGTTGCAAATGGTAAAATTTGTTTTCTTCTATGGCTGAATAATATTCCATTGTGTATATATACCACATTTTCTTAATCCATTCATCTACTGATGGACACTTAGGTTGCTTCCATTTCTTGGCTATTGTAAATAGTGCTGTGATAAACACAGGGGTGCATATGTCTTTTTCAAACTGGGCTGCTGCATCTAGTTTCATTAGTTTTAAGGTTAGACTGTTCATATGGGATTGTTTTTTCCTGAGGTAGGCCTGTATTGCAATATATTTTCCTCTTAGCACGGCCTTCACTGTGTCCCACAGATGTTGCGGTGTTCAATTATTGTTGTCATTTGTCTCCATATTTGATCTGTTTTTATTTGGTCATTGATCCACTGGCTATTTAGGAGAATGTTGTGAAGCCTCCATGTGTTTGTGGGATTTTTCATTTTCTTTGTGTAATTTATTTCTAGTTTCATATCTTTGTGGTCTGAGAAACTGGTTGGTACAATTTCAATTGTTTTGAATATACTGAGGCTCTTTTTGTGGCCTAATATATGATCTATTCTTGAAAATGTTCCATGTGCACTTGAGAAGAATGTGTATTCTGCTGCTTTTTGGTGTAGAGTTCTGTAGATGTCTGTTAGGTCCATCTGTTCTAATGTGCTGTTCAGTGCCTCTCTCTCCTTACTTATTTTCTGTCTGGTTGATCTGTCCTTCAGAGTGAGTGGAGTGTTGAAATCTCTTGGAATGAATGCATTGCATTCTATTTCCCCTTTTAATTCTGTTAGTATTTGTTTCACATATGTAGGTGCTCCTGTGTTGGACGCATAGATATTTATAATGGTTATATCTTCTTGTTGGATTGACCCCTTAATCATTATGTAATGTCCTTCTTTGTCCCTTGTGACTTTGTTTTGAAGTCTATTTTGTCTGATACAAGTACTGCAACTTCTGCTTTTTTCTCCCTATTAGTTGCATGAAATATCTTTTTCCATCCCTTCACTTTTAGTCTGTGTATGTCTTTGGTTTTGAAGTGAGTCTCTTGTAGGCAATATGTAGATGGGTCTTGCTTTTTTTATCCATTCAGCGACTCTATGTCTTTTGATTGGTGCATTCAGTCCATTTACATTTAGGGTGATTATCGATAGGTATGTATTTACTGCCATTGTAGGCTTTAGATTTGTGATTAACAAAGGTTCAAGGTTAACTCCCTTAATTTCTAAGAGTCTAACTTAACTCACTTAATATGCTATTACAAACACAATCTAAAGGTTCTTTTTTTCTCCTCCTTTTTCTTTCTCCTCCATTCTTTATATATTAGTTATCCTATTCTGTGTTCTCTGTCTATCCCTTGATTGACTTTGGGCATATTTGATTTAATTTCACATTTGCTTAGTAATTAACTGTTCTACTTTCTTTACTGTGGTTTTATTACCTCTTCTGACAGCCATTAAACCTTAGGAACACTTCCATCTATAGCAGTCCCTCCAAAATACACTGTAGATATGGTTTGTGGGAGGTAAATTCTCTCAGCTTTTGCTTATCTGGAAATTATTTAATCCCTCCTTCAAATTTAAATGATAATCTTGCCGCATAAAGTATTCTTGGTTCAAGGCCCTTCTGCTTCATTGCATTAAATACATCATGCCATTCTCTTCTGGCCTGTAAGGTTTCTGCTGAGAAGTCTGATGATACCCTGATAGGCTTTCCTGTGTATGTGATCTTAGTTCTCTCTCTGGCTGCTTTTAATAGTCTGTCCTTATCCTTGATCTTTGCCATTTTAATTACTATATGTCTTGGTGTTGTCTTCCTTGGGTCCCTTGTGTTGGGAGACCTGTGCACCTCCATGGCTTCAGAAACTATCTCCTCCCCCAGATTGGGGGAGTTTTCAGCAATTACCTCCCCCAAGACACTTTGTATCTCTTTTTCTCTCCTTCTTTTGGTACCCCTATAATGTCAATATTGTTCGGTTTGGATTGGTCACACAGTTCTCTCAATATTCTTTCATTCTTAGAGATCCTTTTTTCTTTCTGTGCCTCAGCTTCTTTGTATTCCTCTTCTCTAATTTTTATTTCATTTATTGTCTCCTCCACCATATCTAATCTGCTTTTAATACCCTCCCTTGTGCTCTTCAACGACTGGATCTCCGACCAGAATTTATTCCTGAGTTCTTGAATATTTTTCTGTACCTCCATGAGCATGTTAATGATTTTTATTTTGAACTCCCTTTCAGGAAGATTCATGAGTTTGATTTCATTTGAATCTTTCTCATGTGTTGTATCCATAATTTTATTTTGAACCAGGTTTCTTTGGTGTTCATATTTGTATATGGTGCTCTCTAGTGCCCAGAAGCTCTACTCTCTGGAGCTGCTCAGCCCTTGAAGCAATGTCGGCATTGCAGGGGAGCAGTATTGCTGCCTGGAAGAAAGAGCTGTTCCCTGCTTCCCAGCTGCTATGCCTGCCTCCACTGCCTGAACCAGTGAGCCAAGCACAGAGGTATAAGCCTCTATGCTTTGTGTTTGTAGCTGCTGTAGATGGGGCTTCCCTCTGGCTAGCTTTAATGCCAGGGTAGGGCTTTCTGGTTTGTGAGCCAGGTGGGGCTGGCTGGGAGAAAGGCACAGTAGGCTGTGTATCACGGAGGGGTCCTTTGAGCTGTGTAGCCAGCCAGGGAGCTGGAGTGCCTGAAGATTAAGAAAGTTCCCAACCTGCTGGGCAGAGTGCACCCAATTTTGTCTACTTGTCCTTTCTCCTGAGCAGTAAGCTCTGTGCAATCCTTGCCCCTTTAGCAGCCCTCTTGCTGTTAGGTAGTCTCTCAGACAGCCTCCCTTTCTCTTGTCTCAGAGCAGCCAGATATGGATCCCTGCTTTCCACAAGTGACTGGAATCTCCAGGTATTCTGCCTATCTTAGCTTTCCAACCCCCTTATCACAAGAGTACCATGAAAGCACTATGAAATGTAGATTTGTGCTCCCAGAGCAGATCTCCAGAGCTAGGTGTTCAGAAGTCCCAGGCCTCCACTCCCTCCCACTGCATTTCTCGGGGAAGGGTTGGGTCCAGCTGGGCCACAGCTTTGGTATGTCACTCTGTTCCGTGAGGTTTATTCTTTTCTCCAGGTGTATGCAGTTTGGCACAGCCTTCTTCCTGTTGCTCTTTCAGGATTAATTGTATTAATTATATTTTCATATTATATGTAGTTTTAGGAGGAAGCCTCTGTCTCACCTCTCTGACCGCCATCTTTAATCCCACTCCCTATCATACAGTTCTGTATGTCAAAAACCCAACCCAGGTCTCCCTGGGGTAAAACTAAATTCTCCAGAATTTGAGGAGCCCCACCATTACTTGGAAAGGATTATCAAAAGTTAAAACAGGAAGGGAGTCTTGGCAATCATCTGGCCTATTACTCATTGGCTCAAAAAGTATGAGTGACCTGTCCAAGGAAACCAGGGCTAGATTCTGGCCCAATGAACAGAATCCAAGAGAGCAGTCTCAGGTATGTGAGGGGTAGCTAGCCAGCTCATATTAAAAAACAGATCACCCCCAACAAAACAATAATTAAAAATATTTATGGGCAAGCATTATAATGGCCACCAAAGAGCCCTACATGCTAATCCCTGCAAACTGTGAATATGTTACCTTTGCAAACGTGATTAAGAACCTTGAGATGAGTTAATCCTGGATTATCCAGGTGGGCCCAATGTAATCAAAAGGGTCCTTAAGTCAGAGAACCTTCCTTAGGTGTGGTCAGAGGGAGAGGTGAACACTGAAAGAGGATCAGAAAGATGCAACATGAAACTGACCTGCCATTGTTAGCTTTGAAGATGGAGTGAGGGGGCCACTAGCCTAGGAGTGCAGATGGCATCCAGAAGCTGACAGCAGCAGGGAACCAGCTTCTCCCCCAGAGCCTCTAGATGGATCACATCTGTGCTGATGCCATGGTTTTACCTCAGGGAGACCTGGACTGCATTTTTGACATACAGAACTGTAAGATAATACAACTGTCTTGTTTAAACCACTGAATTTATGGTATTTTGTTATAGCAGCAAAAGGAGAGTAACAAGAGGCACACCCACGTCCAATAGCCCCTAAGCAGGCCAAGCAGGCAGATTCCCATCTCTCCTCCATACTTTCTTCTCACTCTTCTGCAGTATTTTTCCTATTTCAGAGACCCCCTGAAGTGTACTTTAATCCCATCTCACTTGGATGGTGTCTTGCCAATAGATTTCAGCCCCAGGCAAGTTTACTATGGATTCAGTGTGACCAAAGAAATGACAGTAAAATGTTCTTGGGTAAAAGGGTTATACTCAACTTTATTTCCATGCCAGGTCGGTCACTAAAATCCCATCCACTCAGAGCAAGTCTGCATGCCGGAAGCTGGTCTCTGCCTCTGGGCCTCTCTACCCGCACAGCCATCCTCTGGGCCTCTCTGCCTGCATAGCTGTCCTCTGGGCCTCTGTCCTCAGTGCTGCCACCACTCCAGCCTTTGCTCTGCTCTCCTGCAGCCTTGCTGCTGTGCCACCGTGTCGCCAAGAGTACTGGGCAGGGCTCTTTATATAGAGTCAATAACGATGCATTGCCCACACGTGTGTAGTGAGCTAGCCAACCAAGGCCAAGTGAGATTCCTAGCCACAGGAACCTTCATTTATCCACAGATGGACATGCTGAGATGGGAGCAGGGAGCTTGTGGACTGATTTACTCTGGGTCTCACACCCTAGAAATGGCATAATGAGCTCTTTCTAGAAGGACTGGCCTGGGGCCCACACCACCCTTTGTGAGGCTAGATTGACCAAGAGCAGCCCCGTGCCAATTCCATTTAGAATCTAGAGCAACACCAGTATCTGACAGCCAAGGAACCAGGCCTAACACTGAGAGACTATTGTTTGACTCTGGGAAAAGAGCAGTAGAGGTCCAGGAAGAGGGAAGGGTGGTATTTACCCACAGCTCTCCAAGAAAAGCAGGGCCTCTGCAGCATACAATGAGGTCCTTACAGCAGGGTCTCTTGTGAATACTTTAAAAAGCTCCAACCACTCCCTGTGATTGCATAAAATAGCTGTAGTGAGGTGACTGCTGTTGTTTAGATATGTTACACTTGCATGCAGCCTGTTATGCAATAATTATCTTACCATTTATATTTTATTTAGCATCACCTAGATATTTAGGGACAATTTTCTCTCTGCCTTCCACTGTATGTGCATGGTATCAATATAGCTGACCTGAGAAATTGGGTGGTGCTCAAATGAAAATTGAATGAGAAAGGATGTGTGCATTTATATGGTGCTTTCTTTGAAAGCTCACACAGATGTCTGAGGAGAACCAAAGTGTTGGAGCTCTCTCTAATCTGACATTCCCCTCCTGTTCATGAGATTATGGGGTAGATGGGATTGGAATGCTTCCCAGACCTTGAAACAACAATAATTAATGCTGCTGGGTATGTAAGCCATTATATGCCTTGCAAGGTCAGTCAAAGGGTAAGATGCTTTAGAAACCCTTTAATTATTATAATTATTCCTGGGGAAAAAAAGAAATGCCTTGGATTTATGCAAAGTACAAGTAACTGTGGGGATTGGTTATGAGCCAGAGTTGTTCAGATCACTAGAATGCTGTGAGCCTCCTGGCTCGGGGCTGAACCTCACAGAGGCAGACATTCTGAGGCTTGGCTTCTCTGGTACAATATTTGGGAAAAAATTGTTCAGTAGTGAGCAAAGTGTTATTAAGCACCCAGTTGAGGTTAGATAGTATGAACTATAGTAGGCCAAGTTAGCAGGGTTCCATAACTACTTTACAGACATGTGGCTTAAAGTAGAACTGGGAAAGCACACTACAGGGATTGTTCTGGATTGGCTAGTTGGATAGTACACCAGAAATCAGGGGCATTAGGGGTTGAAATAGTAAACACTAACTTACAGCACTGCATAGGTAGGGCAAGGACAGAGTTAAATATAACAGCAGAGGGCTGAAGGACCTGATGACAAAGGAAGATTAGGAAATATTAAAGACATTGATAAGGCAAAGAGGTGCCTCAATGAAGAGAAGGGAGGGGAGGAAAGGGAAGTTAAAGAAACAGGGTGGGCCTATAGCAGTGGTTCTTACAGTATGGTTCCTGTACAGCAGTAATACCAATTGGGTACTTGCTGGAAACACAAATTCTTGGGACCTACCGAGTCATAACTCTGGGACTTACGTAGTCCGTTTTAACAAGCCTCACAGGTTGACTCTGACATATGCTGGAATTTGAAAAGCACTGGTCTAAAAAAAGGAAACGAAGTCTGAGACCTCAGAGATGAGCAGTACCACCTAAAGAGGAGAAACAGAGGTCTGTTGTACAGGTGGGTGGCTGATATGACAAGGCAGCCTGAGAGTCAGTGGTGTGGAAGAGAATAGGAAAGACTGGACTTCTGGCAGATGACTGAGGGTAACATCAAGGGTTGGAATAAAAGGACAAAGGGATGTAGGTGCTCACACCATCAAAGAAGGTGAAAGCGAGTCTTAGAAAGCAGTGTGTGAGGCTGCGTGGGGTGGCAAGTGAGTAATATGATGAGATCAAATGAAGAAAACAGCACTATGATGGGTATAAGGTTTAGCTGTGACAGTGGTGAACAAGGACATGAATAGTCCCTAGTCTTCTCCTCTTCAGTTGGGAAAATGGGGAAATCAAAGCGATTATTTGACCAGCTGAAAGAAAAAGGAGCCAGGAAGTATCTGCCTAATTTGGGGTGGCAGGGAGGGAGGGAAGGGGCTGCCTAGGAGAAGAGAGGTCTAAGTTAGAGAAAGGAGGATAAATGGAATTTTAACCCATACAAAACAGGGGTTGTTAGCACACCACTAAAGAAAACCAGACTTGGGGATGAATAGGAAGTAGGTCAGTGGTGGAAGTTCTCCTGAGTAGTCAGCACAACTAACATGGCCTGTAGAAAATGGTAGATGGGGAGATCAAATCAGTGGAACAGCCAAGACAGAAACACTAAGTGAATGGAGGACATCTAGGGCATGGAGAAAACACACACATGCCAACAAGACAATCCAACTTTCAATATGTTGTAACAACAGACATTTTCCACTATGAAAAGGAACAAAATGGTGGCATGGGAAGCTGGTTGCTATATTTCTAGAGGTTATAACCAGTTTTCAGAGGCCATTTAGAGGACAAGGAACATTTCTGATGGGAGAGGTAGGACCAAAGAAATCCACACTTGAAAGTCAGTTATTGTTTAAGCAAGGAGTCATGGTCAAAGTGAACTCCTATTTGAATCAAGTCAGGACAACCCCAAAATGCCAACATGACATTCTTAAATAAGACCCTATATTTTAGTGATACTCTTTTGTTTATGGAGAAAGAAAACAGCAGTTTTATAATTTAATCAGAAAAAGCTATATAAGATTTATGCTTTATTTCCATGGATTTCTGAAATATGCTTTTAAAAAATCTTTACCTTAATTAAATTTACCCCCTTTATAATATTTACTGTTAAACCAACCAGCCTGATAAAATAATTGCTCTTGAAAGATAAGAACAGGTTAAGATCTAATAGATTTTAAAATATCATAGACTACAGCCAATTCATTAACAATAAAAAAAATTAACTAAAGAGCTTAAACCTTTGTAATAATTTACAGGATTCTTTAACTTAATAAATGAGAAAAACCTGCTTTGGATAAGGCATTGCTTCATCATTTTTCAGAGAATAAGGCACACAATCACTAGCATTACAGATCACAAACACAAAAGAAAATCTAAAGACAGCAAATGGTATGTATGTTACACAAAAAGATAGGTGCCTTTGGGATACTGACTTTTATATGAATGTAACATTAAATTGTCCAAGTGTAAAATTTACTGCAACTAAATTTCCCTTTGCTAATAAAGGCTAATAATTTTTAACAGAAGGTAAATCTAAAGGAACAAAGGAAAAAGCAAATTTCCTAAAACTTCTTCATTTTGAAAAAAATACGTTTTGTTTCTTAACATCAGGCAGATGTTAAGAAACAATGACCTAGATCTAATGTTCATTATCATCTTTTTAAAATATTATAATGGTTTCTCACATGTGCACTGGGCAGGATTTGCCAGTATTCACAACTCACTAAACACTTGGCAAATTAAACTTTAGTCAGGATAAACATTTATAAAACAAAGAAATGTTAGTGTTCACTATACATCTTATTCATGATCTCATTTATTTTGGCGGTTTCAGTTTCCATATGTCAGAAAAATGTGGATACAAATATAATGCTAACTTACTACAAATTAGTTGCCCAAAAATTTGAACTGCTTTTCTTCAGGAAATGAACTAAGTTAATGGTATACTCCCAGAAAACTTAATTGGATGTTAACCTAATAGAGCTATTAGTAAAGCCAGATAAACAATAAAAATATATCATGAAATAAACAGAACTGTAATATTGCACTAGAGTGCTATAGAAAAGTAAAATTACAATAAAGTTTTTAAAAACTTGTACATGCCTTGTGAGCAAGAGGATTCAGAAATTATACTTAGTGTAAATACTTAATATATTTTTAAAATTCACTTTAATGTTGGCTACTTAACTGTCTGAACATTTGCTTCTTTATGATTGTCATATGGCTACCTCAGACATCAATATGAATTCCATGTTTTGAAGACATCATTTGTCTGGTCCCTGTTAAATACATAATGAATGAACAGATGTGAGGTAAAGATGATGTGATTATTACATAAAGCCAGAATGGCAAAGGAGAAGTTTTTCCAAACGGGCATATCCACAAACCGTGACGAATTCCATCTCGGATATGGTGTGAGCTCCAGGATATAAATAACATCCAGGGAAGAAAGCACCAGGAATCTTTGAGCTTGAAGAGGTGCATAGCAAACCTCAGGGTCAGAACCACAACGGGTATCACAGTAGAACAATGAAGGAAAGGTCTTCGAGGAAGAGTCAAAGCAGACTGTGGGGGAAAGCAATAACTAGTATTGTTTCTTTCCTGGCAAACAAAATTTTATAGACGCTTCTTAGTACTCTACAGTATTTTCCAGGAGTCTACTGGAAACGCATCTCTGAATGCATGTATTAGATCTATTACGTATAAGGCAAAGAAGATAAAAGTGTGAACAGGATATTCTTTGCATGAAAAATGAAATCAGTATCTCAAGAACATGGTGATTGATTTTTTAAAGTTTCTTATTATCTGCTTACAAAAGTCACAATACAAATGTAATTTATATCCTAAATGTATGGTTTGTGTAAATTTGGAGTTTTAAAGGACTGGCTGGGGCCTCTAAAAGAGTGCTGAAAAAATCTCACGGCTGAATAAAATTAAAATTAATAAAGGCACAAAAGGTGAATATTTTGTTGTAACCATTTTATAGGAGACTTGAGTACTTTCAGAATTTTTTAACATTTAGAAAAATTATCTTATTTTAAATAAGTATTCTAAAGTTGAGTTAAATAAGCTTCAGTACCATTGCAAAATATGTAACCAACATCTAAACAAATGAAAATTTCAGGCTTAATCCCTGCATGACCCATGAGTAAGGTTTTGCTCTCACTATAAAGACTAATTTACAACAAGATAATTTCTAATAAAAAGAAAGCTGAGGATAGTGTGAAGATTGCCTAAAGCCA
This sequence comes from Smutsia gigantea, assembly GCA_032199065.1. Taxonomy (NCBI): domain Eukaryota; kingdom Metazoa; phylum Chordata; class Mammalia; order Pholidota; family Manidae; genus Smutsia; species Smutsia gigantea. Next base: position 1,069,274 of record JAVSCE010022418.1, read on the forward strand.
ACTCTCCCCACACAACCTCAAAAACATTACAGAACAAGGAAAATAAAACTATATCAAACCCCACTTTGCACAGATAAAAGTCAGAATGCCCAACTTCCTAAGTATTAAAATAAACATCAAATCAGTGAGTGCTCTCTCGTATTCCCATCCTAAGCCAGGAAAGACTAAGGGAAATCTAAAATTGATCTAAAATTACCTCTGGAAAGAGAAAGTTTAACCTAAGTGTGAAATGCTGAAAAGGGTCCTGGTCCATCAAAGCACTGACCAAGGAGAAAGGAATTAACAATGCACACGACTCAAGGCCATGGAAGGCATTGTTTCTGGGGAAGAAGATGGTAAAAAGGAAGGGAGAAAGGTACCTTTTGGAGACTGGACAGTAAAGAGGAAAAGAAGTAGGAAAGAAAAAAATTTAGTTACCTATAATAAAAAATAAATTAAGGATACAACCTTCCCACCACAATAAAAAGGCATCCATTAAAGAGACTGTACCTTGCCACACTGTCAAGTCACATTACCCTTACATGGGGAATCTTGTAAACCCATTCCTTAAACCAATGTTCTTTAACTCCCCTATTGACTAAACACCAGTCAAAGAGTTTATTCTACATTTCTCTTCCCTCTCCCTTCTCCACCACATTTTAGCTGTTTTATTTCTACTCTGTCAGAACATAAAACATTTCTATATTACTATTCCATTTTGTTTCTACCTTCACTTTTAAGTTCTATACCCACAATAATCCATGCTCTTAATATCAGGGTGGAATCAGGAAGTCTACGGAATCATTACCTGAAAGAAAGCAATAGCCTGAAGTTGAGATGATTAGCAGTTTTGTGCTGGATATCTTTGCAGGGATATTTAAGTCTTCACATTTTTATTTGTGAAGTTTTTTTATATTAATAGAGCTAAAGAAGAAACAAGGAATTTCTGTTGCTTGGCTGATTCCTAAATCACCAATGCTTATTTTTCATTCACAGAAAAATAATGAATAATGAAAGAGAAAAGGGCATTATAAAATTACAGAAGTAATAATAGATTGCTTAAAAATAGAAGTAAAAAATCGATAGTTGAAAATAACTATCACAAATACTCTTGATATTTATTATTGATGATTACATACAATCTTATGGTGAATGTGAACAAATGTTAATACCTCATTCAAAAAAGAAGGATCAATATGAGCACTATGGTATACTTTATGTGCACTATCTCATTAGCTCCCTATAACAATCCTATGAGTTAGGGATTATTTTATTGAGGAGGAAACTCAGACTTAGGGAGGCTAAGTAGCTCCCCATGTTGTGCAGTTACTAAGTGGCAGAGCTGAGATTTGATACTGGGTCTGTCTGACTCTGTGGCTCATATTCTTAACACTACTGTTTCTAAATGAATCAAAATAACTACAGTATACAGTCTAAATGTTTTAAAAAATTACAACAGGAGAGTTAAGTTCTAGGTGAATGCATTCATGACCCACACTTTTTATGTTTCAGAGCTTATCCCAGTCTCTATTAACATTTATTATTAACTTATTTGCCAGGGTATGCCACTTAACATGCTCATTTAATCCTCACAAGAACCTTATGGGGTATTGTTAGAGTCCACATTTTACAGAAATTAAGCCTTAAAAAAGTTTAAAAGTGCTTTGCTAACACCACATACTAGGGTTCAAACCCAGGTCTTCTGATTTCAACATTAATTTCTGATTTCAACTAATATCAATGTTATGCTACTTGCACTTACAGCAAAAAAGTTAAAATTTGTCTTTAGTCAGGAACTACTGATTCCTTACTGATTAAGTTTCTAAATAAGTGAAACAACCTCTGAGAAATACTTGGTACAGTCCTTAACACATAATAGGAAAAAGAAGTGGTCATTTCTCCTTCTTTCAACAAATACTACTGAACGCCTACTACGTGAGCCAGGCAGTGTTCTAGGCCAGTAGTGATGCTGAGGCCTTGCTCTATGAGTTTGTATTACTTTCCTGAAATGTTTCAGACCAGAAACACATAAAAAGTAGGCACACTTTCTGACACTTAGAAATATTAACTGAATTGCCATTTTAGGATCAACTCCTTTGATAGGTAGCTGTGTAGCTAAATCCCTGAAGCCTCAATGAAATTCCTTCATTTCTCCACCAGGGACTGTGTCCTAATCAGTCCACTGCAGTGCATACTTTTGGCCTCAAGAGGGCCTCAAGGAATGGGGCCCATTAAGGACATTGGAATCACTTTAAAGCTATTCAACTGTTACAGAACACTTAGGAGCTACACACTAAAATGTAAAACGTTAAGAATGAGGGGACAAATTTAAGTGTGGTTCTGAGGAAAGAAAATGATACAAAAAGAACTAGGAAAGCCTAAGAATGACCCCTGTTACTTTAAACCAGCTGTCTACCCCTTCCTTCAAGACGTGACTAAATACATCCTCAGTAAAGCCAATACAGAACTTTGCAGGTGCAATTAGTGAGTCCTTGGCACTCTGTGATGTCAAGTAACTTGATTAGCAACATGTCTGTGTGTACATTCAAGAAAGTACTCAATGCTCAAAAAAGTGGGATGAATAGGCTTTCTTATTTTAAAATAAGGCTGATATTCTCAAACTAAAAGGATGCTGTGAAGATCAATATAATGGTGAAGAAATTAAAGACCAGCAAAATTAAACATATGCGTCTTACCTTTAAAGACAGGGATCCAGCTAGAAAAAAGTGGTCTACATCAATAACAGAGGCTAAAAATCCAGCTAAGATGATTTCTCCAAAGTCAGTCTTCTTTTTGATTCCAATGACTATTGCCCATGACCACAGGCCGATTGCACAATGTACAGCATTATCTGAGAGGGCTCGAAGCCAGTCATTTTGCTGAATTATGGAAAACTGAAGAATTCTGTCAACTACTAAGGCAAACAGTCCTAGACCAAGGCTGGCAATAACAGAATCAGTACTACAAGACTGGAGTAGAGCATGGGTCTTCTCAGTCTCGGATGCCATCACAAGCCGTATGTCAGTGTATACTAAAAGCCATCAGGAAACAAACAGCTTATTCTTGTTTATAATCCCAGTTACCCTAAAATAGAAAGCAGGGGAAAATATTAATGGAGATTATAAGCTGCCATATAATATTTAAACAAGACAATACCAGCAATAATTTCACAAATGTAAAACAAAATTGTGAAAACTGGTATTTCTTTTTAAGCTGTTGTCAATAATTTCATTATTTCCAGCTTTACTGATATAATTGATATATAACACTGTGTAAATTTATAGTGTATAATGTGATGACTTGGCATATATATATATTATGAAATTATTACTAACAATAAGGTTAGTTAAAACATCCATCACTTCACATAGTTACCTTTTTGTGTGTGTGGTAAGAACATTTAAGATCTTAGCAACTTTCAAGTATTAAAAAATGGTGTATCTTACGTGTTATATATAACATGCCATGTGGCCCAAAGAGAATAGATTAGCTTTGTAGGAATGACAGTTTAGATGGTAGTATATAGCAAGGGGAAGCCATACATAATATATATATAATATAATTTTATATATTAAATATTATATAATATATACATTAATAAAGTCCACTGACTGTAACATATTACTTTGAGGTTATCAAATAGTTCTCTCCCTCAACATTGCATGCTTCATAGTAGTGGGCATCCATTGTGTCTGTGTACCCTGCAACTACTTTCTATATTTCTTCAGATAACAGCATCTTTTTCCTTTGGGAAAACTGCTTATCACAATACCCAAACTTTGGAGCTAACCAATTAGAATTCTCTGTATCCCTTACTAGCAGTTATTAGTAATTACTAGTTAGTAGCATTTTCCAGTAGTGATTAGATTAGCAGTGATTAATCTAATGATGGTGACCTGGGCTTTAGCAATCAGACTCCTGTCTAGAATTTTCCTAAGTGGAACTGGTGGAGAAAGTTCTTTTTCTTTTTGCATACTAGAGGCTCCACTACATGGAACAGCTTAGGAGAAAGAATCATAAGGACATCAAGTCCTCTGATCCAATCTCTAATATTCTCAGGGCTGCCCTTGTTTCTCCAGCTCACCCTTGTCCTATGAGCTTCTCCAGCATTTTTCTAATAAATCCTTTTTTCCTTTCTCTTGTCTCCACCCAAAGAGCTTTCACTGATATAAAAAGGCAATCATAATTCTGTGCTGAGCACTTAGCTGGCATAGAATATTAAATTCATTTACCCAACTAAAGGTATCAATATTGTGTGATACCTAAAGTTTTTGTTTTGTATTATTTTAACTCCGAGGCTAAAGAATAACTAAATGATTTATTGAGAATGATTCAACTTCCATTCTGTAATAAAAAGTATACATGGCTCATTATGTATATTCTAAAATTTACAGAGAAATGCAAGAGACCTAGAACAGACCTAGAAAAGTACTTTGAAAAAGAGGAAGTAAATTGAAGGACTTAAAAGCATCTGATTTCAAGTCTTATTACAAAACTACAGTAATCAAGACAGTGTAGTATCAGTATAAAGAAAGACAAAGAGCTCAGTGGAACAAAAGAGTGGGTTCAGAAATAGATCCACACAGTCAGTTGATTTTTGACAAACATGCAAAGGCAAGTCAAGAGAAAAGATATTCCTTTCAACAAATCATGCTGAACAACCGGATATCCAGGTGCAAAAATAATGAACGTCAACCCACACCTTACTCCATATATAAAAACTCAAAATGGATGACAGACCTAAAAGTAAAACATAAAACTATAAAGCTTCTGGAGGAAAACATTTCGGTATCTTTGGATTATGCAAAGAAGTTCTTACATGCAACATCAAAAGCTGTTTTAGTAATCAATAAACTGAACATCATCAAAATTAAGAACTGCTTTTTCAAAGACAATGTTAAGAGAATGAAGACAAGCCATAGACTAGCAGAAAATACTTGTACATGTCATATTTGATAAAGGACATGTATCCAGAATAAAGAATTCGCAAAACAGAATTAACAGAAAAACAACAAAGCAATATAAAAATGGGCACAAGACTTGAAAAAGGACTTTACAAAGATGATATACAGATGGTCAATTACCACATGAAATTACCCAACATCATTATTAGGGAATGTAAATTAAAACCACAATGAGATACCAAACATGTCTATTAGAATAATTAACATTAAAGACTAACCATCCCAAGTGTTGACAAGATGTGGATCAACCAGAATGTTCATACGCTGCTGGTAGGGATGTAAAACTGTACACTCACTTGACAGTTTCTCAAAGTCAAACATATTCTTACCATATGTCTTAGTCACTCCATCATTCCACTCCTAGATATTTACCCAAGAGAAATTAGAGCATACATCTGCATGACTTGTACATGAATGTAACAGCAGCTTTATCTACATTTTCTCTAAACAGACAACCCAACTGGATAAACAAAATATGGAATAAACAGAAACAAAAGAGCGATACATATGAAAACAAGGGTGAACCTCAAAATAATACTAGGAAGTCAAACCAGAAAAAAAGGTACATAGTCAAAACCCATAGAACTGTACAAATGTAAACTATAGACTTCAGTCAATAATAACATATTAATATTGGTTCATTAATTGTAATAAATGTAGCACACTAGTGCAAAATATTAATAATAGGAAGAAATGTGTGCAGGGAAATATGATAACACCGTACTATCTGCCAATTTTTCTGTAAACCCAGAATTGCTATTAAAAAGTCTATTGACTCAGAAAAAGTAAATAAATGAAGCAATTACAGGAAACTGTTACAACTGTTAAATTTATGTAATGACTATACAATCTTGAAATTTCCAATATATTTGAAATTTTCACTTAGAAGTATGTTTTCAAAAAGAGTACACAGTATAATTCTCTATATGTAAAATTCCAGGAAATGCAAAGACAGTGATGGAAAGCAGATATGGTTTCCTGGGGACAGGAAGAATTAAAAAGGAGTGTAAGGAAATGTTGAGGGGACAGATATATTATCTTGATGATGGTAATAGTTTCATGGTTCATAGTTTCATACAGATATCAAAATATATCAAATTGTACATTTTAAATATGTACAGTTTATTATATGTCAATTATATTCCAACAAAGATTTTTAAAAGCTAGGCAAATACATTTTATTGTCAATAACAACAGCAGGCTTCCATGTAAAAGGAGTATCTGAAAAAGCCTAATTCCTAAATTAAAAAGTCAACAGAAGAACTGCACAGTAAATGAGGCTTCAAAAAAACACAAATAGTGAATAAGAACACTTTCCAAGAATTTTCCCAAAGCTTGGATGAAAAAGAAGAACAAAGAATTGGGCATTGAAAGAAAAAAAATAAATTCAAAATAATTTTCCAAGAATTTCCAAGTCAAAAAAGAAAAGGTATCTGCAAAAGAAAATGTGATTAAACCAACATCAAATGTCAAATATTGTGGGGCAACCTTTACAGAACTAAAGGATCATGATGGTAGGATTCTAAACATAACTAAATTATGGCACCTATGTGACAATTGTGCATTTTAAGAGTTGTGCCTTAGACATTGTAATACCTAATTATGATTTCTGGGAAAAAAAGAATTAAGGAGTAGAACTTATAAATCTTGAGGGGGAGGGGAAAGGAATAAAGAAAACTTAATCAACATAGCAAAACAGAAAAGGAAAAAAAGGAAAGAAGAAAATTTTATCCCACCTACCCCCAAAAAGCAACAGGGACCAAACATATGAAACACAAATACCACAATAAATGTAAATGTACTTCATTTCTCTGTAAAGAGATAGACTGGGGCAAAAGTAAATATCCACCAAGTTATTATTCATAAGAAAACATCTCAAAGGTTCAGCAATACAGAAATGAGAAGAGATGAGAAAACTATTCATCTAGAAAATACAAACAAAATAAAGTACTAGGGGTAATACTAATGTCAAACAGAATTCGCGGCAAAAGATTTAGTGGGACCAAAAGGGGCAAAATATTCAGGTCACAGTAAAGTTATGTAAGAGGCTGCTGACACATCCAACAGCAAAAGTTAAATCAAGTGGCCAAAAAAGAAAAGTTAGATAATCTGAATAATATATTTACAAATTTGATTTCACATATAGTTCAAAAACTGTGTCTATGACATAGAATACACACTTTCCAAATGTGCATGGAACATTTGTAAAGGTTAACATTTACTCATCCACAAGAAAAACTTCAATACAATCTAAAAAGTAGAAATGTTCAGGCCAAAGGGGATTAAGGGGTATTATGATTAGTGTACATAATTCAGGGGGGACAAGGGGAAAGCAGTACAGCACAGAGAAGACAAGTAGTGACTCTATAGCATATTACTATGTTGATGGACAGTGACTGTAATGGGGTATGTGGTGGGGACTTGATAATAGTGGGGAATGTAGTAACCACAATGTTGCTCATGTGAAACCTGAGCATAAGATTGTATATCAATGATACCCTAATAAAGAAAAAAAAATGTTCAGGCCAAATTCTGACCAGAATGCAGTATGATTCATAACTTTGTAAACCTGTTAAAAAGAAAAATGTAGTGGCCTAACTAGCTTAAAGAAACTATAATACCTTTAGAGCCAAAAGACTGGCCTATTTTTCAAGTGTTTATGTTCTGTAAACATTTCAGGAAAGAAAACAAAAGCTCAGAGAGCAAGGACTTTGTCTGCTTTGTTCACCACTGTACCTTTAGCACATGGTAGGGGCTCAGTAAGTATTTGTTGAATGAATTAATGCAAAGTCATCATACACTGTATCTGTTATCCACCAGGTACTGCATATTAAATGAATAAAGATAAAATCTAACATCCATCCCTGGGTATCTGCATTTTTAGCAAGATTGACTACCAGGTAATTCTTATGTTCACTCAATATTGACAAACACCAGTTTACCAGAAACCAAAATGATGAAAAACAAGAAACATTACCTTAGAAGTCAGAAACAATATGGTTTTTGTAATTCTGCTCTGGCAGTTTAGTCAGTTTAATGAGACAAGGAAGGTAAGGAGGGACAGAAAATGTATCATTACCTTACCAGGAAGGAAAACGTAATTACACTAGTTTGCAAGTGAAATAAGTGTGTATCGAGAGAGAGAATCAATTGAAAATATTTAAAATTTAAGTTGAAAAAGGTAGCTTCTTCAAGATAAACACTACAATAATCTTTAATATATCAGCAATAATCATAAGAAAAAAATTAGAGTATAATCATTCACAATAACAATAAAAATTCAACAGCAAGGGATAAACTAAATGGGAAATGTGTATGAAGAAGCTATAAAACTGTACTAAAACTGTGTTAAAGGATGCAAAAGATCAATCAGTTCTTTAGAGCTCTGGTAGCTTTGTACTATGTCAGCTGAGCTAAATCGGAAGTACCTTTTCCAGAACTCAATAGTTCTGGGTAGTGTTGGCTACAGGAGACATTGTACATGAGGTCCGGAAGGCAGACGTGGAGCAGCAGCTGTAGTTTTTGCCCTCTGAAGGTCAGTGATGGCAGAGCTCACCTGTGTTGCTGCTCTTAGCTTATTTTGCTGACATGGGGAAGCAGTTGGGCCTGCTGCTCCTTCAGCTCCCCCTAGATCTTCCTCCAACTTCTACAATTCCTGGGCCTGAATGTGTAGCCCCAAGGTCAAGTGCCAGCCTCTCCTGTAGGTCATCCACAGCATCAAAAGTGGAGTTGAGGCCAACGCATGTTCCGTTCTGTCCTAGCTCTCATACACATCCAGCTTCCCTGCCCAACTGTCTAGCTGATTCGCAGCAGCTGAAGGCTCAACAATAGATTCAGAGGCAGCAGCCTGCATAGCCTCTCTTCCAACCCCACAATTTTAACCCCTGTAATAAACCCCTTATTCTTTAGCATGCAAAGTAGTTTGGCTTCTTTGATGGAACTTAACTGATACAAAGCCAGAACATTTTGAGTAAGACAACATTGATGGTGTTATTTTCCTTAATCTATTAATTTAATGTAATTCTAATCAAAATCATAAAGGTATTTTTTTAGGAACTTTATAAAATGTTTCTAAATTTTATTTGAAAGAGTAGATGCCAATAAGCATGAAAAAGCAGAGTAACATGAGTAATGAAAGGTGAACATAAAGTACAGAAACAGACCAAGTGGGTGTATGGGGAAGGGGGTAATGTGTGTACAATTCAAAACTGGTAAGAGGAGCAATTATTAACTCAAAAACTGATAAGTTAGAGTTCTTAGATGCATGGAAAAGAAAACACTCTGGGCTCTCCTGCAGGTCATCCACAGCATTAAAAGTGGAGTTGAGGCTAACGCAGGTTCCATTCTATCCTATATTAACTCAATTATTAACTCAAAATAAAAGCAAAACAAATTTATTGAAAGGATACTGGGAAACCAGACTTGCCAGGTTGCAAGAACCAGGCTTCGAAACTATGCTTCAAGCACCTCAGTGAAAATAATCCCAGACAACTGGTCTGAAGACCTCCCTGCTACTAAGCCCAGCTTATAGTGCCCAATCCATCACCAGGTACCACCAGTGGCAATGTGGCCAGTGCTGCTGTCTCTGCTGTCATAAAAGACTCTTGGCAGTATTTCTTGGTGCTCAATACAAAATTCAGAGTGTGAAGGGTATGTGTCTGGTAGGCTGGGCCTAGATCACACTCTTACACTGTAACTGCAAGGGAAAAGATAGTATTTGGCCTTTTCAGCATATAAAGTAGCAGTTGGCTTTTTTGTCCTTCCAGATGCAATAGAAAAGAAATCTCCCAAATATACTATACTGAACAGGAAATGACTAGTAATCAGTCTGGTAGAAAAGGCATTAATTACTAGGTACTACTGCAGAGTCAATCATCAGATAAAACCTGAGATGGAAATCATCTGCTTTCTGTCTGTGCAATGCACAGTTTTATACAGTTAACCAGTTAACTTGTTAAAAAAAAGTTAGATTTTAAAACGTCACATGGACTAGGGTTTTGCAATATACAGAAAACATTTCTCTGGTTAAATTAAGAAAGGGAATCAGTTTCATTGACTAGCTGCCTGGAAAATGTCCATGGTTAGACAGCTTTTGTAATTAGTTTGGTGATCAAATTTGGGTTGTTTAAACGAATTTATAAACAGACTTCTTCATAATCCAGCTAGCTAGACTTTTATAGAAGAGCTCAAAATTATTTTTTAAACATTGGTAGGCGTGACTACATAAAAATGTAAAACTTCGTCATGACCGAGATAAAGACAAATGGTGGAAATTTAGAACATTTATGATGGAGAAAGATGAGAAGCCTTACTTTATTAAGGGCTCTTAAAGTTAATAAGAAATAAGTATCCCAATAATAAAGCAGGCAATGTCTATGAAAAGGCATTTGGAAAAGGAAGAAATGCAAATGGTTAAAAAATTATTAAAAGATTTCAACTCTATTAGTAATTTTAATTAAAACAATGAGACTTCAATGTAAGATTAACAAAAGATTGCTAAAGCTTTCTGTTAGTAGTGGTGGGGAAATGATAACTCTTATGGCGTATTAGAAGTATAAATTGGTGTAATTTTTTTAGTGGACAGCTTGACAATATGTACAAAAATCATTTAAAAAATGAGCAAACTTTTGACTTGGCATTCCCAATTCTAGGTATTTATCCTAAGAAAATAATTAGATAAATACAAAGAGTTACATATGGATGTGCAGTATGGCATTCTTCATAATAAGGAAAAATTAGAAACTACATGTCCAAAATACGGGACTAGTGAAATAAATGCCACACAATTATGCAGCCATTAAAGAAATACTTATTCCCATGTTTATTGACATGGAAAGATGCCCAGTAGATATTAAACTTTTAAAGACAGCTTGTAAAATATGTAAAATATTACATTTTTGTTAAAAATGTGTACATACACATTAAAAAATCTGGACGGCTGTTCATTTGGCTTGTCTCTCAGTGGCGGACTTACATGTGATCATTACTTTTTTTCCCTTTCTTTGATTTCATAAAAATTTTCAATATCTTACTGTTATGCCCACAAAACCAAAGAAGCTACTTTCAAAGTTAAAGTCAGAAGTAATTAAACAACTCAGACTGTGATGCTAGCTTTTTAAAAGTATAATTTTTAAAAAGCAGAAATATCTGACATTATGGATATATATGTATTAATAAAAATACTAGCATAAAACACACAATAAAATTTTATACAATTCTCATAAGTCACATTTATAAAACAATATAATCTGTTCATATTTATATACTACTGGACACATGAAGTCTGTACATAAGATTTCTATACCTCCAGATGAAATAAACGTAAATAGGTTTCTTTAACTCATTCACATTAATGTGAAGAATACTTGCCTGCAAAGAACTATTTTGTTAAAGCTAACATAGTCTATAACAATCCTGTCAATCTTGATCATTTGCAGTAATGAAACTTGTTCTCTAAAGCACTAAGACTGGGTCATAGTCTACAAATTTTTCCAGGATGAGGAAACAATGATTTCAAGGTACTTTCAAGCAAGAGACAAAACAAAAAATGTAGTAAAGAACCTCCAAGGTCATGAGTCCTTTCTGTAAACCTCAGGATTTATACTTTCACAAATTAAGAATCATATATCTCTACTTTAAAAAATAAACACTTGATGCTTGAATGGAAAAGGAAGTCAATGTTCTTAAAGGTTCAAGGCATATCATTTTATATCATTTTAAAGTTTATAACATCTCTTTGAACCAAAGATAAGTGCAAGTATCCACTTAGCTGGACCGGAAGTGGGGCCCAGAAAGCTTGAATTAATAACCAAGCCAGAGAGATGTGGCCGCATCAGAAACCGTGCCCTGCTTTGTTAAACTGTGGCTGTAAATTAGCTTAATGGGGAAAACCAGTCAGGTGGATGAGTGTCAGGAAAATGTGGGCTGGGCACACACTAGACAGAAGCCTGACAGAAAAGCTCTGTTGCCACTGAGACTATGCTTATGTATGCATTTAATTACAAATTTACTTTCAAATCTTATCTGAGAAAGCAAAAATAAAAGGTCATCATCCACTTAATTGCAAATTGCATGATATCTCTTTAAAGCCACAGCATAGCATCCACCTTCTTTTACCCATGAAATTAATTTTTATCATCACAAAGGATATCTAAAGGTTACTAACCTTATGTTTTACCTAAGTTCCGATTCTAAAAGGACTGGGTAGCTAATGAAGTGTCATGAGCAAAATGAAACATCAAAAGATCACTTCAAGCATTTAAATGACCATCCAATTTTACAATGACCTGAAAAAGAAAACATTGTTTACAAAATAACTGTATTGTACTTTATGAATAGGAACACAACCACGTAAGGGGGCAGCACAATGCATTTTATGAATGGAAAGTATAAAACAGCTTGCTTGATTAGAGGGGAGCAAAAAGCTCATGTGAATGAACTTGGAAGCAGATCCCTCAGCCCCAACAAGTCTTCAGATGCCTGCAGCCCTGCCAACACTAGGACTGCAACTTCATGACACCGTGGGTCAGAATAGCCCAGCTAACCCTCTTCTAAATACCAGGCCACAGATACAATGAGATAATAATTGTTCAGTTTTAAGCCTATAAATTCTGGGGTAGTCCTATGTTTATCGCAGCACTATTTACAATAGCCAAGAAATGGAAGCAACCTAAGTGTCCATCAGTAGATGAATGGATAAAAAAGATGTGGTACATATACACAATGGAATATTATTCAGCCATAAGAAAACAAATCCTACCATTTGCAACAACATGGATGGAGCTAGAGGGTATTATGCTCAGTGAAATAAGCCAAGGTGAAAAAGACAAGTATCAAATGATTTCACTCATATGTGGAGTATAAGAACAAAGAAAACAACTGAAGGAACAAAACAGCAGCAGACTCACAGAACCCAAGAACGGACTAATAGTTACCAAAGGGAAAGGGACTGGGGAAGATGGGTGTGGAGGGAGGGATAAGAGGGAAAAAGGGGCATTACGATTAGCAGACGTAATGTTTGGGGGGCACGGGGAGGGCTGTACAACTCAGACAAGTAGTGATTCTATAGCATCTCACTATGCTGATGGACAATGACTGTAATGGGGTGGGTGAAGGGGACCTGATGGAGTAGTTTAATCACCAAAATTCTGGGGTAGTATGTTATGCAGTAGTAAATAAAACAATACGAAGACAGTACTGGTTCTACTTTTAAGAAAGGTAAAATTACGATCCTTGAAACCCAGAATTCTGACATTTAATCTACTCTGTTGGTGCAGATAGTTAACATGGCTGGCTTAGATTCAGAGTATGAGGAAGAGAAGCTTGGTAAGTGTACTTCCTCTCATTTATTGTCTCTGACTAGGGCATCTAAGTGTTCCCATTTTTCTTCTTACTTTTTTCTACCTTTTTCCACTTCCTGGCTCCTCCCCCAACAAACATAATGGCCTCTGGAACTCCCTAACCTGTAAATTACCTTTATTTTACATACTCATTTTTGTTGGACAGATTCCTTAAGAGTAGAAGTTACAATTTTCTTTTAAACCTGTCATGCATAAAATCTCAAGTGCTCATGATGCCTAATAACAGGTAAGCAACCTTCAGCCTATGAACTAAAGATATTATTTAGGATGACTTCTCTGCCACAACAGCCAGTTACCCAGGTCATATATTTTTCGGTAAGACTTGAAGGAGCCACTTTCCACAATGGCCAAGCTCTGCCACACTCCATCCCCACTACTGTACACCTTCAACTATGGAGTCTTCCAAGCATGTATTTAAGTAGTCTTTCCTTAACTTAACTTGATAAACACGTAATTAGCCAGTTACTTTAATTATATATTAACGCGCATTTATTAGTAATCTTTTAGACATTTCTGCCAAAACGAGCTAACAATTCCCAATGTAAATGTCATCTTCTGCTTCACCCCACCTTCCACATCTCCCAAATATTTATCAAATCCAGTTAACTGCCTTTAGTATGCTTTACAAGTTTCCTTCACTGTAGTTGCTGCGAAAAGTTAATACATTTAATATTTTAACGCTACAATACTTGAAGCAGTGCCAAATTGAATGCAGCTAATTTCAAAGGAAACACAAATTCTGTTCACTTGCATGTTAACTTTCTACAGCCTGCGTATGAAATGTTTAGTTCCTACGACCACAGCAAATAAAACATACAATTCTGAATTCCACCTGTTTCACCTTTTAGCAAATTCCCAAAGTCATTCTTTCCTAAGGCTGGTATGATAAATCATTTTTAAATGTAGATTAAGAAAATAAAGAAGGAAGATTTGGATTGACAGGAACTAAACACTTTATATACAGGGAAGGGATCATGGCCCACTTACAGCATTCACACCAACAGGGAGGCGGGGAGGGTAACAGCTCTCAGCCCGAAAGGAGGGCAAAGGGCAACTCCAGCAAGACCCCAGGCAGCCGAGCCAGGGAAACGCCGAAGGCGCAGAGCCTAGGCGTGGGCTGGGTGCCTACGGATCTGGAAAGGGCGACGAAGGCTGAGGGAGGCGCCGGGGCTTCGCGCTGATCCCCGGACCGCAGCACAGCGCCGGCCCGAGGGTCAAGCGCACCCGGCTTGCTCTCAGGTCCCACGCGTCTGCCGCCCATGCACGCCCTCCCCATCTTGAACCTGGAACTTCCAGATTTCGGACTCTGGCGGACCCTGCCTCGTGCCCCCACCTCAGGACGCAGTTTCGCGGCGTCCATTCCGTCCCCCTCCCGCCCGGTCCATAGCAGCAGCTCCACAGAAACAAAGCTCAACTGTCAGAGCCGGAGGACGCAAGGCGAATGGCGGGCCCGCCCCCACTCCTTCCGCCCACCGGTCAGCACCATAGAGAGGCCGGACGCTGGCCAGAGCGGCTCCAGCCCGCCGGGCCGGCCGAGAGGACGCCGGGATACTGGGCCAGTTCTGAGCCGACCGGAAGCGACGGTTGAGTGCTCTTGGGTGGAGCGGGGTGGTGGTGGGGGAGGTGGGTACGGCGAGTTCCCTCTGCCTTTGAAATGACGGGGTAATAAGTGGAAAGTGCTTCGCTAGTTTCTATCATACCTGAGGATTCGTTTTCGACGTAGCCGGCGCGGTGCCACGGCTGTAACCGCGGAAATACCAAGAACGCACCCAAGCTGCCGCCCGGAAGCTGGGGACGCTAAAGCGGCCACGGAATATCGGACCCACGGGCCTTATGCCCAGATGCCTGAGCTGGGAGCCACGGGTTGGCGTGGTTCCCAAGGTGTGGAGATAGTTCAGACTTTTACCGGCTCCCTCAGGGTAGGCGCCAGCTTTTCTGCGATCTTTTAGACCCAAGACTCTTCCAAAGCGCTTCACCGCCCTCGTGGATTTCTTGATATTTTTGCCACTATGCGGGCAGACGTTGGGGGCGGGGGGGTGGTGTCTACTCTTTGAACAGCGCTACAGGGCAAGGAACAGTCATGACTTATAAATGCCGAGGAGAAAAAGCAACTGCGTAAAAGGGTAGCTTGCCCCATATAACTGGATTCACAGGTGTAGCTTGTTTATTGGTACTATGGCCAGGTCCCACCCTATCTCCCTGCCTCTGAATAGTGGTTCTTAGCACCTAGGAAAATGTCTAGCTTGATGTTTGGCTCTAGAAAGCACTGGCCCCCCCAAAAAACAGGCCCAAAGAGGGACATTCTACTTTTTACCTACAGTTTCTCGAAGCAGGTGTCAGATGGGAAGTAGTGGGGTGATATTATTTAGGTTAAAGAGGATTATTAAACAGAAAGTTGGGATCTTCAATCTCAAGCAAACTCCTGGGTGTTTCACAGAACCCTAAAGTATGGCTTAGTTTCTCAATGACAACTTTCCATTGCTTGTCACACTCTTGGTTCTTAGACAATGGAAAAGACTAGCTGAGAGAGAAAATTATACACTTTAACTAGTACAGTTTAAAAGCTAGTATCTGTCACCAATATATTAACCACAATATTGGGTGCTTTTAGTCATGTCAAGGACAATTTTTTCTGTCTTGAATATAGTAACATAACCCTACGGCAGCATGGTACACGTCTTTGCCTAGGCTTTCTAAAGCTATTGAGGAACATTGTTGGCTTTCTGCAACCAAAACAACGCAGTTGTTCCCTTTTCTGTAGTCAGTGTACTGCCCAAAGGTGGTGATTCATTTATAAAACACATACTGAGTGCTCTCAGTGTGCTAGGTACTAAGCTTGGTAAACAAGGCTGTGGAGTGACTTTATGGAGCTCCAGTTCTAGTGCAGGATTACAGACAGCAAAGAAACAAGTAGGATAAGTGTAATATGTGCTGTAAAGGAAATAAATAGGGTGTTACAACAGAGTAAATGGGGGGAGGCCCCTCTGAAAAAGTATTTGCGATGAGACCTGAAGGTGGCAAGGAGCCCAGTATGAGATGAGCTGGGGGAGAACACTTTGATCATCAAATCATCGACATTATCATTCCTAATCTTATATGCTCTGCTTTACTCTCCCTTTTTCTCCTTGTTTCCTCTGTTGCTCCTTGACTTTGATGTGAAGCTGGTCTTTTTTTCTAGAAATCAGAAGTTAGAACATTTCTGGCTATACTGGAGTAAATCCTATAGTCTTTTTAAAGTGTGATTTAGTTCTTTCCCAATAGACAAGGTTGTAATAAATAGCACTTTTGGTGAGCTCTTTTCTCTCTTTGTTTCACACAAAATCTTTTCAAATGTTCAAAAGTAGTGAAAATATCTGGTTCTTAAGACAGTTAAGAAAATTTAGTCTTTGCTGAAGTGCTTCTTAGCTTGAAGCAACACTGCCTAGATTAAATTTTTTAAAGGTCTAATTCTTTTCTTATAGGTATATTGAGAAATACTTGCTTGAGAGACTAAATAGCAAATAACCAAATGCACACAATTCTGCATATTAAAAAAAAACCTAGAAAATAATGTCCCACAAGATAAAACATCAACAGCTATAATCAGTTCTCATAAATCTGAAATAAATTGTTCAAAATAGTTCTCTATTAGTAAACTACATTATAAATGTTTTAATATTTGTTAGTAAATACTTCCAGTTAACTGTCACTTCTCATATAAGCATTGTACAGAAGTAATATATATAGTTTATTGGCTTATTAGTAATTTTATACCAATCACTTGAAACAACATCCTTAAGGTTTAATAATATACTGTAATACTTCCATTTTTCACTCTTTAGAGTTTGATAGAAGACAGTCAATATCCTGAAGGATTTCAGAGGTTTTTTTCAAAGCCACTGATACTCTCTTTTGATTAACTTTTTCCAGCGAGGTTTCTGAAGATTTTGGTTTATGATGATCAGAAGACTCTTTGTTTTTCTTGCTAGAAATCTGGTTTAGGATACCACTATTCTCCAATAACACTAAGTTGATCAATTAAGGAATATTCCCCCACATTTTTCATTATATGAATACTTTTAAATTCAGAAAGTTTAAACAGTTTTCATATTAAAATATGTCTCCACTGGAAGGAAGATCTCTTAGATTCATAATAGAGTTGGGATTAAAGAACTTATCAAGTCCACTCCTTGTGATGAAGAAATCGATTACACTGTAAAAGGAGGAAAGGAATGGGAGTATGTATATGTGTGTTTGGATGGAGGTTTTGTGAAAGGGAGGAAATCTCAGTAACATTTAAGTGAAGAAATGATGTGGGAATAAAAGGGAACAAAAGTAGGGGTGACTGGAATATAAATAATATGTGTAATGTACTTCTTAATTTCAAAAAGATCTTGAGGGAAAAAAATTTTCCCCAGTTGCAAAGCTACTTTATTATTTGAACAGGATTACAGAAAAATCACAAGATAAAAGTAATATAGATGAATGGGGTGGGAATGTACAGAACTAAAGGTTTCATAAGAAAAATAAGAGTCCAGTCCAAGATGGCAACATAGGATGCTCCTAGGCTCACCTTATAGACACACTGAATCCACAGGTACACACAAACAATCCTCTCTGAAAGAAATCCAGGAACTATATGAGTAACTCCTAAACAGCAGGAAATACCCACAATGAAATGGGTAGAAGAGGCCAACATACACTCTTGCCATAAACTCCACCCCTAGCTCAGCAACATACAATCAGGAGAGACTACAACTCCCAGCTTCTCCCTGAGGAGCAAAGGGTTTGAACCCAACATCTAACACTCTAACTTTTAAGACTTCCACCTACAAAATGGGCCCCCAAAACACCTAGCTCTGAAAGCCAACATTGCATCCAGGAGACCCACAAGACTACAGTAAACAAAGAAACAATTCTTAGTGGATTCACAAAGACTGCCTGTGGCTATCCAAGCAGGACTCAGAGCACAGAGAGCAGACAGAAGCACCCACCTCCCAGTCTTTCCCTGAAAGAGGCCTATTTGGACACTTTAGAAGCTACCGCCTGAGGGTAAGGTAAGATTCTAATTTAACACATCTAGGGTCTGAGTGTGATTCTCCTGGGAGACTAGGGAGCCTGGCAGGTGACATCTTGACAAACTCCCTCTGACCTGCTCCAAGTTGCAGCTGTCTCCCTGGAAGGAGCTTGTGTACATATAAAAAGACAATAGAAAAGATGAACAAAATGAAGAGCTGGTTTTTAAAAAAGAAACAAACACATCTTCAGGTAGACTTAGCAAAAAACAAGAGA
The DNA here is from genome assembly GCA_032199065.1 of Smutsia gigantea. NCBI lineage: Eukaryota > Metazoa > Chordata > Mammalia > Pholidota > Manidae > Smutsia > Smutsia gigantea. The sequence goes on from JAVSCE010022418.1 coordinate 1,087,848, forward strand.
GAGGACTCAAAATCAGAAATGAAAGAGGGGACAATACAACTGATACCACACAATACAAATGATCATAAGATACTACTATGAACAATTATATGCCAGCAAGTTGGACAACCTGTAATAAATTCCTAGAAACATACAACCTACCAAGATGAATCAAGAAGAAATAGAAAATGTGAATAGACTGATTACCAGTGAGATTTAATCAGCAAACACCTTCCAACCAATAAGAATCCAGAACCAGATGGTTTCACTGGTGAATTCTACCACACATTTAAAGAATTAATACTTATCCTTTTCAAACTCTTCCAAAAAACGGGAGAGGAAGTTATCACTTCCAAACTTACCTTATGAGGCCTGCATTACCCTGACAACCAGAACTAGACAAGGACACTACAAGAAAAGAAAATTGTAGGCCAATAACCCTGAAGAACACAGATGCAAAAATCCTCAACAAAGTATCAGCAAATGGAATTCAACAATACACTAATATGATCATACACCATGGTCAAGTGTAGTTTATTCCAAGGATGCAAGGTGGTTCAACATCTGAATTAGTCAAACTGATATATATTAACAAAATGAAGGATAAAAATCATACGATCATCTCAACAGATACAGAAATATTCTCAACAAGTTGGGTTACACAGGGAACATACCTCAACATAAAGGCCATATATGACTAGACCACAGCTAACATCATACTGAGAGAAAACTTAAGGCTTTTCTTCTAATATGAGGAACAAAACAAGAATGCTCACTCTTGACAGTTTTGTTCAACACAGTACTGGAAGTCCTAGCCAAAGCAGTTAGGCAATAAAAAGAAATAAAAGGCATCCAAATAAGAAAGGAGGAAGTAAAATGGTCTATATTTGCAGATGACATGATATACAGAAGACACCCAAAACACCAAACAACTGTTAGAATAAGCAAATTCAGTAAAGTTGCAAGATAGAAGATCAATACACAAAAATCAGCTGTGTTTCTGTGCTCTAATAAAGCTATCAAAAAAATTGAGAAAATAATCCTATTTACAATTACATCAAAAAGAATACAAATACCTAGGAAAATTTAGGCAAGGAGGTGTAAAATCTGTACACTGAAAACTGTAAGACATTAATGAAAGACACTGAAGTCACAAATAAATGGAAAGATATTCCATACTCCTGGATTATAAGGATTAATACTGTTAGGATGTCTATACCATCCAAAGCAATCTACAGATTTAACGCAATCTCTATCAAAATTCCATGACATTTTTCACAGAAATAGAACAATCCTAAAATATGTATGGAATCCAAAGGCTCTTAGAGTCACAATAATTTTGAGAAGGAACAAAGCTGGAGTTATCACACTTCCTGATCAAACTATGTTACAAACTATAGTAATCAAAACAGTATGGCATTGGCATTGGCATAAAAACACACATAAATCAATGGAACACAACAGAGAGCCAGAAATAAACCCATGCATATGTGGTCAATTAATTTACATACAACAAAGAAGCCAAAATATACAACAGGGAAAGGATAGTCTCTTCAATAAAGAGTGTTGGGAAGACTAGATTAGCTACATGTTAAAGAATGAAACTGGACCCCTATCTTGCACCATACACAAAAATAAACTCAAAATGGATTAAAAACTTGACTTTATGACCTGAAACAATAAAACTACTAGCAGAAAGCATAGGGAGGTAGGCTACTTGACATTGGTCTTGTAATGATTATTTGGATTTGTCACTGCAAGCAAAAATAAACAAGTGGTATACATTAAACTAAAAAGCTTCTGTACAGCAAAGGTCACCATCAGCAAAATGAAATGGAAACCTATGGAATGGGCAAAAATATTTCAAGTAATATATCTGATAAGGGCTATCCAAAATATATAAACAACCTGATTAAAAAATAGGCAGAGGAACTGAAAGACATTTTTCCAAAGACATACAAATGGCCAGCAATGCTCATACAAATAAGCCCATGAAAAAGTGCACATCACTAATCATTAGGGAAATGCAAATCAAAACCACAGGACATATCATTTCCTACCTGTTAGAGTGGCTATCATCAAAAAGACAGATAACAAATGTTAGTGAGCATGTGGACAAAAGATAACCCTTGTGGACTTTGGTGGAAATGTAAATTGGTGCAGCCAGTATGGAAAACTTTATGGAGGTTCCTCAAAAAATTAAAAATAGAACTACCATATGATCTAGCAGTCCTAGTTCTAGGTATAAATCTCAAGGAAATGAAACAGCCTATCAAAGAGGTATCTGCACTCACATGTTCACTGCAACATTATTCATAATAGCCAAGATATGGAAACAACCTAAATGTCCATTAGTGGATGAATGGATAAAGAAGATGTGATGTATATATAGAAAAAAGGGAATCCTGCCATTTGCAACAACACAAGGATGGACCTTGAAGGTATTATACTAAGTGAAATAAGCCAGACAGATAAGACAAACACTACAAAGCATAATTTATCTGTGGAATTTTAAAAAAGTCTAACTTAGAGAAACAGTGTATAAAGAGGTGGTTGCCAGGTACTGGGGGATGGGAAAATAGAGAGGTCAGTAAGAGGGTACAAACTTTCAGCTACAAGATGCATAAGGTCTGAGGAACCAATATATAGCATGGCAACTATTGTGTTGTATGGTTGAGGTTTGCTGGGAGGGGAGAACTCATGTTCTCACCAATAAAAGAGGTGAGGAGAATTTACCCTAGGAATGCAGCAGCCCGGTTTGAAAAAGACATATGCATCCCTATGTTTATCGCAGCACTATTTATAATAGCCAAGAAATGGAAGCAACCTAAGTGTCCATCAGTAGATGAATGTATAAAGAAGATGTGGTACATATACACAATGGAATATTATTCAGCCATAAGAAGAAAACAAATCCTGCCATCTGCAACAACATGGATGGAGCTAGAGGCTATTATGCTCAGTGAAATAAGCCAGGCAGAGAAAGATGAGTATCAAATGATTTCACTCATCTGTGGAGTATAAGAACAAAGCAAAAACTGAAGGAACAAAACAGCAGCAGAGTCACAGAACCCAAGAATGGACTAACAGTTACCAAAGGGAAAGGGACTGGGGAGAATTGGTGGGAAGGGAGGGATAAGGGGGGAAAAGGGGCATTACAATTAGCACATGTAATACAGCAGCGGGGGACACAGGAAAGGCAGTATTTATAGAGAAAACAAGTAATGATTCTATAACATCTTACTATGCTGATGGACAGTGACTGTAGTGGGGTATATGGGAGGGACTTGATAATAGGGGGTCTAGTAACCCTAATGTTGTTCAAGTGATTGTATATTAACGATACCAAAAAAAAAAAAGGTGAGGATAGATATGTGAGGTAATGTATGTGTTAATTAACAAGGCAGGGTAATCCTTACACAATGTATCTTACGATTTTGCATATCAATTACACCTCAATAAAGCTGAAATTAAAAAATTTATTTTTAATACTAAAAATCCTAATGAAAAAAAGAAAACAAGTCAGAGATTGGTTTCAGTTATAATTTAGAGTGAAAAAGTCTCTATAGGTACACAATAAAATACTATTCAGGCATAAGAAAGAAACAAATCCTACCATTTGCAACAACATGGATGGAGGTGGAAGATATGCTTAGTGAAATAAGCCAGTCAGAAAAAGACAAGTACCAAACGATTTCACTTATTTGTGGAGTATAATGATGAAGCAAAACTGAAGAAACAAAACAGCAGCAGACTTACAGACTCCAAGAAGGGACTAGCAGTTGCCAAAGAGAAGGGGTGGGAGAGGGTGGGTGGGGAGTGGGGGAGAAGGGGACTGAGGGGTATTATGATTACTACACATGGCATGTGGGGGGTCACGGGGAAGACAGTGTAGCACAGAGAAGACAGGTAGTGACTCTGTGGCATCTTACTACACTGACTTCAATGGGGTATGGGGGGGACTTGATAATGTGGGTGAATATAGTAACCACATGTTTTTTCATGTGAAACTTTCATAAGAGTGTATATCAATGATACCTTAATTAAAAAAAAAGTCTCTACAGGGAAACTTAATCCTAGTTCACTGTCCTTTGCCCAATTTAAACCCAATGAAAAGTACAAACATTAACATGATATACTTTCTATAGACAAGATACATCTTAAATTTCAATCTTAAATATTCATTAACATTTCATAATATATAAATATGGATTAATATATAGTATAAAATCATGAATTAAGCCTAGAATGGAAAGGAAGCAATTATGCAGGACAATATATTTTGTTTAAAGGATACAATTAAACTTCTTTATCTTTTCAAGTTCAGAAGCGACAGACCTGTGCGCAAAAAAAGTTCATGCTGTCTCTTTTGTATTCACAATATTTCAAATAAGCATACTTTATTTTTTTAATACAGAATTTTAGAAGAACCTAGAAGTTAAGAATTATCTTTATATTGGCTTTATATAGCAACAAATCAACTTGCCTCAACTGATAACTTATTGAGTACTTTTAAAAAGTAAGGCAACTCTAGGCAGAGAAAGACAAGTGCCAAATGATTTCCCTCATTTATGGAGTATAGCAAGGAAGCAAAACTGAAGGAACAAAACAGTAGCAGACTCATAGACTCCAAGAAGGGACTAGTGGTTACCAAAGGGGAGGGGGAGGGGGGAGGGCAGGTGGGGAGGGAGGGAGATGGGGATTGAGGGGTATTATGTTTAGTACACATGGTGTGGGGGGTCATGGGGAAAACAGTGTAGCACAGAGAAGACAAATAGTGAATCTGTGGCATCTTACTACACTGATGGACAGTAACTGCAATGGGGTATGGGTGGGGACTTGATAATATGGGGGTAAATGTAGTAACCACATTTTTTTTCATCTGAAACCTTCATAAGAGTGTATATTAATAATACCTTAATAAAAAATTAAAAAAAAAGGTAAGGTAACTAAGTGTCCCCACCTCAAGGACTTTTGAATCAAGTATTGATATTTGATGATAATGGGCATCCCTGCTACAACATTTGAGTACTAGTGTGGTACACCCTCTATTTTCCTCTTTAAAGTTTACTCAAACTTTAAAAACCTACTAAAATCCAATCACTTATCTGACAGAACTTTCCTTGAATTCCTATAGCATTATGTTAATTAATCATACATTTAATTGTAATGTCTTCTTTGAACTATTAATTTTATGATCTCATACCTAGATTGTCTCTTTCAGGAGAAAATAGTTTTCTTTTTCATTTGTACTTTGCATATTTTGTAAGACCTCATTTACATGGAACTCAGGGAATTAATGGTTTTGGAATATATACACTTAATATACTTAATACATAATTTCTATACTAAATTGGACAAAGAAAAAATAAAAATAAATAAATAAATTGGACAAAGGCCAAGTTTTTACACAGTTGAATTAGGTGTCATAAAATAACTTTTCTATTACATTTCTGGAATAGACTATCTACTTATTTTATTGTTTTCTTATTAAAAGTATATTAAGCGTTTCCTTCTCCTTGACTCAAAGGGTTATTAACATGAACATTAGCTCTTACCATGTTCCACAGAAACAGATATTGGGGCCACTGGTATGGGGTAAAGGGCTGAATATATGCAACTTCATCAGAACCTTTTAAGTGTGTGTTCTCTTTTTCCTCATTATACATAAATGAAACATGAGCAGTGATACACAACTAGAAAATAGTGTAAATCAACTGACTCTCTGCAAAATTAATGAGGACTTTAATATCTAAAAAAAGTCTCTTTATTCAAGTCACTAGAATTTCATCTCCACAGGTGAAAATATCTTTTTTTTATCTCTGCCCTTGCTTCCTCCCTAAATGTCTTAATTTCTAAATATTTCTTGGAAGCCCAGTTTTAGTTCCTTGCACATTGACAGGCACACAAGAGGGACTAAAATATTCGCTTCATTTGTTGATTTGCCAATTAATTTTGGGAGGTAATTAATTTGATAGAAATTATTTAAAAATTAACTTTTTCTGAAAGCTTATTATGTTAGTCAACATTTTATTTCCTTTAAAATTACTAAAATTAAAAAAAAAACTCCTTTAAACTTTCCATAAACTTTTCAGGATGAAGTTATCATATTAAAAGTCACACATTTTGATATGAAGTTTTCAAACCTTCAGATGAAATATAATATGATGAAATGTATTAAGTTAGATATTTGATTAAAGATAAGTTATTTTTAAGCTTAAGCTATCATGAACATTATAGGAGTTAAATATACTTAACTAAGAGAAAGTTTTCTTGGGAGAAAGTCTTATAATTTACCATTTGATGTTTTAATTTTTGAGTGTTAGTTCTCCTATACAGATTGAGTTTAAAAGAAAAATAAATACCAATTTTCTTGAAGAACAAAAGATGAAGGATGTGTGGGCATCTCTTCCCAACAAGTATTGGTCAGTCTTCTACACCATGATATTACTGTTGTCACATATCTAAATTGAATACATTAAACAATATTTGAAAAATAAACTTGTATAATGTTTATAAAATATTCAAAAAACAGAAAAATTATGAAGACAATTTGGAAAAAAGGATAAAAAATCTAAAGGGAGGCATTTGCTGGGCAATTTTCTTAATCTTTTTCATTAGAAATAGAAAAGCAAGTCTTTCTCATTCATTAAGAATAAAATTATTCACATTCATTATTAATAAAGATGAAATTTAAGAATCAGAACAAAGGTGATACTTGGATTTCATTCAAAGTTCAAACTCAAATGTCTAAATTTTTCTTTTAGTTTTTCAAAGTAAAATGAGTTTCATTAAATTTTATCATGAAAATGTCCTTATATAAGACTAAGTATATATCTGCTCTCTAAAATTTAAACCAAAACACACCCATTAATGCATATATACATATACATGAACATATATGTTGTAGAGTAAAAGGCAGAATTTCCAGAATCTCCCTCCTGGCCTTAGTCCAGTTACATATCAGCACGTGTTTACTGGTGCAGCCTCCTGCAGCCTCCAGGGCGAAGGCAATTCTCTCCTCCCCTCTGTTCCTGGTATGTAATTGGTCTGGGTTTGCCAGCCACCAAAGACCTTCCCATGGAGTTCCTCCCAGAAGGGGTAGGCAGGAAGTAGAGAGCATGCCATGGCAGCAGAGCATCAGGAGACTGATGATGCCAAGCCTGGCTAGAGTCTATAAGGAATAAAAGCCTTTCCCCCTGCCTACCCTTTCCCGTGACTTATTTCGGTATCAGCGCTTTTATAGGGTACTCACCCCAGGCTGGGAACACCCTTTCCCCTGGAGCTACATATGTATAATGTAACTCACTGGATATACAAAACAAGGATCAAGTTCAATAAAATGGATGACCTGAAGTAATTAGCTGAAACAAATAGTAAAGTTTGCTAAAAACACTATCCTTCTGTGGCAAATTAATCAACCTAGCAATGAATGGTTAGAGCATTTAGACCAAAATGTAATAAATCTCAACAGAAAAAAAATTCAAGAGGTAAAAAAGCAATCTTTTGTGAACATTTTCAATTAAAATCACTAACATGTCAAGAACTCACAAGTAGAATGATTATAATAACAAATTAAATCAAAGAAAAAGCATATTCATAAAAAGCTGATTTCAAGAATCTTCTCCACTTTAAGGATAATCATCAGCTAATTAATTTTTTTCTGTTATAGAAATATACATAATTTGTAGTTGCAAACCTTATTTCAAACTGGTTAGGGAATTAGTTAATTGGTTAAAACAGTTGACTACAGCTTACTGCCAGCCAGTTTATCATGTATGTATGTGTATAGGTACATATATTTATTTTATTTTGAAAAATCACTTGAATACAAATGAAAATAATTAAAGCTGATCAGATCTATTTAGTTATGCCAGATCCAATATAATTGTAAACTCTGATAGCTGTTGAAATGACTTCATGCACATTATTCACATGTAAGCACTAAAAATATATACTGTGGACCCTTGAACAACATGGGTTTGAACTGCACAGGTCCACTTGTATGTGGATTTTTAAAAATACACATATAATATCTGTAATTGGATGTAAGGCATCAGATTTCACAGGTGATGTGGTTGATAGAAATGGAAAAGGAAATGTGTTGTAAACGGTGGCCTGCAGAGGAATAAAAGCTTCAACATTGGGGTTATTAGCACCATGCTCTAACCAAGATAATCTGCCATTATCTGACAAGCAAGAAACGCTGGGATCTGAGAGGAATACAGCTGAGGCCCAGATTGGGCAACTCCGAGGAAGGTGGGAAACCTTTGCCATCCAAGCAAAGTGCATCCCTCCCTCCAAGCACAGGCCTGATCTCCCTGCAGGTAGGTGTCAACTTGCTAATTCACGCTCTGCTTGCTCTTTTCTCTGTTGGATCCTACAGCCTTCCCATTTCTTTTCTACTTTCTACTCTTTATTACACCTGAAGTTATTTGACCCATTTCATACACAGTAGGTTATTAGTAATTAAGCTCTGGGGGAGTCTAAAGTTATACCTGATTTTTGACTGTGTGGGGGAGTCAGATATATTTGCTCAAGAGTCAAATGTATTTAAATAATATTTATATTCCTCTCTGTCATAAAAGTTATTCGGTAACATGAAAATAATTTTAAAAATTGCTTTTCAGTACCTTGCATATGGTCCAGGATGTTCAGTCTGAATTAACTGATTTTGCCCATCAGGAAAAGTTAACTTACACCAACCTAAGTTGAGACCTTGATTTACCTCAAGAAGCAAGGAGGAAGGGTAAGTTTTATCATTCTGAAATTGAAAAATAAAAAACAAAACCATCCTTTAATTTAATTATCAATTAAAAAAATAAGTAGATGAATCATTAAAACTTTATTTTTACTAATTTAAAAGTTACATTTTACATAGAATATAGGTATTAATTACCACTCACTCATACAGATAATTATCAAAAGAACAATACTAGTCCCTATCTCTGTAAAGTTACCTTTATAAAGTGACTATTTGTCACACCTTTCTGATTTTTGCTAGAAAATCCAATGAGATCAGTAAAGCCTCTTGACAGATTTTATACTTCAAAAAATTAAGATATATAGTACTTTATTTCCACAGATTAAAAAAAATAGTGTGAGTTTTAAGTATAATCACCTGTATCTTTTCAATAAAAGAGCTGAAATTCCAATTTAGGGTCACAGTAATGCCATCCAAAAAGATAGCATGTACTTTGTTATCAGAGTATGCAAGAAATCTTCCCACACTGGGTATGAGCGAGTCTCTCAAAAGCAAAGGCAGTATATTGCTATCATTTATCCCAGGTACCTAAAACCAAGTAAATAAAAATAGCAGGAAACAGAGTTATCCATTAATAAGATTTAAATGATTAATGAACTCTGAGGCAACTTCATATACTCATTCAAAAGTTGAATACTGTAGAATCCTTATGCATGTTTTAATTTTTCCAGAAGTGGATGCCCAAGAGTATTTCAAGCAGATTAAGTTCTATCATCTTTGGAAAGTCACCATTCTGCTGAGTTTTACATAGAATATAGACAAAAATTAGGAAGTATAATACCTAGAGGTTTATAAACAAATTTATAGATACAGAAATCAAAGTCTGAGAGTCACTCCAAGACAGCATTAAAAAATTTACTGCAGTTATAGGAAATAGAGTAGAATACTGTAATATCAGGGTTTATAATAACTATGTTTTTATATATTGCAAATCCAATCAATCCCCAGCCCTTCGCCCTCCACTAAAAAAAAAGAACAAAAACAAAATAAATATATATAATGAAAATATAACATAAAAGGCTGAGTTTACAGGGTTTAAGTGGATATTTTTCTGAATAAACCAATATTAATATTACAAATAATTTCTCACATGACTTAGATGAAAGTAATTTGAACTTAGTGTTGTGTATACAAACAACAGAGCAATTAAAAAATATATTGCTTTTGAAATTATTTTAAGATACCATTTTCCAGCAGCATATCCGACAGTTATGGCTTAAAGAAAGCCTCATCTTGGCACAATGTTGCAGAATTCTGTTAACATGAAAAACAGTACTTAAAGATTTGCAAATAATGGCATTTTCCAGTTCTAGCAACCCATTCTCACTGCTATACATTTTAGGCAAGTAACTCATTTCCACTAAAGTACGTCCAGAACTCTTTTCTTCCAGAAATCCTTAAGCCTCTAGAAGGAAACTTCTACTAGTTTTTCCCTTTCTGCTAATCTTACATAGTTAAGGTTATTCCTCTTATTTTTAGCAATGAAATGACTCTAAATGGAGAGAATTTTCAGGGCTCCTTTTTAAGAGGTGACAGATTGATAGTTCCTAAAAGGAAGAAAGGTGGGGATGTGAATCAACCACCCCCAGGAAATCAAATGACCAATTCTGCTCCTTCAAATCTATTGTGGCAGGTGCTTAGACACAAGTTTATAAAAATAAGTAACCTAATAATCCACTTTCATTCTTCTGGGTGCCACACATTTATTAATTAGGAGAATTAAAAAAAAAACATATGAACCAAAGAACTGAACAGAGGAAAACTGAATTAAATCTCTGGGTTTAAAATTTAACACGAACATTAACTTGGAAATGAACTCAGCCCCAAAAACTTTATAACCACTAAGAGGTGGCAGTTTCTCTTTGTTCTCCCTATTTTCTGAGTCTCAGGGTCAGAGATAACGCAGAAAGCTGATTTTGCAGAACACAAGCCATCCTGTCCCAGAGTCCTGAGGAGGAATGTATAAGAGAAACAAAAAGCAATTGAATTGGTGCAAGCATGTCTGCTTAGATCCTTGGATGTTGCTACTTGGTGTCTGTGACCACCACAGGCTCTCTCTTCCAATTTCCTCTTTAAGAGCCATAACTGCTTGTGCTTCAGGGGGACAGTAGCTCTTTAAGGCATGAACCTGCCACTCCTTCATCTGCTGGCAAATTAAAAAACTATTCCTTTCCTTTTCTCAAAACCTTGTCATTGTGTTTTGTGATTTGACTTTGGGGACAAGAACCAGTTTTCAGTAACAAAACTATACTTTGTCTACTGTACACTCTCAGGAATCATTATTACTCTGACGACAGTAAAGAAGTATAAAAATTTTCAATGTATCATCAAATCCTCAACTTGATGCCAAGGAACAATAATGATGTCCATGTACTCAGAGAAAAGGCCCTTATTTCCAAGTAGCACTTGCTTGCCGTATATGGATGTTTCTCCATATTTAACTTTAAATTTCAGTGTTAGAAGTACCCTTATAAATGATAATAATTAACTTACTCTATAAATGATGAGATCAAAAAAGTTGGTGTATTTTACCAAAGACATGCATTTCCACTGCACCTACTAAGTTGTAAATCTTATTCTAGGAAATGTATCCAGGTTCTCAAACACGTAACACTTGATTCAGTTAAATGTGAAGAACTTACCTAGTTGCCTGTTCAAGTAAAGAACACACAGAAAATAGACTTCCTGGTCTATCTGGAGGAAGGTTATTTACTGAGTAAGTTTTCTCTTCCCTCTGAAAATTGGTTTAAAATGAAAAATCTCAGTAATGAATTTTGGCCATTACTACTTAGCAATTTTTTTCTTGATATATGTATTTACATAGCGACAAGGCAAACAGTTATTTTAACTTAACCAAAAGCCCTTTTATAAAAGGTATGTTTTTAAAGATATTTTATGATGTTTTTCCTTTTTCCCATCTAAAAAAAATTTAGAATTTCTCTTACACATTTAAGTTACATCCTATATCCTGTAACTTACTCTCCAACTTAAATCTTGGCTATACTTAAATTAGCATGGTAACGAGAGTAATTTTTATACACATTACCAGGAAATTTATTACATAAGTCCCCTTTCCCTTTAGACAAAAAGATAAAAAAGCCTATACAGAATCCTCCAACCTCCATCCCTCTTTTGTATAGCTCTTCCTTTAGAATTACAGATCCTAGCTTAGCCATGTCTTCCTTCAGAAGGCCTTTCTGGAGCCTCCAAAACTAGATCAGGTGCCCCTCCATATGTGATCCCACTAAGTTCTTATCTCTATGGAAGCACTTACATTGTGAGTCCTTTTCAATCTTTCCCATTTAAATGTTAAAGTACCTAAGTAATACTTCACTACATTTTTTTGGAAAAAAAAAATTCAAAAAACATAAGACTTAAGTCCCACTATACCCCTCCCCCCTCACAAAATCCCAGACACTTCCTCCCCAAAAGTAACCACTTTGGTTCAGTTGTTGCATACTCAGATCTTCCCCTGTGCATTTACATGTGTATTATATACAGTAATATATTTGGATTTAGGGTTTGTTTTTTGTTCTTTACACAAAGACGTCATTGTACATGTTATCATACAACTTTTTCTTCACTCAACAACATACTGAGGTCTTGCAGTCTCTCTCTCCATTTCCATCCTCCCCATTCTTTTAAAGTGCTGCTCAGCAGTCCATAACCTGATCACTGGAGCTGTTTTTTGCTATTACAAACAATGCCACGACCCCCATCCTTGACCATGCTTCTTTGTGTCTATGTGCTGATGTTTTTCTAGTATCGATACCTAGAAGCAGACTTTTTGGCCAATTTTACTTGGTATTATCACACCAAGACTAAAACAATTTACACTCCAACCGAAACTATGAAAGCTCTCCTTCCCCCACACCCTTGCCACCCGTAGATATTAACATTCTTATCATTTGACAATGTGATGAATGAAAAATGTTATGTCATTGTCATTTTAATTTGTATTTCTTTGATGCCAGCAGTAAAGTTGAACATGTTTTCAAATATTATGGGTTATTTATATTGCCTTTTCTATAGCTTGACCATTCTCATCTTTTACTCATTTTTCTATTACTTTCTTTTTTTAGTCTTTTTATTACTGATTTATAGCATAGAACATTTTTTTCCACACCTTTGCTTGTGTTTTTTACTTTATCTAACAAAACTTAAATATTTAAAACTTAAGTATGAAAATTTCAAGCTTATCAAACTTTTCTTTTATGGCTTCTGGTATTCTGTATTGTACTTAAAAAGGCCTCCCCTACTGAATATTATAAACATTGTCTTTCTATATTTTCTTTGAATAACTATAAATTTTGATTTCTTACATTCAGCCCTTTAATCCATCTCGAATTTATTTTGGAGTATAGGTTAAAGTGGGAGGCAAACAATTTTATCCCAAAAAGAGAGCCAACTGTTTCTACATCTTCTCACTCAAGTAGACAGAATGTGTTGCACACAGAGGTCTGACAGTGAAGCCCAAAGCAGTCCACCACAAAAATCACAACTTGTTTGCAAAACTTCTGTGTTCTATCCCAAAAGCTAATGCTCCCACTCCCTATGTTTACCTCAGTGTAAAAATAATTGCCCCCTCCCCCTGACACTTGAGTAAAACTAAAGCTCCATGAAGATGTACAATATTTATCTTGTAGTTTTTCGAACTCCTGATTCACAGCAGTCAGCAGTGTAAATACATATACCCACTCTAATTTGCCTGTTTATATCTTACACCACACACACACATACAGTTGGGTTCGCTTTCAGTTATTTGCTTGTTTGTCTGACTGACTGTTAGACTGTGAACCCTCGAAGGAGGGCAGGAATCTCTTCATCTTTACCCAGTGCTTCACAGAGTGTCTGGCTAGCAGAGTTCATGTTTATTAAATAAGTTAAGTACCTTCCTACAAACAGACCCCAGGAGAGAATATGCTCCAATATATATCAAAATATTTGTGAATGAAATTATATTTGGGATTTATTTAAAAATAAATAGGGATCAATGACACCTTAATAAAAAAGAAAGGAAAGAAGGGGAAGGGAAGGGGAAGGGAAAGAGAAGGGAAGAGGAAAGGAAGGGGAAGGGAAGGGGAAGAGAAGGGGAAGGAAAGGGCAGGGAAGGGAAGGAAAGAAGGAAGGAAGAAAGGAGTAGAGCGGGCAGTGGGAAGTATAAATTGAACAAGCTGGGTGATAGGTACATGAAGGTCCATTACACCTGTCCTACGTATGTATGTGTTTGCAATTTTCTAGAGTTAAAAAAAAAGTCCACTCTATTTTTAACTCTTCTCCCTACCAACTCTGATAATCTTATCACTCAAATACTTTACTCTGTAACACAGAAAGAAAACATATTTATTATGTTCCATCCTGCAAAGCGGACATATGATACTATGGTGATCCCTATAAAAGGATGGCTGTCAAATGACAGACAGATTGGAGACTAGCAAATTTAGACTAGTAACAAAATATCCACATTACATTTTGGTCTGACACATTAAGTATATTATTTTATGTTTCACAAAGAACAGTGTTGTTCAACTTTCTAGTTGCATACGAAGATTTAGAATTTAGGAGGTATTTTAAATATGTAAACAATTTCATGATGGGAGAAAAAAGAATGTGCTTTTAATCAAATGTTAATTTAGAGAAGTATATTCATTCAAAGTAATGTCGCTAGTTTCAGTGTTTCCTACTCTATGGCAGAAGAAATTTAACTTCTGATTCAAACACAAAATGCTAAGGCAAAAGGACGACAGAATACAGGATAAGAATACACTAAAAATAAAGTGGTTAATGATTACTGTGCCAATACTGGCAGTAAGGTTATACTGATTCTCCAGACTGGGGAACAGTAGAAAGCAACATTACATAAAAATCAAATTTCCCAAGATATAAACACAAGCATATACGGTCAATTAATATACGATAAAGGAGCCATGGATATACAATGGGGAAATGACAGCCTCTTCAGTAACTGGTGTTGGCAAGACTGGACAGCTACATGTAAGAGAATGAAACTGGATTATTGTTTAACCCCATACACAAAAGTAAACTCAAAATGGATCAAAGACCTGAATGTAAGTCATGAAACCATAAAACGCTTAGAAAAAGACATAGGCAAAAATCTCTTGGACATAAACATGAGCAACTTCTTCATGAACATATCTCCCCAGGCAAGGGAAACAAAAGCAAAAATGAACAAGTGGGACTATATCAAGCTGAAAAGCTTCTGTACAGCAAAGGACACCATCAGTAGAACAAAAAGACATCCTACAGTATGCGAGAATATATTCATAAAATGACGTATCTGATAAAGGGTTGACATCCAAAATATATAAAGAACTCATGCACCTTAACAAACAGAAAGCAAATAATCCAATTAAGAAATGGGCAGAGGACATGAATAGACACTTCTCTAAAGAAGAAATTCAGATGGCCAACAGGCACATGAAAAGATGCTCCACATCGCTAATCATCAGAGAAATGCAGATTAAAACCACAATGAGATATCACCTCACACCAGTGAGGATGGCCAACATCCAAAACACAAACAACAACAAATGTTGGCGAGGATGTGGAGAAAGGGAACCCTCCTACACTGCTGGTGGGACTGCAAATTAGTTCAACCATTGTGGAAAGCAGTATGGAGGTTCCTCAAAAAACTCAAAATAGAAATACCATTTGACCCAGGAATTCCACTCCTAGGAATTTACCCTAAGAATGCAGCAGCCCAATTTGAAAAGGACAGATGCACCCCTATGTTTATTGCAGCACTGTTTACAATAGCCAAGAAATGGAAGCAACCAAAGTATCCATCAGCAGATGAATGGATAAAGAAGATGTGGTACATATACACAATGGAATATTATTCAGCCATAAGAAGAAAACAAATCCTACCATTTGCAACAACATGGATGGAGCTAGAGGGTATTATGCTCAGTGAAATAAGCCAAGCCGAAAAAGACAAGTATCAAATGATTTCACTCATATGTGGAGTATAAGAACAAAGAAAAAATACTGAAGGAACAAAACAGCAGCAGACTCACAGAACCCAAGAACGGACTAATAGTTACCAAAGGGAAAGGGACTGGGGAAAATGGGCGGGAAGGGAGGGATAAGAGGGGAAAAGGGGCATTACGATTAGCAGATGTAATGTTGGGGGGACACGGGAGGGCAGTACAACTCAGAGAAGACAAGTAGTGATTCTATAGCATCTCACTACGCTGATGGACAGTGACTGTAATGGGGTTGGTGGGGGGGACCTGATGAAGGGGTAGTTTAATAACCGTAATATTGCACATGTAATTGTAGATTAATGATAATAAAATAAATTATATTTAAAAAAATTATAAGAAAAGAGGAAGTAGATCTTTATTGTTAAGCTACTTGCAAAATCTTAGATCATAGAATTAAAACTGTTTTTAATTTAAAAAAAAAATGGGCAGAGGAGCTGAACAGACACTTCACCAAAGAAGAAATTCAGATGGCCAACAGGCACATGACATGAAAAGATGTTCCACATCGCTAATCATCAGAGAAATGCAAATTAAAACCACAATGAGATATCATCTCACACCAGTAAGGATGGCCAACATCCAAAACACAAACAACAACAAATGTTGGCAAGGATGTGGAGAAAGGGGAACTCTCCTACACTGCTGGTCGGAATGTAAACTAGTTCCACCATTGTGGAAAGCAGTATGGAGGTTCCTCAAAAAACTCAAAATAGAAATACCATTTGACTCAGGAATTTCACTCCTAGGAATTTACCCTAAGAATGCAGCAGCCCAATTTGAAAAAGACATATGCACCCCTATGTTCATCGCAGCACTATTTACAATAGCCAAGAAATGGAAGCAACCTAAGTGTCCATCAGTAGATGAATGGATAAAGAAGATGTGGTACATATACACAATGGAGTATTATCCAGCCATAAGAAGAAAACAAATCCTACCATTTGCAACAACATGGATGGAGCTAGAGGGTATTATGCTCAGTGAAATAAGTCAGGTGGAGAAAGACAAGTATCAAATGATTTCACTCATACGTGGAGTATAAGAACAAAGAAAAAACTGAAGGAACAAAACAGCAGCAGACTTATAGAACCCAAGAATGGACTAACAGTTACCAAAGGGAAAGGGACTGGGGAAGATGGGTGGGAAGGGAGGAATAAGAGGGAAAAGGGGGTATTACGATTAGCACACATAATGTAGCGGTGGTGGGGGACACAGGGAAGGCAGTATAACACAGAGAAGACAAGTAGTGATTCTATAGCATCTTACTACGCTGATGGACAGTGATTGTAATGGGGTATGTGGTGGGGACTTGATACTAGGGGGAGTCTAGTAACCATAATGTTGCTCATGTAATTGTACATTAATAATACCAAAAAAATTTTTCAAAAAAAAATCAAATTTCCTATATATATTCAGATTTATTTAGAAATACTATATACTCAAAATCTTCTTGAGCTGAGACCTGATTGTCAGCTTACCTCTTCTGGCCCTTCTTGAATGGAGTAATATGTAAAATAGTTCCCACAATAAGCTCCTTCTGATTTGAAAACAGATCCATCTCCAGGATAAATCTCTATGGAGTTCACATTTTTATGGGCAAGTCTAAGGAAGAGAAATGATCGTTAAAAATGCTTTTTTCTAATTGAGATTAAAATATACCTGAAGGTAATCTTAAAAATAAAAAAAGCAAAGTATCCTGGGGTTTTGCCTATGCAGCAAAAGGGATAATTTTATACTCTGTACCCCAGCCAGCTAAATTAATTTTTCTTCAAAAAATAAACAGAACACACAGAATCAGTTAATATATCTATTTTAATAACTAAGCTGAGCTTCTGGAAGTCAGGCATCTATCTTATTATCCTGGTATCCCCACTGCCAATCACAGTGGCTGGCACATGACAGTTACCAAAGAAATGCCAATTACACAGGAGTTAAATATGACAACTCCAGGACCTGAAAATAAGATTTTTCTTGAACTATGAAACTAATAGAATCAATATCTGATGGATGAGATTAGCCATCTGTAGGGTGGCTGATTTTACTTGAAGCACCACATACAATCAAGGTACTGGATGTGTAACATATAAAACAGTATGTAAAGTCAATGTTATTGAAACATATATGAGGAATGTATTGTCAGAAGGGATGGGTTTTCATGCAGGAAAAGGAAAGCCCAAAGAACAAAAATTTTGCAGTACTCTTGCAACATTACAGAAGTAAGACTGAATCTAGGCAACACTAGTATTCCAGTTACTAGGGAGGTGTACTTGTGGCGGGGTGGGGATCATTCAGTGGAATAGTGCAGAGAAGCTAGCCCGTGAATATTTGTGGCACGAAGGAAGGCCGAAATCTCCCGGAGGCTCTCTCCCTTCTCCAATTCCATGCTTAGTGGACAACCTTCTGATGTGACTAATTCAGACAAGCAGATGCCCTGATGCTTGGAAAGGGTATATCCTAAATACCTGCCACAGTATTTAATTCACTAGTCACATGAACCCTCATTGGCTTTGGAGTTATCACAAACATCCTGTGGATATGGTTAATGTGAATTAGTCACAAGACCATTCTGTACACCAACAAAATGAAGGCTTAGGACCTGTAAACTCAGGATCAAACACAGAATAATGGCTCCAGCAAACCCATGTCCTCTCATGGGAGTCTGTCTGCAAGGCTAGTCCCATCCCCCCCCATGATATCACTAAACAGCTCTAACTCCAATGCAGGAGCCTTACCTATATGTAATACCCTTGTACCAAACCACTTTCACTAGCTCATGATAGGAATATTCTTCTTCATCAAACAGCCTCTGTGAAAGTGAATCACAAAAATGCCACCTGTGAAGGACAAAATACAAGCTATTAATTCTGGTTGCTCACCATAATTACCTTTAGAAGTCAGCCAGAATGCATTTATTGCTTAACTTGTTTGATTAAAGAAAAGTAAAAATTAATAAGAAAGTGCATTGGTAAAATTTAAAACTAATCATTTTGTTTTTATTTTTCAGTACTTTCAATAATCTTATTGTTGAATCTCAGCACAATCACATAAATTAACAGTTTTCCTAACCTTTAAAATTTAGGTTTCAAACAACAAATATTTATTGAAATATCTATAGTGGGCAAGGCACTGTGCTATATATACTGGGAAAATAAAACCCAAAAAAGCAGACATGATCACTGCCCTCAGTGGAGATTCTTATCTAGCAGGATGTTAAATAATAAATATTGAGCATATACAGCTCTATTTACAATAGCTAAGACATGGAAGCAACCTTAGTGTCCATCAGTAGATGAACAGATAAAGAAGATGTGGTACATATACACAATGGAATATTATTCAGCCATAAGAAGAAAACAAATCCTATCATTTGCAACAATATGGATGGAGCTAGAGGGTATTATGCTCAGTGAAATAAGCCAGATGGAGAAAAACAAGTACCAAATGATTTCACTCATCTGTGGAGTAAAACCACAATGCAAAAACTGAACGAACAAAACAGCAGTAGTCTCACAGCACCCAAGAATGGACTAGCGTTTACCAAAGGGAAATGGGTTGGGAAGGTGAGTGGGAAGGGAGGGAAAGGGGATTAAGGGGCATTATGATTAGCACACATAAAATAGGAGAGGCACGGGGAAGTTCAGCACAGAGAAGACAACTAGTGACTCTATAGCATCTTACTATGCTCATGGACAGTGACTGTAATGGGTATGTGGTGGGGACTTGATAATAGGGGGAATGTAGTAACCACAATGTTGCTCATGTGAAACCTGAGCATAAGATTGTATATCAATGATACCTTAATAAATAAATAAATAAAACACAACCAAAATAAATATTGAACATAAAGTAAGGAGATTTACTGGATGCTATGGGATTGTATAAGAACCTAATCCTTCTAGAGACCTGGAGATAACCACCCTAAGGAAGAAACAAACCTGGAAATGAGCCTGTCTGCAAGCTGAGAAAGGAGTGTTCCTGACAGAGGGAAGAACAAGTGCAGTGGCAAAAGAAAGCTTGAGTTAAAGAAAAACTGTTAAATTAGAAGCATAATCCTCTTTTGATGGATAATCATAGTGCTTGAATTTCTGATTTTAACTAGATAATCATGACAAGCCTGAAAATCATTCCCATATTTTGCTTGAAATAACCAATATGCACTCAGAGACTACCTGGAATCAAACCCTAATTCTACAAGTACTAGCTGTGCAACTTTGCTCAGGTTATTTAACCTTTCTGTGTCTCAAGTTCTACAAAATGGGATGGTAATGGTACTTACCTCATGGGGTTGCTATGGGGATCAAATAGGTCAAATACAGCTGTACTTGGCACCTAGTAAGTGCTTTGTGTTAGCTATTATCATCATTACTGCACTACTTATATACAGTTCATACCACAAAGCTGTAACTATTAAGTCATTCATCTCTCACTGGAGGGAAAAGGTTTATACCCAGCCATCCAGAAGCCTCTCTTTTGTTTACCCCTTTTGAAAATGGACATATTTAGAATTAGTTAACCAAAAACAGAGGTGGCCTCTGAGGTTAGGTATGAAGGAAAGAACCCATGATCATAAACTTGTCAGATCCATGCTCCAGCAACCAAGGTAATGGGCTCTGCTGAGCAGCAGCTGATAGTCCTCCATGCTGTCCCAGAGCCCTGGGCCATCACTTACCATACTTTAATAATCTTTTCAGCAACATGATCTTCATTAGACTCTAAGCTCCTGGAAAGCAGTGACTGTGTCCTAGTCATCTGTAGTCTCTGCACTTAACAAAGTCTCTAGTGTGTGGTCAGCCTTCATAAACAGTCAATGCACAGACACAGGGTAAGAAACATCAGCAACACATTTGCTAGGGAAATTATTAACTATCAGTTATTAGCAAACTTCTGAACCAACAGAATGCACGTTCCTTATGCATTGCATCAGATGATTTAGAAAAAAAAATTAGCCTTGTCAATTTTTTTGACTAGTTCAGACAAAACCTTTATGACAGATAAGTCACTCTTCCATTACCTGTGCAGGTGTGGGACCGGACAGCTGAGCAACAGGGCCCTGGGAAGAACAGAGACCTCTTTTCCTCTTTCCTCTGACACATCAGAAGTTAAAACTCCACTCTGGGTGATATCTGCATCAATTCTAGACATCCTGCTGATTTTATTATGAAAATGAAGTGCCAAAGACAAAGGGTATTTCCATTCCTCTGGACAGGAGGCCACGGACCAGTGCTGCTGTACCCATGTGTATATACATGTGTGTTTTGTACCAGGAGGAGGCAGCCCCGCCCTGTCTTCAGTTACACAATTCTTTTCCTCTAAAGATTCTTTGGATTTCCTGATCTGAGAATAAAGTTCATTTTCTTTATTCTTCAGTCTTTGTCCTGATAAACTTCCATGAGTACAGGTCTTGCCTGCTGTCTCAACTGGTTTGACCTTTTTGTCTTGACTATTCTTTTCTGACAATACGATGGATGAGTTTGGCTTTTGGCTTACTTTACACAAAAAATGTACTGAAAATTCGTGCTGAGATTTGGGCAGACAAAGGTATGCATGACCATCTAAAGATGCTATCTTCACGGTGCCACTCTGCAGACATATCATGCCATCATCAGTACCACGACTAGGCCATCTCACTTCTAAGATGTCAGTGAAGATACGCTGAGTTGAGGGGAGAAAAAGAGATGGTTTGTATTTTCTGTTAACAGCCCAATTTTGCCATATATTTGATAATTATGCATTGTGTAAGAAAGCTCTTAAAGCTCTGTGTTGCCTACCCAGAGAGAATGAAAAGTGGAGAGCCGGGTGTCAGCTTAAATATGATTTTCCACAGAATTTTTTATATTGTTAAGATTCTCCCTTTTAGGAAAAGAGATGTAAAACACACACAGACAAAAAAATGAGAGAAAAGAAAAAAATCCTTATTATATTTAGTATTAGATAAATTTTTGTTTAAAATGTACAATGAATCAGAAATAAATTGGTTTTCAGCCTCTCCCAAAGTCCTGCTCAGAGACAGAATATAAATAAGAAAAGCACTACAATGTACTATATATTAAAAGCAATCATAACTTGAGTGATATTGAACTATCATAAAAATAATTGGCAGAACAACTCAGAGAATACAGTTGGATTCAACCGTATCTTAAGATGTTAACTGTGATAACATAAGCTTTTCAAAATAACGGGGGAAAGGGAGAATTATTTAATAAATGGTACTGGAATTACTGAATAACAGGAAATGCTATTTCAAACGATTATCAAATGGATTAAATAAAATAACATATATAAGGTATCTGGTCTAGATAGCACCTGCCATACCACATGCTAAAATAAATTCTAGGTGGCTTAATTAGTAACATTTTTAAAGACTGAATTACTCAATGGTAAACTGATTCTGACCAATAGCAAACAGATTCATACCAGGTAACAGTGGTTGTAGCATCTTTTCATGTAAGATAAAAACAAGGGGTGTTACATAACAATCTTTTAATTAGTTAATCTTGTGAATAATAATTAATAATAGTAAACATTTCAACTTCCATTTATGTAAAACCTTAAGTTTACAAAAACTAGTGTCAGGAAGGCAGTGCTATCCATGCGTACAGATGTTACTCTAGTATTCATCGATGGCAAAACTGGTTTGTAAGGACGGTTAAGGAAGTTCTCTCTTCTAGAATTACATATCATTCCTAGACTATCTAATAATCCTACTGCAGCATCGGCAGCAAGCTATGCAATTTCAATGAATAAAGTTACTCAAAAGATGTAGTGGAAAAATAGCCTTATAGACTAAGTATAGCTTACAATTTTCCATGGTTCCTTTGCCTTGAAACAAACCATAATACAAAATGACTCAGTAGGCAGGCAAGCATCATGATGGTAGTAGAAAGTGGTTAAAAGGCATAGACTAGGTTCAAATCCTGACTTTGCCACTTAAAAAATGTCCATGGACAAGTTAGGTAAACTCTCTGAGGTTTAGTTCCCTCACCTATAAAAAGAGGCTAATATCCAACCAACATACCTATTCTGACTAATTGGACACCCATACTGATTAGGAGGTACCCATGCCATACTGGTGTTATAAAATACTTTTAATATCATTCCTAGTTATTGGCACATAGTAAATCCTCAATAAATGAAAGTTATTATTATTCCTAAAAGTTCAAAACAGAATACAAGCAAAAGAATAAAATGTGTATACCCATAAGTAATTACACATCTCTACTACACATTAACAAATAACTACACATAGGCAACTGAAAATCGCCACATAATTTCTTAATTTTGACATTTATGGGAATCAAAAAGCCACCAATCTGAAAAATTCAGAGTATAATCCTTGGCTATGAGGAAAAAGGCTGGGAGATGGAACTGTGTAACTTCTGTGTCTCAATCAATACACAAAATGTAAAGTCTAGTAAAATACAGAGGCCTATACATTCTACAGCATTTCCAAGTGTCATGAAGAAAAACATGAAATACTAAACTGTTTCTAATTACTTGTCCTTAAACATCACTTATGAAAAATGAGGTTTAAAAAATTTACCTTTTTTCTTTCAGAAGGTATGAGGTTTTCAGATAAAAAAGGGCAAATAGCAGCAGAGTTTCGAAAATCGAGGGCTCGCTGTAGTTGCTCCTACAAAAAGAAATACACAATGTAACCTTAAAAAATGTAAAATGATTTGAAAATCTATTTAGAGTGACCATAATCCAGAAGACTAATTATTTTCCATATTCTGGCTACCTCAACAATATTTTGGTATTAGAAAGAGTTGTTTTTGCATCATCCTTACTTACTTGGTAAGTGCTAATAACAAAGTGTGTCCTTTGACGAATTCTTTCTGGCTGTTCTAAAGGATGTGCTGAAACAGGAGGAGCCTTTTCAAATAAAAATTCAGACCCACAGGGAGAAAGCTGTAGTCTGGAACCATCAACATATTGTACTTGCACTGAATCATCTTCATAAAGTACCATTCGCATTTCAGCTGCCATTACTTTGACTGGATAAAATGTCCTTCCAAGGTGAAGACTAAAGGGTACAGAAAACAGAGTAGCACACACAGTTCCTTTAATGGACAAGTCTGCATTTTCTAAGAACACAAGGAGAACATTTGTCATTGCATTTACTCTTGTTGCATGAAAAGTGATTACTTTAGTACGGCATACTTTGGAGACATTGCGGGTTAGACTCCAGAATATCACAATAAAGCGAATATTGCGATAAAGTGAATACTGCAATAAAGTGAGTCAAATGAATGTTTTGGTTTCCCAGTGCATATAAATGTATGTTTACATTATACTGTAGTCTAGTCAGTTTGCAATAATATTATGTCTAAAAAAGGTACATATTGTAATTAAAAAATATTTCATTGCTAAAAAATCCTAGCCATCATTTGAGCTTTCAGTGACTCATAATCACAGATCACAGATCACCATAGCAAATATAAGAAAAAGTTTGAAACAGTGTGAGAATTACCAAAATGTAACATAGAGACATGAAATGAGCAAATGCTGCTAGAAAAATGGTGCCAATAGACTTGCTCCATGCAGGGTTGTCACAGACCTTTAATCTGTGAAGAATCCAGTTATCTGTTCCCTTTTAGGACATGATCTCCTTCTACTACTCAGGCAATCAAGTTTCACCTGACGGAAAAAAATAATTTTCCACAGATCACACTTTCCCCAGTTTATCCCTATTTCCTACAAATAAACTTTTCAAGCATAGTATCCATTTGTGGTCTCCCTTCTCTTCCATCAATCCTCAATTCATTGCATTCCAGCTTTCTCCTCCACCTCGCTACTGAAATTGTTTCACAATGGTCACCAATATCTTCCTATACCCAAAGAGTTCAGTCTTCACCCTACTACACTAGTCAGCCTATGATGGCCTTGTCTAATTTCCCCTGCACAAACTTTCTCTGCCTTTTATTTTAAAAAAGCAAGGGCTGCCAGTTTGAAAAAGACAGATGCACCCCTATGTTTATCGCAGCACTATTTACAATAGCCAAGAAATGGAAGCAACCTAAATGTCCATCAGTAGATGAATGGATAAACAAGAGGTGGTACATATATATACACAATGGAATATTATTCAGCCATAAGAAGAAAACAAATCCTACCATTTGTAACAACATGGATGGAGCTAGAGGGTATTATGCTCAGTGAAATAAGTCAAGCTGAAAAAGACAAATACCAAATGATTTCTCTCATATGTGAAGTATAAGAACTAAGGAAAAAAAAAAACTGAAGGAACAAAACAGCAGGAGACTCACAGAACCCGAGAACGGACAAATAGTTACCAAAGGGAAAGGGACTGGGGAGGATGGGTGGGAAGGGAGGGGTAAAAGGGAAGAAGGGACATTACGATTAGCAGATGTAATGTTCGGGGGGCACGGGGAGGGCTGTACAACCCAGAGAGGACAAGTAGTGACTCTATGGCATCTCACTAAGCTGATGGACAGTGACTGCAATGGGGTTGGGGGGGGGGGAACCTGATGAAGGGGGTAGTGTAATCACCATAATATTACTCATTTAATTGTAGATTAATGATATCAAAATAAACTAAAAAAATAAAATAAAATACAATACCAAAAAAAAATGAGGTGGTGCTGAGTGAGCTGACATAAAATGATCTTCAAGGCAGATGGTGAAAGTCAAAAGACAGGACCATGTGCTCCAGCACATGCCTGTGTGTGTCCAGGCAGCTCTGTAGCCACATATTATGTGTAAGTGCACAAACACACTAAGGGCATCACCCCTGGAAAGCGTGACAAAGGCTGAGGAGGGAGGGAGACTCTCTTTTCCTTGTCTGCTCCCTTGTATTGTTTATTTTCACTACATGCATGGATTGCTTTTATTAAAAGGAAATTAAATCCTGTCTGGACCCTCCGTAAGCGAGGTTGAAAAAAAAAAAAAGCAAGGGCTGCCATAGCTCCCCTCTACATCTATTTTTTTTAGTTTAATCATTTCTCTTCACCATTCTTTTAAATCAAGGCCTTTTCAGAACCTGATGTTAGTCCCCATTTCATCATCTCTCCTTACTCTACGCATTCATGTTGCTTTTATACCTGTCCTTGCTTTTTTTCTTTTACCTTACCCCCTTTCAAAGTCCGTAATCAGCTACATATGATTGACCTATAATCTTTTGTGGAGTATGTCAGGATATAAGTAAATATTAAACTATATGGCCTCTCTTGAGGAGACTGACATAACTTTTCATTATTTCCTTTCTCTAGAGAACTTCCAAATCTATCTGACCTCTCTCCAGAGCTTCCAGTTGCCTGCTTCATGTCTCCATCCCACCAGGTAAATCAAACTCAACACGGCTAAAATGGAACTTAACCATTCCCGCCAAAAGCGGACTTCTGTAATATCCCCTAATTTCATTTGCACTCTTGCTTTCCATGGTGTCCAGTCTACATATAGTAGTAGTAAGAAGGACCTTTTAAAATAAAATAAAAATGACTTCTATCACTCCCTGGCTCACAACCTACCATTTGCACTTAGGATAAAATCCAAATTCCTAACGATGCCTATAAAATGCAATCTTGGCCTCATCTACCTCTCCAAATGTTATCTCCTCTCACCTCCTTGTTCAGGCCACTTAAGATACACCTGCCTTTTCAATGTTTTTTAAACAAGCTGTTTCCCATCTCAGAACCTTTGCATTGTTCTTTCTGCCTACCATGTCCTTTTCCTGGCTTATTACATGGCTGGCTCTTTGTCACCAATAAGATTTCACCTCAAATATCATTTCCTAAAGGCATGACTTGATGATTTCGATTAAACTTGCTCCCAATCATCTCCTAGTCACTTTTTATCCATTTCATCTTTTTCTGAATAGCATCTCTCCCTACCAAAACTGATTTTATATATTGACTTGCTTTTTGTCTTTTCTCTAGTAGGATATAAATCAGAAAAGAGACCTCGTCTGTCTTATACCTGTCCCTGGCATGTAGGACGATACTTAGCAAATAATAAGCGCAATAATGACTTTGTAAGTCTGTCTCCTGAACCTGACTCCTCTTTTTCTCTTTCAGGCCATTAACTCTCCCCTCAATTCCTGCACTCTCTGGGGTCTATTTCCAGTTTCTTCCCTCTCTAACCCATTTCCAGGATTGCTGTTGTAGGTAACTTTCCGCGACCCAGACTATACCAACCACTTTACGTCGCTTGTTTACATACTTGTTAAATGGCAGTATTTATAAACAATAAATGCATTTATATCTGGCATTTCATAAAAAGCTATAATCCGGCTCCAATCAAATTTCCAACCTCATCTCTACTGTCTTATCTCTGTTTTGTTTTCTTATTTTACCACCCAGTACATTACGTCACAGCATGCTTAACGATTAAAGCCACAATTCTGTTTTTGACACCAAAGGGACCGTCATTTGTCAAAATGCACTATCTTAGTTACAGAAAAAGCCTCACCAAAACAATAACCAACGTCTTGGACTCACAATTCTGAGCTGAAAAGTCGTGGAAATGAGACCAACCAACGGCCCCTGTGCTAATTTAATTTGCCAAAATGCTCAAAGCCGCAGCGTCTGCCCACAACTGCTTCTCGAGGGATGGTATATTTCTTCAATTTGACAAATTACCAACAAGTGATGTTTCCTGATGAAAGAAAACATCACAACCGCAGAGAAATAAGGCCACAGAAAGAGTGTTTTGGCCTAGATGTCCGTTAAATAAGGCCCGGAACAAAAGGCACCAGTAGCCATGGGCCGTTCAAACCTTCCGCCTTCAGGAACTGGCTTTCCTCCCGGAAAAAGGAAGAACGGAAGTCCCGCCCCTCCCGCGCCCGCCACTGTGATTGCCACGGCCCCAGCGCGCGCCGCGGAAGGCGGGACCGGAAGTAGCAGAGGGAGGGATTCCTAGTCTTCCCCTTCAAAGATCTTTACTTTCGGCTCCGCCTGTGGAGCTCGGCGTATCTTCTGGTAAAGTCTGCGAAGAAGCGTAGGATTCTGATGAGTTAACCAATAACTAACCAAACGGGTGGGTTTTAGGTGAGTGAAGCTTATTGAGGTATAATTATACCTCAATAAAGATGTTAAAGAAAAACTTGGCCAAAGATAGAAACCTCTCCCTAATTTGGTATGATAAGGGAAACATTCTGAGGTGTTCTAAAATTAAATGATATGAAGGCCGGAGAATGGGGGAAAGACCAGGGGAAGTAATCAAGTCATAGCCGAGGGCTGTAGTTAACCAGAAATTCCACTTTCCCGGAGGAAGTCATTTCCGCGTCATCTAGAACGTTCCCAGAACAACTGCATCTCTCCGGCTTGTGAACAGTCTGACCATCACCACACCCAATCCGCGAGCCTTCTATGGGCTAACCATCTATCCCTGGCCTTTGCCCGCTTGGAGTTAGCCCATCTTCCTTATCTGTAGTCTTTCCTTGAGACCCCTTATAAGTGTTCCCCATTTCTTGAGTCTGGGAGACAAGTTTCTGTAGCAAGACTTGCTGCTGGTGAAGCAGAAACTTTCTGTCCCAGGACATAGTCTCTTTCTGGCTAGCATCAGTAAAGGCTCAATAAGCCCTTTTATTTCAGAATCTCTCCGTCTAGAGTTTTTGAATAGTCAGGTATCAGAAAAATAAGTCTTTGAACTATGTATCTGCATCTTTTCTTTAAAATAGCAATTAGATGTGCCTGCTATATTTATTTATTGCCGTTAAGTATTTATGGAGAACCTGCTATTTGCTAGGCATGCTGGGTATAAAACGAAACTACACCCAGGGTCTAGGAGGGGGATTAGAGATTAACTGGAAAATTAAGGAGTAGATAATAATTTGATCACAGTTGTGGTAAGTGTTTGTAAAATAAAATACAGAGGTCTGTGATAGCATATAGTGGGGTGGGCCTAACTTAGGCTGAGAAAATACTTCCACTGAAATCCAAAGTGTAAGTGGGTGTTAGCCAGGTAAAATAGGGGGGTGGGAGTGAGACAGAGACTGTGGGTGTAGTCAGAGTAGGGTGAGGGCCTCCGGAAAAAGCAAAGCAGGATATTCGCACTCAGAGCAATGAAACTCCCTACCAAAACTCTGTGTTAAACATTAAGCTCTAGGGTCATTCTTCAGTGAGATCAGTTAATATTCCCCAGATAAAGAAGAGTAGCACATGTTTTTATTATGCTAATCATTTGTAATCATGTGTAAGATTCACTTTAGCATGCTAAAAGGCCCAGGTCTATGTGCTGTCTTTCCTCCTTCAGACCTGATGAAGTGATTTTGCAAACTGGGCAACTAATTTAGCAAGTAAGCCCAGGCATTGACAACATAGTAAAAGGCAAGAAGGATTCCACCTTAAAGATAAGATGGCATTTTAATATCCAGGAAGTTAAGAAGTTAGAAATTCTTAATTTACTCTTTAGCAAGCAATACCTCAGCCCACCTTGGGGACTGGGCAGATGGTCTTGTTTGATATGCTCCCAGACCAAGATGCTGGTATCTCAGGGAGAAATCATCAGAGCAGGAAGTTGCTTGTGTTAAGTTAATTCTAAATATTCAGGGATCACTTAATAAGTCCACACCCATAAGCTTTTTTCATGTTCCCAAAAACCCTCAACTGCCTATAAAACCCCTAGACAACTCACCACCCCAGGCTCTCTTGTAGCCAAGTGCTCTGTCCTTTCACTTTATCTCTAAATAAAAGCCTGTACCTTGCTCTCCTACCTTGAGTGTTTGTGAAGCTCATTCTTCAGCTTTGTGAACAAAAACCCTGGCATCAGGAGGATGGTGGAGGGAGTGTTTCAAGCCAAAGTTAAGAGCCTGTGTTAAGGTCCTGAGGCCTAAAGGAAGCATCTTGACACTTAAAAAGGACTGAAAGAAAGCCAGTTTGGTTTAAGAACGATTAAAGAGAGGGAGGCCTTTAGGGTAGAAGCCTAAATGGGTCTACAGCCATAGGGTAGGGGCTAGATTATCGTAGATTTACAAATTATGGAGTTTATTTTTTTTAATAGTTTATTTTGGTATCATTAATCTACAATTACATGTCCAATATTATGGTGATTAAACTACCCCCTTCATCAGGTCCCCCCCACCAACCCCATTACAGTCACTGTCCATCAGCGTAGTGAGATGCTATAGAGTTACTACTTGTCTACTCTTTGTACAGCCCTCCTGTGCCCCCCAACATTACATCTGCTAATCGTAATGCCCCTTTTTCCCCCTTGTCCCTCCCTTCTCACCCATCTTCCCCAGTCCCTTTCCCTTTAGTCCATTCTTGGGTTCTGTGAGTCTGCTGCTGTTTTGTCCCTTCAGTTTTTTTCTTTGTTCTTATACTCCACATATGAGTGAAATCATTTGATACTTGTCTTTTTCGGCTTGGCTTATTTCACTGAGCATAATACCCTCTAGCTCCATCCATGTTGTTGCAAATGGTAGGATTTGCTTTCTTCTTATGGCTGAATAATATTCCATTGTGTATATGTACCACATCTTCTTTATCCATTCATCTACTGATGGACACTTAGGTTGCTTCCATTTCTTGGCTATTGTAAATAGTGCTGCGATAAACATAGGGGTGCATATGTCTTTTTCAAACTGCGCTGCTGCATTCTTAGGGTAAATTCCTAGGAGTGGAATTCCTGGGTCAAATGGTATTTCTATTTTGAGTTTTTTGAGGAACCTCCATACTGCTTTCCACAATGGTTGAACTAATTTGCAGTCCCACCAGCAGTGTAGGAGGGTTCCCTTTTCTCCACATCCTCGCCAACATTTGTTGTTGTTTGTGTTTTGGATGTTGGCCATCCTCACTGGTGTGAGGTGATATCTCATTGTGGTTTTAATCTGCATTTCTCTGATGATTAGCGATGTGGAGCATCTTTTCATGTGCCTGTTGGCCATCTGAATTTCTTCTTTGGAGAAGTGTCTATTCATGTCCTCTGCCCATTTCTTAATTGGATTATTTACTTTATGTTTGTTGAGGTGCGTGAGTTCTTTATATATTTTGGATGTCAACCCCTTATCGGATACATCATTTATGAATATATTCTCCCATACTGTAGGATGTCTTTTTGTTCTACTGATGGTGTCCTTTGCTGTACAGAAGCTTTTCAGCTTGATATAGTCCCACTTGTTCATTTTTGCTTTTGTTTCCCTTACTCGGGGAGATATGTTCATAAAGAACTTGCTCATGTTTATGTCCAAAAAATTTTGCCTATGTTTTTTTCTAAGAGTTTTATGGTTTCATAACTTACATTCAGGTCTTTGATCCATTTTGAGTTGACTTTTGTGTATGGGTTTAGACAGTAGTCCAGTTTCATTCTCTTACATGGAGCTGTTATGGACTTTATTTTAAAAGCAGTGATAGATATTACAAGGGCATTAAGCAAAGGAGGCAGCACCAGGGATGGGGAGAAATCTAACTCCTTAAATTAATCTCCATTTAAAAAAGTCTTATGTGCAAATTAACCTTAATCTTATTTAAAGTGTAATGAAGTCACCCTCAAACAACATGTTTTCACTGATCTGTAGTATGTTTGTATTACACAATGCTAACTTAGGTCCTCACTCCCACCTTTTTCCCCTCCAATGTCTTAAGTACCTTCTGTGTATAAATTCTGTCTTCTACAGAGGAGTTTTGTGATGCTATTTGTACTTTAGGAAGATTCCTAGAATTTCTGAGTGGAGAATGGATTGCAGGATGCAAGAGCCGATGTGGGGAGCCCAGTAGATGTCTTCTGAAGAAGAAACGGGAGAGAGATGGCATGTCAGACTCAAAACTGGCCAGTGAGGATGGAGAGCATAACTCCAAGAAATATTTAGGAGATCAACTCTATAGTCTTGGGGATGATTGGACAGTAGCAGTTAAAAACAGTTCCAGGGTTTCTGCTTTGGTCAAGTGCATAGGTGACAGTGCCATCAATGAGAAGGGGATGTAAGAAAAGCAAATTTAGGGAATAGTATGACTTAAATTTTGTGAGTCCTCTTGGTGGAAATGACAAGTTAGCAAAGGTCCAGAATCAAGAGATTAGAAACAAATCTGGAGGTCAATAGTAATACCTGTTAACTGAAGCTTCAGGAGAGGATGACATAGTCCCAGGATATTGTGACATGAGAAAAGAATACTTAGGATTGAGCTTTGAAGAACACCAATGCTTATTACAGAATAGTTAAGGGGAGATAATGCCCCAAGAACTTCTGAGGAACAGCACAAAGCTAGAAAGCAATCTATTGTATTCTAGATGCCTGGAGGTTTTCAGTTTTGCTGTCACCTGACAGTGTTAGATACTGCCTAGAGAACAAGCTATAAGAATGAATTGTCTACTGGGTTTAGTGGCATGGATATCATTGATGACTCTGAGACAGGGACCATGGGCTTAGAATAGGGTGAGGGCCTCCGGAAAAAGCAAGGCAGGATATTTGCAGTCAGACCAATGTAATTACATGCAAGGAAACCCCCTACCAAAACTCTGTTAAACATTAAGCTCTAGGGTCATTCTTCAGTGAGATCAGTTAATATTCCCCAGATAAAGAAGAGTAGCACATGTTTTTATTATGCTAATCATTTGTAATCATGTGTAAGATTCACTTTAGCATGCTAAAAGGCCCAGGTCTATGTGCTGTCTTTCCTCTTTCAGATCTGATGGGGTGATTTTACAAACTGGGCAACTAATTTAGCATGCAGACCCAGCTGTAAACAACATAGTAAAAGGCAGGAAGGATTCTACCTTAAAGATAAGATTGCATTTTAACACCCAAGAAGTTTAAGAAGATTTTTAACTTACTCTTTAGCAACCAGACAATACCTCAGCCCACCTTGGGGGCTGGGCAGTCCACCTTTTGATATGCTCCTAGACCAAGATGCCGGTATCCCAGAGAGAAATCAAGGCAGGAAATTCCTTATGTTAAGTTCATTCTAAATATTCAGACACCACTTAAGTCCACACCCCTAAGCTTTTTTCATGTTCTCGAAAAATCCTCATCTGCCTATAAAACCCCCTAGACAATGCACCACCCCGGACTCTCTTGTCCCCTCCTGGTGTGAGCTGGGAGCTCTGTCCTTTCACTTTATCTCTAAATAAAAGCCTGTACCTTGCTCTCCTACCTTGAGTGTTTGTGAAGCTCATTCTTCGGCTTTGTGAACAAGAACCCTGGCATCAACTCCAGTGAGGGCTGTTGTATATAGTGTCAGCAGAAGCTACAGTGGGTTTGAAGAGCAAATAGGAGGTAAGGAAATGGAAAAAAATGGGGCAATTGAGAAGTCTGACTAGGAAGCAGAGATAGGCTGTACCCAAGAAATGTGAGGACCAGATTTCTTTTGATGAGAGGAATGGCATGTTCAATTCAGCTCATGCAAAGGGCCAGTGGAAAAAGAGAGAAAGAATACAGACCAAGTAACAATAGAGTTCATGAGACAGTAAGAGGGCATGGGATTTGAGCACATGTGGAATAATGGGCCTTTGATAGAAGGAAAACTATTTCCTGTACAGGAAGAGGAGGGATGAAGTGAACACAGATGCACTTGTGTACATATATCTGGTTGCCTTTTTTTCTTGTGTGAAGTTAAGTCATCAGTAAGGGGATGAAGCAGCAGATAGCGTGGTGAGGGTTTGAAATAGTTAAACAAGGGAATGAAGAAACAGTAAGACTAGGCAGTGCTGATGGCCTAACTGAAGGTGGTGACTATGAATTTACTGTGGTACAAACCTACAAGAAACATGATCTCCAGCGGCCTGGATGACGCAGCGGTGTCAGATGCACCCAAGGTTGGTGTTTTGTCAGGCCCACACAATACAGCAGTAGCATAGATGGCCTTAAATTATTCACATCTGCTAAAGTCTAGTTAGCCAGAGGCCACCAGGCTCAAGCCTGCAATATGACTAAGTCGTATTTGTTGACTTGCAAGATAGGGAGCATATTCCAGAGAAACCTTGGATAGGTCGCTCCACAGAGGAAGGAGGGCTTTGGTAAGGTTTGGGTTCCTGCTGAAGGATTCTGAGGAAGTTCTAAGGAAAAGAGACCAGTTCTGAGTTGGAAGCTGTTTCTGAATCAGGATAAGGAGAAACGGATTAAGTAGGGACTGGGTGCTGTCATGAGGCAAGGGTGGTTTGGCAACTGGGTTGCTAGTTACATGCATGGGTGGGGACAGCAAGGCATGTCTGGAGGTGCGTGGAGAAAGTGAAGGTTCCTATGGCCAGGATTCTCACCTGGCCCTAGTCGGCTTGCTCACTACACATGAGTGGGCAGTATGTCGTTACTGACTCTATATAGAGAGCTCTGCCCAATGCTGTGGGCAGCTTCAGGGCCTCAGGGCTACAGAAGAGCAGACACTGGAATGGTGCCAGCACTGTGGACAGAGACTGAGACAGCTGCAGGGGTGGAGAGGCCCAGAGGCAAGACTGGCTTGCTGCATGAAGACTCGCTGTGAGTGGACAGGATTCTAGTGATTGACCTGCCACCGTGGGAATAAAGTTGGGTATAAACCCTTTCACATCAAGAACGTTCCACTGTCATTTTTTGGTCTTACCGAGTCCACAGTGAACTGTCTGGAACTGAAACCCATTGGCATGACAAGGTGTTACTGTTAACAAAGCATGGTCACACAAAGGGGTCATGATGGCATTTTATAGCTGAATGGCCTTGGGAATAACAAGTTGTGGGGAAGTTGGGGTTCCTATGGCCAGGATCCTCACTGAACTTAAACCACTTGATGATGTAACTGGCCTGTTGCTAGGCTACCACTTCCACACCTTTAGGCAATAAGCTATTATTGCACTATACAGAGAGCTCGGACCAGTGCTCTGGGCGGAGGTAGAGACGCTAGTGCTTGACCTACTGCCGGGAGAACAAGCCAGGGGTAATAAACCCTTTCACCCCAAGAACGTTCTACTGTCTTTCTTTGGTCACACTAAATCCGTAGCGAACTTGCCCAGGGCTGAAACCCATTGGCAAGACCCAAGTGTTTCCTGTTAAGTCTGCAGTTGGGTCTGTCCTAGCTTGATTAATGGCAAGGTTGCTTTTTTCCTTTTCCAATTTGAGCTGATTTTCAGTTCTTCAGTACTGGATAGGTTTTTACTATCATACCAAGCAGTCCTCTCTTGCTAAATGTGACTTTTTTTTGGTATCATTAATCTACAATTACATGTGCAACATTATGGTTACTAGACTCCCCACATCAAGTTAAATGTGACTTTTAAAAAAATAAAATTATAAATTCCTTCATACTTTCAATAGGTAAGATTTAATGAAATATCTATTCTAAGACTTGCCCCTGCTTTCTGACAATAATCAATCTAGAGTGAACTCCAGTTTCTTAGACCCTATAGAGAAAATGGAAGTTCCAGCAGAGACACTTGTCCTGAGGGGGATAGGATTCTAGGCTTGACCTGCCACCATGAGAATAAAGCTGGGTATAAACCCTTTTACCCCAAGGACGTTCCATTGTCATTTTTCAGTCTCACTGAATCCAGCCTTTCAGCGCTGAAACCCTCAGGTAAAACAGACTCTCACCCAAATTATCCAACCAAAGCTCTAATCTTCTAAACAGGTTCTAACACCCTTTTACTGACACAGCCCACAGTCCCTATTGTACACAATCTGCCTTACTCCAAAAAGTACTAAATGCAACACGTTCAGGTGCAGGTGTGTTCCTGGTAGTATTTGGCTGGAAGGGCACTGACAACAAGAAGAGAGTCTGAGTTGATGACACAACTGCCCAGTACTTGTATTTTGTTGCCAGAACACAAGACCATGACATTCACTAACACCTTGGTGTCTTCACTCACTGGAGACCTGTACTAATAATCCTTACAAAAGACTTACTGACCTATGTTTCTGTTGAAGATACAGCAATCCTAAAGGCCAACGACTGTAGCACAGGCCCAACTCTTCATGACGTGGTGTTTCGGTTTTGAAACACAACCACACGTTCCTTGATGGCCTCCTATCTGATATGGCTTTAGGGACTCAGAACCAAAAGACTGTAGTGGAAGTAATGCTGCACATAGCTTCAAAATACAGCTTCTTCCAGGATCTTTCCCAACTCCCCCTCTCAAAATCCAGCTACCATGCTGTGAGAAGTCCAAGTGACATGTAGGTGGTTCTGACCAAGTGATGGCTTCAAGTCATCTCAGCCCAGTCATCAAGCCATGTGAGTGAAGAGTAGACTCCAGATAATTACGGCCCCCAGCTGTGAAAGTCACCTCTCAGTCCTTGGTTTTCCAACTGAAACTTCACAAACTGTGTAACAGAGAAAAGCCTTCCTTATTGTACCCTGTCCAAATTCGTGAACCAGAATCCATGAGCATAATAAAATGCTTACTGTTTGAAGACACTAAGTTTGGCTGGTTAGTAGCACTAGTAACTGGAACATATACTGATCTTGTTGGTAGCTGTTTTGAGGTTAGCAGGAGCTGGTGGACAAAACTGGATTATTCACAGCAATTTCTAGACATATATTCACTTAGCATATACTTGGGCCCTGGTCTAATGTAATGTCCCATCCCCAACCTCCCATTCCCCCATCCCTGAGATTTACAGTAAGCACCATCTTTAAAGCACTGCAGATTAATGTATAGCCACGTTACAGAATTCATTTTTTCAAAATAGCTCCTATTACAAGTTCCCAAAATCCCAATTATATATATATATATACATATATGTATGCATGTATGTATATATGTGTGTATATCCCTTTTACAATAAGGAATCTAAAAGTTTTTAATGTTTTATATTTGCCAACTTTTCCAAGTAGACTTGTTACTAAACTGAATTCTTATTCAACACACACTGAATTATCTTCTATCCTAGTGTAGTTTCTCTTTTTATTTCAAACCTTAAATATTATGATGTTCAACAGAATTTCTTTAAAATACCAGGATACCACTCCAAAAACTTAAGAGGAAACAGACTATTTAAATTTTATTTCCAAACTCTAATTTTAATCCAGACTGAACAAACAAGCAGAAAAGTGAGAAAGCTAACTGTATGGGCAGACACAGATGTACCAAATGTAAAACAGTGGGTTATTAACAGAACTATTTACATGCATATTTACAAGCAATCCTTCTGTACATAAGTTTTACTTTCAGTTAGTTGGAAAATCTTTTGATATTAGGTAAAAATTTTTTCAATAGGGCTGCGGTGGTACCACATTATAGTAAAAGTATTAGAAAAGTGACCCTCAAGGACAAAGATCTAGTAAAATTCTCTAGTAAAAAAGTCAATGCAACTCATGCTACAAAATAAAAAGAGAGAAAGCCATATAAATAAAGCAAAATAATGTTCTAGGCTCTAGAGTGTGAGTTAGGTGGGAAAAAAAATTCTAGAATTGCAGTAAATCCTCAGTGAACAATTCTGGTTGTTTAATTGGGAGTTCTAAGTCTTTTTTTTTTAAAGATATTTTAAAAGCCCTTGGTATCAAATAGCATCTGGATATGTAAATCAGTTGTTAATATATTCTAAGACTTTAGTGCTAAAGATTTTTATGATTTGTGATTCATACTGGAAACCCAATTTATTGAGATACTAAATGTGAAACCAAATGAAAGCTAAATATCTAAAAAAAGATGCTACATTTTTGCATTATGTATTTCTAGACTAAGAGTTTTTCCCTCAAGAAAAGTAGGATTTAAAGGGTAAGCTTCTAAACCAGCTAGTAAAATTTACTTTCAACATTTCATTTATTTCAAAATTGATTTTATTGCAGCCAAAACAGTGGAATTAACTGTACATAATAAACTATTATATATATATACACATTTTAAGTTATAGGGAATAAAGTTTATTTTGGCAGATAGTGTTAAACAAAATTAAAGTTGCATACATTAGTAACATAATTCAACATACTTAATTTGGTATAAGTGTGACAAATTTTCTTGCTTTCCTGTGTTCTGCTAAATCACCATAACCTAAACTGCTAAAACTTCTATGCTGAAATTTAGCTTTACTGTTTTCGCTTATGCTCTGATTCCAAACAAAACTTTTCGTAAGCTTCTTCTATCTCTGGGTCCATCTCATCATCAATATCATCCAAGTATCTGTCAAAGAAATAAAGATGATTCATTAAGTTTAATATTTTCAATTCAGAAATCTTAAGTTGCTAAGCCACAAAAAAAAAGAATGTCACATAACTTTCCTAGGCTGAATTATAAAAGAACACAAGCACTAACTGTTCAGAACTACATCAATGTCAGTCCTTAGACAACCAAATGCTTATTTTGATGAGTTAAATTTTCCACTGGATTAAATCCCTAGTGTCTGAAATTCAAATAATGCTATACCTTTAGATAACATGTTAAATTCTTAACCTCATCTGAAAGTTAAATCAAAGGCTTGACATATAAATATAAGTGCTCAAGATTGGTATTAATTTCATAAATTTACATTAACAATTACACCATAATTAGAACATAATTTCAGATGTTCCATTCACCTCAAACGATGCTTAGTATTTTATGCCTCTATCAAAAATAGTATTCCTGCAATGACAATTTAGTCACATTCCATCTATTTGTAATCACTGTTATAACAAGAAGCTACTTTTGAGATCATCAACTATTTTAGATTTTTTTCATGTTTGGATGTAGAACAATGTTTACCATGCTTTCCATGGCTAAGCAGGGGGGAAATTTAAAGTGTCCACTAAGGGCTTAATATACACATTCTTACTGCATCTCCATAGCCATCTTAAAAAGACAGGTACTAGAATCATTTTCATTTAGAGATTAGGGGAAAAAAAAAAGATTCTGGGAGGTTAAATAAATAATGTAAATTTGGCTGAGCATGTGGCTGAGCCAGAATTTGAATCCAGATCTTTTCCTTTTTCTACACTTTCCTCTACAACAATATGCACCTGTGTGTGTTCCCACCTCCCAATAACCCTGCCCATCTACATGCATGACAAAACTATCTTGTCAATCCTACCAACTGCCGATTGCTCTTTTTGTCTTTGTTCCTCCCCCATTCCCAGCACAAGGCCATGTGTTGAAATGGCCACAAGTTCATTGGAGGAAGAGAATGTAATGCTTACCAAGCTAAACTTTTTAGAGGATAACCTAAAATTCAGTGCCAAGAACCACCTGAATTTCCTGTGGTAAGCTCAGCGGGGCTGAACCTTCCCAACTCTGTGCTTGGGTCTTTGCATCCCTGTATTTTTTTCTGTTAATCTAGTATATAAGAGTATGGCAATATTACATTAGATGATCTCAAACTGATTTATACTTAAAATGTCACTAAATAGGAGAAAGAATAAAGGTGGTTCACTTTTTCATTTTTAATCTACAATATACATGAGATGGGATATAAAAAAACGTTTTAATCTTAACTTATCCTTTAACAGCTAAGATTCAAGCTTTTTACTATGCGCCAGAAGGCTGTTCCAAGTATTTATGTATTCTCATTTAGTTAAAAAAAAAAAAAACTCAAGGAAGGGTACTACTATTCCTATTTTATAGACGGAGAAAACAGGCTCAGAACTTGCCCAAGGTCCTACGGTATTACAGTTATGTGTTTTAAAGTCTTAGGTGTAACAGAATCTATTTTTATAGAAACTATGCTTGATTATGCTACATTTTAACAGTTTTTTCTCCTCAATTACATATACATTTTCAGAATCACTTGTTTTCTAGTATGACTTTCTGAAAAATTTTGGAAAATAAACACTATGTATATACCACTATAACATCATTAAATCAAAATGCACATGCTTTTATTATCTTTTTTCTAGTCTAAAGTCCATCTGTAAACTGCACACAAAGAAATTTCACAAAGAAAGAAGCTAAAGAGAACTTACGGATCACTAGCCCCTGATAAATCTG
Organism: Smutsia gigantea; assembly: GCA_032199065.1. Lineage (NCBI taxonomy): Eukaryota > Metazoa > Chordata > Mammalia > Pholidota > Manidae > Smutsia > Smutsia gigantea. The sequence goes on from JAVSCE010022418.1 coordinate 1,127,358, forward strand.
TTCCATTTTCTTCATAATCTGGAAAAAAGTCTTCTCTTTCAAGTAACTCTTGATACTTCTCTTGGTAATCTATTAAAAAATACATATATATAAGTGAAAAAAATCATATAAAATGGGCCAATTCTCCCTAAAAAAATGTTTTTAATATTATGCTTTTCATTTAAGTAGATCAGATGTTTAACTAGCAGTAATTTTTTTTTAAATCAAAGTTATACACAAGCATAGTTCAACTGTTTTACAAGCTCTGCTGTGAAAAATAATAGTTCCTATCCTCCCCTCCACATTTCCTCCCTGCGGCAATCATTTTCACCTCTGATTATTTGGGTATTTGTATCTATGTCTCTAAATAACGTGTCTAAACTTGTATTGCAACCTTGTAATTTTGTTCAACTTTAACCATTAAATTTTAAACATTAATCTACTGAGGATTTCTCTGCTCCTTCCTTTCCCCAGCTTCTCAGTGTGGCGTCACAATTTTGGTTAGATTGATGTTTGGGGTTAACATTAATCTATGTAAACTATGATTATTTTTCTATTCCACACAAATTTTTGTTCCTCCTAGAGATAAATTATCTTGCTTTTTGTCTGCATGGCTTTGTTTACACATATCTAATGCACTCACAAAGGTTTGAATGATTGTGTCACAATCATCAGATATTGATTTAAGTTCATCTTCTGAGAAGTCCATCCTAAAGATTTCTGATGTCTTCTGATATCCTCTGATGTGGCCTGGAAGCCTCTATATCTGCTGAACTGTCTATGAACTATAGCTGTCATCCTGGGCCCTTCTTCCACCAGCAAATCTCTCTTTCGTGTTGTTCTCCTATGCCCCCTTTCTTCCTAATTGATGGCTTTTTCCTCTGGTTTTGGGGAACATGCATCCTCCTCTAGTAGCTTCTTGGGAGGAGGTTAGATGGGAGGTAAATATTGTAAGCTTTCCACATCTGAAAATGTTTTTCCCCCTTCCCAATTGATTGGTACTTGAGATGTTTATGGAATTCTAGATTTGTAGTACTTTACCCTTCAGAATTTTGAAGGCATTCACCATTGTCTTCAAGTTACCCATAGTGCAATGGGAAAGTCCAAAGCCTTTCTGATTTTTGTCAACTTGTAGCATTGTTTTCCATTGTAGACAATATTCTAAAATTTCATAATCATGTTTCATCTACTGTGCTGGGCAGTGGGTAAGTCATTTAAATCTGTCAACTTCAGTTTTGGGAGGTTTCCTTCTTTCTCCTCTTTCCTTCTCCTCCCTCTCCCTCCTTTCCCTCTTCCTTCCTTCCTTTTCTTTTATGATTCCTCTCCTCCCTTTCCCTGTTGTTTTCTATTGGATCTCCTACTGTTTATATATTGCAACTTCTACACCAGTCCTCTAATTTTCTTCTTTTTTCCTATCTTCCATCCTTTATTCTTTGCCTGCTTTCCTCAACTTTGCCTTCTATTTCTCCTATTAAATGTGTCTTTTCTACTGTGACATTATTTAATTCCCAAGAGCACTTCTTTGTTTTCTGAATGTTCCTTTTAATAACCTCTTCTTGTTCTGTGGATGCAGTATCTTCTCATATCTCTGAGGGTACAAATTGAAGCATTTTTTGAGTTTTCTTCTCCTTGAATCACCTTAGCTTCTTCTGAGTTGCTTTGTTCCATTTGTTCATCTTGGCCAGCAAGTAAGCTTTCAATTACATATTTGAGAATATCTTTTATAAAACTTATATTCTAATTATCTTGCTTTTGCTCTCCTCGTGCTCAATATTCCTCTAAGTGGGAAATCAAACCACTGTGAATACACCAGAGTACCTTTCACAGCCAATGTGTATGCTGTTTATATTCTGTACTGCTTCTTTCCATCAGACAAAATACTGGCTATATAATTGTTGGGGAAGACCGTGTTCTTCCATACTCCTGTTTTCCCTTCCAAGAGGGACTTGAATCAAACACCCTGACTTCCAGCTCCCCTATTACTTATCCCAAGGAGATAAAGTGAGCTACCTGACTAGCAGATGACAGCCACTGGTTCATGTTTCTCAACCAGATGAGACTAACCTAGCAAAAGTTCTAAGCATAAGAGGTTTTCTTTTCTTCCTTCTTAGCAACAGCTGGAAGGTAACTACCTGATAAATGTTTCAACTATAACAACATTCCCTAGGTTGGGATCCTCCAGGGCAATACAGGTAGTATTATAGCTCTCCATCTGCCAGCTGTCTTAGGCAGAGTTACTGAGTACCTTTTAAGATTATCATGTCTGTATGGAGAACTTATCTCTGAATAATAAAATGGATCAGTGTATATTAAAAGTATCTTAATATTAGTTTCTGTGAAAAACAGCTACCTCAAATTTCGAGAGTAAGACTGGGTAAAGACCTTATTTCCCCAAGACTGTCAGTCTCTATAAAACTAATTCCAGCTTAAAGTTTGGTGATATTCACATCCAATTTTGGCAATTTGGAGATAATAAAATCTTCCTGCAACAAATACTTAAGGTAATAGTAAGACAAACATTGTAAAAATGTATGGATGAGTCCACAAAGAACAAAATCAAGTCACCAGATGACAAAATCAAAAAGGGTACTGAAAACCGTACACAACTGCTACAACTGGGAGGCTCACAGACCACGTGGCCTCAGACCCATGTGAAACAGGGAGATGGAATTCATGCCACATGCCCATCTCACCCTGCACAAACCCAGGACTTTTAAAGGGCTGATATCTCAAGCAAAAGGTAGACCAGGATAACTCAGAGAGAAGGAATCACCTTAAGACTTGTTTTATAAGAAGCAGGATTATAGCTCTGTACATTTTTGGTAAAATATTTGGCACAATGCCTTAGGGAAGCTTAAGTAATTTCTTAAGGGCTAAAATTTAAAATAAGAGAAACTTACAAGGGAAGAGCATGCAGTTCCTAGTTATGAAATACGTTCATCAGCCTGATACTTTAATTACAACTTCTTTGGAGTTAAAAAAAAAAAAGGTAGACCAGGAAAAAAAAATATACAAAATGAAAAACCCTGAGGTGGGAAAGGAAGATGGCAAAAAAGCTTGGTTGTCTAAGCCTGGTTTGGAATGGGGACAGTACTCTGAAGAAATGTGTTCCTGAATTTGTAACACTGGACCTCAAATTTCTACTATCCCCATAAACAACTACTTGGACAATAAAATAGAGCCTGTTTTAAGTGTTAAACTGTGGCTCCTGGCAGGAGCAAATATAAAACCCACTTTGGATTAGATGTTCCTCTGATCCAAGCCACAGGGATTTTTTGTGAAGAAAAACTTAAGAGAAGTTAAAACACTGGAGCAGTCATAAAGGGCCATAATATATGTAACCTCAAATGGTGAGAAAAAAAGGAGTGAGGGTGGAGAGAACAAATGACAGAGCAAATGGAGTAAACTGTTAACAAAAGGTCCAGCTAGGTAAAGGGTAGGTGAATGTTCTTTGTACAGTTTTTCCTTTTGTAGCTTTCTGTAACATTTTTTTCCAAAAAAAAGTCCAAGAAAGACTGTTACATATGAGATTACAATAAAAGAGATCACAACATGAAGAAAAATCTTTGTGTGTGATAATCAGAAATAACAGGAAAACAAAAATAATCATGCCTAGAATGATAGGAAAAAGGACTTAAACTGAGAAAATATCAAGATTCTCTGAGCAAAATTCAATTAGAAAAGCCAAACAGAAAATCTATAAACAAAATAGTCTAGAAATAAACAATTTAAACAGATCATAGATGAAGAACACAGAAACAAAATGCATCAAGTTGACTTTGAAGAATAAGGGAAAAAGAAAAATTTATCTTAACAGACACAGCAAGACTTACAGTAAGAATAATGAAGAATGTGGTACTGGTGTTGAGACAAACAGAAGAGCTACATAGATACAGGAGTAAGATACAAGTTGATAGAGGAGTTCTATGGTACACAACAAAGGGACATTTTATCTGAGAGAGGAAGGATGACTTGAATACCTGTTTCTGAACATATGAAAATTAGGCAGATGGATTAAAGACCTAAACATGAAAAGCAACAAAGTTAACTTTTTAGAAGAAAATGGAATTTGACAGTCACAGCATAAATGAAACTGGAACACTTAAGTTTACATTGTAACTCAAAGCTGCTATGTGACAAGGCAAACAAAATGAAAAGACACCACATACTGGAAAAAGTTGACAAAGGATCACTTCCTAGGCTAGTAAGCAATTACAAATCAGTAAGAGAAAACATGACATAGAAATATGAGCAAAGAACACAAATAGGCAATTCTCAAAGGAAGAAATCCAAAGGTCAATAGAAACATGGAAAGAAAGCAATTCAATATCACTAGTAGGGAAATAAAGTTTACAATTTCATATACTCAAAACTGACAAAAATTAGGTTTGGTATCAGTAAGTGTTGCTAAGAATGATAAACAGGAACCCTCACATGTTGCTTGTGATTATAGTTAAGTGGTAATCATGCTGGAAAGTGGTTTAGAAACATTTAGTGGACTTGCACATAGCCTATAACATAACAATTCTATTTCACCCCAAAGAAACTCCTGCATGTGCACAGGGACTAAAGATGTTTGTACAGCGCTGCTGTAGTAACAAGTGTGAATCACAGGACCATTCACCAGACCATCTGTAAGTAGGGGATCTATACACCATGGTTTACTCGAGTGGAATACTGTTTGGCATTTAAAATGAACAAACTAAAGCTGTATATACCAACATGGATAAATATACTGGGTAAGAAATAAGTTGCAGAGAAAGTGTGTAGTAAGATAGCATTTAGGTTACTACTACTGAGTGTGGTAATACCTTTGTTTACAGACACATATGAAATAAAAAAACATCATAATGACACCAACCCTCAGGATAGTCAGTGCCTCTGGGAGGGAAGTGATGGAAGGAAGGGGGAGTGGGGGGAACCGATCACAGAAGAGAGAATGGTTTTAGTAGTATCTGTAGTGTTTTCTTTCTTTAAAAAGACCCACGGTATACATATACATCAACACAGCAAAATGACATTGTTTAATCTTGACTGTGAATTATTAAGTCAGTTTTTTTGTGGTTTTTGTTTTTGACAGTTTCATAATTTAAAATCGAAGGCCAGTCAGTCCTTCCTACCTCCTTTGTGCTGGAGGCACAGGATGCTATCCAGAGGAAACAAACAAATGGAAAAATTCTGACAATAAGCTGGTTGTAGTTTGTATTAAAATGGGAAAAACTTCTCTCCCACTCACAAGGCAGTCCCATTTACTATGATTAAAGCAATCTTTCTATAAATGGGCCTTGTCTGGGAGGTGAAGTGTGCAGAGATTTGGATTTTAATTAACTTTGACCCCAGCATTAATGAAATCTGTAATTCTTCCTATCTGCAAGTATTAACCCATGTTAACAAAAGTTGCGGACTAGGCAGTAAACCAGAACCATTTTTCTCTTCCATTCTAACCACCTAAAAGCTGAAAGTATAAAAACAAATATTAGTGGAAATACAAAATAAAAATGGTTGCATTTAATTGAAGGATTTTTCCAATCCTTCATTGTGAAGGTGACAAGATACTGAGTCAGACTTTCCATAAGAAATGGCTCCAAGTGGTCACTATTAAGAATATTGTGAGACAAACCTTCATTTTACCCTATATTTTAAAATGATGTGAACTCTCGAAAAAGCTAACACTTGGTGGTGAAAGTATGGTTTTCTATAATTTAGTACCTTACCAAAAAAACTGGACTGTGAAACAACATACCTGGATCAGCTGCAGTGAAAGGAACACCATCGGAGGTATAAAACGTTGGTTCATTCTAGGACGAATCACAGTGATAAAAATATGTAATCATTTCAGAATTGATGTAAAGCACATTAATTAATGAAAAACAACTGATGCAACTTGTCTGTACCTGATAATAAAAAACTAATTTCCTAGCAGCCATTTTCATTTCACTGGGAAAGTCTATAGTTTTCAGATTTCTATTGCTTTCTCTCAAGTTCTGTGGTTCAAACCCTGCTATCTACTGTCTGTTGCACTCATAGTGACTGTTGTGTTGTGCATTATGATTTAGTGTTGGCTCATTTTTAGTTGTGGTTCCTCCTGTCATTTTTTAAAGAATTTCCAAGACTGGGGTCATAGGAGCATTTCGCCATAAATGTTTTATGTATGTCATGGCAGGAGCTTTAAGGAATCACTGGCCTGGTAACCTTTTATTTTCTTAATTTACTACAATATACAAAGCAAAAGTTTGAGATGCAGGCCTTTGGTTGGTTATGAATTCTCTGGGAAAAAGTACTTTGTGCAATCCCTATGCTCAACAGAGTCCAAACCTCATTAATTTTATTTGCCACTGGGTAGAGCTCTCTCTTGTTTACCCTTCCTTTCACTGGAGGATTCCATGTTTCTTCTACTTATCTGTCCTGCTGGCTGCCATGTGACCCACAGCCAGTCAAAAGTGTTATTAGGAATTAAATTACGAGAACAGTTTCATGTAAGTCATCTAGAAATCACCAAAATTGAATTGTTTTCAAACAATAAGCTAAACTTAAAATGTGAACACTGGCATACCATAAAATAGTTAGGATCATTTTCAGGTGTTGCTTCTCTGTATGTTGAGGTTGCATGGACTCTACCCCAGTTACTTGATCGGAGTTCTACAAGCTTCAAGAGCATCTGTTTCACATCTCTGTAGACAATAGCAAAAGATGAGTTAAAGTATATCCACCGTAAGTGTTGTCAGGCTCTAAAACTACCACAGACTCCTAAAACTTTGTTTCATAAATTTAACACATACATCCAATGCTTTGATAGTCTAGAAATTTCCCATACTAACATAAATTTACTTATTTTTCAAACAATCTTGAAATTCATTCCACGTAACCATCATTATGTCATTTTTAAAGGCAGTGACTATCCTGCATTTTTATGCCCCTGTATGGATTTATGGTACTTTACACCCAATATTTATAGTACAACTTAAAGATTCAGTCATTTTATTTTTCAATGCACTCATATTTTCTAACAGGAAAATCTTAACTTTTTCAGTTTATAAACATGATTGAACAAAAATGGCTAAATGAGAAGGTAAAATGTTATACTTTTAAAGAAATTATTTCTGTAGAAAAGATTTCAATTATTCTGGCGAAGTATAGCAGATTAAAAAAAACATGCCCAGAGAAAAGGCAAGAAATTGAGATTTATTAGACTATATTATTTCTTTTCCTACCTACTGCAATTTGCATCAAGGACAACATTTTCAATTCTCTGAATAATTTCTTCCATATCAGTCTTTCCTTTTTCCTTCCAGGCATCTTCCAAAACTGATCCTGTCAACTAAAAAAGCAGGCAACAGTAAAATAAGGAATTCAATAAAGTACAGAAATTCTACACAGTAAGATATTAGTAGCAGTTCAAGCATTCTTTAAACAAAATGAATTTCTCAAGTTAAATATTCCCAATTATTCTCTACCGTCTAATAGTAAGGGATCTATAGACCCTCTATATGTTTCTTGACTGAGAGAAACTAAAGCAATGAACTACTGCAGAACTTTATTTACAGCTTCTGTGTGCTAATGACTGTATGGTATATTCTCTGCATAACTAAGATATGCTGAATAAAATTTTATAGCCCATCACTTTTTAAAAATTGTTTTATATACTTATTTTCAATATTTATACCAATGATTTAATTTTCTTAGGTCATTGTTTTCACTAGACTTTTCAAACTGATATCAAATAAATACAGTGAGAATAAGACCCCTGCTTGATTCCTGAGTTTCATTGGATTCTTTCTGTTATTTTGACACTGAGAATACTTGTGACTCTTGCTTTTAGTAAGTGCTCCAATGGTTACCTCTTCTTTTTTTAATTAATTTATTTATCTATTTTTATTTTTTAATAGTTTATTTTGGTATCATTAATCTACAATTACATGTGCAATATTATGGTGATTAAACTATCCCCTTTACCAGGTCCCCCCCACCAACCCCATTAGTCAGTGTCCGTCAACATAGTGAGATGCTATAGAGTCACTACTTGTCTTCTCTGAGTTGTACAGGCCTCCCCGTGCCCCCCTAACATTACATCTGTTAATCGTAATGCCCTTTCTTTCCCCTTGTCCCTCCCATCCCACCCATCCTCCCCAGTCCCATTCCCTTTGGTAACTATTAGTCCGTTCTTGGGTTCTGTGAGTCTGCTGCTGTTTTGTCCCTTCAGTTTTTTTCTTAGTTCTTATACTCCACATATGAGTGAAATTCATTTGGTACTTGTCTTTTTCGGCTTGGCTTATTTCACTGAGCATAATACCCTCTAGCACCATCCATGTTGTTGCAAATGGTAGGATTTGTTTTCTTCTTATGGCTGTATAATATTCCACTGTGTATATGTACCACCTCTTCTTTATCTATTCATCTACTGATGGACACTTAGGTTGCTTCCATTTCTTGGCTACTGTAAATAGTGCTGCGATAAACATAGGGCTGCATATGTCTTTTTCAAACTGGGCTGCTGCATTCTTAGGGTAAATTCCTAGGAGTGGAATTCCTGGGTCAAATGGTATTTCTATTTTGAGTTTTTTGAGGAACCTCCATACTACTTTCCACAATGGTTGAACTAATTTGCATTCCCACCAACAGTGTAGGAGAGTTCCCTTTTCTCCACTTCCTCGCCAACATTTGTTGTTATTTGTGTTTTGGATGTTGGCCATTCTCACTGGTGTGAGGTGGTATCTCACTGTGGTTTTAATCTGCATTTCTCTGATGATTAGTGATGTGGAGCAGCTTTTCATGTGCCTGTTGGCCATCTGAATTTCTTCTTTGGAGAAGTGTCTATTCATGTCCTCTGCCCATTTCTTAATTGGATTATTTGCTTTCTGTTTGTTAAGGTGCATGAGTTCTTTATATATTTTGGATGTCAACCCTTTATCAGATACGTTTTTTATGAATATATTCTCCCATACTGTAGGATGTCTTTTGTTCTACTGATGGTGTCCTTTGCTGTACAGAAGCTTTTCAGCTTGATATAGTCCCACTTGTTCATTTTTGCTTTTGTTTCCCTTGCCCGGGGAGATATGTTCATGAAGAAGTCGCTCATGTTTATGTCCAAGAGATTTTTGCCTATATTTTTTTCTAAGAGTTTTATGGTTTCATGACTTACATTCAGGTCTTTGATCCACCTTCAGTTTACTTTTGTCTGTGGCGTTAGACAGTAGTCCAGTTTCATTCTCTTACATGTAGCTGTCCAGTTTTTCCAACACCAGCTGCTGAAGAGGCCGTCATCTCCCCAATGTATATAAAGGCTTGCTTATCAAATATTAATTGACTGTATAAGTTTGGGTTAATGTTTGGATTTTCTATTCTATTCCACTGGTCTGTGGGTCTGTTTCTGTGCCAATACCAAATTGTCTTGATAACAGTGGCTTTGTAGTAGAGCTTTAAGTCAGGGAGCGTAATTCCCCCTGTTTTATTCCTCCTTCTCAGGATTGCTTTGGCTATTCAGGGTCTTTTGTGGTGTCATATGAATTTTAGAATTATTTGTTTGAGTTCACTGAAGAAAGCTGTTGGTAGTTTGATAGGGATTGCGTTGAATCTGTAGATTGCTTTGGCTAGTATAGCCATTTTGACAATATTTATTCTTCCTAGCCAAGAGCATGGGATGCATTTCCATTTGTTAGTGTCCTCTTTAATTTCTCTTAGGAATGTCTTGTAGTTTTCAGGGTACAGGTCTTTCACTTCCTTTTTAAGTTTATTCCTAGGTATTTTATTCTTTTTGATGCAATTATGAATGGAATGGTTTTTCTGATTTCTCTTTCTGTTAGTTTATCGTTAGTGTATAGGAAAGCAACAGATTTCTGTGTGTTAATTTTGTATCCTGCAACTTTGCTGAATTCAGATATTAGTTCTAGTAGTTTTGGAGTGGAGTCTTTAGGGTTTTTTATGTACAATATCATGTCATCTGCAAATAGTGACAATTTGACTTCTTCTTTACCAATCTGGATGCCTTGTATGTCTTTGTTTTGTCTGATTGCCATGGCTAGGACCTCCAGTACTATGTTGAATAACAGTGGAGAGAGTGGGCATCCCTGTCTTGCTCCCGATCTTAGATGAAAAGCTTTCAGCTTCTCACTGTTAAGTATGATGTTAGCTGTGGGTTTGTCATATATGGCCTTTATGATGTTGAAGTACTTGCTGTCTATACCCATTTGTTGAGAGTTTTAATCATGAATGAATGCTGAATTTTGTCAAATACTTTTTCAGTATCTATGGAGATGATCATGTGGTTTTTGTTCTTCTTTTTGTTGATGTGGTGGATGATGCTGATGGATTTTCGAATGTTGTACCATCCTTGCATCCCTGGGATGAATCCCACTTGATCATGGTGTATGATCCTCTTGATATATTTTTGAATTCGGTTTGCTAATATTTTGTTGAGTATTTTTGCATCCACGTTCATCAGGGATGTTGGTCTGTAGTTTTCTTTTTTGGTGAGGTCTTTGCCAGGTTTTGGTATTAGAGTGATGATGCTAGCTTCATAGAATGAGTTTGGAAGTATTCCCTCCTCTTCTATTTTTGGAAAACTTTAAGGAGAATGGGTGTTATTTCTTTTCTATACACCTGGTAGAATTCAGAGGTGAATCCATCAGGTCCGGGGGTTTTGTTCCTGGGTAGTTTTTTGATTACTGATTCAATTTCGTTGCTGGTGATTGGTCTGTTTAGTTTTTCTGTTTCTTGCTTGGTCAGTCTTGGAAGGTTGTATTTTTCTAAGAAGTTGTCCATTTCTTCTAGGTTTTCCAGCTTGTTAGCATATAGATTCTCATAATATTCTCTTATAATTCTTTGTATATCTGTGGGGTCCATCGTGATTTTTCCTTTCTCATTTCTGATTGTGTTTATGTGTGCAGATTCTCTTTTTCTCTTAATGAGTCTGGCTAGGGGTTTATCTATTTTGTTTATTTTTTCAAAGAACCAGCTCTTGGTTTCATTGATTTTTTTTCTATTGTTTTATTCTTCTCAATTTTATTTATTTCTTCTCTGATCTCTATTATGTCCCTCCTTCTGGTGACTTTGGGTCTCATTTGTTCTTCTTTTTCCAGTTTCAGTAATTGTGTCTTCAGACTATTCATTTGGGAATGTTCTTTCTTTAGATAGGCCTGGATTGCAATATACTTTCCTCTTAGAACTGCCTTTGCTGCGTCCCACAGAAGTTGTGGCTTTGTGCTGTTTTTGTCATTTGTCTCCATATACTCTTTGATTTGGTCATTAACCCATTGATTAATTAGGAGAATGTTGTTAAGTCTCCATGTATTTGTGAGCCTTTTTGATTTCTTTCTAAAATCTAATTCTAGTTTTATACCTTTATGATCTGAGAAGTTGGTTGGTAGAATTTCAATATTTTCAACTTTACTGAGGTTCTTTTTGTGGACGAGTATGTGGTCTATTCTGGAAAATGTTCCATGTGCACTTGAGAAGAATGTGTATCCTGTTGCTTTTGGGTGTAGAGTTCTGTAGATGTCTGTTAGGTCCATCTGTTCTAGTGTGTTGTTCAGTGCCTCTGTGTCTTTACTTATTTTTTGTCTGGTTGATCTGTCCTTTGGAGTGAGTGGTGTGTTGAAGTCTCCTAAAATGAATGCCTTGCTGTCTATTTCCTCCTTTAATTCTGTTAGTATTTGTTTCACATATGCCGGCGCTCCTGTGTTGGGTGCATATATATTTATAATGGTTATATCTTCTTGTTGGACTGACCCCTTTATCATTATGTAATGTCCTTCTTTATCTCTTGCTACTTTCTTCGTTTTGAAGTCTATTTTGTCTGATACAAGTACTGCAACACCTGCTTTTTTCTCCTTGTTGTTTGCATGAAATATCTTTTTCCATCCCTTCACTTTTAGTCTGGGGATATCTTTGCATTTGGGGTGAGTTTCTTGTAGGCAGCATATAGATGGGTCTTGCTTTTTTATCCATTTTGTTATTCTGTGTCTTTTGATTGGTGCATTCAGTTCATTTACATTTAGGGTGATCATCGATGATATGTACTTATTGCCATTGCTGGCTTTCGATTCGTGGTTACCAAAGGTTCAGGGGTTGCTTCTTAACTATCTAACAATGTAACTTAACTTTCTTTTAACGTTATTGTAAACACAGTGTGATGTTTATTTCTCTCCCTTCTTATTCTTCCTCCTCCATTCTTTATATACTAGGTGTTTTATTCTTTGCCTTTAGTTAGTATTTGGATGGTCTGCTTTCTTTGCTATGATTTTATTTTCTCTGGTGATGTCTTTTTAGCCTTAGGAGTGCTTCCCTCTAGAGCAGTTCCTTTAAGATGTCCTGTAGAGGTGGTTTATGGGAGGCAAATTCTCTCAGCTTTCGCTTGTCTGGAAATTGTTTAATCCCTCCATCATATTTAAATGATAATCGTGCTGGATACAATATTCTTGGTTCGAGGCCCTTCTGTTTCATTACATTAAATATATCATGCCATTCTCTTCTCACCTGTAAGGTTTCTGTTGAGAAGTCTGATGTTAGTCTGATGGGTTTTCCTTTGTAGGAGATATTTTTTCTTTCTCTAGCTGCCTTTAATACTCTGTCCTTATCTTTGATCTTTGCCATTTTAATTATTATGTGTCTTGGTGTTGTCTTCTTTGGGTCCCTTGTGTTAGGAGATCTGTGGGCTTCCGTGGACTGCGAGACTATTTCCTTCCCCAGCATGGGGACGTTTTCAGCAATTATTTCTTCAAAGACACTTTCTATCCCTTTTTCTCTCTCTTCTTCCTCTGGTACTCGTATAATGCGAATATTGTTCTGTTTGGATTGGTCACACAGTTCTCTTAATATTCTTTCATTCCTAGCTATCCTTTTATCTCTCTCTGCCTCAGCTGCTCTGTGTTCCTGTTCTCTGATTTCTATTGCATGAACAGTCTCTTGTATCTCGTCCAGTCTTCTGTTGTGCCCGTCAACGGCTTATCTCATTTCTTCATTGTCTTTCCTGACCTCCCTCACTTCCTTCCTGTGCTCTTGCATATTTCTCTGTAGATCGATCAGTATGGATATGACTTTTATTCTGAATTCTTTTTCAGGAAGATTGTGCATTTCCATCCCTTCAGGCTCCCTCTCTGGTGTTGTCTGGTTCTGCGTGATTTTTGTCTGTACCATATTCCTGTCTTTTCATGTTGATAGAAGTGGTCGCTGGTAGGTGCCATGTATATCAGCTGGGCTCTTTAAGACTTAAAAAAAAAAAGAAAAAATAAACAAAAACAAAAACAAACAAGCAAAAAAAGGAGAGAAATAAAAGAGAAAAAGAAGAAAAGAAAGAAAAAAGAAAGGGGAAAAAACAACAAAAACAAACAAACAAACAAAACGCCCACCCGGAGTGGATTTTTTAAGGATGCTGTAGGTGTCGCTGTTGCTCCACTATTCCACAGCCATATCTGTGCCGCTCTTTGTAGCTCTGGTGGGGCAGGAACAAATGGGAGCCTGTTGTACTCTGTATAAAGTTTTAGTGTGGCTGCTATCTTTTCTCAGTCACCAGCCAAGGGGTCCGAAATTCCTCAGGACTCCCAGCAGGTGGGCTGAGCGTGCCAGGGTGATGGTGTTCCCTTGCTGGGCTCCCCGCCTCTCCAAGACCACTATAAACAGCGCATGCTTTTATCTTGTCCTGGGACGCTGGCTGCACGGATTCGGGCACATTCTCAGCTCAAAACCTGTACCTTCTGCCTCTCCAATGTCCAATGCACCGCACGATGTGTGTCAGTGCTCCCGGTGCAGATCACTGGGGCTGGTTATTTCGCGGGCCTGTTCTTCCACTCCCTCCCGGCTCTGGATCCTCTCCTCCCGCCGGGGCACTGGGGTGGGTGACTGCCCGGGTCCCGCTGGTTGCGGCTCCATATCTCACCCGCCTCGCGGGGTACCAAGTCCTCTCGGGTGTAGCTGCACGCTGTGTGCTTTCCTGTGTATTCTGGTCTCTCTTTTAGGAATAATTGTATCTGCTGTCTTTTCGTAGATTTATATTGTTTTCAGAGGAAATTTCCGCCGCCCTGCTCATGCCACCATCTTCCCGGAACTCTCTGTATAGCCCATCACTTTTTAAAAATATGCAACATGCAGTAAATATAGATAGAAACTTTGAATTTAAAGAAAAGAAAAACTTCATCAGGAAGCAAATTAATCAAGGATATAAACAAGTAATTCACAGAAACAAAAATGGCTAACATGAAGAAAAAATTCACTAGTAATCAGGAAAATGCAAATTAAAATGAGGGCTTTGTTTTACTTATCACGTATGACAATGCAAAAACTAGGACTGATTATATCCCCCACTGATAAGGACACTGAAAGCACACATTCAGTGTTGGTGGGAATACACTCTGGTTTAACATTTAGAGGGGAAATTTGGCATTATGTATGAAATTAAAGCATACACACTCAAATCCATGTTTAGGAATTTAACATACATATACAACTACAATATAAAGCCATGAAAGATTACTGACAGTGCTGCAATGGCTAAACTGAAAGTAATACAACTGTTCAATGACAGAATGGGCAAACAATGTGCATGCATACCACAGAAGACTAGGAAGCTACTGAAGAAAGCAGTAAATCTGTGTGTCATGCAAAAAGCTAAAATCTCTGTTAGATGGTAAAAAAGCAAGCCACAACCGGAAAAAGATCTTATTTATGAGCGCACACATACAGACATGGGAAAGCAAGGAAAGGAAATTTACAGAAGGTGGTCATGTGAAGGACTTCCTTTCTTCATTTCTAAATTTTTATTCTTTCATCAAACAATATGCATATGTTGCTTTTCCAATATTTAAATTTGAAAGCAACATAAAATGTCAATTATTTAACTTAACATAATAATCCTGAATTCATTTGTGTACTATATATACTTTCCTTCCTCTAAATCATACACTAATGGGGTAAAACAGTTACATTTTAAGGAAAAAAAGGTAAAACTTACCTTCAGTAATTTTACTGCACATATTAAGTTGTCATCCATAGGATTAAAAAAGAGGGCATTCAACAACTCCCGAAGACCAACCTGAAGAATATCTGCCCTTGTAACCTGTCCATTTGTTCCCTTGATCTTTTGAAACAAAAGAAAATAAAAAGCAATTATGCCAAAATATAATATAGATATATAAATGCTCTAATTACATGTTGACAAAGTAAGTGTTTTAAGTTAAACGATACAAAAAAATCACAGAAACAGACTCTGGTATCTTCACAAAACCAGATTTACTTTACATGTAACTAAGACCATTAATAAAAGTAATAAACTTTAGGTAAAATTTCTCATTTATCACACACAGCATATGGTCAGGATAACTGAAGCCTCCTTTAATGTTACTGCTTTACAAAGCATTCTCTAGTCTATTAAGCTAACACCTGAAACACACAGCATTTTACTCTGCTCTTTATGCTGTTTAAAAATACCATTTTGCTTTAGAATTGTTTTTATGTATCTCAGCTCTCTGCTTAGAATAATTTTAGATTCAAAAGCCATGCCTTATCTTTATACTCCTCACAGACATAGCATCATTATGATCAACAACATTCTTAAAATGACTCTTCATTTAAGGCACACTTTAGATTGGTGCTCCTATTTTGGCTCATATAAAAATTAAACTGAAAAAGATTAATGTGTGACATCTTTTAAAAAAGTTAAGTCCATCTGTGGTAAAAAGAGTTAAATTAGGCACTAGATTGAACAACAGTCCTTTCAGATGCTCTGACTGAGATGTGCATCTGCTGGTGGATTCAAGAGTCTTTTGAATGGCGTTTATGACAGTAAGTCCTCAAATTAGAGTTTACTAAGGTATAATTTTATCTGGGACTAACTAGTCAAAAACAAAAAATCAAGCAAATCATTCCAAAGTAATATTCAGCACTTACACTGCCTCTGAACAAGCATATACTCATGTATAACATCAATTTACAATCATGTTTAGCTGTAGACTTTGTACAAATGTATTTTATATGGAAGACAAATATATAAAATATGACCAAGAACTATTCTTGAATTAGAATGGGGGAAAAAAAGCCAGAAACTCTAGTCTCTCTCCTCTTCATTCAATGCTTTGTATTGTATAATTTGCTTTTGGGCCACCATCTGAAAGTAACATACTCAATATACTAATATTTATGATGCAAAGATTCAAAAAAGGAAGACTGTTTATATTTCAAAAACATAAACTCCCAAATAAACCAAGGCTTTTTCAAAAGAACATCAAGACTTAAAATGCCCAGGAACGACTTCCTAACGCCCTGCCCATGAACAGGAGAAACAAATGTTACAGACACTCCATCTGAGTGCAGGCACTACCATGAGCAGGTTCTGGGCATCATTTCTTTCTCTCCTATTGCCCCTCTTCCATGTCACACTTAATGTTGTAAAAGTTTAACACAGACACAGAATCCTTATTACCAGTTTACATTTTCAGGCTTGGTCAGTACTTAACAAAAAGAAAAATTTCTCCTCACCTCCAGGTTAAGATAAAGTTCTCCCAGAAAGAGAACAAATGCATGGAATCGTTTTCGAGTGACTTCATCCCCTTTTGCAGCTTGATCTTTAGCTTCATATTCAGTCCGACATCTAACAAAGATACACGTTTTATAATCTTGCATTGCTTTGTTTAATATAGTCAAACAAAACGACCATTTGCCAGTTTGGTTGTCCACAAGCAATTCAGAGGAAAGTACAATGCACCAATGCCCTTACTTTTACAATAAAAAGTGTTCCCAACTACTGTAGAAACCGGAATATGCATCATCTTTCCATACTAATTGCTAGGGTTATTTTCAACTATTCTAAACAGATCAAGTTTGTAATATGTTTAAGCAACATAGGTTTCATGAGGTTTGTTGTATACTGGCACCAAAGAGAAAAAAAAAAGCTCACCTTATTTGTATTACAGGCTTTTCATTAAGAAAGCACTGTTTTTACTCAGTGTTTTTATAAAATGCTCTTCTTTTTCTGAATATATGAACTTTGAAACAGATCTTTCAAAATATGTATAGATGGCCTCCAACTAAGCTGAAAGTGAGTTCTTACCAAGCCCACTATCCTTGTAATTCCCATTATACAAATCAGAGAAAAGAGGAAAAAAGTCCTCAGTTGAAATCACATAAAATCACAGAAAGCAATTAAGTTGGTCTCTATTTCCAATAAAGACTGAAGGTGTCAAAAGTTTTTCCCTTGCTTTCTTTTCCTGATTTAGCCTATCTGCTTTCATAAATAACGCATCCTCTTTTTGGATCTGAGGGACAAGGTTCCTACAAGGTATTCAAAATAATCACAGTAAGCCTGTCACTGCCTGTGTCAGTGACTTATGGCACCACTACTGCTACTAAAATGGATTTTTGTAATAGACTTTAAACGTTTACCACTTTGTGTTAAATATTTTTTTCTTATCTCTATTGATAAGGTGGTGAGAAAACTCTGGGAAAGTCACGTGTTTTATAAAACTGATTTTTGACGGTTCTTTTAAGGACACAGGGTTTATGGAGCCTGAATGGCTTCCATACATGAGATCAATTTAAAATTTTTTTTAAAGAAAAAGTTACTTCATGCCCAAGAATTTATATTGGGTCAGTTAGTGAATCAACCATAAACCCAGGATAGTTTATTGTGCCTATGTGGCCAAAGTTTAGAAGCTATATTAAATGAGCACCATCTTCTGTTTAAGTCAGATATAGTAAGGTATTTGTTACCTTCTCATATATTAATTCCTCATCAGAAAAAGTTGGTATATCTATAAATGGAACAACCCTGGTTAATAATGGAAAAGATCAGTTAACTGATGAAAATTCTGTTATCCAAGCACCTTGTTGGCTGCTCTCCTTTCTTTTATGACTTTGCAGGTAAGAGCTTGGATAATATGGCCTTTTTGTTTTGTAAATGCAACAACTGGCAAATTATACATTAAAATATGTTAATGTATGTGCAAATGTAAATTCCTACCCATGTACATGGTTGATTATTATCTAGGTGAGAGGAAAGACCCTAACTCCTATAACCTAAAGATTTTTAATTATAAAAGCAATACATGTTTATTTCAGAAAAACAAAGAACAAATTGCAACCCAGGGATAACTACCAGAAGGTAACTTCTGTCTTTGTCAAAGTATGCATGTATTTTTCAGTTAGGTAACAGAATTATGCCTTGCTTTCACTTGTTATAGGATTAGCCTTTCTCCACATTAACATCTTTGACAGCATCACGGTACTATAAAAGGACACACAAGGGTAAATAATCAACAGAGAATCTTAAGAATAGTTTTCAAACTTGGCTGTACGGAAAAATCACTTGAGGAGCTCTCCAAGTCCTTGCCCAGGCTCCACCTCAGTCCAACTACATCTGAACTTCCAAGAATAGGAAAAGGGTCTCAACACTAGTTTGAGCCTCTACGTAACTTTAAGGCACAGCCAGGGGTGAGCAGCAGAGGGGAATATAAGAGGTAAGATGGCAGAAGAGCTTGCTTAGAAGTGTCCATTGTCACATTTTTCTAGAAGCTGTAATTTGTATTTCTTTAATTATAAGTAAGATTAGATAGCATTTCCTAACCTTGTCATTTATATTTTTTAAAATTATACCTATTTGATATTCTAAAATTCATATGGAACCACAAAAGACCCTGAATAGCCAAAGCAATCCTGAGAAGGAAGAATAAAGCTGGGGTGATTATGCTCCCCGACTTCAAGCTCTACTACAAAGCCACAGTAATCAAGACAATTTGGTACTGGCACAAGAACAGACCCATAGATTAATGGAACAGAATAGAAAGCCCAGATATAAACCCAAGCATATATGGTCAGTTAGTGTTTGATAAAGGAGCTATGAATATACAGTGGGAAAATGACAGCCTCTAATGTTGGCAAAACTGGGGAGCTACATGTAAGAGAATTAAACTGGACTACTGCCTAACCCCATACACAAAAGTAAACTCAAAATGGAAAAAAGACCTGAATATAAGTTATGAAACCATAAAACTCTCAGAAGAAACATAGGCAAAAATCTCTTGAATATAAACATGAGCAACGTTTTCCTGAACGCATCTCCTCGAGCAAGGGAAACAAAAGCAAAAATGAACAAGTAGGACTATATCAAACTAAAATGCTTCTGTACAGCAAAGGACACCATGAATAGAACAAAAAGCCATCCTACAGTATGGGAGAATATATTTGTAAACGACGTATCTGACATCCAAAATATATAAAGAACTCACACACCTCAACACCCAAAAAACAAATAACCTGATTAAAAAAGGGTGGAGGATATGAACAGATAACTCTCCCAAGAAGAAATTCAGATGGCCAACAGGCACATGAAAAGATGCTCCACATTGCTAATTATCAGAGAAATGCAAATTAAAAACACAATGAGATATCACCTCATACCCATTAGGATGGCCAACATAAAAAAGACTAGGAACAACAAATGCTGGAGAGATGTGGAGAAAGGGGAACCCTCCTACACTGCTGGTGGGAATGTAAATTAGTTCAACCATTGCAGAAAGCAGTATGGAGGTTCCTCAAAAAACTCAAAATAGAAATACCATTTGACCCGGGAATTACACTCCTAGGAATTTACCCAAAGAAAACAAGTTCTCAGATTCAAAAAGACATATGCACCCCTATGTTTATCGCAGCACTATTTACAATAGCCAAGACATGGAAGCAACCTAAGTGTCCATCAGTAGATGAATGGATAAAGAAGAGGTGTTACATATACACAATGGAATATTATTCAACTATAAGAAGAAAACAAATCCTACCATTTGCAACAACATGGATGGAGCTACAGGGTATTACGGTCAGTGAAATAAGCCAGATGGAGAAAGACAAGTACCAAATGATTTCCCTCATTTGTGGAGCAAACTGAAGGAACAAAATAGCAGCAGATTCACGGACTCCAAGAAAGGACTAGCAGCTACCAAAGGGGAGGGGTGGGGAAGGGGAGGGGTGAAGGAGGGAGGGAGAAGGGGATTGAGGGGTTTTATGATTAGTACACATGGTATGGGGGGGTTACGGGGAAGACAGTGTAGCATAGAGAAGACGAGTAGTGACTCTGTGGCATCTTTCTACACTGAGGGACAGTGACTTCAATGGGGTATGGGGGGGATATGATAATATGGGTGAATGTAGTAACCACAATTTTTTCATGTGAAACCTTCATAAGAGTGTATATCAATGACACCTTAATAAAAAAAAATTATACCAATTTGAGCCATACAAATATTTCTATTAAAATACTGGTCGTTTTCTTACTCATTCCTAAGAGGCCCTCCTTTTTATATTAAACAAATGAGTTCAATGTCATGTGTTGTAAATTTCACTATTTCTGCTTTAACTTCATTTGAATTTATGACCCCCCCACATTATAATCTATACATAATTAAGTTTAATATCTTGTTTTAGGGCCTGTCGGTATCATGTCTTGCTTAGAAGGGCTTTACCTACCTAAGATTTTTGCTTAATTGTCAACTTTCCCTCTAATATTTATTGTTTCACTTTTTTTTTAGTTAGTCTTTGATATATCTGAAATACATTTTGGTGTAAAGAGTGAGACAGGAACCCAACTTTGTTTTTTCCCTCCAAATGGCTATCCAGGTGTGTCAGCAACACAATTTATATTTTACGTGGTACCTGAAGTATCACCTTCATCAGAAGCTTAATTTTCAAGTCTCTCTTGAGTCTACTTTTGGTATCTTTATTCTGTTCTAGTGCAGTTCAGCCACACCATGCAGTACTTTGCAACCATTATAAGTACCTTTTAAAAGTATCTAGTGGACCAATTACACTAAACTTGAAGACAAACTCATTGAATAAAACAACTCAAATTATAAGAAAATTAGTTTCCCTATCTTGGCTTATGACTTCAATGTCATACCAAAAATATCTAATAAATGGCCACAAGATTTGTGTAATTTCAAATTCTGATTCTAAAGTTTATTGGAAAAAATAAGCATAAGCATGCAAGAATAACAAAGAAGATTCTGGAAAAAAAAAAGAATGGGGAACTAACTAGACTGGATATTAAAAAATTAGAGGTTTTTAATACTGTGGCAATAAAATGAGAATAGAACAAGTGATGAATGAAATAAAATGAAAGTTCAGAATCAAAACCCAAATATAAGGACATAGTGCACAAAGCTAGCAGTTCAAATCAATAAGGAAATGGATCATTCAAAAAAAGTGGTTTAGGAAAAACTGTTTAAACATGTGGCAATAAATAAAATTAGAATGTTAACACAAACCAAAAGCATCAAAGTACTAAAAAATACATAAATGATCATTTTTAAGATCCAGGGAAAAGAAAGGCCTTTTAAGCACAAAACCAAAGGCACAAACCATTGCAGAAAAAGAGATTGATATATATGACCATAAATTTAATACTATGCAACTAAGAATTTTCCTTGCAAATTTCAGTAATATACAGTCTTTAGAAAAGAGGAATTGTCAAATTCTAATACGTTTAGAAGTAATATTCCTTTAATTTCATGTACTCACACACTGACCTTTGAAGTAACAACTGGCGGAAGTTGCCACTCTGTGGGCTAATTGTCAGATGATGGGACAGGTAATTACACAGGCGAGCTCCCATGTAAGAGAAATTTGGGATAGACGTAGCCTTGCAAAAAGAGAAAAAGTTTTGTATGACACAGATACATCAAGTTATTAATGCAAAAACTTAATAGCAACATTCTAAAGAAGAAAAAACATTTCGGTCCATATTGCCCAGACAAATGTACAAGTCTTTTATAATTGTTAGGCAAAGGAAATTAAGTTAACTCTCCCTCCCAACCTTATATCAAGAACTAGAACAAGTACAAAAAAAAATATTTAAGGCAAGTTCTTCCATCATTTACCTGAGGTTACCAGAAAGCAAATAAACAATATCTATTTACACTAACCAATTTTTGCACAAAACATGTACATGTACCCAGTTGCATAATGCCAGTTATGAATAAGAATATTTGCCAAATGACTTATCTACGGTGTGTTTCTCCAGGACAGGATGGCACAAACTTTGGCATCTAGCAGTCCAGAACAAGATTCCCAGGCCTGCTTTATGACCTTGGACATCAATAAACCTCCCTGGGCTAGTTTCTTGATTCCTAAAGAGGTGACTAATGGTACTTGGTGCAAAAGATTAACACTTAACGAACACTCCAAAAAACATTTGGGGTAAAGAAGAAATTGCAACAGCCTACTTAAAAAACTAAGACCACAAGAAAACACTACATATCAATACTGTGTGATGCAGCCAAAGCAGTACTTAGGAAGTTTTAATTGCAGTTTTTAAAGAACAGTGGAGGGCATATTTCATTATCTAATATAAGGTAAGAAGAACACACATTAAGAGGTTAAGAGACTTGGCTAAGATCACAAAGTAGTAGTTAGCCATAGAGTCTAGATCTAACAAATGGCCTGATGCCCCTCTGATTCTATATTGGGTCTACTTACTAGCTGTGGTGACCTCAATCAAGTAACTTATTCCCATGTTATACGTACCTTGACAGAGGGGTGAAGCATAATACCCTGCAATTACTATATGTGGATGAAATAACAACATGTCAAGTTTTTAGCATCACCTGGCATGAAGTACATAATTTTTAATTAGATCTTTTCATTTTTAATAATTTTCTTGCTCATGAGAAACACTGTATTATTTACTTCTCATCAAGGAAGAAAGACCAGTTTCTCCAGATGTCACATATGTGTATCTGGTACCACATAAGCCTTGAATTCAGAAATTCTACTTTTCCCATTATTGTCATTGCCATTTTTCCTTTCCTTTTAATATCACCACCATAATTTAAAGACAGTAAGTTCTACAAGGCTTGTTATTAAAGTTTCCTACTTCTCTACTACATCTCAATTTTACTCCCATAGGCAACCACTTTCAATTCTTTCTGCTAAAAAGGTTTTAACTTCTGTGTCTCCATGCTCTGTGATTTTTCAGTTTAGACATTACTTCTTACTGGTTTCCCACAATGGAACATGAGCATTTCCTTTACACTCTGCTTAACCCCACTCCATTCCACTACTTCTCAACCTCTCCACCTGTCAATATGGTTATACCATGAATTTTATTTATTAGTTTTGTGTCTTTTTAAGTTGATTATAGTGATTTCTCCTTCTTGCCCAACATTAATTTTTTCTTTGTTCTTTGTATACTTCTCATTGATTTATTGCTAAACTCACTTGCTTATAAATTTCTTCTTAGTATCTTCAACTATGGTAAGTATACTCATCTTGTAGGGAAATCTTTCTTGGAGCCTTATGCCCTACTCCAATAAACCTGACTGCTCTTGGACCACTAGACTTGTGGCTAGGGATCACCTTTCACCATCACCTGGATGATACACTTAGCCTCAACTGTAAAATTCCCTATGTATTAGTACCTTTTCCATTTTCAAGCAATCTTTTGTCTCATTTCATCCTTATCCTAGAGCCTGTTGGAGATTCTGCATTATAAACCAGGACAATTCTCAGCTTTCCCTACTGGCTTGTAATTCAAAGTTTTTATCTACCACTTATACCCCGGCTTTCTAGTCTCTAAAACCAATACTTCTATCTCTTTTCCCCATCTCAGTCCTGATGAGCTTCTGGGCTCTTAAAATTCCCTTAGTATTATTTCAGTGGTATTTGGAGAAGAATTACAGTTGAATATGTATGTTTAATCTGTCATTTTTATAACAGGTCTTCTTTCATTAGTTTCTATGAATAAATTTCCTTAATGAGACTTCAAAGCTGTTGGTAAATCTGTCTCTCTGTGTCTCACTGACTACAGTGTTAAAACTTAAAATAATATTGAATACATATTCAAAGAATTGGCTTTGAGACAATCACAGAAATTGTAGTTTGTCAGGTTACAACCCTTTCATCCAGCCCTGAGGAACTATAATGAAGCAGTCAATTGAACAGGGGAAACTAAATAGAAAAGAAACCAGAAAAGCATAAGTATAATTCCTGTTTTCTTACCTCATATTCATTTTCAATCCATTTAAAGGCTGAAAGTAGTTATCAAGACAAACAGAGCAGTCCTATCTTCCTAAAATCTCAAGCATTTCCAGAAACCTATGAGTTGGCTAGGTAATACTGGGGGGGTCTACTAACAAGAATAAACTGGAAAAGCAATCAAATGAAACACTAGGGAGGATTAAAAAAAAAAGAAATCACTATCTGCTACCAGAATCACCCTTCCACATATCCCAATTTTGAGTTGCTCTTTCCGCAGTGGCACTAAAGTATATATTTCTGTTCATCTCCTACTCTGTTTTTGGCCAGTCTCACACCTTGACCTTAAATTTGTCTCCAAAATCTAGTGTTGTCTACTTTCCCCCCTTAAAATAGCATTAATGAGTCATCAACCGATATGCTAGGGTCATAACCAGAAGAAACAATCTAGACTGACATGAGACTTTCAAAGAGCTAAGATGTAAATTGTTGACTTAAATAATGACAAGTAGCAATGTTACAGACTCAAGACAGGGTGTTTTGTGGTCTTTTTTTTAAAGACTCATTTATGAGACAAGAGACAAAAATCTCACGATTTTTTTTTCTCCTGTACTCCAATAATGCTTTATAATTTAACACCTAGGAGAAAAGACTACAAAATATTCAAAAATAGGTACAACACTTACAACCTTCCTCATAAATGCCCAACACTCCTTCAACTGCCTGTACAGAGCCTTGGCTACACAGGTGAATTTGCAGTCTGGTTCTAGCCCTGGATCCCCAACTACAGGAATTTTATACAGACTTAAAAGTTCCCATGGACCGTGAAAAGTTTATGAGTGTAGAGGTAGGTGAACATTAACCTGGTCTCCCTCAAGAAGCAGCCCAGCTACCATCCTCAGGCTTTAAGGAAGCTATCCAATGATCACTCTGTGCTATTTGCCAACCTACCTGTTGATAGATGAATTCCACAAGTTCTTGCAAAGCGTCATCCGTTGTAACCCAGCCATTAAGGGTCTCGGCAAACTGTTCAATTTCAGTTTCAAAACTGCCAGGCTGCTCTGTAAGATGATTCAAAAAGTCCTGAACATATTCTGATAGAGTGGGATAATCCTCACAGCCATCCTCATAGGATTCCTGTAGATAAAAGTTAAAAAGAAATTGTAATCCATGCAACTGGCTAAAATAAACATGAGGCAGCTTTGAGAGTCTCTAGCACAAATGATTTTAAGGGTCCTTCAACATGATAAAATTTGTTATTTTCTTCAATAAAATTAAGTACTGAGCTAGCCTTCTTCCTTGTCCAGTGGCCAAAATGCCATATATAACAGCAGGGCTCCATCTAACTGCAGAAGGAATGTTCTTCTCATCCCTGTTAGATTTACAAGACAGCTAAGAGAGAAAGTTTAAACCAACATTTCACTATACCAGTATCAAAATTAATGTTTTAATCTATTTATGGATAAAGTAAAATTTAGGATTAGCTTCAAAATGGGAAGGGAGGGGCAAGGATTTAGAAACTTTCCATCCTTACATGACCCTAAAAAATTCTGAGCTAAGTACTACTATTCCCCTTGCACAGACGAAGAGATAGGCACAGAGGAGTTAAGTCACTTTAGTTATTCATTCAAAACTGCTCGAGTGATAAGGGCATACTAAGTGCCAAAGACTGTTCTAGGTACTGGCGTACTGCCACAGCATAAAGGAGATGAGGTCCTCTCATGGAGCTTACCTTCCATCATGGACAACAACATTCAGATACTAATATATTATGAAAAAAATGGTCAGGGAAGGATTCTGAAGAGTTAACAACTAAACTGAGACAGAAAGAAAACAGAAAACCCAGCTATACAAATATCTGTGGGAAGATTCTATGCAGTGGGCACAAGAAGCATATAGGCCCCAAGGAGACAGGTGCTTGTCTGATAACTTTGAGAAAGAAAGGCCAGAACACAGAACTGTGAATGGGGTGGGGTGGTAGCTAATGAGATCAATTAGGTAGACAGGGAGATCATGTAGGGTCTTGGGGTCCACACTGAGACTGTTGAAAGCCAGTGGGAAAACCACAGAGGAGGGGATGGGCAGAGACACAGCAGTCAGGGCGGGTTTGAACAAAAAAAAGACCACGTACCAACTTATCTTCACACACAGCCACTTAAAAGAACTGAGCATAGAACAAAGCCTGTACTTGTAACTTCTACATCATACTGCAGTAACCAACAGAGGCTTAAAACCCAACTTTGACATACGTACAAGGATATTCATTGCCAAAAGCCATCTAACAATTTATCAACAAGGATCTGGTTAAACATGCTACCTTAAATCCACATAATGGAATATCATAATTGCTTAACAAGATGTTTACAAGCAGCAATACAAAAGTATCACCAATGTAATATGTTAAATGAAAAGCGAACACAGAACCGTATTTCAGTACAATTAAGTTTTTTAAATTTACATCTTTTTATTAATTCCTCACAAACCCTAAATCAAACATAGAAACAGCTATTGCTTTGACCCACGGAGGTGTGCCTATTATCTGTCTACCATGTTAACAGCATACACTTCTATTGTTATTTCCATTCTTTTCATGTTACTATTCACAAGCCATTTGTAGAGATTACTCTGCATTAACCTGAAAGGAAAAAAACCTCCTAGTAATATACTTGTAAATATTTTATCAGCACAAATACATCATTGAGGAGAACCTGTGTGGAATATGATAGTTTTCAACTTTTAAATATTCCAGTCTCTCTCATAATTCAGATCTTTCTTCTAAACTCACACATTTTCAAATTCACATTTTTGAAAAATAACATATACAACGTATTACTCCCACAGATACAATACTCCAATAACACACACTTTATAACTTTATGTACGTTGAGAAGTCACTTGTGGATCCAATTCCTCATCTGTAAAATGTTGATTTACATACTTTTTAAAATACTTTCTACCTCGAATATTCTAGAAGTATAACACATATGTGCTATACTGCTTTTGACTGACATCAAACTAAGATATATACATATTTAGTACCAACTCAAACAGACATAAATGTAGAAGGAAAAGCTGCATCAGACTATTTTCTGATAGATATAACCACATGACAGGAGAGCGGGAAGAGGGTGGTGGCGAATCCATTTGGGGGCAGGGCGGCACATGGCATGGGGCCCTGAGCCGATGCTGTGCTCTCCGAGCTGTGGGCCTGGTGCTGGATTGCAGCCATACACAGGAAAGGGCATCTTTCTTTTTTTTTTTTTTTAGAATTTAATCCTCTCTTTTTTTGTCTAATGTTTTATTTCATTTATTTTTTTTCCATGCTATTTCTATTTTTTAAATTTATTATTAAGGTATTATTGATATACACTCTTATGAAGGTTTCACATGAAAAAACAATGTGGATAGTACATTTACCCATATTATCAAGTCCTCACACATACCCCGTTGCAGTCACGTCCATCAGTGTAGTAAGATGCCACAGATTCAGTGTTTGCCTTCTCTATGCTACACTGTTTTCCCTGTGATCCCCACCACTACCTTTTGGTAACCACTAGACCCTTCTTGGAGTCTGTGAGTCTACTGCTATATTGTTCCTTCAGTTTTGCTGTGTTGTTATACTCCACGAATGACGGAAATCATTTGGCACGTCTTTCTCCGCCTGGCTTATTTCACTGAGCATAATATCCTCCAGTTCCATCCATGTTGTTGCAAATGGCAGGATTTGTTTCTTTCTTATGGCTGAATAGTATTCCATTGTGTATATGTACCACCTCTTCTTTATCCATTCATCTACTGATGGACACTAGGCTGCTTCCATATCTTGGCTATTGTAAATAGTGCTGCAATAAACATTGGGGTGCATGTGCCTTTTTGAGTCTGAAGTTGTATTCTTTGGGTAAATTCCAAGGAGTGGGATTCCCGGGTCAAATGGTATTTCTATTTTTAGTTTTTTCAGGAACCTCCATATTGCTTTCCACAATGGTTGAACTAGCTTACATTTCCAACAGCAGTGTAGGAGGGTGCCCCTTTCTCCGCATCCTCACCAGCATTTGCTGTTCTTAGTCCTTTCGATGCTGGCCATTCTTACTGGTGTGAGGTTATATCTCATTGTGGTTTTAATTTGCATTCCCCTGATGATTAGTGATGTGGAGCATCTTCTCATGTGTCTGTTGGCCATCTGAATTTCTTCTTTGGAGAACTGTCTCTTCATATCCTCTGCCCATTTTTAATCGGGTTATTTGCTTTCTGGGTGTTGAGGCATGTGAGTTCTTTATATAGTTTGGATGTTAACCCCTTGTCGGATATGTCATTTACAAATATATTCTCCCATACTGAAGGATGCCTTTTTGCTCTGATGATGGTGTCCTTTGCCGTACAAAAACTTTTTAGTTTGATGTAGTCCCATGTGTTTAGTTTTGCTTTTGTTGCCCTTGCACAAGGAGATGCATTCAGGAAGAAGTTGCTCATCTTTATATTCAGGAGATTTTTGCCTATGTTATCTTCTAAGAGTTTTATGGTTTCATGACTTACATTCAGGTCTTTGATCAATTTTGAGTTTACTTTTGTGCATGGGGTTAAACACTAATCCAGTTTCATTCGCTTGCATGTAGCTGTCCAGTTTTGCCAACACCAGCTGTTGAAGAGGCTGTCATTTCCCCATTGTATGTTCATGGCTCCTTTATCATATATTAATTGAGCATATATGGTTGGGTTTATATCGGGAATCTCTAGATGGTTCCATTGGTCTATGGGTCTATTCTTGTGCCAGTACCAAATTGTCTTGATTACTGTGGCTTTGTAGTAGACCTTGAAGTTGAGGATCATAATCCCCCAGCTTCATTCTTCCT
This sequence comes from Smutsia gigantea, assembly GCA_032199065.1. Lineage (NCBI taxonomy): Eukaryota > Metazoa > Chordata > Mammalia > Pholidota > Manidae > Smutsia > Smutsia gigantea. The sequence goes on from JAVSCE010022418.1 coordinate 1,156,133, forward strand.
TCTCAGGATTGCTTTGGCTATTCAGGGTCTTTTGTGGTTCCATATGAATTTTAGAACTATTTGCTCTGGTTCATTGAAGAATGCTGTTGGTATTTTGATAGGAATTGCATTGAATCTGTAGATTGCTTTAGGCAGGATGGCCATTTTGACAATATTAATTCTTCCTGTCCATGAGCATGGGATGTTTTTCCATTAATTGGTATCTTCTTTAATTTCTCTCATGAGTGTCTTGTAGTTTTCAGAGTATAGGTCTTTCACTTCCTTGGTTAGGTTTATTCTTAGGTATTTTATTCTTTTGGATGCAACTGTGAATGGAATTGTTTTCCTGATATCTCTTTCTGCTAGTTATTGTTAGTGTATAGGAATGCCACAGATTTCTGGGTATTAATTTTGTATCCCGCAACTTTGCTGAATTCAGGTATTAGATCTAGTAGTTTTGGAGTAGATTCTTTAGGGTTTTTTATGTACAATATCATGTCATCTGCAAACAGAGACAGTTTGACTTCTTCCTTGCCAATCTGGATGCCTTTTATTTCTTTGTGTTGTCTGATTGCTGTGGCTAGGACCTCCAGTACTATGTTGAATAGAAGTGGGGAGATTGGGCATCCTTGCCTTGTTCCTGATCTTAAAGGAAAAGCTTTCAGCTTCTCGCTGTTAAGTATAATGTTGGCTGTGGGTTTGTTATATATGGCCTTTATTATGTTGAGGTACTTGCCCTCTATACCCATTTTGTTGAGAGTTTTTATCATGAATGGATGTTGAATTTTGTCGAATCCTTTTTCAGCATCTAGGGAGATGATCATGTGGTTTTTGTCCTTCTTTTTGTTGATGTGGTGGATGATGATGGATTTTCGAATGTTGCACCATCCTTGCATCCCTGGAATAAATCTTACTTGTATCATAATGGATGATCTTTTTGATGTATTTTTAACTTCAGTTTGCTAATATTTTGTTGAGTATTTTTGCATCTATGTTCATCAGGGATATTGGTCTGTAATTTTCTTTTTTTGTGGTGTCTTTGCCTGGTTTTGGTATTATAATGATGCTGGCCTCACAGAATGAGTTTGGAAGTATTCCCTCTTCTTCTACTCTTTGGAAAACTTTGAGGATGCGTATTACATCTTCACTAAACGTTTGATAAAATTCAGCAGTGAAGCCATCTGTGCCAGGGATTTTGTTCTTAGTTTTTTGATTACCAATTCAATTTCTTTGCTGGTAATTGGTCTATTCAGATTTTCTGTTTCTTTCTGGGTCAGCCTTGAAAGACTGTATTTTTCTAGAAAGTTGTCCATTTCTTCTAGGTTACCCAGTTTGTTGGCATATAATTTTTCATAGTATTCTCTAATAATTCTTTGTATTTCTGTGGTGTCCATTGTGATTTTTCCTTTCTTGTTTCCGATTCTGTTTATGTGTGTAGACTCTCTTTTTTTCTTGATAAGTCTGGCTAGGGATTTATCTATTTTGTTTATTTTCTTGAAGAACCAGCTCTCGCTTTCATTGATTCTTTCTATTGTTTCATTCTTCTTGATTTTATTTATTTCTGCTCAAATCTTTATTACGTCCCTCCTTCTACTGACCGTGGGCCTCATTTGTTCTTCTTTTTCTAGTTTCGTTAATTGTGAGTTTAGAGTGTTCACATGGGATTGTTCTTCTTTCCTGAGGTAGGCTTGTACTGCAATATACTTTCCTCTTAGCACGGCCTTCACTGCGCCCCATAGATTTTGCAGTGTTGAATTATTGTTGTCATTTGTCTCCATATATTGCTTGATCTCCAATTTAGGTTTTTTGAAGATGAATTTATAGGCAATGAAAATTTCTGGAAAGTACACAAGGGATAACAGTTGCCACTGCGTGAAATGTTCATAATATAAATATTGATCCTTTACTGTAAAATTGTGAAAGCAGTTAAGCATTATAAATGCATACATTAATACACTTAAAATAAGCTATGTATATATGTGAATTTTACAATGAACTAGTTTAAGTTTTTAATATATAGTTCAGTTTTACATACTTAAGAGTAGTCTACTAGTAATGATAATGAAAAGCAGGAAGTCTACAGGTTCAGCTGAAGGTACTAATTTCCTGTTTCTATCAAATGTCTTTCACTGTAGCAAAAAATGCAGTTTAGAACACCGATTTCCAGGTTTAAAAAAAAATAAGCATAACTGTCTTTTCAGAAAATTTGAAGTCTGAAAGTAAAAAAAGTAGAGCTACTCTGAATATAATGGGATTCAGAGCATGTCGTTTTAAGCAAAAATGGAGGCAGAGTATTCTGAACAGATAAGCACTCCAACGTGTCTGACTCAAAGCCTGCATGAACTCTTTAGGACCAGATTTTTAAAGTTCAAATTTCTTTAAGTCTTCAACGTGGAGTCAAATGGCTTTTAAGCTGAGGAATATTTACATTTTATTTATTTTTCTTAAAGGATTCTGTGACAAGAGATTAGGAGAGACATCAATTAGAAAAATGAATTTTTCATGGTAGGTACTCTGAAAACATTGTCAAGAGATGAGAGTCTAATCCAAAGTAGCAGGAATTAAAAGCAAATTGATCAGATGCTTAGATGGTGGAACAGTCAAGATTACTTTAGTTAACTGGATTGAAAGGGGCAAGAGTGTGAAAGAAAGGTGAGTTCATATACCACCAAGTTTTTAGCCTGAGCAGTTAGTTATAAAGAATATAAAAATGTAAGAAGAGGTTTGCAGAAGATAAATTCCTTTTTTATACTAGAGTTTGAATGTGAGATCCTCATGAAGAAGTCAAAACAAATAGAAACATAAGCCTTGGAGTTCAGAGGAGGAATTAGATTTCATAGTTAATGAGCAATAGATCAGCAATGGTCAGATTCTAGGAGATAGGTTGTATCACAACGTAATAGAATGGAAAAAAGACAGAGCCTCAGGGGCTACAGTCTGAGGGAAGAAGGAAAGATCTGTAGATTGGAAGGATGAAGAAAAAGTTCTGCCACAGAAGCCAAAGGAAAAGGTAAATGAGAAGAGGTGCTCCTAGTATCAAAGGCTACAGAATAATTTCTTAGGTTGAAATCAGAAAGAAAGATGATTACAAAGTCTTGGAGTGAAAGACACCTTGCACAAAGGGGGAAAAATTAAAATAAAATTTGTATGTTAAATATTCAGTTCTCATAAAAGAGGAACTTTAAATAGACTATGAAGGTACCCTTGGCACCCAGCACAGGACCTGACATACCGGGACTTATTAATAGAAAAGACCTACTGTTGTCAACAAAGTCCACTAAGATGAGGGTTAAGACAATAGATTTTGAAATCACAAGAGCACCAGTAGCTCTTGTATAAATAGTATCAGAACAATAAGGGGGCTCAGTCTGCAGAGGTCTGAACAGTGAAAAGTAAAGTAGTACCAACAGTGAATAATTTTACATTTTGGAGAATGCCACTACTGAAAGAAGAGCTGAGCACTAATTTGAAGGGGGATATTCTTAGGAAAAAACTGGAATTTGTGTGCATTGGAGGTTGAGGAAATTTTGTCTCTTAAAAAAAGTTTCAGGAATTCCTACATGGAATTTATGATTCTCATAGTGAGCTGTGATTAAATATTCAAGATGAATGGTTTATCAGAGAAGCAATGGCCAGGAATAGATCGATAGAGCATCTCACTGGTAAGAAGTCCTGGAAAGCAGATAATTCTAGCAGGATTAGAGGAAGATAAAGAGTGTGGAGTTTTAGAAGGGTTAAGAAAGCAGAGCAGAAGACTATTATAAAGGCTTTTAGAAAAAGCACGCATTCTCAAGAGATCCAGCTCAAAGATACCAAGCAAAATTTTTGTGTGTACAACAAAAACAAACTCAAGGAATTTCTGGAAACCAACCCAGAAGACCACTACAATAGAGGCTCTAAAAAGGCTGGGATTTTTACCCATGTTGTTCCCTGTTGTATCCCCAGACTCGTGATACATATTCAACTATATGTTGAATGAGTGTGAACACAGCTAACTTTGGATTAGTTACATAAGGAAGTTTCCCTCACAACAAAATCTTACCCTGTTAGAGGAAAAGCAAGGATACTGCTGTTCTGTCACTAACTGGGTTGAAAAAAACTCTCACAGACAGTTGAAGGGTAAATGATTAAGGCTAGAGAATGTACCAGAGCAGGGGTAGCAAGCTTAACAGAATCCAGGTGGATTACAAATAAATGAAGTAAGCCAATGAGCAAATTAGAGCTCATGCCATCCATCTAAAGGGGCTACATCTACTCAGCTCCAGCCAATTTTTTCTCTATCAAATTAAAAAGCCATTCTTAAGAAAAACACTGAAGGCCAAAAGAAGACATACCTGCTGATCACATGTGAGTCACAGGTTTCTAGTTTGCAATCTGTTCTGGCAAACTGAGTGCAGAAGGAGCTGATCTAATTAATAGAGGATATCAAGGAACGCCTAATGTTAAGTGGACTAACATGACTCAATACACTATTCTATGTAGCCCAGAAGTCACTTCAACTATGTAAAGGTAGCTGGTACACAACTGTGAAAAAAACTGCATCCCTACTATCAAATAGCCCAAGTCAATGTGGAGACAAACAAATGGGGAACTGTTTATGGCTGCTAGAAGGTAAGTATCCTCGAGTTTATTCAACTACTCACAGCTCTCCGATGGTTCCTTTCCTCCGAGCCAAATAAAATTTTCCCGTAAGAATTTAAGCTGCCCTCCCATCTACTTTACATGATTGATGGTCCCTTGCACCCCAAATCAACTGTTCTCTCTGCTATGCCTATCCTTTCCCCTTCTCAGCCCTGAAGTTTTTTCCTTATACAGTCTAAGATGCATGGAGTTTCTAAAACATGGAATACAGCTTCTCCATACTTTTCTTAAAATATGGAAGAAAATATAAAATATGGAAGAAAAGCCAGAAAAAAAAAGTAACAAAAAAGGTGTGCCATCATTAGTCATCAGGTAAATAAAAATTAAAACCATAACTAGATACCACATACCCACCAGAATGGCTAAACTTAAAAAACAGAAAATACCAAGTGATAACATGGAAGCAAAGCAACTGGAAATCACATACTACTCAGCAAACACTGTAAGAGTCTGTTTGGAAAACTATTTGGCAGTCTTTACTAAGCTGGTTACCCTATGTTCCAGCAACTCCATTTCTAGCTAGAAACAAGGGCACCTACTCACAGGATATGGACAAGAACAGTAGTCCTTCCTATTCAATAGCCCAAAAGTAGAAGCAACCCAAGTGTTCATCAACAGACAAATGGGGCTGCAGTATGTTCACACCATAGACTACTATGAGAGTCACCTCCAATTACATGTCACAACACAGATTAATTCTGATGTTGAATGAAAGTGAGAAAACATATTCTGTATGACTCTATTTACATAAACACCAATAAAATACAACAATTGTTAAGCCCAAACAGTACTTAACCTAGGAGAACAGTAATGATTAGAAGGGGGTCGGGGGACTTTTAGACCCTTTATCATATTGATAATGCTTCCTTTCTTGATATGGATGCTGGCTGCCCATGCGTTCACTTTGCAAAACTTTGAGGTAAGTTTTATGTACACTATTCTACGTGTTACATGTCAACAAAACTAAGACGTCAAGAAAGCTAGGACTTCTGCTAAAGTAATATTATTTCTTCAACTCAGAATGGTTCCTGTCCCACTGATCTACAATTAATTGCTATGCATTTACCTAGCACAACAAATACATTTCTGTATGTCCCAATTGTGCTTTGTGTTTCCTATCTGAGTGATCAATTTCTAAAATTCTTGTATTATTGACAAACATCAATCTGAAAGTTTATATTTATACCTATGTAAACACTTTATCAAAACCCTCTACAATATTTCTGCCTAACAAATCAGAACCAGAAACACGTTTTAACAGAGCCCAGAGGTGTACTTCACAACAATCAAAAACCTACCTCACTAGTGTGCAGCAAAACCACTGCTTAATTTACCAAGAGCTACCAGAGACTATTCACGAATCTTGCTAAAATCAAATTAAAAAATCACCTTTGTCAGACCACTATTCTATAGGTTGTCCATCCATAAAGTCTGGACACAGATTTCAGTTTTATGGATTGAAGGTGTCCTTGACTACATCAAGTTTATTAGACAAAAGTTTACTTACAAGTTTGTACTAGAGATACTCTACAGATGCTGGAAATACAGTGAACAAAACAAACAAGAATGTCCACTCTCAATTTAAATCTGACACCTTGAATGTAATAACTACAATATACACTGCTAAATCAGTTTTGTTTCCTTATGAGTTCAGTGGACTCAAAATGTTTTTATGTGTAGTACACAAAGCACAAGCATACTCTGATTAATGAATAAGCACATTATTCCAGTAAACTTAACCTAGAGTTGCAGTTAAAGGGTGTACTTACTGTATAATTAGAAGAATAACCTGATGGGTAAAATTCAGGGGCGTTCACAGATAGCTTAGACATTAATACAGGCGCTACAACCACCTGGGGTTTAGCCATTGCTGACTCCAAGTTCTGCTGTGGGATATTATCTTGTGAACTAGGTGGAGCTCTCAGAGGCCGCGTTTGTTCTGAGAAAGGAAACAAAAAAGGGGTTTAGATGTGTCCATTCCTTTGTGTTAACAACTTACTATGCACTGAAAAGCCATCTGAGAAGGGCTGATTTTTAATAAGAGACAAGAACCATCACGAAATTTAAATTTATTGCGAGGGTATGTACAGAAACCCTGCAAAAAAAGGAACAGAAGACTTGCTTTAGCTCATTTGTGAACATAACTGTCTCTTAAATGAATGCTTTTTCTCCCCCGTTGACTCTTTTTTAAGTAGTGTGTTAAATAGAGGTGGCTGCTCCCTTCAGAGGGCTGGTGAGAGGAGGCGGTTTTTACTTCCTCCCGGGACAGCACAACTCGGAGACCGCGCACTGGGCCCCTCCCCCATGCAGGGCGCACAAAGGATTCCAGCAGCCACCTTCCAAACCCGGTTCCGGGCTCGTTCCCTCTCCATAACAACCCGGCCCCTTCGGGGAATGCTTTCGGGGGCCCGAAGGGGTGGGCAAGGCAACAGCGCGCTGGCCTTCGGCGCGCGCGGAGGGCCGTAGGGATGCGTTGGCCCAGGAGGACGGGGTCCCCGAGAGCGGCTCCGTACCTGGGAGCGCCCCAGGCCGGGGAGGTCGCTGGGGGTCGGCGGGAACCTCGCACTCTGCCCCTGGCGGCGGGGCCGTCCTAGGCTGGCGCAGCGGCGGCGGCTGCTGGAAGCCCGGGGCTTTGGATTGCGGCGACTGCGGCTGCCGCGGCCGCTCAGCAGGCCCCGCTCCGTTCGGGAAACCGCCGCCCTCAGGCCCGCCCCCTCCGCGGCCCAGGCCCCGGCTCCGGCCCCGACCAGCACCTGGAGCCCGATCGAAACCGTCCGACATGCTCCTCCTCCTCCTGGGGCCGCTGCCGCTGCGCTCCGGAGAGGACACGGAGAGAGGCGCCGCGGGTCGGCCGTCGCCGCTGCGCTCACTCGGGCCTCATGGAGGAGGAGGGTGACGAGCCCCCGCTCGGCTCTTCGGCGCTTCCGGCGGAGCGGACAGCAGCGGAGCACCGCCGTACTCGCCGCTCCCGAGCGTCCGCCCCCCACAGCTGCCCTCCGCTTTCCGACTCTCCCCCAAAGCCCGACTCCCCCGCCTTCGGAGCGGCAGAGGGAGGGGGCGACTGCAGAGCACAGCGGCCCCCCGCGGCCCGGAGGCCCGGGGCGCGCCGGGCGCTACTCCCTCCGTTCGCGGCGGGCGGGCGGGCAGGCGCGGCCCAGCAGGCCGACTGGCGAGCGGTGTCTCGGCCGCTGGACAGCCCTAACCGTCGCGGAGGCCGGAGGGGGCACCTTGGCTCCCGAGGCCTGGCTGGGGACAGAGAGGGGCGCTTACCCCAGGCGGGCCCGACCAACAAGATGGTTCTCAGGAGAGAAGTGCGCTGATGCCAGGAAAATAAAAAGAGAGGAGGGGGCGTGGAGCCAGCACCAGGGTTCGCGGACGCGCCCCTCCGTGGACGCGCAGGTGTGTGCAATGACCCGGCGCCGGCCGAGACCCGAGGACGGTCGGGAAGGGGACCCTGGAAGAAGCTCGGCCACCTGCTTCGTTAGCAGCGGGGAGGGGAGGCAAAACAAAATACACCCTCTCCCTTGCCCTTTTCGATCCACAGTCGGTATTTAACACAGTAGGTCACACCTACTGGGACCAAATTTCAATCTCTCCCCTTTTCTCTTGCTCCCCAGGAATTTTTTTAAATGCACTACCTTTCATAGAAACTCCCCTCTTTATCATCTATCTATCTGTTCTGTCCAATAAAAATATAGTGCGACCCAGAAATGCCAAGCCACTTACGTAATAAGTTTTCTAGAAGCCGCATTAAATGAATACAAAGGAACAGGTGAATTTAATTGTATTAGTACATTTTACTTAACCCCATATATCCAAGTAGTATTATTTCAATGTGTAATTAATATAAAAATATTTATGAGACACTTTTCCTTTTTTTGTACTAATCAAAATCCAATGTGTCTTTACACTTTCAGCCCTTTTGAGGTGGGTTTAGGTACCTTTCAAGCTTTCAACAGCTAGTCACTTCCTAATTGCACAGCAGAGTTCTAGGCATTATTTACGTGTAAATGATTGTTTTTCTCAGGCCGTAAAGTGTTTAAGGCAAATGAAGGATGAATATAAGCAATGAAAAGAAAAGGAGAAAAAAATGATTAGTGTTAGATGGAAACATCTTCACAAATTCTAATTGTAACCGTATTTTCAGCAGGGTCTAGTGGTTTTTGATCTTGTCATCTTGAGAATCACTTCAGTTAGGAGCAAAAACTCCTGTTAACCATTTTTTCTTGCTAATAAAATATTAACGTCTTCACCTAAATGAATGAGAAAAGTGACTTTAATGAGGGCAATCATGAATAAATTATTCATGCTGTTGATTGTTGACAAAATAATGAAGTCAGGGAAAGAAGCCAGCAACAAGTGTGGTTCCTTCCTCTAGAGAAAAATGTAGGACTCCAAGTAGGCAGAAACTTGGTTTGGAACTTGGCCTTGACCCCGTAATGCCTGTGTGACCCTGGGTAAGTAAGCTTCTCTGAGCCTCAGTTTCCTCATCTATAAAATAATAAGTATGTTGTAGCAGCACTGAGCATACATTACAAACACAAGATTAGTTTTAAAATTAGATGAGGTAATATAACTTTAAAATCCCTTCTCTTGTAATTGTCAGTTCCTTCTTGTGCAGACTTTTCTATTACGTAGGAAACACAAGTAGCATGCTCAAAAACAATGAGTTATGCTGTATGTTCTGCTGAAGTAGATGTTCCAATCCTGTCCCAGGATTTTGTTTGCACTCATCACCCTTTGTTCCCCTACAACTTTTATGATGGCCAGCACCTTTTCTACATCTGAGACTTTCTTATTTGAGGATAAGGATATTGTTTCCATCTTTACAGCCTCTTTTTGATAGATAAGGTAGATAATTGAGATGTTATCCTTTGCCTTCTTCCTATTTACTATTGTGTAACTTTAGTCCTATCCTTATGGTGTATAAAAGGTGGACTTTGGGATAACATGAATGGATTTAGCTTTATGATAACAATAGCTAATATATTTTTAGTGTTTCTTATGCGCCAGCCACTGTTCTAACAGCTTTACTTTTCTCATCTTATTTAATCCTCACATCCTATGAAGTAGACGTTCCAATTATTACCATTTACAGAAAAGATGCCAAGATATTACAAGGGCCCAGATACATCTGTGGTCTGTTATAGGGCTAACTGGCAGGTGCTAGGTATTTCAAAATGCCAAGCGGCGTCTCACACACACACAAATGTGTGCACCATATGGGACTCTGAAGATAATCAAAAACCTCCTCCTCCACATTTATACCTTTGTTAATGATTTATCATAAAAGAGTAGGTGCACTAAATTCAGAGAGATTGGAATATATGTTGTAATGTAGGGAAAAGACCCACTATATATGGAAAAGATTTGTTTTCTGAAGCTGGGTTTGAAAGACATTTTTCAGGAAGACGTCCCCAAACTGCCTAATCTTAGGTTTCCTTTTTTGTGATAGTTGCACCTTGAGAAAACTGTCTTGGCACTTAGCATGCTGGATTGTTAATATTTGGTTTATTTAACTGTTTCCTCCACTCAAGTAGCCTTCTGAAGGAAGAGGGCACCTTTTAATCTCTATACCTTTAGATCTTTGCCCAGGGCTTGGTCCAAAATAGGCTTTAACATCAATAAGAGTCACCTGCAATACCCCTATTTTTCCTTGGGTCACCAGTATAATGACAGTAAAGAAGACTCGTTTTCAGAAACATAGCAGAACTTAAGGACTTCAGGATCATCTCACTGGACCACGTCAGAGTAGACAGTGGAGATTTTCAAGTCTAGCTAACAGGAAGTTTTCATAAATATGGGAGAGAAAATATTTGCAAACCATATACTGAAAAAGGCAATATATATGAAAAACTCTCAAAATTCAACTGTGAAAGAATAATCCAGTTAGAAAATGGGCAAATTACATGAGCAGACATTTCACTGAGGAGAATGCACAGATGGCATTTAAGTCCATGAAAAAAAAAATTCAACATCATTAGCCATTAGGTAAATGGAAATTAAAATCCCCAGGAGAGTTCACTGCCTACTTACCAGAATGGCTAAAGAGAAAAGAGTGACATCAAATGTTTACAAGGATGTGGAGAAACTAGAAACTGAGTTACTCCTACATCACTGGTGGGAATGTAAAATGGTGTAGTTGTTCTAGAAACTAGTTTGGCCATTTCCTTAAAAATTATACATACAACTGCTATGCCACCCAGAAATTGCACTCCTGGCCATTTGTGATGGTTAATTTTATATGTCAGTCTGACTGGTCTACAGGATGCTTAGGTGTCTTGCCAATGGGTTTCACCTCCCGGCAAGTTCACTATGGATTCAATGAGAAGAAAGAATGACAGTGGAACGTTTTTGGGGTGAAAGAGTTTATACCTGTCTTGCCAGTGGATTTCAGCCACAGCCAAATTTGCTATGGATTCAATGTGACCAAAGAAATGACAGTAAAACGTTCTTGGGGTGAAAGGGTTATACCCAATTTTATTTCCACGGTGGCAGGTCAATCACTAAAACCACATGAAATTGATTTTATTCACTTGGTTTGGAACTTGGCCTTGACCCCATAATGCCTGTGTGATCCTGGATAAGTAAGCTTCTCTGAGCCTCAGTTTCCTGATCTATAAAATAAGTATGTTGTAGCAGCACTCAGAGTGAGTCTGCATGCAGCAAGCCACTCCCATACTGCCTGTGGGCCTCTGTCCTTGCGGCTGCCACCACTCCAGCCTCTGCTCTGCTCTCCTGCAGCCTTGCAGCCATGTCACCGTGTCCTCCAGAGCACTGGGCGGAGTTCTTTATATAGAGTCAATAGCAATGTATTGCCCACACGTGTGTAGTGAGCTAGCCAACCAGTGCCAGGTGAGAATCCTGGCCATGGGAGCTTTCATTTTATCCACGATACCCAACTTTGTCCCCACAGTGGCAGGTCAATCACTAGAATCCTGTCCTCTCAGAGTGAGTCTGCATGCAGCAAGCCAGTCTCTGCCTCTGGGCTTCTCTGCCCCCACAGCCGTCTCAGTCTCTATCCTTGGCTTTGTCACCACTCCAGTCTCTGCTCTCTTGCAGCTGTGCTGCCATGTGGCCATGCCACCATGTCATCCAGAGTACTGGGTGGAGCTCTTTATATAGAGTCAGTAACAACATATTGCCCACACATGTGTAGTGAGCTAGCCAACCAGGGCCAGGTAAGAATCCTGGCCACAGGAACCTTCACTTTATCCATACTAGGTATCTGGTAAAACATTATTTCTGGGTGTGTCTGTGAGGGTGTTCCTGGAAGAGATTTCCATTTGAATCGGTAGACTGAGTAAAGTGGATGACCCTCCCCAATGTAGGTTGGCATCATCTAATCCATAAACAAAAATCCTGAAGAGAACAAAAAGGAGGAGGAAGGGAGAATTCCATCTCCCTACCTGGTTGCTTCAGCTGGGACATTGGTCTTCTCCTGGTGTTGGACTGGGCCTTATACCCCTGTGCTCTGGTTCTCAGACCTTCATACTTGGACTGGAACTACACACAGCTGTCTTGCATCTCCAGCTTGCAGACAACAAATAATGTAAGCCAGTTTACATAATCATGTAAGCCAATTCTTCGTAATAAATGTGTATATATACCTTATTAATTCTGTTTGGAGAACCCTAAGACAAAATTGTACTGAGAAGTGGGGTGGTGCTGTAACAAATATCTAAAAAATGTGGAAGGGGTTTTGGAACTGGGTAATGGGTTGAGGCTTTGAGTGTTTTTTAGGTGTGGTAGGAAAAGCCACCATTGTCATGAAGGGACTGCCAAAGGTAGTGCAGGTGAGGGCTCAGAAAGGAAAGAGAAGAGCTGTAGAGAAAGCTTCCATTTGCTGAGAGAACACAAATAATCATATACAGAATGCTGGTAGAAATATGGACAGGGAAGGCCATTCTGATGAGGTCCCGGACACAATTGAGGAACGTGCTATTGGACAATGGAGCAAAGGCTGTCAGACTTTTTAGATTCTTCAGAACAGGTTGACAAAGTCAAATAAAGTTATTTGACTGTTAATTTACACTATTCTTACAGAAAAGGGAAGAATGTCACCTGAAAATGAATCAGGGATCATCAGAGCCATTACCTTGGTTTCAACAGGCCAGATGACCTTGGGCCAAAGCCATGGGAGCACTGCTTCTAGAGCTGTGGGCCTGTGATCCCCTGTCCAACCGTCTTGGAGGTCCAATCCCAACAGAGAGTCCCAAAAAGATGTGGGAAGCCCCCTTTGGCATTCCAGTGGGCCTAGAGGGGAGACCACAGATCTGAAGAGCACTATTTTTGAGTCATAAGATATGATGGGGTTTGCCTTGATAGCTTTTGGATTTGCTTGGCACCCATCATACCTTCCTTCTTTTCTATTTTTCCCTTTTGGAATAGAAATGCCTGTCCTATGTCTGTCTACATGATATTATCAGCTTCTCGCTGTTAAGTATGATGTTGGCTGTCGATTTGTCATATATGGCCTTTATGATGTTGAGGTACTTGCCCTCTATACCCATTTTGTTGAGAGTTTTAATCATGAATGGATGCTGAATTTTGTCAAATGCTTTTTCAGCATCTGTGGACATGATCATGTGGTTTTTGTTCTTCTTTTTGTTGATGTGGTGGATGATGTTGATGGATTTTCGAATGTTGTACCATCCTTGCATCCCTGGGATGAATCCCACTTGATCATGGTGTATGATCCTCTTGATGTATTTTTGAATTCGATTTGCTAGTATTTTGTTGAGTATTTTTGCATCTACATTCATCAGGGATATTGGTCTGTCATTTTCTTTTTTTTCCACATGGTATTTTCAAAGCACATAATTTAACTGGCTTCACAGGATCATAACTGGTGGGGAACTTTGCTTCAAGATGAATTGTACCTTGAATCTCATCCATATCTGAGTTAGATGAAATTCCGGGGACCAGGAGCAGAATTCTATGGAATGAATGTTTGTGTTCCTTACAGAGTTATATGTGAAAACAACCCTCAATAGCATGGTATTTGGAGTTGGGATCTTTAGGAAGTAATTAGGCTTAAATGAATTCATGAGGATGGAGCCCCCATAGTGGGAATTGTCCCTTTATAAGAAGAGGAAAAGACCAGAGCCCTCTTTCCATGCACCATGAAAGGATACAGCAAAGAGATAACTATCTGAAAACCAGGAAGAGGGCTCTCACCAGAACCTGACCATGCAGGTGCCCTAATTTGGACATCCTAACCTCCAAAATTGTGAGGAATAAATTTATTGTTTAGCCCACCCAGTCTATAGTATTTTATTAAAGCATCCAAAACTAAGCATTTATCCAGAAGAATGAAGATGATGTTCATTCGAAAACCAGTACCCAGAATTTTTTTTTTTTGCTATTATTAATATACAGTTACATGAGCAACATTATGGTTACTAGACTCCCCCTATTATCAAGTCCACACCACAAACTCCATTGCAGTCACTATCCATCAGCATAGTAGGATGTTATAGAATCACTACTTGCTTTCTCTGTGTTATCCTGCCTATCCCGTATCCCCCCACCCCACCACCAACCCTGCTACATTATGTGTGCTAATTGTAATAGCCCTTTTTCCCCCTTATCCCTCCCTTCCCACCCATCTTCCCCAGTTCCTTTCCCTGTGATTACTGTTAGTCCATTCATGGGTTCTGTGAGTCTGCTGCTGTTTTGTTCCTTCAGTTTTTGCTTTGTTCTTATACTCCACATATGAGTGAAATCATTTGATACTTGTCTTTCTCTGCCTGGCTTATTTCACTGAGCATAATAGCCTCTAGCTCCATCCATGTTGTTGCAAATGGTAGGATTTGTTTTCTTCTTATGGCTGAATAATATTCCATTGTGTATATATACCACATCTTCTTTATCCATTCATCTACTGATGGACACTTAGGTTGCTTTCATTTCTTAGCTATTGTAAATAGTGCTGTGATAAACATAGGGGTGTATATGTCTTTTTCAAACTGGGCTCCTGGATTCTTAGGGTAAATTCCTAGGAGTGGAATTCCTGAGTCACATGGTATCTCTATTTTGAGTTCTTTGAGGAACCTCCATACAGTTTTCCACAATGGTTGATCTAACTTACATTCCCACCAGCAGTGTAGGAGAGTTCCCCTTTCTCCACATCCTCACCAACATTTGTTGTTGTTTGTCTTTTGAATGGCGGCCATCCTAACGGGTGTGAGGTGATAACTCATTGTGGTTTTTATTTGCATTTCTCTGATGACTAGTTATGTGGAGCATCTTTTCATGTGCCTGTTGGCCATCTGAATTTCTTCTTTGGAGAAGTGTCTCTTCAGCTCCTGTGCACATTTTTTAATTGGCTTATTTGCTTTTTGTTTGTTGAGGTGTGTGGGCTCTTTATATAATTTGGATGTCAACCCCTTATTGGATATGCCATTTATGAATATATTCTCCTATACTGTAGGATGTCTTTTTGTTCTACTGATGGTATCCTTTGCTGTACAGAAGCTCTTTAGTTTGATATAGTCCCATTTGTTCATTTTTGGTTTTGTTTCCCTTGCCCGGGGAGATATGTTCATGAAGAAGTTGCTCACGTTTATATTCAGGAGATTTTTGCCTGTGTTGTCTCCTAAGAGTTTTATGGTTTCATGACTTACATTCAGGTCTTTGGTCCATTTTGAGTTTACTTTGGTGTATGGGGTTAAACACTAATCCAGTTTCATTCTCTTACATGTAGCTGTCCAGTTTTGCCAACATCAGTTGTTGAAGAGGCTGTCATTTCCCCATTGTATGTCCATGGCTCCTTTATCATATATTAATTGACCATATATGGTTGGGTTTATATCAGGGCTCTCTAGTCTCTTCCATTGCTCTATGGGTCTATTCTTGTGCCAGTACCAAATTGTCTTGATTACTGTGGCTTTGTAGTAGACCTTGAAGTTGGGGATCATAATACCCCCAGCTTCATTCTTCCATCTCAGGATTGCTTTGGCTATTCAGGGTCTTTTGTGGTTCCATATGAATTTTAGAACTATTTGCTCTACTTCACTGAAGAACGCTGTAGGTATTTTGATAGGAATTGCATTGAATCTGTAGATTGCTTTAGGCAGGATGGCCATTTTGACAATATTAATTCTTCCTAGCCAAAAACCTGGGATGAATTTCCATTTATTAGTGTCCTCTTTAATTTCTCTTAAGAGTGTCTTGTAGTTTTCAGGGTATAGGTCTTTCACTTCTTTAGTTAGGTTTATTCCTAGGTGTTTTATTCTTTTGTATGCGATTGTGAATGTAATCGTTTTCCTGATTTCTCTTTCTGCTAGTTCATCATTAGTGTTATGGAATGCAACAGATTTCTGTGTATTAATTTTGTATGCTGCAACTTTGCTGAATTCAGATATTAGACCTAATAGTTTCAGAGTGGATTCCTTGGGGTTTTTTCTGTACAATATCATGTCATCTGCAAACAGGACCAGTTTGACTTCTTCAATTTGGATGCCTCTTATTTCTTTGTGTTGTCTGATTGCCATGGCTAGGCCCTCTAGAACTATGTTGAATAAAAGTGGGGAGAGTGGGCATCCTTGTCTTGTTCCCGATCTTAAAGGAAAAGCTTTCAGCTTCTCACTGTTAAGTATAATGTTGGCTGTGGGTTTGTCATATATGGCCTTTATTATGTTGAGGTACTTGCCCTCTATACCCATTTTGTTGAGAATTTTTATCGTGAATGGATGTTGAATTTTGCCAATGCTTTTTCAGCGTCTATGGAGATGATCATGTGGTTTTTGTCCTTCTTTTTGTTGATGTAGTGGATGATGTCGATGGATTTTTGAATGTTGTACCATCCTTACATCCCTGGGATGAACCCCACTTGATCATGATGGATGATCTTTTTGATGTATTTTTGAATTTGGTTTGCTAAAATTTTGTTGATTAATTTTGCGTCTATGTTCATCAGGGATATTGGTCTCTAATTTTCTTTTTTGTGGTGTCTTTGCCTGGTTTTGTTATTAGAGTGATGTTGGCCTCGTCGAATGAGTTTGGCAGTATTCCGTCCTCTTCTACTTTTTGGAAAACTTTAAGGATGATGCGTATTTGGTCTTCACTAAATATTTGATAAAACTCAGCAGTGAAACCATCTGGTCCAGCAGTTTTGTTCTTAGGTAGCTTTTTGATTACCATTTCAATTTCTTTGCTGCTAATTGTTCTATTCAGATTTTCTGTTTCTCCCTGGGTCAGCCTTGGATGGTTGTATTTTTCTAGAAAATTGTCCATTTCTTCTAGGTTATCCAGTTTCTTAGCATATAATTTTTCATAGTATTCTCTCATAATTCTTTGTATTTCTGCCGTGTCCGTAGTGTTTTTTCCTTTCTCATTTCTGATTCTGTTTATATGTGTAGACTGTCTTTTTTTCTTGAAAAGTCTGGCTGGGGGTTTATCTATTTTGTTTGTTTTCTCAAAAACCAGCTCCTGCTTTCATTGATTCTTTCTGTTGTTTTATTCTTCTCAATTTTATTTATTTCAGTTTTAATCTTTATTATGTCCCTCCTTCCACTGACTTTGGGCCTCATTTGTTCTTACTTTTCTAGATTCGTTAGTTGTGAGTTTAGAGTGTTTATATGGGATTGTTCTTCTTTCCTGAGGTAGGCCTGTATTGCAATATGCTTTTCTCTTGGCACAGCCTTCACTGCATCCCAAAGATTTTGTGGTGTTGAATTATTGTTGTCATTTGTCTCTATATATTGCTTGATCTCTGTTTTTATTTGGTTTTTGATCCATTAATTATTTAGGAGCATGTTATTAAGCCTCCATGTGTTTGTGGGCTTTTTCATTTTCTTTGTGTAATTTATTTCTAGTTTCATACCTTTGTGATCTGAGAAGCTGGTTGGTAGAATTTCAATCTTTTTGAATTTACTGAGGTTCTTTTTGTGGCCTAATATATGATCTATTCTTGAAAATGTTCCAAGTGCACTTGAGAAGAATGTGTATCCTGTTGCTTTTGGATGGAGTGTTCTGTAGATGTCCATTAGGTCCATCTGTTCTAATATGTTGTTCAGTGCCTCTGCCTCTTTACTTATTTTCTGTCTGGTTGATCTGTCCTTTGGAGTGAGTGTTGTGTTGAAGTCTCCTAAAGTGAATGCATTGCATTCTATTTCCCGCTTTAATTCTGTTAGTATTTGTTTCACATATGTAGGTGATCCTGTGTTGGGTGCATAGATATTTATAATAGTTATATCCTCTTGTTGGACTTACCCGTTTATTATTATGTAATGTCCTTCTTTGTCTCTTGTGACTTTCTTTGTTTTGGAGTCTATTTTGTCTGATACAAGTACTGCAACTCCTGCTTTTTTCTCCCTATTAGTTGCATGAAAAATCTTTTTCCATTCCTTTACTTTCAGTCTTTGTATGTCTTTGGGTTTGAAGTGAGTCTCTTGTAGCATATAGATGAGTCTTTTTTTTAATCCATTCATTACTTCTATGTCTTTTGATCGGTGCATTCAGACCATTTACATTTAGGGTGATTATCGATAGGTATGTACTTATTGCCATTGCAGGGTTTAGATTCGTGGTTACCAAGGGTTCAAGGGCAATTCCCTTACAGTCTAATTTAACTTACTTCGTATAGTATTACAAACACAACCTAAAGGATCTTTTTATTTATTTTTTGCTCGTTTTTCTTCCTCCTCCATTCTTTGTATGTTATGAATCATATTCTGCAATCTTTGTCTTCCCTTGGGTGACATCTGTTTAGCCTTAGGAATACTTCCAACTGTAGGAGTCCCTCCGAGATGCACTGTAGAGGTGGTTTGTGGGAGGTAAATTCTCTCAGATTTTGCTTATCTGAAAATTGTTTAATCTCTCCTTCAAATTTAAATGATAACCTCACCGGATAGAATATTCTTGGTTCAAGGCCTTTCTGTTTCATTGCATTAAATATATCATGCCACTCCCTTCTGGCCTGTAAGGTTTCTGTTGAGAAGTCTGATGATAGCCTGATGTGTTTTCCTTTGTATGTGTTTTTTTTCTCTCTCTAGCTGCTTTTAAAAGTCTGTCTTTATCCTTGATCTTTGCCATTTTAATTATTATATGTCTTGATGTTGTCTTCCTTGGGTCCCTTGTGTTGGGAGATCTGTGCATCTCCATGGCCTGAGAGACTATCTCCTTCCCGATTGGGGACATTTTCAGCAATTACATCCTCATTGACACTTTCTATCCCTTTTTCTCTCTCTTCTTCTTCTGGTACCCCTATAATGCGAATATTGTTCCGTTTGGATTGGTCACACAGTTCTCTCAATATTCTTTCTTTCTTGGAGATCCTTTTTTTCTTTCTGTACCTCAGCTTCTTTGTATTCCTTTTCTCTAATTTCTACTCCATTTACCGTCTCTTCTACTACATCTAATCTGCTTTTAAATCCCTCCATTGTATGTTTCATTTCAGATATGGAATTTCTTAATGATTGAATCTTCATCTTAAATTTGTTCCTGAGTTCTTGAATATTTTTCTGTACCTATATAAGGATGTTTATGATTTTTATTTTGAACTCTCAGAAAGACTGGTGAGTTTGGTTTCATTTGGCCCTCTTTCTGCGGTTTGTGAGATTTTGGTCTGAACCATGTTCTTTTGACATTTCATATTTCTGTGTGGTGCCCACTAGTGTGCAGAAAGTCCAGTCTCTGGAGCTCCTCAGCCCCTAGAGCAAGGTTGGAGGTCGTAGCAGAGTAGAGCTGGTCCTTGGTGGGTAGAAATATCTGTTTCCTGATTCCTATCTGTGGCACCTGTCTCCAGTGTCAGAGCCAGTGGGCCAATCACACACATGTAAACCTCTGTGCTTTGCGTCTCTAGCTGTTGTAGGTGGGGCCTCCCTCTGGCTGCCCTGACGCCTGCACAGTGACTGCCGGTTTGCAAGCAGGTGCCTGCAGGCCAGTAGGAAGGCTCAGCAGGCTGGTTGTCACAGTGGGGGGCCTTGAAGCTGAGTAGGCAGCCACGGGAATGGAGCACCTGAAACCCCTCAAAGTTCCCAACCAGCTGGGCAGATCACACCTAGACAACCTTGTCCAGCTCTCCCTTCTCCCGCATCACAAAGCCTGTGCAAACTCTGCCCCTTCAGCAGCCCTCTCTCTGCTCGGAAGCCTCTCAGACCTCCTGCCTTTCCTCTGACAGAGCGGCTGGGTGTGGATCCCCTCCTCTACAAATGGCTGGAATGTCAGTTTTCCAGCACTCTGCCTGTCCAAGCTCCCCAACATCCCGAGCACCACACACTATAGGATTCTGCCCACAAAGCAGATGTTCAGGACTAGATGTCCAGCAGTCACAGGATTCCACCCCCTCCCTGCTCCGTTTCTCTTCCTCCCGCTGGTAAGCTGGGGTGGGGGAAGGGCCTGGGTCCCGCTGGATTAAGGCTTTCATACGTTACCCTGTTTCTTGAGGTCTGCTCTGTTCATGAGGTGTGTATGCAGTCTGGTTCAGCCTTCTTTCTTGTTGATGTTTTAAGGTTAGTTGTATTAATTAACTATATTTTTGTACTGTTTGTGGTTTTGGGAAGAGCTTCCTGTCTCACCTCTCACGCCACCCTCTTCAATTCGTATTGTACCCAGATTTTTATAATAGTTTTTCATTATAAATGAACGTAATAGACCCAAACTGGAAACAACCTAAATGTTCTTCAGTGGGTGAATTATTTAACTGTGGTACATGGACTACTACTCAACAAGAAAAAGGAACAATTCCTGATACACACAACTTTGATGAGTCTTAAGAGAATTATGCTGAGTGAAAAGAGCCAATCTCAAAAGTTATTGAATGATCCCATTTATGCAACCTTGAGATGACAAAATTATTAAGATGGGGAATAGATTAGATTGCCAGGGATTAAGGAGGGGCTGGAGGGACATATGTATGCCTGTTAAAAGAATACATACTATAAGGAATCTTTGTGATGGAGTTACTGTGTTCTTGACTGTGGTGATGGTCATGTGAATCTACACATTGTATAGAACTAAATATGTGTGTGCATGCACACACACAAGCACAAATGGATGCATGTAAAAGGTAGGTGGAATGTATCTTTTTGATTTTTTGAATGTGGTATTATATTAAGATATTCATAATTATGGAAGATGTTACCATTGGGGGGAACTAGGTGAAGAGTAAGTGAAATATCTATGTATTATTTCCTCTAACTGCATGCAAATCTACAATTATCTCTAAATAAAAAGTTTTAAAAACTGAGCATAGAAATGGACCTTGTTCCATCTTATTCTATCACTCCCAGCTCTTCCTAGTTAGTTCAGTTCACTCCTCCCCACCCAAATTATCATGGTAGCTTACAAATCATTATAAATTACTGGGGGCATCATTAAGAGAGAGAAGAATTATCTGATATGTTTGTTTTCTTGGACCTATTTGTGTAAATTGTCATTCTCTTCTAGTCTCTTGGGCCTATTATGAAATGTAGCTCCAGCCAGTCCGCACTTGACTCCCATCTGGACCAGGGCTCCAATCCATCTTTGAATCTTAGAGAGCTAAGAATGCTACTTGGGATCTCCCCTACATCTAGTGTGCTTATTTAATGTTGAGTTATTAGCTGGAGTATAAACTCCAAAAGGATAGGAATTCATTCATTCACTGTTCACTTGGTAAATATTTCTGGCATGTTTACTCTGTTGTGGACACTGTTGTAGGAGTCAAGGATATGCCAGGGGTGTGAAATTAGTAAGGATGAAGTGTATGAGACTAGAAGCAGAAAGGAAGCCTGTTGTAGAAATTCCAGAGAGAAATGATGATGGCTACTAAGATCACAATAGTGGGATTAGAAAGAAGGGCCAAATTGAGGAGATGTTTATGAAAAAATTGACAAATGTATGTGAAGGATAATTCCCAGGATTCTGGCTTTAGTGCCTCAGTCCCTGAAAGTGGGTATACCAGAGGGGAGTAGGTTCAGGAAAAGAGGATATTCTCACTAATTCCTTCAATTGGCACATGGAATATCCAAGTAGAATTATTCAGTGGCAGTTAAGTTATGCAGTTGGAGTTCAGAGGAATGTTGCCTAGAGTTAGAGATTCGATAGCTGAAGGCACAGGAAGAAATGAGTTACTTAGGAAAAGTGTATAGAAGCAGAGGAGGAAAGAGAAGCACCAAATATAATGGCTGAAAGGGTTCTTTAGCTACCCGGCTCACTTGCTTGCAAAGAAGGACATGAGAACTCTGTCAGCGTGATTTTATTCCCTGCAAGACAAACAGGCAGAGTGGCTGTCTTGAAAGAGAGAGCAACAGCGGCAGCAAGGGGGGCTGCTTATATAGGAATTTAAGGCCATGGTGGGCAGGATGGTGGTCCTGTGATTTCTGAGAAACAGAAACTGTTGCAGACAATAGGGACCTTTGCTACACTCGGGTGCAGCTGCTGTAAGTGATAAGGAGCCGCTGCACCCGGAGGCGGTTCAAGGTTGTGTGTTAAAGGGGACTTATGCAGCTGTTGTAAGTGATAAGGAGCTGCTGTGCCTGGAAGCAGCTCGAGGCTGTGTGTTAAAAGGAACCTAACAATGGCTGCCTTGGTGAAGAACTGTTTACTCTGTTTCCATAGGACTAAACGAACAAAAAGTTAAAGAAAGAAAGCCCACAAGTGTCTACTGTTGCAGAGAGAGCAAACAAAAGGATGATCCTAAGGAATTCTGAACGTGGGCTGTTCCCAGATCTTGTAACCCCAGTCGCCTTTGGGGTTGGGGTGCAGCCTGAGGCCAGTAAACACCTGAATGAACTACTGCCTCCAGGATCCAAGCCCTCCTTCATCATAGGACCTTCCCATTATAATTGTCTAAATTTGCATTTTTCAAGGAACAATAACAATGATAATAGCTAATTCATATTTAATTTAGCACTTACAATGATCAAGTAAACACTTTACTAGAGGTTCATTAACTTGCCTAAGATCACATAAATAGTAACTCAGTTCTGTTAAGTCTAGAGCCCATAGACTGAAACAAAATGCTATGGTTTGTTTCCAGAGAAAGTGGATTGCACTGAGGCAAACATTCTCTTCTATTACTCACTAAAAATTAAAAAATAGGCAATTGGACATAATATAGATTTGTGAGTGATTTTGGTGTAAGCAAATAATGGTCAGTATTAGGAAGTATAGACGGTGAAATAAATGGGAGAGAGATGGGAAGTTTGCAAGGCTAGTGTATTAAAGATGTTTCTGTTTTTACAGTCTTAAAAGATGAGAGAAAGCTCCTTTGTTAACTAAAGACAATGAAGCAAATGGTCACATCAGGGAAAAGGGGGAAATTTGGAGAATAAAGAACCAGAAGAAGTGGCACGTCACAAATTCAGAATACAAGCAACAGGAATAATTTTGGATTGGAGAAAATCTATTTCACTGAAAAATGGAAGCAGAGGCAGATGAATTGCAGGACAGGGCAGGCAGGGGCTGCAAACTTATGATGGTCTCCATGTTCTCAGTAAAAAAGGAAGAAATGTCTGCGCTGTGAGGGTGGGAGACAAAAAAAAAGAGAGACCTTAGGGAAAATGGCACTGGTTGAAAAAGCTGTCCTTAAAGAGGCAGCTGATTGGGAAGTGGGGGGCATGTTCTTAGACCTGCTGGGTGGTACAGAAAGTTCAGCTGCGGTTGGAAACCAAGGCTTTTTCGGGACAGCACTCTGAACAATGCTGTAATTTTTCTCTAGCAACTGTTGACAACCTGATGTAGGAACTGAGAAGCCTGTTAGTGGGAATGTAATTTCAGTTTTCTGTTAAGGCAGAAGAATAAATACAGAAGGGGCAGAGAGGCTGTTCATGGTTTAAGCTAGATAAAGGGTTGAACAAGAAAGATTAGTGATAGATTGGAAGGAAAAGGGGATCAAGAGACAAATATAAGGGAGCTGGAAATAAAGTGATGGTCAGAATATGAGATAAGAGTAGAAAAATTTAGAAGAATTTCTGGATGAATAATTACAACATACAATATTCTACTGAGTTTGCGATTCAACTAATTGAACTGAAGTACTTGCTGACCAACAGCAAGGTTATGTAATAGCTGGAAATGCAATTTTCAGAGTCCAAATTTTGCATTTACAAGACAATTAGGAACATCAATGTTTAATGTATAAACGTGAAGTAAGAGGTCTTTTGCTACTGGCATGTTCTGTTTCGTTATCTCTCTGGCACAGTTTATTCACTGCCATTTTGGTTGGCATGAGGTCAAAAACCAGTATCTTCTTTCGTTTCAACTCCCACAGGACACATTCAATGCTTTTCTTGCTTTTAACCAATATTTGTTAACTCCTAATAAAACCGTGCAGTCGTTGGGTGTTGATGAGATACAAATGAATAAGAGCAAATATTTATCCTCAGGAAGTTTAAGTGTGTCATTCAGACAGGAATCATAGTACAGAATGATAAACCTTATAGTTATGTTAAAACTGGGGTCTTAATGGGGGGCACCTAATGCAACCCTGGGTAGTCAGAAGAGGCTTCTGTGAGAAGCCTCGTCTCAAATGAAATAAAGGAGAAATAGGTATAATCCAGGCAAATGAAGGAGGAGGGGGAAAATAAGAGGGACCCTTGATGTTCACAGAGGCATCTCTCTCTGAAGGGGCCTCTGTTTTCTTTCCTTGCTTCTCTTGGTACCTTCATTCCTACAGGCCAGTCATCTTAGTATTCCCTACCTAGAAGATACTCTCCCCCACCAGGAATCATTATGCCAGAAGATCTACAGTTTAGTCTCAGCAGTATCTCTTGTTGATGTGACTTTAGACGTGTAAGCTAACCTCAAGCCAGTTTCTTCATCTTAAAACAGGATCAATACCTACTTCAGAGTTATTGAAATGACCAAGTGAAGTTACACAAGTGAGAGTGCTGTGTAAACTGTAAAATATTACACAGATGTGAACTATTCTTCGTATCTTCAGGTGGCATGCCATATGCTTTTGTGCTCTTGGGCCCATTATGGAGATTAAGAAACAAAGAATCCTTAATCATCACTACGTTTTTGTAGGTAATTTTCAGTTCTGCCAAGTTTAAGCTCTGAGGTGAATTGTTCCGTGAAGTTATTTAAAATGTTTGAGTTAATGCCATAAATTATTGTAATTGGTCCCTTACTCAAAAGCCACCACAGGAAATGTGTAGCGGTTAAAGGATCACCCAACAGTAGAGTGAGCAACACAGTCTCTAAGATACATCGGCTATTCTGTGGATAAAAAGATCAGTAGAGAGGAATTTGACAATCAGCAGGGCCTCTTGAACCATCAACATTTTCTTCCTCTATTTCAGGGAAGTCCCACGAATGAAAAACCACTACATGGAACTGGTTTCCTGTTTGGTGGGCAAAGTCATTTGACACATTTCTGGCAAAGAGGCACTTAGGGAGTTTGTATGCTTGAATCTATGTTACTAATGATTTGAATTTATGTTACTTTTATCCTTTAGATAATGGGAGTAGGCAGACTTTATCTCAGTGCAATTACAATAGTGTTACATTTTCTTTCCTAACTTTACTAAGAAAAATTTCAAAATTACAGCTAGTTTGAAAGAATTAAAAAAATTTTTTTATTAAGGTATTATTGATATACACTCTTATGAAGGTTTCACATGAAAAAACAATGTGGTTACTAGTTTTACCCATATTATCAAGTCCCCACCCATACCCCAATGCAGTCACTGTCCATCAGTGTAGTAAGATGCAGCAGATTCACTGGTTGCCTTCTCTGTGCTACACTGTTTTCCCTGTGATTCCCCACACCATGTGTACTAAACATAATACCCCACAATCCCCTTCTCCCACCCTCCCCACCCACCCTCCCACACCCCTCCCCTTTGGTAACCACTAGTTCCTTCTTGGAGTCTCTGAGTCTGCTGCTATTTTGTTCCTTCAGTTTTGCTTCATTGTTATACTCCACAAATGAGGGAAATCATTTGGCACTTGTCTTTCTCTGCCTGGCTTATTTCACTGAGCATGATATCCTCCAGCTCCATCCATGTTGTTGCAAATGGTAGGATTTGTTTCCTTCTTATGGCTGAATAGTATTCCATTGTGTATATGTACCACATCTTCTTTATCCATTCATCTACTGATGGACACTTAGGTTGCTTCCATATCTGGGCTATTGTAAAAAGTGCTGCAATAAACATAGGGGTGCATATGTCTTTTTGAATCTGAGAAGTTGTATTTGGGTAAATTCCAAGGAGTGGGATTCCAGGGTCAAATGGTACTTGTATTTTGAGTTTTTTGAGGACCCTCCATATTGCTTTCCACAATGGTTGAACTAGCTTACATTCCCACCAGCAGTGTAGGAGGGTTCCCCTTTCTCCGCATCCTTACCAGCATTTGTTGTTCTTAGTCTTTTGGATGGTGACCATCCTAACTGGTGTGAGGTGATAGCTCATTGTGGTTTTAATTTGCATTTCCCTGATGATTAGTGATGTGGAGCATCTTTTCATGTGTATGTTGGCCATCTGAATTTCTTCTTTGGAGAACTGTCTCTTCATATCTTCTGTCCATTTTTTAATCAGGTTATTTGCTTTTTGGGTGTAGAGGCGTGTAAGTTCGTTTGAAAGAATTTTATGTACTCACCTGTATACCTACCCCTTAGATTCTACTATCCGTATTTTACTACACCTTCCAGGCTTACTTTTTAAATTAAGTATTTTATTTTGAGATAATTGGTGATTCACAGGGCATTGTAAGAAGTAATACAGAGAGAATATTTGTACTTTATCTGTTTTCCCCCAATGATAGCATGTTGCAAAACGATACTACAATGTCTCAATAAGGGTACTGACATGGATAAAGTCAACATATAGAACATTTCCATGATCCTGAGGCTCCCTCTTATTGCTCTTTAATAGTTCAACCTACCTTTCCTCCTCCCCAAACTCTAGAAGCAACTAATCTGTTGACTATTTCCATAATTTTGTTTTTCCCAAAAGGCTATATAAATGGGAGTCATACAGTATGTAACTTTTGGATATTGGCTTTCTTTTCTCTCAGCATAATTCTCTGGAGAGTCATCCAAGTTGTTGTGTATACTGGTGGTTCCTTCCTTTTCATTGCTGAGAAATATTCCATGGTGATAATGCCAGGGTTCTTGTTCACGAAGCCCAAGAATGAGCTTCACAAACACTCAAGGTAGGAGAGCAAGGTACTGGCTTTTATTTAGAGATAAAGTGAAAGGACAGAGCTCCTGGCTCACGCCAGGAGGGGACAAGAGAGTCTGGGGTGGTGCGTTGTCTAGGGGGTTTTATAGGCAGATGAGGATTTTTTTTTTTGAGAACGTGAAAAAAAGCTTAGGGTTGTGGACTTATTAAGAGTTCCTAGGATATTTACAAGTAACCTGATAGAAGTAACTTTCTGCTCTGTTGATATCTCCCTGAGATACCAGCATCTTGGTCCCGGGGCATATGAAACAAGGCCACCTGCTCAGCCCCCAAGGTGGACTGAGGTATTGTTTGCGAAAGAGTAAGTTAAGTGCAATCTTATCTTTAAGGTGGAATCCTTCTTGCCTTTAACTGTGTTGTTTATGGCTGGGCCTGCATGCTAAATTAGTTTGCCCAGTTTGTAAAAATCACTTCATCAGATCTGAAGGAGGAAAGATAACACATAGGCCTGGGCCTTTTAGCATGCCAAGGTGAATCTTACACATGATTATAGATGATTAGAATAATAAAAACATGTGCTACTCTTCTTTATCTGGGGAATATTAACTGATCTCACTGAAGAATGACTCTAGAGCTGAATATTTAACACAGAGTTTTAGTAGGGGGTTTCCTTGCATGTAGCTACATTGCTCTGACTGCAAATATCCCGCCTTGCTTTTTCTGGAGGCCCTCACCCTATTCTGACTACACCCATGGTCCCTGTCTGAGTGAGGATGTGTAAAAGTCTGCTCAACCATTCGCCTGCTGAAGGACATCTGGGTTGTTGCCAGTTTTTGGCTATTCTGCAAAAAGTTACTATTAACATTCCTGTACAGGTTTGCGTGTGAACATCATTTTCATTACTCTGGGATAAATGCCCAGGAGTATAATTGCTGAGTCATATGGTAGTTGCATGTTGAGTTTTTTAAGAAACTACCAAAGTGTTTTCCAGAGTGACTAGTACCATCTTACATTCCCATCAGCAACGTATGAGTGATCCAGCTTCTCCCTGTCATCGCCAGCATTTGGCATTGTTACTATTTTTTATTTGAGGCATTCTCATAGATGTGTAGTAATACCCCATTGTGGCTTTAATTTTCATTTCCTTAATGGCTAATGATACTGAATATCTTTTAATGTGCTTATATCCGTTTTCAGTGAAGCAAGTTTTTGCCCATTTTCTGTTTGGAATTTTTTAACCATTGAGTTTTGAGAGTTCCTTATATTTTAAATACAAGTCCTTTGTAGACATGTTTTGCAAATATTATCTCTCAATCTTTTTATCCTCATCTTTCACAGAGCCAAAGGTTTTTATTTTGATGGGTTTAATTTATCAATTTTTCCTTTTATAAATCATGTTATTAGTGTCAAACCTAGCACAAGGTCCTGAAGAATTTTCTCCTATTTTTTTTCTGAAAGTTTTATGGTTTTACATTTAAGTCTATATTTCATTCCGATTTAATTATTGTATAAACTGTGAGACTTAGTTTGAGGGCTTTTCATTTTTGTTTTTGTTTTTGCCTATGGATGTCCAATTATTTCAACATCCTTCGTTGAAGTCTGTATCTTTCCTCCACTGAGTTTCTTTTACATCTTTGCCAAAATGAAACTGGGCACACTTTTGAAAATCTATTATGTGCCAGACCCTGGGTTGTCTTCTTTACTACATTTTTTTTTCTCCTTTTCACAAAAACCTGCAAAATAGTTATTTAGCATCTGTTCTGTGGAAAACACTGTGCTAACCTCAGGGAATTAAGAGATGAATAAGACTGCCTGGAAAGCTCCACAGAGGAAGAGACAAAAGCTAGACCCCCGCCCCCCAGAAGGAGCACAAGTTTGCAAAGAATGGGGGTGGGGACGGGGAGAACACTCCAGATAGAAGGAAATGTATGTAAAAAGGAAGCAGCAAGTATTTTGTTATGGCTAAAAGGAGGGAGCAGGAGGGAATTTTCTTGTGTTGAGTTTAAGATATCTGTGGATATTTCAATGGAAATGACCGCCAGACAGTTGGCTGCATGAGTCTGGAGTTCAGGAGAGAGATTTGGGCTGGATGATATTAAGCTTTGCGAATTGTCATAGCACATTGGTATTAGCCAGGAAGAAATTTAAATTAGAGTTAAAAGGAAAGAGGGCCAAGGAAATGTTGGAAACGTTTGCACATTTAAGTGGTAAAAGAACTGAGAATAAACAGTTAAAGTAGGAGGAGATAGGAGAGTGGTATGACAAAAACCAACAGAGATAAGAAATTCTGGCTTTTGCTTTTCTGTTATGGGTAACTTTTAGCATAAAAAAATCTATAAAGAGATGTGTTTCACCAAACAATTTTAAAAGAGTGTTTGGACTGTAATGGGATATGTAGTGAGGACTTGATAATGGGGGGAGTCTAGTAATCATGATGTTGCTCATGTAACTGTACATTAATGATACCAAAAAAAAGAAAAAGAGTGAACTAGAGTTTTTATCAAATGCAGTATTTAAAAAGTTAAATATAAACATGTTAACTGCTATTATGGAGTTTGACAATCCAGTAGTTCGATAATGATGATAATATATGACTATATACATTAAAAAAATTGAAGGAAAAATTCAATTAGGTTGAGTATTAAGAAAGCAAAACAAGTAGATAAGGAAATTCTTCTAGTTATTAATGCAAACCAACTTTCACCTGAACGTCCCCCAAATAATTTGGATTTTCACTTTAAACTCAGGAACTGGTAAATATACCCATGTTAAAAAACAACAAAAAAACCCCCTCCTTTTTACATAGTACCATTAAATGCACAAAATGCCCCGATAATGGGTTGAACAGTGTTCCCTCCAAATTTGTAACCACCCTGTTTTAGAAATAAATTAAGGATCTCAAGATGAAATTATCCTGGATTTAGGGTGGGCCTTAAATCCACCAACTAGTCTTTGTAAGAGAAAGGAGAGGAAGATTTGGGCACGGAGAGGTGCACTGGCAGGTGGCAATGTGAAGAAGAGGCAGAGATTAGAACGATGTGACTGCAAACCAAGGGACACAAAGGACTGCTGACAACCAGAAGCTTTTCCAGAAGCTGGGACAGAGGCATGGAACAGTCTCTTTTTTAAGCCCCCAGAGGAATAACCTGTCTGACACCTTGATGTCAGAACTCTAATGTCAGAGAATACATTTCTGTTGTTTTAAACCACCCAGTTGTGGTTTAAATTTGTTATAGCAGCCTTAGCACATTAATACTGCCCTATCCCTAATCATCTTCCCAGGTTCCCAAAGGTATCATTGAATAAGTAATTTTTTTATATTTATAAACAATATCATAGATTTTTATCACTGGTACTTATTTTTTTGGAGAGGACAGTATCCACAAAATCATGCTAAGAGCCAGTTTTTTTTAGATACAGCAATTCTAAGTGCAAACTAGTTTTACTTAAACAAATTGCCAATTATTTAACTTAGTGCTGGCTGTTTAATATAATTTCTCCTCAGTCCTCTTCCAATTAATGTTGATTAGTATATGTTCATTGAGTTGGTTTCCTAAAATCAAACTCAATCTTGATTGGGAGAAAAGGGGTGAGATTGAGGTTAGTGATGGTTGCCTTAAAACCTGTCAAATGTCTGCATTATTAAAGATCCCTGGAGTCTGAGAAATACTATCTCATTGGTGTTGTTTACTTTGCTAATAATTACTTATGAAAGGGAAGTTTGAAAGCATAAACTGTTGGTAACTGTTTAACATAGTAGCCACAATGAAAACATATTCAATTGACCTGTTCTCTGGCCTGGTTTTAGTTAGATGCAGGGTTTTCATAACATGTTGCCTTTGGACTTCAGTTTTTGATCACATATCTTTTCAGGTTCAGTCTACATTTTGATTTTTGGCTTTTGGGCATCCCTATGGTTTGAGGCTTCAAAGTTGACCCTAATGGTGTAATACTCTTCTAAAGATTTCATCTTTTTTTGCTTTTGATAAATTAGGACTCTAAATATTACATACTATCTTTGAACATTTGTGGGTACAAGGTCTCCAATTTCAGAAGGTTTACATTTTTATGGCATTCTAATTAAAAAATATATTTATAATTATTTTAAATTAAGGCATCCGATTATAAGACAATTTGTAATGAAAAGTTGCATATATGTAAGAGGTACTTTTCTACATGGGAACTGGAGTGGGAGACAGCCAAGGGAGAGGGAGTGTTATCAAAATGAGAGGGAAGATACCAAAATGGCAAGGCCCTTACAAAATAATGGGGATATAAAGTCTTTGAAAAACTTTCAAATAAGACAGTGTCTAAGATTCAGAAGCAACTAACTTATAAGCAAACTGCTGGAACTTAATCCAGTTTTCTTTGGGCATACTTGTGAATGTATTGTAATTACTATGTACAAATTTAAGGCCTAAAATAGAACCTTCCAAATGCCAAATGTTTTCATCTGGAGCAATGGCACCCAAATTATGTTGGACAAATGAGCAGAATGAGTTTTAGAAAATTTCCATGCAATTACTATTTAAAAGAAAAAGTCAAAAGCAGTATAACATCCTTGGATTTATTCTCATGTGATATAATCATAAATCAGCCAAATTAAATAATCCATTGAGCATTTATTTAAGCCAGGGTTTCTCAGTTTAGCCCTATTGATGTTTGGGCCAGATAATTCTTTGTTGAAAGGGACTGCCCTGTGTAATGTAGGGTGTTTAGCAGCATCTCCGGCCTCTACCCATTAGAAGCCTCCCCTATCCAGTTGTGACAACCAAAATGTCTCCAGACACCTGGGAGAAAACTGTCCCCAGATGGGAACCACTGATTTTGAAATCTTGAAAGAGAAAAGCAAACCACACACACACACACACACACACACACACACACACACACACACACACAGGTTTTAAAGCAGGAGCTTAGGTTTTTTTCTTCCAGTTTTATTGAGATATAATTGATGTATAGCACTCTAAATGTTTAAGGCGTACAGCATAATGATTGGACTTATGACAATCTGTTCTGAAAGTTTAGTTTTAATCCTTACCAATTACTCCTGCCTGTTGTACTTACAGTATCTTGAATCTGTCTCTATGGTTGTACTTACCATGGTTCATTATTACTCAAAACAAGGGGCTTGTCTCCTTTCCTGTCTGTGAACTCTTCCAGGACAGTGCTTTACCTTATCTGGATGGCAGTGGGAGTCCATTAGAATGACCTTCAGTGCTGGCTAAACACACTAGAAATGTTCTTAAAGTAAGGGTTTCTTGGCAGTTCACTTCTTTTTAAGAATATGGAATATCTGTTTTGCCTTTTGCCTCTTGGATTCATAATTCTTTTACTCATTTTAAATATTTCAATTAAAGAACAGTGGCGACACTAAGACCATGCGGATTCAGCTTTGGGTAAGTGAACCATTTCGTACTCCGTATTTCATTCTTCCTACTTTTAATCAGAAGACACCTGCATACTAAGTAACAGAACTATGTGCAAAGAACAACTAGGTCATTACGTTTTGGAGTCCTTTAATGGTTTTGCCAAAATCAGCCTAGACCTGTTCTGGACACCAAGGGCGCCCTCCAGCCGCTGGATAGCAACCCTGACAGAAGCACAGAGCTTTTCTCTGCGCTGGCGGTTGGAAGGCGAGTACATAAAGATTGTTAATTTTTGAGGCTTGACTTCGTTTCCGAGGAATTTAACTCCACCTCTCCCGTCAGAAAGGAAAAGCAACGCCCCCATTCCCGCCCTTCACCACTCCCTGGCCTCGCCCACTTTCCTTTTGGTCCCCTTGTTACCGAAGTTCTGATTTTTTCCTGGAAAGCTAGAGGAAAGTCAGGTACCAAAAGTGGAGTTATATTATCCTCTCATTTGTTCCGGTGGGACACTAGAGAGAAAGTGACCTTTTCTAACTGGCTCTCCAGGGGTGGAGGACATCTCTAGCCGGGAAAGCTTAAGCGCCCGCTCTTGGCTCCAAGGTTTGATTGACAAGGACGGGCGTCGCCAAAGTGCGGAGGCGGGCCGCGGGGGGCCGCGGGTAGAGCTCGAGACAAAGAGGTTTTGGCTGCCACGGTGAGAGCGAAGGGCTCCTTGGGGTAACAAGCATTTGCACTCCAAGAGGGCATTTCGAAGGGTCTCTTTTTCCGCCGTAGAGAGCGCAGGCGGAGGCGCGGAGGGCCAGGTGGGGAGGGGGCGCGAGGTGGAGGTGGGGGTGGGGGTGGGGGTGGGGGTGGGCTGTGCTGCGGTCACGTGGCCGCCGGTGGCGGCGGATTGGGGCTGTTCTTCCGGGTTGGAGGCTCAGCGCCGGGGCCCCATCCCGGGTCTGCCAGCGCGGCGTCCCCCTGCGCGCCGTCCACGGCTGCGGGCCTCCCGCCAAGGTGAGCGGCGCGGCGCGGGCAGTGCGGCGTGCTCCTGGGGCGCTGCCGGGAAGGGGACGCTGCTGGGGACGGACCCCCGCAGGGAGCGACACCTGTCAAAGAGCAGAAGGGGGCGGGGTCGGCAGTGACTTGTCGCGGGGGCACCCGGCGCGCGCGGGCCCCAGGTTGGGGCCGGGAAGCAGGGGAACCGAGCCTCTAGGCCCCCCTTTTTTGTCTCTTGCTGGGGCCACTGGAGGCAGTGGGCGAGTGGATTCGGGAAGTGGGTCCGGGCACAGTGCAGGGAACGCGGAGGCAGCCGTGCTGGTGAAAGTTTTGGGGCTTTGTGGGGTGGCGGGAGTTTTACGGGGTCATTTTGGCCCGTAAGATGGGAGGAGGGAGGGAGGTCATAGAGGACTCTACATGGGGGGTAGTGCACCCAGAGAGGTGGCAGCTGGACGCTCCGAAA
The DNA here is from genome assembly GCA_032199065.1 of Smutsia gigantea. Taxonomy (NCBI): domain Eukaryota; kingdom Metazoa; phylum Chordata; class Mammalia; order Pholidota; family Manidae; genus Smutsia; species Smutsia gigantea. The sequence continues at coordinate 1,189,627 of JAVSCE010022418.1, forward strand.
TTGTGCTTGAATCTAGAGGGAATAATGGGTGGGTGATCGGCTGGAGACTTAGGAGCTGGGGAGCGAAAAGTTGTGAGTGTAGATACGGGCGGGCTGGTGGTGGCCGCGGCAAGCTTCGACCATGTGGAGAGTGGGGCCTCGGCTGGAGGCCGAGGAGAGAGAGGAGGGGGCAGAGCTGATTCGAACCCCGGAGGCGGAATTGGTATTCCGTAGCCTCGGCCAATAGCCTGCGGGGTAAGGTTATAAATAGCGGTCCCGGGCAGAAGCTAGCGAGTTGGCATCTTAGTTGCCGTGGGAGGGGCGGTACTGGTGGGTTTGGGCAAGGTCACGCTGCCTGCCAATCTAAGCTTCTGTAGGATATTGTGTCCTTGGTTGGTATGTCTCGCTTTAAAGCATGACTTGTTTACGGTTGCAAGCGTTCTTTATTCGCCCTGCAATTCAGGGCAGTCCTTAAGGGATCTGTTTGTAAGGAGTCTTGTAGGACAGGCCCTATTCGGATCCTTGGGGCTTGCTTGCCTACTTTTATTTAAAATGCTGCTCTCCACCGCACCCCTTTTATTTACAAATCTCGGCTGTTTTTTCTTTCTTTTTTTAAAATTGAATGGACAGTTTAGGATTACTTTCTTGACCAGCGAGTGTGCTCAAGCTGCTCACCTTTGCTGATGGAATCACTTTTCCGCAAGTCTACACACCATTTCATTTTCAAAGGAAATTTCCTGAATGTCCTTGCAGAATGTGTTCCATAGATACGCAGGTTTCAGTTTACCTAGCCCTAGTTATTCATTCATTCAGTCAAACAGTACTGCTTGATTTCCTGTATTTTGTGCAAAGCACAGAGCGAGAAAAATAATAATAATAGCAATGTTGTGTCCTTTTAGTCCTCACGATAACCCTGTAAGGCAGGTGCTGCTATTATTCTTATTTTAATGATGAGGAAATCAGGTACAGAGAAGTGAAGTGACTGACTTGCCCAGCTAATAAATTGCGGAATGGGGGCTTCCAGTCCACAGTTCAACCTGTTAGTTTCTTTGCTATTCTCTCTCAGGTACTTCCTCTCAAGGATTTTAATATCTGTTAGGGGAGATAGTTACCCAAATAACATATGTTAAATGTCCATATTAAAAAAAGCCCCCTCTCCCCCAATTTTGAGATTTAAAGTTTCCCCTCCATTGCTTCAGAGCAATAGAGGCACAGTGATAACAAAACTGAGACCTTTGAAGTGAAAGGAGAAAATGGTACAAGTAAGACAATACTGTTTTTGGTGTACACAAGTACTGGCCTGTGATAACATGGTTCAAATATTCTCTGAGTATCTTTCAGGGTCGATTGTATTTGATTTAGGCTTGGTGATAGGGACTGCTCTTGCCAATAAACTACCTCCTGATCACATCTTGTATGCTCATAGCTTGAATCAAGTGGAATTTGTGGGGGGAACTGGCCTCTGAAGGCTTGACCTTGTTGATATCTGTTGACAGGGATCTGTCCAACATCAGATGGCCGTTTTTTGAATAAATTGAGTAGGTAGAGTACATTTTCCAGATTCCAGGCCATGAAATAGGATGTTAGCTTTGAAGTATTGCAAAATCTCATCTCATCATAAACTTGTAGAACCTAATGGGGCCCTCCAAAGCAGCTTTCCTATGCTCCTTTTATAGGTGAGCAGACTGAGGTGCATAGAAATTCAGGTCAAACAGTGAGTGAGTGGCAGACTTAGAAGGCATGTGGACTCTATTTTAGCTAGCTTTGTTCCTTTGCTGATGAAGTCTGGGTAAACCTTGAGAATGGTGGTTGTTGGGATGATGCAAGAAGAGAAACTAGGGTAAGTGTGGAGGTTGGGATAGGACTAGGTTATTGGTAATGGTAGAACAAAATCTCCCTCAAGACAAGAATTATCTTTTATGTATCTTTTATATATCTTTGTAGCTTCCTTGGTTCAGTGAATGTTTCGAATGTGTGGCTGAATTTTGAACTTATTTGCTCTCCATTCTCAGCCATGAATAATGCTACAAGTGGCTTGTGAATAAATGAGGAGAGTATTTATGGGACTCAGGAATGCATAGGACTGAAATGAAATGACATATATGGAAACACTTTGAAAATATAAAACTTCCTATTCAAATGCGAAGAATTATTCATACTCATTTTTGATTGCATGCCTGAACACATCTTGAACACTCCTTTAGCTTTTTTCATATTACTCTCTCCATCTCAAATGCCTTTCCTTTTCTGAGTCCTGTAGGAGGACATGTTCTCCTTTGATCCCTTGAAGAACTTTGGACTTGCCTTACTCTGCTTCGTAGTGTTATGACTTGTTGACTTTCCTTATCTCCAAGTGTGGGTCTATTCCAGTTTGATTCTGCAGATGCTCCCAATGGCTGGGCCTTTGAGACTCAGCCTTAGTACATGTTTATTGAATTAAGGGGCATCTTAAGAATAAGCACCACCTGGATTGAGGATTGTCATTCTCAGTGTTGCTTCCTGGTATTTGCCGGAAGTTGCTTCAGGGAGTTGTGTCAGCAGTTCTTAATGAGTTAGGCCCTTGTTCTTCTGGAGGCTGGAAGATTATGGAGTCTGCTGAGAATAGGTGCTGGGCCCTCCAGGGGGCCTGTGATGGGGTAGAGCCTAAAGGCAGAGTTGGTGGAGTTAGTTGAACTTGACTGATAGAGTGCCAGGTATTGTCTGCTTCTCAATTTTCAAGGAAATAAGGGAAGGATAGGGGAACATTGGAAATCATGGGGTTGGTGGGGTCACCTTCCACATCCCCCTGAGGATATGCCACTGAGAGCAGTGGAAGTAGCCACTGAACTCGAGGTCAGTGATAGCAAAGGTGCTTTGCAAATGGTGCTTCGCTGAGCCTGGTTAGAGCTGGCAAAAAGTGGCCACTCATGTGATACCACTGACAGAGTTCCTGGTTACACCAAAGTCAGCAAGCCCAAACCTGTGTGGTAAAGATTAAAGATAACCATGGAATTTTTCTGTCTTTTTCTATTGGAGTCATATGGTACACATATTTAACTTCTTGAAATGTGCACTTGGCACACAGGCAAGTCAGTTTGCATTCATGCCATGTCAGTGTGGGGTGGGGGTCTCATGGCAGGAGCATCTTGCTGCACCCAGTTGCAGTGGGTTGCAGTGTTCTGTAGCACATGGCAGCTAAGCAGGTTTCTACTGTACTTACTATATTTTAGAAAATTTCAGGGAAATTCAATAGTAACTTTGGTTATATGCACTTTTGCTGGACATGCAGACTTAGAAGATAACTTTCATGTAAGATGTGACTGGATTTTATAGCATCTTTTTTGGAACTTCCCAGCTACATGAGGGATTGGTTAGACTTATATGATCTAGCCTTAGAATTGGATAGTGAGTTTATAATTACAATTTAAGTGGGAAAGTAGATGCCAAGTTTTAAATACCTGAATTGGAAACAGACTTTTGAAGTAGCTTCTGTAAGTACAGGACATGACAAATAAATTCATTGTAGATGCTCACATATAAATGTTATCTTCCAAGCTCTTTGGATTAGTATTTTTCTGTTTTTGATGTTTAAAAGACAAAATATGTTTTTCTCAGCACATAACCCTTTTCTTGTCTTTTCTCGTAGTGAGTTACCTTCAAGGAAATTGGGCATTCAGCAAGTTGGGAGCTTACATGAAAACATGGCGAACCTACTGAAAACTGTGGTGACTGGCTGTTTGTGTCCTTTACTTAGCAATTTAGGGTCCTGTAAGGTTCTACCTGCAAAGAAGGATTTTTTACGAACCCTTCATACCCATCAGGCGCTGTGGTGTAAAGCCCCTGTAAAACCAGGTAAAGTCTCACTTCAATGTATCCAAATTAAACCTTCAAATCATAGGAGCTAATAGATGTCCTGATGATTGATAAAAGGAAAAGTTGAGCAGTCCTATAGCCTGGGGCTTGTGAGTGGTCATTTTGAATAAAAACCTAGTCAGTGCTTTCTTATACTTTTTTACATTTTCCATATGTAGATGTTCCTGATTATCAGTGCTAATAGAGAAGAAAAGCTAATAGAAAAAGAAAAATGGTAAACCAGTTGGGTTGTACCCAGGAAACTACTGCTCATGGTAATGAATGTTCATAGCAGCTCTTCCTTTTTCCTAGTCAGTGTTGGGGACTTGTACCATATATGGGCCATCTAGGCTCAAGAATCAGGAACTAAGTGTATTAATTAATTTGCAGTAATGCTGCTCAGTTTAGTAAATGGCAACCTCATGTCATTCAGTTGCTCAGGTCAGCAATCTTTTAGTCATCCTAGATCCTCATAGTAGGTATAGGTCAGCTCTACCTTGTATCTAGAATCTGTCTTCTCACCATCATCATTGCTATTATCATCTTGGGCCAAGCCACCATCATCTGTCACCTGGACTATTACACTAGTCTTCTAAATGGTCTCTGTGCTTTTTGCCTCTGCCCCTCTGCAGTCTGTTCTGTTCATGACAGAATAATCTTTTTAAAATGGAAGGTTATGTCACAGTTCTACTCAAGATTTGCCACTAACTTCCTAGCTTATCCTGAGTAAGGGCGTAAATCTTTCAGTGGCCTACAAGCCCTTCCCTGCTAGGACCCCCACCTGCTTTTGTCCTGGGGCTCAGGCCAGAAGCTAAAAGGGCTCTTTTAAGCTAAGGCAGATTCCTGTAAGCATCTTGCCTAAAGGCCCTCCAACCACTCTGTTTACACCTCCTTGGCCAAAACTCAAGACAGTGGCCACATGTGGCTGGAAGGGAGACTCAGATACTCAGTCTTTTATTGCAGGTGGCAACCTGCTCTACTAAAAATGGGGGGAATGGGGATGGGCATTTGGGGAACAACCAGAAGTCTTTGCCACTCAGAAGAATGCCCTTTTTAAATTTGAGTTTGTAGGACTTTTCGTGCATTAAGGGCACCTTACTGCTAGGCTTACTGCTAGGCTTTTTGAGTTCTTATGTCTGCCTTAAGAAGATTTCACAGCCTTTTGTTCTCACATGACAAGTCACTGTTGGGAGGGCATCTGCCCCTGAGAGCCCTCAACTTTATCTTCGGATTGTTTTTAAGTGTTCTGGAAAACCAGGTTATCTAGTGTGATAAAACTGTGTATAAAAGTAAGTAACTGCATTGAGGACATGAGAATTGGCCTTGTAAGTAAAGGCATAGACATCAAGGTCTCTTTACTAAGACTTTTTTTGTCTAATTTCTGGTTCTTGACTGTTTCCTAGATAATTGTTTTGTATCTCTAAATGATGAAGATTCTATTTTTCCTTACTATTACCACAACTTCATTACCACATTGAAAAGCATGAAGTCAGTGTTCATATTTTCTCAATTTTTCTTTTCTTTTCTTTTAAATAATTTTCCAAACAGAGTCCACGTGTTATATTTGCTTGCTATGTCTCTTAGGTCTGTTTTGACTTGTGCGTTCCCCTCCTTTTTTTCTTTTTAATTTATTTGTTGAAGAGCTTAGTTGTTGCACTGTAGAATTTCTTACATTTTGGTTTGGCTGGTTGAATTCCCTTGGTATTATTTAATCAGTTTCTCTATCCCTTGTATTTTCTACAACATTTAGCAAGATCTAGAGACTTGATCAGACTCCTGTTTGCTTTTTTTGGCAGGAATACTTTAAAGGTTATGCTGTGTACTATCTGTTGCATTACATCAAGAAGTTTAATCAGTGAGTGTAGATATTAATTAGGTATTAGATTCATCTGTTATGAAGTTCCCATCAGTTTTTCACTCAAAGGCTATAGTAGCCATTTGATGATAATTAGTTAAATCCATGATTTTATCAGGGGTTTCAAAATGGTGATAGTCTATCATTCTATCTTCATTTATTGGCCAGAATTTTTCTATAAAGAAAAACTTTTCCTGCATTATTTATTACCTTGAGATTGTACTGGTAAGGTGGGACATAAGTTTGACTTTCCTATTATATGCTGGTTTGGATAATAATCAGCTGATTCACTTATGTGTTAATTTTCTATTTCTGCTGTAATAAATGATCACAAACTTACTGATTTCATGCAACACAGATTTATTATACTTCTGAAGGCCAACTCTGAAATGGCTCTCACTAGGCTTCCATCAAGGTGTGGGCAGGGCTGCATTTTAGGGGGGATTCTGTTTACTTACCTTTTTCCAGCTTCTGGAGACCACCTACATTCCTTGGCTCATGGCCCCTTTGTCTTCAAAGCCAAGAGCATAGCATCTTCAAATTACTTTTTGACTCTTATGCCCTATTTGTCCATATTTAAGGATCACATTGGGCTCACCCAGATAATCCAGGATAATCTCTCTGTTTCAAGGTCAGTTGATTAGCAACCTTAATTCCATCTGCTACCTTAATTCTTTTGCTGTGTATTGTAACATATTCAATATGTTCCGAGGATTAGGACATGGATATCTTTGGGAGATCATTATTCTGTTTATCACCATTAATTCCTCCAAAGTTGACTGATGAAACTTAAAGACAAATATTTACTTATTTTTTAAGTATCATTATGAACTCATGGATTTTAACATCCTTGGATATATTTTACTACATTGCAATTTATTCTTTTTGATCCTTGGATGTATTTTACTACATGGCAATTAATTATTATTTTTGGTGCTCAGATTGTCTCATATTTGGCCAGTGGAAGTGCTTTCAAGTTGGCTACACTAATGTGATGTGACATCATTTGTCTTTGGTAGCTTCCTTGACTTATGGTAGGTAGGGTCTGGGTGATTAGAGGCTGTCAGATAAGTGAATGCCAGATAAGTTTATATGACTTTACTTTGCATATCAATCCAAAATATTTGCCAACTTTCTGTTTTCCTCCAGCTCCTTCAAGTAGAGCATAGGATTCAGCATATGTTTGCCTTTGGCTTTTACTGTGGGATGTAAGACTGTGTTCAAATGCAGACATTTTTAGGTCGATTTAATCTTTTTAAGGTCTCAATAAGTTACTTTGTAGAGATAATTTATTTTTTCATCGTGTGTATCCAGAGTTCAGGTTGTTAGAGTGGATTTCCTAAACTTTAGTAAAACAGAGAAGCAGATCCTCTTTATTTAAAAAAAATCTGTTTATGCCCACATGTTCTGTAAAACAACAGAAGAAACAAATGTTGTTTAGCTAAAGCTGGTCTGAAACTATATAAATATTATACAGGCTCTTTTGGGTTGCAAGGAACAGAATCACATCAGGCTATATTTTGTGATGACAATTTATTGTATGGACACTTGGGGAGTCTGGGAACTCAGGAAACTCTTCATCTGCTTCTTGGAGTATGTTATTCTGGATTTCATAGCTGTGACTTCTCTTGGCATATCCGTTACTGATGTTTCTACTGCAGTTGCTGCTGACCTCCTTTTGATTACTTCATGGCTGTGCTTACAAATAGTTTCTGTAGCATTCTACCCTCTGTCCTTTCTGTGGGTCTTCCTATTCAGACTCCCTGAGAGAGACCCTGATGGGGTTGGGTTAGAGTGTCCTTGGGCAGAGTTCTTGTGTAAGTCATTTCCTAGGCTGCTGGTTTTCCCCATGTCTGGCCTGTAGACTATTATCTTTAATCCAACTGCTCAATTTTGGTCAAGAATGTAGGGTCTCAAGATATAACACCTGGAAATCTATGAGGAATTGCCTGTGGCCAAATTTCCAGGAAGGAGACTTTGGGTGTGGTAGGCCATCAAAGTGTCTAGTATAGGATTATTCTTCAAGATAGCTAATTATTTATGCCTTCCTTAAAGGTAAGAAAGGGGAGACTTAAACCCAACAGTTAGTTTGAAGAATGGAGCTAGAATGTTGAGTGGTCTCACAATGCAACTTTTTCCTAAGAAGAAACCAAGCTGCTCATGTGCCTTGCCATTTGGTTAAATAAAATATTCAGAATATTCAGGAGAGTGGACATAAAATTTGCCATCATTTATCAAAAAAAAAATGAGAGAATTAAGATTATGAATCAGGAGCATAATTTTGAACAGCAACTTATATGTACAGTTTATTTTAAACAGACTGCCTATTTCCATTTTCTGATTATTAAAACATTGATTTTTTTGTGTTTATTTTTACTTTTTTTTTTTGCCTTTGTAGGAATTCCATATAAGCAACTCACTGTTGGAGTCCCCAAGGAGATTTTCCAAAATGAGAAGCGAGTGGCATTGTCTCCTGCTGGGGTTCAGGCCTTGATCAAGCAGGGTTTTAGTGTTCTTGTGGAATCAGGTGCTGGTGAAGCTTCCAAATTTTCAGACGATCACTACAGAGCAGCAGGTGCCCAGATCAAAGGGGCGAAGGAAGTTCTGGCTTCTGATTTGGTGGTTAAAGTAATTATTCTTTTCCCCTCCTATTTAAAATGGCATGCTGACTTTTTGAAATATTTTCATAGAAAAATTAAATTACTATCTGTTATAGCTTTTCATAGTTTCAAATGATGTCTTTTGCTCAAAGAAATGGTTGCATGTTGTGAATATTCTTCATGTTCCTGTAGAACTTTTATCAGGAAGTGTGATTAGTGCTTAACAATGAGAACAGAAAATGTGATCTTCCTTTTTACATTAGCTATGTGGAAATTACCTTTTATCTGGCAAGGGAAAATTTGCGCTACGTGATTTATAAATATGCAGAATATGCACAGGTGAATATTTAATTGCTGCTAGAATGGAAAGAAAGCAGGGAACTCCTCCTGGGACTGAATGTACAATGATCTTCTGATTCCTAAGGAGGAACAGTGAGTTAACTGACGTAAGTGCTGTTTCTAGAGGGGGTAGGACTATTCTGGAGAAATCAGCATTGGGCTGAATGGCGAGTAGCTTTACCTACCTTTTGATAAAAGGTCTTCATATGTAATAGAAATCTATGTGCTGAAGCATTTTAGAAATAAAATCTGAAGTAAAAATTCGTATAGAGAAAGGAAGAGAGACTGTATTGAGAGTCCAGTATAGGTGATTAATAAAGTCAAGCACTAACTTACATCCTAAGCCTTCTGCAACCTAGGCAAACCGAGAAGTATGGATTATATAAGGATGATTATCAGGTTAAAATAATGCTTCACTTTTAAGTGAAAGACTAGCTTTTTTTGGTATTAATTTCTTAGGAGGAATCAATTGTAGTTTTTTTTGTTTGTTTGTTTGTACATGAAGTCTACAGAGTAACTTGATAGGTTCTTAAATAGTAGTTTTTGCAGAGGACATAAAACCACTTTTTCCTTTAAAAAATTAATAGTAGAATTTATGGTATGGAGATAAATTATAATTCAGCTTTTAATCTTTAAGTGTTTTCTTGGTGATATAACTTGGGATAGGAAAAGAACTTAGGGAAAGAGAATAAGTATAGTCCATTCCAGCGTGTATTCTAGAGATCAGACCTTTTGAAATGTCCCACAATAAGGGGCTAGTAGAGTGCATGTACAGTTTGGAAATTCTCTGTGTACCTTTTTGAGATTCATAATGTGTTAGGTTAAAGGCACTGAGAGATCCTATAATATAGAAACTTGAATAACTTTATCCTTGCATTAATAAACTACTTGACCTTGGGGCCTCTTTTTGAGTCAAGCCAGTAAGTATCCTGAGGAATTAGTGATCTAAAAAGCACATTCAGGGAAACATTCTGTTGGCCTATCTTGCTCAGATACCAGCATCTCAGCTGAGCATTTGAAAGGAGCCAGTGGAATTAATTCAAAGTTGTCCTCTAATTTTTATTAAATCTATAATGTAGATTCTCACTGAGGAAAAACAGACCCTGTCAGAGAGTCTTAATTAAGTCCAGAACCTGAAGTCCCATGTATCACCAGATCAACAACTGAAATGGGAAAAGATTTCTCATAGGTAAATTGAGATGAAATGCTGTGAAATCAAAGTATTGATCCAGTGCTTGTTTTTCTGTTTCCTTTTAAAACGTTGTAAGTCCCAACACTGTTTTTTTTCCATGCTTACTAGCCTAAAAGCACTACTGTGAACTTGGAGCTAATGAAATGATCTATTTTAATTGAAGACTTATTTTCAACTTGGCTATAGAACACATTTTCAAGTGGGCTTTTTAAAATTTGGCTTTAAAAAAGTGGACACTTGGAATTTTCATGTGGAACGTGTGTTCATTGACTTACTTGACACTTTATCGTAACAGAATATGTTGGAATTTTTTGCTTAAACCTAATTTAGCAAGGCTAGTAGTTTGCATCATGTTCATCTATAAATATTCATCTGGAATTGTAAGGTGACATAAGGCAATATGTACTACCATGGAGATTTTCGTGTACAACATTTTTAACTTAGCCCACTCCAAATGTTTGTGCTTGCCAGATTAGCAAGAATAGAATCTTTGAACACACAACAAAAACTTCCTGTCCATTTATTCTAATGTCTCTTAATCTTAGCAGAATAACAGATTTTGGGAGGACAGGTTTGTTGTTGAGCCAACGTATTTTTCCATTGCTCTGCAGTTCATTGTCAAAACTGTCCCAACACTATTTCCAGGTGTGTGCACTCTTTTCTCAGACCAATTCATAGGTCATGAGCCCGAGGAGGAATGGCATAGATCTTTGTGTACCTTGCCTTGTTTAGCAATTTAGTCAGAACTTTCTTGGTGAAAAACTACTTCTGGCTACTCTTTTGATTATGGCATATTATTTAAATTGTCCTACTTACTTAAAAATATGATAAAGGTATTTACATTTTTAATCTGTGACTTGACTTTTTTCTCAGGTGCGAGCTCCCATGGTTAATCCAACATTAGGTGTTCATGAAGCTGACCTTTTAAAGACATCAGGAACACTGATTAGTTTTATTTACCCAGCCCAAAATCCAGACTTGCTGAATAAACTTTCCAAAAGAAAAACTACAGTTCTGGCGATGGACCAGGTTCCAAGAGTCACAATTGCTCAGGGATATGACGCGCTAAGCTCCATGGCCAACATTGCTGGGTAGGTTTATTCTTTTCCATTTCATTTAAACAAAAGCACCATGGTACTACAGAAACATGCTTAGTGTAGCTCTTCTCTCTTGCAATGATTTTACGTGTAATAATTGTTGGAGATTGCACCCTTCTGAGAGTGCACTTAAATTATTTTTAAGACTCATTTTATTATTTCACAGTCATAAGATAGCAGGTAGCTCTTCATATTGCATTGTGTTGTACACTCCTTTTTAACTCTTTTTAGGTAGAAGTATTTCTTTCCACCAAAGGAAATGACTGTCACAATATACTGTAATTCATATTTGTGTGTATGTGTGTGTACATGTGTACATTGGTTGAAATTGCTGTTTTTCCCCCCATTTTATTGAGCTATAATTGACATATGACATTGTATAAGTTTAGGGTGTACAGCATTATGATTTGACATAGTTATATACTGTGAAATGATTACCGCAGTAAGTTTAATTAATATAAGTTGCTGTTTTTATAGGTCAGAAATAATTGGATATTGCCAGTTTCATGTGGTTCAATCTAATATATATACATTAGCAAATTTATCATCTTAATTAGGTTTTGCTTAGGTAAGTTCATAAAATATTTAATAAATAGGGAAAATGTCTGTCCTTGAAGTTTCATCTGGTGTCAAAACCCAAATTGATGACTGAGAGCTAACTATGTCCTCTTCCTTTTAAGGCCAAGATGGCAATAAACTTCCTTTGCCTGGCAGCACTAAGGCAGTCCCTGTTTATTGTCTGGAGTGATCTGTTGAGAAGGGTTCTAAGGCCCATTCTGCTCAGATATGTGCCTGGGCCAAGTAATCATGCCTGCCCTGGGGGAGGGCTCAGAGGAGCAGAGCTATAGGAGTGTGGTGTGTTGCTGACTCTGCCTAGACAGTGGGCAAAGTCTGGAAATTGGATGATGCTTATGAAATCAGCCTTTCCAATAATTAGATTTAAGAAAATGTTTTAAATTTAATTTTTAAGATTGACGTATTATTGATAGACAATCTTACATTGGTTTGCAATATACAACACAGTGGTTCAACAGTTACCCATATTATTAAATCCTCACCCCCACTACTGCAGTTACTATCTGTCAACACAGAAAGGTGTTACGGAATCACTGAGTATACAAGAATTAGATTTTAAGCATGAAAACTCTTAGTGGTGACAGTTTACTAATATGAATGAGGCACCAACAAATGAAAATGTTTAAAAAATAAAAGTGCATTTATAAAAAAAGACTGGCCTCAATAAAGCCTTTTACAGCCTAACACCTGAGCTTGAAGTTTTCTTAGGTTTTATGTCTTAGGGGTACGTATGAAATATGTCACAGATTTTGCTTTGGGTTTCAGCTGTTCACTTTCAATATAAATGAGATGTAATAAGCAAAAATGACAAGTTAAAACACGTGTTGTGGTCCTCGACGTGATTTGGCAAATGGTTGGTTTGAAGATATTTTTTGAGGTGTAAATTATATACCAAGGAACAAAATAAATTTTGCCACATTTATTTAGATTGTAGAAGTGTTATGTTATGCAGTTTGGGACTTAACATTTTATATTAGAAAATGTACAATGTAAAGTTTTGAAACGTTATCAAAACCAGTAGCTCTAGATCAGTGGTTTTTAGCTGCTGAATCTTCAGAGCAAATGAAATATTATGAGGTAATATAAACAAATCCAATTAGGGGCAAAATGGCCTTAGGTGAATTGAAGAAAGGAGGTGTCCGGAAATATGTCTATTTTCTATTCCTATCCACTGTGGCTCCAGAGCTGGCTGAAATTTGAACCTTTGGGGATCAGTGGGACACAGTTCAAAACATCACTGTCTTGTGTCCTGAGCTGATATATGCAGAGGTCATAGTTTGAGATGAATCTAGTACATGCTCACACAATGTGTGATAAATCATTATAATTGCAGTGAAGGCATGCTTCTTCCACTTCATTGATGTTCATTCTGAGCTTTTTAAATCTCATCAAAGAAATAGCTGCTTCTGTTACTCTTTTCCACTTTCAACATTTTCTTGTACATTTTCTTGTACATTTTCTGTGTGTTCAGTCTTTTTATTTTTTTCAGTATGGCAGTTGAAAGTTACACTAGTCAATGTGACATGCTTTTGTAGCAATTAAAGTATTGTCTCATAAAAATATGATCAGGGAAAGGTTTTGTTGTCAGCTAGCTGGTGGATCTTATTAAATAGCTGCATTACAGTATTAAGGTAGAGTGTGTGTTACCAAGTGAGAATGTGCAAAAGTGCCATTTAAGTGGTAAAGTGATATGCAAATGAATTAGTGTAATATGTAAAAGTAGCCTATTGAAGAAAATATGGTATATTTTACTAGTTTTTATTGCAAAGAGTGTTTCTTTAGCTGGAAACACCAGTATTTACCAAGCACTTACTGTGACAGGCTTTACACTAAACACTTCACCTGTATTGTCTTATGTAGTCCTCACATCAACTCCAAGAGATAGATGCTTTTTTTGTACCTACTTTATAGATGAGGAAAGCAAGGATCAAAGAATTAAAGACACTTGCCCAAGGTCACAAAGCTAGTTACTGGTAGCATAAGGGCTCAACCTGAGGCCAGTGTGTCTCAGAATCCCATGCTTTCAGCCATTAGAGATCAAGGGAACTTTTTAATTTTGAGGTTGGAATTTTATTATGTACAAGCATATAGCTAATCTAATTTTTAAAATTTTAATGGTTTCCTGCTACTATAAATACAGAGTCATCAAAGAAAATTTGGATAGTATCAGGCAAAACAGAAAGTTTGAAGTATCTGTAGTCCAAGTATGCAGAGAAAACCATTGTTAGTTTTCTTGCCTCTCCTTCATTTCTTTTTTATCCCCACTGCTCTATAGTTTTTGTTGTGAAGACACTAGGGAGCCTCATGGCTTAGAGTGTGCCTTGGTATGCTGGATGCCAGGATTAGACTTCTGGCTCTGCCATTTACTTGCTGAAGTCTCTTCATCTCCCTATAAAATGAAGATAATAATTGTATCTATCCCCAGGACATTGTGAGAGCTGTCATAAGATTAAACATAAAGCACTTAAAACTTTTTTTGACTCATGGTAGGTTACTATATAAATGTTAGCTATTCTCATTCTTTGAGTAATTGATGCCTTATGATGATAAATGAGCCTGTGCTCTTTCACATTGTGGAATTATTTATCCCTTTATTTCTTTTTTAAGCTATAAGGCTGTTGTACTAGCTGCAAATCATTTTGGACGGTTTTTTACTGGTCAGATCACAGCTGCTGGAAAAGTTCCCCCTGCTAAGGTAGGTAACACTTGTCATGTGTCTTCCTGATGTGAATTATTTAAAGGCAAGGGTAGGTATAGTATTCAGATACAGTTATTTAACAGTTTGCTAGGTGTTAACTTCACACTGATGATTTTTGTGGCATATACAAATAAACGGTGGAGCCTCAAAGCTGCTGAAGATTGCTCAATCAAAGAGAATTTTGATATTTCTGGAAGTGCTGGTTTCTATTTTTGACTTACTAATTTGAATTCTTAAAGGAATTTTGAATAACTTGTTCTGTGTAGCCTGTTTATTACAGATTTTTAAAGAAAGCTTTAAGATACCAGATACCATTCAGCAAATTCTTGATTTCCCAATCGATCTGACATTTGATCCATAGAGAAGACTGTCTTGGTTTCCTCACTTTTTGTTGAATTTTGGGTCAAAAGGACAGAAAATGGGAAGTGGTGTAATCAGGGTATTTGTCAGGGAAAATGGAGAGCACAGAGAGGAGCAGTGGATGAGAGGAGGGGATGGCTAGGATGAAGGAATGGATTAAATTGTGACCCTTCAACACTGTGTACACTAAATGACAATATATGCACGTTGGCAAGGTATAGGAAACAGGCCTTTAAATGCTGTCATCTACCTGAAGAGGATACTCTGTAGGGCATGTTTACTCAGTGCTTCCTACTCCTGTTATATAAGCCCTGAGCTCTCACATAAAATAAATCTCTTAGAAAAAATGGAAAAACAATACTACCATCTTTGAGAAACCCAGTTAATATGTTGCTTTAAAAAAAGGCCAGGTGAAGAAAATGCCAAGTGGTTTAAGTGGAAGCCAGAATACTTAACAAGAAAGCATGCACAGACGACACAGAGATTGATATGTAAAATGATTTCATTGTGACTTCTTTTCAGGACCATAAGAAAAGGTTTGGCACTCATGGAGCCCAGAAGTTGAATGCTGTTCTTAGACTGGCTGATGTTTCAGTGCACAAATCCACTACTCAGTTTTGGTTAGACTCTTGAAGTGCATGGAAGTCGAGAGGAAAGTAGTGAATATAAAGGATTAAAAAGTGAAACTGAAGACAGGAGGCTTACAGGAAGGAGAATCAATCAGCCTTTAAAATGTGGAAAAGTGGCTCTCTTACCAAAAATTTAAATTGCAACCCTAGGGAATTTGGTTACATGTCAGAAATAGCTTTCTGATACTGAAGAATTAGACACTAGATGGGCTCATCAAGGTAGCTTGCAGAATATTTCATGTGGATTTCCTTTAAATGTTGCGGGTTCTTACTTGTCTGGAATGAGCTAAAATCAATCATTGGATGGCTTGTGATATGCCAGGCACTGTTTCAGGAGCTGGAGATACGTAATGAGCAAGGCAAACAAGGTCCTTGCCATGTGAAACATTCTAGTAGGGGTCATGGTAGGGAGACAAATAATCAAATAAATATATGAGGTAATTTTAGATTTAAGAGAAATGAACAGGATGATATGATAGTGAGTAATGAGAGCAAGCTCCTTTGTGGGTGATAGGAAAGGCTCCTCTGTCATGTGAGCTCAGGCCTAAAGGATGGGAAGAAAGAAGCCAGGGGTTTGGGAGTCCAGGCAGAGGGCTCAGCACATATGAAGGCTTGAGATGGAAAAGAGTTCAGGTTGTTCTAGAAGAATAAAGAGACCTTTGGTCTTTAAGTGTGGCAAGCAAGGTGGAATGTGACCTGACATGATGTTGGAAAGGTAGGTCATGGCTGGATGGTGAGCGGCCTCTTACAGGTCTCGTTTTAGAGTTCAGGTTCTCTTGCAGATGAGGGAATACCTGTTTTAGGAGTGTTTTGGAATTCCTTCTTGTTTCTGTGTGTCATGTCTACTTTCACAAAAAATACACCACTTCTGATACTTCTGGTCACCAAATGTGTGGGGATTTTCTCCACACCAAGCAATTCTTTGATACCAGCTGGGTGTTGTACAACCCAGTTCTAACGTTGTGTACCTGGAGGTTGTGTCAGATCCCGCAGGTTAAGGACTTAGTCCCACATGACTGCCTCCACCCCTCTTCAGATGCCAATCGTAGGTCTGGGTGGTTACCTGTGCTTCTGACAGGCTGGCTGTATATCATTCAGAGGTTCCCACACCCACTCCTTGGTTCAGTTAATTTGCTTAGGAAAACACTTTATTTACTGTTGACCAATTTATTATAAAAGGATATGATAAAGGATATAGGTAAACATCCAGACGGAAGAGAAGCTTGGGGCAAGGTATGTGGGAAGCTCCAGGCCATCTCTGGGTGCACCGCTCTTCTGGCACTTCCATGTGTTCACCAACCTGGGAGCTCCTGAACCCCATACTTGTGGGATCTTTATGGAGGCCTCATCATGTATGTGTGATCGATCATTAATTCCATTTCTAGCTCCTCTCCCCTCTCTGGAGAATGGGAGGTTGGCTGAAAATTCCCAGCTTCTAATCATGGCTTGCTCTTTCGGGTGACCAGCTCCAATCCAGGGGCCCACTGAGAATCACCTCATTAGAATAGAAAGCACTGCTATCACCCAAGAAATTCCAAGGGATTAGGAGCTCTGTCAGGAACTGGGGTCAAAGACCAAGTATTAGAACAAAATATACTCCTAAGTGCTCTTCTTAACTTAGGACATTAACAAGGGTTTTAGGAGCTCTGTGCCAAGAGCTGGACAGAGACCAGTGTATATATTTTCTATTAGCTCAAAAGGATTAAAAAAATCATCTGGCTGTTTCATGGGAGAATGGATAGTAAGGGGAAGAGTGAAGAGACCTGTTAGGAATTGATTGCAGAAGGTAGTAGCAATAGAGATGTGAAGAAGGGGGTGGTTAGGAGCTCTTTGGGGGTAACACCAAGAGTAGTTGCTGATGGGTTGGAGGTGAAAATAAGTGCCAAGGGAGGACTCAAGATGACCTCCATATTTTGGCTTGGACAGTTGTGTGCACAGCTACTGCCCTTTACTGAGATGGAGAAGCTGTGAAGAACAGGCTACATGACTGGAAATCAAGAACATTCCCAAAGGTTGTTCCTTTCTCTTACCCTTTCCCCTCTTATTTCTTGAGTATATGTTTATTACAAGGGTTTTAGGATTTCTGTGTTAAACTCCTGGGTTAAAGCAGTCAGGGTTTTCGATTCCATTATTTCACGGAACAACCTTCTGTGAAGGTGTTCTGACTGCTTTATTGCAGTTGCTAAGCAGCTTGCTCAGGGTCACCCAGAACTAGTTGGTAGCAGTCAGGGTCTGACCTATGCTCTCTTTTACTGTGTCTTTTTCTTCACCCTGCTGCAGAGAAAGAGTAAATGGCTTTTGTAAGATCCACATTGCTCTATTCTTGTGCAATTCCATCTTTCAAATTATAGGGTATTTTGTTGTTTCTAGATTCAGGATAACCTGGCCTAGTCCAGTGATTTTTTACTTATTTTTATTTATTTATTTTTAGCAGTGGTTGGGCTTCAGTGTGTGGAGTGGGGTTGGTGCCTTGGAGCCTGGATCCTTCTTGTTTCTTCTGGCCCCTCTTTGTCCCCTTTCCTCGCCCTCAATACGTCATCACTATCAAGATCATTTCACAGGAACCTTGGCACACTGCCTAGGGGTCACTTGAGCATAGTTTGACTAGCTTAGTCTTCTCAAAGATCCAGAAGGCAATGTGGGCATGGTGGGTGGGTGGGAATGTATAAACTAACCTCTTTCAGTGGGTGGCTTTTTTTTGTTGTTTGTTTCCCTGCGGCAACAAGGAGTTGCCTTCAATTGACTGGGAAGTATAATAGGGCTTTTCTCTGGGAGGCCCACTGCAGACTAGAGACAACATTGTTCTTATTATTTTGTCTCTTAGAAGGCAGGGGAGACTCTTGTTTCTGAGGAATTCTTTGATTTTTCTTGGCTCTGATCCTTTCACGGTTAGGGAGATTAATTACATTGCTTTGGATTTCAGGTACAGTTCATTCAAAATGGTTCAAGTTAGGGGGTGGGGCATCTGCTGTTCCTTAAGAAGCATTGGAGCTCAGGTGTTTCACCAAAGTTGTTATCCATCTTTAAAGATTATTCTGATAGTTCATGAACTCAGAGAAACCTTAAAATCTGAGGTGAGAGGTAGCTAGAATGCTACACTGGGAATTTTAGTAGAAGAGTCTTTTACAGAGGGAAAGAACCTGTTAATCTTTAACATACATAATGCTGGTTGTGCTGTATGGCGCTTTTACACTGAGTAGCTGATTGTCAGGCTGTTTTTAATGAAGGTCGTTGGCCTTTGCCAACCATTGTTCTTTTGATATGTTTTTAAAAACAGTAGTGGTTCAGTTAAAGAGTAGCCTCTCCTCCCAGTACATTCGCTGAGGATGATCAACATTTGCAGTTGCTAAGCAGCTCGTTCTTATTTCACAAGGCGCTAGATACTGGATTTTGTTGAATGAGGATGAGCATCACCACCATCAGCACCTGGTGTCATACTGAATGCTAACTGTATACCAGCACTGGGAGTCGTTAGCTGATGATTTTTCTTCATCAGTTGATAATGGACTTTATTTAAAACCTATCAGTCTGCCTTCCCTCCTAGATTCTGATAGTTGGTGGTGGCGTTGCTGGGCTCGCCTCTGCAGGTGCAGCCAAGTCGATGGGTGCGATCGTTCGAGGCTTTGACACAAGGTGAGTGTTCTACTGGTGAGTGCTGTTAAGGTAAACACATTTTGTTTCGTGTGGATTTTATGCTTTCCTGAGAATTTGTAAATTGCAGTAGCACACTGAAAACTGCTCTATGAAGCTCTTCCCATTTAAAAATGTTTCCAGTTTTTTGAAGTGAACTCAAAGGGAAAAGATATTACCTAATGGGAAAAAAATTTAAGGACCCAGACTCAGTACCACAGGAAAAAAACAACTGGCAACTAACAACTCACACTTTATTTTGTTTCTTCATGTGGATTAGCAATGGGACCATTGTTATCACTATCCTGAGTTTCTAACATATCCTGTTGCTCTGTCTGTTGTGTCCTATTCCTGTTCAGGATGTGTTTAGGTACTAGGTAGGACATGAATAGAGATGTTTGTGAGTGTGATGAAATAGATAGTACAGGTGACATTTTGGAGAACAGACTGGGGCCAGAGGGTGAGGGGTGTGTTCTGCATTGCTGGATGGAAGCTGGTAAAGCTGACTGGGCAACAGTAGAGCCCCTAGGAGAAAGTACTTGTTTATGCTCATTGTGTATTCCTTTTAAGAGGACATGACAGTATTTTACTAGAATTTCTTTAAAGAGAAGTTTGATTAAACTTGTTCTTCATTTCAGAAGACATCAGATACTGGATTTTGTTAAATACTTATTGAGTATTGCTATCATTTATGTATTCCAATATTTTTTGAGGTTGAAACATGTAGTTATTTATATTAGCTGAGGTCAGTAGAGGAAGAGTACTATTCTGCTATTCATGAATATAGAATGATAAAAAAATTTGCAACCAAAGTTGGAAAGAATGTGACTTTGCAGAGTAAAGAATGTTCTGTGGAAGGTGGCTTACAGTGCTTACCTGGAGTTTAGAAAGTGATGTGTCGATAAAAAGCTGACCTGCTGATACGAGAAAAGGTCTTTCAGAATTAATCAGGACACAAGCCAAGTATAGCTACAGTTAAGCATGTCATTAGTCATACCTTTTCATTTTTAATGTTTGCTGATGCAAAGTCTTTGAAGACCTCCAAACCTGGAGAAAGGAGGTTGTTCAACTTTTCATTGCAGTGGACAATAGTATTAGAGTGGAAATGATATATTTGGCTTAGAGATGATTTGAAACTTAATATTGGGTCAATGTCTGTGAATTTATTAAAGTTATACTGGTGTCATTGTTTTATATTGTGTACAGAGTAGACAGCTGGAATATGGCTGTTGCTAACTCCATTTTTATTTACAGTTTATTAACATAAAGTGCACAATAAAGGAAAATGTGGCTTAACGGATACAATATTTTTCTAAGAATTATAACTCAGTAATCTAATCACTATTTTGAGACTAGGGGTATCATAAATATGAAATCCAAATTTATTAGAAAACACACTTGATTATAAGTTCTTTTTGGAAAACTGAATGGTATATATTTCAGTTAAACATCCTAAAAACTTAAGGACAACTCATTGCCCAGTGATATTAAAAGGGTGTGATTTTGGAATTTTTTCAAATAACAGGTAGAAGATTCCCCTTGAAACAGTAGTAGATGTCTTGCATAATACCTGAATTATTCCTGTATTACAAAGTTTAGAAATATAAAACCTTTAGTTTATTTTTTATCTCTCTCTCTGTGTTTTCCAATAAAGCTGTATTTACAAAAAAAAAATTGGGAGGTCAAAAGCTATAGTTTTTGGACACCTGTACTAAATGTATAATCTTTCCTAGGCATTATGCTGTATGCTTTGTCTTATTGGTTTGTTACAGTAACTCTATGAAGAAGGAGTAATTAGCTCTATTTTATACACAGAAGGGGAAATAAAATCAATTTTATAGCTTATCCAATTTATTTTTGGTCATAAAAATAATACATAGTATTTCTTGAGTTCATAAAAATATAAAAAAGTACGGAAAGTGAAAATAAAATAACCTAAAATCCTTCTTCCTGGAGGTAACTATTAACATTTTAGTAAATGTCCTCTTTTCTATACATTAATTCAAATATAATTTTACTAAATAATTTTACTAATAGTACTATTTAACTTACTTTCTTTAACTTAATAGACCATGAAGATCTTTTCTTACCTACAAATATATTTAATGGCTATATAGGATTCTTTTGTATGGAGACACAGTGGCTTATTTAACTAGTCCTCTATAAATGGACATTTTTACTATATATAAGTAATACTGTGTATATGCATATGTAAGAACATACATATTTGGAGATATCTCATTATTTCTTTAGGATAAATCCCTGGAAATGGAAAATTTAGGTCAACAGATGTTCACATCTTAAATTTTGATATATTGTAATAGGTTGAAATGATGGCATTATTTTGAAGATTCCAAAATAGCATTTATGTTTTTACTTACATGTACTCATTATTAAAAAATACAGAGAAGCATAAGGAAAAAAAATACCTTGTACAATTTTGTCAGCCAAATATAATTGCTAATGATTTTTTGGTATGCTTTCTTACAGATTTTTACATGGATAGATTTTGAACAAAGTCCTGTTCATTTTATATATACTTATACACACACACACACACACACACACACACACATTTTGAATTCACCTTATTTTGAATTAAAAATAGGAGACATTTCTAAAACTTTTTGAAGAGCTGTATCCCTTTGGCTGTAAGGAATAGAAAACACTAACTCAGATTGGCTTAAACTATAGGAAAGTATATTCCGTGCCCTGACTGAGAGTCTGGGGAAGGACTCCCTTTTCACAGGAGGGTCAGCAGCTGTGGACATGCTCCAGGGCCAGCTTCTTCCTTTCTCTCCTCTCTGCTGCCCTCAGATTTGGCTGATTCCCTTTGTGGTCACAAGTTGACCTCCTTGGGCAGTCTGGGCTGCAAGCCTCCTTGCTCATGCCAGCAGAAAGGGAGAAAACCTCTTGCTCAACCTTTGTGCCTGCCTTTTCTGTCCTTCCCTTGTGTCCACTCCCTCCCTGACATGACAGTTACTAGGGACTGATGGGCTGAGACTGGTGTCCCAAACCTGCCTGATGGCAAGAATTATCTGCAGCTCTTGCTGAAAATACAGACTATTGCCTCTCTGGTGGAGGTTGTAAATTCAGTGGGTTTGGGCAGGGGCCTGGGAATTTGGATTTTTAACAAATATCTGTGATTGTTGTCATTAAGGGAATTTGGGATTCACTACAGTGGGGTGAATGTTGGTAAGTTTAACACCGTGTCTACCACAGAGTTGAGATCTTTGTTGGCTCTAGTTTTCCAACCAGTACACAGCACTTTGCCAGCATTTATTTGTTTTTTAAAACTAACTTTATTTTTACATAATTTAAATGCGTTGGCTCTTCACATTTCACCATTTATACTTGGTTGCTTTTTTTTCCAAACATAATTTAATGAAGACTAGGGACAAAAATCAATTTGTTAAAATATTTCTAAGTAAAAGAGTCATTTATGTGGGAAAAGTCCTCATTAGTCAGAACATTTACAAAATGAAAACCAACTTGGGTGATTAGAATGAAATAAAATCTTCATGTAGATCAGATCTCACATCGTCATTAGCAGTGGGGCCAGGAGAAACGGTTGCTGGAATTGGCAGTGATGAAATTCCTTTTTTGTCACTTAACCAAATAGAAGTTGGGAGTTCCTTGTAATAGTTTTTTTTCCCAGAAAAAAAAATTATTGTATAAGTATTACCTGACTTTAGAAAAAAAAATTGAAACAGTCCAGGTGGAGACATTAAAACAAAGTCTCTAGTTTAAATATATACAGTTCGCTCTTTTGAAAAATGTGTATGTAAATGATGCTCTTGATTCCTTCCTGTATTAAGGGTGCAGAATAACCCTTTGTCTTCAATAATCTCCAGAGCTGCAGCTTTGGAGCAGTTCAAGTCTCTTGGTGCTGAACCCTTAGAGGTGGACTTGAAGGAGTCTGGCGAGGGACAAGGGGGATATGCTAAAGAAATGTCCAAAGAGTTCATTGAAGCTGAAATGAAGCTCTTTGCTCAGCAATGCAAGGAGGTGGATATCCTTATTAGCACAGCGCTTATTCCAGGTATGTTGCTAAGTCCGTGGTTAATCATAAAGCGCTTTTATGACAGTATTTTAAAATGAGGGTGCAACTTGTTTCACATTTGAGTTTCTGTAAGTAAAGATTCGTTTACTTTTCAGAAAATGAGGAAGCACATGAAAGGCAATAAAGAAAAAACTCACTGGAGCCCCTAGAGAAAAATGGTCACGAAAAATTTGGTTTATTTTCAGACAGTCTTTTTTTCCTGTGTATTTATTTATTTTTTAAAGTTTATTTATTTATTTATTTTTGATTTGCTATCATTAATGTACAATTACATGAACAACTTATGGTTACTGGACTCCCCCTATTATCAAGTCCTCACCACATACGCCGTTACAGTCAATGTCCATCAGCATAGTAAGATGCTATAGAATCACTACTTGTCTTCTCTGTGTTATATACTGCCTTCCCTGTGTCCCCTCCATTACATTATACATGCTAATCATAATGCCCCGTTTCCCCCCTTATCCCTCCCTTCCTACCCATCCCCCCCAATCCCTTTACCTTTGGTAACTGTTAGTCCATTCTTGGGTTCTGTGAGTCTGCTGCTGTTTTGTTCCTTCAGTTTTTTCTTTGTTCTTGTACTCCACAGATGAGTGAAATCATTTGATACTTGTCTTTCTCTGCTGGCTTATTTCACTGAGCATAATACCCTCTAGCTCCATCCATGTTGTTGCAAATGGTAGGATTTGTTTTCTTCTTATGGCTGAATAATATTCCATTGTGTATATATACCACCTCTTCTTTATCCATTCATCTACTGATGGACACTTAGGTTGCTTCCATATCTTGGCTATTGTAAAAAGTGCTGCAATAAACATAGGGGTGCATATGTCTTTTTGAATCTGAGAAGTTGTATTCTTTGGGTAAATTCCAAGGAGTGGAATTCCTGGGTCAAATGATATTTCTATTTTGAGTTTTTTGAGGAACCTCCATATTGCTTTTGACAATGGTTTAACTAGCTTACATTCCCACCAGCAGTGTAGGAGGGTTCCCCATTCTCTGCAACCTCGCCAGCATTTGTTGTTCTTAGTCTTTTGGATGGTGGCCAACCTTACTTGTGTGAGGTGATATCTCATTGTGGTTTTAATTTGAATTTCCCTGATGATTAGTGATGTGGAGCATCTTTTTATGTATCTGTTGGCCATCTGAATTCCTTCTTTGGAGAAGTGTCTCTTCAGCTCCTCTGCACATTTTTTAATTGGCTTATTTGCTTTTGTTTGTTGAGGTGTGTGAGCTCTTTATATAATTTGGATGTTAACCCCTTATTGGATATGTCATTTATGAATATATTCTCCCATACTGTAGGATGTCTTTTTGTTCTACTGATGGTGTCCTTTGCTGTACAGAAGCTTTTTAGTTTGATGTAGTCCGACTTGTTCATTTTTGCTTTTGTTTCCCTTGCCCAGGGAGATATGTTCATGAAGAAGTTGCTCATGTTTATGTCCAAGAGATTTTTGCCTATGTTTTTTTCTAAGAGTTTTATGGTTTCATAACTTACATTCAGGTCTTTGATCCATTTTGAGTTTACTTTTGTGTATGGGGTTAGACGATAATCCAGTTTCATTCCCTTACATGTAGCTGTCCAGTTTTGCCAACACCAGCTGTTGAAGATGCTGTCATTTCCCCATTGTATATCCATGGCTCCTTTATCGTATATTAGTTGACCATATATGTTTGGGTTTATATCAGGGCTCTCTAGTCTGTTCCATTGATCTATGGGACTGTTCTTGTGTCAATACCCAATTGTCTTGATTATTGTGGCTTTGTAGTAGACCTTGAAGTCAGGGAGCGTAATTCCCCCCACTTTATTCTTCCTTCTCAGGATTGCTTTGGCTCTTCAGGGTCTTTTGTGGTTCCATACAAATTTTAGAACTATTTGCTCTAGTTAATTGAGAGATGCTGTTGGTCTTTTGAATGGGATTGCATTGAATCTGTAGATTGCTTTAGGCAGGATGGCCATTTTGAAAATATTATTTCTTCCTTTCCATGAGCACGGGATGTGTTTCTATTTATTGGTTTCTTCTTTAATTTCTCTCATGAGTGTCTTGTAGTTTTCAGAGTATAGGTCTTCACTTCCTTGGTTAGGTTTATTCCTAGGTATTTTATTCTTTTTGATGCAACTGTGAATGGAATTGTTTTCCTTATTTCTCTTTCTGCTAGTTCATTGTTAGTGTATAGGAATGCAACAGATTTATGTGTATTAATTTTGTATCCTGCAACTTTGCTGAATTCAGACATTAGATTTAGTAGGTTTGGAGTGGATTCTTTAGGGTTTTATCTATACAATATCATGTCATCTGCAAATAGGGACAGTTTGACTTCTTCTTTGCCAATCTGGATGCCTTTTATTTCTTTGTGTTGTCTGATTGCTGTGGCTAGGACCTCCAGAAGTATGTTGAATAAAAGTGGAGAGAGTGGGCATCCTTGTTTTGCACCTGATCTTAAAGGAAAAGCTTTCAGCTTCTCACTGTTAAGTATAATGTTGGCTGTGGGTTTGTCAGATATGGCCTTTATTATGTTGAGGTAGTTGGCCTCTTTACCCATTTTGTTGTGAGTTTTTATCATGAATGGATGTTGAATTTTGTCAAATGCTTTTTCAGCATCTAGGGAGACGATCATGTGGTTTTTGACCTTCTTTTTGTTGATGTAGTAGATGATGTTGATAGATTGTCAAATGTACCATCCTTGCATCCCTGGGATGAATCTCACTTGATCATGATGGATGATCTTTTTGATGTATTTTTGAATTCGGTTTGCTAATATTTTGTTGAGTATTTTTGCATCTATGTTCATCAGGGATATTGGTCTGTAATTTTATTTTTTTGTGATGTCTTTGCCTGGTTTTGGTATTAGAGTGATATTGGTCTCGTAGAATGAGTTTGGGAGTATTCCCTCCTCTTTTACTTTTTGGACAACTTTAAGGAGGTTGGGTATTAGGTCTTCGATAATTGTTTGGTAAAATTCAGCAGTGAAACCATCTGGTACTGGAATTTTGTTCTTAGATAGTTTTTTGATTACCAATTCAATTTCTTTGCTGGTAATTGGCCTATTCAAATTTTCTGTTTCTTCCTGGGTCAACCTTGGAAGATTGTATTTTTCTAGAAAATTGTCCATTTCTTCTAGGTTATCCAGCTTTTTAGCATATAATTTTTCATTGTATTGTCTCATAATTCTTTGTATTTCTGTATTGTTTGTATGATTTTTCCTTTCTCATTTCTGATTCTGTTTATATGTGTAGACTCTCTTTTTTTCTTGATAAGTCTGGCTAGGGGTTTTACCTGTTTTGTTTATTTTCTCAAAATCCAGCTCTTGCTTTCACTGATTCTTTCTATTGTTTTATTCTTCTCAATTTTATTTGTTTCTGCTTTAATCTTTCTTATGTTCCTCCTTCTACTGACTTTGGGCCTCATTTGTCTTCCTTTTCTAGTTTCATTAATTGTGAGTTTAGATTGATCTTTAGGGATTATTGTTCTTCTTTCCTGAGGTAGGCCTGTATTGCAATATATTTCCCTCTTAGCACGGCCCTCGCTGCGTCCCACAGATTTTGTGGTGTTGAATTATTGTTATCATTTGTCTTCATATATTGCTTAATCTCTGTTTTTATTTGGTCATTGATCCATTGATTATTTAGGAGCATGTTATTAAGCCTTCATGTGTTTGTGGGCTTTTTCGTTTTCTTTGTGTAATTTATTTCTAGTTTCATACCTTTGTGATCTGAGAAGCTGGTTGTTACAATTTCAATATTTTTGAATTTCCTGAGGTTCTTTTTGTGGCCTAGTATATGATCTATCCTTGAAAATGTTCCAAGTGCACTTGAGAAGAATGTGAATCCTGTTGCTTTTGGGTGGAGTGTTCTGTAGATGTCCTTTAGGTCCATCAGTTCTAATACGTTGTTCAGTGCTCTGTCTCTTTACTTATTTTCTGTCTGGGTGATATGTCTTTTGGAGTGAGTGGTGTGTGGAAGTCTCCTAAAATGAGTGTATTTCATTCTATTTCCCCCTTTAATTCTGTTAGTATTTGTTTCACATATGTAGGTGATCCTGTGTTGGGTGCATAGGTATTTGTAATAGTTATATCCTCTTGTTGGACTGACCCTTTTATTATTATGTAATGTCCTTCTTTGTCTCTTGTGACTTTGTTTTGAAGTCTATTTTGTCTGATACAAGTACTGCAACTCCTGCTTTTTTCTCCCTATTAGTTGCATGAAGTATCTTTTTACATCCCTTCATTTTCAGTCTGTGTATGTCTTTTATTTATTTTTTGCTCGTTTTTCTTCCTCCTCATTCTTTGTATGTTATGAATCATATTCTGTACTCTTTGTCTTCTCTTGGGTGACATCTATTTAGCCTTAGGAATACTTCTGTGTATAGGAGTCCCTCCAAAATGCACTGTAGAGGTGGTTTGTGGGAGGTAAATTCTCTCAGGTTTTGCTTATCTGAAAATTGTTTAATCCCTCCTTCAAATTTAAATGTTAACCTTGCTGGGTAGAGTATTTTTGGTTCAAGGCCCTTCTGCTTCATTGCATTAAATATATCATGCCACTGTGTTCTGGCCTGTAAGATTTCTGTTGAGAAATCTGATGATAGCCTGATGTGTTTTCCTTTGTATGTGTTTTTTTTTCTCTCTCTAGCTGCTTTTAAAAGTCTGTCTTTATCCTTGATCTTTGCCATTTTAATTATTATATGTCTTGATGTTTTCCTTGGGTCCCTTGTGTTGGGAGATCTGTGCATCTCCATGGCTTGAGAGGCTATCTCTTTCCCCAGATTGGGGATGTTTTCAGCAATTACATCCTCAATGACACTTTCTATCCCTTTTTCTCTCTTTTCTTCTTCTGGTACCCCATAATGTGAATATTGGTCCATTTGGATTGGTCACACAGTTCTGTCAATATTCTTTCATTCTTAGAGATTCTTTTTTCTCTCTGTGCCTCAGCTTCTTTGTATTCCTCTTCTCTAATTTCTTTTCCATTTACCGTCTCTTGTACTACATCTAATCTGCTTTTAAATCCCTCCATTGTATGTTTCATTTCAGATATGGAATTTCTTGGTGATAGAATTTCCATCTTAAATTCGTTCCTGAGTTCTTGAATATTTTTCTGTACCTCCATAAGCATGTTTATGATTTTTATTTTGAACTTTCTTTCAGGTAGATTGGTGAGTTCAGTTTCATTTGGCCCTTTTTCTGGGGTTTGTGAGATTTTGGTCTGAACCAGGTTCTTTTGATGTTTCATATTTCTATGTGTTGTTCTCCAGTGCCGAGAAGCTCTAGTCTCTGGAGCTGCTCAGCTGCTAGAGTGAGGTTGGGGTTTGTAGGGGAGTGGAGCTCGTGCCTGGGGGGGAGGAAAGATGTTACCTGATTTTCGTCTGCCGTGCCTTTCTCCAGTATCAGAGCCAGTGTGCCGAGCACACAGGTGTAAGCCTCTGTGCTTGGTGTGTCTAGCTGTTGTAGGCAGAGCCTCCCTCTGGCTGGCCTGCCACCAGTGCAATGACTGCCGGTTTGTGAACTGGTGCCTTCAGGTCAGGAGGAACGCTCGGCAGGCTGTGTGTCATTGTGGGGGGCCTCGCAGCTGAGCAGCCAGCCAGGGGGATGGAGCACCTGAAGCTCCTCGAAGTTCCTGACCTGCTGGGCAGAGCAAGCTCAGACAACCTTGTCCAGCTCTCCCTTCTCCAGTGCAACAAGCTCCATGCAACCCCTGCCCCCTCAGCAGCCCTCTTGCTGCTAGGAAGCCTCTCAGACAGCCTGCCTTTCCTTTGTCCCAGGGTGGCCGGATGTGGATCCCATCCTCCACAAATGGCCCGAATCTCTGTCTCTCAAGCATTCCGCCTGTCTCAGCTCCCTAACCTCCAGAGCACCACACCATGTAGGTTTCTTCTCTCTAAGGAGATCTCCAGGGCTAGGCGTTCAGCAGTCCCAGGCTTCCACCTCTTCCCCATTCCGTTTCTTCTCCTCCCACCTGTGCCCTGGGGTGGCGGAAGTGTTCGGGTCCCTCTGGGTCAAAGCTTTCTTATGTTACCCTGTTTTGTGAGGTCTGCTCTGTTCGTGAGGTGTGTATGCAGTCTGTTTCAGCCTTCTTTCCTGTTGCTGTTTTAGGGTTAGTTGTACTAATTAACTATATTTTCATACTATTTGTAGTTTTAGGAGAATTTCTCTGTCTCATATCTCATGCCGCCATCTTGAATCCTTTTTCCTGTGTATTTTTATCTAACTTCATATGTGTAATATTATATTTGTAAGTGATTTCCTCTGTTCATACTTTTGATAATTGGTTTTTATTTATTTTTTCTTTTCTCTGTTAAAATACTGCATTCTTGTTGGAAATTCAAACAGTACTGAAAAATATGAAGGAAGAAAGTACAGATACGAAGTTCACGAGTGATCACTCTTAGTATATTTTGATGATCATTTTTCTATACCCGGTGGGGGGGCACTTGGTGTGTGTATGTGTATGTATTTATGGAATTTCTGTGTATATTTTCCACTAAAGGTTGCAAGACTTTGTCACTTTCTAATTATTGCCTTTGACATATTTTGTTTTTGCAACCAAATAGTGAGCTGTTTGATGGCAGGAATTCCTTTCCAGTTTTTTCACAACATCGTCTTCTAAAGAATATTTTTCACTCAGTACATGATTTATGTCAATCCAATATGCACCTATTAATCAGCAAACAGTATCTTGATCCAGCAAGATTTGGGAGTGAAGAAACTCTCCACTTTTTATATTCTTACCTCTTTTCTTCTCCTATCCTTTCCTTTTGTTTTTGAATAATGAGCACCATGCTGATTGTAATTTCTTCCTTTCTGAATGAAAGTGGGCCAGATAATGAGAACTTACTGGGTTCATGGTTACTTGTAGTAAATCTGATTAAAGGAGACTTGCTTTCTCTAGGGGACTGTGGAATATTAGGAGTTGCTTGTCATGAGGTTATGGAGACGAGAAGTTCTTCTGTGGCACTCATGCCATAAAAAGAACCTCCAGTACTATAAACCTGATGGTAGGAAGTTGACTGGAATTATGACTGGCATTTTGGGAGGAAAAATGTGCCTCCCAAGCCCTTCTTTCTGTCCTCACCGAGGTCATACCTGATAAGTGAGTTGTTCTCTCTGGACACCCCTATCCCACGAGACCCGGCTAGGTGAATCAGACAGGCAGGGGGGTGATATGTGCTCATCCCATGGAAGAGTTTGTGAGTGTAGGAATGAGACCGGGATTGGTTACCAGAGAGGGTGGTGGATCAGGCAAGCCGGGGTACAGGGTGGTGTTTGTGAAATCTGGTGATGACAGGACTTAAGCACAAGTAGTGGCAGGAGAGCACCCATTCAGGATTCGTCCTTTCCTTTTGTGGCAGCAGCTCCTTGCTCAGTGGTTGCTTGGGTGGCTTTGGAGGAGGGATGGGGTGGCCTTTGCTGTAACCCCCATCTGTCTGACCTTTCAAAGGTAGTTAGTTGCATGTTGGGGAGAGGAGTTATGAGTAGGTATAACAAATCACCAGGAGAGGGTGCTAGAGCATTTACTCATGGAGTAAATAAGGCTGTGAAGCTGGTTTTAGTCAGGTCATACTCTTAATAAAGAATTGGCCATAGTATATAGAGTTATTATTGATTATAATGCTCAGTGTAACTGATAGAACTCAATACTTATTATATATAAAACACATATTGACTTTTAGGGCCCATTTCCTATATATCTTTATTTTTTTAATATGTAGTTTATAGTAAGTGTATGTTAGTAAAAAGTCAGGTTGTATAATAAAGAGGGCTTGTTGAAGAAGTTTCATTGATCTGTCCCATTGAGCCTTGCCTGTTTTGAGTCTTTTCTGAAGTCCTGGTCTGCTCACAACATGTTAAACTTGCACGAAGTCCTTTACCAGTGGACTGCCCAGAGCTTGCACTTACACAGCTGGTCTGAAAAGGACCTTTCATTCCTTTTTTTTTTTAAAACCAGAGAAGTTAATTAGAATATGATAAGGAAGAAGATAATATTTCTAAAAATCATATCCGTGGGGGCCTGGAACCTGAAAGCATGAGCATTTAAAGGAAAAGATAAAAAAGATTATACAAAGGTAAAAATGCCTTTTGGAAAACAGTGTTCTGGCACTGCACCTTTACTGGTTTATGTCCTGAGCCTTTGCATGGGTCACCTGATGGTGTGTCTAGCTCATAAACGACTCTTGGAGCAATTGTTCTAAAAGTTTTCCTGAAGTGAATCCAAAGGGGATTAAGTCAAATGTCAGAAGTTCTCCAAGCTGAGATTCCTCAGACTGAGATATTCAGAAGGCTGCACTGAAGACCTGACACGCCTGAGAACGTTGAGAGTGACACAGGCAATTAACTAGTTGCATGTAGCAGTTTTAGGGAGTTGGTAAATTTTCATTCCTCCTGGACACACACAGTCAGTAGTCTTGAAAAAACAATGCCATTGCATTTGCATTGATTGTGTGTGGAATGACTATTTCTGTAGCAGTCTAGTTATCATGCTGCCTGTGATCTTGTACTGCATACTTTTACTGTCATCTAGACCCCTAGATTGGGCTGGGTGATGGATGAAAGGCTAGAATTTCACTTAATGTAGATAACTTCAGGATAGGTCCTAGCTGGCAGCCCCACTTATGGTGTTATACACACAAGAGAAAGCTTCCAACCTTACTGTCCAGCTGTTTAACCTTTGGGGTTACCATTACAAAGGAAGGCAGCCCCTCTCTCTCTTCAGGCTGTGCTCAATCTTTTCTGCTAAAACTTTAAAGACAGCAGATTTTTTAGGATCCCTATTGCTCTGGAATCTCTCTGGGGAAACTTCTCATAGACATGGTATGTTTAATTAGGAAGAGATGGACTCAGGTTGAAAATCTGATCCATAAGTTAGAGAGGAGGAATCATAGCGGTTTAGCACTGTCTGTGTGTTAGGCAGATGTCACCTAAATTCCAGTGAGCATGAGGGAGGAGTATTGTGGGGCACAGCTCATCTACCCTGACAGAATGACCCTGCTCTATTGAAAGCCTTTCCTGATGACCACCTAATTAAAAGTCATGAGCATCCCAGGGCATCTAGCTTTCCTGTACCCCGCTTCCTCACCTTGGGTCTTGCCTGATTTTATAATTGTACCATAGCTACTGGAAAGCCTGGGGTTTTGTGTAGGGTTGACTCCTGTAATGAGGCCCACTCACGTTTCTGGCATCATTAAATTAAGACACTTAACATGTCAAGACTAGATTGTGTCCCCTCCCTGCCCTGCCTCCACCGCCTCCCCTGTGCTGGGTATTTTGTGCTCGTTGGTAACGTATTCGTTGCCTTTCAGTCTCTAGTCCTGATTTAGCTTTTGGGCCTCGTGTTAAGGTAATTTTTCGCCCTCTTGGCCTGATTTCAGTCATGCTGGCCGCAGTTATCTCCTCAAATAGGCCAAGGACTTCCAGGCCTTTGCACATCTTGTCCCCTCTTTCTGGAATGCTGTCTCTGCCCTTCCCTGCCTTTTGAAATCCCATTCAACTCAGTTACCACTTCCTCCAGAGTTTCTGCCATCTCCGATTCAGTGGTAGACACTCTTTTTTCTGCGTTCATAGCAATGTTCCCTGTGCCTGAGCCCACTGGTTCTCCATCTTGCTGCCCCTTCACTGCCCAGGCTCCCTGGGCCTGCCATAGGGTCCAGCTTCTCTCGGTCATAGTCGCTGCTTGCTGCAGGGCCTGCCACGCAGCAATATCTCACAAATGTGGCTGAACTAATAATTCTGGGTGCCTGCCTTAGGTTTCAGTTGGTAGGATCCCTTTTATATTTCCAGTGCTAGCCAGGGAATGAGAGAGAGAACACTCTCTTGGCTCACATTTAGGTAGGAGCACCACAGAGACTATGAGACTGGGAACCAGGCTTTCTTAAATTATGAAAACTAGGACACTTGACACATTTGCAAGTTGAGGTGGCTAGCTAGACCACTCAGGAGACAGAGTCAGGAAGTAGTGGAAGGTCTGTTCAGGAGTTAGAAAGTATCCTATCAGCCAGGAAGGAAGATATTCATTGCTTGATTATAAATTATAATCTTTTAGGCCATATATATGTGGACTTCCTTTTAGACACAATCCAGATTAGGTTAACAGTACTTTTTATTTTTACCCATACCAGGTAGGGTCAGTAGAATACAGACCTAGAGGACAGTTGGCTTTGGCAAATTGGGAGGGGTGTTTTCTCCTGACATGCAAGGGCTTTACACATGAGACCAAGCCTAAGTGATCTCACTCTCTCCCAGAGTCAACAGTGGTTCTCCAATTGATGCTGCCTGCCTCTTTAAGTCCATCTTTCTTAGGGAGTAGAAATGTAGCACAAAAGAATAACTTTCCACTGTAATTTTCAAACTTGTTCTTTGAGGCAAGAGAATAATTGATATGGTGATATACTCTTGACTTGTGAAATTCCACAAGCATAACATTGTTTTGATGACTACACAAAGTTTTTGCTTAAAGTAAAGGTTTATTTTTCAGACGGTGCTTTCCCTTCTGTGAGCATTATGATCTTACAGGGCAAAACTATGTAGATCAGTGATTTCCAACTTTTTTTGAACTGTTTAACTTTTTTTTACTGACTAATGTGACTTAACTACCATCCTCCCCTCCCTTTAATGTATTATGTGATTGTATGGAATTTTGTAATATTGCTTCTGCAAAGTTCCATTTGTGTTGAGGATTTTAAAAGGCCAGAAATACTTAAATTTTGCAACATCAAGGGTTGTTAACTGCAAATTGTCTACATACCTCTTGGTAGCTTTCAACACAGGCAGGGCAACTTGTCATCAAGAGGAAGATATTGACTCTGGGAGAGAGTGAGATCGCTTAGGTTTGGTCTCATGTGTAAAGGCAGAATTTTCCATTGCCATTTATCAGTCTTGATTTCTTAAAACATATTTGAGCACACTTAGTAACTGGGCCAAATTTTAACAAATGTTCCGTTCAGAAAACTTAAGGCACAGAATTGTGTTCTGGTTTGGTCTGTTATTTCTCCAAAAGTGTGTTGCAAGATGGGGTAGCATTGTACTCTGCTACCTGGCAGTCCCGTGTGGAAAGGATGGGGAGGCTGAGGCCCTCTCTGGTGAAGCAGCCCCCAACAGTTATTGTTAACAACTAAGTACTTCCCTCCATACGCATTTCTGTATCTTCTTCTTTCCATTTCGTTTATATTTCTTGTATTAGTTAGGGTACTAGTTGTTACAGCAGATAACCCAAAAGCTCACATTATGCAAATTGACTTCTTGCTCAGCTAACAGTAGTGGGTGTGAGACACCCTGCTAGGCAGCTAGCTCTCCTTCACATGGTCATTTGGGGATTCAGGCATGACAGTGTTGCCCCCATCATGAGGAGGCTGAGAAGGTCTCTCTGGGCACTGTTTCTGTTACGGCCATACAGCCAGCCAGCAGGGAGAGGGACATGGAGGAGTGTGCATGGGATCCTAGAACTGGCTCTTTTTTTATCTTGTCTAAGACTTGGTTATATGGCCAAACCTAACTGTGAAGGAAGCTGGGAATTGTTGCCTAGCAATGGGCCTAGGAATAAAAGACATTTCATTAGTTTGCTAGGGCTGCTATGGCAGAAGCCCACAGAATCCCACAGACTGGGTGGCTTAAACAACAGAAATTTTTTTTCTCACAGTCTGCAGGCTAGAAGTCCAAAGTCAAGGTGTTGGCAGGTTTGGTTCCTTCTGAGGCCTCTCTGCTTGGCTTGTGGATGGTCCTCTTCTTGCTGCGACCTCACATGCTCTTGGTTTTCCTTTTTGTGTCCACATTTCCTCTTGTTTTAAGGATACCAGTCAGATTGGATTAGGGCCCACCCTACTGGCCTCATTTTAAGTTAACTTCCTCTTTAAAGTCCCTATCTCCAAATATAGTCACATTCTGAGGTAATGGGGGTTAGGGCTTCAATATATGAATTTTCTGGGGTCACAGTTGAGTTCATAACAAATGTGGATTTTGGTGAACAGCTGACAGCCTCTGTCCTCTTCCCCACTTTAAAATTTTTAGCTCCTTAATGTTTAATCTGTTCACAGGGAGTCAGACCATGGATTTAGAGCCAGATAGAGTAGATTCAAATTCCAGTTATACTGCGTAACAGCTAGTGTGTCTCTCTGAACCTCAGATTCATATCTCTGAAAAGGGAGTAGAACTCTGCATTTTGTAGGACTGTTTTGAGGACTGGATGAAGAAGCCCAGTGTTGGGCCTGACCCAGTATACAGCACGGGTGCTCTTCCCCTTTCTTCCACTGGTGAGCCTGGTCTTGCAGATGGGACTCAGGACTGAAAAGCTTAGTGGCTTTTGTAATAGAAAGTCCAGACATACTCGGATTATGTGGAATGTCAAAGATGGTCCCTGAGGTCATCAGGCTTATGGATATACTCATGAAGTTACAAAGTCAGGATCCCAGTAGATGGCGGTCTGGCCTGGATTTCCCTGTGGAGAAGAAACATGACTTACATACTTGTTTTTTATCTGCATTTCCTGAAGCCATCTATTTCATTAAAACTTTTCTGTCAGTTAATTCTCGTTCTGACCCAGGTTTAATGACATGGAAAATGAAAATAAAAAGTGTAATTTCTACTAAAAAATAATTTTAAAATTATTTTGTAAAACAGTAAAATCAGAATATGTAAGAAATATTAATTGCTTCAAATAAAAAAATGGATTTTGGTAGCTAATGTACATCCAAACATGCATTGGAATACAAAGAATGTTTTAATTTATATAAGAATATTATATATTCCTTATTTGTGCTACCTTAAGTTCGGTAGATTGTTTTCTTTTTTTGAGAATTCCCATAGCTTACAAAGCCATGGTAAAATCTTGACTAATTTTGATTTTTATCTATTCATAAATTTGCAGCTATGTGAGGTAAATTATTATGATAATCCTTAAAAATTAAAAAAAAATGTGTTCTTTAATTATTAGGTAGAAGGTTGATTTTAGGTTTCTTGTTTAAACAGATCTTTAGGGATTTCTCCAATCTGCTAAAACATGCCTTTGACTAATTATATTTCATAAGTATTACATTTAGAAATACCTTCAAGGCATCCAATTTATAAAAGCCAAGTTTTTGCCAGTCTGATTTTCTCTCTAGTTCCTTCTACAAATAACTAATTATGCAGGGAAAATTTTCCTCTAGTCCTGGGCTAGAACTTACATACAATGTACACTGCTTAACTATTTAAGCTTGGGTGGGATACTCTTCATGAACACAGCTACCTGTAGGCTCTTATGGTAATAGAGATGGAAGTCACTTCTTGTTGCCCTGTGTGCCACTGGGCTGGCCAAATCCGACTCATTAGGTAAGGGGTCAGTGGATCCGATGTCCAGCAGTTTCTTTGCCACATCCTATTACATAATCAAATATCTCTTTTCACATGTATAAATGTGTGTGTGTGTGTGTGTGTGTGTGTGTGTATAACCTATTGTCTTCATCTGTAACATTGCATACATAGCTTAAGACCCAGTACTTGAACTTCATTTGTGATTTTAAAATTCCAAAAGAGCCTTTGGTGTACATTAGGTACCATATTTTTGGCTGCCAGAAGCAGAAATTCCAGCGCAATCTGCTGTAAACAAGAAAGGAGGTTTCTTGGATTATGTAACTGAAAAGAGTCCAGTTGTAACTGTGGATAGGTGTGCTGATGTCAGATGGGCTCTGGCTGTGCTCCTTTGTAATCTGAGGTTTCATCCTCAGTTGTAGAAGACAGCACCAGTTTCAGGCCTCCAGTCCGCACAATGCAATATTCAGGACCAGGCAGGCTGGTTCTGATGGCTCCCTCTTGAAGAGCAAGGAAACTTCTTTTTCAGAAACCCTTAGTTTACTTACCCTCATTCTTATTGGCCTTAACTGGGTTATGTGACCATTCCTGAACCAATCCCTGTAGGCAGGGCAATGAAATGCCCCCCAGTGATGCCTGGATTTCTGAGCTTGTTATTGATAAGGAGATGAGATTACACTCTGACCAGTCAAGCCCACCTCTGGAGCAGTTTCTGAGGTCATTTCTCCTGAAGCTCATAGATTATGTGGAGAAAATGGAAATCAGAGTAGTGACGAGGGGGAAATGGAAGCTGGGAAAACACCAGCAATGCTGTGTGCAAAGTTGTGTTCTTACAATGACATTTCTTATATACTGTAGTGTAAATACTGTAGTTCAGAATGTCTTTTCATGCTCTATTTTGCATTTAGTTGATGTGTAGTATTGCATTACATTAAAATTTATCCTTGTTTTCCTAGTACTTGTTCATGAAAAATCTATTTTGGATTGGATATTCTATAATGTGTTATTTTTAATCTCTTTGCTACTATATTGTTAAATATACCATATTCTTGTTAAAGCAGTTAAGTTTCTCTTGAGCTTGTCCAATTTGATGCTTTATAGGCCCAGATATCAGGAATTTCCCTGTCTGATTACATGCCTTGAATAATTCCAGTAAATAATGCTGAAAGCTCTTTGAAATCATTATAAAAATTTTATGGTCGATCCATTTCATCTAAGTGTCATGTCATTCTTAATATTTTTAGTGGTTTCTTTTTAATTTCTTTCTTTTTTTTTTTGTGGTTTGATTAAAGTTGTTTGTGAAGGCTTGACTTTTTTCCCAGTGAGATAGTATCTGAGAATTTATCGATTTCAGATGATCATGTTAGGCCTGATTTATTCAGAGAGATACTATATTGCAAAGGTTTGGTAAACTTTTAGCCACTGGTATTGAGTTTAAGCTAAATCACTCTTTTAGAATTTAATGGTGCAGAGAGGCCAATGATATGTTCTTTTGCTATGTCATGATAGTTGACAAAGCTATTTTTAGAAATGAGTAATTTTTTTCAAGAAGTTTCTACCTTTAATACTTTTAAACTGCATTCTAGTATTTGTTAATGGGGAAATACATGAGTATGAAAAGGTACTATGAATTCAGTCATATTTAAGAATGAATTTGTACGAATCTCAGGCATACGTGCACACTTCTAGAAACAATGCCCACGTGTGAAGCTTTTTTTCACTCTACAGTCAATTCTTGGTGCACACAGAGATTCGGGGATATTTTACAGTAATCTATGGTACATTTACTCAGCTCAAATAATGCCCAACCAATTGAGAAATTAAAATTAAAAATTTTAGATGACTGCCTTAACTATTCAGTTATTTTGGTAATAAAACTGTGCACTAACCTTTGAACTTCTGTCACTCTGAAGGTATCAGACCTCAGAGCTCTAAGTAAAACGTTCCTTCCCCACCTAGCCTGCCCATGATAGGCACTAAGTATGTATTAGGTGGGTCAATGAATAAATAAATATTTGAATGATGGCTGTGAGTACATGATGTCCTACCACTGTCTTGGCAAAAGCAAGGAAATAAATTCCCAATTGGGAGGGAATAGAGTGATCTTACCAGGGAGCTTAATGTCCAAGAACCAGAAGGAACCAAGAAATATTTCATGAAATTGGACATGCCAAATCTTTTTGTGCCAGGAAATATATTTTGTAAAATTGTCTCTCCTTGGTAATTTTTTCTATCATAAGAGATTTTTTTTAAAGGGAGGTGGTTTGAGGAAATGCCACAATCTTGGTCTTTTTGTGTATCTAATCTTTTGAAGATAAATTGTAAAATTAACAAATTTGAGTAGTCAAAAGGAGAAAGCCTTTCAATTGTGCTTCTAAAAAAAAATACCTCTTTTCTGCAGCCTTTTATTAACTCTTCTTTTTCCGCAGTTATGTCTTTAAAAACCTGATAGGCTTATTTGATCTTTTATCCTTGTATCTAGGATCCATACCAGGCTGTCTCTGGGGTATGTGGGACATCTCTTTATGTTTGAAGGATTTGCATTAAACATTGGATGTATTCTTAGTTCTAACTTACATGTTGTAAAAAGTCTGTGCACATCTTCCTGTTGTTATCCATCCATAGTTACGTTTCTGTCTCCCTTTATAAGTGTTTTGATGTACTCTTTGAAAGTCCTGTATAGCTTCATTTGCTGTAGCAGAGAGGGCAGAAGACTTTGAGGGGAGCCTTTTCAATTGGTAAGTAAACAGATCGGTGTAATGGTATTTCTAAGTCACTGCAGTTTTCTAGTACAACTATGAAATTTTCTAGTAATCTGTGTCTCCAAATTAAAGGAGAAACTAGTGAACATGCAGGAGTACTTTATTATTATTATTTTTTAAATACAAATAGTATGTGACTTTTGTGGGAAATGCAGGGAAGTACAAAGTAGAAAGTAAAGATCATCCCTTATCTCTCGACTTAGTGAAAAATACTAACGCTTTACCATTTCCTTTCAGTTTTTTTATCATGTTAGATCAAGACACAATATCTTTCTTACTTTCCCCATTTAGTATTATATCATAAGTTTTCCCCCTTAATATAATATGATGTGTCACTGAAAACTCTTTGTACATATATTTTTTAATGGTTTTGTAGAATTTTCTTATTTGGATGTACTGTATTTTATTTAACTGTTTCCCCTAAGTTGGCCTTTTTGTTTACCACCAGTTTTTATCAGTAAAAATAATGCTCTAACATTTTTTCTGCCTTATTCCTGTACCTGTATTTTCATTTGTTTCCCCAGGATTAATTGAATCTTAGAAGTATGGATATCAACATTTTTGGCCTGTTTGATATGTGCTAAATAAACTATGGTTTCTTGAAAGATTGTGCAGTTCATACTCTCATCAGTAAACATCAGCTAATTGTTTCGTTTCAACATTATTATGATTTTTTGACTCTTTCAGTTTGAGAGGCAAAAAATATCTCACTTTTTGTACTCATATTTCTTTAATCTTTCCCGAGAGTGAACTTTGCTTTTGGTTGTTAACCATTTCTCTTTGAACTGACCATTTGTATTTGTTGTTCATTTATCTGTTGGGATCTTGGTTTTGTGTTCTTATTTGAATTTTTGTGAGCTGTTAATTATATTTTCTGTTATGTTTATGTTTTTTGGTGTTTGTGATATATGTTTTTTATATTTAAACCTACTGGAATTTTCCCCATTGTTTTAAGTTTAGGAAGTACTTTTTAATACAAAATCTAGGGAGAGATTCACCAGTTTTCCTTTTTCTCTTACCTTTTTCTTTATGGGTTGATGCTCTTCTTTTATAATTAATTCTGATCTAGAATTTTCAAGTGTGGTATTAGGTTTGGGCAGCTTTTTCTCCCAATACCTAACTAACCATCTTATGCCTTTTCCATTTTGTGATGCCACATTTATCATACCTGACATTTTTTCATTGCAACCATCAGGGTAAGATAGCATTTTGAAAATGCCTTCTCAGTCTTTCCCTCTCTTGACCTGTTTTTTTGAGGATTTGCTCATTTGGAACTTTTATGTATTACTCTCTTCCTCTTTTGGCTCTATTTTTTTCCCTTCTGTTTTCAATTTTCATTTCTGCACTTTTCAGAATTTTCAAAAAAATTAATCCACATGTGAGTGCTTGAAGACAGCTGCACTATTATATTCATCATTGTATTCCCTGTAGCCCTTATTGAAATTTTTAAATTATTAAATTAAAACAAGCTCGTATAGAAAATTTGAGAGAAAAGGGAAAATACAAGGAAGAAAATTAATTATTCTCAGTCGCACTGCTTAGAAGTTCTGGTATTGTTAAATTTTATAGAATTTACCTGAAATTATATGGTACAATGATATTTTATGTATATGTAGAAATACATATGTATATGAAACATTGATATATGTATATAAAAATTTTATTTTACTGCATGGTGGGAGCACTTTATACATGCTTTTTACTTATAATAATTTCATGTCTTTTAAATATTCCTCTGTGATTTAAATAAAATTTTTGTCTTAACCTTCCAATCATTTACTGTATACTAAATGAATTATGCTATGTGAAAGAATATGCTGTCCTTTAAAAGTGACTGAATTCCAGAGTGATAAAATGGACAGAACACCCATTATCTTTGTTAAAATGCAAGTGTGTGTGTGTATGTGTACAGGTGTGTGTGCACTTGTATTTAAAGTTGTGTTTAAATTAAATATTTAAAGAATCACTGCATGATTACTTTGTGAAAGTGAATGTAAAATCAAAGACAGATAGATGGTATACATGATGTTTTCTAGAGAGCCTAAATGGTTTTAGCCATTTGATGTCTCCTAAAGTGAGCAGCATTACAATTCAGAGACTGATCTTTAGTTACAGATGTCTCAGAAGAAAGAAGAAATCCATACTTTTCTAGGGCAGGATAAATTAGTTAGATGTTAAATGAGATTTGTGAAGTTGATGGTCATGGGGTTAGTTCAGTTAGAAGTCAGAGAGTTGGACCTGGGTCCAAGTGGATATAACCAAAAGAATAGTTGAAGGGCATATCAACCTAAGACTAGAGGGTACAAGTATGGTGAGAGGAAAAGCTGTAACAAGAGTCTGGTTTATAGAGAAGAGGCTGTGGACCAGAGAGGGCAGAGTGATGACAGTAATGACATTGATGACAATGATGACAGTAAATACTGGGAAGATACAGGTTAGCACTTTAAATTTGCCTCTTCATGTGGATGCTACCAATATGATCCATAGCTTTAAATCACTGCAGAGCTGAGCAGCATGACCTTTCTTTTGGGAAGAGTCCTCAGATGTATGTGGTTTGCATCCGCAAATACTCATGCTTGAGAAAAGTTCAGTTAAATATTCAAGATACCTTTGTTGGACTAAAGTGGGAAAACTACTAGGTTGTTGTCTTTGGGGAAGGTATCCCCTCATTCTTGGAGACACACAAGAAAGAACCAGAGATCATCTAAGAAACCATATGGCGGCTAGCCCAGTGTGGCTAGAGCAGAAGAGCCAATGGGGCAGGAATGAGAGGAAATGTTAGAAACAGTGCTTCTATGCAGGGAGGAAGGCCAGTACTGGGAGGCTTAGGATTTAAACTTTGTCTTGGAAGAATAAAATTTGCATGTAGAAAGAGGTACTGCATAAACACCCACTTGTTTTACAACTTTTTTTTTTCATTTGCTACAAATAAAAGTAATTTTTCTTTTTTGAATAATATGAATTCCGATCAAGTAGATTGAAAAACAGATTATTATGTACAAGTTGTTATGTTTAATTAATTGCCATTTATAAAATTGACAGTGTTTTTACTAAAGTTCTATAAGCATAGAGTTGGAAACTTTCAAAAGAAGAGGTAAAGATAATCTGGCTACTAACTTCCTGCTTTCTTACTACAAATCTCACAAGTTTATTTCTTTTTTCTTTGGCTTAGGTATTTACATTGTTTTATCAAACTTGAACATGATAATATATTGATAGTGTGGACCCCCAGTGAGCATATTAATGTATATTGGCTTGAAAAATCTTTAGGTTTGGTGCTTTGTCTTTTATGTAAGAATTAGTGAATGAGTTTGAAGTGTGAAATATCTCATGAAGAGAGTGGTCCATGAGAACAGGGATCTTTTATGTTTATCCACCCGTATATTCCCAGCATAGGGTATAAGGCTTGATTCACTAGAGGCTCAGAATCAATAGTTGCTGACTGGGAATAAAAGTGTATGAATGAGTCCTTAGCCTTTTGGAGTTGTGCTGTCCTATGTTTTCATTTCATGGCACTTCCCTGTCTTCCCTTGAAATTATCCTGTGTAAATTAGGGTAGATGAATATAAGATGTAGGAAAATATGGTGATCTTTGTTAAGATGATTGGAAATACTCAATTTTATAATTCATAAATTACTATTGAATATTCCCTTTGACATTTGTGATCTTTATGAACTGCCCAATTCGGGTGCACATAGCTTCCTTATAGCTTATTATTATGCATTTTTTAAAAAAACAGGCAAAATGTTTATCTCTTCATGAGTGGTACTGGATGTAAACCATTTGGGAAAAGCAGAGCTAGCTGAAATTTCCATGCTGAGCAAATGGCAAGACTTGCTCACTGAATAGCTCCCTCCTGAACATTGGCTTTGCAACTCACACTCATATTTCTTCCTTAGGTGAATGAACAATCTCACCAGTGTTATGGACTTTAGGGGTTTTTTAAAGAGTTACAATTTCAGGTGGTATATTCCTGTGTACACAGAGACTGTTATAATAATTTGAATACTGAGTTTAAAAAAATTGTAATTTGAACTGTTTTCCTTT
Source organism: Smutsia gigantea (assembly GCA_032199065.1). Lineage (NCBI taxonomy): Eukaryota > Metazoa > Chordata > Mammalia > Pholidota > Manidae > Smutsia > Smutsia gigantea. The sequence goes on from JAVSCE010022418.1 coordinate 1,232,558, forward strand.
GATTTTATTAGGTAAAAAAGCTCCGGTTTTGTTTAGTAAAGAAATGATTGAGTCAATGAAGGAAGGTTCAGTTGTTGTGGATTTAGCTGCTGAGGCTGGCGGAAACTTTGAAACCACTAAGCCAGGAGAACTTTATGTTTATAAGGTATGGCAAAAAGCTTCTTCTGTCTGTGAACCAATTCCCACATCTTCAGTGATTTGTGAAGGGGTGTTGATTCCTTTAAATATCTAGAGAAACTGATTGACATTTTTAAAAATAAAAAATAGGCACATTTGAACTCCTTTTGAAATATATACTTGTTTGTATGTGTGTATATTTATAAAGATATAATTTCAAAACTTAGCCTTGACTGTGAATGAGCATTGTCCTAGAAAGACTGTAAACATATGGTAATAGACCTTTCTGACTGTATTTTTGTTCATTTAGGGAGTTACTCACATCGGCTACACAGACCTTCCCAGCCGAATGGCCACTCAGGCCAGCACCCTGTATTCCAACAATATCACCAAGCTCCTGAAGGCCATCAGTCCTGACAAAGATAATTTTTATTTTGAAGTGAAAGATGACTTTGACTTTGGTACAATGGGTCATGTCATTAGAGGAACTGTTGTGATGAATGTAAGTAAAGAGGCCTGTTCCTCTCTGTGTCTTCACCATATATTTGTTTTAGCTTTTCTGTTTGTGGAAGAGTGCTGTTTTGGACTTGAGATATGTTCTAATGAAGTATTGATGTGTAGGGTTTATGTCAATAAAAATGATTTTAAAGTGAGAACAATTTAAAGAGAAATGTTTCAGAGACTTAATATACATGCGACTCACCTAAAATATGCATTGCTTTTAAAAAAGAGAAGCACACAAAACAAAAACCAGAATTGAATAAAGTAAAAATTAAATGTTCCCCCCCACCTATTTGCTTTTAGAGGTTTGATCTGTGTTCTTCTATATCTGTTCTATACCCATTCAAATTAGACATCTATGCATGTGTATGTAATGCAAACATTTTATCTTTACATACACTTATGTTACAGATTTCTAAAAACTGGTAAGTTATAAATGATATTTAAAATTAATTTTAAAAGAACAGTTTCTTTCTGCAATACTATAGCTATCTTCTATATTTTTGAGATGCTGATTGACTTAAAAAATGCTGTTTTTCTATTTTCTGTTAGGATGGTGAAGTGATTTTCCCCGCTCCCACACCAAAAAGCATTCCTCAAGGTGCCCCAGTAAAACAGAAGACAGTGGCTGAGTTAGAAGCTGAAAAAGCAGCTACTGTTACACCCTTCAGGAAGACGATGACGACGGCTTCTGCATATACAGCAGGTGAACATGTCATTTGCTAGGATTTAGTCCTGATGATTTGAATTTTATAAGTGATGTTTTAGTTGTCAAAATTGGCAAATGAAATGCTGTTGTCCCTCTTTGGATTCCTTAAGGAACTGGGCTTGTTAGAGCGGTTTTTCATAGGCATGTTACTTCTTTCATCTGTGAAGAATGGGAGACTGCATTGGTTGCAAATCCCAAGAGAGGCAGGCACTGTGTGAAGTACTGAAGTGAATGCATGTGAAGTAATACACAGGCTGCTTGCTGCTAATAACTTTTATAGGAAACACTTTAAATATAGTCTTTCATATTTTTATCTACATCAAATATATTTAGTAATGATGTATGTCATATTGTGTTAGTGTTAGGTGCATATAAATGTGGCTATTTATTTTTTGTGGTCTATAAAACATCGGTTATGGTTATCTACACAGCTTGGTAAGACTGGGGAATCAATTGAGTAAACATTACAATCCAGACATAGCCCTGAACATTTGACTGATATTCCAAGTTATTCAATTTTGGTAAAATTCACTATTTAAATTGTTATTTCTATCTTTTTTTTTGCTATTATTAATATACAATTATATGAGCAACATGGTTACTAGACTCTCCCTATTAAGTCCCCACCACATACCCCATTGCAGTCACTGTCCATCAGCATAGAAGGATGTTATAGAATCACTACTTGTCTTCTTTGTGTTATACTGCCTTCCCCGTATCCCCCCACCCCACCCCCACACCAGGTACATTATGTGTGCTAATTGTAATAGCCCTTTTTCCCCCTTATCCCTCCCTTCCCACTCATGTTCCCCAGTCCCTTTCCCTTTGGTAACTGTTAGTCCATTCTCGGGTTCTGTGAGTCTGCTGCTGTTGTGTTCCTTCAGTTTTTTCTTTGTTCTTATACTCCACATATGAGTGAAATCATTTGGTTGTCTTTCTCCGCCTGACTTATTTCACTGAGCATAATACCCTCTAGCTCCATCTATGTTGTTGCAAATGGTAGGATTTGTTTTCTTCTTACGGCTGAATAATATTCCATTGTGTATATATACCACATCTTTATCCATTCATCTACTGATGGACACTTAGGTTGCTTCCATTTCTTGGCTGTTGTAAATAGTGCTGCAATAAAAATAGGCGTGCATATGTCTTTTCCAAACTGTGCTGCTGCATTCTTAGGGTAAATTCCTATGAGTGGAATTCCTGGGTCAAATGGTATTTCTATTTTGAGTTTTTTGAGGAACCTCCATACTGCTTTCCACAATGGTTGTACTAATTTACATTCCCACCAGCAGTGTAGGAGGGTTCCCCTTTCTCTACATCCTCGACAACATTTGTTGTTGTTTGTCTTTTGGATGGTGGCCATCCTAACTGGTGTGAGGTGATATCTCATTGTGGTTTTTATTTGCATTTCTCTGATGATGTTATCTCTATCTTTACACTTTAGCATAAATACTTTGGTTTTTAATTCATGCTCATGAAAACATGAAGAAATTACTGTAAAATAGTGATAAATATTCATTCTGGCTATGAATTGTTAGAGTCTGAAATATGGATATTTGATTTTGAATTGGTTTCTCTCTCATAGAATGAATTAAAAATGTTTAGATCTGCTTAGCGCCAAAACACAAAACAAAAGCAAACTATAAAGAATTAAGGACCAGCACCAGGCACACAGAATTCTTGTAGCCTCAGCATTCTCCAAATTCCCATGTGAGTCCAGATGTTTTAAAGCTAAATATGTAACTCTACTTGAATACTCCTTGAATAAAGAGCAAGTCTCAGCAAAATGACTGAAAAAAACCTTTAGTTGTAAACATTCTGAATACATGGGCAGTGTCCCTACTTGCACTTACTTGTTAAAAAAAAGAAACTAGGTTATTGTATTGTCCATTAAGAGTATTATCAGTAAGATTATAAATTTCCATTTCTCTTTGAGACTCTTAAGGAAATACCAGCAAAGCATGTATGATGATTTATTTTTCTAGGTTTCTCAAAGTCCAGGTTTATTGCATTTTAATAGCTATGACAATGGCATAATGTAGTGAATAAAATGATGGCCTTATATATATATATATATTTTTTTTTAACCTTAAACCTCCATCTATATAATAAAAGCAAGTATTTTTCTTGTATGTATGTTATGAGTATCTGAATATCATTCTTCAAAGAATGTGATTTGCTTTTTTCCTTTTTCTTTCTCTGCCTTTTTCTTCTTTTTCCTGTTAAGCAGATTATAGAAGTGTAGCACATTTGACTTTATTAAATGTATTATAGAAAAGACATTAGTTTATTAAATGGTTGGTAGGAAAACTTTCAGATGAATGATTTCTATCTCAGTTGCCCAACACCATGGGCTGTGGATTATGGTAATTTAGTGCTTCTTGACTAATGTAGTTTAATGAGCGTTGGGCATTGTGCTAAACACATACTTTAGTTCCTTTATCCCTTAGAAGACCTCAGTGAGGTAGGCATGTTATTACTTTCTTTTTCCAGGTGAGGACAGAGAGGATTGGTAATTTTACAGATGAGGCCATGCTAGCACAGAGAGGTTAAGTAACTTGCCTGGGATCACACAGCTAGCAAGCATTAGTGCCAGGACTTCACTCAGTCTGGCTTAAGAAAACATGTTCTTAACCACAACTCTATACAGCTTCTCTGATGTTTAACTGGAACACAAAACAATATTCTATCCAATGTTCCCTCCAGATGGTTGACAGGTCATGCATTGGAACCCTGGAAATCTCAAACTTGGGTAGGAAAATATAAATTAAGACTACAGTCTTATTGAAGGATTTAAAGTAAAATGAATGTCAAATCCTAGATGTTCCAGCTGTGCTACTTTAATAAAAAACAGTTCATATCAAGGGAAAAAAGTACCTTATTCAGGAAAGCTAAATTCAAGCTCCCTGGTCACCCATTATCATTCTGTTTTTACTGATCATTAGGTAACCCTTTCTTCTGTTGCAGAACAGCCATCCACATGTTTGTATTAGGAAGAGCCAGTAATTAAAGATGTATGTTCAGAGCTGACTGTATTCTGCACATTCTTAATTTAATTTGTTTTTTTTTTTCCTTTTCTTTGTAAAACCCTGTTTGCTGACTTGGTGTTGAGGCTGGAGCTGACTGCCCTGGCCAGCAGTCCAGTCCAGATTCAGGAGCAATTGCAAAACTTCTGTCCCGGGTGGGTGGAAGCCATATGTTTTGGGGAGGTGCTGGAGTGAATGAAATCCTTCCTACTCTTAAAATCCCTCTTCCTCAGCCAAATCTGAAAGTGACATGAACTTGGCCTCACGGAAGTCCTGTCTTAGAAAGGTTGTGTCTTGCTCAAGTAGAAAATGCTTTGGTAGAGCTTCTAAAGTCTATAATTCTGGAATGAAAACACTTGTGTAAACACATTGGCATTGTCAGTGAAAGTTACAGCAGAGAAGAGGATAAGCTACACCAAGGAAAATGGTCAAATTGTTATTAAGGTGACTCATAAATTCTACTAGATCTTTACAGTTTATTCTGGGGGGTGGTGGTCAGGAAGTTGGGTTTTTTTCACGATACCTTTCACAACCCCCACCTGCAAGCTCCCAGTCACGGAATGTCTGAAGTATCTCACTGGCAAGGAGAAGCACTGACTATTCCACATGTCTGTGGTGGGTGTGTGTGGGATTTTGATCTTCCCGAGATGATTGGTGCCAGCTCACAGTCCTGTCTCTCTTTCTCTAGGTCTCACGGGGGTGCTGGGTCTTGGCATTGCAGCTCCCAATTTGGCCTTTTCCCAGATGGTGACCACTTTTGGTTTGGCTGGCATTGTGGGCTACCACACCGTCTGGGGAGTGACCCCCGCCCTCCACTCACCACTGATGTCTGTGACTAATGCAATCTCAGGTTCGTTCCTCTCTTGTTTTCCTTCATCTTAGCTTTTCGTGGGCTTATTCAACTCTAGGGGTGCTTTCAATGCGGTTTATCAAGTCCTTGCTTTCAAATTGTATGGTTTGGCATCTGAGGTTGTGGTTGTGGGCACTCAGGCTCCCGAGGGTGCGGGGGTGGGGCTGCAAGTAAGAGGCCGAGGGAGTGTGTCAGGCCTCTGGGCTGCTCCCATCGCAAGCCGTGCAGAGCCACTGTTCGTTATCTCAGTTGTGATTTCCTTTAAAGAAAGGATTCCTCTGATAAAATTTGGAAACCAGCATTTTCATAGAATCATAGTTGTGACTTCCTTTATGGACTTGCTTAGATTCAACTGAACATTCAGCCTAGCAAGTCTACAGTAGGCCACACCTGCCATCAGGTTCAGTGCGAGGTATGTGGAGCAGTAAGCACAGCTAGCCAACGGGGTAGTAGCTGGCTTTTTTTTTTTTTTGATGTGAATCTTCACAGCAGTCCATGCAGCTGTCCACATGGCTGCCCAGAAGCTGTTCTCTTCTGCCTGCAGCAATGGTTCAGATCTGAGGAATGAGACCCACCAGGTGTGGGAGCTAACATGGCTGGGAAGCCTCATGGCCCCAGTGGGCATTTCTTATAACAATGCCATCAGCGTAGCTTCCAGAATCTCTGCAGGGAACGTGGTCAGTTCCAAGAGGTACTGTACTCAGGAAAACCCAGAGCTGTGGCTTCACCATCGTAGGATTATCATTCATGCATAGTTCCTTCCAGTTCAGATGTAAATTCCACCAGATGTCCCTTTTTACCCTAAGCAATGTTGTCCAATAACATTATTGGTTATATCTTTGTCAGGGGGACAGAGTTAGAAAGTTAAAGGAAGGTTAGGTTCTTATGCAGTTCTTTGCCCATGATAGTACTTGTGTGAGAGTGGTGTGCAAGAACTTTCTCCTTTGTGACTGCGCACGTGAGGTCCTTCAGCCATGACATTTGATTTGGCAGTATCCCAGTGACGATTCACTGGGTTGATGCTTTCTTCATAGGGCTGACTGCAGTTGGTGGGCTGGCGCTGATGGGAGGACATCTGTATCCTGCCACAGTCTCTCAGGGCCTGGCCACTCTCGCTACGTTCATATCCTCAGTCAACATTGCAGGTACGATGATGGTGTAAGAACCCAGAGTGCTGTGTTGAGTGGAGACAAGAAGAGCAAGTACCGATCAATGGGAAATAGACATTCTGGTTTTAAGAATTGAGTTGTGCCTTTAAAAAAAGTTTTGCGCAGACCACAGATACTCTCTGTGGAGGAAAATAAGTTATTTTGCCCATCTGTAATTTGTAGAAACTATTTGACAAAAGAATACTGCCTTCCCCAGTGTCCCAAAACAAACAAACAAAATGATGTCTTGCTACAAGCTGACTGGAAAGTTATTGAATGCATAGTTTTGAATTAAGTTGACTTAGAGCAATCACCATGACATCTCTAAATGGGAATAATTTTAGATAAAATGTTAGCCTTTTGCCTTATCCCAGCCGTGTTCCTGAAAACTGAAAGCCTAGCACATCATTTGTGTCCGAAACCCTTTTGATACTCTTTTGATGCTGAAAATTCTTTAATGGTTCCAGGACACTTGGTGCCTGCTGATATGGTATTTTTTCTTTTATCCTTTGGTATAGGGTTTAACAAACAGAATAACCTATTAGAAAAAAAATACTGGCCTTTGATCTTTTGCATTCCCAAGCTGTTTGAATGGCTCTTTACTCTTAGTCATGCAGAAATAGTTGGTTCTGCACTCTCATTAGCAAGTTTTCTTCCGGAGTGTATTTAGGATTTCCTTCCCCTTCAGTGGAAATGGCTTGAATAGAATAACTTTTAATTTGGGTGTTCTAAAATGTTGCTTAAAATGACATTATTCCCTAGATGGTAAAGATATGCTTAAAATAGAGAAATTGTAGCACTTTAAAGAATCATGTTGCTCAGTGAGATACTGCTTTCTGTTTTATGTTTACTTTGATAAGGTGGTTTTCTGGTGACACAGAGAATGCTGGACATGTTCAAGCGTCCCACTGACCCCCCGGAATACAATTACCTCTATCTGCTCCCTGCTGGTACCTTTGTTGGGGGATATTTAGCTGCCCTCTACAGTGGTTATAACATTGAACAAGTAAGAGGCTTTTTTGCGAATTTTTATTTTTGCCATTGCATTTTCTTCCTGATTAGATTTAATATTATTGTTACCAAAATATGAACTCTATCAGGCAAATACAATAATAACTTTAGAGACGCCTTGGTCAAATAGAGCATTCTCATTCTCTGAAGATCAGGACCCTGAATTTCTAGACAGATTTGCCTGTTAACTGCATGTGCAAACGTGGGTTTACCTGTTTGTCCTGAAATTTTGCCACATGTAAAAAGAGTCGAAAAGAATATTAGTATCTTCTTTATGTACCTGGCTGGATTGTTGTAAGCATACAAAGAAATCATCAGTAAAACATTTGCATAATTTCTTTTATTAAATACTATTCAGTCTTTTTCCTACTTACTTTCTTCCCCTACAAATCTAGTGTATTATTTCTTGTTGCCAGGAAATGTTATGTCAATTCATTTAAAAAAGATAGTTTAAAAATGAATGCTGTATAGAAAAACAAATAAGTTGAATTTTGGAAGTTCATGTCTAAATATAATTATAATAGAGACTTAACTTTGTTGGGAACTCAGTATTTTCCTTTTCTTTTCAATGACTATCATTACATTGCAGCCTGACAGCAGAAAAATCATGTCTTTCTTGATGTCTGCTTTTTCCAACATGTAATATTTGTTGAATGAACAAAATAGTTTTTGAGAAGAGTTGAAGCAGTGAGTCAGAGAGACCAATATCTGAATCCAGATTTACTATTTGCTGATCATTTGACTTTAGGAAAATTATGTAACTTCTTTAAGCTCTGGTTTTCTCTTCTGTTAAAATGAGGATGATGATTCTTTCCTCTTGTGAATCTCATGGGACTGACTTGCAACATAAGTGAATCATATGGCATGGTTCTTACAACATCAGGACTTGGCTTGTTCATCGCATTTGGTCAGCTCTGGATCCCATAATAATTCCTTTTGTACTTAGGTACTTTTGTATACCTTTGTTCATGCTCTCAAACTATTTGAAATGCTACAAATCTGAGCATAATGTATTACTGTTCCTTTTTGATTGTCCAGACTTAAGAAAATGATGGAGAATGTGATACAGTTTAAATTAAAGTGTGTTGTGTCTGTAACCATTACGTTTTGAATGTCAGCGAAAATTAAGCACATATTCTTCCACTATTTGAAAACTATTATCAGTTTACATTAATGGTATGATTACAAGTACAACTTAAAGTATTTGATATATTAATTCCTAATGATAGGAAAATAATACTGAAATATTAAAAGCTGATATTGATTCCTCTGTTGTCTGAATTTAAAATTATCTTCAGAGAATTGTGTTTCCTCAAGAGAGATCCTCCCTAAGCTGATAGACAGAAGGTTTTGACAGTGTCTCTCTCTTTCTCTCCCACTCCTTTCTCTGAAAAGCTCATGTACTTGGGCTCAGGTCTGTGCTGTGTGAGTGCCTTGGCCGGCCTTTCCACCCAGGGAACCGCCCGACTTGGCAATGCTTTGGGCATGATTGGAGTGGCTGGAGGCCTGGCAGCTACCCTTGGAGGCCTAAAACCGTGCCCGGAATTGTTAGCTCAGATGTCTGGAGCAATGGCTTTGGGTGGTACCATTGGTAAGCACTTGTGGGATTTTGCCTTTATGTGAACCCATGCCTATTTTTTAGGCTACTCTTTTGACTCAGTTGATGTACTTACTCATTGTTAAATGTTTTAAAATGCTTGCCTTTGACTGAAGATTATACCAATTGTGATGACTTTTCACCAAGATAAACTATATTAGAAACAAGGTATTTATAACTTTATGCTATTGAGGCTATCCATGTTTATTGTATCTGCATGGGAGAAATGCCATATTCATGGTGGGCTGCCATACCTCTTTTCCAAACTCCGTATTTAGTGACATCAATTGCTACCTTGAAATTGGCCATGGTATTGTATTTATACCATGTAAATCAACAAATGCTACAAATCTGAGCATCATGTACTACTGTTTTTTTTTGATTGTCCAGACTTAAGAAAATGATGGAGAATGTTAGTGATGCAGTTTAAATTAAGTGTGTTGTGTCTGTAACCATTACATTTGAATGTCAACAAAAATTAAGCACATATTCTTCCACTATTTGAAAACTATTAGCAGATTCATGAAGTTGTCATTCACATGGTTGACATGGTTTCTGTTGTGTAGTGATTATCACATTTGCCTGACAATGTTCACAACGAATGAGTGAAGTTCTCTTATAATCTTGTTTCACTTTGTCTTCTTTTGTTAATGTAAACAAAAATATCCACCAGTGTTCACACGGGAACTATACTCATCCATCACTTTCAAACACCAGGTAGGATACAGATACATGATTTTGGCAAAAATCAACAAAAGCATTGTGTGAAAGTCAATCAGTTTTATGGGATTTATGGTCAAGAGTATTGAATATTTTGTTATTATTTGAAATTAGGTGCTACACACCTTTCTATCAGTAAAAGCTCATGTATGTATTTATATATATATGTTTTTATCCTGAGGAGCTAGTGGTGAAATATTTACCAGCACATTAGCTTTAGGCCTCCCTTCATGCCTTCCCGGGAAAGCTTTGTGTCCTTTCTTGACAGTCCCTAGAAAGGCTCTTGAAGGAAAATGCTTGTTCTGTAGTTCCATGGCAGAAAAGCCTTTAGATGTGACCTTAGCAAATATTCTGGGCTGTACTCTTCTATCACCAGCCTGGAGCCATGCAGCTCCTTCGGAGTCTCCTAATTTGGACATTTATTATACAGATATTTGCATTTCTGTCCCTTAGGACGTGCCTCCCACCCACCCACTTGAAAACCTAGGCTTTCTTCATATTCTAGCTGTTTCTTGTATGCTCAGGAGCAAGTGCTGGCTTATGGAGAAGGCAGCATGGGTTATTTGCACAAGGGTGAGAATTTAAGAGATTTAGTTGGAGCTTTGAGTAATCTGAGGAAGTGTTGGGGGAGTGTTCAGACGTTGTGAAGGGAAGAGGCATATATTGATGCTCTGTGTTTGGGTTCTTTGGAATTGGTCCTTGGTTAGGTGTGTTGAGAAAGTCTGCCCTTTGAAAGGGTGTTTTTCACCAGTGTCTTTGTCTTCTGTATAGTCCCTGTAAGAGAATATTTAACCCACACTAGGAAGCAGATAAATACTTGTTATGGAAATCCTTAAATGCAGTCTTTTTTATTTTATTGAGGCATGACATATAACAATATATTAGTTTCAGATGTACAACATAATGATTCCATATTTGTGTACACTGTGAAGTGATCACCACAGTGTCTACTTAACATCTGTCACTGTACATATTTACAAAACCATTTTTTCTTGCAATGAGAATGTTGAAGATTATTCTTTTAGCAACTATCAAACATGCACTGTGGTCTTGTTAACTATAGTCCCCCTGCTGTATATTGTATCCCCATGACTGATTTATTTTATAGCTGGATGTATGTACTTTTGACCCCCCTTCACCCAGTTTGTGCATGCCCCCTGCCCCCTGCCTCCCACTCCCCACCCCAGCCTCTGGCAGCCACCAGTCTGTTCTCTGTATCTGAGCTTTGTTGTTTTGTTTTGCTTGTTTTTAGATTTCACATGTAAATGAGATCATAATGGTATTTGTCTTTTGACTTGTTTGGCTAATGCCGTCAAGGTCCATCCATGTTGTCACAAATGGCAAGAATTCCTTCTTTTATATACGTGAATAATATTCAGGTGTAGCCTTTATTGTGGCAACTTCTCAAAGGTCTGTCAAATTTTAATTTCTTGTTGACCTTCATTTCCCCACAGGATTGACAATTGCCAAACGCATCCAGATTTCAGATTTACCTCAGTTAGTTGCTGCTTTCCACAGTTTAGTGGGCTTGGCGGCAGTGCTCACTTGCATAGCTGAGTACATCATAGAATACCCACATTTTGCTACAGATGAAGCAGCAAATCTCACCAAGATCGTGGCCTACCTTGGTACTTACATTGGTGGCGTCACGTTTAGTGGGTCTCTTGTTGCCTATGGAAAACTACAGGGTAAGTGATTCAACATTGCACTGAGGTAAATATCTGTTGGTAACGAGGTTTAGAGGTGCATGTCAATTTCAAAACTAGCTTAACTGAAGAACCTGTTAGATGAAGAGTCTATTGCACTCAGAAATATGTAAAAGCCTCCCTCTGCAAAGAGAAAAGATTGCTTTCTTTTATTGATCCTTAACAGGTCTCAAAGCTTTGAAGCTATTTTTTCTGCAGACAGCTTGTGGAGGAGACAAGTACACAAAAGTTTTTGCAGAGAGACTAGTTGATTTCATATAACATACACATGAACAAAATAACATCTTCAGCATCCTTTGGTGAGAGATGCCTGTGTAGAGTTCACAGAAATAAACTTGAATATATATTTTCCAGAATAGAGAGAACCTTACTGAATAAGTTTGTTGATTAGTATATAGTACTTATTTTGAAAACAAATACACATTTTAGGGCTCTAGCATGGCCCCTTTTGCTACAGCTAAAGCCAATCATGAAAATGGAAGTGGAGGAAAAAAAAACCAACCCACATAGACTGTTTTCAGTGTTTTCATGAAAAAGGGAATCTTTAGAGAAATGGGTTTGTGATTTACAAATCTGTACTTGCCTCTTAGTAATCAAATCATTAAAATTAAGGAGAGAACTTCCATGAAACATAAAAATGATAAAAGAACTTTGAGCCTAAACATTCTTGTTTTATGCTTTGTCTTAGAAACAACCAGCAAACCAGGACTCTTCTCCCTTGGGCTTAGTTGATAGAATCAAAATATGCTAATGTGCTAGGACTGTTTTGAAGTTTTAAATAAATAAAACCACACTTAACAACTTCTGTGTTGGTCATATGGGGAAAAAAGTCATTTTTAAAGATTCCATGACAAAGAATAAAGAAAGTTTGAGTGATCAAAGGAAAGAACAGTTAAGTTGAGCCCTATTTTTCCTACTTCCCTTAATATTTGTTATGTGTAAGAACTCGAATTTGCTTTTGTGTTTCAGTATCATGTTTTTATTCTGATACTAAATTTTGTTAGTTCAGGATTAAATAACACATACTGATGAGTGTGTGTGTGTTTCTTATGGACACATTCTGGGTTCTGACTGCTTTGTGCTTGGTTCTAGGTATCCTGAAATCTGCCCCTCTTCTGCTGCCTGGAAGGCACTTACTCAATGCAGGCCTGCTGGCTGCCAGTGTGGGTGGAATAATCCCATTCATGATGGACCCCAGCCTTACCACCGGCATAACCTGTCTGGGCTCCGTGTCGGCTCTCTCCACTATCATGGTAAGAAGTCAGAGATGGAAAGCACATACTTAGTGAGGAACTGGGAGTATTCTGTAAGATTGCAGCCTAGTCATATTTCTCTCTCTTTAAAATCTCTGATGGAATTAAATGTTTAAAAATGATGTTACCCTTTTAGAATCTGGAAAATATGGGAAAGCGTAAGAAGAAAAAACGGTCTTTCTTTCTACTTAATTTATTCCTTTCAAAGTTGTCACATGTGACATCTTTACTGCTCTGGAGTCTTCTCAGTGGGATCAGTGTGTCAGTGAACAGGAATTTAAAAAAGCCAAGTGTTTCAATTGCATTCATTAGGTGCCTACTGTGTGACAAGGCCCACAAAATAGAGCTTTGGGGTTTATGCAGTATGTGTGAGGTAGTCCCTGCCTGTTAATTGCTCTCACATTCATTGGAAGCTATGACACCGAATCAGATTCTTATATATAAAATGAAATGCCGTTATGATGGTGTCTCCAGGGAGAGAGTTCGGCGAAGACTTTCATGATAGGTTTGGTCCTCTTCCTCCTTCCTAATTTTTCCACATAGTATATTGATACAAATTCTCTAGTTATCTATGTGCTACAGTGTAGCATTTTATTATATCACCATATGATGCTTTTGCACACAGCTCTTGTATTATTCACTGGTTGCTTTATGTCTGTCTAGTCTCATGCCTACTTGGCAGACAAGGTTTATGTTTTAAGTTTTTTTAATAATTGCAGTACTCAGCACAAAGTTGGACATAGAGTAATTGCTTATCAAACACATACTGGCTGCTTGAGTCAGAAGCACAAGATTTGCAGTGTTAAAATGATACTTATTTTTATGTAATCCTTAGAGTTAGGCCATGATTTCAACACAGAAACTTTAGAAGTTGGCAAAATAACTTAAAATCCTTTTATGACTACCGATGATCCAATTTTTTTTCTAGCTTATGTAGCACTGATTTTTATTTTAAACAAAAGAAAAGTGGTTTTGATATTTTTACCTAATAAAGAAGAAGAGGTAAAATCTCTGTTGTTATTTTATCCTTAACAGGATTGCTTGGGTCATGCCACAAATGCATAATTCAGGAGTCAGCCCGAGACTTGAGCAGAGCTTATACATGGAATTTGGGGTTCCTTTCTCTAGCCTGCTCCTTTGCAGAATTTCCTTTCTTATTTTCCAGCTGTCTTAGTCACTCTATATGCTATCTTTGGGTCTTCAAACTAGTAAGACTGTGGGCTTATATTTCAATTTTAGCTATTCCTCTTGGCATCAACAGGTCACAGTTATAAACCTAAGCCACCTTGGTTAACGCCATAAAAGCTGGGAAATTCACTCAGTGCTGTTTCTTTTTTCCAAGTGTAGACCCCTTTCCAGTTTCTGCCTGCTTTTCCTCACTGCCTTTCAGAGATTTTTTTAGGGGAATGTGGTTTAGTGTTTACACTGTTACATCAGTGGAAGGGTTGGTCAGATAGAAGACACTTGTCACCACCAGAAGTGGAATTTATATGTAAATATATTAATTGGAAAATGGGATTGATTAAGAACCAAGATGTTCAGTGTCAGAGGTTTTATTTTTATTCGTCAATGGTGAGTCCTGGTTTGGTATCATCTAGGGCGTGACTTTGACGGCTGCCATCGGGGGTGCTGACATGCCCGTGGTCATCACTGTGCTGAACAGCTACTCAGGCTGGGCCCTGTGTGCGGAGGGCTTCCTGCTCAACAACAACCTGCTGACCATCGTGGGTGCGCTCATTGGCTCCTCGGGTGCGATCCTGTCTTACATCATGTGTGTGGTAAGAAACACTGAAAGAAAAGGAAAATGGCATTCTTTAAATAAGGATGTGTTTGGCATTTCTTTTATCTACAGTAAAAATGACCATTAATTCTTACTCTCTTCAGCAGAAATGTCAGAGTTTTTGGTTTGAATAAATTTGCAAGACTGTGTTTAAAGATACTCAAGTGCAGATAATTAGGGAAATTAAATATAAAGATGAAAATCTCTGACTCTCTCTGGTTATAAACACTTAAGATTTTGGTCTGTTTCCTTCTATTCTTTTTTTGTATATTATACATCCATGTGTTTACTTGTCTGATCGTATTGTATACTGCTTTGCACTTAATTTTTTTAATCTTACAAACTGTATTGTTGCTTTTTTTCTTAGTAAAAATGCTTTAAAAAATTATTTTAAGGGACTTCATACTAAACCATCATATGGATGTACAAAATTGATGTAGTTTTCCTCTAATGCTGTACCTTACAGGTTGTTTGATTTTTTTATTCCCCTTTATATATAAATGTTTCTTTGGCATTTCTGATTTTTGTCTTAGGGTCAATTACTAGAAGTGAAAGGATAGTCTCTTTTTTATGGGCTCTTTCTACTCATTGCTGTGTTGTTTCCAGAAAGCCTCCTCCAATTTACACTCCTGGTCATCTGTGAGAGTGCCTGTCTGGAACTTTTGTGGTTGCCATGATTTAAGAAAAGAAAAAAAAATTAACAAGACAAATAGCTTTCTTGCTTTCTTTTCATTTCTAATTCTCCTCTTGATGGCAAAAAAGATATCCTGGAAAATAATTAGAGGTTTAAGTAGGAAACTTTTCAAATTATAGATATTATTCTCTAAATAATAGTTTCGAAGGACTGTGCAAGGTTAAGCATGAGACTGAGTGAAATTAGAATGTGACTTTACACTGATTATAATTCCAGTAGACAAAGGACAGTTATTCTACCTTCCTTTTATTACAACAGTAAACAAAAGACATGTGTTTTACAACTTGGAATCTAATGTTTTACTTGAAAAATCTCATTGTTGATTTAATGCTGAAGTTATATTTTCTAATAAAAAGTTAGTTTTCTTTGGCCATATTGTAAAACAAAGGATTTGATAGCCCAAGCTCAAAATAAGCTAAGAGGTTTTAAAATTAAATCCCCATGTTGTTCAGGGAATTTGGAAAGGTGGAAGTTGCATCTTCTATTTGATAAATGTCGGGCTTTGGATTTTTTCAAAACAAATGTTTATGAAGAAGAAAAAATTTATCCATATGTGTTAGAAATAATTTTCTCTTAAAAACAAACTTTTTGTCCCTTAGTTTGACTCAGCTTCATGTGGTGAATTTGATTGACCAGCAGGGGGCAGCAGATTTTTATTAATTCTTAAACCGGTTGGTCCAAATACTGATTTTAAAACGAAATGAGAGGATTTGAGTTTTAAGAAAGCCAGTGGCATACTGATAAAGGCAGAGGAATGGAGGACTTGTATCTAGTTCTTCAGATGTCATCATGGGGACCTTTTTGCCTTTATCCTTTTTTTACTTAAAAAGGTTTTCTTTAGATTCTTAAACATATCAACAGTATTTCCCAAATTTCTGTTTGTATCTGTTTTATTTCCTCTCCTTTCTAGTCTTCATTTTAGTTTCTTCATTATTACTGGTCATAGGTGTAGGTCATATACCACATAACCTAACTTTTACAGTGGCAGTTCTGTAACAGAACTAGAATGTGATGGTACTTGTTGAAAATATTCTTTTCTATATGTACTTCTGGAATTGTATTACATTCTCTTAATTTTTTCCTATCCTTTCATATTTCTTGATCTGTTTTCTCTGGTTGATGTTTTTTCCTTTCTATTAACACTGCCTCACGCATGCCGTGTACTGTCCCCCACAGATTTTTTTTCTCTACTGTATATAAGGCTAACAAGATACTGTTATAGTTGCCTGTGACCGTGGTCTCACACTAGGTCAGATTGCTACTCTGTAATAGCAAATTGTATTAATTTGCATTCAAGGAGAGTTGAAGCTTTAATGAAAAAAAAATATTCAGTTACCAAAATAAAAGATGTTTAATGTGGGAAATCCGGAAGAAGATAGAAAAGGGTAAATAAATTTATAATGCATTACCATGTAACTGTTAACATTTACTATTCTAATTCTAGACTTTTTTCACATGCATATGACTAAATGCATTTTATGTTTTATCACTAATAATTTCTGTTTTCAAACTAAGAATTTTTAGTGCCTGCTTGTTATTATACCACATAGGTATGTCATAATTTATACATGTCCATATTATTAGTTGTTTTTAACTTTCTTTTTCTTCAGTATTCTTTTCTGTGTATCATTGATTATTTCCTTAGTTTCAGTTTTTATAAATGTGATTAGTGGTACAAAGGGAGTAAGATCTTTCTCTTGGTTGCTGGTAGTGATAAAGTGATCTCCCTAAAGGATTCTCCGATCAGAGCTCTCATCAGTGCTGTGTGGAGTACTTGTTTCGCTGCACACTCTCTATTTTATCTCATTACAGAACAACCAAGATAATAAGAAAAATAAGCCTTCTGTATTTTTCAATTTTGAAGATAGAAATTTTCTTTCCTCCTAAATTTTCCTGATGTCCGACTTTCCATATTAATCTTCATTTTTTCTTAGCTTATGCTTATTTATTATAAGAAATTGTTTTTTACGGTTGGTGCTTAGCAGCTTGCATTGGTTTATAATAATAGTAAAAATGAAATAGCTGCCTATAATTGGGCATAGCTCAATACTGCGGGCATTATGTTAGGTGCTTTACAAATACTAGCTCATTTAATTCCCACACTAATTCTGGAGGTAGAAAATATTCTCATTTTACAAGGAAATGTTTTAAAGATGCTGTTTATTTTTTATTGTTGTGTTTATGGAGCCTGACCTTAGCACCTAGCATATTCAAATGAATATAATTGTTAAATGAACAATAGATGAATATTTTATCTGTTACCTCATTTCATATTTCGGAATCCTCTCTGGATAGGTTATGATAGCAGATATATTGCCATATATCAATATCTGTTAATACCACTAATATGTTTATTTTCATTATTTTATTATTTATTGAAGGAAGCATGCAAGTCTAAGCCAGAACAGAGTGGATTTATTATGTGAGAGGGAATGGAATGCATCCCAAGTGGCTAATCAGCAATCCCTAAATTTGAGTTTCTGTTCTGCAAAGAATTATTTTGGGTGTCCTCTGAGCCGAATACTGTGGTTACACAACACCCAGTATTATAAAAACTGAAATGTCAACAGGGTCCAAACAACTAGCTCAAATAAATGACTTGCTTTATATCCAGATGTCATATAGACATTAACCTCTTTATGATTTTACAGACCATTTACTTGAGAAAATGTCCAGATTGCCTGGGAAATAGAGAACTTGCAAAAATGGAACAGCATTTTCAGACCAAAATCAGACCAAATTTTCTGATTTTTGCACTTTGCCGCCTGGTTCCAAATGAAAATAGAACAGAATGAGGTGGTTGAAAGCCAAACCAAAAGTAATTTTTTTTTGCCTTGCAATCAGTTAATTAGCACCTACAAAGCACTTAAGGGAGAGATGCTAGTAAATGGTGTATATGTTCTTATTGCTTGCTTTTGTCTATTCTCTGACTTTCCTTTGTTTTAAGATTTATTTCTTAGAGTTTGCTTGGAATACATGAATTAAGTGTTTCTTTAATGTAGCATACAATTTTCATTATAGGGCTTAACTTAAAAGGAACAGTCTTGGACAGTGTTGCAAATACTTTGTCTTGGAAGCTGGGAACTCTTCAATCTGCAGATTAGTGGTCACAGGATAGTCTCATTAATCACTTAAGCAAGCAAAGAAAAAGAACCAACCAAACAAAAAACCTAACCAAATTCCTAAACCCTTAACATTTGTTGAAAATATAATGTTGCAATGGTAAATTCAGAGATGAAAGATAATTTAGTTTTTAAGAGACCACATGGAATTAGCTTAATGGTGATATGGTTGGGGAGATGTGTTTAACAAGTTGACTTTGATTGTTAAACTACTATATGGTTCCCATTTTTTCCCCCTAAGGTGCTCTCAGAAGTGGGTATACGTTAATTAAATGTCCTCAGAAATTCTTTCCTTCTCTCCCATTCATTTATATAGGAAAAAAGGAATGTTCCTTTTAAGCCAAGTTAGAATAAAGTGGTTATATGCTTCTACATCTGACTCTCTACAGGCCGTGTGGTACAGGTGATGGAACCTCTTGTATGTTTGATTTTTGTTTTTAAAAGTTATCTTTGACTAACTCAATGTCTGAAATTGTCCTTTGAATCAGCCTTTAAGGGCAAAAATTTGGTAGAACATATTTCTGGTAATTTAAGTTCAGAGTCCTGTAACTCAAAACTTTCATCAAAATCACATGTTGAATGTTTGGGAAGTCTCAGGTATGGCTGTTTGGATTTTCATTAAACCTTGGATTTAAGCATAGGAGATTGTGTTGAGAATTTAAAACTCCATGTCAGATTGGGACTATAAACTTAATTTAAAAGCATTACTTTAATTTTTCTCTGACCCTTTTATCCATCAATAAATATACATAAAGATATCCCAGGCTGTATTTTATATGTAATAATCTTAGCAAGTATACAAGACTGGGCTCTGTAAAATGTGAATGCTTTGTCTGGTAAATGAGTTTAGATCAAAAGGACAATTAAAAAATTCCTGACAACATTTCGATCAGTCTGTCCATTCGAAACTTGTTATTGACATGCTGCCTTTGGTCAGGTGTGGCCCTCTGCTCATCTTCTCTGCTCTTCCTGCCTGCCTTCCCTTCTCTCCCCCAAGGTGGTAGCAGGCGGGGCTGTCTTTGGATAGGTGGTCATGATTTTTTTTCCCTCATGTGTTACTTACTACTGAAAATCTCTAGGCGCTCTTTAATAATATAGACTCACAGAACCCAAGACTGGACTAACAGAACAAAGAAAATACTGAGAATTCTCAGCTTAGGTTAATATTTTGGAGATCGTGTAGACATTCTATAAATTGATGTAGTAGGTTCTATCCATGTCTTTCTGTGATTCTGTACAAATGTATCAATCATCTTTGAGTCTTGTTATTTTTCAAGTCATCCATAATTCCTGGTCCTCTTGTCAGGGTTAAATTAGATATAGCATATGAAAGTGTCAGCTCACTCAT
Organism: Smutsia gigantea; assembly: GCA_032199065.1. NCBI lineage: Eukaryota > Metazoa > Chordata > Mammalia > Pholidota > Manidae > Smutsia > Smutsia gigantea. The sequence continues at coordinate 1,252,143 of JAVSCE010022418.1, forward strand.
TAGAATTGCTTTTTCAAAAAAAGTAATAAATTGACACATACAGCTTTTAAATGGCTTAAACAATGGATCAATGATATGTTTATTACAACTCTTTAAATAGGGTTTAATAATTTTTTTGGAACTTTTTCTGAAGTGATAAATTCAGTTTTGACTGTGTAGAATGACCACTTTGATCATGTACAGTGATTTGAAGTCTTAAAATGCATTTGCTTAATCAGAACATCTAGTTGCTTGTCTTTTCTTTAGCCACCACACCTCCAGAGGTCTACGAAGTTTTTTCAAAACCATATCAGTTACAGTCCCATATTTTAGTTGGGACGTTTGTATGAGACATTGTGGGATGACTGCAAATGAGCATGTAGTGAGAAGTGCCTTCTTTTTTTTCCAAATTATTTTTCTAGTTAAAAAGGTGGTTGTAAATTGTAATGAAGCAGTATGTATATAAACTGACCCATCTACATTTTTGGAAGTGAAATATTTTAGGAGCCTACTAATGAATCCAGTTATTTCTATTATAGCTTCTTGGAGTTGTAGTTGACTTGGAAAGTAAGACAATATCAACATTTCTTTTTTTCTTGACAACAGAGGGCAGCAGACTTCTAAATAATGTGGATCCCTATCCTTTAATTCTTTCTTGTTGCCTCTTGACAGCTTATTCTGGTAGCAGAATTCACCTGAGAGAATAATAGAGTCACCTTGTAAAATTTCTTACAGTTCTCATTATTCAGCCATAAGAAGAAAACAAATCCTACCATTTGTAACAGCATGGATGGAGCTAGAGGGTATTATGCTCAGTGAAATAAGTCAGGCGGAGAAAGACAAGTATTAAATGATTTCACCCATATGTGGAGTATAAGAACAAAGAAAAAACTGAAGGAACACAACAGCAGCAGACTCACAGAACCCAAGACTGGACTAACAGTTACCAAAGGGGAAGGACTGGGGAAGATGGGTGGGAAGGGAGGGATAAGGGGGAAAAAAGCTATGACAATTAGCACATATAACGTAGCAGGTGTGGGGGTGGGGTGGGGGGATACCGGGAAGGCAGTATAACACAGAGAAGACAACTAGTGATTCTGTAACATCCTTCTATGCTGATGGACAGTGACTGCAGTGGGGTATATGGTGGGGACTTGATAATAGGGGGAGTCCAGTAACCATAATGTTGCTCATGTAATTGTATATTAATAATAGCAAAAAAAAATTTTCTTACAGTTCTCATTTTCTTTTCCTCTGGTGAAATACATGTAGATCTGGAAGTATAAATTGCTCAGTTAATATTCAGACAGTAATAACTAGATCTGAATTTTTCATTAATTTCTTAATGTCACTGATAATTTTTCATTAAATTCTTTTTAAAAATTTACTTTTACTGAAAGCATCAGTGTGCATTTGATCTTATATATGTGATCTAAGTCAATTTTTTAGATGATCAAATAAAACTGTTTAGATGATTCTGAATGTCATATACACAGGATTCATACAATTTTTTAAAAAGTTACGTAGATTGAACTCACAGCTGATAATTTTCCTCTCTAGGCAATGAATCGCTCCTTGGCTAATGTGATTCTTGGAGGCTATGGTACTACTTCAACAGCTGGGGGAAAACCCATGGAAATTTCTGGCACACATACAGAAATCAACCTTGACAATGCAATTGACATGATTCGAGAAGCTAATAACATCATTATTACTCCAGGTAAAAAAACAAAACCAAAAAGCAAACTTTGTATGATAGCTGTTACATTGATTACATTAAAACAATAGGGAAAAACTGAATTGGAACTTTTTGCATTTTTGAAAACATAGTGGAAACTTAGAAGCAACCCTGTGATTACTAAGTGAAAAATACTGAGAATTCTCAGCTTAGGTTAATATTTTGGAGATCATGTAGACATTCTATAAATTGATGTAGTAGGTTCTATCCATGTCTTTCTGTGATTCTGTACAAATGTATCAATCATCTTTGAGTCTTGTTATTTTTCAAGTCATCCATAATTCCTGGTCCTCTTGTCAGGGTTAAATTAGATATAGCATATGAAAGTGTCAGCTCACTCATTAGAATTGCTTTTAGTAAATGTTAGTAAATGTTAATCTCTTTCTTTTCAAAAGTAAATATTTAAAAAATAATGTCGTTACCAACAAGATGAGGTAACATGGCCTAGTAGAAAGAATTTGGTCTGAGGGGCGTCACAAAACCTCACTTTTATTCTTAATTTTACTTCTAACAATTGACAGGACGCTGACCAACTCATTTAATTTCTCTAGGCCTCAATTTCCTACTCTACTGAGGTTTATCCCAGTTCTTTACTCTTACCATAGAATGCTGTGGTATTACAGATAGTACATTGTTCTTAGATTAAGATTCTCTGTTATGCTCTCATAGGAGGTTTCTATAAAAAAAATCTATTATTGATTTGACATGTGTGTACTTTGCTATTTGGTTATATACTCACATGTGAATAACAATCAGCAGAATTGAATGTTCAGGTGCAAGCCTTCTCAGTTGGGAGCAGTGTCCTTTTCTAGAGGCATTTGAAACATGTGGGTTGGGGTTTTTGGTTGTCTTAAAGATGGGACTGCTACTGTCAGCTAGTGTGGGGGAGTAGATAATCCCAATATGCTCTAATGCCTGGGACAGTCCTGCATCATGAATTGTCCCAGCCAAAGTGGCAGTGGCCTTACCTGTTGAGAAGCACTGTGCTGGAGGGTAAAGGTGGGAAGATGTAAAGGACACACTGTTTTTCTCTTGGGGGTTTTCCATTTAGTGAAGAAATCAAATCAATAAATAATGCAAGGTGGTTTATGATAAAGGCTTAATTGGACTGTGTAGACAGTTTTTCTGTAATGGGGGACCTAGGAAGGATTGTTGGGAAGGGAGGGCTTGTTTTGGATCTTAGGGGATGGATGGTGTTGGTGGGGAGGGCAGAGGGAATAGCTTGAGCAGAGACTTGGTATTCAGAAAAATGCATGTAGAAAATGGGGACAGATGAGATTCATTGTACAGAGAGAATGGACAGAATGTAGGGGTAAGAGGAGAAGGAAGAGGACTGAAGTTTTTGGTCATACCTGACATCAGAAATTTGGAGCATTTTTTTTTTTCTTTTGGGCAGTGGGGGAGATTTTTAAGTTCTTTTTTGGAGATAGTAAGTTTGAGGTGGAGATGGGTCAGTGGACATGCTGTATGGAGCTCAAATGACAGGCCGAGCCCAGAGACAGATTGGGAGGCATCAGATAGTTGTTAAAGCCATGCAGTGGGCTGAGATTTTCCAAGGGGAGTGTGGGGGGCAAAGTGAGAGCTTTGTCATTTAAGGGGGAGAACTAAAGGAGAACATCTATTTAAGGAAATTGAGGAAGAACAGTGACAAAGTAAGGAGGTTAACCAGGGGATTGATGTTAACAAAGCCAAGAATGAAGACAGTTTGAAAACACTTAATGAGGCAGAGTTGGAGAGAGAGAGCACAAACGTGTGTGTGGTGTGGGCTGTGGAGAGGAGGCCTTGCAGTGTCGGACACTACAGAAGATTGAACAGGGACCGTTAGATTTTGAATCTGAACTTTACGCCAGTAGTTTCAAAAGTCTGCATTATAATTTGCTTTCATTTCTAGTCCTGTTACCTGATTGCCTTTTTTGGTGTAAAAATATGTTTTGATCAAAAGAGAAATTGTAGTTCATAAAATTTCAAAATAAAAACCACCTTCTTCTGTGTTCTTAATGTTCTTTATAGGCTATGGTCTCTGTGCTGCCAAAGCTCAGTACCCCATCGCTGATTTAGTAAAGATGCTCTCCGAACAGGGCAAAAAAGTCAGGTAAGTACTTGCAGTCAAAGCTTGCAGTATGTGAGTGAAGGAAAAGGAAAATAGACAACTATTTCTTAAAGTGGAGTTTTATATACATAGTCCCTAGTTGTCAGTTGTAAAAAACACTATTCTAGACTTAGTCTTACTACCTAGTCTTTGCTATTTATGTCTGATAGCATCAAACCAAATTAAGTGTTCATTTTAGAAAGAGAAATTTCATCATAAATAAATTCCAGAATGTTTATTAATGGGGAAAAACACAAGTCCTGTTTCTTTGTGGTTTGTTTTGGGGAAGGAGGTCAAGCAAAGCATTTGTGTCTTTTTGGTTTCTGTTTTTCACACTGAAGAAAAACACCTCAAATGAGAGATGTTTGAAGAGTGAGACCCCATGGTGAACCTGTGTGGTCTGGTTAATGTTTGACTGGTTGAGCTCTTACACTCTCAGGGTGGAAAAGACTGCTGAACATTTTCTTTTCCTAAAGCTACACACTTTTGAAATAGGAATTAGAGTAGCAGCTGGTTCTGCCACTTGCCATTTGGGCACTGGACTCTGCCCTTGTGAGGATGTTAAGCAGAATGGTAAAGTTGAGGACTCTGCATTTCTGGATTATTTCCCATTACGCTGGATAAAGGTTTGAGGAATAGAAAAATGGGGTCAGTGGGTGATTAACCCTTAGAGAACTTTGCGTCTGTCCCTCGCACTTTGGATCCCTGTTCTGGAATTGCTGTTAGGAGTCATTGAAGGGACCATCAGGACTTAGGCTTGGAGGGTAACTGCTGCGTGCTTTGTGGGGAAGCTGGGTCACTAGTGGTTGCATTGACATGATCCTGTAGGTCAGAGACAAGATAACTTACTAAATAAAACATTTGTTCACCACGATGTTAATATATGTTGAAAATACTGTTACTGTTTCTCAATAGAAATTTCTTTTAGATGCCAATCTTACACTTCTGTCTGGAGACAGATGATAGGAAAATAAACCAAACCATGTGGCTCGGCTTAATCAGAGTATCTACTCCAGACTAGATGCAGAATTCTAGTCTTCAGCTTGAATGTCCCAGCTACTTACTCATAGTGGTAAAAGAGACTGAGATAATGAAACCAGAGGTTATCTGAAATGTTTTAACGTCAGCTGCATTTTATTTCTTCCTATCCTTCCTTCCTTTCTTATTCCTTCTTCTGCTCTGCCTACCTGCCATCTATTGTTTGTGTTTTTCAAATACATAGAGTCAAAATGATACATTGTGGTAGGACCAGCTTTTTTGTGATGTAAATGGTTTCTATGTTATTGTGATCCTAGATGAACTGAAGATAGATGAGAAAAGCCAATGACTTTGCTTTTTAAATCTTCTCATGGGAAGTCTCACTTTAGCAACTTACTCCTATTTTCATGTAGGGTTTAAACAGTGCTTCCCTTTTAGTCATAGTCTTGCCACCCAAAGCATTTGCAGACTTACAAGTGGAAAGGACGTGTTAAAAAATCTTTTATGATTTTCCTAAAATGAAATTGTTTTTCATTATTCAATCCACATGTGAAAAAGTCTAATGTATTAGTAATGCCTTCTGTCACCACATAAATGTTTAGGAGACGAGTGGCAATAATCATAATCAAATAGAGAAAGAGGACTTTCATGTCTTAGTTTTCCTTAGGGAAGTGAATGATTAATTCGACATACCTCTCTACTACTCACTGATTGGCCTAGGATGACTGGACATCTTGGAAAATCAGTTCAGTGTTAGGAGGATGCAAGGTTGGGCAGCATCTTAAAATTGTTCAGCAGCTTGACAGAAGGCAGAATGTGAAAGGAAAGGAATACGAGTGATGGAAAAAGTGATCTGAAAAGAAAAGGGTTAAGTCAGATGGAATTTTAGTTTCTGACCAGATTAAAATTTGAAGTTTATCCACGAGGACATACTGCTGTTTAGGATGATTTCTGTCATACGCATGGGGGAAGTAATTACTTAAGATTTATGGGAGGTATTTAATAAAACATATGTGAATAGTTTCTCAGTCATTTGTTTTTTATTGAAATAATTTTGTGAACAGCACATCAGACTTTTCATGAGAGAGCTTCTCATCATTTCACATAATTGCCAGAGTTCATTCAAGTAATTCATTAGTAATAAATTTATTGATAATTTATTATGTAGGATTAAAATAAAATTATTGTTCAGTCTGATCTCTCTGTTAGGAAAAGTTAGCCATATATATATACTGATCTATTTCATATGAAAAATGAAGTTATATATTAATACATTATACTTATTTTTCTTTAGTATGTTAAATTCTCAACATGAGCTTTCTATCAAGTATGTAAATCTCACATTTGAATTAACTGGAGGAGAACTATTCTTGCCAGCATGATGACAGTAGATTATCATATTTTTCCTTCCTAGCTTCTGTCTGGAGATTTTTTTTTAATTTGAAGGGCATCATAGAAACTTTGTTGAGTTTGCTCTGTGTGCCATCATCTCATAGGACAAATGCAAATTTTCTTTCTGAAGTTAGGAATATATATATATATATATATATATAGATGCTGTCCTTTTTAAAAAAGAGACAGTGTCTGTTTGAACAAGAGATGGCTGCAGCAGTTACCTCCTGTTTTAATGGAATAAATCTGTATTTACAGTTCATGGTAATTTAGCCCTTTCATCACTCTGTGGAGCTCCCACGGTGCTCATTGAGCACAGCTGCTGGGCCTCTGGTTTTAGCAGATCTTTGTGCCTCAGGACCCCAGCATGCCTACCATCCAGATGTGGTGACATATTCGCACACATCCCCTGTGGAAATGTGCCAGCGTGGACATACGATTGTCATCAATTAGTTATACCCAAGTGGTGCCAAGAAAAATTGCATCTGTCTGGCTTCATGGCCCATGATTGATTAAGAGGCACTCCTGTTTTCCTTTACTTTGGCCGTAGTCATAACATGCTCAGAGAGAGCTGAGATTATATAATGAAGCATATGACATTTCATGACAAGAGCTCATTTTAGGACGTCATGGAAGTTCACTGACTTAGACTTTTCTTAGTGGCCAGGATATTGTCGCTTCTTAGTTGCTCAGATGCCTCTGTAACTTACCTCACTTGTGCTTGATCTCTAAAGGCATTGAGTTATGGAAGTCTTATGATACAAGAGTAAAGACATTTGTCTCTTTATTTCCCAATTGGATTGATGTGATAGGTTTTTCATTATAAAACAGAGACAGTGCTTACAATGAATAAGTCCTAGAAAGGGTGTAATCTTTCTCTTTTTTCAATTAATCACTGTTTGATTTTCTAAAGCACTAGTGCTTGGATTATCACTGAAGTCTTTTGAATTTATGAAACCATGTTTCAACTTCTTGGATTGATTATGTTGCTTTCATGTTAATGTTCAACTGTATCCTACTAATAATTTATTAATAGAAATTATTACTACGTACTGAGAATGGAAGGAAGCATAAGCCCATTTCCAACTCTCAAAATATTACAGTTTAAAATGAAAACAAATCTACAAATAAATGAATCAGTGAGTGAATTCCATTTAATGTGATTGTGTGGTGAGAAAAGTAGGGTAGAAGTAGGAAAGCAATGCAAAGGAGAGGAGTAGTTAGCTGTCGGGAACATCTTAAACTCTTTATACTGTTCATAATATGAAATTTTTTGCAAGTTTTAAAAAGCAAATAATTTTTTCATCCTTTGTCTAAGCACATCTAACTACCAGTGGTATTTGCAGTTATTAATGTTTCACAGTGTTCTGTGACATGGCTATAGGTTGAAATACGTGTTATTTTTGCTAAGAATTCCATTCTTTGAAGATACTTGAAGATGAAATATTTTGTCACTCTAACTGCGTTTTCCTACTGTTCATGGATTACATGTAATTTAAATAAACCGAGTTCAGCCTTCTTGGGGTTGTTCTGGGGTGCAGGAAGAGCTGGAATATGCAAATTTGTGAAGTAATAAAGAATAGAAATTAGGCTAGGTATAAGATCTAGTATAGTATTTGAGGAAAGAAATAGACATTATTTAGCAGTTTCATGCCCACCTTGCAATACTTTCTTTTTAGACATGACTATTCATGTCAACGCAGTGACCATTCGCTGAACAAATGATGATACAGTATTTTGTTCCAGGCACTGTTCTAGGTCCTGAGAATATATCAGTGAATACACAGATAAAAATTCCTGGCCCTGTGGAGTTGACATTTACTGAGAGGTTAGTTAATAGGCATTAAGACAGTCTGAACTGAAGATACTTAACAGCCCCAGTGTGTCTCCAGTTCATATGCTGGTTGAAATGATGGCTGACATCTTTAGCATGGTTACTGTAAGTGGGTTTCAGAGTTACAGCTGGTACTGTTTGGTGATGAGCTAGTCAGTGCTTCTGGTTTTCTGAAAAATGTGTATTTACACTTTGCACTGCATCTGCTTTCTTGAAAAACATAGTGGTCTAATGGACATTATTTGTGTAATTGGTCAAATGAGTGAAATTTTTGTTGAAGAGAGGAAAAGCAAGGGAAGTCTGTGCACTCACATCTACGTTCAGTCTAGTGTAGACTTCCCAGTAATCCCTCAGATCAGAGGTGTCTGTTGTTCTCCTAGAAAGTGGCCATCTTCCTCCCATGTTCTGACTGTTGCAGGTCACCTTTGGCTTTGTACTGTCCACAGCATATTGATGTGCAGAGAACAGAAGACTATATTAAAAGCCTGTGATTTAGGTGCTTTGTAAAGCTTGTGCCAGCCATAGCATTCTAGGGCTCATTCCTTGGAAACTCATGCCACATGCCTTCCAGTGGTCTGAGGAAGAAACTCTCACTGTTGATGAAACTAGTGCCTCTGACCATTGGGGTGATTTTTGACTTCTGGTTCTAGTGTTAGTCATAATACTCTTTGAGCTTATTTCTTCAGTGAGGTTGATGTAAACATGGCAGAGTATAAATAAAGGCACTCTTCTCATTTCATGTTCAAATTTTTCAGTATCTTATAATTTCCATCTTACAGTGTTCACTAGCCATTGCATCCCAACAGCCATTCAACAACATCATTAAAGTTATTCAGACAGGAAGGTGAAATTATGTCTAATTTGTACTAATGCAATTTTCCAGAATATAATATTCTAGAACATTAGAGGCAAATATATATTCTAGAATATTAGTTTTTTCTCTCTTATCATTCTTCATAGTCTTGTTGGGTTATTTTCAAATAAGAAGTGTGTCAGTTTCTTTTCTGGGCTTGGTAGCTGGATTTGTTTCAGCGATGGAAAAGCCAAGTTTGGGAACAATCTATAATAATTTCCTTGAAGTGAAAAAGGTAGTGTTGTGACATGGTTCTGCAGGGGACTGTGTCAGTGTTGGCCTTAGATCATCTGACCTAATCCTCTTTTGATGACTTCTTGTTCTGAGGGTGGTCACATGTGCAGATGAAAGTGAGACTGCAGTCTTCTGTCAGACATTTTCTCATTCACAGTCATAGGAGAGGTACTATTATTCTGTATTAGAAAAATTGTGTCCCTGAGACATTTTTGTAAGCCCCTTACCGTTCATAATTTTTTTTGCTGAGGAAGGGAAGGCCATGGATGAACACACCAGATTTCATATCAGAGTAGCAGTGCAGTCCTTATTTGCCATAAAAAAAGGAAAGAAAGGTACATATGTTCTCTAATTCTGGGTGTTGGAAAGTTCTAGGAAATTAAATGAACATTTCTTTTCACTTCGAATTGTATGCATGAGTTCGTCTGAACCACTGCTTCTGAGAAGGACTTTCACAATTTTAGAAAGCTGGGTGTCTACCTTTTTGCCCAAGAAGCCTTGCCAGTAAGTTAATTCCACAGCCATTCTCATTAATCAGTTTTTGTGGATAGCAAATGCCTTGTCAGGAAGAGTCTTCTCCTACTTTATTACCAGGTTTCTCTGCAGATGGATAGGCTGACCCCACCCAGCTCGGCTCAGCCTTTTCACCAGCAAGGTTAATTAATTTGTGTGGCATTTATCCTGCTTCATGTCTTACAAAGTTCTATTCTATACTGCATTTACTAAAATTATTTCTTCTAAAACATAACTTTTCCTTGTGGTTACAATAAGTGACATGTATTTGTCAATCAGAAGTTCTGAACAGAACGTGATAAACCGAAGATACCTGCCTTTTCAGTCTGTGTATGTCTTTGGGTTTAAAGTGAGTCTCTTGAAGGCAGCATATAGATGGGTCTTGTTTTTTTATCCATTCAGTGACTCTATGTCTTTTGACTGGTGCATTCAGTCCATTTACATTTAGGGTGATTATGGATAGGTATGTACTTATTGGCATTTCAGGCTTCAGATTTGTGGTTACCAAAGGTTCAAGGTTAACTTCTCTACTATCTAAAAGTCTAACAATTAACTTAATATGCTATTACAAACACAATCTAAAGGTTCTTTTTTTGTTTGTTTGTTTGTTTCCCTCCTCCTTTTTCTTTCTACTCCATTCTTTATATATTAGGTATCATATTCTGTACTGTTTGTCTATCCCTTGATTGACTTTGGGGATAGTTAATTTAATTTTGCATTTGCTTAGTAATTAGCTGTTTTATTTTCTTTACTGTGGTTTTATTACCTCTGGTGACAGCTATTAAACCGTAGGAACACTTCCATCTATAGCAGTCCCTCCAAAATACACTGTAGAGATGATTTGTGGGAGGCAAATTCTCTCAGCTTTTGCTTATCTGGGAATTGTTTAATCCCTCCTTCAAATTTAAGTGATAATCTTGCCAGATAAAAGTAATCTTGGTTCAAGGCCCTTTCTGCTTCATTGCATTAAATACATCATGCCACGCCCTTCTGGCCTGTAAGGTTTCTGCTGAGAAGTCTGATGATAGCCTGATGGGTTTTCCTTTGTATGTGATCTTAGTTCTCTCTCTGGCTGCTTTTAATAGTCTGTCCTTATCCTTGATCTTTGCCATTTTAATTACTATATGTCTTGCTGTTGTCTTCCTTGGGTCCCTTGTGTTGGGATATCTGCGCACCACCATGGCCTGAGAGACTATCTCCTTCCCCAGATCTCCAGAGTTAGGTATTCAGCAGTCCCAGTTCTCCACTCCCTCCCTGCTCCGTTCCTGTTCCTCCTGCTGGTGAGCTGGGCTGGGGGAAGGGCTTGGATCCCGCAGGACCACAGCTTTAGTACTTTACCCTTTTCTGTGAGGGCTGTTCTTGTCTCCAGGTGTATGCAGTTTGTTGCCGTCCTCTTTCCCGTTGTTCTTTCAAGAGTAGTTGTAGTAGCTTTATTTTCATATTATATGAGGTTTTAGGAGGAAGCCTCTGTCTCACCTCTCACGCCGCCATCTTTAATCCTGATACCTGCCTTTTCAGATCCTGTATTATTTTTCCCACAGGTGAAATGCACAATTAAAAAACAAATATTGAACGTAGTAACAAATCTTTTTTATTATCTCCTCTGGCCTTTCTCAGAATGGAGTCTTGCCACATGCAAACATAGAATACAAAATCCTTAGAGGCCCAAACCAGTGCCTCTTTATTGCATTCAGTGAACGCCCAGCCTGTTTTGTGACAGATCACTGCATACATATTTGGTGTTCTAATAAATGAGTTCTAAGTAAAGGAATCCTGCCTTAGGGAGCAGTTGGGTTGGAGAATCTTAAAGGCTTACTTGAAGAGTTTTATTGATTCATAAATACTTATGGTTAAAAACAGGAAGAATAAGTAGGCTTTTAACAAATGAACCTTCTTTTTATTTTCCCTTTGGTATATCTTTTTCCTAGTTAACTTGTCAACTTCCAAGGAACTTAGGATAATGTATTTAGGAAAATTGTGGGATGATGGTATTGGGAAGGCAGAATTCCAAAATGCTATTAGTGTATTTTATCCTGTATACAGTTTGATTTTAAAATATAAAACACAGTAAAAAGAAAGGAAATTAAGTCTTTTAACATCTTGAGAATGAAAATAGATTTTGCACAGTGACTCCTAAGACATATAGACAAATAGTTGGAGGTTGTAAAGAGATTTTTAAAAAAAATGGAGATCCTTTTTCCTATTCATAATAGCCAAAGAGTGCAAAATGGATAAAGTACTCTAAATATTTTAGAATGGGGGCCAGTTGTCCCTTAAGTTTCTTTGTTTTATTTTTGTTGAATTGGGATACTTATTTCTTCTTCATGTTTTATTGCTGAGCTAAATTTGTATATTTTCATAATGCAAGAAGGAGAATAGTTTGTTTGCACAGTTGTGTGGGATGTTTTATACTTATGACTAGTCCCACAGGTCCCAAGAACTGTTGGTCAGGACCTGTTGTCTTCATTACCCGTGATCATGGGACTTCACATTGTTATGTCCCCTTTAGAGCATGTGGTATCTGAAGTCTAATATGAAGTTGTGAAAAACTGTACAAATGGGGTTTATATCGTCACATATTATAAAAGAGACTCAAAAAAGTATGTTGTCTTTTGAATTGCTCCTTTTCCCAAAGTTTACCCACACCTCAATGTGATAATTTGCCTTTATTCTCTGTTGATTAATTTAAGAGACTCTGAAGATCAGGCTGTTCTATTTGAGTAATTATTGTACTTTTTTTGAACTGTGTCTAGGTCTATTTTGACTAATTGGTGACTATGACCTTTTATTATATAACGTTCCACGGAAGACTATATCATTTTCATATTTGAGAGAGAAAATTGCAAGAAGTGTTGACCTTTTTCTTGGTTCAAGATAATTGAAGTGGTTACCCTGACTTGATGTTGATGTTGTAGCTGTCTGGAGGACACAATACTTTTTTGCCTAACATATCTGTAGAAGGGTTAAATGTGGCCTTTTGAAATTTGACTCTATCAAAGTAAATGTGTATTTGAATATTAGACTAAGTTCAAAATGAGTCCAGTGCTCAGTTATTGGTCACTGTCAAGACTACATAATTTCTCTAGGCTTTTTATTTTTTATTTTTTTAATTTTGGTATCGTTAATGTACAATCACTTGAACAACATTATGGTTACTAGACCCCCTATTATCAAGTCCCCCCCACATACCCCACTACAGCCAATGTCCATCAGCGTAGTAAGATGCTAAAGAATCATTACTTGTCTTCTGTATAAATACTGCCTTCCCTGTGCCCTGCCACCCCCCCACTGCATTACGTGTGCTAATCGTAATGTCCCTTATTCCCCTTCTCCCTCCCTTCCCACCCATCCTCCCCAGTCCCTTTCCCTTTGGTAACTGTTAGTCCATTCTTGGGTTCTGTGAGTCTGCTGCTGTTTTGTTCCTTCAGTTTTTTTCTTTGTTCTTATACTCCACAGATGAGTGAAATCATTTGATACTTTCTCTAGGCTTTTTTAAATGTAGTTCCAAGTACAAAAAATTTCTGGCTTTTTTAGGACTATATTGATATTTACTGGGATTTCAAGGTAAATATTAGGAAACTAATTCAGAAAATGTTGATATCAATCAGGCCAACATTTATTTTAATGTAAAAATGGACGTTTCTTTTTATGTAAGTGATCATTAAAAATGCATTTATTTGAAAAATACAGATGAGCATTTATATTACAAAAATATATTTGAATAGAATATTATAATTGCAGGTTACATTTATTCAAGGCTTATGTGTTCTATGTATCATTCTGAAGTGCTTCATATAAATAAGGCTTTTAACATTAATTATCTCTCTTAATCTCACAATATTCTCTGGAGAGGTTTTGTTATTGATTCCATTGTACACGTGAGGAAAACTGAGGCACACAGAAGTAAACTGTCCACATGTTTGGAACCCAGGCAGTGATACTTTAGAGCTTTTAACTGTTATTCTTCACTGCTTTCCTAAATTCTTTCTCTGAGACAGAAAGCTTATTAGTCAGTATCTTATTGGGCATACTGTGTTACTGAAAAACCCTTTCCTTCCTGTCTTCCCTCCCTTTACTTCCCTGTAATAGAGTGCCAGGGACTGGGACCTGATAAGTAAGACATGAGTCTTGTACTCGAATTGCTCCCATTTTGGAGAGCATAGTCATGTCAACCAGTTATTAGGATGCATTCACAGGGATGGTGCCTAAAGAAAGAAGAGTTCTGGGAGCACGTAAGATCTTCTGTGAACTCATTTTAGTAGTTTCTTTCCCTTCCATAGAATCTTGTTGTAGACAGGGAGTGCCGATTGTGTTTTGTTAAGCGTGTGTACAGTAAAGATATTTTTCATGTTTCAAGGGGAAGAACTAAAAGGCTGGTAGGCTTTGCATATTGGAATCTGGATATTCTTCATGTGATGATGGAACATTGATGAGCATTGGCCACCAGTTCGTGGAAATTGCTGGTCATGGCCAAACCAACGCCTGATATAATTACCTTTATACATACTTTGGAGATTAGCCAGTTTCATGGGCCAGAATTATTATAAACTCACATTAGCTCATCAATGTGCACATTTATATGTCTACAAATTTAGTGTGTTCTGTTATTTCTCTCAGTATTGGCATTCTCTTGTAATGGCCTTGCATGTTTTTCTCCAACCTTAGAGTCTTAAAGTTCAGAATAATAAATTATTATGCAAGCAGATAAAAAGTGATCTGTCCTTTGGGATATTCCACATAACATGTTGGTTAGCTTTGTGACCATTTACCCTTTACAACTAGCTCATCAGAAACATTGTCTTTATTCAGTCTGCAGCTAATCAAATACTACAATAACAACTAATATATTTAGAGGTCTTTGATTTCTTATTTGGTCCAAAAACCTCAGTTAAAGCATGAAGATGATAGCCAGATAGATTAATTTAAACATAAGCAAAGGCAGTATTAAAACAATAATGAATTAAAACTTAAAAATTACTGGAATTGAGGGATACAAAAATGAAATCCAAAAGAAATCAATCACATAGTGTATATTGATTTATTCAGCTAAAATGGAAGCCCTAGTTCATGGAATTTTAGAACTGGAAAGGGATTTTGTGGGATGCTGAATAATCACTCCGAAGATTTCCACCAAACCTGTGAATGTGTTATCTTACATGGCAAAAGGGACTTTGTGAATTTAAGGTGAGGATTTTGAGATGGGGAGATTATCCCGGATTATTCGGGTGGGCCCTTGTAATCACCAGTGTCCTTACAAAAGAGAGGAAGGTGGGTCAGAGTCAGAGAAGGAAGTGTGAGAGTGGGAGAAGTCAGAGTGATTAAGCCACAAGTCGAGGAGTGGGGGCAGCCTCCAGAAGCTGGAAAAGGCAAGGAGTGGGTTTTCCCCTAGAGCCTCTGGAATAAATGTAGGCTGGCCAACACCTTGATTTTAGTGCCGGGAAACTGACTTTGGATTTCCGACCTCCAGAACTTTCAGAGAATCAATTTGATATTTTAAGCTACTAAATTTGTGGTGATTTGTTACAGCAGCAATAGGACACTAACACAGACCTTAAGTGTCATGTACACTACAGTGACTCTTAGTCTTCTCACCAAGCAGGTTTTGGGAAGAGAAAGGGACCTGGAGGAAGCAAGAAACACTTATTGGTGCTCAGAAAGATTAGGGGATTAGGAGAAATTTTTGGTGTCCAAGATTTACTATTAACATCTCAAAAGAGCACAAGTGAGTAAGTCATGGCCACTAGTACAATAGGATTGAGGTAGAGCACTGGCTTGCAGTTTTGGAGATCCTGAGTTCCACCTAAGCGTTTGCTCTTTCTTACTAGTGGTTAAGACCATTGCTTTGATTCCTCCCCTTCCTCCAATAAATGAAGAGTCAGCTACTGTAATTGTCTTGATTCTGTCCACTGCCTGCCAACCATCCTTCGCATTAAATGTGAAATACTCTTGAATCCACTTTGTACTGAACTGGTGGTTAGTATGTCAGCTCTGATTAATGAGCCTCTTCCTGATCCATAGAAAAGAAACCTGAAACTTCTTAATTGGGGCATTTGTTTTAAATTGTTAATGGAAAGTCTTTAAAAATTTTTTGTATTTAATTCCAGTTCTTTCTTTTGTACTTGAAGACCATTTTCTTTTCTTCTGTTTTGCAAAAATAAGGACTATTTGGTCAACTTCTGCTTTATTTGCTTGAAAACAAGTCTGCTTAAAAACCAAGTTTTGCCTTTTTTCTAGCCAGTTGATTTTTTTTCACTTGGAGTGTGCTATTTTCCAAGTCATTGGGTATTTTATGTTTCTCTTGAATCTTATCCACATACCCTGTGATCCTTTTAGGCTGTAGCTCCCAGAAGTAAACCTAATTATTCAGTTTTTTCATTAGGTCTAGTCAGTGATAAAGGTAAGAGTACCTTTTTGAGAATGTGGAGAAACATCCTTGCCATTGGTACAGAATGGTGACTGGAAATTGACACAGTTGAAATACAAATTAGCATTAACTTTGAAAATCAGCTGATTAGTAACGCAGTTTGATATGTTAGATATATTACTAAGTACCTCTGTAAAGTGAAATGACTTTTCAAACTAAAATTTTTTTATTTTAAGGTAAGTTCTTTTGGAAATTATTTTGTTCCTTGATTATTCCAAAATAATGACACATCAAGACCCTAAAATGTAACTGTAGAATCTCTGCCTTTGTTGGGGCACATTCTGTGTGTCTTTAGTTCCCTGACACATACTATTTAGAAGAATGTTGAGTTAAAATATTCTATCAGTCCCTATATATACCAAACAGTGCATTAAATACACAGTAAGTTATAGTTGCAGTGTAAGTTATTCTTGGTAGAGATTTGGTTTGCTAATCTTGGTAATCTATTTTGTTAGGTATTTACAAGGAACTAAATGCTGAGGAGAAAGAGAATATGGATTCTGTTCATGGGAACAAATGCCCACTGAGCAAAGTGTACAGGCGGTTAACTGGTTGTAATAACTACTCATTCTTATTATTAATCAGTTTCAATAAAGTAACTCTCAGAGAATGCACTGAAGGTCTTTAACAGGTACTGATCGTTTTCATCTGAGCCAATCTTTATCATGTTGGGTGCACAAGGCACCCATTTGTGCATCTGCTTTGCTTTGTGCTCTGCCCTCTTGCTCACACATTCTTTTGTATTTACAGGGATTATACAAATTCAGTCTTTCCTCTTTTGACATTTGAAATTGAATTATTATACTTAAGTGAACTTTACTTTCTCTGAGTCTGTTATTATCTTTTTCTTACCACTTCTGCTATTACCCAAGAACCTAAGGTATCCTGGTAGTAGAAGAAAAGGTTAAAAGTCCTGAACTGAAGACTGATGCCTACTCACAAAATCAGTCACCTTTGAAACTTCCCATTCATTATGTTTCTTCTTTTCCTAAATTCATGCAATCAGCAGGCTTAAGAGTATATTTTGGTTACTTCAGTATAAGGCATTTTCTTTCTGTGTTTATTTTTTAATACCCATGCTTAAAATATTATATTATTAAAATATTAAAATTATATTTATGTTTAGATTTGAGGTTTAGTAATAATTCCCATTTAATGAGTGTATACTTGGGTGCCTGAGAAGTGTTTTCAAATGTTTCATCTTGTTGCCACCATACAAGTATTAAATTTTAAAAGTTAATATCTCAACCAAAGAGTTTGTGTGACATTTTGGAAATGCTTTCTCTGAGGCAGTTTAAAAACAGCTGTAGTAGTGCCAAATACAGATTGTATTACTACATGAACAGTGTGAACATAAATTGTTGGTATTTTGCCTCATTTCTTTTGTTTTCAGGAGTGACGGAAAACTGGTTTGGTACAGGCGTTTGACAGAGTACCAATGTCTAATTAAAAAAAAGCCATCTTGCTTTTAGAGAACATTTACAAATTTTTACTCAAGTTGAACTGTTACATTCCCCAAAATGGTAGAATTAAAAATCTTATGAGATGGTGAGGAAGGGCATTAGACTGCCCTTAATTTTATTCTCACTACAATAAAACTACAGGTGGCCCACTGAGGGAGAGGTGATGAATTCCGTTTAAGAGACCCTTAGATTATTAATAATTCATCCTATACAGTTCATTTCTATATCACACCCCTCATAATTTTTCAGAATCTACTCTCCCAGCATTTAAGAGGTGCTGGTCAGTGTTTAATAGGTTATTTCTCAAAACCTCTTGTACACAGAGCTTTATATAGCCCTTGGCATGATGTGGACTGTTAGTAACAGCTGCTGGTTACTACTCTATGGGAAAACTGTGATGGAGAGTCGTTAAGTAACTTGACCAGCATCACACAACTAGTTAACCTGAGCTGTTAACTGACAAAAATACCTCTTAAATTGCTCAATTGTACTGACTATACTCTGTAGTAGTTGAAAGTTAAGACTCATGAGACAGAAAGACCTGAGTCTGAATCCCAGCTTGAGTATTTACTAGAGCTGTGCAAATTGCATAGCACATTTTACAGTCAGTATTAGCCATTATGCCTAAATACATGCCAGCAGCCTCTCTTATCTACATTCTTGCTTGCTTCTTTTTTGTTAGATAATAGCAATGCAGCTCTAAAGCCCATTTTGTTTAACTAAGTATTGGATTTGAATCAGCTGCTCTAAATTCTAATTCTTAATGGAGATTGCTGAAGATGATTAGGGGTAGGATGAAATAATATGAGAAACCACTTGTAAATTGTATCACATTATGAAAGCATGAAGTCTTTATTTTAAAGGAAGTTATTTTTTCTACTGTTGAAAACTACATTTTCATAGGAAACTTGGAAAACATATTAAAAAAAAGAACTAAAATGATTATATGTTGTATAGCCACCTAGACATAACTGTTTTGTTTCCTTTCAGCCGTCAGTTTATGTTTTTTAGGAACATTTCAGCTATCCCAGAAGAGAGAGTATGTAAAGGGGAATTTGCTAAAAGTGAATATCTGTCACTTGATGTCTTTTTTTTCCTCTAATTACAAGCCCCTCAAGAATTCAGGCTCTTCATTATCAGCCTTAAAGATGTAGAAAACCATTTATCAGTTATTAAGGTAGTATAAATGGCCATTTTATAGCTCCTCTTAAGTCTGCTTTTTGGGAGGGTCAATTCCTATGCTTCTTTAATCTGTTCCTAACAGGGCCTGTGTTAAGAGTGGGGAGACCTGCCTGGGTGGCAGTTCCTGTGAAAATTAACAGGGCATTTAAAATGATCATACATTTTATATGAACCACCAATGTGTTGTGGCGGCTGGAAATGCTAATGCAGTCTTAGGCTTCATCAGTGAAAGATCTGAGGATGTGATTTGCAAGCAGGGCAGTAGTGGGTCAGGAAGTCCTGTCAGTCATTGAATAGTTGATAGAATTGAGATTGTTTGTTTAGCAGGCATCCTAGGGTAGCTCAGTGGAATCCACATGTGAAAGGGAGAGTGGACTCATCATAGTTGCAGAGGCAAAACTGCAGACCTTGGAAAGCAACGAGATGGAGAGTGTCTTTAGCTTAATATAATGAATGCACGTGTGTGTGTGTGTGTATGTGTGTGTGATACTGGGATTATCTAGTAATGGGACAGACCTTAGAAAAGATTAATACATTTCTGGTCACTGAATTCATTCATTCACTCACTCACTTTTTATTGAGTCCTTCCTATGTGTCACGTACTGTGCCCTGTGCCAAGGAGACAGAGATCAATTCTGTGGGCAAGAGGCTGGATTAAATTACTCCAAAGATCACATTATGGGGAGGTTGATGCTTCAGTGTCTTTTCCCCTAATAAATGTGCAGAGCGCTCATTTGTGTATTACTCTGCCTTTTAAACACTCCATTGTGTTACGGGCACATTTCTTTTGTGATGTGGAGTAATAGTTAATATCACTCTTTGAAAGATTGTAGGCCTTTAACTAATGTACATGACAATATTTTATTTCTCTACCTTTCTTTGAACATAGAGATTTAAGTTGAATGTAGAGTCAGCTTTTGATGGAATAATGTTGGTTTTTCATGGCAAACCTTCAATTCCAGGCTGACTTAATGTAAGTTTTTTAAGATTCAAGAGTTAACCAGAAAATGAGAGAACACAGTGCTTACTAAATGTAAGGTGATTTTATTTTTTAATGTTGTTGGAAGTTCATTGTATTTAAAACATGTATGGAAGAGTTGGGTTCTCAAGTTACACTTATTTTTCTGAGAGGAGTTACAGTGTGTGTCTACTGAGATATTGCATTTCCAGTTCAATATTTGTAGATTGACCATATATCAGCACTAATTCTGTTCCTGCCTGTACAGATCAGATACTATCAGCAGAAGCAGACATGCCAAGAACAAAGTGTGCAGATTTGGAGGTGATACTGGGGTCTCTGTACACTTTGGCCCATCAAGTAAGCCCAGCTGTTCATTTGTTTCATGTCTAGGTTTGGAATTCACCCAGTTGCAGGCCGGATGCCTGGTCAGCTTAACGTGCTGCTGGCTGAGGCTGGGGTGCCATATGATATTGTGTTGGAAATGGATGAGATCAACCATGATTTCCCAGGTAAGTGATGGGGTCAGTGCTCAAGTTCCAATATTCCTAGTGTGAGTGAAGCAATGCCAGTCATGGGACACGAATTGTGGGATGATGAAGACATACTAGTCACTTGAGGAGTCACCTGTTCCTTGTAGGTGTGCAGTTGAAATTAAATAGATGAAAGACAATGAGGTGCAACAGATTTGTAAGCAGCATAGGTAAGTTTGTTCCTGTGAGATCTGAGGGATGGTGAAAACCTTGGGAGGCCTTACAGTGTGGTGCACTCCAGAGGACTCTGAATGAACCTGGCTTTGAAGTCCAGGTCCCGACTCTCGCTTGCTTCTGGCCTTGAACTAGGTACTCAACCTCAACTATAAAATTACTTCTGTCTAATTCTTGCCTGTGTCTGAGATTTTATTGGTTTCCAATGGTACCAATTCATGATCAATAAAATAGTTTTTTGTTTTCTTTAAAGTACCAGGACTTCACTAGATAAAGTGCTGTGCTTTACGGCTGACCTTGGGTAGATGCTGAGTGCTAATGACATTTGGCCCAAGATCATGTTTGTTAAAATTAAACCAGTTCCCTCTGGCAAGTATCCATTGTAAACTTAAAAAATTATGTTTACTTGAGAAAAATAATGAAGTCGTGTATATGTCTAGATTCCCATAGTCTTTTTGGCAAAATTCTAAGGTAGTTTATACTACGATCTTTAGAGAATTAGGCCATTTTAATTTTATGTCCCCTTTAAATTTCACTGTTGCTAAATTATGTGTGAAACCTGCCAGTTCCAGGAGTTACGGACTTAGACCATTTTCTTTTAGGCATCAAATTGCGTCTTGAGCAGTGATGTGAAAACTTGAAAATGGAATGCATATCTTATAAAATAATGTAACTGGCAAGATCATTGGGATAATAAAAGAACTGTAAAGTCAGATTGGGGGAGGAAGCCTAATAATGTAGAAAAGAAAGAAGCTGCATTGTAATGAAGCTCCAGCTAGTGTGCTCAGATTCAGACCCAGGACCTATTGTTTTTCAGCTGTGTGGCACTGGCCAAGTTACCAAACCTCTCTGATAAAGCTCTTTGTACGGTACCTGGCACAAGTGTGCATCCTATAAATATTAGCTTCCGTTATTGGTCTAAAGTCAGATCACTGTAATTTGCCTGAAAAGAAGTGAAACTGACTCCTTTGAGTTTACTCTTCTCTTTTTTCTTTTATTACATAGACACCGATTTGGTCCTTGTAATTGGAGCTAATGACACTGTTAATTCAGCAGCTCAAGAAGACCCCAACTCTATTATTGCAGGCATGCCAGTTCTGGAGGTCTGGAAATCAAAGCAGGTAAAATTTCAGACTTGTGTGTTATTCCAGTAACCAAATGTCTCTCAAAATATGTGCACAGAACTTTCTTCAGTCATGTGAAGAGAAATGACGTTGTCTTTTAGGAGGCCCAGGAGTTAAGAGTAGGATTAGGGCTCAGCTCTCTATCCAGCTTCTGTCTGTTCTGTGGTAACCAGAGGACCTAAGTGAACACTCTGATCGTGATTAGAACTAGATGAGATTCTGTGGGTGATTTAACAAAATCTGTAACCACAGCTGAAAAAAAAGAGCTGTGAGCTTTTGGAATGAGTCTGGCTGAATTCCAGGTTGAGTTCAATGAAACAGATGGCTTCCCTCTGGGACAGTGAGTCTGTATCATCACCTTCATATATGAAGACGAGCACATTTTTTCATTTAATTTTTTCGAAATATAATTTATATGTTATTATGGAGTGTTTAGAAGAAAGGTGATTTAGAAATCCAAACAATAACATGGCATTAAGAAGCAAGCCCTGCTCACACCCATTGCTTTGAAAAAGCTAACTCCTACATTGTAGAGAGCTCAAGGCATGTGAATTTTCCTCTGCCTCAGCAGTGGGCATGTCCTTTAATCATTCTCAAGTCATATCTACTTTTTAAGAATCATAATAACATAATGTACATTTTCCCTTTAATTTTGTTTCTCTTTATTATAAATAAGTGACTTTGAAATAGTACTTGTGATGAGTGAGTAGATGGGTCATGCGCTTGTTCATGGATATATGGAAAATTGTAGGTCATCAATATTCAAGTTTGCAGAGTACATTTATATACTAATGCTATATGAAGCATGAACAGATTTGCACTACTTCCATTTTTTGGTAGATTGCATGTCCCACAAGACCATGGAAAGGCTTTTCATTTCATTACAGACTGACTTGATATTCAATAGGAGAGCAACACCCACAATCTGTGTTACTGTAAATGTTTATAACATTCATATTAGAGGTAGACTTACCTCTTGCATTTTGCTTTGCAGGAGTATAATACTAGTTACTAGTTCTGTCCTTGTGACAAGCTAGATTGCTCTTTGGGCTTTTGTTGTAGAACCTTCTGATATGCTTTAAAGTGATGGAGTTGGAGTCATACCATTTTCCCACTCAACTACATTGATCTTAGGATTTGTTAGTGGAAGCTTGTGCACTAAGAGTTGGTTCTTTCTGGCCCATACAGAGAAAAAAAGATTATTATTATGACTAGAAAGTGCTATATGCTTTATACAGAAAAGCACTGAGCAGAAAATCACTGAGAAGAAAATCACTTGTAATCTTATCACTTAGAGATAAACTATTGTTAATGTGACTTTTTCTCTCATGGGTGGAAGAATGTGGGCACATTTAAAAAAATAAAGTTAATGCAATGGAGACATGTACTTTAAAAATAGTCTTTGTGTACTTTCAAAGTCTCTGCACTAAAGAATTAGAAGCAGTACATACTTTGTTCGAGGCCAGGGCAGGGCAATGTTTGTGTGCCTAATACATCGTAGCCGGGTGCGCTGAACACTCTCTCACTTCATCTTTGGTTTGCAGGTCATTGTTATGAAGAGGTCCTTGGGTGTTGGCTATGCTGCAGTGGACAATCCAATCTTCTACAAACCTAACACGGCCATGCTTCTAGGTGATGCTAAGAAGACATGTGACGCACTGCAGGCGAAAGTTAGAGAATCCTACCAGAAGTAAATTTAAAGATCAAGCTGTTGTCTAAGAAAGACACCTCCTCCTTTGTGGGAACAGGCAAATAAAGTATTAGTATAGACAGCTGATATACATCTTAGCAAAGCTCTTGGAAGACAAGGAAGACTCTGAAGAAAGCAAAGCAAATACAGGGAGATTTTCCAAGAGCAGCAATCCCGTACTTTTAAAAAAGGACTGAAAATTCTAAGTGTCTTTCTGTGCATTTACTTGTTAGGAATTCCAAAAGTATTTTATAAAAGATGAAAGAACAGCCTCATTTTAGATGCAATCCATTTGGAATTTTTAAATTCTTCCTCAGCAGTAGGCAGTGTTTTAAGAAATCAAGTCTTTAGGATTTTAGGACTTACACTTAGATCTGAAAAATCTGACACCGTGCAATATTATGGGCACCTGCATTTATGTTTTTTCAACAAATGTGACTAATTTGAAACTTTGAAACTTTGATCAATTCCTGACCTGTCCTCATACCATTTAACCATAATCTGAATTAACCATACCAAATTGATTTTAGTTTTCAAACTGTACTTCTGGTCCCAGATTTCAGGGATGTATTTTCTCACTTCTGTTTTAATAATTAAAGGAGTAGATAATCTGTCAGAGATGGTGGAAATAAACCATTTTGCTATGTATGTTTCATACACCAATGAAACATAATATTTGAAATCAGTATTGTATTTTTTAAAATCCCATTTTCAATCAGAGATCTCTTTAATTTCAATCAATTTATAATGTGTAGTACTGTACTAAGTGCACTTGAATGAACAACTATTTGACTAATAAAATGAGTTCATCTTGTTTGTATAGAGAGCAATTGTCTCTTGACAAAAATCTAAAATTCTGCCTGCTACTAACATGTGGGGAAGACTTGCTACTATGAATTAGATGAAATTAATCAATGTTTTTTTCCCCCAAATCAGAGTGTTTTGAGTCTGTGTAATTGATGACATTTGAGAGAAAAGGTGGCACCTTTTTTTAGCTACCTCTTTGTTTAAGCACCAGTAAACATCATGCCTTTTTTGCAGTAAAAGTGTAGATTTTCTTTGTGACTTTGCTGCTGTGCCAAAAATTCTGTATAGGCTGGATGTGTGATGAATACCAAGTACTTTCCTCTCTATATACTTTATTTGGTACTAAGTTTCCTGAAACAATTACAAGCACATGAAAACTATCTTTAACCAGAGAAAAAAATAATTGGTGTGAAATTTTACTGTAATGCTTATGTTGACTGAGTTTTTAACTCAGAGTATCTGATGATTGGGTAATCAATTTCTGTTTGCCAGGCCTGAGATTAAGGTGTGTGTGTGTGTGTGTGTGTGTGTGTGTGTTTTAAAGCAGGAAAATTCCTTTTTAATTTTTAATTGATAAATGCAACTTGGTAATGGATCGCATGTCATTAGTAACTTTGAGACTTAACTTTATCATGAACGTATCTATAGTATCTTTATTCATGCCCTTTTCTTTATCTCAAAGTAATGGTCAGTATATCTGTAAAGCAGCAGCTTGTATTTTTAAAAAGATAATCCCTGCATTCAGTTTAAACTAAAAGTAATTATAATTGGGCTTATTAATTTATTTTCATTATTTATAGTAAATATTTTTCTATATTTATAAGTTAGGATGATCTCATTTTTTGATATTCTTGGATATTCTTTAATTATCTTTTGTCATTCAGTTGTGTTAAATGAATTGAAAATTCATGCTCCAGTTGGTTTTATTTTACTTTATTGTTTAGGATATTCAAATAATTTTTGGATACATAATTTCTTAAATTAACACTCTAAAGGGTTGGTGGTCTTGGATTACTAATTATGGTGAAGTCTAAAATCAACAAAAACAATTTTCATCCATGCTACTATTATTCCTTTTCTGGTAAGTTATATATACAACTGGTAGATGTGACTTATTTTTATTCTTGTATTGTTTGCAATATCTTTTTAAAAAAAAATTTATTTTGGTATCATTAATCTACAATTACATGTGCAATATTATGGTGATTAAACTACCCCCTTCATCAGGTCCCCCCCACCAACCCCATTACAGTCACTGTCCTTCAGCGTAGTGAGATGCTATAGAATCACTACTTGTCTTCTCTGAGTTGTACAGCCCTCCGTGTGCCCCCCCAACATTACATCTGCTAATCGTAATGCCCCTTTTTCCCTCTTATCCCTCCCTTCCCACCCATCTTCCCCAGTCCCTTTCCCTTTGGTAACTATTAGTCCGTTCTTGGGTTCTGTGAGTCGGCTGCTGTTTTGTTCCTTCAATTTTTTTCTTTGTTCTTATACTCCACATATGAGTGAAATCATTTGAAACTTGTCTTTTTTGGCCTGGGTTATTTCACTAAGCATAATACCCTCTAGCTCCATCCATGTTGCAAATGGTAGCATTTGTTTTCTTCTTATGGCTGAATAATATTCCATTGTGTATATGTACCACCTCTTCTTATCCATTCATCTACTGATGGACACTTAGGTTGCTTCCATTTCTTGGTTATTGTAAATAGTGCTGCGATAAACATAGGGGTGCATATGTCTTTTTCAAACTGGGCTGCTGCATTCTTAGGGTAAATTCCTAGGAGTGGAATTCCTGGGTCAAATGGTATTTCTATTTTGAGTTTTTTGAGGAACCTCCATACTGCTTTCCACAATGGTTGAACTAATTTGCAGTCCCACCAGCAGTGTAGGAGGGTTCCCTTTTCTCCACATCCTCGCCAACATTTGTTGTTGTTTGTGTTTTGGATGTTGGCCATCCTCACTGGTGTGAGGTGATATCTCATTGTGGTTTTAATCTGCATTTCTCTGATGATTAGCGATGTGGAGCATCTTTTCCTGTGCCTGTTGGCCATCTGAATTTCTTCTTTGGAGAAGTGTCTATTCATGTCCTCTGCCCATTTCTTAATTGGATTATTTGCTTTTTGTTTGTTGAAGTGCGTGAGTTCTTTATATATTTTGGATGTCAACCCCTTTGCAATATCTTTTTGATATTCAACTAGAAATATTTTTTAAAAATCCACACTACCCTACCCTATAGTTGCTACCAAAAAAAAAAAATTTATACTTAAGCCATGAAATGCTGATACTGATATGTCTTTTAGGCCTTATTAGCCATCCTTTATAGTCTGTTGTTTGTGTTAAACTGGGAGTTTGTGTTTTAAGTTACTCATCTAATGCATGTAAGTAAGTGTGTAAGTTTTTACATTTTCTACCTATCTATCTATCTAACTTTGGCCAGTTTTCTGGTATATAAATCTTTTTATCATTCTATATACTTTTTTTTTCTAGGGGTTGGAATAGACAGCCTAATCTCTTTATGTGGTAGGTTCTCAGGTCTTTAGTGAGTTGGAGTATCAGTTAAGCTTTTGGTAATGAAGCTGGAAAGTGGGTCTTGATTTTCTGATTCCGTCCAAGTCATGGCCCTAACTTTTAGATTTTGCTGTTTTCTCATCTAACACAAATATGAGATATATAATGTATCACTCAGCTTTGGGTTTAGTTCAATTTATCTGAGCCCAAAGACTAATTCTGTATAGTTTATAACTCCTAACCCAAATGTTCATCTGATTTAGAGGCAAATTTTCTTGCCCCTTAAAGCATAAGTCTTCCAAATTAAACCATTTTAGTACTGGAAAATTGAACAGCTCTTTTGTATAGCTAAGGGAGAATAGTTCAGATATCTAACGTATTGTTCTTGGAAGTTTTTGAGAGTCTTTGCCAGCAAATATTACTGGTTCAGAATGGTAACAAAAAAACAAAAAACACCCCAAATTTTTCACTTCATTAGCAGCAGCTTGCATAATCCAGGTGCTCTTTAGAATTTCAAAGGAAAGAAGCATCAAATTAATTAACAAGGAAAAAACCCCAACTTCTCTAAAGCTTTTAAAATGTTAATTTAGTAAGGCAGTAGAAATGGTAACATTTGAATTTCTAAGCACTATTCTTAAATATTTATCTTAGAAGTTTCATATTAGGCTAAGGAACTGAACTTTTTTTCAATATTTAAGTGCTTATAGCATTTAACATGATGTATACTGTAATTCTGGATGGAAGTCTTGGCTGCTGGGTAAAATAATGATGTAGATGATGAGACAGTAATTAGAATGATGAATATTTGAAACTCTTACATGAAATGATTAGGATAGTGGTAGGAAAAAATAGATCATAGTAAATAATTTATTTGGGGGAAGAGTGGAAAATCATATTGGATAGGTAGAGAAAGGTCAGTTTATGATTATGGAGAACTTCAAAAGTTTAAATTCTTAAGTAGTGGAGAGGTATTACATCTCTGCCATGTTGATTGTCAAAGCATATGACTGCCTCATTGTGTATAAAAATTTGTACTTTATATTCTTGCCAAACATTACAACTTTGAACTCTGCTTTCCAGTTCTTTCCAAAAGCCTATTTGTGAAGAATAATACTAATGGGAAGATTGCCCTAAGGATATGGGCTCCATTTCCCCCGGATATTTCAAATGTTGCCATAGACCAAACCAGACCTTCAGAGAGCTGGGTACTTGGACTGCATTGATTGGGTCATTGTGAATAACAAAGACATGAAGGTCCTGGGACTTAGTGGGTAAGCATCATCCAGCTCGAGACCAAGTTCAGGGGCCGTACACCAGACAGCAAGAGGATGGTGGGAGCAGAGGTGGTTGTCACAGACTTTGGGAACAACTGAGGAGGGTATGTGGATGTGGGGTGTGCAGGTGACACATGGGATGATGGTGGCTGGTTCTTCCCTTACAGGGGAGAGAAGTGAAAAGGGAAGTATGAACTCAGAAGGGGGGGAGGTCACAGGTGCTCCTACTTCCTCTGTTGGAGAGGGAGCAGGAAGATCTAATACTACTTTTCACCCTCTTTCCTGTTGCCTTTGAGAAGATGAAAAACACAGCAGCAATGTGATTTGATGTAGGGGATAATAAAAACCTTTGGAAATGGTCCATTTAGAAATTGAAATAAAGCCTTTATTTTTTTTCTGTCCCCCTACTTTGTTTTTGGTTTACTGCAGGAAAAGCAGAACTTGGAAGCTTCTACAATGAAATGCAGAAGTAGATTTAGCCAGTGAACTTTTATCTAAACCAGTCCTTTTCTGGAACTGATTTTCCAAAGGCTATTGAGTTGCTATCAGTCAGCCTTGTCTCTCCCCGCGCCCCCCTCCTTCTCCCAGTTAGGGAGTCCACATTCCTCAAGGGTACAGAGCTTAAACTAATACCGCAGGGTCTTGTGCCTAGTTAACTCTACTCAGACCTTGTGATTCTTGTCCTCTGCTCCACACCCAGGCAGCTGCATAGAACTGAAAGGTCACATCTGTACCTCTCCAGAGGAATGGGAGAAAGTGTGACTAACCCCTCTGTAGTATATCAGCAGGGAGATGATTCCTTCCTCAGAAGGGCATAACAGAAAGTTATGGCTTTATCTTTAGAGAGTTTTGTCATTATTTTCTGAGTTCACTGGAACACTATGCTTTAGAAATCACTCCTAGAAAAGGCCTTTTAAAGCTTTCAGAGCTTTACTGATTCATGGAAAATTTTGTTCTTGCAAATTATAGCTAGCTCTGTGGTTTTGTCCCATTGGAATATATGTGGACATGGAAGCTTAGACATAATTCAGGTCCACACCCTTGTGCCTGATTGGGGTAACTGCTTCATTAGTGCTGGGTATAATTACAGTAACTTGGAAACATGGTCTTAATAAAGATTATAATCACCATTGTAAATGAGACCAATAGAACCCTCAAAGTCTGTAACAGAATTTTATGGAGATACTGTACATGTAAGAATTTCAGAGTATATCTGCTGGCTTTGGTCCTTGTAATGCATCTGTTCCAGAATGCTGTCTATGTAAGCAGTACCAAAGGGTGGATTTTAGTGATGACCCCAGGATGAGTAGTTGTATAATGGCATCACTGTGAAAGGTGCTACTGTTTTCTACATAATGAATCACATTTGGTCATGCTTATATTTCTAAAGTGTATCACCTTTTGATAAATTAACCACAAAAGCATTTAGTAAGTATATTACCATGCAGGGCAGAGAAAGGGAGGGGAGTGCATTTTCCTATGTGTTCCAACACTGACTTCTGTTCAGGACTTCTCTGGAAATTCATCTTAGTCTTTTTTTTTTTTTGAGAAAGATTCTGTCCCCTCATTTATTTTAGTAGGTCAATGAGTGGGTAATAGTAACAGTAGCTACTAGTTAGTGAGTACTCATTTTGTGCTAGACCACATCCTATCAACATTCTGTGGGTTTCCAGTGCATCCTGCAATAGAAAATGGCAGAGTGGGGTGTAAACCCAGCTCTGGCTGACAGCAGGGTCCACTTAATCACTCTGTTGATGTTTATTAACAAAAAGAGCTGAAGGAATGGATAGCACTCATGAAAGGGAAGAACCATATCATACTATTTAAATACCTTTTAAAAAACACAGTTATAATTTCAGCAAGAAGATGCCAACCAGTTACAAAATGACAGAAAGAAATGTGAATTTCATAGATGAAACAAGTTTTGATAGAACAAGCCTATTCTTTCCACACAACACTACAGAAGTTGCTGGTTCTCCAGCCATGATTTATCCTTCCATCCATTGTCTCTTTAAGCAGCTGCTGCCATTTTTGCTGCATACACAAAAGCCTGAACCCTGAGGATGCTTCTTAGAAGCAGAATAAAGGAACCTTTGGAGTGGATCCTCTACCTTTCTGGGTTTTGGAATTCCAGGACCATACTTGTTGCACCTCTTTGCCTGTGTTGACCTCCGACATCGTCCCGTCTCACAGCCAGTCAGACCACATCTTTTTGCTGGGAATTTTAATCTCCCAGGCCACAAATGCAGAGGTGCCAAAATATGAGTTTATTTTTCTACAACTGGACTGGAGTGCGCTCTCATTTTCCCTGGTGATGGAAACTTGACCTTAATTCAGGGTGTTTCTCTCCTACTCCTGGGGCACAACTTCATACAGAGGCAAAGTGGGTGAAGAACAAGGTGAATTACATGACAGTTTGAGGGCAGTGGGTTGGGTCTTTGTTCACCTGTCCAGTCTGGCATCCTCTGAGATGAGTAATGCTTTTCCTAGTCTTGCTTACTAATACCTTTGCACACTGACATCCTCTGATTTCCTCTTTGGTTTAAATGAAATAAAATATAGGATTGTTTAGAGCAATACAGAACAGAAAGGAAGAAATACACAAGGTCTAGGATCTCAGCATATTCTGGAACATTTGTCCTATTCCTACAATTTGTATTTGTAGGAAAGCAGAACATTAATGTTATTTTCACAAAGAAAGTAGTAGGTGCTCTTATTTATTTATTTATTTATTGGACAATATTCTCATTTTTAAACTTGTTACGGATTTTGCAATTTGGTAGGTGTTTTTTCATTTTTCGTTAAGATTTTCTTTTTTTAAAAATAATTTATTTTGGTATCATTAATCTACAATTACATGTGCAATATTATGGTTATTAAACTACCCCCTTCATCAGGTCCCCCCCACCAACCCCATTACAGTCACTGTCCATCAGCGTAGTGAGATGCTATAGAATCACTACTTGTCTTCTCTGAGTTGTACAGTCCTCCCCGTGCCCCGCCAACATTATGTCTGCTAATCGTAATGCCCCTTTTTCCCCCTTGTCCCTCCTTTCCCACCCATCCTCCTCAGTTCCTTTCCCTTTGGTAACTATTAGTCCGTTCTTGGGTTCTGTAAGTTTGCGGCTGTTTTGTTCCTTCAATTTTTTTCTTTGTTCTTATACTCCACATATGAGTGAGGTCATTTGATATTTGTCTTTTTCCGCTTGGCTTATTTCACTAAGCATAATACCCTCTAGCTCCATCCATGTTGTTGCAAATGGTAGGATTTGTTTTCTTCTTATGGCTGAATAATATTCCATTGTGTATATGTACCACCTCTTCTTTATCCATTCATCTACTGATGGACACTTAGGTTGCTTCCATTTCTTGGCTATTGTAAATAGTGCTGCGATAAACATAGGGGTGCATCTGTCTTTTTCAAACTGGGCTGCTGCATTCTTAGGGTAAATTCCTAGGAGTGGGATTCCTGGGTCAAATGGTATTTCTATTTTGAGTTTTTTGAGGAACCTCCATACTGCTTTCCACAATGGTTGAACTAATTTGCAGTCCCACCAGCAGTGTAGGAGGGTTCCCTTTTCTCCACATCCTCGCCAACATTTGTTGCTGTTTGTGTTTTGGATGTTGGCCATCCTCACTGGTGTGAGGTGATATCTCATTGTGGTTTTAATCTGCATTTCTCTGATGATTAGCGATGTGGAGCATCTTTTCATGTGCCTGTTGGCCATCTGAATTTCTTCTTTAGAGAAGTGTCTATTCATGTCCTCTGCCCATTTCTTAATTGGATTATTTGCTTTTTGTTTGTTAAGGTGCATGAGTTCTTATATATTTTGGATGTCAACCCTTTATCAGATATGTTTTTTATGAATATATTCTCCCATACTGTAGGATGTCTTTTTGTTCTACTGATGGTGTCCTTTGCTGTACAGAAGCTTTTCAGCTTGATATAGTCCCACTTGTTCATTTTTGCTTTTGTTTCCATTGCCCGGGGAGATATGTTCATGAAGAAGTCACTCATGTTTATGTCCAAGAGATTTTTGCCTATATTTTTTTCTAAGAGTTTTATGGTTTCATGACTTACATTCAGGTCTTTGAGCCATTTTGAGTTTACTTTTGTGTATGGGGTTAGACAGTAGTCCAGCTTCATTCTCGTACATGTAGCTGTCCAGTTTTTCCAACACCAGCTGCTGAAGAGGCTGTCATCTCCCCATTGTATATCCAAGGCTCCCATATCATATATTAATTGACTGTATATGTTTGGGTTAATGTTTGGATTTTCTATTCAGTTCCACTGGTCTGTGAGCCTGTTTTTGTGCCAATACCAAATTGTCTTGATTACTGTGGCTTTGTAGTAGAACTTGAAGTCAGGGAGCATAATTCGCCCTGTTTTATTCCTCCTTCTCAGGATTGCTTTGGCTATTCGGGGTCTTTTGTGGTTCCATATGAATTTTAGAATTATTTGTTCAAGTTCATTGAAGAAAGCTGTTGGTATTTTGACAGGGATTGTGTTGAATCTGTAGATTGCTTTAGGTAGTATAGCCATTTTGACAATATTTATTCTTCCTAGCCAAGAGCATGGGACGAATTTCTATTTGTTAGTGTCCTCTTTAATTTCTCTTAGGAGTGTCTTGTAGTTTTCAGGGTATAGGTCTTTCACTTCCTTCGTTCGGTTTATTCCTAGGTATTTTATTCTTTTTGATGCAATTGTGAATGGAATTGTTTTTCTGATTTCTCTTTCTGTTAGTTCTTCATTAGTGTATAGGAAAGCAATAGATTTCTGTGTGTTAATTTTGTATCCTGCAACTTTGCTGAATTCAGATATCAGTTCTAGTAGTTTTGGAGCGAGTCTTTAGGGTTTTTTATGTACAGTATCATGTCATCTGCAAATAGGGACAATTTGACTTCTTCTTTACCAATCTGGATGCCTTGTATGTCTTTGTTTTGTCTGATTGCTGTGGCTAGGACCTCCAGTACTATGTTGAAGAACAGTGGAGAGAGTGGGCATCCCTGTCTTGTTCCCGATCTTAGATGAAAAGCTTTCAGCGTCTCGCCGTTAAGGATGATGTTAACTGTGGGTTTGTCATATATAGGCTTTATGATGTTGAGGTACTTGCCGTCTATACCCATTTTGTTGAGAGTTTTAATCAGGAATGGATGCTGAATTTTGTCAAATGCTTTTTCAGCATCTATGGAGATGATCATGTGGTTTTTGTTCTTCTTTTTGTTGATGTGGTGGATGATGTTGATGGATTTTCAATGTTGTACCATCCTTGCATCCCTAGAATGAATCCCACTTGATGATGGCATATGATCCTCTTGATGTATTTTTGAATTCGGTTTGCTAATATTTTGTTGAGTATTTTTGCATCTATGTTCATCAGGGATATTGGTCTGTAATTTTCTTTTTTGGTGAGGTCTTTGCTAGGTTTTGGTATTAAAGTGATGCTGGCTTCATAGAATGAGTTTGGAAGTATCCCCTCATCTTATATTTTTTGGAAAAATTTATGGAGAATGGGTGTTATTTCTTCTCTATATGTCTGGTAGAATTCAGAGGTGAATCCACCTGGTCCGGGGGTTTTGTTCTTGGGTAGTTTTTTGATTACCAATTGAATCTCGTTGCTGGTGATTGGTCTGTTTAGTTTTACTGTTTCTTGCTTGGTCAGTCTTGGAAGGTTGTGTTTTTCTAAGAAGTTGTCCATTTCTTCTATGTTTTCCAGCTTGTTAGCATATAGATTCTCATAATATTCTCTTATAATTCTTTGTATTTCTGTGGGGTCTGTCATTATTTTTCCTTTCTCATTTCTGATTCTGTTTATGTGTATAGATTCTCTTTTTTCCTCTTAATGAGTCTGGCAAGGGGTTTATCTATTTTGTTTATTTTTTCAAAGAACCAGCTCTTGGTTTCATTAATTTTTTTCTGTTTTATTCTTCTCAATTTTATTTATTTCTTCTCTGATCTTTATTATGTCCCTCCTTCTGGTGACTTTGGGCCTCATTTGTTCTTCTTTTTCCAATTTCAGTAATTGTGTCTTTAGACTATTCATTTGGGATTGTTTTTCCTTTTTTAAATAGGCCTGGATTGCAATATACTTTCCTCTTAGAACTGCCTTTGCTGTGTCCCACAGAAGTTGTGGCTTTGTGTTGTTGTCGTCATTAGTCTCCATGTATTCTTTGATTTCTGTTTTGATTTGGTTGTTAACCCATTGATTATTTAGGAGCATGTTGTTAAGTCTCCATGTATTTGTGAGCCTTTTTGTTTTCTTTCTAAGATTTGTTTCTAGTTTTATACCTTTGTGGTCTGAGAAGTTGGTTGGTAGAATTTCAATATTTTTGAATTTACTGAGGTTCTTTTTGTGGCCTAGTATGTGGTCTATTCTGGAAAATGTTCCATGTGCGCTTGAGAAGAATGTGTATTCTGTTGTTTTTGGGTGTAGAGTTCTGTAGATGTCTGTTAGGTCCATCTGTTCTAGTGTGTTGTTCACTGCCTCTGTGTCTTTACTTATTTTCTGTTAGGTTATTCTGTCCTTTGGAGTGAGTGGTGTGTTGAAGTCTCCTAAAATGACTGCCTTGCTTTGTATTTCCTCCTTTAATACTGTTAGTATTTGTTTCACATATGCCGCCGCTTCTGTGTTGGCTGCATATATATTTATGTTGGACTGACTCCTTTATCATTATGTAATGTCCTTCTTTATCCCTTGCTACTTTCTTCGTTTTGAAGTGTATTTTGTCTGATACAAGTACTGCAACACCTGCTTTTTTCTTCTTGTTGTTTGCATGAAATATCTTTTTCCATCCCTTCACCTTTAGTCTATGTATATGTTAGGGTTTGAGGTGAGTTTCTTGTAGGCAGCATATAGATGGGTCTTGCTTTTTTATCCATTCTGTTACTCTGTGTCTTTTGATTGGTGCATTCAGTCCATTTACATTTAGGGTGATTATCGATAGATACATACTTATTGCCATTGCTGGTTTTAGATTCATGGTTACCAAAGGTTCAAGGGTAGCCTCTCTACTGTCGAACAGTCTAACTTAACTTTCTTGTTAAGTTATTGTAAACATAGTCTGAAGATTCTTTATTTCTCTCCCTTCTTATTCTTCCTCCTCCATTCTTTATATACTAGGTGTTTTATTCTTTGCCTTTAGTTTGTCTTTGGATGGTCTGCTTTCTTTGCTATGATTTTGTTTTTTCTGGTGACATGTTTTTAGCCTTAGGAGTGCTTCCATCTAGAGCAGTCTCTTTAAGATATCCTGAAGAGGTGGTTTATGAGAGGCAAATTTCCTCAGCTTTTGCTTGTCTGGAAATTGTTTAATTCCTCCCTCAAATTTAAATGGTAATCGTGCTGGATACAGTATTCTTGGTTCGGGGCCCTTCTGTTTCATTACGTTAAAGATATCATGCCATTCTCTTTTGGCCTGTAAGGTTTCTGTTGAGAAGTCTGATGATAGTCTGATGGTTTTTCCTTTTTAGTGATATTTTTTCTCTTTCTAGCTGCCTTTGATATTCTGTCCTTATCTTTGATCTTTGCCATCTTAATTATTATGTGTCTTGGTGTTGTCTTCCTTGGGTCCCTTGTGTTGGGAGATCTGTGGGCTTCTGTGGACTGTGAGACTATTTCCTTCCCCAGCATGGGGAAGTTTTCAGCAATTATTTCTTCAAAGACACTTTCTATCCCTTTTTCTCTCTCTTCTTCCTCTTGTACTCCTATAATGCGAATATTTTTGTGTTTGGATTGGTCACACAGTTCTATTAATATTCTTTCATTCCTAGAGATCCTTTTATCTCTCTCTGCCTCAGCTGCTCTGTATTCCTGTTTTCTGATTTCTTTTCCATTAACAGCCTCTTACATCTCGTCCAGTCTGCTGCTAAGCCCTTTGATGGCTTGTCTCATTTCTGCATTGTCTTTCCTGACTCCCCTCACTTCCTCCCTCAGCTCTTGCACATTTCTCTGTAGATCCATCAGCATGCTTGTGACTTTTATTCTGAATTCTTTTTCACGAAGATTGTGCATGTCCATCCCATCATGCTCCCTCTCTGGGGTTGTCTGGTCTGGGGTTGTCTGGGTAAGCTTTGTTTGTACTGAAAGCTTTGTCTTTTCATGGCAATAGAAGTGGTCAGAAAAAGAAAGAAAGAAGAAAGGGAAAATAGAGAAAAAAACCAAAAAAAACCCAAAACGCCTGCCAGGTGTAGTTTCTGTGGGGATCCTGCAGGTGGCGCTGCTGCTCCACTATTCCGCAGCCATGCCGCTCCGCTGGGCCCTTTGTGACTCTGGCTGGGGAGGGAGTGAATGGGAGGCTGCTGATTTCTGTGGGAAGTCTCGGTGCGACTGCTTTTCCCAGCCTCAGTCCAAGGGGACCGAAATTCCCCAGGACTCCCAGCCTGCTTGGCTGAGTGTGCTGGGATGATCCTGCTCCTCCGTTGGGCCCCTGTCCCTTTAAGACCCCTAAAAAAGCGCACACTTTTCTTTTGTCCCGGGAATCTGCTGAGGGGACCTGCTGTCTTGGATCCTGTACCCCTGTCTGTCCAATCTCCCATACACTGCGCAAAGTGTGTCAGTGCTCCTGGCGCAGATCAGTAAGACTGGTTATTTGGTGGGTCTGTGCTCCATTCTGTCCCCGCTCTTAATCGTCTCCTCCAGCCGGTGCGCTGTGGTGGGGGAATGCTTGGGTCCTGCCGGGTCGCGGCTCCGTATCTTACCCGCTTCACGAGGTGCTTAGTCCTCTCAGGTGTAGCTGCAGGCTGGGTGCTGTCCTGAATCTTCTGGTCTCTCTTTTAGGAATAGTTGTATTTGTTGTATTTTCATAAATATATTTGGTTTTGGGAGAAGATTTCTGCTGCCTTGCTCATGCCGCCATCTTCCCAGAAGTCTAGTAGGTGCTCTTATTATTTAAAATAATTTGCAATGGAATTGATCCAAATGCTTCAAGCAAAGACATTTTAAGGACAAGCCATTTAATTGTTTTGAGACTAACTGAATCGCTTCAGGAATCTATATTTTTAAAAATGTAGTGAGACATTGAGTTGTTTTGGAGAAGATTTCCCCTGCCCCCTGCCCTACAAGCAATGTAAAGTGGTCTGTCATCTAATTTCTATTAGTTTATCAGCAATGCTTTGGTATTAAATGTATACCAAAAAGTTTGAAAAAGCCATTTCATTCGTAGTTGGAGCATATCAGAAACAAAGGCATAAAGGTAAAAACACAGGTCTTTGGAAAATGATTGTCTTTTTAAGAACACAAATTAGCATCTCTAGCCCATCTAATTTTTTTGTACTGATGAAATGTTTTTTTAAAAATAGTGATTTCTGTGTATGTTATTAATTGTAATTTTCACTGGAAAAATTGGAGCGCAGAACATCACCATTTCCTTGTAATTCCCCTGTTGCAGGTGGAACAAGAACCATATCTTCTGCCAATTACTATATTATTTTCTTATATTACATGTTGGTCACTTTAAGAAATGTCATGTTTCCTATCTTAAGCATAAGATTTTCCCAGTGGAGTTGCCATTCCCACTAGAAGAAACCTTGCAAGGAGCTAATGGGAGCAGTGATGACATTGTCTAGATTGTAAAGTTGATAGAAGAAATTGCTTATACTTGAAATGTTTTGAATTCCGGTCCCTCCACCATTGACTTGGTTGGATTGCCTATGTATGAAATACATGATCAAATGGCAGTGACAAGCCCGACCATGTATTATTTATTGGTCGTGTGCCTGTGTTGTGCCAGGTAATGGTCACAGGTGTCATGGTCCTGTGCACAGAAGTACGGGATGCATAGAAGAACAATATAATTTGGTGGAAGTGCAAAAATTAAATAATTTGCAAGTTATGGAGGTAGTTCATAGAATGATTATTGGTGCCTGAGTAAGAGTAGGAAGTTCTGGGGAGGGTTCTGGAAGATGAATAAAAGATGTTTGGGCACACAAGGAAGAAATGGGCATTTTAAATGGAGGAGAAAGCATGTGGAAATTCACGGAATCAAGAAATTTTAAATAAACTAATTCTCTTTAAATGTGTAACCTGGTACAGATTTTTAATTTTAGTTGTTAATGTTTTAAATAAAAATGGTAGAGGACCACGATTTCCCAGGTTACCATGAGGAGCAGGCTTGGTATCATGATTCTTGGAATAGTCACTTGGTTTTTTTAACTGCCTTTCAATAGTCATTTGTTACTTTTGGTACAGACTAATCTCCCTCTCATTATGCTGCTCTCAAGCAACAGTAAAATGAAAAATAACATTCCTAGTAGTTTTCATAATGTGTTCCTTACCTCATCTTTGTCAGAGCATGAGTGAAGGAGAAAATGTGTTCTGTGTGTTAACAGAAGGCTCAAATTACTGAGAAAATACTGAGTCAATTGAAACTGGGCAGCAGTAACTAGTAGTGCTAGTTTCTCCACCGTTTTCTGAGGTCTGGCGTTCTCTTTGTTTCCTGGGTTGGTCTCAGAAGATCAGGCGATCAGGCAAGACGCAGCCCTGTTTCAGATGGGTGGGGAGCATATTTCTTGTAATTTTGTGTCACCTTAGCTAAGCTGGAAATACACTTCCTAGAATTTCCTTCCTTGTCTGATTCTAGGTTATCCTCCAGAGAAACTGTGAGGTTTGGAAGATGAGGTGGAACCACAGCCGTTTAACGCTGAAGGCTTGTTCAGAGCCCCGGGTGCTGCCGCAGCCCGTACACACTGTGACGGAGCCCGGGGTCCACTTGTTGATCTTGCATGCCAGCTGGGATCCTAGCACCTCTCGTTCCTGTTGGATTTCTTTCTTCAGCTCCTCAACATCTTGGGCAAGGCACATGTGCAGCACCACAGTGAAGGGCACCAGCATGCAGGTCACCTGCGTCACTGAGTATGAGAGACAGACAAGGCCTTCAGTTTGTCCTCGCTCTCCCTGACTTCATGTCCGCTCTCCGCGCTGCTCACCAGCAGTCACTTCAGGCCCACCAACTGGACGGACCCAGTAGCTTTCATAGGCTTTCCCTTCACCACCAACATCCACAATGGTGTAGAGTCAAATTCCTAGTAAATCTCTTCTTTCCTATCACTCACAGCGGTTCTGCTTCCCTGATTGAACCTTAACTGCTACAGTTCCCTTACAAAACATCATGAATGCTGATGTACCTGATTTGTGGTTCTGAGTGGTGATGAAGAATTGGGATGGCATGTCACTGAAATTATAGGCAATCAAACATCTCATTTAATAATTTCAACCATTTCTCTTAACAAATATCAAAATCAGGTGACTCACATTTTACCACTGTTTACAAATGGATTGAATGATGAATTCATTATTGATTTTTCCCATATAAATGATTGCGTTTACAAAGAACACTATTGAAAGCACTTGTAAAAATCTGTCTTTGTGACATAGAGCAGGGGTGTAAGGAGAGAATGCAGATAGGATAAAAGGCTGAAGCCAGGTAGTTTTAATGGTTTTGGTGATAGCATATGCAACACATTAAAGGACTGACGCTGTGTTTAGAGCTTCCAAGAGCCCTTGTTCTTGCATATGTGAATCAGTCTTTCTTTGACGCTGGGCTTGACCAGTGACTTGCTTCGGTCAGTGGGGCATTAGCAAGTGACGTGCTGACAGAGGCTTGGTAAGTGTACTGGGGCTTGGATTTTGGAAAATTCCCTTTTGGAAGCCTGTTGCCACGCAGTAAAGAAGCTTGGGCTGAATCCTGAGAGGCAACCTGGAGAGACTCTTGGAGGATTAGGCCTTGTCTTGGGCTTAGCAGCTGAAGGCAGCTGCGTGAGCAACATCCATGTAGTGAGAGAACCACCAGCTGAATGGTGCCAGAATTCTAGCAACTCTGTGAAGTAACAAATGGTTGTTTGGGGGTGGTTCCACAGCAGTCTGAGGAGTGAAACAAGCTATGACAAGCATTAATAACAAACCTTTTTTTCCTTCTTTTAAAAAAAAATCTATGCATTAACTTAGTTTTGACTGTTTTCCTTTCTACTTCTTCCATAGATTGCTTACTTCTTTCCACTGTCTCTGCATTCCCTTTTCTCATGGAAGCATGGATGGTCATTCTCTTAGGCAGCATGAGTTGGGAGACACTTGGAAACCCTGCTCACCCAGAATATCTTTCTTATCAACCTGTCCTGGTACTGGAAACTTGAACATTATTTAAATAATGCATTTTTTCCCCCCTCAGCTAGGAATTTCCCTCTCCAAGGATGAGCATACAACTATCCCTGGACACATAACATTGTTTGTCATTCATCATCAAGGTAGGACTAGTTTGTTAGTTTGCTTTCCTAGGAAACAGCTGAGAGGGACTGTATATGCCATTTCTTGTCAGAAGGCTGTGCCCACACATTTGCTTCTGCCTGCTAGGCTTTCCTCTACTTTGTCCTCCAGTTAAATACTGCCTTTTCCTTAAGCTCTTGACTCCATTAATGCTGTTCTAGGGAAGCGTCCCAGAACTCCCTGATTAAGTCGATTTTCCTATTCTAGGTGTTCATAGAACTGAATATCCCTTCTTCTGAGCTATTTCAATTCAGCCTTTTTTATGTGCAATTATACTTGCACCTCCTGGGACTATAAACTCTGAGGAGATAGTGATCTTCTCTATTTTTGCCCACTGTAATATTCTCAAAACTTAGCATATACTCTGACCCATGGAATGTACTCAATACCTATTTGTTAAGTGAATGAATGAACTGAGATTCTGAACAATTATATTTTCTCTTCTTTGTTTAGAAATGTTTGTGCCTTGACTGAGTGTTTTATTAGTATTGTGGGCAAGAAAGCAGTCCCATGGCATTCTAGAAGTTCTATGAGATGTTTCAAGCAGGGAGATTAAAGCCAAGAGTGCTGTGCTGAAATTAGACTTAGAGCAATGTGGGATCCCTTACAATGCCTCATCCATTTAAATTCTCACCCATGGATAAAAAACATTCCCAGAAGCAAGGAAACTGTTAATAACTAACATTAGTACTAGCATGAATTGTACAAAACATCACTGGGCTGCCATAAATATTATTCCTGTTTTCCATGCAATAATAGTGAAAAGCTTCTATTTCTTTTATAATTAAACAATTTTGGATTTATTGAGGGTGAATTATGCTTTTTAAAAATTGAGGTATAATTGACATAAAATATTATGTGAGTTTCAGTATATAATGTAATGGTTTGATGTTTGTATACACTGTGAAATGGCCACCACAGTAAGTCAGAACTATAATGCTTTAATACACTTTGTAGTTCTCAGGTTTATCTTCATTAAGCTTTGTAATAATTAAACAAAATTTACTTACTGTGGGTTGACTAATGTGAGCAGAAAAAAGAAGTGTTGGAGTGTTATATTTTACCTTAATATTGTTATTCTGACTTTGGGTTGAGCAAGAAGAGCAATTATGGTTTAACCAGTATTCAATTTATGAGTAGCAATTATAATTCTCTGAGGGTTGTGAGTCAAAAGCCTCCACTTTTATTTCCTTAGGGACAACTGCTGTTTGTTCTTCAATTTAGAATATCTAGGAAGTAACTGACCTGGAGAAACTTTTCCCAAAATGTGATGCTAGGGCAGGTAAGAGAAACATGGATTCTATGGTTACAGAGGTTTAGAGTTAAGCATTTTTATTTATTTATTTATTTTTGCTTAGCATATTCTTTGGGATTTAAATGCATTCTGCTAAACATTTTAGAAGATGTAACCTAGAGAGAGGGTTCCTCTTACGCGTGTGGAGAGTACAGGCACTTAACCAAATCTCTGGTGATGTATTTCTCTCCTGTCCTTTCTGATAACCACCTTCCTATGGTCCTCCTGTTCCAGGAACTACTTACTATGTTCCTGTCCTCTCAGCATGCTAATTATAGTAACTCATTATGTGCCAGGCATGGTTCAAGCTGAGAGTCCAATTAATTAAATAGGTGGCAGAGCCAGGATTTGAACCTGGATGGTCTGGCTCCACTCTGAACCACAATACTCTGTTGTCAAAGAGCTGATTTGCCAACGAACTTTTAGAAAACAACTTGGTAAGTTGAGAACTACTTGTAATTTGTGACCTCTTCAGGATGCTAAACAAAGAAGCAAAGAAGTACAGTTTAAAATACCAATTTGACATCTGCTTAACTTCATGCATGTGTTTGGCACAGCTAATTTTTCCAAAAGATTTCTTCACCTTTTAGAAACACAGAATCTGTCATTTTGGTGTGGTGCCATGAGAAGGATCATGTGCTTAGTTCCTAGGATATGAGCTACTTGTTTTTAAGTGCAGACTGCACTTGAATTTTCCTTTTCTTTCTTCTTTCCCCCTTTTTAATGATGTAGCTATAGACCTTACTATGTATTAAGCATATGGATCCATACAACAAGCTCCAAAAAATTCAGCTATAAAAATCACATCATGTTCTGGTGCTAACTGTCACTCCTTTCTTGCTAGAAAGTTATGAGACTTGTAATCTAGTCTGGTTTGGGCAGTATCTCTCTCCTGCCTCTATTTCTTGTTCTCCTCTGTTATTATCTGGGTTCTTGATAATTTCTGACCCTCTGCTTTGTCCCCTGCTGGTTCATGTTCCCTACAAAGGTTGCTTCTTCACAGCAGAGCTAATTGAGTTGCAGAAAATTGTCTTCCATTCTGCAGTTGCTCACAGTTGAGACGCCTCTCTTCTATTTACTAGTCTAAGAATTCTGCTAAACCAGCTACTAGTTCCTCTATATTACCCCAAAGTTGGTCTTTCTGATACACTTATTTATGTAATAAATGTAGAACTAAAATAAAATAACAAAAATATATTGATTATTAGAGGTAGAGCATAGCTGAAGCTGTATAATAACCTAAGGGCACAAGGCATATCGCTCTTAGTTTTAATTATGGTTTTGATTTTTTGCTCTAAATTGCATTAATCCAGTATTAGTTTATTTTGTCTACTTAAAAGCTATTTTCTTTCCTTTGCCAATCAAAGCTTTCAGATGGGCAGTTCATTTTTGCTGATGCTCTCTTGACTTTTCAGGAACCTTTGTTGTTGTCTCCTACCCTAATGTGTAGCTGAAATTACTCTTGAGAGTTAGTGATGACTTCCTTGTCACCAAATGGAAGTCTCAGAACTCATTTTCTTGGACATTTCTGTAACATTCGACATCATTGACCAGCCACTATGGAAAACGTCCTTCCTCTAGGGCACTGCTATTGACATTAATACGGTTTATGAGCACATTACCTCTCTGACACTTCTTTTTCTTATACTGAACTTAACTAAAATCCTGAACTATTTCTCCACAGATGCTCCTGATAATTTATCTCCCATTTACACTCTGTAGTTGTTTTTGTGTTTGTTTTGTTTGTTTTATTTTTGTTTTTTAAAATAAATGACCCATTTGGGTCCATTTTCTATCCTTGGCAGATCCTGAGTCTGCTGTCCAGTGGGTTGACTGTTCCTTCTAACTTTGTGTCACCTGCTAAGTATCAGTTTTCTCATTGAGTTCCTGGAGGTAAAAGTGTTTTCTCAATTTGTAGGGCTTAGGACGAAACTTCAACACAGGCTATAGACTTCTCCATGGTGACTGTTAATCAGGACAACTGAAGCACCAATGGCAATAAACGTATTGAACTCACATTGTGTAACTTTTTGTCAATAGGGTATCTTTAAAAGCTTTGTCAAATGTCTTCTAAAAATGCATGGAAATAGGAAACTGACAAAAACAGAAATGAGTTAATTCTG
This sequence comes from Smutsia gigantea, assembly GCA_032199065.1. Taxonomy (NCBI): domain Eukaryota; kingdom Metazoa; phylum Chordata; class Mammalia; order Pholidota; family Manidae; genus Smutsia; species Smutsia gigantea. The sequence goes on from JAVSCE010022418.1 coordinate 1,295,564, forward strand.
GAAGAACTTGTTTCTTTGAATTAATCATGATTCACACTCAACATTGTTCCCTTTAAAAATGCTCCTAGTCCGAGATTTTAATAATTTGTTCTAGAATTTAGTTGAGGGTGGTTAGCATTATTTCTCCTCTATCATTTGAAATATTTACTTCTTGCCATTTTTGGAAGGTCAGGAATATATTTGCTCACTATCAATCTTGTAGCATATATTTGCTCACTATCAATCTTATAGCATTTCTACTGTTTGTCTTTATTCCTCAAAGATGTCTGACAACAGATCTCAAGGCATATTCTCATTTGGACACATTTTAGATGAATTACAAGTTTCTTTATAAGGTTCCTCTCTTCTACCTTTTCCACCTGAATTTTACTCTACTTTACACACAAAAAAGTAAGGATTTGAGGAAATTATTGTTTGCTCTGCTTCTTCTTTTTATGGCATCATTTACCATAGTCCAAAGACTTGCTCATCTCATGCTTTCATTTTTCTCTAAATACAACTTAAAAAGTCCAGTTTATTGTTCTTTTTTCCTCTTTCCCTTTTATTTCTCATTTTTCCAAAATGAGTCTTGAGCTCATTTTGTACTTTTGCTTTCTTTGGCCCTATTCTTATAACCTCTTTGCCATTAAAAAAAATATTATTCTTGGTAATGAATCCTTTTATTATCTTTTGTTCACTTCCTTTTAAAGTTTGGGATCCTAGGAATGCTGCGCATTGTCTTCCTTGCATAAAACATACCCATCAGCAAACTGGACAGCTACATGTAAGAGAATGAAACTGGTTTACTGTGTAACCCCAGACACAAAAGTAAATTCAAAATGGATCAAAGACCTGAATGTAAGTCATAAAACCATAAAACTCTTAGAAAAAAATATAGGCAAAAATCTCTTGGGCATAAACATGACCGACTTCTTCATGAACATATCTCCCCGGGCAAGGGAAACAAAAGCAAAAATGAACAAGTGGGACTATATCAAACTAAAAAGCTTCTGTACAGCAAAGGACACCATCAGTAGAACAAAAAGACATCCTACAGTATGGGAGAATATATTCATAAATGACATACCTGATAAGGGGTTGGCATCCAAAATTTATAAAGAGCTTACGCACCTCAACAAACAAAAAGCAAACAGGCCAATTAAAAAATGGGCAGAGGAGCTAAACAGACACTTTTCCAAAGAAGAAATTCAGATGACCAACAGGCACATGAAAAGATGCTCCACATCACTAATCATCAGAGAAATGCAAATTAAAACCACAAAGAGATAACATCTCACACCAGTTAGGATGGCTAACATTCAAAAGACAAACAACAACAAATGTTGGCGAGGATGTCGAGAAAGGGGAACCCTCCTACACTGCTGATGGGAATGTAAACTAGATCAACCATTGCGGAAAGCAGTACGGAGGTTCCTCAAAAAACTCAAAATAGAAATACCATTTGACCCAGGAATTCCACTCCTAGGAATTTACCCTAAGAATGCAGCAGCCCAGTTTGAAAAAGACATATGCACCCCTATGTTTATCGCAGCACTATTTACAATAACCAAGAAATGGAAGCAACCTAAGTGTCCATCAGTAGATGAATGGATAAAGAAGAAGTGGTACATATACACAATGGAATATTATTCAGCCATAAGAAGAAAACAAATCCTACCATTTGCAACAACATGGATGGAGCTAGGGGGTATTATACTCAGAGAAATAAGCCAGGCAGAGAAAGACAAGTATCAAATGATTTCACTCATCTGTGGAGTGTAAGAACAAAGGAAAAACTGAAGGAACAAAACAGCAGCAGACTCACAGAACCCAAGAATGGACTAACAGTTACCAAAGGGAAAGGGACTGGGGAGGATGGGTAGGAAGGGAGGGATAAGGGGGGAAAAGGGGCATTATGATTAGCACACATAATGCAGTGGCGGCAGACGGGAAAGGCAGTATTTACAGAGAAGACAAGTAATGATTCTATAGTATCTTCTTGTGCTGATGGACAGTGACTGTAATGGGATATATGGGGGGGGACTTGTTAATAGGGGGTCTAGTAACCATAATGTTCAAGTGATTGTACATTAACAGTACCAAAAACAACCCACCAGCATCAACTAAGATTCCCAGGTTTTTAAAAAAATGAGGGCAAGAATCTAAAAACATCTGTAAACCAACTTGAATGCAGGATCCTAGATATGATTTCTCCCCAGTCTTCTATATTTGTTTCACTTCCAGTCAGTTTTTGAACTTGTATTCCATTGATTGATGTAGTATATACTGGACTGTATAGTTAGTATTGTGTAACTAAACTAAAACTGACATAAATATACTTGGGAACAAAATCCAGTTACCTCTTTGTGAGCATTCAACTCAGCCGGTGGGAGCAAAAGTTCACGAGTATTTTAGAGTAGCCTACTAACTGTAAGCATCAGTATGTAGTGGGTGTGAGTCAGTATAATTTACAGACAAGATGGAGAACTTCAGTTAACGTGGTGAGTTGGTTAAATGGAGGTTTACTAAGAGAGTCTTGTAGAATAAGATGTGCTCCTTGCCATCTGATATAATTGCAAAACAGTAGCCAATTCTATCTGACCTTTCTGACTAGAATTGATTAATTCTACTCTACACTATCCTCTATCATAACACCTATAATACTTTATTTCCCTAAAGTATGAATATACTGGACTGTGAGCTTCTTGAGGGCGGATTGTCCTTGATAAATGGTTAGGTGATTATGTTTTAAAAAAAATGAACCCATTTTAGTGTGATAAATGAAAAGGAGGGGGAAGAAGCAGAGGATGGCTGATAAAGAAAGCCAAATTTCAGAAACCACCCTGGTATATTGGTACAGTGAGATGTGCCACTGAAAATACTGAGGTTACCATGGTCATGGTAGTAGAATGGCCAATGGAAGTTAGAAAGCAGGCTAATTCTCAATTTCTGAAAATTCAAAACAATAACAAAACTTGAAATACATAATATTTTCAACAGTAGCCATAATGTTTGCATTTAACCAATCTCATTCTTCTTTAGAACAATGGTAAAATGGTCCTCATTTAGGCTATTTGAGTACAGATTAAATTATGATCACCTGTAGTTACTCTTCTGTAATTATTCTGTTTCTTCACTAGATGGTGCCTGTGAGCCAACTAGAAAAAAGATGGAGTTTATGGTTTACTCACTTCAGGGGAAACAAGGGCAATTTGTGAATTAATTCGGATAAGGCAATGAAAAATTAGAAAAATTTAAGACAGCCCTTCAGAGTTGTTAGACTACTTGGAGAAAATCTCATCTTCCGTTTTGGTAAGAATGTTACTCTCTTGGAAGAAAAAAAATACCAGACCATAATGATCCCCAGATTCCTAATGTTTCATGGGCTAACTGTCCAAGCGTAGTAAATTAATAAGTTCTCTTTTACTCTCCTCAAAATACAACATTAATCTTTGGGTGGGAGTAAAACCATTTAAATGACTATATGATGATATTTAATTTCATAATGTTATTTTGTGAAATGTGTTGTCTAGATTTTAAAAAGTGTCTGACAGTGTCTAAAATACTCCTTTATTTTCACTCAGAGGCATTAAAGTAGAAGTTAGAAGGGAAGGCTGTGGATTCATACTGCTTGAGTTTAAACCCAAGATTTGCTGATTACTAGCTGTGCACTCTTGGTAACTTACATCTGACTTTCCTTTCTCTCATCTTGTGAAAAAAAAAAAAGGGCTCCATGGTTTCTACCTCATAAGATTGTTGTGACAATATGTGTTAAAGACTTAAAGCAATGCCTGGCATATAGAAAGCCTTCAAAAAATGTTAACTTTTGTAACATTTCTCATCATGCTTCACTTACTAATGAAGACCAGAACATCCCCAGTCACATTAAAATGGGAAATACCAATTTAATTCCGTTCACACTTCTTTCCTTTCTTTTTCTCATTCTAATATTCTAACCTATTACTGCTCTGCCTCTTTATGAAACTGACTTATATTAAACGGACCACATATTTCTTTAGCAAGCAACCTGTCCCTTAAATTTCAGTAGAGGCATTTATGTTCTAATCTGTGGTGTTTGGGATATCTTAGCTTCTGAGTTTCAGGAAAAGATGGTTTTGTCTTCTTACTACAGCTCCTGAAACTGGATGATTGCAGTAACTGATAGCAAACTGATAGTTTCTAGCCAAGAAAGAAAAGTGTATGAGGAAGAAATTAGACAAGAAATATTTTTTTCTTCTCGAAGTGGTGGCAATGTGGATATGAAAAAGAACACAGAAGGAGAAATATTCACATAGATATATCAAAACTGAGGAGAGGCTATGTCCACATCTGGGAAGAATCAAACAAATCCAAGTTGTTATTTACAGACTATTTTTAGTGTGTATGGAGCCTTGGGCCCCAATTCACAATTATCAGCATCTGATATGATAGACAGGACCTGTGTCCTTTGCTCTCAAATGCAGGCAGTGATATGTGAAAATAAGGTAAGTGATTTCTTTGATGGATACCAAGGGCCACAGGGCCACAGGGCTGCAGGTATTTACCAAGAAGTTACTCTGTGCTGGGTGCGGTAGAAGGAATTCTACCTGAAGGATCACATTTAACCCTCACCACAACTCCACAAAGTAACCATTGTATCATCCTCATGCTGGCATTGAGGAAACTGGTGTTTGGAGAAGTTAAATAGTTTTTCTGAGATTACACAGTCAGTGGAGAGCAGGGCTGGTGTTTGAGCCCAGTTCCATCTGACTCTAGAGCCTCAGAATTTATCTGTTACCCCGAGATGTCAGTTCAAACAAAGATACTGAGCTGATTCTGCAAGTATAGGCAGCATCCTAAATGACACGTTTCCTAATTGGTCTTCCCTGCTGAGACATTAACTTATCAGCATAGGGCAGTATCCTTCTTTAGTTCCCTGCATGCTTGGGTAGTTATGGAGTCAAACTGTCCTTCATGATTGGATGGTGGTACCACCGCATGTAAGGCTGTGGCTGAGAAAAACCAACATCTGACAAGCAGTTCTTTCCACATCATATACACACGCAGATTGCTCTTCAGTTTGTGGCTCAAGCCTCTGCTGGCAGAGCCTTGCTTCTGTCTTTGTTCTGCCAAAGTGTGGTTAGCTGAAGCTTAGTTTGAAAAAGGCTTCACTCTCGCTGTGGCTCTATACTCATCAGGGCATCTTCTGCTTTTGTTTTGAGCCATTCTTCACTCTGCCACACCATCCTTTGGATTGAAGGATCATGAGAAGCCTTGTGGCCTCCCAGGTTTTACAGGCAAGACTTGTTTAGATAGTGTATTATGGTCCCTTTTGAATAAATGTCTGGGGCCCGATGCCTGAGTTGTGATGATTTGCTATTCCAAGGCTGGTGGACAGAATCAACTGCCAACCTTGGTTACTGGGTCTTGCCACAGTTCATTCTCAGGCCTGAGGTATTTGGTTCATGGGGCAAGAGGTGGTGGCTATGAGTTAGTTACAGGGAGGTTTGGTCACTCCCTGTTTTATACAACTTCACTGTGACCAGGTGCTTGACTCCTCTTCCAGGGCCCGCTAGTCTATAATTCTCGTCTACTTATCTTATGACTAATTGTCCATGTAGAAAGACAGCTGGTGGCTGGGATTGGGGGGTGCACATGATAGCAGGTCATGATGACTTGGCATTCACTATAACGGAAAGCAGCTGCAGTGAACTCATCTTTTTACAGTTTGTCCCTCCTCTTCCTTACTCCTCCTCTTTCTGCATAATATTTACTGACTGCATACTGTAAGCTAGGCATTAGGCTAAGTCAGGGTTTCTGAATCTCAGCACCTTTTAAGATTTTGGTCCAAATAGGCCTTTGCCGTGGGGGCCGTCCTGTGCATTGTAGGGGACTAAGCAGCATCGCTGACCTTTACCTACTAAATGCCAGGAGCAGCCTCTCCCGAAGTGACAATCAGAAGTGCCTCCAGACATTATGAAATGTTCCTAAGGTGGCAAAACTAACCTCAGTTGAGAACCACTGGTCAAAAGATGTTATCTAATTTAATCTTTATAATAAATCTATGAAATTGGTAAAATTATTTATTATTACCAAATTTATATGTGGGGAAATGGAGGCTTATGATTTAATTTGTCCAGGATCATATAAAGAGTAATTTTTGAAGCTGAGATAATAGCACAAATCTGACTCCAAGTCCTGATGTCTTTTACCTATATGCTATATATATATTAATCACTACTATACAAATTTTGGGTTCTCTTATTCATACGGGAACTATGTTCTCTGATAATCCACTGTTTAAATTGGAATCACTTCCCAGACCATATTTAACTACTTTCAATCCCTGAATATATTTTATTTTTTCATGATTCTATGCCTTTGCACATGCTGTTCCTTCTGCCTAGATTAACTGCTTCCTCTCTCCATCTAGAGAAAGCCAATTAATCTTTATAGCCTGAGCTCAAATGTCACCTCTTCTATGACATTAAATCTGGGCACTGCTCATATCCCTGCTCACACCCACTCCAAGTTGCCAGCGTATTTTGTATTTATAGGTAGAACACAGATGTAACAGTAAGTGACCTTAGAAAAATATTCAAAGGAAAGAAAGAAGATTGTAGAGAATTAAAATGTGTAATAACCACATACTGTATCGGCTTGGAGATTTACAAAGTAACTGTAAAAAGACCAAATCATTCCGTTCCCTGGTTTAAAAGATTTGACTACTTTTTTTTTAGGTTATTATACTGTGAAATTTTATTTGTAAATATAAGCAAATATTACTAATTAACAAAAATTGAATCATATCCTATGTACAAAATGTTCCCTTTTCTTGCCTGTTATATCTTGGACTTTTTCCTATATCAATACCTTATTTAGATCTGCTTACTTACTTATTTTTATTTTGGTATCTTTAATGTACAATCACTTGAACAACATTATGGTTACTAGACCCCCTATTATCAAGTCTCCCCTACATACCCCACTACAGTCACTGTCCATCAGCGTAGGAAGATGCTATAGAATCATTACTTGTCTTCTCTATAAATACTGCCTTTCCCGTGTCCCCCGTCACTGCATTACGTCTGCTAATCGTAATGCCCCTTTTCCCCCCTTATCCCTCCCTTCCCACCTCCCTTCCCACCCAGCCTCCCCAGTCCCTTTCCCTTTGGTAACTGTTAGTCCATTCTTGGGTTCTGTGAGTCTGCTCCTGTTTTGTTCCTTCAGTTTTTCCTTTGTTCTTATACTCCACAGATGAGTGAAATCATTTGATATTTGTCTTTCTCCGCCTGGCTTATTTCTCTGAGCATAATACCCTCTAGCTCCATCCATGTTGTTGCAAATGGTAGGATTTGTTTTCTTCTTGTGGCTGAATAATATTCCATTGTGAGATTTGACTACTTCTTGATAAAATGATTACCATATTCAAAGAAAAAGAAGTTGTCCATTAGAATAGGTCTTGGAATCATAGAAATAAAGTCAGAAGCAACCATTAATGATGTCCACCCCAGCACTGTCCAGGGGTAAAGTGGGTCCTACCAGGTCAACAGAAGCATCCAGTTAGTCTGCTGATTATATCTGCTGTGGGGATTGGGACATCAGAGTAGTAGAGCCCGATTTTTTTGGGTGTTTGACCATCCATGATTTCCCAAAGGTTGGAGCACTAACAAGAGGATTTAAACAAGATGGTGTCGGTAATACACGCATGTCCTTAAATAATGTAGACTCATGGTGAGAATGTTATGCACTTAATTTTTTAACAGGGGTCTGATACAGCAAGGAGAAAGTTTTCATTTTAGGGCCAGTAAGTCTTTAATGCCTAAAACTTGCTGTTCTTCCTTCTCAGCATAGAGAGAACATGCCTCAGGCTCAGGTGCCTTCACAGGTAATAGTTTCTAGTTAGATTCAGTGTCATTGCTCAGTTTCCATTTACCTTTATTTCTGTTTTCTTGAATCTCTCAAAGGTGAGTTATGTTAGTTTTCCATTTAAGGTAGTGATTTAAAGTTTCTTTTAAAAGTAATAAATAACAAAATGAACCAATTTCAAGAAAAATTTTTAATGAATAACCATATAGGCGTGGTAAGCAGTTATGGCAGTCAAGTAGGATTAGGGTGACCAATTTATCCTGATTGGAAAACATAAAGTCCCGACTTCCACCTCAGTCTGGGCAAACTGGGATGGTTGAGCACCGTAAGTAGACTAGGAAAAGGCTTGGTGTTTCAGAAACATTGTATTCAAACTACAGGAAATGCAGTTCAGCCCAGATCATTGTAATGAAGAGACTCACAGAGGCTGAGGGAACTAACCGTGGATACTGAGGTGGTCCACACAGACTAGCAACAACTGGAAACTATTCCCTACCCTGGAGGCTGAGGAGGCAAAGGAGAGGAAGTGATAGTTTCCAGGCTCTGAGCCTAGCTGGAGTTGCTGTAGCACGAATAATGGGACTTCCAGTGGTAGTTGAGGAATGAGGTTCCTGTCAGAGAAGTGGAACCAAGCAAGGAGAGAGCAAGGAAGAAATATCCCAGCATCTGTCTTTTCCCACCCTCTAATTTCCTGCTGGTGCCTCACAATAGCTGAACCCAAACAGAAGCTACTGACAAGGAAGGTAGGGGTACGTGTGCAAGCCATCGGGGCCAGACTCTGGACATAGTGCAAGGCAAAGAAGGGCAGAAAATGCATCTGGAGTGAGGGAAAGCAGCAGAGAAAAGCCACATAAATTCCAGGTTCATTAGATCTTTTGCTATGGCTTCTAATGTAGGTACAGGGAAAGAACAGGCTGGTCAGCCTGACCCCTAAGTACTTTTTTTCTCATTAAATATTAGTGAATCAGCATGTTGGTTTTATAATCTAGGCTTTTGTGAGCTTTGTCAGAGTAATATTCTCTTACGCTGATCAGCTCTGAGATACTGTTGGGATAGAGTTTCTGAGAAACAAAAAGACTCTGGATATGGTGAATTTACCAAGCAAATGCCACCTCGTGCTGGCCTGCATGAGCAGTCATCTGGCCTCCCTCCGGCAGGAAGCATACCCAACCTCACAACTGAACTTTTATTAAGGTCTTACAGTTATTATCCCAATTGTAGCACTCTTTGGGTTGCCCAGTTGTCGCAGTGAACTTCTCACCCATGACCTGTCTTGCTCATGAGCCAGTTTGCTCCTCTAGCACCTAACCCATCATGCTGTTTAAATCCAAAATCCTTAGTGTGTCAGATAAAGTTGTTCAAAGTATCAAAGTGAAGTGACAGATGGACTGACAGATATTTCATAAGTAGTAGCAGGAAATAGAAAACTGAAATTTCCACTATTTTCTTCAACCGAGATATTTTCAGTATTGTAATTTTGGCTTTTGTGAGAGGAGTTACATATCTGTTCCCACCACATCAGAGGAGACACACATGTAATCACCATTGATAAATTTTGATCCATGAAATGTTGTGTTTTGTTATGTATCTGAAATAATCTTTAAAATGGCTGAATTCCTTTTTTCTAGTTTTGTAGCAAAGTAATTTTAGAGCCTACCATCTTAAATGGCTAGGACATTTAATCCAACTCAGCTAAATATAAAAGCTACTGTTTATCTAGTCATCATTATGTGTTTTACCAGGTACTTGTGTGTGTGTAAAACTCTCTTTAATCCTTACAACACCCTTACAACTAGATAAATATTTTCATATCCACTTGGCAAATGAAGAAAGTGACGCTTAGAGAAGTTTAAACAGCCTGCCATGGGATACACACCTGGGTAAGTGATGCATGCAGGAGTTGAATTCAGGTTTACCTGGTTCCAAAATCTGTGTGCTTTCTATGACTCAGAAGTATTTTTCAGAAGTTTAATTTTTATCATTCAAACTAGTCTAACAGTGGTCTTATAGCTGATCTCTGTGTCACAATTTTCTTTTTTCAATAGTGCCAAATATTTCATAAAGGAGAAAAGATGTTTGGAATTGTTTGATAGCAGTGGTGTTAGCCCACTAGCCTTAAAGCATCAGAGGATCACAGGTCATTACATACCCCGTCTGTGTATTATATTTTTAATCAGATCCTTCTGTGATGTGGTCTACAGAGAAAGCAGTGGTGCCAAAAAGGGATTGTAAACCCAGTTTATGAATCTTGGGAATGTCTCATTTTTCATTCAGCTTTGATATCTAAGTATTGTCATTGTTCTGGAACATTCAAATTAAGGGTCCTGACAAACACTTGTCTCATCTGATACAAGTAAACCCAATATTACCTTAAACCAGGCTGGTCTTCAATCAAATGCTTTTATGATGTCACTAGCTTGTGGAACCAGTTGACACACGTTGTCTATTATTTTTTTGAAATCTATTCAATCCCTTATTTCCTTTGTCTGGGGGCCATGTAGATTGGGATACTCACAGAGTAAGGGGGATGGAAGAAGAACAGAGCATCATGTGACGTGTCAGGTATATGAGATAGATGCTTCTTAGACATATCAGGGAGGATCAGGTAGACAGGTTCTAGGTAAAGCTGTTAATGATTGACAGTGTCACACCTGAACTTGACCAAGAGTTTTAAAAACCTTTTATTATGAAACATTTCAAACATTTACAAAAGCGAATATAATTAGTATACTGAACTCCAGTATATCCATCCTTCAGCTTTAATAGTGGTCAGCAACTTGCCAGTTTTATTTTATCGCTACCCCCATACCTTGACTTGTTACCTTTCCCACCAATGACTGGGTGCAAATCCCAGACTTTATATCATTTTATCAATAAATACTTCAGAGGTATTACTGACAAATAAGGGCTTAAAAATATAATCACAGTACTACTGTTATACATAACAAAAATAACACAAATTCTTTAATATCAAATCTAAAGCCACTTAAAAATTTCCAAATTTTCTCAAAAATATCTTTTTCAGTTGGCTTATTAGAAGCAAGATTTAAATAAGGCCTACATTTATATTTAATTGATACATCTCTTAAATTTTCTTCAGTCTGTAACAGTTTCTCTGCCCCTCTTTCCCCTTTTTCCTTAATGCTATTACTTTGTTGAAGAAACCCATCTCTTGTTCTATTGAGCGTCCCTCACTCTGGATTTAGCTGATTGCATCTTCAAGGCATCATTTAGTTCATTCCTTTATCTCACACTTCCTGTAAATTAGTTGTTAAATTTAGAGACAATTGTATTCAAATTAAATTTTTTTGAGATGACTTCATTGGAGATGCTGTATACTTATTGATTCACATTAGGAGGCGTATATGTCAAGTTGTCCCACTCTTAATGATGCTAACACTGATCAGAGGCTTCAGGGGTTTTTAGCCTGATCTCTTGTTTTAAAGGTTGCCAAGCATCTTTCCCTAATGGCTTGAACAGCCATTAATGATGACTGCACTATTACCCCTTCTGCTTTAGAAGTTGGAATTCTTCCCCTCATATCAATTTGGTTGTCCTCAAGTAGAGTTTGTGCAGAAAAGGTTAGTTAATTATTTAATTATTAATAGTTACTTATTTGCCTTTATTATCAGTTTATTATTTCAGAATAATGAGTTGGTGTTCTAGAAATTTAATGGTGGTGTAAGAGGTGATTGTTGTAGTTTTTTTTTCAATATTGCTAAACTCTATATATTTATTATCATCATTTGGATGATAAAAATTTCTTTGTTCTGTGAGAGCCCTCTTCTGCCAGTGGGTACATTCAAGTTAGTTTCTATTTCCTTATGGCATGACCCTCATATTTTGTGACAACTTTCTTAATTTCTTGCATGACAAGTTCCCAGGCTTGTATATTATTTGGTCATCTAGAAAGTGGTGTTTCAGGTGCTTCTGGGTATGAGGTGTGCTCATTACTCCTGAGTTGTCATTGTTCATAGGCCCATTCATTGATCAGAGCTACTTTGTAAACATTTGATTTTCAGAAAGAGAAAATTAAATTATGAATTCATTATGATATTTTATATTCAGGTGTGAGATTACAGGGTTTTCATTTAAACACTTTGGTTTTACAGGTATACCTCTTTGACACTGAATCTTGATTTCTAATGACATTAATATATTACTTATTTACTTTATCCAAATACATAGAATGTTGGATTTATACATAATATTTCAAAATAGCAATGATATTATCACTGCTGACAATAAGACATTTAAATGTAGTTTAAGGTTTTTATGGTTCTTTGTGTCCTTAGGATATATTCCACTATTGATGTACAATACAAAAACTGTATTTTAAAATATTTGAAAAATCCTTCTCTATGGGATTATGCCATCAACTTTGTATTCAGTTAGACTTATTTATTTTTAAATTTGAAGGATTGCTTTTAAAAAATTTTTTGTTCTTCATATGTGAAACATTTACATGTCTAAAATCAAATCAAAACACTAAAACAAGATTTTTTCTGGTAAGTTTGGCTTCTATCCTTGTGCCCTTCCCCTATTTCCTCCCCTCTCCTGTAGGTAATTTTTTAGTTCTATTTTTTTCAAAAATATAAATAAATACAAACACATTTTTATTCCCTCCTTTCTGGATAAAAAGTAGCATACTATAAACACTTTTCTGTACCTTGCTTTTCCCATTTAATATATTTTGGAGTTTTCTCATAGCCTTTGAAGAGACTATGTTGACCAAGTTTTAGATTTTAATCCAGTCCTGTGAATGGTAAATGGTATGTGTTGTTTTGATTTACGTTTTTCTTATCATGGGTGAGATTGAGCATATACCCATGTTTAATGGTTGCTGCGTTTCATTTTCTATAAACCATTGGTTCTCAACTGCAGGTGAATTTGCCCCCAGGGGACATTTGGCAATATCTGGACACATTTTTGGTTGTCACACTAGAGGGTGGTGCTACTGACATCTCATGGGTGGGGCCAGAGGTGCTGCACGTCTTGTAACGTATAGGCGGCAAAGGATTATCTGACTGAAAATGTCAATAGTGCCAAGGCTAAAAAACCCTATTGTGAGCATGTCTATTAATCATTTCTAATGTAGAGTTTCTTTCTTATTTTTCTCTCATTACTGGAAACTCTTTGTGGGGTTTGTTATTATGGTCCACAAAGTTTGATACTCCCCCCTATAGAAATGAGCATCTCCATGAGACTAGCTTTGGCCAATAAAATGGCAACTGTAGTGCATTCTCAACAGATGCTTAAAGAACCAGCTCATGTTTGGGCAAGCCCTTCTTTCTTTGCCTCTGCCACTGTGGAAGCATGTACTGAGATGATGCCTCTGCCAGTATGGGTCTCTGAGGCATTATAACTATAGAACTCCTTGTTGGCCAGCAATGGATATGTAGTGTGAGTGAGGAATAATGCTGTTTTACGCCCTTGAAAATTTTCATGTTGTTTCAGTATTACAGCAAAACCTAACCTATCTTGCTGGATATAATCTTTTTATAGTAAGAATATTAACCCTTTGTGATATAAATTGCAAATTTCTTTCCAGTTTGTCATTTGTGTTTTTACTTTGCTTATGGGGTTTTTGCCTTGCAAAAAAAATTTTTTTTTTAATTTGTAAAAAATGTAATCAAATATATCAGTCTTTTCCTTTATTGCTTCTGGGTTTTGAGTCATGGTTAGGTAAGTTTTCCTTACTCCCAAATTATTCAAAAATTTAGTCATGCTTTTGTCTAGTACTTTTATGGCTTTTTACGTTTACATCTCTAATTCATGTGGTGTGAGAGGTGGATTTTTTTTTCCCTCTCTATGACTCTCTGGTTCTCCCCAAACCACTTATTAAGAACTCATTCCCCCCAATTATTTGTGATGCTGTGTTTATTTTATGTATTAAATTTCTGTATGTACTTCATTCTGTTTCTGGATTTTCTATTTCATTAATCTGTTCATTCATGAGCCAGTGTCATACTATTTTAATTATAGGGGCTTTAAAATATATTTGCTGTCCATAAGACCATTCCTCACTGCTCTTAATTTAAGATCTTTGCTTACTGTTAGTGCTTGTCTTCTTCCAAACTGTATAACCAACTTGTCTAGTTTTGGAAAACATTTTGAGAGCTATTTTTAGTTGGATTTCATTAAATTATAAATAAGCGTAGGGAGAAATGGCATCTCTATGATGTGGAGTTCTCTTCAAGAACATGGAATGTCTTTCCATTTGTTCTACTTTTGTGAGTTGCAGAGAATTTTGTGATTTTTCTCATACAGGTTTTGGGCATATCTTCTAACCTGCTTTAAAAGTATGATTTGGATTATTGCTGTTTTGCTAAGGCAGGAAATATTTCTTATTGATTTTTAAATTAGTAGAAAATCTGAGTCCTTACTCTACTACTTACTGGCCATAACACCCAGACTATTCACCAATTACTCTGTAACCAAATTTCCCTTTTGGAATAAATAGAGCAGATCTTACTGAGATTTTGGATTATGGGATGAGAGGAATTATAAACTGCAGGCTAGTGGGATGATATTCTTCAACTCTCATTGTTAGTTTATATATTTTGTAAACAGTTTCTCCTTAACATTTTCTTCTCTCAAAACACGTAATCTCTTTTTCAATACTTGCTTCATATTACATTGCATGAGACAGATTCCCCTCAATACAGAACATTCTGAAAAATTGCTATAAGATGATATTAGATGTAATAGGAAAACTTAGCTCATATATTCTTAATTACATGCAAACTTATATACAACACAAACCTAGCCTAATTTTGTTTGTACAAATTGGGATAAATGAAATCTTACAGGAATTAACCACAGATTACAAGGCTTTTAAGAGGGTGTTCCTGTGAAACAGAACCACTTTCTGGAACATGTTTTTAAGTCATCAATGCAAGTGAAATTATAGATGGCAAATAGTTGTGGTGTAACCTAAACCCAGGACAGTAAGCATCAATATTATACCCATTTTTTCTTCAAATACAAAGTTTCCTCTTCAACCTGGACTTTGCCAAAGTGGTAGATATGCTTTCAAGCAGAAAATAGTGGTTGCTTCTTGTAGATATTCCATTTTTTTAATTGACAATTTTTACAAATAGCTTTTTTAATGAAAAGAAAAAAATAGTAAGATTTTACTCTCCCCATACTGTCAGAGGCAAGTGTATATGGGGCAACATAGTTGTGTTTCTAAGTGTGGACAGTGGAGTCATCCCGCTAGGGTCACATCCTGAGTCTGCTGGTCTCTGGCGGTGTGACTTGGACAAATCAATAAACAAATTAAGCATAGTTTTGACCTAATGAGGTTGACATGAAGATTAAATGAGATAACATTTTAAATGCTTAGAGCAATGTCTGACAAACAGTAAGCCATGTAACTCTGATAAATGAAAAAGGCAAAGTATATACTCCACTTTTCTGTCTTTGTCAGCATCTTGGTTCAGATGAAGTTAAGTCAAAATCGGCATCAAAGATGCCTTTAGGTAGGGGTTAGGGTGAAGGCAGAAAGCCCAAGCTAGGAAAGGCCGTCTACTACTCTAGCTGTAGTACGGCAGGAGGATTCGCAGGCTGATTGTTCCCATATGAATCCCAAATCTACTATTTGGTGAACTACCTCCTTCCTTGCTGAGATATTTCTCTGAGTGGCCCAGTATAAGAAATAGGGTCACAAAACTTGCAGTGGAGGCAATCAGATGAAGTTTCTGCCACTGAAGGAAAGCCTTGGGAGCAGAAACAACAGTAAAATCATGACAAGTCAGCAGATAGACTATTCCATTAAAAATAGTCAGCCCTGTCTACTCATATTTTGCTTAATAGGAATCCCCAACCATTTCCCATGTCATAGAATGCTTTTGTTCCATAATTGCTTAGGTGGCTTTTTTATATTGAAGTTCAAATCCATATGCAAACTATGAATATTTGTAAAAAGGAGATAATGGGAGTATTTTGTCTTTTGAGTTACATTGGACTCAAAGGAAAATGAGAAACAATACAACTCAGCATCCATTTTCCATTATTCCTTTTCATACAACTCCCAAAAGTAAACAGAACACCCTTCACATGCAGGTGTATTTTTCTCTCCAATATTGTCTCCACTAGTAACTGCAGTTTGTGCTCAGGGAGACCACAAAGAGTGAAATTGCATGGAAACTCAGGCAACTGCATGCAATAGTACAAATAGCATAATGAATCCTTAGGACCATTACACAATTGTTTACTTTCATAGAAAATTTTAACTGTCTATGCTTGTGGAGAAGATTTAGTAATATAAATTACTAGTACAAGATGAAGTACACGCTGGAGCCAATCCAGGCAAAATGTCTCCGCTACAGCTCTCCTAAAAGACTCAAAGTCTACATGTATCTGTCTCACAGTGCTCTGTTTTTGGCCCTTTTCACTCATTCGTTGGTTCATTTGTTCAACATTCAAATATTTATTTAGCACCTACTATATGCTATACACTGTTTTAGGGCCTGGGAATATTGTGAAGGACAAAGCATGGAGCTTATATTCTAACAGAGGAAGAGGCATAATTATATAATTATGTAATATAATGTCAGGTAGTGATCAGGGATTCAAACACAAATATCACAAGGTAAGTGGCTTTTTAAAAATTTGATAATTAGGGAAAGTTTCTCTGAGGAGAGGACATTTAAGCAGAGGTTTGAATAAAATGATGGAGAGAGCCAAGGAATTCTGGAGAAGAAGGTTCGGGCATAAAGAACACTAGCTCCAAAGGTCACTAGTTGGAAGGTTCTTGGTGCAGTCAACAAGACAGGGAATTTGGTTAGTGGGATTTGTGTGGGGAGAGTCCAGTGATGAGGTTGAAGTGGTGGCCAAGTACTAGATCATGCAAGACGTCATTGGCTGTGGACCTCATTCTTTGTGTGAATGGCAGCTGTTGAAGTTTCTGAGCCAGGGAATGAAATGAGATGATTTATTATTTTCACAATTCACTGTGTGAAGAATGGGATGTAGGAGGGCAAGAGGAGAAGCAGAGAGACCACTTGGGGACTACTGCACAGTTTGTGTGGTGATAAGGGATCTGGGAAGGGACAAAAAAATTGACAGTGTGTATGTATAATCCCTCTTTGGTGTTCTTTCTGGAGGAGCTTCATGCACCCTTAGCTATACAGATTAAGTTTTTACTTACATCTCCATTGTGCTTTACTTCTAATTGGACATTACTGTTTTAAGTGGGAAAAGATAGAAAATGAAATAGATCCCCGTCAACAGAGAAATAGTTGATTAAGTTCTGGCAAAAACTTACTATTATCTATTAAACAAGAATTAAAAATACCATTTGACCCAGGAATTCCACTCCTAGGAATTTACCCAAAGAACGCAGCAGCTCAATTTGAAAAAGACATATGCACCCCTATGTTTATCGCAGCACTATTTACAATAGAAAACAAATGGAAGCAACCTAAGTGTCCATCAGTAGATGAATGGATAAAGAAGATGTGGTACATATACATAGTGGAATACTATTCAGCCATAAGAAGAAAACAAATCCTACCATTTGCAACAACATGGATGGAGCTAGAGGGTATTATGCTCAGTGAAATAAGGCAGGCGGAGAAAGACAAGTACCAAATGATTTCACTCATCTGTGGAGTATAAGAACAAAGGAAAAACTGAAGGAACAAAACAGCAGCATACTCACAGAACCCAAGAATGGACTAACAGTTACCAAAGGGAAAGGGACTGGGGAGGATGGGTGGGAAGGGAGGGATAAGGGGGAAAAGGGGCATTACGATTAGCACATGTAATGCAGTGGCAGGGGACACAGGAAAGGCAGTATTTATAGAGAAGACAAGTAATGATTCTATAGCATCTTCCTACACTGATGGACAGTGACTGTAGTGGGGTATGTGGGGGGACTTGATAATAGGGGGAGTCTAGTAACCGTAATGTTCAAGTGCTTGTACATTAACGATACCAAACCCCCCCCCAAAAAGCAAAAACAACCAACCATTAAAAAGGATGAGTTAAATTAATACCAGGAGGGATTTTCATATTACTCTTTTTTAAAATTTATTTTGGTATCATTAATAATTACATGAGCAACATTGTGGTTACTAGATTCTCCCCATTATCAAGTCCCCACCACATACCCCATTACTGTCACTGTCCATCAGCATAGTAAGATGCTACAGAATCACTACTTGTCTTCTCTGTGCTATACTGCCTTTCCCGTGCCCCCCCCACCCCCCACATTATGTGTGCTAATCGTAATGTCCATTTTCCCTTTATCCCTCTCTTTCCAGCCATCTTCCCAGTCCCTTTCCCTTTGGTATCTGTTAGTCCATTCTTGGGTTCTGTGAGTCTGCTGCTGTTTTGTTCCTTCAGTTTTTTCTTTGTTCTTATACTCCACAAATGAGTGAAATCATTTGATACTTGTCTTTCTCCGCCTGGCTTATTTCACTGAGCATAATACCCTCTAGCTCCATCCATGTTGTTGCAAATGGTAGGATTTGTTTTCTTCTTATGGCTGAATAATATTCCATGTGTATATGTACCACATCTTCTTTATCCATTCATCTACTGATGGACACTTAGGTTGCTTCCATTTCTTGGCTATTGTAAATAGTGCTGCGATAAACATAGGGGTACATATATCTTTTTCAAACTGGGCTGCTGCATTCTTAGGGTAAATTCCTAGGAGTGGAATTCCTGGGTCAAATGGTATTTCTATTTTGAGTTTTTTGAGGAACACCCATACTGCTTCCACAATGGTTGAACTAATTTACATTCCCACCAGCAGTGTAGGAGGGTTCCTCTTTCTCCACATCTTCACCAACATTTGTTGTCGTTTATCTTTTGGATGTTGGCCATCCTAACTGGTGTGAGGTGATATCTCATTGTGGTTTTAATTTGCATTTCTCTGATGATTAGCAATGTGGAGCATCTTTTCATATGCCTGTTGGCTATCTGACATTCTTCTTTGGAGAAGTGTCTGTTCATATCCGCTGATCATTTTTCAATTGGATTATTTGTTTTTTGTTTGTTGAGGTGCATGAGCTCTTTGTATATTTTGAATGTCAAACCCTTATTGGATATTTCATTTATGAATGTATTCTCCCATACTGTAGGATACCATTTTGTTCTGCTGATGGTGTCCTTTACTGTACAGAAGCTTTTTAGTTTGATATTGTCCCACTTGTTCATTTTTGCTTTTGTTTCCCTTGCCCAGGGAGATACGTTCATGAAGAAGTCGCTCATGTTTATATTCAAGAGCATTTTGCCTATTTTTTTTCTAAGAGTTTTATGGTTTCAGGACTTACATTCAGGTCTTTGATCCATTTCGAGTTTACTCATGTGTATGGGGTTAGACAGTAATCCAGTTTCATTCTCTTACACGCAGCTGTCCAGTTTTGCCAACACAAGCTGTTGAAGAAGCTGTCATTTCCCCATTGTATATCTATGGCTCCTTTATCATGTTTTAATTGACCATATATATCCTTGGGTTAATATCCATAATACACTCTTAAATGAGAAAATATTATGTATGTATGTAGCATATTCTTGAAAAATCAAAGAAAATTTCCAACACCTATATTACTATCCATACCAAATTATGTGTCTACACATACATATATATTATATACGTGTTTGTATACATATATATGAACATGCAGAAGGGTATAAAAATATACACACTGGTTGTTAACAGATTGTGAACATTGGTTACTTTGCTGAGAGCAGATAGATTTTAAGTATTTAGTAACATCCATGAACTTTTATGGTGGAAACCCTGAAATAGGGATACATCCCAGTATGAACCAGTAGAATAAGCCTAGTGTGGGATACAAAGAAGAGGATTTAGAAGTGTACAAGAATTAGTCTCTTAGTCACAGTAATTAGGGGTGACTACCAGTTCCTTAGGGAGGAGGAACTGGAGTTGGATTGCAAAATCCAGTGTATATCTTTATGCATAGTTTTATACAATTATATATGGTAAAGTGTGCAAAGTTCTCATGTAAAAATGTTTTGGACATACATTGATCTAAGAAAAGGATTAATTCACCGTCCTTTGCATCTTTAAAAACATGCATGATGTAAATGTGCTTATGAAAATGTCAAAGAATGAAATGATTCAGACAATGACTTTAAAATGGGGTGTGTGTGTGTGTCCCCAACAATTTTGAATGACCAAGTAGAAAAAAGGATGTACAGGTTGCCAAAGGCAGACTTCATCCATTTGGTCTGATTTTTGCTTAGGAGAAATGTGTGACCATACTAGCCTGAGATTCCTTAAGCCAACATCATATGCTTTATCTCTGGGAAAATTTTCTCTATACTTTTGACTTTATTCAACACTTTTCCACTGAAACCTGTGTTCAAGCAAGAACATTTGGTTTCTGTAGTAACATTTGGTAAGTAAAGCAATTACTATATTTGAACCTTCGTCATTGTGGCGATGACTACTCTTTAGAGGAATTCTGGGAAGAGGAGTGATTTCTTCACCTCATGAACTCTAGTATGTGACCACCATCGAGAGACTTCTCATTCTGGCTAGTATGGCTTGACCTACGTAGTTCCCTGAGTTGAACATTTGGCAGTTTAGCTTACTAGTGACAAAATGGTCTTTTTAACAAGCTCTGATGATCATTGAGCTGTATTTCTTCATCTGCTTTGACTTTAAAAGCGATTATTATGTAAAATGTATCTCATGGGGGTTTGAAGAAAAGGAAGAAGTTTTTTTTACCTTTTGGAAGGGCTGTTCATTCAGTTTTTAAAAAGTTTCCAAAAAACCCCATTGTTTACAAATTTTTCCATTGTGTTCTGTTTATTCGCCAAAAAAAATCTTGCACCATACCAACTTGTTTTAGTAAAACAAATGGCTCCTTTCACAATACAGCTCAGCATGTTTGTATATTTACATGAGTTTTCCAGCACTGCTTTGGGAGGAAAGATTCAGCTACATTTGCACATGTTTTGTTTTCCCTTGTGTGTAAGCTTTGACCTCCCAAACTAGCTCCCAATGAACCCATAGGCCATGGATTAGTTGTAGGTATTTTGCTAAGCCTTCAGTTGGATAGAGTTTTGCTGGATTCCTTGAAACAAATAGGGTATTTTCAGGGAGCTTGAGCTAGTTTGTATCTGGGTGAATTCTGAGTGAACAAATGACTATGGAGTATGACCTGTGGGCCCCAACTTCCTGGAAAGACCTGAAGCTTACTGACACTTAGTTGGCTATTATTTAATTTGTATAGACTAACAAATAGCAACTAGCAACAGACCCATAAACATGGTGCCAGGCTATTCAGCGTGTCTGGACTGGAGAAAGATGTACTGTCCATGTGGCCTTGAATGCTTCATTGATTATATTCTCTAATGATTTAATCATTGGTCTATAAATAGAGCAGGAAAATCTTTTCAGAGGTGTCCAGTAATTTTTACTTTATATGGTGTATTTCTCCAAGTAGCTGAAAGAAATTTTTAATAACCTCACACTTTGTTTTAAAATGAAGCATCATTGATATACAATCTTATTTTGGTTTCAAATATACAACACAGTGGTTCACCAGTCATCTTTCTAGTGTGGTGACTACATATCAGTGTAGTAAGATGTTACAGAATCATTGACTATATTCTCTATGCTGTACTACCATCCCTGTGACCAACTTATATTGTGATTGTGAATTATTGTGCCCCTTAATCCCCTTCACCCTCCCCCCAACCACCAGCAACAAACCCTCCCCCTTGGTAACCACTAGTTCCTTCTCTGTGTCTATGAGTCTACTTCCATTTTGTTCCTTCTGTTTTCCTTTGTTTTTATACTTTACATGTAAGTGAAATCATATGTTATTTGTCTTTCTCTGCCTGGCTTATTTTACTGAACATAATACCCTCTAGATCCATCCATGTTGTTGCAAATGAGAGGATTTCTTTTCTTTTTATGGCTGAATAATATTCCATTGTGTATTTGTACCACATCTTCTTTATCCATTCATCTACTGATGGACACTTAGGTTGGCTATTGCAAATAGCACAGCGATAAACATAGGGGTGTTGTCTTGCAAATGAGTTTCAACTCCAGGCAAGTTCGCTATAGATTCACTGTGACTAAAGAAATTTACAGTAAAGGGTTCTTGGGGTGAAAAGCTTATACCCAACTTTATTTCCAGGTGGCAGGTCAGTCACTAAAATCTCGTTCACTCAGAGCGAGTCTGTGTTATCACTGCTGCTTCGGATGCAGCAAGCCGGTCTCTACCTCTGGACCTCTCTGCACAGCCATCCAGCACAGCTGTCCTCTGGGCCTCTCTGTAGAGCCGTCCCGCACAGCCTTCCTCCGGGCCTCTGTCCTTGGCGCTGCCACCACTCCAGCCCTCCGCTCCGCTCTCCTACAGCCTTTCAACCCCGCCACCCAGTCTCAGGTAGAGCACTGGGCAGAACTCCTTATATTAACACAATAATGGCTTATTGCCTAAAGGTATGGAAGGGGCAGCATAGCAACAGGCCAGTTACATTTAAGTTCAGTGAGGATCCTGGCCATAGGAACCCCACTTTATCCACAGGTGTATAGCTCTGGGGGAAAGGAGGTTTCCCTTCTGGAGCAAATTCCCCTGTGAATCCAGTGAAACCAAAGTAAGACAAGGGGAAGGGCAGTTTGGGACAAAGTGTTTTTATTGGTTACAGCTTGCTTGAATTTGCTGTCCAGCTCCGCACTGTCTGTCTCCTCTGTCTGCGGCTTGTTCTCTCCTTTTCCTGCCTGCCCTTTCCAGTAGGAACTCCATGGGTGGGTCCTTGGTGACCAGAATACACCAGACCAATTATGTACCAGGAATGGAGGGCAGAAGAGAATGGCCATTTTCTCTCCACCCTTTTCCCCAAATCAACAGGAGAGACTCTGCAGTGGTAAAGATCTATTGATATGTAAATGAACTAAGGCTAGGTCGGAGATTCTGGAAATTCTGCCATTTACCCCACAGGGTGCATATGTCTTTTTGAATCAGGGATCTTGTTTTCTTTGGGTAAATTCCTAGGAGTGGAATTATTGGTTCAAATAGTATTTCTATTTTTAGTTTTTTGAGGAAACTCCATATTGCTTTCAACAGCAGTTGCACCAATTTACATTCCCACCAACAGTGTAGGAGGGTTCCCATTTCTCTGCATCCTCACCAGCATTTAATAACCTCACACTTTCTAAACCTGAGCACTTGCTAGTTGGGTGATCCTGGACAAATTACTTCTGTCTTGACAAAGGGTTTCAGCCCTCAGCAAGTTCACTATGGATTCAATGAGACCAAAGAATGACAATGGAATGTTCTTGGGGTGAAAGGGTTTATACCCAACTTTATTCCCCTGGTGGCAGATTAATCACTAGAATCCATCCACTCAGAGCGAGTCTGCATGCAGGAAGCTGCTCTGCCTCTGGGCCTCTCTGCCTCTGCAGCCATCTCAGTCTCTGTCCTTGGAGCTGCCACCACTCCAGTCTTTGCCCTCCTATAGCCATGCAGCCTTGTGGCCATGCCACCATGTCACCCAGAGCACAGGGTGGAGCTCTTTATATAGAGTCAATAACAATGTATTGCCTACAGGTGTGTAGTGAGCAAGCCGACCAGGGCCAGGTGAGAATCCCGGCCATAAGAACCTTCACTTTATCCACAACTTCATTTTCTCATTTTTGGTTTCCTCCTCTGTAAAATGATGGTAATAAAGTCACTTTCATAAACCTATTGTGAAGGCCTAGTGAAATGACATTATAAACATCTAGTATGATGCCAGGCACATAAATAGACTCTTTGTCAGTAGGAATTGCTGTTATTTTTGCTGGTGTATGATTAGCTTTGGTCAGGTTGATATAGGTTGTTTCTATTTTTATGGATATGAGGAATAGTTGACTGGTTAAGAGTGAAAGACACATAGGTAGGTTGTTATTCTGGTTCTTGAAACACCAAGGAGGCCTCTGGAAACAGAAGCAAGGGCTTCTGGAGGTATGTTTCAACAGTTTCTAATTTCCCAATAACCAGAGTATTTATATTTAATTAATAGCAAGGAGAAATTGGCCATTCCATTGTGCTGGGACCTATCTTTAAGAAGTTTTGGAAATCTCAATTCTACACTGTGAAATAAAACATTATGTTTCCAAGGACACCACTTAGCATGTTGGTGTCCACTGGAGCATGACCACACTTGGCCACACTGGTGCCAAGAAAAAGGCCAGTAGAAACCTCCTGTGTCTAGAGATGGAAACTTTTCCTAAAGTGTTACCAGTATTCTGGCTGGTGTAGAAAGGTTTGTGATGTTACTGAAGAACAGAGTAACATAAAAGACACCAAGAGGCATATTAAACCAGTTGAATTTCTCTCTATATCTAGTTTTCTGCATGTCTAGTTTGGAAATACAGAAAGCAGCAATGGGGGAAGAGACAGTGCAATTCTCAACTCTGTCACTCGGGTGAAAAGCGAAAGACAGCCACTAGTGATTTTGAAAAATCGCCTTGCCATGTCAGATTGAGTCATGCAAAGGATTCTTGAATTGAGTACTTCTGCGAATAGTGAGTCAGTTTCCTAGATGCCAACCAATTTCACGGTGCAGAGTAATAAATCATTCAAAACCATTGAAGAGTATTGACTGTTCTTTTTGGCATGGGGAGTAATTTTCCCTTACTGCTTAATCTAATGGTGAATTTTCTTCCATAGGTGTGCAAGAAACAGAAACTGCTCTCCATTCAACAGAGAACTGGGTGCAAATTACAAGTGTTATTTGATGGTGCCACTGTTCATCTGTTACTGTCCTGAAATTTAAGTAAGATATCAGTTTTCAAGATACTAACTGTGAGGACTTCTCTGTGGGGGAAATTTGTCATGCCAAAACTCACAATAAAGGTATTTGTTCAGATTAGCTTTAATATTTAGGAACCTGGGGACCAAAACTGCAGCACAGCATCATCACTGCACACGTGTGTTTGCCTGTACTATAACATCAGTCCATCTGCCAGTGACACCAGTGGTGGCCCTACAAAGAACTCTATAGTCTTCATTTCAAGAACAACTTTCAGAGCTCTTCGATCCTGTATCTTTGTTCTACAGACAGTTTTGTTGCTTTGTGGATTTATTGATTTATAGTTAATAATAATAGTAACAATCTATGACATACCTTTAGTAAGGCAAAGGATATAACACGAGTTTTATTTAATGAATTTCTTCCTCTCATTTTTCATCCCCTTGGTTTTTCCTTTTTTTATATGAGTTTTGAAGTTATTTTATCTTGCTATATTATGTTTCTTTTGAAGCTACTTTAAATCCTTTCTGGACTAAGTCACACTACCAACAAACAAATAAAAAATAAATATTCATTTGTAATAATTGGACCACCCAGTTGAAATATGCTGGTGGTTTTTCTTCTTGAAAGGGTAGTAACATTGTTAGTATTTCATCATTTTCCCTTCCTTTCTTTGAAACCATTATCCTGTGGCTTTAAAGATTCCCATTGAGGAACAAATAGTCCGTTTGTTTCTAGAATTGCCAGTAAGCTCATAGGGAAATTGTATCAGAGGTAACTTGTGTCTAAGGAACTTTTTCTGGCCTTCCTCAAGCTTACAGGCCTTGGCCTCAGCCATATCTTACACGGTATCACATCCGCCAGGGAACTGACTGTTGGGCAAGTTTTTTGTCCTTCCTTGAAGGACGCCGCAGCTCATCATGTCAGACTGGGAGTTGGCCCTTGTCAGAATGTGGAATGGGTTGCAAAATGATGAAAACAGTACACCAACTTGGCAGATCTCACCAAATGGCAGAAATTACAGTGTGTCTCACTTTATTAACTATTTTAGCATTGACTTAAATTCAAGAAGAGGAAGGGAAAAAATGATTTAAGCACCAGACAGTGGGGTTGTAGAATGGAAATGGAAATTGCAGAGGCTTCTCTCTTAGTTCATCTGCCAAACACCTGTAGAATTGCCTTTTAATTATGTGTCTGGGTCAGGTAAGAACTGGCTGGGTTCTGACAATGGTCTTTCAGATAGAACATCACTGAGGAGGTGAGATGAACAAGAGGCTAATGTTCATTTCCTATGAAAGGAACTGAGGATGTCAGTAATTGAAAAGGATAGAATCTGGGCAGGCATCTGGGGCTCTGGCTTACACTTTACAAAAACTCTGTGTCTAGTGATTGCTCACAATTACAAAAAGCAGAGGAAGGAGGCCCTGCTTGACAACAATTGAATTTCAATAAATTTTGCTATTGAACCAACATCAGGAGATGGCTTTTCTTTAAAAAAGTTCTCAATAATAAGTCAAGTTTTACTGAATTCATTATTCTACAGACATCTGCATTCGAAAAATACTTAAAATTCTTCTCATATCAATGGATTTAAATGTTATTCACTAGTAATTCTTTGGGTCTTTGAAGCTTTCAGCTAAAGTTTTGGTTTATGACTCAGTGTTACTTTATGTTATTGACTATCTGTTGCCATCTTTCATGTCAGAAAGTACTTCATCTACTGAAACTATTTGTGAAAATATGCCATGCATTCCTCTCAAAAGAAAGATTACCTTATTGTGCCTTGTTTCAACCAAGTTTGTTTGTGTCCATTTTTGCATCTTTATTTGAATCATCGTAAGGGGGGGTAATATATGTAGTACTAATGACCAAACTAAATGAAATATTGAGGTATACATATATTTTGATTTTTTATATATCTCTCCAAATGAAATCTACTCTTTCTTATGCATAATGATAAATGTTATAAGAATTTTTGAAACAGAATACATGTGTTAGCTTTAGAAATTGTCCTGGTGTAAGGAAATACTTTATTCTTTCTGGATTTGGAGATTATTTTTGAAAAAAATTTAAAAGAAGAATCTTAAATTATTCTCTAGTCTCTGAGGTAAGTCAGACATTTACTTAGCAATTTTTAAGGATACAAATGAAAAATTTTTTTTCCTTTTGGAGCACTCCCTAGACCCAAATGTAAACTGCATACTGTTTAAATACTAGAAAAATTAGACTGCAGACAAATCAAAACAGGGAGCTCTTTTTATAGTGAGACTGGTGATTAATAATACATATTACTTTTTTATATTATTCATGTGTTATATTAACTCACCTGTGTGTGAAGTCAGTATAGCAAATTAATCTCAGTACTAGTTTCATTCTATATAGAGAAGTTTCTTAGTCTTGTTGCCTTAGTGATGAATGTTATCTGGTGTTGCTGACAACAACATCTATTCTTTTCATCACCCTGACTTTCTCAATGGGAATGGAGAAAGGGTTTTACAAATAGAAATATTTTATAAAACAGATCTTTACCCTTTAGAATGATCCATATGTTCACTAGCACGTCCGCTAAAAGTTGCAAAGCAATGATGCTTGAAAGGAAACTTAAAAAAAAAAGGGGGCTGTGTCTCTTGTCATATTTTGCTTTTGTATCATCCATCTCAGAACATTTTTTTTTGGTCTGTTTAAATCTTAAGTTGTAGAAACACTGAAATCTCTACAAGTTCTGTAGAAGATGGAGGTATTTAAATAAAACTGTTGTATTTGGAGTATGATATTTATACCACTCTATGAATATTGCTTTTACTGTATATTTAAACAATGTACTAAGGATGAGTGAACTGACTTACAGAGTGTCAGCTTGACATAAACCAGAGGCAGGGAGAATGAGGGGCCCAAGCGTTATGTCTTCCAGTGGAATATTGTACCATTTGCAAAAACACTGCATATTTCACTATTCACACAGTAAATGACCAGTGGTGAACCCTGAGGCAGAAATGATTTAGAGATGTTGTATAGAGGTATACTAGAATTTTATGTAAAAACCCAAGTCTTAACACATTTAGGAATTTCACTTTTGATATTAAGATTGAAATGAAGAAAACTGCAGAAGAATGTGGCAAGATTTAAAAACTGTCTTAAATTATCTTTGAGAGTGAAATATCTGATGGTTATGTAATGCGAACTCCCTCTAAATACTTTATAATGCAAGAGCTATTAAAACCTGACTCTAACAAGTGTATATACATGTGATGCAACTTGTGGTTATGATGCCCTCCTTGAATCGTTAAAAAAACAAACAAACCACAAAAACCAACTTTACAAACTGGTGGAATTGTTTGCCAAAAAGTATTGTTCTCAGTCAATTCTCTCCTCAGATCACTTCAACTATAACTCTTGTTTGGAATGATCAGCTGAGTTCCTTTTCTTTGATTGATGTGGAAATTGATGGAAGCTATTTCTAGACCGCCCATCATTTCTCCATTAAGTTGAAGGGCTGGCTGAAGAGTTCCATGGTGTCTTTTAAGTTAGCATCTGGACTTAGTGGCAAGCAGTCAGCAGTGTCAGGTCAGGAGGCAGGAGGGTCAGAAGAAGGCAGTGACTAATGAAACTTTTAGGGATCAAGTGGAAGTTAGAACCTTTGAGGTTAGACTAAGCTGGTCTCTTTTGGATTTTGAGAAGATAGTTGGGGTAGTCATTCAGAGGTTCAAATTAAATGGTGGTTATAGGTAAATCCATGGGCGGAGGATACAGAAATCAGTGCCCACAGCTGCCAGCTGGAGTGAAGAAAGTGGGATTTGTATTCAGGTAAAGTTTAGTACAGGGGTTTGGGTGAAACATTTGGGCACAGGCAAAATATAATGATTTTAACTTGGGGCATCAGCCAGGCATAAGGAAAAAGGACCCAGGAGATCAGGGAAATTTTCTCAAACCCTGAACACTTAGGTGGGTTCATACAGTATCACATTAATCTCAGGACAGTGATAATCTCTCTTGTATTGTTTAAGAAAACTTGTTTCTGGAGTGAGTTTAACTAAATCTTCTGTTGGGACCTTTCTATTTTAGTAACTTTTTTTTTTACTCGGAAAAAAAGAATGAAGGGTATAGATTGCTACTGCTGCAATTTGTCCATGAAAAACTTGTAACCTGATGAAGTTTGAGGGTGCTGGGAGAAGAATGGATTTGCTATAAGACCCAAGACTCATCTTCTGATATTGATCCCTAGTTTTGTCTGGGAGAAGAGATGCTCCTGGATCACTCTGGAACTGAACTCCTGCTTTCCCTTGTATGATCCTCTGGTGGTGGGATATGACCCTGCTTGAGAAGATAGAAAGCAAACAAGGAGGCAAGGAGATGGTTGAATCTCGAGGGATCTTGGTAAGTGTGGCTACCATGTGTGTCTTGAATGATAATGAGAGATCTGTAATGTAGGTATAGGGTTTAGTAGATAAGTAACCGTTTTTTATACAGTTACACCTTTAAGTACACAGTGTATCATGTTCTCCTCAACAGTAATGATTGCTTTGGTCAACAGAAACTTGTTTTATTTTTTTCAATGTAAGGGCCAACTTGTACTGTGTTGTATAAAGAACAATGGAGGATCAAGTCAGGGCCTGTGTATGATAGCATAGGTTGGTGGAGAAAACTGTTTCAAGAATGAGGGATCATGGGGATAGATTTGTGTGGAATGAAGTTGTGGGAAGAAAGCTAAGGGTTTTTTTTGATGGCTATAATCCTAGGAAGTGTCTTAGGTACCAATATAGTCCATGTTTCTTGCTTTTCTCATGTTCATTTTGTTCACTGTGTGCTTTGGGATCATGGATAGTAATTTCTGGAAGGAAAGGAGAACCTGTCGTCTAAGAGGGTAAGGTGAAGGTCTTGGTTGGAAAGGATCTGTATTAGAAAGTAGTATGTTTAATAAAAAATGAATTAAGAACCATTTTATTTTTGGAAAAATATGCTTTAAAAACATGGGTATGGATGATCTTCTCAAAGAACTATGGGAAAAATTTGACAATTTAGAATAGTTTCACAGAAAACTGACACTATCTCACTCTTAGTGGGAGCAAATGACCTGGAGGCCTGAGGTTTTCTGTCCCAGAATCACTTACTTTCTAGTAAAAGATATTTCAGCTGAACTGTTAAAGGTTAAAATTCCACAGTTATTTTATTTAAAGTATTTATCTTACTGATCTTGGCTGGAAACTTGGAGCCTTAGAAGCTCCTTTTATTTTCTTCTATGCACTTCCTCCAAATGTAGTATTTTCATGGGTTAGCAGGTATATTAAGCATCTTATATTCTTTATATTTTTTCTTCAGATAGTTCAATTGTTTCTCACTTAGGTGAATGTCTTTTCTTTTGGCTTTGCATTTTATTACTTTCATTTCATTTCTTTGGTATGTATAGCATTATTTGAATGACGCTCTCTTGGTCCAGAGAGTCAAGAAGGAACTTGTATCTTTAGGGTTTCTTATAATACAGTTGCCTTGGTTGGAAGCAAAAAAGATCATGGGTTACTTAGGGCCTAATTCAAGTGTGTGAAGCAGTGAGCATCTAGTTCAGGGTCCCAGTCAGCAATGCTTTGTCAGTGTCTCTTATTTCTATCTTTTGAAACTTTCCTGGAATCTTGTCTCTGATTTCAAAGTTCTTCGGTCTCTCTAACTGGTCCAACATGGAGAAAGTGTCTGGTGTACTCAGGGCCTAGTGGTAATAGATCAGATACATAGGAGAGTTGCACATAACAGGGGGTAAGATCAAATATAAACGTAGGTCTCACAGCATGTTAGAAACAAGTGTACAGGAATAAGGATGTAATCTAAGAAAAGAGACCTTTGCCAAGAAACTAAAACAAAAGTATAGAATAGTAGGAAATGACTTAGTAGTAATGGGCATCTTAAGACATAATGCAGGTACTATCTAGCTCTTATTAAGTTTTGATCCAAGAAGTATAAAATGTGGACCAAAAATTGGCTTTAAGGTTATTAAGTATTGCCATCCAGGAAGGCTTATGTATATACTTAACTAAATTGGACTTCAAGACACTTTTTCATTAAAATGAAAATACGAAGAAGTAACTGGAACAACTGGCCTAGTTATGTTGAGGTGGTCACCCTGTATAACCTTCCTAAAGGAAGTGTAAGGAGGCAATCTGGATCAAGTCAAAAGAGGGTAAATGAGGAAGAGGTAAAATTATTTTATAGAAATATATAAACCCAAGCCTACATGCTTAGGAATTTCTTGGGTACCGAAGATGTATTGCTTCTCCTGCCTCTCTGACTTTAGTAGGTATTCAGTCGATAACTGAATATACATTATTGCCTTACCTGATCTTCCAACTGACACCACTGCCTGAAAAACTGTACTGTAGGAAAAGGCAAAAGCCCATTCTCCTGGGGCCTTGTCTAGGTTGGTTGAGATTGGAGGAGTTCAAGAAGTCTAGTGGGTTAGACCCGCCCTAAGTGTGGATTGGAAGAGGGATCCTGGGTATTTACACTGACATTTGGAAAGTGAATGTGCTTTCAAAATTTCAGCATTGTGTTTCATGTCACAGATGACTTCTTCATTATGGTGCTCTGTGTGCATCAATATAAGCAACATTTCCAAATGTGATATTGCAAAAATTCTGGGGGCCTGTTTCAATCATTTGATTTCTTTGATTGTTTTGAGCTTATAATTACATGGTTGGTGGTTTTGCCATATTTGTTCACGGGATTTCAGTGTTCCATGGAATTTGATCTGGGACTTTCTACTTCATACACTTTCTTAATAACTTTTATCCTCAGAACAATGGGTGATAATAGATGAGGGGATAGGGAATCACACATTATTGGCTGAGCCCCACACAGCACATCTGGGAAAAATCCACTTGGGAGGAAAGCCCAGCTCAGTAGCCCTATAAATAGTGCTCTAGAAACTGAATCTATAGAGTACATTGGAAACAGAGTCATTTTGGAGGTGTTTGGGTCACTCAGATCATTATAAATGGCCAAAGAATTTCCTATTCTGAAAACCCTGAGGCCTTTGGTGATGTCTGACTCTTCTCCAGAGGTCCCATTCTCAACTTTTCAGGAGGACACTCTCTTAAGTCATTTAGGTGCCACTCTTTTTTCCATGACTTTTATCTGAGTGGCCATTTTCCCATTCTTAGCTCCTTTATTATCCACTTCCTTGCAAATAAGGAAAGAAATGAAAAGTGCTTTTGTTCCCAATTCTCCCTTTCTCTTTAGCTCTTAGTTATACCACTAGCTTCCTTAATATTCCTAATACCCAGCACAGTTTCAGGGGTTGTGGATTATTGGGCTCCTTCCCAGCAATTAATAAAGCAGGACCCAATTTCCACTTGGTTGTTATTTCCTTGAATAGCAATTACTACCTTTGACCAGCAGTCTTAAAGAGGGTGTGTGAGGAATTGAGCACCAAACCCTAACAAATTCCATAATCTACTCTTTTCTTCTCAGAAATATATTCATTTCTACCTAAAAAGCAAACAAGCAAACAAACAAATACTGTCAGGATTGTAAAACTGAGTCAATAGATATTCATGGGTATCTAAATTACTAATATCTACTGTTTATTGAATCACTTTTTTTGTGGCTGGACAATGTTTTCTATATATTCTTTCTAGTCTTTACAACAAAACTGCAAGATAATATTATGTTTGATTTATAGGTGAGAAAGTTGAGGTTTGGAAAGTCAACAGCTAGTAAATGTCAGAACTGGTTTTTAAATCCAGGACACCCTAAATTCATCACAGAATGTCACACTGCCTCATGAAACTGTTCTACACAGGAAATGGCACAGAACTTTAGACTGACACACTGTGTGTTAATTGTTTGAGGGTGCTTCTATTCATTTGATGATGACTATTTTGCACATACTTCATTGGCTCCTAGCAGCCTAAAGGAGTTAAGAAGTTTCACAAATGTCCTAGCATTTAGTTAGAAGGGAAAGGCAGCAGAAAGAGGAAGCTAGTAATTTCTTCACTATTATCTATGCTGCTAGGCAGTTTGTTCAGACATAGATTATCCTACCCATATTCACAACCTACTGTAAGCATGTTCTTTTATTCCTGCTTGACAAGTGATGTGACCAAGGCTTTGGAAGGTTAAAACTTGCCAGAAGTCAAAAGCCAAAAGTCATTGTTAGAGGTGAGAACAGGATTACACCAAGTCTGTCTTTAAACCTCATATTCCATCCTTTCCCGTATGTGATAGATCATATATTCTTAAATATCGTATTATAACTTATTTTTTATCTGAACAATTTGAGATTAAGTTAAGTACATCATGCTCCGTTATCTCTTAAAACTTTCTTGTGTATGTCCTGAGAAAAAGGACACTTTCTTATATGACTATAATATAGATATCAAATTTAGGAAATTTAACATTGAGATAATACTTTAATCTGCATTTACTACTTCATTTTTTCCTACTGCTCAATAATGTCCTTTTTAACATTTTTTTCCCCTTTCAATAGAGGATCCAGTGTAAGATCACATGTTGCGTTTAGTTGCTATGATCCTTTCGTCTCCTTTAATCTGAAACATTTTTTAAGTGTTTCCTTGCCTTTCAGGACACTGACATTCTTGAAGACAATAAGCCAAGAATATTTATAGAATTTGTTTGAGTATTTCCTGATGATCAGATTCTGGTTTTGCATTCTCAGCCAGAATATAACAAAAGGATGGTGTATCTTTCTCAGGCTCTCAAGTCTGGTCAAGGTGTTCTCTGGTTTCTCCACTGTATAAGTTATATTCCTCTCATGCAACTACTGAGCAATCAGTGAGGAGGCATTCTGAGACTATGCAAATATCCTGCTTCTCATCAAAATTTAGCAATCATTGATGATTCTTACCTGTGCCAACAGTTGTCAAATACTGATTTTCAAACTCCTCCACTCCCTTCACATTAATCAGTTGGAATTTTACTGTAAGGAAGAATCCTCCCATCTTCCATTTATTTCTCTATTTATTATCAATATTGACTCATGAATTCCTATTTTATTCAATAGGTCATTAATTATTATTTAGCCTTATTTCTTCTCAAGTTCAAATTATAGATTTGGCTAGTTGGAAGTCCTTTGAAATGGCTCTTGTATCCTTTTGATGTACTTTTATCATTATTTTGAGCACTTCCTTATTTTTTTGGCCCACCAAGACATTTCTGTCTCATACTGTATTTTCCCTGACACCTCTTGATGTTGGCCATTTCTCCTAGGAGCTGTTTCCTTTAATAGAAGAGTGGCATTTAGAAAATAAGACGAGGCACCATCTGTGCTGCTCCTTGCTACTAGGGTTTATTGCTTTCAAGCCCTTTTCCCTCATAGCCTGGCCAACAAAATGTGTTGTCAAGCTTTTGCAGATTTACCAGTCTGAGGAAAAAAAATAGTATTTTAGTGTACTTTTAATTTGCACTTCTTTTCATTTGAGTGAACTTGAGCACCTTTTCATAAGTGTAAGAACCATTATAAATGATCTTTTTGGCTGAGTTTTCTATCTGATTTTTTTCCCAACTTTTAAAAGTTTAAAAAAAATATTAGGAACAAGTAGCTCTTTATCTGGAATCTACATTGCAGTTTGCTATTTATTTTGTTTTTGATTATGATATGCAAAGGTTTCAAATTTATTGATCATTCTCTATTGCATATTATAATTCTGACATCCAATTCCAATGTGTGTGTGTGTGTGTGTGTGTGTGTGTGTGTGTGTGTGTGTGTGTGTGTTTGTGGTTTCCCCACACCACCAAGCAATTCTCTGACACCAGAGGATTGTTAACAATTCAACTCAGTTCTGACACTAGCTACCCAGAGATAGCATAGACACCACAGGTTAAGGGTTCAGTCCCACAGGACTGCTCCCACTCGTCTTCAGATGTCAACTGCAAGTCCAGGTTGCCAATTGGGCTTCTGACCCACAGACTATAGACTGGAGGTTCTAATGACCTCCTCCTTGGGTTCCATTAATTTGCTAGAGCAGCTTACAGAACTCAGAAATGTCTACTTCTAAGTTATTGGTTTATTATAAAAGGCTGCAACTCAGAAACAGTCAGGGTATGGGGAAAGGGGTGCACAGATTTCATGTCCTCTCCAAGCATACCACTCTCCCCCAGTCACCATGTGTCACCTACTTGGAAGCTCTCTGAACCTTGTCTTTTGGGATTTTATGGAGGCTTCAGTACCTAGGCATGAATGACTAAATCATTAGCCATTGGTTATTGAACTCAATCCTCAGCTCCTTTCCATTGCCCAGACGTCAGGGGAATGGGACTGAAAGTTCCAACCCTCTAATCACATGGTTGATTCTTCTGGCAACCAGCCCTCATCTTTAGGTATTGTCCCAAAGTAACCTCATTAACATAACAAAAAAATTTTGTGGCTCTCATTACTTAGGAAATTCCAAGGGTTTTAGGAGCAATGTGCCAGAAATAGGGACAAAGACCTGTATATTTCTTATTATAAATCACACTATCACAATATGGATTTGAATAGCAGGGTATAGATGAACTCACCCATATTTTCATGGATGATTGGAAGTACTTACATGGCTTTATTTTTTACATTAGGTTCCAGATTGATTTGGAATTTATTCTTGTAAATGCTGTTAGGAATGCATCTAAATTCACCTTTATTCCAAATGGCTCTGCAGTTGTCCCAATATCATTTATTAAAAAGACTTTGTCCCAGTCATATGGGATACCGCCTTAATCACATACTAGATTTGCGTAAGTAGTTGCCTCTGTTTTTGGACGTCCCCTTATATTCCATTGGTCTGTTTGTCCCTGTGCCAGTAAGTACCACATGGTTTTACTTAAAGGTAGGTCATATTCTAACCTCATCTTTTACAGATCAGTAAACAAAGATATAGAAGGTCAAGTGGTTTTTCCCAAACCAGACCATGGCAGAGCCAGGGCTGGAAACTTGTTTTCCTGACTTACAACATGATTCTTTTCCTTCTATGCTGTGTTGCTCTCACCTGCCTCTTACACTGCCTTTGGTGAGAGTGGAAAGTCTAGTTACAAGGAAGAGCCTACTTCGTCTACAGAAGAACAGCCATAACATTATGCTCTTCTTAGAACAGATTTGTAGAAAGAGTCATGAAGCAAATGTCTTTTGGGGGAATGTAAAGGAACACTCTGACATATGTACTGTTGTTCTATGGAGTTAGACCTGGAAAGACACAGAGTGAGTAGTAGAGAGATCGCAGAAGAGGAAACTGAGAAGCAGAGGGGTTAAGTGATATGTCCAAGGTCACACAGTATGCTAGTGACAGAGCTGTGCCCTTTCAGCCCCTTGGCAATGGTTTATCAGACACTTTTTGAGCAACAGCTTCTTTTAAGCTGCTGTACATTAAAATTTGACCTTGTTATATAACGTCTGGCACAAAAAGTTATTGGTAGCCTGCCTATACCCCACTTAAGTTCTTGCTGAAGTTTTTACCTACAGAATGAAAAAATTGTTGGATGGGTTTGGAGAGACAATTCTTCTTATAAATAGTGCTAAAACTCCTTTTTTATATGGACCTGCTCAGCTAAAATCTAAACAATGAAGACGTTTGATTTACTGCAGGCATTAGGTTGGAGTGTTAAGTGGTTGTTTTAATTTCAGAGTTTTTATAAAAGAGCTGCTCTCACCATATAGTTGATTATAATTTAAAAACAGAGACATATGATTTATTATAAACAGTATTTTTGAAAACTAAACTTTTTTTGGAAGAACTAAAAATATATATTTCAAAATTTTCAACTCCAGGGGGATGTGGGGACCTGTTTTCTTTTCCTCCTTTGGAAATGGTATGTGGCTGTTGAGTGTTAAGTGGTCAGAGAGTCTTCTTTCCTGGTATCGAAGAAAGAGCAAATAGGCATATTGTGGGTTCTGTGTTGAAGACAAGGCTCCAGGCAATCTGGGTTAGGAGCCTGCAGTGCGGGCTTGGGTTGCTGGTCCACTCTTTAGTTACTTTGCCTCCTCTAAATACCCACCCCCCGCCACCTATCGCTAACAACAGGAGCAGAACCGAACAGAGTGGCAGTGGAGGCACACACACACCATGAGAAGGTCTATCCTACCTCTCCGTGTAGGACTCTAAACCTGAGAATGCCAATGACAGACAAACAAAGCGTCTACTTCCCCTTCCAACAGAGGAACCCAGGAAAAGCTTTGTTCAGCTGCCTCAGATGCAGAGTGCTTAACATTTTTTTGTATGTAGACTTGGTCCTGAAAGATGAAGCAGTTTAAGATATTTCTCTTGGGAAGCTGTTTTTGAAGTTGTGTTTATGTGTGAGGGTCTCTGTTATTTAGTGACTTTACTAAATGAAAAACAAAAATAATTCTGATAAAGGTCTAGGTATTGGATGGAGCCCAACACAATGCCAACTAAGTGTACAGTTATTATATTCTATTTTCCATATAGGCTCCCCTTGTTCCTGATTGCATCTTGAAAAGAGGTTGCATTATCTCTAAAATGGGAACGCATGCGTGCACACACACACACACACACACACATAGCTGAAAGTAAATGGTGGTGTCCCCAGATAAGACAAAGACATGAAGAGTCCCCAAGTACTGAAAATTTTTTCCCTTCATCTCTCCCACCCCTAATATATTATTCAAAGTAAATCAATGCTAAGTCACCTGAAACTTAGGAGTATGCTGAAATTAAGATGGCTTCTTTCTAGATTTTCTGATAAATGCATCAAAGTTCAACCTTTCTTTTTCTTTTAATCTTTTCCCCTCTTATTTGCTCTAACCTTGCCTTGAGGGTACCCTAAGCATATGTTTAGTTGTACTGGATTTATTGACAAACCTACACATTTCCTTGGAAAAAGTAGGGAATTACTTCAGCCAAAAAGGGATGGTTTTCCAGGTTTTGTTGCACCAGAATTAACCAAAGTCTTGTTTAGGTCAACAGTTCTTGAGTAAACAGTAATAAAATTTTTTGTATGCTATCTATATTGGTACTGTTCTAAGTGTTTTACATGTATTATTCACTTAGTTATCACATAACTCCATGAGGTATTCATTTTTATCCCCACATTACCAAAGAAGAAACAGGGACAGAAAAATTAAGAAAATTGCT
The DNA here is from genome assembly GCA_032199065.1 of Smutsia gigantea. Taxonomy (NCBI): domain Eukaryota; kingdom Metazoa; phylum Chordata; class Mammalia; order Pholidota; family Manidae; genus Smutsia; species Smutsia gigantea. The sequence goes on from JAVSCE010022418.1 coordinate 1,333,192, forward strand.
CAAGGTCACAGTCCTAGTAAGAGGAAAAATTGGAATCTGAATCTAGTTAATATGGCTTCAGGGTATTATGCTATACTCTACTCAAAAAGAATTAATAATAGCAGATATTTCCACAGTGCTGGACACTCAAGTACTTTTCTACACTAGAACTTTTAGTCTCCACAAAAAACTCTGAGGTGTGCTCATTTTCTGTTTACTCCTTACACTCTCCATACTTCCAGACTCTGCTCTGTTCCTTGCGTCCCTTTGGGACTGATCGTTTTGCCTCTGGTTTCTGGTGTGTTTAGCCAACGAGAGTTTCTAGCATGAGATCAGAAGGTGGAAGTAAAGTAAGGTCATGGAGCTTATTATCCTAGTTCCCTCCTTTCTGGGTCATTGTGGGTTGGCAGGATCCCTTTTCAAAGACCATAGCTCCTGTTTATTTGGTCTCCTACATACACTCTCTCTGGGTCCTGATAGAAGCTTCTTTATCTTATTTATTAGGTGTAGGGGTAGTAAAGTCTCTCTGTTGTTGCTTGCTCAGGGGTGCTCTGACCCACCCAGCCCACAATTTTGTAAATGGTTCCTTCGTTGAACTGTCCTCAAACTCTGGGTGTGCCACTGTTTTCTTGTAATACCCATATTAAATAAGATATATTCTGTTATTACAGCACTTTTATTTGACTTACAAGGAACAGGGAAGTTAAGTAAAAGGACCAAGGTAATTGGTAGGATTTGGATTAATCTTGGCCGTCTGGCTGTCATGCTTTAGTCACTACACTAGTCTGCCTCTTAATCTAAGTATATGTTGGGCTTTCTGCAGAAAAACTTGTAATGCAGGCTATTAATATCAAAGGACAATTAAGGGATAGTTTACTGTAGTTAACGGTAGTGATAAGATTCATAGCATAAAAGTGCTGTGGGGCAAATGTAATGAGTTCATTCATGCATTTATTAAACATATATCAAAGTTTTAGATTTTGGGGATAAATCATCAACAAAACAGATTCTTGATTTCAAGAAATTGTGGATGGTCCAAAGACTCACCTATTTGTTCTCCAGTATTTCAGATTTGATTTAACAAGGAATGATAAAGCAAAAAAGCCTTGGTATTTGATATACCTGTGATTATTGTCCAGTATACACAACTTTAAAAACTTTCTTTTGAGTCAATAATGTTAATCAGTAGTTAGTGATGTGTTTTCTTTTCTGAGACAGTAGAGGTTCTCCATTTAGTTACCATGTGCATTCAAAACAGGCATGATATAGTCAAGGTATAGAGTCTTACAAACCAAATGGCCTTTTTTTAATGTTACTTCTACAAATGGAGTATCAGTTAATAAAATGCAAATTCTTTCCCCCTAATAATTGAAATATTTCTTTTGGAGAATCATTTTCCTTACAAGCTTTTAGAAAAGAGAACCCTGGACTGGGTCCTGCTTATGATGCCCACTTTGCCTCTCACTGATTGTAAGATCTGGTTTAAATAGGTTAATTGTTCTGGGATGCAGTTTTCCCATCTGTGTAACAATGGAGCTGCTCTACGTGACTTTTTAAACTAAGGTTCTATGACTATTAACCTCTATTATTTTGATCCCTAACAAATATCAGGAGACACGAAAAAGTGAAGGGATGTGTGCAAGGTTAAAATCATATTTAGTGTAGAGTTAGAGTGATATGTAGGTCTCTTGATGTCTGTTCTTTGATTATAGTCCCTAGAAAGAAATGTGGACTAGTTAGGGTAACACTAGCTGCTATAACAAATAAATGTAAAATGTACAGTCACTCAAAAATAATAGAAATTTATTTATCAGGGTGGCTTTCCTTTGCTCAGGGATCAGATTGACTGAGGCTCTGGCATTTTCAGCACAGGTCTCTAAGACCATTGGGGTTCTCTCCTCTGACAGCCAGAGGCAAAGAGAATGTAGAGGAACATATGTGTAAACTTTGTATCAGGTAAGTCTGGAAGTTGGACATATCACTTCCATTCATATTCCATTTGCTAGAACTCAATGTATTGCCTCACCTTAGTGCAAGGAAAGCTGTGAAGTAGAGTACAGTTGTGTGTCCAGGAAAAAGAGAAGCACGTGGATTTTAGTGAATCATTAGCGATCTTTGCTTTTGAATGAAAGTGACAAATGCAGGAATGATTTTATTCTTAGGAAAATTGCCCTACTCTTTCCAGGTTGTCACATGGCCTCACTCGTCATATTTTAGTAAGTCTTTCTGTACAACCTCTTTCCATCAGCTCTGTAATTTTTGTTTTCAGCTTTGCTCCTTATATCAATTATTTTGACTGAAATTAAAAAAAGAGACTACAACCTCAAGCAGGAATGAGAGAAAGTATTTTTTTCCTGACCATGATCCTGAGAACCCATAGACAAAGAAGCACTGAGGGGAAAACCAGCACTGAGAAAAGCAGCAACCAAGAACCTTTCGAACAGGACGCCTGAGAAGGCAGACCTAGGTGGGGCAGCGGCGCTCCAGGGGTGCCCTGAAGAACCGTCTTTCCCGGAGAACTGAGTCAAGAGTCACAGGATTAAGACCGCAGTGGACATGCCGCCCTCAGGAGTGTCCCTGGCAAAGGAGACCTGCCCATTATGGCTTTTGTGGTCTCTCTCTTGTTTCTTGCTAAGAAATAAATGGAGCCGCAAGCATATCAGTGGAGCCTCTTTTCCCTCAGTCTTCGCCTCTCCCGGGGCTTGTTGATGCTCTCCCTGACAGCCACAAAATCCTGGGAATGCCTTGAGATAGCATGTTTTCCATCCAAAATCATGATTCATGGATCTCTTTTGTTGTAAATTAACCTGCAGCATGGGAGAAGGAAAGAAGGAGCAGGCAGGAAAACACATTTTTGGGTTTGTAATTTTGAGACTTGGGTTCTGAGGCATTCCGAGAACTTCACTGAAATTTGATTTATCATCACTGCATCTTTGAAAATATAAGAATGCAACACGTCGGAATAAGAAAAACGTGACTTACCCCTGCGAACTTCAGAGGTGACTGAAATACATGAAGGCGGCTTGGGAATGCATCATAACTTTGTTGTGACTTATCATAAATACCCACTTACGTATAGTACATGTCTAATTATGTCTTTTGGGGAAGCAGGAATCATATCCTATAAAGGCTGGCTCTGATACTGTAAGCCCTAGCGTGGTATAGGTCCAATCCCTTTCTGTATTTTGTTACTTTATTCATTTAGAAATAGGAGAAGAAGAATGATCCAAGTCACTTGAGGAAAAGGGTGCTTCATTACTAAATCAGAGACTGGGTTTTAGTACTGGCTTGCCATGATCTTATGTGACATGAAGCAAGCTAGTGACCCTTTTTAGACCAAGGTTCCCCATTTGTGAATTGTGTTGTTGTCACTGATGATCTTTAAAGAGCCATTCAGTGCTGACATTCTGCAGTTGTTATTGCTTCCTTTTTCCATAAAGGCTTTAAGGTAGTTGACTCTGCAAACATGTATATTAGTTCTTTATGCCAGGGTACCAGCAGTTTAATAATGTATTATTGGAGAAGATACTTGATTAGATTCAACAAATAGGTGTCTTGTTTAAAAGTCATCCTTTAATATCTAACCAGTCTGTGTAGAGGTGTCTGGCTGAAATTAGCTTATTTAAAAGATTACTTGAGCCTACTATGGGAATCTATAAATGATTAAGGCATGGCTCCTGCTTAGGCTGTAGAAGAGTAGGAGATCTAGGACATTTATTTGCATAACTATAATATGTGATAGGGTGTTAAGTGATACTAACTGCCTGCTTTGCGTACTGTAGGAAATCAGCTAAGATATTTCTGCTTCCATTCTCTTCTTGCAGGCCAGCTTATCATTCTAAAATTCCGTGTGAGAGGTAGGATGGAGAGAGAGTGCAGAGATTCTCTTAAGAATAAGGTCCTGATTGAGGCAGCATAGGTGAACGATTTGGTAGACAACATACTTGAGTATCACAGAAGGTAAATCTAAACTGTGGTTTCTTTCTTTAATTAATCATCTAAAAAAATACGTAAGCTTCCGGTTACCACAATGTGTAAGAATTCTCAATAGAAAGCAACTCTACTCTTGTTTGTAGGAGAAATAAGAAGATAACAATGTTTTTCTATATGGCCCAGTGGAAAGACTATGTGGTTTATAAACCAGAAACTCCAGATTTTAATTCTGGACACTGTTTCTTACTTTCCAATTGTGCAATTTCCCTTTATGTAAAAGTAGAGGTAATAGTACTTGACTCATTGAATTGCACAGTTTTAAAAATAAATGGTACTCAATAAATGTTTGTTTTCTCCTTTCATAGTCAAGGAAATGAACAATATTTATTTACCTAGTTTATACTGTCGTTATCTATTTTCCACTGAAGAAGCTACCTTCATTACCATATCAACTAAAACTTTGGCAGTTATTCTTTATTTTTAAGAAAATGTATTGGGTAAACCCTGAAACGTTAAGTAGATAGAATCCATTGGTATGAAGAGTAACTTATCATTCATTTTGCATCTGGCATTTTACCAATAAATGGCCAAAAAGTAAGGGGTTTGATTGTGACTCATCATCTCTTAGATGCAATGTCTATGCTAAAAGGTCAACTTTGTCTTCATTTACACAGATGCCTTCCAACAGTGATAGCTGAGCAAGGCAAAGACACATAGTTTTAAAACACTGTCATGGGAGAATGAATGTTTAACTAAGCAAAGCCTCTCTCCCCCCGTCTCCATTCCCTCTGTTCTTTTCTTCTCCCTTAACAATTCTTGCACAAGCCAAGACTGTGTATTTTCTTGCACATGATACTGAGAAGACATCCACAGTCTTGTTTTGTTGTTATCTAAGGGAGAATTCCACTGCATATAAGAAAGCCATCCGGATCATGAGAACAGGGCCTATACCACACTCACTTCCATCAGTTTATCATAGTTAGGATGATAGATACCAAAGGAGGTTACAGCAGCTCCTTCCTTGGAGATATTTAACTGTTTGTTATCATTAGGGACCGTCTGACTTGGGCACAAAAGAAGTGGGGGTGGTGGCTATGTGACATCTGGAGGCTTTTTTAGTGTCATTAACTCTATTTCCCAGATGTTGGTGTTGTGGTTTGCAGATACTGTAATCAGGAGCAGTGTGCAAAGGACAAGGGATTTAAATTCCCTTTGTAAGTTTGTATTTCCACATCTCTTTTACTCTCATGTACCTTTTGCTGAAATATGTAGGAAAGAGAAGTTGGTTAGGGAGCGAATGGCAGTGATGCTAGTGAGAGTAGGTAAGTGTTAATATGGAGACTTATGCACAGTATTGAAGTGAGCCTCCACGGAATCTCACTTTTTCAAGTGGTTTGAATTAACTGCTCCCTAAGTTTTTCTTTTCCAGGCAGAGAATTATCTGCACAGGAACACTACACAATAGCAATGAGTGTGAGTCTTGGCACCAAACAGAGAGACTTATTTTTTGCTCACTGGGTTTGAAAATAAATTCTGTTTATGAATTTCAATTGTACTCCACATCATGATATTTCAGTGGCCTTGTCTGTCTTAACATATCATAAAATTAGCAATGCATAGCAAAGAAGTTGGCTCAGGACTCCATATGAGGCAGGAATTGGAGGTGTGAAGAGAACACCAAGCAAAATTTAATGCCAGCTGTTAAAGCATGTGTGAGACTGAGGAAACAGTCAATTGAATTAACATGTTACATCAATTGAGCTCATGTTTTAGGTTATAAAATGTGAGTATTTATTTTTTGGAAAATTGTCTCTTCAAAATGTTGTAAAAGTAGAGTTTTCATAAAACTCATAAAACATATTGTTATGGAAAAGTGATTAATTGCTGTGTCAGCTATGTAGCTATTAAATTGTGGGCAAGTTCCAAAGGCTTTTCTAAGAAAGTCTGTAGATGTCAGTTTCTTCATCTATAAAAGGTTAGATTAGATGATTTCTATGGTCTGTTTATAACATTGTATGATTACTTAACAATTAACAAATTCAACGTTCAATTTGTATGGGGGGCTGTGATGATTCTGGAGTTACCCTGGGTGCTGTGGTCACAGAAATGAGTAAGTCAATAACCCTGCCCAGGGGGCCCACAGACCTATCTCCTCTGTATCTGCATGTGTTTTAAACTGCTTGTTTAGTATTATCTTGTTTTTTCATTCATATTCCAAGACCCACATGGAATATGTTATTGGAGATGTCTCTGTGGACTCAGGCAGTTTGGTCATGAGTTACTGCAACAGAAAATGACAGCATTAGTAGGATACTTGTTAGTGATGGTATGCTCAAATAAAATACTTACCATGGGGCCATATGATTTCTCGACCTTTAGGATATTAAAGTAAGCACCAGGACGTTACCTGCATCCTGATGAATCCCGTTTCTGTCCTTTCCTGGCCATTGTTTCTGTATCATTCCACTGCAATTTAAGAGCCCATGGAAGATTTAATTTATTACGTGCTGAGGATGTTTTGGAAAGAGACAGAAAAAGTTATCTCACTGTCCCAAATGCTTCCATGTTCAATTCTGAGCCTTAGGAGGTCTGTCATGTAAGTGGTGGTGGAAGGGGAGGAAGAGATTACATAGTTAAGAGGAATGAGCATGGGAAGGAGACAAATCTATTTAGATGGGCTGGGAAGATTAAGATCAGTTTCAGTGGGGGCCCAGGCTACAAATGGGGTGGAGTTGAGGTGGGTGTGGCTTAGTAGGCAGTGACAGACTTACTGCATTTCTACATTTCAGTGTATTAAAAGTGGGGAAACTCCTTGAAGAGATAAACTCTAGGGAAAAAAGGAATATAGCAGTAAGGTTTTAGGGAATAAATTATAATGAAAAATATACTAACCAATAGCTTTAAATAAATATGTAATAAATAATAAGTGAGTTAACACACAACATGTGTTCCAGAGAAGATGGTTTTGTTTTAGGACTGAAGGTTCTTGTTATAGCTAAAATGTACGGGCCATAGACCTGAATAGCATTCCCACGTGCTGTTGAACTAGCTTTTATTGTCAGGTTTAAAATATTTTATATTTTAATAATATAGTATATATCATGTTGGGTGATGATATGTTCTTTCTCTGAGGATATGTTTAAACATTGGGCATAGGTGCCATTCCCTAGGTTATGATATAGGAGCATATAGCTTTGATCAAACTTTATAGTTAAAATATGGATATATGAGATAAATCAGGATGTGATTAACTTTTATTAGAGGAGTATCATTTTTTTTTACTTTGGTATCATTAATCTACAATTACATGTGCAACATTATGGTTACTAGACTCCCCACATTATCAAGTCTCCACCACAAAGCCCATTACAGTCACTGTCCATCAGCATAGTTTGATGCTATAGAATCACTACTTGTGTTCTCTGAGTTGTACAGCCCTCCCTCTGCCCCCCCATATTATGTCTGCTAATCGTAATGGCCCTTTTTCCCCCTTGTCCCTCCCTTCCCACCCATCTTCCCCAGTCCCTTTCCCTTTGGTCACTGTTAGTCTGTTCTTGGGCTCTGTCAGTCTGCTGCTGTTTTGTTTCTTCAGTTTTTTTCTTTGTTCTTATACTCCACAAATGAGTGAAATCATTTGATACTTGTCTTTTTCTGCCTGGCTTATTTCACTGAGCATAATACCCTCTAGCTCCATCCATGTTGTTGCAAATGGTAGGATTTGTTTTCTTCTTATGGCTGAATAATATTCCATGTGTATATGTACCACCTCTTCTTTATCCATTCATCTACTGATGGACACTTAGGTTGCTTCCATTTTTCTATTGTAAATAGTGCTGTGATAAACATAGGGGTGCATATGTCTTTTTCAAACTGGGCTGCTGCATTCTTAGGGTAAATTCCTAGGAGTGGAATTCCTGGGTCAAATGGTACTTCTATTTTGAGTTTTTTGAGGAACCTCCCTACTGCTTTCCACAATGGTTGAACTAATTTGCATTCCCACCAGCAGTGTTGGAGTGTTCCCCTTTCTCCACATCCTCGCCAACATTTGTTGTTGTTTGTCTTTTGGATGTTGGCCATCCTTACTGATGTGAGGTGATATCTCATTGTGGTTTTAATTTGCATTTCTCTGATGATTAGCGATGTGGAGCATCTTTTTATGTGCCTGTTGGCCATCTGAATTTCTTCTTTGGAGAAGTGTCTGTTCAGCTACTCTGCCCATTTTTAATTGGCTTATTTGCTTTTTCTTTGTTGAGGTGCATGAGCTCTTTATATATTTTAGATGTCAACCCCTTATCAGATATGTCATTTATGAATATATTCTCCCCTACTGTAGTATGCCTTTTTGTTCTATTGATGGTGTCCTTTGCTGTACAGAAGCTTTTCAGCTTGATATAGTCCCACTTGTTAATTTTTGCTTTTGTTTCCCTTGCTTGGGCAGATATGTTCATGAAGAAGTCGCTCATGTTTATGTCCAAGAGATTTTTGCCTATGTTTTTATCTAAGAGTTTTATGGTTTCATGACTTACATTCAGGTCTTTGATCCAGTTTGAGTTTACTTTTGTGTATGGTTTTAGACAATGATCCAGTTCATTCTCTTACATGTAACTGCCTAGTTTTGCCAACACCAGCTGTTGAAGAGGCTGTCATTTCCCCATTGTATATCCATGGCTCCTCTATCATGTATTAATTTACCGTATATCTTTGGGTTCATATCTGAACTTTCTGTTCTGTTCCACTGGTCTGTGGGTCTGTTCTTAAGCCAGTACCAAATTGTCTTGATTACTGTGGCTTTGTAGTAGAGCTTGAAGTCAGGGAGTGTAATTCCCCCTGTTTTATTCTTTCTTCTCAGGATTGCTTTGGCTATTCGAGGTCTTTTGTGTTTCCATATGAATTTTAGAACTATTTGTTCCAGTTCATTGAAGAATGCTGTTGGTATTTTGATAGGGATTGCATTGAATGTTTAGATTGCTTTAGGTAGTATAGCCATTTTGACAATATTTATTCTTCCTAGCCAAGAGCGTGGGATGAATTTCCATTTGTTAATGTCCTCTTTAATTTCTGGAGGATCTTTCATTTTTATATGTAATTCGTTATGTATAAAGATTTCCAGACCAAAAATCAAAATTAGTCATAGCTATTGCAGATTAAATTTATTAAAAGCTGTGAGGCATGATATTATTCTTTGGTATAATGTGGGATCCAAAAGGTTTCTGAATTATGCAGAAAATTGTCATTACCTAACAATAATTTATAATTCACACATATTCAAGATATAGTGGTTTTAGGGTAGGTCTATAGATTTTTTTTTACTTTTCCTATTGAGAGGTAGAATTCCCCTAGAACTGGGTGTGTTTTAGTGACAGCTTCAACCAGTAGAGTAAGAAACTGCAGGAATTCTTATTCTCAAAGCCTTTGGTGGCCAGGTAAATGGTCTGACTGCCTTGGGTTCACCATTCTGGGAAGAAGCTCAAGTTAACCCATGGAGGAAATTAACTCATGGGGAGACCCAGAGAGTCCATGAGGAGACAGAGATTTCTGGCCAGCCCCTAGGTCTCCAGCCTCTTGACAGTTGGTCTTTAGTTACCATCTCATGGCAACTACCTAAGAGATCCTGAGTCAGAACTGCCCAGTCAAGCCCTCACAGAATTCTCACCTCAGAGAAACTGTGAGAGGCAATAAATGTTGTTTTAAGCCACTGAATTTTGGAGTTACTTGTTATGCATCAATAGCAGCTAGAAAATAGGGAGAATTTGAGAAGAAATATGAGAATTAAGAGATTAAAAACTATTCAGGGTAATGATTTGTAACATTTTTTGGGGGGGGAGGTGTCACAAGCTCCTTGGAGATTTTGATGAAAGCAATGGGTATTTATCCCAGAGAAATTGTGTACAAAATCTCAGGATATTCATAATCTCTATGAAGCACAGTCTTGCTTGAGACCCAGTTTTAGGAGCAGTTGAAAAACAATTCTTGAGGTACCTGAGATGAGATAATTATTGCAATTGAGTGGAACATTTAACTTCCTGTCAGTTGACTGAAAGGTAAAGAAGACAGGTTATACAAAATTTTCATTGTCTACTAAATGAAAGCATAGATATTTGTCTGGGAAGACCTGCTTTTCCATTGCACAAAATTCTCCGGGAATTTATAGTTTGAAAACTTATTTGGCCTGATTCACCAAACGACAAGGTTATCAGTTGCAAGTTTTCAGGAATCACCTTCAATTGGCTATTTTTCACATAGGTTGGTTGGCTTAATTATTGACTAAGTAGATACGGCCTTAGGCAAATGTACAGTTTTGAGCTGATAGAAACTTCATAAAGCCTAGAAAGTGTTTATTTTGTTATCACCTCAAGAGAAGGGAAAACATTAAAATTTATATTCTTTATGGATAAAGAGTTGTTTTAGGCTTCTGAGAATCAAATATGGTAGCTTAGCCAAATAGTTATTTTATTTTTATTATGCAATGAGTAGGGGTTAGTGTATTGGGGTTGGTTTAGCAGGTCAAGGATGTCAGGGCTGAGATCTCTGTGATTCTCTTGGCCCAGTTTCATAGTTGCAAACTGTCTGCTGCAGCTCAGCCATCACATCCTTGTTCCAGAGAGGAATAAAGAGGAAATGTAGGAAAAGGGTGGTATCTATATCAGAGATGCAAAGCTTTTCCAGACACCCTCAACTCAGGGTTCCCAGAAACTTTAGCCAACTTCCATTGGTCAGAACTAACTTTCACAGGGTTCTTCCTGGCTGCAAGGGATGCTGGGTAATACATTAAAAAAAAAAAGAAACCTAGGAACTTTGCGATCTTTCCCCTGTTCATCCCCCAAATAGGGGTTATCTTGGAAAAGAGGAAGGAAAGTGTGGATATTGAGTAAAGAACTAGTTGTACATACCCAGTATTTGATAAATAAAAATGTTAATGTTTTTAATGTCATATTCAATAAACAAGTCTTCAGAGCTATCTCATGTTTATTGATTTCAGTGGTCTTATTTCACTTCGAAGTGCTTTTGATTACTTACTAGTGCTATTCCCTCATGTGTATCTTTTTTTGTATTAATATAATTTATTTTGGTATCATTAATCTACAATTACATGTGCAATATTATGGTTATTAAACTACCCCTTCATCAGGTCCCCCCCACCAACCCCATTACAGTCACTGTCCATCAGTGTAGTGAGATGCTATAGATTCACTACTTGTCTTCTCTGAGTTGTACAGCCCTCCCCGTGCCCCCCCAACATTACATCTGCTAATCGTAATGCCCCTTTTTCCCTCTTATCCCTCCCTTCCCACCCATTTTCCCCAGTCCCTTTCCCTTTGGTAACTATTAGTCCGTTCTTGGGTTCTGTGAGTCTGCTGCTGTTTTGTTCCTTCAGTATTTTTTCTTTGTTCTTATACTCCACATATGAGTGAAATCATTTAGTACTTGTCTTTTTCGGCTTGGCTTATTTCACTGAGCATAATACCCTCTAGCTCCATCCATGTTGTTGCAAATGGTAGGATTTGTTTTCTTCTTATGGCTGAATAATATTCCATTGTGTATATGTACCACCTCTTCTTTATCCATTCATCTACTGATGGACACTTAGGTTGCTTCCATTTCTTGGCTATTGTAAATAGTGCTGCATAAACATAGGGGTGCATCTGTCTTTTTCAAACTGGGCTGCTGCATTCTTAGGGTAAATTCCTAGGAGTGGAATTCCTGGGTCAAATGGTATTTCTATTTTGAGTTTTTTGAGGAACCTCCATACTGCTTTCCACAATGGTTGAACTAATCTGCAGTCCCACCAGCAGTGTAGGAGGGTTCCCTTTTCTCCACATCCTCGCCAACATTTGTTGTTGTTTGTGTTTTGGATGTGGCCATCCTCACTGGTGTGAGGTGATATCTCATTGTGGTTTTAATCTGCATTTCTCTGATGATTAGTAATGTGGAGCATCTTTTCATGTGCCTGTTGGCCATCTGAATTTCTTCTTTAGAGAAGTGTCTATTCATGTCCTCTGCCCATTTCTTAATTGGATTATTTGCTTTTTGTTTGTTAAGGTGCGTGAGTTCTTCATATATTTTGGATGTCAATCCTTTATCAGATACATTTTTTGTGAATATATTCTCCATACTGTAGGATGTCTTTTTGTTCTACTGATGGTGTCCTTTACTGTACAGAAGCTTTTCAGCTTGATATAGTCCCACTTGTTCATTTTTGCTTTTGTTTCCGTTGCCCGGGGAGACATGTTCATGAAGAAGTTGCTCATGTTTATGGCCAAGAAATTTTTGCTTATGTTTTTTTCTAAGAGTTTTATGGTTTCATGACTTACATTCAGGTCTTTGATCCACCTTGAGTTTACCTTTGTGTATGGGGCTAGACAGTAGTCCAGTTTCATTCTCTTACATGTAGCTGTCCAGTTTTTCCAACACCAGCTGCTGAAGAGGCTTTCATCTCCCCATTGTATATCTAAGGCACTTTTATCAAATATTAATTGACTGTATATGTTTGGGTTAATGTTTGGATTTTCTATTCTGTTCCACTGGTCTGTGGGTCTGTTTTTGTGCCAATACCAAATTGTCTTGATTACTGTGGCTTTGTAGTAGAGCTTGAAGTCAGGGAGCGTAATTCCCCCTGTTTTATTCCTCATACTCAGGATTGATTTGGCTATTCGGGGTCTTTTGTGGTTCCATATGAATTTTAGAATTATTTGTTCCACTTCATTGAAGAAAGCTGTTGGTAGTTTGATAGGGATTGCATTGAATCTGTAGATTGCTTTAGGTAGTATAGCCATTTTGACAATATTTATTCTTCCTAGCCAAGAGCATGGGATGCATTTCCATTTGTTAGTGTCCTCTTTAATTTCTCTTAGGAGTGTCTTGTAGTTTTCAGAGTACAGGTCTTTCACTTCCTTCGTTAGGTTTATTCCTAGGTATTTTATTCTTTTTGATGCAATTGTGAGTGGAATTGTTTTTCTGATTTCTCTTTCTGTTAGTTCATCATTAGTGTATAGGAAAGCAACAGATTTCTGTGTGTTAATTTTGTATCCTGCAACTTTGCTGAATTCAGATATTAGTTCCAGTAATTTGGAATGGAGTCGTTAGGGTTTTTTTAAAAATATAATTTATTATTGTTATCATTAATCTACAATTACATGTGCAATATTACGGTTATTAAACTACACCTTCATCAGGTCCCCCCCACCAACCCCATTACAGTCACTGTCCATCAGCGTAGTGAGATGCTATAGAATTACTACTTGTCTTCTCTGAGTTGTACAGCCCTCCCGTGCCCCCCCAACATTACATCTGCTAATCGTAATGCCCCTTTTTCCCTCTTATCCCTCCCTTCCCGCCCATTTTCCCCAGTCCCTTTCCCTTTGGTAACTATTAGTCCGTTCTTGGGTTCTGTGAGTCTGCTGCTGTTTTGTTCCTTCAGTATTTTTTCTTTGTTCTTATACTCCACATATGAGTGAAATCATTTGATACTTGTCTTTTTCAGCTTGGCTTATTTCACTGAGAATAATACCCTCTAGCTCCATCCATGTTGTTGCAAATGGTAGGATTTGTTTTCTTCTTATGGCTGAATAATATTCCATGTGTATATGTACCACCTCTTCTTTATCCATTCATCTACTGATGGACACTTAGGTTGCTTCCATTTCTTGGCTATTGTAAATAGTGCTGCGATAAACATAGGGGTGCATCTGTCTTTTTCAAACTGGGCTGCTGCATTCTCAGGGTAAATTCCTAGGAGTGGAATTCCTGGGTCAAATGGTATTTCTATTTTGAGTTTTTTGAGGAACCTCCATACTGCTTTCCACAATGGTTGAACTAATTTGCATTCCCACCAGCAGTGTAGGAGGGTACCCTTTTCTCCACATCCTCACCAACATTTGTTGTTGTTTGTGTTTTGGATGTTGGCCATCCTCACTGGTGTTCGGTGATATCTCATTGTGGTTTTAATCTGCATTTCTCTGATGATTAGCAATGTGGAGCATCTTTTCATGTGCCTGTTGGCCATCTGAATTTCTTCTTTAGAGAAGTGTCTGTTCAGCTCCTCTGCCCATTTTTTAATTGGATTATTTGCTTTCTGTTTGTAAAGGTGCATGAGTTCTTTATATATTTTGGATGTCAACCCTTTATCAGATACGTTTTTTATGAATATATTCTCCCATACTGTAGGATGTCTTTTTGTTCTACTGATGGTGTCCTTTGCTGTACAGAAGCTTTTCAGCTTGATACAGTCCCACTTGTTCATTTTGCTTTTGTTTCCCTTGCCTGGGGAGATATGTTCATGAAGAAGTTGCTCATGTTTATGTCCAAGAGATATTAGCTTATGTTTTTTTCTAAGAGTTTTATGGTTTCATGACTTACATTCAGGTCTTTGATCCACCTTGAGTTTACCTTTGTGTATGGGGCTAGACAGTAGTCCAGTTTCATTCTTTTACATGTAGCTGTCCAGTTTTTCCAACACCAGCTGCTGAAGAGGCTGTCATCTCCCCATTGTATATCCAAGGCTTCTTTATCAAATATTAATTGACTGTATATGTTTGGATTAATGTTTGGATTTTCTGTTCTGTTCCACTGGTCTGTGGGTCTGTTTTTGTGCCAGTACCAAATTGTCTTGATTACTGCGGCTTTGTAGTAGAGCTTGAAGTCAGGCAGCGTAATTCCCCTTGTTTTATTCTTCCTTCTCAGGATTGCTTTGGCTATTCGGGGTCTTTTGTGGTTCCATATGAATTTTAGAATTATTTGTTCCAGTTCATTGAAGAAAGCTGTTGGTAGTTTGATAGGGATTGCATTGAATCTGTAGATTGCTTTAGGTAGTATAGTCATTTTGACAATATTTATTCTTCCTAGCCAAGAGCATGGGATGCATTTCCATTTGTTAGTGTTCTCTTTAATTTCTCTTAGGAGTGTCTTGTAGTTTTCAGGGTATAGGTCTTTCACTTCCTTCGTTCGGTTTATTCTTAGGTATTTTATTCTTTTTGATGCAATTGTGAATGGAATTGTTTTTCTGATTTCTCTTTCTGTTAGTTCATCATTAGTGTATAGGAAAGCAATAGATTTCTGTGTGTTAATCTTGTATCCTGCAACTTTGCTGAATTCAGATATCAGTTCTAGTAGTTTTGGAGCGAGTCTTTAGGGTTTTTTATGTACAATATCATGTCACCTGCAAGTAGGGACAATTTGACTTCTTCTTTACCAATCTGGATGCCTTGTATGTTTTTGTTTTGTCTGATTGCTGTGGCTAGGACCTCCAGTACTATGTTGAAGAACAGTGGAGAGAGTGGGCATCCCTGTCTTGTTCCCGATCTTAGATGAAAAGCTTTCAGCATCTCGCCATTAAGTATGATGTTAGCTGTGGGTTTGTCATATATAGGCTTTATGATGTTGAGGTACTTGCCGTCTATACCCATTTTGTTGAGAGTTTTAATCAGGAATGGATGCTGAATTTTGTCAAATGCTTTTTCAGCATCTATGGAGATGATCATGTGGTTTTTGTTCTTCTTTTTGTTGATGTGGTGGATGATGTTGATGGATTTTCGAATGTTGTACCATCCTTGCATCCCTGGGATGAATCCTCCGTGATCATGGTGTATGATCCTCTTGATGTATTTTTGAATTCGGTTTGCTAATATTTTGTTGAGTATTTTTGCATCTACGTTCATCAGGGATATTGGTCTGTAATTTTCTTTTTTGGTGAGGTCTTTGCCCGGTTTTGGTATTAGAGTGATGCTGGCTTCATAGAATGAGTTTGGAAGTATTCCCTCCTCTTGTATTTTTTGGAAAACTTTAAGGAGAATCGGTGTTATTTGTTCTCTATATGTCTGGTAGAATTCAGAGGTGAATCCATCAAGCCCGGGTGTTTTGTTCTTGGGTAGTTTTTTGAGTACCAATTCGATTTCGTCGCTGGTGATTGGTCTGTTTAGTTTTTCTGTTTCTTGCTTGGTCAGTCTTGGAACGTTGTATTTTTCTAAGAAGTTTTCCATTTCTTCTATGTTTTCCAGCTTGTTAGCATATAGATTCTCATAATATTCTCTTGTAATTCTTTGTATTTCTGTGGGGTCCGTCGTGATTTTTCCTTTCTCATTTCTGATTGTGTTTATGTGTGTAGATTCTCTTTTTCTCTTAATGAGTCTGGCAAGGGGTTTATCTATTTGTTTATTTTTTCAAAGAACCAGCTTTTGGTTTCATTGATTTTTTCTGTTGTTTTATTCTTCTCAATTTTATTTATTTCTTCTCTAATCTTTATTATGTCCCTCCTTCTGGTGACTTTGGGCCTCATTTGTTCTTCTTTTTCCAATTTCAGTAATTGTGTCTTTAGACTGTTCATTTGGGAATGTTCTTCCTTCTTTAAATAGGCCTGGATTGCAATATACTTTCCTCTTAGAACTGCCTTTGCTGCTTCCCACAGAAGTTGTGGCCTTGTGTTATTGTTGTCATTAGTCTCCATATATTCTTTGATTTCTGTTTTGATTTGGTCGTTAACCCATTGATTAATTAGGAGAATGTTGTTAAGTCTCCATGTGTTTGTGAGCCTTTTTGATTTCTTTCTAAAATTTATTTCTAGTTTTATACCTTGGTGATCTGAGAAGTTGGTTGGTAGGATTTCAATATTTTTGAAATTACTGAGGTTCTTTTTGTGGCCTATATGTGGTCTATTCTGGACAGTATTCCATGTGCACTTGAGAAGAATGTGTATCTTGTTGCTTTTGGGTGTAGAGTTCTGTAGATGTCTGTTAGGTCCATCTGTTCTAGTGTGTTGTTCAGTGCCTCTGTGTCCTTACTTATTTTCTGTCTGGTTGATCTGGCCTTTGGAGTGAGTGGTGTGTTGAAGTCTCCTAAAATGAATGCATTGCTGTCTATTTCATCCTTTAATTCTGTTAGTATTTTTTTCACATATGCTGGCGCTCCTGTGTTGGGTGCATATATATTTTTAGTGGTTATATCTTCTTGTTGGATTGACCCCTTTATCATTATGTAATGTGCTTCTTTATCTCTTGCTACTTTCTTTGTTTTGAAGTCTATTTTGTCTGATACAAGTACTGCAACACCTGCTTTTTTCTCTTTGTTGTTTGCATGAAATATCTTTTTCCATCCCTTCACTTTTAGTCTGTGTATATCTTTGGATTTGAGGTGAGTTTCTTGTAAGCAGCATATCGATGGTTCTTGGTTTTTTTATCCATTCTGTTACTCTGTGTCTTTTGATTGGTACATTCAGTCCATTTACATTTAGGGTGATTATTGAAAGATATGTACTTATTGCCATTGCTGGCTTTCGATTCGTGGTTACCAAAGGTTCAAGGGTTGCTTCTTTACTATCTAACAATCTAACTTAACTTTCTTGTTAAGTAATTGTAAACACAGTCTGATGTTTCTTTATTTTTCTCCCTTCTTATTCTTCCTCCTCCGTTCTTTATATACTATGTGTTTTATTCTTTGCCATTAGTTAGTATTTGCATGGTCTGCTTTCTGTGCTATGAATTTATTTTCTCTGGTGACATCTTTTTAGCCTTAGGAGTGCTTCCATCTAGAGCAGTCCATTTAAGATATCCTGTAGTGGTGGTTTATGAGAGGCAAACTCTCTCAACTTTCGTTTGTGTGGAAATTCTTTAATCCCTCCATCATATTTAAATGATAATCATGCTGGATACAATATTCTTGGTTCGAGGCCCTTCTGTTTCATAACGTTAAATATATCGTGCCATTCTCTTCTGGCCTGTAAGGTTTCTGTTGAGAAGTCTGATGTTAGTCTGATGGGTTTTCCTTTGTAGGTGATCTTTTTTTCTCTCTCTAGCTGCCTTTAATACTCTGTCTTTATCTTTGATCTTTGCCATCTTAATTATTATGTGTTGTGGTGTTGTCTTCCTTGGGTTCCATGTGTTGGGAGATCTGTGGGCTTCGGTGGACTGCGAGACTATTTCCTTCCCCAGTGAGGGAAACTTTTCAGCAATTATTTCTTCAAAGACACTTTCTCTCCCTTTTTCTCTCTCTTCTTCCTCTGGTACTCGTATAATATGAATATTGTTCCATTTGGATTGGTCACACAGTTCTCTTAATATTCTTTCATTCCTAGAAATCCTTTTATCTCTCTCTTCCTCAGCTTCTCTGTTTTCTTGTTCTCTGATTTCTATTCCATTAACAGTATCTTGCTTCTCATCCAGTCTGCTGTTAAGCCCATCGATCGCTTGTCTGATTTCTGCATTGTCTTTCCTCACTTCCCTCACTTCCTCCCTCAGCTCTTGCACATTTCTCTGTAGGTCCATCAGCATGGTTCTGACTTTTATTCTGAATTCTTTTTCAGGAAGGCTGTGCATTTCCATCCCTTCAGGCTCCCTCTCCTGGGTTGTCTGGTTGATTTTGGTCTGAACCATATTCCTCTGTCTTTTCATGGCTATAGAAGTGGTCGCTGGTAGTTGCCACATATGTCAGCTTGGCTCTTAAGACTTTAAAAAGAGAAAAAAATAAAAAGAAAAAAGAAAGAAGGAAAGAAAAAAAAGAAAGAAAAGAAAAAATAAAAAAGAAAAGAAAAGAAAACAAAAACGCCCACAGGGTTTAGATTCTGTGGGAATGCTGCAGGTGGCGCTGTTGCCCCACTATTCCGTAGCCATGGCCGCGCTGCTCCACAGGGCCTGTTATCGCTCTCGCCGGGGTGGGAACAATTGGGAGGCTGTTGATCTATGTGAGACGTGTAAGTATGGCCATGCTTCCCCAGTCGCCAGCTAAGGCGTCTGAAACTCCTCAGGACTCCCAGCCTGCTTGGCTGAGTGTGCCGGGGCGATCTGTCTCCTCTGCTGGGCTCCTGTCTCTTTAAGACCGCTGAAGAAAGCACGCGCTTTTTTTTTTCCTTCCCGGGAGCCGGCTGCAAGCACCCTGGCGCTTCCCCACTCAGATCCTGCCCCTCTGTCTCTCCAATCTCCACTACACTGTGCAATGTGGGTCAGCGCTCCCCGAGCAGATCATTGGGGCTGGCTACTTCGCGGGTTGTACTTCTACTCCCTCCCAGCTCTGAATCCTCTCCTACTGCCGTTGCGCTGGGGTGGGGGAGTGCTTGGGTCCTGCCAGGTTGCAGCTCCGTATCTTACCCCCCTCTTGGGGTGCCAAGTCCTCTCGGGTGTAGCTGCATGCTGTGAGCTTTCCTGTGTATTCTGGTCTCTCTTTTAGGAATAGTTGTATTTGCTGTATTTTCGTAGATAAATATATTGTTGGGAGGAGATTTCTGCCGCCCAGCTCATGCTGCCATCTTCCCAGAAGTCTCCCCTCATGTGTATCTTTAAATTTGGTGCTTAGATAGTAGGGGATATGGACTTGTTGACAATTTTTAGGCAGAATAAGCTGATAACATTTTTTTATTTGAAGAGTTATTTAGAGATTTGAGCCTAAGAGAAAGAAAAATTTATATCTCTATCTCTATTGGTATGTTATCTTTTACTATGGACATCTTTAACTAGTCGTTATATTATTGGCAACATACAAAAGATACTCAAATAAATATTCTAGCAGTGAAAACAGTTCTTTATAAAAGATGCCTGTCAAATGAGTCCTGCTATGTTGCCCATCAAGGAGTCTGGCTATGATTTCGGTGGGAACTGAAAATGTAAAGTAGACACATTGCAAAAGTTCATTTTCAACTAGCTGTAAATATCCAGTAAAGAGTGTGGTCCACATTTTCAGAGCTCTTAATTAAAATTGACATTTTATAGCTAAATGTTAAAGCTTCCTATTATTTTTCAAGACTTCTAGCAAGAAAAATCAGCAAATCTCTAAGAAGAGAGGGAATGTTTTGAATCGATATGCTATTATACTTCCCAGTGGCTGCTACTAAATTATTCTTTGTAAAAGAAGAAAAATCAGGGTTTGACCTGATCACAGTTTAAACAGTCATGTTGAAAATTCTCTTTTTATGAAAATAAGGGATGTGGCTTATTCTTATTTCCTCTCAGAAAAGTCTAAATGTCACCAGTTTTAAAAGACAGCCAATCCTCCTCAAGCAATAAGAGAGTAAAGATTTGAATAAAATGTGTGAATTATGTTTGCAGATTGACAAATAAAGGTTTATTTGTCTCAGTGGAATGCTTTGCAAATTTGATATTACTAGGGAATTTCAAATTCTTCAGCACTCTTCTGTATCCACACAAATGGACAGAGAAATAAGTGCAAATGCAACATTATTTCTCCCATGAGTTGTTTTAAAAGTTATTTTTTCATTTAACTTGGAAATTATGGAAAGCCTAGGAAAATACAGTCTAGTAGGTGGAAGGAAGAAAAATCATTTGGAGTCAACCAGTGTTAATATTTTAAAATAGTATTCTTGAGTGGGCATCCTAAGTATCTCTTTTTGAAAGATTCATTTGATATACCAAATAATTAACATAAAATATTAGAAATAATTGTGAATCCTATTTATAAAGAACAATGTTATTACTCAGAGCAAACATTTTTATGACAAGAAGGAACAATGAAAATTTAGTTTCCTATAAAAATATAGGTAATTGTAATAGCAGTTTGGAATTTACACTTTTTCAAACTAGGGGTATGTCTTGGCCAACCAGTGAGACTGGTATTAGTTAGCTGAAATTTTCTTATTCCATAAAAACATACTTACTACTTTTCTAGTTACTGTGGTTCTGTTAGTGCTGGTTAGTTTAACCTGCTAAACTATTTTTAAATAAATTAATAACTTACAATGGCTTAATATGACTCTTCTAGTTTGCCTCTTATAATAAGATACTAAATGCAACTTAGTGCCAGTGGACAAAACTTTTTTCATTTGAAGTTTGTAAGGGGGAAGTCAGATTTTGGCATGTAAAGTCAATGTTATATATATGATTCTTAACTCCATTTATGTATGAAATTTAGTCATCATTCTCAAGAAAATTATTGTATGAGGAGGCCAAGACTGTTTAATATATCATCAATAAAATATTCATGTCACTATACACGAGGAAATATTTTAAAATGCAAATTTGTACATCGCCTCATGTATCAAATGATTTGATAATAACTATGATCTTAAAAATATTTTTTGAGATTGAGTTAGAAAGCTGCTGCTTTTGGTCATAGTTGCCAGTATTTTAAAATGGAAGCATCAAGATCAGATAATCGGTAATGTTGCTTTCAACATAGTCAAAGATGAAAAGGTAAAAATAAACTATAATTCAGGACATGATATACACTTGATACAGTTAAATATTGCTACAGTGATGTACAGATGGCTAACAATAGGCCTGTGGAAACAAGCATCACAGAGAGGTTAGTGTAAGAAAGAGGCTCAGATAGTAATGAGAGAGATATGTGATGATAATTATTAATATTATAAATAAATATTTTCTAGATAGGAATCCTGTCTATTGGTTTGAGGACTAAAGCATTAGGACCAGATCTTACTGATCTATGCCTATTTTTTTATTTTTTTTATTTTGGTATCATTAATCTACAATTACATGTGCAACATTATGGTTACTAGACTACCCCCATCATCAATTCCCCACCACATACCCCATTACAGTCACAGTCCATCAGCGTAGTGAGATGCTAAAGAATCACTACTTGTCTTCTGTGTGTTGTACAGCCCTCCCCGTGCCCCCCCCCACCATATGTCTGCTAATCATAATGCCCCCTTTTCCATTTTGTCCCTCCCTTCCCACCCATCCTCCCCAGTCCCTTTCCCTTTGGTGACTGTTAGTCCATTCTTGGGTTCTGTGAGTATGCTGCTGTTTTCTTCCTTAAGTTTTTTTCTTTGTTCTTATATTCCACAAATGAGTGAAATCATTTGATACTTGTCTTTTTCTGCCTGGCTTATTTCACTGAGCATAATACCCTCTAGCTCCATCCATGTTGTTGCAAATGGTAGGATTTGTTTTCTTCTTATGGCTGAATAATATTCCATGTGTATATGTACCACCTCTTCTTTATCCATTCATCTACTGATGGACACTTAGATTGCTTCCATTTGTTTTCTATTGTAAATAGTGCTGTGATAAACATAGGGGTGCATATGTCTTTTTCAAACTGGGCTGCTGCATTCTTAGGGTAAATTCCCAGGAGTGGAATTCCTGGGTCAAATGGTATTTCTATTTTGAGTTTTTTGAGGAACCTCCATACTGCTTTCCACAATGGTTGAACTAATTTGCATTCCCACCAGCAGTGTTGGAGTGTTCCCCTTTCTCCACATCCTCGCCAACATTTGTTGTTGTTTGTCTTTTGGATGTTGGCCATCCTTACTGGTGTGAGGTGATATCTCATTGTGGTTTTAATTTGCATTTCTCTGATGATTAGCAATGTGGAGCATCTTTTCATGTGCCTGTTGGCCATCTGAATTTCTTCTTCAGAGAAGTGTCTGTTCAGCTCCTCTGCCCATTTTTTAATTGGCTTATTTACATTTTGTTTGTTGAGGTATGTGAGCTCTTTATAAAATTTGGATGTGAACCCCTTATCGGATATGTCATTTATGAATATATTCTCTAATACTGTAGAATGTCTTTGTTCTACTGATAGTGTCCTTTGCTGTACAGAAGCTTTTTAGTTTGATATAGTCCGACTTGTTCATTTTTGCTTTTGTTTCCCTTGCCCAGGGAGATATGTTCATGAAGAAGTTGCTCATGTTTATGTCTGAGAGAATTTTGCCTATGTTGTTTTCTAAGAGCTTTATGGTTTCATGACTTACATTCAGGTCTTTGATCCATTTTAAGTTTACTTTTGTGTATGGGATTAGACAGTGATCCAGTTTCATTCTCTTACATGTAGCTGTCCAGATTTGCCAATACCAGCTGTTGAAGAGACTGTCATTTCCCCATTGTATATCCATGACACCTTTATCATATATTAATTGACCATATATGTTTGGGTCAATATCTGGACTTTCTATTCTGTTCCACTGGTCTGTGGGTCTGTTCTTGTGCCAGCAACAAATTGTCTTGATTACTGTGGCTTTGTAGTAGAGCTTGAAGTTGGGAACCAAGATCGCCCCTCCTTTATTCTTCCTTCTCAGGATTACTTTGGCTTTTCAGGGTCTTTTGTGGTTCCATATGAATTTTAGAACTATTTGTTCCAGTTCGTTGAAGAATGCTGTTGGTATTTTGATAGGGATGCATTGAATCTGTAGATTGCTTTAGGTAATATAGCCATTTTGACAATATTTATTCTTCCTAGCCAAGAGCATGGGATGCATTTCCATTTGTCAGTGTCCACTTTAATTTCTCTTAAGAGTGTCTTGTAGTTTTCTGGGAATCAGTATTTCACTTCCTTGGTGAGGCTTATTCCTAAGTATTTTATTCTTTTTGATGCAATTGTGAATCGAATTCTATTCCTGATTTCTCTTTCTGCTAGTTCATCATTAGTGTATAGGAAAACAACAGATTTCTGTGTGTTAATTTTGTATCCCACTACTTTGCTGAATTCAGGTATTAGTTCTAGTAGTTTTAGAGTGGAGTCTTTAGGGTGTTTTATGTATAATATCATGTCATCTGCAAATAGTGACAGTTTGACTTCTTCTTTACCAGTCTGGATCCCTTGTATTTCTTTGTTTTGTCTGATTGGCATGGCTAGGACCTCCAGTACTATGTTGAATAACAGTGGGGAGAGTGGGCATCCCTGTCTTATTCCCAATGTTATGTGAAAAGTTTCAGCTTCTTGCTGTTAAGTATGATATGGATTGTGGGTTTGTCATATATGGCCTTTATTATGTTGATGTACTTGCCCTCTATACCCATTTTGTTGAGAGTTTTTATCATGAATGGATGTTGAATTTTGTCAAATTCTTTTCAGCATCTATGGAGATGATCATGTGGTTTTTGTTCTTCTTTTTGTTGATGTGGGGGATAATGTTGATGGATTTCCGAATGTTGTACCATCCTTGCATCCCTGGGATGAATCCCATTTGATCATGGCGTATGATCCTCTTGATGTATTTTTGAATTCGGTTTGCTAATATTTTGTTGAGTGTTTTTGCATCTATGTTCATCAGGGATATTGGTCTGTAATTTTCTTTTTTGTGGTGTCTTTGCCTGATTTTGGTGTTAAAGTGATGCTGGCTTCATTGAATGAGTTTGGAAGTATTCCCTCCTCTTCTATTTTTTGTAAAACTTTAAGGAGAATTGGTATTATGTCTTCTCTATATGTCTGATAAAATTCAGTGGTGAATCAATCTGGCCCAGGGTTTCTGTTCTTGGGTAGTTTTATGATTACTGAATCAATTTCGTTGCTTGTAATTGGTCTGTTTAGATTTTCTGTTTCTTTCTTGATCCATCTAGGAAGGTTGTATTTTTCTAGGAAGTTGTCAATTTCTTCTAGGTTATCCAGTTTGTTAGCATATAGATTTTCACAGTATTCTCTAATAATTCTTTTTATTTCTGTGGGGTACGTCGTGATTTTTCCTTTCTCATTTCTGATTCTGTTTATGTGTGTAGATTCTCTTTTTCTCTTAGTAAGTCTGGCTAGGGGTTTATCTATTTTGTTTTTTTTCTCAAATAACCAGCTCTCAAAGAACAATTGATAATTTCTATTGTTTTATTCTTCTCAATTTTATTTATTTCTTCTCTGATTTTTATTATGTCCCTCCTTCTGCTGACTTGGGCCTCATTTATTCTTTTTTTTTCCAGTTTTAGTAGTTGTGAATTTAGAATATCCATTTGGGATGGTTCTTCCTTCTTTAAATAGACCTGGATTGCTGTGTACTTTCCTCTTGGAACTGCCTTCACTGTGTTCTATAGAAGTTGGGGCTTTGTGCCGTTGTCATTTGTCTCCATATATGGAGATCTATGTTTTAATTTAGTCATTGATCCGCTGATTATTTAGAGCATGTTGTTAACCCTCCATGTGTCTGTGAGCCTTTTTCTTTTCTTTGTACAATTTATTTCTAGATTTATACCTTTGTGATCTGAGAAGTTGATTGGTAGAATTTCAATCTTTTTGAATTTACTGAGGCTCTTTTTGTTGCCTAGTATGTGGTCTATTCTGGAAATTGTTCCATGTGCACTTGAGAAGAATGTGTATCCTGCTGCTTTTCGGTGTAGAGTTCTGTAGATGTCTGTTAGGTCCATCTGTTCTAGTGTGTCATTCAGTGCCTCTGTGTCCTTACTTATTTTCTGTTTGGTTGATCTGTCTTTTGGATTGAGTGGTGTGTTGAAACCTCCTAAAATGAATGCATTGCATTCTATTTCCTCCTTTAATTCTGTTAGTATTTGTTTCACATATGTCGGTGCTCCTGTGTAGGGTGCATAGATATTTATAATAGTTCTATCCTCTTGTTGGACTGACCCTTTTATCATTACGTTATGTCCTTCTTTATCTCTTGTTTCTTTCTTTGTTTTGAAGTCTATTTTGTTTGATACAAGTACTACAACACCTGCTTTTTCCCCCCTATTGTTTGCATGAAATATCTTTTTCCATCCCTTCACTTTTAGTCTGTGTATGTTTTGTGGTTTGAGGTGAGTCTTGTAAGCAGCTATAGATGGGTCCTGCTTTTTTATCCATTCTGTTACTCGATGTGTTTTGATTGGTGCATTCATTCCATTTACATTTAGGATGATTATCAAAAGATATGTACTTATTGCCACTGCAGGCTTTGGATTCCTGGTTACCAAAGGTTCAGGGGTAGCTTCTTTACCATCTAACCATCTCACTTAACTCTCTTATTAAACTATTATAAACACAGTCTGATGATTCTTTATTTCTCTCCCTTCTTATTCTTCCTCCTCAATTCTTTAAATGTTATGTTTTTTATTCTGTACTCTTTTGTGTTTCCTTTTGCTGCTTTTGTGGATAGTTGATTTTACTTTTTGCCTTTAGTTAGTATTTGGTTGGTCGGCTTTCTTTGCTGTGATTTTATTTTCTCTGGTGACATCTATTTAGTCTTAGGGGTGCTTCCATCTAGAGCAGTCCCTTTAAAATACCCTGTAGAGGTGGTTTGTGGGAGGGAAATTCCCTCAACTTTTGCTTGTCTGGAAGTTGTTTAATCCCTCCTTCAAATTTACGTGATAATTGTCCTGGATACAGTATTCTTGGTTCAAGGCCCTTCTGTTTCATTGCATTAAACATATCATGACATTCTCTTCTGGCCTGTAAAGTTTCTGTTGCGAAGTCTGATGATAGCCTGATGGGTTTTCCTTTGTAGGTGATCTTTTTTCTCTCATTGGCTGCCTTTAATACTCTGTCCTTGCCTTTGATCTTTGCCATTTAAATTATTTTATGTCTCGGTGTTGTCCTCCTTGGGTCCCTTGTGTTGGGAGATCTGTGGACTTCCATGATCTGAGAGACTCTTTCCTTTCCCAGCTTGGGGAAGTTTTCAGCAATTATTTCTTCAAAGACACTTTCTATCCCTTTTTCACTCTCTTCTTCTGGTATCCTTATCATGCAAATATTGTTCCATTTGGATTGGTCATACAGTTCTCTTAATAATCTTTCATTCCTAGAGATCCTTTTATCGCTCTCTGCCTCAGCTTCTCTGTATTCCTGTTCTCTGATTTCTATTCCATTAACAGTCTCTTGCACCTTGTCCAGTCTGCTCTTAAGCCCTTCTATCGATTGTTTCATTTCTGTTATCTCCCTCTGGACTTCATCCCTTAGCTCTTGCATATTTCTCCGCAGGTCCATGAGCATGGTTATGACTTTTATTGTGAATTCTTTTTCAGGAATATTGGTTATATCTATCCCACCAGGCCCTCTCTCTGGGGTTGTCTGAGTGATTTTTGACTGGACCAGATTCTTCTGCATTCTCATGATGATAGAAATGGTTGCAGACAGGTTACATGTGTGTCAGCTGGGAGAACAATGTCCCTTCCTGCTTTCTGGTTGCCTTGCCCTTCTCCGCCATCTGTGTCAGTTACCCGCACACCAGGAGCAGACTCTGGGATAATTCCCTGAGGTGCTGTAGGCTGGGCGGCCCTCGGGATAGCCTGGAGTCGTGCAGGAGTTGCAGCCACACGGTGTGTGTTTTCCTGTGATAATGGCACCCCTTCATGCTTTCCGGATCCTTGCTCTGGCTTCTGCCACTTATGCTGTTTACCCGCACACCGGGAGCTGTCTCTGGGATAATCCCCTGAGATACCATGGGCAGGGCAGCCCTTGGGATAGCCTGGAGCCCTGCAGGGCTTGCAGCCTTGCCGGGTGTGTTCTCCTGCAAGAACAGCGCCCCTTTGTGCCTTCTGGACCTTGCTCCGGGTTCCTCTGTCTGTACGGGGCAGTTGTGTGCCAGTGGCAGCCTCTGGGTCTGTTCTCCTTAGCTGCGCGCTGGGAGAAGACTCTGTGTAGTTGCTGTGGGTGGGGCTGTTCTCCGGCTGCTCTGAGCTGCGGCAGGTCAGCCAGTTTGCTTGTAGTGCTGTCCGTGGGGAATGAATGGCAGGCTGCTTATGGCAGTGACATGCTTTGGGGCAGGGACGATTTTGTCCAGCTGATAACCCTTGTCCCTTTAAGACTTTTAAAAAGTGCCCGCTTTTCTTTTGTCCCAGGGCGTCGGCTGTGCAGACCTGCTCGCAGTCTCCATCTCGGATTTTACTTTTCTGTTTCTCTAATATCCAGTACACCATGCAATGTGGGTCTGTGCTCCCAGTGCAGATGACTAGGGCTGGTTATTTAGCAGTCCTGTGCTTCTGCTCCCTCCCCACTCTGATTCTTTTCCTCCCACTGGTGAGCTGGGGTAGGGGGAGTGCTTGGGTCCCGCCTGGTCATGGCTTTTTATCTTACCCTTTTCGTGAGGTGCTGAGTTCTTGCAGATGTAGATGTAACCTGGCTGTTGTACTGTATCTTCTGGTCTCTCTTTTAGGAGTAGTTGTATTTGTTGTATTTTCAAAAATATATATGCTTTTGGGAGGAGATTTCTGCTGCCCTACTCACGCCGCCATATTAAGTACCTCCCTTGTGCGTTTATTTTTGTTCTAACAGAAGAAAAGCAATTAACAATTAACAGAATTAACAGAATTAACAATTCTCAAGAGGGGTTTCCTAAAAAATTGGGTTATTTTTAACATGTGAATTTTTTACATTAGACACCTTTTCAGCAGTCTCTGATCTTTCCCTACATCAACTGTTTCACCAATATTATATGTTGCCATATTAAAGAAAACCACACGCAATCAAATATGACTCCAGAAAAACTGAAAGTTAACTGGCCTTTACTGAAGGCTTATTAAAGAGGAGGAATGAGCTGCATTATACAGAAAGATTACCTAAAAGTCTCCTAAACATCTCCCTGAGAGTATTGTTATTAACCAGGTGTAGGATTCTATAAACTATCGAATAAGTGTTAAGTAGGTGTGCATGGCTTTTCATAAATAATCAACAATGTCTATGACATTTTTGAGGGTCTGGTGTCCAGCCTTGGAGGAAAGCCAAGAAAACAAATTCAGAGGCTATTTCTCCTTAGCTGACTCCAGGTGACTTCCTCAGATTGTTTGTCTGGGTTAAAAGTAAGGACTCTAGAACCTGAAGGTTTGAGTCTTGGCCCACCATTATCTAGCCATGTTACACTGGGCATTTTACTTAATCTTTGTATGTTTCAGTTTTCCCACTTGTAAAATGGAGTTAATGATAGTCTCACTTCAAATGATTACTGTGAGGATTAAATCAGGTGGTGCGCTTAGCACATTACTTGACATAGTCTCTGCATGCTGAGTTTTCAAGTTAGGCTTGAAAGAAGGTAGCTTTTTAATATTATTACTCTAGTTAACTGGAAGCAGTGGTAAATATTTTGCAATTGGATCTTAAAAAGAAAAAAGTCCTGGTTTTTAGTGTTTGCCAATTTCTGTGGTGTAAACCCTCTCACTGTGGCTTAAACTACCAACATGATGTCAACCAGATGACCAAATTCCTGCAAAATTTAACTGTTGAAGCAGCAGACTCACAGAACCCAAAAATGGACTAACAGTTACCAAAGGGAAAGGGACTGGGGAGAATGGGTGGGAAGGGAGGGATAAAGGGCAAAAAAGGGCATTGAGATTAGCATATATAATGTGGTGGGAGGCCACAGGGAAGGCTGTACAACACAGAGAAGACAAGTAGTGATTCTATAGCATCTCACTACGCTGATGGACAGTGACTGTAATGGGGTATGTGGTGGGGACTTGATAATGGGGGAGTCTAGTAACCATAATATTGTTCATGTAATTGTAGATTAATGATATAAAAAAAATTTAACTGTTGACTTTCATGAGCTCATATGAGCCAGCTCCAATGTCTCTTGAATGGAAGACTGTCATTCAAAATGGCATCTTGTCACTTATTTATTCGTAAGCTTAAGTTGCATTAAGGTTGTTCCTCCTCTATTTATTAGCAAGTGAGGAGATGGTTAATAATGAATGTATTTAGTTGGATTTCAAGCAGATATGATAATTATGTTATTGGCTATTGTCACTACCTCATTGATTGGTGTTATAAATGGGCACATATATTTAAAGCATCATCTAAAGATGAGTGGATCTGGAGAAAAACTCTCATTTTTACTTTTTCTTATTATTTTAAAAGTGTTTTGCCGAGACATCTCTCTTAAACATATTTGTTCTGAGAACCAGTACTATTTCCTTGGTTATAAATGCTTGATGAAAATACTATCCTAGTTACATGGAATGGCTGTAGGTGTTTATCTTTATATATCTTTATATGTGTTTCTATGGTTATGTATATATATTTGTTTGCATTGGTATGTTAGACAATTGGAGCTATTTTATTTGGAGCTATCTTGTTCATTAATGTTTCCTTTTTGTTGTCTTTCTCCTCTTTAAAAATTATTAGCTCCACTGGAGCAGGGATCACATTTTTGCTTCTTTTGTTACTACCTAGAATAGTGTTCAGTAAATATTTGATGAATGATGAATGATTAAATATATGATATATCTACATATACTGAAAATCACTCTTCTACTCTATTTGACCTTTGGGGACTTGGCTTTAACTTTCCTTTCTTTTAGCATTTTATGCCTTTTAAGTTTTATCAAGAGAGAAGATAAGAATAAGCTAAATGAACTCAGAAATTTACAGATAGAAATTGTGGGTTAGTCACTTAGTTCTTATTGACTATATGCCAGAAACTCTTAGAGAAAGTCAAGTGGGAATAAAGGACCAATTTCTTATTCCCAAATGTGCAACTGTTTCTTTAAAAGATGTATGGGCAGAAAGGCCATGTTCTGTTGCAAATTGAGTGCTGTTTTTGTAGTCAACTAAGTGGGTAGCATTCCTTAAAAAACAAAATTTACATGACTTTTAGGGTAAGATAAACAGTGAACAAAAATATGATTTTCTTATTACAAAAGCAGATTCAGGATAGGATGCTTCAAACTGGTTTGAAATCTCTAGAGTTTATTGAATGATGGTTGGCATTTTATAGTTACATCATTTTTTATCTATTTAAGACTGTTTAGCAAGCTCAGTTTCCCAGATTGCTAGTTTCCTTCTTTCCATTTAATTAGTCTGAAGTCAAGGTCTGAAATTCATTTAGGGACTTTGGGACAGTTTTATTTGATGAAGAATCTCTTAATATGTGAGTCTTCAGTGCATTAAATGGTCATTAGGGACTGAATGGGTAAAGCAGCCAGTCAATACTGTAGGTTCTCTCTGAGATTGAAACTTAATCCCAGAGGAGTTTATGTTCTAATGTGAAGCGAGCTGAAAACTCAAACCCGTAACATTTGGAGTCATGGTGATTGTAAAATTAGCTTTGGATCCTCTAATCATAAGATGTCTTAAGAGGGGACATAGAAAATGGAGTTACCTAATGCCTCAAAGGCTAATATGAATTAAAACAACTTTTATGCCAATAGTGCTAGCTAGCTACATGTAGCTAAAAAGTGAATTTAGATCAGTGAAAACATGTTTCAAAATAGAACATATTTTAACAGTGAAAAAAAATCTTAAATAACAAGAAATACTGATACTAAATGTGTAAAATCATTACATCATTTGCTCTTTGTTTTCTAAGAAAGATGTATTCATTCTCAGAGCAAAGGACTAACTCTTTCAGATATTAAAAAAAAGGATTTGCCACAGGTACATTAAGAGATGCACCTTTTTGGAATCAGTGAACTTTGTATTTTAGTAAAGCAATATTCCTCCATTGAAAAGAAAAACTCTTCAAATTTTTCTCTCATGTACTGATTTGGAATTCCACATGAGATATATAAATCATAATGCAATCTTTAAACTGTATCAGATGGGTCTTTAATAATGCATTTTATTTTTCCTTCAAGAAAGGGAAATATATGTATTTATAATACATACAAAGTATATAAATAAACATAACAAAATATTAACCATACAATTACTCTGTCATCCATACACCTTTAAGTATATATATAATATCTATATCTATATCTACATGTATATCTATCTCCACTGGTTAGAGAGTTTTTTGGAAATCTTCAACCATGGTACAAGGTAAAAAAAAGCTGTCTGCATTAGAATTGAATGTCTTCCAGAGATTTCATTATTAAATGTATACACTTCGTCCTAAAAGAGTTCAATCTATGTTAAAGATATTCTCTTTGAAATTCTGCTTTATTCTGCTATGGTGTTATGTGTATAGTTAACAATATACGGTAGTGTACATTTAAAACTTGTTAAGAAGGTATATCTCATATATATATATTTTTTACCACAGTAAAAAGTATTCTTTTATATAGATTGGTAGATATGGATAGATAATCTCTCAATCTATCTCTATCTATCATCCACCCATCCACCCACTCTCCATCTACCTCTTACCTATTTATAAATTTTAAATTAAGAGTTCATTGATATGTAGGAGATTGCAAATAAGTCCTATGTCAAAAAACTCTGTTTTGTTGTTTTTATGACTATGTCCAAAATTTTTTTTCAGGATACTGAATATCTGCAGATGGTTTTGATCACTGTAATACATCAATGAGCTTTCTGCATAATCATCAGTTGAGTAGGTATGACATTTTTTTCTTTTTTTATTCATCTAAGAGGTATTTATTGAGCAACTACTATCAG
Organism: Smutsia gigantea; assembly: GCA_032199065.1. Classification (NCBI taxonomy): domain Eukaryota; kingdom Metazoa; phylum Chordata; class Mammalia; order Pholidota; family Manidae; genus Smutsia; species Smutsia gigantea. Next base: position 1,365,031 of record JAVSCE010022418.1, read on the forward strand.
ACATTTTTGTGGGTTCTGAAGATATGAGTAAATAAAAAACACAAAAAGTTCAAACTGAAAACAAATCAGCAGTTCCAATGGAAGCTAGGAAATGCTGAGAAAATGTTATTAAAAAAGCATATATCCAAAAGTCAACCAAAAATTGTACATCCAACTAAATTATCATTTGAGAATGAGAGCAAAATAAGTGAATTATTAAATGAAAACAAACTGATTCTTCTATTAATAGATCCTAAATAAAAGCACTTAAGATATTCTTCTAGAAAAGAAAAAATGATCCCAGAAGGAAAATCAGAAAAGCATACAAAAAGGTGAGCAAAGTAGATTTGGTATTTAATTTGAAATTTCTTGTATTTAATTTAAAACATTGGTGGTAAATTGGAATCTTGAGCTTCATATACTTCTTAAAAATAAAATATTTAAAAAATTGCTTAAATTATTTGAAAGCCCATGATTTTTAAAGTAAAAAAAAAATTTTTTTTCTAATGGTAATTTTTTCATGGTATTTATCTAAAATTAAAGATAGGTTTCATAAGAGACTGGAATAATTATCTTGTTCTCTAAACCTTATTAAAGCAAATGTCCCCACTCTCCCTTCTTCCCAGCCCAAGTAAAATTTAGAATGATGATTACCAAATTAAAGCTAAAAATGCTAAAAAGAAAGGCGATACTTGGATATAAAGTCAAGGGAGAAGGCTCAGGAGGACAAAATTCAAAGTATAAAAAAAATGGCCATCAAAAACATTCATTACTTTTGTTTTTTATTTTAGAGTGACTAAATCACTATTTCCTCAAGGTTCTCTTATTCTGAGCCCTGGGGCCAGTCAGTCCTTTGTGGGTCCCTTTCATTTGCTGCTTCCCCCTTTAAAGTTCGGGCTGAAGTCTGCAGGAAAACCCTTCTCCTGGGTTCCCCTGTTGCCCAGATGAGGCAGACTAGAATTGCAATGAAATTTTAGGAGGAAAAACCAAAACCAAAACAAAAAGGATAGAGGAAACGTAATATAGTGAAATTTACACAATTCGGTTTTTCTGATTCTACCATGCTTAATTCATCCCCAAGGCTCATAGACCTTATTTCATTTCATAACTTAGTTCTCAAAGTAACAACCTCACTTCAGAATAACCTGCCTGTCATCTTGTGTCCTCAGGCCAAGATCCAAATATAGCTCTAAGCTTTTCTCATGATTCCCAGGTCTGGTATTGGTGAGATTCTAATGACTGATGGAATGAAATCATTTCAGTCTTAGGTGAGATCTTGTCCTCTGTATACTGAGAATGTTTAGGTCCCCTGGAGGCATAACGAAATGTTAACAATAAAATTAGCCTACCACTTACAAACCTTCAGTTACATGGTGTCATCATCAGCATTTGTTCTCTTTCAGAACTTTACAACAGCATTTTTGTGATGTACATATGTATATGAGGGCAGAATGATCAATACTGTGTGATCTTACACTTTTTAAAAGTGGAACTCATGGAAACAGAGAGGAGAATGCTGGTTACCAGTGGCTGGGGTGTGGGGGAAACAGTGAGATGTTGGTCAAAGGTACAAACTTTCAGCTTATATAAGATGAAGAAATTCTGGAAATCTAGATCTACAGCATGGTGACTATAGTTAAAATACTGTTTTGTGTACTTGAAATTTGTTAAGGAGTGGATGTTAAGCATTCTTACCAAAAACCAACCAACCGACCAAACTATATGAGGTGATGGATGTGTTAATTAACTCAGTCATGGGAATCATTTCACAGTGTACTTGTATATTGATTAGCACATTGTACACCTTAAATTTATACAATTTTATTTGTCAGTTATGCCTCATTAAAGCTTGAAAGAAGGGCATTATTATTTTTAATTCCCCATTCATATTGTTTTTGGGTCTTATACTTCAATTTATAGAAAAAACATACTCAACACTTACTTAATTTATCCATCTATAATGGCTCAATACTGCTTTTTAACCTTTTCAAGTATTGCCACCTTCTATATTTAAATATTGAGTTGATATAACATGTTTAACATTAAAACAAAAGCATTTATTTTTCCACCTTAGGAAGATGTGTATTAGCAAATTTGCACAGTACCAAGAACTCTTCTTGTTAAATTCTTTACATCAATTTGAGGAATAATTAAGCCCATTTTGAACATAAAGTGGGAACCAGAGGAAGAAAGGACAAATCATAACATTATAGGGTGGTTTCATCTTAAACTTGTTTGAAATACTATAATCTAGTTGATTCAAACCTCCATAGTAAGTTTTTGGATTGCCTACTGTTTGGAATCATCCATATGCCTGCTCCCTCCTGCACATTTGGCTGTTGGAAACACACATAATCCCTTTTTCCATTTTGTTTAAAGTAATGTCTTCTTAGTTGGTTTAGATACATGAGTCCTGTGTCACTAGGTTTCAAAGTTGAAAAAATATAGTTCACACTTACTAATTCAGCTCTAATTTATTCAGAATTTGTGATGCTGTGGTTTAAGACTGGCTCGAGTTTACCTTGCAAAATCTCTGAGAGAATGGTTGCTGAGTAAATTATTAGCCTTAATGGCATCACTGGCAACCAGAATAAGACATTTAAGTTAAGAAACCATTTCAAAGTCAGGCAATAGGTAAATGATGGAGACAGACTACAGTCCAGGACTCCTAATTCCCATCCAGAGACAATTTACGAGAAGAAACTGTTTTCAGGCAATTTAGAAATTCCATTTGTATACAGAACTTGATGAGAGCTTACCATTTTTCAAATCAGCTACACTTTACTATGTGTACACAATCCCCCCCCCCCACATCTCTATAACAAGATGTGACTATTTCACCCAATTTGGAGGTACAAATTTCTAACTAAATGGAGTTTGGGAGTAATTGAGAGAGTGAGAAGACTTTTAAAGAACTGTAGTATCATTGAGTTGTTAAGCAACTCAAAATTAAATTTAGTCAGAGGGTAAACTGATATGAGGAATGTGGCTAATGCTGTCTGAGGAAATGGAAAAACACAGAAAGGGTTTATGAAAAGGATAAATAAGGGGTGATGGAAGTGTTCACCCATTTGAACAAAACTGGCCCACAGGATGTTAAAGAGATCAGTTTAACTCCGTGTTTGTGTACATGGTAGGGAACTGGTAGGTTACTCAATATGGACTTTAAAGGAACAAACAAGAAAGGAACTGATTTATGTCTGTCTTTTGAGTAACACAGAGGAAATGATCAGAGATGTAGACATAAGGGACTGCTTAACAGAGTGATAGCCATCGTAATTCAGTTAGATTGTAATTGGGAATCAAGTGAGACCCAGAAAAGTAAAACTTAGGATGATGATTACCAAATTAAAGCCAAGAATGCTAAAAAGAAAGGCGATACTTGGATATAAAGTCAAGGGAGAAGGCTCAGGAGGACAAAATTCAAAGTACAAAAAAACTGGCCATCAAAAATATTCATTAGTTTTGTTTTTTATTTTACAGTGACTAAATCACATATTATAGTCCAGGCAAATTAAAAATAAAATGTGAGAATAATAAAATATAAAGGGCAATTGAGTCAGGAAAGAAAATGCATGAAGCTAAAAAGTAGATAATTAAAGCTACATTGGCAAAAGTAAATATTGCAGAAGAAGCTAACATAAATAAAGTGAAACTTTTTTCAAGATTCTAACATAGGAAATCTCAGAGATGGCTTCAACAAGCCATAGAAAAATGGAAAGAAAAACCATGGGTTGAAGACGCGAATATATTGTTAAAATAGGAAAAGAATTTTCAGTTTGACAGCAAATACAGCTTAATCTGTCCTCTTAGCTTTGATGATATAAGTAATTATTTTCCTAGGGGTAGGATAAAGACCATGATTTATCTGAGCATGAGGGAGAGCCTATATAGAGCACCACATAAAGATTGACCTGTCATTCAGCTGGAGAACTTTGCAACCCCTGGCCTAAAGAGGTGGTGCTTTCCTTTGGCCAAACTGATTTAGTGGAGAAAGTGCTGGCCTTTGAGTCAGTAGGCATGGGTCTAGTCCAGGTCTGTCACTGAGAAGCTATATGAATTTAGACAAATCATGTTAATTATGGGGTTCTGTTTCTTTAAAGTTATTGGTTGGATAAGACTAATTCTCAGTTCCTTTCAAGATGAAGTGTGTAGAAAAAGAAAATATAAAAGTAAAAACAAAACTGCTCTTTTTCCTGTTCCTTGATCTGTGCAACAGAAACCTGGGGCTTAGTAAATTTCTTTGTTTTTTCCCTTACCTCTGATCCTATTAATGACTCTAAGATCAAATACATGGTGGAGAATTTCATAAAAATTCAAAGGAATATTTTGTGGGATTCTGAAAGTCTTGCAATTCTGTAGAACCCTTGCTTAGAAATGGCATTGGGAAGCTTAGGCACCACTGTGGTTTACCAGAGACTATAATTATACTCATTCATTCATGCAGCAGAGATCTTTATAGAGCCTACCGTATGCTAGGCATGTACTAGGCTATATAGATACAAAGCAATAAAGCATCACTCTTACTCCTGAAAACTCACTATGATGCATTGAATTTCACGTTTGGCATTAGCGAAAATGAATATAGTATTGCTGAACAGCAACTTGGATGCTTTTGTGAAGGACATTAACAAAATAAACTACTTGACATCATTGCACTTGTTCTTTAATAACTACTACTTGTTGTATCCTTATGAATTTAATACGGCTTTTCATCAAGTTTAAGATATCATCAGTTATTAGACACATCACCAGTGTAGCAACTACTTTGTGAGGGAAAGAAGAAACTGCTGCATTTGTGTACTTATTGATTTTCAGACATATCCCAGTTTCTGAACTCTTAAAAAATGAAAAAAGAAGTGATTTACAATTCAAGAAATAGGATGTGTCAGTAAGTAATAAATTAGTTAATTCTTCTTTACATGGTTCTGGAGATGAGTAGGGCCTCAGAGAGTGAAAAAAAATAACAAATTATCCTAAACCAGAAATATTAAATTATGCATTCACCCACTTACAGTACTATAAAGAAAGGCATTTGACAATAATGACATCTGCTGCCTTTCAAGTAAATCACAAGACCATTTGCGAAGATCTTATTTGTGAGGGGTTAGACAGCCATGTAGCTTCCTATGTCAATCTGTTATTTATCCCACATACACATTCCCAACTGAATGGGCCAAAAAGTTGTTGAATAGGCCAAGCTGAATTGCCACTTCTGAGTTCTCATTTAGAGTAGACAATGGAGGTATGGGGTTATATATTATCTATACATCAGGGATAATTGCAAGTCATAGGTGTAAATAACTGAACTAAAGATCATGGCAAGTAGCACAGGCAGCTGCAACTGTAAACAAAGCAGGAAGTACATTGCCAAGCTGTTGCTTTGAAAAGATTCACGTCACTGGTTGGACATATCTGTGTGTGTGTGTATGTATGTATGTGTTTTACATAAATCACATTTCTTGTGCCTTCAAGAATATAGCACACACATAATTAAACATATTTACCTGTCACAGGACTAAAATGCATGCTCATACACTTTTTAAAACATAATTTTTTGAAAAACTAGGTTTCAAGTGATATGTACAGTAAGCTTTGGGCCAAGTATATGTAGAAATGGATCTTGGGTGCCAAATCTGATTTGGACAGCAAATTGCCCGCAGAAATCGCTGCCAAAAATATTAGTAGTAGGTCAGAATTTCTTCCTGTATAAACTCATGGAAAAATTTCTATATCAGGTATATGGTGTGTGATATGACTAAAATTGTCTTGAAATAAGACAGCAAACTATTTGTTTTAAAATATGCACATACTTAGCATATTCTAACTTAATTAAAAGCCCATGGGCTAGAATTATATCTGATTCTATAAGTTTTTTCCTGTGTAAACCATTCATCCATTTGTTCAGTCATTTATTCAGCTAAAATATATGGAACATGGCAGGAAATAGATGAATAAAAATTATAAAGTAATATGATGGGTGCTCTTATTGTTGTAAACACATAGTGCAAAGGGCTTTCTAACCGCCCGCGGGACAACGGGCAGGCAGACTCCACAGAGGAGAGAACCAGAAGCTTGGCCTGGGAGTGAGATCAGATTAAAACACCTTGGCGATGGTGCAGGCTCAGCAGCGCTGCTCAGAGTAGCTGATCTATGAACAAGTCCCCAAAGAGAGGAGTTTGTAACAGCATTGAGAACAATGTCTTGCTTCCTTCACTGAGAGAATGACTACCAAAAAAAAAAAAAGTCAGCTGAACTAAGCAGTGTGCTTAGTGGCCTTCTGGTGCAAGCTCCTTAATCAGTACCAGGACAAGAAACAGTCTGCAGACTGTCACCAGACTGGGGCCCACAGTTTGAAGACTTCTTGAATAGGAGATAAACTGGAAAAGGGAAAGACTGCTTTCAGTTAAGTAGGAGATCATTAAATAGACTAAACCAGATTAGTGAGGTAGTACCAGTAGGAATGGGGAGAATGGAATGAATTCCAGGAATATCCAGAAGGAAAAATACGTAGTACTTGGGGAATAATTGGAAATGGGGTTGAGGGCAAGGGAGATAGTGGTTGAGTATTCTAAAATTTCTGGCATTGGCAACCGGTATCCATCAACACAGGTATATATAAAAACAAGTTTGGTGGCAAGATGATGGTTCAGTTCTGAACATGTTGGGTGTGGTGAGATAGTTTGGTGGAACAGCCCAGTAGATACTTGGAAAAATGAATCAGAATCTCAGGCAAGGGGTCTTGACTGATGGATTTAAAATTCAGTGGAATTAATAGTAGGTGGAGTCATGTATATGATATTACCCAAGGACAGTCAATAAAGTAGGGAGAGAGGAGAAGCAAGGATTGTATTTGGGGGACCACACTGATGGGTAGTTTGAAGAGGAGGAATCTTCTAGGACCAAGAAGGAATAGTGGAAAAGGTTAGAGAAAAATTAGGAGATTGTTACCGAAGCCCATGCCAGAAAGAGTGACAAGGACAGAGGCAACACGGTCAAACTCTAGAGCTCTTGACAAATTAATTGTGGCAATACCATTTCTAGCTGCAAATGGGGTACAACCTACTAGTTCTATCTGGCCATATTTTTGGGGGTCCCCTACCTGACGGTTGTCAAGTTCTCAGACACAAAATGAGACCAACAAGAAGGCAATAGCTATCCCTGGGACTGAAAAGATCCATGACAAATGTTTTCTCCTGCCAATCTGAATTTGGAAAAGAAGGATAATGTGAAATTTTATCTTCCTGTCTCGACCAGCCATCACAGATAGAAATTTAGGGGAGCTTACCTTGATAAGAATTCTTACCCTTTGCCGGCTTCCACCAGTTTTTCCAGGTGGCTGTCTGCAGACTCCCGAACGAGTGGGGGTGTCCCAGCAGGTCTCACCTAGTCATGGGGAACTGTAGAGGAGATAAAATAATTTTCCCTCCACCTATAATGATGAGTGCTTGGCTAAGCCTGCCTTTTCTAGGGCACCTCATAAAAGGATAAGTTACCAAAGTTAAAAATTCCCTCCTGTGGTCCTGTGGCCACTGTAATTCAAGATTATCTTTGGTAAGTTTAACCTACTTGTTCAGACTTTAGAACAAAATTTTATTCACTCGAGGCCTCACACTGGACTCAGTCCAGCTTAAGTTTGACCCAGTCTGATTCGGAACACAGTCCCACCCAGTCCGGTTTTTAAGTTGGACCCACTCTGACTCCGGACCTCTTCCGGTTTTTAATTTGGACGCAGTCGACACAGACTGGTTCTGGACCTGACTGGAAAAAGAAACGCTCAGCTTTGGAGCTAGGATCCAGGGGCTAAGAGGGACTTACCATGACCTCCAAACACGGTGAGAAAGCCCCGAGCTTAAGGGGCTCCACAGGTATCTGCATCTGGTTGCTTGTTGCTCCAGGTGTGGAGTGGGGGTGTATGTGTGGGGTCTGTGTGTCTGTGTATTCCCCTTTGGTTCCTTTAAAAGATAAACTGAGGCATATTAAAAGTTTTAGGGATTTACTTGAGCAAAAATCAGTTTGAGTGAGCCAGCAACAAACCAGAAATGGTTCGGAGTGCTCCCACTCTGGTAACTTCTGTGATGAAGCAAAGATATATGGGACACTCATAATAGGTTCAGTGAAGAGGTAAAGAGCAAAATCCAGATTAATGAGGACTTCCGGGAAGATGGCGGTGTGAGCAGGGCGGCAGAAATCTCCTCCCAACACTATATTTATCCACGAAAACACAGCAAATACATCTATTCCTAAAAGAGAGACGAGAGTACGCAGGAAAGCGCACAGCATGCAGCTACACCTGAGAGGACTCAGCACCCCAAGAGGCAGGTAAGATATGGACCCACGACCCAGTGGGACCCAAGCACTCCCCCACCCCGGTGCACCGGCGGGAGGAGAGGATTCAGAGCTGGGAGGGAGTGGAAGTACACCCCGTGAAGTAGCCAGCCCCCGTGATCTGCGTGGGGAGCGCTGACCCACATTGCGCAGTGCAGCGGAGATTGGAGAGACAGAGGGGCAGGATCTGAGCAGGGAACACGCCAGGGTGCCTGCAGCCGGCTCCGGGGAAGGAGAAAAAAAAAAGCGTGCGCTTTCTTCAGCAGTCTTAAAGAGACAGGAGCCCAGCGGAGGAGCCAGATCGCCCCAGCACACTCAGCCCAGCAGGCTGGGAGTCCTGGGGAGTTTCACACGCCTTAGCTGGCGACTGAGGCAGGGTGGCCATACTTACACTTCTCATTGAGATCAACAGCCTCCTATTCGTTCCCACCCTGCCAGAGCAATAAAGGGCCCTGTGGAGCGGCACAGTCACAGCTGTGGAATAGTGGGGCAATAGCGCCACCTACAGCATTCCCAGAGAATCTACGTCAGGTGGGCATTTTTTGTTTTTTTTGTTTTGTTTTGTTTTTTGCTTTGTTTTTGTTTTTTCTTTTCTTTCTTTTTTCTTTTTTCTTTCTTTCTTTCTTTCTTCTTTTCTTTCTTTTTTTTTCTTCTCTCTTTAAAGTCTTAAAGAGCCCAGCTGACATACGTGGCAACTATCAGTGACCAATTCTATAGCCATGAAAAGACAGAGGAATATGGTTCAGACCAAAATCAACCAGACAACACCAGAGAGGGAGTCTGAAGGAATGGAAATGCTCAGTCTTCCTGAAAAAGAATTCAGAATAAAAGTCATAATCATGCTGATGGACCTACAGAGAAATGTGCAAGAGCTGAGGGACGAAGTGAGGGAAGTGAGGAAAGACAATGCAGAAATCAGACAAGCGATCGACGGGCTTAACAGCAGAATGGATGAGATGCAAGAGACTGTTAATGGAATAGAAATCAGAGAACAGGAATACAGAGAAGCTGAGGCAGAGAGAGATAAAAGGATCTCTAGGAATGAAAGAATATTAAGAGAACTGTGTGACCAATCCAAATGGAACAATATTAGCATTATAGGAGTACCAGAGGAAGAAGAGAGAGAAAAAGGGATAGAAAGTGTCTTTGAAGAAATAATTGCTGAAAACTTTCCCTCGCTGGGGAAGGAAGTAGTCTCGCAGTCCACCGAACCTCATAGATCTCCCAACACAAGGGACCCAAGGAAGACAACACCAAGACACATAATAATTAAGATGGCAAAGATCAAAGATAAAGACAGGGTATTAAAGGCAGCTACAGAGAGAAAAAAGATTACATACAAAGGAAAACCCATCAGACTATCATCAGACTTCTCAACAGAAAACTTACAGGCCAGAAGAGAATGGCATGATATATTTAACGTTATGAAACAGAAGGGCCTCAAACCAAGAATATTGTATCCAGCACGATTATCATTTAAATATGATGGAGGGATTAAACAATTTCCAGACAAATGAAAGTTGAGAGAGTTTGCCTCTCATAAACCACCACTACAGGATATCTTAAATGGATTGCTGTAGATGGAAGCACACCTAAGGCTAAAAAGATGTCACCAGAGAAAATAAAATCATAGCAAAGAAAGCAGACCATCCAAATACTAACTAAAGGCAAAGAATAAAACACCTATTACAGAAAGAGTGGAGGAGGAGGAATAAGAAGGGAGAGAAATAAAGTAACATCAGACTGTGTTTACAATAACTTAACCAGAAAGTTAAGTTTAGATTGTTAGATAGTAAAGAAGCAACCCTTGAACCCTTGGTAACCACGAATCTAAAGCCAGTAATGGCAATAAGTACATATCTATCAATAATCACCCTAAATGTAAATGGACTGAATGCACCAATCAAAAGACACAGAGTAACAGAATGGATAAAAAGCAAGACCCATCTATATGCTGCCTACAAGAAACTCACCTCAAATCCAAAGATATACACAGACTAAAAGTGAAGGGATGGAAAAAGATATTTCATGCAAACAACAAAGAGAAAAAAGCAGGTGTTGCAGTACTTGTATCAGACAAAATAGACTTCAAAACGAAGAAAGTAGCAAGAGATAAAAAAAGGACATTACATAATGATAAAGGGGTCAGTCCAACAGGAAGATATAACCATTATAAATATATATGCACCCAACACAGGAGCGCCAGCATATGTGAGACAAATACTAACAGAATTAAAGGAGGAAATAGACAGCAATGCATTTATCTTAGGAGACTTCAACACACCACTCACTCCAGAGGACAGATCAACCAGACAGAAAATAAGTAAAGACACAGAGGCACTGAACAACACACTAGAACAGTTGGACCTAACAGACATCTACAGAACTCTACACCCAAAAGCAACAGGATACACATTCTTCTCAAGTGCACATGGAACATTTTCCAGAATAGACCACATACTAGGCCACAAAAAGAACCTCAGTAATTTCAAAAATATTGAAATCCTACCAACCAACTTCTCAGATCACCAAGGTATAAAACTAGAAATAAATTTTAGAAAGAAATCAAAAAGGCTCACAAATACATGGAGACTTAACAACACTCTCCTAATTAATCAATGGGTTAACGACCAAATCAAAACAGAAATCAAAGAATATATGGAGACTAATGACAACAACAACACAAAGCCACAACTTCTGTGGGACGCAGCAAAGGCAGTTCTAAGAGGAAAGTATATTGCAATCCAGGCCTATTTCAAGAAGGAAGAACATTCCCAAATGAATAGTCTAAAGACACAATTACTGAAATTGGAAAAAGAAGAACAAATGAGGCCCAAAGTCACCAGAAGGAGGGACATAATAAAGATTAGAGAAGAAATAAATAAAATTGAGAAGAATAAAACAATAGAAAAAAAATCAATGAAACCAAGAGCTGGTTCTTTGAAAAAATAAACAAAATAAATAAACCCCTAGCCAGACTCATTAAGAGAAAAAGAGAATCTACACACATAAACAGAATCAGAAATGAGAAAGGAAAAATCACGACGGACCCCACAGAAATACAAAGAATTATAAGAGAATATTACGAGAATCTATATGCTAACAAGGTGGAAAACATAGAAGAAATGGACAACTTCTTAGAAAAATACAACGTTCCAAGACTGACCAAGCAAGAAACAGAAAAACTAACAGACCAATCACCAGCAACGAAATCGAATTGGTAATCAAAAAACTACCCAAGAGCAAAACCCCGGGACCTGATGGATTCACCTCTGAATTCTACCAGACAAATAGTGAAGAAATAACACTGATTCTCCTTAAAGTTTTCTAAAAAATAGAAGAGGAGGGAATACTTCCGAACTCATTCTATGAAGCCAGCATCACTCTAATACCAAAACCAGGCAAAGACCTCACCAAAAAAGAAAATTACAGACCAATATCCCTGATGAACGTAGATGCAAAAATACTCAACAAAATATTAGCAAACCGAATTCAAAAATACATCAAGGGGATCATACACCATCATCAAGTGGGATTCATCTCAGGGATGCAAGGATGGTACAACATTCGAAAATCCATCAACATCATCCACCACATCAACCAAAAGAAGAACAAAAACCACATGATTATCTCCATAGATGCTGAAAAAGCATTTGACAAAATTCAGCATCCATTCCTGATTAAAACTCTCAACAAAATGGGTATAGACGGCAAGTACCTCAACATCATAAAGGCTATATATGACAAACCCACAGTTAACATCATACTTAACGGCGAGACGCTGAAAGCTTTTCATCTAAGATCGGGAACAAGACAGGGATGCCCACTCTCTCCACTGTTATTCAACATAGTACTGGAGGTCCTAGCCACAGCAATCAGACAAAACAAAGACATACAAGGCATCCAGATTGGTAAAGAAGAAGTCAAATTGTCACTATTTGCAGATGACATGATACTGTACATAAAAAACCCTAAAGACTCCACTCCAAAACTACTAGAACTAATATCTGAGTTCAGCAAAGTTGCAGGATACAAAATTAACACACAGAAATCTGTTGCTTTCCTATACACTAATGATGAACTAACAGAAAGAGAAATCAGAAAAACAATTCCATTCACAATTGCATCAAAAAGAATAAAATACCTAGGAATAAACCTAACGAAGGAAGTGAAAGACCTGTACTCTGAAAACTACAAGACACTCCTAAGAGAAATTAAAGAGGACACTAACAAATGGAAATGCATCCCATGCTCTTGGCTAGGAAGAATAAATATTGTCAAAATGGCTATACTACCTAAAGCAATCTACAGATTCAATGCAATCCCTATCAAACTACCAACAGCTTTCTTCAATGAAGTGGAACAAATAATTCTAAAATTCATATGGAACCACCAAAGACCCCGAATAGCCAAATCAATCCTGAGTATGAGGAATAAAACAGGGGGAATTACGCTCCCTGACTTCAAGCTCTACTACAAAGCCACAGTAATCAAGACAATTTGGTATTGGCACAAAAACAGACCCACAGACCAGTGGAACAGAATAGAAAATCCAAACATTAACCCAAACATATACAGTCAATTAATATTTGATAAAAGTGCCTTAGATACACAATGGGGAGATGACAGCCTCTTCAGCAGCTGGTGTTGGAAAAACTGGACAGCTACATGTACGAGAATGAAACTGGACTACTGTCTAGCCCCATACATTAAGGTAAACTCAAGGTGGATCAAAGACCTGAATGTAAATCATGAAACCATAAAACTCTTAGAAAAAAACACAGGCAAAAATCTCTTGGACATAAACAGGAGCAACTTCTTCATGAACATATCTCCCCGGGCAAGGGAAACAAAAGCAAAAATGAACAAGTGGGACTATATCAAGCTGAAAAGCTTCTGTACAGCAAAGGACACCATCAGTAGAACAAAAAGACATCCTACAGTATGGGAGAATATATTCATAAAAAACGTATCTGATAAAGGGTTGACATTCAAAATATATAAAGAACTCATGCACCTTAACAAACAGAAAGCAAATAATCCAATTAAGAAATGGGCAGAGGACATGAATAGACACTTCTCCAAAGAAGAAATTCAGATGGCCAACAGGCACATGAAAAGATGCTCCACATCGCTAATCATCAGAGAAATGCAGATTAAAACCACAATGAGATATCACCTCACACCAGTGAGGATGGCCAACATCCAAAACACAAACAACAACAAATGTTGGCGAGGATGTGGAGAAAAGGGAACCCTCCTACCCTGCTGGTGGGAATGCAAATTAGTTCAACCATTGTGGAAAGCAGTATGGAGGTTCCTCAAAAAACTCAAAATAGAAATACCATTTGACCCAGGAATCCACTCCTAGGAATTTACCCTGAGAATGCAGCAGCCCAATTTGAAAGGACAGATGCACCCCTATGTTTTTATCACAGCACTATTTACAATAGCCAAGAAATGGAAGCAACCTAAGTGTCCATCAGTAGATGAATGGATAAAGAAGAGGTGGTACATATACACAATGGAATATTATTCAGCCATAAGAAGAAAACAAATCCTACCATTTGCAACAACATGGATGGAGCTAGAGGGTATTATGCTCAGTGAAATAAGCCAAGCTGAAAAAGACAAGTATCAAATGATTTCACTCATATGTGGAGTATAAGAACAACGAAAAAATACTGAAGGAACAAAACAGCAGGAGACTCACAGAACCCAAAAACGGACTAATAGTTACCAAAGGGAAAGGGACTGGGGAAAATGGGCAGGAAGGGAGGGATAAGAGGGAAAAAGGGGCGTTACGATTAGCAGATGTAATGTTGGGGGGCACGGAGAGGGCAATACAACTCAGAGAAGACAAGTAGTGATTCTATAGCATCTCATTACACTGATGGACAGTGACTGTAACAGGTTGGCGGGGGGGTCCTGATGAAGGGGTAGTTTAATAACCATAATATTGCACATGTAATTGCAGATTAATGATAATAAAATAAATTATATTAAAAAATCCAGATTAATGAGTCCCTTCATTGATCTATAGTTTCTTTTTGTTTAGTAACTTCATTCCCAGTTTTTCCTCAAGGACTTCAGTTCCTCCATAAATGTTAAACAATAGCTTTTTCTAGAAGAATAATGGTTTCCCAAAAAGATCAGCATCTTGAAATTATATTGAGTCCCTTACTCAACACTTAACCAGTTAAACAAACTTGGGAAACTTACTGAACCTTAACATTTCTTAAAGGGCTTTATGGAGATTGCTCCAGACAATACATTTGAAATTATTTTGTAATATAAATAGAACAGAAATGTTGATAGGAACTATTTTCAGAAGTTATTATTTCCATGTGGTGTTCAGAAATTTCACTGGACTTTCGTGTTAGGCTGAGTTATTATGTTCTTTGTTCTATCACAGATGGCATATATTTGGATAGTTACTTAAATTATTTTTCTCTCGGTTTACTCATTGGTGAAATGGGAATAATAGTACTTACCTTATGAACATGTAGAAAATAGAAAAATGTTTAGTGATGCATTAAGCATGGATTGGTCAATCAGACCCAAGTATTAGCTCTTTCTGATTTTGGCTTCAAAATTTGGTAGTGGTTATTTCCATTTAAGGAATGACAGATAACAGTTTGTACACCTTGATGGGGGTCTGACTTACCTAGGTAGTTAGCAATTAAGGGTCACATACTTACTCACCTTTCCAGTCTTGTTCTAGACAATTTCCCTAGTATTTCCTTGGGTTCCAGTGATAAACAACTAGTTATATTTTCCTTAATCTTTTCCTTTTGCTTTTTCTTACGTTCTATATATTCTGTGAAAAATGATTTTTCCTCTTTATTGCCTCAAAGAACTGAATTCCTACTCATTTTCTAAGGTTAAATTTAAGATTCACTTCCCCTATTTTACATGTGCCTCTTCATAGCCTTTACCACCTTGAATTGAATTTCTGGTGCCATTATCATTCTACATACAGGTGGTAACAAATGCTTGTTGTTTTTAATGATTGTTTCATGTATTTAAAAATGACTTCACCAGTAAGATATAAAGGAGAAATAGTTTCAATTTTGATTTTTCTATTTAAAATATGTCTGAATTCCCATAATTATGAAATGTTATCAATTATGTTACATAAGAAGCTTGCAAGTTTGGACTTTCTGACCTTTGGAAAATTAGGTACTCTCCATTTATTCAAAGGGACAAAGGGTCAGCCCTACCCTTTAGGGGTAAGCTTATTCCACAATGGAGGAAATACCATTTTTTATTGAGAGCTGCATGGTTTGTTGAATATTTGGCTTGAATCCTATGAAAAGAGAATTCATTAAGTGTCAGTCAAGCCCTGTAACTCTCTGTCATTATCATCATGTTTTCTGCCAAATAAGAAGATATGATTTTTATAGAAACATAAGGATAAGGGATTCTTGGCCAGGAGGCTTCTGGAAATAAATAAGTGGACTTTGTTGTGATTACAGTGGTACCATGTTCTCTCCAAAAAATCTGAGTTGGGTTTCCCGATTATAGCATGTGACAAGGGGCACCCTACTGCAAAGCTTTGTCCTGCATGGTTGTATTCTAGAGTGGACAGTGTAAAGTGCAGAAAGAACATGGAACTCAGTGTCAGAGATAGAATTCTGGGAATTTGAATTCTCATTCAGCTGGTAACAAACTATATGACATTACTTTCTCCACCTCAGTCTCCTTATTTTTAAATGAGGTCAGTGGTGTCTGCTTCACTGGTTTTGGTGGGGGTTAAATAAAATTGCTTTATGCAAATAAAGTGATATGAAAATGAAATAATTTTATAGGGATCTTTGAAGATGCTGTCATTTTAAGCTGAAGGAATTAATTTCTTGTGAAATACTGGGTTCTGTGCCAGTTGGTGAAAGTGGAGGAGGCTATGTTTGGGCAGATAATTCTTTTTCTCTACATTAAATCATACTACATGAGGAACATGATATAGAGTCAATAAAAGGCTGTAGCAATGATGAAGATATAATGTTGATTTGATCTATCACTGGAAACATGCTAATTTTTTCTTTCCTTGTTCTATGATTATTTTACTTCCAAAACTTTTGACATTTACATAAAAAGATTAATCAACAAAAGTATGCACAAATGCATTTATATTATTATTTTATAGCTTCTCTCATTGCCTGTTATTTTTCCTTTGTAAAAATATCAATTTAAAAAAAGACTAATCTAGATATATCAATGGCATGAACTGGTTTTCTAATGAATCTTATTCTACCTTTTGTTTAATCTCTCAGCAAGTGATTTGGAATTAAGATAATAGAAATATTGAGAGAAAGATAAGCATACCAAGTAGGTGAAGGAAGTCACAGACAGCCAAGGATACTTCCAGCTTGACTTGAGCAGATGTAGGGAAAACCTCCAAACATCTGGTAGTAAGTCTGTCCTTGGGATCATAAACTGTGCCCTGGCAGCTGTTACCACAATTCATATGTAAACAGTTTCTGGAGGGCAGGTGGTGGCACGGGGTGGAGTGGATTTATGGGGCTTAACTATTTGGTTAAATTAGAAAGACTGTATATTTTTTTCTTGCTACCAGTACTCATATCGCAAATGAGTGTATAGCTGGAATCTCAGGTTTGGTAAACTGCAAGGGTGAAGTGAAGCAGGAAATGGTGGGTGGATGTAAAATGAATTGACCACGGTTGGAGGCAGACAGTTTCCTTAAGGACCTTGAAGCCTTTAAAAGAGTAAAAGAGGAGTGAGGATTAGAAGGCAATCTTGGAGGGCAGATTGGGGTGGTGGTGTGTTTGACCAAGTATTCTGATGACAAATATTGGCTGTTAGCTGGCGAAAAAAATGCAGTAGATGAATTTGTTCTTGCTGCTCTGTATTTCTTTTTTCCTGACTCCATATATTGTTTTCTTTTTTCTTAACTTTCTTGCTTTCACAGCCCTAGTGGTTAGGAGGAATTTATGTGACAATTTCTTTTGTGTCATTTTCTGAGAAATACCTCACATGCTGGATATATTAATTAGTAGAATGTATTGATTAGATATTGGTTTAGTTACTTGTAATGGAGGTTAAAAACAGGCTTTAAACAAGATAAAATTTTCCTTCTCTTTCACCCAAAAGTCTGGGCAGGTATGGTGACCCCTCAGAGTCTTCAGGGGTCTGGTTTTCCCATGTTACTATTCCATTCTGAGCATTACTCTCATCTGCTCACTACCTTGTCCCCATTCCTACCAGTATGAAGGGGAAAGGAGGAAAGGGGAAGATGAGATAAACCCTTTCCTTTAAGGGTGTGGCCGGGAAGTTAAGTTGCATTTGCATCCTATTGGTCCGGACTCATTCATATGATTCCATTAAGAGGCAAGAGAGACTAGCATTTTGTTTTTTTCCCTAAGTGCCTGTTTTAGCTTGTGTTGCTATAACATACCACATACCATAGATTGGTAGCTTAAACAACAGACATTTATTTTGTATAGTTCTAGAGGCGGAGAAGTCCAAGGTCAAGGTGCTAGCAGATTTGGCGCCTGCTGAGAGCTTTCTTCCTGACTTGGAGATGGGCTTCCTTTTCCTATGTCCTTGCTGGGAATTGAGTAGTTTCTCTCGTCCTCTTTTTAGGGCACTAATCCCATCATGGGGGTTGCACCCTCATGACCTCGTCTAAACCTAATTACCTCCCAAAGATCCCATTTCTAAGTACTTTCATAATATCCTAGGGTTTATATCTTCATCCAATGAATATTTACTGAGGATGTCAGGTACTGTGCTAGATGTTGGGGAGATTTGATGAATGAAATATACATGTTTCTCATTCTCATGAAGCTTATATTTCTAGTGGGAGTGAGAGAAATCTATAAATAACCATAAATATAAATGTGTATTACGAATGGTGGCAAGTGTAAAGGAAAAAACACTCAGTCGTATGAGATTGTATAACAGGGTAACTTGCCCTTGTCTGGCAGTCAAAAATCACTTCCTTAGGTGAAATTTGAGCTGAGTTTTGAAGAATAAGAAAGAAAGAGGGAAGGAATTTAGGCAAAGGAGATAATATGTGCAAAGGTTGTGAGGTGGAAAGGAGCATGGCTTGTTTGGGAATCTTAAGGGGGAACATGACAATTGAAGAAAAGAGGGATATATGGTGAGGCTATAGGCATGGAAAAAGGCTAGATTAGTCAGAGGTGTGGAGGCTGTCATTCTGATGTTGAGCTTCATCCTAAGAGAAATGTGATACTATTGAAATTTTTTTAGCTAGGGTTGACGTGATCAGATTTGCTTTTTGAGAAGCTCATTTTGGTGGCTTGGGGGAGAAGTGACTCTAGGGGATATAGAAAGAACAATTAGGAAGTTATTGAGGGATTCAGACAATAGATGACGGTAGCTTGGAATTAATCAGTAGCAGTGGTGTTGGAAAGAAATGGATGCATTTAGGAGATACTTAGAGCATTAAAAAAAAGCCAGCACATCTAGTAATATATTCGCTACAGAGGATATTGGGGAGTAGGAGGCCAAGATGACTTTTTGGTTTCTGGTTTAAGCAGTTGGATGAATGGTACCATTCACTGACATGGGGACAGTGGAAAAGGACTAGGTTTCAAGGAGAAGATGAGTTTGCATATGTTGGGCTTGAGGGCTCTTGAGATACTCAGAAAACTTTTAAAGGCTGACTGGGAAGTGGATGAAACAGCAAAACAGCTGAAATACAAAGTGAGTAGAGAGGTAGGGTAACCTAGGAACCTACGGTGTTGAGAAAGGCAAAGTAGTGAGAAAGTGTCAAGTGCTGGTTAGAGAACAGAGTTGCACATGGATGAACTTGGATAGCATTATGCTAAGTGAAATAAGCCAGATAGGTAAAGACAAATACTGTATAATTAAACTTATATGTGGAATCTAAAAAAAAAGTTGAACTTACAGAAATGGAGAGTAGAAAGATAGTTACTAAAGGGTGGGGTGTGTGTAGGGGGAAATGGTGAGATGTTGGTCAAAGGGAACAAAGTTGAAGTTATGAAGGATGAATAAGTCTAGAGATCTAATGTACAGGCATGATGACTATTGTTAATGACACTATAATGAAAGCTGGAAATATGCTAAGAGTGTAGATTTCAGGTACACTCCTCACACAAAAAAATGGTAACTGGGAGGAGATGATACATTAGTTAACTTGACAGTCGTCATCATTTCACTATGTATATTAAATCATCATGTTGTACACCTTAAGTATCTATAGTTTTATTAAAAAAACCCAAGAACTGAAAATGTCCTGTCAATTTAGCAAAAATAATTGTTAGTGACAGAGTCATTTTGGATGCATGAAAGCTACTGGGAGAAGTGCAGGAAAGGAGAGGAAAGAGGCAGCAAGTTGGCACTTTAGGAGCAAATTGGATCCATCTTTTATCTTTAGGTCACTTTTATTTTATCATTTTGTATGTGTATCTTTGATCCCTAGCTCCAGACCACTGCCCTTTTCTTTCATTGGTCCCAGTTCTTATGAATTTGATTTGCATCATTCATTGTGACTTTTGTATTATTTTATTAAGGTATCATTGATATACAATCTTATACTGGTTTCAAACATACAACACAGTGGTTCAACATATTTTTAAGTCCTATCCCCTCTAGTGTGGTTACTATCTATCAATGAAGTAAGATGTTAAAGAATTGTTAACTGTATTCTCCATGCTGTACTACTGTCCCCCTGACCAACTTATACTGTGATTGTGAATTATTGTGACCCTTTATCCCCTTCACCATCCCCCCTCCAACCCCAGCCCATCCCCCTTAGTAACCACTAGTCCCTTCTCAGTGTCTATGAGTCTACTGCTATTTTGTTCCTTCTGTTTTGCTTTGTTTTTAAACTCCACAAGTAAGTGAAATCATATGGTTTATCTTTCTTCTCCTGGCTTATTTCACTGAGCATAATACCCTCTAGCTCCATCCCTGTTGTTACAAATGGGAGGATTTCTTATCCTTCAATGGCTGAATACTATTCTGTTGTGTGTATGTACCATATCTTCTTTATCCACTCATCTATTAATGGACACTTAGGTTGCTTCCATATCTTGGCTATTGCAAATAGTGCAGTGATAAACATAGGGGAGTGCATATGTCTTTTCAAGTCAGGGATTTTGTTTTTTCTGGGTAAATTCTTAGGAGTGGTATTACTGGGTCAAATTGTATTTCTATTTTTAGTTTTTTGAGGAACCTTCATAATGCTTTCCAGAGTGACTGCACCAATTTACATTCCTACTAACAGTGTAGGAGGGTTGCCATTTCTCTGCATCCTTGCCAGCATTTGTTATTTCTTGTCTTTTGAATAGTGGCTCCCCTAACTGTTATGAGGAGATATCTCATTGTGGTTTTAATTTGCATTTCCCTGATGATTAGTGATGTAGAGCATCTTTTCATGTGCCTGTTGGCCATTTGTATTTCTTCTTTGGAAATATGTCTGTTCAGGTCCTCCACACATTTTTTAATTGTGTTATTTGTTTTTTGGGTGTTGAGGTGTATGAGTTCTTTATATTTTGGATGTTAACCATTATCAGATGAGTTGTTTACAAATGTATTCTCCCATACTGTGGGATGTCTTTTTTGTTCTGCTGATGGTGTCCTTTGCTGTACAGAAGCTTTTTAGTTAGATTTAGTCCCACTTGTTCACTTTTTATTTTGTTTCCTTTGCCTGAGGACATGTGTCCAGGAAAAAATTGCTCATGCTTATTATATTCAAGAGATTTTTGCCTGTGTTTTCTTCTAAGAGTCTTATGGTTTCATGACTTACACTCAGGTCTTTGATCCATTTTGATTTAATTTTGTGTATGGAGTTAGACAATAATCCAGTTTCATTCTCTTACATGTACCTGTCCTATTTTCCCAACACCAGTTGTTGAAGAGACTGTCTTCTCCCCATTGTATATTCATGGCTCCTTTATTATATATTAATTGACCATATATGCATAGGTTTATATCTGGGATCTCTATTCTGTTCCATTGATCTATGTGTCTGTTCCTGTGCTGGTACTAAATTGTTCTGATTACTGTGACTTTGTGTTAGAGCTTGAAGTCAGCAAGCCTAATCCCTCCAACTTTGTTCTTCTTTCCCAGGATTGCTTTGGCTATTCAGGATCCTTTGTGGTTCCATATGAATTTTAGAACTATTTGTTCTAGTTCATTTAAGAATGCTGTTGGTCTTTTGATAGGGATTGCATTGAATCTGTAAATTGCTTTGGACTGGATGGCCATTTTGACAACATTAATTCTCCCTATCCATGAGCATGGGATAGATTTCCATTTTTTGGTGTCTTTTTTAATTTCTCTCATGCGTGTCTTCTAGTTTTCAGAGTATAGGTCTTTTCACCTCCTTGGTTACGTTTATTCCTAGGTATTTTATTCTTTTTGATGCAACTGTAAATGGAGTTGTTTTCCTGATATCTCTTTCTGCTAATTTGTTGTCAGTATATAGGAAAGCAACAGATTTCTGTGTATTAATTTTGTATCCTGCAACTTTGCTGAATTCAGTTATTAGTTCTAATCGTTTTTTGTGGGGTCTTTAGGGTTTTCTATGTAAAATATCATGTCATCTGCAAATGGTGACAGTTTGAGTTCTTAACAATTTGAATGCCTTTTATCTCTGTGTTGTCTGATAGCTGTGGTTGGGACGTCCAGTACTATATTGAGGAAAAGTGGTAAGAGCAGACATCCTGTCTTGTTCCTGATCTTAGAGGAAAGGATTTTAGTTTTTAGCTATTAGGTATGATGTTAGCTGTGGGTTTGTCATATATGGCCTTTATTGTGTTGAGGTATGTACCCTCTATACTGATTTTGTGAAGAGTTTTTATCATGAAAGGATGTTGAATTTTATCAAATGCTTTTTCAGTGTCTATTGAGATGATCAGGTGATTTTTGTCCTTGTTTTTGTTGATGTGATGTATGATATAGATGGATTTACAAATATTGTACCATCCTTGCATTCCTGGAATAAATTCCACTTGGTCATGATAGATGATGTTTTTATGTATTTTTGAATTCAATTTGCTAGTGTTTTGTTGAGGACTTTTGCACTGGTGTTCATCAGGGATATTGGTCAGTAATTTTCTTTTTTTTGTTGTGCCTTTGTCTAGTTTTGGAATTAGAGTGATTCTGGCCTCCTAGAATGAATTTGGAAGTATTCCCTCCTCTTCTACTTTTTGGAATACTTTAAGAAGGATGGGTATTAGCTCTTCTTTAAATGTTTGGTAAAATTCAGCTGTGAAGCCATCTCGACATGGAGTTTTGTTTTTAGGTAGTTTTTTGATTACCAATTCTATTTCACTGAGGGTAATTTGGCTATCAGTTTTTCTGTTTCTTCTTGGATCAGTCTTGGAAGGTTGTATTTTTCTAGAAAGTTGTTCATTTCTTCTAGGTTATCCATTTTTTTGGCATATAATTTTTCATAGTATTCTCTAATAATTCTTTATTTCCATGGTGTCTGTAGTGATTTTTCTTTTCTCGTTTCTGATTCTGTTTATGTGTGTACACTCTTTTTTTTTTTTCTCAATAAGTCTGCCTTAGGGTTTATCCATTTTGTTTATTTTCTCAAAGAACTAGCTCCTGGTTTCATTGATTCTTTCTATTGTTTTATTCTTCTCATTTTATTTATTTCTGCTCTGATCTTTATTATGCCCCTCATTCTACTGACTTTAGGCTTCATATGTTCTTTTTCTAGTTTCTTTTATTGTGAGTTAAGACTGTTTATTTGGGACTGTTCTTGTTTCTTTAGGTAAGCCTATATTTCTGTGTACTTTTCTCTTAGAAATTCCTTCACTGCATCCCACAGGTATTGGGCTGTTGAGTTGTTGTTTTCATCTGTCTCCATGTATTACTTGATCTCTGTTTTAAGTTTGTCATTGATCCACTGATTATTTAGAAGCATGTTGTTTAACCTCAATGTGTTTGTAGGCTTTTTTGTTTTCTTTCTGTAATTTATTTCTAGTTTCATACCGTTGTGGTTTAAGAAGATGCTTGATATAATTCCAATATTTTTGAATTTACTGAGGCTCTTTTTGTGTCCTAGTATGTGATCTTTCCTAGACAATGTTCCATATGTACACTTGAGAAAAATGTGTATCCTGCTGCTTTTGAGTGGAATGTTCTGTAGATATCTGTTAAGTCCATCTGTTCTAATATATTTTTCAGTGCCTGTTTCCTCATTTATTTTGTGTCTGATTGATCTATTGATGTAAGTGGTGTGTTGAAGTTTCTTAAAATGAATGAGTTGTAGTTTATTACACCCCTTAATTCTGTTAGTATTTGTTTTACATATTTAGGTGCTCCTATGTTGGGTGCATAGAAATTTGTAATGGTTATGTCCTCTTGTTGGACTGTCCCCTTTATCATTATGTAATGATCTTCTTTGTCTCTTGTTACTTTCTTTGTTTTGAAATCTAGTTTGTCTGATGTAAGTACTGCTATTCCTGCTTTTTACTCCCTATTATTTGTATGAAATATCTTTTTCCATCCCTTCACTTTTAGTCTGTGTATGCCTTTGGGTCTGAAATGAGTATGTTGTAGGCAGCATACAGATGGATCTTTTTTTTTTATCCATTCTGCCACTCTATGTCTTTTGATTGGTGCATTCAGTCCATTTGCATTTAAGATGATTATTGATAGATATGTACTTATTGCCACTTTATTAATTTTTTTCTGGTTGTTTATTTCTCCTCTGTTCCTTTTTTCCTCTCTTATACTCTTATTATTTGATGAATTTTTTAAATATTGTGAGTAGGTTTTCTTTATTTTTTAAATTTTTGTGTCTATTGTAGGCTTTAGATTTGTACTTACCAAAAGTTCAAGGATTGTTTCCTTACTATCTAACAGCTTATCTTAAATTGCTGATTCCTCTATTTCAAACACAATCTAGAGATACTTTTTACCCCCATTCTTCTTCCTCCTCCACACTTTATCTATTAGGTGTCATATGCTGCACTTTTTGTATATCTCTTTACCGATTTTGTGAGTAGTTGATTTAAGTTTGTGCTTGCTTGGTAATTAATTGGTCTACTACCTTTACTGTGGGTTTATTTTCACTGGTGACAGCTATTTAGATGTGGAAACATTTCAATCTACAGCAGTACCTTTAACATATCCTGTAGGCCTGTCTCAACTGTGGTGAATTCCTTCAACTTTTGTTAATCTGAAAATTGTTTAATCCCTGCTTCAGATTTTAATGATAATCTTGCTTGGTAGAGTGTTCTTGGTTGGAGGTACTTCTATTTCAATTCATTAACTATATCATGCCATACCCTTCTGGCTTGTAAAGTTTCTTCTGAGAAGTGTGCTGATAGCCTGATGGGGTTTCCTTTGTAAGTAATCTTTTTTCTCTTTCTGGCTGCTTTTGATACTCTCTCCTTGTCCTTGATCTTTGCCACTTTAATTATTATATGTCTTGGTATTGTCTTGCTGGAACTCTCTGCACTTCCATGACGTGAGTGTCTATTTCCTTCCCCAGACCAGAGAAGTTTTCAACAATGATTTCCTTAAAGAGACTTTCTATCTGTTTGTCTCCCTCTTCCCCTTCTGGTACCCCTATTATGCAAATATTGTTCTGTTTGGATTGGTTAGAGAGCTCTCTTATTATTCTTTCATTCCTAGAGATCCTTTTTTCTCTGTTTTTCTGACTTAAGTTTTCCTGCTCCCTTATTTCTATATTATTTACAACTGCTTCAACCTGTGATTATCTGCTATTAAATCCCTCCATTGTAGGTTTCATTTCATATATTGTGTTCTTCAGCTCTGAATGGTTCTCTTGTAGATGTTTTGTCTTTTTGTTGAAGTCTTCCCTGAGATCTTGAATATTTTTCTGTAAATCCATGAACATATTATGTCTCTTACTTTGAAATCTTTATCAAGAGGACTGGTGATTTCTGTTTTATTTAGCCCTCTCTCTGGTGTTTTGTCATATAGTTTTATTTAGAACATATTCCTCTGCCACCTCATTTTGCCAGGGTTTCTGTGTTTCTTCCTATGGAATAAAGCTTTATGAAGTAGGCCCCCTTTAGTACCCCAAAGGTCAAGTCTGTACTCTCAAGTGTGGGAGCTCCAGCTGTTGGTGTGTAGTGAGCAGGGCCACCTTTCTGTCTGGCTTTTAGTGGTCTGATTTTAGGTTGGCAGTTTGCTTTAGATGTGTCTTTGCAATCAGCACAGAAGTCTTTGCTGGAGTTGCTGTGGGTGGGACCACCCTCTGTCTGGCCTGCAGCAATGGAAGGGGCTGCAGGTGCACAGGACCCAGCGCCTGTGGGAAGGAAGGAGCTCTTGGGGCTGGCCCCCCAAAGGCATGTCCTTCACCTCTGCAGTTGGGTTGAAATGTAGCTGGGAAATTCTCCCTCTGCTTACCGGGCAGTAAAATCTGACAGTAGTGCCAGGCCAAGGGGGTTGTCTGCTGGCCATGCACTCAGGGAGGAGTCTTGGGGCTGTGTTGCTGAAGTTGCTGTGGGTGGGCCTCCCTCTCTCTGGCCTGCAGCAATGGTGAGGGACGCACGCAGGACCCGGTGCCCGTGGGGAGGAAGGGGAGCTCTCAGGGCTGGCTCCTGCAGGCATCTCCATGGCTGGGCTTAAACGGAGTCAAGAAAGCTGGGAGAGTCTCCCTCTGCCTACCCGGCAGCAAAATAGGACACCACTGCCGGGCCAAGTGGATTGTCTACTGGCTGCACATGCAGGAAGGAGCTTTGGGACTATATTGCCAGCAAGGGGGATGGAGTATCTGGGGCTCCTGAGAGTTCCTGACCTTTTGGGCCAAGGGTGTGCTGGGGAGATATTTTCCACCTGCCCTGTCTCCTGAAAAGAGAGCTCTGTCCAGCCCTTGCCCCTTTGGCGCCCCTCCTGCTGCTGGGAAGTCTTTCAAACTGCTCACTTTACTTTTTTGTCAGGGTGCTGGTAGAGCATGCCTTTTCCCCACAAGTGGCTGAAATCTTAGCCTCCCTGAATCTCAGCCTTCTACCTGTCTCTGTTGTCCAGTCCACTAATCACTGGGGCACCATGTAATTTGTGGGCTTGTGCTCCCAGAATAGATCTCCAGGGCCATGTGTTCAGTGATCCTGGGCTCCTATCCCTTCCCTGCTCTGTTCCTTTTTCTCCCGCCTGTGGGCTGGGGTGGAAGGAGGGCTTGGGTCCTGCTTGATCTGTCTTTGCCACTTTACCCTTTTCTGTGAGGTTTTTTCTTCTGCAGATGCCGGTAGCCTGTTCTGCAACCTTCAGGTTGTTTTCAGGTTTAGTTGAATTTGTTGTATTTTGTGTTTTTGGGAGGAGGTTTCTGCCTTGCCTTCCTACTCTGCCATCTTTTTCTCTGCCCCTCTTATTTTTGTACTCTTAATTATCAATTTGTTTTTTCATAATGGGTATATATATATATATGTTTTTTTGAGTTTTATTTTTTAAAAAAATTATTGAACTGCTATTGTTACACATTTTCTTTTTCTTGAATTTTTACCCAACCACTCTACACTACATTTTTCAACTCTACTCAAGTAGACCTAGTTTGTTTCTGTTCTTGCTGTATTATAGTCTGTTTTGTTCATGTAAGACATTTATTTATGTTTTTCTAAGAAGGACATTTGGGTTGTTCTAAAGCCTTTGATATGATACCGTGAAGTAATAAACACTATTGTATGTGTCTTTTGTACTTTGTACAGGAATTTCTCTGGGGTGTATGCCTAGGAGTAGACCTGAATTATATAGAGTATGCACAGACTAAGTATTGCTCAGTTATTCTATAGAATGGTTGGTCAGGTGGCATTCCTACCAGCTGTGTATGGGGTGCCCAGTTTCTCATATGCCTTCCAGCTTTTGATTCTGAAATTTTGATTTGGGGCATTTAATTTCTTCCATATGTGGTGATATTATAATGGTGAATATCCTGGAAGAGATGATTATATCTAGATGGTAAAATTTAATGAAAAAAGGAATATAAATGCAATTAACTCTGATATATTTTGTAATAAAATAATTAGATTCTGGCCAATTTTCTATGGTATCCTACATCTCTTCTTGCTAGAATTACTCTTCTGCCTCATATTATGTGCTTTAGGAATCCAAGAAGTATTTAAAATGTTTATAACAAATTCATAAAAAACATTCTCTAAAATCTGAATAAAATGAGCAAGAATGAGTTAATAGTAGGCTATTTGTCTAATTTTAAGAGTTGTATTAAACTCTTAATGGAAAGCTGATCTTAGAAACTATTTACCAGTTTTCTTTCTTTCAAGGTTTTAAGTTAGCTGAGGAAACTTCCTGAAACTTATGAAAGAATTTTGAAGTGATGATAAGGTTTGAGTCACCTAGTTCCATGGAAATTATAGAAATAAGAAAAATGAATATGTAGTTTGTATTCTCATTCCCTATTTGTATTTTATATTATTTTGTAATAATATACAATATTTCATTTGTATTTATATTGGAATTCATGATAACTTTATAACACCATCTTCCTCTCTTTCCATTAGCTATGGATAGATATATTTCCAATCAAATATAAGTACTTTTATTGCTTATATTACACATTATCTGTCAGAAGGTTGTAGTTTACCCACTTAAATTCAAGTATTTCCACTAAAAACAAGATTTTAAGGAACTTTTTAAATAGTAAATTTAGACTACAAGTGATAATTAAAAATTACCAAACAAGCATACATAACTCCTAGAGATAGCTCTAAGTAATTGGTAAGACTATGGGTTGGGTGGCCATCAATATCTCCTCACTAGGAATTTTTGATAGTTTGATAGCCTACAGACTTGGTTTATACCTCAACTTTTAATTTTTTCTGACTTTTTGGCCTTAATTCTCATTTTTTATCCCATTAATCCTGTTGACTCAGGAAATAATTATCTTTTAGGTTCTTATAATTTGTAAGAAACAGAGTTATGCTCAGATTACCTTACTTAATGGGGTTTATTGTAATGATACCCTGGGAAATAAGCAAGAAACAGTTTCAAGCACCAAACATTCAGGCCTCAAGGAGACTGCAAGGTATTTTAGGGTATAGTTCCTAATGGCTCTGACATCATGAGACTTAGAAAATCAGGGACTCATTGCTCCCTATTCTACATGTCACCATTAAGTTGACATTGTTGGCTATTTCTACATCTACTGCTCCTGACACTTCTCCCTGACCCCCTTTTCATAAATGCCAAGTTAAAACCTCTTCCCCAAAGGATGGTATCATTAATCATCATCTGTTTTAGAGTGCTCCCCAACCTCCACATTGGGCTGAGTTCTCACATAAGATTACCTGTAAATGGCTGTCTCTGGATCAGCTGCTCATTCCTGGTCCAGACATTGTGACGAGGGTATCAGAATACCTTATGTGTACCTTATGTGTGAGTATGTGGACATGGAAGGACTCAAAGACTTCCCTGAACTTGTCAATATAACTAGAAAGTACCAGACAAATACAAGTTATACCTGACCATTTTGTAAAGGATGTAGGAAAGACCTGTATACTTCATCTATAGGCATTTCTGTCTGGGGTGATTGTTTTCTAACAGTTTCTTTCAAAGCTAATGTAACCAACTAGTCTGGGTTTTCTCGGTGTTTCTGGGTTTGAGCACTGAAAGTCTCCATCCTGAGAAGTTCCTCAGTCTCAGGCACACTGGGAGGGTTGGCTAACCTAAAGCATTCCTTATTCTTTCCTTTTCCTTTTCCTTTTTCCTACTCTCCCTTCCTTCCTTATTTTCTTCCTTCTCCACAGGTATTTATTGAGTGCTGCTATATAGATATAAGAAATAGTGGTGAATGGGACAGACACATTTCATTTTCCTTTTGAACTTACAGTCTAATGGTGATAGACAGAACCTAAGTACATAATTTTAAGTGTGATGTGTGAGTGGAAAGGCAAAGTACAGGGTACCCTGGGAGACTCTACATTTGGTTTGGTGCATAGTGAGGAAACAACTGAGAACAAAACAAAGTCTCACTCTTAGGGAGTGTGTGTGTGTAGGGGGCTTGGGGAAGATAATTAATATGTAAGCAAAGTGAATGCTCTGCAGAAAATAAAATCAGGTGATGAGATAGGGATTTGGCAAGATGTCAGGTGGTAAGGGAAATTCTCTTTAGGAAGCTCACATTTTGGCTGAGAATGAGGTCACACGGCAAGGAGGCAGGCACCCGTAGTCACAGGAATAGAAAGGACAGTGTCACTGGAGTTAGAGTAACGAGTTGTAGGAGGCAGCCAGAGGAGGTGGAATCACATAAGGTTTTGGGCTTTATAGGCCATAGTAAGAAATATTTTTTTGTTGTTGATTTTTTTTTTGCTATTATTAATGTACAATTACATGTGTAATATTATGGTTACTAGACTTCCCCTATTAAAAGTCACCACCACATACCCCATTACAGTCACAGTCCATCAGCATAGTAAAATGCTATAGAATCACTACTTGTCTTCTCTGTGTTACACTGCATTCCCCGTATGCCCTCCCTACATTATGTGTGCTAATCGTAATACCAGTTTTTCCCCCTTCTCCCTCCCTTCCCACCCATCTCCCCCAGTTCCTTTCCCTTTGGTAGCTGTTAGTCCATTCTTGGGTTCTGTGAGTCTGCTGCTGTTTTGTTCCCTCAGTTTTTTCTTTGTTCTTATACTCCACAGATGAGTGAAATCATTTGGTACTTGTCTTTCTCTGCCTGGCTTCTTTCACTGGGCATAATACCCTCTAACTCCATCCATGTTGTTGTAAATGGTAGGATTTGTTTTCTTCTTATGGCTGAATAATATTCCATTGCGTATATGTACCACATGTTCTTTATCCATTCATCTACTGATGAACACTTAGGTTGCTTCCATTTCTTGGCTATTGTAAATAGTGCTGCAATAAACACAGGGGTGCACATGTCTTTTTCAAACTGGGCTGCTGCATTCTTAAGGTAAATTCCTAGGAGTGGAATTCCTGGGTCAAATGGTATTTCTATTTTGAGTTTTTTGAGGAACGTCCATACTGCTTTCCACAATGGTTGAACTAATTTACATTCCCACCAGCAGTGTAGGAGGGTTCTCCTTTCTCCAGATCCTCACCAACATTTGTTGTTGTCTTTTGGATGGTGGCCATCCTAACTGGTGTGAGGTGATATCTCATTATGGTTTTAATTTGCATTTCTCTGATGATTAGCGAGGTGGAGCACCTTTCATGTGCTTGTTGGCCATCTGAGTTTCTTCCATGGAGAAGTTTCTGTTCAGCTCCTCTGCCCTTTTTTTAATTGGCTTATTTGCTATTTGTTTGTTGAGGTGCATGAGCTCTTTATATAATTTGGATGTCAACCCCATATTGGATATGTCATTTATGAATACATTCTCCCATACTGTAGGATGTATTTATGTTCTATTGATGCTGTCCTTTGCTGTACAGAAGCTTTTTAGTTTGATGTAGTCCCACTTGTTCATTTTTGCTTTTGTTTCCCTTGCCCGGGGAGATATTTTCATGAGGAAGTTACTCATATTTATGTCCAAGAGATTTTTGCCTATGCTTTTTCCTAAGAGTTTTATGGTTTCATGACTTACATTCAGGTCTTTGATCCATTTGGAGTTTACTTTTGTGTATGGGGTTAGACAGTAATCCAGTTTCATTCTCTTACATGTAGATGTCCAGTTTTGCTAACACGAGCTGTTGAAGAGGTGTCATTTCCCCATTGAATGTCCATGGCTCCTTTATCGTATATTAATTGAACATATATGGGTGGGTATATATCTAGGCTCTCTAGTCTGTTCCATTGGTCTATGGGTCTGTCTTGATTACTGTGGCTTTGTAGTAGAGCTTGAAGTCAGGGAGCATAATTCACCCTGCTTTATTCTTCCTTCTCAGGATTGCTTTGGCTATTCGGGGTCTTTTGTGGTTCCATATGAATTTTAGAACTATTTGCTCTAGTTCATTGAAGAATGCTGTAGGTATTTTGATAGGAATTGCATTGAATTTGTAGATTGCTTTAGGCAGGATGGCCATTTTGACAATATTATTTCTTCCTATCCATGAACACGGGATGTGTTTCCATTTATTGGTATCTTCTTTAATTTCTCTCATGAGTGTCTTGTAGTCTTCAGAGTATAAGTCTTTCACTTCCTTGGTTAGCTTTATTCCTAGGTATTTTATTCTTTTTGATGCAATTGTGAATGGAATTGTTTTCCTGATTTCTCTCTCTGCTAGTTCACCATTAGTGTACAGAAATTTCTGCATATTAATTTTGTATCCCGTAACTTTACTGAATTCAGATATTAGATCTAGTAGTTTTGGAGTGGATTCTTTAGGGTTTTTTATGTACCATGTCATGTCATCTGCAAACAGGGACAGTTTGACTTTTTCCTTACCAATTTGGATGCCTTTTATTTCTTTGTGTTGTCTGATTGCCATGGCTAGGCCCTCTAGAACTATGTTGAATAAAAGTGGGGAGAGTGGGCATCCTTGTCTTGTTCCCTATCTTAAAGGAAAAGCTTTCAGCTTCTCACTGTTAAGTATAATGTTGGCTGTGGGTTTGTCATATATAGCCTTTATGATGTTGAGGTACTTGCCCTCTATACCCATTTTGTTGAGAGTTTTTATCATGAATGGATGTTGAATTTTGTCAAATGCTTTTTCAACATCTATGGAGATTATCATGTGGTTTTGTCTTTTTTGTTGATGTAGTGGATGATGAGATGGATTTTTGAATGTTGTACCATCCTTGCATCCCTGGGATGAATCCCACTTGATCATGATGGATGATCTTTTTGATGTATTTTTGAATTCGGTTGCTAATATTTTGTTGAATATTTTTGCATCTGTGTTCATCAGGGATATTGGTCTGTAATTTTCTTTTTTTGTGGTATCAGTTTGGTTTTGGTATTCGAGTGATGTTGGCCTCATAGAATCAGTTTGGGAGTATTTTCTCCTCTTCTACTTTTTGGAAAACTTTAAGGAGGATGGGTATTAGGTCTTCAGTAAATATTTGATAAAATTCAGAGTGACACCATCTGATCCAGGGGTTTTGTTCTTGGGTAGGTCTTTGATTATGGATTCAATTTCCTTGCTGGTGATTGGTCTATTCAGATTTTGTGTTTCTTTGTGGGTCAGCCTGGGAAGGTTGTATTTTTCTAGAAAGTTGTCCATTTCTTCTAGGTTATCCAGTTTGTTACCATATAATTTTTCATAGTATTCTCTCATAATTCTTTGTATTTCTGTGGTGTTTGTAGTGATTTTTCCTTTTTCATTTCTGATTCTGTTCATGTGTGTAGACTCTCTTTTTTTTTGGTACGTCTGCCTAGGGGTTTATCTATTTTGTTTATTTTCTCAAAGAACCAGCTCCTGGTTTCATTGATTCTTTCTATTGTTTTATTCTTCTAGATTTTTTTTTATTTCTGCTCCAATCTTTTTTATGTCCCTCCTTCTACTGACTTTGGGCCTCATTTGTTCTTCCTTTTCTAGTTTCGTTAGTTGTGAGTTTAGACTGTTCATTTGGGATTATTCTTCTTTCCTGAGGTAGACCTGTATTGCAATACATTTCCCTCTTAGTACGGCTGTTGCTGTGTCCCACAGATTTTGCGGTGTTGAATTATTGTTATTTGTCTCCATATGTCGCTTTATGTCTGTTTTTATTTCGTCACTGATCCATTGATTATTTAGGAGCATGTTATTAAGCCTCCATGGGTTTGTGGGATTTTTCGTTTTCTTTGTGTAATTTATTCCTAGTTTCATATCTTTGTGATTGGAGAAGCTGGTTGGTACCATTTCAGTCTTTTTGAATTTACTGAGGCTCTTTTTGTGGCCAGTATATGATCTCTTCTTGAAAGTGTTCCATGAGTAACAGGAATGTGTATCCTGTTGCTTTTGGATGGAGTGTTCTGTAGATGTCCTTTAGGTCCATCTGTTCTAATACGTTGTTCAGTGCTTCTGTCTCTTTGCTTATTTTCTCACTGGTTGATCTATCCTTTGTATTGGGTGGAGTTTTGAAGTCTCCCTAAAATGAATGCATTCTATTTCCCCCTTTAATTCTGACAGTGTTTGTTTCACATATGTAGGTGTTCCTGTGTTGAGTGAATAGATATTTATAATAGTTATAGTCTCTTGTTGGACTGACCCCTTTATCATTATGTAATGTCCTTATTTGTCTCTTGTGACTTTCTTTGTTTTGAAGTCTATTTTGTCTGATACAAGTACTGCAACTCCAGTTTCTTTCTCCCTATTAGTTGCATGAAATATCTTTTTCTATCCCTTTACTTTAAGTCTGTGTATGTCTTTGGGTTTTAACTGAGTCTCTTGTAGGCAGCATATAGATGGGTCTTGTTTTTTTATCCATTCAGTGACACTATGTCTTTTGATCGGTGCATTCAGACCATTTTCATTTAGTGTGATTATCTATAGGTATGTACTTATTGCCATTGCAGGCTTTAGATTTTTGGTTACAAAAGGTTCATGGGTAATTTCCTTACTATCTAACAGTCTAATTTACTCAGTATGCTATTACAAACACAACCTAAAGATTCTTTTCTTTTGTCCTCCTTTTTCTTCCTCCTCCATTCTTTGTGTATTATGAGTCATATTCTATTCTCTTTGTCTATCCCTTGGGTGACATCTATTTAGTCTTTAGGACACTTCCATGTAAGTTAGGGTAATTCAAGATGGCAGCCTCAGAGGTGACAGAGATCTCCTCCCAACACCACAAACAGTACAAAAATATAGTTAATTAATACAACTAACCTTAAGACAGCAACAAGAAAGAAGGCTGAACCAGACTGCATACACACCTCATGACCAGAGCAGACCTCACGAAACAGAGTAACGTATGAAAGCCTTAATCCGGCGGGACCCAGACCCTTGCCCCACCCCAGCTCACCGGTGGGAGGAAGAGAAATGGAGCAAGGGAGGGGGTGTTAGCCAGGGACAGCTGAACACCTAGTCCTAGAGATCTGCTTTGTGAGCAGAAACCTCTGGACATTGGGGAGCTCAGACATGCCAAGTGCTTGAGAAACTGACATTCAGGATGGCTGTGGAGGAGGGGATCCACTTCTGGCATCCCTGTGTCAGAGGAAAGGCAGACAGTCTGAGAGGCTTCCTGGCAGCGAGAGGGCTGTTGAAGGGGCGGGGTTTGGGCAGAGCTTGCTGCATGGGAGAAGGGAAGGATGGACAAAGTTAGGGTTGTCTGGGCCCATTCGGCCACCTGGTGGGGAATTTTGAGGAGCCTCAGGTGTTCAATCCCCCTGGCTGCCTACTCAGCGTAGCGCCCCCCCACTGTGACACATAGCCTGCTGTGCCTTCCTTCTAGCCTGCCGCCAACAGTTTGCAAACTGGCAGTCACTGTGCTGGCATCAGGCCAACCAGAGGGAGGCCCCGCCTACAACAGCTAGAGACGCAAAGAACAGAAGCTTAGCAGTGTGTGCTTGGCCCACTGGCTCTGACACTGGAGACGGGCACCACAGACAGGAATCAGGAAACAGATCTTTCTTCTCCCCAGGCACCAGCTCCACACCCCTACAACCCCCAACCTCACTCTAGGGGCTGAGCAATTCCAGAGACTGGAGCTTCTGTGCACTAGTGGGCACCAGACAGAAATATAAAACATCAAAAGAACATAGTTCAGTCCAAAATCTCACAAACCCCAGAAAGAGGGCCAAATGAAACCGAACTCAACAATCTTCCTGAAAGAGAGTTCAAAATAAAAATCATAAACATGCTTATGGAAGTACAGAAAAATATTCAAGAACTCAGGAACGAATTTAAGTTGGAGATTCAATCATTAAGAAATTCCGTATCTGAAATGAAACATACAATGGACGGATTTAAAAGCTGATTAGATGGAGTAGAAGAGACGGTAAATGGAATAGAAATTAGAGATAAATACAAAGAAGCTGAGACATAGAGAGAAAAAAGAATATCTAAGAATGAAAGAATATTGAGAGAACTGTGTGACCAATCCAAATGGAATGATATTCACATTATAGAGGTACCAGAAGAAGAAGTGAGAGAAAAAGGGATAGAAAGTGTCACTGGGGAGGTAATTGCTGAAAACATCCACAGTCTGGGGAAGGAGATAGTCTCTCAAGCCATGGAGGTGCGCAGATTTCCCAACACAAGGGACCCAAGGAACACAACATCAAAACATATAATAATTCATATGGCAAAGATCAAGGATAAAGACAGACTTTTAAAAGCAGCTAGAGTGAGAAAAAAGATTACATACAAAGGAAAACCCATCAGGCTATCATCAACTTCTCAACAGAAACCTTATAGGCCAGAAGGGGGTGGCATAATATATTTAATGCAATGAAGCAGAAGGGCCTTGAACCAGGAATACTTTACCCGGCAAGGTTATCATTTATATTTGGAGGGATTAAACAATTTTCAGATAAGCAAAAACGGAGAGAATTTACCTCCCACAAACCACCTCTAAAGTGCATTCTGGATGGAATCCTATATATGGAAGTATTCCTAAGGCTACATAGATGTCACCCAAAGGAAGACAAAGAGTACAGAATATGATTCATAACATACAAGGAATGGAGGAGGAAGAAAAAGGAGGAAAAAAAAAGAATCTTTAGGTTGTGTTTTTAATAGCATACCAGTAAGTTAAATTACACTGTTAGATAATGAGGGAATTACCCATGAACCTTTGGTAACCACGTATCTAAAGCCTGCAATAGCAATAAGTAAATACCTATTGATAATCAACCTAAATAAAAATGGTCTGAATGCACCAATCAAAAGACATAGAGTCACTGATGGATAAAAAAACAAGACCCATCTATATGCTGCCTACAAGAGACTCACTTCAAACCCAAAGACATACACAGACTGAAAGCAAAGGGGTGGAAAAACATTTTCATGCAACTAATAGGGAGAAAGAAACTGGAGTTGCAGTACTTGTATCAGACAAAATAGACTTCAAAA
This sequence comes from Smutsia gigantea, assembly GCA_032199065.1. Taxonomy (NCBI): domain Eukaryota; kingdom Metazoa; phylum Chordata; class Mammalia; order Pholidota; family Manidae; genus Smutsia; species Smutsia gigantea. The sequence continues at coordinate 1,401,190 of JAVSCE010022418.1, forward strand.
CAAAGAAAGTCATAAGAGACAAAGAAGGACATTACATAATGATAAAAGGGTCAGTCCAACAAGTGGATATAACTATTATAAATATCTATACACCTAACACAGGATCACCTACATATATGAAACAAATACTAACAGAATTAAAAGGGGAAATAGAATGCAATGCATTCATTTTAGGAGACTTCAACACATCTCTCACTCCAAAGGACAGATCAACTAGACAGAAAATAAGTAAAGGGACAGAGGCACTGAACAACATATTAGAACAGAGGCACCTAACAGACATATACAAAACACTCTATCCAAAAGCAACGGGATACACATTCTTCTCAAGTGCACATGGAACATTTTCAAGAAGAGATCATATACAAGGCCACATAAAGAGCCTCAGTAAATTCAAAAAGATTGAAATGGTACCAACCAGCTTCTCCAATCCCAAAGGTATGAAACTAGAAATAAATTACACAAAGAAACAGAAAAGCCCACAAAACACACGGAGGCTTAATAACATGCTCCTAAATAATCAATCAATGATTAAATAAAAAAGAGAGATTAAGCAATATATGGAGACAAATGACAACAATATTTCAACACTGCAAAATTTGTGGAATGCAGTGAAGGCTGTAAATATATTGCAATACAGGCCTACCTCAGGAAAGAACAACCCCAAACCAACAGCCTGTCTCACAATTAATTGAACTAGAAAAGGAAGAACAAATGAGGCCCAAAGTCAGTAGAAGGAGGGACATAATAAATATTAAAGCATAAATAAATAAAATTAAGAGGAATAAAACAATAGAAAGAATCAATGAAACCAGGAGTTGGTTCTTTGAGAAAGTAAACAAAATAGATAAACCCCTAGGCAGACTTACCAAAAAAAATGAGAGTCTACCCACATGAACAGAATCAGAAATGAAAAAGGAAAAATCACTACAAACACCACAGAAATACAAAGAATTATGAGAGAATACTATGAAAAATTATATGGTAACAAACTGGATAACCTAGAAGAAATGGACAACTTTCTAGAAAAATACAACCTTCCAAGGCTGACCCACAAAGAAACAGAAAATCTGAATAGACCAATTACCAACAAGGAAATTGAATCTGTAATCAAAGAACTACCCAAGAACAAAACTCCTGGCCAGATGGTTTCACTGCTGAGTTTTATGAAACATTTAGTGAAGACCTAATACTCATCCTCCTTAAAGTTTTCCAAAAAGTAGAAGAGGGAATACTCCCAAAGTGATTCTCTGAGGCCAACATCACTCTAATACCAAAACCAGGCAATGACACAACAAAGAAGGAAAATTACAGACCAATATCCCTGATGAACACAGATGAAAAAATACTCAACAAAATATTAGCAAACTGAATAGAAAAATACATCAAAAAGATCATCCATCATGATCAAGTGGGATTCATCCCAGGGATGCAAGGCTGGTACAACATTTGAAAATCCATCAACATCATCCACTACATCAACAAAAAGAAAGACAAAAACCACATGATCATCTCCATAGATGCTGAAAAAGCATTTGACAAAATTCAACATCCATTCATGATAAAAACTCTCAACAAAATGGATATGGAGGGCAAGTACCTCAACATCATAAAGGCCATATATGAAAAACCCACAGCCAACATTATACTTAACAGTGAGAAGCTGAAAGCATTTCCTTTAAGATCGGGAACAAGACAAGGATGCCCACTCTCCCACTTTTATTCAATGTATTTCTGGACATCCTAGCCGCTGCAATTAGACAACACAAAGAAATAAAATGCATCCAGACTGGCAAGTTAGAAGTCAAACTGTCCCTGTTTGCAGATGAAATGTTATTGTACATAAAAATCCCTAAAGAATCCTCTCCAAAACTACTGGATGTAATATCTGAATTCAGCAAAGTTGTGGGATACAAAATTAATACACAGAAATCTGTTGCATTCCTATACACTAACGATGAACTAGCAGAGAGAGAAACAGGAAAACAATTCCATTCACAATTGCATGAAAACAATTAAATACCTAGGAATAAACCTAACCAAGTAAGTAAAAGGCCTATTCCCTGAAACCTAAAAGACACTCTTAAAAGAAATTAAAGAGGACACTAATAAATGGAAATTCATCCCTCCTGGGTAGGAAGAATCAATATTGTCAAAATGGCCATCCTGCCTAAAGCAATCTATAGATTCAATGCAATCTGTATCAAAAGGCTAACAGCATTCTTCAACGAATTAGAGCAAATTGTGCTAAAATTCATATGGATCCACAAAAGACCCCGAATAGCCAAAACCATCCTGAGAAGGAAGAATAAAGCTGGGGTATTTACGCTCTCTGACTTCCAGCTCTACTACAAAGCCACAGTAATCAAGACAATTTGGTACTGGCACAAGAACAGACCCATAGACCAGTGGAACAGACTAGAGATCCCAAATATGCATATATGGTCATTTAATATACAGTAAAGGTGCCATAGACATACAATGGGGAAATGACAGCCCCTTCAACATCTGGTGTTGGCAAAACTGGACAGCTACATGTAAAGGAATGAAACTGGATTATTGTCTAACCCTATACAGAAAAGGAAACTCTAAAAGGATCAAATACCTGAATGTAAGTCATGAAATCATAAAACTCTTAGAAAAAAACCTAGGCAAAAATCTCTTGGACATAAACATGAGCAACTTCTTCATGAACATATCTCCCTGGGCAAGGGAAACAAAAGCAAAAATGAACAAGTCGGACTACATCAAACTAAAAAGCTTCGGTACCGTAAAGTTTACCATCAGTAGAACAAAAAGACATCCTACAGTATGGAAGAATATATTCATAAATGACAAATCTGATAATGGGTTCACATCCAAATTATATAAAGAGCTCATGCACCTCAACAAACAAAAAGCAAATAAGCCAATTAAAAAATGGGCAGAGGAGCTGAACAGACACTTCTCCAACAAAGAAATTAAGATGGCCAACAGACACATGAAAATATGTTCCATCTGGCTAGTCATCAGAGAAATGTAAATTGAAACCAGAATGTGATATCACCTCACACCAGTTAGTAAGGCCAACATCCAAAAGACAAACAACAACAAATGTTGGCAAGGATGTGGAGAAAGGGGAACCCTCCTACACTGCTGGTGGGAATGTAAATTAGTTCAACCATGGTGGAAATCAGTATGGAGTTTCCTCACAAAACTCAAAATGGAAATACAATTTGACCCAGGAATTCCACTCCTAGGAATTTACTGTAAGAATTCAGGAGCCCAGGTTGAAAAAGACACATACACCCCTATTTTTATTGCAGCACTATTTACAATAGCTAAGAAATGGAAGTAACCTAAGTGTCCATCAGTAGATGAATGGATAATGAAGATGTTGTATATATACACAATGGAATATTATTCAGCCATAAGAAGAAATCAAATCCTACCATCTGCAACAACATGGATGGAGCTAGAGGGTATTATGCTCAGTGAAATAAGGCAGGCAGAGAAAGACAAGTATCAAATGATCTCACTCATCTGTAGAGTATAAGAACAAAGCAAAAACTGAAGGAACAAAACAGCAGCAGACTCCCAGAACCCAAGAATGGACTAACAGTTAATAAAGGGAAAGGGAGTGGGGACGATGGGTGGGAAGGGAGGGATAAGGGGTAAAAAGGGCTATTAGAATTAGCACATATAATGTAGCATGTGTGGGGGTTGGGTAGGGGGTACGGGGAGGCAGTGTAACACAGAGAAAAGCAATAGTGATTCTATAGCATTTTACTATGCTGATGGACAGTGACTTCAATGGGGTACATTGTCGGGACTTGATAATAGGGGGAATCTAGTAACCATAATGTTGCTCATGTAATTGTATATTAATAATATCCAAAAAAAAAGAATACTTCCATCTATAGGAGTCTGTCCAAAATGCAATGTAGAGTTGGTTTGTGAGAGGTAAATTCTCTCAGCTTTTGCTTATCTGAAAATTGTTTAATCCCTCCTTCAAATTTAAATGATAATCTTGCCGGGTAGAGTATTTTTGGTTCGAGGCCCCTCTGCTTCATTGCATTAAATATATCATGCTATTCCTTTCTGGTCTGTAAGGTTTCAGTTGAGAAGTCTGATGATGATAGCCTGATGGGTTTTCCTTTGTATGTGATCTTTTTTCTCTCTCTAGCTGCTTTTAACAGTCTATCGTTATCCTTAATCTTCGCCATTTTAATTATATGTCTTATTGTTGTCTTCCTTGGGTCCCTTGTGTTGGGAGATCTGTGCATCTCAATAGCTTGAGAGACTCTCTCTTTCCCCAGATTGGGGAAGTTTTCGGCAATTACCTCCTCTATGACACTTTCTATCTCTTTTTCTCTCTCTTCTTCTTCTGGTACCCTATTATGCGAATATTGTTCCGTTTGGATTGGTCACACAGTTCTCTCAATATTCTTTCATTCTTAGAGATTCTTTTTTCTCTGTGTCTCAGCTTCTTTGTATTCCTTTTCTCTAATTTCTATTCCATTTATCATCTCTTCTACTTCATCTAATCTGCTTTTAAATCACTCCGTTGTATGTTTCATTTCAGATATGGAATTTCTTAATGATTGAATCTCCATCTTAAATTCGATCCTGAATTCTTGAATATTTTTCTGTACCTCCATAGGCATGTTTATGATTTTTATTTTGAACTCTCTTTCAGGAAGATTGGTGAGTTCAATTTCATTTGGTCCTTTTTCTGGGGTTTGTGAGATTTTTGTCTGAACCATGTTCTTTTGACATTTCATATTTCTGTGTGGTTTCCTCAACTGCCCAGAAGCTCCAGTCTCTGGAGCTGCTCAGCCCCTAGAGTGAGGTTGTAGGTCATGGGGGAGTGGAGCTGGTGCCTGGGGGGGAGGAAAGGTCTGTTTCCTGCTTCCCGTCTGGGTGCCTGTCTCTATTATTATCAGAGCCAGTGGGCTGAGCACACAGGTGTAAGTCTCTGTGTTTGGTGTCTCTAGCTGTTGTGGGGGGGCCAACCTCTGGCCGGCCTGATGCCAGAGCAGTGACAGCTGGTTTGCGAGTAGGTGCTGGCAGGCCAGGAGGAAGGCTCAGCAGGCTGTGTGTCACAGTGGGGGGCCTCAGAGCTGAGTAACCAGCCAGGGGGGTCGAGCGCCTGAAGCTCCCCAAAGTTCTCAATCTGCTGGGCAGAGTGCCCCCAGACAACCTTGTCCCCCTATCCCTTCTCCCGCACAGCAAGCTCCATGTAAATCCCACTCCTTCAAAAGCCCTCTCACTGCTGGGAAGCCTGTCGGACCGCCTCCCTTTCCCTTGTCCCAGAGTGTCAGGGTTTGGATCCCGTCCTCCACAAATGGCCGGAATCTGTTCTCAAGCACTCCACCTGTCCCAGCTCCCCATTCTCCAGAGCACCACACAGAGTAGGTTTCTGCTTGGAAAGCAGATCTCCAGGGCTAGGTTTTCAGCAGCCCCAGGCTTCCACCCCCTCCCCCACTCCATTTCTCTTCCTCCCGCCAGTGAGCTGGGGTGTGGGAAGGGCTCGGGTCCTGCGGTATCTAAGCTTTTGTACGTTACCCTGTTTTGTGAGGTCTACTCTGTTCGTGCGGTCTGTATGCAGTCTGGTGCAGCCTTCTTTCCTGTTGCTGTTTTAGGGTTAGTTGTATTAACTATATTTTCACACTATCTGTGGTTTTGGGAGGAGTTCTCTGTCTCACCCCTCATGCTGCCATCTTAAATCCCCCACCAAGTCCAAGCTCAGTAGTAAGAAATTTTAGTTGAGAGTGATGATGTGGGTTTATGTGACCTCATCTCAATTCAATGCATAGTTCCCTTCTTGAGTAAGATGATTAAAGATTGATGTATTATCAACTATAATATTTAAGCTAGAGGGATTAGGAGATTGATAGTGTCATTCAAGATTCATGGAGAATTTCAGAAGTGATAGATTTTGGGGAAAATTGCTTCATATTCAAGATGCTAATTTTAAGAGGGGTGGTGAAATATAAAAATTGCTGGCTAATAATTTTAATTTAAAGTTAATTTTTATACTAAAATTTGAAACCAGTGTGTACTTGTACCAGTGGTTGAAGAGATGTAATCACGTTAATTGCTCAGAGCAGTGAGTACAGAAAAAGAAAATCAGAGAACCTAGGATCATGTGAGAAGACAAGTACACTTTTACTGTATCAAATGTCCTTGTTTTTGAGGCATTTAAAATGGCAAAAATGTCTTGAGCTTGGCAAAGAAATGCCCCCAAACAATAGCTCACTTACTAAAACAGACTTCCAAGACCTATATAGACTAGCTGTGAACAACCCTTGCCTTCGGGAAGATGACCTGATTCTCAAACTTTTAACATCATGCTAATTGTCCATGGAAACTCACACTCCAATTTTAACTTGGGTGCTTACATAAAGTGGATGACTAGATGGTATTTTTTCAGAATGGGAACGTTTTGGATGAGGTTTTAAAGAAAATATGCAGACTATAAATTTTATGGGAACATTGTAGACAAAAAACATGAGTCTAGTCTGTCTCAAGTTGCTGTTGTTCTTTGAGTAGCCTATTTTTGTGAAAAGTTAATTCTCTTTTAGCAAGAAAACTAGTCAGAATAAGCGGTGATATTTTCCATTTCATGTGCCCATGAATCAAAGGGACCCAGATGATATATACTCCCCTCCTTCAGTAGAAGACTGACAAGGGAAGATTGCCAAAGGAAAAAGAAAAAGTGGTAAGGGAGGAAAGAGGAGAGATCTGTGAAGAGCCAAGGAATAGGGACCCAAGAGCACGTGGAATTAGTCTAAGGGTCTTTATGTGTTACTTCAAGAGGCAGGGAGTGGAGCAGTGGACTAATTTTCTTTGCCAGTGTGAGCGAGGGCAGTTACAGAGAGAGAAATGAGAGAAAACTCCCCATTTCCTATTTTATGATGATAGGTACTCTGAATTCAGTAAGGTGGATATGATTCCCATTGTACAGATGAGATGGGGGCATAGTGACAAAACCTGTACAAAATCTTAGAGAGAGTAAATACAAGAACTAGAGCAAGAGCTACAGCAATCATGTGCTCCTAATTATCCAGCAGGATCATGATTTCTGATTTCTGCTCAGTGGTAGCCGTAGAAACTTTTGTTTGTGAAACCATGTGTTTCAATTTAGTAGAAGCCATGTATTTCGGGTCATGGTCCAGCACTCTTTCTATTGTACTTATCACACTATCTCCCAGAAGGAGTCTGTCAGATTCTGTAACTTTGATGCATATTATTCCCCAAGAGGTTTACCCAACTGATATCTAACAGGGAAGTGAAATTCTTCTTGAAGTTAGGATGATTTATCTTAAATTATGGGTGACCACTGGGCAACCTATCTGAGATGCAAATTTCTGTAATACTACTAAGCTGTGGTCTCCAGAAAGGCATTTGTTTTACTCCAGCAATAAATATCATGGAAAAACAAATCATTGGTTTTGTATGGATGAACAAGGGGAAGCATTTTATCTTCTTAACTAAAATATTGGAATATTTTGGCAGTGTAGATAAGGAAGATATTGGAAATAAGACTGAGATGTATAGCCCAGAAAGAGAAAAATGTCTTGGCATGATACTAATCTAGTTACCTTTCAGGTGAGAATGCCATCTGGTATGCAGTGGTTAAGAACTATTTTGTCTTACAAAGAAAATGTTTAAGGTGCAGTTAAGTCTCGTTTAGCAAGTTTGAAGTTCAATAATGATTCAAGAACACAGTAAAACACAGTTTGAAGCAAAACTTCTTGATTGGTGAGACATTCAAATAGGTACAGACTGTATTTGTGAATAGTAAGGGGTAGTTTGTTTTGGATATAGATAATATACAAAGTGAAGATCCAGAATTATGAATAGGTTATGAATCCTGAATAAAAGTCTTTGAAAGTTTAATAATTTCTGAGAGAGTAGGCTAGTTGACATACTCTCTGACACTAAAAAATAAATCTTGTAGAAAATGCCTTATCCAATTAACTTTCCATTGGAAGCACAGGGTGTTATATAAGCTGAGGATAATTGGTAAAATAGGTCTTATAGAGGATTTCTGTTCTACAGTATTTTTTATGGACAACAGATTATTTGGTTTCTAGAAAACTCTTACTGAATATTTTACTAGATGATGTCGAGGATTAAGAATAATCTCAGAAGTATGCCTGTCCTCACGAATCTTCATTACCTGACATTAGTCAGGTAATGAATATAAAACATAAATATGAAGAGCTTATTTGTCTCTTTGTAACTCTTATCTATTTTCTGCCTTCCAGATCATTTAGGAAAATTGTGTTATTCCAATTTCTACAAAATACTAAACACACTTGAACATCCTCACACAGTTTCTTCATAGTAAACAGCTCCTTCCCTTAATCTCTGTGAATCCAAATCCTACAAGTCTTTTTGGCCCCCAAATGTGGTTGTTTAGCTAAATTGGAAAAGGACTTTAGAATTGAGGAAATTGAGAAATTAGGCATTGGGGCATTGGAATCATCATCACCCTGGGTGCTGAAGTCACTGAGAAAGGTGACCAAAGGCAGGAGGGAAAGGAGGACTAAGAGCAAAAGGAGAGAAGAGTATTTTAGAGTGGTATTTGGAGGAAAAGAGGGCAAGGAAAAGGTGGGATAAGTAGGATTCCCATTAGAAGAGGAAAGGCAATTAAGAGGGAATTGCAGAAAAGTGGTTTGGGAACAGTGTTTGGGAGGAAAGGGGAACTTTTATAATGAACCGCAGGAGTGGATTTGTAGCCATCAGCCTTGTGGTATCCCCAGATGGGATCCTGGTTACATTTAATAGCAAGAGGTGGAAAGACAAATCAAATAAAAGCTGGAGTCCATGGAGATGCTAATATTGTTTGTGACTGAACAGGACTTCCACAGAGAAGAGAGGGACAGATTGAGCAGAGTAGGTACTGGCATTAGGTGCTACACATGGAGGAGAGGAGGAAAAAGAGCACGGAGGAAGTTGGAAATGTTGGAGGCTTGCCTTGAGGATGCTGAGCATGAATAACTGGATCAGATTAGGAGAGAGCTGAGAGGGATTATAGTAAGAGAAGGAAGTGAATGTGAAAGAAGTAGTGACTGCTGTTTTAAGTATGATTATTTGCTAGATTTGCAATCGGTGATCTGTGGATTTCAGTACTGACTCTATCAGGTAATAGAGCTTTGAGGCTAGTAAGTTAACATGTTTAAATGTATTTCTTAATCTGTAAAAGGGGGATCATAACACTTGCCAGACAAGTCTCACAAGTAGTCTGGAGAGCTATGTTAAATATGAACATATTAAGGAGATTCAAGATGGCGGTGAGAGAGGTGAGACAGAGAACTTCTCCCAAAACCACATATAGTACGAAAATGTAGTTAATACAACTAACCCTAAAACAACAACAGGAAAGAAGGTTGCACCAGCCTATATCCAGACCTCACGAACAGAGCAGACCTCATGAATTGGGGTAAGGTACCAAAGCCTTGATCCGGTGGCACCCAAGCCCTTCCCCCACCCCAGCTCACCAGCAGGAGAAAGAGAAATGGAGTGGGGAGCGGGTGGAAGCCTAGAACTGCTGAACACCCAGCCCAGGAGGCCTGCTTTGGAACACAAACCTACATTGTGTGGTGCTCTCGAGGCTGGGGAGCTGGGCCAGGTGGAGTGCTTGAGGGACTGAGATTCTGGCCATTTGTGGAGGATGGCATCCACATCTGGACACTCTGAGACAAAGGAAAGGCAGGTGATATGAGAGGCTTCCTAGCAGCTACAGAGCTGCTAAAGGGGCAGGGTTTGCACGGAGCTTGCTGAGTGTGAGAAGGATAAGGTGGACAACTTGTCTGGGTGAGCTCTGCCCAACAGGTTGGGAACTTTCAGGAGCTTCAGGTGCTCCATCCACCTGGCTGCCTGCTCAGCTCTGGGGCCCCCACTGTGACACCCAGCCTGGTGCACCTCCCTCCTGGCCTGCTGGCCCTGGCTTGCAAACCAGCAGTCACTGTGCTGGCGTCAGGCCAGCCAGAGGGAGGCCCTCCCTACAACAGGTAGAGATGCAAAGCACAGAGGCTTACACCTGTGTGCTTGGCCCACTGGCTCTGCTACTGGAGACAGGCACCACAGACAGGAATCAGGAAACAGCTTTTTCCTCCCCCCAGGCACCAGCTCCACTCCCCTACAACCCCCAACCTTACTCTAGGGGCTGAGCAGCTCCAGAGACTAGAGCTTCTGGGCACTAGAGAGCGCCACATAGAAATATGAAATATCAAAAGAACATGGTACAGGCCAAAATCTCACAAACCCGAGAAAAAGGGCCAAATGAAACTGAACTCAACAATCTTCCTGAGAGTTCAAAATAAAAATCATAAACATGCTTATAGAGGTACAGAAAAATATTCAAGAACTCAGGAACGAATTTAAGACGGAGATTCAGTCATTAAGAAATTCCATATCTGAAATGAAACATACGATGGAGGGATTTAAAAGCAGATTAGATGTAGTAGAAGAGACAGTAAATGGAATAGAAATTAGAGAAGAGGAATATAAAGAAGCTGAGACACAGAGAGAAAAAAGAATCTCTAAGAATGAAAGAATATTGGGAGAACTGTGACCAATCCAAATGGAATAATATTCACATAATAGGGGTACCAGAAGAAGAAGAGAGAGAAAAAGTGATAGAAAATGTCATTGAGGAGGTAATTGCTGAAAACTTCCCAACCTGGGGAAGGAGATAGTCTCTCAAGCCATCCAGATGCACAGATCTCCCAACACAAGGGATGCAAGGAAGACAAAATCAAGACATATAATAACTAAAACGGCAAAGATCAAGGATAAAGACAGATTTTTAAAAGCAGCTAGAGAGAGAAAAAAATCATATACAGAGGAAAACCTATCAGGCTATCATCAGATTTCTCGACAGAAACCTTACAGGCCAGAAAGGAGTGGCATGATATATTTACTGCAATGAAGCAGAGGGGCTTCGAACCAAGAATACTCTACTGGGCAAGATTGTCATTTAAATTTGAAGGAGGGATTAAACAATTTTCAGATAAGCAAAAGCTGAGAGAATTTACCTCCCACGAATGACCTCTACAGTGAATTTTGGAGGGACTGCCATAGATGGAAGTATTCCTAAGGCTAAATAGCTGTCACCAGGGAAAATAAAACCAGAGCAATATAGAACAACTAATTACTAAGCATATGCAAAATCAAATCAACTACCCCCGAAGTCAATCAAGGGATAGACAAAGAGTACAGAATATGATACCTAATATATAAAGAATGGAGGAGGAAGAAAAAGGAGAAAACAAAAGAACCTTTAGGTTGTGTTTGTAATAGGATACTAAGTGAGTTAAATTAGACTGTTAGATAGTAAGGAAATTACCCTTGAACCTCTGGTAGCCACAAATCTAAAGCCTGCAATGACAATAAGTACATACCTATCGATAATCACCTAAATGTAAATGGTCTGAATGCACCAATCAAGACACAGAGTTACTGAATGGATAAAAAAACAAGACCCATCTATATGCTGCCTACAAGAGACTCACTTAAAACCCAAAGACATACACAGACTTAAAGTAAAGGGATAGAAAAATATATTTCATGCAACTAATAGGGAGAAAAAAGCAGGAGTTGCTGTACTTGTATCAGACAAAATAGACTTAAAAACAAAGAAAGTCACAAGAGACAAAGAAGGACATTACATAAAGATAAAAGGATCAGTCCAACAAGAGGATGTAACTATTATAAATATCTATGCACCCAACACAGGATCACCTACATATGTGAAACAAATACTAACAGAATTTAAGGGGGAAATAGAATGCAATTCATTCATTTTAGGGAGACTATAATACTTCACTCAATCCAAAGAACAGATCAACCAGTCAGAAAACAAACAATGTATTAGAACAGAGGGACCTAAAGGACATCTACGGAACACTCCATCCAAAAGCAACAGGATACACATTGTTCTCACGTGCACATGGAACACTTTCAAGAAGAGATCATATACTGGCCACGAAAAGAGCCTCAGTAAATTCAAAAAGATTGAAATGGTACCAACCAGTTCTCCAATCCCAAAGGTATGAAACTAGAAATAAATTACACAAAGAAAACAAAAAAGCCCACAAACACATAGAGACTTAATATCATGCTCCTAGATAATCAATGGATCAATGACCAAATAAAAATAGAGATCAAGCAATATATGGAGACAAATGACAACAACAATTCAACACTGCAAAATCTGTGGGACACAGCAAAGGCCATGCTAAAAGGGAAATATATTGCAATACAGGCCTACCTCAGGAAAGAAGAATAATCCCAAATGAACAGTCTAAATTCAGAACTAATGAAACTAGAAAAGGAAGAACAAATGAGACCCAAAGACAGTAGAAGGAGGGACATAATAAAGATTAAAGTAGAAATAAAAAAATCGAGAAGAATAAAAACCAAAAAGAATCAATGAAACCAGGAGTTGGTTCTTTGAGAAAATAAACAACAGATAAACCCCTAGGCAGACTTACCAAGAAAAAAAGAGAGTCTACACACTTAAAAGAATCAGAAACAAGAAAGGAAATATCACTACAAACACCACAGAAATACAAAGAATTATGAGAGAATACTATGAAAAATTATATGGTAACAAACTGGATAACCTAGAAGAAATGGACAACTTTCTAGAGAAATACAACCTTCCAAGGCTGACTCACAAAGAAACAGAATATCTGAATAGACCAATTACCAGCAAGGAAATTGAATCCGTAATCAAAGAACTACCCAAGAACAAACCCCTGACCCAGATGGTTTCACTGCTGAATTTTATCAAATATTTACTGAAGACCTAATACCCATCCTCCTTAAAGTTTTCCAAAAAGTAGAAGAAGAGGGAATACTCCCAAACTGATTCTATGAGGCCAACATCACTCTAATACCAAAACCAGGCAAAGACACCACAAAAAAGAAAATTACAGACCAATATCCCTGATGAACATTGATGCAAAAATACTCAACAAAATGTTAGCAAATCGAATTCAAAAATACATCAAAAAGATCATCCATCATGATCAAGTGCGATTCATCCCAGGGATTCAAGGATGGTGCAACATTTGAAAATCCTTCAACATCATCCACCACATCAACAAAAAGAAGAACAAAAAGCACATGATCATCCCCATAGCTGCTGAAAAAGCACTCAACAAAATTCAACATCCATTCATGATAAAAACTCTCAACAAAATGGGTATAGAGGGCAAGTAGCTCAACATAATGAAAGCCATATATGGCAAACCCACAGCCAACATTATACTTAACTGTGAGAAGCTGTAAGCTTTTCCTTTAAGATGGGGAACAAGACAAGGATGTCTACTCTCCCCACTTTTATTCAACATAGTTATTGTGGTCCTAGCCATGGCAATCAGACAACACAAAGAAATAAAAGGCATCCAGATTGGCAAGGAAGAAGTCAAATTATCCTTGTTTGCAGATGACATGACATTGTACATAAAAACCCTAAAGAATCCACTCCAAAACTACTAGATCTAATATCAGAATTCAGCAAAGTTGTGGGATACAAAATTAATATGCAGAAATCTGTGGCATTCCTATACACTAACAATGAACTTGCAGAGAGAGATTTCAGGAAAACAACTCCACTCACAGTTGCATCAAAAAGAATAAAATACCTAGGAATAAACGAAACCAAGGGAGTGAAAGACCTATACTCTGAAGACTACAAGACACTCATGAGAGAAATTAAAGAAGATACCAATAAATGGAAACACATCCCATGCTCATGGATAGGAAGAATTAATATTGGTCTAAATGGCCATCCTGCCTAAAGCAATCTACAAATTCAATGCAATCCCTATCAAAATACCTACAGCATTCTTCAATGAACTAGAGCAAATTGTGCTAAAATTCATATGGATCCACAAAAGACCCCGAATAGCCAAAGCAATCCTGAGAAGGAAGAATAAAGCAGGGGGAATTATGCTCCCTGACTTCAAGCTCTACTACAAAGCCACAGTAATCAAGACAATTTGGTACTGGCACAAGAACAGACCCATAGACCAATGAAACAGACTAGAGAGCCAGACATAAACCCACCCATATATGTTCAATTAATATACAATAAAGGAGCCATAGACATACAGTGGGGAAATGGCAGCCTCTTCAACAGCTAGTGTTGGCAAAACTAGACAGCTACATGTAAGGAAATTAAACTGGATTATTGTCTAACCCTATACACAAAAGTAAACTCCAAATGGATCAAAGATCCGAATATAAGTCATGAAACCATAAAACTCTTAGAAAAAAACATAGGCAAAAATCTCTTGACATAAACATGAGCAACTTCTTCATGTACCTATCTCCCTGGGCAAGGGAAACAAAAGCAAAAATGAACACATCGGACTATATCAAACTAAAAACTTCTGTACAGCAAAGGACACCATCAGTAGAACAAAAAGACATCCTACAGTATTGGAGAATATATTCATAAATGACATAGCCGATAAGGGTTCACATCCAAATTTTATGAAGAGCTCACATACTTCGACAAACAAAATGTAAATAAGTCAATTAAAAAATGGGCAGAGGAGCTGAACAGACACTTCTCTGAAGAAGAAATTCATATGGACAACAGGCACATGAAAAGATGCTCCACCTCGCTAATCATCAGAGAAATGCAAATTAAAACCACAATGAGATATCACCTCACACCAGTTAGGATGGCCAACATCCAAAAGATAAACAAATATGTTGGCGAGGATGTGGAGAAAGGGGAACCCTCCTACACTGCTGGTGGGAATGTAAATTAGTTCAACCATGGTGGAAATCAGTATGGAGGTTCCTCAAAAAACTCAAAATAGAAATACCATTTGACCCAGGAACCCCACTCCTAGGAATTTACTGTAAGAATGCAGGAGCCCAGTTTGAAAAACACTTATGCACCCCTATGTTCATCGCAAAACTGTTTATAATATTCTAGAAATGGAAACAACCTAAGTGTCCATCAGTAGATGAATGGATAAAGAAGAGGTGGTACATATACACAATGGAATATTATTCAGCCATAAGAAGAAAACAAATCCTACCATTTGCAACAGCATGGGTGGAACTAGAGGGTATTATGCTCAGTGACCTAAGCCAGGCGGGGAAAGAAAATATCAAATGATTTCCCTCATCTGTGTAGTATAAGAACAAAGCAAAAACGGAAGGAACAAAACAGCAGCAGACTCACAGAACCCAAGAATGGACTTACAGTTACCAACGGGAAAGGAACTGGGGTGGATGGGTGGGAAGGGAGGGATAAGGGGGAAAAGGGGCATTATGATTAGCACACATAATATAGGGATGGTGACATGGGGAAGGCAGTATAGCTCAGAGAAGACAAGTAGTGATTCTACAGTATCTTACTACGCTGATGGACAGTGACTGCAATGGGGTATGTGGTGGAGACTTCATAATAGGGGGAGACTAGTAACCATAATGTTGTTCATGTAGTAGTACATTAATAATACCAAATAGATTTATTAAAAAAATAAGCATATTAAATATATGTATTTCTTTAGAGGAAGGAATCTTATTTGAGTTAAATTACTTGGTAATCTAAATTGTTGTTTAAGTTCAACATTTATAATCATTTTTTCTTAGAGAAGTTAAAATTTGTGAGCCCCGAGTTCCACGTGGAATGATGATATGCCTCCTAAGGACTGACTTCCCCCAGTCAGGAAATCAGCATTTCCTTCTCAGGTGAACTACTCTAGGTGAAATGGGATTCAACAAGGTTGCCACAGGGAATTGAATCAGAGTGCAGTGAGACTTGGAAGGAGATTAAAATTAGGGGGCCCTTAGGAGGTGTAATTGTTTTTAGACCTTGGCATTTTCTTATAGAAAAAATGCAATAAAAACCTGTATGCCTTTTTTCTGTCAATCATTAGATATCTGCTTCATCTTCCCATGTTCAGGCTGGTCATTTTATTGAAAATTGTTGCCAATGCTGTGTGCTGTGTTTAGGAAAAGGGTGCTAGAGGGGAGTAATTATGACTACTTCTGGCCTTTCATCAAAACCCAGGATCTTAAGTGACAGCTGTTTGAGGGGCTTGTCATTCAATTAAGTGGTTTGAAACCCTGCCAGTGGTTAAAAAACCTGTGGTTCATGAGTTTACAGCCACTGGGGCCAGCACAGTCTCACCAAAGCACTCCTACTTCATTGGAAACCACCACTTTGTTGGCCTACAAGGATGCTGGGCAGACATTCTGACCACGATGTTTATTTCTGGAGGGCAAAAATCACAGTGGAAATTGGACCTGAGTCTAGTAAAAAATGATTTTTTTTCCCCAAAATGCATAACATTGATAGTTAGAAATGAGATGTCTGTACATGTTTTTAGTTCACTGAGAAGATGCAGAGGGCTAGGTACTAGAGGGGTACTAGCACATTTCCTTTATACTCTTTCCTTCCTTCTGCCCAGTAAAAACCCTATTTCTGCTTCAACTGATCATGATTAAGTTTCTCTTTCTTGAATGGTGTTGCACTAGATACATGTAGGATGAAAAGAAAGTAGAAAGCAAAGTACTTTCCAGAATTTGCAGATTAGTAGGGGAGTTACAATAGATAGTGAACAATTTCAAGGCAATTCAATAGCCCTGGTGAGACTGTTAAGTACCAGGAGAGCCTGAGAGTTAGAAAATGACCTCACTCAAGTGGAACATACAGGTTTCTGGGAGGAAATGGGAAGCTGCCAAGCCTGTGTTGCCAGAGGTGGAGGGAGTACCACCCTGAATGAGTTCTCTAGAATCAGTCTGCTCTGTCTCTTTGTTTCCTCTGTTTTGGTCGCCTCTGCTTGGCTGCTGCTCCTTGTAATTGTACTACCGTCTGTATTGGGGGCCAAGTATTTATTATTGATATTCCATGGATGCAATATTGCCTTTTGCTCTGAAAAGTGGTCAGGATCATCTTGATGAGGTCTCCTTCATGGAATAGATTCCTAATCTGAAGGTCACTTAGAATATTATGCTAAAACATCTTAAAGCCATTATAGATAAATAGATTTATTTATAATAAATCAATATAATAGAAATAAATAGTAAAGAGATTACTTCTTAGAACTTGTCCTATAGGCTAGTAGGAGCTATATGAAGTTTTCTTACCTCAGCTTTATACTATTATAAACCCCCCCAAATATAGGGTAACCATTGTGTAACTAAAGTAAGATAAAGACATTTAAGTATAAAAAAGCAAAATGAGGTTAACCTGCCCTTACATTTTATGTCCTTCCTTGATGTCATCCAAATTACCTATTTCCAGAATTATATTGCCTTTATTTAAATTTGGTGGTCAAGCACGAAGCCTTTCTTACCAATGTCTGTCCTTGTACCTCCAACTTAAGTAGCCTATTCTCTGAGAGCAAAGGACATCCCCATTCAACAAGTTGTCCCCTGTAATCCCAACCTGATACCTGTTTGCCTTTAAACCTTCCACAGTAGATCACTCCCATGCATACAAAGGCATATCCTCTCCTAGCTCCACATTTATCTGCAGCAAAAAAGCAAACACCGCCATTTCACAGGTATACAGTATCTTCACACCTATTATGGAGGATGGCAGTGGTGACCTCACCCTGGCCCAAACCACCCACAAGGAGTCTTTGATGTTACTGGAGCCTCATGTTTTAATACAGTCTAAACAACCTACGTTTGAACTGCAGGAGTCCTGTCTCCAGCCAAATGAGAAGTGATATCAAAGATGGTCACATTTTAATGGTCTTTTCACTCTCAGAGCAACAGGCAAGGGAAAATTTGGTGAGGCGATGTTTCTGCCTGTTTTTAACTCTCCTGCTCATCCACCCACGCTATCCACTTGCATACATATCTGTCACTGGAGGGATCAACTGTTTCAGGAAAAGAAAGAGCTCTCAGGGAAAATGAACCCACTTCTTTTTATAAGTGAAAGAATACCCTACAGGAGATAGTGCTACATGGACTTCTCCCAGCAGAGTAGGTGACATTGATATTCGGGGTTAGGCCCTTGGTAGATTTATAGCTCAGTGGGAGAGTAGTCACAGGGATGGTAATTAGTCAGTGGGCCAAGGAAGTCAGGAGTTCCAGACTCAAGGCTGATGATCATTTGAACAGAAAGAAAGTTTAATAATCATATTGTATAAGACGTTTATTTTACAGATGAGGATATTCTTGGTGTGAAATAGACTTAGGCCCTTTATGGAAAAAGATTCAGTGATCAAATTATTTCAAGTATGGGATAGTGTTGAAAGGCTCTGAGGAGCTCTCTTTCATTTTAATATACACACACATAGGGGTGTTAAGTCTTATGTTCAGACACTTAAAGGTCCTTTTTGTTTATGGACTTATAATAATAATAACATACACTTGCTATGTGATTATCTCACTCTTTAAATACTTGATAGTTTTTAAAAAAATTTTGGTATCGTTAATCTACAATTACATGTGCAACATTATGGTCACTAAACTCCCCACTTCATCAAGTCCCCTCCAGTACTTGATAGTTTTAATTCATTTAATTCTCATTACAACCTGTGAGGCAAGTACTATTGCTATCATTCCAATTTTCCAGATGAGACAACTGAAACATAGAGAAGTTAAGTAACCAGCTCAAGGGAGCCCGGTTAGGGAGTGGCAGAGGCAGGGTTCAAAGCTGGGCTTTTAGTTGCTGAGTCCATACTCTAACTCACCACATTATATTATGTCTCTGACGGGATTTGACGGAGAAATTCAGAAATACAGTTTTTTCATATCAACAGTTTTGAAGTGGAAATAATCAAATTCATTTTTTTAAAGAAAAATACATTTCCATATTTGCATTTCTCTCATTGTGCCAACACAATGATATGTAAATATTCAGTTGAATAACTTCTGTGCTTTCCTGCCAACAACAATAATCATAAGGAAGAAGATCCTTACCAAGCATTGACTAAAGTGTCCTGTTTGTAAATCTCTCTGGAGGGAAAAATGTCTTTGGAAATTTCTTGACATTGCTTTCTTTGAAATTGTTAAAGCCTTTTGTTTACCAAACAGTGTACACTGTTAAAAGTAAAACTTCCTCTTGTTCTAAGTTTTGGCCCAGTTAGTTAATCTTTTAGGAGTGTTGAAAACAGGGCTTCAATTAGCAATTTTATCAGTTAACTCAGTCACTCATCTCTTGTTCTTATCTGAATCCTGGGTAGTGCAGGCACTTAGGGACATCAGAAAAAGGCCGACTTGTCAGTGTGACAGTTGAGAGGACTTCTGTGGAAGGAAAAAGAAAGATCTCCGAAATGGACAGTATTAAATGGAATCTGATACCAATCTGAAAGAAAGTATCTCACCAAAGCAAGGTAGAGTAAGACTTGGTTTCTTATGTATTTCTCGTAATCCTCTGTGGTATGTCACCTTTGTTAGTCAAGACAGAGTCAGCCGTCTTGTGTAATGTGAAGATGGGACCCAATAAAGGGGAAATTTCTAAACCAGTTAACTAATCTCTGAGCTGAACATTACCCTGGAGTGGTTTTTCACTATGCAAAACCAAAGGATTCTTTGGAAAGTTAATATAGGTCTTAGGAAACTCAGTTTCCTGGTGAGAAAAATACTGATAACATGAAATATATAAAAAGAATATTAACATTTTGTCTTCTCTTCAATCAGGGAGACTTGAATTTTTTTCCTAAATTCAATCTCTTTTTCCTTGCGGTATCATTTATTGATTGAATTCCTGATTTACTACTCATCTTGTTTTTCCTGTATTTGAACTGTCTTAAAATGTATCACTACCTGGAAATAAACCACTACTTCTTAAGAGATGAAAAGCACTTAAGCTATAAAAGGAAGATCCCTAATTTCATTATCTCAGCATGGGCCTACTTTCATTGCCACAGAAGAGCAAGTTGCAGGGAAAAAAACCCCATAAGGAATACATTGGAGCCAGGAGATATTTATGCTTGCCTAAGCAGTTCTGATGATTTGATAGTTGAAATGTTTATGCTTTTGTTCACTTAGATAACGTACTTAGGACATCTATTTTAAACAACAGATAATCATAGTGGTGTAGTGAGGGGGCTGACATAATGGTAGTTGGTGTCTGAGGATTATTAAAACAAACTTAAATGGTTGTAGCATAGGGTGACTATTTTTGGCAAAGCATTTACTTAGCGTTTCATGCAAAAAATGATAGTGTTTTAGATTTATTATAAAACCACAGAAAAACACATTTTTCTTCAGAAACGGAAGGGTAGAACATTAGTTAGAGCTTAAGGAAAACTGTCCTTATTTTTCTTTAAGCCTTGCTCAAAAAGTAAAATTGGTATATGACCTTATTTTTTGTCTTTCATTTTGTTATTTTCCTCTTTATTGTTTGATTTAATTTCAAAGTAGCTAAAAGCACCAAAATCAAAGACCAGGTTAAATTTTCCCTGAAGGATATTGAATGTCATGGTCATTATTCTAATAATAAGAGGTTTGTTTAGCTGCTTTGATTTCCACAAGCTTGAAAGCCGCTTTTCTGAGAAAATATGCCTCTTGCCTGAAGTTTTCTCACATGTAAGCAAGCTAAATATCACGCTGGTCTTTGAGCTTGTAGCAGGTTGGAATCCCTGCTGCCTTCATTTATTGAGATATAGAGAATTATTGGCAAGTAAAG
Organism: Smutsia gigantea; assembly: GCA_032199065.1. Lineage (NCBI taxonomy): Eukaryota > Metazoa > Chordata > Mammalia > Pholidota > Manidae > Smutsia > Smutsia gigantea. Next base: position 1,421,807 of record JAVSCE010022418.1, read on the forward strand.
TGCAAAACTTGGCTTAATAGGCTTTATTAGACTGTATTTTCTAGAAACCCTGTTGGAGATTTGAATCTTAGACTTTGCTAGTTCCAATGATAGGACACTTGAACGCAATTCCTGACTCTTCATGGGGCTAAAAATTTCTCAGAATTACAAGATTATAACAATTATATATATAATATATAATAATATGTAATGTATAATTATGTACTTTAAGCAGTTATGGATAAATGAGTTTTAAGCATCTCTGTCCCTGACCATTACCTCATAATTTCCCAGCTCACACCTTCTGGTACCCAGACACCTACATCTATCCAGGATCTGTAATCTGTTGTTCTGTTGTCTTTCATTGTCCATCCCTATTCTCATAGCCCTCCTTTCTTCTTTAACTGACTTACGTTCTGTCACTATAATCACTTACAATGTGATATATCTTCAACTCTTTGCCCCTTTCTGACTTTTTTATACTTTATTTACTGCCTGCTCTGACCCTGTGTAGTTGAACATGGCTGGCAAAACACACATAAGCAAGCTGACTGGCCTCATTTGAAATATGACACCAATAACCTCAAGTGAGCCTCAAGATGGCCACAATATGTTTATATTTCTCTAGTCCATTCACTCTGTCTCTTAGGAGAAGCAGTGGTTCCCAACCAGGAGTGATCCCCCTGCCCTCCAGAGGACATTGACAATGCCTGGAGTCTGGAGATGTTTTTGGTTGTCACATCTGGAGGAAGGTGTGCTACTGGCATCTAGTGGGCAGAGGTCAGGGGATGGTGCTCAACATCCTATGATACATGAATAGTCTTTCTCCCACCAAACAAAGAATTATCCTCCCCAAAATGTCTATAGTGCCAAGGTTGAGGATCCCTGTGTAAAGCATTTAATATCTTTTGTCTCTTTAAAATTCCAATACTCCTTCTTATTTGTACTTTCAGCTAATGATCTTTTTTCATCTGAGAAAATAAAAGCAATTTGAAGAGACTTGCTTAAGCTCCTTCTAGCACACCTGCCCATCTCCCTGTATGGTGCTTTTTTTTCTATTACTGTGGAAACCCATCCCTGTCCTAGATACGGCTGACCCCTCCACATATGTACTACACCCCATCCCCTCTCCTCTACTCAGGGACAGACTGCCGGTAATTTTCCATTTTCTTCTCTTGAATTACCAATTTCCCCCCACTGTACTAGATTATTCCCATTAGCAAAACATCATGCTGATAATATCGCCTACCTTAAGAATGAAAACAAACAAACAAAACCAAATCTCTCTTGATTTCACATTCCCTTTAGAGGCAGCCTGGTCCCTAATTTTTCACCTCCTACTCTGTCTTGAACCTACTCTAAGTAGACGTTCATCTCTTCCATTCCAGAGAAACAGTTCTTGTAAAGGTCACCAATCATGTGTCCATTGTTTCAACTAGTGAGCATTTGGTTGTCTTCAACTTTCTTATGCCATTGATGAGTTTTTACATAGTCAACCACTCCCTCTTCTTTGAAACCATTTCTTCAGCTGGCTTCAGGACACCACAGTCTCCTAGTTTTCTTCCTCCTTTATGTGTCTCTCCTTTCAGCTTTCTTTGTTGGTCTGTGTATGATATAATAAGAGAGTTATTTGGCCTTTGTACCTGGGTTCCCGGTATTCAGCTGTATCTCTGGGGAGAAAATCCCAGGGCAAAATACCTTTCAAACTGAAATCAGTCTAAGGGAGAAACAAAGTGGGAGAAACCCTTTTATTTCTTACAAGTAGTCCACTTCTGCTCTCCTGTGTCTCTTGCGACCTGGCTGCAGAAGAAGAGGCCCCCACCCAACCTCTCAGTCCAGATAAGCACTCCTTGCCCTTGTAATTACCTATTGATATGGAGATGACCTACTTCAATCCACCCAATGGAAACACCTATTGTGTGGAGATGCACTAAAGCCAGGCAAGAGATTCTGGAAATATTGCAATTGTACCTATAGCCCACCCCTCCAGAAATCTCGCCTTACAATCTGCTGGTATCCATCTTCCGCAGTGGCCTCTGGGTGAGAAAACTGGAGCATTAGAACCAGACTAATAACATACAATAGCAACAGCAATAAAATCATGATACTCCATAAACCGGAGGATTCAGCGAAGTTCAAAGTCCTATGCAGATTAAGTCCATAGCTCGCCCATTCCACAGGCAGGCAGTAGCTGAATGGGTAGGGAGTTTAGAGCAATCATCATGCAGCAGGTGCAGCCCAGGGGTGTGTCCAAGCCACAGGGACTGCAGAAAAAAATAACCTTAAGGGCAATAAGATACATGTTTTAATGATGCCAGCATAGGCAAATCTTGTCCATGAGGTAGGACGCATGCAAGAGAGTGGTCCTGTGATAGGACAGTGGCAGAAATGGGATCTCGTCCTGGTCTAGTATACCAGATGTTCACCCCCCTCCCAGTGGGAGTTACAGATGGGTCAATGTATAGGATTATGGGAGGTACCTGCACTGGCCATAAAGATAAAACAAAACTTCCCCGTAAGATGCTCTTACCTCCTGGACATTTTGGGTACACTACTATAATCCTTGGGGGCCACTCTGCTATTACTCCAGGAATACACAGGAGGCCAGCTTCCAGGCCTTTCCCCTAAGGTGCCAGAAGGGCCAGCCATCACTGGTCCATGTGTTGAAATGTCCAGGTCCAGGTCCAATCAACAGTGTCTCCAGGGCTTAATGTAGTAGGGGCTGGCAGCAAGGATGTTGCTCTGCTGTCCATATCCTGGCTTCAATAATTCCTCTTTGGTTTGTGCATACAGTTGTATAGGAGAGGCAGCAATGTGTGTTAGCATATCCACAGGGCTCAAGGCTCCTTTTTGGGGCTTCTCATTCAAACGCCATAGCCCTGCCCATAAACAAACTGACCATCTCCGTAGACTATTGTCCAACTTCAGGCCAGATTTCAAAAAACCATCGTACCTCTCTATCATGCCTGGCCCAGTAGGGTTATATGGTACCTGAAACATCCATTTTATTCCTAATTGCTGCAATAATTCTTGTAACTCATGCCCAGTAGAGTGGGTGCCTTGATTGCTCTCAATCACCTGTGGCCATCCATAGGCTGCAAAGAGACATTTTAGGCCCCTTTTGGTGGTTTGCTGATCTGCATGACATGTAGGAAAAGCAATCAACAGTCCAGTAGCTGTGTCCACACAAGTCATGGCATACCAATATCTTTCTGATATGGGCAGAGGCCCTATATAGTCTATCTGCCACCTGACAAGGGGTATCGACCCCCTTACTATTGTCCCATGTTGCTGTGGGTCGCAGTGTAAGTCCCTCTTAGAGCACCCAAGGCACTCCTCGGCTCTGCTGACTTCCTCAAAGGTCAACAGCAAGCCCCACTGACTGGCTACAGCCCACATTGTCTTTTGTGCAACAAACACTGATGTAACCATTGGGCTACATCAGAGGCAGGCTTTCCTTCTAGCCAGTGCACCTGGGCCAATGTGGCTGTTACATCATTCCCTGGGGATGCCAAAGGCTAATGGCCAGTCACATGATATATGGTAATTGTCTTAGTCTGACCAGAGGCTCATAGGTCTTGCCCCCAAAGGGGCCAGTGACTAACCATCCAGTTGGCATGGTATCATGTCGGTAGCCACAGGGTCAAGCCCCAATACATAGCCCAGCTGTCAGTGAGACTACTATATGGGAAAGCTCCTGGGTGATCACAAGCCATACTGCCTGCAACTCAGCCCACTGGCTGCTCTTCCCCTCTCCATCCTCCATCCATCTCCACTTTGGGGGCTGTCCACAACTGGAGCTGTCTGTATACCAAGCATCTTCAGGTATAGGGGCTTTTCCCTCCTGATAAGGACCCTCAGCTACCAATGGCTCAAAAGCAAGTTCTTCCTGATTTCCACTGATATATGTCACTGGCCCCAAAAAGCATTGGAGTTCTCCACTTAAGGGGCTATTAGAGAGGGTGCTATGCTGCTGTAAATATACACCCCATTTAGCCAGTGCAGGCATTTGTGCGATGCCACTTGATGGCCTTTGGGTCTAGTCTCTCACCCACCCTGCAATGGGATAGGTGGTTATTACCTTGGTTGGAGCTGTTCCAGTGATGGGCTCCGTGGCCAGCAAGGTGTGGTACCCAGCAGCCAGTAGCTTCTCTATCAGGGTGTATCGGACCTCTGCTCCTTTCCATAGTTGTGACCTGAATCCAATAGGTTGGCATGGCCATTCAAGCTGCTGCCAAAGACCCCACCTATAACCATCTTCTGTTACATGAACATCTAGCTCACAGGGCCTTGATGAGTCCATTACACTAAAGGCCTGTGCGGCCTTGACTGCTCACTTAGCAGCAGTAAAAGCAGCTGCATATGTTTCATCCCAGTGCCACCTGATGGCCTTTCATACCAACCGGAATAAGGGCTTCAGAATTTGTGCCAAGTGTGGGTAAACACTCTCCAGTAGCTAAAAAGACCCCAAAGTCTTGTAATACTGCCACAGTGGTAGGGGTAGGGAAAGCCTGGACCTTGTCTATGACTACTTCACGAATAACTTTAGTTTTACCTAACCAGACAACCCCCAAGAATTTTACAGACAACCAGGTCCCTTAACCTTGGTGCTTTTCACAGACCATCCTTTCTCCTATAGATGTTGCAGCAGTCTAGGAGCTGCCCTTTCTAAATCTGCAAGAGAATCAGACATGAGCATGATATCACCAGTGTAGTGAAACAGCCACACCGTTTGCAGTTTCTTCCATGGTCTACAAGTCTGTGACCAATGGTGGGACTGTGGAGATATCCCTGTGGAAGGACAGTGAATGTCACTGCTGGCCTTCCCACTTGAAGGCAAACTGTTCCTGACTTTCCTGTGCTATGTCAATAGAGAAGAAAGCATTAGTAAGGTCCACAGCATAATGATATGTTCCCAGTTCATGACAGTGTGTGTCCATAAGGGCTGCTATAGGGGAGGCAGCAGCATGAAGGGGGTGTGACTTTATTCAATTCCCTGTAATCTCTGGTCGTATGCTATGATCCATATGGCTTTTTCACTGGCCACACTGGGGAATTAAAAGGACTATGAGTGGGCTTTATGATGCCCACCTTCTCCAACTCCTATAGAGTTTCTCCAATTTCCTTGTGCCTCCCACATAATTTATACTGCTTAGTATTTGTCACCCACCAAAGTACAGGTAGAGCTACAGATGGTTGCTTAGCATGTCCCCTCAGAACTGCCTTTACCACATGTACCCTCAGTCTGAACTCACCTGCAGTGGTCTGTAACCACAGGTCCTGCAGGATATCTACCTCCAAAATATATTCAGAGATGGGAGAAATGTACACAGTATACTCCTTTTGGGGTAAATGCTCTATCCCTAATGGGATTTGGGCTTTCTTTGTTCTAATCGCCTTACCCTCCTAGCCATCAATCATAGCAAGTGTCCCAGGAAAACATTCAGAGTTGCCATAAATCAGAGAACATTCAGCTCCTGTGTCCACCAGCACCAGGACACGTTGTACATTCACAGGGGGCCAATGAATTACTCATTCTACATGTGGCCTCTGGTCCCCATCACATCCCCCAAGGTGGGGAACTTGACCACCCCTCAGTCAAACCACAATGCCCAATCATCCTCCTGTGGGGGTGAGGGCCCAGGCAGAGCCTGAGTACTGTCCCCCAGGAAGTCTTGCAGGGACACATGCTGGACATGGGGCTTTGTCTTTGGTTTCTGTGTCCTGGACCTCAGTGGCTGGAACTGCTGCTCTGGCTTTAATTGGTGCCAGAGTTCTAACAAGATCTTATTGGGTTGTCCATCAAATTTTTCTTTCCACAGCTTGGTCTTTGTCAAATCAACCCACATCTGGGTCCTTGAGACCTTCACAAGGCCCTTTGCACCTTTCCTTTCAGTCATAGCCCATACTTTCTTCCATGCTCTTATTGTTTCAACCTCCCCCAGACCTGCTAAAGTACAAGTATCCTCACTTATGGTTGCCCTATGTGGGGGCAAGAATAGTCACTAGGTACCCAAAGAGAGATGGGGGTGCTGTAAGAGCACCAGATTTCTCATTCCTATGATGAACAACTCCTCATTGGGGCTCTGGGGTCCATATTATCAATGATATTTTTCATGCCCAATTCCCGTAACACCTGCTGGAGCTCTGCATACATTTTCTAGCTAGTGGGTAAGTATGGTAAATCACCCTGATTAGGCCAAACTTCCCTGATGGCTGCTGTCTGCCTGAGGTATGATGGGCACTTTGCAACCGCTGCTGGAGAGAAGTGTGAGTCATCAGGGAAGCCAGTCTACTCATTTCAGAACCCAACATAACAATATTTTTCACCCCTCTATCCCAGAGATGCAAAAGTCATGTGCGCAGAGGTTCTGATGGCTTCTGCCTATAATGGATGCTCATATCCACCAGCTCATCCTGGGTATAGGGATGGAACATGCAGTGCTCCACAACCTGGGAAGGGTGTGGATCCTCCCTGTGAGGAGCCTGTGGTTGTTGCATTTTTATTTTCTTAATTTCAGGCATGCCTTTAATGCAGGAGAGGCTGGTGCCTCAGGCAGTGGCCTCGGCAACAGATCAGCCCTCAGCCCCTCCCCCTCATCCTCTCCCAACATCTCTACCATCTCCAGGGCTGAAAGCACTGCTCTTTCCTCTCCCTGTCCCATGACCTCCTGCAGTGCGACTTCTCCTGCTGCCTCCTCCCTTGCTGCTGGTAAGGAGTTTTCCAGGAGCACTACCCGTCTTCTCAATAACTGTCTCTCTTCCTTAAGGGCATCCCATAGGTCATCACCCAGCTCCTCCAGGTGATGCTGAAGTGTGTCTATATTCTTCCAAAGTCTCTCTCAGTCCTTGATAAACCTCCCTCTCTCCTCAATAATACTTTCCACTATCTCTAGGAAAAGAGATCATACAATCCCAGCTGCTACATGGCCACTCAGGGCCTCTAGCGGTCTTCTATCTCACGGGCTAATTCCACAGCTTCTAGTGTCTACACCCTTCCCCAATTCTGGGGAAGGCCCCACCCCTTTAGGAGGTGTTTTACCCTAGACCAATTCCCCATTAGGGGCTCCCCAATTGGAAGCCCCACATACAGGGATGAAGCTGCACCCTCAACCTCTGCAGCCACTGGGGCCTCCACAGTATCCACAGGAGGGGTTCCAAGCATCTCCCCACCATCTCTAGGGGCAGCCCGCCCAAGGGTTCCACCCATGAAGACAGATTTCGGGTTCAGAGGTCCTGCTAACTACTGCCAGATATAACTCCATGGGGGAAAATCCTGGGGCAAATACCTTTCAAAATGAAATCAGCCAAAGGGAGAAATGAAGTGGGAGAAACCCATTTATTTCTTACAAGCTGTCCACTTCTGCTCTCCTGTGTCTCTCATGACCTGGCTGCAGAAGAATAGGTTCCCACCCAACCTCTCCAGTCCAGATAAGCCCTGCTTGCCCTTGTAATTACCTATTGATACGGGGATGGACTACTTCTCTTCACCCCTTGGAAACACCCGTTGTGTGGAGATGCACTAAAGCCAGGTGAGAGATTCTAGCAATTTTACCCACACCAGCTTTTAAAATCCTTGGAATTTCATGAGTGATAAGGGGGATAGAGACATCTTTTGTTCAAATGAGATGACTCTTGATGGCCCCAAGACAGCTGCAGGGAGGGAGCTGGTGACCTTGCACATGGAGCCTTGATCGGCTTTGGGACTTTCTGCCGCACCCCCACCTCTGTGGAAGGGGAGGGTCTGGAGATTGAGTTAGTCGCCAATGGCCATGATCATGCTTATGTAATTAAACCTCCATAAAAATACCTAAGTAATGGGAACTTCTGAATTGGTCAACATATCCATGTGCTGGGAGAGTGGTGTACCCCAACTACAATGTGACAGAGGCTTTTGCACTCAGGACCTTTCTGGACCTTGCCCTACGTACATCTTCATCTGGCTGTTCATTTGTATTCTTTATAATAAACTAGAACAATAAGTATAGCATTTTTCTGAATTATGTGGGTTGTTCTAGCAAATTATTGAACCTGGGGGTGGGTGGTGAGAACCCTTGACTTTGTAGCCAAGTTGGACAAAAGTGTGGTAACCTGGGGACCTGATACTGAAGTGAGGTCAGTCTTGTGGACTGAGTCCTTAAACGTGCAGATTCTGATTCTAGCTCTGGGTAGATAGTGCCAGAATTGAATTAAATTGTAGGACACCTAGTTGATATTGGAGAGTTGGAGAAATAGTTGGTGTGAGAAAAAAACCACTCATTCAGTGTCAAGAGTGGGACTTGCTAGATTAGCCCTGGCTCATGGAAATGTGATTTGGAAACAGAAAGGATAATAGGGTAGAGGATAAGGAACTTTGATTCCTGGGTGACCACATGGCGACCTGTGGTATGGAACAGGAACTGTGCTGTAATCAGTTACTAAAGGTAATAGTTACCCATGGAATTTAGTTAGAGGTGTATCCTACTCCCAGGGAGCTGGTTCAGTGGATGCAAAAGGAAAAGCAAAAAAAGAAAAAAGCAGAATATACTATCCCTTGGATATTGTTATCTGTAATAGGTAAAATGAAATTAAGAGAGTGCTGGACCACGGGGAAGGCAGTATAGCACAGAGAAGACAAGTAGTGACTCTATAGCATCTTACTATGCTGATGGACAGTGACTGTAATAGGGTATGTGTGGGGGACTTGATAATATGGTTGAATGTAATAACCAATTTAGGAACAGTGTCTTTGGTATTGAATACTGCAGAGTGGAAGAGCATATTGGGGTTGATACAAAACCTACAGCTTATTACTGAACAATCACAGGTGACTGTACATGATCTAGACACACATTAAGTTAGTCCCAAGGGAACAGCCAACCTGGTGGACTGGATAAAAGCAATTGTAAGGTCTGTTTACTTTGAGAAGAGACTGGCCGAGAGAATTCAGAGAAGCAGAGGAGAGAGTCAAGGATTTATCCTAGCAAGGTGGAAATTTTTAATTGGTTATTAAGAAATGAGGTGAGTAAAGCAAATATTGATAGGAACAAAAGAAATCAGGAAAAGAAAGGCAAGAGTCAAAGAACTCATCCCTGCATAATGGAAATCCTTAGATGGTGATTAAGAAATGGGATGAATAAAATCAACATTGATAAAATTGAAACAGTGGTCTTAGTATAGCACTAAGATTGGGTATATGAAAGGGATCCTCTGCTGGTCCTCCAACATTAAAGTGATCTAAACTAGTCCCCTCTATTTGCTTCAGTTTGTAGAAATTAAAAAAGCCATAAGGTATTAACATAGGCAAATCAGTAAGTGTGATGCACTGCATTAATATAATGAATCATCACAGTAGATGTACAAAAAGCATTTGACAAAATACAACATCTTTGCCTGATAAAAATTCTCAGTAAATTGGCTATAGAAGGAACATAAATTATGTCTGAAGTAGTTGTGTTTCTTTACCTGAATGTATTTTGGGGGTAGACGTTGTATCTCACTGCTTTGTAAAACAAAAGGTGTGTGAAAGTGCCCTTATGTAATATCAGTTGGACATACTAAATGAGGACCAATAAGACTGCCTGAACTCACACAGTGTAGAACAGAAGCTGAGTGCTGGTATGCATACATTCTCTATATGGAGTGTAGGTGGGGCCTATAACAAAAGGTGGTGAGCATCTCCCAGAACTGATTACTAGGACTTTGGACTAGTGAATTTTCATTTATTTTAGTCTGTTTGGGATGCTATAAAAAGGACCATAGACTTGATGGCTTATAAACAATAGAAATTTATGTTTCAGTTCTGGGGGCTGTAAGCATGAGATCAGGAGGGTACCAGTATGGCTGAGTTGTGTGAGGACTCTGTTCCAGACTGCAGCCTTCCAACTTCTTATATCCTTATACATCAGAGAGCACGGGGGGAAAAAGGCTTTCTCATGACTCTTACAAAAGAGCTAATCTCATTCATGAGGGATCCACACTCATAATCTCATCTAAGCCTAAATAGCTCCCAAATGCTCCATCTTTTAATATCATTCTGTTGAGGAGGGTAGGGTTTCAAAATATGAATTTTTGGGGGACCCAAACATTCATTCCTTTACAGCAGTTGAAGGGCAATTACTAGTTTGCTATCAAATATTAATTGAAACTACCCTTATGATGGAAGGCTATAAAATAATACTGAAATTTGAGATACCCTTGATATCTTGGATGATATTGAAGAAACACTCTAATGGAGCAGACAATGCCCAGAAGAGTTCCATAATAAAATGGAAATGGTTTATACCAGATCATGTTACCAAATGAATGTAAGCAAGAGTTATTCATGAGCAGGGAGCCTCTTTTTCCCTAGGCTGAATTTTGAATTTTGTGAAGAGCAGCTAGATTCTATAGTCACTTGGACAGTGTCCTATAAATAACTCCTGACTGACCAACAAAGAGCTGCTCGGTTTGTGGATGGCAGTTCCAAGGTGAATGGGCAACATTCTGTTCAGAAGGCTACTACTCTGATGGAGAAAAACAAATCAGTTCAGTGGGCTGAATTGCATACTCTTTTACTAGCAGTGATGGAAGCATTGAACAATGACAAAAACCTCTATGTTTCAGTTTTTATTAACTCATGGGTGATTGTCAGTGGCTTTGCTGTATGTTTAGGTAAGAGGACAGTGGAAACCTGGCCTGCTAAAGTGATGCCCATATGGTGCAAAGCTCTACAAAAATCACTATGGGAATTCGAGGGTGGCATTGAAGAAGGACATGTCTATGCCCGTCACAGGAACCCCCTTCCATTTGGAAGGTGACTGCAACCATCAACTGGAGTTTTTGGTGCACTCTCTTTAAGTGGCCACCTGGATCCATGAATTGAGTGGGGATGGGGGAACTGCAGCAATGCTACTCAATCTCAGGATAACTTTGAAGTTTCAAATTACCAAAAAGATTTTGGAGACTATTCATAAATAGACATTTGCCAAAAGCTCCAGCTTTGGAACCTGACAAAGTTGAATGGTAGCCTGCAAATCTCAGTAGCATTCTTCTGGGAGACATTCTGATCTTATGATGTGATGATGAACTGGAATGATTGTTAATGACTAAATAGGTCTAGTAATCTGCCAATATCTTTTGACGTCTATCTTTCAGGTTATATCTACTATAGAGGATATCATTTGGGAAGGAATTTCTGAGACCTGCTTCCTATTGGCACTTCAAAATATGTGGTGTATGGCTCCCAACAGATTGATCACTGTGTGCTATATACCTCGATCAAATGCTTAGAAAGGTTCCTGGTCATAATGGACAACATATAAAGGCAGCACACCCAACATGCCACAGTGTGCCATGCACAAATACACATCACCCTTGTTTTTGTGTGTAGAAAGCTATCATGTAAAATAGAGGAAAAAACAATGGGTTTCTGATAGGATTAAAGCAGTGGGCATCACTTAGTAGATCTGAGTTCTGAGTAATGGCCCCACCTTGATATGATGAAGGTTGTAAGAAGCCTTTGGTATACTCAAATTGCATCTAGGTGTGAGTACCACTCATCTAATCCTAGTACGGGGATCAGACATTTTTGGGTACAAAACATGTATACTAACTACACTCAAGCCATGGCAACAATATGCATGAACTAAACAACAGTGGCCCAGAAGGCAGAAGAGATAAGGGGTAGTCTAAATATCTTGGGAGAAGCAGTTTGCTTTTAATGAACATCATTTGAAGGAAAAGGATTAATTAACTAGAATAAGCAGATCAGAGGGCATTCTCTTTAGGAGGAAGGCAAAGGATGGAAGTCAGCCTGGAAAGATAGAGCTTTAGAAGTGGATTAGGCAGACTCAACAAATAATTCTGGATGATGCTAGAACCCCGTATTGGGAAAGAGCCTGTATCCTGACCTATCAGGGCCTCCTGACATTTTAAATACAAATAGAGGCTGATGGGGACATGGGAAAATGTCTCTCAATCCTAGCCAAATGTATAAATACATTTCATAATTTCTAGAAGGATGTTTATTCTTTCTCATGGTAAATTTTTCAATGTGATATAAAACATGTTTATTAATAGACCCACATATCGTTAGGTCCTCTCTAAAAAGGAAGCTAAAAGTGGATAAACCTATGTTCGGTAGTGAATGCCACTGTAATTCAGGATTATCTTTGATAAAGTGAACCTGCTTGTTCAGCCTGAAAACAAAATTTTATTCACCTAAGGCCTCACACTGGACCCAGTCCAGCTTAAGTCAGACCCAGTCTGATCCTGGACCCAGTCCAGATTCTAAATTGGACCTAGTCCAGAAAAAGAAATTCTCAGTGTCTGAAAGCTCAAAACTGTGGAACTGGGATTAAGGGAGGGACTTTCGCATGACTTCGTGAGGCAGTGAGAATGAGCTAGGGGCTCCGCAGGTACCTAAACCTAGTTGTTTGTTGCTCCTGGGGCCCTTTGGGGGTGTCCATTGTTATCCTCTTCTGACAATAGAACTCTTTAAAGATAAATGGAGCCATATTAAAAATTTTAAGAGTTTATCTGAGCAAAAGTTGATTCAAATCAGGTAGCATCCAATCTTGCAGATAGAAAGGAGTTCTGAGGAACTGTACAAAATGGAAGATTTTTTATAGGCAGAAAGGAACAGGAACAGGAAAGCTATACAAGGCAACAAAGTAGGTTGGCTATTGCAGAGTTACTTCCTTTAGCGGATGGCAGTGGTCTGTCAGCAGATCACCTAACATGCTGATCAGGCGACTCCTGATTGACTGGTTTAAGATTCTATTTCTGGGAGAGCTAAAACTGTAATTATGTCTTGGTTTGGTGGGGCTTAGCATAAGCAATTCCATTTTGGGCCTGTTGTGTTCTTCTCAACACTGGCAACTGGTGTCTGAAGGGAGGGTGGTCTTTTGGGACTATTCCCTTAAATCTGTGGCATCTGAGGCCAGTCTAGGTAGGTAGTATCAGAAGTGAATGGAATTGTGGGGCACACACTTGGTGTAGGAGAGTAGAAGAATTGTTGATGTGAGAAATAAACACACTCTGTGTCTTCCCAGCCTCTAAACACTGCCTCAGAGCTCAGTCCTGGATCTCCTATCTGCCTTGTCTACATTGGCTTCTGATTGTAGATTACATCTAGTTTTATGGCTGTAAATATCATCTATAGTTTCTAGAATTTCAGGTTTTGATTACCAGCTTGGATTTTATCTTTAATTCCAGACACTTTTATCCAGGTACCTTCTTTCGTATCCACTGGGATGTCTAGTGCATATCTCCAACTTAACATGTATGAAGCCAAACTCCTGTTCCTTCCTCTCCAAACTTCTTTCACAGGTTTTCTCAATAAATGGCCAGTTCATTCTACCAGCTGCTACAGCCAAAAGCCTAGGTGGCATCTTTGTCTTTCTTTTTTTGTGATCTCCCCTTCTGCATGTAATCTGTGAGCAAATCAAATTAGCTCTGCCTTTAAAACATCAAAATTTGACAACTTTTCACCATTCCCACTGCTACCATCCTGATCAAGCCACCATTATCTTTCTTCTAGAATATTGCAAAATGCACATATTGGTCACTTTTCTTCTACTCCTGCTGCAATTTAGTCAATTTTCAGATGTCTTCCATTTGACTTAGAGTAAAATCCAAAGCCCTTAAAATGGCCTAGATGACTATAGATGATGTAGCTCCAATTCTGACCTACCAATCTTCCACTCATTCATGAGGTGTCATCTCTGGCCTTGCTGTTTTTGCAACATGCCTGACTTGCTCCTGTCTTAGGGCCTTTACAATTGCTCTTTCCTCTAACCAGAATGTTATTCCCTCAAATATTCCAATGGCTCTGCCTCATTTTATTCAAACATTTGCAGAAATATATCCTACTTAGTGAAGTCTACTCTGGCTTCATTTTATTTAGTAAATTTAAAATTGCAACCACAATCCATCCATCTCAGTGTTCTCTGTCACTCTTTCTTGCTATGCGTTTGTTCATAGCACTTATATTCAGATGTTATACTGTATGTTTTACTATTTTAAAAAAATCTATCATTATGTTTTATGCTTGAAAACAATGTAATATTGTATATCAGTTATACTTCAATAAGAAAAAAGAATGAATGGCCTACAGTGTTTAAGGAGGAAAAAAATTATATTTTTGAGCATATAAGCTTCTTAAGTGTCAGGATATTTTTGTCTGTTTTGTTCACTGCCGTATCCTTAATACCCAGAAGGGTTCCAGGAACATAGTAGATATACAATGATATATGTTAAAAGGATGAATTGGTAAGAAAATTGTACCTGGATACCATTCAAACTAACTATTCAGTCATACAAAGTTTGGCTGTTTGAGAAAAAGCCCTAAGTGATAGTATTAGTGAGATAAATGTTTCAGTAAAAATAGTGGAGAAAAGGAAACATCTTTTGAGTATTTCTGTGTTACACTTGCTATGCTAGTTTCTTTACTGTCTATGGGATCAAATTAAATATTAATAATTTCTGTGATATAGGTATTCAATCATTTTATTGAAATAATAACTAGGAGGACTAAATTGAGTAGCTGAAGGTCACAGTAGAAGCTAATACTAAGTCCAGATATAATGAGCTTTCTATATTAATCATGCTTCTTACAAAGAGGCAGAAAAAAGTCAAAAGGCACTGAGATGAGTCAATAGTGCCACAGCTCTCTCGGGTAGACATCACTGAGTTTTGATATTTTTTTCCAGAGTTTTAAAAAAATATTCATATCTTGAAATAATCACATAGCACTAGGATTTGGGTAATAGTAATAGAAAAATAATGATCGAATGTTTAATCAACATTAAGTATAATAATTAATTATATTTTTTATTTTAGGAATTAATGTTGGGAAAACCATCTCAAGGTTATACTATTGTACAGAGTGAAATTTCACTGAAATATTAACTTCAACTTGGCAATATTTTTTTGAAGCTATAGAAAAACTTTTATCTTCCTGACTTAATTTTCAAAAATTATATTACCTTTAGCCTCTATTTTCTGTCCTATTGCAACTATGTGCTATACAAAATACAGTGCAACAATATTCACTTTCTTTTGAAGTTATTTCTGTGCCCATGGAGATGCTTCCCAAATCCTGCCCTTGCAAACTTCTAAAAGGAAATTATGTTTATCCCTTTAGTAGAGAAAGTGAAAAACTAGATAGTGTTCAATTAACTCAGTTGATTATATGGACATACTCTCTTTGGAAGGGGAAAATTAGATAATCCTTACAATAAATAGACTTGCATTCTATTTTTAACTTTACTATCATCAATTTAAGGCAAATAAACGAATCATTTTGTGTGATAATAGAGGTCACAGAGCAGCCAGTGACTTGATACCAATGTCTGATCAATCACCACAGTCCTTTTATTTTGTAACCTTTTAAAGGACATTTATTAACTTTCACAGAGTATCTTTCTATGGGATGTGAGAAAGGTTTGTCATATGAAACAAACTCCAAGAAAGTATTAACTTGTATGGGGTTGAACAACACAAAATCAGTGGTCCATTACTTTGAATAGTAGATATAGGTCAGCAAATAATTTTGATGAATAAATGATCTTTTTCATGATAACAGGTTCACAAGGGTTTTTGGATCATGTACTATCAATATTGAAAAAATGAAAGTTTTGTGAAAAATTGAAAGCCTGGTAAAACTACAGCTTGAAACACTAAGGAGTCATTAAAAATCATAATATGGAAGGATTCTATGAATGTGGGGACTTGTTAACAGTAGAGTGCCAAGTAAGAAGACTATAAGACAATGTGTACAATAGGGTGTACTTTTTGGAAATATATATCCATATTTGCACATGAAAATGCTAAGAATACTTACACTTGAGAAATGATGTATTCCTTAAGGTCATTGTAGTAACCTCATTAATTTTACTGAATCAGTTGCTGTTGGGGAGTGGACAGTGTGGGTGAGGCTATTCCACATAGTCATTCAAGGATTCAGGCTGACATAGGTTTCATCGTCTTTAACTCAGGGTTTCCAGTGTCCCTTGGATATTGACAATCAACTGTCAGGTGGGAAGAGAGAGTAGAAGATCTCTGAGGGTTTTATGGGACAGGCTAAATATGGAGCAAATTATTTCTGACACAGTGTCCAGAACTCAGTTCTGTGGCTTCATCTTATTGTAAGAATGGTAGGAAGTGTGGTCTGCTTGTATGTACAGGACAAAAAGGAAATGGGTTTTGGTAAACATGGAGCAGTCTGTCTCAGGTAAGATCTTGGGTAATATATGTAGTCATTCTTATTCTTTACTGTTTTGAAGTGGTCATTGGATTTCTGTGTCTCTGCTTAAGTCAAAGAGCAGCATGTATTATCACTTGATTTAGTACCAATCCTTAACTACTGTTGCTACCACCAGAACTGAGGCCGGCAAAAGAGTTCTATATGAAGGAACCTAAAGTGGACATTGCCTATGATCAGATGCTTAATATACATTGGCCCACTCACATTCTATATTGTCAACCATTATTTAATTGAATGTCAGAGTCTTGACAACTTGCCATCAATTCCTTGAGGATCATAAACCATAAACCATAATAACTAAAGACCACAAAAATAAAATGGCTAATTGAAATCACACAAGTTTTATGTCTGGCATTTAGTGCATAGTAGGTGCTAGAGAAATGCTCTTTGACTGATAATCTTCCTACATTTTTCCAAGTGGTGTTTTTTCCTGTCCACAATCTGGGAGCCCCTGGAAGGCAAAGACAATGCCTTAATTTTGTAAATCTCTTTTGGTATGTGCATGGATAATTTACTTTTAGTCTCCTTCTGCCCTTTAATGGGGATCGTAGATTATGTTGTTAAGGCCAACTGGAAAGATCTCCGGAATTAGAGGTAGAAGCAAAACTTGGGAAATAATGGTTTCTCTGACATGTCCATGGGCACAGTGGCATTCACGAAATAGTTTTTGGATGATTCAGTCAAGTAATTTCTCATCTCTGTCTGGCATTTTTCATCTGTAAAATGAGTATAATATTAATAATACCTGCTCTATCTCTAGTATTCCTGTAAAGATAAAAATGTTTCTAGTTTTCACTTATGAACTTGAAGGATATGTGTGACCTATCTAGACTTCAGGAGCATGGCTTAACAGTATTCAGTTTAATTCTGCTGGATATTCTTCATTTGTTTCTCTAGAGCCACTCTTTAGTCTTCTCCATTCTTCTCTCTTACCCAGGAGGCTGATCCCCATGGATTATTATCGGCTAGGCACCCTTTGGCTATACCAAAGGGAAATACCAAGAGATTGGATGAAAGATAATTAAGTGTATTCATTCCACAACTTCTTTCCTGCGGGGTTGTGGCTAGGCAGTGGCTGTGTTCTTCTGCCAAAGGCCACAGCTCCTGTCTGGTAGGTTTCTCCTAGTTACAGCTTTCTCCAGATTCCTATAATGTCTCTTTCCCCTTTTCCTTTCAAGAGGTGGTAGTGGTCTCAGGATTTTTTTTATTGAAGTATAGTTGACACACAATATTATATTAGTTTCAGGTGTACAACATTGTGATTTGACATTTATATGCATTATAAAATGTTCACTATGATGTCTACTTACCATCTGTCACCATACAAAGTGATTATTATGTTACTGACTGTACTCCCCATGCTGTACGTTTCATCCCTGTGACTTATTTGTTTTATAACTAGAATTTTGTACCTTTTTCTCCCATCCTCCATCCCCCACCCCTTTGGCAACTACAGTTCTCTGCATTTATGAGTCTGTTTCTGTTTTGTTTTGTTTGTTCATTTGTTTTGTTTTTTAGATTCTGTATATAGTGCAGTCATACAGTGTTTGTCTCTCTCTGTTGACTTATTTCATTGATCTTAGTATTTTTATCATCCCTGTGGTTGCCTTTTACATTGCCCACACCTTGGTAAGTGGCCTTTCATGAAACTCAGATCAGTCACCCCTTTTGAGGGTGCCATCTGTATCCTTTGCGACTGGCCCATACATACTTCAAAGACATCTGTGCAGCATCACTGTGCCTATTGCCACACTCCAGCAAATGATGGCGGTTAATCCATGAGCCATAACAAGGGATTTTTCCAGAGATGGAAGTAATCTTAATATTCTCCTACATGCATTTAGCAGCAGCCACACAAGCTAAGCTGATATACAGGAAACTGAACAAAATTCCTGACATTTAGGGCCTTAAAATTTCACAGACGTAATCAATTTAGAAAAAATGATGAAAGGGCATATAAACATTGAGAAATCTCAGATGCAAATTATTTATAAGTTGTGCAAATATTGTGCATGCCCAGTAACTATGACATTATGCAGGCAACCACATTCATCCAGGTCAGCTCCTAAGCAGGCTTTCCACTTCTCTTCCTCTGTGAGTTAACTTTTGGCTACCTCCTCAAAGAAATTGTGTTTTTCCTTTGAAGATTTCACCTTTGGTGTTCTTCAAAATGTTTCTCTGGCGTAATATAGGAGTTCTATGTATAATTAGGTTGACCCTACATCTCAGTTTGAGACAGTTTCATTTTAATTAAGCACTACTTTAATTATTAGTAGCACCCCTTTGTACTCTTAAAAGTGTCCCAGTTTGAATGATAAATTATATGGTCCTTATGTATACTGATCTTTTGCTGTTGTTTGTGGACATCTTGAGATATAAACTATACGTAACCTGTGTAAGATTTTGTTATACCTCTTCATTTACACAAAGGCTCCTATGGCAGTCTGTGGCTCTTCGTTTGTTTCTGTGATTGGCTACCATAGTTGGTAGACTTAATCCTCTGGTCACTTCAATTTTCTCTCTTGGACCTAGGTGCAGTATACAAGATTGAAATAACTTTCTCTGTACGCATTTCAATTTTAAAAGTCTTGCATTCTTTTCTAAGCAGCAGAGTTCTTTGCCTTTATTAACTATAAGCTGTTCTCTGATAGTTGAAGTGCTTTAATTTTTTTTCCTCCTGGCAGAAGTCATTCTGACTTTTTTTTCCTTTGCTTTTCCTATTTCATTCTGTCTCCAGTTAAAAAACTATCACAAGGACATTAGTTTTAAAAGTATGGGTATATAGATATCTCTGTGTACCATATTGAAGCTGTTTCTTGTTCTTGAAGTTCTTCATGTTTTTGAACTCTATTTCTTTCTAAAAAGCCTAAATTTAACATTAGTTATCATTATACTCCCACCTTCAAATTGAAGTAAAGTTCACCCACAGTATAAACCTTCTCATATAAACCTTCATAAATTTAAAGCCCACTTTACATTATAATTGTGTCAGCCCTGGGACATAGTAGAATTTTGATCCTTCTTGGTAGTTTGAGCAAAGGACTTTTAACCATGATACCTCATTGAAGATTTGTGAAGTATGAAATCATAGGCAGAATTTTATCTTTTGCAGTCTCTACAACATAGTCTGAGATAGAAAGCTTATTAAAGTTCTGAGATAGGATGTATGGAAATTACATAACTTGGCAACTACATGGAACTTTCCCTCTAGCAAATAGTATTTGTTAAATAACCATCTAGCCATGAAACATACATCATCAATAAATGTTCATGTTTTCAAAGATGTTGAATAAGCACTAAAATATCTGCTGCTATCATTTACACCAGTTTCTATGTATTTAAGTTTAAATAGTCAAAATATTTGTCATTTATTATTCATTTACTCATTCAGTCAAGACTTATTTACTGAGCACTTACTGTGTGTCAACTGTTGTGCTAGGCTCTGGGGATAAAATCATGAATGAGAAAGGCACTCATTGACTTGTGGAAAACCAATAGGTACCTAATGAACTGTTTAATAAGGGCCATAAGGTTTAAAAGGTGCACCTAATCTGACTAGTGATTAGGCAAGGCTTCCTGAGAAAAGTCCAGAAATGAGTGTGGGGACCTGAGAAATGAGGTAGGACAGAAGTGGAGGGGCTGGGAGAAGGCAAAGGGTGGAGAGTATTAGAAGGAGAGAGACTAGAACATGTATAGGTTCATTGGTCAGACAGAACAGGACATATTCAGGGAACCAGTCCAGCTGGACTATAGAGTATAAGGGGCAGGGGCAGGTGAGAATGAGGCTGCTGTGGAAGCAGAGGCCTATTAGGTTGTAAACTACAGGGGAGAGTGAAGGGACATATGAATAATCTGACATCCAGAGCCTTTAAGGATCTGGTCCAACATACTCTTCTGGGATGCATTCCTACCATTCATCAGTGTGTGCTCTAGGTTTCAGGCAATGTAGACCATGGGCTGTTGCTCTCTCAGGAAGGTCCTCTCTCATCCATCTCCAGAGACTGTTTTCTCCATTCAACTTTCCTAGATTTACATGGTTGGAAAATGCTCTTTTCCTGTTTTGAACTTTCTCAGCTCTGTGCACCTTCCTTAGTGAGGCTTTCCCCATGTTTATGGCATAACTTAGTTCTTTGACAGACCATGTTTTGAGGAAAAGGGTTTGTCTTATTCATTCATTTATTTTTTATTTATTTTATTTTTATTTTGGTATCATTAATGTACAGTCACTTGAACAACATTATGGTTACTAGACCCCCTATTATCAGGCCCCCTCACATAGCCCACTACAGTCACTGTCCATCAGCATAGTAAGATGCTATAGAATCATTACTTGTCTTCTCTATAAATACTGCCTTTCCTGTGTCCCCAGCCGCTGCATTTCGTGTGCTAATCGTAATGCCCCTTTTCCCCCCTTAACCCTCCCTTCCCACCCATCCTCCCCAGTCCCTTTTCCTTTGGTAACTGTTAGTCCATTCTTGGGTTCTGTGAGTCTGCTGCTGTTTTGTTCCTTCAGTTTTTCCTTTGTTCTTATACTCCACAGATGAGTGAAATCATTTGACACTTGTCTTTCTCCGCCTGGCTTATTTAACTGAGCATAATACCCTCTAGCTCCATCCATGTTGTTGTAAATGGTAGGATTGTTTTCTTCTTATGGCTGAATAATATTCCATTGTGTATATGTACCACATTATTCATTCATTTTTATCTCTGCTAATAATAGATGTGGTATTTGGTTGATATTCATCTCCAATGAATCCTTTACAGTCTGAAAACATTCAACCTCATGCAGATTAGATGTTGAACTTTTGCTTTTTCCTTTTCTTTGTTCTTGGTGTACTTGCAGCATCCTTGGTGTACAGAGAGCTAGTATGAACATCACTACTTGGACCTCAGCAGAGAGAATGGCTGACACCATAGCCACAGTGCCTTTGGGGAGCTATGGCAGCAGGCTGCTCTTTTGCTTTTGCAGTGGTCTGCCATATCACCATTTTGAAATGCAGCAGGGGAAAAATTGATGTATAGTATAGACAAGAAGACTAGTAGACAGCCTACTAGATAAGGTCTGGGCACTTCCAGCTCTATTTGGAAGGAATTGGAAGATAAGGTTTTTGTGAAACAGGTGGTGGTTTAGCCAGAGTAATATTTTTGTAGAGCTGCCTTCATGTTCCAGTTTTTACCCCCAGGCTGGTGTGCATAGTAAACATAAATAACCTACATAGTATTTCATTTATTTCCTCAAATGTACCTAGACATCTTGCAGGTGGAGGACCCTAATCCTATTGGGCTGTGTAGGTTAGGGAAGCACAGGCATCTTCCCTGGTGTGACTGGGTTCTGGAGTACAGTAGCAGGATGACATTGCAGAGCCTATCTCCAGCTCTAACCTGCCAGCTCATGTTAGGGGCTGTTGGTGGATGGCACCAGACTCTCTCCAGTGGTGATCTGGGCTCTGGGGTCCAAGTAGCAAGCTGTAGCTGTGTGAAGTGGCAAATTCTTGGCCAGATCAGACACATCAGCACTGAAGGAAGAAGCACTAGTCCTCCTTCTGACCAGATGGGAAGCTGGAGTCCAAACCTTGCTATTGACCCGTTTTCATGGTTTTAAGTACTTGGCCACAGCATTTTCCATAGAGCTTGCAGGGGCCAGACTTCTTTTTGGGAGGTCACCTGCAGGAGGCAGATCTTGGACACATTATTGCTTCTCTCTCTCCCTTTCTAAACATGGGAGGTTAAAGTTGCTGAAAAATTTTTATTGCCTTTTTATGTATGATCTAATTATTTTATTCTGCTTGGACAATGCTTAGCTATGTAACAAAAACTGAGTTCTTAGGTTTTTTTTTTAACTTAAAAAGTAATTATGCTCTGTAGAAAAACTGGAAAATTCAGATAACATGAAAGAAGAAATTAAAATAATATTTTTCCATAGCTTTTCTTCTCTCAAAAATATACACATATACACACAAATGTATTTTCAAGCAGATATCTATATACATCTTAATCAAATTTTTATTGATGGTCTGTAGACTTCACATAAGATAATGATACCAGACATTTGAATATTGATGGCTTATATAGGAATAATTCACATAGATATGCACATAAAGGGGCAACTTTGGAGAATATTAGGAGTCACAGTTAGATTATTGAATTAGATTATTTATGGAATTAGATTAAAATTCTTTATAACCCAAAATAAGGAAGGCCTACATAAGTTGTAGAAGAATTTTGGTAACAATGAGCTAAATGTTAACAGAATTTTAATGCACTGAGAGAATTCTACCAAGTGATAAACATAAACTAAGAAATAGTGTCTAATCTAGAAAGCCCATACTATCTAAGAAGCAATCCTGTGACAAGCGCCACCATGATGTAATGACGCAGGTCATGCTGACAGGTTCTCCCATGTAGTGACCATTGTGTTCCATGCTGGCAAGTCTTTTCCCAGGTGGGGCAGCATAGCTTGTGAAAAATCTGCAACTGAGGTTTTGCTGTTCCACAGGGGTAGAAAACACTTCACTGGGCAGAACTACTGAGAGTTAGCTTGTTGAGTTTTATTATCAATTAATGCAGCAAGGAGTATTTATTATTTTATTTGAGGTGAGGAATTTTGGGGCAATTCAGCTAGGATACAATATATTATTTGATAAAGTAAAATTAAAGTGAATTTTAATTTTCTTCTTTCCCATTATTGAGAGTTTTTAAGATAGATATAAGTCACAGAAAAAATACTGTCTCCCAACTATCTAAAGGGAAAATCGCATAGATGCAAGGAAGGAGTAATTTGTTGGGAAAAGATGAGGCAATTCTTCCATGTAACAGAGATCATCAAAGCGATGTTCTTGGCTGGTAAAACTTCTTGGTGGCTGCCAAGTTTATATGGCATATCACTGATGTTTAACGTTTATTATAGTGGACATTGCATGGGTTCTGGATAAAAGCATTGCCTTGAGAACTTGAAATCTAAATGAAATCACTTCCAAACACTGAAGAAATGATGATTTTTAGGAGTGCCAAAATGATTCAAGATGAGATGCCTACAAAAAGCTTGTAAAGAGCAATTTAAAAGTTGCCTTCAAGATACAAGTTTGCAAAGGATAAGTAAGATATTTTAGTTAAAAAGTTCATTTTCAGAGTAATTGGCATCTGGTATATGAATAGCTTGTTTATAGGGAATGCAATATACAGAATTATGGCAGTGTTCCATATAATTTAATATATTAGTGTTTTCAACTTCAGGCATTTTATTATTATGCATCACACTTCTATCTAAGGATTAGAAATATAAAACATTTGAAAGATGATTTAGTTCTTTCACAAGTATGACTAGCAGATATTACTTTAGAACAGAAACAATAATGTCCTGAGAAACTACTAAAGTAGCTGGTATTTAAAAAGAATTCCTTCCGAGATAAATTTGAATTTATAACCCCTTTCTCTCTTGTCTTTGTTATCAGTGTGATTTCTCACTATTATGATATAGTACTACTTATAAACTGCAGGTTTTTAATGAGTCCTGTTTTTATTATTTTCCCCTCCCCCCTTCCCTCCCTCCCTCCCTCCCTTTTTTCCTTTCTTTTTTCCCTCCTTCCCTCCCTCTTTTTTTTCATTTTTTTCTGAAGGAAAGTGAGAGTTATGGTATCTCTCTTGAAGAATAAACTCTGTGGGTTTTGGTACATTTTTCTGTTTGAGACCTTCCAAGTTCATGGGTGTGTTCTAGTCACCTAAAGAGTTAGAAGCATGACACAAAAATAAATGAATATTTTATTATTTATCTTTTCCAGAAAGCTTGTCTGTTTTGCTTAGAAAATATTAGAAGTGTTCGATGCCCACCATCTAACCAATAAATATGTTTGGCCATTATCAGATAAATCTACAGAAAAATGAGGATATTATTTGAACCCTAAATTTATAATCTATTTTCAGTTTGTTGACATTGACAATAGAAAGACAGATTATTTACAATCTTTGCTAAGATGTTGATATGAGCAAATAGAACATAATTAAATACTCTTAAATTTGAAGTTGTTTGCATTGTACTCTGTAAATTGCTGTCCCCTGTTGTCATTGTATAATTTTAGATATCACTGATACTTGCTTTATCTGTAGTGTCTGAATAACATCATGGTGAAATCTATTATTTCCCGTCTTACATAGTGCAAATTCAGTTAAATGAGTTTAAATCCAAATGCTTTTTGCTTATTTCTCTTTGAGGAAGTAGTTCTATTTCATTTTCTGCTTAGCAATATTAAAAAGACAAATGTCATCTGAATAAATTTAAAGATTTAATTGGCTTTATTAAACGATTCATGAATCAGACATCATCACATCTAGCAAGTAGAGAGATGCTCCGAGGAATTGTACAAAATGGAAGGTTTTCATAGGAAGAAGGGTGGGGTGAGAAGTTACTAGCAAAGGAAAAGAAAGGATTGTTTCAAGCAAGGTCAGCCTCCCTTAGGGGGAGGTATAGGGGATCTTATCATGCCCGTTACCTCCTTGTTTGGTGGGAATGGAGAGGGCCCCTGTCACAGATTACCTCACTGGTGCTGACCAGAAAATTCATGATTGACTATTAAAATTCCTGGAATAGGTTGAAACTGTAATTAAATCTTGGTTTGGGGGGCGAATGACTCCATTTGTGTGTGTGTGTTTTTAACTGTAAGAATCTCATCTGATAAATTTGTTGTGTGTCGTTGTGTAAGAGATGATACCTAGGCGAAGAAATTAGCTGAATGCTGCGATCTACGGATTCCAGTGTGTCTTTCCTGCTGACACATTCACTAAATCTCTGCAGTTAGGTCCTTTAAGCATAAGTATTATTGTCAGCTCATTTTGCTGTCTCTACATAATAAATATTGTGCCTGTAAGGGTTAACAATTCTTCAATTTCTGTACACTTTTGTTAGTGAGTATAGGCTCAAGGAAATGGATGGGAGGACAATTACATTTTGGTAGGGGTTTGAGGTGGGAAGCATCCCGAACATATGTGGCTGCCTGGGAGAGCTGGCTATGATGGCACATTCACAATGTCACATGATTTTTTTTTAACGCTCTTCTGTGACCCCAGTTCTTTTCTTTTTTTGCCTCCTCTCAGAGGTAGTTGTTATCCTGAATTTTGTGTTTTTCCTTTCCATAAGAACTATACAGTTTACTATATTTAATTTTGCATGCTTTTGGATGTTGTAGAAATGGAATTATGCTTTTGTATATACCCTTCTGTTTTTTATTACTCAACCTTATGTTGCTGAGATTCATTCATGGTGATGTATATAATACTGGTTTATTCATTTTTACTGCTATATAGTATTGTATTATATAATACACAATTCTCTGTAAGCGCATTTAGATTATCTACAATATAAAATTGTTTCCTGCATTTTCCCATTGTAGATAATGCCGCTGTGAGTATTCTTGTACATATCTTCTGGTGAGTGCTGTTTCACTAGGGTAGTGGTTTTCAAACTGTGGTTTGTGACCCTTTACTGGATTGTGAAATCAATGTAGTGGGTTGCGACTAGCATTAAAAAATTCTTACAGTAGACTAGAGTAGAAAATGTCAGAGTGCCTACATGTAAGAGTGAGAATTGTTTCATAAAACTTTTGTTTCAATATGTGTGGGTGTAGGTATTTATAACACGTATGCATATATTGTGATGTAAATTATATTTTTTTACTGGACATCATGACCCGAAGTTTGAAAGCTACTGTTCTTGTATATGTGGTTAGGAATAGGATCAATGGGACATGTAGACTATCAACTTAAACAAATTATACCATATTGTTTTCCAGAGTGCTGCTACCAATTTACACTCTCGTTAGCTGTGTGCAAGACTGCCAGCTGCACTACATACTAAACAACCTTTGATATTTTATATTTTAACATTTTTGATAGTCTGGCGGGTGAAATAGTATATCATGGTGATTTAAACGTTAAGTTCTCTGATTATGGTTAAAGTTGAGCTTCTTTTCAATTTTCCTTGTTTCCTTCAATAAACAACACTTTTGCTTCCTTTAAAAGTAAATTCCAAACTAAGATTGCTTCTGAAGATTTCTCATTCTTTTGTAAAGTTATGATTTTTACAGTGAAGTTTCTTAAAGAGGCTTACTGGCTTCTAGCTTGAAAATAATTTCAATGTAGTGAAGGTTTGTTAGTTTTTTTTCATGACCAGACAATTTAAGTTAATCCTGAAGTAAGAACGTATATAGATTAAAATGAAAAATTTTAAGTTGAAATTGCTCTTAATGAGTTTAAGATAGTGTTTTGATGCATTTACTTTCTGAGATATGTTGGCTGTAGCAAGTGGTTTTTATTGAATCAGCATCTGTACTTTTGACAGAATCTTTTCCCTTTTTGCTGCATGAGTGGAAAAGTATCTTAGATCCCTGCAATTTATTCATTTCATTAAATGAAGTTTGTAGCCTTTGACCAATATCTACTCATTTCCTCAATCCTGTAACCCCTAACAACTATCATTCTACTCTCTGTTTCTAAGAGTTTGATGTTTTTAGATTCCATATCTAAGTGAATCATACAGTATTTGTCTTCCTCTGACTTTTTTCACTTAGCATAATGCCTTCAGGGTCCATCTGTATTGTTGCAAGGTAAGGTTTCCCTTTTTTTATTGATGAATAATATTTCATTGTATATATGGACCACATTTTCTTTTCCAATTCATTTGTCAATGGATATTTAGGCTGTTTCCATATCTTGGCTATTGTTACTCACTTGTAGGCAGCTTATAACTGGGTCTTGTTTTTTTAATCCATTCAGCCACTCTATACTTTTGATTGGAGAATTTGATCCGCTTTACATTTAAAGTAATTACTGATAGGTAAGGATTACTATTGCCAGTTTATTAATTATTTTTTTGGGCTGTTTTGTAGTTCCTTTGTTCCTGTTTCCCTTTTTTGCTGTCCTCCTTTGTGAATTGGTATTTTTCTGTAGTGATATATTTTGATTCCTTTCTCTTTATCTTGTGTGTTTGTGCTATAAGTTTCTGTTTTGTGGGACCCTGAGGCTTACTTGAAACGTCATATTGATATAACAATCTATTTCAAGCAGATAACAACTTAACTTTGCATATAAAAACTCTACCCTTTTACTGTTTTTGATAACACAATTTACTTCTTTTTATACTGTCTCCATTATCAAATTATTGTAGTTATAGCTGTTTTAATACTTTTGTCCTTTATCCTTTATGCTAGAGTTAAGTTGTTAACACACCACCATATTACAGTATTAGAGTATACAAAATCTGACTATATACTTTATCAGTATGTTGTGTGTTTTCCTATGTTTTCATGTTTCTCATTAGCATACTTTCAGTTCAGTTTGAAGAACTCCTTTCAGCATTTCTTGTAAGGCAGGTCTAGTGGTAACAAACTCCCTCAGCTTTTGCTTTTTTTGAGAAAATCTTCATTTGCCTTCATTTCTGAAGGATAGCTTTGCTGGGTAATATATTCTAGGTGGGAAGTTTTATCTTTTAGCATTTTGAATATATCATCCTATGCTCTCCTTGTCTGCAAGGTTCCTGCTGAGAAATCCACTGATGGCTTTATGGAGGTTCTCTTGTATGAGAGAATATTTTTTTCTCTTGCTGCTTTTAAAGTTCTCTCTTTGTCTTGGATTTTAAACAGTTTTTAAATAATGTGCTTTGAAGAAGATTGTTTTGGATTCAAATTATGGGGCAATCTGTTAGCTTCATGAACTTGGATGTCCAAATTTCTCCCCAGGTTTAGGAAGTTCTCAGCCATTACTTCTTTAAATAACCTTTCTGCCCTTCTCCCCTTGTCTTCTCCTTCTGGGACTCCAGTGGTATGTGGATTGTTTTTCTTACTGGTATTGCATAAATCCTATCAGTTTGTGTATTCCTTTTCATTCTTTTTTCTTTTTGTTCCACTCACTAGATTATTTCGAACAATCTGTCTTAAAGCTCACTGATTATTTCTTCTGTTCAGTCCAGTCTGCTTTTGAAGATTTCTATTGACTTCTTTAATTCAGTTGTTGTATTTTTCAGCTCCAAAATTATGTTTGGTTCTTTTGTTTTCTATCCATTTGTTGAACTTTTCATTTTGTTCTTGTGTTGTTTTCCTGACTTTGTTAAAGCATCGATCTGTGTTCTCTTGTGCTGTCTGAACATCTTTAAAGCATTATAAATTCTTTGAATTATTTTGAATTATTTGTTGGGCTGCTCACATATCTCCATTTCTTTGGGTTCAGTTACTAGAAGTTTACTGTGTTTCTTTGGTGTTGTCACGTCCCCTGATTCTTCATGATCCCTATAGCATTGTGTAGATATGCCTGTGTGTATGAAGAAGCCCTAAACTCTTCCAGACTTTGTGGACTGGGTTTAGTAAAGAAAGACTTTCACCTGCAGGGAGCACACTGGAGTATGCTGTAATTATGGGTTTAATGGTACAGTTGCAAGGGCATCTGATGGTTCTGGTCCAGGAAGGTATGATATCTCCTCAACATGATGCTGAGGTCCATGGCATTGACAACTGTGTGTTCCTTGGTGAACACTGGGTGGACTGCAGTGGCTGCAAAGGCTGTTGAGGTCCTCAGCAGCAACTCCACATTCAGTGGCTAGGAACCAGGCAGGTAGTGATGGTGGTTGGAGTGGTGGTGTACACCCACTTGGCTGCAGGTACCAGCTGCAGGTTCCTGTGTACTGGCAGGGTCCAGTTTCAGACAAATAGTGGTGGGTTCTAGGGCCAGCAGAAGTGACAGGGCCAACTGCAGGATCACTGGTTGCTGTGGGGGCCCTGGCTGTTGACTTGTGCTCTTATGGCTACAGGGTCTCACCTCAGGTGCATACACAGCAGTGGAGGCTGTTAATGGGAGTTGGGCCTGTGGGGTGCAGGTACACAGTTTGGAGGGGCTAATTATAAGCAAATCCAGCAGTGCAGGCCAGTGACAGGAGACAGGGTCAGAGCCAGACCCATAAGCAGCTCTGGGGGCCCTGGCTGTTAGTATACATGCTGGTGGCTGCAGGGTCTCACCATAGGTGCACACTATGGAGGCTGGTTAGGAAAGTCAGGCCAGTGATGTGCAAGTGCACAGTAGGAGAGGCCAGCCCCAAAAGCACATGTGGCAGTAAGCCTTGGAGGTCTAGGCTGGCTTCTTATACTCATGCAGATGCAGAGGCCTGGGCTGGCTGCTGGTGGGCATTTCAGGCTCCAGTGGGAAGTGGCTTAGGTGGCTTAGGGACGTAGGTGTCTGGTGTCTCTGAGTGTGAATACCTGTGGGGTGAAAATTGGTGAAAGCTGCAGATGGTCCACAGCAGCTATGTTGGCTGTTGCTTTCTTCAGTGGTGAAAGGTCCTGGGTTCCTCTGCAGAGCGGGTCACGGAGAACTGTGATTGCTCCTACTGAGTGGCTGATATTGGTAGTGTTCTCTTCTTCCTTATTCCTAGCTGCCTCTAGGCCTCCTAGCTTTGCCAGTGTCTTGATGGGGTAAAACCAAGTGGGTCCTTTGTGCAGTGCCCTGAAGGGCTGGGGAAGCTGGTTGCTCAACATGCTCCCCTTTCCCAGTGAGGGGAACTCTTTGTAGCTGGGGAGTCTCCTCTTGGCACTAAGCAGTGCTGGCCTGGGGTGGGATGATGCTGGGAAAATGCAACTCTTCTTCCTTCCATTTTAGTGTGATTATTCTCAGTTTTTTTGTTCCACTGTGTTGCTGAAGTTTCTTAAGTTAACTCCTGAGCATTCCCAGAGCTGTTTTTGTTCATGGACGGTTGTCTAATTGTTGAACTTTGTTGGAGGAGAAAGGCTGGGGTCTCTTACTTCACTATCTCGGTGACATCACTGGTGATTCTTGAGTATGTCAGATTAGAGGTAATTTATATGGTTAGCTGAGGTGATGTCCTCACTATTTCTGTGTGAAAGTCTCAATTTCCACTGAGATATGATCTGTCACACCTTACATTGCTGCTTAAATCATTTTAGCTTCTAAGTGTAGATGGTCCTATAAGAAATTCCAGTCTAATATGCTTTATTTGGGCAGTTGATAGCTCATCAGCTCCAGAATAAAACTTATTTGGTTTTAAACTTCCCCCAGATCAAAGCCAGTGAGGTACACATTATTCCTGGTCTTTGATCATCTTTCATTAGTCCTTACTTCCTAGAATTCCCTTGTGGATACTCCATCTCTCAGAAGGATGAGGAAGAGGGAGAGATAGGGGTAAATATTCTTATATAAAAATGACTTTCAGGTATACCTCATATGTTTGGCAGCCAATTTCTATGTGGAAAAAAACAACTGAAAGTATCCTCTGATTGTCACCTTTATTTTCTCATCATCTGTCCTGTCATCTTAAAACAGCCTTCTAAATTTCCATAAAATCTTTCAAGCATTTTTTGTATAAAATACCAATATTTCAATAGAAAGTCCTCATGTGGAACCATGGCACATATACTTTAAATAACCTCAGGCCAAGAATCACTGTTCTTATCTGAAAAATAAAGGGCTATTAAATGAAGGAATCACATCTTGGACATGGTCTGGATTACTTAAACTACAGTATCTCATATGCAGTATTATAAATGTTGTGGGTACTTGGATCAAATTGATCTCTTGTTTTCAATCTGCAGACATGAAAAGTAGATTTTAAAACTAAGAAAGCATTTACTGTAAATATAGAAATAAAGGAATATGAAAACCCCAGGCAGCCGATGTGGCTCCTCACCTGGCCCCTCTTGGGAAACAGGAAAAAGAGAAAAATGAAAGGTCAGGACAGAGCCTGGGACATGGCCCTAGGCTGGGATTTGCTAGTAAGTAAACAGCTTCTGACCCGAACTTGAAATTCTAACACCTGTCACTCAGAGACAAAATTTTAGAGTTCTATAACATTTCCTTAGTGTTTCTTTAAATAGGCAGTCCTGCTCACATTTCAGTATCTCTCCGTAAGTCAGTTCTCTGCCTTCCCATAGCTTGCCTACCAGTGCCTTCCTCTTACTCTTTATGAATCCCTTCAACTACCACTTCCTCCTTGAGGCAACACACCGATTACTGAAGAGAAAGGCTCCTTCTCCTAGATGCCTAGGATTACTGAAGAAAGGCTCCAACGCTCCTTCTCCTAGACTCCTAGGATTTGTTCTATATACATGTAATAACTGAATGCATTACTTCCAGAGTGTTTTGCAGCACTCTGTTTCTTTGCATTTCTTCTCAAAACAAAACAAAAAACCCCAAATCTGGTTTGTGGTCAAATAGTTTTGGGAAACTCTGTAGTCTAGATTCCTCTTACATATTTATATGCACATTTGAGTATTAATGTATTAATAGTCCTGAGAAGTACTTTAGGAAAGAAACTCGATTTTACTCAATGTTCAAAGAGCTAACTGACCATGAAACATCGCTTTTGGGAAACATCTGTCTGAGTACTCTGGAACAGGGCTGAGAAATATTGTCTTATGGGGTTGTGATTTGTTTCTTTGCATTGACTCTCTATTAGACCATAATTATTCGTATCACTAGTGCTTGGACAGTGCCTGGCATATAGTAGGCCCTTAATGAAATGAGTTATTAATAAAAAACATGGAAGGGAGAAAGGTAATGATTCCCATGTTCAAAGCTTGGGCAGCTAGTGCAGTTATTTATTATTGCATTATAAATCACCCCAAAATTTAGTGGCATAAAACAATCTTTTTTTATGTTCATGGTTGTTGTGGGTTTGGAATTCAGAAAGGGCACAGTAGGGAGAATTCCCCTTTGCTTTATAATGTCTGAAATCTTTGCTGGAATATTGTAAAAGGCATGGGTGCCTAGAATGGCTGGGGGGCTGGAGGACCCACTTCTAAGATTATCTCTTCACTGCCGTGTGTGGCCAGAGCACCTGTATGTGACCTCTTAAGCATGGTGGTCTTAGCATCATCAGACTTTTTGCATCATGGCCCAGGGCTCCAGGGACAAGCATTCCCAGAAACCAAGGCAGAAGCTGCCAGTTTTTTTATAACCCACCCTTGGAAATCTCAGATAGGTAAAAGAATTTGTAGGCATGCTTCAAACTAGCACAGCAGTTGTGAGGACAGTGATGCCACTAATTGGCATAGGGATTTGGGGAAGAGAGTTTGCTGGGTAGGAGAGAGTGGTAAAACAACTTGTTTGAGAGTGAGGCACATGTAAGCGTCCAGGCAGGGATGTCTAGGGGCAATCAGGAGAATGTATCTGGCTCTTAGGAGAGAGGTGGGAGTTGACAAAGAGGGTTAGGGTTTGTCATATAGGTTGATGCAGCAAGCACAAATAAGATTTTTGAGGGAAAATTTGCAGAGAAGAAGAGACAGGCTCAGACATAGACCTAGTATTATGAACTTTAATATGTCCTCTCAAATTCGTATGTTGCAATCCAAATGCCCTCTGTGATGGTACTAGGAGTTGACTAGGAGTTGAGGGCTTTGGGAGGTGACTAGGTCATGAGGGTGGAGCCTTTATGAATGGCACAGGGAGCTCTGATGTCCATTTTCTGCCATCTGAGGATATAATGAGCAGAAGGCAGTCTGCAACCTGAAAGAGGGCTCTCAGTAGGGCCTGACCATACTGGCACTACGATCTCCTTGGACTTGTAGTATTCAGAACTGTGAGAAATAATTGCCTGTTGTTTTATAAGCCATGCAGTCTATGGTGCTCTGTTATAGCAGCCAGAACAGACTGAGACACCTGGGTAATGTCAACATATAAGGGGATGCTGGAGGAAAATAAGCGGGGGAGGGAGTGGAGAAGCTGCAGCCATAGCAGAAGGTGCAGGACAGCATGGTCCTGGGCAGCCCAGAGAGGACAGAGTTCCAAGGGCAGGATGGTCAGCAGTATCACATGCCCCTGAGCAGTCCAGTAAGGAGGCCTGAGACGTGTCCACCAGATTTGGCAATTACGGAATCCTTTGGGAAGGAAGTTTCAGTGAAGAGGAATGGGGGCAGAGGTGGTGGGGGGACAGATGCTGAATTGTTGGAAAGGGATTGGTGGGGGGAAGCCAAGGGAGGAAACTCTGTTTTCACAGTTGGGCTGCATTCAGGAGGTGATAGAGTGCCTTTCTCTGTCCACAAAAACCTTTCCATTTGATTGCACCAAGGAGCCATTTGGCACCTCATTCACAATTGTTAGAAATGTGTAAAAGTCATTGAATGGAAAAAGCTTTTAGGAGCACAAGGCAGCCAGGGTGGATCATATAACAGCCCAAACATGTGACACATCCCTAGATAAGCCTGAAGCCCCAGCCAGTGACAGCTCTGGAATCTGCCAAGGAGGAGCTGATGCGAGCAGCAAGCACACTTCCTCTGTTTGGCATCTGCTGGCTGCGGAGAAGGGCAGTTAGCCCAGGCTGTTTTCGTGAAGGCTTAAGAGTTGTGCGGGCCCTGTTATTATAAAGATATGACTACGTGGGGGTAGTGAATAAGGACGGTTTGGGATAGGGAAGTGTTATATCAGCTTACACATTCTACTAGTCCTCCTGACATTTGCCTTTCAGGAAAGGCAAATGCAAGCCTGCAGGAGAAATAATTTTGATTAATTTTTTCAGTTCTGTGGAACTTGAATGTGGGTATTGGAAAAAGTTTGTTATAGTTGATAACTGTGATTAAACAAATTAATATACCTAAAGCTCTAGAATAGTGTCTGTTCTGAGAACCAACACCATATAAGTGTAAAGTATTATAGTAAGTATCATTTTATTATTATGTTGTAGCTTTAAATACAGGATTATAGTTTGATTTGAAGGAAATTTGTCTTCTCTCTTATTTTACCTTCATAGATAAGATAAACTTCATATATTGGACCTTCTCAAGAAGCACTATAGAATGGGAGCAAAATGTCTTTAGCCTTAATTAAAAGCACCATTGCCAGAAAACAAAGCGACAATGATCCATG
Source organism: Smutsia gigantea (assembly GCA_032199065.1). Taxonomy (NCBI): domain Eukaryota; kingdom Metazoa; phylum Chordata; class Mammalia; order Pholidota; family Manidae; genus Smutsia; species Smutsia gigantea. Next base: position 1,455,864 of record JAVSCE010022418.1, read on the forward strand.
TCTACTCCAGGTAGAGGCCCAATTTGACAACTGAGTGTATATATGTAACCTAAGTGGAAGTTCTTTTTAGCCAGTGGGCTTTGATTCCAGTGACTTGTTTTTTGACTCTGAATATCTAGCTTGAGAGGGCATCCATTTGGGAAAAGCGGTGTGCTCAAGTGATAAAATGCCCAGGTGTAAAGTGATGCGGCTTGAAGGCCTACTGAAAATTAGGAGCCCCATTGTTCACCTCCTGTCTCTTTTGCTCTCTCAGAGAGAGGGAATGCTAGCAAGTTCAGGTCAGAAGCTGTTTACTTACTAGCAAATCCCAGCCTAAGGCTGTGTCCAGGCTCTCTCCTGATCTCTCATTTTTCTTTTTCCTGTGTTTCCCAAGTGGGGCCAGGTGAAGAGTCACAGCAGCTGCTGGGGACGTCTAGAGTGGGATCCATGGGGATTACTGTATTCCTTTATTCCTACTCTGAAAGTAAAATCTTTACCGAAATCTTTTTCTCCTGCTTGCACTTTTGAAAGCAGGATTCCAATGTGATTCAGGGCCTGCCAAAGTTTGATATGAAGCCACATCAAGCTGAGGATTAGAAAGTAGGGAAAAAGCAGATGTCTGACTTCACAAAGAAATCTATCTTTCCATCTATATGAAAAAAATATGCACTTAGAAGCCTGAAGTGTTTATTTTGAAATGTAAGTTTTCTGATCAGAAAAATAGTGGGACAATTTATGTCAGTTTGGAAGGATGTTTTGGAGGAATATAGACTATGTGGAGCAAATATGATGAATTAGAGACAAACACTTGTTTAAAAATTTTTTCATTCGATAGAAATAGCCTTTCAAAGTATTTTAGACAGAAGCAATTGTGAGCAAATTGAAAAGAAGCCTAAGTATGAGTGGTCAGCCAATGGGTTCGTGATCACTGGGCTTTTCCAGCATTTTCCGGAGGTGAGGACCAGGTTGAAAGGGGTCATACACTATAGTAAGAAGGGATACTGTGGCCTGACAGAGATATGGATTTGTGTTTCTAGAGAACACAAGTAGGGTGGTCTCATGCTTAAGTAGAGGGGATTTAATTTAATCACAAGGACAGGCAGTGTTTTGCAAACAGCAGGTGTTCTGTAAGTGCTTGTTGTCATAATGCAACTCACGTTTGAGTTTGTGAGGGTTATATGGATCCTAAATTCCTAAAATGCCTTTTTGCTCCTGCTGATAGTGTGTGCTGATAGCCAGCTGGGTGTTGGATCTTCAGGTTGATGTGCATACTTAATCTCCTGGAAGCTATAACACTATGCTGAGATTGGGAAAATTTCATAGATGTATCTATTTCCTTCAGCTGGTTAGGATAATAAAGTCTGAAATAGGATTTTTTGGCTTTAAATATCAATTCAGGTGATACGTCTATGACTATTGGTCCTCAGTAATTTTCAAAACTAGGGTCCTTTACTCTCTATAATGTTATATTTAAAGTCAACTGTTCCTAAATGGAGTTTTGTGGGACTTGGAATAGAGTTAGTTTCTATGGAATTCTATGTCTCTGGAACTTACACCCTTGTTGATCTAGAGACTAGAATTTGTATTTTTAGGAAAAGAAGCAGACCTATTGGTGTTTAGAAGCATTAGTAGTAGACTCGTCTGTTCAAGTGAAGATTTGCCTGACTGATGTCTATAGTAAGATGAAATGGAATACTGATTATTTCTAAGTTAATTTTTGATTATGTAGACCATTGGAGATATATCAAGGGATCAAGGAATGTTGTGGGAAAATAAACTCTCTCTTTCTTTCATGCACACACCCTCCCCCACACAAATATATATATACATTTGGAGTTTGAATGATTCAAAAAAGAAAATAATGGACCATATTGGACTTCACATCTAAAGCACTCCTTTGAATTAGCCATCATTAATAGTAACAATATTTTATAGGGGGAGAAAATTTTTGGTGACCAGTGACATAATTTTCATCATCATAGTGAATCATATACAAGCAAGATACTGTATTCAGTTAATGCTCTAATGAAAGGTGTAACTCTGATGACCAATGCAGGAGTGACTGACTACACGTGGCCCTTTTGAAGTGTGGTGAGTGCAAATGAGAACATGAGTTTTAATCTTATTTAGTTTGAACTATTTTATATTAAAAAACTGACATGTAGTACAGTTATTAGAAAACTCTTACGAATGTTTGAAACAACTTAGGTATGTCAATTTTCTTTTCAACTGTAAATTCTAGGAAGTCTAAAGACAGAGCAGATTTTTCCTATGAAAATTTAGTGTCTGAATTGATGTGTTAGAAGTGTAAAATATGCACTGGATTTGGAAACAATACAAGAAAAGAGGGTAAAATATCTCAGTAATTCTTTTACATTAATCTCATACTGAAATGATAATATTTTACATACAGTAAATATATTATTTAATTTGACCTATTTCTTTTACAGTTTTGTAATGTGATACTGGTAAATTAAAAATGACCTATATAGTTTGCATTATATTCCTATTGGACAGCATTGGAATAGCCAATAATACATAGTACAGTATTTCAAAGTGAAAAAAAAATTCAATAAGAGCATGAGAAAGATCTGGAGATAATGAGCTTTTAGGTACTTAATGGAAAAGGAACATTCGAAATAGAGGGCAAAGTGCTCATATGTGCAAAGGGCTCATGTGGGAGTGTGTGTGTGAGGTACTCTGAGCACAAAATGTGTGCATTAGGAGGTTCATTTATAGAGATAAATCCTGATAAGGGCTGCATGCAGGGTGCTGAATGCTGTGCTAAGGAACTTGGATCTTATTCTCTAGGCTATGAAGGAGCAATTTGAGATTTTTAATAAAAGGATATTTTATGGAGGTTAATTTTGTTGTATTTGAATGGAGAAATATTGAAAGACTAGTTAGGAGAATATTACCATTGTCATGGTGTAGGGAGTCCCTGATTTCAGTTGGATGGTTTATTAGGAATAGAACTGATGATGATAATGAAAATAATAATAGCTAATATTTATTAAGTGCTTATTTTGTGCCAAGAATTGTGCTAAATATTTTGCATTAGTTATCTTATGTAACTTTTGTAATACTTCTCTGATTTAAGTACTGTTTTTGTCCCCATTTTATAATTGAGGAAACTGAAAGATACAGAAGCTCAGCATCTTTATGACGGAGCTAGTAACATCACACAGCTATCAAGAGGTGGAGCTGGAATTTGACTGAACTAATGAGACTGACCAGTAATGAGTGGGTTCAATTTTGGGAACTAGACAATCTCTGTTTCCCGTTTTTCCCATCTTCCCTGGAGAGTTTATCAGTGCTATGGAGGGTGGGGGAGGGGTGCCGTCCCCTCTGTTATCTGTGCCTTCGAGTTTGAGGAAGCTCTGAACTGGTGTAAGCATGTGTTGGCTCCCGGATTTGGTTGCCAGCCACCAAATCACCACTGGTGTTCTGGGACTTGGTTTCTTTCTCTCTCTCTCGCTCTCTGTTTTTTTTTCTGGAATCATGGACTAGCAGACACACATCGGTCTCACAGTCCATAGCCAAAGAGTATGACTTCAAGATTTTTGGTTTGAACAAGTGAAAAGATGTAGTTGCCATGAACTGAAATGGGGAAGAATATGACCAGAACAGATTTTTAGAGGAAACTGAAGTTAGGAGTTCCGTTTGGAACATTTAGAGAGCCCTGTTAACCACTTACAGTGAGATGTCAAGTGGACAGTAGACTTTGTAAGTCTGTAGCTCAGGGAACATATTTAGGCTGGAAATATAACTGGTATCATTAGTAATAGGGTTGTTATATACAGTAAGAAACCGGCTAATATCATTAGGGAATGAGTATAGATAGGAAAAAGATCTCAGATCTGAGCCCAACATCCAACATTTACAGGTTGGGAGATGAAGAGGAATCATAAAGAGATTGAAAAGGTGTTGCCTGTGAGGTTGGAGGATAACCAAAAAGTGGGGTGACCTGGCGACCATGTGAAAACAGTATTTCAAGTAGGAAAGAGAAATCAAGAATTCAAATACTGCTGTTAGGTTAAGTAAGATGACTTGCGAAATGTCCATTTGATTTAGCAACCTGGAGGCCACCAGTAACTTTTCCAAGAGCCATTTCTTTGGTGTGTTGAAGAAAGACTGACTACAAATTTCAGAAGGGAATTTTGAGAGAAGAGAGGCAGATAGTGAGTGTAGGCACTTCCTTAAAGGAGTTTTGCTATAAAGGAAAACAGAAAAATGAGATGAAATCTGAAAGGAGGTATGGGGTCAGGGAAGATTGTGATTTTTGTTTTGGTTTTAAGAGAACTGTAGGATGCTTGAGTGCAAATGGTAAGGACCCACTGTGGTGCAGAAGAGAGGGTAGAATTTCTGGAGCAGAATCATTGAGTAGTTGAGAGAGGATGGGATCTTGTGCACAAGTAGAGGATTTGGCCTTTGGGAAGAACAAGTGTAGTAAGGGAATAATATTAGATTAATTAAATTGACAGTATCAAGTCATTAGTAAGCAGTCTACCAAATTGTACCTGGAATTTTTTCCTTTAAATACATCCTTCAACATATCAAAAGACACTCATTCTCAATCACAATAAGAGAAATAAAACGAAACTGCAGTGAGATACCACTTTTCATCTATAGGCTGTCAAAGATTAAAAAATAAAATTTTGATAGCATACTGTGTTGGAAGAGTGTGGAGAAGCTGTTTCTTTCATACACTGCTGGTGGGAGTGTAATTGGTACAGCCTGTATGGAAGGAAATTAGGCAAATATTTATCAAGTTTACAAATGCAAGCCCCCTTGTACCTGAAATTCCTGGCTAGCTTATTGTATAGATGTATTTACATATGTGAAAAGTGACATTTATTCAAGAATATTTATTGCAGCACTCTTTGTTAACAGGAAAAGATGACAAATTTAAATATTTTTCAATTGATGTAGAAATTGTGTTGCACTAATACAACAGAATTGGTTACAGCTGTAAAGCAGGCATATGGAGGCCCTTTACTGATACAATAAGATCTCTGAGAAGTACTGTTTAGTAGCAGAGAGTTATAGAATAGTACGTCCAGTTTGCTACCATTTGTGAAAAAGATAATATACATATATAATTCATATAATTCACATACATATCAATTTGCTTATGTCTAACTATCTCTGGGAAGATCTAAAAGGTATTTTAAATAATATTACATGGAAGGTACTGTGCTAGTTCATTGTTCATTTGATAATCTGTTTTAATGTGGAGGTTTATTTTTTAAAAATAAAAAAAGGAAGGTATGAGAATTAAAAAAAGTAAACATGTTTATGATTTTAGCTCTTTTGATCAACCAGTAGCTAAATATTTAAATAGATAGCTACCAACTGAAATCTAAAAAAAATCAAGAAAAGAAAATTTGTATTGTAATGAATGAATCGAAGTAGTTGACTTCACAATTATTTTAAATAATACTGAGAATTTTGTCATTTTTAACTTTTGAATAAAATGTAGCAAATTGTAATTTTTTATACTATGTAATATGTGCTTAAAATATTTAAACAAATTATACATTAATCTAATTTGTTAAATCTAAAATTCTATTCAAAAGTATATTCTAATATATTATTTTAAATATGTAATCAAATATTAAATGCATTGGTGGATTTGGCATAAACGATTTTAATATTCCTATATTTTTCATAGATTTTGATTTTTTTTAAAGGTATATTTATTTTTCATTATTATTGAGTATTGCATCAGAAACAGGCTATATAATTGCTTGAAGAAATTGCAGTGCAGTTTTTCCCCTATGCTTTTTTTTGGTTTAGTTGTATTTTTTTCAGATTGTAGGCAATTGAGATCTTGCTTTGTTTTGTATATTTGACCTACACTAATACAGGAAATCATGGCCATTTAGGTTTTCTTTCAATTATTTAAATTTGTCCCAATTTTTTGCCTTCTTTTGTCTGGGGAACATATTTTTTACTATATATTGAATGTCTTGTAACAAATGCATGTTGGAATCATATCTGAGAATAATCCTTTTAGATTCTTAAAGTGATATCATATTAACCTATGCTCAATATTCACACATTTTTGAATGTAGGATTCTGTTTTCCAATGTTATTGGTTGTACTTTCTAAAGTACCACTTGTCAAATCAACTCATTTCTAACAGTCAAAAATGGTATTAATTTCAGGATTTCTAAAGTACAGTCTTGAAAAACTAGAGTGATATCTTTTGTCAGAACAAAGTACTAGTTGACAATTCAAAGCATACCTTTTTCTGAATGGTGTATTGTTAAGAGGAAATATTTGTGAACAAAAGGTGGAAATAACCAAACTGGGAATCAGGTATCATATGCTGAGAACAAGAATAGTGAATAGAACATATGGGCAGAGTCTAAGGGCTTGACTGACAACTCAAAGACAACTTGGATTTCACCCACTTTCAAAACTTTACTTTCATGCTCTACTTTAAAGCACCAGCTACTTTTCTTTAATTCAAATGATAGTAAATATTACATACACAAACATATAGATAAGATTCCATCTACTTGTGTGGTAGAAGTATTTGTATTTTATTGGACTTCACTCAGCAACTAGATCCTTTGAAAGGATTCACATTCGCAGGTATATTTTATAGATTAGTTCTTCCCATGTATACATTATAATTGTATTTTCCTCATTGAAAAAATATTATGATCATGAAATGGAGAGAAAATATAGTCACATATAATTATAATTAAATACAAAAAAATTACAATCACATACCAAAAAACCCAAAATCTACCTCTAAAAGCAAAGGTCAAGAAATACAAATACCTGTTAATATGTTAAAGCATGTAAATAATTCTAGGTGTATGATTTTGAAAATACTCACAGGAATATTTTTTGCTCCTCTGTAACTGTGCTCTTTTAGCAAACTCATCGGTAGTCATGAAGGTGATGTAAATAAGGGTGATTTAGAGACCTGGAACACCCTTGTAATGTTACTAGCAGAAAAAAAATTACTAGACACTTCAAAGAAATATAATATTTTGAGTGGTGTCTTTGTGAATGAAAGATAAATATCTCATTATCAGAAAGCAAATACCAGGGGAATGATAAAGTAATACAGTGTGAAATAGGGCAAAGACTAAACGTTTGAACAGTATCTGAAAGGCATAGTCTGGGGTCATTATACTTTCTTAAATCTTTCTCTTGTAGGGGTGGCAAATCAAACATAATCTGAGTAAATGAAGTCAGATAACATGGGTTTGGGTGAAAGCTGGCATAGGATGTGGAGCTAAATTCATTTCTAAGTAAGAATTTTATGTTGTGATATTAATAATGAGAATATCTGATCTACTTATGCTATGATGTTTTTTTTTATTAAGTTCCATAATTAAAGGCAAGAACATTGTGATTAGTTAAAAATCATTTGAAAAGGAGTGGTCAAGTAACAAGTTTTATTTTTGTCATTTTGCTGAATAATTAGACTATGAGAAAAGTTGGCTAAAATATAGTTTACCACAAATTTTTATTAAAATATCATTGATACACAACCTTATGATGGTTTCAAATACACAACACAGTGGTTCAGCCTTCATCCATATTATCAAGTCCTCACCCCCTCCAGTGCTTTTACTGTTCAGCAATGTAATAAGATGTTATAGAGTCAATAACTGTATTCTCCGTGCTGTACTACCGACCCTGTGACCAACCTATATTGTGATTGCAAATTATTGTGCCCATTAACCCCTTTCACCCCTTCCCCCACCCCTCCCCCTTTGATAACCACTAGTCCCTTCTTGGTATCTGTGAGTCTGTTGTTATTTTGTTCCTCTGTTCTGCTTTGTTTTTATACTCCACAAATAAGTGAAATCACTTGGTATTTCCCTTTTCCCGCCTGGCTTATTTTATTAAGTGTAATACCCTCTAGATCCATCCACGTTGCTGCAAGTGGGAGGATTTCTTTTTATGACTGAATAGTATTCCATTGTGTATATGTACCACCTCTTCTTTATCCATCTATTGATGGACACTTAGGTTGTTTCTATGTCTTGGCTATTGTAAATAGTTCTGTGATAAACATAGGGGTGCATATGTCTTCTTGATCAGGGATCTTGTTTTCTTCGGATAAATTCCTAGGAGTGGAATTTCAGTGTCAAATGGTATTTCTATTTTTAGTGTTTTGAAGAACTTCCATACTGCTTTCCACAATGGTTGCACCAATGTACATACCTACCAACAGTGGAGAGTTTCCCTTTCTACACATCCTCACCAGCACTTGTTGTTTCTTGTTTTTTGGAGAGTGGCCACCCTAACTGGTGTGAGGTGATATCTCTATGTGTTTTTTTTATAGTTTATTTTGGTATCATTAATCTACAATTACATGTGCAATATTATGGTGATTAAACTACCCCATTCATCAGGTCCCCCCCACCAACCCCATTACAGTCACTGTACATCAGCATAGTGAGATGCTATAGAGTCACTACTTGTCTCTCTGAGTTGTACAGCCCTCCCTGTGCCCCCCCAACACTATATCTGCTAATCGTAATGCCCCTTTTTCCCCCTTGTCCCTCCCTTCCCACCCATTCTCCCCAGTCCCTTTCCCTTTGGTAACTATTATTCCGTTCTTGGGTTCTGTGAGTCTGCTGCTGTTTTGTTCCTTCAGTTTTTTATTTGTTGTTATACTCCACATATGAGTGAAATCATTTGGTACTTGTCTTTTTTGGCCTGGCTTATTTCACTGAGCATAATACTCTCTAGCTTCATCCATGTTGTTACAAATGGTAGGATTTGTTTTCTTCTTATGGCTGAATAATATTCCATTGTGTATATGTACCACCTCTTCTTTATCCATTCAACTACTGATGGACACTTAGGTTGCTTCCATTTCTTGGCTATTGTAAATAGTGCTGTGATAAACATAGGGGTGCATATGTCTTTTTCAAACTGTGCTGCTGCATTCTTAGGGTAAATTCCTAGGAGTGGAATTCCTGGGTCAAATGGTATTTCTATTTTGAGTTTTTTGAGGAACCTCCATACTGCTTTCCACAATGGTTGTACTAATTTGCATTCCCACCAGCAGTGTAGGAGGGTTCCCTTTTCTCCACATCCTCGCCAACATTTGTTGTTGTTTGTGTTTTGGATGTTGGCCATCCTCACTGGTGTGAGGTGATATCTCATTGTGGTTTTAATCTGCATTTCTCTGATGACTAGTGATGTGGAGCATCTTTTCATGTGCCTGTTGGCCATCTGAATTTCTTCTTTGGAGAAGTGTCTATTCATGTCCTCTGCCCATTTCTTAATTGGATTATTTGCTTTTTGTTTGTTGAGGTGCGTGAATTCTTTATATATTTTGGATGTCAACCCTTTATCGGATACGTCATTTATGAATATATTCTCCCATACTGTAGGATCTATTTTTGTTCTACTGATGGTGTCCTTTGCTGTACAGAAGCTTTTCAGCTTGATATAGTCCCACTTGTTCATCTTTGCTTTTGTTTCCCTTGCTCAGGGAGATATGTTCATAAAGAAGTCACTCATGTTTATGTCCAAGAAATTTTTGCCTATGTTTTTTTCTAAGAGTTTTATGGTTTCATGGCTTACATTCAGGTCTTTGATCCTTTTTCAGTTGACTTTTGTGCATGGGGTTAGACAGTAGTCCAGTTTCATTCTCCTACATGTAGCTGTCCAGTTTTTCCAACACCAGCTGCTGAAGAAGCTGTCATCTCCCCATTGTATATCCAAGACTTCTTTATCAAATATTAATTGACTGTATATGTTTGGGTCAATGTTTGGATTTTCTGTTCTGTTCCACTGGTCTGTGGGTCTGCTGTTTTTGCCAATACCATATTGTCTTGATTACTGTGGCTTTGTTGTAGAGCTTGAAGTCAGGGAACGTAATTCCCCATTTTATTCCTCCTTCTCAGGATTGCTTTGGCTATTCAGGGTCTTTTGTAGTTCCATATGAATTTTAGAATTATTTGTTCCAGTTCATTGAAGAAAGCTGTTGGTATTTTGATAGGGATTGCATTGAATCTATAGATTGCTTTAGGTAGTATAGCTATTTTGACAATATTTATTCTTCCTAGCCAAGAGCATGGGATGAATTTCCATTTGGGTCTTCTTTAATTTCTCTTAGGAGTGTCTTCTAGTTTTCAGAGTACAGGTCTTTCACTTCCTTTGTTAGGTTTATTCCTAGATATTTTATTCTTTTTGATGCAATTGTGAATGGAATTGTTTTTCTGATTTCTCTTTCTGTTAGTTCATCGTTAGTGTATAGGAAAGCAACAGATTTCTGTGTGGTAATTTTATATCCTGCAACTTTGCTGAATTCAGATATTAGTTCTAGTAGTTTTGGAGTGGAGTCTGTAGGGTTTTTTATGTACAATATCATGTCATCTGCAAATAGTGATAATTTGACTTCTTCTTTACCAGTCTGGATGCCTTGTATTTCTTTGTTTTGTCTGATTACCGTGGCTAGGACCTCCAGTACTATGTTGAAGAACAGTGGAGAGAGTGGGCATCCCTGTCTTGTTCCCGATCTTAGATGAAAAGCTTTCAGCTTCTCGCTGTTAAGTATGATGGTAGCTGTGAGTTTGTGATATATAGCCTTTATTATGTTGAGGTACTTGCCCTCTATACCATTTTGTTCAGAGTTTTAATCATAAATGGATGCTGAATTTTGTCAAATGCTTTTTCAGCATCTATGAAGATGATCACGGGGTTTTGTTCTTCTTTTTGTTGATGTGGTGTATGATGTTGATGGATTTTCGAATGTTGTACCATCCTTGCATCCCTGGGATGAATCCCACTTGATCATGGTGTATGATTCTCTTGATGTATTTTTGAATTCGGTTTGCTAATATTTTGTTGAGTGTTTTTGCATCTACGTTCATCAGGGATATTGGTCTGTAAGTTTCTTTTTTGGTGAGGTCTTTGCCTGGTTTTGGTATTAGAGTGATGCTGGCTTCATAGAATGACTTTGGAAGTATTCCCTCCTCTTCTATTTTTTGTAAACCTTTAAGGAGAATGGGTATTATTTCTTCTCTATATGTCTGGTAGAATTCAGAGGTGAATCCATCAGGTCTGGGGGTTTTGTTCTTGGGTAGTTTTTGATTACTGCTTCAATTTCGTAGCTGGTGATTGGTCTGTTTAGTTTTTCTGTTTCTTGTTTGGTCAGTTTTGGAAGGTTGTATTTTTCTAAGAAGTTGTCCATTTCTTCTTTGTTTTCCAGATTGTTAGCATATAGATTCTCATAATATTCTCTTATAATTCTTTGTATTTCTGTGGGGTCTGTCATTATTTTTCCTTTCACATTTCTGATTCCGTTTATGTGTGTAGATTCTCTTTTTCTCTTAATAAGTCCGGCCAGGGGTTTATCTATTTTGTTTATTTTTTCAAAGAACCAGCTCTTGGTTTCATTGTATTTTTCTATTGTTTTATTCTTCTCAATTTTATTTATTTCTTCTCTGATATTTATTATGTCCCTTCTTCTGGTGACTTTGAGCCTCATTTGTTCTTCTTTTTCCAATTTCAGTAATTGTGTCTTTAGACTATTCATTTGGGATTGTTTTTCCTTCTTTAAATAGGCCTGGATTGCATATACTTTCCTCTTAGAGTTGCCTTTGCTGCATCCCACAGAAGTTGTGGCTTTGTGTTGTTGTTGTCATTAGTCTCCATATATTCTTTGATTTCTGTTTTGATTTGGTCGTTAACCATTGATTAATTAGGAGAATGTTGTTAAGTCTCCATGTATTTGTGAGCCTTTTTGTTTTCTTTCTAAAATTTATTTCTAGTTTTATACCTTTGTGATATGAGAAGTTGGTTGGTAGAATTTCAATATATTTGAATTTACTGAGGTTCTTTTTGTGGCCTAGTATGTGGTCTGTTCTGGAAAATGTTCCATGTGCACTTGAGAAGAATGTGTATCCTGTTGCTTTTGGGTGCAGAGTTCTGTAGATGTCTGTTAGGTCCATCTGTTCTAGTGTGTTGTTCAGTGCCTCTGTGTCTTTACTTATTTTCTGTCTGGTTGTTCTGTCTTTGGAGTGAGTGGTGTGTTGAAGTCACCTAAAATAAATGCATTGCTGTCTATTTCTTCCTTTAATTCTGTTAGTATTTGTTTCACATATGCTGGCGGTCCTGTGTTGGGTGCATATATATTTATCATGGTTATATCCTCTTGTTGGATTGACCCCTTTATCATTATGTAATGTCCTTCTTTATCTCTTGCTACTTTCTTCGTTTTGAAGTCTATTTTGTCTGATACAAGTACTTGCTACTTTCTCCGTTTTGAAGTCTTTTTTCTCCTTGTTGTTTGCATGAAATATCTTTTTCCATCCCTTCACTTTTAGTCTGTGTATGTCTTTGGGTTTGAGGTCAGTCTCTTGTAAGCAGCATATAGATGGGTCTTGCTTTTTTATCCATTCTGTTACCCTGTGTCTTTTGATTGGTTCATTCAGTCCATTTACATTTAGGGTGATTATCGATAGATATGTTCTTATTGCAATTGCTGGCTTTAGATTCGTTGTTACCAAAGGTTCAAGGGTTGCTTCTTTACTATCTAACAATCTAACTTAACTTTCTTGATAAGTTATTGTAAACACCATCTGATGTTTCTTTATTTCTCTCCCTTCTTATTCTTCCTCCTCCATTCTTTATATACTAGGTGTTTTATCTTTGCCTTTAGTTAATATTTGGGTGGTCTGCTTTCTTTGCTATGATTTTATTTTCTCTGGTGATGTCTTTTTAGCCTTAGGGGTGCTTCCCTCTAGAGCAGTTCCTTTAAGATGTCCTGTAGAGGTGGTTTATGGGAGGCAAATTCTCTCAGCTTTCGTTTGTCTGGAAATTGTTTAATCCCTCCATCATATTTAAATGATAATCGTGCTGGGTACAATATTCTTGGTTCGAGTTTCTTCTGTTTCATTACATTAAATATATCATGCCATTCTCTTCTGGCCTGTGAGGTTTCTGTTGAGAAGTCTGATGATAGTCTGATGGGTATTTCTTTGTAGGTGATATTTTTTCTCTCTCTAGCTGCCTTTAATACTCTGTCCTTTTCTTTGACCTTTTTCATTTTAATTATTATGTGTCTTGGTGTTGTCTTCTTTGGGTCCCTTGTGTTTTGAGATCGGTAGGCTTCTGTGGACTGCGAGACTATTTCCTTCCCCAGCATGGGGAAATTTTCAGCAATTATTTCTTCAAAGACACTTTCTATCCCTTTTTCTCTCTCTTCCTCTGGTACTCCTGTAATGCGAATATTGATCCGTTTGGATTGGTCACACAGTTCTCTTAATATTCTTTCATTACTAGAAATCCTTTTATCTCTCTCTGCCTCAGCTGCTCTGTATTCCTGTTCTCTGATTTCTAGTCCATTAACAGCCTCTTGCATCTCATCCAGTCTGCTGCTAAGCCCGTCGATGGCTTGTCTCAGTTCTGCATTGTCTTTCCTGACTTCCCTCACTTCCTCCTTCAACTCTTGCCTATTTCTCTGTAGATCCATCAGCATGGTTATGACTTTTATTCTGAATTCTTTTTCATTAAGATTGTGCATTTCCATCCCTTCAGTCTCCCTCTGTGGTGTTGTCTGGGTCTGGGTGAGCTTTGTCTGTACCATATTCCCCTGTCTTTTCATGGCAATAGAAGTGGTCGCTGATAGGTGCCACATATGTCAGCTGGGCTCTTTAAGACTTAAAAAACAAAAAGAAAACAAAAACAAAAACAAAAAAGCACAAAAAAGGAAGGAAGAGAAAGAAAAGAGAAAAAGAAAGAAAAGAAAGGAAAAGAAAGGAAACAAAGAAAGAAATAAACAAAAACGCCCACCAGGATAGATTCTGTAAGGATGCTGTAGGTGGCGCTGTTGCTCCAGTATTCCTCAGCCGCTGCCACACAGCTCCGCAAGGCCCTTTGTAGCTCTGGCTGAGGTGGGAATGAATGGGAAGCTCTTGTTCTCTGTGTGAAGTTTCAGTGTGGCTACTTTTTCCCAGTCGCCAGCCAAGGCGTCTGAAAATCCTCAGGACTCCCAGCCTGCTGGGCTGAGTGTTCTGGGATGATCGTGGGCCATTGCCTGTTTAAGACCACCAAAAAAAGCACGCGCTTTTCTTTTGTCCCGGGTAGCCTGCTGCAAGGACCCGGGCGCATTCCCAGCTCACAACCCGCACCTTCTGCCTCTCCAATATCCAATATACTGCGCGATGTGTGTCAGTGCTCCTGATGCAGATCACCATGGCTGGTTCTTTCGCGGGCCTGTACTTCCACTCCCTCCCGGCTATGAATCCTCTCCTCCCGATGGTGCGCTGTGGTGGGGGAGTGCTCGGGTCCCGCCGGGTCGTAGCTCCATATCTTACCCACCTCGCGGGGTGCTGAGTCCTCTCAGGTGCAGATGCAGGCTGTGTGCTGTCCTGTATATTCCGGTCTCTCTTTTAGGAATAGTTGTATTTGCTGTATTTTCATAGATATATATGGTTTTGGGAGGAGATTTCTGCCGCCCTGCTCATGCCGCCATCTTCTCAGAACCTCCAAGCAGTGGTTTTAAATGGGAATTATTAGTGAGGGTCTGAGGATGTGTGATCAGCTCAGAGACATCTGATTGGTTGAGCATTAATTAGATCCCCAAGAGTTATTTTGAAAATCTTAATCATCAGTCTTCTGGCCCCCAACTTGTCTGGTCTACATGCTTGCAGTGGGCATGGGCTCTATCTGGTGGGGTCTCAGGTCCTATAAAACAACTCAAGGATATGTATCAAGATGTTATCTATAGCTCTTGAGGGTAAACTGAAGTTCTGTGACCCTGATTGATATCTAAGCTAAGTTACTATTACTCTTGCCTAACCTGCTTCTCCTCTACTCCCACCCATATCCATTGCCCTAATATCATTAACTATGTAGTCCAATTCCCACACTCTGGTTTGTAGTAGAAAAAAAAATCTTTGGGGCTTCACTCAGGAGTGGGTAACTGCTAGGTTTCAAACTTACTACTGGAGTATCCAGGGCACAGTTTTGTTTGTAATTGTTTATGATAAATCCATAGTTTGTATCCTTGAGTCAACTATGGTCAATTTGTCTTTTCTGTGAGGCCATCATGATAGTAATGAAAGCAACAACTGAAAATTATAAATAGTACTTATAACCAAAATCAATAGTATTAGGGTAATAGATATGAAGAAAAGAGGAGATAGCCCTCTCTGATTGGGTAGGAGTGTTATACACTAATTGTTTAGAAAGAATCCCTCTCCCCTTCTTTTGTATTATCTATAAGGAACAATGATTTCTTAAGAATCTAAAATCTTTATTAACCACTGTTTCTCAAAAGGCACAACTAGCTTTCTGGAGGTCATTTTCTTTTCATCTTTCTCTTTTTATCTACTAGGTTATCCTTTCCTCATCTACTACATCTGTTACCCTGAATGTTAGTCTTTATTACCCAGTGTATGTAAGAAAATTATTTCTTCTAAAGAAATTAAGATGAGTATTATTAAAGTGGAACTGAGTAGTAGCAGGCCTAGTATATTATGGATTCTTAAAAAGTCCCTGTTTTAGTATGTTCTTCAAAAAATTAAAAATAGAAATCCCATATTACTCCATAATTCCACTTCTGGGAATTTACTCAGAGAAAACAAAATCACTAATTCAAAAAGATATATGCATTCCTATGTTTATTACAGCAGTATTTACAATAGCCAACATATGGAAACAACCTGTGTCCATAATTGATGAATGGGTAAATAAGATGTGCTATTTATACATGCATGCATACATGTATGTATTTTATATATATATATAATGGAATATTACTCAGCCATAAAAAAGAATGAAACCCTGCCATTTGTGATAATATTTATGGACCCAGAGGGTATGTTAAATGAAATAGGTGAGACAGAGAAAGAAAATTACCATCTGATTTCACTTATATGTGGAATCTAAAAAAATAAAACAAAAGAACAAAAAAACAGAAATAGACTTGTAAATACAGAGAACAAATTGGTGATTGCCATAGAGGAAGGGAGTGGGAGGATGGATGAAATAGGTGAAAAGGATAAATAGGTACAAATTTCCAATTATAATATAAGTAAGTCATGAAGATGAGAAGTACATACAGAACAAATTCCTTAGGATTGGCAATACAGTCAATAATATTGTAATAACTTTGTATGGTGACAGTTAGTACCTACACTTATTGTGGTAAGCATTTCATAATGTATATAATCGTTGAATCACTATACCATATATTTATTTATTAACTATACTTCAATCTAAAAAAGTCATTGGTTTTGTTCATATCTGTTCTTCTGTTTGCATAACTTACCTTGTTAGACTATCTATCCTAATATTTATTTAGTGCTTTTTTTCTGAAAGTTCCTAGAAACTTAGTATATGTACTCAAGTCCATGTGACATCAGAATGAGTGAAAACCAGAAAGTTATACAGCAGTTACACTGTTTCTTTTGAGGACTACCTATGTTAAATTTATTTTCCACCAGTTTTGATTGAAAAGTCCCTTTTAGGAAGGGAAAGTGAAGATTCTTTTGGATACAGTACTAGTGTACTTTTTCAGTAGCAAAATGTGAAATCCTTCAGGAAACATTAGGCTCTGAAGCAGGTGTCACAGAAATGATCTGTTGCATATTTCTCAGCAGTAGAATATCTCCCATCAGTTCTAAAAAAAATCAAAAAATTATTACAGGACAGCTTGAAATGGTGGGGAAGGAGCAAAGCATAAAGATGTAGGCTGCTTATATCTCAAGTAAGTGACCTTTTTTTCTCTTTAAACACAGACTCAATTAAATGAATTAATTCCAGAGAAGGGTTGAAAATTAAAAGTGATTTTAAAGTGGATATATATTTTGGTCCATTCGTTTCACTTTCCCTTCCTTGTAGCTAACAAATGCTAGTTTTTATAGGCAGTTAATTTTGAAACTTCACTTAATTTTTATTCTTTAAAAAAACACGAATTCATAATTTTATCTCTTTCACTTCCGTGTACTTCTTTCATTTTTCTCTCTTCCTTTTTAAAATGTGCAACTTTTGCTATAAGAATATTTGTCATTGCGATTTGGCTTCCTGAGATTTATATTTTTAATGATTGATTTACTTTTTATTAGGTGGTTTGGTGCAGTGGCACTGTTTTGGTCTAGGAGATGTATTTATTAGTTTTATCTATCTCTGTGTTTTCAAAGAACTGAGCACACAAAGAATTTAAACCCACAGTACTCCTTTAACACAACAAACAGTAGCAACCAGAAGCAGGACTGGGGAAATGAAGGAAGAGAAAGGACATTTTCTTTTTCTTCAAAGCTCTTTTATCTGTATTTTAATGTGGTCATTGTTTAATTCTGTGGAGAGTTGATAAGTGCAATATATCTGGAAAATGCATAGAAGTTTAAGTTATGCAATATTACTTATGTCTTTTTAAAAAGAATAGTAGCTAGCATGTACTTTAGACTCAAATGTTGACTTACATAGAAAAAATTTCCTAAACTCATTGCTTTGCTTCCTTTTAAAAATCTTTTAATCTTTTTACTTTATTTTTTAAGAAAACTTTTGGAGCAGCATATCAAGGATAGAACCTAATAAAATCTTACCTTGGGGCAAGCCTCGTGTATATAAAATCAGGGACTATAGTGCCAGGGCTTTCTATTAGTACCATCCATTTTGTTAGCATTTTTCCAATTTATCTTGCGTTACTAACTCTCAACGTACTATGCCTATTGTAAATATTTAAGCCTTACTGTTGACATAAAGATAATACTGACAAATTGAGTTAACATTTCTGCTGAGGATTACCGACCATGTGTAGCCCAGAACAACTTTAACACCCGCAGCAAACTCTATACTCAGGCCAAATTGTGTTTAGTCTACAATACAGTGCTGTTCCTTAAATGA
Organism: Smutsia gigantea; assembly: GCA_032199065.1. Lineage (NCBI taxonomy): Eukaryota > Metazoa > Chordata > Mammalia > Pholidota > Manidae > Smutsia > Smutsia gigantea. Next base: position 1,473,687 of record JAVSCE010022418.1, read on the forward strand.
ATTTTTAGCTTTGATTTACACAGAACATGAAACAACCTTTCTTGCATCAATTAATTGTTTGACTTTCCTAATACATTTCCATTTTAACTAGATTTTATCAATATCAAAGGAAAAGGAATGTGTGCAAGATGTCAGTGTCTTGGGTACACGTACCCACCCATCCTGGGATATCATAATTTTGTGTGATCTGAATGAAAGAAACTCTGTTCTGTTTCTCAGCAGTCTCACCTGAGATTGCTCTCTTTTTTGCTGTATCTCAAGTTATGTTCATGTTTCACATTGTGAATAACTTTATTTATCTGGCTACAAAAATCTTACTCAAAAGGAAAATGATTTGGAGAATCTTATCTTGTTTAAGAATCCCAGACCCGTCAACAAAAAATTACCGAGTGAAGTGAGAAAGACTAGCAAAAGGTGAAATCCCACTCATATATACTGATATATTTCTAGTAACTTCTTAGGAGGTTTATTTCTCCTATTGTCCAGTTAATCAGAATATGGCCATTTTGAGGTTTAGTTGATATATCAATCTTCATAATAATATTGGCTCTGCATTTATAAGATAATCATCACTATAAATATATTTAGAGGGAAAATTTTATAAAAATAAATGCAATGGCATTCTCATAAATGATGTAATTATGGAGCCATTGTGGAATCCTGCTCTTTTCAGGCTATAATATGTTAATAAATTAGCATGAACAGTTCTCTTTCCTGTTTTGATGCAATTCAGCTTCCATAGAAAAGCTTACTACTACTTAATATGGGGTTCAAAACACATTTATTTATTTCCTTTTTCTTAATTCATTGACTTTTTTGAGAAAACAATACAAAAACCTGGTGACAACTGGAAGGCAAAATTAGAATTTGGTTAAATTGTATCTTTCTTAATTACTTTGCAATTTAATTTCCCTCACTGCTTTAGTTTAGAGACCCAGGACTCTATTTACAATTGTAGTTTATCCTAAGAAGAAATGCTGTATTCTTCATCTTATTCTTATAAAATGATTTCTGCATGTACTAGTTTATATTTATTTCTTAGAAATTTCCCAAATGTCTATTTAGACTAAGGACACCCCCTCATTATTGTTACCTTTTTATTTCTACCTACATATTTCTCAAAGCCTATCTTCATATCTGCTACATGAGGCAACTATTTTTTTTCTTAGAAAAATGTCATTATTATAGGATTAAAATAAAAAATTGAAATTTGTACTGCAATGGTTTTATTTCCTCATAATGTTTCTATTTGTGACATAGTGGTCAAAATTAAAATGTACTGAAAAGATAAATCTGAGCAAGATACTACATTTGAAATCTCTTGACGAATGAAGCTTTTGGCGAGCAGTTTCCTATTGACATGCTCTTTCTTCAAAAAAGGAAACCCAACTTGGGAGAAGCTCTAGAAATTGATAGAGGTCTGTGAGGTCTTAAATGCCTGAGGTTTTAGTTTCATTAATTCTTTGGAGATCTATAGCCTTCTATTGGGAAGCAAACGGCTTTGTTGAGACTCATCAGGCTTGTGACATCAAATAGTTGTTACAAAACAACAGCGTTTTGAAGAAGCAGAAACAGATGGATTGAATTTTCTTTGAAACACAATAGGGTTTAAAAAATGATGGGGAGAAAAAATAATGCCAAAATCCTCAACTTTTGTAAAGGAGTTAGAAATATTTCTCAGCCTCAGAATGCTGTCATGTTCACTTAGAACACATTGACAGAGGATCCTGAAAAACCCCACCTGTCTGTGAAAACGCCACAATCAAATCAGTCACTCAGATCCCCTGATATGCCGGACCAGGCCAGAGACATCACATTCCAAAAGGAATTACACTTGTACCTGATCCCAAACTCCAGTTTTTCAGTCAAAAGTGAATGATTTCAGTAGAGTTTTAAAGGCTTTAGTTTAAGAACAAAATGTGTAAATGGCTGGTGTTTCCTTTTTTGGTTTTGAATTAGAAAAAGGACCACCAAAGGATAATTTCCAAGGCCCTGGGTACTTGGAGTTATTGATGACAAAATGGGGGATCATCTCATATAGTGTTTTCAGCACCATCATAAGTTAAGAAATGCTTTCAGTGCAAATCAAACAAGTTCCAGGAGAGAAAATTGGATAACTTCTGATGATTTAGATGGCTGATAAATGGAATTTGAGCAAGACATTGTCATATTAAGATTAAGTTTAATTAAGATTGGCTTGGCTATCATGTATGATGCATTGGATCTGGGTGAGGTGATGATGTTAGCAGCAGGTAAAATTTATTGAGTTCTCAGTTGTTCAATATGTCGCTATGTCTTTTTATATGCATTATTTCATCTTATCTTCTTCACAATCTTATGAAGCCAATACTATTATTATCCCCATTTTACAGGTGAGAAGATTGGCATTTAAGAAGTTAAACTTGCTTAAGGTTACGTGTTTTGGTCAGTTCCAGTCCTGAAATTCAAGACAGTGTTCTTCAACATTTTGCTGTAGAGGAGTGAATAGTGTAGTATATATAAATAAAATATTATAGTTATTAATCCAGATGTGAAGGCACTAGAGATGAAGAATAATGCACATTTGGAAGGAAATATTTATAGGAATGGATGAAATAGAGGGGTGGGAAAAAGTTGATGTCGAGATACAGAGATTTGGGTGACTGGGGAAATGTGATACTTTGAATGCAGTGATGATGGTAGGGTGAATTGATACAGAGGTAGAAGAGAGAAGATGACGGATTCCACTTTAGATTTTTTTTAGATTTTTAGATTTGAGTTCAAATTTTAAATTTGAATTTGAGGTGGGAATGTCTAGTAGACAGAAAGAGATAAAGAGGTTTCAGTTTGGGGAGAGATGGCAAGGCAGCATATTGAGAAAGTAATAGTGACTGTGGGAATAGATGAGCTCTTGAATGGAGTGAACACAAAGAGGGAAATTCAGTCAAGGACTAGAAATTGAGCTTTAAGGGATGCTGAATACATATCTTTGGTTTTTGGTTTTAATACTTTTTTGTTTTTAAAGGTATAATATCTTTTGGTTTTGGAATCTTAGAATATTCCTCTGAAGATTCAATATGGAGAAATAAATGGTAGAGGAGGAATTTTGGGAATTGCTTCATTGCATATAGATGATCTTCTGATTGAGTAGAGACATATTTGCTGTTCAATCTTTTTAATAATTTTGCTTTTATCACTGATTGTTACTATCATAAGAGCCTCTTCCATCTGATTTCAATTCATCTTGTATTTTGTATGGTTATGTTACTTGCTGTTCCCTTGTTTTAAAAGCAGAAGGAACATTTCCTCCTTGTTTTCAATCACTTTCAAAGGGAGTTTATAGAGAAAGTGAAATGTGATGGAATCATGTTTGAGCCATGATTCCAGGTTTGGTTCTTTATTACAAAGCTTCCAATGGTTTCCTTATTGTCTGATGTAAGACAGAAAAACCACACCACATTCTTTCTAACAGAATGATGACCACCATGCTATTTCATTGAAACAGATGCATTTCAGAAACTTTTCTAAAATGGAGCAATAGTGGGTCAAATGAACATTTTGGTTAATTACGTCTGAGTAGAAAATATGCCAGTAATTTACACAACTGTAGTATCGGTTATGAGAAAAATCAGTAAGTTTGAGCTGAGACCACAGATATTTGGGTTAACAATTATGTAACCCACAACAATTCACCAAAGATTTTCTGTCCCTGAATATTACTGTTAGAATTAATGAGGTGTCTCTGTTTGTTTTCCAGTTTCTGCAGTCTCCTGTGTCCGTCGCTTCCTCTTCATGCACACTATTTCAGTCTTTTGCTCCAGCTGTTGTAAGTTTGTACCTGGTCTTCTTCCTTCTTTAAGCATCTCTCAGTTCACTGGCTTATTGTTCCAGAGTAATATTTCTAAAATTTAGAAATGATTATTCACTCTTCTGTTTAGGAATCTTTAGAGATCTATTACTTCCTATCAAATTATACTCAAGTAAACTAGTTAGCCTAGCATCTAAAACCTTCTGTTACCTGGTTGCAACTCAATCTATTACTCTCCCTCATGTACCTGAATTCCTGCCAAGCTCTCTAAACAGTAGTGATTTGCAGCCTCTGGACTCTAATTATTGCAGAGCCAACCTTCTACACTTCCCTTTCCATGCATGGGTTGGTTTTATGTTGGGAGCTGCATCTATAAGAAGGCTATTGGGAGCCTATTAACTTGATGAAGATATGTTTACTCAATAGAATGTGAGATTCCTGAGAGCAGGAGCAGTATCTTCTACATCTCTCTACCTGTACTGTTCCTAGACCGGCTCGAGGAACATAATAGATGATCAAGAAATACTGGTTGGTCTAGACTGTTTGTTTTTCACTAGTTCTAGGGCTCCAGAATCAGTATGACAGCATAATAATAACAACAAAAAGAATAGTAACGGGGCTGGGACAAGATGGTCCTGAAGTTCAGAAAGATCTTAAGTGATTGTCCTTTCAAGAGGATTCTGGTTTGTCTTTGATCACAAATCAGGCACAGAATCAGTCAGGAATTCAGCAGAAAACAGATGGCACTAGGCAACATTGTTTAATTAGAAGGATTTTAATGAGGGGGACTGTTAACAGAGGTGTGGACAAGGTTAAGGAAACCAACAAATGATGGTGATGTATCCAAAGATCAGCTATAGCAAGAAGCTGAAATTGTCATTTCAGTTTATCAGGAGAAAGGATGTACCACAGTGAGACTTGCTAGTATAACACTTTGCCATGAAGTAGTACTTGAACTGTTTAGGGCTCTCCCACCACTTTCCTGCTTTTGGTAATTTGAAAGAAAACATTCGAAGAAGTCAAACTTTCAAATGATGATTGTGGCAACTTTTCTTGCAGAAATATTATTATTATACAACAAAGGCCTGCAGAAAAGTTAAGGGAAAACATTTATTGGCCTGCAAAAAAGTTTCTATGATCTTTCAAATTTTCATTAAATTTCCTAACCCCACTTCAACAGCTCCCAAGACACAGCAAATCCTCTGAACTTTTCTCAGGATTACAAGGTTTAAGAAGCTGCAGCTATACAGAAGTTTCTCTAAAAGTCTAACACAAGATAATGGAGAGGCAGAGGTTAATAGGTTGACTTTCAAGATTGACTTCTTTTAAGCTTCTGATCTCTGGACTGTAAAAAGTGGAAGATGGTGTTTATTTGACTTGCTTGTACTGTGAGGTCAGTAAAACACCCCAAATACCATCTTGTTTTTATTTATGAATTCTGTTTCCTAAAAGCAATAAGACACTTATTCCCTACTGTGCATTGTTAGGATATGACTGAATAGTTCAAGTGGCTAAATCGAGTTGGTTTGGAGCTTAGTGACTCACAACACTCATTCCATTTATCAATTAAAGCAGGACTGCCTGTCTGCTTGCAATTTGGCAAGCAGCATTTTGTCTTCCAGAAGCACTTAGAAAAATTCTTCTGTCAGAAGTGAAGGATGAGGAGAAGTGTTCAATGGAATCAGCAAGAAAAGAAATGCACCCTGATTAGAAAGCAGCAGCTAACTTGCTACAGGGGTGCATTTTCCATGGTGATGGTCATTATTATGTGTAGGGAATGGAAATGAATTAATCTTACCCTGTCTTATTCCCTGGCTGTAAAATGAATAACAGCACCTATACTGGGAGAATACAATAGATGGTGATTTCCAGGGCATATCAAGCATATTGAGCATGGGAGATAGCTACTCCATAAATCCAAGCCAGGGAATAAATTCATTGTAATTCTATTTTATTTTTTATTTTTTTATTTTGGTATCATTAATGTACAATCACTTGAACAACATTATGGTTACTAGACCCCCTATTATCAAGTACCCCCCACACACCCCACTACAGTCACTGTCCATCAGCATAGTAAGATACTATAGAATCATTACTTGTCTTCTCTATAAACACTGCCTTTCCCGTGTCCGCTGCCGCTGCATTATGTGTGCTAATCATAATGCCCCTTTTCCCTCCCTTCCCACCCATCTTCCCCGGTCCCTTTCCCTTTGGTAACTGTTGGTCCATTCTCGGGGTTCTGTGAGTCTGCTGCTGTTTTGTTCCTTCAGTTTTTCCTTTGTTCTTATATTCCACAGATGAGTGAAATCATCTGATACTTGTCTTTCTCTTCCTGGCTTATTTAACTGAGTATAATACCCTCTAGCTCCATCCATGTTGTTGCAAATGGTAGGATTTGTTTTCTTCTTATGGCTGAATAATATTCCATTGTGTATATGTACCACTTCTTCTTTATCCATTCATCTACTGATGGACACTTAGGTTGCTTCCATTTCTTGGCTGTTGTAAATAGTGCTGTGATAAACATAGGGGTGCATATGTCTTTTTCAAATTGGGCTGCTGCATTCTTAGGGTAAATTCCTAGAAGTGGAATTCCTGGGTCAAATGGTATTTCTATTTTGAGTAGTTTGAGGAACCTCCATACTGCTTTCCACAATGGTTGAACTATTTTACATCCCCACCAGCAGTGTAGGAGGGTTCCTCTTTCTCCATGTCCTTGCCAACATTTGTTGTTGTTTGTCTTTTGAATGTTGGCCATCCTAACTGGTGTGAGGTGATATCTCATTGTGGTTTTAATTTGCATATCTCTGATGATTAGTGATGTGGAGCATCTTTCCATGAGCCTGTTGGCCATCTGAATTTCTTCTTTGGAGAAGTGTCTCTTCAGCTCCTCTGCCCATTTTTTAATTGGCTTATTTGCTTTTTGTTTGTTGAAGTGTGTGAGCTCTTTATATAATTTGGATGTCAACCCCTTGTCGGATATGTCATTTATGAATATATTCTCTCATACTGTAGGATGTCTTTTTGTTCTACTGATGGTGTGTAATTCTATTTTTAATAGTTTACTAGATAGCTAATTCTATCCAAGAATAAACTGTTTACTTGTTTAAACAAGATGGTGGAATCTAATTTCCTCTATAATATAAATCAGGTCACATCATTCACTTGCCTACTTATACCCTTGCTTCCTATTGCAATTCACATAAAACCCAAGGTTTTCATGTGGTTAATAAAGAGCCAGGTGAGTTGGTTTTCTTTACCTCTCCAGTACTGTCTACTCTGTCTCTGTCTGCGTGCAACCCTCAGTCACACTGACCTCCTTCCTTTCCCTTAGATGGCTAGGCTCCTTTCCATTTTAGAGCCTTGGCAAGAATCAACCCTACACCTAAAATCCCCTTTCCCAAGATCTTCATGGGCCTGCTTGTACTAAGACATGGCAAGTCCTCTGAACTCTTCTCAAGATTACAACATTTAAGAAGCTTATTTTCATTCAACTCTTCATTCAAAGGCCATCATCTGAAAGTAAATTGCCCTAACCACCTGATTTAATGTTGCTCTTGAGATGCTCTTTCTTACCTTAGCCTCTTTTAGTGCCCTTGTAGTAATTGACACTATCTAAAATGATCTTACATATTGACTTGTATACTTGTTAGTTTCCTTCTTCCATTGGAGGGTAACTCTGGAGAGCAGGAATCTTATATGTCTTGCTCACTGCTGTATCTCTGGTATCTAGAGGAATGGCTGGCATGCATCTGTTACTCAAAAAGGTAGTTTAGTTATTCAATGAATAGATGTCTCCCAAGGATTTAGCAAGCATGTAAAAATATTATTTTCTGTAATGACAACAAAAAAGAAAATCACAAATCTGTAGTCTCTAACCAGTGCATACAAAGAAATAGAGTATGTAGGGAGTTGGGTGTATTTTAATTTTGTAGGTTACCTTGAGTTGATTAAAAAAAAGATTCTCTTGACTTTTTACAGGATAACTTAATTTTAGCCATGGTTTTATTAAGTTCTTAGGTATATCAATGAAATCCATTTAATTAAAATAGAAAATATGTTTTTAAATAGGTTTTAGTACCACTGAAAGTAATTATATTCTGGAACTATATTAGCATTTTTCCAATATATAGATCCTTCTAAGTTGACATAAGAGGTGATACTTGTGCATCATTCTTTACAGAATTATCTTATTTTTATTTTCAGTGAATCTGACTAGCATAATATAATTGTATTTTCAGTATTTGTACCAACTTATATGCAATATTCTAAATTTCATTTACATGCCATTTAAGTTTTGTGTAGTCTTAGTTGTTTTTCACAAGAGGCTAATGATGCAAAATTCATCCTTTAGGTCTACCTTACAGTTGTCATGAATAGTTAATTGAATTTTACACAAAATCAAAATAAATTGGGCTAAATACTCTAAGTAATACTACCTCATTGGTTAGAAGACTGAAAAAGTAATTTGTTTATTGATGCCTATAAAAACAAAACGGCACAACAATATCATCAAAGTTCCATAACAGGTAAAAATGAGGTTTAAAATAATATTTTTGTGTTTGTATTTTAGGAACAATTTACACTGAAATAAGGTGGGTGAGAGCATGAACTTAAATTTCAGACAAATACAGGTTTTAACTCTTGTTTTCCTATTTTCCAGCTATGAAGCCCTAGGAAAGTTATTATACCTCTTTGGTTCTTAGCTTCTGTATTTACAAAAGGAAGATAATATTACTCATCTCACAATGTTGTAAGGATTAAAGAAGAATATATGTAAAGTTGTTAGCATGGAATCCAATGTATAGCAGGTACTAAATAATTGGAGGCTATGATTATTATTAGGCTGACAACTTCTGAAGTTGTATTTTCAAGTGGTCATTTTTTTATGAAAGGTGAAGCTTAGATTGAGTTTGCAGTCTGTGTTTTATTGAAAAGCTCAAATGGAGTCTCTCTTGGATTGTCTTTATTTCAGGTTTGTTTTGTTAATGCAACCACTTTTTGTTATTGTTAATATAGCTTCAAGTTTAGTAATGTATAGTCAGTCATTTATGCTAGCTCTGTGTAAACTTACAGAATGGAAATAAATAATTTTCCATTTAGAATCTGTAAGTCTGTTAGTTACACTTATTGGTTAAACAATTTCTTTTTGTAGTCACATATATTAATATATGGATTTAGTTTTTGAAGAGTATGCTGTTAAATTCATTCAAGTGATTTTAAGAACTTTTTTTGTTCAAAATGTTTTTGTGAGTAAAACGAATTAGCCAAATATGTTAGCACTATAGTAAACAGATAAGACTTGTTCAAGAGTAATTACATATATTCAAGAGTAAGATACAGTCACTGATTAAAAAACTGAGATTGGTGCAGCATGCTATTTGTATTTAGAAAAAAAAAGATGCCATGCTTATGGAAATTTTAATGGAAGACATTCTGTTAAGCTGTGGATGTGTAGTAGGGCTTTCAGGAAGAAAAAATAATGTAAAAATGGGTAGCAATAAAGAAAAAGATCAGCTCAGAAAAATGGTCTTACATTTGGGTAGGCTCAGGGGAACCCTGAGGGGTGGCTGAGGGGCCACTGAAATAAAAACAAGGGACCTGTACCTTTTTTTACAGGCCAAAGGGAGTTCTTACTGCCTTTTCTAAGTCAGGAAATGATCAATCCTACCAATGTGGAGGATAGGACATAATGAAGAAAATTCAAGCAGGATGAACCATCAACAGACAATTATAATAGTCCATGCGTGAGGTAGCAAGGACCTAAACCAAGTGTGGAGGCAGTGGACCTGGAAAAGAAGGGAAATAATCAAGGATTTGGTGTCTGATTCAAAAGATGGATGAGGAAATGATAGGGCTCAAGAAGAGCCTGAGGAATAAAACTTCTACAACATAGAAAACTGTTCTACAATTATTAGTAATAAGGAAATCAAGACATGAGTTTGGACTGAGAGCATATTTGATAAGATGAGTCAAGGTACTAGCCATATCATCTTTAGCATAAGAATAATGAATGACTTTTTTAGTGAATGATATAGGTAGTGGTCAAAGTGTCCATTATTTGGAACTTAGCCTTTTTATCTAGATGTAATCCATCTGGAACTTTGACTCAGAACAAGCCACTTTTTGCCTTAGAACTTTTCCCTTAGTAGACTCACAGTCACATCTTTTCTCAGACACCCACATTTGGGAGATTTGATGGTATTGATTTATTTGCTGCTACAGAAAATTCCAGTTCTTTATAGACCAAGTTTTATCTCTGTCTCTAAGAGCTCATATATCTATTCCATTAATATGATTATCTTTGACTTAATATAATTATTGATATAAGTCTACATATGGATGTACCTAGCATTTTGGATCATTTGATCATTGTTTGTGATCATAGAATTGGCACTTATGAAGTCACATGGATCTCCTAAAATTGCCTTTTGGAGGCGATTTTTAGAGATAGACTTCTGGACTGAAACAGTGTAATCTGTTTGGCTCATTGAGAACTAAGAAATGGGAACCACTTAAAAACTGTAACTTTCCATGTGGTTTGTGCTCACTGAGAAAGAATCTGTTGGCTAATTTGGGAGAAAAGAATGTTTAAATAAGGAAGTTAGAAGTGAATCAAAAATAACATTTGAATATGAGAAGCCAAAATGCCCACTTCTTTTAGTTATGAAATTACTTCTGTTGACTATAAGAATTATAAACATGCGTTATCATCATCAGTTGCATTGTGTAGTCTGTGCTAATGGTGTACCAGAGGCTCCATATTTGGACCCATTTTCTGCAACAGTGTAAGTGTAAGAATGTTGGAGAAATAGAAATCATCTCCCTTTGTACTTCCATTCCTTTCCCCCTTTCCTATATCTACTAAATGGAATGGTGAATACTATTGACATAACTTATCTAATGACTTAAATGAAATAAGATAGGACTGGAATGGATATAACTATTATTTTCTTCTTTTAGTTGGTAATGAGTTTTATATAGGGCTTTTACTGGGTTTATTTTGGATTTAAATACTTTTAGTATATATGTTTTTAACATTGTTTCAACATTTGAAAAAACTGATAATGACATAAAGTTGTCTTGAACAGGATTAAGAAATTCTGGTGAGTCTCTGCCTTTTACTGAAAATCTCCAGTTATGTTTTTGTTACTGCATTTTCATGAATGGTGTCATTTCCCAAGGAATTTTATGAATGCTTTAGCCTATATAATCTTCAAATATGAGCTGAGATCTTTCTCTTTCCATGAGGCCTTAGTGAATAATTTCTGTCCATAGGGTATTCTCTATTCTTTAGGTGCTTAGAAAACCAATGGTGTATATCACACTTTTGATATTATATTTTATTATATTCATCTTTGGACATGTAGCAGATTATCTCTGGAGTGACCTGCCCCTCCCCCCCATGATATATGCCTGTGATGTTCATATGCCCCTGTATAATTTCCTTCTAGTGAATGTGGATGGAGATTTTGTCTTGCTCCTGACCAACAGAATATGACAGAGGTGATGGGATGTTGCTCTTTTGATTATGTTATGTTATAAACCCATCTGGCTTGCAGACCCACTCTAGGGACTATCTCTCCTTAGCTGGCATTGAGGAAGTAAGAGGCCACACTGGGAGGCATGGAGATGAGGGTAGCCTGTACAAGTTGAGGAGGCCTGCAGGTAGTAGGCAAGAAGCTATTACCCTCACTTCCGGAACCACAAGGAAATGAAATCTGACAACAGCCTGAGTGAACTTGGGAATGGATTCTTCTACATGTGAACTTCCACATGAGAAGGCAGCTTAGCTAACACCTCAATTACAGTTGTGTGACTCTAGGCAGAGTACCTAGTTAAGACATGACTGGACTCCTGATCCACAGAAACTTTTAGATAATAAATGCTTGCTGCTTTAAATTGATTAGTTTGTGGTAATTTGTTACACAGCAGTAAGTAACTAATACAGGGATATGTTACTTCCCAAACAAGGTAGGGAAGGGCCTTAGGAGGAAAGTGTTGGTATTTTAGGCAATACCATACAAAGTGAATAGTAGATGACAAATATTTGTTAAATTTTTATCACAGAAATTATTGAATGTATATAGACCTTTGGAGAACAGAGACCCTGTCGTATTCATCTTTGAATCTTCTTTGCCTGGGAGGGGTCTGACACATAATTGGCATTGAATATATATTGTGTCAATCAAAGTTCAGCCAATGAGGCATAACCATTAAGAGTTATGGAATAAATCAGCACAAATGATGACCCACTGGCCAAATTTGACCCACTGCCTATTTCTGTACAACTTTTGAACTAAGGTTACCTTTTGCATTTTTAAATGGTGGGAAAAAATCAAAAGTTTAATATTTACCGATATGGAAATTATATGAAATTCAAATTTCAGTGTTCTTAAAGTATTACTGGGACACAGCCACATTCTTTATCTTCATGTTATCAGCGAGTGTGTTCATGCTAAACAGCAGAGTTGTAGTAACATGAGAGACTGTATATGGTACTCATCACTTTGCGCTGCTGCTTGGCACACTTCAGATGGCAGTGAGGTGGTTATAATTTGATAGTTTCAAATACCATGCATATGGCCAGACTATGACATCTTGTTTATTTTTTATTACTAGTGCATACCTGTTGTGTCAAAGCAAGAAAAATAGACTTTAGAATATTACTCTTTCAAGGCACAGTGGAGTATGAATTATTTACTTATTCAAATAATGGCAAAGCATTGTGTTTTTGTGCAATAACAGTATATCTATACTAAAAAAATACAGTATATATCAGAATTACCAGGCTAAGTTCTTATTACAATATTTCCAATTTGTAGGAATGCAAAGGACATAAAAATTAGACAATTTAAAATGGAATATGTCATCACAGAAGAATCTGTTAACAAAAATGAAAACCAAACATGAACTTACAATCAGAGTAAGTTTCTGAGTGTTTCATTTGTGAGCAAAGCAAGACAAGCTGTTTGACCAGACTGAATTAATTAAATTGTAGTTGACTACAGCAACCAAAGAAGTACATTCAGAGAAAATAAACTTATTTAAAATTATTAACCTTTTGGCAAGAACTGTTGCTTGAAGAGTTGAAGGCATTGGGAGCAACATCAGCAGTCAACTAAAAAACAAGGTAAATGATTTTGAGTGGGTTTTTTTTTTGGCTCTTCATGAATCACAACATGTTACTGATACTGTTTACTTGGAGTCAGTGCCACGTAAGAATTATCCCCTATGAATAGTTTGTGTGCAGCAATTTCAGGGGAGAATATTTCTAAAGAAGTTGAGAGAACACTAATTTAGTACAACCTGAAGTGGAATCTGCTAAGATGTATTATTGTTGATGGTGGTAAAATATTTGTGGAGCATAAAAAGACTTAGTTGGACAAATAGACAAAGCTTATAAAAATGTAAAGTATTTAAAATCTGTGGTTGTTCATTCTGTTATTCACCTGAGGCATTTTGGGGAAATACTTGAATTTATCATGTTTTTGAACCAATGTCATTAATGGTAAACTTCATTAGCTCTCACAGGCTCAACCTTTATCAGTTCCATGAATTTTTACCGGAAGTAGAAGCTGAATATTCTAACTTGCTTTACCACATAGCCATGTAATGGCTTAGTAGTGGTAAAGTTTTCTGTGATCTTTTTGAGCTCATAAGAGAGTGAAATTTTTATGAAGAACTGCCCTCATTCAATATTTTTGCACACTGCATGTCTTTGGAAATTAGATTTTGCTGAAGACTTGATAATGTTTCTTAATGAACTCAGCCTAAAGTTAAAAAGGCAAACAACACTTATATGACAAAGTTAAGTTTTTTGAATGACAACTAGTGTTGTTTCAGTTATGACTAATGTTAAACTGCTTTACATGTATAGGTGCTGTCAAAAATTAAAACAAGTGAGAGCTTCATTCCTACATAAATTTGTAGCAGACATATTTTCCAAGCTCAATCTATAGTTTCAGCAGCTTAAAAATTTTTTTTGTTTTAATGTGGTAAAAATCACATAACCTAAAATTTATCATCTTAACCACTTTAACTGTCCAGTTCAGTAGCATTAAGAACATTTACAATGTTGTGCAACCATAATCACTACCCATTTTCGGAACTTTTTCGTCATCCACACTCTCCCCATTAGACAATAACTCCTCATTTACCTTTACCCCAAGGTGTTGACAACCTCTATTCTAATAACTTCTGTCCCTATGAATTTGCCTATTCTAGACAATTCTAATCTAATTGTCTTTTTTTTATCTGGCTCATTTAACTTAACATGTTTTCAAGGTTCATCCATGTAGCATATGTCAGAATTTCATTCTTTTTAAAAGCTGAATAATATCCTATTAAATATATATACCACATTTTTTTTAATCCATTCATCTGTCAGTAGACTTTTGGGTTGTTTTCACCTTTTGGCTATTGAGAATAATGTTGCTATGAACATTGGTGTATGTGTTTCAGTCCCTATTTTCATTAATTTTGGGTATATATCTAAAAGTAGAATTGTTGGGTCATATGGTGATTCTGTGTTTAACTTTTTGAGGAACCACCAAACTATTTTCCACAAGGGTTCCAGTTTCTCCATATCCTTGCCAATACTTACGTGTTTGTATTTGTATATCTCCATCTTAATGGGTGTGAAGTTGTATCTTGTGGTTTTGATTTGAATTTCCCTAATGGTTAGTGATACTTAATATCTTTTTATGTGCTTATTGGCCATTTGTATATCTTCTTGCGAGAAATATCTATTCAAGTCCTTTGCAATTGGGATTAATTTTTTTTTGTTGAGTTGTAGAAGTTTTCTTTATGTTCTAAATATTCCCTTATCAGATATATGCTTTCAAATATGTTCTCCATTACCAGCAGACACTTTTTAGACCTTAATGCAATTGAAAGGGAATTCCTCATTTCAAAATCCATTCAACCCATCAATTGAGGAACTTCCACATGTTCTTCAACTGGAAGTAACTACTCTGCAATTTAATGACATGCTAATAGGCAAATATCAAGAAAAGAATGTAACAGATGTCTACAAATGCCTTGTAAGTGAGGAATATGCTCAAATAGTATTGGGTGCTCAGAGGGTAGGGAACAAAAATCTTAAATCCCAATTAAAAGCAATGTGATCTTCCACCAAAAACCCCTTTTCTTTGCCAGTTAGTAGATGTATATTATAAAAATTGTATTCAATTATGATTATTAATAAAAATTTGTGGAAATTTGTTTCTCTCTTGTTGTATGTGTACCTATGTAATATCTTTGATTTGCCTCTTGGCTTGTGAAGCCTAAAATATTTGCTCACTAGCCCTTTACAACAAAAGTTTTCCAACCCCTATTGTTGTAGATTTAGTATAGGAATTAGACCTTACACAGTTGTATGAAGAATTAGGAAAGTTAAGGTTCACAAGTGAAGTTGTATGATCAGACATGAAATCGTCAAACTGAGAAATCAAACATATTCAGATGATGAAATCATATTGCAAAGGGAAGGCAAAGTATGTGAGGAGGAGGGAATGGTGCTTCATTCCTCCTTTGTAGTCCCACACCAAGTATCTGTGGTATATCTGTGCCATTATTTGTCAGTAGCATCAGTAGTTGGAAAGAGGAGCTAGATATGGGGTGAAAGAGAGCAAAGATGATTTAGAACCCACAGATACCTAAGTCCATCAGTACATCTAACCACAGTGACCTTTGGAAAGTAAGACTGCTTTCTTTACTTCTACCTTCCAAGTCTCATACAAATCCCTCTTTTAGTTAATTCTAACTCAGGGCTATATAGTTAAAATGTTCTAGGAAAAAATTCCAGCTTAATCAAATTGGCATATATAAGCCACAATGCTGAATGAAAAAATGAAGGGAGAATGATCTCAGATTATTTAGGTTACTTGAGTTCATAATCCAGATTGTTTTATGATTCAGCCCTTCTTATTCTATCATTTATTTATGGAATAAATATTTTCCCTTTAAAATCAATTTTACTGAAATATATGCAATAAAATGAACTAACTTTACATGTACATTTAGATGAGTTTGACCAAGGTATATACCTGTGTAATCCCAACTCCACTCAAAATATATGTTTCTATTACTCCAAAAAATTTTCTCAAGCCCTTTGAAGCCTAACCACTACTCCACTAGACCTAGACAACTACAGATCTGCTTTATAGCACTGTAGATTGGATACAGTTGCTATGAATATTTGTGTTCAAGTCTTTGGTAGACATATGCTTTAATTTCTCTTAGTAAATATCTAAGAGTAGAATGTCTCACTCATATGGTAAATGTTTAATCTTATAAGAAAATGTCAAATGTTCTCCAAAGTGAATGCACCATTCTGCATTTCATCATCAGTGTATGACAGTTCCAGGTGTTTCACTTGCTTGACAACACTTGTTTTAACCCTTTTTAATTTTAATCTGATGTGTGTAATCTTAGCTCATTGTAGATTTAATATACATTTTTCTGATGACCAATGATAATGAAGCATCTTTTCATATGGTTTTTGGCCATTTGTATATTTTCTCTAATGAAGAGTTTAAGTGTTTTGCCAAATTAAAAAAATTAGGCTATCTCTTTATTATTGAGCTTTGGGAGTTTATTTTGTTTTCTGTATAAATATTTGTTAAAAATACTGAAAATATTTTTTCTCAGTCTGTGGCTTGCCTTTTCATTTTCTTAATGGCACTTTTAATTTGAAAAAGTCCACTTTATTGCTTTTTTTCTGTATGGTTCATAGTTTGTGTGTATGTGTTTTGTTTTAAGAAATCTGATAACCTGGTGTTCAAGAATATTTTCCCTTATATTTTATTTTAGAAGTTTTATAGTTTGGACTTCTATGACTAAGGTCTATGATCCATTTTTTTAAACCTAATTTTTGTATATGGTATGAGGTAAGGGTCAAGGTTCTTTTTTAAAATATGGATATCCAATAGTTTCTGCATCAGTTGTTGAAAAGACTACTTTCCCCCCACTGAAATATTTTGGCATCTTATTTTTGAAAATCCATCATTCATATTTGTAGGTCTATTTCTGAACTCTTTATTCTGTTTAATGATCTGTCTATTCTTATGCCAATATTGCATTGTTTGATTACTGTAACTTTATAGTAAGTTTTGAAATCAGGTAACGTAAACCCTCAACTTTATTCTTTTAAAAAAATTCCTTGGTTAATCTAAGTACATGCATTTCTATGTAAATTTAGAATCAACTTTCAATTACTATTGAAAAAACCAACTCAAACAGATAACCAAAATGAAAAAGAAAACTCAAAAAACAAAAAAACCCGAAAAATCCTCCTGGAATTTTGAATGAAATTGTGATGAAATTATAGATCAATTTGTGAACTGACATCTTAATCTTCAGTATTTCAATTCATGAACATGGTATATCTCTCCATTTATTTATGTGTACTTTAAGTTCTCTCAGTAATGTTTTGTAGCTTTCAGTGTGCAGTACCTGCCCATGTTTTGCTAAATTTATCACTAAATATTTCAGGGTTTTAGGTGCTCTTATAATTTTATACACACACACACACACATGTGTGCATTCAAATATTAGTTCATCTTTCTTAGTATACAAAAATACAACTGATTTTTCTAGACTGACCATGTATTTTGTCACCTTGCAAACTTCACTTATTAGCACTAAGAGCTCTTTTGAGAATTCCTTATAATTTTTGATGTATATGGTCATGTGTTCTCTTAATAGAGACAGTTATTAACTATTGTTAAATTATATTCAGGTAATTTACTTTTAATCTAATTTCTTATATTGTAGGGTTTAAATCTATTTTTTTATTTTTTCTTTGTTCTAAATGTTTTTCTTTTGTCTTTCTTTTCCTCCTTTATTGTCTTTTTATGGGTTGTAATTTTTCTCCTCTATTGCTTCATTTAGCTGTACCTCTTTGTTCTATTAACTTAGGTTGCTCTGGGGTTTACAATATACATTTTTAAGTTATCACAGTTTTTCAAATAATATTATACTACTTCTTAGGCATATTTTCACAAATTATTACTTTTAACCTCATATTTTAGGCATTTTTTATGATTTTAATTAAAAATTAATAATTTAATTAAATTAAGTTATTTTGATTAAAATGAATTGCTCAGTTTGCAGTGTTTTGCCTTTCTTTCACTATTTGTCTTTGTGCATGTATTCCGTATACAGTCACCTCTTGCTGTGGGTCTCTGTTTTTCAGGATGAGTCACCATCATTCCTATCAGGCTTTATCTAGTATCTTTCTGAAGTTCTGAAGATGTTAACTTGACCATCTTTAGCAAGTTTATTTCGAAGATCATCTGCTCACACTGCGAAGGAGAGGTAGGCTAAAACCTTCATTCAGTCTGTATTTACTCCATTTTAGACACTGGGAAACGTTTTTGTATTACATTTTTTGTCTACTCATTTGATTGCCAGCAAAGCTATTGATGGGGAGACCCTTGCAGAGTGGTTGAGGAGGTTTCTCATACTTTTCTGATGTTGGACATGACACTCTACAGTGTTTTACTATATTCACATCTGCTTAAGGAAGACCTTTCAGCTTCCAAACAAAATGCCCCCATTTTTTTCAAGGTACCAACACAGTTAGGGCCTTTTCTGTCTTACCTTTAGTGTCATTTGTTATATGAATAGTGGTAATTTAGAAGAAGATAATGCTGAGTTAAACAATTCAACATTGTTGAAAAGTTGCTTTCACTATTGACATGATGTTTAAATTTTTATATTTTACATATTCATTTCATAATATGGTGAGTAATCAACCTGCATGGTGTTGTTGTATTACTGGATTTGAATTTTGACACATTAGCTGGGGAACTGTGGGTTGTAACTTAAATCCTCTGTGCCTTAGCTTCTTCATCTCTACAGTGGACTGATGATAGTGCCGACTCCCTCAGGGTGCTCTGAGGGTTAAATGAATTATTATATTTAATGTCTTTGGAGGAGTCTTGACTGCAGTTATCAGTCAGTATATGTTAACTGTTATTATCTAACTTTAGAAATATAATTCAGTGAACAAGAGAAGAGAAAATAGAAAATAAGAAAAGAGACCTACTCTATCTAACTAAGGGAATAAAAAGGATCAATAAAGGAATTTGGTGGGGCAAAAAGGACAGGAAATGAAAACATAAGATTGTTTTGCTTAATGGAGAAAGTCTGTCACACTACTTTTTAAAATATTTTAAATATTTACATTTAATATAGTCACACTTTTAACCCTTGAAGAAACAATACAATGTAATAACATTATTCATGAGAAATTTAGGATTTATAAAAATATTAATTCGTAGTATACTGCAGGCACATGGACTGCTAATAAGGTATACATAGGCCGATATAAAAACAACTTCTTCAGATCCTGCCCATTCTTCTTTGTGACTCTGCAAAACTCCATGATGTGGAGATAAAGTTGAGTCTATATATGAGGCCCACTATGGATGAAAGGCCTCAGCAGGGTAGGCTTCCTTTCCCACATCCTTTCCATATCCATCCTGCCATCCACATCCCCTCACTGCTTGAGAGGGTTTTATACATTCCTGTCTCTGCTGGGAATGACAGTGAGTAATTTAGCGATGAGCTTTCATGATGAAGTATCAGAGGCTGTGAAAAGCATATGACTCCCAGGAAAAGGGGGATCTAGGCCTGAGAAAGATATATGGTCTCCATGTATGCAGACTCCACACATACATTCTCTCCAGCTGGTCATTTCAGGAAACCCTGACTTGGAAAAGCATAACTCCCAAGCAGAATTTATGAAGCTTTCAAGGGTAGTTTTAGTTCCTGAGAGAGGCTAACTGCTGGAGAACTCTCCTGCTCCAGGGAGGAAGGAACTTTATCTGATCTTTCTGTTCCATTGTTGTAGGAAGATCTGATCTTAGGCAGGTGGGTGGTGTTGTCACACTACTTTTTAAACAACAACAACAACAACAGTAACTTAAAACCAGTCCTTTGGGGAATCTCAAGTTATTAATAGTTGAAAGTTAATTTGGATTTTCTTTTTGAAGCCACCCCTTTCCAAATATTTGATGTTTGCTTATTTTCTTTGCAGTTTCACAATTTGACATTTATTTGCTTTTTACAAATAAGAAAATAAGTTCTATTCAGTTTATACTCATCTTTGTTCCACATCAGTTCTTTCCCATTTTCCTTTATTTGGAGTTTATAGTAAACTCATTAAATAACATTTTTATTGGTTTGCCACCACTTGTATTGTTACATTTGTTTTTATTTTTCATGTAATGAGAGTTTTGGGCTACACATTCAAGTTCATTTGTTAGAGTAAATTTCCTTTTGTCTGGAGGATGTCTTTGTGGGTTTTTATGATGTTAACCTTTCATGATGATGTAAAACTTCCTCTCCTCTCTACCAAATAAGAGGCTCAATCCGAGACAGCCCAGTCTCAGATGAGTAGATAGTTGGTATAGTCTAGCTGGCTTCAATATTTGCATTTAATTTGTTAAAATTGTTTACTTGGATGTTTGGTTAGTAGATTTTTGCTTAATTACATTATAGGAACATTTATAAAGAATGTACTAAAAGTTAAATAAAATACCTACCTATAAAATTTGTCATTTTGGAGGTTATATTTGATCACTAATTTATCCCTACTATTCTCAAGTGTGCATTTTTATACCATTATAAATTCCAGAAAGCTTTTGAGGAAACTAGCTTTTTGAATAGATATGAATATAATAGAATCATTCAGAAACTGAGTTAAAGAACATAAAATATTGAATTGGAATATTAAAATGCTGGAAAACCTTTGGTTAAATACAACTACAGCACTGAAATGTGCAGGTCAGCTCTGAACTTCCTATTAAATGAAGCATAAAGGTATTCAGGAGAGACAAATATTTTTCTTATGACATATTCTAAGAGGAATTTACTACATGGAATTATTTAGAGGCATTGATATTAGTAGCCATTTGGCTGAAGAGAGAAATATCATATTCATACATCATATTTACATATTTCTCCCCACCTCCTGCTTATTTGGTAAAGTTTTAATGAAATGTGACCTATTTATAGAAAAAGACACATATGCATAAATCATAAACACGAAGCTCAATAAATCTTTACAAAGTGAACACACCCATGTGATCAAACCCCTGATCATTAAAACCAGAGGATTAACAGTAGCCCTGAAAAGCCCCTATTATGCCCCCTTGCAATCATGATCCTCCTTCCCAAAATAACCTCTGTTCTGAATTCTAACAGTATATGTTAGTTTTGTTTGTGTGAACTTTATAAAAAAGGAATCAGGTAGTATGTAGTCTTCTGTGTCTGATGTCTTTCCATTACTGTTATATTTGTGAGATTCATCCATGTTTTTGAATGTAGTTATAGAGCATTAGTTTTCATTGCTGTGTCGTTTTCCACTATAGGAATGTAACACAATTTATTTCTGTATTCTACTGTTGATAGACATAGAGATAGTTTCCACGTTTTGACTACTATGATTAGTGCTACTGTGGACATTTCTGTAGATGTGTTTTTATGATACATGTATACATTTTTGTTGGGTATGGTTCTAAAAGTGGAATTGCTCCATTATAACATATTCATACATTCAGTCTTAATAGATACTGCCAAGTTGTTTCTCAATTTACACTCCACCAGCAGTGCATGAGAGTTCCATTTGCCTCACATCTCTGCCAACACTTAGTATCAAGTTGTTCATCTTAGCCATTTTGGTAGGTGTGAAGTAGTATCTTATGGTGGTTTTCATTTCTATTTCCTGAGGACTAATAACATTGAAATGATATCTTTTCATATGTTTATAGCCATTTGGGTGTTATCTTTCATAGAATGTCTGTTCAAATCTTTTACTATTTTTCTATTGAGTTGTCTGATATGGTGTTTCTTAGCAGTCAGTTTGATTTTAGGACCAGTGAATGACCCTGAAGTACAGGAATTCTATACTTTCGACTGCAAAGCAAGACATATAATGTATAAGTCAGACATAAATGAAGAAACATTAATATTTTATTTTGAATATTAAATAGAGTGATATAAATTACTGCCTAGTAGAGGGCCCGTATTACCCTGGCCGAGGCTTGGGCTTCAGAAACAACCACTTCTAAGGACAACTGCATTCCAACACGAATCGGTCAGGCTTGGAAAAGTTAACTTCTTAAAGGGCCTGACAGCAGGAGTTGTCTGCAAACTATGCTCCTGATAAAAAATGAATTGGCTCTTGAGTGGGACTCTCCTTTCTTTCTTTTTTATTATTTATCTCAATCTTGAAAATTGTCTCCCAAAAGAGTGATTTTGGCACAGATGATATGTAGATATTAAAGTAGATTGAGACCAGGGCCTGCAGTTTATTGAGGTTAAAAATGGAATGGAGATTGGAGGAGATAATGATTTTTGACACTGTGGTGCTTCCTGTCCTTAGTCTACAAATGGCTCTTATCCTTTTTCTGTTGAACATACATTAAATGCATAAAAGAGTGCTTGGTGACTAATGAGCACCTGGCAAATTGTGATTGTTGTCGTTATTATTATTATTACATACTGCTACCTCTGCTGTGACATCTTTTGCTCCTTCTGCTTGAAATTGGACATAGTTTCTGAATTTAATCTTGTGTAACTTATTCTTTTAGCACCTCTTTTGACAACTTGTAGGAAAGCAGGTCTCTGATATATGAGATGATGTGGAGTACCTCTTCTTATTTCCCGTCTACTTCTGATCATGCATTCAGGACTCTCTCTCAGACAGGTGTCCGCCTCTTCCTCTTGTCTAGAATCTAGCACATTTCCTGGTTCTCACAGGAACTTAATCAATGCTTGCTAAAGGTTTGTTCCACTGTATATCTTACTGTGCCACCTGCTGCACTTGAGATATGTGTGCACCTCATGGGCTCAACGCCTACATGGAGTGAGTTTGGAAAAACTGTTGGCAGAGTGGAAAAACTGGATTTAAGTCAGGTGGGTCTGACTTGAATCCCAGTTTATCCCCTTTCCCTAGCTGTGAAACCTTAGATAAGTCACTTAAACCCTTGGAGATTTGATTTTTCTCATCAGTTAATTTATAAGTAAAGAATTCCAAACTCTAAAAGTTGTCACAGGGATTAGATATAACCTACCTAGTGATCTAGTGAATGCACACTCTTCAATAAATGGTACTTTTACTATCTAGTAACTGTCATTTTTGAATTATACTTACTCTAACCTCTCCTTTGATCTTCCCAATTTCCATTCTATTCCACATCCTTAAATCTTTTTTTCTGCATTATTTTAATAAGGATGTGAAGCTCAAATGGTTACAATACATTATATGACTCTGATATCCCTTTGGTTCATTCTTTCTTATGCAAAAATGCATCAGGAAATGGGATAATATTTACTAACATGCATATTCTCTCCTATCATACACACCCCCTTTCATATCCACCTAAGAGAGTTTTGTCTTGGCTGGTTGGGTCCCTGGATCTTTTGATGCAGAATCAGGACAATTGGTGATGAGAAAGGGGAGGGTAGCTATGAATTACCCTGAATGTTTTTTTTTTAATTATAATATTTTTTATTAAGGTATCATTGATATACACTCGTATGAAGGTTTCACATGAAAAACAATGTGGTTACTACATTCACCCATATTATCAAGTCCCCCCAAACCCCACTGAAGTCACTGTCCATCAGTGCAGTAAGATGTCACAGAATCACTACTTGTCTTCTCTGTGCTACACTGTCTTCCCCATGACGCTCCCCACACCATGTGTACTAATCATAATACCCCTTGATCCCCTTCTCCCTGCCTCCCAACCCACCCTCCACCAACCTTCCCCTTTGGTAACCACTAGTCCCTTCTTGGAGTCCGTGAGTCTGCTGCTGTTTTGTTTCTTCAGTTTTGCTTCATTGTTATACTCCACAAATGAAGGAAATCATTTGGTACTTGTCTTTCTCTGCCTGGCTTATTACACTAAGCATAATACCCTCTAGCTCCATCCATGTTGTAAATGGTAGGATTTGTTCTTTCTTATGGCTGAATAGTATTCCATTGTGTATATGTACCACCTCTTCTTTATCCATTTATATACTGACTGACACTTAGGTTGCTTCCATATCTTGGCTATTGTAAATAGTGCAGCAATAAATACAGGGGTGCATATGTCTTTTTGAATCTGAGAACTTGTTTTCTTAGGGTAAATTCCTCAGAGTGGAATTCCCGGGTCAAATGGTATTTCTATTTTTAGTTTTTTTGAGGAACCTCCATATTGCTTTCCATAATGGTTGAACTAATTTATATTCCCACCAGCAGTGTGGGAGGGTTCCCCTTTCTCCACATCCTCACCAACATTTGTTGTTGTTTGTCTTTTCAATGTTGGCCATCCTAACTGGTGTAAGGTGATATCTCATTGTGGTTTTAATTTACATTTCCCTGATAATTAGCCATGTGGAGCATCTTTTCATGTGCTTGTTGGCCACCTGAATTTCTTCTTTGGAGAGTTGTCTGTTCATATACTCTGCCCATTTTTTAATTGGGTTATTTGCTTCTTGGGTGTTGAGGCATGGGAGTTTTATATATTTGGATGTTAACCCCTTGTTGGATATGTCATTTACAAATATATTCTCCCATACCGTAGGATGTCTTTTTGTTCTGCTGATGGTGTCCTTTGCTGTACAGAAGCTTTTTAGTTTGATGTAGTCTCATTTGTTCATTTTTGCTTTTGTTTCTCTTGCCTGAGGAGATGCGTTCAGGAAAAAGTTGCTTATGTTCATATTCAGGAGATTTTTGCCTATGTTATCTTCTGAGAGTTTTATGGTTTCATGACTTACATTTAGGTCTTTGATCAATTTCGAGTTTACTTTTGTGTATGGGGTTAGACAATAATCCAGTTTCATTCTCTTACATGTAGCTGTCCAGTTTTGCCAACACCAGTTGTTGAAGAGGCTATCACTTCCCCACTGTATATCCATGGCTCCTTTATCATATAGTAATTGACCATAAATGCTTGGGTTTATATGAGGGCTCTCTAGTCTGTTCCACTGGTCTATGGGTCTGTTCCTGTGCCAGTACCAAATTGTCTTGATTACTGTGGCTTTGTAGTAGAGCTTGTAGTCAGGGAACGTAATCCCCCCGCTTTATTCTTCCTTCTCAGGATTGCTTTGGCTATTCAGGGTCTTTTGTAGTTCCATATGAATTTTAGAACTATTTTCTCTAGTTCATTGAAGAATGCTGTTGGTCTTTTGATAGGGATTGCATTAAATCTGTAGATGGCTTTAGGCAGGATGGCTATTATGACAATATTAATTCTTCCTATCTATGAGCACAGTATGTATTTCCATTTATTGGTATCTTCTTTAATTTCTCTCATGAGTGTCTTGTAGTTTTCAGGCTATAGAGAGCCCAGATAGAAACCCAAGCATATATGGTCAATTACTATATGATAAAGGAGCCATGGATATACAATGGGGAAGTGATAGCCTCTTCAGCAACTGGTGTTGGCAAAACTGGACAGCTACATGTAAGGGAATGAAACTGGATTATTGTCTAACTTGGTTAGGTTTATTTCACTTCCTTGGTTAGGTTTATTCCTAAGTATTTTATTCTTTTTGATGCGATTGTGAATGGAATTGTTTTTCTGATTTCTCTTTCTGCTTCTTCATTGTTAGCGTATAGGAATGCAACAGATTTCTTTGTATTAATTTTGTATCCTGCAACTTTGCTGAATTCATATATTAGTTCTAGTAGTTTTGGAGTGGATTCTTTAGGGTTGTTATGTACAATATCATGTCATATGCAAACAGTGACAGTTTGACTTCTTCCTTGCCAGTCTGGATGCCTTTTATTTCTTTGTGTTGTGTGAGACCCATGGCTAGGACCTCCAGTACTACATAGAATAAAAGCGGGGAGAGTGGGCATCCTTGTCTTGTTCCTGATCTTAAAGGAAAAGCTTTCAGCTTCTCGCTGTTAAGTATGATGTTGGCCGTGGTTTTGTCATATATGGCCTTTATTATGTTGAGGTACTTGCCCTCTATGCCCATTTTGTTGAGAATTTTTATCATGAATGGATGTTGAATTTTGTTGAATGGCGTCTATGCAGATGATCATGTGGTTTTTTGCTTCTTTTTGTTGATGTGGTATATGATGTTGATGGATTTTCTAGTATTGTACCATCCTTGCATCCCTGGAATAAATCCTACCTGATCATGAGGGATGATCTTTTTGATGTATTTTTGAATTCAGTTTGTTAATATATTGTTGACTCTTTTTGCATCTATGTTCTTCAAGGACATTGGTCTGTAATTTTCTTTTTTTGTGGTGTCTTTGCCTGGTTTTGTTATTAGGGTGATGCTGGCTTCATAGAATGAATTTGGAAGTATTCTCTTGTCTTCTACTTTTTGGATAACTTTAAGGAGGATGGGTATTAGGTATTCACTAAATGTTGGATAAAATTCAGTGGTGAAGCCATCTTGTCCAGGAGTTTTGTTCTTAGGTAGTTTTTTGATTACCAGTTCAATTTCCTTGCTGGTAATTGGTCTATTCATATTTTCTGTTTCTTCCTGGGTCAGCCTTGGAAGGTTGTATTTTTCAAGAAAGTTGTCAATTTTTTCTAGGTTATCTAGTTTGTTAGCATATAATTTTCATAGTATTCTCTAATAATTCTTTGTATTTCTATGGTGTCCATAGTCATTTTTCCTTTCTCATTTCTGATTCTGTTTATGTGTGTAGATTCTCTTTTTTTCTTGATAAGTCTGGCTAGGGGTTTATCTATTTTGTTTATTTTCTCAAAGAACCAGCTCCTATTTTCATTGATTCTTTCTTTTGTTTTATTCTTCTCAATTTTGTTTATTTCTGCTCTGATCTTTATTATGTCCCTCCTTTTACTGACTTTGGGCCTCATTTGTTCTTCTTTTTCTATTTTCATTAATTGTGAGTTTAGACTGTTCATTTGGGATTTTTATTCTTTCCTGATGTAGGCCTGTATTGCAATATACTTCCCTCTTAGTACGGCCTTTGTTGCGTCACACAGATTTTGCGTTGTTGAATTATTGTCTTTTGTCTCCATATATTGCTTGATCTCTGTTTTTATTTTTTCATTGATCCATTGATTATGTAGGAGCATATTATTAAGCCTCCATGTGTTTGTGGGCTTTTTTTATTTCTTTGTGTAATTTATTTCTAGTTTCATACCTTTGTGACCCAGGAAGCTGGTTGGTACCATTTCAATTTTTTTGAATTTACTCAGTCTCTTTTTGTGGCCTAGTATATGATCTATTCTTGAAAATGTTCCATGTGCACTTGAGAAGAATGTGTATCCTGTTGCTTTTCAATGGAGTGTTCTGTAGATGTCTGTTAGGTCCATCTGTTCTAATACGTTGTTCAGTGCTTCTGTCTTCTTACTTATTTTCTGTCTGGTTGATCTGTCTTTTGGAGTGAGTGGTGTGTTGAAATCTCCTAAAATGAATGCATTGCATTCTATTTCCCCCTTTAATTCTCTTAGTATTTGTTTCACATATGTAGTGATCCTATGTTGGGTGCCTAGATATTTATAATAGTTATATCCTCTTGTTGGACTGACCCCTTTATCACTATTTAATGTCCTTCTTTGTCTCTTGTGGCTTTCTTTGTTTTGCAGTCTATTTTGTCTGATATAAGTACTGCAACTCCTGCTTTTTTCTCCATATTAGTTGCATGAAATATCTTTTTCCATCCCTTTATTTTCAGTCTGTGTATGTCTTGGGGTTTTATGAGTCTCTTGTAAGCAGAATATGGATGGGTCTTGTTTTTTTATCCATTCAGTGACTCTATGTCTTTTGATTGGTGCATTCAGACCATTTACATTTAGGTGATTTTCGATAGGTATGTACTTATTACCATTGCATGCTTTAGATTCTTGGTTACCAAAGGTTCAAGGTTAACTTCCTTACTATCTAAGAGTCTAACTTAACTCACTTAATATGCTAGTACAAACACAGTCTAAAGGTTCTGTTTCATTTCAGATACTTTAATGATTGAATCTCATTCCTGAATTCTTTCCTGAGTTCTTGAATATTTTTCTGTACCTCCATGAGCATGTTATGATTTTTATTTTGAAATCTCTTTTGGGAAGATTGATGAGTTCATTTTTCACTTGGCCTTCATTTTTGTGTTTGTGGGATTTTGGTTTGAACCAGGTTCCTTTGACATTTCATATTTGTATGTGGCTCCCTCTAGTGCCTAGAAACTCTACTCTCTGGAGCTTCTCATTGTCTGAAGTGATGGCGGGAGTCACACAGTATTGGCACTTGTGCCTGTCGGGTGGAAAGGTGTCTTTCCTGCTTCCCGGCTGCAGAACCTGTCTCCACTGTTAGGGCCAGTGGGCTGAGCATGCAGGTAGGAACCTATATGCTTTGTGCTTGTAGCTGGCATAGGCGGGGTCTCCCTCTGGCTGGCCTGGCACAAGAGCAGGGGTAGCCAGTTTGTGAGCTGGTATCAGCTGGGAGGAAGGCTCAGCAGTTCACATATCACGGTGAGGGGCCTCATACCTGTGTAGCCAGTCAGGAGGATGGAGCACCTGATGCTCATGGAAGTTCCCATTGCTGGGCTTAGGGCATCCAGACAATTTTGTCCACCTATCCTTTCTCCTGAGCAGCAAGCTCTGTGCATTCCTTGCCTCGTTAGCAGCCCTCTTGCTGTTAGGAAGTTTCGCTGATTGTCTACCTTACTTTTGTCCCAGAGGGTCCAGATGTGTAGCCCTGTTTTTCATGAGGGGCTGGAATCTCTGTCTTTCCAAGTATTACTCCTGTTTTAGCTTTCCAACTCCTCTAATCTCCAGACCACCATGTTATGTAGGTTTGTGCTTCCAGAGAAGATCTCCAGGGCTGGGTGTTCAGCAATCCTAAGCCTCCACTCCCTCCCCGCTCTGTTTCTCTTCCTCCTGCCTGTGAGCTGGTGTGGGGGAAGGGCTTGGGTCCTGCCGGATCATGGCTTTGGTATGTTACCCTGTTGCATGAGGTCTGTTCTTTTCTCCAAGTGTATGCAGTCTGGTGCAACCTTCATTCCTGTTGCTCTTTCAGGATTAGTTGTATTAACTATATTTTCATATTATATATGGTTTTGGGAGGAGGTTTCTGTCTCACCTCTCATGCCACCATCTTTAATCCCTCTCTATCCCTGTTTTTGTGTTTGTATTAAAAACTTCTTTGTTGACTTTTAATGGTTTCATATATGTAAATCTTATTTCCTCAATAAAACATGAAACTCTCATGAGCCCAGTGACTTTATTGTTTATTTCTTTTCTGTCATCCCTAGAGCCTGGAATGGTTTTAGATTTGTAGCAAACATTCAAAAACTTATTAATTTGAAGTATTTGAAAAATATATTTATCAATCAAAAATATTCTTTTCAGTAGAATGAAAAAATGTTGACCACTATTTAGGGAGATAGTTTATCTTATGTAACTTACTGGATACCATATTCAGAATGTTTCACTTTGATTGACAGGGATTCCAGAGCTAGATCTGAGTAAGGGTGAATAAGTGCCAATCCTTCCTACCTTCTCTCTTTTATCTTTTTTACAAAAAAAAATTCCCACCCTTGAAATGTGCTTTTCAACTAACAAGTTAGTAGAATGAAATTTAGTAACATTTATTTTTAAGGTGTTTTTACCATAGAAACTCTAATGAAATGGAAACATATTTCATTCACTTATGACAAATCATTGAAAAACTTTTAAGAATATTTTGGTATGGGCATAACTGGAAATTTTCTATTTTAAGTTGGATCAAATAGTCATTTTGAATGAATGCAAAAGTCCAACGTTTATTCAATGGCTATACAAAAGCCAGTTAAACAAGTGTGTATTCTTCTCTTTCCTGAGGTGTCAGCTGTCTCAAGTTTTGTGACAGTTTTGTGCTGTCTTCTGGCTTTCCCCAGGATGACACACGTGATGACACACACTCTTTGGACAGTCAGCTGGCAGTGAGGGGAAGGAGGAAGCTACATCCCAAAGGAGGAAGTAGGCTAAGCAGGCTATTTAAGTTCCAGATGCCACTGCAAAGTATGTAGTGTAATTCAGGTCAGAAAACCAGGTAGCCTGAAATTGGGCAGGGGTAGTAAATGGCCCCATATGTTGGGCCTCTCAGTGTGTCTCTATGTAAAGTTGGACCAAGTGCCACCATAGTTTTGTAGCTTTCCAATGATAGGGATTTTGTGGAGCATATGTTGTTTACATTATGGCCCTAATAATGGTATTTTCAGGATGCCAAGAATCTGGGATATAATAATTCATTATGTCATGAACATCTCAGCATTCTGGACTACCCCTCATAAGGTGTAAATATTATATAGGACAGTTTTAGATTGTTGTTCATTTTACAAACTCTGGAAGACTGTGCTAGAGTAAGATATTTATATTTCTTACTACAGATTGTGCCTGACTTAGGATGGTTTGACTTAATGATTTTTTGACTTTATGATGTGCAAAAGTGATACACATTCAGTAGAAACAGTACTTGCAATCTTGAATTTTGATCTTTTCCTGGGCTAGCAATATGTGGCAGGACACTCTTGTGATAATTTGTTGTGGGTGATGAGCCTGTAGCTCCCAGTCAGTCACATGATCATGAGGGTAAATAACCAATATATTTACAACCACTTTGTATACATACAACCATTTTGTCTTTTACTTTCAGTACAGTATTCATTGAGTTATATCAGAGAGTCAACACTTTATTATAAAATAGGCTTGTGTTAAGATGATTTTGCCCAACTCTAGGCTAATGTAAGTGTTCTGAGCACATTTAAGGTAGGCTAGGCTAAACTGTCATGGTCAGTAGGTTAGGTGTATTAAATACATTTTCAATTTAATGATATTTCCAACTTATGATGGGTTTATCAAGATGTAACCCCATTGTAGGTAGAGGAAGATCTATATATCACTATTTGCAGTTGAGCAGGTAGTTTAGGAAATCATCAAAAAGAGCCTTCCATCATCTGTTTTTTCATTCATCCACCAAATGCTTTTAGGTGTCTACTATGTGCTGTAAAGAGCAGGGTTGGTCTAAAAGATTGTGTGATGGTGAAAGATATGTGTCGTAGTGAGGTTTCAGCAGGCTGTGATTATATTAAAGATGAGGAAGAAAATTATACATTGTTCATGGTATGAAGGAACTAAGGTTTCTTTATTTGTTTTCAAAGTGATTTATTATGTTAAACATAACTTTTTAAAGGTGCTCAAACACATCTGTAGTTCCTTTAATAAGCAATTGCTATGCCAGAGATAGCCAAGACATTGAAGGGAATGTGCTAGCCACATTTTAAAATTAATTTTAAAATGAGGTGGATACTAAGATGCTTAACTTACATGAGATGAAGAATTTATGTGTTTAGGTGACAGCATATTAAGATGTATGTAGAATTTTTCTTTTTTCTTCATTGTTTCTCTGTGTTGTAGACATTAGCTACTTCAGAATGATAATTCCAAAATAATAACTTGAATAAAATATAAAAATTTATTGTATTACATGGTTTGCCTCTTGCCCCAGCACCCTCAATTTTAGCCATTAATATCTATGTTGACATGGTAGATCTTTAATTATAGGGTGTATATTGTTTCAGAGAGAGGCTAAAAACAGAGCCATCTAGTGGCAACTAATCTGATTTACCATCACATGACTTCAACCTGCAGAATCTGGAGCTAAGAAATTTCAACTCATTATTCAGTTGCTTGAATACCATAGAAACTGTACGTTAATATGGTATTCAAACACTGGAGACATTTACTGTGAAATCTGATGTGAGGGCAGAAAAGCATGGCTATTGTGTTATGCATGAGTTCTCTATAGGCTATTGGGAAATAATTTGTTCAGTGTTCTTTATTTTGGAAGTATTTATTTCAGCTCAAGTTTATGTACTTAGTCACTGTTGTGTTGAATTTTTTTCTTCTTGAAGTAATGAGCCATTAGGCTCAATAAAACTTATTTTTAATTTAAATAGATACTTCAAAGAAAAGGGTGGGATTGCAAGTGAGTGGGAAAAGATTGCCAACTTGATACAAAAAGTAATAAAACAGTGTAGGAAAATATCAACATGTATTACACAATCACTGAATATGTGTCAGTAAGAGTACAGTCATCTTGAACAGGTACAAATATAGCTAAAATAAATAATGTAAGAAAATGTGATGGACCTCCTAAACCCAACCTATCTCTTAAAAGAGAGCATTGAGGTAAGACCTCTAGTGTCCAAAAAGTTGTACACACTAAAACTGAGCAAAAGTATTTCTTGCAGTAGGATATTTTCAGTTCTAATTAGCCATCTGGAATTATTTATAAAGGACCATACTATTAAGTTTATTGAAATAGAGAACTTAACTTTTAATGGGAAATCTGTATTTGATTGTAAAGATGGAATGCTATCTCCTGGTCTGGTTGTTCTTGAATTGTAGGCTTCATATACAGTAGAGCTAGGATTCCAGTAGATTTATTTCAAGTGTGAAGGCCTGGGAGAATTAATGCATACATGTGAATAGAGGGGTCTAACAATGTTGATATCCATGTCTATCACAATGAATTCCATATAAGTGATGCCTTCAGGTGCCTTGCTGATACTCAGGTGTATCAC
The DNA here is from genome assembly GCA_032199065.1 of Smutsia gigantea. Lineage (NCBI taxonomy): Eukaryota > Metazoa > Chordata > Mammalia > Pholidota > Manidae > Smutsia > Smutsia gigantea. The sequence continues at coordinate 1,506,029 of JAVSCE010022418.1, forward strand.
AATGAATTCCATATAAGTGACACCATCAAATGCATTATTATTATCATGTTTTGAGGATAGAGTATGTCAATGATGGCTGTAATCAGCTATTAGCTAATTGGACTGTATAATAAGATGAAAAATAGCTCAGTGGCAAGTTTACACAATAAAACAGTCTGCCAAGGGACAGTATTTTGCTTTTTTCAAGGAAAGGAAATCATGTCCTGCTGTAAGACAACCAGAATCTGTAACATTTGGAGCAAATTTAAAAGGAGAATCAGAAGTTCAAATATAACTCCAATATTTTTTAAAGGGGATCCTATTTTACTTTTTTGTTAGAAGCTATTCAAGTCATTAGTAAGTGATAGTCAATGCTGGTATATCTTCAGTTAAGGTTGACTGCAAGATAAATCAGAAAGGTGGCTAGGATTTATGAAAACTGGTAAGATGAAGATTTGGTCTCTGGTCATTGAGAGTGTGAACTTTTCCATCTGTACCCACAGAGCATGCCTTTGCTCATAACTTATGTCTTAAGTTCTGGTAGGGCTGGAGATTTCAAAGAATTGGAATGGGGGAGATGAAAGGTTGTGGGTGAATTGTTTTTGGAGTTTTCTCCGGTAGAAATCTCTAGAGATTTCACTCATTTTTTTTCACCCCTAGGATCCTTAACTTTTTCACTGATATTTCTAAGACTTTTCATTTTTTATTTTATCCATAACATTAAACACCTGAAAGACTTGGGGTAGCAATTGAAAGAAAAGGAGGAAGTTGGGGTGGTGTTTTGGATATTTTTATCTACAACATTTATATTTTCTATGTGTGGATTTTAGTCAAGTTACTTAACCCCTTTACCTCAGTATGTCAGATTTGAGATTCTATGATACTGTCACTTTAAAATGTGCATAGATGTTTGATAAGAATGAAAAGAAAAGGTGCATAAATATGTCCTCTCCATGGATGAACTTAAAATCTTAAACTTAAAATCAAGCTTAAAATTATAGCCATCAAGAAGAAATTCAGATCGCCAACAGGCACATGAAAAGATGCTCCACATTGCTTATTATCAGGGAAATGCAAATTAAAACCACAATGAGCTATCACCTCACACCAGTAAGGATGGCCAACGTCAAAAAGACAAGGAACAACAAATGCTGGTGAGGAAGTGGAGAAAGGGGAACCCTCCTACACTGTTGGTGGGAATGTAACTTAGTTCAACCATTGTTGAAAGAAATATGGAGGTTCCTCAAAAAACTAAAAATAGAAATACCATTTGACCCAGGAATTCCACTCCTAGGAATTTACCCAAAGAAAACGAGATCCCAGATTCAAAAAGACATATGCACCCCCATGTTTATCACAGGACTATTTACAATAGCCAAGATATGGAAGTAACCTAAGTGTACATCAGTAGATGAATGGATAAAGAAGATGTGGTACATATACACAATGGAACATTATTCAGCCGTAAGAAGAAAACAAATCCTACCATTTGCAACAACATGGATGGAGCTAGAGGGTATTATGCTTAGTGAAATAAGCTAGGCTGAGAAAGACAAGACCAAATGATTTCACTCATTTGTGGAGTAAAACAATGAAGCAAAACTGAAGAAACAAAACAAAAGCAGACTCACGGACTCCAAGAAGGGACTAGTGTTACCAAAGGGAAGGGGATGGGGAGGGTGGTTGGGTAGGGAGGGAGAAGGGGATTAGGGGGAATTATGATTAACACACATAATGTAGGGGGGTCACGGGGAAGGCAGTATAGCACAGGGAAGACGTGTAGTGACTCCATAGCATCTTACTATGCTGATGGACAGTGACTGCAATGGGGTATGTCGGGGGACTTGATAATATGGGTGAATGTAATAACCACAATGTTGCTCATGTGAAACTTTTATAAGATTGTTTATCAATGACATCTTAATAAAAAAAAATTACAACCATCAAAAATTAATTACCAGTATCAATGAGGCAGTCATTGGGAAATGCTCAACTTCACTTACATCCTTCTATGTTAACAGATAGTAACTGCTAGTTAGGGGTGAGGATTTAATAATATGTGTAACTTGAACAATCGTGTTGTATATCTGAAACAGTATAAAAATTGTATATCAACTATACTTCAATAATAAAGAAAAGAAAATATAAATGTTTTTTGTTAGAGGAGAAAAGTAGAAAAATAGCTACAAAGTTCTAGAAAGTTCAGTATTCAAATTAGTATTGTTAGAGTCTTTGCTTAACAAATTAAAAACTTTATTCAAGCACATCTAAATTGTACTGACTCAAGTTTAAAAGTTTTGTTGTGTAGAAACCTGTATATTTCAGAAACTCAAATATCTTGTGTAGGATTGAAAGAGTCCCATGAGAAAGAATATGAAACAAAATTAAAGAAGAGAATATCAGGCTATTTTAGAATGAAATACAAATCTTATAATTATTTAGAAAGTTTAATGCTTTAATTATTTACAAAGTTTAATGCTTCTGATAACAGCTCCTTATACGGTGAAACTATTTAGACAATGTCATAGCTAGATAATATTCAAAATATTTTTAAATCCAATTTTTTGCTGTAAGCAATTAGTCATATCAAAATTTAGAAACAGACTTGCTGGGGAGAAAAGCCCGATTTACATTCTAGACTTAAGAATTTATATATTTAAAAATCTATATTACATACACATTTAAAAATGATTATGATGAAACTATTTATGGCTTATTGTACTAGTTTTCTATAGCTGCTGTAACAAATTATCACACATTCAGTGTCTTAAAATCACACAAATTTATAATCCTGCATTCTGGAGATCAAAAGTCTGAAATGGGTTTCACTGGGTTCCAATGAAGGTGTTGGCAGTGCTGTATTTTTTCTGGAGGCTTTAAAAGAGAATCTTTTCCTGTGTCTAGAGGCTGCCTGCATTTCTTGACTTGTGATCCCTTCTTCCCTCTTCACAGCCAGCAAAGGCAAGTTGAGCCTTACTCACACTGAATCACAGACTCTGACTCTTCTTTCTCCCTCTTCCTGCTTCCTTCCAGGACCTTGTGATTGTGTGGAGCTGACCGGATAATCCAGGATCATTTCCCTATTTTAAAGTCAGCTAATTAATAACCTTAATTCCTTCTGCAACCTTAGTTCCCCTTTGCCATGTAAGGTGACATATTCATAGGTTCCAGGGATTAGGGTGTAGACATCTTTGTGGTGGGGGTGGAATTATTATTTTGGCTACCATGATTAATATCAATTTAACTTTCCTAATTAAATTCCACTTAGAGAGCTGAGATGGTGAAATATGTAATGAAGATCTGTGCATAATTGGGTCACTTATGAGATTAGAAGCATGTTAAATAAGAAACAGTAGTAAGGCAGGAGAAGAGAGGTGAGTTGGACTGGCATCTGCTTGTGCTCCTAGGGGCTGATTGGTCTGTTTGCTCCATTGGGCCACTACTCTTGTTGACCAACGTATTGCAGATCTGAATGCCATCCCAATCAAAGTTCCTATCTTTTTCTAAGTCAATAGGTATAAAAATGCTACCTAAAAATCATAGAGTAGTTTTCAAAATGTTGGTAAAGTTTCCTTTCATCCTGCTAAGTCCCTTATTGACATTTGTTGCTAACCTTATTTTCTCCTTAGATGTTTTAGATAAAATATGAAATCAAAGTGGTATAATTTCAGTACTTATTAACTTTGTAATTCTGCAGGTAACTTGAGATCCTAGACTTGAATGTTGCCTCTTCTGCTTCCTCTGGGCAACTTGATTATTTTAACAAACTGGCAGAGATCCCAAACCTCAGTCACATCATGGAAGACTGGTATGACTACATTTTGAAGTTACACTTCAAAATGGTATGGGTTTTTAATTTACCAAACAAGAAAGAAAGTAGGAATTTAAAAAGTGATGAAAACAAAAAGAAAAGGAAACAAAGGATAAACAGAATACTTAAAAAAGTGAGTAAAAGCAAAAATGTAAAGATGTAATGTATCTATTAACAGAAATAGTGGAATAGGGGAAAAAGTCACAGATGGAGAATAAAAGTTATACAGAAAGTGCAAAAACTTAAGAGAGTTTGAGGAAAAACATGTAGGAGAAAAAAAAGTACAAACACCCAACATTGGGCAATGTAAGAGAAAGTCCAATAAATGGTGGAATAAATGTGAGCCAGAAATACAACAAAGGTTAAAATAATGTTTGCTTTACTTAGTCGTAATAACAGCAAAGAGACTTACTGCCTTCTTATAGTTTTCCTTCAGAAAATGAAAATTTGTGGCCCCATTTACAAAGCCCTAAGACAATAACAGCCACTTACCCCTAAAAATTTCTACTTATTTGAAAAACTGATAGGTAAATTTATCATTTGGACGAGTTCTGTGGAAGATTATGATAATGTTTTTGTTTATTACTGTGTGAATATGAGTCTATTAGTATGTTATTTTCAGTGGGTAGAGATGAAAAATTTCAAATATATAAAACTACAATGCCATGTAACCCCCCTGCTAAGAGAGACACATATAGGTTGGCATAAAACTTGGCCAAACAGAGTGATTGAGATGGACATGATACAATGAGCCCTGACTTGCTGGGCAAGGTGGAGATGTGTCCTGCTTGCAGGCAAGAGAGATGGATTAAGTGACAATTTTGGGTCCCTTCTGGTCTTAAAATGACTATTAAGATTACAATCTGGAAACATTGCAGCTGGTGGGCCAATTACCTTTACTCTGCTTTGAAAATAAAGTTAACTTTCAATTATCCACGCTAATTAGAGAGAAGTAGCATGGGGTAGATAAACTGAAATGATGAAAAATCCAAAAATAATTTTGTTTTTCTTTGAAGGAGTTTTATAGTTACATGTAAAGTAATGCTTAGGAAGTTCTGAATATACACAATTTTTCAGGCAAATGAGCTCTTTGGTATCAGTGATTATCTCTAACTTTATCTTCTTTTACAGGTTACTGTAGAGTCTTGCATATATTCAAGAAATTTGTTAAATGAAATTGAAAATGCATTGCCAGACCTGACCATGGGGCTTCCCAACCTTGCATCCTGTTCAGTCCTTCTCCTGCTTCCCACTGCAAGGGAGGAATGAAATATGTTGTCACTCATGGGTGGAGTAAGGTGGCTAAAAACACAGTAAGCTTTGTTACCAGAATTTGGGCTAAAAGGGCTTCTCTAGTTTTTGCTGTTCCTCAAATATGGCAAGCATGTCCCTTCCTCAGTGCTTTCTATTTACTGTTCCCTCTTTCTGGAAGGTTCTTTATTTGGATATATATTGGCTTTCTTGCTCACTGTCTTTAGGAATCTGTTCAGATGTCACCTTCCTTAATGCTCTTATGTGATAGAACTGTACACACCCCATTCACTTCCTCTATCACTCTGTTTTATCTTTCTCTATAACAATTATCATCATCTGATTATCTGACATGCTGTTTACTGGTTTTTTTTTTTGATTTTCTGTCTGCACACATTAGTGTAAGTTCGCTGAGGACAGGAAATCTATTTTAGTCACCTGTATATCTATAATATCTAGAACAATGTATGTACATAATAGAACAAGTATTTGTTGAATTCAAGGTTTTTAAATATGAAGCAGAAGTGAAAAAAGTACCATATGCTACCTGTTTCCCACTAACAAGGGACAGGGTGAGTCAGTTAGGAGTGCTGTCTGTTAGCTCCATGTTATAGCCAAATAAATTGAGTATCAAAGATGTTAAAGTTGAAGGTCATTTAGCTGAACCAGAAACTCAAAATCATACCTGTCTGGCTTCTAGACACTGTGCCTTATTGGTATAAATTTCTCTTATTTTCTTGAAGGTTTTGGAGGGCATATAAGTTTGCCAGGCAGTCAGAGAGCAGGGTGGGATAGAGCAGAATAGCCCCAGGATGTTGCAATGCAGCATGGTGAGGGGGAATCTTAGAGGAGCAGAGAAGCAAAAGTCAAAGCCCAGGACATAGCAGTGTGCATCCTTCTGCGGGCTGAAGATAGTGGCAAAGATATAGAAAGTCTAGTTATACAGGCCAGAAGTATTGGCTGAGGTCAAGATGCCCAGGGCAAAACAGGATAGTACTAAGACTGAAAACAATGCCAAGATGTTACGGGCCAGTTTCTCTGCTGATGTGTGTGACCTTTGGGTGAACTGGAAGGTTTATGGATGGTGTAGAGCCAGGTGTGGAATTGTCAATTGCCTCTTTGGAGTATTAGTTCCACGTGCCTTCTGAGGACTAGTGATATGGCTGTCTGCCCATTGGTAAACATTTTGTTCTTTAATGTTACTCCCCCTGGCCATGAGGGTCTGTGCACCCAGTCTGCCTGTGATTCCTGACTTGCAAGGGGTATTGCATCACACAGTTTCATCTTGTTCTCCCCTCTTTACATTGCAGGACTGCCTTATGACCAGGCACCTTTGTCTTGTGACCTCTTCCTCCATAAAATACTAAAAATTATATTTTATGACTGTGTTGGCCTAAAGATGAATATATGATATTAACATAGTAAAACATTGTCTTCAAACTAAAAGTTCTTTAGCTTCTGATTTTAAAAGAAATTGCAACATTTTTGTGGGGGCCTTAAAGTATTGTGGATTCTAGGCACTGGGTCTGCAGTGGCTAACTGACAGCAGCTCTGGCTTATGAGTTACCTTGATGTATTAAAATATAAAATAATCACATGTGACATCCTAGTTATGATCACATGTGATATCCTAAGCTATAGTAACCCTTGGACCTTAGATTCTCTGATCATGACTGAAACAAATGTAAACAGCATTATCATATCTAACAACAGTTAATCTTTGTCAGTATGGGATGTCTAAAAATACTTGGAAAAAGGTGAAATATCAGTGTTTATTCCTGAAGCTCATTAGATTGTGATAATTAATCCTCTTTTAGTTCTCTTTATATTTTTGGCACTATAGTACCAGCAATTTGATGGATAATTTCATGCAGAAAAGTGAGACTTTTATTCCTGGAAAAGCTGGGAGTTATCACAATGAAGATTACTTATGGAGACTTTAGAATTTCCTAGAATTGCTGGAAAAGGATTTATAGTTTTAATAATACCCATAGTGATAATTAATCATCAGATCATCGAACCACCATACATTGAGTTCCTACTATGTTTGAAGCACTAGGCTAAGTATTTAAACTACTTTTTTTTAACAAATCAATCCTAACAGGAAGGTAACTATTATTAATCCTAGTATAGAAATGAAGAAATGAGGATTAAAGGTTAAATAACCTTTTGTTGTTTATGTATCACAAAACCAGGACTCCACTAATTTTGTGTGATGCCAGCAGCTATGCTTATAGCCTTCCTCTGTCTATCTAATTTATCTATCTCCTTTATCTATTATCTTTCCCACAGCTCCTTAGAACTATTGGAGAGTTCTTTGAAACTTTGATAATTTGTAGATGCAGTCATGATGAGATAGGTGAGAAAAAATCCCACTGAGAAGGGATGTGCAATTTAGTAGATGTTTGGGAATATTGTGAGGACTTGATAAAAAATGATGAACTGATTTGATCTCTCTATATTAATTGTGGGTTTTCTGAGCAAGTGGGGAAAATATGTCCCCTTTTCCCTTATTGTCTGACCTGTTTCCAAAACCATCTTTATGCTGAAAAATGAACTCATCTGAAATAAATGTTAGAAAGTATAACAAGAAATATTTGCCCTAATATGTGAACAGTTTTAATTTAGACAACATGTATTTAGTGAAAGTCAATTATGTGCATGATTCTATGTGAAATACCAAAGGGAATGCTGTGACTACAGTAATGTTACTGTGCTCTAAATCTACTCTATTCTGTAGATACATAAGATGAGCCACATATGTAATTTTCAAATTTTTAGTAATTACATAAAAAATAAAAAGAAACAAGTGAAATTAATTTTAGTAATGAATTTAAAACAAAGTGTTACTATTTTGACATGTAACATGAAAATTATTAATGAGATGCTTTACTGTCTTTTTTCAAATATTAATGTTTATTTTACATTCAGATCATATCACTATTAGAATGCCAAATTTTTATTAGAAATATTTAATATAAATTTATATTTAATATAATTAATAGTTGAAAAAGTAGATTCATGTGCCTAGGTTGTTTCAAACATACTTAAAAGTTTTCTAATAATTGAATTAAGTATTAGTTTAAAATTTAGGTTAATTAAATTAAAAAAAATAAAAATTAATTTTCTCAGTTTAATCACATTTCAAGTGCTCAATGACTTGTGGCTGGTGACTATTATATTGGACAATGCACATATTAGAAATTCTATATAGTTTATATACTGTCAGTGAGTCCCACCTATGAGGGCTTATTCCATTTACTGATTGGAAATTTGCACACAGAAGCCGTTTTCTGTATTCAGTGCCCCCACTGTTCCATCCATTTGGTGTAAATCAATTAGGTAATTTTGTCCTATGTCTATTTTGTGTTTTCTTCGATAGCAAAAGATAGTTCAAAAGAAAAGTAGCCATGCTTTAAAAATATTTTATTTTTATTTTTTAAGTTTATTTTCACCTTTAAATCCTCTACATTTCTCTCTCTTATTCATCCTTATTTGTTCTACTTTCCACATTGCGAAACAGGAGAACATAGGCAGTGTTGAGTCAGAATTAATTAACTATTCATTCATTCATTTTAAAAGAATCGAACTTTTATTGAACATGTTACCAAAGAAATTTAGTCAGAAAGACCAAAGCCCATGTCATCATCAGACTCCTCAGATTCTTCTTTCTTTACTTCCATTTTCTTCTCAGCTGGGGCAGCCGTGGTGGAGGGACCGGACCGCCTGTTGGTACGCTGCCTGCTGCTGGGACAGGTCCACCACTCCTCGGTTCCAGGTGAGGCTCTCCATGTTGACACTGGCCAGAAAGGTTTAACACTGCCACCCACTGCTTTAATGAGGGCATTAATCTTATCTTCTGTGACTGTCACCCTATTGTCACACAGGATGGTCACTCAGTGTATGCAGGCAAACTCTGGGAGGAGGCAGTGGTGTGGGCGAGTGCTGGGCAGGTGCTTCTGGCCTTGGCCCTAGTCGCCAGATGAAGCGAGGGCCTCACCCTAAGTGGCGTCAGCTTCCTTGGAAGGACGGAGCACCTGGGCAGCAGCCGAGGAGAGCGCCCAAATGATGTGAGGCCTTTCTTTATCACCCGTGAAATGCTTTAAATGCCGTTGGCGATCTGCAGTAACTATGTGACTTATTAGTTACATAGGTATCATCCATAACTAGATAATGAGATAAGTTAAAACATTGTTTTCTTAACTGTTATTCTTTCAGGAGTTGACAAATGCTGTTTTTGGGTTTCTGGCTGTGATGTTTCTTTATGGACGTGTTGCCTTTTGATTAGTGCTTTTGGTGACTAAAACTCCCTGGATGGTATTCTAGTTGGGGTTCCAGGTTGTTCGAGACTGGACATGGAGTGCTGGGGCAGAATAGGAAGCCAGACACTGGAATGACAGTGGCTGACTAGTCAAGATCAGGTGCTCTATGGGACATATTTGTATGATCCTCTCTATACACTAGACAATGATGTAATGCTTACAGCATGAATAAGCAACCTGGGACAGGGGCATGACTGGTGTGGTTTTTATTGATTGATTGATTTATTTTCATTTTGGTATCATTAATCTACAATTACATGTGCAACATTATGGTTACTAAACTCCCCACTTCATCAGGTCACCCCCACCTTCCCCATTACAGTCACTGTCCATCAGCGTAGTGAGATGCTATAGAATCACTGTGTCTTCTCTGAGTTGTACAGCCTTCCCCGTGCCCCCCCAGCATTACATCTGCTAATTGTAATGCCCCTTTTTCCCCCTTGTCCCTCCCTTCCCACCCATCCTCCCCAGTCCCTTTCCTTTTGGTAACTGTTAGTCCATTCTTGAGTTCTGTGAGTCTGCGGCTGTTTTGTTCCTTCAGTTTTTTTCTTTGCTTTTATGCTCCAACATATGAGTGAAATCATTTGATATTTGTCTTTTTCGGCTTGGCTTATTTCACTGAGCATAATACCTCTAGTTCCATCCCTGTTGTAGCAAATGGTAGGATTTGTTTTCTTCTTATGGCTGAATAATATTCCATTGTGTATATGTACCACCTCTTCTTTATCCATTCATCTACTGATGAACACTTAGGTTGCTTCCATTTCTTGGCTATTGTAAATAGTGCTGCGATAAACATAGGGGTGCATCTGTCTTTTTCAAACTGGGCTGCTGCATTCTTAGGGTAAATTCCTAGGAGTGGAATTCCTGGGTCAAATGGTATTTCTATTTTGAGTTTTTTGAGGAACCTCCATACTGCTTTCCACAATGGTTGAACTCATTTGCATTCCCACCAGCAGTGTAGGAAGGTTCTCCTTTCTCCACATCCTCACCAACATTTGTTGTTGTTTGTGTTTTGGATGTTGGCCATCCTTACTGGTGTGAGGTGATATCTCATTGTGGTTTTAATTTGCATTTCTCTGATGATTAGTGATGTGGAACATCTTTTTATGTGCCTGTTGGCCATAGAAATTTCTTCTTTGGAGAAGTATCTATTCATATCCTCTGCCCATTTTTTAATTGGATTATTTGCTTTTTTTGGTTGAAGTGTGTGAGTTCTTTATGTATTTTGGATGTCAATCCCTTATCGGATATGTCATTTATGAATATATTCTCCCATACTGTAGGATGTCTTTTTGTTCTACTGATTGTGTCCTTTGCCGTACAGAAGCTTTTCAGCTTGATATAGTCCCACTTGTTCATTTTTGCTTTTGTTTTCCTTGCCTGGGGAAATATGTTCATGAATAAGTCGCTCATGTTTATGTCCGAGAGATTTTTGCCTATGTTTTTTTCTAAGAGTTTTATGGTTTCATGACTTACATTCAGGTCCTTGATCCAGTTTGAGTTGACTTTTGTGTATGGGGTTAGACAGTAGTCCAGTTTCATTCTCTTACATGTAGCTGTCCAGTTTTTCCAACACCAGCTGTTGAAGAGGCTGTCATCTCCCCATTGTATGTCCAAGGCTCCTTTATCATATATTAATTGACTGTATATGTTTGGGTCAATGTTTGGAATTTCTATTCTGTTCCACTGGTCTGTTGGTCTGTTCTTGTGCCAATACCAAATTGTCTTGATTACTGTAGCTTTGTAGTAAAGCTTCAAGTCTGGGAGCGTAATTCCTCGTTTTATTCTTCCTTCTCAGGATTGCTTTGGCTATTTGGGGTCTTTTGTGGTTCCATATGAATTTTCGAACTATTTGTTCCAGTTCATTGAAGAATGCTGTTGGTATTTTGATAGGGATTGCATTGAATCTGTAGATTGCTTTAGGTAGTATAGCCATTTTGACAATATTTATTCTTCCTAGCCAAGAACATGGATCAATTTCCATTGTTAGTGTCCTCTTTAATTTCTCTTAAGAGTGTCTTGTAGTTTTCAGGGTATAGTCTTTCACTTCCTTCGTTAGGTTTATTCCTTGATATTTTATTCTTTTTGATGCAATTGAGAATGGAACTCTTTTTCTGATTTCTCTTTCTGCTAGTTCATCATTAGTGTATAGGAAAGCAACAGGTTTCTGTGTGTTAATTTTGTATCCTGCAATTTGCTGAATTCATATATTAGTTCTAGTAGTTTTGGAGTGTAGTCTTTAGGGTTTTTTATGTACAATATCATGTCATCTGCAAATAGTGACAATTTGACCTCTTCTTTACCAATCTGGATGCCTTGTATTTCTTTATTTTGTCTGATTGCTGTGGCTAGGACCTCCAGTACTATGTTGAATAGAAATGGGGAGCGTGGGCATCCCTGTCTTGTTCCCAATCATAGATGAAAAGCTTTCAGCTTCTTGTTGTTAAGTATAATGTTGGCTGTGGGTTTGTCATATATGGCCTTTATTGTGTTGAGGCACTTGCCCTCTATTCCCATTTTGTTGAGAGTTTTTATCATGAATGGATGTTGAATTTTGTCAAATGCTTTTTTAGCTTCTATGGAGATGATCATGTGGTTTTTGTTCTTCTTTTTGTTGATGTGGTGGATGATGTTGATGGATTTTCAAATGTTGTACCATCCTTGCATCCCTGAGATGAATCCCACTTGATCATGATGTATGATCCTCTTGATGTATTTTTGAATTCGGTTTGCTAATATTTTGTTGAGTATTTTTGCATCTATATTCATCAGGGATATTGGTCTGTAATTTTCTTTTTTGGTGAGGTCTTTGCCTAGTTTTGATATTAGAGTGATGCTGGCTTCATAGAATGAGTTTGGAAGTATTCCTTCTTCTTCTATTTTTTGTAAAACTTTAAGGAGAATGGATATTATGTCTTCTCTATATGTCTGGTAAAATTCAGAGGTGAATCCATCTGGCCTGGGGGTTTTGTTCTTGGGTAGTTTTTTGATTACCGATTCAATTTCTTTGCTGGTAATTGGTCTGTTTAGGTTTTCTGTTTCTTGCTTGGTCAGTCTTGGAAGGTTGTATTTTTCTAAGAAGTTGTCCATTTCTTCTAGGTTTTCCAGCTTGTTAGCGTATAGATTCTCATAATATTCTCTTATAATTCTTTGTATTTCAATGGGGTCTGTTGTGATTTTTCCTTTATCATTTCTGATTCTGTTTATGTGTGTAGATTCTCTTTTTCTCTTAATAAGTCCTGCTAGGGGTTTATCTATTTTGTTTATTTTTTCAAAGCACCAGCTCTTGGTTTCATTGATTTTTTTATTGTTTTATTCTTCTCAATTTTATTTATTTCTTCTCTACTCTTTATTATGTCCCTCCTTCTGGTGGCTTTGGGCCTCATTTCTTCTTTTTCCAATTTGAATAATTGTGTCTTTAGACTATTCATTTGGGATTGTTCTTCCTTCTTTAAGTAGGCCTGGATTGCAATATACTTTCCTCTTAGCACTGCCTTTTCTGCATCCCACAGAAGTTGCGGCTTTGTGTTATTGTTGTCACTTGTCTCCATATACTGTTTGATCTCTGTTTTAGTTTGGTCATTGACCCATTGATTATTTAGGAGCATGTTGTTAAGTCTCCATGTATTTGTGAGCCTTTTTGTGTTTGTACAATTTATTTCTAGTTTTATACCTTTGTGATCCGAGAAGTTGGTTGGTAGAATTTCAATATTTTTTAATTTACTGAGATTCTTTTTGTGGCCTAGTATGTGGTCTATTCTGGAAAATGTTCCATGTACATTTGAGAAGAATGTGTATCCTGCTGCCTTTGGGTGTAGAGTTCTGTAGATGTCTGTTAGGTCCATCTGTTCTAATACGTTGTTCAGTGCCTCTGTGTCTTTACTTATTTTCTGTCTGGTTGATCTGTCCTCTGGAGTGAGTGGTGTGTTGAAGTCTCCTAAGATGAATGCATTGCTGTCTATTTCTTCCTTTAATTCTGTTAGTATTTGTCTCACATATGCTGGCACTCCTGTGTTGGGTGCATATATGTTTATAATGGTTATATCTTCTTGTTGGACTGACCCCTTTATCATTATGTAATGTCCTTCTTTATCTCTTGCTACTTTCTTCGTTTTGAAGTCTATTTTGTCTGATACAAGTACTGCAACACCTGCTTTTTTCTCCTTGTTGTTTGCATGAAATATCTTTTCCAATCCCTTCACCTTTAGTCTGTGTATATTTTTGGGTTTGAGGTCAGTCTCTTGTAAACAGTATATAGATGAGTCTTGCTTTTTTATCCATTCTGTTACTCTGTGTCTTTTGACTGGTGCATTCAGTCCATTTACATTTAGGGTGATTATCGATAGACATGTACTTATTGCCATTGCTGGCTTTAGATTTGTGGTTACCAAAGGTTCAAGGGTAGCTTCTTTACTATCTAACAGTCTGACTTATCTCTCTTGTTAAACTATTATAAACATAGTCTGATGATTCTTTATTTCTCTCCCTTCTTATTCTTCCTCCTCCATTCTTTATATACTAGGTGTTTTATTGTGTACTCTTTTACATTTCCTTTGGCTGTTTTTGTGGATAGTTGATTTTACTTTTTACCTTCAGTTTGTATTTGGATGGTCTGATTTCTTTGCTGTGATTTTATTTTCTCTGATGACATCTTTTTAGCCTTAGGAGTGCTTCCATCTAGAGCATTCCCTTTAAGATATCCTGTAGAGGTGGTTTGTGGAAGGCAAATTCCCTCAGCTTTTGCTTGTCTGGGAATTGTTTAATCCCTCCCTCAAATTTAAATGATAATTGTGCTGGATACCATATTCTTGGTTCAAGGCCCTTCTGTTTCATTACGTTAAATATATCATGCCATTCTCTTCTGGCCTGTAAGGTTTCTGTTGAGAAGTTTGATGATAGCCTGATGGGTTTTCCTTTGTAGGTGATCTTTTTTCTCTCTCTTGCTGCCTTTAATACTCTCTCCTTGTCTTTAATCTTTGCCATTTTAATTATTATGTGTCTTGGTGTTGTCTTCCTTGGGTCCCTTGTGTTGGGAGATCAGTGGACTTCCATGGTCTGAGAAACTATTTCCTTCCCCAGGTTGGGAAGTTTTCACAGTTATTTCTTCAAAGACACTTTCTATCCCTTTGTCTCTCTCTTCTTCTTCTGGTACTCCTATAATGCGAATATTGTTCCATTTGGGTTGGTCACACAGTTCTCTTAATATTCTTTCATTCCTAGAGATCCCTTTATCTCTCTCTGCCTCAGCTCTCTGTATTCCTGTTCTCTGATTTCTATTCCATTAACAGTCTCTTGTACCTCGTACAGTCTGCTCTTCAGCCTGTCAATCGACTGTCTCATTTCTGTAATATCTCTCCTCATTTCCTCCCTTAGCTCCTGCATGTTTCTCTGTAGGTCCATCAGCATGATTATGACTTATTCTGAATTCTTTTTCAGGAAGATTGTGTAAGTCTATCCCATGAGGCCCTTTCTCTGGGGTTGTCTGTCTGATCCTTGTCTGTATCAAATTCCTCTATCTTTTCATAGAAGTGGTACTGGTAGGTGCCACATGTGTCAGCTGGGAGAACAAAGTCCTTTCCTGCTTGTTGTTCTCCTTGCCCTTCTCTGGGGCCTGAACTGGTTTCTCACACACTGGGAGGCAGTCTCTGGGATAATCCCCTGAGATGCCTGTGTGCAGGGTCACCCTCAGCCTAGCCTATAGCACTGTGGGGCTTTGCAGTCTTGCTGGGTCCCTTCTGCTCCCCTTGGTGCATTCCAGCCTGTGTTCTGGGTTCAGGGGTCCTTCCTCCTTAGCTGAGAGCCAGCCAGGAGTAGATTCTGTGAGGTTGTTCTGGGCGGGGCTGCTCCTCTGCTGTTCTGCTGCAGTGGCTACTCTGCCAGACCCTTTGCCTTGCCAGCTGGTGGGGAATGAATGGCAGGCTGCTGATATCTGTGGGAAGCCTTGGCGCAGCTGCTTTGCCCAGCCACCAGCCAGGGGTCCGAATTTCCCCACGACTCCCAGCCTGCTGGGGTGAGTGCGCTGGGATGATTTTGTTTTGCTGTTGGGCCCTTGTCTCTTTAAGACTTTTAAAAAAGTGCCCGCTTTTCTTTTGTCCCGGGGAGCTGGCTGAGGGGACCTGCTTGCAGTCTCCATCTCAGATCCTGCCCTTCCATTTCTCTAATCTCTGATACACCACGCAATGTGTGTCTGTGCTAGTGGTGCAGATCAGGGCTGGTTATTTGGCAGGCCTGTGCTTCCACTCCCTCCCCACTCTGATTCTTTTCCTCCTGCTAGTGTGCTGGGGTGGGGGAGTGCTTGGGTCCTGCCGGGTTGCGGCTTTGTATCTTACCCGCTTTGTGAGATGCTGAGTTCTCGCAGGTGTAGCTGTAGCCTGGCTGTTGTACTGTATCTTCTGGTCTCTCTTTTAGGAATAGTTGTATTTGTTGTGATAGATATATATGGTTTTGGGAGGAGATTTCCACTGCCCCACTCATGCCGCCATATTCCCAGAAGTCCCACTGGTGTGGTTTTAATTAGCTCCAGTCAGTCAGTGGCCTGACTTTAGTGTCTGATACTAGTTTACCCTTAGTTGGGAGGATTCTGTATATTTGGATTGGTCCTAGGATATTTTGGCTCTCCAGATAACCTCAACTGAAATAACCCCAACTGAAATAACCCCAATTTACTGGAGGACTGCTAGTGGGACCACAGAATCATTTCTGTCTTTTGGGGGGAGGTGATTAAGATCAAGGACAAATGAAAAGATTAAGACTAAGGACAAAAGGACGTAATGGCTTAGGCCAACCTAGTGTGAAACTTTGTCTATATCTTTGGATGGTTTACTGTAATGGCAAAATAGATGTGCCTCACTGCTTTCTGTCTCTTATCTTCTCAAAAAGACAAATCTCAGGCTGGGTACTTGGGGAATTTTTTTCGGATAGAGATGATAGGTATAGTGTTGCTGTTCCCACCACGCCCTTTTACCATACTCCCTGACTATTGATGTCACTGTTGTAACCACTATGAAACTTCTCAAATTCTTTTCTTGAAGCTCCATCTATTTATCTTGAAAGCCTAGCCCAAATTTTCTGGTTTTGCTGTTTGAAGGTATTTAGTTTCTACCATATGTAGAGAGTACTCCTTTTCTTAGTACTCCTTTAATAGCTTCAGTGTTCCTTGAGGGACTTAGAAGATTGTACTGTTTGGTGCCCTAGTGTGTGTACCATTAACTTCTTCTGTGAGAAGTGGCTTCATAGTCTGTTGATTTTTATGTAATTTTTATATTAATGCAGTCCATGTAATAAGAAGTTATAATGTAACCCTGGGTTTTATTTTAGTGGAACTGAAAAGGTAAAGCCAGAACTCATGGTGGTAATAGTCTCACTGCCCTTGGACACTCTGTATCTCCATGTCTAGTCTCCATATGATCTGGTTTTTAAAGAAACAAATTTTAATTTTTATTACATTTTGTAAGAGGTGTTGGATGATTGACACACTTCTATTAGTGCAAGCCTTATATTTGTCCCTCAAATTGAGAAAGCAGGTAAGAGAAATGATACCCAATACCCAAGTCAGAGGTGGACTCCTTACTAAATATAACAGAATTCCACTAAATCTTTATAATTACAATGTGAAATTTAATTCTGTTTTCATACACCCTGTTCAAAAGGGGTATTAGTATAAATACCAGCAGGATATTGCTGTATAACATGTCCCGTACAAGCTGTTAGATTACTGATATTTCTAACATGCTTAAAAATTTCAATATACTTAATTAAAGGAATGCTGGATAGAGGAATATATGACTGAACAAATAATGGAAATGTGACTTATAGGATTAAGGAAATAAATGTGAAAAATTAGAGTAAGTTTGAAATATTGATGCAATAATGACAAAGATACCAAGAATGTGAAATTAAGAAAAAGAGGGGAGGCTAAGTGAAAAAGTATTTATGAAATATGAGTTTTCTTCATACCAAATCTTAGAACATACTGGAAAAGATTTTGAACATTACCTAATTTTTATGAAAGTTATTTCTAATTGAGGGGTGCAAAGCAGAAAATGAAGATAAACTTATTGAAATACAGAAGAGAGAGTGTCTGTTTCTTCCATTTTGAGGAAGATTGTTCTTCTAAGCACTGAATTTTCATGCAGCAGTTTTATCTAGTTTTAGTTCACTGTGATCGTAAGTTGCTAATGAGAACTCATCTGGATTTCCATGAAAAGAAGTACTTAACTTTTATGGCATGGGCAGAGTAGAATTCTCTGTACTTTATAAATTGAGTAATGGGCACAGATCTTATTGTGGTTTAAATTTACCACATGACCATAACAAGTACTGATGGGAAAGAAAAATTCTAGCAGAATTGGAGAAACCCACTGTAGCTTTTCTAGCATTAGATAAGCTAATCATCCTGGGGGATTTTATCTCACATGCTGGCAATTAATGATGCTGAAATGTGGAGAAAAGTCATCAGAATTTGTAGAATTGCAGAATCAAATGGCAGTGGTCTTTTTGTGTTTAGAGAATGTGCCAAAATCAATTTGAATTAACTAACATAATCTTTAGCTTGCATATGAGAAAAGACAGAAAGGAAAAGCAGTCCATATATGGCACAGAATATCAGACTGATCATTTCTTAGGAGTATGGATGGAAGGACTGAATCAAGAGGTCTTCAAGATAAAAAAAAACATTTTATGAATGTCCTAGAGGTTAAAGACATGAACAAAGGGATCTGAAACAACAATGTAAGCAGTAAGTCATGAGAACAAGTGATTCTTTGAAAGATCTACCAGATCCCAAGGTACAAAGGCATTCAAATGAATGATTGGTGAGAATGATTCTCAACTGCTAAAGCAATGAACTCATTGGCAACATGCTATAGCACATCTGGATAGACAGGGACTGTTATGGTAGTTTGTACAGTTAAAAAAAAATCAAAGTGGTACCAAGGTTGAAGAGATTTAGGGGAATGAAGATTCTTAGTATCTGGCTATATTAAAAGACAAGTAAAGGGCATTTATCAATCAATAAAGAGTGAAGACTGAGTTAGCTTTATTAATAAGAAGTTTTGAGGAATGTCTTGGTATTCTTTGGCACATGGAGCTCTAAGAAAATGTCAAAAAATTTCAAGGAAATGACATCCTTCAACATGAGATTTGAAAAAACTGACAGTATAAATTTTTTTTATTGTGGTAAACGCATAAGATCTACCTTCTAAAAATTTTAAGTGTACATTACAGCAGTGATATTGTACAGCAGATCTCTAAAACTTTCTCATCTTGAATGATTGAAACTTTATACCCATTGAATAGCAACTCCCATTTCCCCCTCCTCCGAGCCCCTGACATCCAAATACCGTGCTTTTAGTTTCAGTGAGTTTGACTACTTCAGTTACTTCATATAAGTGCAATCATGCAATATTTCTCCTTCTGTGACTGGTTTATTTCACTTAGCATAATGTCCTCAAGGTTCATCCATGTTGTACATGGATTTTCTTTTATGGCTGGATTCCATATTGCCATTATATTCATACATATTCTCTTTTATGTGTATGCTGTATTTTCTTTATTCCTTTATGAATCGATGGCCTTTTAGGTGGTTGTATGTAATGCTGCAATTTAACATTACTGTAATGAACATGGATGTACATATATCTTTTTGAGATCCTGATTTCAGTTATTTTGGAAGAATACCAAAAAGTGGGATTGCTGGATCATATGGTATTTCCGTTTTTAATTTCAAGGAATCTTCACACTGTTTTCCATAGTGGCTGTGCTATTTTACATTCCCATCAGCTGTTCACAAGGATTCCAATTTCTCCACATTCTCACCAATATTATTTTCTGTTTTTAAAAAAATATTATTTTTATAATAATGCCTATCCTAACAGGTGTAAGGTGTTTTGATTTTCATTTCTCTGGTTATTAGTGATTTTGAGCATCTTTTCATATACATGTTGGCAATTTGCCTGCCTTCTTTGGGGAAGTGTTTGTTTAAGTCTTGTGCTCATTTTTTAAACTGGGTTATTTATCTTTTTGCTATTGAGGTATAAGATTTCCTAATATATTTTAGATACTAATACCTTATCAGATAGATGGTTTGCAGATATTTTCTCCTGTTCTATAAGATTGCCTTTCTTTATGTTGACTAGTTCCTTTGCTATGTAGAAGCTTTTTGGTTTGATGTAATGTCACTTGTCTATCTTTGCTTTTGTTGCCTGTGCTTTTGGTGTCATATCCAAGAAGTCATTATCAAGATCATGTCCAAATAAGACCAAATTCCTTAAGTACTTTTCCTCTGTTTTCTTTTAGGAATATCATAATTTCACATCTAACATTTAAGTTTTTAATCCATTTTTGATTTGATTTTTGTGTATGGTATAAGATAAAGGTTCAAATAGTTCCCTTGTATGTGACTATCCAGTTTTCCCAAACCATTCATTAAAGAGATTATCATTTCCCCATTGTGAGTTCTTGGCACCTTTGTTGAAGATCAGTTGAATGAATATGCATGGGTTTCTTTCTGGGCTTTTTATAGTGTTCCATTGGTCTGGATGTCTGTTTTTATGACAGTACTATAGTGTTTTGCTTTGTAATATGTTTTGGAATAAGGGAGTATGATGTATTTGGCTCTGTTCTTTCTCAAGATTGTTTTGGCTATTCAGGGTACTTTGTGCTTCCTATTTCTAGAAAAAAAATGCCATTGGGATTTTGATATGGATTGCACTGAATCTTTAGAATACCTTAGGTAGTATGTATATTTTAACAATACGAACTCTTGTAACTCAACAAAGGATGTCTTTCCAGCTATTTTGTCTTCTTTAATTTCTTTCAGTAATGTTTTGTAGCTTTCAGTGTACAGGTCCTTTGCCTCCTTGGTTAACTTTATTTCTAGGTATTTTACTTTTTTTTGATGCTATTATAAATGAGATTGTTTTCTTCATTTCCTTTTTGGATGGTTTGTTACTAATGTATGGAAGTGGAACTTATTTTAGTATGTGGGTTTTGTATCCTGCAACTTTATTGACCTAATTTATTAATTCTATCAGTTTCTTTATAGAATCTTTAGAGTTTTCTACATATAAAATTGTGACGTCTGTGAACAGAAATACTTCTACTTCTTACTTTCTGATTTAGATGCCTTTATTTCTTTTTCTTGCCTAATTTCTTTGTCTAGGACTTCCAGTACTATGTAGAATAGAAATGGCAAGTGTGGGCATCCTTGTCTTGTTCTTAATCTTAGAGGAAAAGCTTTTAGCTTTTCACCTTTGAGTATGTTGTTAGCTGTGGGTGTTTCATATATGATCTTTATTACATTGAGGTAATTTCCATTTATTCCTAGTTTGTTTTTAATATTAAAGGGTGTTGAACTTTCTCAAATGCTTTTTCTACATATATTGAGGTGATGTGATTTTTATTCTCTGTCTTATTAATGTGGTTTATCACATTTATTGACATGTGTATGTTGAACTATCCTTGCATCCTGGGGATAATCCCACTAGGTCATGATGTATGACCCTTTTTAATGTGTAGCTGAGTTCAGCTTGCTAGTATTTTGCTGAGGATTTTTTGCTTCTGTGTTCATCAGAGATATTGTGTGTAATGTTCTTTACTTGTAGCATCTTTGGCTTTCACACCAGGGTAATGCTGGTCTCATAAATGAGTTTGGGGTGTTCCCTCTTTCAGTTATTTTGGAAGAGTTGAGAAGACTGACATTAATTCTTCATTAAATGTTTGATAGCATTCACCAGTGTCTGTGAGCAAGAGTAATGCCATCTTGTCATATCTGCCTTGTTGACTGATGGATCACCTTTACGCTCTCTTTCCTTTGATACATAAGTACTCCTTAGATAATATCCAGCTTGAAACAGATAACATTGTTCCCTGGGGCAGAACTCCTTGACCTATATTCCTGCAATAATACTTGAACATTAGCCCCTGCTGCATTGCCACACAAGTGGCTGCCCTGCAGGTAGACCCCTTTTTCTTTGCTGCTGTAAATTAGCCTCCCTAAACACAAAGCAGTGTGGAGGTCTGTGTGTCCTGTGGCCAATCAGGGCAAGCTTTTGTAGGTATGCTCCCCTCAATAAACCTCTATTAAATTCAAGCTGGACTTGTCAGCCTCTTTCTTTGGTCTTATAGCCCCTTCAGCCTTAGGGGTCGATTTGGTTGTCCCTCCCCTAAGTGGAACAACCGGTCAAGACATCTGGTCCTGGGGTTTTTTTGTTGGGAGAGTTATGATTACTGATTAAATCTCCGTATTAGTTTTAGTCTTTTTTAGACTGTCTGTTTCTTCACAATTTAGTCTTAGTAGGTTGTATATTCCTGGCAATTTATACATTTCATGTAGGTTCTTCATTTGTTGGCAACTAATTATTCACAGTAGTCTTTTATGATCCTTTTATTTCTGTGGCATCTGTGACCTAGCATGAGTTCTATCCTGTCTTTTCTTTCATTTCTGAATTTGAGTCTTCTCTTTTTTCCTTAGTTAGTCTAGCTATGGTTTTGTTAATTTTGTTAATCTTTTAAAAAATCCAAATCTAATTCTGTTGAATTTTTCTTTTTCCCATTTTCTAATTCATTTGTTCCTGCTGTAATCTTTATTTCCTTCATTTTGCTAACTTTGTTCTTTTTCTAACTCTTTGAGGTATAAATTTAGATTTTGTATGATATATATATTTTTTAGTGTGGGTTTTTATAGTTGTAAACTTCTCTTTTAATACTGGTTTTGTTGCCTCCCATAAATTATGCTATATTGTGTTTTGTTTTCATTTGTCTCAAGATATTTGTAATTTTCCTTTAATTTCTTCTTTGGCCCACTAGTTGTTCAAGATTTTGTTGTTTAATTTTTGTGAATTTCCCACTTTTCCTTCTGCTATTGATTTCTAGTTTCATTCCATTGTGGTTAGAAAACATATTTGGTATGATTTCAATTCTTAAATTTTTTAAGACTTGTTTGTGACCTAGCATGAGTTTTATCCTGGATTTTTCTGTGTGCACTTGAGAAAAATATATAGTCTGTTGTTGGGTAGAATGTTTTGTATATGTCTGTTAGGTCCATTTGGTGAAGAGTGTTGTTTAGATCCTCTGTTCCTTACTGATCTTCTGTCTGGGTGTTCTATTCATTATTGAAAATGGTGTGTTGAGATCTGCTATTATAGTGTTGCTATTTCTCTTTTCAGTTCTGTCAGTGTTTATTTCATAAATATAGGTGGTCTGACTTTGGGTGTGTATGTGATAATTATATCTTCCTGGTGAATTGGTATGGTATCATTATATAATGTGCTTTTTCTCCTGTGATAGTTTTTGACTTGAAGTCTCTTTTGTCTGATGCAAGCATGGCCACCCTTGCTCTCTTAGGCTACCATCTGCATGGAATATTATTTCCACCCTTTAACATTAATCTCTTATAGGCAGCATGTAGTTGGATTTTTAAAAATCCATTTTGCCACTCTAAGTCCTTCGGCTGGGGAGTTTAATAATTTACATTTAAAGTAATTATTGATAAGGAATATTGCAATTTTTAAAATTATTTTGTGTGTGTTGTAGTTCTTTTTTTCTTGCAGTCTTCATTTGTGTTTTGTGGATATTTTGTGGTGATATACTTTGATTCCATTCTCAATTTATGTTTGCTATGGAGCTTACATAAGCATGTTATAGTTATAAGAATCTACTTTTAAGTTATTAACAATTTAAGTTCATGTGTGTACAAAACCAGTACCCTACCCTACCTTTACAGGATTGATGTTACAAATTACATATTTTTATATTGTGCATCTACTAACATTTTTATAGTGAAAATTATTTTTTATACTATTGTCTTTTAACTTCTACCAGAATTAAAAGTGATTAATGCATTATCATTATAGTATTACAGAATTCTGTGTTTGTCTACATATTAACCTTTACCAGTGAGCTTTATACATTCATATGCTTTTATGTCATTTAGCATCCTTTTGTTTCAACTTGAAGGACTTTAACATTTCTTATAAGGCAGGTCTACTGGTCACTATTTCCTCAGTTTGTTTACCTGGGAAAGTTTTTTTTTCTCATTCATTTTTGATAGAGAGTTATGCCAGATATATTATGCCTGATTGGTAGTTTTTTCTTTCAGCACTTTGAATATATCATCACACTTCCCGGCCTTGAGGGTTTCTGCTGAGAAATCCATTGATAGTCCTAAGGGATTCCCCTTGTAGACAATTTGTCATTTTCCTGTTGCTGCTTTCAAAATTTATTCTTTGCTTTTGACTTTCAAAGTTTGATTATAATGTGTCTAAGTGTGCACTTCTTCGATTTTTTTTGTATTTGAGGCCTTTGTGCTTCTTAAATCTGGGTGTCCATTTCTTTCCCTAGATTTGAGAGGTTTTTGACCAAAATTTCTTTTAATAAGAATTTTTTTCTCTCTCTCTTCTTCTGGGACCCTGATAATGTGTATATTCATCCTCTTCATGGTGTTCCTTAAGCCCTTTAGGATTTCAACATTCTTTCTCATTCTTTTTTCTTTTGCTTCTCTGACTGGGTAATTTCAGATGACTTTGAATTCTTTGAATTCACTGATACTTACTTCTGTTTGATCAAGTTTGATTTTAAACCTCTCTAGTGAAATTTGTAATTCATTTACTATGTTCTTCAGCTCCAAAATTTCTGTTTGGTTCTTTTTTATATTTTCTATCTCTGTTGAAATACTCATTTTGTTTATGCATATTGTCCTGAGCTCATTGAATATCTTTCTGACCATTATGTTCAATTCTTTGTCAAGTATTTCATATACCTCTGTTTCTTGTGGGTCAGTCTCTGGAGGTTTATTTTGTACCTTGGGCCTTGATTGGGCCATTTTTCTGTTTCTTGTAATTTTGTGTTGGTATCCCTGCATTTGAAAAACAGTCACCTCTCCCATTCTTTATGAACTGCCTTTGTACAGGGAAAGACCATCAACAGCCAGCCTGGTTAGGCATTCTGGAGCCTCTCAAACCTTTTCTGTAGATATATCTTCTCTGGACTTGTGCATACAGATTCCTAGAAAGATTTACCTTTTTTTTTTTAATCTTCAAGAGCTTTTAATTTCTTGTGTCATCTAGTGTCTGTCTGTCTGCCCTGCCATGGGTCCTGTGGAGCAGCAGCACACCACTCAGCTCTTTTTTTTCTCAGCAGCTTCAAGGTATCTAGAGTGTGCTGGGCCTTGGTAGGGCTCTGACACGGGTGAGACAGAAGCCAGTCCCTCAAGCAGCGTTCTCAAGAAGTCAGAATATTGTATGTATGTTTCAGTCTTCTCTTTGTCCCCCCAGAGAGCTCCCAATCACATGGCTCTGTGCCAGAGGGAGAGACAATGATCAAGGGGGTGGGGAGGAGGTGCCGTGAATTTTCCTATGGGCTGTAAAGCATCTGGTTTCATGCTGTCTTAGGGTAGAGGAGCTTCTAAACTCTTTTCTGGATGTCTCATAAAGGAAACATGTCTGTATATTGCTGTTGAATCAGTGTTTCTGGGGGAGGAAGGAGGGTTTGCAGCTTCCTGTTCTGCCATTTTGCTGACATCAACCCCTCTTATTGTATAATTTTTAAGGCAACTTGTTCATTGTAGGTTAGACACTAGTCAGAGGCCTTAGGATGGGCTATTGTATTACAGCATCAAGACCAGTATTTTATTTGGTAAAAAACAATTCTGTTAAGAGACGGTAGAATTCAATTTTCAACATAGGTATCAAATTTATGCCTATAACATAGTAAACACATATGATACACACCTTCATCACTTTATTTTGCTTTCAGGCATAGCAGACTATAGCAGACGATTTTGTGTAGTCTCCAAACTTAGCTCACACTGGTAGCATCTTGCCTCCAGTGCATGTATGGTTCTTTTATTTTCTGTTCTGGGCAGCTCCATTGCAGCAAACTTTCAAGCATGTACATGTTGTACAGAGGGTGGGGGCGTTAACATTCTCATTAGGGCAACCTTAACCAGAGAGGGATGGGAGACAATTGGATAAATACTTCTAGTTAATCCTTGGGCGAACAATTCTGTGATGCATCCTATAAACTCCTTAGAGGTTTCAAGGTGAGAACAAGGTTTATTGTCCCAGTTACCAGCAGTGACATTGGAAATGAACCCTTATATTAACCTTTCCTCATTCTGTCATTCTTCAGGTTCATTTTTTCTGGTCCTTGGGATTACTCCCAAACTCTGCTTTTGGGTAGAACTAGGGTAAGATGAGGCCTTTAATCTAAGTCTTATCCCACTTTATCAATGTTACCTCTAAGGCTTTTAAAAACATTATTAGGTAATAAGGTAAAATCCACAACAAGTTCTGCAATCTGTTAGCACTCAAGTATGTGATAAAAATTAATCATATTCCAGACTTTGCAGGAAAAGATTAATAGCAATGAGGGCAACCCTGAGACAGGAAAAAGTGCTGAAGTTTGGGGGGGCCTGAGGGACCCAGCTGAATACAGACTGGGAAGATGATGGAAGAATCTTTCATGCTTCTTACTGTTACCTTTGATACCCTATTACTTCTAATGATCAGCTTTGGCTATTTTACTCAGGGAGGAAAAGGGTCTGATGAATTCATTGACCGTGCAGCGTAGTGACACTACCTTAACAGTCTTAGGAACATTTGCTTTGTAAAAGTGGCAGGGGAGACTGGGTCTTTACAGGTGACATTTCACTCACAAGTGAGGACACTGGCTTTAAGTCTCCACACAGGCCACTCATTCTTTTACCTTGTACCAAAGCTTGTCTCTATGACTTGGGTCTAGCCTTGGCTATTAGAGGAAAAAACTATTGTATGACATTTAATTAGAAAGTTTTTCTTTTCAGAAATTCTTAGGTTCTTTAACTCTCCTGAAAGTGACTGAGAGACTGTTATCTCAATACAGCCTAGACAAGCTGAGCTATTCTAGGGGAATTGGAAGGAAGTGATAGAGGGTTGAATTTGTGATGACTGGGGACAACCACTGCATGAAGACATGAGTTGTGGCTGAAGATCACTCTAGTTATGAACAGCAGACTCTGCTATCAGCCTGGTCTTCCAGACTGGAGGCCCTCCAGGGGAGTGACAGGGAGCTGGCTGGTCTGTTATGGTGACATGGAAGATCAGATGATGCTAAGTATTGCTGTTAGAAGTCCATTTCTGCATTCTTTAGGCACTTTTCTAGGATTAATTACCAGCATGCCATACTGACCAACCCTGAACATTTTATAGCAACTCTTTTGTTGTAAACTGTTCCAGATTAACTGTGGGTATTAACTGAAGGCAATTCTGTTTTTTTTTTTTTTTAAATAGCATTGCCACTTTGAGAGATTCTGACTGTGGTTGGAAAAAACCTGATTATGAAAAGTTTTCACACTGTCCATCTCCCTGAAATGTATTGGCTTGATTTTTCAAACCCAGCTTTCTAAGGAGTTATTGGATGGACATATGGATATCTAGAATTCTTTTTTTTGACCCACGAAGAAACTCCTTTCTGAACTATGGTCTTGTAGCAGTTTAAAAGTGGGTCCAGCTGCTTCAGGTTTCTGTGATTATATGCCTTAATGAATTTATGAATCTAGCTTATCCAGAATGCCAGAAAAAATGAAAAATTTAATTCAAATACTTTAAATCTTATAAAAATATTATAAACTTTTATGAGAATAAGTATAGCATGAAAAGCTAAAGGGACCTGGGAACATCTCCTTGATGGCTTAATCAAAATGAATAGTAATACTATAAAGTTTAGAAGAGAGAAATAAAATACAAAAAATGCTTTATTTTCATTAAATTTATATTAAATATTAATTTTATCACTCAGACATTCTATTTATCTATTTTTAAAAATATTTTAGTTTTGTAACTTAGTTCTTAAGAATGTAAACAAACCTTCTTAATGCATTTATTATATCCCAGGCACTTTGATAATTGCTCTTATATAAATTATTTTATTTTGTATAATCTTCATAAGAACTTATGAGCATTATCACCCTTTAAAAATGAAAAAATAGAGTCTCAAGTAATGTAGTCTCAGGTAGCTCAGGCATTAACAAGGGCAATGTGTGGAGGCAAATCCTGTTTCCTGTTTTCAAGTACAAGCTTTTTGAAGTATACTTTACCTTCCTGAACTAAATTTTATGTCCAAACACTGCACACTATATGTTAAAAACAGACCTCAGAGATTTGTTTGATGAGTGTAATTCTGGGGAGAAAATCCCGGGACAAAATACCTTTGAAACCAAAATCAGTCAAAGGGAGAAATAAAGTGGGAGAAACCTATTTACTTCTCACAAGCAGTCATCCCACATCTCTCTCTCTCTGGACCCAGCTACAGAAGAAGAAAGCTCCACCCAACCTCTCTGGGCCAGATAAGCCCTGCTCACCCTTGTCATTACCTGTTGATATGGACATTGACTACTTCTCTCCACCCCTTGAAAACACACACTGATATGGAGATGCACTAAGGCCAGGCGAGAGATTCTGGAAATACTGCAATTTTACCCACAAGGAGCTTCCTATATTCATAGACACATAATAATGACAGATAAATGGTGAAGATACAGACATTAGTAGTGTGCAGATGGGAAGCTTAACTTGAGCCATGCAAGCATATTGAGCACATTAAGTTCAAAGTTAAGTTGGCATATTGGGGTGGGTAGATAAATCTGGAAGGAAACAGAGGGACCAACTAGCTCAGGCTTAAAGCAAAACATGCAGAGAAGCTGTAATTGGATTTAGGAGATCTAGTGAGCATTTGTCAGTAGATTATAAAAAGGCTTCCTGGAGCCTCCAGAGATGTAGAAAGAACTTTTAAAAAAGAAGGTAATTTTTGAAGCAACATGGAAACTCTAGAATCCAACAGTGACAATGCTCCATCAGTAAGAAAAGTGAAGTGTCTTGCAGATAGTAGACATAGGCGAACTAAATGATTGAAGGGATAGATGCAGTGGGTAGGAGGAATGGAAATGGAGAGGGACAAGCATATTAAAATGATTGGATTTTTATTTGGGGACCAGCAAGTTGAAGGTTAGGACAAGGTTTTAAAAGGCCTAAGAAACTCTGAGATCAGCTTATACCCATCAGAAAGGGAAAGATTCAGCTTTTGAAATTGTCCTACAGCTCTTAGATGTTCTGTTCTAATTTTTAAATTATCTTTTATTTTTATATTTCAGTTTGGGAAGTTTCTATTCATCTATATGCAGGCTCACTAATTCTTTCTTTGGCCATGTCCAGTCTACTGATGGATGAGCCCATGAAAGATGTTCTTCATTTCTTTAACAGTGTTTTTTATTTCTAGAATTTCTTTTCAGTCTTAGAGTTTCTTTCTGCTTACATTACCCATATATTTTTGCATGTTGTTTATTTTTTTCCGTTAGAGCACGTAACATTACATATAACATAACACAATACAATGTTACATAACATAATGTAACATAAGCAGTCATTTAAAATTCCCTTCATGATAATTCCAAAACCTGTTATATCTGAGTTTGGTTTTGATGCTTGATTTGTCTCTTCAGACTGTATTTTTTCTTTCCTTTTAGCGTGACTTGTAATTTTTGTTGAAAAATGAACATGATATATTGGGTAATAGGAACTGAGGCAAATAGGTCTTTATGTAAGGTTTTATGTTAATTTGGGTAAGAGTTGCTGAAGCTTTAGTACCAGAGTTTCAGATTCCTCCAGTGTCCTCAGCTTTGTCTCTGCTGTTGTCTTCGGGCTTCCCTCAGAACACTTCTTTAGATTAGAGTCTGCATCTTGCCACTCTTTCAGCTGTAATCCACTATTATTATACTGGAATCCTGTGAATTTGGTGGTCAGGTGTGAAGGAAGAAGAGTGTTCTATATTATGATTAAGTTTCAGTTTTTTTAGTAGGTCTGTATCCTTGCACTGTGACCCTTATGAATACTTCATAGCTTTTTTTTCTAGCCTTAGGTGGGACAGGAAGCTAAAGGGGGCTGTAGTGTGGGAAATTCCCTCTCAGGTAGGATGAAGCTCTGGGTCTTTTAAAGTCTTTCCCCTGGAGAGTAGCTGTTTTTTCATGGAGAATGCTCTGGGCACATTTCACAGGGGTGGTTCCCCTCTCCCTCTATCGGAGCCTCTGTCCCATCTTGGGTCCTCAGTGTGAGAACCTAGTGATGTTCCAGGTGGTAAAAATCCGTGAAAGTTTGGGGGCCTTCCTCTGACTGTGGCTTCCCAGAATTTCTCACTCTCATGCTAGTCCATACTCAGCCTCCAGCAATTTTTCAAAATAACCATTTCAGTGTTCCTACCAGTTTATGGTTCCAGTGGCTTCTGCTCCTAGTTAACTGATACTGACTGTGACTTAGGATTTTTCTGTGTCTCCAGATTTGGGGGTGGCAATTTGCCCTACAATCTCAATTCTCTAATAAGTCTAAGAAAAGTTGTTGATTTTCATTTTTTCCCAGCTTTTTTCTTTTTAAAAGATTGAGGCTGACAACTTCCAAGCTCATTACACATTGGAGCTGAAACTAAAAATCTCACCAAAGGCAAAGTTTAAAAAGGTGGATGATATCAAGTGGATGTGAAGATATAAGGAGGTGGAAATTCTTATACAGTGCTATAGAGAGTATAAATGGGTACAGCAATTTTGCACACACTGTCAATTTTATTTACTGAAATTAAATCTGCTTTAACCCTTTGAATCAGCAATGTCAGTGGTATATAACCCTACAGGGAGGATATTTCACATTATGTTATTTCATTATTCTCAATGTTTTGATAAGATATATATTATTATTCCCTTTTTAGAGGAGGACTTGCAGTGCAGCTACAAAGTAATAGAATCAGAATGCACTGCATCTGGAACCCTCTAGCTCCAAAACTCATATATATATTTTTTTCAGTGTCCTGCTGCCTCTATTTAGTTATTTAAAAATATTTGTATTTTTTATGATTGTAAAAGTAGAATGTATATAAATGCATAAAGGTAAAAATAGAAATTACCTATGTCCCACACTCTTGAGATGTACTGTCCAATATAATAGCTACTAGCCACATGTGGTTATTGAGCACATGAAATGAGATATGCTTTAAATGTAAGATACATACCAAGTTTCAAAGACTTCCTTGAAAAAAAACCCATTAAGTTTTCTTCAATTATATATTGAAATGATATTTTGAATACATTGGGCTAAATAATGTATATTATTGAAATTAATTTCAACTGTTTCTTTTTACTTTTTAAACATGGATATTAAGAATCACATATGTGGCTTGCACCACATTCCTACAAGAAAGCAATGATGTTTAGGATATACACCAAGGCTTTTTCCTATGCATTTACATAAACTAAAAATTGTGATTTTATCATACTTACTGTTTTATAACCTGCTCTTTCATTTAATGAACACCAAGAACATTTTCTAACGGTGTTAAATGTTTTTTTCCTATGATGTCAATTAAAATTAGTAAATCATATTCTGTCACATTTGATGTAGCATATTTATTTAACAAATTCCTTATTTTAGGAAATTAAGGTTATTTCCAGTATTAAGTCCATGGTGAATGCTATTGCATATAACTTTATCTGCATATCTGTTTACTATTAGGAAATTTCCTAAGAGTAGAATTACTGTAAAGGTTTTAAACATTTTTAACTCTTTTGAAAATTATTGCCAAATTGCCCTGCAGAAGGGCTGTTCCATTTTATTCTTCCAATATACTAATGTTTAAAAGTGATAATTTCTCTCAGCAGTGTACTTCATTTTTGCTAAAGGATTTTGCTTGGCTTCAGAGCAACAGAATGCTACATAATTTCATTTGAGAAATGAAGGGCTATTCTTTGGAAATAGTTTATGTTTTCTGAGAATCTTTTAGTCTACATGAGGTTTAATTATTTTGAATTACCATATTGTTGCTTAAAATAATTCTTGAGCTGCATTTTCTAAGCAAATAGTGAGGTAGCTTTATACTTTTTAGGAGAACTATATTGTATACTTTTTAGTCCCATACTATAGTTGTATACTACAATTTTATACTACAGTTGTATGCTACAATGGTATACTTTTTAGTCCTATACTGTAGTTCCATTTGATGGTTACTAAAAAATACTTAAAATAACTGATTTTCAGAGATGTATTTTGGTTTCAAGCAACAGTCTTTTCTTTTTATGTCAGGTCCATTCTGTGGTTAAGTTTTTTCTCTGTAGTTCAGAGCAAAAATGCCAGAAAAATCTCCTTCTGTTACGTGCAAAATAAACAGATCTCTAGTGGAGTTCATGGGCTGCTTGAGTGGTATTTACACCAGTGGGTTCATTGAATAGCAGAACGTGCTGTTTCTGCCACATCAAACTTGGGCCAATCTGATAAATATGCCTAACAGCTCGGCTGTTTCAATGGCTCTGAGTTACTCCAGGCAACATTTCTCATAGTCAAGACCAGAAGATACATCACAGGTGTGACTTGGCTCTCCTGGCCACTTTTCCCTGTTGGTTTGCTCAGAGTTCAGGCAAACTTTCAGTTTAGGGAACTGAAAACCACATGTGAAGGAAATGTTTATATATTTACATCCCTGCCACTGGCTGAATACCTAGCACATACAGCAAGGCCGTCGTATTTGTTGCTTACCTAATTTGTGGTCTTTCATTGTCTTGTGACTTCTTTCTCACAGGAATTAAGCCTGTCCATTTGGCTATGATTCTTTTCTGTGTGCTTTCCTTTCAAATATAAGCTGATAACCAAAATCCAGGAGAGAAAAAAGAGTGCCATGTCTCCTTAGCTATTAGCATAAGAAAAACCAATTGAGGTTATGTGTAGGATAAAACTGGTGCAAGTAAGAAAATTTTCTGTGTGCTAGTAGGAGAGCGCTTTGTTGGTGATGTTACAAGACTCATACAATGTCAGAGACTCTTATTTTCTTCTTTTAGGTGTAATTGTTGACTATTTCTCCACTCCAGTCTTATGACATAAGCACTTTTTTGGGATGATAAGCACTGAAAATGTCTGGTCGCAGAAGACAGTAATACTGGTAAAATCCATAAATACATTAATTCTTGTATCTATGCCCTTAAGAGTTTTTCTTTAGTATATATGTGGTAGGAAATGAGTGAAAATATTAAATACTTTTAACAAAGGTGGTCAGTAAATTTATAGTAGCTGTGCTGAATTAAGTTTTAATAGGAACAGGAGAAGTGTGATACTTAAATCATTTTAAATGGTGGTACAATGAACAGAGTTAAGAATTTCTATATTAAGTAATAAAAGCAAAGTCCCAAGAAACAGTAGAAAATAAATGCTTGAGTAAGGA
Source organism: Smutsia gigantea (assembly GCA_032199065.1). Classification (NCBI taxonomy): domain Eukaryota; kingdom Metazoa; phylum Chordata; class Mammalia; order Pholidota; family Manidae; genus Smutsia; species Smutsia gigantea. The sequence continues at coordinate 1,538,618 of JAVSCE010022418.1, forward strand.
CCAGGAAGATATAGAATTTCTTTCTGTTTTAATGAAAAAAGATACTCTAACAATAGATACTTTTTATATCAACTGATTTATTTCATTATATATCTTTAAGATTTTGAGATAAAATATATAACTTTTGTGCTTTTGTCAAAACAGGGATAATGTAGGAATTTTAAAGTGGGGATATGACTAGTTTTCTTACTGTTTAATAAATGTAGTCTAAGCGGCTTTTTGATCTAATGACTAGATCTTGCTTTCTAGAAATCAGTGTTTCCTTTGGCTTATTTTTGTGATCAATAATGACTGGTCAGTTAACTCAGTACTTACTAAGTGCCAAATATTCATGTATTCACACATTTATCCAAAAATCATTTACAAACATCTACATTGTGTGTAACACTCTTGATTTCAGTAAGGGATGCAATTAATAATCAGCTACTTTGTACATTAGGGGAATTTATAATCTCATAGAAAGGGAAGACATTAGAGCAACTGAATAATACTGAACTAAGTTGAAAGTTAGATTAGTCAGAGAGTTAATGAGTAGCCTCAACAGGGAAGAGGGAGAAACCATTATGAGTTGGGCTAATCAGAAAAAAACAGGTTGAAAATGAAGGTATTCATGAGAGGCTTTATACAACTTTCAATAACATGTATGAATACTTTGGTTCTAGAATTCCTTTACTTCAACTCTTCTATTTTACTGATGAAGAAATTGAGGGCCTGTCTTGCCAATGGATTTCAGCCCCGGGCAAGTTCACTATGGATTCAGTGTGACCAAAGAAATGACAGTAGAACGTTCTTGGGTGAAAGGGTTTATACCCAACTTTATTTCCACAGTGGCAGGTCAGTCACTAGAATCCCGTCCACTCAGAGCGAGTCTATGCAACAAGCCAGTCTCTGCTTCTGGGCCTCTCTGTCCTCACAGCTATCTCACTCTCTGTCCTTGGCACTGCCATCACTCCAGCCTCTGCTCTCCTGCACCCTGCAGCTATGCCACCGTGTCGCCCAGAGCACTGGGTGGAGCTCTTCATATAGAGTCAATAACAACATATTGCCCACAGTGTGTAGTGAGCTAGCCGACCAGGGCCAGGGGAGAATCCTGACCATAGGAACCTTCACTTTATCCACAGGGCCAAAGAACACAAAAAGCTTGGCTGTGCTACAGTTAGGTGATGGCTGAGATGGGGCTGGAACGCAATTTCCCAGACCACTGGTCAAGAGTGCTTTCTATTAGAGAAATTTAAGGAATGGATTGGTGGACCAGCACACACCTTTTTGGTTAATTTTTCTTTTGTTGTTAATCTTTCTCTGTTTTTTAGAATTTTAATTATGAAGTTTATTTTTGTGATTTATTGTTCAAAACTGCTGTAGTTTGCACTATGAAAATACATGATCATTTAAGAGCCATTTTGCTATACTGTGAAAGTAATTTTCACTGATGGTAGCATGAATTTGCAATTTAGAGTAAGGATATATAAAAGAAAATGTTTTGAGTTTTTTTCACACCCCACCTTTGTCCTTTCCCTGTCAAGACCCTAATGACCTTCATTTTTTCCCCTTCCATAAAGAAATCTTTCAATAGCTCTCATACATGCCTGTATTTTCTTGACAAAGACTACCAGGAAAGCAGGTTTGAAAGTTCAGTACTGGTTCCAATCTCAGGCTTTATCTTTGAAATTTTGCACACTGAGTTAAAATATTGCTACATTTGTGGCCTGGGATGGTCCCTGCTAATTCCATATGAAGAAAGAGTGCCAAAGAACTCTTAGAACTCCCCTTGTGAATTTGCTTGGTGAGCAGTTCTGGACTTGGTGTTTTAATCTCTCCATCAGGATCAACGTGATCCTGCATTAAAGCCAAGGTCAAGTGGGATAAGCAGTTGAACTTTCTCCTTTGTCTTGCCTGGCTCGTTGAAACATGTAACCTTTATAGGCTTGGTTTCTGCTTTGGAGGGAAATCTGAAGTCCAAGCAGATGTTTCTTTCCTCCTTTTGAAAACCCCTTTTCATTTTACTAGGCATGGTGTCAAAGAAGCAATTGGGGGTAGATTAGGTAGGAAGTGGAAGGTCAGTGTTTGCTTTGCTAATATTGCAAAATAAGAGGTTTTTGTGTTGTTTATTTTTATGTTCTGCCAATTGGGCCACTGAGAGTAAGCCGTTGATTCTGAAGACATAGATTTCCTTCCTGTGTCGGCAATGGCTCTGGAGTCAAGATAAGTGAAGACAGGGAGGCCACCATTTGAAAAGGGCTTGGTTGGCAGAAGATAAAACAAGCAATCAGCTGCCACTTTTTAAAGCTCTTCCCTCCAGTGCAATCAGTGTAAATGACTCCCTTCTTCCACAAAATGCTCTCATGTTTTTGTTACTAATATCCTATGGATAAAACAATAGCTATTCTTCTTATGCAGTCCTATGTTTTCTTAAATGAACCATGATGCATTCATTATTTTAATTATAATAGACATTTATGATAAACTTGATAGATGTTGTCATTTCACATGGCTCACTAACAAGACCCTTAAAATTAAAGTAACTGTCCTTTAACATCCTCAAGTGGTTGGCCTTGTGCTTCAGAACAGGGTATGAGACAACCTATCAACTGGCATTTGTCTTTAAAAGAAGAATACCTTTCATTCAATTCTGCCTTTTTCTGCCTGGAGGTAGTAGTCTAAACCATATTTAGAATTAGTAGTCTAATTCCTATCTTCTGTAAAGCCTATGGATAATGGTAAATAATTCCCTGGCTAATTTCATGGGCCCAAAATAACTAAAGAAACAAGGAACAGAGGACACATATAAAGACTCTAGAATTCTAGAATTTTGTGGTTGGGAAGAGATGTTTGCAAAGAAATTGCAAATTGTTGTTGGGTAGTACGGCCAAGAATCACCACATTTAGGGAGAAAAACAAGTATGTCTGAATTCTTCTGTTAGTCATTTCTTTTTATTTGCCCTTGTTTAGTGCCCAAAATTAGCTTTCCATCCCTTTGTCATTAACTGGGGAATACTGCTAACTCCTTTACTGAGTTGATGGTATAACATAGGTACCAGACAGAAAATGGGTTTTCAATCCTCAATGAATATTAGATTCATGTGGTGAGCATTTAGGCCCCAGTTCCCAGGCTTTTTATTGAATTTGTCTGGTGTTGAGGGGAGAGGGAGGTGACAATGATTTCTTTTTAAAAGATCCCCAGATTATTCTAATAGACTAAGGCTGAGAAACATGGGAGCTAGAAGATGTAGAGGCTACTACCTATGGTAAGGCATTTAGATTGGCATCTATCCTCCTTTCAGAAAAAAACAAATGAAAAGTCATTCCTTTTTCATTTCAACTCCATAGTCACAGGCTGAAAAACTTTTTGAAACTAAAATTAAGCCTGTGTTTTACTCCTCATAAACAAAAAATTGTATAGTGACATGGAAAATTATTTCCACTAAGAGATAGTTTGCTTCTTGGGCCAGGATTCCAAGTTATGATGAATTTATAGATATTTTTATAAATATGAACCAATAAATTTCCTTTTTTGCCTAACCAAATTTGAATTGCTTCTGTTGCTTGAAATCACAAGATTTCTGCTCAAATGTTAGACAAAATGTGATTTTTAGACATAGAGGAAATGAGATTGGAGACAAGTGAAGGTTTTTTACAAGGGGTAGAACCAGAGGTGGAAGAATTTGGATCGAATGAAGAGAGATGGAAGAGAATTCTGAATGGGAAATAATTCACTAATTTTTCTGGATTTCACATGGATGGTTGTCTTGCATGAGGGTTCCAGTCCTGGGTAAGTTCACTATGGATTTGATAAGACTGAGAAATGACAATGGAACGTTCTTGGGATAAAAGGCTTTATACCCGGCTTTGTTCTCATGACAGTAGGTCGAGCACTAGAATCCCACCTGCATCCAGTAGTGTGCAGGTCTGTAATCCACCTCTGTGTCTGCCTCCACCCAGAGCACTGGGCAGAGCTCTTTCTACAGGGACTCAGTAAATAGTAGCTCATTGCTAATGGGTGTGGAAACATTAGCCTAGCAGTAGGCCAATTACATCATTGAGTAGTTTAGGGTCAGGTGAGGATCCTGGCCATAGGAACTTCCATTTTCCCCACAGTGGTGGAACAAAATTTTTAAGTAATAAAACCTAAGGTTCCTTATCTTAGCACAGTGATAAGTACTAAAGTTATGACTACTATTGCAATGTTATTGCTTAGTCAGGACTTCATAGGTTCCTGGCACTGAAATTTTCTCCTGTTTGAGTATTTTACACATTTTAAGTGTTTTTGAGTTGAGCATGTAAATGGTCTCGCTATTATTAGAAATCATGCATTTTCAGCTGGACTGTAAACTCCTTGAAAGTGTTTTAATGTCTTTTCATTTTTAAAATACTTTGCAATGTGTAGCACAGTGTTTGGTCCCTAGTAAGCACTTAATACTCAATTGCCTCTTAAGACCAGAGAAGATGAGAATTAAATAACATCTTGATACAAGATGGAGAACTAGCTCATCACATACTAGTTAAATCTGACCTTTGTAAGAATGAAGACAATTAAAAAAAAAGAGCTATCCTGAAACTTTATTATAGATCTGAGTGCTGAGAGACAAAGATCTAGAATGAGGTAATAAGCTGAATATGATGCAAAAGAAGGGTAAGAAGTTCTGGTGGATTCTATTTACTTAGCTAGTTTTAAGTGCAAACTTTAAAGTTTTTGGCTGACTGACTGTAGCAGTGTAGTCTGGGCTCTGGACAATCAGGTTTAAATCCTGCCTCTGCCATTCAGTAGCAAGGTGATCCTGAACAAATTATCTAGTGTTTTCCAGAGTCCATTATTAGGGATTATTATAATTCAGCTCCTTACAGTATGGACTGGTGGAAAGATGTAAGGATTAGCAGTTGATGTCCTTGGTTCAAATACCAACTTTGGCCCTTACTGCTTTTTGACCTCTCAAGAGTGCTATGAGCAATAATGCCAGAGCCAATGAGAAAGTGATTTCACAACTGTGAATGGCTGCCCAAATGTAATTATGAAGAAAGAGCCTTCCTAGTCTAATTTATAAAATCTGTAAATAGAAGGGGTTAGGACCTAATGATTTTGATTCAGTCCAGTGATGGTAAGCCTACCATTGAGGATTTGAAAGAGTGGGCCCCATTCAGTCTATTTAATTCTTATTATGGAATTAGCCCTAGGAATAAACATGAAGCTCAAAAGTACCTTCAGCTGCTGTCTTGCCAATGGGTTTCAGCCCCAGGAAAGTTCGCTACGGATTCAATGTGACCAAAGGAATTGACAGCAAAACGTTCTTTGGGGTGAAAGGGTTTATTACCTGGCTTGTTCTCCCGGCAGTAGGTTGAGCTCTAGCGTCTCTGTCTCCACCCAGAGCACAGGGCCGAGCTCTCTACATAGCACAGTAATAGCTTATTGCCTAAAGGTGTGGAAGCAGTAGCTTAGCAACAGGCCAGTTACATCATCAGGTGGTTTAAGTTCAGTGAGGGTCCTGGCCATAGGAACCCCAACTTCCCCACACTCCACCCCTCCAGGATTCTCGCCTTACAATCTACATGCATTCCATCTTCTGCAATGGTCCCTGTGCGAGAAAGCTGGAGCACTGTAACCAGATTCCACAACAGCAGCAGAGGATAACAACAACTTAGAGATAATAAAAATTAAGATACAGCAAGATTTTGATACAGGTAACAAAAATTATAATCCTCAAGCCAGAGGAGGTTCCTAGTAACAGAAATTATAATAATCCTCAAGCCAGAGGAAGTTCCCAATCCACAAAGACTTTAGGGATAATAGACACATGTTTTAATGCCACCAACATAGACAAATCTTGTCCATCAGGTAGGATGCCTGCAAGAGAGTGGTCCTGTGATAGGACTGTAGCAGGAAGGGGGTCCCTTCAGGTCTAGTATACCATACTTTTGCTCCTTTCCCCGTGGGGGTTACTGAAGGTCAATATATAGTGCTACTGGAGGTGCATGCACTGGCCATAATGATAACACAAAACTCCCCGGTAAGATGCTCCTACCTTCTGGCCGTTCAGGATATACTACTGTGACCTTTGGGGGCGACTCTGCTGTTATTCCAGGAATACACAGGAGGCCAGCTTCCAGGCTTTGTCCCTAAGATGCCAGAAGAGCCAGCCATCATTGGTCCATGTGTCGAAAGGTCCAAGGCTATGTCCACTCAATGGAGTCTCTGGGGTTCAGTGCAGTTGGTGCTGGCAGCAAGATGTTATTCTGGTGGCTGAACCTTGGCTTCAGTGATTCTTCCTTGGTTTGTACTTGCAGTTGTATAGGGGAGGCAGCCATACGTGTTAACATGTCTATGGGGCTCAGGGCTCCCTTTCGGGGTCTCTCGTTCAAATGCCATGGCACGGTCCATAAGTGGACTGACCATCCCCACAGGCTATTGGTATCTGACATTAATCTGGATTTTAACAAGGCATTGTGCCTCTCCATCATGCCTGCTGCGGTAGGATTGTATGGCACATGAAACTTCCATTTGATTCCCAGCTGTCACACCCATTCTTGCAGTGTATGTCCAGTAAAATGGGTGCCCTGATCACTCTCAATTACCTGTGGTCCACCATAGGCAGCAAAGAGATGCTCCAGGCCTCTTTTGGTTGTCTGCTGGTCTGCACAATGGGTAGGAAAAGCAACAAGAAGTCCAGTAGCTGTGTCCACACAAGTCATCACATACAGATATCCTTCAGACACAGGTAGAGGCCCAATATAGTCTATCTGCCACCTGACGAGGGGTATAGGCCCCTTAGCTATTGTCCCATGTTGCTATGGAACTCAGTGTAAGTCCCTTTTGGAGCACACGACACACTCCTTCTGGGCTCTACTAACTTCTCTGATGGTCAAAGGCAAGCCCCACCAATGGGCTACAGCCTACATTGTCTTTTGCCCTGCATGCAACAAATGCTGATGTAGCCATTGGGCTGCATCAGAGACAGGCTTTCCTTCTAACCAACGTATCTGGGCCAATTTATCTGCTTCATCATTTCCTGGGGATGCCAGTGGCAAAGGACCTGTCACATGGTATACTGTAATTATTTTAGTCTGACCACAAGCTCATAAGTCTTGCCACAATTCTTGCCCCCAGAGGTGTCAGTGACCAACCAGCCAGTTGGCATGGTACCAGGTTGGTAGCCACAGGGTCAAGCCTCGATAGACAGCCCAGCTGTCAGGGCAGACAACTATAGGGGAGGGCTCCTGGCTGATCACAAGCCACACAGCCCACAACTCTGCCCATTGTCTGCTCTTCCCCTCACCATCTTCCATCCATATTGTCTCAGTCTTAGGATGGAAAGCTATGGCTCTTCATTTTGGGGGCTGCCCACGGCTGGAGCCATCTGTGTACCATGCATCTTTGTGTATAGGGGCTCTTCCCTCCCCATAGGGACTCTCTGCTGCTAATCGTTCAAAAGCAAGTTCTTCCTGCTTTTCACTAGTATATGTCACCAACCCCAACAAGTGTTGGAGTTCTTCACTCAAGGGGCTACTAGAGAGGACACTACGCTGCTGTAGGTAAGCACCCCACTTGGCTAGTGTGGGTGTTTGTGCCACGCCACTCCTTGGCTTTTGGGTCCAGTCTCGTACCCACCCCAAAGTGGGATAGGTGGTTATTACCTTTATCGGGGCCATTCCAGTGATGGGTTCTGTAGCCAGCAAGGTGTGATACATGGCAGCCAGTTGTTTTTCTATCAAAGTGTATTGTACCTCTGCCCCTTTCCAGAGTTGTGACCAGAATCCAACGGGTTGGCGAGTTCATTCAAGCCGCTGCCAGAGACCCCAGCCATAACCTTCTTCAGTCACATGAACGTCCAGCTCACAGGGCCTTGATGGGTCTATCACACTCAAGGCCTGCATGGCCTTGACTGCCTGTTTTGCTGTAGTAAAGGCAGATGCACATGTCTCATCCCAGTCCCACCTGACACCCTTTCATACCAATCAGTATTAAGGCTTCAGAATTTGTGCCAAGTGCAGGATAAACACTCTCCAGTAGCCTAGAAGACCCAGAAACTCCTGTAGCAATGCCACAGTTGTGGGGTAGGAAAGGCCTGGACTTTATCTATAACTGCTTCTGGTATCACTTTGGTCTTACCCGACCAGATGACCCCCAAGAATTTGACAGACAAACCAGGTCCCTGAACCTTGGTGCTATTCACAACCCATCCTTTCTCCTGTAAATGTTGCAGCAATCTAGGTGCTGCACCTTCTAGATCTGAAAGAGAATCAGACGTGAGCATGACATCATCAATATAATGGTACAGCTGCACTGTTGGCAGTTTCTCCCATGTAGCCAACTCCTGGGCTACAAGTCCATGACAGAGGGTGGGGCTGTGGTGGTATCCCTGTGGGAGGACGGTGAAAGTCCATTGCCGTCCTTCCCATGTGAAGGCAAACTGTTCCTGACTTTCCTGTTCAATGTCGATGGAAAAGAAGGCATTAGCAAGATCTACCACATAATGATAAGTTCCTAGTTCATTGCTGAGGGTATCCATCAAGCCTGCAATAGAGGGGACAGCAGCATGCATAGGGGGTATGACTTTATTCAGTTCTCTGTAATCCAGTCATACGCCAGGAGCCATCTGGAGTTTTTACTCGCCACACTGGGGAATTGAAAGGACTATAGGTGGGCTTTATAATACCCACCTTTTCCAACTCCTGGAGGGTTTCTCCAATCTCCTTATGCCCTCCAGTCAGTTTCTATTGTTTGGTATTAGTCACCGCAGAGGCACAGGCTAAGCTATGGACAGGTGCCTAGCATGTCCCCTCAGAACTGCCTTCACCACACATACTCTCAGTCTGAACTCACCTGCAGTGGTCTGCAACCATAGACCCTGCAGGATATCAATTCGCAAAATATACTCAGGGATAGGAAATATACACACAGTATACTCTTTTGGGGTTAGATGCCGTATTCCCAAAATATACTCAGGGATAGGAGATATATACACAGTATCCTCTTTTGGGGGTAGATGACCTATTCCCAAAGGGATCTGGGCTTTTTCACTCTGATAGCCTTCCCCCCATATCCATCCATGATAGTGGGGGTTCTGGGGATCTGCTCAGGGTTACCATGAATCAGTGAACATTCAGCCCCAGTGTCCACCAGAGCCAGGACACATATGTTCACTGGGGACCAATGGATAGCTATTTCAACATGTGGCCTCCTGTCCCCCCCACCCCACCGGTCCCTCAGGGCAGATACCTTGACCTTTCTCTCAGTCAAACTGTGTTCCCCAATCACCTTCCTGTGTGGGCTCAAGTGAGATTGGCTCGCTCTCCAGCAGCAAGTCTTGCGAACACACAGACTGGACTTGTGGCTCTGTCTCTGACCTCTGCCTCTTTGGTCTTAATGGCTGGAGCTGCTGCTCTGGTTTCAGCTGTTGCCATAGCTCTAGTAAGATCCTATTTGACTTCCCATCTAATTTCCTTCCATCTGCTCCAGCCCATATTAAATCAACCCACATCTGGGTCCTCGTAACCTTCATGGGGCCCTGTAAATTCTTCTTGTGAGTCACAGGTCTTATTTCTTTCTGGATTCTCGTTGCTTCAGCCTCTCCTAAGTCTGCTGCTATACGTGTCACTTCGCTTATGGGATACCCTAAGTGAGGGGAAAGAATGGCCACTAGAGACCCAAAGTGGGATGTAGGAGCCATTTGAAGTATAATATTTCTCATCCCAGTAGTGAAAATCTCTTCATCTGGGCCACAATTCTCTGGACTATAGATGGCATTTCTTATGCCTAGCTCTTGTAACACCTGTTGGAGTTCAGTATATGTCTGTCATCTAACAGGAGAGGATGGTAGATCACCCAGATTTGGCCACACAGCACGAAGTGCAGCCATAAGTCAATCGAGGAGGAAGTGACTCCCTGGGGTTATGTGCATTTTGTAATCGCTGCCTTAAGGCAGGCTGCACTGTCAGGGAAGACAGCTTTCCCATCTCTGATCCTGACAGAACAATTCCATCCACCCCTAAGCCCACAGGCGCAGGAGCCAAGCTGGTATTGACTCCGAGGGCTTCTGCCTAAAGCGGGAGCCCAAATCCACCAGCTCAGCCTGAGTATAGGGGCGGACCATAGAATGCTCCACGACCTGGGGAGGGGGCTGCTCCTCTCCTTGGGGAACTTTCAGCTGCTGGGTCTTTATTTTCTTTACAACCACTGGGCGTGCTTTCAATACAGGAGGGGTCAGTGCCTCCAGCACCACCTCTTCATCCTCCCCAGCTCCTCCATTTCCAGGGCTGATGGCACCTTTCTCTCCCCTCCCCCGAGTGCCTCCTCTGCTACAACCTTTATCTTTTCTACTGTGCCTTGCAGCAATGCTACCTCAGTCTTCAAAAGCTCTCTTACCTTTACCTCAATGCTTTGCAGCTGACGTTCTCGTGCCCCTCCACCTGTGCTTCCCTCAAGAGTTCATCTTTTTCCTTGATGGCCTCTTCTTCCTTCAGAACACCTGGCAGAGCTGCTGTCTCATTCTGTAAAGAATTGTTTACCTCTCCAGTGGCACCTTGCTCCCGGTGTTCTCGTGCCATCTCCTCTCTCATTAATGCCATTTCTCTCTTCAGGGAATCCACAGAATTTTGCAGCTTGCGTTCTTGTGCTGCCATTTCTTGAGTCTGTTCTGTAGACCTTTTTAATACTGTGAGAAGCAGCCAACCCACAGTTCCTGCTGCCTCATGTGCACTCTGTTTCTCAAAGGATTTACTTACTATACTAAGGGCCTCCCCTGCAGCCTCCAGTGTTACCTCCACTTGCCTCCAGTCCTGGGGTGGGGCCCAGTCCTCTAGGAGGCAAGCCACATCAGACCACATACCAATTGGGGAACAATCCACTGTCTCTCCATTCACAGGGGCAGCCTGCCGAAGCACCCCTCTCATAAGGGCAGCCTGTCTTTTTCCTTGGTCAGCAGTGAACTGTGCTGACTTTTGCCAGTTGTCTTGCCAATGGGTTTCAGCCCCAGGCAAGTTTGCTATGGATTCAATGTGACCAGAGGAATTGACAGCAAAATGTTCTTTGGGGTGAAAGAGTTTACTACCCGGCTTGTTCTCCTGGCGGGAGGTCAAGCACTAGCATCTCTGCCTCCACCCAGAGCCCTGGGCCGAGCTCTTTATATAGCACAATAATAGCTTATTGCCTAAAGGTGTGGAAGCGGTAGCCTAGCAACAGGCCAGTTACATCATCAGGTGGTTTAAGTTCAGTGAGGATCCTGGCCATAGGAACCACAACTTCCCCACAGCTGCATAGAACTAGAGGTGACAAAAATGTCTTAAGAGAATATTGTGATTTTATAAATGATATCAAAATTCTCACTTGGGCAAAGGGACCCAGCAAATTAGTCCTTTATTTAAAGGTATTTACCTACCTTGTGGCCGACATCTTTATAAAGTAAATGCAAAGTATTTAGTTTCCATTTGTTTTTGTTTAGGTTGGTTTTTCCATTGTCTTGCCCTGGGTCTAAAAAAGGCTGCACATAATAGGAATGGCATGGAGTTATTTTAAAAGGTGTGGCCAGAAGAGGAGCTAGAGCCGAAGAACTGCCACTGCAGAAATAAACAGTATCTACTTTTATGACTTGACTTTAATAACAGTGAGACCCACAGAACACCTCCCTCCTGCTACAGGCAGGGTATTACTGCCCTTTGTTTCACTTTCTGCATTTACCCATCCACCAAAGGTACCTATTGCCACATCTACTTCCAACGCCAGGAACATTTACTTTTCTCCCAATGTGCAGGTTTGGATACACTTTCTTTCTGGAAATATATCAAAGTCAGTTTCTAGCCTGTGGTCTAGAGTGCAGAAGAGTTTAGTCATAGCTTGGGCCAACTTCTGAACAACGATATTAAGCTTATGACTTCTGAAATGTTTACGTTAGCTCTAGCCATGCTGTTTACTGCAATTGTTGACACTAACACTGTTTGGTCCAGATGAGAGAACAAGATCAGCAACCGAGATTGTTTTGTGTTGTAAGTTCTACTTGCAGATGTCCTCAAACTAATGAAAGCCAGAGTGTATTTTTTCCTCTGATCACATGATCAGAAAGCCAAGGTTGTTGGGGACATTCAGAAAGCCTCATTTTTCCAAGGTTAACAAGTTATTGGGGGAAAATAATGTGAGGCTTTGTTGGACAGTGCCTGATAGGATTAGAGGTAACTTATTTTCTTGGGTGTAGTTCAAAGCCCCCTCAGAGCCTTGTATGTGGACAAGAGTACTGTATTTTAGTAGCATCTGCTTTTCTATTTATTACTTTCTAAACTGCAAGGATATGAATTGTTTTTGGTATGTAAAACAAACATCGAATTCAAGTAGTTTCAATCAGCTAAAAAGCTGCTTTATTTTCTCAACAATTTTGGCTCTGTAGCCATGCTTTTGTAGCATACGCTGCCTGGTCTTAGAAATATGCATAGAAAGAACCTTGCTTTGTTTTTCCCTTTGTTTTTATTTGTTTAATATTATACTAATGGACAAGTTGGGCCAACTAAAAGAGACAGAAAAAGAGGCAAGTTAAGAGAAGGGTGATTTTAATTAACTAACTCTTTTTAAAGCTGCTGAAATCTGCCCCTTGGATTGGCAATGCTTTGCCATTAGAGCCAGACAGTCCTTGAAAACTGTTGAACTTTAGATTTTTGAAACAGTAATTTTTTTAACAAGAAAGGAATGATCTTTTGCAAGGTTTTTTACATTGCCCTAAAGAGATAGGTATAGTTTTAGGTCTTGAAGCAATATACAAGAAGATATTGGTGGAAGCGTGGGCCTTATTCCATGATAGAAAATAGTAATACAATGGGAATTTGGTGCATACAACAACAAAAACTTCAACTTGTACACTGTGGAAGCTGTGTGCCTTGCAGCAGGATGATAATGCAGCAGAGGAATTTGGACAGAAGCTTGAGGTTTGCTGTAATGATAGTATGTGAAATGCAACTGTTTAAGGATTTTGTTCTAATTTACTAAGCTTGTATCTTTGAACCTTTGAAGCCTGAGAAAAGCCTGCTTGATTTTTTTTACCATAGTATTATTAAAGAATATACGTAGTCTTTTGTTCAGAACCCTATTTGATACATCTAGCTCTTAAGTGTGTGAAGCTTTCTCAAACATTTTGCTATTGTATTTTAAATTTGAACTTATATCCGTTTCTGTGAGCCATATAATACAATAAACATGTATTCATCTGCCCTGCTAGTGAGGCTAGTGTATCCCAAGCCAAATATCTTCACTTAAGAGAAACTTTGTTAATAATAGGGATAGCAAAAAGAAATGGTGATAGCTAATATTTGTTGAATACTTATTACATGATGGGAAGAGTGCTATGTGCCTTCCTACATGTGGCAAAGAGCAGTTAGTTTTCTCCCATTCTGTTTCCTCTTCTGCCTAGCAATCCCAGTGGTACATGTCCATCCTTATTTGTAATTTGGTGCGGCCATATAACTTAGTTCTTGCCAATGGAATATGGATAACAGTGATGTATACCTTTTCTAGGTCCAGCCCATAAAATTCTCCCACATGTGAAGCTCTGTACCCTTTTTTTCTCTGCTGGATTGATGCAGACAGCATGATAATCTTAAAAGTGATGTGTTGGAAAGGGTAGGAGTCTATATCCCTGCTTGAAATGGAGCCTGCTGACAATTAGAAATGCCCAGTTAGGATTGTACTTGTTTGAGAAAAAAAATTTTGTCATGTTGGAGTCATATATTTGTCCATTCATTTTGTTATAATGGCTAGCATTATTTTAATGCATATATGTTATTTAATTCTTTGCTCTTTGAGATAAGGATAATATTTTACCCATTTTGTGGATGAATAAACTGGCTCATAGAGATTAAAAAAAAAGCAAGCACCTAAGTGTAACAGTTCAAATGGCATAGCTGGACATGATCCAAGTTCTGTTTGTAGATGCCTCTTTCTCTTACTATAATTAGCAGTTAGATATAAGACAATTCTATAAGCTCCAAATTTTGTACTTTGTACTACACAGCTCAACCATTTAGGATTGAAATCAATGTTTGGTTAGTAGGTTCTCAATAAATTCCTGTATTCACCAACCTTTATCTTTGGTGTGTAGGTTGCACTTAGCAAAATTTTTGTGCACATAATTGGGAAAGTGTTTTCAGAGAAAGCTGAGATTTATTTAAGTTATATAACACTCTAATATTTTACATTAAGAAGAATAATTTCCATTTAAAATAATCTCCATATAAAAATTATATTACTATAGTATCATATGAAGGTTCATAATTATATTATCAAATAATAAAAATCTACAGTGGACATTTTTTCAAATCACTTTTTTTTTCAGTTAAAATTATTTAAAACATTAATAGGAATGACTTTTGTTACTGCTTAACATTTTACTTATTGAACTATTTCATGGTTTCAATCATAGGAAATCTTCATAGTCATTTTAAATCTGATGAGGTCTGTATTTTTAGATCCTTGTGTCTCATTGTCATTCAAGAGACTGTGGCCTTTCTCACATCTATGAAGGGATAACACTGTAACTGCATCATGATGTTTGGATCATTGGAAAAGATGTTTTGAACTATTGCCGTAATGTGTACGATTAAGTTAATAGGCACAGTAAATGCATCACAGGATGATATGTCTTTAAATGTACAGACTTTGCATGCTTATTAAGTAAAGACAGAAGAACCAGTATCTGAAGTCTTGGAAGTTAAGAAGGTACATGCTGAAAGAGAAAAAGCGTACTGGTTAGTAGAAAAAGTTGAACATCAATTAGATTTAAAAAAAGCTTCCTAAAAGTCCCAAACAAGTAGTGAAGTGCATGAAGGCTTTGAGGAAGCTCACCATTTGTATAACAAAATGCTTGAAATACCAGAGGAAATACATTTTTGCTATTGTTTTATAAAATAATATATTTATCCATGGTTAATAACTAAGTATAACATTCCATGCTAAGGACCAAAGTCCTTCATTTTCTTGTTGAAACATTGGAATGGTTTTCTACAATAAAAAATGAAAAGAAAAACTTCTTCTCAGTAACAGAATGATGAGTCTGTTTCATCGGAGAGTGTTGTGGCAGTTTTCTCTTTATCTCACTGGAGTCTCCCTGCTAATTCTCAGCATTACCTGCTACTCTTGACCTCAGCACTCCGGAAGGAGAGGAGTTTATGGGCCAACACCAGGTCTGCCTCTTTTTGTGTATAAAGTTCCATTTAGTCCTGGCAACCCAAGGCTTTCTGGTTCAAAGAGAAGAGTCTTATAAGACTTCTTGGACACCAAATAACTCTTACAAAACAACATTTTGATGAATTAAGTGTAAATGAATCAGAAACATATGGATTAAATTTCCTTTGAAATATGCATGCCTTTTCTGAATTAAGGGGGAAAATGTTTGGCAAAATGTATTTTGCTGAACCCAAAACACTAGAATAAGACTCAAAGTTTTCCTGGGCCCCCAAATTTTGCTGGAGTCTTTTTTCTTTTAAAATTAATTCATGTTTAGGCTTAATACTCTATTTTAATAAGTGTGAAAGAGGCTTTACTCTGACCTCTCATTTCTTCCCTGGATTTGTGCTTTCCTTTTTCTTGATAAAACCCATGACACTCCAGAAGTATGCATCCAAATTTGTGTTCATGTGTCATCCAGCTTTCAGTAGAAAAAACACACTTTGCTTCCCTGTCAATAATTGTGCAATCTTCATTTTATATTTTATTCAAATTTAAAAGTACTGTGTAAGTTGTCTATAACTTTTCTCTATGCTGTGGTCACTTGGAAAAGGCATGAACCAGAAGAGTTTTTGAAGATGCAGAAGAAAGTGACATCAGGTACCAAGAAAGAGACATGCAGGTACCATAGTGACACCCAGTCAGGAGGCTCGTTGTATGGGAGAGCAATTCTGTACCCATACTGCTGCTGTAAAGAGTTTGTCCATGCCTTTTCCATCTTTCTTGCTTATGCCATGGTGACAGAGGCAGTGAGTACAGTTGGCTTTTCTTAAGTTTCAGTGTTGTTTTCCTTTTTTGATTTAATTTATCGGTTCGTGTGGGCTTATGCTAAGAGGGGACAGAGAGTAAATTCTTAAATGAATCAGCTCTGCTGTGTGCATTGGCATTTAATATCTTACTGTCCTTTCACCTGGGAATTCTAGATAAACAATGGGAGACTTCTGACCTCTCCAGTCTGCTTTAGACACTTACTCTTTTCTTCACTGAACTCTAAGTAAACAAGTCGTCTTCATTTTCTCATTTAAACCAAACTCTCCCCCCTCAGGGCCTTTGCCCGTGCAGTTCTCTGCGCTTGGAATGCGCTCCTACTTTCCATCGCCCAGCCACTCCCATGGCTAATCTGACTCAGCTTTCAAGTCACAGTTCAAATGTCACCACTCCAGAGAGGTCTTTCTTGAACAGCCTATTTTGAATGGGTTCCTTTCTCTTCCAAAGCTTTTTGTCTTCTTTAAAGCATTTAAAATCACAATTTGTAATTATTTTAGTTATTGTTTGTTTCCTTGTTTTCTATTCCTTCCAAGAAAGCAAAGACTGTATTTTCCTTGTGTATGATTTTTCATCTCAGTGCCTAGCAAAGTACCTGGCAAACAGAAAGGATTGAATGAATGGTTGCTGAATGAGTGAATAAAAGGATGAAGCATTAGGTGGTTTGATCTTTTTTAGAGTCATGACATGTAGCAAACATGTACAGAAATAGAATAGATAGTGGGTAAAATGGTTGAGAGGGTTTGGTGGGGCATTACTAGTTGTTTTTGTTGTCCTGGTTTAATGATTAATAGTAGTCTCCTTCACTTCCAGCAGTGTCCTGGTTTGTATGATTAATTATATGACCACACCAGTTATCTAGTGTTTTGAATTTTATTCATTTCTTTTATGTAAAATAGTGTCCCTTGTAATTGCATATGGGCATGCTGCTTTGCTTGGACGTACCTGAGGAGATCATAGGACTGTGCCCATCTGTGATCTGGAAGGTACTATGCCATCTAGAGAGGGACAAGAATATTGGTTCATCATATATAGCCAAGATGAGAGATGGATTCAAAAAAGGGCAATGAAGTTATGTATTATCTGGCTTCTGAGCAGATATATGGCAATGATCTCAGATAGGCTTTTGATATGAATACAAGAAGAGATAAATTGAGATGGATGACTCAGGCAGGGAAAGGAAAGTCATCATGACGTGTACCATGTTAGTTGCTTTGCAGAGGTTATAAAGATGTATGGGACTTTTTTCCCCAGTCATTGAGGGGCTGATACAGGAAAAGAGACATACAAGCAAAAAGGATACATAGACTATGTGTATAAATGCAGAGAAAACGTACACAGGACCTCAGAGAGTAGGTCCAGATTGTTGGTGGCAAAGGACTGAGAGATTAGGTTGATTAGAAGGGACCAGGTTGTGAAGAACCTTCTTTGATTGAGAGATTAACTTGAGCATAGTAGGAATGAAGAGGCAGGAGATTAGCTTGATAAGTATTTGTTCATCATTTGAATAACTCAGAATTAAGTTAGGTTAAAAAATATGAAGGAGCCTAAGATAGTTTGCTGTTCTAGTTTTGAAAGTTCCTGCTGAAAATACTTGTAAAAAATCAGGAAATTTTGATCCTAACACTTTCTCCAACATTTTCAAAGATGCCATAAATTAGAATTAGTTAACTATGTAAATTTATAATTAATTTTCATGTGATAAGTTTATTTTATAGGTTTGTAATTGTAGGACAAGTTTTAAGAGATTGTTTTTCTTAAGGGCCATATCTGGAATTTCATAGGCTGCCACTTGGTTTGTATTTACCAAAGTGTGTTCTATAGAACATTAATTCTATGGGATGTTATAGGTGTTAGGAGGAAAAGGGGTTCATTATTTTAGGAAGTTCTGGAATAAACACAGTGGAACAGACTTCTTTTTGGAAGAATTCTCTGCAACTTTCATATGTTAATTTGTCTTGTAATTTTAAGAATAGGATGCAAGATACAGAGTTTCTAGCAGTTAAAAAAAATTAAGACTTCACTTTTTTAGAGCAGCTTTTGATTCACAGCAATATTGAGAGAAAGTACAGACGCTTCCCATATACTCCCTGCCCTATGCCTCCACATGCACAGACTCCCCCGTTATCAATATCCTCCACCAGAACGATCTATTTACTACAGTTGATGAACTTGCATTGACACATTATAATCACCCGAAGTCTATAGTTTACATTAAGGTTTATTCTTGGTGTTATACATTCTATGTTTGGACAAATGTATAATGACATGTACTCATCATTATAGTATACAGAGTATTTTCACTGCTGTAAACATCCTTCTCCACAACCCCTGGCAACCACTGATCTTTTTACTGTCTCCATAATTTTGCCTTTTTCAAAATATTATCTAGTTGGAATCTTAGAGTATGTTTTTTGATACACTCTTGACAATCTCTTTCATTTGGTGCATTTAGATTATTGATGTACATGGTGATTATTGACATAGTGGATTTGACATTTACCATTACTCATTTCTGTTTTCTGTTTGTTGACTTGTGTTCTATTCTTGTCTTCCACTTTTTTTCTGCCTGTTGTGGTTTTAATTGACATTTTATATGACTCTGTTTTCTCTCCTTCTTACATACCAGTTGTACTTCTTTTTTTTTACTTTTTAAAGTGGTTGCCCTGGAGTTTTTGATATACATTTACAGCTAATCTTAGCCTACTTTCAAATAACACTATACTACTTCAGATAGTATAAGACTTTATAATAACAAAATATTCCCAATTCCTCTATTATTCTTCTGTCATTGCTTCATTCATTTCACATATATATAAGTGTACATAGAATGTATACATAAAGAAATACATAATCAAATGCATTGTCAGTATTGTTTGAACAAATTGTTTTTTGCTATATAATTAAGGAAGATCAAAGTGTTTAGTTCATCTTATTCTTTTTTTTGATTTTATTCCTTATGTTATGTAAATCCACGTTTCTGACCTATATTATATTTCTTCCTTCTAAATAACTTATAACATTTCTTGTAAGTCATGTATACTGGCAACAAATTTCCTCAATTTTTGTTTGTTGAGAGTCTTTATTTCTCCTTCACTTTTGAAGGATAATTTTTCAGGGAACAGAATTCTAGGTTAGTGGCTTTTTTCCCTCAACACTTTAAATATTGCTCTCCTCACCTTATTGGCATGATCTTGCTTTTCTATAGGGAAAGTTGCTTTTTTCTTTGGCTTCCTTTAGGGTTTTTTCTTTACCTTTGATTTTCTGTAGTTAGAAAATGATATGCACAAGTATAGTTTGTTTGCTTTTGTTTTTGCATTTATCCTGCATGGTTCTCTGAGCTTCCTGGATCTACAGTTTGATGTCTGACATTAATGTGGGAAATTCTCAGTCATTGCTTCAGACTTCTCTTCTGGTCCTTTCTCTCTTTATTCGCCTCCTGTGTCCCCATTATACATATGTTGCACCTTTTGTGGTTGTTCCACAGTCTCTGGAGAGTCTGTTTTGTCGTCGTTGTCATTGTTCTCTTTGCTCTTTGTTCCCAAGGTGTCTATTGATACATCCTCTAACTCAGAGACTCTGTCCTCAGCCGTGCCCACTCCAATGAGCCCATTAAAGGCATTCTTCATTTCTGTTACAGAGTTTTTTAACTCTAACATTTCTTTTTGGTTCTTTCTTAGGATTTCCATTTCTCTGCTGACATTGCCTATCCGTTCATGCATGCGGTCTACTTTACCCATTAGAGTCCTTAGCATATTAGTCATAGTTGTCTTAAATTCCTGGTCTGGTAATTCCAGCACTCCTGCCATGTCTGGTTCTGATGCTTGTTCTCTCTCTTCAGTGGTTTTTTTTTTTTTTTGCTTTTGGTATGCTTTGTAATTATTTTCTTGATAGCCCAATATGATGCACCAGGTAAATGGAGCTGCTTTGAAAAGCCTTTAGTATGTGGTGGTGAGGTGTGGGGGGAGGGCAAGCATTCCACAGCCATATGACTAGGTCTCGGTCTTTTAGTTACCTTGGGCCTCTGGACTGTGAACCTCACAAGTGTTTCTCATTTTTTTTCTCTTCCCTTAGGTGAGTCAGGATGGCAGAGTGGGCTGGAGTCGGGCATTTTCTCTCTCCCACATGAAAGGCTAGAGGAAGCTGGAATTGGGTATTTCCCTTCTCCCAGGTCAGTCTCTGATAATACCCCAGATGTTAATCTTGGCTTCACTTAACTAGTATCCCCTGTGAGACAGCCTTATTAAGAAGAACAGAGTATTCTGACAGATTTCAAAATGGTTCCTTCTCTCCTTCCTTGCTGGAAGCACATGAAGATTTTTCTGATGCATACTGTGGGGACCTGGCCAAGCTCCTGGAGGTAAATTTCATAGCACTGTGGGTCCCCCTGGAGTTTAGAATTCTCAGATTTGTCCACAGTGAGTCCCCAGCAACTCGTCAATTACAATTCTGATTTTCCTTCCTTAGCACTGGTTCCTGTGGAGGTTTCTGCTGGAAAAATCTCAAAAACTTCTGCAAATCTCTGCTCCAGTAAGTTGTGCCTCCCTGTATTTGCCTTTATTCCCCAGTCTTGGGGGGCAGGTGGTTTGCTCTGTCTTCCTCTCGTTTATAGATACAGAAAGACTTGTTCATTTTTTCAGTCTGTTCAGCTTTTTACTTATTTGGATGGAGTGGTAACTTCCAATCTCCTCACATGCAGATGTGGCAACATTTATAGCTCTTTTTGAAAGATAGGAACTTGTTTTTAAAAAATAAAAAAAGGAAGAAGCAGATAGATGAAGTTAGGAGTGCAAAAGATTCATCAGTAACACTGGTGAAAGGAAAGGGGGTGAAAATAGGAATGGGCCAGGGGACTCAGAATGAGGCAGGTCTGAGTCTGTGCCAGCCCCTTGGAAACTGAGGAGTAAGGACTGCTCATTAGTGGAGTCCTCAGTTAGGCAGCCATGGCTGGGCTCTTGTACTAGTTTTGTTCAGTCATCGGCTGGTGCCACTCTGAGAAGGTTGTGACCTTCCTCTAGAAGTTTTATAATTTTAATTTTAGGTTTTGCATCTAGTCTTTGATCCATTTTGAGTTGGCCTTTATTTATTGTGTAGGGTAAAGGTTGATATTCTTCTGCATATGGATGTTAAACTGAAGACATACTGTTTGTTAAAAATTCATCTATATAGCAATTAGGTCTTGCCATTTGTTATGTGGATTGCAACTCTGGCTTCTTGTGGTTAAATACCTTCATCTAGCCTCAATTGTATCAGAGCTCCAACATCTCCATTGCTATCAATGAGCCAAATTCTATTATGGTGTCTCCTATCATCAGCTTTGATCTGCAGAGGAGAGCCACTATGAACTCCTTAATAATGATGGTGCCTTTCTCATCAGTGCATTCCTGATGACGCTGGTGAATGGTGTGCCCTCTGGGCCTTCTCATGGTATAGAGTCCTTGGGTGCATTGTCAGGTTAATAATATAGCCATGCCAATCTGCCTGATTCCCGAAGCCTTTTATTCTTTTTTTACTCCATCTGCTATGGCAACTCAGGCATTTCAGTCTGGCTCAGCATAAGACATCAGTTTCTCCAGGCTTCTAGGAGTCACCCTACCTACTAATTTACACCATATGTAGGCCCTTTCCAGAACATTAAACTTAGATGCTGAGACAGTGTCCTTATGTCAATGAATGCTCAATAAATCCAGGTCTGTGGTCCAGCTTCCTTGGTCAACCATCTTCAAAATACAGTTAATAGGTATTAGATGATCTCAGTCCCTGCTAGTACATGTTGGCTAGAATTCTTGAATGTCTGTCAGATATAGTCCCTTTGTCTCTCTTACCAGGTCTGGCTTGCCTTGGCTGGATTATTGCTGGATTTTTATAACTTAATCCTATTTATTGGTGACCTGGCATAAGAAGGGGTGAGGGCAAATCCCGAGTAGAGGCCCCTGTCACTTAGCAGGGCAGGGCCTCCTGCAAGTTATTATTACATGGGGGAAGTGCTAAATCTTAATAGGGAGGCCTAGGGAAACAATCTTCATAGGTTTCCACCCAGATGCTCCTATTTCATGTGTCAGGGTCCCAGGTTTTCCCAACCAGGCTGCTAATTCTTGACATAACAAACCCCGCTCAGTCGAGCTTTCAGTCTTCTTTGAAACTGGGAGATTCTTACTATTAAAAACTGAGTTTAGTCTTTGCTTTTCCTGTTCTCTCACTTCAGAACAAAAGGGAATCAAGGCCTTTTTGAAAACTGCCAAAGAGGCCCTATGTCCTTCCATTTCATTTTCAATTGTTTAACTGTCCTCAGCTTGTTACATCCCTTATAGAGGTCAATGTAATTTAATAACGGACAGCTGCTTCAATTGACTTTAAATATATTTCCAAACACCTGAATCACATCACTGGCCAGCGTGTCCTCCACAAGTGCATTTTCCCAAGTTTTAGCCATTGGGCCGATGCTTTGGGAAGGGACTGTGCCGGCCGTGCATGCATACCACCTGGTATGGGCCCTAGTTGCCAGCTGGGAAGTAATCCAAACCAATCCCAATACCTCATTTTGTTACTGGTGGAACACATTGTGTTTCCCCTATTCTCATCTTCTTCAAGGAAAGAATTCAGTCGAGAGACAAGACAGCAAAAAAAAAAAAAAATCAGCGAGGACTTCATTGGATTGAAGGGAAAAGTACATGCCGGAGACAGCAGAGTGGGCTATCTGGAAACCAGAAGCAGCCCTGTTATTGGGGCTAGGTTGGCTTTCCTTTTTTCTTAAGATGGCAGGAGGTCCTGCACTGCATCTTATGTCATTTGATTGATAGGTCGACTAACAGGTCTAGGTTATATAACCTTTTTCTCATGTACAGTCACCTTACCCATAAGTACCTAAATGAAGCCCACAGGGGGCCAAAACCATAATGCTAATTAGATTTATATGTTATTTCTTTTTGATGAGGTGGGGTTACTTTGGACAAGGTCTCCGGACATGCCCTGTAATCAGGGAAGCCCCTGCGGTCCTGGATCTCTTGACAATCTAGGTGTCCTTTAGTGTCTGGGCCTCCTGATAAGTTAAGTGTTCTTGACTGTGGAGCAGGATGCTAAGGAGGGTTTAGGGGTTGGCCAGGGAGGAGTCTTCCTTGGTGATGGGCTGGTCCCTTCCTGCTTATGTCTAACTGCCTGCTCTTACAATTTTACTGCCTGCCCTCTTGAGCCATGAACTATTACGTTACTTGTATTCTCTGAGAAGCAGATGATGAGCCACAGTTGGGATGCACAAGGTTTACTGGGGATTAACCCCTGTGAAAGGAAAGGGGAGAAAATAGGATTGCACAGTGGGAAATTGGATGGTGGAAGGGATCCGACACATCTCTCAGCGCAGTGGGAATCCTGAAGCAAAGATTGCTAGTTTTAGAGGAAGCTTGTATTATGTGTGAAGTGGCTGGCCCTTTACCATGTTCTTGCTTGGTCTTTGGCTAATGGCATCTTAAGAAAGGCATGACCTGAGTGCAAAGGATGAGACAAAAATGAAGGAACTGACGCCCCTAGGTTGGCAGTTAACTGCCCTCTTTGACTTGGGATAAGAGACTCCCTTTTGAGAAGGCCCTAAGTGGTACATCTCAATGTGTCCAGTAAGATGTTTTAGTGGCCTGTTGCTCTACGGGACACACTTTCATCCTGGATTGAGGAAATCAATTCCATTCATTCTGCTAATTAAATGACAGTAAAACTGTTCAGTAATAGAAAAGTGTAATTATTGATGAATTCCTAGCAATATTTAAATAATTGTATAAGCTTACATACAGCTAAATACTTTATACCTACACCAAACTTCTATTTCCTATTCAAATTATCTGAAAAAAAAATCTGATTTTATTTTCCAACTTTGGAACTTAATGAGTTCACAATCCTATTGTTATTTATGACTTTTGAACACTCCCCAGGTGGATATTTTTTAACAATAGTGTTTTTTTACTCAGTTTTGTCTCTTCGTCACTTACGTACTGGAGTAATTCTCTATATAGTACTTCTTTTCTATTTTCTGGCTTTGCTGAGAGAAATTACAGTTGGTAGATAATGACTGTGGGGTTTGGTCATATTCCATGATATCTCACCAGGAATTCTCCCGAGGAGAATGTAGGAAGATGGGAATTCCTTCCTACGCCAACTGGAGCCTCTGGGGGACTTCTGACCGTTCTTTTAGCAGACATTCCAGAATGTTTACCTCCTCAGTTTTCCTTCTCCCTCTTAATGAAGAGCTTATTTAATGTTAATTTATATTTAATATATTTAAAGAAATTCTTTAATAGAATGTTATGGTTTGCAACTTTTTTTTTACATAGCACTTTTACAGCAATTATGACCATTTTCTGTAAAAACAGCATTTAAGAGAAACTTAACTAGCATTGATTTTGATTTATTAAAAATCATGATTTCTGAACTTTTGAATCAGTATGTTTGTGACCAGAAAAGGGCTGCACAAAGAAATAGGGAAATTACTCAAATTTACCTATTTGGAATTTGGGCAGTAGTTTGAAAAATGAATGGAAATAAATACAAATTAAAATCTTTTTTTCATTGTAAGTGGATGTTTTCCAAGACAATAAAAATGACTTCATAACCAAGGGCAGAGTTTGATACCAAGTTCGCAATCATAAATGTGGACAGGAATTTAAAAATGGAATTGGATCTTAAAGGAACTGGATAGAGAGATGCTCTGTGTGTATCTGTGTGTTTGTCAACTTCTACTTTGAACATGCATTTTGAAACTCCTTATCAGAAGATACTTATTATAGCACTGGATTATGTCATTGGAACTACTATATCCTTTTGTGTGTCTTCATTCAACATCCATTCATGTCAAAAAAATTATTCTCCCACTTTTAAATTGCTTTTAAAATGATTGGGAACCAAATTCACCATTTCTCATACGACCCTATGAAAAAAGCTTAGCTAAGGAAAATAAAAAACAGATTAAGAAAATGTATCAAAGAATTACAGGAGAATCAGGATTAATAATCATAATCCCCAGCTTTCCATTTTTCCAAATAACCATACTGCCTTTTAGAACTCTATTTTCATTAAACTTTTTTTCTAATTCTTGTCCAACAACTCACATAGTAGATGTGTTTTAGTCACTCAATTTTAAGTATAAGGTGGAAGTTATTAACTAGGGATGGCTTGCTAGAGAAATCCATATTTAACTTTTGTTTAAAACAGCCGTTTTGACCTATTTATAATTTGTGTGTAAATCACAAAGGTGTATAAATTCTAACCCTAACTCTTACCTAATCCTAGCCTTAATTTAATCCTTAATATGATGGTATTGAAAATGTATTTTCATCTGCTTATTCTATCCTGTAAGTTCTGACCTTTAGATACACAAAGCATGAGTTACCTTTCCCACACTGAAAGTGGTCCAAGATACAGAATTTTATGTACTAGGTCTTAGAGAAAGGGGGAAAAGTTAGAGAATTTGGGAAATTCTTAGCTTTCACTGTTGCCAGTCTTCTATAAAGAAAAACTATCATGTTCTTCTTAATGCTGGATTTCTCAGAATAGCTATAGAGATTGTTATTTTCTGAAATTTTGTGGGAACACATCATTTCCTATGATATAAAGAAAAATGAGTAAGCATTTTTTTAAATCATTGCATCTTGCTTTTCACAAGATAATATATGCAATAGTAACTAACTTTCCAGAGAGCCCTTAATTAATATTTGAATGAATGGATTATTAGCGATCAGCGTCTCTCTCCACATTTTTCAGAAATGTAAAGATAAAACACAGATAACTCTCTTACAAACACCTCTGGTCTATAGGTATTAAGCTAACTTGTGTTAATTTCCTTATCATTTTATTAAAAAGAAATGAGTATTTTGGCAAGGTAGTAGAGGCTTTTTGTCAGTACCTTTTCTATGTACTTTTCTTGAAAGGGTCTATGAAGTATTTCCTGAGTTACTAGTGTATCATTAAAACAATGACCAATGAGATGCATATCTTTTTTGAGGATGTTACATCTAAAATTTAGTGTGGGTAGTAAGAGTATTTCTGATGCCCAGTTTATAGCTGAACTTAGAATTACACAATTCATAGCTTTTCACCATTTGTGGCTAAGGGCCTTGTGAATTTTATATATAATAGTTATGTCCAGGGCTACCAAGTTTCTAGGAGAAACGAATACAGTGTGTAGGGAAATGGAACATACAGAATTTATTCTGTATTTGTTAAAATAGCTCTATAATCTGAGGATGAAGCCTATTTAAGAATAAATCATCTTTAAAGAACCATTTTTTAAAAAGCCCTGTTTCCTCATTTAGTACTTAATAATAAGACCATCAGAGACAACAAATTTAAATGTCTTTATTATGATGCTGCTGCAAGGAAGTTTTTAATGACTATAGTGAAAAGAATTTTTTAAGAACCACTTGTTTTTCAATAAAATTCAAAGGTGTTTTGTACAAATTATCACAGTAAAACACAAATACGATTCAACTTTATGTCTTTGTGAAGTGGTAGTTGATAAACTTTTTTTCTATAATCTCAGACCTCCAAGGAAGTAGAAAAATCAAAGGATTTATAAGACCTGCTAATACACAGAATTTTATATGGTTAGCTGTATGTGCGACATGTTTAAATTAAAATTTTGAAATAAATTATTTTTATTTTAAATAAAATATTTTTACTTGGTGATATTTAGTATAACATAAGTTTGCTTACTTTCTTAGGTGCCTATATGTTTATTAAATTTACTTGAACCATAATAAATACAAAACCCTTTGGATTTATCTTATTTAAAGTACTGTCTCATAAAATAGACCTTATTTTGTGATAACTTCTTTCTCATCAATATGAAATTGATTATATAGTTCAGTTTACATGAAACGTATTCATTCAAAAACATTTTCTAATCTTTTTCTGCTTAGTAAGATCTCTCTGTAAATATTTGAGTTTGCCCTTTAAAACAAAACAATAAAGAACTTTTAAAATTCAAAACAAAACACAACAAAAATTAGGAAAGTGTTTTTCTTCTGGGCACAAGGTCTTTTGTAAATATTTGGTTTAGGACACTATTGAAAGTTATGATATTTTACTCTTCTGGTGCAAGGACTTCCCTCTTCCTCTAAAGTAGTTCTGGGTGCTGGTTCTGCTGTTTATTTTTGTGCAATGCTTACGTCACATCTTTAGGTTGACAAGTTATTTGCAAAAAACATTTTTAGGTAAGTGGTGACAGTTGTGCTAGCAAATCAGTTTCCATTCTGTAAATTTAATCTAGTATAGCAGGCTTGCCTTGGTACTGTATTCAAAATTTCCCATATGCTTTTTACTTAGTGCCACAATAAGTGTGAATTGCTGTAGTTCATGAGTGTTGACTCTTACCATCTTGTGAGATGTGTTTATTTCATCAAACACTAGAAGATGGGAATTCTTAGCTATTATCCACTTAACTCTAGCAACTCTCCAAGCTCCTAATTCTCACCCAGCTTGATGTTCCCAATGTTTTTTCTTTATACATGGCACTACAATATGTTGTTCCCTTTTGGAAAAATTAATTTAATCTCTCTGAACTGCTGGGTTAGTTTTATATTACATCAAATTTAGAAATTACTTGGAGTGTTATTGACATGTTTAGTCATGTTGCCTTTTTGAGGGTGTACGTGCAACCTGCATGCTCAGAGGTAAAGGGATTTACTAAAAAGGAAAGCCCTTATGAAAAGATTTTTTTATTTTTACATTGTGCTTATGGTTAGCCTGAAAGACTAGAAACCATAGTCATGTTGTTGACTAAAATAAGATCTAGTCTTTCAGAGTGGGGAACTGGAAATTATTTTGATGTCTTGGGAGTAGCATATAAGCATTTACCATTTATACATGATTTTCAACTTCATGAAGAAAGTGTACTGCCAATACATTGTAAAGTATTAGAACAGCATTAGGAACAAGACTTTCCTGTAAGTGGTCTTTTAGAATAAATAGGATTTTTTACCTTCCTGCAACTCTTTGAGAGCATACAAAGGTAGAGGCTAAGAGGCTAGAAAAGTTATTTTAGAAGCTTGCCATATTTTTACCTATTGACAATATATAGAAAATGAGTGTTACTGTACCATTTTGAGCAGTCTCAACTAACTGGGATATAAATATGGAACTTTTTTCTATTACTACTCTAGTCTCTCATCTCCCTCTCTATTTTCCATATGTGGTAATTACCTTTAATGATATCTTGCTTTGACTCCATAAAGTTTCACCTTCAGGACCTGGAACATTACGGACAGTCTTATTCCTGTAGCATTTGCATCAAAGCTTCTGTCTTTTCCCACTGCCACACGGGCACCCTCAGCACAGGCTAGATGACTGGTTTGGAGTGGGTGTGTTTCTTTTCCAGCGTATGTACCACTTCCCCCATTCCCTGCCCTACCTCTTTCCTGGCTTATCCCTCTGGTGTTTGCTGGGCAGGGGGAGGAAGGAGACAATTTTCTCTTTACAGAATTTTGCTTGGTAATATCATTTTTCTTTCCTTGGTGGGCTGTTGCCTTTTGGTTTTCTATCAGGCTGCTTATGATGATGTGAATGTATGGTAGTACCTTTAGTTCCAGTAACAAGGGACTCAGTTACGAGGGGCTTTGTAGACTTCACGATCTTCAGGAATGTCTTCTCACTAATCCCCAGCAAGAGGTCATGTTTCGGGCACCCCTTTCTCCACCTTCAAAGTAGCCTATTGAGCTTTAAGACTTCACAGTCTGATTTACCTTCTGTGGCCCAGAGGCTGGGATATGAACACATGCCTGCCATCTGTCTTCTATCAGGGTTGGAGGAAGTAGTAACTTTTTTCTTAATAGTTGGCAATATCTGCTATAATTCCTGTCATTATTTGACGTGGGAAAGATATCAACCAGCATCTCATCCTTTTAGTACTCCAAGATAAAGTAGGCACTGGAGAAGAGAGAATGAATTTTTATTAGAAATTAATCACTTTAGGAAAACTACAAGAAAGTCAGTTAAGTATTCATTCCAATATACTCCCTTACTCCCTGCTTCTTAGCTTTTTTCTCTTGAGTAATTGCCTTTATTTCTAGTTGAGAACTGCTTTCCAGAACCCCTCTGCCCTGTTGAATTCTGCTTTGTCAGATCTCTACAAGGTAGACGAGATCAGTTCTAAGTAAGCAGGGTCTATAAAAATAGCCACAGATTTATTAGCCCTTTTAAGCCAAATTAGTCTGCATATATAGATATCCAAACTTAGGTTTGCAAAGTCTTGTTAAGTAAAATGTGGGTCAGTAGGTGTTGCATATGATGTAAGACTCATGAAGGATGCAGGTATCTTTATGCATTTAAATGCCTTTTTTGTCTCCTGAGTAAACTTTAGAGATGGTTGGGGAGATTGAAGTCTACATAAATCCTATCCTACTAGGGACAAGTTTTATTAACAACTCAAAATACAGAGAGTTTTCTGGTTGGAGGATGCATTTCTGCTCCCCACTTCCCTTTATTGAATTACTTGAGTGCAAGAAAAGAAAAGCTGGATGACTTAAGGCATCAAAAACCCAACTGCAGAGGAAGGTTCTATCTAGAGAAATAAGGCAGCCCAAGGTGTATCCAAATTAGTCACTGAGCAAGTCCATGGGAGTCTGGGACTTGGATCCTGAGCCGAAAGAATTAATGGTGGAGTCTTCATTCCAGAAAGAAGTAGGATGAGAAGATGGCCAATTTGAGACATGATGTGGTAAGAAGTCTGCCAAGGTGGTCTAACCTTAGAGAAGATTTAAGCAGAGTGCAAAGGGTTTGGTTTTAGAGGGGACCTGGGGTAACAGGCAAGCTGGTTGAGGTCACCATGGAAGGGAAATCAAAGCCTAAGTCCAGTGCACCAGTGGGTGAGGGGGGCTGGCTCTGGGCTTGTACCTGTGCCGAGGTGAGCTTCGGCATGATGCTTCCTTGGTCTGGTGGGTTGGTAGCGAGAGAGCTTAGGATGGCCTAGAAGTTCAAGTCTGTGAGGCATGACCCAGTTCCCAGCCTGACGGTATTGTGGGCCCCAGGTGCTAATACTACTCCTGCCCTTTTCAGAATGGCCCTCAAACAAGATCAGGCCCAAACCTATAGATAGGCTCATGGGGAAATCTGAATGAGTGCTAGGGAAGGCATAAGCAGGGAAATAAGGCTTGTGTTACAAAGACGAAATTCTTTTCTTAGATTTTGGCTTCAGGGGATATAATTTCAGGATAAAAATTTTCAGGCTGATTTCACAAATGTCTGAAATAGACCAAGGAAGTGAAACTTTATTTGGCTGTAAGGAATATGCTTAAATATTATTTCTTTAGGGGTAAACAAAATTCAGGTAGGAATTCCTGGATAACCTTTTGGAAAAATGCTAGGACAATGGAAGGTCAATAATTTAAAACAGTTAGTCTGGTAGAAGGGCCTGAAATAATACAGTTGGAAAAATGACAAGGTATTTATTATCTAGGGGTGTGCAAACTATGAGTATACGTAAGTAGAGTTTCCTTCATGACTATTTTGGCTTACTTTCATTTTCATCTTTAGCTGGTGAATTCTTGGCTATACATTTGTTAGAAAAATTTCCCTACCCTCAGTAGTATCACTGTTCATCTATGCTGGCACATTGAAACTTTCTTCTTGTCTGTTTTGTTAAATAACTATTTAATAAAATAAAAGTTATGTACTTCTCCGTAAGATAAGTGCTAGTTTGGGGTTAAGATATGAAATATCTTTCTAATACTATTTTATCAAGACTTTGAACATTTAAAGATAGATATTGAATATTATCAAATACTTTTCTAGAATGTATGATGATAAATATGTAATCTTTTTCCCTAGTATCTATGAGGGGTAAACTGCAGAATTTCCAGAATCTCACACCTAGCCTTAGGCCATTTACATATCAGTAGTTTACTGCTGCAGCCTCCTGCAGCCTGTGGGGCAATGGGTGGAGAGAAAACGGCCATTCTCTCCTCCCCTCTGTTCCTTGTTCTTAGTTGAGCTGGTCTGCCAGTCACCAAGGGCCCACCAGTGGAGCTCCTGGAAGGGCAGGTGGGAAGTAGAGAGCATGCTGAGGGGAAAGAGTGTAAGCAGTGGCTGGAGGAGATGGATGGGGCTGGGCCTAGCTAGGGAAAGTGAGCAAGCTATGAGCAATAAAAAGCCTTTCTTCCACCTACCCTTTCACTAGACTGATTTTGGTTTCACTGGTTTCATAGGGGATTTGTCCCTGGCCAGGAACAGCCTTCCCCCTGGAGCTATAATCTAATATTGAAAATCCTTACATTTTCCTTGTTTATGGTTTATTTAATGTGATGCTAGATTATATTTCCTGTTTTTCATTTACTTTTCATCAATATTTTTATGTGAGATTGGGCTCTGTTTTTTTCTTAGTGTGTGCATCTTTTGTTGGGTTTTGACATCAAAGTTTTATTCACATCCTAATATATGGGTTTTTTCTTATTTTACTATGCTCTAGAAAAGTTTAAATGACTTTGGACTTATTGGTTTTTTAAAGGTTCATAGACTACCCCAATAAAACCAGGTGGAAATTAGCTCTTTGAAGTTTTCTCTGTTTTTCCATTGGCAATTTGTCTGTTTATATTTACTCTCTTCTGGATCCACTTATTATAAATGCTATTTTTTTCAGGCAATCATTTCTTCAGGTTTAAAAATATTTTTGCCACTACAATGAGATATCATTTCATACCCATTAGAATGGTTATTTTAAGAAAAACAAAATAAGTGCTGAAGAGGATGTGGAGAAATTGGGACCCTGTACAGTTTTGAACTGTTCCTTGATTCTCCAAATCCTTCATTCTTGCCTTTCCCTCTCCCTAGCATGCCCTTCCCTCCTTTGCCTGAATTACTCCTATGAAATCTAACACTTGGCTTAATTTTATCCCTCCAGGGAAATAGCTGCTATTATAGTATTGCCCTTGCTATGTTTCCTCTGCTTCTCCTGATATGCCAGCATTACTTGCTATTAGGGGACTACGGCTTTGCTCTGGAGTAGCTATTTTGTCACCAGAAACTCATCAGTAGCTAGATTCACATTAGCAGTAACTTTTCACACCTGTAGAACGTTCTTAATAAAGTTTGTTGAAATAAACTCAACAGACCTTTCTTTCTCATCGCCTTAAACTAATAGCAAGAATACTACCAAATTGTGGCTACTTTTATCAATTCCTTTATTATCCTGTGGGTACCACCTGAGGTTGAATAATTACTGTTTCATTTGGACGGTTTCAGAGCTCTCTGTTCCAGCCCTTTAGTGGCTCCCACAGTAATACCTTTTTATCACCTCTTTTTTCCCCCCTAAAACACAATTTCTTCTTTAAACACCTTTAAACCTCCCTGTATGTAATAAAATGTGAACTCTGTTTGTAGCCTTATTTCAAGACAATTCCTGTTTTGACGTTATTTTCCAGTCTTATTTCCAAAGGATTTTTCCTCATCGTTTGTATATTTACACGCAACTTGAACTATTAACTGTTTATCTTAATGAATCCTGGACATCCCCACATCACTCTATGTTTGTATGAACTTTTTCCTTGACTTGGGATGCCTTTTTGGTCATCTGTGACCAATATCCCATCTATACTTCAAGCCCCAATTCCACCATTTCCCTCTGTGAAACATCAGGGAAGGTAATGTGTGCTTCCACAGCACCACAGCACTGCGGATGCTGCCTCATGGTTCTAATTTGCTCTTTTCTGAACTTCTGCAGGGCTTTATATTATTTGCATGGGATTTATTTAATTTCACCTTGTATTATGTTCATCACATAAATGTCAGTGTATCCTTTTGAATCACTAATTCCTTGTGGTTAGGAATTATGTCATAGTTTTTTTTTTCTCTGCCTACAACAAAAGAATCAGTAAATACTGGTTGTATCAATGAATAAAAATAATTTACAACTTTCCATTTTAGATTCCTTTCCTATGTTTTTTCTTATCAACCTGAAGACAGAGTGGATTCTTTAACCCAGTACTTTCTTGTTTTCACTGATGTACAATCTCCTTAAGAGTGTGGCTTGAATATGAGTGAATATGAATGCTCTTTCAGGGAAGGAATTATTTTGTTCTTCTCTATTTTAATCCTTTGGTATATCTTGACCTTTTTAATTTTCAGGGTTTTCAGGTATTTATTATATACATGTGATATTTTTTCTGTTGTCCTTTAGATATAAGGTCAAGCCATAGGTTTTTAGGTACAAAGGAGAATTTTTCCTCTATTTTTTCAAGATTTTCTCTTTAAAATTTCTCCATGTCTTTCTAATCTGTTCCAAAAAGTTTACTCAACTTGTTTGTTATAAAAATATTTCCCCAATATTGAACTTTGTTTTGGGGCTAAACTTAAAATAGTCTGGAGAATGTGGGAAAGGAAATTCTTCAATTTATGTTAATACTAAAAGCATGATGTAGAGTTAAAATGATCCATTTCTTGGAATTAAAAAAATGTATTTTGTGTATTCTGGGCTCTTTTATTCATTTAGAAATCCTTACATTTATAGATATTATCAGTCAGCCAATAAACATCTCTTCATCTATGATCTGCCCAATTTCATTTGAGAGGAAAGTGGTTTTCCCCATGGGGTCAGAGGTGAAATCAAGCATGTTCTTGGCTCTGTGTAGAACCTCATCTTGGCCTACTTTTTCTATCTTGGAATGATTTGTAAGGAATTAATTCCAGGTAAGACTCTAAGGAATTACTTGTTTATCCATGACACTTATTTAAAATGACTGAATTCCCATCAGATCAATACACTAGATCCTTTTGACTTAATTTCAACATCTAAAAACAGAAATTTTACATACAGAATCTTCCTGAACTTGAAATACTTTCTGGACTCTCCTCCAGGAAAAATAATCTAACTACTACTATTTATTGAATATTTACCATGTGCCATGGTTAAGCTAATTGTCTTATGAGTAATTATTTAATTCTTTTTATCTTAACTCTCTCATAGGAATATTATCACACCATTTTAGAGAAGAAGAAACTGAGACTCAGAGGGATTAGTTGCCTGAGCTGCTAAATGGAATAGTTAGAAATCAAATCATTCTGATTCCAGAAGCTGAAGCTCTTTGCTAGTAAAGTCACTTTTCCCTTTCTTCTAGATTCGTGATTTTTAAAAAACTTACTTTCATGTCAATAGAGCAGGAGACTATGCATATTATCTACTGTTCCCGTAGGAAATTGCTACGAAGTTAGTGTCTTACACTGCACAAATCAATTCCCAGAAGTCCAACATGGGTCACACTAGGCTAAAATTAAGGTGTCCACTAGAGCCTTTACTGGAGGCTCTAGGATAGAATCCATTTTCTTGACCTTTCTAGCCTCTAGAGGCTATCCACATTCTTTGACTTGTATCCTCTTCTTCCTTCTTCAAAGCAAGCAATGTTGCATCTCTTTGACTATTCTGTCATCATATTTCCCTCTGATCTCCGCTAAGAAAAGTTTCTCTGCTTTTAAGGACCCATGTGATTAGTTTAGGGCCACCCAGATAATCTAAAATAATCTTATCACTAGGTCCTTAATTTAATCACATCTTCAAAGTCCCTTTGTTATTAAAGGTAACATTCACAGCCACTGGGGATTAGGATGTAGACATCTTTTGGTGAGGCATTAAACTGCTTAACATCCTATAGGAAATCTGTTTTAGCAAACAGTTTCAACAGCACTGATTTGTACTTAGCCCTGGACCTGTGTATATGCAAAGTTTATGAATAAGCTTAATTCATACTGAGTCTAATGTTTCCCTTGTTACTACCATAAATAATTTTAAAAATTGCTTTATTGAAGTATAATTTGTATCAAATAAAACTCACCCATCTTAAGTATACAATTAACTTTTTGTCATACATAACTTATTATATTTAAACATTTTAAACCTTAATTCAACTATAATATATATAAAAGGGAACATGGCATAAATGTAATGATGAATTTTCAAACTGAACTTACTGTAATAGTCATTTGATCAAGCCATATGACTTTTTTGTGGTTGACTTTATTGGGTATAATTTATATACAATAAAATTAATCAGTTTTAAGTCTACAGTTTGATGAGTTTTGTATGTAGTCATCTAGCTACCACAACAGTATTAATATAGAACAATTCCATCATCCCCCCAAATTCCTATGCCTCTTTGCAGCCAATCCTCATTCCTCATCCATGGCGCCTTTAACCACTGATTTTATTTCTATCATTTATTTTTGCCTTTTCTAGAACTTCATATGTAATTACTATATAATTATGTTGGCCATTATGTTTAGCTTCATTTAGCATAATGTGTTTGAGTCCATTTGCTGCATGTATCTGCAGTGGAAATACTACAGTTTGGTTATTTCTTCATCAGTTGAGGGACATTTGGGTTGATTCTTTCCAAGATTTGGCTATTATGAATAAAGCTGCTATGAACATTCATGAAATTATTGTGTGGATGTAGCTCTTTATTTATTTTGAGTAGATATTTAACAGCGGAATCATTTAGTTATATGGAAAATATATGTTTAACTTTATAAGAAACTGCCAAATTGTTCACCATAGTGGCTGTACTGTTTTGCATTGTGACCAACAAAATATCAGAGTTTCAGTTGCTTTCCCCATCCTTGACCACAGTAGTCATTATTAATCTTGTAATTTTGCCATTGGGTGTGTAGTGTCTCATTGTGGTTTTGATTTCCATTTTCCTAATGACTAATGTTGTTAAACAGCTGTAACTCTGGAGGGAAAATATGTTCCCAGCCTGGGGCAAATTAACTTTGAAGCTGAAATCAGTCAAAGGGAGACATAAAGTGGGAGAAATCCATTTATTCCTTAAAAGCAGTCATCCACTTCTGCTCGCCAGTGTCTCTTGCAACCCAGCTGCAAAAAAGGGACTCCACCCAACCTCTCCAGTCCAGATATGCCCTTGCTCCCCCTTGCAATCACCTATTGATGTGGAGATGGACTACTTTTCTCCACCCCTTGGAAACACCTGCTGATATGGAGATGCATTAAGGCCAGGAGAGAGATTCTGGAAATACTGCAATTTTACCCACAACCAACCCCTCCAGAAATCTTGCCTCACAATCTACTTGCTCCCCTCTTCTGCAATGGCTCCTGTATGAGAAAACTGGAGCACTGTAACCAGGCTAATAATATACAATAACAACAGCAATAAAATCATGATAATCCTTAAGCCAGAGGATTCAGATAGGTTCAAAGTCCTATGCAGATTAAGTCCATAGTTCCCCCATTCCACAAGGGGTCAGTAGCTGAACAAGTAGGGAATTCAGAACAATTATCATGCAGCAGCTGTAGCCAGGGAGTGGGTCCAGGCCACAGGGACTGTAGAAGAAAATAACCTTAAGGGTGATAAGACACATGTTTTAATGACACCAGCATAGGCAGATCTTGTCCATCAGGTAGGATGCATGCAAGAGAGTGGCCCTGTGATAGGACAGTGGCAGGAATGGGATCTCATCCTGGTCTAGTATACCAGACTTTCATCCCCCTCCCTGAGAGTTACAGATGGGTCAATATATAAGGCTATGGGAGGTACCTGCACTGGCCATAACGATAAAACTTCCCCGTAAGATGCTCTTACCTCCCAGATGTTTGGGTAGACTACCATGATCTTTGGGAGCCATTCTGCTGTGTTACTCCAAGAACACACTGGAGGCCAGCTTCCAGGCCTTTCCACCAAGGTGCCAGAAGGGCCAGCCATTGCTGATCCATGTGTTGCAATGTCCAGGGCCATGTCCACTCAACAGTTTCCAGGTTTTAATGCAGTTGGGGTAGGCAGCAGGATGTTGCTCTGCTGTCCATATCCTGGCTTCAATAACTCCTCTTTGGTTTGCACATACAGTTGTATAGGAGAGGCAGCAATGTGTGTTAGCATATCCACAGGGCTCAAGGCTCCTTTTGGGGGCTTCTCATTCAAATGCTGTAGCACTGTCCATAAGCAAACTGATCAGCCTCATAGACTATTGGTGTCTGACTTAAGGCCGGATTTCAACAAACCGCTCTCTCTCTCTATCATGCCAGCCCCGGTAGGGTTATATGTTACATGAAACTTCCACTTTATTCCTAATTGCTGAACCAATTCTTGTAATGCATGTCCAGTAAAGTGGGTGCCTTGATCGCTCTCAATCACCTGCAGCCAGCCATAGGCTTCAAAGAGACACTCTAGACCCCTTTTGGTGGTTTGCTGATCTGCACAATGAGCAGGAAAAGCAACCAACAATCCAGTAGCTGTGTCCACACAAGTCATGGCATACCGATATCCTTCTGATATGGGCAGAGGCAGAAGGTAGTCTACTTGCCAACTGACAAGGAGTATCAGCCCCTTTACTATTGTCCTGTGTTGCTGTGGGTCTCAGTGTAAATCCCTCTTAGAGCACACAAGCCACTCCTGGGCTCTGCTGACTTCTTCAAAGATCAGCAGCAAGCCCCACTGACCAGCTACAGTCCACATTGTCTTTTCCCCACCACATGCAACAAACGCTGATGTAACCATTGGGCTACATCAGAGGCAGGCTTTTCTTCTAGCCAGTGCACCTGGGCCAATGTGTGTGCTTCATCATTCCTGGGGATGCCAAAGGCAAATGGCCAGTCACATATGTGGTAACTGTCTTAGTCTGACCAGAGACCCATAGGTCTTGCCACAATTCTTGTCCCCAAAGGGGCCAGTGACCAACCATCCAGTTGGCATGGTACTATGTCAGTAGCCACAGGGTCAAGCCCCAATAGATGGCCCCGCTGTCAGTGCAGACAACTATAGGGGAGGGCTCCTGGGTGATCATGAGCCACACTGCCTGCAACTCAGCCCATTGGCTGCCCTTCCCCTCTCCATCCTCCATCCATATTGTCTCAGTCTTAGGATGGAAAGCCACAGCCCTCCACTTTGGGGGCTGTCCACAATTGGAGCTGTCTGTATACTAAGCATCTTCGGTATAGGGGCTTTTCCCCCCTGATAAGGACTCTTGGCTAACAATGTCTCAAAGCAAGTTCTTCCTGCTTTCCACTGGTATAAGTCACTGGCCCAGTAAGCACTGGAGTTCTTCACTTAAGGGGCTAGTGGAAAGGGCACTATGCTGCTGTAAATATGCACTCCAGGTGGCCAGTGTAGGTGTTTGTGCCACACCACTCCATGGTCTTTGGGTCCAGTCTCATATCCACCCTGTCATGGGATACGTGTTTATTACATTGGTCAGAGCTGTTCTGGTGTTGGGCTCTGTAGCCAACAAGACAGGGTACACAGCAACCAGTTGCTTCTCTATCAAGGCGTATAGGACCTCTGCTCTTTCCATAGTTGTGACCAGAATCCAATAGGATGGTGGGACCGTTCAGGCTGCTTCTATTATACTTAAGGCTTGTATGGCCTTGACTGCCTGTCTAGTAGCAGTAAAAGCAGCTCCACATGTCTCATTCCAGTCCCACCTGATGCCCTTTCATACCAACTGGTATAGGGCTTTAGAATTTGTGCCAAGTGCAGGATAAACACTCTCCAGTAGACCCAAAGACCTAAAATCTCTTGTAATACTTCCACAGTGGTGGTAGGGGTAGGGAAAGCCTGGACCTTGTCTATGACTGCTTCTGGGATAACTTTAGTTTCACCCGACCAGAAAACCCCCAAGAACTTTTCAGACAAACCAGTCCTGAACCTTGGTGCTGTTCACAGCCCATGCTTTCTCCTGTAGCTGTTGCAGCAGTCTAGGAACTGTCCTTCTAAATTTGCAAGAGAATCAGACGTGAGCATCATACCATCACTGTAGCGATACAGCCACGCCGTTTGCAGTTTCTTCCATGTGGCCAAGTCCTGGGCTACAAGTCCGTGACAAATGGTGGGACTGTGGAGGTATTCCTGTGGAAGGACAGTGAATGTCCACTGCTGGCCTTCCCATGTGAAGGCAAACTATTCTTGACTTTCCTGTGCTGTGTCAATAGAGAAGAAAGCATTAGTAAGGTCCACAGCATAATGATATGTTCCCAGCTCATGGCTGAGGGTGTCCATAGGGCTGCTATAGAGGAGACAGCAACATGCAAAACGGATGTGACTTTATTCAATTCCCTGTAATCCACGGTCATATGCCAGGAGCCATCTGGCTTTCTCACTGGCCACACTGGGGAATTAACTTCTCCAACTCCTGTAGAGTTTCTCCAATTTCCTTGTGTCCCCAGGCAATTTATACTGCTTAGTGTTTGTCACCTGCTGAGGTACAGGCAGAGCTACAGACAGGCACTGATCTTGTCCCCTTAAAACTGCTGTTGCTACACATACCCTCAGTCTGAACTTACCTGCAGTGGTCTATAACCACAGGCCCTGCAGGGTATCTACCCCCAAAATATATTCAGGGATGGGAGAAATGTACACGGTATACTCCTTTGGGGGTAAACGCCCTATCCCCAATGTGATTTGGGCTTTCTTCACTCTAACTGCCTTACCCCCATAGCCATCTATCACAGCAGGAGTCCCAGGAAAATCCTCAGGGTTGCCATAAATCAGAGAACATTCAGCTCCTGTGTCTACTAGCACCAGGACACATACATTCATGGGGGACCAATGAATTGCTAATTCTACAGGTGGCCTCTGGTCCCCAACACACCTCCAAAGGTGGGGGCCTTGACCCCCCATCAGTCAAACCACGATGCCCAATCGTCCTCCTGTGGGGGTGAGAGCCCAGGTGGAGCCTGAGTACTGTCCCCCAGGAAGTCTTGCAGGGACACAGGCTAGAAATGGGACTTTGCCTCTGGCTTCTGTGTCCTGGACTTCAGCAGCTAGAACCGCTGTTCTGGCTTTAATTGGTGGCACAGTTCTAACAAGATCCTATGGGCTGCCCATCAAGGTTTTCTTTCACTACCCCAGCCTTTGTCAAATCAACCCACATCTGGGTCCTTGAGACCTCATGGAGCCCTTTGTACCTCTCCTTTCAGTCATAGCCCATACTTCCTTCCGTGCCCTTATTGTTTTGACCTCCCCCAGATCTGCTGAAGTATGGGTAGCCTCACTTATGGGTTACCCTATGTAGGAGGCAAGAATAGTCACTAAAGACCCAAAGAGAAATGGGGGAGCTATACAGAGCACCAGATTTCTCATCTCTACAGTGAACAACTCATCGGGGCCCTGAATTTCCATATTATAGACGATATTTTTCATGCCCAGCTCCTGTAACATCTGCTGGAGCTCTGCATATGTTTTCCCGCTGATGGGTAAGTATGGTAAATCACCCTGGTTAGCCAAACTGCCTTAATATCCCAGAAGCACCTGATTCCCTGAGGTGTGACAGGCACTTTGCAATTACTGCTGGAGGGAAGGGTGAGTCATCAGGGAAGCCAGTCTACCCATTTCAGAACCTGACATGCTTTCCATCCCTATATCCCAAAGACTCAAAAGTCATGTAGGCAGAGGTTCCAACAGCTTATGCCAAAACTGGATGCTAATATCCACCAGCTAATCCTGGATGTAGGGGCAGAGCATGGAGGGCTCCACAACCTGGGCAGAGACTGTTCCTCTCCCTGATGAACCCACAGTCGCTGCGTTTTTATTTTCTTAATTACAACAGGGCATCCCTTTAATACAGGAGGAGCTGTTTCCTTGGGCGGTGGCCTTGAGAACAGTTTGGCCCTAGGCCCCACTCTCTCATCCTCCCCTCACATCTCCTCTACCATCTCTGGGGCTCAAGGCACCACTCTTTCCTCCCCCTCTCCCATGAGCTCCTGCAATGTGGGTTCTCCTGCTGTCTCCTCCCTCGCTGCTAATGTATCTTCCAGGAGCACGACCTGTCTTCTCAATAACTGTCTCTCTTTCTTAAGGGCATCCCATCACATAGGTCATTGCAAAGCTCCTTCAAGTGATGCTGAAGTGTATCTCTGTCCTGCTGAAGTGTGTCTCTCTCCTCAATAACCCTTTCCACTATCTCGGGAAAGAAACGTCCTACAATCCTAGCTGCTACACGGCCACTCAGGGCCTTTAAGCAGTTTTCAACCTTGTGGAGGTCTAATTCTACAGCTTCCTGTGTCTCCACCCTTCCCCCATTCTGGGGAAGGGCACACCCATCTAGGAGGTGCTTTATCCTAGACCAATTTCCAACTAGGGGCTCCCCAAGTTGAAGCCCCTCTGATAGGGGGTTTCTGGTAAAGCTGTACCCTTCACTGTTGCCGGAGGTAAGAGTGAGTCATTATCCCTCACCACAGCAGTCACTGGGTGGTTTCTGGGTATCTTCCCACTATCTCTGGGTGCAGCCTGCCCACACGTCACATCCGTGAAGACAGATTTGGGGTTCAGAGGTCCTGCTGACTACCACCAGGTATAACTCCGTGGGAAATACGTTCCCAGCCCAGGGCAAATTACCTTTGAAGCTGAAATCAGTGAAAGGGAGAAATTAAGTGGGAGAAACCTATTTTTTGCTGACAAGCAGTCACCCACTTCTGCTTGTCTGTGTCTCTCTTGACCTGGCCGCAAAAAAGGGACCCCCACCCAACCTCTCTGGTTCAGATATGCTCTTGCTCTCCCTTGTAATCACCTATGATATGGGGATGAACTACTCTCCACCCCTTGGAAACACCTATTGATATGGAGATACACTAAGGGCGGGTGATAGATCCTGGAAATACTGCATTTTGCCCACAACATCTTTCCATGTTTTTGTCATCAATATATGTTTTTGCTGAATTCTAATGTCAAATTTTTTTGCTCATTTTGTTTGTTAGTATGTCTTTAGTTGAAAAAATTTATCAATGTCTAGATACAAGCCTACTGTCACATATATTTTACAGATATTTTTGCCTAGGTTATGACTTTCTTTTCATTATTGAAACAGCGTCTTTAAATAGTAAAAGTTTTTAATTTTGAAGTTAAATTTATCAGCTTTCTTTTACAGTGTGTTACTGTGTCTTATATAAAAAATATTAACCTAACCCAAGATCACTAAGCTCTTATCCTATATTTTTTCTATGAGTTTCATATTTTTAGCTTTCAGATGTATAATCCATTTTGAGTTTCTTTAAAAAATATCTTGTGAGATAAAGTTCCTATTTTCTTCCTTCCTTATGCTTATTAAATTAAACCAGTATTATTCTTTGAAAAAAATTCTTCATTGTACTGCCGTCCAACTTTGTCAAAAATCAATTGATCATGCTTGTGTGGGTTCCTTTTTTTATCTTTTTTATGTCATTTTTTAATGTATCACACTTTGATTGATTACTGTAGCTTTATAAGACTTTAATCACATAGTTCAAGTATTCCATATTTATTTTTCAACCCTGTTTTGGTTCTTTTGTCTTTCTTCTGTTTATTTGGGTTTTCAGATAATTTGATTCAGCATGAGATTTTCTCCAAAAAAGGTTGTAGGGATTTAGTTTGGAATTGCTTTTAAATTATTGATCAAATAGGGGAGAGCTGAAATATTAATGATATTCATTCTTCCAAACCATAAGCATGATATATCTCTGTTTATTTGTGCCACCTTTAATTTATCTCAGCAATATTTTGTAGTTCCTAGGGTACAGGTTTTGTATGTACATACTTTGTTAAAATCTTTACCTGTATATATTTTTAATGCTATTGGGCAATATTTAAAAATTTTTGTTTGTTTAGTATATAGAAATGATTTTTGGCAGATTAACCTTCATCTTGTGACCTTGCTGTATTCACTTATTAGTTCTACTATCTTTCTTTTTGTAGATTGCATAAGAATTTTTATGTTAGGGTCCTGCAAACTATAGTCCACAGGCCAAATCTGGTACACCATCTGTTTTTGTTTTATTTTATTTTATTTTTAATATAATTTGTTTTATTATCATTAATCTACAATTACATGTGCAATATTATGGTTATTAAAATACCCCTTCATCAGGTCCCCCCCACGAACCCAATTACAGTCACTGTCCATCAGCGTAGTGAGATGCTATAGAATCACTACTTGTCTTCTCTGAGTTGTACTGCCCTCCCCGTGCCCCCCAAACATTACATCTGCTAATCGTAATGCCCCTTTTTCCCTCTTATCCCTCCCTTCCCACCCATTGTCCCCAGTCCCTTTCCCTTTGGTAACTATTAGTCCGTTCTTGGGTTCTGTGAGTCTGCTGCTGTTTTGTTCCTTCAGTATTTTTTCTTTGTTCTTATACTCCACATATGAGTGAAATCATTTGATACTTGTCTTTTTCGGCTTGGCTTATTTCACTGAGCATAATACCCTCTAGCTCCATCCATGTTGTTGCAAATGGTAGGATTTGTTTTCTTCTTATGGCTGAATAATATTCCATTGTGTATATGTACCACCTCTTCTTTATCCATTCATCTACTGATGGACACTTAAGGTTGCTTCCATTTCTTGGCTATTGTAAATAGTGCTGCAATAAACATAGGGTGCATCTGTCCTTTTCAAATTAGGCTGCTGCATTCTTAGGGTAAATTCCTAGGAGTGGAATTCCTGGGTCAAATGGTATTTCTATTTTGAGTTTTTTGAGGAACCTCCATACTGCTTTCCACAATGGTTGAACTAATTTGCAGTCCCACCAGCAGTGTAGGAGGGTTCCCTTTTCTCCACATCCTCGCCAACATTTGTTGTTGTTTGTGTTTTGCATGTTGGCCATCCTCACTGGTGTGAGGTGATATCTCATTGTGGTTTT
This sequence comes from Smutsia gigantea, assembly GCA_032199065.1. Classification (NCBI taxonomy): domain Eukaryota; kingdom Metazoa; phylum Chordata; class Mammalia; order Pholidota; family Manidae; genus Smutsia; species Smutsia gigantea. Next base: position 1,582,156 of record JAVSCE010022418.1, read on the forward strand.
AATCTGCATTTCTATGATGATTAGCGATGTGGAGCATCTTTTCATGTGCCTGTTGGCCATCTGAATTTCTTCTTTAGAGAAGTGTCTGTTCATGTCCTCTGCCCATTTCTTAATTGGATTATTTGCTTTCTGTTTGTTAAGGTGCATGAGTTCTTTATATATTTTGGATGTCAACCCTTTATCAGATACATTTTTTATGAATATATTCTCCCATACTGTAGGATGTCTTTTTGTTCTACTGATGGTGTCCTTTGCTGTACAGAAGCTTTTCAGCTTGATATAGTCCCACTTGTTCATTTTTGCTTTTGTTTCCCTTGCCCGGGGAGATATGTTCATGAAGAAGTCGCTCATGTTTATGTCCAAGAGATTTTTGCCTATGTTTTTTTCTAAGAGTTTTATGGTTTCATGACTTACATTCAGGTCTTTGATCCACCTTGAGTTTACCTTTGTGTATGGGCTAGACAGTAGTCCAGTTTCATTCTCTTACATGTAGCTGTCCAGTTTTTCCAACACCAGCTGCTGAAGAGGTTGTCATCTCCCCATTGTATATCCAAGTCTCCTTTATCAAATATTAATTGACTGTATATGTTTGGGTTAATGTTTGGATTTTCTACTCTGTTCCACTGGTCTGTGGGTCTGTTTTTGTGCTAATACCAAATTGTCTTGATTACTGTGGCTTTGTAGTAGAGCTTGAAGTCAGGGAGCGTAATTCCCCCTGTTTTATTTCTCCTTCTCAGGATTGCTTTGGCTATTCGGGGTCTTTTGTGGTTCCATATGAATTTTAGAATTATTTGTTCCAGTTCAATGAAGAAAGCTGTTGGTAGTTTGATAGGGATTGCATTGAATCTGTAGATTGCTTTAGGTAGTATAGCCATTTTGACAATATTTATTCTTCCTAGCCAAGAGTATCGGATGCATTTCCATTTGTTACTGTCCTCTTTAATTTCTCTTAGGAGTGTCTTGTAGTTTTCAGAGTACAGGTCTTTCACTTCCTTTGTTAGGTTTATTCCTAGGTACTTAATCCTTTTTGATGCAGTTGTGAATGGAATTGTTTTTCTGATTTCTCTTTCTGTTAGTTCATCATTAGTGTATAGGAAAGCAACAGACTTCTGTGTGTTAATTTTGTATCCTGCAACTTTGCTGAATTCAGATATTAGTTCTAGTAGTTTTGGAGTGGAGTCTTTAGGGTTTTTTATGTACAGTATCATGTCCTCTGCAAATAGTGACAATTTGACTTCTTCTTTACCAATCTGGATGCCTTGTATGTCTTTGTTTTGTCTGATTGCTGTGGCTAGGACCTCCAGTACTATGTTGAATAACAGTGGAGAGACTGGGCATCCCTGTCTTGTTCCCGATCTTAGATGAAAAGCTTTCAGCGTCTCTCCATTAAGTATGATGTTAGCTGTGGGTTTGTCATATATAGCCTTTATGATGTTGAGGTACTTGCCGTCTATACCCATTTTGTTGAGAGTTTTAATCAGGAATGGATGCTGAATTTTGTCAAATGCTTTTTCAGCATCTATGGAGATGATCATGTGGTTTTTGTTCTTCTTTTTGTTGATGTGGTGGATGATGTTGATGGATTTTCGAATGTTGTACCATCCTTGCATCCCTGGGATGAATCCCACTTGATCATGGTGTATGATCCTCTTGATGTATTTTTGAATTCGGTTTGCTAATATTTTGTTGAGTATTTTTGCATCTACGTTCATCAGGGATATTGGTCTGTAATTTTCTTTTTTGGTGAGGTCTTTGCCCGGTTTTGGTATTAGAGTGATGCTGGCTTCATAGAATGAGTTTGGAAGTATTCCCTCCTCTTCTATTTTTTGGAAAACTTTAAGGAGAATTGGTGTTATTTCTTCTCTATGTGTCTGGTAGAATTCAGAGGTGAATCCATCAGGCCCGCGGGTTTTGTTCTTGGATAGTTTTTTGATTACCAAATCGATTTCGTCGCTGGTGATTGGTCTTTTTAGTTTTTCTGTTTCTTGCTTGGTCAGTCTTGGAAGGTTGTATTTTTCTAAGAAGTTGTCCATTTCTTCTATGTTTTCCAGCTTGTTAGCATATAGATTCTCATAATATTCTCTTATGATTCTTTGTATTTCTGTGGGGTCCGTCGTGATTTTTCCTTTCTCATTTCTGATTGTGTTTATGTGTGTAGATTCTGTTTTTGTCTTAATGAGTCTGGCTAGGGGTTTATCTATTTTGTTTATTTTTTCAAAGAACCAGCTCTTGGTTTCATTGATTTTTTTCTATTGTTTTATTCTTCTCACTTTTATTTATTTCTTCTCTAATCTTTATTATGTCCCTCCTTCTGGTGACTTTGGGCCTCATTTGTTCTTCTTTTTCCAATTTCAGTAATTGTGTCTTTAGACTATTCATTTGGGAATGTTCTTCCTTCTTTAAATAGGCCTGGATTGCAATATGCTTTCCTCTTAGAACTGCCTTTGCTGCGTCCCACAGAAGTTGTGGCTTTGTGTTGTTGTCGTCATTAGTCTCCGTATATTCTTTGATTTCTGTTTTGATTTGGTCGTTAACCCATTGATTAATTAGGAGAGTGTTGTTAAGTCTCCATGTATTTGTGAGCCTTTTTGATTTCTTTCTAAAATTTATTTCTAGTTTTATACCTTGGTGATCTGAGAAGTTGGTTGGTAGGATTTCAATATTATTGAAATTACTGAGGCCTAGTATGTGGTCTTTTTTGGAAATTGTTCCATGTGCACTTGAGAAGAATGTGTATCCTGTTGCTTTTGGGTGTAGAGCTCTGTAGATGTCTGTTAGGTCCATCTTTTCTAGTGTGTTGTTCAGTGCCTCTGTGTCTTTACTTATTTTCTGTCTGGTTGATCTGTCCTCTGGAGTGAGTGGTGTGTTGAAGTCTCCTAAGATGAATGCATTGCTGTCTATTTCCTCCTTTAATTCTGTTAGTATTTGTCTCACATATGCTGGCGCTCCTGTGTTGGGTGCATATATATTTATAATGGTTATATCGTCTTCTTGGACTGACCCCTTTATCATTATGTAATGTCCTTTTTATCTCTTGCTACTTTCTTCGTTTTGAAGTCTATTTTGTCTGATACAAGTACTGCAACACCTGCTTTTTTCTCTTTGTTGTTTGCATGAAATATCTTTTTCCATCCCTTCACTTTTAGTCTGTGTATATCTTTGGGTTTGAGGTGACTCTCTTGTGAGCAGCATATAGATGTGTCTTGGTTTTTTATCCATTCTGTTACTCTGTGTCTTTTGATTGGTGCATTCAGTCCATTTACATTTAGGGTGATTATTGATAGATATGTACTTATTGCCTTTGCTGGCTTTAGATTCATGGTTACCAAGGGTTCAAGGGTTGCTTCTTTACTATCTAACAATCTAACTTAACTTTCTTGTTAAGTTATTGTAACCACTGTCTTATGTTTCTTTATTTCTCTCCCTTCTTATTCCTCCTCCTCCATTCTTTCTATACTAGGTGTTTTATTCTTTGCCTTTAGTTAGTATTTGGATGGTCTGCTTTCTTTGCTATGATTCTATTTTCTCTGGTGACATCTTTTTAGCCTTAGGTATGCTTCCATCTAGAGCAATCCATTTAAGATATCCTGTAGTCATGGTTTATGAGAGGTAAACTCTCTCAACTTTCGTTTTTCTGGAAATTGTTTAATCCCTCCATCATATTTAATTGATAATCGTGCTGGATACAATATTCTTTGTTCGAGGCCCTTCTGTTTCATAACGTTAAATATATCATGCCATTCTCTTCTGGCCTGTAAGGTTTCTGTTGAGAAGTCTGATGATAGTCTGATGGGTTTTCCTTTGTAGGTGATATTTTTTCTCTCTCTAGCTGCCTTTAATACTCTGTCTTTATCTTTGATCTTTGCCATCTTAATTATTATGTGTCTTGGTGTTGTCTTCCTTGGGTCCCTTGTGTTGGGAGATCTGAGGGCTTTGGTGGACTGCGAGACTATTTCCTTCCCCAGCGAGGGAAAGTTTTCAGCAATTATTTCTTCAAAGACACTTTCTATCCCTTTTTCTCTCTCTTCTTCCTCTGGTACTCCTATAATGCGAATATTGTTCCGTTTGTATTGGTCACACAGTTCTCTTAATATTTTTTCATTCCTAGAAATCCTTTTATCTCTCTCTGCCTCAGCTGCTCTGTATTCCTGTTGTCTGATTTCTATTCCATTAACAGTCTCTTGCATCTCATCCATTGTGCTGTTAAGCCCGTCGATCGCTTGTCTGATTTCTGCATTGTCTTTCCTCACTTCCCTCACTTCCTCCCTCAGCTCTTGCACATTTCTCTGTAGGTCCATCAGCATGGTTATGACTTTTATTCTGAATTCTTTTTCAGGAAGACTTTGCATTTCCATCCCTTCAGACTCTCTCTCTGGGGTTGTCTGGTTGATTTTGGTCTGAACCATATTCCTCTGTCTTTTCATGGCTATAGAATTGGTCACTGATAGTTGCCACGTATGTCAGCTGGGCTCTTTAAGACTTTAAAAAGAGAAGAAAAAAAAGAGAAAAAAGGAAGAAAGAAAGAAAGAAAAAAAAAAGAAAAAAGAAAGAAAAGAAAAAACAAAAACAAAACAAAACAAAACAAAACAAAAAAAACAAAAAAAATGCCCACCAGACGTAGATTCTGTGGGAATGCTGTAGGTGGCGCTATTGCCCCACTATTCCACAGCTGTGACTGTGCCGCTCCGCAGGGCCCTTTATTGCTCTGGCAGGGGTGGGAACGAATAGGAGGCTGTTGATCTCAGTGAGAAGTGTAAGTATGGCTACGCTTCCTCAGTCGCCAGCTAAGGTGTCTGAAACTCCCCAGGACTCCCAGCCTGCTGGGCTGAGTGTGCTGGGGCGATCCGGCTCCTCCGCTGGGCTCCTGTCTCTTTAAGACCGCTGAAGAAAGCACGCGCTTTTTTTTTTTCCTTCCTGGGAGCCGGCTGCAAGCACCCTGGTGCGTTCCCCGCTCAGATCCTGCCCCTCTGTCTCTCCAATCTCCGCTGCACTGCGCAATGTGGGTCAGTGCTCCCCGTGCAGATCCCCGGGGCTGGCTACTTCGTGGGGTGTACTTACACTCCCTCCCAGCTCTGAATCCTCTTCTCCTGCCAGTATACTGGGGTGGCGGAGTGCTCGGGTCCCGCCGGGTCGCGGCTCCGTATCTTACCCTCCTCTTTGGGTGCCGAGTCCTCTCGGGTGTAGCTGCACGCTGTGTGCTTTCCTGTGTATTCTCATCTCTCTTTTAGGAATAGATGTATTTGCTGTGTTTTCATAGATATATATAGTGTTGGGAGGAGATTTCTGCCACCCTGCTCACACCGCCATCTTCCCGGAAGTCTTTTTTTTTTAAAGAACAGTTTTATTGGAATGTGGCCATGCCAATTTATTTATATATTGTCTTGAATGTTAGAATTCTGGGTACAGTAGTGGAGTGAAATGGTCAAATAGAGACCTGTGGGGTACAAAACCATATTTACTATCTGGACATGTTCATGGATTCCTGGGGGCTCACTTTTAGAATTTTGGATACTACAGATATGGTTATGGTTTAATTTTGCTATTTGCTTTCTGATTGTCCTATGTTGGTGTGAAGCTGTGTGTGAGTATGTTGAGTTGAGTTTATTTTTTTATAGCAGTTTTAGGTTTATAGTGAAATGAGCTGAATGTACAGAGCTATCCCTTTTATCTCCTGCCTCCTTACATGCATATTGCCCTGTTGTTAACATCCCTCACTAGAGTGGTTTATTTGTTAAAATTCACGAAACTACATTGATCATGATTATCACCCAGAGTTTATAGCTGACATTAAGTTTCATCTCTGGTGTGTTCATTCTTAGTGCTTACTCAAGGATTTGTGGTATACACCTTTAACTTATCAGTGTAACTTCATAATATAGTACTTTACGTAGACCATTAGAACCTAAAATTCACAGGACATGTACTCTTCTTATGCTGTTAGTGCTGAATTTCTTTATATTTCCCTAATATTTTTAGGCTTTGTTTTGGGATGTTTTTAAGTTTCTTGGAATCACTTTGATATTTTCAAGGCTTGTTTTCAATATTTACCAGAATATATTTCTCTAGAACAGCTTTTAGCTGAAGTTTAATTTGGCCTGTTCTGAGTCAAGAATTGTTTTTGTTATTTTTTTCTTTCTATACTTTTCACATCCTTTTCTATTGCCTTGTCCTCAAATTGACTCAGTTGTTTCCCAACTGTTGTTTAGTCTATATAATGCACTTAAGTTCATCATAATGTATTTTGTTTTTCTAGAATGTCCATTTATTCTTTTTATAGATTTTAATCCACTACTGAAATTCTGTATTCTTACCCATTTTGCCCATCCTTCCCTCTTTTCCTAAATACATTCATCATCATTATTTTGAATTCCTCATCTGTTAACTCCATTACTTGAGTCATTTGTTTTCGATTCTGTATTATCTCTCATTATTGGACTTTACAAAAAAACCCTGAATTCATAACATGTTTAGTAATTTTGGGTTGTATAACTAACATTGTGTATATGTTTTAGAAGCTCTGCATTGTTTTTGTCTTCTAAAGAATGCTAAATTTTATTCCAGCAGTGAATGAAATTACTCATGGATCATGTTCATTTTGCCAAAGTAGTTTTAAGCTTTGTGATGGTAAGCCTACTTTGTTTTGCTTACAGCCCTACACCTTGGGAGAGATTTTTACTGTTCATCATAGGGAGGTGGCATCTCTGGGATCTCAGATGGATGTTCCAGACTCTGACTCCTGAATCTGAACTCTGTGGCCTTAGAAATCTCTTCTCTGCTCTCCAGCATGCCAGGGGCTGTCTTGACTGGGTTTCAAAGCTTTTTGTTCCATATGTATGTCTTACAGTTTGACTAAGGATCTGAGGGGAAATTTTACACAAATTATTATTGCTCCTTCCCTATAATTTTCTCTCTGGGACTCGTCCACTCCACTCCAGTCTTCTTGGCTGCCCTGAACTCTGATCTCTGTTTCTGCTGTCCAACAAGACATTGTCTTTACTTAGGTACTACTTCCCCGAGCTGTGGTTTGGAAAATGCCCTTAGGGAGAAATCTGGGGTTTATGTGACATTTATTTTGTGTGCTGCTTTTCTCTCAAGGACCATAGCCCTGCACTGGCTGCTGTCCAATGCCTGCAAACAGTTGTTATATATGTTTTGTCTAGATTTTATACTTTGTTTATAGCAAGAAGTTAAATCCAATAATAGCTACTCTATTATGGATGAAACTGAAACATGACCATGTTATTTATTTTTTTCTCTTTGTACCGTCTTTTGCTTTCAAAACACCTTTGTCCTGTTTCAGTGATCAGGACCTATTCATGTTTTTTTTATTGTATTTTTCCTTTTTCCTCCTTTTATCACTCTTTATGGAGAATGCATTTCCTGGTAGTTATTTATAGGTTAAGCTTCCAAGGCTTCACCTTTGGTATGTAAGAAGTGAAAAAGAGATCACTTAACAGATAGCCTCTATTGCCATGGAATAGCATTTACTTGTGTTCTTCTAAACTTCTGACCATAGTTATTTAGCTTTGATTTCTACTGTTTATTTCTTACTGTTTTTATTTACATCTTTTATTTCCTACTAGTACTCCTTGTTAATCTGCTGGCTTCCACTGGCTATGATTAAATCACTGGCTTCCTGGTCCTCACTTGATTTCCTAGCTGCCTGACCTATTGGTGTTAAACACCAGCTGAATCTTGTACACAAACTACTTCATCTAAGGCTCCCACCTCTTCTGTCATATTTTGTAGTGACCCCTGATCTGACGCTGACAGAAAATAAATACTAGGTAGGAACTCATGTTACAAATTATATATTCTTATCAGGATAGATTAAAAAAAAAAGGTATTTGTCTTAGGCAGTTTGGGTTGTTATAACAAAAATACTATAGACTGGGTGGCTTAAAAAACAAACATTTATTGTGTCACAGTTCTGGAGTCTGACAAGTCTGAGATGAGTACTGACAGATACAGTGTCTGGTGAGAGCCCTGGCTGGTTTGCAGATAGCCATCTTTTTCTGTGTTCTCACATGCTAGAAAGAGGTATCATCTCTCTTGTATCTCTTCTTACAAGGTCACTAATCTTATTCATGAGGGCTCTATCCTCATGACCTAATCACCTCCTGAAGATCTCACTCCAAATGCCATCATACTGGGGATTAGGGCTTCAACATAGGAATTTTGGGGGGAACACAAACATTCAGTTCATAGCAACATTTAATGTTTTTTTGCCTCGATCCATGGGTATAGAATTCTGTATGTAGCAAATCTTGTGGATGAGCATTAAAAAGTCATCTAAACTATTTGATACTTTGCAATTGCTAATATTTAGGAGAATCTGTGGGGATGTAAGTATTTCTTGTAGAATAATAGGGGATAGATAGGTGAAGGAAGAGTATGCCCATTTGCTATGTCATGGGAGAAATAAAGCTGACAGGGGATGTACTAATTCAGCTACAACTATCTTAAAGGACAGACTACTTTATTCACTCAGAAGGCCGATGTCTATACAATTTTTCTATTTCATTAAGTCATCACGAATAAAAATATGGGAAAAGTCATCCAAATATAAAGGATGAAATTTTGGGGATAGAGGAGCCATTCAAAAAAGGTGGGTCAAGGATATTAAATTTGGAACTTCTTGACTCAGAACAACTTGTGGCTTAACATTGACTTTGTCTTTATGTATTTTCCTCCACAGAATTATAGGAAATGATGGATTCAAACTGAATTTGACTACGTACTTAGTCTGTGGTTTTTTGTCAACTTGAAAACAAAACTGAGTTGTACAACTTCTGTCACTTTATTGGACATTTTCAATAAAGTTTCAGAGCTGTTTATTTTTTAAAATCAGAACTATCTAAAATACAATATGGTCATAATACTAAGTTTTTGTACTTACTAATACTTGCGTCTATTCTCACTTTGATTTTAGACTTGCATATTTGAACTTGTTAGAGTTTAGGTGTATATTTAAAAGAGTTGAAGGCTACTTACTCTACTGTATTTGTTTTCCTTGTGTATTAAAACACAGTAATTACATTTGTGAATTGTAACTCCAAATTTCTTGCTGATGTCTTCTTAAGAGTCTATTTTACATTAGAAACAAAAATAATCCCTTTCATTTGGGGATATATATCTTTTTTCTTAGCATAATTGGATTGAGATTCAACTAACCAGGTATCTTTACGCTGTTAAGGCATTTAAAAATGTTAATACTTCCCTCAGTTAGAATTCTGCCTGCCATTGCAGCTTTTCTTTGTCTTATTGCATTTTAAAGAAGGACTAGAAATATTTGGTTTTAGAAGATGTAATAATCTGCTGTAACAAGGTTTCACAAACTGGGTGGATTAAAAAGAGAAATATGTTAGTTCTGAGGACTAGAAGCCTGAGATCAGGGTGTTAGCAGGTTGATTTCTTCTGAGGGCTACCAGAGGATGTTACATGCCTCTTACCTAGTTTCTAGTGGTTTTCTGGCCATCTTGACTTTTAGAAGGATCACCCCATATGACAGGTGTCATATTGGATTAAAGCTACCTTTTTGAGTCAAAAAGTTCCAAGTTTAATATCCCTGACCCATCATTCTTGAATGGCTCCTCTGTCCTCCAAGTCTTGTCATTATTTTGGATTAAAGGTAATTTGATTCACCATTTCCAAATAAGGACACCTTCTGAGGTACTAGGGTTTAGAACTTCAATATAGGAGTTTTGGTGTAACAGTTCAACCCATAACAAGGAATTTAAAATGTTGTATATTTAAAATAACAATATAGGCCTTTGAACACCTTTAATTTTTTTCAGATAGTCAGGATACTATTTTTTAAAATAGAACTTTGTAATGCTCTGTTCTTGAAAGATCTATTACACGATCCATAAGCTGAGTATATGAGGACAAGGATGATACTTGTTTTCTTTGCTCTATTTCCAGTCCCTAACAAAGTCCCAGTGGGTGCTTAATGAAAACATGCTTAGTAACTAAATGAATTAATTTTAAAATACATGAAGGAGACGCATAAGGTGGAGGAACTTATTAAATGGTGTACTACCATAGAATGATTTGAAAAAAATGTGTCGTTCTACAGCATGGTTAAAATTACCTTATACCAAAAATTCTGTTGAACAATTTTAATTGTCTAAAGTTTTGACTAGTTTTAATATTTTGAAGAGACAACTACTGTTAAGAGCAGCAATAAGTACACTGGAATATTTCTATACAGATTTCAGTGAGGAAGGAAAAAAAGGAAACCGCCCTAGAAATGTATATTACATGTATGATACATACAAACATGCATGTATTAACAGAGACACATTCTTTCAGATTTTAGGCAATCTCTTTGGGTGTTTGGACAAATTCAAATGTGCTGCTCTGATTGGAATACTCCTTTCAGAAGGCTATCCATCTACCTGTCTGTTTTGTGCTTTGGTCTTGTTTATGCTTTCAGACTGGAGGAGGGAAGGGATCTGTGAGCAATCTCCCATCTGGCTGCCGATTGTTGCAGCCACCACTGTTGAAGTCATGGCAGTGACTGGAGGAGGTCGTGCCTGAGTTAAGAGTTTGACAAGCATACAGAGGTCTGAGTTAATAGACATGCATGTCATGGGGCAGGTCTAGGAGGCCCAAACTCTAATTCTGACACATGGCAGCTGTTGTTCCTGCTTGCATATATATGCACATACATAATGACTGTGTAAAACAGAATGTGCCTGAAATTTGGGTTTTAAAAAATTAACCTCCATCTCATATATATCTTTGAGAGAAATGAGGCTTTACTTTTGTTATGTTTTAAAGAATGGACCCCTGACCTCAACAAACTATTGGGAAAAAAGATGATGCCATGAATATGTGAATGAAGAGAGAACAGTCTCCAACTGAAATGCAGTTAAATGTGAACCAGTCTTGACCTTCACGCTGTTTGAACAGTCTAGAAATTTCTGGGTTGTATCTGTAAATTTAAGTCAATGATTCATGGGAAAGCTTGATGGAAGTCTAGTAATCCTTGATGACAATGGGATGCTTTTCTCTTTTGTTTTATAATAGTGAGTTCTACTAGTAACCTGCAAGTTGGTTTGTCTGCAAGATCCAAGCAACATAGAACAGAAAGATAGATACTCAGATGCTTTGTACTGAAGAATGCTTATTGTCCTTAGAGATATAAAGTTCAAAGAGATATAAAGAAAATCTTTTTTCTTTCTTTTAAAGTTTGGTGTCCAGGTTATAGGGTTGTGAATGAAGAAGTCTTTTTAGAAAATGACACAATTTTGGACTCATGCTTTGAGTTTTCATGGCAGATAGTTGAAAATGTAGCACTGCTCTTCATTTAACTATGGGTTTTTGACATTTTAAAGGACTGAGTGACAGATGATTTTTTAATGTAAAAATTGCCTCTCATAAAACATGAACACTTTGGTAGGTGGCTTATTGTGAAATTTGCCAAACCTCTGAAAAAGCAGCAGTTCAAAATGAGGTTGAGAGAGCAATTCTGACCAGGATGTCCTATTTTGTTGGCTTGGCTGTTTTGATTAGAACCTTCTGTGAGGCAATGGCCCTCTTATGATAGGTCCAGACACAAATTAAGATGACAGTATGTTGACCTAATTAAACAGAAAGCACAACAGCTCAGTAACTATGAACAGATAGAGTTACTTCATTGCTTAGTTAAAACTGCACCTCTCTACCCCACCCAAAAGAAGGGAAAAAAAAAAGACCTATTTCAGCAGTGGCTTCTTTTGGGCATATGTAAATTTCTTCTTGGAAAGTTATAAAACCCCAGGAAATCCCACCTGTGAATGATTGTACTATTTAAGCCTGAGGTTAGTTTCTATAATGCTCATTTCACGGAAAACCTCCTTTTGCCCCCTCCCCCCCATTTTTAATGGTTAGTGTGTATAATGCAAGCCCAAGACTGTAAGCCTGATGAACCATGATTTTAGGATTTCTAGTGAAATAGTATGAAGGCATCAGGGTTAACAGGTTAACCTCATAATTCAGAGAAACTGAGTCTCTGTGATGTTATTGGTCACGAGAACCTTGGAATCCTTTGAATGGGTTTTCTCATGTGACTTATATAATTGTATATGTGACTAGAGTACTCATTAATCTGTTTCTGGTATGCATATTCTATATTTATATTTATGTTTTAAAGTGCAGACTTCCACCTTGTGTCTGCATGAGACACTTTGAGTTGTTGGTATCAGGACACTGGCATTCTAAGGGTCACATGTTTGGCAATTTGCTCAAGAAATGTTGGACACAGTATTTTTTTCATTAGCCCTATTTTTCTTTAACCCATAGTTTTATACAAAACTGTTTAATCTGTCTTCTGGTGGTACAGTATTTACAACAGAAAGGTTGTATGTTAGATGGTTGACTCTTCAAGAAACCAAACACCTGGTTAGCATAAATCTTTTAATAGCAATTCCACTCCATTAACTCCTTTGTTACCAGAACTTTTGAAAATCCCTTTGTTAGAGTTAGTGACTGGCCATATAAACCCCAAATATTGCATAGCTATGAGAATTAATAAATACTGTTCATGTTAGTATGTGAGACTATAAGGAACAAACCAAGTTGTTTCTGGGCTTCAGGTTATTAATCTCATTGTCAAATTGTTTAGTTTATGACTTCATTTTCCCATTTCTGTATTCCATATTCACAAGTACACTAATGATTTCCATATTGGAAGTAATTTCTTAGATGGAGGAAAATAGCTTTTCCCATTATACGAAAAGTCCAAAATAATAAATATGGAAACACAAGGAAGAGATATACCTTAAAATCTTGCCTAGGGAAATAGTTATACATTTTCATTTTGTGTGTAAATGAACCAAATACATACAGACTTAGGTTGGAATATGAGTGCTTTTTTTGTATAGTCTGCTATGTAAAGTTAATTAAATGCAGTCAATGGGTGTTTTAGTCTCTTAATGGTGCTTATGTGCTGTTTTGCAGAGATAATCACTTTTGGTCATAAAAAGTTAAAAGGAGTGAATGTTAATTGCATTCTGATAAAGGAGTTTAATGTTGCTATGATTTTAAGCAGACTTACACATTTGTATAAACACTATCAAGGATATGTAAACTGATAGAGATTGTGCTGTGGTAGGATCCATATTTCTGTACATTTGTCCATAAACTCCTGATCATCTTGGCCAAGCAAACCACTTCTCTGAGATTGATTCCTAATACATAGCTTAACTCTGACATTATTCCTTAAAAAAACTTTCTCACACTTTTAATTTCTATATATGTTTTTGTAAAAGTTTAATTAATTTAAATAGGACATATTCAGAGCTTTCCCTATGTCAAAGTATCACAGTGGGTGTTACAATTCTTGGGCAAAGAGCATTAACTATATCTTGTTACAATTAATTAATTAAATTCCTTGGTCAAAAATCTGCAGTTCTTTCAGTTACAGAAGTTTACAGTTATTGAAATAATTAATATCCTTGGTCAGAAGTCTGCAGTGTAATGAGGGTGATGGACATGTAAACAACTAGTTAAAATGTGATATGAAAAAGAGCTATGACTGCTGTATGTACAAAAGAGCTTATGTATAAAGGACATGGTAACTGGCTCTGTCTGAGGGTATTGGGGAAGACTTTACGCAGGTGGTGATTTTTGACCTGGTCTTTGAAAGACAAGAAGTGGTGGAGGGCACTTGATGTTGAGGAGTGGCACATACAAAGGACCAGAGGCATGAAAGTAAGCAACAAGTTTGGCAATTGTGAGCGGTTTATAGTGTGACCTTAGCAAAAGTGATATCCAAGAGACGTGGGTAGGCAGTATCTTATTTCCCCTTGATTGTCAGGGCTGTCTCCTCAGCCAGCATTCCAACTCAGTTTTTGCCAGTTCACCAGTGCTAATAATGGTTAGGTGGTACTTTCACTTGATAATTCAATGGAACTTTTGTTGTGCTCCCTATTCCCTGTTGGAAATACAGTTGACTCTTGAACAACATGGCTTTGAACTGTGTGGGTTCACTTCTATATGTATTATTTTCAATAAACATATTGGAAAATTTTTGGAGCTTTGTATTTGAAAAAATATTTTTTCTCTAGCCTACTTTATTGTAAGAATACAGCATATAATACATATGCAAAATATGTGTTAATATTTTAACACATAATGAATGTTCTTGTTATCAGTATGGTTTCTGGCCAACAGTAGGCTATATTAGTAGTTAAGTTTTTGGGGAATCAAAAGTTATATGCAGATTTTCAGCACAGTAAGGAGGTAGCACCTCTAATTCCCGTATTTGTTCAAGGGTTAGCTATATTATTCTTTTAAGTGTTAACCTTTACTTATTTATTTTTTTACTAGTAAAATCCAGAGTCTCAAAGATAGAAAAATACAAAAAATTGCAAATGTGTCTTTTGATGTTGAGAAACACCACTTTCGCTTCTATCCTTTAATTTCCAGACTCAACATGCTTGTTAATATTGGCCCTTACTCCAGATCATATATTTCATCCTATGGAGCCATATTCCAGCCTTGAAAAACCTTGTTTCTGGGTTGGAACCATAACCAAATCTTATCCAACTGATTATTCAGAATTTGCTCTAAAGGGATTTTTTTGGTGGCTATTCACCTGGCACAGAATTTTTTAATGCTTAATCCAAGAAATCCACCCATATAACATATCCCCAAATCTTCTCATCAATAGTTTTCTCATATTGGTTCTTTCATACCCTTGACCATTTAATTAAACCTTAAGCTACCAACCAAAAATCCATGTAGATCTAGTCTTCAAATTGTGTTGCTCCAAGTTCTGCCTTCTTGAGAGCCAATTTTTAGAAGCACTGGATCTTGACAGCAAGCCACTTTCAACTATTATCACAGATGCCTAGAAACTAGGCTTCACGGTGTCCTTTTCAGTTAGCTGGTTGTAAGGATCACCCCAGGAGGCCAGAAGTGTCAGTTGAATACGTGTGACAGTGTTGCAGTGTGGGCACATTAGAGAATATAAGGTACCTTCCCCTAAAACCTGTATTTGTCTGACTTAGTATTTGATGATAGGATGTTGTTTCACATGCCTGATTTTATGAAAATCAGAAAAGACTGCTAGTTGTCTTCCCAAATTCATTCTCCACTTTTTTCATATTAACAGTGCTTGTCTGGGCACATGGGTGCTTTAACTAGAGAATATATTCCTCAGTTTCCTTTGCAGCTCATAAGAGTGTGTCTACGTTCTTGCTAATGGAATGTGAGTAGAAGTAATATTTTATTTCACCTCTTAAAAAGAAACTGTCCTGGACTTAGTTTCTTTGCCACATCCTGCTGTCATGTGGCATGTTATTGGCCCATTTTTGCTATGAAGATGAGTATTGTATGTTAGGAGATACTGGGGAAATAAGACTGAAAGAGAACCTTCTAGACAACTACCTCTCAGCTGTGGGTTACTTCTAGATGCCTTTGGACACCTCTGATAATTAAGTGTGAGAGAGAATGAATCACTAACTTTGTGTATTTTTATTATAGCAGCTTGTAGTATACCATTTTGGATATACCCAGCTTATTCTTGGCAGCTCTAATCCCCTGATAACTTAATGTCTCATTTGAGACATTCACATTCATGAGGGCCTAATGGCAAATCAGAAGATGTTCTCAAAAGAAGACTGCATAGTTGCTGAAATAATTACATTCTGAAGGTGGCATGACTTTGCTCTGAAACCTTCGAGGCTTTACTTTGGCTCTAGATTTGCCACAGGCAGCATTCACCATCTGAGCATTACCACACTTTGAGCAATATTCAAGGAATCTGGGTTCTTTTTGCAAGTCAGAGAAACTAGCATCAGCAAGTTAAGTAGAAAATGAATTCATTGGCAAGATACTGAGTGGCTCACACATAATCAAAGGGAAGGTAGGAGAGTCAGGCTTAGAAAATGGGTAGGTGAGGCAGCAAATACCAATTTCAAGACTGATTCCATAGTTGTAAGAACACCTTGGTTACAATGCCACTGTAGCAGGACACTACTAGACATTGTTACTGTCATTGGCACTGAAGGTGAAATACTGTGAGTCATTTTTAAAACTGCCCAAGCATCTTGGATGCCTGCCCATCTCCCTCTGGCTTTCCTGCCTTTACTGCTTTCCCCAGGCTGAGTTCTAACTACCAAGCAGTATCTGCCTCTCCCGGCCTGAGAGCTCTCTGTGAATATACAAAGGCTGCTCAGTTTGCATTTGGCAGGCTGAAAGTACTAGCAAATTAATATCCCTCAGCCCTTAACCGAAGACCGGGAGCCAGTGCATAATACACAAGTGTCCTCTCTCCTCGATGTTATAACTCTGATGTGTTTATTTTATACCATTTGCCCAAGGAAATTAGCTGTGGTCTCCTCACAGTGGTAGTTGGCTTGATAATGCCCCTGTCATCAACTGCCTCTCCTTTTGTTCACGTCCTCTCTCTCCTACATGGTGTTCTTGCATTTTCCAAATAAACTACTGGCATTTGAATCCTTGTCTCAGAGTCTGTTTCTGGGAAACCCAACCTAAGTTAGCACCACTCACTCAAAATTCAAATCCCAGGTGAGACTATCTAACTGGATGGACCCCAGCCACATTTGGGAGGTGGGGGGTAGTCTATGAGAATATTTGATACCTTTGGTTGCCATAGCGTGAGTGAGTCCTTCTCTTTCCATGTCTCATATAATGTATAAGTCTTCAAAATTTGGAAGAGACATTTGATGCTGAGGATCAGAACCACTACCTATTTCAAACTTTATTTTTTCTGCAATACTGCGGTATCCTTCTGATTGACTTACTTTTTCCCTTAAAGTAGGTGAGAGAAGGGGAAGGTTGACATATGGAGAAAGGAGCCCTCCAAATTAGATAACTAACCACAGTATCCAGTGCTAACCTTTTGGCTAAACGATGCCTTACCACTCTATTTCAATTCAGTCACCTTAACTAAATATAAGAGAGCTGTTTCTTTTGAACAGTTAATTTCCAAAGTGAATATGGGACTGCTAACAATTTGTGTTCTACTTTCATTAAATAGCAAATTTCATAGCTTGGACAAATACGGTAATTATTTGAGAAAGTTTATTAGAATTTTATGTGCCAAGTCTTAGGAAATGCAGTGTTTGAACAGATAAGTAGATTCAGAACATCTTTTCCTTATTTTCTCAAGTTGATTTTTTGCCTATTTTCAAATTGATTTTTAATGTCAGAACAAGCCTAATATTTTTCCATTTGTTCATTGATTTCTCTTCTTCTTATATCACTTTTATTGTTCTCTTAAATTCTATTTGACTTAAGGCAGTATCTATGTGATGTGAGCGCACCTGCACTGTATTCCTGCCAGAGGATGGTGGCGCCTTCTGAATACCCTATTATTTCCCCATCAGGGTTGTAAGAAGTGTTCTGCTCTCAATTCACCTCTTTCTTCCTTTTCCCTGGGGGAAGGAAACTGCTCTAGCTAACTCTTTAAGCTAACACTAGATTAAGATGGATGACTAGGAGGTATTACAGGAAGCAGATTTCACCAATCTTTGTTATTTGGAATCTGCCCCAAGAAAATTGCTTGTGGGAGGTCTCTCAATGTGTGGGAGCTTCTAGCACCTCAAAAAAATCACTTCCAGAACTTTATTTAGGCACCATCTTTCACCTGGTATTTATCTAAAACTGTTCCCTTCAGGAAAAGAAAGTCATTAAGGAGAGGATGGGAGTGGGAAGATCATACAGAGAACCATATGTGGGGTGCATGTGTTTGGCATTTGTTTTGAATGAGAAGGAGCCAGCAACTCTAACAAACCTTATTTGTTTTGATAGTTTTGTGTCTAAGATGTTCATTTATTTATTTGTTCATTTACTCTTTTATTTATTATAGGATGCCTGCCTTAGCTTAGCCACTGTGCTAATTACTAAAGACACACACAGAAAACAATCATCATGTATCTGATTTATGTACTTTTCTCACATTAGAAACATAGTAAGAGGCAACAGTTTTTAAAGGTAGTTTTTAATTTTTACGTGATAGGATAGAATGATCTTATTTTATGTTTTTTAAACACTATTTGAACACTGTCCATTTTGACTGACCATATATATAAAACCAAAATTTAGGTGAGGAAAAGAAATTAGAATTCTTTTTTTTTTTAATATAATTTATTTTATTATCATTAATTTACAATTACATGTGCAATATTACGATTATTAAACTACCCCTTCATCAGGTCCCCCCCACCAACCCCATTACAGTCACTGTCCATCAGCATAGTGAGATGTTACAGAATCACTACTTGTCTTCTCTGAGTTGTACTGCCCTCCCCGTGCCCCCCCAACATTACATCTGCTAATCGTAATGCCCCTTTTTCCCTCTTATCCCTCCCTTCCCGCCCATTTTCCCCAGTCCCTTTCCCTTTGGTAACTATTAGTCCGTTCTTGGGTTCTGTGAGTCTGCTGCTGTTTTGTTCCTTCAGTTTTTTTCTTTGTTCTTATACTCCACATATGAGTGAAATCATTTGATACTTGTCTTTTTCGGCTTGGCTTATTTCACTGAGCATAATACCCTCTAGCTCCATCCATGTTGTTGCAAATGGTAGGATTTGTTTTCTTCTTATGGCTGAATAATATTCCATTGTGTATATGTACCACCTCTTCTTTATCCATTCATCTACTGATGGACACTTAGGTTGCTTCCATTTCTTGGCTATTGTAAATAGTGCTGCAATAAACATAGGGGTGCATCTGTCCTTTTCAAATTGGGCTGCTGCATTCTTAGGGTAAATTCCTAGGAGTGGAATTCCTGGGTCAAATGGTATTTCTATTTTGAGTCTTTTGAGGACCCTCCATACTGCTTTCCACAATGGTTGAACTAATTTGCAGTCCCACCAGCAGTGTAGGAGGGTTCCCTTTTCTCCACATCCTCGCCAACATTTGTTGCTGTTTGTGTTTTGGATGTTGGCCATCCTCACTGGTGTGAGGTGATATCTCATTGTGGTTTTAATCTGCATTTCTCTGATGATTAGCGATGTGGAGCATCTTTTCATGTGCCTGTTGGCCATCTGAATTTCTTCTTTGGAGAAGTGTCTATTCATGTCCTCTGCCCATTTCTTAATTAGATTATTTGCTTTCTGTTTGTTAAGGTGCATGAGTTCTTTATATATTTTGGATGTCAACCCTTTATCAGATACGTTTTTTATGAATATTTTCTCCCATACTGTAGGATGTCTTTTTGTTCTACTGATGGTGTCCTTTGCTGTACAGAAGCTTTTCAGCTTGATATAGTCCCACTTGTTCATTTTTGCTTTTGTTTCCCTTGCCCGGGGAGATATGTTCATGAAGAAGTTGCTCATGTTTATGTCCAAGAGATTTTTGCCTATGTTTTTTTCTAAGAGTTTTATGGTTTCATGACTTACATTCAGGTCTTTGATCCACCTTGAGTTTACCTTTGTGTATGGGGCTAGACAGTAGTCCAGTTTCATTCTCTTACATGTAGCTGTCCAGTTTTTCCAACACCAGCTGCTGAAGAGGCTGTCATCTCCCCATTGTATATCCAAGGCTCCTTTATCAAATATTAATTGACTGTATATGTTTGGGTTAATGTTTGGATTTTCTATTCTGTTCCACTGGTCTGTGGGTCTGTTTTTGTGCCAATACCAAATTGTCTTGATTACTGTGGCTTTGTAGTAGAGCTTGAAGTCAGGAGTGTAATTCCCCCTGTTTTATTCCTCCTTCTCAGGATTGCTTTGGCTATTCGGGGTCTTTTGTGGTTCCATATGAATTTTAGAATTATTTGTTCCAGTTCATTGAAGAAAGCTGTTGGTAGTTTGATAGGGATTGCATTGAATCTGTAGATTGCTTTAGGTAGTATAGCCATTTTGACAATATTTATTCTTCCTAGCCAAGAGCATGGGATGCATTTCCATTTGTTAGTGTCCTCTTTAATTTCTCTTAGGAGTGTCTTGTAGTTTTCAGAGTACAGGTCTTTCACTTCCTTCGTTAGGTTTATTCCTAGGTATTTTATTCTTTTTGATGCAATTGTGAATGGAATTGTTTTTCTGATTTCTCTTTCTGTTAGTTCATGATTAGTGTATAGGAAAGCAACAGATTTCTGTGTGTTAATTTTGTATCCTGCAACTTTGCTGAATTCAGATATTAGTTCTAGTAGTTTTGGAGTGGAGTCTTTAGGGTTTTTTATGTACAGTATCATGTCATCTGCAAATAGTGACAATTTGACTTCTTCTTTACCAATCTGGATGCCTTGTATGTCTTTGTTTTGTCTGATTGCCGTGGCTAGGACCTCCAGTACGATGTTGAATAACAGTGGAGAGAGTGGGTATCCCTGTCTTGTTCCCGGTCTTAGATGAAAAACTTTCAGCTTCTCGCTGTTAAGTATGATGTTAGCTGTGGGTTTGTCATATATAGCCTTTATGATGTTGAGGTACTTGCCGTCTATGCCCATTTTGTTGAGAGTTTTAATCAGGAATGGATGCTGAATTTTGTCAAATGCTTTTTCAGCATCTATGGAGATGATCATGTGGTTTTTGTTCTTCTTTTTGTTGATGTGGTGGATGATGTTGATGGATTTTCGAATGTTGTACCATCCTTGCATCCCTGGGATGAATCCCACTTGATCATGGTGTATGATCCTCTTGATGTATTTTTGAATTCGGTTTGCTAATATTTTGTTGAGTATTTTTGCATCTACGTTCATCAGGGATATTGGTCTGTAATTTTCTTTTTTGGTGAGGTCTTTGCCCGGTTTTGGTATTAGAGTGATGCTGGCTTCATAGAATGAGTTTGGAAGTATTCCCTCCTCTTCTATTTTTTGGAAAACTTTAAGGAGAATGGTGTTATTTCTTCTCTGTACGTCTGGTAGAATTCAGAGGTGAATCCATCAGGCCCAGGGGTTTTGTTCTTGGATAGTTTTTTGATTACCAATTCGATTTCATCACTGGTGATTGGTCTGTTTAGTTTTTCTGTTTCTTGCTTGGTCAGTCTTGGAAGGTTGTATTTTTCTAAGAAGTTGTCCATTTCTTCTATGTTTTCCAGGTTGTTAGCATATAGATTCTCATAATATTCTCTTATGATTCTTTGTATTTCTGTGGGGTCCGTCGTGATTTTTCCTTTCTCATTTCTGATTGTGTTTATGTGTGTAGATTCTCTTTTTCTCTTAATGAGTCTGGCTAGGGGTTTATCTATTTTGTTTATTTTTTCAAAGAACCAGCTCTTGGTTTTATTGATTTTTTCTATTGTTTTATTCTTCTCAATTTTATTTATTTCTTCTCTAATCTTTATTATGTCCCTCCTTCTGGTGACTTTGGGCCTCATTTGTTCTTCTTTTTCCAATTTCAGTAATTGTGTCTTTAGACTATTCATTTGGGAATGTTCTTCCTTCTTTAAATAGGCCTGGATTGCAATATACTTTCCTCTTAGAACTGCCTTTGCTGCGTCCCACAGAAGTTGTGGCTTTGTGTTGTTGTTGTCATTAGTCTCCATATATTCTTTGATTTCTGTTTTGATTTGGTCGTTAACCCATTGATTAATTAGGAGAGTGTTGTTAAGTCTCCATGTATTTGTGAGCCTTTTTGATTTCTTTCTAAAATTTATTTCTAGTTTTATACCTTGGTGATCTGAGAAGTTGGTTGGTAGGATTTCAATATTTTTGAAATTACTGAGGTTCTTTTTGTCGCCTAGTATGTGGTCTATTCTGGAAAATGTTCCATGTGCACTTGAGAAGAATGTGTATCCTGTTGCTTTTGGGTATAGAGTTCTGTAGATGTCTGTTAGATCCATCTGTTCTAGTGTGTTGTTCAGTGCCTCTGTGTCTTTACTTATTTTCTGTCTGGTTGATCTGTCCTCTGGAGTGAGTGGTGTGTTGAAGTCTCCTAAGATGAATGCATTGCTATCTATTTCCTCCTTTAATTCTGTTAGTATTTGTCTCACATATGCTGGCGCTCCTGTGTTGGGTGCATATATATTTATAATGGTTATATCTTCTTGTTGGACTGACCCCTTTATCATTATGTAATGTCCTTCTTTATCTTTTGCTACTTTCTTCGTTTTGAAGTCTATTTTGTCTGATACAAGTACTGCAACACCTGCTTTTTTCTCTTTGTTGTTTGCATGAAATATCTTTTTCCATCCCTTCACTTTTAGTCTGTGTATATCTTTGGATTTGAGGTGAGTTTCTTGTAGGCAGCATATAGATGGGTCTTGCTTTTTTATCCATTCTGTTACTCTGTGTCTTTTGATTGGTGCATTCAGTCCATTTACATTTAGGGTGATTATTGATAGGTATGTACTTATTGCCATTGCTGGCTTTAGATTCGTGGTTACCAAGGGTTCAAGGGTTGCTTCTTTACTATCTAACAATCTAACTTAACTTTCCTGTTAAGTTATTGTAAACACAGTCTGATGTTTCTTTTCTTTCTCTCCCTTCTTATTCCTCCTCCTCCATTCTTTCTATAATAGGTGTTTTATTCTTTGCCTTTAGTTGGTATTTGGATGGTCTGCTTTCTTTGCTATGATTTTTTTTTTTCCTCTGGTGACATCTTTTTAGCCTTAGGTGTGCTTCCCTCTAGAGCAGTCCATTTAAGATATCCTGTAGTGGTGGTTTATGAGACGCAAATTCTCTTAACTTTCGTTTATCTGGAAATTGTTTAATCCCTCCATCATATTTAAATGATAATCGTGCTGGATACAATATTCTTGGTTCGAGTCCCTTCTGTTTCATTACGTTAAATATATCATGCCATTCTCTTCTGGCCTGTAAGGTTTCTGTTGAGAAGTCTGATGATAGTCTGATGGGTTTTCCTTTGTAGGTGATATTTTTTCTCTCTCTAGCTGCCTTTGATACCCTGTCTTTATCTTTGATCTTTGCCATCTTAATAATTATGTGTCTTGGTGTTGTCTTCCTTGGGTCCCTTGTGTTGGGAGATCTATGAGGTTTGGTGGACTGCGAGACTACTTCCTTCCCCAGCGAGGGAAAGTTTTCAGCAATTATTTCTTCAAAGACACTTTCTATCCCTTTTTCTCTCTCTTCTTCCTCTGGTACTCCTATAATGCGAATATTGTTCTGTTTGGATTGGTCACACAGTTTTCTTAATATTCTTTCATTCCTAGAAATCCTTTTATCTCTCTCTGCCTCAGCTGCTCTGTACTCCTGTTCTCTGTTTTCCGTTCCATTAACAGTCTCTTGCATCTCATCCGTTCTGCTGTTAAGCCCGTCGATCGCCTGTCTGATTTCTGTATTGTCTTTCCTCAGTTCCCTCACTTCCTCCCTCAGCTCTTGCACATTTCTCTGTAGGTCCATCAGCATGGTTATGACTTTTATTCTAAATTCTTTTTCAGGGAGGCTGTGCATTTCCATCCCTTCAGACTCCCTCTTTGGGGTTGTCTGGTTGATTTTGGTCTGAACCACATTCCTCTGTCTTTTCATGGCTGTGTAATTTGGTCACTGATAGTTGCCACGTATGTCAGCTGGGCTCTTTAAGACTTTAAAAAGAGAAGAAAAAAAAAGAGAAAAAAAGGAAAAAAAGAAAGAAAAGAAAAAACAAAAACAAAACAAAAAACAAAACAAAACAAAAAAAACAGAAAAAATGCCCACCGGACGTAGATTCTGTGGGAATGCTCTAGGTGGCGCTATTGCCCCACTATTCCACAGCTGTGACTGTGCCGCTCCACAGGGCCCTTTATCGCTCTGGCAGGGGTGGGAACGAGTAGGAGGCTGTTGATCTCAGTGAGAAGTGTTAAGTATGGCTACGCTTCCTCAGTTACCAGCTAAGGCGTCTGAAACTCCCCAGGACTCCCAGCCTGCTGGGCTGAGTGTGCTGGGGCGATCTGGCTCCTCCGCTGGGCTCCTGTCTCTTTAAGACCACTGAGGAAAGCGCGCACTTTTTTTTTTCCTTCCCGGAGACGGCTGCAAGCACCCTGGCGCGTTCCCTGCTCAGATCCTGCCCCTCTGTCTCTCCAATCTCTGCTGCACTGCGCAATGTGGGTCAGCGCTCCCCGCGCAGATCACCGGGGCTGGCTACTTCGCGGGGTGCACTTCCACTCCCTCCCGGCTCTGCCTCCTCTCCTCCCGCCGGTGCGCTGGGGTGGGGGAGGGCTCGGGTCCCACCGGGTCGCGGCTCCGTATCTTACCCGCCTCTTGGGGTGCCGAGTCCTCTCGGGTGTAGCTGCACGCTGTGCACTTTCCTGTGTATTTTCGTCTCTCTTTTAGGAATAGATGTATTTTCTGTGTTTTCGTAGATAAATATAGTGTTGGGAGGAGATTTCTGCCGCCCTGCTCACACCGCCATCTTCCCCAGAAATTAGAATTCTTTTCTCTCATTCTTCCGAGATCTTCATCAACCATAAGACCAATGTCTTTCAGTCTTTTCTTTTTTTTTAACCTCATAACAGTAAGAAGAGAGGCAAAGGCAGGAAAGATCAGAGGAAAGGGGAAGTGGCAGTGTTTCCCAAGAGGAATCTCACTTGATAAGAACAAACTAAAAAAAAAAAATTGCCAAATAAGATTAGCAATAGACTTCCATTTCTGTTTTGCTTCAAATGAAGGAAGGTGTATATCAGGCCATACTTACATTATATAATTTTGGTAAAGCATTTGTATTAGCTTGATAGGATTCAATCTTTAACAAATGCTGCTTAAGTCCTTGTGGAGATCTCTTTTCCCACTGGCTTTCCTGATGCTGCACCCATGACAAGTGCCAGAGTTAATGCATGATTGCCCATAGAGATAAGACTGAAGGAAAACATCCAAGTCTGCTCCGAGTGCTTGAAAACAGTAGATGGCTTCCACCTGTGTTTTGGGTATGGCTATACTCTCTTTGGTTAGGTAGGTAAGTAGGTAGAGGGAGTTACATTACCTACTTTTTTCCCCTCATTTTAAGGTTGTGAACCTCAGGTTGACCTCACAGAACTTATAGCAAAATAAGAGTGCTTGTGAATATTTACCTTTGTGCTAATGGGTTCAGTGGTGGCGAGATTTTTGGCAAGGTGGTTTTGCTTGTGAAACCAATGAAAGAGTCATGGGGGCGTGTGCAAGAACAAGGTCATGGGCTCAGGATCACTTTTGTCTTTCCTATAAAATGTCCCTTTGGACTCTGAGAAACTCAGAAGACTTGGGCTTATGGAGTTGGGTTTCTGTGTGAAGCTCAATTCTTCCTTGGAGTTTATAGAAAAATTATGAAAAACTTGCCTCTTTGTAGAGAAAGCCATATACCAAAAGAAATCCATTTTGAAAACTTGGTACTGTGTAGTTTCCTGGCTGCAAAATATTTAAATCTGTGGTGTCCTATTGTTTGTTCTCCTACGAGGCATATCTTTCCCCTATTATGTCTGGTTTCTTAGATACATAATAACATGAGATAAAAATGATCATTCCCAATCGATTTTAATGACTAAAGAGGCACCTGCTTTGCATGTGTTGTGTGGTGGGAAGGGGTGGGTACAAATTCTTGACTGTGACTGTGGTCTGTAGTTACGTCCCATTTAATAAATAAGAACAGTCTGCATCGTTGGCCCCTCCTTTTGGGTGGTTGAGCAGATTCATTGGTGTTGTGCATTTAAATTTAACTGAACATTGTAAGTTATTACAGACTTAAAAATTGAGTGGTGGGGAGAAATATTGGGAAGAATTTTTGAATTTGGACAACCTAAAGCTTGATTATTCAAGGTTCTCATTTTCTACTTCAGACAGTTGTATATTTTGATGATTTGAAAATGACTTTGATTTCTTTGTGTAAGTTCAAATATAAATTTCCCAAGTTAAATTTTATGATTTTTATATTTTTCAATTATTTGGGCCTTGACATTTGTGGAAAATACTGACTTTTTTTATTTTGAAAAAATTGAAGTGAAAGGAAAAAATATCTGGTTGAAGAATATGTGTTTAAATGTTGGAAGAAAGATAAATCTTAATCTTACAACTTTAAATCACTTAATTTATTGATATCGATCTGATATGGCTTATATAATTTTTTAAAGGAAAGGTTGAGAGTGCTCCACTTATGAAAATGCTGCCAAATACACCAGGTCTGGGGAAGTTTACTTTTTAAGTCTTAGACATGTCTGTCAGACCTAAATTCGAGGAATTTCTGTTTATTCTTGCATGTTAAATTTAGAGTTGTTAGCAGTGATTGTTTGATTTTATAATCTAATAAAGGATCAAGGCTTATTTTCCCCAAATAATTCAACTTTGCTGTTAAGGTGCTCCACGTTTTCAACAATTGATTTTCTATGGATATAGACAGACCAGGCGATGATTCTGAGTTATTATTGGTTCTTTGCTTATGGCATCTGTGCCGTATAAAAGAAGATGTGAACTTATTGCACAAAACTCAACCAGAAATCTTCACAGCGCACCCTGTATATGTTTGCTTATAACACATATGGCTTTTCTGAATAACCTGTGTTACATCATCACTTAGCCAGAAATCCCTATGTATGTTTATTCTAGAAAAGGGAAGAAAAAACAAATTCACTGAATACTTAATAGCAAGCTAAATACTGTGCAGATTCTCTTAAATTTCATTTAAAAACAATAAACATTTTAGTGTCTCCATTTTAGGGACAGAAAAATGAAACTTATAGAGGTTAAGTTTCTTTTCAAATCCCACTTTACATACTGAATGAATGGATAACTGAAAATAAACCTATTACTGTTTGTGGCAAAATAGATAATTTTCCCACTTAATCATACTATCTTCCTATATCATTTATTCATTTATTCACAAATATTTATTCATTACTTATTCTTTGCCAGATGCCATCTAAATTTAAACAATCAGTATATATTTTTGACTGATACAAATATGACGAAAATTAAAATGCTATGACTATTACAGCTTGTCTCATATAATAATGCTGTGTTCAAATGTAAGAAAATTTTATTATGTAGTGAAACTTAATTGATGGTAATGGTTTGTGATGGATCACATACCCTTCTGGCTGCACTGTTATATCCTTTGAGTATTTGATTTGCACAGCTGTACAGTAAGGATCTAGTTTCCATTTAGAGAGATCAATTTTCCAAGCTATATAATATTTGAAAATAGAAATTTTAGGAGAGCTGTATTTGAATTTGCTACAAACAGGTTTAAATTTTGATAAGACAGAGAACCTTATTGTTAAAGGTGGTAAGGGTAGGAGGTAGAACTCTAAGTACTGACTCTACACTGATGGTTCTCATACTTGAGCATGCCTTAGAATCTTGTTGAAAGGTAGTTAAAACACAGATTTCTGGCCCCACTCCTGAAATTTTCTGATTTAATAAATTTTGGGTGAGGCCTGAGAATTTGCATTCCTAACACATTCCTAGCTGAGACTGATGTCACTAACCTGAGGGCACACTTTGAGAACCACTACTCTGCATGAAAGTATTTTCTTACTCTCATACAGAATGGGAAAAAAATGGAATATCTGATATGTGCCCTGGGCCAGTTCTAGCAAGCAGCAATTAGTACCTTGGCCTCACCTATGAGATCTGGTGATTCCTCAGTGCAGGAATGAGGATTTAGAAAATCCATAAGATGAATACCAATTATCTCTGTTTTTTTTAAATCATTTAAAATTTAAAAAAATTTTGTAGATACAACTTAGAGTTTGTTCATTTTTGTGTTTACTAAAAACAAAGTAAACTTTAGAGGTCTTTGTTGAATGAGAAAATGTAGAGTTAAATAACGCAATTACCTTGTGTCTCATCACTTCTAAGTGATAGCCCGTTGCACTAAAAACACCTTAAGGAAGCAGCTGGTTTGGTTCACATCTATCACGCAAAGAACATCTTACTTACTTCAAATGGAGGAAGTGAACTCCAGAAAGAGATACTTCTCCATATTGTAGAGGAGTAAAATGTATTTTCTTGTACCTGGTGTTTAATTCAACCATCAAACCCAATGGGCATGAGTTTTTCTAACTTGAGTGGAGTGATAACTAAACATTTCAATCTCAGACTTGAGTATTTTGGTGCAACATAGAAAATGCACTCAGCCAAGACCCTAATCTATAGCATTTTGTTTTTTTCCCCTTGATTTATGTTTAGTACTTTGTTAGAGGGTTCCCTTTTCATCTGATTCCACATGGATGCAGTGTTTCCTGTCTCACAGCCAAAGTCAACCTTTTAAGGCCTCCAGGGATGTAGTAGGCATATAAATTAATAAAGCAGAGAAAAGGCTGGAATCCAGGACCACCTGGATTGCCAGCAGCAACTCTAGAACCACACAGGTCGGTCAATGTCCAGGAGGTCCAATGAGTACACAGGGAGAGTCTTCAAAACCCAAGAGCCATGAAGCTTGTGAAAGTAGTATTCCTTACAATGGAAGGCAAAAGATTGAGTGTGATCAGTGTAGGTTAAACAGATCTGGGATATATTAGTCATGGATCTTTAAAAAAAAATGGTTCTGCACTACTTGAAAAAAGCTTTCTGCAACTTTTTTCCTAAAGCTTGGCAGCCTTAGGACGTAAAGGGGCTAGTTCATAAGACCAGAATTTTATACAAGTTCTTCTAAAAGGTTGTTACCTGTGCTAAGCAAGTTTGAAATGTTGAAACAGGTATGTTTTAGATTCAGTCAAGTGCCTCTCTGTGTTTATGTAATCATTCTCTCTTGTGGTTATGAAAGATTACTGATAAAGAGCTAAATTATTAAAATCCTTTTGACTTTTTGATTACATATTTACTAGATCTTCCTAATGTATCCAAAATTTCCATTGTGTGCTATGTGTAATAGTTTATAAACAAAGCATTATTGTTGATGTACAATACGAGGCAGCAGATGTGTTTGATAAACAACTTTAACACTGTTGAGAAGAGAACTTTCTGAAACACAGTAAAACTCATGGCAACCAAAGAACACAATTTTTGGATTCAGTGGAAGTTATATACAGTCCACAAATAATTATATTGAGTCTAGGTAATTTCCCCTAACAAGCCAATTTTAAGAGAGAAAATGCCTTCTTTTAATTTGTATCACTACCCTTTCCCCACTTCAATCAGGAATCTTGGGATCAAAAGGAAAAAATTAAAACTAAAATGTTTACTATAATATGTCCAAGAATTTGTAGGATCTTACCAAAGGCAATGAAACTGTCAACATGGTTCCTTCTAAGTTTATTATGCATCTGTGTACTGGCATGTGTTGTACATTTGTTGGAAGAAGTTTTTTAATATTCACTACTAGTGTTCCCTTGCAGTAAATAGCTGGAGAAGTCAAAACTCAATGAGCTGAACTGGAGTTTTTGCTGGTCATCAAGTGTCAAGCACTGAAGATAGATTCTGTCTGCTCATTCAACTGTTCATTCACTAATTTGCACAATTAGTGCTTTAAAATTTTCTAGATTGTCTTTATATTTTTCTGTTTCTCTGGAAGCTTCAAACTCCTTTTAAGATTTCAAAACTTATGCTTAAGGATGAAGAATGCAATAAAATATGTAATCTTATTTTTTTAGTACTACCAAGGTTAATCTACATTCTCTATTCTGTGAGTTTCACTTTTTCTACTTGTACAGTAGTCACTGGGGAGTCGACGTCTCCCCAGAGAGAGGAGTCTTAGCGAACAACTATTTATTTGTTTAAATATATCTCATTCTAGGCAAAAGGAGCAAGTAGAGCTCTGTTTTTGCAGTTGACCTTATTATTCATACTGTTTTATCACTAAGAATTCTCTTTTGTTTTCTAGGCTCATTACCTAGGTTTGATCTCTCTCGCCTAATACAAGGAATGGACCAAGTCTTACGGTTTCTGCTTGGCTGATTTTGTTGGCTTTCTGGTGTCCTGTCCTCCATGTTGCACCACCCTGGGGCCAGCCCTTCTCCTGGGAAAAATAGGCATCTGTTGGGGGGGGGGGGAGGCAATTTCTTTTTGATTAGTCTGCTAAGGGGAGAAGGATGGAAGATAGGCACACTCTCAGAGTATGTTCTCTGTAAAATATAAACTCTAGTTTGTATTATACTAAACCCCTAGTAACTAAAAACTCACTTTCAGTAGAGAGTATAAACACGTTGTAGCCCAAAAATATTCATTGAACAAAATTTCCTGTTTGACGTTCAGGATAATGCACCTCACTATTAAATCTGATTCAGGTGGATATGTCAGTCTATTCAGTCAGGTTGGGGAGTGCCATGGGTCAGTGCCATGGAAGTGGCTTTCAGGTGAGATGAGGAATGAATCTTTCATTAGACTGCCTCGCATCTTTACCAATATATTTTAACTTCAGCTTGCTGATTATGCCTAAAAATTATGCCAAGATAGAAACTTTTATTTGGATTAAGCCACCTAATTCTTATTCTTAGGAAGCCAGATATTATATGTTAATAAACACTAGAAGACAACTAAAGAGAACATATGAGATGCTATAGGAATGGCTCGTGTCTTCTAAGGGCCTAGGAAGGCCTCCTGGGGAAAAAATGTCCAGATGGGGACCTGAAACATGAATAGATAACTAACCAAGGGACTTGAAGGAACCCTGTATTGCTGAATCATAAAAGTCAAGGAGGCATGTGGTTTGAGATGAGGCTGGAGAGGCAGGCAGGGACCAGAGAAAAGGGGATTTTATAAGCTTTGTGAAGGAGTTTGTTTATCCTAAGGGAGATAGGGAACTATTGAGAAACTTTCAGCAGGGGTGTGACACGATTAGATTTACTTTATTAAAGGCTATAGTATAGTGGCAGTCCAACATATTGGTGCTGTCAGTCATAAACACTTTAATGCATGGTCCTTTCCTATTAACATATACATTGAATTATTAATAGGTAGCAACTACTGCATATTGAGCAGAGAAGACACACTTGAATGGTAGACCCTGGGGTGACAGGGAGCGTCACAAGATATAAGCTACATGTAAAGAGGGAGATAGAATGCTGTATTTGGAGGGAAAGAAAGGGAGGGAGGGAGGAAGACCAAGGTAGATGCTTTCACATACATGTGCTAGCTCACTGAATTCTCACAACTTACTTTGCAAAAGAGGAAACTGAAATTCAGAGCAGTTGAGAGTTTGAGAGTTTAATTTGCCCAAGATCATGCACCAAGTGGTGGAGCTGGAATTTTAATTCAGATTCTTTTACTCTGTGTTTAGTGCTCTTTCTAATAGAACCTCTTGTCCTTGAGGGACATGCAAGAGTGAGTGGAGGTATAGTGCATCATACAGTATAGCTAGAAGAAAGAACTCTGTTTACCATAATTCTGGCAGTGACTAACCCTCAGTGAGTAATAGGTACCCAAAATCAAAAGCTTCCATCCCACTGGGAGATCTATCTGGAGCTCTCTAGTAGATGGTGTGTGTGTGATTTTCAAGATCAGGAATGATTAACATTTCAGTGTTCTCCCTTTCCAGGGGTCTTCCTATATTCTAATGCACACTGTCAGTTGCTGAACCACACCCAAATTTCCTTTTTGTATTCAGCAAGGATTTGTCACTTCCAAATTTATTTAAAAACTTGATTAGTCATTAATTGATTTGTTTTTCATTTCACAAATATATATTGAGGGTATAATAAGTTTTAAGCATTTTTCAGGGTGCTAGAAAAGATTGATGAACAAAACAGAAAAATTTCCTTGCTCTCATTCAGTGAATTTACATATTTTGGTTTCTAACACCTCTGTGCCAACAGTAACACATTTCAAATTGATTCAAGTTTTTCACTTTAAAATTGCAAGAGTGGGTATCTACATTCCATTTCTCTTCCCTGTCCCCAACTCTAGTTCTAGAATATAGAGATTTGTAAACAAGTACATGCTATCTACCAATGCACTAGGGATTTTAAACATTTTTGATTCTTCCTTCATAGCCTTTATTATTCTGAAGATGAGTAAAGCTCTTTTTTTGATTAAGCATGCTGGGAATCTCAACAAATATTTACCCTCTGATTTCTTTTTGTTCTTCCTTACACAGTGCTGTTCCCATGCTCCTGTTCTTTTTAGACAGCATTGGAAATATTTTCCTGTTCTATTATGTCTTTTATATGTGGTGGCGTGTCTACATTTGTGGCCTGGGTGATAGGAGATTCAAGCCAAATCTTGAAATTTGATGAAATATCTTTCTAAACCATGTGACTTCATTTTCAGGGAGCTAATATAATCTCAAACACCTGTGTTTAAGGCAAGGAGAAGTTATTTGCTCTTAAAGGAGCTCTACTATAGCCAAAAATATTCTTGAGTTAGCGTGTGATGGTTTCAACTGTTCTGTGTCATACTTAGAATCC
The DNA here is from genome assembly GCA_032199065.1 of Smutsia gigantea. Lineage (NCBI taxonomy): Eukaryota > Metazoa > Chordata > Mammalia > Pholidota > Manidae > Smutsia > Smutsia gigantea. The sequence goes on from JAVSCE010022418.1 coordinate 1,614,295, forward strand.
ACAATGACATTTGTTTCATTGTTACTAATTAGCCTATCATCAGATTCCCATATTACATCCAGGAAGGAGTGTTCAGACATTGAGATAATGTTGAGTTGATATATTATAATTTTGTTGAGCTAGTAGGCAGCACCCAGAAATGATCCCTTGTCTTATATTCATTATCAGTCAAGTTTCTGATGCAATGGTTCCTCCAAGTGCCGATGAGCAAGGAGGGGTCATAAAACTAGCTAGTGATTAGACAGGCTGTAGGGAAAGTTCTAGATTGCTTGTTCCCATTGGCTGCCACTGCATTGGGTGACATCACAAATGAGCAGGGAAGAAGAAAATAAGATTACTGGAGAATAGAGTCTTTTAGGAGAATGATGCTTCATTGTTCTCCACTTTCACTGAAACATTATGCTAATATCTTGCTGGATTGGAAATTGGGGCCATTTCCTGATTACAGACTAGGAGAGGATGCACGAGCCAAGGCATTTAGAATGACACCTATGTCAAAAGATAGGACTTATAGACCAGTATATGGTGACCACAGCTGCACATGAAAATCTTGGTGAATCTGCATCATGGTTTCATACAGGATAAGAAAAAGGTCTTTCCTTCTGATTTCATTTCCCAAATTGAGCACTCTCGACATTATTTTGTTTGTTTGTTTATTTATCTATAGCAGCACACTGGCCATGTAGCTCTGAGAAAAGCTTGTCTTGGTGCCTATGTCTTTTTCCTGATATAATCGAGTTCAATACATTTTCTTTAGAGTTGAGATTTTTATTCCAGGATACATTGTTTTAAACATACTGTTATGGAAGTTTATCTACTTGTTTTATGCAGATTTATGTGGAGTCCTAAAATTAATTTGTTGTGATCCTGTTCTATGTACTGGGGAAGGAGGAGGGGAAAGAATGAGCATAACATTTTAAAAATGTAAGTTTTCAGAGACGATCAAGATTTAACCTCTTCCCATGAGGACTGACTATTAAACCTTTCATTTTATTAAGACCTGAGAGAGGGAGGGGTGGCATTTAAAGCAAATTCAGATTCCGTGACACTTTGGTCTCAACTGCCGTTAGAGTCCTGTGGTTGAATTGATGGGCCTGTCAGGGCAAGTCCTTTCCACTCCCACACTTTTCATGGGGCTGGATCTCAGAGAGAGTGCTGCTAGGAAATGCAGAGCAGCTTTGTGATCTAGAACCTGCTCAGAGGTGGGAAAGCATCTATGGCTGAGGCAGGTGTCCCAGGAATAGGATGCCTGGGAAAACTTCTTGGATACTACCAGAATGATGAGCTTGGATTGTCTGCCAGTACAAATATGCTCAGTGGCCAGTGAGAAGCTTTGTCAATGAAGGTCTCTTTGTGGGTATTATTTAGGGTTCATTTTCATAGCAGTGGACAATAAAAAGATGCTAAAATCCTGTTAACACAGTAAGGATATTTGTGTGATTCTTTACCCTGTATTTGCATATTTAAACTATCCTCTTCTGTTTTGGAATTAGCTGAGGTTAGTGTTCTTATTTTTTTTTTAAACAATCTAATATTTTAAATTACAATTGAAAATTGGTCCTATCATATAACTGTCAGATTGTATACACCTCTATGCATTCAAGTTTTCATGGATAGTTACATCAAGTTATATTCATGGAATGTTGCCAGTTAGTTGCATGCTGTATTCCCTTCTTAGCGCTCATAGCAATATTTGGAATATGGAACAAGAGTGTGAGGCAAAACAACTCCACTGGGAGTTTAATTACCGTAAAACCTACAGAATAAATGTTAAACCTAAGTGTCAGACTGCAGAGATACTGAGACTTCTTGGATAAGGGAAGACCGAAAAACAGTTCATCCTCAGGCAGCTGCTGATCCTGATTTCCTTTCGTAGACAAAGAGAATCCCTGGCTACCCTTAGTTCTATGTTTACCTTGTCAGTCTCCTAGACCCCAGAACAGCTGCTGAATCTTGGAAAAGGTCATGAAATCTGTCAGTTCCATCTTAGGTGAATTGGTTTCTTTCCTTTATGCCGCTGTTGTTCCTGCTTCTGTAGCAGCTAGATATGGCTCCTTTCTTGGAAGCCATTGTTCATATAATGGCCATGCCTTGATTAATCTACTCTAAATCTAAAGCGCAAAATCCTCTTCCAAGGGATAGAGATTTTAATTACTGGAATGTCGTCATGGTCTCATATTATTGTTTTATTTTGTCTTATGTAAACTGGAAGAAGGAAGATAATCATCCTGATTTGGTTGCTTCGAAGAACTGCAAGAAAATTGTACTTTCTTAAGAGGGATGGGCGAACTGGATTGGACACCAAAAATAGTGACAAGGAGTGACAGTCATGGCATCTCTCTTGAACAGTTGAGGGAACAGGATTGATTAGCCTGGAGAAACAACTTGCTGCTCACTTCCATTTATTTGAGTGTTTTTTTTTGTAGGGGAAATTAATGAGTTACCTTTGGGCAGCTTCAGAGGGCAGATGGGAACAAGATGGTGACAATTCCAGAAAGTTTGATTTGAATGCATATAAAAAAGACATGTCCATTGGTTTGAGCTGCCAAAGAATGGAAAAAATTGTCTTGAGAGAATTGCCTTACATGAGTGGATATATCACTTATGCAGAAGCTAGCCAACAGTTTGGGCAGATGGTGCTGAAGAAATTCATATATCCAGTGAGGTTGGACTAGATAACATCAAGGGTCCTTTCCAACTTTGAGATTGGGTGGTTTGATTATTCTAATGTCAGTAACTGAAAGAAGGTAGTAAGGAACTTGAAATGTGTTTTGTGAACACTTAAGAAAAAAGACACTCTGCTCATGGATGCCTAAGATGTCCACCTATTTGGAGCAAAATATTAGACAAAAGGAGTTTACAAGGCTTCCTTGGAGTGTCTTCTCTGTTGAAAGGTGATTCTTTAGTATTTATAAAACAAAGCTAAATTTTTAGACAGTACTTTCCTCTGGTGGTTATGAACACTTTACTTTTTGTTTAATGATGTTAGCTCATTCCTACAGTTATGTGCCTTGCAGTTTGGTCAACATGATCATGAAATAAGCCCTTCCCTCTACACTTCAGATCCATCTGTTCTTTTTTACCTAAACCACAGTGGTCCTACGGTTTTCAGCTATAGTCTTTACTGCTAGTTCATTTCTAAAAGAGATTGGTTGGCCAAATAACTTTAATAGTCCTCTTGATCACTCTGTACTCATGTTGACTTCTTAGAATTACACAGTTTTCTCCAATTTATATTTTTACTTTTTCCTGGTAGCCTTTAAAGCTAACTGTATATTCTTAATTTCCAGTAAATTACCAATAATACATTCTTTTCATTTTCTGTAGGCATCTATATATTTTTAGGTAATTAGTATCTCCTGGCATTCTTTATGTAACATGCTCCATTCTCCTAATGGTTCCCCAATGGAAAAATTAAAGCCAAATATTTCAGCAGTTAAAATACTCAACGTACTCTAGTTTTGTTGTGACATTAAAAAGTGCACATATATGAAACAATAAAAGCACCTTGTAATAAGTTGAATTCTCTATCTCCATACAAAAGGCACCACAGGGAACACAGAACAGTAGCTATCCTCTTTGCTTAGTTATTTGTGAGTGGTTATCATGGTACTTTTGGGAATTTCTTTTATCTCTTGGTGATTCACAGTTTCACCATTTTAATGTTTTACTAGATGTGGATAATATTTATTTTGCATCATTCTCAGTGGTCTTAACAACAGGAAGTCTCAGCTATTGCACATTGTATTGAATTGTCTGTTTGATTATGTCTTTCATTTCATTTTCCCTCTACTCTGTTATCTTCCCTGGGAATTCCTATTAAATGGGATGATGTTTAGGCTTAGACATCATTGCAATTTCTCTTATATTTTCTATCACTTGCTCTTCTGATGATCTATTCATGGAAAATCTATGTTTATGTGTGTTAAAGCTTAGAAATGAGAGACAGATACACAGCAATATGTTAACATTTATTCACTTGGGAATTATGTGAATGAAGGGGAACATTCAAGTTATATTCTATATTATTCTGTTTTATCTGAAATCGGAAAAGAATACATTCCTGAACTGTCTGTCACAAAGACTGGAAATACTTAAAATGCATATACAAAATAAACTGAAAAAGAAAATCAAACCTACTGATTTTGTTAAAATCACTTCTGATCTTAATTATGTTTTATTTCTTTAATATGACCATTTGAGAAAGGCAATGCATTTCTAATGTATTTGCTTTAATTTCATATTTTGATGCATATATATTTATAACATATTTTCTTGATATATTACATGCCCAGTGCTTAGAATGGTGTATAATATATGTTAGGTGCTCAATATATGTTTTCTAAATGGAAGAATAAATGAGTGAGATGTCCAGAAATTATCTATTCCTAAATCTTAAAATACATTGAGTCTCTTGTGTCTTCTTTTATTAGGAGATCGTTTAGAAGATTTTGTCCTGAGTGGGGAACAAGGGAGTTGGGGGTACTCTGAGGGGGATAGGCACAACTGTTCCACAGTCCTTTGGTTTACAAACTCTGCCAACCCAAAACTTTGTGGTTTAATCTTACTACTGATCTTGGCAACCTTGATTCTGTTCAGAACACATATTTTTCCAGCTATCTCCAGTTATTCAATCAATTTCATTTCATCTGCTTTATATCATCCAAGAGTTCAAAATATTCTTATCTTCTGGTGACATACTTCTTGAGTGAACTCCATCAGTCATTTTTGAATCAGAAATTCCATTAATCCTTTTGATCTCTGTACATCTGGGTTTTCCTTTGGGTTAGGTGATACTTTCTTCTATTATATCTTTGAGTATCTTATTTCCAAGAAGAATGTTCTGTTCAAGAACAAAAACTAGCTAGATGTTTCAGCTCTACTAAGTATTTTCTATATAGATAGTCTTTTTTCACTTTAATCTCTGTGTTCCTTTTCTCTGCATTTTAGCTGTTTTCCTCAAGTCTTTGACAATCTATTACACCCATTCACTTCACTTTTCTGTTGTATTTTTTCTGCTGTTTTGAAAATGTGCTCTTGCATTACTTGATTACTGTTTAATTATGACATTTTAGTTTTTTGTATTATGTTATTTCTCATCTCCTTTCTGCTTTTAGCAGTACAATGCAATTGCAATCCAAAATTTTTTTTCTCAGGGGCAAAGATACTTTGACATATGTCCAAATCTAACTTTTGCGTGCTCTCTATTTTCTTTCCTTATGTATTTTTAAAAATACTCTATCTGTTTACTCTGTTTTCATGTTGTCATTGAGGAAGGGCTTTCTGGGCTTGTTACTTTCCCCAGAATCTTGTATTGACTTTTCACAGACACAATGAATTGTACTTGTGGTTAGGGCCAACTTTGTGGGAATGTGACAAGTGCCATAGTCCATGTTTAGAAGGATTTAGTGTTTAATATTCTACAGTTGTCATCTTAATTAATGTTGTCATAAACATCTTTGAGAATGTATTTTTTTTTTTACTACATTCCAGATTATTTTTCAGGACTGAGCTTTTAAATTGGAAATATTTATGTGTATATTTTGGAATATACTGCAAATTGGCTTACTAGAAAGTTTATGCCAATTTTGATTTCTATCAGTAACATAAAGTTTGTCTGTCTGATTAGCCTTGGGTATTATCATGTAATTGAAAAATAGTATCCTGTTTTGATTTGCATTTTTTGACTACTAGTGATATAGGAAGTTTGCTCAAATGCTTTTCAGCCCTCTGTATTTCCTTTCAGGCCTTTTTCTGAAATGAAAAAAGTTATCTTCTGAGCATGAGATTTTAGAAAACATATGACATTGTGATTTCCACCATAAATCTTTTGTGTTAAGGTGCACAAATAGAAAAAGAAAAAGTATCTTAATAGGGGAGATTTTCATGGTTGTCTGCAACAGTTATGGCTTACTAATTCTATTGAGGGCAAATGGCTAGCTTCCTAAAAGAGAGATCTAACTAAAGATAGTCAAGAGAGCATATAGTTTCATTTGTAACTTCAACAACCGCTGCTACTGCCTATATAGTTTCTTATAAGTTTAAGACTTTATATTTCCCTGGAGGGGAGGCATTTAATTTTCATCAAAGTTCATTTAGTAATTCATACTTCCTTTATAGTCTACATACATTGTCAGTTATACCTCTTACCTGGTGTGTCTTTTTTTTTTGAGATGGAAATTTAATTAGGTGTGCATTTCTGATGAGCTGTTTAAGTGACTTAGAAATATGTACAATCACATGCACATAATATTTAATCAAACGTGTAAAATAAATAGGATGTAGAAATGGTTTTAGTGCTATGAGAGAACATTACTTATTTTCAGCTCAGTGAAGAAAATTAAACTACTTATAGCTATGCTTTTATTTGCCCTGGTGACTTAATCCTACAAATATTTTACAAAATAATATAAATAGAAGCATATGTTAAGTGTGGGCAACTGGAACCATGTCACATTCTCTAAATAACCATGAATTGATGAATAGTACATTTTAAATTTATAATCTTCAAAAATGTAATTCAAATATTATATATATATTTTTATGTACATGTATTTTTATATCTTATGTAAGCCAAGAACACAAATATTTTGACAATAATAATTTCTGTTTATTGAATCAAATGAGTTAATGTGCAGAAGAGTGTGTTACAAAGCCATAAGTTGCTAGACAAATGTTAGAGGCCACCATTAAAAGTGTTTATTAAGAATTTCCAAAGAAAGAATATGACTCAGTAGAACAAACCCTGCAAGGAGTAGATTCAGAAGCTAGAGAGCTTCTCTTGACAAGAACACTGTTTTATGTAGGATCTTAAGTACCATACTAAATTGGGGAAGAGTTTTTCATAATGAATAATTACAAAGCCTTGTTACAGGTTGAGCTAATAAATGACTTTTAAAAATTTCTACACAAAAATTTATTTTATGCTTGTGGGTACCTTAATTGAATAAATATTGAGCTTTTCTGTGCTAGACACTGTTCTTGATGCTTGGGATATATCTGTTAATAAAAACTGATTCCTACCCTTGTTGTACTTGCATTCTGGTGAGGAGAGATAGAAAATAAACAATAAACATGACCAACAAGCCAGTTAGAATGCATATAGAAGGTAAGTGCTATGGACAGAAGAAAAATTAGAGGAGTTGAAGGGGATTAGGAGCTTGTGTGGGAGAAGGGGAGTTTTCTTAAATATGCCTTGTTGAGAAAGTTAAGTTCTGGACAATGACTTTTGTGAGGTGAGGGGGTTAGTCAGAGGTTATCTGAGAAAACAGTTTTGCAAGCAGACGGAAAAGCTAGAGAAGAGCCTAATGTGGGAGCAGGCTAGAAATAACTGTGAGCCGGTGCCTGGGAGTGAAGTCATCAGTGGACATGAAGCAGATAAACTCAGCTAATGGGGAAGGGGGACAATCACACAGGGCCCTTATCAACTATAATTAGGACCTTGAGTTTTATTCTGAGATGGGGAGACCACGCAGAGTTTTGAGCAGAGGAGTAATTTGAGATGATTTGCACTTAAAAAGGATATTTCTGGCTTATATGTTGAGATATAGGCGATGAAGTTAGAAATTGAGGCAAGATATGACAGGCTTGAACCGTGGTGAATGCAGTAAGTAGTGGCTATGTTCTGAATATGTTTGGAAGGCCAAACCAATGGGATTTGCTGGCTTGTAGCATAGGATCTGTGAAGAGTGGTTTCCAGGTTGCTAGACAGTTCCTTGGATTGTAGAGTGCTAAACTTGTTCTTGGTATTGAGGCCTCCTGGCAATCTCTTTGGTTTGATGCATCTTAGTCTCTGGTCGTCCAGGGCTTCAAACTCATGCTTGTCTGCTTGTACTGATGCACCTTCCCTCTGTACTGCTCCCCTGGTTTCAGATGTCCAGCTCCCTCATCTGGACCCTTACTTGGATCCAGCCCTCTATCATGCCCATCATTTGCCCTGATTCCTGTTCATCTTTCAGCCATTTTGGCCAGTCTTTATTATTAGCTGCTACTATGGAACAAGTGCTAACTATAGTTGTAACTATTAATTTATCAGTTAAACTACAAGGAAGGAATGGGCCGAGAGTTATCAGGATTTTTTTTAAAAAAGCGGATTTTGATTTTATGAATACCTGGCTAAACAAGACCCTATCTTGACATCACTTTAAGCTGCATAAATTGTCCCTGCAGGATAAATATATTCAAGAAGGTTTTGTAGGACCAAAACATCCAGTTGGTTATGGAAAAGATGCTGGGTTACAATTCTTTAAATCAAAAGCATTTTGAAATTCAACTTTTTTGTAATTTGGTTAGTGGGTAATTGAGATATTTAAACAGTTACAAGTGAAAATTATTTATGAAAAATATCTTTGTGTAACAATGCTTTGTCACGTTGAAGGAGAAGTTTTGGGTTTGCTCCATTCACACAATTTACTGGTACAGTCTTATCTGAACTCCATTTGACCTCATCTTACTTGAAATGGACTGTATAGGAAAGCAGCAAAATACTTTCAAATAAACATCTCCTAAAATGCATTTTAACCTTGGATCTGGAAATCTATAAAAGAATACTTATTTTTTTTCAGTACATTGATAACACGGAGAGAATTCCTTACAGCTGAAAATTATGGTATTTAAAGGTTTCAAGATGTCTTTCCAGGTTTTGAGTTGGCAGTAAGCCAGTGACTGAACGGCTATATTTTAAAAGCCCATTTGCCTCCACTTCATTAGGTTTTCAAATTTTTCACATCAACTTTCTCCCAGAAAATATTTAATGTGTTCTTTAAAGTTCACTTACTTTTCTATTACTCTACATACAAATTTCCCCTCAAAAAAAACTTCAAAAAATAAATAAAAGATATAACAAATCTCTGCAAATCCTAGAGAACCTGCCTATCCTTAAGTGTATAAGCACAAACATTTTGGCTTAGTTCCTTACAAAACTTAAATAAATGTTTACTTAAGAATCTTAGTATAGTATCATTATTTTCAGATTAACTTCTAAACTGGTTTGTGACAAACATATCTTTTTTTTTGTGTGTGTGGCTTGCTAAGCAATCTTAGTGGTTTAAAGCATCTGTGTTACATGTAATTTAAATGCCTTTGAGTTCTCCTTCCATAAACCATTGATTGACCACATAATGGGGGACTTCCAAGCCCTATTCTTTTGGCCGGTGCTCCACATCCCATTGTGTGAACTGAAATGTGGCATATCCTGCCCAGTAGAGGATTTCACTGGGGACAGGAAACCCTCAATGTAGAAGCTCTTGAGAATTTCACCATGAAAAGAAGGGAGAGATATCTGTAACATTTCACAAAAATGCCTTTTTGTTGTGTCTGAATGATTTTTTTTTGTATTTTACTGTCAGCCCTTAAAAAAGAAAGAAAAAAAACTCCTTGAATTTTGTTTTCTTGGACTTGCCCAAGAATTTTAATGACTGAAAGAACTTGCCTCCTGTGGCCATTTGCAGATGAAATCCATTGCAGAGGATATGTGTATGAGCCTGCCCAGGGACCATTTATATGAAAGTTAACAAAGTCTATTAACTGGCCTTATGGCTTTCAGAGGTAACTGGAGAACATTTAAAAAGGAGGAAAAATGGAATCATAAGAACAGACATAATATCAGGTGCTTTGGAAATAGAGGTCACCTTAATATGTGGGAAAATTTACACACAAAATAAGGAGACGGTATACCCAAGAAAACCCAGTACTATGTGTTGTGTTGGATCGACTTTATCTTTATGGATAGTTACCACACTCCTGTTAGGTTAATGATCTAAGGGGTGGACTTTATGTCTCTTTGTTTTTTGCATGTCTCTTCCTTTGCTTAGGAAAGCCATCTCTCATATATTCCAACTTGTGCCCTCTTATAAACTTTGGCTTAATTTTTTCCTCTTCTCAAAGTCTCCCAAACTATAAATTTCATACCAGCACATGCGTTATTAATGTGGTGGAGCTCTGTATTTGTTGACCTGTCCTTTTCTGCAGTCATTGTGAGTGTGGTATAATTTAGCTCAGAGAGCAAGTTCCCTGGGGACAGAAAATATCTGTTTTTCTTCTATTTCCTTTATATAACCCTATTCAATAATCTTTCCATAGTAGAAATATTTAACTAGGGTGTTGACAGTGTCAGGTAATTCAACCAGGGAATATTATTTCTCAGTGGGCACTATTGGTACTTTGGATTGAACAGATCTTTGTTTTGTGGGGCTTCTACCTCAGCACCCCCATATTGCAAGATTTGTAACATCTTTAACCCCAAATACTAAATGCTAATTGTTCCTCAAGTCACTTGACAACCCTTGATGCCTCCTGTTGAGATTTGGTTACTTCCGTAATACTTAGAACAATTGGGAATTTTATTTATTGGTTGCTTTATTTATCCATCTCCCACACTAAAATGAAACTTGAAGAGCAGAGGTATTGGGTCTTTCTGTGTCATCTGTTGTATTTTTAGCCCAATGCTTGGCACATTGTAGGGTTCTTAGTAACTTAGAGAATACATGTGTTCCCAGGACATTCTATGCCTATGGGTCTTTGTAAATTATTTTTGGCAACAAATAATTTTAGTAACAACTTACTGAATAGTCTGCTGATAGTCTAAGTTAAAACAGCGCCCACTAGTTCCAACAAATTAGTTTAGATACTGGCAGAATGTGGCTTTCATTAACTTTTACCACTAAACTTACTAAAAACCTTGGAGAAGTCAAAGATTCTTTTTATACCTCTTACTATGTAACAAGATAATTAGTAACATTTGCCTTTTACCTGAGATAGTGACTGTTAGGCCAACAGTAATAATTCTTATCAAGATAAGAGAAAGAGAAGCATTATATATGTAATAAAGAAATCTTAGATGGTCATTACTGTTTAACAATGCTCACTATTGCCATCTTTTGCTTTTGAAACAATGGAGACATCCATGTAACCTTCAGTGGTCCAACTCATTGAGTTCCCACTAGTTAAGGTCAGAGCTTATAGAGGACAGGATATAAACAGAATGTCTTAAAATCACCAACCAGGTATAATGTTGATAGTTACCAATCTTGCACACATGTTGTATTTGGCCCTTGTATTTTTCTTTGTAACTAGTTTCTCAAATATCTGGAATCTGCGCTGATTAAATCAACATTATCTTTTGTCTTTATCACCTCTTTCATTTTGAAGCAGAAAAAAGTTCTGTTTTATAGGCACTTTTCAAAGATTTATCCAAATACAAATCTTTTGATTTTTCTGGAGTAGAACTAAAAAACTTGCCCAAGGTCAGAATTCATTCAAGATGCACTAGTTTCTTTTTGAGCATTAGTTTAATTTCCACTCATTGTGCAGATTCTGGGAGTAGTAGCGTTGATTTTCCTAGTAGCTTGGCAGTGTTATTTTCAGTGTTTTATTGGGCTGACTAACTGTTTTGCTGAAGGCTTACCAGGCTCATTTTCAGATTCTTAATCAAGAACAAGTTTAATGATTGAAGGTAATTATCTCCAGATTAGAAGGGCTTTTAAAAATTTATCCGCATTCCAAAATTTAACAAATAGCTCTCTGATAATATAATTAAAATCCTATTTTTGCTGCCAGACTATCTCAAGCCAGATACTCATTCAATCTCTTCTATCAAACCATTATCCCTTTAAGCTGTTTCTGACAATTCAGGTACAGAAGTTGGCCTGTGTTAATAATCATGTTGTTCTCTGGAGGAGGATGATCTGCAATGATTAGGTCTGCCTTCATATTGCTTTTTAAAGGGAGATAAAGTTAGTTTTCTCTGGTTATTAAGGGGCTATTTCTGTCATTATAAAGTAGAAAGTCTATTGGCTGTGTAATACACCTATATGTGCAGAACATACAAAACTGTTTCTAGCAGCAGATCGGAATCAGCTGCTTTGCATCATAATGAAAGGCCTTTCACTTTCCATTAGATTTGCACCTTAAATGGTAATTAAATTTAGAAACCATATTGTAAAGGAATTTGGTCTAGTTTAGAACTATGGAATTTTGATATATAATTAAACACATACAGACTCCACACTGTTTATGAGAGCTGTTTATGTAAGCTGGGGGCAAAATCATTTTTTCACAGTTCTGAAAATAATTTGGACTTCTTAAAATAAGCCTTACTTATACAAAGATGCACCTTAACCTGTTAGTAACTAGCTGCTGTTTTAGAACTTACTTAAATATTGAATCCTAACAATGGGATTTCTATGCTATCAAACAACCAGACAGGTCTCATGGATACTTAAATGAAGACTCCAGAAGTACATTTGTCAGGCAATCCATGTTATTTGTTTTCATTTCTATTGCTCCTCAGAAAGCTTTTGTTAGTCTTTTCTTGCCCTTCATTCTTTTCCAGGGGATGGTGGCAGCACTGAAAGTGAATGAGGCTGTGAGACAGGCAGGCGTCATAAGGCATGGCAGGAGCTTCAGACCTCATCAGTGTGCACATCTATGTGCTTCCAATTATTAGTGTGTGGGAGTTTTGTCAAAAAAGTTGGGCTTGTGGTTCCTTTTGTTCTTCAGTGTCTATTGTGGTTTGTTTTAAATGGGATGCAAATGTGATTTATAGTGCATGACATGATGCAGTCAGAGAAGATTGGACTTTATAAGGCAATGCAAACTTGAGCAGGGAAGAAATGTGTATGAGCAGAGTAGTGTTCTTGTGGGTGATGCAGGAACAATCTACCATGGCTTATGGTGGTGCTGGGAGGAAACAACACATGAAAGGTTGTTCTGCACAAAGAAGACGGCTTCCTTCCCTGGGGTCTGTGCCAGCAGAACTAATGCCATCTCTTAAAAATGTTTAAAGAACTGTTAAGTAGCATTCCCATGCTGTTGGAAAAGAACATGTATAATAATAGTGCTTTCCTATCTGGCAGAACTATATGCCCTGGTTCTATCAGAGACCTAAGAAGTTCACTTATCACCATTCCAAATAGCCACATGATTGCAGTATCCTTATTAGCACTTTCTGATGCCATGTTCCTGAGGACTTTTAAAGTTCTGACCATGTTGTATGATCAACACATTATGCAGGCTGAGCATCCTTAAAGAGCAGATTCCAATGGAATTGAGTTTGCCAAATTAGCATTCCTACAGATAGTTAATGACATGAAATCAAATTACTGAGGCATAAGTAATTCAGTCACTCAACAACTCTATCTTGAGCATTTCTCAGGAGCCAGAAAATAAATACACATCAATAGCAAAAAATGAAAACCATGAGCATATTTTTTTATTTAAAAAGCAGCACGGGAGACTTTTCCAAGATGGCAGTGTGAGAGGTGAGACAGACGGTACAAAAATATAGTTAATAAATACAATTAACCTTCAGACAGCAACAAGAAAGAAAGCTGAACTAGACTGCATACAGAACTCATGAACAGAGCAGACCTCAAGAAACAGGGTAATGTACGAAAGCCTTAATCTGGTGGGCACCTCCCCCCAGGTACCAGCTCCGCTCCCCTGTGACCCTCAACCTCACTCTAGGGGCTGAGCAGCTCCAGAGACTGGATTTTCTGCACACTAGTGAGCACCACACAGAAAAATGAGATGTCAAAAGAATATGGTTCAGACAAAAATCTCACAAACCCCAGAAAGAGGGCCAAATGACACTGAACTCAACAATCTTCCTGAAAGGGAGTTCAAAATAAAAATTATAAACATGCTTATGGAGGTACAGAAAATTATTGATTGAAGACCTCAGGAACGAATTTAGGATGGAGATACAGTCATTAAGAAATACCATATCTGAAATGAAACATACAGTGGAGGGATTTAAAAGCAGATTAAATGTAATAGAAGAGACAGTAAATGGAATAGAAATTAGAAAAGAGGAATACAAAGAAGCTGAGGCACTGAAAGAAAAAAGAATCTCTAAGAATGAAAGAATATTAAGAGGACTGTGTGACCAATCCAAACGGAACAATATTCACATTATAGGGGTACCAGAAGAAGAAGAGAGAAAAAGGGATAGAAAATGTCATTGAGGAGGTGATTGCTGAAAACCCCAATCAGGGGAAGGAGACAGTCTCTCAAGCCATGGAGGTGCAGAGATCTCCCAACACACGGGACCCAAGGAAGACAATATCAAGACATATAATAATTAAAATGGCAAAGATCAAGGATAAAGACAGACTTTTAAAAGCAGCTACAGTGAGAAAAAAGATCACACACAAAGGAAAACCCATCAGGCTATCATCAGACTTCTCAACAGAAACCTTACAGGCCAGAAGGGAGTGGCATGATATGTTTAATGCAATGAAGCAGAAGGGCCTTGAACCAGGAATACTCTACCGGGCAAGGTTATCACTTAAATTTCAAGGAGGGATTAAACAATTTTCAGATAAGCAAAATCTGAGAGAATTTACCTCCCACTAACCACCTCTACAGTGCATTTTGGAGGGACTCCTATAGATGGAGGTATTGCTAAGGCTAAACAGATGTTATGGAAGGGAAGACAAAGAGTACAGAATATGACTCATAACATACAAAGAATGGAGGAGGAAGAAAAAGGAGGAAAAAAAAAAAGAACCTTTAGGTTGTGTTTGAAATAGTATAGGAAGTAAGTTAAATTAGACAGATAGTAAGGGAATTGCCCTTGAACCTTTGGTAACCACAAATCTAAAGCCTGCAATGGCAATAACTACATACCTATCGATAATCACCCTAAATGTAAATGGTCTGAATGTACCAATCAAAAGACATAGAGTCACTGAATGGATAAAAAGCAAGACCCATTTATATGCTGCCTACAAGAGACTCACTTCAAACCCAAAGACATACACAGACTGAAAGTAAAGGGATGGAAAAAGATATTTCATGTAACTTACAGTGAGAAAAAGCAGGAGTTGCAGTACTTGTATCAGACAAAATAGACTTCAAAACAAAAAAAGTCACAAGAGACAAAGAAGGACATTACATAAGGATAAAGGGGTCAGTTCAACAAGAGGATATAACTATTATAAACATCTATGCACCCAACACAGGATCACCTACATATGTGAAACAAATACCTACAGAATTACAGGGGAAAATAGAATGCAATGCATTCACTTTAGGAGACTTCAACACACCACTCACTCCAAAGGACAGATCAACCAGACAGAAAAGAAGTAAAGAGGCAGAGGCACTGAACAACATATTAGAACAGATGGACCAAACGAACATCTACAGAACACTCCATCCAAAAGCAACAGGATACACATTCTTCTCAAATGCACATGGAACATTTTCAAGAATTGATCATATATTAGGCCACAAAAGAACCTTAGAAAATTCAAAAAGATTGAAATTGTACCAATCAGCTTCTCAGATCACAAAGGTATGAAAGTAGAAATAAATTACACAAAGAAAATGAAAAAGCCCACAAACACATGGAGGCTTAATAACATGCTCTTAAATAATCAATGGATCAATGACCAAATAGAAACAGAGATCAAGCAATATATGGAGACAAATGACAACAATAATTCAACACCACAAAATCTGTGGGATGCAGCAAAAGCTGTGCTAAGAGGGAAATATATGGCAACACAGGCCTACCTCAGGAAAGAAGAACAATCCCAAAAGAACAGTCTAAACTCACAATTAATGAAACTAGAAAAGGAAGAACAAATGAGGCCCAAAGTCAGTAGAAGGAGGGACATAATAAAGATTAGAGCAGAAATAAATAAAATTGAGAAGAATAAAACAATAGAAAGAATCAATGGAAAGCAGGAGGTGGTTCTTTGAGAAAATAAACAAAATAGATAAACCCCTAGGCATACTTACCAAGAAAAAAAGAGAGTCTACACACATAAAAAGAATCAGAAGTGAAAAAGGAAAATCACTACGGATACCACAGAAATACAAATTTCTCACAGAAATTATGAGAGAATGCTATGAAAAATTATATGCTAACAAACTAGAAAACCTAGAAGAAATCGACAACTTTCTAGAAAAATACAACCTTCCAAGGCTGACCCAGGAAGAAACAGAAAAACTGAAGACCAATTACCAGCAAAGAAATTGAATTGGTAATCAAAAAACTACCTAAGAACCAAACTCCTGGGCCAGATGGTTTCATGGCTGAATTTTATCAAACATTTAGTGAAGACCTAATACCCATTCTCATTAAAGTTTTCCAAAAAATAAGAGGAGGGAATACTCCCAAACTCATTCTACAAGGCCAACATCACTCTAATACCAAACCAGGCAAAGACACCACAAAAAAGAAAATTACAGACCAATATCCCTGATGAACATAGATGCAAAAATACTCAACAAAATATTAGCAAACCAAATTCAAAAATACATCAAAAAGATCATCCATCATGATCAAGTGGGATTCATCCCAGGGATGCAAGGATGGTACAACATTCAAAAATCCATCAACATCATCCACTACATCAACAAAAAGAAGGACAAAAACCACATGATCATCTCCCTAGGTGCTCAAAAAGCATTTGACAAAATTCAGCATCCATTCATGATAAAAACTCTCAACAAAATGGATATGGAGGGCAAGTACCTCAACATCATAAAGGCCATATATGACAAACCCACAGCCAACATTATACTTAACAGCGAGAAGCTGAAAGCTTTTCCTTTAAGATTGGGAACAAGACAAGGATGCCCACTCTCCCCACTGTTATTCAACATAGCACTGGAGGTCCTAGCCATGGCAATCAGACAACACAAAGAAATAAAAGGCCTCCAGATCGGCAAGGAAGAGCTCAAACTGTCCTTGTTTGCAAATGATATGGTATTGTAAATAAAAAACCCTAAAGAATCCACTCCAAAACTATTAGATCTAATATCTGAATTCAGCAAAGTTGCAGGATACAAAATTAATACACAGAAATCTGTTGCATTCTTATACACTAACAATGAACTAACAGAAAGAGAAATCAGGAAAACAGTTCCATTCACAATCGCACAAAAAAGAATAAAATACCTAGGAATAAACCTAACCAAGGAAGTGAAAGACTTATACCCTGAAAACTACAAGACACTTGTAAGAGAAATTAAAGAGGACACTAACAAATGGAAATTCATCCCCTGCTCTTGGCTAGGAAGAATTAATATAGTCAAAATGGCCATCCTGCCTAAAGCAATCTACAGATTCAATGCAATCCCTATCAAATTACCAACAGCATTCTTCAATGAACTAGAGCAAATAGTTCTAAAATTCATATGGAACCACAAAAGACCCTGAATAGCCAAAGCAATCCTGAGAAGGAAGAATAAAGCAGGGGGGATTATGCTCCCTGATTTCAAGCTCTACTATAAAGCTACCATAATCAAGACTATTTCGTACTGGCACAAGAACAGACTCAGACCAGTGGAACAGACTAGAGAGCCCAGATATAAACCCAAGCATATATGTCAATTAATATATGATAAAGGAGCCATGGACATACAATGGGGAAATGACAGCCTCTTCAACAGCTGGTGTTGGCAAAACTGGACAGCTACATGTAAGAGAATGAAACTGGATTACTGTTTAAACTCATACACAAAAGTAAACTCAAAATGGATCAAAGACCTGAATGTAAGTCATGAAACCATAAAACTCTTAGAAAAAAACATAGGCAAAAAGCTCTTGGACATAAATATGAGCAACTTCTTCATGAACATATCTCCCTGGGCAAGGGAAACAAAAGCAAAAATGAACAAGTAGGACTATATCAAACTAAAAAGATCTGTACAGCAAAGGACACCATCAGTAGAACAAAAAGACATCCTACAGTATGGGAGAATATATTCATAAATGACATATCTGATAAGGGGTTGACATCCAAATTATATAAAGAGCTCACATACCTCAACAAACAAAAAGCAAATAAACCAATTAAAAAATGGGCAGAGGAGCTAAACAGACACTTCTCCAAGGAAGAAATTCAGATGGCCAACAGGCACATGAAAAGATGCTCCACATCGCTAATCATCAGAGAAATGCAAATTAAAACCACAATGAGATATCACCTCATACCAGTTAGGATGGCCACCATCCAAAAGACAAACAAAAACAAATGTTGGCGAGGATGTGGTGAAAGGGGAACTCTCCTACACTGCTGGTGGGAATGTAAATTAGTACAACCATTGTGGAAAGCAGTATGGAGGTTCCTCAAAAAACTCAAAATAGAAATACCGTTTGACCCAGGAATTCCACTCCTAGGAATTTACCCTAAGAATTCAACAGCCCAGTTTGAAAAAGATATATGCATCCCTATGTTTATCGCAGCACTATTTACAATAGCCAGGAAATGGAAGCAACCTAAGTGTCCATCAGTAGATGAATGAATAAAGAACATGTGGTATATATACACAATGGAATATTATTCAGCCATAAGAAGAAAACAAATCCTACCATTTGCAACAACATGGATGGAGCTAGAGGGTATTATGCTCAGTGAAATAAGCCAGGCAGAGAAAGAGAAGTACCAAATGATTTCACTCATATGTGGAGTATAAGAACAAAGAAAAAACTGAAGGAAGAAAACAACAGTGGATTTACAGAACCCAAGAATGGACCAACAGTTACCAAAGGGAAACGGACTGAGGAAGATGCATGGGAAGGGAGGGATAAGGGCGAAAAAGGGCTATTACAATTAGCACACATAATGTAGTGGGGAGGGGATGTGGGGAAGGCCGTATAACACAGAGAAGACAAGTAGTGATTGTATAGCATCTTACTACACTGATGGACAGTGAGTGCAATGGGGGTATGTGGTGGGGACTTGATAATAGGGGGATCTAGTAACCATAATGTTGCTCATGTAATTGTATATTAATAATAGCAAAAAAAAGAAAAAAAGCAGGGATCTGAAAAGAAGTGGATTTTAGTCTTGCCTCTTATATTCTTATTTTGACAGTAAAGAAGCCTTATTTTGATAATGAAGATATAGTTTACTTCTAGCAATTGAAAACATATATTTAAAATAGCCATGTTTCTTCTTATTTCATTTTTATACATTAGGGCATCCATTTTTAAAACTGTAAGATGAGGAAATTGGATTCGGATTGGCTTTTGGGGAAATAGTTGGGTTTCAAATCCCACTATGACACTTATTCTTCATGGGAGTCTTGAAAAATTATTGAGTTTCTCTAATTTTCTGTTTCTCCATCTTCAAAATATCACCTGCTTCCCACGGCTGTCCCATGGGTGTTAATGCGTATGGGGATTGCTTAGAAGAAGTGAGTGCTGCGAAGATGACCCTACCCTCTTGATCCTTCCCCCTGATCAGCTAGACTGGCACTGGGACTCCAGTGACTAATTGTTGTAGTTCCCAGCACTCGACGTCTGCATCTGGGGACTCTAAGAATGTTCAAACAGGAGAGGGCCTCAGTCATTCTTCAGGGAAGCAGTGAGAGTTTGACTATTATCGGCTCATCATAAGTCTGAGAACATGGGTGCTGCCCCTTTGGAGTCTGCGTGCGGCCAGCCAACACCTATCTGGCCGTCCTCTCTGGAAGCAGCGGGACCAAGCCTAAAGTAATAGGAGCATTCAGGAAAGACAGGGGAAAACTTTTTTTTCCAGAAACATCACAAAATCGAACATAGGCAAATAGTATTGTAGGCATCAAACCCTCACAGGTCAAGATATCTGCCAGTTGTAGATGGAGAACTGAAGTGAGAGTAGAACAAGAAATCACTCTCCCGTCCTGGCAGGGCTGTAGACCCTGGGACCGAGGGCAGAGTGTGCCCCTGAGTGAGGCAGAGGAGGAAGTGACAAAAGCAAGTTTCATCTACTTTTGAAATTTTGCTTCCTCCCTGTCTATTTTTCTCAGTTCTATTATTTTTTTCCCTTTTTCCTCTTTGGACTAATGAGGCAAGGGAGGGACAGCCTTAGTGAACTAAATCAACTGTGTCCCTGAGGTGAAGAAGGGGCCAGGTTGGGGGCGTGGCTGGGTTTTAGGTTGCCTGTGCTAGCACCTGGGCACCCAGCAGTTGGATTGTCAGGCGGTGGAGTTCCATGCAGAGGCTTCCTGGCAGTCTGGCTCCAGCATCTGGGGCTGCCACCTCATCTTGGTGCAGAAGGTAGCCATTTTATCCAGTTCCATTAAAAAGATTCCCTCCCACCTGGTAAATTTCAGGAGACTTTTATTAAAATTTTATATATGAAGTTAAGGGTGTGGAGTGGGCAGTGGAAATAGGCAGTATATATATATATATATATGAGGATCGGGGATAGTGCATAGGAAGGGATCACAGAGTAGTACACAGGATGTCACTGTATTAGGGCTCTCCAGGAAAACAGAGCTAATAGGATGGAGATGTATGTATATAAGAACATTTATTATGAGGAATTGGCTTATGTAACTATGGAGGCTGAGAAGTCCTATGATCTGCTCTCTGCAAGCTGGGGACCCAGGAAAGCCAGTGGTGTGATTCAGTCTGGGTCTGAAGGCCTGAGAAGCAGGGGAGCTGATGATGTAAATTCCAGTCCAAGGGTAGGAGAAGATGCGATGAGATGTCCCAGCTCAATCAGGGATGCAGGGAAAGAGAAAATTCTCCTTTCTCCACCTTTTGTTTTATTCAGGCTCTTAATGGATTGGATGATGGGAGGCATCTTACTGAGTCCACTGATTCAAATTCTTATTTCATCCAGAAACACTGAGAAACAATGTTTAATCAGGATTAACATAGTGGCCTACTCAAACTGACACATAAAATTAACCATTGACATCATCTTAATTCAGTTTTTCATGTATTTCTTTCTCATTCTTCTCCTTCCTACTCACTTAGAATATACATTAATCTTCTAGTATTATGTATGGTCATTTACCAGACATCTTTTGGTATTTTACTGAATTATATGTACAATATTCAATAAATCAATATTGAACTTATTGGTGAGTTACTGACTTTTTTTCCACCAAATAAACATTTAGTTCTCTAAAAGGTAAAGATTATTTTAAGTAAATTTTTTCTACCTAATTCCTCTTCTAAAAAGAAAATGGGTCCTCTTTTAACAAAATCCACTGGACATATTCCAGATTAGTGAATATTTGGCTGTAATCATGAATTAAACTCAACTCCTATAGAATCTACATTGAGCATGTGATAAATGGCAAAAAAGACATGATAGTTGATTTCCTGATGGAGTTTTCTTGAAAATTTTCTATAATTAAATGTTGGTATGCTAGAAAATTGTTTGCTAAAGGAGATGATGGTAATAGGTTAGTCTTTCGCTGACTAATGATTATTATGATGAGATTTTAGATGGTGACTTCCAACTTGTGTGTTATTGACTATATACTTTGTAACTTGTAATTAAAAAGCAACAGGCATTGGGGAAAGACACGAAAACCACAGAGATGAACTGTGATAAAACCAAAGTCACTGGAATGCAACCAAAAAGAAAAGATATGAATAACAATTTCATAAAAAGCATTCCCAGAAATGATATTGTTCAACTGTTTCTACAGGAAAAGCTGATAACTGAAGGGTACACATGAGGAATACAACACATTTTTCCAAGTTTTCTCCAACTATTTTTATTTTTTCTGCTTTGTATCTGTTTTTCTTATTATAAAATAAGATCATCTTATTACAAAAGAAGCTCACAGTGATTTTACTGCGTTTAGAAAACTTGGAAGGCTTTAAAGGAAAAGATCAAAGTCTTTAGTCATCTTAATATCTGTATTAGCTTTTGCTTTGTAACAAACGAAATCCAAAATCCAAAAGCTTAAAGATCACACAACCCAGTCATTTTATTTGGTTTATAATTCTGTGGGGTTGGCTGGCTATATTTGTTTTGGGCTGAAGAGGTCAGGTGGCAGTTTGGGTGGTGATGGCTGATTTTGGGTACCGTCACTCATATGTCTGGCAGCTGGCTGGCTGGTTGGTCAGTCCAGGGGTTCTCAATTAGGATGGCTTGTCTTGTTTCACATGGCCTCCCACTTTCCTGTAGGTTGTCCCAGGCTTCTTTCCATGGTGGTCTCAGGGTTCCAAAAAGTGGCATGAGGATAAACTTCCACATGTGAGCACTTGTTAAGCCTCTGCTTGCTTCACTTCAGCTAATTGGCTAAAGCAAGTCTTAAGGGCAGTTTGAATCAGATAGGGGATGCTACTCAGTGATAGTCAATAGGAAAGGCATTTCTTGTGGCCATTTTTACAAACTACACGAAAAACCATTTGGGCCATTATTTATATTTGGCTTTGTAAAATTACAGTATGAGAATTTACCTGTTAAATATTCTTCAGAAATGTGATTCCTAATGGCTACATAATATTAAATAAAATATGTGGTTGTACTGTAATTTGTTTACCTACTTTCTTACTAGAAATAGTAGGCAGCTGTTAATATTTTTATATTCTAAAAAAAGCCCATAGAACCTTTCTGATTTTGTTGCATATTACTGGATTGGTTTATATAAATAATCTTTTTTGAATGGGGAGATTTTTATCTTCTCTATTACACACTTTATCTCCTCCAAATTGTCTATAATGAACATGTATAATTTTTTATTTTTTTAAAAATAGGGAATGGGTACACCAAAATAAAAAATAAAAGCTACAACGGGAAAACATGCTTGGGAGTCAGAATATAGAAATAATTTTAAATCTCTTGCAAAATATTGCCAACTTGCTCCCCAGAAATGTTGAAACAATTATATTCCAGCAGCAATGTTTGAGAATATCAAATTTACTACCATGTCATAGACCCAGGCTAGTATACATTTTGAAAATCTTTGCCAATTTGATAGGTTAAAGAGGTATATTTTCAAATTTGTAATTAATATTTATTAAGTCTCAAACATTAAACAGTAAAAAAATAAGATAGCATTTTCTCTTATAAGCTATTTGTTATTTTTTAGGAAATATTTTCCATTAAAACAAAATGAATTTATATATTCACAAAAGATT
This sequence comes from Smutsia gigantea, assembly GCA_032199065.1. Classification (NCBI taxonomy): domain Eukaryota; kingdom Metazoa; phylum Chordata; class Mammalia; order Pholidota; family Manidae; genus Smutsia; species Smutsia gigantea. The sequence continues at coordinate 1,637,126 of JAVSCE010022418.1, forward strand.
AATTTGTGATGGAAGAACTTCGAAAAATGACTTTATTTACATAGTAGGTAAACCAAATATTTGCCTTCAGTCTTGTTATCTTAAAATAGGAAGCCCAATTATCAGAACTTTGCAAATGTTTTATGTTCCTTGAAGATAGTTCAAATAATGTATTTTAAAAAAGGAGATTGAAATTAGGTGCTAAAACACCGCAGTGGCATAAAATGAGTCTTTAAAATTTTTTTTGGAGATGGGGAAAATTTTTTCATCCTTAGAAGGATGAAAGGTCCTTGTAGGTGAGGGACTCAAAATATCTACTTTTAATTAAGGAAGTACTTAGAAGCAACTTTGGAGTGACACTTGGGAAGAAATTTGGGCTACATGTCTTTTGTTGTTGGGAAAGGAGCAGTAATTGCAAGATTAGTGCTGAGAATCCTAGAATTTTGTTTTAAACTTGAAGAAATAACATGCAAACTAAATTTTAATAGAAACATTGGATGTCCTAGAATGCCATTAAAACAACCCCTACATTGGATTCATATAGCATTTCAATCACAGATTAGGTGATAGAAATTCAAGTTTAATCTGTGCAATCTGTGCAATATACGTGAGTTAGGGGTATTGTGATTTTTTTTTTTTGCAATTCCTGGCTTTTTAAAAAATTGCATAATGTCGTTTTTCCAATGTTTTTGAAGTGGAGCTTGAAAGAGTGTTTTGAAGACAGGACATATAGCAAAAGGAAAGCACAGGAGAGAAACTGTTATTAACAGGAAGGAAGGACACTACTGGATGTGCCTCTGGTTGAGGCTGGTGATGAGGGGAGCAATTGAAACTCAAGTGACTTCGGCCAATTTGAGACCTAAAAAGGCTGGCAAGATGCTCATGCTTCATTAGCAGCTGGCAATTTTAAAACACATGACTCAAAATAGGAAATAGGAACAAAGAAGAAAGGAAGATTTTTGAATTGAATGCAGGAGAGAAGGTAATTTCTTCAAGCTGTGGAAATACACTGATGGTGACTCTTGTGGTGAGAAAGAGGATGTACACTCTAGAAAATAAACCACTTGTGGAACTTAGCAAGGAAAAAAACCCAAATACAAAAAACTTCCCACTTACATCAAATATTTCTGCTATGGTCCCCAAAAGGAAAACAAAAAGTACTTCAGCCTTAGGATATGCGTTACTGTATATATTATATTGTTTCATTCCCTGATGTCCTTTAGTTATTCCAAACTGTTTACAAACATTTAATTCATGCTCTACAATTCAAAACATATGTTACTGGAGAGCTCATGCTTTTTTGTTTTTTTGTCCTCTCCTATAAATATTACAGGTATTTGCAGTTTCTGGATATAACAGTGTCACATTATTTCACTTTTTTGCTTTGAGCACCAAAGGATGTTTGAGAATTGAATGTTGTATTTGGACAAGGAGAATCCAAGTGGATTTTTGGTCACAAAATATTGACTAAACTTGTGATCACTGCCCTGAATATATTCATGTAAAGAATATGGAATAGCTCCTTCAAGATTTTATTTTTTGAATAAGATAATTCTGTTTAGAAACTTTGTTATCAAAAGGTTCGTTGTTCAAATATTTTCCAAACAAAATAGCAAGTTACCCTCCCCACAACAAGGAAAATACATTTTTGTCAATGAAAACATATATCTTGAGTAGTTTCCCTTTTTGTTTCTATTCTTTATCTGCATAAAGGTGCTGAAAAGTAGATATAATAAGAATGCTCTGAAGAATGAGAATTATCCTTTTCAGGAAAATAAAGATAAAATTAGTGCTTGAATAATCTTGATAATATCCCACACAAATAAGTTCTAGAAACTATTACAAGTTGTAATATGGGCTTTGTTAAACTCTTAAATCATTATTAATGGCTTGGTGGAACGTTTGTTAATATTATCTCCCCTCCTCCTGCATTCCCCTATTCTATGATCATTTAATGAAAAGAATTTAACTTGATTGTATTAGTTAGGATTAAGTTCCACTGCATTTAAGAGTAACCTCAAAGTGACTCAATCAAGCTAGAGGATTATTTCTCTCTCAAGACAAGTCTGAGGATAGTTCAAATTGGCATAACAACAAATCAGGGTCCAGAGTCTTCTGTCTTTCCATTCCACCTTCTTTAACATGTGCATTCTATTCTTGAGGTTGCCTGACAGTTTAAGGTGACTGCTGGAAGTCCATCCATCACTTTCCAGCCAGCCAGCAGGATGAAAGGACACAACGGGTCAAAAATGGGCATATAACAGTTAGTTGTCCTTTAAAGCAGCTTCCCTAGAAGATCAAGGTAGACTTTTACTTACATCTTATTTTACCAGAACTTAGTCACAAAGTTATCCTTCATTGTTAAGTCAGGCTAGAAATATTACCACCCTGGGTACACCTTGTTACTAGTGAAAAAAAGAATAGATATTGGATAGGCAATTAATCATTACTGACTGATACGTCTATTCTAAACTCTTGGAAGAGAAGAATGTTTAGGTTCAAATACATGATATATACGCACTTTGTATTTGTTCCCTGACAGATTGCAAGGACAATGCTAACACCAGTTTAAATAGCTACTTTGTTATTTATCCATTCCTACCACTTTGCAAACTTTCTGTTCCTAATTCCTGCCATTGGATAGACAGTGCTCACTTGCTCTCATTATTCAGGAGTTCTTAGAAGTAATGGAATGAAAGAGTTTGAGAATCTTAATCTTCACAATGTAATATGTAACTTAGCTGGATAAGTAGAATGTCTATCAAGGAGAAAAAGTGGCTAATGAGTAGACCTTCTACGAGAAAAGCAGAGTAGATGATATGGGTGATAATGGGAAGGAAAAGAAAGCATTTCTGTGAATACCACTGCAGACTCTTGAGGAAGAAAATGTAGAATTTTAAGAAAATGTCAGTTAAGATGAAGGTAGAAGGGACTTTTGTTATTCGAATTATATAGATACATTTATTTTTATTTAAATCCATAACATAGCTACCAAAGTCATCAGCTTCAAGTAATACTTCCATGAAAACCTACGGAGACTATTACCTAGTGCATCTCCAGTTTATACCTAATATTTAAGTTCTTTCACTAAGTATCTCCTCTCCATATCAACTAATATCCATATTGTTTAAGAATATATTGTTGGACTACAGATAGGATAATGTCTTTGAGCATGCGTTGTTACTTCCAGTGTGCATATGCTTTGTTTCTGAGATTCCTAAGTACATAAGTGTTCTATAATCTACCTCGAAGAGTATTTTTTCATTGCTTTTATTTATTATTATTATTTTTAATAGTTTATTTTGGTATCATTAATCTACAATTACATGTGCAATATTATGGTGATTAAACTACCCCCTTCATCAGGTCCCCCCACCAACCCCATTACAGTCACTGTCCATCAGCATAGTGAGATGCTATAGAGTCACTAATTGTCTTCTCTGAGTTGTACAGCCCTCCTGTGCCCCCCCAACATTACATCTGCTAATCGTAATGCCCCCTTTTCCCCCTTGTCCCTCCCTTTGCACCCATCCTCCCCAGTCCCTTCCTCTTTGGTAACTATTAGTCCGTTCTTGGGTTCTGTGAGTCTGCTGCTGTTTTGTTCTTTCAGTTTTTTTCTTAGTTCTTATACTCCACATATGAGTGAAATCATTTGGTACTTGTCTTTTTTGGCTTGGCTTATTTCACTGAGCATAATACCCTCTAGCTCCATCCATGTTGTTGCAAATGGTAGGATTTGTTTTCTTCTTATGGCTGAATAATATTCCATTGTGTATATGTACCACATCTTCTTTATCCATTCATCTACTGATGGACACTTAGGTTGCTTCCATTTCTTGGCTATTGTAAATAGTGCTGCGATAAACATAGGGGTGCATCTGTCTTTTTCAAACTGGGCTGCTGGATTCTTAGGGTAAATTCCTAGGAGTGGAATTCCTGGGTCAAATGGTATTTCTATTTTGAGTTTTTTGAGGAACCTCCATACTGCTTTCCACAATGGTTGTACTAATTTGCATTCCCACCAGCAGTGTAGGAGGGTTCCCTTTTCTCCACATCCTTGCCAACATTTGTTGTTGTTTGTGTTTTGGATGTTGGCCATCCTCACTGGTGTGAGATGGTATCTCATTGTGGTTTTAATCTGCATTTCTCTGATGATTAGTGATATGGAGCATCTTTTCATGTGCCTGTTGGCCATAGGAATTTCTTCTTTAGAGAAGTGTCTATTCATGTCCTTTGCCCATTTCTTAATTGGATTATTTGCTTTCTGTTTGTTAAGGTGCATGAGTTCTTTATATATTTTGGATGTCAACCCTTTATCAGATACGTTTTTTATGAATATATTCTCCCATACTGGAGGGTGGCTTTTTGTTTAATGATGGTGTCCTTTGCCGTACAGAAGCTTTTCAGCTTGATATAGTCCCACTTGCTCATTTTTGCTTTTGTTTCCCATGCCCGGGAGATATGTTCATGAAGAAGTCGCTCATGTTTATGTCCAAGAGATTTTTGCCTATATATTTTTCTAAGAGTTTTATGGTTTCATGACTTACATTCAGGTCTTTGATCCATTTTGAGTTGACTTTTGTGTATGAGTTTAAACAGTAATCCAGTTTCATTCTCTTACATGTAGCTGTCCAGTTTTTCCAACACCAGCTGCTGAAGAGGCCGTCATCTCCCCAATGTATATCCAAGGCTCCATTATCAAATATTAATTGACTGTATATGTTTGGGTTGATGTTTGGATTTTCTATTCTATTCCACTGCTCTGTGGGTCTGTTTTTGTGCCAATTTCAAATTGTCTTGATTACTGTGGCTTTGTAGTAGAGCTTGAAGTCAGGGAGCGTAATTCCTCCTGTTTTATTCTTCCTTCTCAGGATTGCTTTGGCTATTCGGGGTCTTTTGTGGTTCCATATGAATTTTAGAATTATTTGTTCCAGTTCATTGAAGAATGCTGTTGGTATTTTGATCAGGATTGCATTGAATCTGTAGATTGCTTTAGGTTGTATAGCCATTTTGACAATATTTATTCTTCCTAGCCAAGAGCATGGGATGCATTTCCATTTGTTAGTGTCCTCTTTAATTTCTCTTAGGAGTGTCTTGTAGTTTTCAGAGTACATGTCTTTCACTTCCTTCTTTACGTTTATTCCTAGGTATTTTATTCTTTTGGATGCAATAGTGAATTGAATTGTTTTTCTGATTTCTCTTTCTGTTAGTTCATGATTAGTGTATAGGAAAGCAACAGATTTCTGTGTGTTAATTTTGTATCCTGCAACTTTGCTGAATTCAGATATTAGTTCTAGTATTTTTGGAGTGGAGTCTTTAGGGTTTTTATGTACAGTATCATGTCATCTGCAAATAGTGAAAATTTGACTTCTTCTTTACCAATCTGGATGCCTTATATGTCTTTGTTTTGTCTAATTGCCATGGCTAGGACCTCCAGTACCATGTTGAATAATAGTGGAGAGAGTGGGCATCCCTGTCTTGTTCCCGATCTTACATGAAAAGCTTTCAGCTTCTCACTGTTAAGTATGATGTTAGCTGTGGGTTTGTCATATGTGGCCTTTATGATGTTGAGGTACTTGCCCTCTATACCCATTTTGTTGAGAGTTTTAATCATGAATGGATGCTGAATTTTGTCAAATGCTTTTTCAGCATCTATGGAGATGATCATGTGGTTTTTGTTCTTGTTTTTGTTGATGTGGTGGATGATGTTGATGGATTTTCGAATATTGTACCATCCTTGCATCCCTGGGATGAATCCCACTTGATCATGATGTATGATCCTCTTGATGTATTTTTGAAGTCGGTTTGCTAATATTTTGTTGAGTATTTTTGCATCCATGTTCATCAGGGATATTGGTCTGTAGTTTTCTTTTCTGGTGAGGTCTTTGTCAGGTTTTGGTATTAGAGTGATGCTGGTTTCATAGAATGAGTTTGGAAGTATTCTCTCCTCTTCTATTTTTTGGAAAACTTTAAGGAGAGTGGGTGTTATTTCTTCTCTATATGTCTGGTAGAATTCAGAGGTGAATCCATCTGGTCCAGGGGTTTTGTTCTTGGGTAGTTTTTTGATTACCGCTTCAATTTCATTGCTGGTGATTGGTCTGTTTAGTTTTTCTGTTTCTTGCTTGGTCAGTCTTGGAAGGTTGTATTTTTCTAAGAAGTTGTCCATTTCTTCTATGTTTTCCAGCTTGTTAGCATATAGATTCTCATAATATTCTCTTATAATTCTTTGTATTTCTGTGGGCTCCGTCGTGATATTCCTTTCTCATTTCTGATTGTGTTTATGTGTGTAGATTCTCTTTTTCTCTTAATGAGTCTTGCTGGGGGTTTATCTATTTTGTTAATTTTTTCAAAGAACCACCTCTTGGTTTCATTGATTTTTTTCTATTGTTTTATTCTTCTCAATTTTATTTATTTCTTCTCTGATCTTTATTATGTCTCTCCTTCTTTTGACTTTGGGTCTCATTTGTTCTTCTTTTTCCAATTTCAGTAATTGTGTGTTTAGACTATTCATTTGGGAATGTTCTTCCTTCTTTAAATAGGCCTGGATTGCAATATACTTTCCTCTTAGAAGTGCCTTTGCTGCATCCCACAGAAGTTGTGGCTTTGTGTTTTTGTTGTCATTTGTCTCCATATACTCTTTGATTTCTGTTTTGATTTGGTCATTCACCCATTGATTAATGAGGAGCATGTTGTTAAGTCTCCATGTATTTGTGAGCCTTTTTGTTTTTTTTCTAAAATTTAATTCTAGTTTAATACCTTTATTATCTGAGAAGTTGGTTGGTAGAATTTCAATATTTTTTAAATTAATGAGATACTTTTTGTGGCCTAGTATGTGGTCTATTCTGGAAAATGTTCCATGTGCACTTGAGAAGAATGTGTATCCTGTTGCTTTTGGGTGTAGAGTTCTGTAGATATCTGTTAGGTCCATCTGTTCTAGTGTGTTGTTCAGTGCCTCTGTGTCTTTACTTATTTTCTGCCTGGTTGATGTCTCCTTTGGAGTGAGTGGTGTGTTGAAGTCTCCTAAGATGAATGCATTGCTGTCTATTTCCTCCTTTAATTATGTTAGTATTTGTTTCACATATGCTGGTGCTCCTGTGTTGGGTGCATATATGTTTATAATGGTTATATCGTCTTGTTGGATTGACCCCTTTATCATTATGTAATGTCCTTCTTTATCTCTTGCTACTTTCTTTGTTTTGAAGTCTATTTTGTCAGATACAAGTACTGCAACACCTGCTTTTTTTCTCCTTGTGTTTGCATGAAATATCTTTTTCCATCCCTTCACTTTTAGTCTGGGGATATCTTTGCATTTGAGGTGAGTTTCTTGTAAGCAGCATATAGATGGGTCTTGGTTTTTTATCCATTCTTTTACTCTGTGTCTTTTGATTGGTGCATTCAGTCCATTTACATTTAGGGTGATTATAGATAGATATGTACTTATTGCCATTGCTGGCTTTAGATTAGTGGTTACCAAAGGTTCAGGGGTTGATTCTTAACTATCTAACAATCTAACTTAACTTTCTTGTTAAGTTATTGTAAACACAGTCTGATGTTTCTTTATTTCTCTCCCTTCTTATTCTTCCTCCTCCATTCTTTATATACTAGGTGTTTTATTCTTTGCCTTTAGTTAGTATTTGGATGGTCTGCTTTCTTTGCTATGATTTTATTTTCTCTGGTGACATCTTTTTAGCCTTAGGAGTGCTTCCCTCTAGAGCAGTTCCTTTAAGATGTCCTGTAGAGGTGGTTTATGGGAGGCAAATTCTCTCAGCTTTCGCTTGTCTGGAAATTGTTTAATCCCTCTGTCATATTTAAATGATAATCGTGCTGGATACAATATTCTTGGTTCCAGGCCCTTCTGTTTCATTGCGTTAAATATATCATGCCATTCTCTTCTAGCCTGTAAGATTTCTGTTGAGAAGTCTGATGTTAGTCTGATGGGTTTTCCTTTGAAGGTGATCTTTTTTCTTTCTCTAGCTGCCTTTAATACTCTGTCCTTATCTTTGATCTTTGCCATTTTAGTTATTATGTGTCTTGGTGTTGTCTTCTTGGGGTCCCTTGTGTTAGGAGATCTGTGGGCTTCCATGGACTGCGAGACTATTTCCTTCCCCAGCATGGCGAAGTTTTCAGCAATTATTTCTTCAAAGACACTTTCTATCCCTTTTTCTCTCTCTTCTTCCTCTGGTACTCCTATAATGCGAATATTGTTCCGTTTGGATTGGTCCCACAGTTCTCTTAATATTCTTTCATTCCTAGCGATCCTTTTATCTCTCTCTGCCTCAGCTGCTCTGTGTTCCTGTTCTCTGATTTCTATTGCATTAACAGTCTCTTGCATCTCGTCCAGTCTGCTGCTGAGCCCGTTGATGGCTTGTCTCATTTCTGCATTGTCTTTCCTGACTTCCCTCACTTCCTCCCTTAGCTCTTGCATATTTCTCTGTAGATCCATCAGCATGGTTATGACTTTTATTCTGAATTCTTTTTCAGGAAGATTCTGCATTTCCATCCCTTCAGGTTCCCTCTCAGGAGTTGTCTGGGTCTGGTTGATTTTTGTCTGTACCATATTTCTCTGTCTTTTCATGTTGATAGGAGTGTTCACTGGTAGGTGCCATGTATGTCAGCTGGGCTCTTTAAGGCTTAAAAAAAAACAAGAAACAAACAAACAAACAAAAAAAGATGGAAGAGAAAGAAAAGAGAAAAAGAAGAAAGAAAGAAAAGAAAGAACAAAGAAAGGGAAAAAGAGAAAAAAAACACCCACCTGGATTGGATTCTGTAAGGGTGCTGTAGGTGTCGCTGTTGCTCCACTATTCCACAGCTGCGGCCGCACCGCTCTTTGTAGCTCTGGCTGGGGCGGGAACAAATGGGAGGCTGTTGTTCTCTGTATAAAGTTTTAGTGTGGCTGCTACCTTTTCTCAGTCACCAGCCAAGGAGTCCGAAGTTTCTCAGGACTCCCAGACTGTTGGGCTGAGCATTCCAGGCAATGGTGTTCCCTCACTGGGCACCCCGGCTCTCCAAGACCGCTACAAACCGCGCGCGCTTTTCTCTTGTCCTGGGGCTCTGGCTGCACGGACCCGGCGCGTTCCTGGCTCAAAACCTGCACCTTCTGCCTCTCCTATGTCCGATGCACCGTGCGATGTGTGTCAGTGCTCCCGGCGCAGACCACTGGGGCTGGGTATTTTGCGGGCCTGCTCTTCCACTCCCTTCTGGCTCCAAATCCTCTCCTCCCACTGGTGCGCCAGGATGGGTGAGTGCTGGGGTCCCGCGGGGTCGTGGCTCCGTATCTTACCCGCCTTGTGGGGTGCCAAGTCCTCTCGGGTGTAGCTGCACGCTGTGCACTTTCCTGTGTATTCTGGTCTCTCTTTTAGGAATAGTTGTATTTGCTGTATTTTCGTAGATAAATGAAGTGTTGGGAGGAGATTTCTGCCGCCCTGCTCATGCCGCCATCTTCCCGGAACTCTCTTCATTGTTTTTAGAACTAATGTGCTTATGTGAGTCTCTTAAACATGCTCCCTCTAGGACTTCTTGCCATGCAGCAAGGGCACTCTTGAAAGCAATGCAAATCTACAACTACTTTGACCCTTACCCACTCAGAAGGAGTTTTGTAGTAATCAGGGTCACAGGTTTAGTATAAACCCTTTTATCCACAATTCAAGTCCCTTGTTATCTATCATATCCTTTGCCAAGTACTAAAGCCACTCTCAATATCCTCCTCAGATCTCCCTTCAAGCAGTTTAGCCAGATCCTGTGCTAATCCTCCTCTGATTACTATTAATCTATTTGCATAAAAATGTTCTGAATATAATAATAACACAAGACATGGGACATGTTATCTAGGTAACTGGGCATGGTGCTTGTGTATTTTTACCTGATAGACTCTCAGTTGAGTTCTTGGTTCATGTCACTCTAATTTTGTAGGGAAGTGTTACTATTCAGTCTCTTTGTTACCATGTCTTTTTAACAACATTGTCTCACTGAGCTCTGTGGATTTCTCTGAATTCTTTGACAACACATTCTGTAGCTACTAATCAACTCTGAAAATATACTACCCCGATGGATGACCTCCCAGATAGATTTTTTTTTTATGCTTCCATTTGGGCTAGGTATGGCTATGTGATTAGGTTCTGGCTCTTGGAAAATAGGGTCAGGAGTGAGGTTCTATTAAAAGAAAGCAATTACCAGCATCTCTTCTTTTTCTTTTCTGATGGCTGGGAAATGGAGACAACTAGAGTCTTGAACCAAGAGTTGGAAGGTAGGTTTTGAGGATGCAAGCCATCTTGCTAGCCCTGAACCATCCACTTCTGGAGTTTTGCATAAGAAAAATAGATTGGACTTTCTTTAAGCTACTTGTTTTATTTGCGGAGTAGAAAGGGAAAAAAGGGGAGTAGGTCTCTGTCTTAGCAGCACTGCCTTTATTCTAACTAATATGTTAGTTTAAGTTCTAGTTGGATCCAGTTTCTCTTGGGCAGGTTACCTTATCTCTCTGAATTTATTCAACTATACAATAAAATAACACCTGTCTTCAAGGGTAGTTGTGAGAATCAACTGAAACAACATATAACTGAAAGAATTTGGAAGAAAGAATTTAAACTCATAGGCATAAATATAACACAAGATGGATCTTCTTTCTTATTTCCAAAGAGCTGGATCTTTAATATTTTATAAATATTTTAGTGTTCTCAGAATAAATGCATAGACTTAGAAGCATATAAAACTATGTAATGCCATAATAATAAGTTTTTAAAAAGTGTGGTTAATATATATATTTCTTGAAAACATAATGGAAAGAATGTCTGGGTGGCCTAAATCCCAGAATGAGAATCTCAGATATAAGGCTCTACCTATCTTGGCATTTTAGAGACTTGATTCTGTATTTGATTTAGTGATGAATTTATTCTTTTCTGTCTTGCTTCTCTCTTTTCTAAAGTGGGAGATCTCATAAGATTTTTTAGCCCCTTGAATAACAAACTGATGATTGTGGGGAGTTTTAACTACAGAAAGCTATTATCTATGATAACTTAAAAATGATAACATGTGTAAAACATTAGAATATTTTCAGCTTTCAAGATACTCATTATGGCCCCATTGTATAAGGAAAATTTATAGGGCTAATCACCACTTTTTAAAAATTAGTTCAAAGACCTACCACCACCTCCCTGAATATTGGGAGACATATTTTCATTTAGTGACATTTTTTACTTGTGTGGTCTCTTTTCCTGAATGCTCTTCATTCCCATGTATTTTATTAATACTACCAAGCATGACAGATTTTTTTCCTATTTGAATTTGTACAAATAATTTAGTTATGTCAAGACTCTGTTCATGAAACAAAACTAATTCTTTGTTTGCTATCATATATAATAAAGTTTTTTTTTCCTTTTGTATTCAAGGTCTTCTTTTTCTTGTCATTATCCCAAGTACACAATCTTAATTCTTTATACTTACCAAACCTCTTACTGAGATGATTTTTAAAATGTATTTTTGGAAATCTGGTGTTACCAATAAGCAACAAGTGTTACCAGGAGATATATTTGGGTCAATTACTAATAGACACACACACACACACACACACACACACACACACACACACACACACACACACACACACACACACATGTTATTTCAGTCAATGGTGTGACCTTCCATTTAATTGGCCAACAAAAACCTGGAGGCTATTCTTGATTTCTTCCTTTCCCTTACTCCTTATACCTCAAGTCTCATCACTTTTCTTCATTATTGTTGCTATTAAGATAAGCCACCACAATATCTTGTCTGGAATTTTGAAAGAACCTTCTGATCTACTTTCTACCATTCTTTCTCATCTATAATCCATTCTTCATTAACAGAGTTATATTTAGAAAATGTAGGTCATCTCATGTCTCTTCCCTGCCTGGAACCCTTCTGAGGCTCATAGATTGAATTCCAGACTTCTCTGGTTCTCAAGGCCTTGCATGGTTTGTGTCCTGAGTGGTTCATCCTCTTAAAACACAATCCAAAGAACTGCTCTGGGCCTAAGGGGATAGCTAGTACCGAAAAATGCCCTTGTCTTAAATGACTATAAAACTAGACAAAATGCATGATATAACTGTCTTAAGACATTTGACAATAAGTGCAAGGGACTGAAATCCCCAAGAGAAGGGAGACAAATGAGCTGAGCACCATAATCTTCTGGTTTTCTGTCTGGAAGGACTTCTTAGGAAGGGGGTCAAACAGAGCATGGTACTCTATCTCTTTCTCACTGAGAGAGAGAGAGATCAGGGTTCCAGGCTACAGAGGCAGGCAGAATTGGCAGAGTAGGGTACTTGGGGATAAAGGAGTTGCCAAGAAGCTCCAGAATTCTGCACAGGGGAACCCATCTATTCTTTGGTAGAATAATTAGCTCTGCATGTGCAGAGTGAGATCCTATGAGACCAGGCAAAGAGCCAACTATTGGGTAGAAACAACCACCAAAAAGTGGTGAAATGAGTAAGTCATGGAGCTCGCACAAAGCTGGATGATGTTCAAGTTCAAACCTGACTTCACTCTGATTAGAGTGAAGAGTCATCATTAAAAAATGCTTGGCATTTTAGTAGAGTCTGCAGGAAGACAACACCTAAAAAGTACAGGCAACATAGCCCTAAACTAAAACCTACACTAGACTCTCACTAACAAAATTAAAATGTCTTGAAAGGTTCCAACTGATATGCAAATAAATCAATAACCTGCTGGAACAAAATGCTCTATTAAGGATCATACAGAAGGGCAATCAAAAGCTTTGTTTCATAAGGCTGTTGCCATGTAAGATTTTCAGGAAGGGGTATGAAGAAATGGGGTGAAGTCAGCATAGGCATATTAGCTGGTCATGCTTCTTCATACACTGCATGTTATGTTAATGAGCCTGTAGGTCCTTCCTGGGTGGAGATTTTAGCATTTAAACGAGGAAAGTTTACTTTGGGACAGTCTTGGTAGAAACTGGCTCTGTCTGTTTTTTAGCTTATTTATAGTGGTTCTCCAAGGAGGAACAGAAGCTGCACATTCAGGAGTCAACACACTAATAATAGAGCAGAGTTTTATTTTCAGCCGAATTTATCTTACTCCTTTCTATTGAACGCTTTGTGTTAACTACATCTTGATTCTTTATTTTTAACTTGTTTGTGATCCTTATTCCCTTGCCCTGGGTAACAAAATCACAATATCTGAATGAAATTTTCACTAAACACTGTAGCAGAAAACAACAGTTAACATTCAGGTGGGCAGTCCAAGTTAAATGAGAAGAAAAAAAAATCCTCTGTGACTCATGGACAATATCAATACATCTATTATTTGTGTAATTGTAGCAAAAGAAAATGAGGTGACAGATTGTGGCAGAAATTGTTTTCAAGAAATAATCACTAATCATTTTCCAAATTCAGTGAAAGCTATTAACTCACTGATCCAAGAAGCTCAACAAACCGCAAGCAGCATTAGCACAAAGCAAAACACAACAAGGTATATTATAATCAAATTGCTGAATGTCAGTGACAAAGAATAAAATCTTATAAGCAGCCATAGAAAAAAGATACAGTACATATAGTGGAACAACAATAAAGAGAACCACTGAACTCTCATCAGGAACTATGCAAACCAGAAGATGACAATGGCTTTTTAAAGTTCTGAAAGGGAATAAAAAAGTTGACCTAGAAATGTGCATTCTCTAAAAATATTTTTCAAAAATGAGTGTGAAATAAGGACATAGTCAGACTCACAAAACCTCCAAGGATTTGTTTCCTGTAGGCCTGCACTTAAAGAAATGTAAAAGGAAGATCTGGCAGAAGGAAAATGGTACTATAAGAAGGGATAAAGAGTTCCAGAAATAGTCAATATGTAGACAATAAAATATTTTTCTGAGTTACTTATTGACTGTTTAATGCAAAAATAAGAATGTATTGTAGGATTTATATGTAGAAGAAAAATTATAAAAACATTACCACAAAGCATAGTGGGTTATTAATAGAAATATATTATCAAGAAATTAGTTTTCATGTGATATATAGTTATGATAAATTGAAGGTGCATGTTGTGAATTTCAGCACAACCAGTAAAATGCAAGAATGGAGGACAGGTTAAAAACCAACAGAGGACATAAAATAGAATACACAAATTACTCAATCTAAAAAAAACAGGGAAAGAGAAAAGAATAAAGAACAGGTGGAACAATAAAATCAAACTGCAAGATGCTGTTAATAACTGCATTAAGTGTTAATAATTTAGCCATTACTATTAAAAGAAATTTTCAGCATGGGGAAAAAAGAATTATTTTCTGTTTATAAGAGAAACACACTACGTAAAAAACACAGGTTAAAAGTAAAGGATAGAAAAACATTTATTAAACAAATACTTATCCTAAAAATGTGGGGCTGGCTGTATTAATTCATCTAGAAGAGATAACAATCCTAAATTTATGTACTTAGTAACAGGGCTCTAAAATACACAAAGGGAAGACTAAGAGGACTGAAGGGATAAATAGAAAAGATCATTATAGTTGGAAATTTCAATATTCTTTAAGTAATTGATGGAACAGATAGTTTATTCAAGTGTTCTTATACTTGACCTCTCTATCTACCTGCTGACCCTAAGTGGTCATCAAGCACTGCATCTGCACAATATACTTTTTTTCCTCCAAGTACATGAAATGTTCATCAATGTGTCTATACATTTAGAAGGATTGAAATTATAGAATACGTTCTCTGACCACAATGATATGAAGTTATATTAATGGCAAAGGATATATGGAAAAATTCTCAAATATTTGTAAATTAAAAGCATACTTAACCCATTGATCAAAGAAGAAATCACTAAGGAACTTATAAATAGACTGATCTAGATAAAAAGAAAGGAACTGTAAGTTAATAACAGGAATAAAATAAGAGACATAACTATAGGAGGGTAAGAAGGAGCCTCATAACAATTTTATATGAATTTGATAACTAGATGAAATAAATTCCTTAAAAGACCCAAATAACCAAAACTGACATAAGATATAGAAACATTGAATAGCCCTGTATTTTAAAGAAATTTATAATTTAAAATCTTCCCACAAAGAAAACTCCAAACCGAAGATGGCTTCACTTGTGGATTCTATCAAACATTTAAGGGATAGATAACATCAGTTTTTAACATTTTCTCCCAGAAAATAGCTTCTGCACACTCTTATACTCACCATATTACAGAACTTATTACTAATACTATTACTGTTATTTTTTAATCTTTCTCATTTATACTGAAATCAACCTCTTAGGTCTGTATTCTGCATTCTCAATGACTGGGATGGTGTCTGGTACAGAATTTGTGCTAAATAAATGTCTGTTGATAAATTTTCAAGTAAATATATTAAAAATTAATTTTATACTAACACCAATAATATATAAGGATTCTGGTGGTTCCAATCGTAGTTAGCATTTATGTTGTCAGTCTTTTTGATTTTAGCAATTTCTGAGGGTGTATACTAGTACTTCATTATGGTTTTAACTTGCGTTTTCCCTCTGACTAATAATGTTGAGCATTTTTACATGACATGATATTGACTATTTATATATCTTGTGAGGTACTTATTTAATAAGTCTTTTGCTCATTCTTTATTTGTCTTAAAATCTTTTTAATTTGCTTATGTGTGTTACATTTTTATCTTTTTGCTTATACATGTAAGCATGTTATATTTAAAATGAGGTATATTTTTCTTAAAGCTAAAAATGGGCAGCTGATTAAAACAGGAATTTTGAAAGAAAAATTTGGAATTTGATGTGTTCAGATTGATCAGCTGAAGATAAACTGATTATTCAATTAGTGTGAACTCTACTGCAGCAATGTAAGGCATGAAATCATTATGCCAAAGCAAAATAACATGGAACATAACAACCCCAAACCAACCAAAAACAATAACCCACATCCCTTTGAAAAATACATACATAATGCAAAAGTTAAGATAAGGAAGTACATTGGTAGATAATTTTCACTTGTGTGGGGTTCATTTTTGTAGGTTAAAAAAAATCAGTTCCTCAGGGTATTTTATGCAGCAAAGTTTTGCAAAATAATTCTGAGGTCACTCATTCCAAACTACAATTTTGATTAGTAGCAAAACAACCTAAAAATAGATTTCTCACTTTCTTTGTAAACTGAAAAGCTCACTATTATCAAGTATTTTTACAAAAGACCTAGATATGGCAATGAAAACGCAGGGTTCTTAAAAATAATTAAAAATAAATCCTGTGTAACAGACAGGCTATAAAGAGGTGCAAGCCTTTTGGGCCCTATTCTGATGACTTTGCCACAGGTATTTCAAATGTGTAAACTATGACAAGAGCATTGTTAGCGCCATTGTATGATACATAGGTTAATGCAGTCCTAAAATGAATCCAAGAATGCACATCCATATATTTTATTTATTGAAAAGTGAGATTATTTGAAATTTTAATGTCTGGCTACTGTCTGTTTTTCAAATTTGCATGGAAAACAATGTGAAGAGAATAAATTTCTTGATATTTAAAATAGCTTGGTAAACATTCTGTACTGATGATACAAAAACAGTGACAAGGAGAACCGCAGATATTGTGAGTCATAGAAAAGTTGACTGCAAGTCTCATGTCTGTAGTGACAATATGAAGAGTTCACAGACTCACTCCTTAGAGAAACTGGTAAAAGTTATACAAAATACAACCAGTTAAAGTCTCTAGAATGGTCTTAATGAAATACAGCAGATGAAGTAACATTTATTCAAGAAAATGTACTAAAACTCAGTAAAAATAGCAAGTCTGTGGCATCTGAACCACAACCTATTTCCTGTGAGCCCAGTATGAGGAAACTCTTCTTCAGGTGGATGCAGCCAAGAACACAGGGTTCCTTTTCCCTCAACTCCCAATTGAGTGCTATAGTGTATTCCTTGGAAAGGCCAGATACCAGCATTTCTTATCCCACCCCCACAACTTCCTGTTGTAGAGCCTTGTTCCTGAATAGCACCATCAAGAGATGAGGGCTTCCTTCTTTTACCCAGTCCCCAGTCATGTGATGGAGACTGGAGTTTGGGCACAGGCACTGAGAATAATAGGATCCCAGTCACTCTCGTACCAGCATGCTTGCAAGGTGGAGATTACAAGGTGGGGGAAGTAAGCTGAGAAAGCCAGAGGTTACTACTACCCACAATACGAAGTGTCCATTCGTAAAGCAGGAGTGTCACTCAGGAATGTGTCATTTTTCCTGCCCCCAGCTCCATAGCTGTGGCTGAGATGTTTTTGCACAGGGGGAAAGGCAAGCCATAAAATGGAGCTCCCAAGCTGTTCCCAAAGGAGTTAACTTTATTTACAATACTGTTCAAGCCTGAAGGCCCTCTCAAATACAGCTGAGATTGTGGCAAGTACTGTAGAGAAAATTGGTAGCTTCATTAGAGATGTAAGCTCTACCATATACCAGAGAGTTTACCAGAGAAAACTAGGGAAATACACAGCTAGGAAGTGTTCTCTTTGCATTAAAATTGAACTCAAACCCATTTTTGTAAATGAGGACAAAATTAATTGGATTGAGATCCAACTATATGCTATCCACAGGAGATACACTTTAGACTCAAAGGTACAAATAGATTGAAAGTAAAAGGATAGGAAAACATACACAAACTGCAACTGTAGTAAAGCTAGAGTGGCTATGCTAATATAAGACAAAATAGGATTGAGTAATACAAATGTTCTAAAATTGTGGTAATTGTTGTACCACACTGTGAATATATTAAAACATTAAAATGTACACTTCATAAATGGATGGATTGTGTTTTTTTAGTTGCAAATGGTCCCTCTAAGTGCACTAGGGTTATATTGAAAATATTCAACCAGAACAAAATTAAAAAATTATCAGCCTGAGGCTAAAAAGATAATGATTATCACCCACAGTGTTTAAAATTTTTATATTCATCAAAACACACCTAATGATTTACTCTTCATTTTTCTGATGAAGAAATTAAGTGATTTGCCTGAGGTCTGTTCATAGTGGGAGATAAAGGACTTGCATCTTAGAATTTGGATTCTTGTTTTACTCATATATTTAACAAGTTTGAGTTGAGTGTGTAGCATATGTAAAGAATTCCACTTGGAACTGAGGATTCAGTGGAAAATAAAAACAAATAGGTCCTGTCTTCCTGGGTCTTACAGTCTCGTGGGAATACATACACTATTCTAAGAACCACAACTGTGGTGAGTGCTACCAATACTGGGTAGGCAGTGCTGTGATACAGGGAAAGGAATCGGACAGGTAAGGGAAGGCAGGGAGGGCTTTTGGGTGACATTGGCAAGTGACTGGAGATCTGAAGGAAGATCAGACACAGGTGGGGGGAGCGGGAAGCATATTTCATGGTGTAGTATAACAGGAGCTCTGTGCTTGGAGGAAGCGCAGCATATTGAAAGATAAAGACCCATCTTGGCTACCCCATTCAGCTACATAGCAACTCAGATCACAGGATTCTTTTTAAAACCAAACCTTTGGTTTCTCTGGATATGAATTGTCTGGCTAAGAAGGAATTTCAATTCTGGATTTCCCATGTCTTTCCACATATTTGTTATTGCTTTGTAAGCATTACTTCTGGGTTTAAAGCTTTTGAAATGAAATAAGTAATAATTCAGAATGATATCATAGTTTCTTTTAAATCCTATGGATTAAGAGTCTGGAATAGTTTTTATGAAATTCTCAGACATTTCCATTCTTTTATGAGAGATTACTATATTTTATAAAAAGCATCAATAAAAAAGTAGGATATCCAAATTGTGATATCAGTGAGAAAAGTCTAGAGTTAGGCATTTTTGTCCTGCAAAAGGGAACAGCCAAAATTTTCATTCAATATTTGGTGTTCTTACCAGCATCATATTTTAATAAGCTTTTTCTTTATCATTAGCCAACAATTGCAGGGCAACTAAAATACAATGTTAAAGACTCAGTGGTGCATATCTGTTTGTATAATCAATAAACAAAATATAGTGTTTCATTTTTCCTGAATCTGCAGGCCTTGTTTCTGCAAAGACAGATCATAGAGGCAAAAAATAGGTCTCATCTTGAAAATTTTATTATTTAATTTCTTTTTTCTCAATTTCTCTGTTGTCCTAATAGGAACTTACAAGACTATGTATGTCCTCTCCCAAAAATTGCTCAGAAAAATCTGGTTAAGTCTAAAGATCAAATTGTGAAGTACCTACTCCATGTATTCTACAAATATGGAACTGATTTGAAATGAGGAAAAATACAGAAAGATTATAAATGAATTACCTTATGAAGTCCATAAGCAGAATAAACTAGACCTCTCTGTCTTTTAGCATCTAACATTTACACTAAGGTGGCAATATCCATGACAGTACTGATCCATAGAGATATTTTTGTTGAGCCCATAACATGCTTTAGAATTTTTAAATTAATCAGCATTCAGAATTTAGGTGCTACTTACATAGAACTAGAGTTTTGCTTCTCAAAAAAAATCAAACAATCTGGCAGCACTGGGTCCACACTAATTAATTGGAATGGCAATTGCATCCTTTAAATAAGCAGTGAACTCTCCAATTTGTCACCATTTTCGTCTGTCATTCATTTATTTACATTAGCTGCCAAACACCTTTAGGCATTTGATTTTTCAACACCTACACTATTCTTTGTGGGCAAGAAACTTGAGCTGAATGTATCAAGTCTGAGATTTTTACTTTACTTACAAGCTAGCAAGATAGACATGTTACATGCCATTTTATGGATGTTGGCAGAAGATGTGACTCTTTGGTCAGAGACAAATAATTTAGTAACAGCAGTGCCCAGAGTATGAGGTTTTTCAAGTATAAGGTCTTCAAGCCCAGTTCCTACAGGGTGATTTGCATATGATGGTGAATAAAATCTGACCCACATACAGATTGTACTTTCATGCATTCCAGAGAAGGAAAAAGTTCTTCTGTCTGAAAGAGATTCTAGAATTTTGAATGGTAAGAATATTGAGGACACAGTGAATGTAGATTTTGTTTATAGATTAGTATTTTAATAGGAATGTATTAGGGAAATATATGTGAAATTTATGTGAACATTTTAGTCAAATTAAGCTGATTAAAATTTTTTATTTTGAGATAGTTTTAGATTTTTAGAAGAGTTGCAATAATAATGCCACATTTCTGCATCTTTCGCCCAACTTCCCTGTATGTTAACATCTTACAAAACCATAAGATTCTTATCAAATCTAAGAAATTAACCTTGGTGCAATAACTAATTGTATTAATAGCTATTAACTAAACTACAGAGTTTATTCAGATTTCACCAGTTTTTTCATTTTTTTTTCTACTCCAGGATCCAATCCAGCATGTTGTTCTGTTTCCTTAGTCTCCCCCAATCTATGACGGTTTATCAATCTTTCTTTCTATTTCATGGCCTTGACACTTTTGAAGAGAATTGCTTACTCATATTATAGAACATCTATACTTTGGGTTTGTTTGATGTTTTGTCACGGTTAGGTTAAGGTTGTTCATTATGGGAAAGGATGCCACAGAGGCCATGTGTTCTCATCAGTGCATTGTGTCAGGGGGCACATGATATTATTGTGTATTGCTAGTGATGTTACCTTGACTGCTTGGCTGAGGTGGTATTTACGAGGATTTTCTACTGCAAAGTCACTTTTTTCTCTGTAATTATTAAATATTTTGGGAGTGAGATTTTGCATATCCCTTTTCTGCTTAGTGCTCTGTTCATTAATTTAAGCAACCACCAGTGGATCTTGCCTACAGTAATGATAATTGTGGTGCTCCATTGATAATTTTCTATTTCTCTCATTCTTGCTATATTTATTAACCTATATTTTTCTATAAAGAATAGTCCCTCCTCTCCATTTATTTATATGTACATTTATTTATGTTACTATGATCTCAAATATATTTATATTTTTTGTGTAGAGGAGTTATAATCCAGCACTGTTGTTCTTTATTTTGTTGCTTAGCTTGTTCCAGCTTTGGCCATTCCAACTCTTTTAGGTTGGCTTCTGTGCCCTTTATGTTCTCTTTTTTTCCCCCTCCCTTTTTGAGCAGTTTTTTACTTTCTGGCATCACAAAATGCTCCAGGCTTACAGTTCCCCTGTGCCAGGCCTTTGCCCTGTGCAGAGAAGTAAACAGAGCCCAGGTTCTGTCTACATATTGTCTCAAGAGTTTGCTTTTCAAAACAGAATTCACAGGAGAAAAGATATAAGATGCTTCAATACTCTCTACCCACTTGTTCTGATTCATAAACCAGGACCTGAGCACTGTTCTTGTTGCTATAAATCCCTATCCTCTTCTCCACTTTGCTATGTTCTACCTTCTGTCTCTTAACTAGGTAGACAACTTCAAATCCTAGATTAGAAATAAAGGACAATTCAGTTGACTGTGTGCAAATCAATGTTAGCCTTGTCATATTTTGCCTTGTTTAAAGAAGAGTAAGAAGAAAAACTTAATAATAATTGTGTGAAAAGCTATCATAGAACAAAATGAATAGCATAGGATCCTTTCAAAGGTTGGTTGCTATATCCAAAGGAACATTTAGAAAAGTTTTAGATAAGAAGCTTCAAGTCAAGATGTTAGTGAAAGAGAAATACAACAGCTAATATATGGAAAACAGAATGAAGGAAATAAAGAATCTAGAAAAAAAAATTCAGGTCAAAATATAAATCAAGAAATTGCTTCTTTAATAAGAGTAACTTAACAAGTCTACTGAAAATGAGGGAAGAGTTAAAAATATCAGGAATAAAAATAGGGACATAATAAATATGGATGAAATTGAGATAGTAAAAGTTATAGTAGGAGAACCTAATTAAAATGGTTGATTTTTAAACAAAACTACTAAATATTAAGGAGAAAGAGAAAGTCTAAGGCAATATTTGAGATAGAAAATGGCAGAAAGTTTCCCCAAAAGGTGCTAGTCCAGGTGGTTTGACAGACGAGTACTTCCAGTTCTTTAGAGAATAGCAATTTCCATCTACAGGAAAATTTCCAGTACATAAAGGAGATGGAAACTTTCCAGTTCATTTTATAAAAGCAGCATATTCCCAAAATAAAAGTGATAAGCATAGACCCCAAAGGCCTAATATCAATTCAAAAATCCTAAAAAGATATTGGCAATCAAATTAATAGATATATTAATTATCTGCTGCTTTATTTCAGATATGTGGGAATGGTCCAGCAATAGAAAGGGTATTTAAATAGTTCATCAAATAAATGAGAGGAAAAACCCCTTATGAACCATTGACAGATGCTGAAAATGTATTTAGTAATATTCTCAAACTGTTCTTAATTAAAACCTTAATACACTGGAAAAAGACTTTTAATCATACCCTAGCTTCTCAGCATTCCACATGCTACCCAATAGATAAATGAATTAATGTGTTAGTTATAGGCTATTAATGTAAATATTTAAACCACAAAGTACTAGAAGATAATGTGTAATTATATGATTCTGGAAGCATGATGTCAAAAGCAGAAACAAAGAAATTTGAATGACTTGATTATATGATGATTAAGGAATCCTTTACCACCAAATATAGAGAAACAAAATATAGAGAAACATATGAACAAAGTAAAACACAAACACTATGCTAGAAAACAATGTTTGCAACATATATCATGGCATATCCATTAATAATTTCTTACAAATTAATGAGTGAAAGATGAATTCTTCAATAACTGAATAGGAAAAATTCATGAAAACACTATTTTACAAATGGGAAAGAACAATTGTGCAGTAAACATGAAAATATGTTTAATTGCTAGATTTAATTTTCAAAGTAGAGCTGCAATGATAATCCATTTTTTATGCATCAGAGCACATCAGAAAACATTAACAAGAATCTCAGCGCACATGTAAAGTGTATAAGGAAATCATTTTCACACACACAGGTGGGAATGTTATTTAGCCCAACCTTTTTGAGTAGATTTTGACAAGTATCAAACCTCTAAAACAGCCTAACAAGTCCACTCCAAATTTTTTTGCAAGGAAACAGTTGTGCAAATTTACAAAATTATATAAACAAATATGTTCATTACAGCATTATTTACCACAAAAAGTACATGTATATGTGATACTACTTAAATAAGTACAGAATAAATATTAGTAAAATAAACTGTAAAATCTATAAAATGATATGCCAGGTAACCATTAACTGTTACTTATTGATGGAAATATGTACAGAACACATTATGTGAAAATATCAGTTTACATCACTATATGTATATGTATGTGGATGTGTGTGTATATATAAACTCTTCTGTAAATCTAAATGTCAGAATATTAGCAGTAGTTTTCTCTGATGGTAGCATTATGGATTTTTCCATTTATTTTGTTGTTTATCTGCATTTTATTTTTTGTTGATGATATAGTTTAATTATTTTTGGACTTTTAGGGGGGTTTCTATTTTTTCACTGATAGCAAGAACATTGATAACATGAACATACTCATACAGAAATCTTTGTCCTCATTTTATTTTTAAAAAATTTTTAATATTTTAATTGAAGTATAAGGACATACATTATCCCATAGTTTCAGGTTTGCATCATAGTGATTCAGTATTTTTATGCACTAAAATGCATAGTTACCGTCTGTCATCACATAGTTATTACAATCTTATTGACTGCTCATATTCCCTGTGCTGTATATTATATCCCCATGACTTACTTGTTTTATAACCAGAATTTTATACCTCTTATTCCATTTTACCTATTTTGCCCACCCCCCAACCCTTCTCTACTCCTTTACCAACAGTTTCTTGTATTTATGAGTCTGTTATTTGTTCATTTGTTTTTTAGATTCTGCATATAAGTGAAATCATATGGTATTTGTTTTTCTGTCTGACTTAATTCATTTGTCATAATTCCCTCTAGGTCCATCCATGTTGTCACAGTTGGATTTCATTCTTTTTTACGGATGAGTGGTATTCCACTGTGTATCTTCTTTATCAGTTCATCCGTTGACAGAACACCTCTGTTGTTTTCATAGCTTTGCTATTGTAAATGTTGTGATGCACAGAGGGGGCTAGGCCTGGGGTGTTCTGGGGGTGACCCTCACAGGCCTGCTAGAGTACCTAGGCTCTGCTCCCACCTGCAGCATCATGGTGGAGGGGGAAACAAAAATTGGCACTTGGTGGCATCTCTGACCCCAGCGAGAGTTTCAGAAGTTCCCTGCATGTTTGGCAAATGCTCTAGGGTTAGTAAATGGATTTCCTTCACTTACAGGCTATGTCCCCTTTAAAACTGCTGTTCTTTGCTGTGCCCAAGGGTGGAGAAGTCTGCATGCAGGACCCTCAGTGGTATCCCTCTCTACTGAAGGTTGTTGCAGGAGAGTTGGGGTTCCCATTGTTATTGTGTCTCCATCTCTCCTACCCTTCTCTATGTGGTCCCACTAACTTTTGTTGTGTAGAAGCTGTTCAATCAGCTCTCAGTTCTTCAAGAGAAATAGCTCTTTATGTATGTGTAGATTCTGTGTCTGTGGGAGGAGGTGAGCTCAGGGTCTTTTTATATCAACATCTTGGACCAGTTTCTGTTTATCTGGATTTTATATACTGTGCAATAAATAACAAAATCTAAAAATAATTTTAGTCACTATGAAGACATATAACAGTTGACCAAACTTCCCAGGCATGACAATAGTTTTTAGATTCTTTTATTACTTTCTGTTGTAATGGATATATTTACTGTTGATTCTTATTTGCTGTAGTTATATATAAAGTCATTGCAAACACTGAATTGGTGAATACTGAATCTTTGCTCCTAGAGGACATAGGGGCTTAGGTTCCTGGGGGCATCTGGTCACGTTTTCACCAACCAATCAATACATACCCTTATTTTATGTGTGTTTCTGTTTAAAGGTACCTTATTTAATATATATTGTTGATTCATTAACGTTGAACTCACTGCCAACAACACTGTAACTCGTGTCTGAATGAAGCTAATACTGATTTTTTCTGTAAGGCACATAAATAGCCTTCTTGTGCTTGGCAACATTAGACAACACTTGTGCACATACTTGGAAGGTATTTTAAACAGAATTACCAACAAAAAGCACAAAATGCAAAAAAGTGTCACTAAATACACCATGAGAAAGATATTTATTTACATTCTGAGGGTTGAAACAAGAAAGCAGAATATTGCCTTGTTGACCTCAGCTGGGAGTGTGCACAGAGGGTGTTTTAAGTATTTTGCTGCTCTGTGTATGTCCACAAATGACTGCAAAAGTGTCACAAATATTAATGTTGGGGTTACAAGTACATTTCTGTGAGTAGGCAAATTTGCACATATAGAATCCACGAACAATGAAGACAAACTGTACTATGAAAATCCTGTTGTTTAGGCCCTTCTGAGTCTCTCATCAGTTAGCAAATTATAAAGGACAGTGTTGTTTTATTAGTCTTACTTGTCCTAGGAATTCTAGTGGGTTGTGTTGTTTATGGTATCCTTCTAGTGCCCCAGTCACGTTCTTAGAATTTCTGTCTTTGTCCTCTTAATAACCCTGATCCTCTAGAGAATCTCATAACTTTCTGAAAATAAAATTCAAGTCTTTGTGATTGAAGCCTGGAAATGACAGTGAGTTTCCTTCTATACATGCATACAGTTGGAAGATGGAGTGTTAAGAATGCATTTGAACCTCATTTAAATGTTGAAGTAACAGATTTTCCTTCCACTGCCCACAGCCTTCAGAATGGGGAAAAGAACAAAACAGTCCCTAAAGAAATTTGCTTTGAATGAGTTCCTGCTTGAGTTTGGTTTTAGACATGTTTTTTAAATAAAGCAACAGATATTGAAAAAGGCTCTGGACTTAGTTATCCAAGAAAAGTTCCATATAGCATATAGGGAACAAAACTAGGATACTTTAAACTAGTGCTTAAAAACAGTGCATCTTCCTAAGGTAGCTGTCAGTTACAGATTCTATACTGTGATACATGAAATTGAAATTTCACTCTTCTTTGAGGTTAATTATGAAAAGACCGTCAAATGTCTTCTTTTCAATAATAATTTCTATTGTTTAGAACTGCACTTAAGTATAAATTAATTTGAGATACACCCTGCTTTAAGAAACAACAGGTTTACTTGGCATGTTTTGATCTAATTTTTTGCCTCTCCATCATTTCTACACCACAAGGTTGAAATATGATCAAATGTTTGTCTTAAGTTTTTCCACTCTCCAATTCTTTCTCATACATTTAGGGTCATTTTTATTAGTGGGAAGTTAGGGTATACTCCAGAAAATCAAAGCCATTTTCACCACAAAAGTAAACAAACAAATGAATAGACAAACAACCCTTCCAGAAAATGATATATGTGTTTATTGCATTTAGGAAGGCTCCAGGATGAATGTATGTGATCAGCAGCAGAATACAAAATCCAGTTCTTTGCCCGTTATGAAATCACTTTTGGATTTGTTTTAAAATGCTCTTTATTCTTTAGTCATGAACCATGAATGCCTTAGGAAGAAGAAGGTCTTGGTATTCCCTGGATTAAAAAAGCTCTGGGAGGTGAGTGATAAATTATGTAGGCTACCCAAGGACCATTAATTATTACTGAAATAATGCCCTTTAGGAAAGAATAAGTATCTTTTCTACAGAACTCAATGTACTTTTGTATTGGTTTCACATAGCTTTGGGAAGTGGGCAAGCTATCCTTTTTTCAATCTGTAGAAGACATTAGTATCTGGTAAAGGAGACGGAGGGTCAGCATCTTTATAGAGTCATTTAGAACACTCAAACTGATTAATACTGGAATTTAAACATGGCTAACCTGAAAAAAAAAGACTTTACTTAATGGTATTTTAACTTTTTGAGCCCACAGGAATGCTTTTATTTAGAACATTGGTTGTTTGTTCCTTCTTGAGTGCTTGGTCTGATGAATTGAAAAGGTTTTCCAAAGGACTGGGAACAGATCTTATTGTCAGCTTCCAAGTCTTTTCTCCAATCTATTAACAGGGTTGCATACAAAGAATTAGGTATCCCTGGATCTCATTCATAGCCTTGCTTTACTTTACCAGCAATTGGGAAGGGATCATTATGTGATGCTGTCAACACTAGCATGACCAATATATCATTGTGGAACAGGCTTCTGACCTTGGTAAGCTTTCCTTGGCAGCCCAACATTTTGAAATATCTGCCAGATTTCATGTCTATCGATGATGCCAAATGTTTTCATTAGGTTACCATAGAACTCTGGTTGCTGTTTTTTTTTTTAATTAAACTACAGTACACACAGAAAGTTAGAGCTGGAGGGGCCTTAGAAATGATCTAGTCTGGCCTTCATTACAGATGAGGAAGCAGAGGTTCAGATGGGTGAAGTGACTTTCTTAAGACCACAAAACTAGTCAATGACAAAGCCAAGCTTAATAATCAGTTCTTTTGGGCGTCACTTCCCTCTTACTAATGTGTGTTCCATTATGTAAAAGTCATTCAGCTTTGTCAAGTAGATGGAAGCGATAGAAATGGTGAGCAGGTGGAAATAGGTTAAGTAATGAAGCATATTTACTGTTTATTATTCTTAGAACATAGCTTTAAAATATTTTTGGGTGTTTTAGCATTTTTTATAAACTTTGGTTCACTTAAAGTCCAGTGTTCTGTTTTATTTTATCCTTTTTTTTGTTTTTGCTGAGCCACAATTTTCATACAATAAAATGCACAGATCTTAAATATAGAGTCTGAAAGTTTTATAAATATATACACCCATGCATCCATCAACCAAATCAAGATATGGAACATTTCCATTAACACGGAAAGTTCTCATGTGCCTGTCTGTAGTCAGTCTGTTCCCTCTAACCACCACCAGGGGCAACCACTGTTCTGACTTCTATCATTGTAGGTTGTTTTTGCTTGTTTCCAAACTTTACATAAATGAAATCATACAGTATATACTCAATTGTGGCTGGCTTCTGCTCAGTAAAATATTTTGAGATTCTTCAAGTTGCAGCTGTGCCAGTAGGTTGTTCCTTTTTATTTCTGTATAAGATTCTAAGGTCATGAAGATTTTTCTCCTTTGTCTTATTTTATAAATTTTATAATTTTAGCTTTTACCTTTAATTCTTCACTCACTATATGAATAGAATTAGATATTGCCACTTTTGTCTGAGCCCATGACCAGTGGAGAGAATAAAATTATAAAGTTCAGATACAAATTCATGAACGTATAATGCATTGTAGTACATTTGCTCTCTGATATATACTATATATGCATCTGAGCAGAAAGGCCTCTTTTCCTTTTCTTTCAAATAACAAAGTAACAGTGAGCAAGACCTCTGATCCTCATAGTTAAGATTTTTTCTTCTCTGGCATGTATAATCAAAGTGGCAGTCCTTATTCCTGCCATTCTGTAGTTTGATACTAAAACTCTAGTGGCCTTTCCTCTCATTGTTCATTTCAAATTCATATTTGAATATGTTCCTCTAACTCATTCGTGATGTCTAAATTGCTTGTATTTGTTCTTGATGGCCAGATGTGGTGTTTCTCATTCTGCATTTGTAATTGTGAACTAGGGAGATTTCCCTGCTCTAATCTAGGAGGACACAGCAGTAAGATTAGTTTTGTGCTACTTCAGTTTACTGTCTCCTCTGTCTCCTTTCTGATGTTATCTTACACCTTTCTATTGACTCTATAAAGTGCAAATCAGATTGGATTATTCGCTATGCTTATAGCTGAAAAACAAAATCTACTCCACTTGGATTGCTCTCAAGTCTTTGTATGAACTCTGCCCAGAATACATTCTTTCCTGAAGCCTGCCCTCTAACCACAATAGGTATCTTATGCTGCATTTTTCCAAACAACAAGCAAACAAACCAATTATTTTTCCCTTCTCACATTCCAGAGCCTCTCAACAGATGATCTTATTGTGGTATCCAGAACAAATTTTTCTCAACTGACAGATGCCTTTAGACAAGCCTTTCACTGGTGTCTTTTGAAAAAGACATGAATGGTTTCAGATAA
Source organism: Smutsia gigantea (assembly GCA_032199065.1). NCBI lineage: Eukaryota > Metazoa > Chordata > Mammalia > Pholidota > Manidae > Smutsia > Smutsia gigantea. The sequence goes on from JAVSCE010022418.1 coordinate 1,666,023, forward strand.
TCTTTTCTTTAATTTCTACTCAGCTGGTAGCATGTTGAAAGTCATGATTTGTTTCTGTACACTCTATGTTTAAATATCAATGAATTGGTAGATATCCTAGGACCTCTCTGTATGCAAGTAATACATTTTTTCATGCATATGAGATTTTGTTAAAATAACAGTTTTTAAGTAATGAAAATAATAAGTGCTTGTTATATACAACTTGGATATAAAAAAGAAAACTGAAAATAAACACAATCCCACCCACCATCTGGAAACAACCACTGTAACCATTTGACTGCAATCCCTTTAAATCTTTATAGGGTACTTACATTTACCTGAGAATACTGGGAACTGGGTAAAGTGGGGAAGAATTCCAGAATGAGGAAATAGTATAAGCAAACATGATGAAAAACTTAGTAAGTAAAACATTAACTTTTAAAATTTACTTGAAGATTAGAATGTACAAGTGAAAGCAGTGGGTGATAAATTACATCAAGTTGACTGGGAACAGAATAATTTGGACAGCAAGCAAGGGATCCAGTCTTTACATGATAAGGTTTTGGGAACTGAGCCATTGGAGGGGTTCAGCTGGAAGGTGATGGGGTAGTCATAGAATGGATTGAAGGTGTGCAGAGATTGGAATCAATAAGGCAGGAAACGGAATGACTGCATATGCCTAGCAGAGGGATAAGAATTGCTGCAGAGGGAGAATGATGGAGGAGGAAAGATACAAAAGTTACTTCAAAAGATTACTGATATAGGGGAAGGAAATGACACCAAGAATTTGAAGATGGTGGTTTGGGCAGCAGAAAAAGGAAGTTAAGGAAAAAGAACGTTCAGTGGAAAGTGTTTAGTTTAGAAATGTGCTGAGGGCGGTGTTTGGGCTTGGCAGATGTGGCCGAAATCCCAGCTTCACCACTTGCAAGCTGCCTGACATTGAGCACATTTGTATGATCTTACCAAGGCTGTCTGAACTCACTTTCCTCATATGTCAGCATGAGGTTATAGTGCCTGTCCCATAAGAATTTTTCTGAATACTATGATTTAGATTATATAAAAGTACTCAATATTTTCTGTTTGGGGTGCTGTGGAATATTACATAGTCCAGCAGACAGTTTTCAATTTATTACTAGAATTTGACAAGACATCAGAACTGAGTTATAGGCAGTTCAGAGAGATGTTGTAATTGCATGGTTAAATTATTTAACTCTGTTGGGCATTGAATTTCCTTTGACTTTAGTTGCTGTAGATATAAACTTAAAGTGAACATCTTTGTCTACATAGTATTTCCCTTCTATTAATTTAACTCCTCATAGTCCCCTAATACTTATTAGAGGAAAAACAAAAACAAAAAATGACAAAGACCTAGTTAGATTTATGGGGTTTCATTTAAACTGAGGAACTCACATTTGATTTCCTTACATATTCCAGAATTGTGTGTAGGGTCAGAATTGTGTGTAGACTATACTAAACAAGAAGCTGAGATCCTAAAATGTTCATCTTCCAACTTTTTTTAGCCTGTGATCTGTCTTTGGATCAGCAATAATTGCCTGTACAGCTATTATGGCCTCATTAATTTTTGTTTGTGTTCTGTGTTCTTTATGCAGTGGTGGAAGAAATGCATTTCCTCTGTCAAAATTCAAATGTGTTTGCCTAAACTGAACAACTGCATCTGATGTGAACAGCCCTGCTCTAAAATGCAAACTGCATTAGGAATTTCTGCATTATCATCAGGGCAACAGAATCGAAGTTTTGACAAAACCATTGAACCAGCTTTGAAATCAGGAATATTTACATTTAAATTTGTTTTTGAGCTGCAGTGTCAACATTTTTTTGTATTATCAGATGTCAGTAATTTGAATTTTCCATACTATATCCATATTTGCAACCAAAAGCTAACTCAAAGAGCTAGTCAATTGCACTTTGATTTGTCATCTCAAAAGAATAGTTAACATCTTGGAGATATTTTTAGAAGAACTTGCCCAGTCTTTGTTTTCTATGTATTTCAAAATACTTGTTTTCAATATTGTGTCTGATATAGTCTGATATTTACATAAAAACCATAGAATGTCTAGTGTCTGATCTTTACAGTTGGTTCCCTCAGGGTTCTGCCATCTATAAAGTGTTTCATGGAATTTTGTGGCGTCTCTATGCTAGGCCATGCTGGTCTTCTCTACCTTGTTCCACTTTAATAAATGTGCACCAAAGCCAGAGCCTGCTGACCTGATTTTTAAAACACTCTGATGGAATGAGCCAAATCCACTTCAAACTTTCTGTAGCATGTGCTCTGTATGGAGTAGACTCTCAGTTGATTAATAATGTCACCTTTATTAAGAAATTAGTATTTTGTAAAGCACTCTACTAAGTATTTTATTATTATCCTCACAAGAACCTTATAACAGTACTATTCTCTCTGCCTCAGAGTTGAGAAAACTGAAACTTAGAGGAGTTAGTGCACTTGCCCAAGGTCACCTATTTAGCAAGTGGCTGAGCTCAGGCTGACCCCAGGCTGTTTGACTAAATCTCTCTGAATAACTATCTCACTGTACTGCTTATCACAAAATGTATTTGAAATATATTAACAATATACATGATAAGTGTTCTATACATATCATAAATATACATGCTGTATATTTAGATATACATCATGAATATATTAACAAGAAGTGGCCATCTAACAATCTGTAAAAGCTTAAAACTCCTGTAGAGCTCTGTTGCCCCTTACAAGCATTTTCATGTCCAAAGGCTAAGCAATAACAGAACTTTGAGGACCTTTATAATATTCAGTATCAATTTCTCACAGTCCATCTTAATTGCTTTATGTTTGAACATTGGTTTAATTAAACATACATATATATGTATACACATAGCTCACAAACTCTTTTAACCTTGGCTTAGTAAAATTGAGTACATTTTAACATCAAATTACATATTGTCCAGACTTATATTAAAATGTAAAATAGTTACTAAAAATGCAATATTAAAAAATAAGTATTTTGTGTTATTTTATCTGTATGTCTACTTTAGCAGTTATTTACATTCATACCTTGCAATAAAAGTATTCAAAATCTGTCCCATGGGAAACTTCTAATTGGCTTATTAGGTACTCCTTAAGTGTAAATTTTTTGTCAAGGTCTGTAGTATTTTCATTGCTTACAGCCTTAGAAATACTAAGATGTAACTGTTTTGCAGAAGGCCTCATCATTACACTGTTCCTACCACAGACTCCAGTAATTAGGGTCTGTCAGAGGGTCACTGAATGAGCGATCTCCTCCTGTTGGAGTATTTATGGCCCACTGGGTTAATCATGTCCCACATCTGAGACACCAAAGATGAGAGAAATTTTATTTCGTTGAAACCTATGATAGTTTGAAGAATGCTCTGTAGTATTTCTTTCCTGAATTAAAAGATATTTTCCTTACTTATTTTTAAAGATCAGCTTTAAGATTAATAATTATATATCTAAATTATTTTAGAAGTATACTTAAAACATACTTGTATCTGTACATCAGGATTTGACTATACTCACTTTTTTAATAGTTTTATATTTATTTATTTTTTATTTTTTATTAAGGTATTATTGATATACACCCTTATGAAGGTTTCACATGAAAAAACAATGTGGTTACTATTATCATATTATCAAGGCCCCACCCATACCCCAATGCAGTCACTGCCTTCAGTGTAGTAAGATGCCACAGATTCACTATTTGCCTTCTCTGTGCTTCACTGTTTTCCCTGTGATCACCCACACCATGTGTACTAAACATAACAACCCTCAATCCCCTGCTCCCTCCCTCCCCACTGGCCATCTGACAACCATCCCCTTTGGTAACCACTAGTTCCTTCTTGGAGTCTCTGGGTCTACTGTTATTTTGTTCCTTCAGTTTTGCTTCGTTCTTATACTCCACAAATGAGGGAAGTCATTCAGCACTTGTCTTTCTCCATCTGGCTTATTTCACTGAGATTAATATCCTCCAGCTCCATCCATGTTGTTGCAAATGGTAGGATTTGTTTCTTTCTTATGGCTGAATAGTATTCTATTGTGTATATGTACCACCTCTTCTTTATCCATTCATCTACTGATGGACACTTAGGTTGCTTCCATGTCTTGGCTATTTTAAAAAGTGCTGCGATAAACATATGTCTTTTTGAGTCTGATAAGTTGTATTATTTGGGTAAATTCCAAGGAGTGGGATTACTGGGTCAAATGTATTTCTATTTTTAGTTTTTTGAGGAACCTCCATATTGCTTTCCACAGTGGTTGAACTAGCTTGCATTCCCACCAGCAGTGTAGGAGGGTTTCCCTTTCTCTGCGTCCTCGCCAGCATTTGTTGTTCTTAGTGTTTTTGATGCTGACCATCCATCCTTACTGCTGTGAGGTGATATCTCATTGTGGTTTTATTTTGCATTTCCCTGATGATTAGTGATGTGGAGCATCTTTTCCTGTGTCTGTTGGACATCTGAATTTCTTCTTTAGAGAAGTGTCTCTTCATATCCTCTGCCCATTTTTAATCAAGGTTATTAGCTTTTTGGGTGTTGGGGCATGTAAGTTCTTTATATATTTTGGATGTTAACCCCTTGTTGGATATGTCTTTTACAAATGTATTTTCCTATACTGCAGGATGCCTTTTTGTTATGTTGATGGTGTCCTTTGCTGTACAGAAGCTTTATAGTTTGATGTAGTCCCATGAGTTCATTTTTGCTTTTGTTTCCCTTGCTTGAGAAGATGTGTTCAGGAAGAAGTTACTCATGCTTATATTTAGATTTTTGCCTATTGTCTTCTAAGAGTTTTATGGTTTCATGACTTACATTCAGGTCTTTGATCCATTTTGAGTTTACTTTTGTGTATGGGGTTAAACAATAATCCAGTTTCATTCTCTTGCATGTAGCTGTCCAGTTTTGCCATCACCAGCTGTTGAAGAGGCTGTCATTTCCCCATTGTATGTCCATAGCTCCTTTATCATATATTAATTGACCCTATATGGTTAGGTTTATATCAGGGCTCTCTAGTCCGTTCCATTGGTCTATAGGTCTGTTCTTGTGCCAGTACCAAATTGTCTTGATTACTGTGGCTTTGTAGTAGAGCTTGAAGTTGGGGAGCATAATCCCCCCAGCTTTATTCTTCCTTCTCAGGATTGCTTTGGCTGTTCGGGGTTTTTTGTGATTCCATATGAATTTTAGAACAATTTTCTCTAGTTCGTTGAAGAATGCTGTTTGTATTTTGATAGGAATTGCATTGAATCTATAGATTGCTTTAGGCAGGATGGCCATTTTGACAATATTAGTTCTTCCTATCTGTGAGCATGAGATATATTTCCATTTATTGGTATCTTTAATTTCGCTCATGAGTGTCTTGTAGTTTTCAGAGTACAGGTCTTTCACTTCCTTGGTTAGGTTTATTCCTAGGTATTTTATTCTTTTTGATGCAATTGGGAATGGAATTTTTTTCATGAATTCTCTCTCTGCTAGTTCATCATTAGTGTGTAGGAATGCAACAGATTTATGTGTATTAATTTTGTATCCTGCAACTTTGCTAAATTCAGATATTAGTTCTAGTAGTTTCAGAGTGGATTCTTCAGGGCTTTTCATATATAATATCATGTCATCTGCAAACAGGGACAGTTTGATGTATTCCTTACCAATCTGGATGCCTTTTATTTCTTTGTTTTGTCTGATTGCCGTGGCTAGGACCTCCAGAACTATGTTGAATTAATGTGGGGAGAGTGGGCATCCTTGTCCTGTTCCTGATCTTAAAGGAAAATATTTCAGCTTCTTGCTGTTAAGTATAATGTTGGCTGTGGTTTGTCATATATGGCCTTTATTATGTTGAGATACTTGCCCTCTATACCCATTTTGTTGAGAGTTTTTATCATGAATGGATGCTGAATTTTGTCAAATGCTTTTTCAGCATCTATGGAGGTGGTCATGTGGTTTTTGTTCTTCTTTTTATTGATGTGGTGGATGATGTTGATGGATTTTCGAATGTTGTACCATCCTTGCATCCCTGGGATGAATCCCACTTGATCATGGTGTATGATCCTCTTGATGTATTTTTGAATTCGGTTTGCTAACATTTTGTTGAGTATTTTTGCGTCTATGTTCATCAGGGATGTTGGTCTGTAATTTTCTTTTTTGTGGGGTCTTTGCCAGGTTTTGGTATTAGAGTGATGCTGGCTTCATAGAATGAGTTTGGAAGTATTCCTTCCTCTTCTATTTTTTGGAAAACTTTAAGGAGAATGGGTATTATTTCTTCTCTATACGTCTGAAAGAACTCAAAGGTGAATCCATCTAGCCTGGGAGTTTTGTTCTTGGGTAGTTTTCTGATTACCGATTCAGTTTCATTGCTGGTAGGTAGTCTGTTTAGGTTTTCTGTTTCTTGCTTGGTCAGTCTTGGAAGGTTGCGTTTTTCTAAGAAGTCTATTTCTTCTAGTATTTCCAGCTTGTTAGCATATGGATTTTCATAGTATTCTCTAATAATTCTTTGTGTTTCTGTGTGGTCTGTCATGATTTTTCCTTTCTCAGTTCTAATTCTGTTTATGTGTGTAGGTTCTCTTTTTCTCTTAATAAATCTGGCTAGGGGTTTATCTATTTTGTTTATTTTTTCAAAGAACCAGCTCTTGGTTTCATTGATTTTTTTCTAGTGTTTTATTCTTTTGTATTTTATTTATTTCTTCTTTAATCCTTATTATGTCCATCCTTCTGGTGACTTTGGCCTCATTTGTTCTTCTTTTTCCAATTTCAATACTTTTGACTTTAGACTATTCATTTGGGATTGTTTTTCCTTCTTTAAGTAGGCTTGGATTGCAATATACTTTCCTCTTATAACTGCCTTTGCTGTGTCCCACAGAAGTTGTGGCTTTGTGTTGTTGTCACTTGCCTCCGTATATTGTTTGATCTCTGTTTTAATTTGGTTGTTGATCCATTGATTATTTAGGAGCATGTTGTTGAGCCTCCATGTATTTGTAAGCCTTTTTGTTTTCTTTGTACAATTTTTTTCTAGTTTTATACCTTTGTGATCTGAGAAGTTGGTTGGTAGAATTTCAATAGTTTTGCATTTACTGAGGTTCTTTTTGTGGCCTAGTATGTGGTCTATTCTGGAAAATGTTCCATGTGCACTTGAGAAGAATGTGTATCCTGTTGCTTTTGGGTGTAGAGTTCTGTAGATGTCTGTTAGGTCCATCTGTTCTAGTGTTTTGTTCAGTGCCTCTGTGTCTTTACTTATTTTCTGTCTGGTTGATCTGTCCTTTGGAGTGTGTGGTGTGTTGAAGTGTCCTAAAATGAATGCATTGCTTTCTGTTTCCTCCTTTAATTCTGTTAGCATTTGTTTCACATATAGGTGATCCTGTATTGGGAGCATATATATTTATAATGGTTATATCCTCTTGCTGGACTGACCCCTTTATCATTATGTAATGTCCTTCTTTATCTCTTGCTACTTTCTTCATTTTGAAGTCTATTTTGTCTGATACAAGTACTGCAACGCCTGCTTTTTTCTCCTTGCTGTTTCCATGAAATATCTTTTTCCATCCCTTCACTTTTAGTCTGTGTATGTGTTTGTGTTTAAAGTGAGTCTCTTATAAGCAGCATATAGATGGGTCTTGCTTTTTTATCCATTCTGTTACTCTTTGTCTTTTGAATTGTGCATTCAGTCCATTTATGTTTGGGGTGATTATAGAAAGATATGTACTTATTGCCATTGCTGGCTTTAGATTCATGGTTACCAAAGGTTCAAGGATAGGTTCTTTACTATCTAACAGTCTCACTTAACTCTCTTTCTTGTTAAGCTATTATAAACACAGTCTGATGTTTCTTTATTTCTCTCCCTTCTTATTCTTCCTCCTCCATTCTTTATATGCTAGGTGTTTTATTCTGTACTCTTTATGTTTCCTTTGACTGTTTTTGTGGATAGTTGATTTTACTTTTTACCTTCAGTTTTTATTTGGATGTTCTGCTTTCTTTGCTATGATTTTATTTTCTCTGATGACATCTTTTTAGCCTTAGGAGTGCTTCCATCTAGAGCAGTTCCCTTTAAGATATCCTGTAGACGTGGTTTGTGGGAGACAAATTCCCTCAACTTTTGCTTGTCTAGCAATTGTTTAATCCCTTCCTCAAATTTAAATGATAATCATGTTGGATACAGTATTCTTGGTTCAAGGCCCTTCTGTGTCATTATGTTAAATATATCATGCCATTCTCTTCTGGCGTGTAAGGTTTCTGTTGAGAAGTCTGATGGGTTTTCCTTTGTAGGTGATCTTTTTTCTCTCTCTGGCTCCGTTTAATACTCTGTCCTTGTCTTTGATCTTTGCCATTTTAATTATTATATGTCTTGGTGTTGTCCTCCTTGGGTCCCTTGTGTTGGGAGATCTGTGGGCTTCCATTGTCTCAGAAACTATTTCCTGTTCCATCTTGGGGAAGTTTTCAGCAATTATTTCTTCAAAGACACTTTCTATCCCTTTTTCTCTCTCTTCATCTTCTGGTACTCCTATAATGCGAATATTGTTCCGTTTGAATTGGTCACAGAGTTCTCTTAATATTCTTTCATCCCTAGAGAGCCTTTTGTCTCTCTCTGCCTCAGCTTCTCTGTACTCCTGTTCTCTGATTTCTATTCCATTCAGAGTCTATTGAACCTCGTCCAGTCTGCTCTTAAGCCTGTCAATCGCTTGTCTCATTTCTGTATTGTCTCTCCTCACTTCCTCCCTTAGCTCTTTCATATTTCTCTGTAGATCCATCAGCATGGTTATGACTTTTATTCTGAATTCTTTTTCAGGAATATTGTTTAAATCTATCCCATCATGCTCTCTTTCTGGGGTTGTCTGGGTGATCCTTGTCTGGACCATATTCCTCTGTCTTTTCATGGCGATAGAGGTGGTTTCCCGCAGGTGTCACATGTGTCAGCTGGGAGAACAAAGTCCCTTCCTGCTTGTTGTTCTCCTTGCCCTTCTCCGGAGCCTGAGCTGGTTACCCGTGCACCAGGAGGCAGTCTCTGGGATAATCCCCTGAGCTGCCTGTGTGTGGGGCTACCCTCAGCCTAGCCTATGGAGCTGTGGGGGTTTGGAGTCACACTGGGTCCACTGTGCTCCCTTTGGTGCCTTCCAGACCCTGCTCTGGGTTCTGTGGCCCTTCCTGGTTAGCTGCTCACTTGCTGGGAGGAGATTCTGTGTGGTTGCTGTGGGCAGGGCCGCTCTCCCACTGTTCCACAGCTGTGGCGGATCTGCTGGACTCTTTTTGGCCCTGGCCGGTGGGGGGGAATGAATGGCAAGCTGCTTATCCCCGTGAGAGGACCCAGCAGCCAGTTAGGCAGTCCGAAATTCATCAAGATTCCCAGCCTGCTGTGCTGAGTGTGCTGGGATGATTTTGTACTGCTGTTGGGCCCTTATCTCTTTAAGACTTTTAAGAAAGCGCCTGCTTTCTTTTGTCCCAGGGGAGCTGGCTTGCAGTCTCCATTTCAGATCCTGCCCTTCTGTTTCTCTGTTCTCCAATACACCATGCAATGTGTGTCTGTGCTCCCGGTGCAGATCACCAGGGCTGGTTATTTAGCAGGCCTGTTCTTCCACTCCCTCCCCACTCTGATTCTTTTCCTCCTGTCGGTGTGCTGGGGTGGGGGAATACTCGGTCCCTGGGTTGCGGCTTTGTATCTTACCCGCTTTGTGGAGCACTGAGTTCTCGCAGACGTAGCTGTAGCCTGGCTGTTGTACTGTATCTTCTGGTCGCTCTTTTAGGAATAGTTGTATTTGTTATATTTTCACAAATATATATGGTTTTGGGAGGAGATTTCCACCACCCTGCTCATGCCACCATCTTCCCAGAAGTCCGTATATGATCTATTGTTGATAATGTTCCATGTGCAATTGAGAAGAATGTGTATTGTGTTGCTTTTGGATGGATTGTTCTGTAGCTGTCCATTAGGTCCATCTGTTCTAATGTGTTGTTCAGTGTTTCTGTCTCCTTACTTATTTTCTGTCTGGTTTATCTGTCATTTGGAGTGAGTTGTGTTATGAAGTCTCCCAAAGTGAATGCATTGCATTCTATTTCGCCCTTCAATTCTGTTAGTATTTGTTTTACATATGTATTTGATCCTGTGTTGGGTGCACAGATATTTATCATAGTTATATCCTCTTGTTGGACTGAACCCTTTATCATTATGTAATGTCATTCTTTGTCTCTTGTGACTTTGTTTTGAAGTCTGTTTTGTCTGATACAAGTACTGCAACACCTGCTTTTTTCTCCTTGCTGTTTGCATGAAATATCTTTTTCCATCCCTTTACTTTCAGTCTGTGTATGTCTTTGGGTTTGAAGTGAGTCTCTGTAGGCATCATTTAGATGGGTCTTGTTTTTTTTCCGTTCAGTGACTGTCTTTTGATTGGTGCATTCAAACCATTTATATTTAGGGTGATTATGGATAGGTATGTACTTACTGTCATTGTGGGCTTTAGATTCTTGGTTACCAAAGGTTCACAGGTAATTCCCTTACTATCTAACAGTCTAATTTAACTCACTTCATATGCTATTACAAACACAACCTAAGGGTTCTTTTTTTTTTCCTCCTTCTTCTTCATCCTCCATTCTTTATATGTTAGGTATCATATTCTGTACTCTTTGTCCCTTGATTAACTTTGTGGGTTGTTGATTTAATTTTGCATCTGCTTAGTAATTAATTATTCTACTTTTTTTTACTGTGGTTTTATTTCCCCTGATGACAGCTTTTTACCCTTAAGAATACTTCCATCTATAGGAGTCCCTCCAAAATGCACTGTAAAGGTGGTTTGTGGGAGGTATATTCTCTTAGCTTTTGCTTATCTGAAAATTGTTTAATCCCTCCTTCAAATTTAAATGATAATCTTGCCCGGTAAAGTGTACTTGGTTTGAGGCCCTTCTGCTTCATTGCATTAAATATATTCTTATGCCACTCCCTTCTGTTCTGTATGGTTTCTGTTGAGAAGAAGTCTGATGATATCCTGATTTCTTTCCTTTGTGTGTGATGTTTTTTCTCTCTTTAGCTACTTTTAAACATCTCTCTTTATCCTTGACCTTTGCCATTTTAATCATTACATGTCTTGGTGTTGTCTTCCTTTGGTCCCTTGTGTTGGGAGATCTGTGCACCTCCATGGCCTGAGAGACTATCTCCTTCCCCAGAATGGAGAAATTTTTGGCAATTACCTCCTCAAAGACACTTTCTATCCCTTTTTCTCTCTCTTCTTCTTCTGGTACCCCTATAATACGATTATTGTTCCATTTGGATTGGTCACACATTTCTCTCAATATTCTTTCATTCTTAGAGATCCTTTTTTCTCTGTGCCTCATATTCTTTGTATTTCTCTTCTCTAATTTCTATTCCATTTGCCGTCCCTATTACTACATCTAATCTGCTTTTAAATCCCTCCATTGTATGTTTCATTTCAGATATGTAATTTCTTAATGATTGATTCTGCATCCTAAATTCATCCCTGAGTTCTTGATTTTTTTTGTATCTGCATGAGCATGTTCATGATTTTTATTTAGATCTCTCTTTCAGGAAGATTGGTGAGCTCAGTTTCATTTGGCCCTTTTCTGGTGTTTGTGATATTTTGTTTGAATCAGGTTCCCTTGGTGTTTCATATTTGTATTTGGTGCCCTCTGGTGCCCAGAAGTTCTAGTCTCTGGAGCTCCTCAGCCACTGGAGTGATGTTGGAAGTTGCAGGGTAGGAGCGCTTGTGCCTGAGGTGAGGAAAGAGCTGTTTCCTGCTTCCCAGCTGTAGTGCTTGTCTCCACTGTCAGAACCAGTGGGCTGAGCACACAGGTGTAAGCCTCTGTGCTTTGCATCTGTAGCTGTCATAGGCAGGGCCTCCCTCTGGCTGGCCTGACACCAGGACAGGGACTGCTGGTTTGAGAGCCAGTGCAAGAATGCCAGGAGGAAGGTGCAGCAGGCTGCGTATCACAGTTGGGGACCTCAGAGCTGTGAAGCCAGCCATGGAGATGGACTGCTTGAACTTCCTGAAAGTTCTCAACCTGCTGGGCAGAGCACAGCCAGACAACCTTGCCCACCTATCCCCTCTCCCGCGCAGCAAGTTCCATGCAAACCCTACCTCTTCAGCAACCCTCTTGCTGCTTGGAGGCCTCTCAGACTGCCTGCTTTTCCTTTGTCCCAGAGCAGCTGGATGTGGATCCCTGTCCTCCACAAATGGCTGGAATCAGTCTCTCCAGGTATTCCACCTGTCTTAGCTTTCCAACCCCACTAATCTCCAGAGCACCATGCAATGTAGATTTGTGCTATCAAAGGAGATCTGCAGAGCTGGGTGTTCAGCAGTCCTAGGCTTCCACCCCCTCCCTGTTCTGTTTTGCTTCCTCCTGCCTGTGAGCTGGTGTGGGGGAAGGGCTTGGGTCCTGCTGGATCAAGGCTTTGGTACTTACCCTGTTTCTTGAGGTCTGCTCTGTTCTCCAGGTTTATTCAGTCTGGTGCAGCCTTCTTTCCTGTTGTTCTTTTAGGATTAATTGTATTAACTATATTTTCGTATTATATGTGGTTTTGGGAGGAGTTCTCTGTCTCACCTCTCATGCCACCATCTTGAATCCCCTCTTTTTTGCCACTGTTTTTTATGACCCTCCTGAATAGGGCTGTAATGCAGCTTCTAACAATTTTGGTTTTCACCTCCTCACCTGGTATATCGATTCATAATCAAAATTTAGTATTCTTCATGCTCTTCAACGTGATTGATTGTACAGTAGTCCTCATTGGGCTGTCATTGTGAACTAAGACCAGAGGCTTTGATGCAACTGGGATGGGTGACATGGGAGCCTGGATAATCTGCTCTGGCAGTTTATTTGTGTCCTCTTGGCCTGCTCACCCTTGGTCCTGGAGATACCTTTTCCATATTATAATGGATTATGTTAGGTCTGCCTGAATTTATGACTTGAAGTGTGCAGCACGACAGTTCCAAATGCATTGTCACTTGGTGTCCATATGTTCTAGCATTCCATCATTACCAGGGTCCACTAGCATGCCAGAGGCTGTTTTTCTAAGAGTATGCCTCTCTCTATTGCAGATGTAATGGCTTTGCTCTAAAGCTCCAGGAGCTTACTTTGTGATTCTCTCACTGGGGCTTGCCACAAAATCCACACTAAATTTTTTTCCAGCCCTGATGTCTCCAGCACCATTGGGTGTGTTGGATAGTATTAGTCCAAGAGGCAGGGAAGCTTTCATTGCAGTCTGGATTTTCTGCTAAGCTTTTTCTTGCTCCAGGCCCTACTAAAAGCTAGTAGCTTTCCATCATACCCTATGTGGGTTGAAGCAGTATTTCTCATTGTGGAATGTGTTGTTTTTGAAGCTCAAAGAGGCCTTCCAGGCCATATGCTTGCTTTCTTCATGATTGGGAATGCAAGATAAAAAAAATTTTGTCTTTTACTTTGGAGGCTTATATCATGGCACCCCTAACCAGAACATCCCTAAAAAAAGTGTTGAAATGACAGAGGCCTAAATCCCCACAGAGTTTCTCCTTACAGTCTGGACTACATGTATCTCACCAAGCCCTCTGGTATGCTATAACCTCTTGTGTGTACTTATTGATTAGCCTGATGTCATTTTGATGTAATGGATTAATATAATGTTTTGTGGGGTGTCTACAGGCTCCATAACTCTGTGGATAAAACTATGAAGGACAATATATGCCAAACTTAAATAAATATTGTTGTTAATTACCTAGGTATGCAAACTGTTTCTAATCCTCTTTTCAGATTTGGATAGAAAGAATGCATTCATTTTATCAGTGACCACATACCATGTATCTGAGGCTATATTAATCTGCTTTAGCAATGATACCATGTCTGCTAGGCAGCAGCCATCAGGCCTAATTTCTACTTGGTTGAACTTTCAATAGTACAGTCTTTCCCCAGGATCCATCTGGCTTCTTCAGGGTGCAGACTGGTAAATTATTAAATGGAAGAATGATTTTTACTCTGCATCCTTTAGATATTTAAAGGAGGAATAAATCACCATCTTTCTAGGATGTAGTATTGCTTTCAATTTATTCTTTAGGCTTAAGTGAGCGTAGGCTGCCACCTGTCTGGCCCTGTCGGTGTGGAGGGTCCTGTCGGCAGTACCTGGGAGGATCCGGGCTTCCTGATGCTCCTGACCTGGCTGTCGTAGGCCCGGCTGTGCACACAGTGACTGGCTTTGGCTCCCTGAAGTGCCCGTGGTGGTGGGAGTGACCTCGGCCCCGCAGAGACAGAGTGGCTGGAGGAGGGTTTGGGCTAACCAGTTAGTTGTGCTCAACGTGTATGACATGTACTGGATGAACGAATACACTTCATCCATTGGAATTGGAGTTTTTCATTCAGGAATTGAAGTATATGGCAGAGAATTTGCTTATGGTGGCCATCCTTATCCCTTTTCTGGAATATTTGAAATTTCCCCAGGAAATGCTTCTGAACTAGGAGAAACATTTAAATTTAAGTAAGTAGGGAGGACAATTTTTATTACACTGTCTTAGGTGCCAGAGCTTGTTTTCAGCCATACAGAATTCATTCTGTAAAATCTAGGAAGTTAAAATGTTTCTTTAACATTGTTTTAGTTGTTGACACTTTATTTTAAAATCATATCTATCTGAACTGTTGTGTGAAGATGGGAACTGGCCAGATAAAGTGCCCGAAATATCCAAGTCTATTGTTTTATTCAGAATCCATGTAAGTTATTCTACTTTAAAAATGTTTTTACTTTGGTGTAACTCAGATCCTATTTTAGAAAATATGTTCATATCTAATGGTTGCTTCCCTTCAGTCTCCTATTTGGGGAGCAATGGAAGAAAGTTTTATGACCTATCTAACACTATGAAAAATCTCTTCATTTTTGCAAAGAAAGGGACACTTGCTAAATTTGAAATAACTATACAGTTGATTGCCTGGGAAACTGTTGTCAAAGTTACATGTATTACATGTGTTGATAAACCTAAAATGTGTTTGTGAGAGTAATCTAGAACTTTATGAGTAGGAAATCTGACTGCTGGTAATCAAATTTCCATTTCTTAATTAAGGTTTGTATTTGAAATGGTATTTAGAACCTTAGTTTCAAGGAAAAACTTAAGGAAACTTCTGGGCCTGTAATAGCTCATTTGCAAGTGAAAAAGAGTGAAATGAGGTTATAACATTAAAATTCAGTAAAGGGCTACACAATTTTATCATTGCTAAGTTCATGGTTCTCTTAGCCTATCACTGATTTCAAATATTTACCCACAGGAGTGCTATAATGCCATCCTGAATCTATTCCTTGGGTCTCCCTTTTATCAAAACTACTAGATAAAAGGGTTTTCTGAGTATTTTCAGCTTTCTTGGATACCTAACTTATATTTGATTAAAAGTCTACTTTCCATTGAATAATGTCTATTTGTATTTTCAGGGTAGTAGTTTGGGGTGGGAGGGTTATTGGCTTTGCAGCTGGGGTGGGGGTGGGGGTTGTAGTTGATGATGCTTCAAAGAAATCTAGTCCTTAGACAATATCTCACTGCAACAAGTAGCATATGACTTAGACCATTATTGCTAAGTGAGCATGTGGCCACCAATTAGATGGCAAGTGCAATTAGGCATCAATATTTGCATCATTGATCTGGTCCTTTAATAATGTTGCTACTTATACACTAGTTGTAAAATAACTGTGATATTTCATTTTTAATATAATGACATTGTTTCATAAAGAAAATTACTTCTTTTGCATTTGTATTATTCAGAAGTAGTATACTACTTCTGAAGCATTATTGCAGAAAAGTAGAAACTAAAATAGCTGAAATTAGTCTTACCTTTTAGTCTTACAACATTAACCCTGCTTTGTTATTTTGTTACCTCAGTCATAATATTCCTGGAAATAAGCAAGTCTTTAAACATGCTTTTTATAAATACCTAAAACTCACAAAAAAACAAAACAAAAAAAGGCCTCTACCTAACCTTATATACATTAATGACTTTTATCCTCTAAGCTAAGGGCCCAGTGTGTCCTTGTTTATCCGTTGCAACTATGTATTTAGGAATTGGAGAAATAACCCCTAGATGGGTCTCTGGACCCAGTAGAACCACTGTATGTCAAATCCCATTAATTACCTAGCTCCCAGAAGACCTTACCTGACCAGATGCACAATAGTGACACTTTGGGTCCCCAGGTATCAATGTCCCCTTTGACCTTGTGCCAAACTCTTCTAAATGTCAGGTATTCCCCTTTTCTCAGTGCATAAGTATACAAATAAGTGGTTGCAAATCCCCTTCCGGAAGAAGTGGGAAAGTCATTACTTTGTTTACTACCATTGTGTTACAGGGCCTTTCTCCTGGGGATTTGGGGGTTGGATCTTTAGTCAGTAGATCCTAGGTTTGAAAACTAGCTCAGGTCCAGAAATAGAGTAAGGGATTATGAATTTTTATTGGGGAAACTGCTCATCTATTGGTTTCTCTGGATTATATATATTTAGTTCCTTTGTTGGCCACTCCCCTAGTTTGCCCCTAGGAGGCTGTGTTCTGTTAATCGTCTCTATTATTTTCTGTAGGTGAGGCCTTGGCTGCCACTCAGACTTGTTGGTCCTTACCATAGTTAGAATCCACTGGCATCTGGTGGTTAGCACTACCACCTGACTGCTACTGCTTTGCAGTACTGTCAGCCCATGGCTGTCAGCGAGTCAAATTCTGTGGCAGCCCTCCCTACCACTAGCCCTGGCCTCAGAGGAACTTAGTGATGCTTGTGCCCTTCTCACCAGTGCATTCTTGGTGGCCTCAGTGAATAGTGTGACTTCTGAATTATGGTTCCTCCTTTGGAATGTAATCTTCTGGTGGGTCTTTGGCCTTAAGAAATATGTCCATTCCAGCAAGCTCACTTCTCTGATCCTCTTAATCCCTTTTAATGTCTGCCACAGAAATTCTGAGATTTCAACTTTTCCAGAATGGGCTGTTGCTTTTCCAGACTAGGAGACACCTTCACAAAGAGTTTGTATCATCTCCTGAGATTCTTACTAGGGCGTTAGACCTTCTAATTGAAGATACTACTGCTAAATCAATGAATTGTCCCTTATAGAGTCTAATGTTCTGGCCTCCTAAATTTGGCATTTCAAAATCCAGTCCCATGGAACATATTTTCAGGACTTGCTGCTGCTTTGAGATGTAGTTTTTTCCTTCCTTCTCAGATATAGCACTTCCTTGGGTGCATTGGGCCCCCTCTTAACTCTGATTTTGGGCATAGCAGCTGGAGAGGTAGGCCCTGTGAGGGGAAGTTTTCTGAATTGTCTTCTCATATAGAACAAAAGCTAGCTCCTAATGGGGGGTAGTGTTCCAATTTTGAAGGTTCTGAAGGTTCAGAAAGTCTCAGGAATCAAATCTGTGAGGCACACACGCAAATGTTCCCATTCTATGTGTCAGTGTCCCAGGTTTCCCAGACCTGTCTTGATTAAGCATTCAACCATTTTGGGAGTCTGCTGCTATGATTCTTAAATCTTGGAGTTGCCTTGCAGGTTTTTTTTCTTGCCTGCTGTATGACAGGAGGGCTTCTTTGCAAACCACCAAAAAATTATATGGCTTTCATTTGTCAACTCTCGGGTGTCTGTTTACTGTTCTCAGTTTTTCAATATCTAACCTTTAACTTAGTAACAATCATCCAATCCTAATATCCTTGGATTTATAATTTCTTCCATATATTTCTAACTCCTTTATTAGGACATCTTGCTCCTGATTTCCCCTCCATTGGCAGTCTAACTCAGATCACCATTGATGAAAATTTTAACAATCGTATGGCCACCCAGTGCAAGAGTTGCCTGAGCATGGCTTACCAGTGGGGAGGAGGTCCTCGTATGGCCACCCAGTGCAAGAGTCACCTGAGCATGACTTACCAGTGGGGAGGAGGTCCTCATATGGCCACCCAGGGCAAGAGTCACCTGAGCATGGCTTACCAGTGGGGAGGCGGTCCTCATTATTAACCAGACACTGAATGATCTAGGTCACAGATTCCATTTTAGCACCTGCCTTTTTGGGTTAGCCCAAGTGACAACTGTTATAGTTTGACTATTTCCTGGAAACAGACTCTGAGATGGAGTTAGAAATGGAAAAAAGTTATTGGGGGAGTAAAACCTATGAAAGGAAAAGGGAGAAAGTAGCATTTTCTCATCAGCCCAAAGTACTCTTTGGACAATTTTCATTAAAAAGCAACCTTAAATGATTGAAAAATAAGTTTGGCCACTTTTTGTTGTTTTACTGGGGTGATGATCTGCAGAACTTGCAGTACCACCATAGATGTGGATGTTCCCTAAAATTTATTTACTGTAATTTTAGTACACATACAACTTATATTTTCCATCTTCCATGGTCTATGTCATGGTCTATAGTTTAAAAAATAACAGTAAGGAAAAAGATCCTTTAACTCAAAAATTAACACTTGCTATTGACTGAATATTATGCATAGTATTTGTTTTGTGGGTCAAATAATTTATAATTAAAAAAAATTTTTTTTTGGTATTTGTCTTTTTCAGCTTGACTTATTTCACTGAGCATAATACCCTCTAGCTACATCCATGTTGTTGCAAATGGTAGGATTTGTTTTCTTCTTATGGCTGAATAATATTCCATTATATATTTGTACCACATCTTCTTTATCCATTCAAGGAGGTCAAGAGATGCAAGCTTGCAGTTATAAAATAAATAAGTCCTGGGGATGTTATGGGCAGCACGGTGACTGTAGTCAATAATATTGTAGTGTGTATTTGAAGTTGCCAAGAGAGTAAATCTTTAAAGTTCTCTTAACAAGAAAAAATTTGTGTAACTTGGTGTAACTAGACTTACTGTGGTGATCACATTTTGCAGTGTGTACAAATACCGAGTCATTACATTGTACACCTGAAACTAATATAATATTGTCTGTGAGTTATACCTCAATAAAAAATAATTATCATTCTTAAAAAAATTTTTTTAATTAAGGTATTATTGATATACACTCTTATGAAGGTTTCACATGAAAAAACAATGTGGTTACTACATTTACCACTATTATCAAGTCCCCACCCATACCCCAATGCAGTCACTGTCCATCAGTGTAGTAAGATGCCACAGATTCACTATTTCCCATCTCTGTGCTACACTGTTTTCCCCATGACCGGCCACACCATGTGTACTAAACATAATACCCCTCAATCCCATTTCCCTCCCTCCCCACCCTCCCTCTCACCCCCCTCCCCTTTGGTAACCACTAGTTCCTTCTTGGAGTCTGTGAGTCTGCTGTTGTTTTGTTCCTTCAGTTTTGCTTTGTTGTTATACTCCGCAAATGAGGGAAATCATTTGGCACTTGTCTTTCTCTGCCTGGCTTATTTCACTGAGCAAAATATCCTCCAGCTCCATCCATGTTGTTGCAAATGGTAGGATTTGTTTCTTTCTTATGGCTGAATAATATTCCATTGTGTGTATGTACCACCTATTCTTTATCCATTCATCTTCTGATGGACACTTAGGTTGTTCCCATACCTTGGCTATTGTAAAAAGTGCTGTGATAAACATAGGTGTGCATATGTCTTTTTGAATCTGAGAAGTTGTATTCTTTGGGTAAATTCCAAGGAGTGGGATTCCCGGGGCAAATGGTATTTCTATTTTTAGGTTTTTGAGGAACCTCCATATTGCTTTCCACATGGTTGAACTAGCTTACATTCCCACCAGCAGTATTGGAGGGTTCCCCTTTCTCTCCATCCTCCTCAGCATTTGTTGTCCTTAGTCTTTTGGATGTTGGCCATCCTTACTGGAGTGAGGTGATATCTCATTGTGGTTTTAATTTGTATTTCCCTGATGATTAGCAATGTGGAGCATCTTTTGGCCATCTGAATTTCTTCTTGGGAGAACTGTCTCTTCATATCCTCTGGCCATTTTTTAATTGGGTTATTTGTTTTCTGGGTGTTGAGGTATGTAAGTTCTTTATATATTTTGGATGTTAACCCCTTGTTGGATATGTCTTTTACAAATATATTCTCCCATACTGTAGGATGCCTTTTTGTTCTGTTGATGGTGTCCTTTGCCATACAGAAACTTTTTAGTTTGATGTAGTCCCATGAATTCATTTCTGCTTTTGTTTCCCTTGCTCGAGGAGAGGAGTTCAGGAAGAAGTTGCTCATGCTTATATTCAGGAGATTTTTGCCTATGTTGTCTTCTAAGAGTTTTATGGTTTCATGACTTACATTCAGATCTTTGATCCATTTCGAGTTTACTTTTGTGTATGGGATTAAACAATAATCCAGTTTCTTCCTCTTGCATGTAGCTGTTGAAGAGGCTGTCATCTCCCCATTGTATGTCCATGGCTCCTTTATCATATATTAATTGACCATATATGGTTGGGTTTATATCAGGGCTCTCTAGTCTGTTTCATTGGTCTATGGGTCTGTTCTTGTGCCAGTACCAAATTGTCTTGAGTACTGTGGCTTTGTAGTAAAGCTTGAAGTTGGGGAGCATAATCCCCCCAGCTTTATTCTTCCTTCTCAGAATTGCTTTGGCTATTTGGCATCTTTTGTGATTCCATATGAATTTTAGAACAATTTTCTCTAGTTTGTTGAAGAATGCTGTTGGTATTTTGATAGGAATTGCATTGAATCTGTAGATTGCTTTAGGCAGGATGGCCAATTTGACAATATTAATTCTTCCTATCTGTGAGCACGGATGTGTTTCCATTTTTTGGTATCTTCTTTAATTTCTCTCATGCGTGTCTTGTAGTTTTCAGAGTATAGGTCTTTCACTTCCTTGGTTAGGTTTATTCCTAGGTATTTTATTCCTTTTGATGCAACTGTGAATAGAGTTGTTTTCCTTTTTTCTCTCTCTGCTAGTTCATTGTTAGTGTATAGGAATGCCACAGATTTCTTTGTATTAATTTTGTATCCTGCAACTTTGCTGAATCCAGATATTAGATCTAGTAGTTCTGGAGTGGATTCTTTAGGGTTTTTTATGTACAATATCATGTCATCTGTGAACAGGGACAGTTTAACTTCTTCCTTGCCAGTCTGGATGCCTTTTATTTCTTTGTTTTGTCTGATTGCTGTGGCTAGGACCTCCAGTACTATGTTGAATAGAAGTGGGGAGAGTGGGCATCCTTGTCTTGTTCCCGAACTTAAAGGAAAAGCTTTCAGCTTCTTGCTGTTAAGTATAATGTTGGCTGTTGGTTTGTCATATATGGCCTTTATTATGTTGAGGTACTTTCCCTCTATACCCATTTTTTTGAGAGTTTTTATCATGAATGGGTGTTTAATGTTGTCAAGTGCTTTTTCAGCATCTATGGAGATAATAGTGTGGTTTTTGTCCTTCTTTTTGTTGATGTGGTTGATGATGTTGATGGATTTTTGAATGTTGTACCATCCTTGCATCCCTGAGATGAATCCTACCTGATCATGATGAACGATCCTTTTGATATATATATTTTTAATATCTAAAATGTTTTTATTTATTTTATTTTTTAAAGTTTATTTTGATATCATTAATCTACAATTAAATGAGTAATATTATGGTGATTACACTACCCCCTTCATCAGGTCCCCCCCCACCAAACCCATTACAGTCACTGTCCATCAGCATACTGAGATACTATGGAGTCACTACTTGTCTTCTCTGGGTTCTACAGCCCTCCCCATGCCCCCCTAACATTACATCTGCTAATCATAATGTCCCTTTTTCCCCCTTGTCCCTCCCTTCCCACCCGTCCTCCCCAGTCCCTTTCCCTTTGGTAACTATTAGTCCGTTCTTGGGTTCTGTGAGTCTGCTGCTGTTTTGTTCCTTCAGTATTTTTTCTTTGTTCTTATACTCCACATATGAGTGAAATCATTTGATACTTGTCTTTTTCGGCTTGGCTTATTTCACTGAGCATAATACCCTCTAGCTCCATCCATGTTGTTGCAAATGGTAGGATTTGTTTTCTTCTTATGGCTGAATAATATTCCATTGTGTATATGTACCACCTCTTCTTTATCCATTCATCTACTGATGGAGACTTAGGTTGCTTCCATTTCTTGGCTATTGTAAATAGTGCTGCAATAAACGTAAGGATGCACATGTCTTTTTCAAACTGGGCTGCTGCATTCTTAAGGTAAATTCCTAGGAGTGGAATTCCTGGGTCAAGTGGTATTTCTATTTTGAGTTTTTTGAGGAACCTCCATACTGCTTTCCACAATGGTTGAACTAATTTGCATTCCCACCAGCAGCTTAGGAGGGTTCCCTTTTCTCCACATCCTCGCCAACATTTCTTGTTTTTTGTGTTTTGGATGTTGACTGTCCTCGCTGGTGTGAGGTGGTATCTCATTGTGGTTTTAGTCTGCATTTCTCTGATGATTAGTAATGTAGAGCATCTTTTCATGTGCCTGTTGGCCATCTGAATTTCTTCTTTGTAGAAGTGTCTATTCATGTCCTCTGCCCATTTCTCAATTGGATTATTTGCTTTTTGTTTATTAAGGTGCTTGAGTTCTTTATATATTTTGGATGTCAACCCCTTATCGGATATGTCATTTATGAATATATTCTCCCATACCGTAGGATGTCTTTTCTCTTGATGTATTTTTGACTTTGGTTTGCTAATATTTTGTTGAGTATTTTTGCATCTATGTTCATCAGGGATATAGATCTGTAATTTTCTTTTTTTGTGGTGTCTTTGCCTGGTTTTGGTATTAGAGTGATGCTGGCCTCATAAAATGAGTTTGGATGTATTCCCTCTTCTATTCCTTGGAAAACTTTAAGGAGGATGGGTGTTAGGTCTTTAATAAATGTTTGATAAAATTCAGCAGTGAAGCCATCTGATCCAGGCATTTTTTCTTAGGTAGGTTTTTGATTACCAGTTCAATTTCTTTGCTGGTAATTGGTCTGTTGAGATTTTCTGTTTCTTTCTGGGTCAGCCTTGGATGGTTAGATTTTCCTAGAAAGTTGTCCATTTCTTCTAGGTTATCCAGTTTGTTAGCATATAATTTTTCATAGTATTCCCTTATAATTCTTTGTATTTCTGTGGTGTCCCTAGTGATTTTTCCTTTCTCATTTCTGATTCTGTTTATGTGAGTAGACTCTTTTTTTTTTCTTGATAAGTCTGGCTAGGGTTTTTTCTATTTTGTTTATTTTCTCAAATAACCAGCTCTTACTTTCATTGATTCTTTCTATTGTTTTATTCTTCTCGGTTTTATTTATTACTGCTCTAATCTTTATTACGTCCCTCCTACTGACTTTGGGCCTCATTTGTTCTTACTTTTTTAGTTTTGTTAATCTTGAGTTTAGATTGCTCTTATGGGATTGTTCTTCTTCCCTGAGGTAGGCCTCTATTGCAGTATACTTTCCTCTTAGCACGGCCTTTGCTGCATTCCTCAGATTTTGAGGTGTTGAATTATTGTTGTCATTTGTCTCCAGATATTGCTTGATCTCTGTTTTTATTTGGTCATTGATCCACTGATTATTTAGGAGCATGTTGTGAAGCCTCCATGTGTTTGTGGGCTTTTTCATTTTCTTTGCACAATTTATTTCTAGTTTCATACCTTTGTGGTCTGAGAAACTGGTTGGTACAATTTCAATCTTTTTCAATTTACTGAGGCTCTTTTTGTGGCCTAGGATATGATCTATTCTTGAAAATGTCCCATGTGCACTTGAGAAGAATGTGTATTCTGCTGCTTTTGGGTGTACAGTTTTGTACATGTCTGTTAGGTCCATCTGTTATAATATGTTGTTCAGTGCCTCTGTCTCCTTACTTATATTCTGTCTGGTTCATCTTTCCTCCAGAATGAGTGGAGTGTTGAAGTCTTCTAGAATGAATGCTTTGCATTCTATTTCCCCTTTCCATTCTGTTAGTATTTGTTTCACATATGTTGGTGTTCCTGTGTTGGGTGCATAGAGATTTATAATGGTTATATCTTCTTGTTGGATTGTCCACTTTATCATTATGTAATGTCCTTCTTTGTCTCCTATTACTTTGTTTTGAAGTCTATTTTGTCTGATACAAGTACTGCAACTCCTTCTTTTTTCTCCCTATTAGTTGCATGAAATATCTTTTTTTCATCCCTTCACTTTTAGTCTGTGTAAGTCTTTGGGTTTAAAGTGGTCTCTTGTAGGTAGCATATAGATGGGTCTTGCTTTTTTATACTTACAGTGACTCTGTGTCTTTTGTTTCATCCATTTAGTCCATTTACATTTAGGGTGATTATTGATAGGTATGTACTTATTGGCATTGCAGGCTTTAGGTTTGTGGTTATGAAAGTTCAAGGTTAACTTCCTTACTATCTAAGAGTCTAACTTAACTCACTTAATATGCTATTACAAAGACACTCTACAAGTTTTCTTTTTTTTCTCTTCCTTTTTCTTCCTCCTCCATTCTTTATATATTTAGGTATCATATTCTGTGCTCTTTGTCTATCCCTTGGTTGACTATGGGATTGTTAATTTAATTTTGCATTTGCTTAGTAATTAGCTGTTCTACTTTATTTACTGTGGTTTTATTACCTCTTGTGATAGCTATTAAACCTTAGAAACACTTCCATCTATAGCAGTCCCTCCAAAATACACTGTAGAGATGGTTTGTGGGAGGTAAATTCTCTCAAGTTTTGCTTATCTGAAAATTGTTTAATCCCTCTATCCAATTTAAATGATAATCTTGCCGGATAAAGTAATCTTGGTTCAAGGCCCTTCTGCTTCATTGCATTAAATACATCATGCCAGTCCCTTCTGGCCTGTAAGGTTTCTGCTGAGAAGTCTGATGATAGCCTGATGGGATTTCCTTTGTATGTGATCTTATTTCTCTCTCTGGCTGCTTTTAATAGTCTGTCCTTATCCTTGATCTTTGTCATTTTAATTACTATATGTCTTGGTGTTGTCTTCCTTGGGTCCCTTGTGTTGGGAGATCTGTGCATCTCCATTGCCTGAGAGACTATCTCCTTCCCAAGATTGGGGAAGTTTTCAGCAATTACCTCCTCAAAGACATTTTCTGTCCCTTTTTCTCTCTCTTCTTCCTCTGGTACTCCTATAATGCGAATATTGTTCTGTTTGGATTGGTTGCATATTTCTCTCAATATTCTTTTATTCTTAGAGATACTTTTTTCTCTCTGTGCCTCAACTTCTTTGTATTCCTTTTCTCTAGTTTCTGTTTCATTTATCGTGTCCTCCACCATATCTAATCTGCTTTTAATACCCTCCATGTGCTCTTCAATGATTGGATCTCTGACTGGAATTCATTCCTGAATTCTTGAATATTTTTCTGTACCTCTATGAGCATGTTAATGATTTTTATTTTGAACTCCTTTTCAGGAAGATTAATGAGGTTGATGTCATTTATATCTTTCTCAGAAGTTGTATTAATAATTTTACTTTGAACCAGGTTTCTTTGGTGTTTCATATTCATATATGGCACCCTCTAGTGCCCAGAAGCTCTACTCTCTGGGGCTGCTGCACCCTTGAAGCAATGTTGGGGGTTGCAGGGGAGTGGTATTGGTGCCTGGGCAGCAGGAAAGAGCTGTTTCCTGCTTCCTGGCTGCTATGTCTGATTCCACTGCCTGAACCAGTGTGCCAAGCACACAAGTATAAGCCTCTATGCTTTGTATTTGTAGTTGCTGTAGAAAGATCTTCCCTCTGGATGGCCTAATGCCAGGGTAGGGTTTGCCGGTTTTTGAGCCAGGTGGGGCTGGCTAGTGAAAGGCGCAGCAGGCTGCGTATCCCTGAGGGGGTCTTGGAGCTGTGTAGCCAGCCAGGTAGCTGGAGTTCCTGAAGGTCATGAAAGCTCCCAACCTGCTGGGCAGAGTGCACCCAGACAATTTTGTCTACCTGTCCTTTCTCCTGAGCAGTAAGCTCTGTGTAATCCTTGCCCCTTTAGTAGCCTTCTTGCTAAGGGCTTCCTTGTAGGAAGTCTCTTGGACTGCCCACCTTTCTTTTGCCCCAGAGCAGTCAGATATGGATCCCTGCTTTCCACAAGTGGCTGGAATCTCAGTCTCTCCAGAATTCTCCCTGTCTTAGCTTTCCAACCCCCTACTCACTAGAGTACCATGCAAGCACCATGAAATGTAGGTTTGTGCTCCCAGAGCACATCTCCAGAGTTAGGTATTCAGCAGTCCCAGGCCTCCACTCCCTCCCAGCTCCTTTTCTTTTCCCCCCACTGATGAGCTGAAGGGCTTGGGTTTTGCCAGGACAGCTTTGGTACGTTACCCTGTTCCGTGATGTCTGGTCCTTTCTCCAGTTGTTTGCAGTCTGGCGCAGTCCTCTTTCCTGTTGCTCTTTCAGGAGTAGTTGTATTAATTATATTTTCGTATTATATGCAGTTTTAGGAGGAAGCCTCTGTCTCACCTCTCATGCCACCATCTTTAATCTCTATAATTTTTAAAATGTGAAAATGTTGATGGTATTGTATGGCCTAGTCAGTAACTTCTTTTAGTAGCAGACATACCTTGATGTTAAGAAGCATCAGTATAAGAAGATTTTTAAAGATATTTTCTAAGTTGTGTAAGACTGATTTGCCATACATTTAAAAATAAACCTTTATGCTTTTGATTTTGATAAAACCCAAGTTACGTCCTTATTTTCTGGTTATTCCATGAATTATTAAATGTACTTAGTAATTAATATGGTAAAGCTCTCAAATTTCCAAGAGAATTTTGTTACTTAATATTTTTTTGTATAACTCATTTTTTATTTTAGTTTTCACCAGAAACAGAAAGCTTTGGAAAATAGCAGTAAAAAAAAATGCCAGTTTTCCTGAAACCCACCCTAACCATGTACATACATAAAAGTGCCACAGTTTATAGAAATAGAATATTTAATTGCTTCTGTTGGATCTCAGCAAAGCACTTTCTCCTCATTGAAGCATTTGAATATAGAAGACACTAATTTTCATTTAAAATGTATTTGAATGTACTTTGAAACAACTCAATGGAAAGCCAAAATATAAACCATATGTTGATGAGTAAGAATACAGCACAGTCCGAATATTGCTCATAAACCGAAATTTGGTGGCCATTCCTGTTCCTCTCTATTTGCTAAATATGGTGTATTACTCCACATATGTTTTTCCAGATGAAATGGTCCATGGAAAAAATAATACATTATGTTTGAGAACTGAATGACAGTGTTGGACCAGTATTCATTGTTTCAGAGTTGCTTTGATTGTGTCTTATGGGGAAATCTTAATATTATTTTTCAGAGTAAGAACTTTAGAATTACATAATTCTAATTAGCAATTTGAATTGATCAGTTACTGTTCATACTGAACAATTTATCAAAATTCTCTAAGCCACAATTTCCTCCTCTATAAAATTTGTGAAAATTCTACCTACTTGGCACAATCAAATGTAAGAAAATATGTGAAACCTGGCAAAATGCCAGGCACTTTGTATGAACTCAGAGTTCATCTCTTTTCTCCTTCCATTTAAGCAAAACAGAAAGCTATTGACAAATATTGTTCAAAATCATTAGAGAATTTTTACACATTAAAACTTTCATAGTTTATTAAATGTTAATTTGGCAGATACAATTATGTGTGTGTGTGTATTTCTGATAGCATAATGTGTTGCATTCTAGAGGGTTAGCCAAGTAAATGAGCAAGAAAATCATATGAATATGTACATTCTATAAATAATTCTAAAGGAGGAGTTTCCGAAGTGTTTTGAACAACTGAGTATCACTGAAGACTGTCAAAATGGAGACGTTCCTTCACTTTTCATTTTTTAAACAAATAGTAATTGAATACCTGGTATGTAATAAGTCAGACTCAGTGGTAATGAAACCAAACATGGTACTTGCTTCTAATGGAACTTATTCTAATAGAGATATTAGCCAAATAATCACATAATTAAATATAAAGTTGCCACTGTGAGGTGTACCATTAATGACAGATGTACAGTGCTTTGCTTGTAATAGAAGGTTTTGACCTTGCTCAGAAGGTGAGGAATGTGAGGAGGTGATGACTGAGCTGATAAATGACAACTCAGTAGGGGTTACTTAGATGAATAGAAGTGGAAATAGAATTCCAGTAGGGAGAACAGCATGCAACAATCCCTTAATGTGACAGTCCATATAAGACATTAATGAGACCCCAAGTGTACTAGCCAGGAGCATATATAGAGGAAGAAAAGGTGATGATGTTTTAGAAGTAGTCATCCTCCTAGGCTATGCTAAGAATGTTTATCCATTTTATAAATGCAGTCAGTGGGAAGCAATTAAAATAATTCAAGCAAAGGAGGGCATCGAGCATGGGATAGATGACAATCAAATTACCATTTTTTACAGATCACTCCAGATGGGCAAGAGTAGATTTATGTAAACCAGTCAGTGGTCTATTTCAATAGAACAGAGATGGACGTGTCAGGGAAGGAGAATTATGCTGGTTTTGATGGAGATGGAGAGTAGTGGATGGAAAAACAAGGTGATGGCAATGGAGAGGTATTTAGGGAGTAGAATTATCAGGACTTTGGGATACGTAGAGTGAGAGAAAAAAGAGGAATCCAGGATAATTTTTAGGTTTTTGAATAGATAACACTCATTTGATGTAGTATTTGTCATCTTTATTAAGCCTAGTCCAATGTTTTGAATCATGGCCTATTCTGTGGATAAATTTATTAATCATTGTAAGATCATGGGATTTCTGATGCATTTGTAGTTTTTTAAAACAAATACACAGATTCTTTTTTATTCTGAATTACTTGTTGCCAGGTTCTGTCAGTATCAACCAGTTTAAATTTGGCCATAGTGGATAATTACTGAAGCTATTTTATTTCTTATATTCTGTACAATTAGGGCTGTTGGAAATGCACACCACAAAGTTGAAAATTGTTTACTGTATAGTTCATTAAAATATTAAACATAACAAAAGCAAAATCTTCATTGATGATGTCTTCTCTTTTACCTTAATCCTAAAAGATTAATTTTTCTAAAAAAAGGTAAAAAAGCACATGATTTTATGATTTTGAGAGATTTTTCAGAGCACTGTCCAAGAGCATTTGTTATGGTCTCTGTTAACTTAGTACTGCTTTTAGAAGAAAATCTAAAAGCTGGTCTGGTGATGGAACTAAGTGTGGCAGCATATGGTATTCTAGAATGAAAACACTGGTAGGAAGAGTAAACTTTAATGCAAATATTTGAGCTGTTAAAAATAAACTCAACTAATCGGAATGGCTAGAGAATTAGATATCTTGATGATTAGTATTTTTTGATTAGTCGAAGAAAAATATTTTTTAAACATTTGACGGCATAGATCTTAATAAGATATATATATTTTTTTATCTTAAAGAACAGAGCAGTGACCTTGAATTAAATTTTCCTTGATCCTATAAAGTTCAGGGTCATTGCTACAAACTTCAGCTATCATTGCATATTGTGTAAGTCATAAAGGTTTGATTTATATCTGCATTGACTTCAGGATATGTGCTGAAAGTTAAGTTTAAATAAAACTAAAAAGCACAGTAACAGTTTGTTTTCTTTCTGCATGTCCCTTGACCTAAATGAGGAAAACAAAAATATGGCTAATTGAAGATTCTGTTTAATATGTGAGAGTTTTTTCTTCCTCTCCCCCTAGTTTTATTAAGCTGTAATTGACATATGACATTGTGTAAGTTTGAGGTGTACAATGTGACCTATGCATAAGTGAGACTTATGTCTAATCTTGGAAATGAGGAATCCTAATACAGAGTAACTCCCAATAGCTGAAACATTTCTAATCACATATGAGTGATTATTCATCATGGGAATAGCACCAAAAACATTGATTCCATATTTTTATTCTTTGATTGGCATTAATCTACATCATATAATAATGTATTCAATAAGCACTAGTTTAGGGCCCACCTCTAAGAACAGTGAAAGATTTGTTTTCTTAAGTGGGTGCTGTGCCCAGCTTAGCTACCTAAAATCTCGTCAAATCATGTAAGTTTTTTAAGATCTTTATTTTGAAGGTCCCCATAGTCCTTTACAACTAGAAGGAACTTCCCATGTTTGCTATAACATATATGTAGTCCTTTTGTACTGTTTTAACAGTAACTTAATAGCAGAAATTTTATTTTAAAAATCTTCAGGTAACTGAAATTAAAGGCTTGCTTTTTCATAGATATGAATTAGTTTGGATTTGAAGTTTCTTAACTCAATCACTATGTATTTACTTAGCAGTTATTTGTTGGGTGTCTGCCATATACCAGACATTGTTCTGGGTTAGTTGTGATTTGTCATGCTTGAATATTACATTTTAATGTTAAATAGTGTCCAATACAATTTGTGCTATTGTTATATATTTATTAAATATCTGATATTTAATATATAGTATTTCTTTATATTCAAACATATCCAATATGTTAAATATAAATGAAATGTAGATTATGTAGATGGTTTATGTGCATTTCTGAAGTAGTAGAAAAATGGACTTTTGGCTTTTCAGCTCAGGACTAATTAATTCCTTTGGCGCTGTTAAGAAGGAAGGAACTTGGCTCAGTGTCGCAGGGGTCAGATATAGTGAGATGAGAAACCAAAGTCAAGAAAGCAAAGTAAGTTTTAAAGCAGTCTGCATAGATTGACAGAGTGAGCCTGCCTAAGGTGAGACAGAGGAGGATGCTCATTCTGAGGCTTCTTTTGTGTGGTTTTGGTAGCGCAGAGAGGTCCTTGATTGACAGCTCTTAGCTCTCTAGGTTTGTTCTGATTGGTGCAGTGAGGACAGAGGCTGTGTTGTGCCTGTGTTTCTGATGTTTCTTATTTGGGGAGACCCTGCACATTTCCTGAGTCACTCTTGGACCCTGTGGCTTCATCTGATTAACCTTCTGAGTCATTTCTGGCTCTCTGGCTCTATCTGATCTACTTCTTAAGTCATTTTTGAGGGGGCGCTCTCTCCTTTTCATCCCGCTAATTTCTTTCTGTCTTTCTGCCTAACAGCACTATACAATATTTCATTCTCCTTAGCCCCATTTCAAGTAAAATCATGTCAGGATAGACATACAGGTTGAAGGAATTGGAGAATGGGACAAGAAAAGGGAAGGACATTATAAGAATTAGGACTATAAATTCTGGGAAAACTGTTTTTGTTTCAGGGGCTGTTTAGCCTCAAGTTTCAACAAAGAAAATAATTCCACTTGAGGCAAATTTCCTTTCTGTAGTATAAGGGGGTTTAAAGGTAATTATGGATAATTCTATCAAATACAAACCAAATATTTCACTATGTGGACACACTAGAGCTTCTGCATTATGCTACAGGATTAATAGGCCTTAGAAATCTACTAAGTGAATTTTGAACACTTGCCTCTAAAATGTTAGTGGTTGCTCTAGAATGAATTACAAATTAGCTTCTAAACTTTTCACATATTACCTTGTACTAGCAATGGATCTCACTCAATTATTCAAAAAGGGTAAATAGCTTCCTCTTATTAAAATGCTATTAATTATCCACTTATACTATTACCTCTTTAAGGAAATCTAATCTTTTCACAGGCAATTTATGTTCAGAAAAAAAAATTTGTACACTTGCTGCTAAAGGCAAATAGGTCATTTGCAGAAGTTTTTTGTATTTGTACAAATATTTGAATCATTAAAAATATTGTATAATAAAATACTGGGTAATATGTATACTTACCCTGTTTATTTAATATCTGTTGTTGGGCATTTATGCCATTACTCTTTAAGACTAAATATATTAACTTCCTTTAACATTAACATGAAATTTCCTAAATTCATAATTTCTTCCAAAGTTTTAAACTTAGTCTTCAAAAATTTAAGATGCATTGCATGTATCTAAGAAACCAAGAAATTGCCAAATCAATATGTGTGTATTTACCCAACCATGTGGTGAAAAGGTGTTGTCTTTGGCTGAAGCTATTTTTGCCAATTTTGAGGCCACAGAGTAAAATTTATCCTTATTAACTGATAAAAATCAGTTGAAGCTTGAAGACTTACAGGCCTTCAGCAATCTCTGGTGTTCCAGATCCAAACCATAAAATCTTTGAGGGCTGCTACTTCTCCATAGTGTTACCACATGTCATCTTTAAGCGAGATACAGAATTTGGTTCTTGTTCATTTGTGGTTGTAAGAAATTATATGGTTAGTGTTTTCCAATGCTGGTAGTATTTGGTTGTTGTGGGTACCCAAGGGGAATGATTACAGGTAGCTTTGCTTTGGCCTCTTCTACTGACCTTGTCTGTGCATTTCCCTGTCCCTGCTCCAACCCCATCCGCATGTGACAGCTCATTCGGGATTCACCTGTCATAAGTAGAATAAAGTCAGTACTACTTATGAGTTCAATTGTTGAGGTGCAATTCTATCAAATCTCCTTCCTTTCTCCTCTACCAGATCTTCCTCATCTCTGCACAAACTATACACACTAGAGTTATTCAGGCAAACTTGATTATTCTGTAGTTATAAACAATACCCCTATCTCAGTCGCTTTAAACAACAAATCATTTCTTGTTTTGCTTAACTGTCCATCGGGTTGACTGGAAATTCTGGCCCATGTTACTCTCCCTTGCAACCCAGGCCGGAGAGCAGTGCTGTCAGGAAGCTTGTCGGCTGCTGGGGCAGAGGAAAGCATGAGCATGGTGATCATGGAGTAGTTCCTTAAGTACATATGTATACTGGCATTTGACACATTTCCTCTGCTATGGAGAATCATGTGGTCACACAAAACTGGGGGGGAGCAGAAATTGTAATCCTGCCATGTTTCTAGAAGGAGATCCTTAAGTATTTGGTGAACAGCTCTAAGGACTACCTCAACCCCCTTCACCCTCCCAACACAACACACGGAGGAACAGGAATGTAGGAGGACTCGAAACTTAAAAATATCCTATGGCTTTATGCTTAGTGAGAAGAATAACAAATAATAATACACTGAAATAGCCATTTGTCTTTTTAATCAATAAAACAGCAATATCAGTTTCTTAAGTCATTTCGAGCATTCCATTGTTTGGATAACATTTTAGAATCTTGGAACTAAAAAGTAGATTTTTTTTTGCTTTATTTTGAGGGGTGAATATATATTAATTTTTGGGAGAAAATGTGTGAAATTTGGACTTGGGTCATCTTTAGCTTAAAATGGTTTACATTGGTCTTGGAGCTGTTTTAAAATAGTCCCTACAGGGAGATATCCTTCAATAGCGTAGTAGCCTATGGTTCTATTGCTCCTAAGAAAGATTTCCATACTGAAGGACCAGTAGTTTCTCTGCATATAACCTTGACTTTGAGAAGGAAATTTTCCTAATTACTATGTGGAAGAGAAAATAGCAAGTACTAATAGCAACATCTTTAATTACTGTTTTCTAATCAGACCATTAGGAAGTGGATTATTTTGTTTATTACCAGCTTTCCATTTAGGTCCTTATTTTAAAGGACACCTCTACATCCTTTAACACTTTTGACCATGCTCACTGTCTTGAAACATTGTTCTTTCCTGGATTCCTTCCTATTATTTTTTGCTTTCTTCCTGGATACTCTTTCTCAGGTTCTTTTGTTTGCTTCTCTTCCTCTCCCTGCCCCACCAGTGTTGGCGTTCCATCTACTTCCTTTGTTTCCCTTCACTTCCTAAATCTCAGCCTTTTTCCTCATGCAGCTGCTTTACTTCAGGCAATCAAGTTACTCCCTGGGACTTGCCTCCTAAGTCACTCTACTGTCTCTGTCCATCCTGCTGTCATCACTTTCCAGAGAGATTTTTGGAAACAAAATGCAAGTTATTAGTATAATCATTGAAAGTGTTTAAAAAGTGGTTTAATTTCTTGTCTAGTTTAATTTCTTGTCACTCTCATCAAGGCCAGGTCTGCAATCTTATAAATGCACCAGGTTCTTTCAAGGCTCAAAAGTTTTTTGGGGCACAGATTTTTGGGGTCAGGTATACCCAGATTCAAATACTGGATTTAACAATTATGAGCTATTTGACCTTGAGCAAATTACACAATCTCTCTGAACATCTGTTTTATCCTCTGTACATTGGAAATGATAATTGTTTTGAGTATTAGGCTTGATTATGTAAAATACATATCACAGTAATTGGAGCATAGCCTAGTTTCATAAATGGTTGTTATTGTCATTGTTATATCTTCATATCTATATAGACAGTGTTGCATAGACATGACATTTCTAACCGTATCTACATGGCAAACTCATACTCACACTTAAGAACTATACAGGACTCAATACCTACCACCTTCAACTTACCCTTCTAGGAAAAATTGCTTTGCTTCTTAGTGCTCTACTAAATAACACAATATGGATGTTCCTTGTGTACAAGATGATAGTGACTGGATCAGGAGTGCACTAAACCCCCCAAACAGTCCAATTTCATATTGGCTGGTGGCTAAGAAGTGCACTGTATGAAGGGTTCTCTCCAGTACTTTGGTACCCTGCAGGATCTGGACTGAAAAACATGGATAGGATTGACTATTAGTAGTAAGTGGTTAGTTGGTAGTAAGAGAACCATTGGTATGGAGATAGCCATGGAGCAGGAAGACAAAGCATAGCAAAGTCATCTAATTATCAGTCCCTTGGAAAAGTACAAGAAGGTAGTTAGGAACTGGGGCTTTTTTGGTTACAGGTGACTTTCTAGTTCTAATTCTAGTTAATGTGCACTCATACAAAATAAATCTCTCAGGGTCACCACATGCTGAGCCTCTGCCCCTTGTAATCAACCTGAAGATGTACCTTATGTTACCTTCTAGAAGGCTTTCTTGACTTCCCACAGGAATAACTACTTTGGGATCCCAGAATATTTTGTATATACATCCTTTATAGAGCATATTCCAGGAATTTATATTATTTTTACCTACATAATGAGAATTTATAGTTCTAGTATCTAATCTATTTTCTGGTATAAAGTAGATGATGAATGAATGCTGATTTAAGAATAATAAATGAATAAATAAATGAATTCTTATCCTTCCTACAGACCTCAGAAAAGTACATCATGTACAGGTTAAATTACTTAAAAATAATATACCAGTATTTTTAAATTAAGAGCAATTACTTTAACTCTTTTCAGAATAAATGGCATTAGTTCACCTTGTTCAGGTAAGAAGAGGGAGGTAGAAAAGTACAGTCACAAGCTTTTCTGTATTTTCATTTCTTTTTCTAATGTCTAATTTTTAAAATGAAAGTGTCATTAATATATAATCTTATATTGGTTTCAAATGTACCTCACAGTGGTTCAGCAGTCCCCGTGATCAACTTATATTGTGATTGCAAATTATCATACCCTTTTTGCCACTCCTCCTCCACCCAGCACCTGTCCCAAACCCTCCCCCATGGTAACCACTAGTCACTTCTCAGTGTCTGTGAGTCTACTTCTATTTTGTTCCTTCTGTTTTGCTTTGTTTTTATATTCTACAAATAAGTGAAATCATGTGGTATTTGTCTACCTCCGCCTGGTTTATTTCACTGAACATAATACTCTCTAGATCCATCCATGTTGCTGCAAATGTCAGAATTTCTTTTGTTTTTACTGCTGAACAATATTCCATTGTGTATATGTACCACCTCTTCTTTATACACTCATCTATTGAGGGACACTTAGGTTGCTTCCATATCTTGGCTATTGCAAATAGTGCAGTGATCAACATAGGGGTGCATATATCTTTTCTAATCAGAGATTTTGTTTTCTTCAAGTAAATTCCTAGGAATGGAATTCCTGGGTCAAATGGTATTTCTATTTTTAGTTTTTTGAGCAACCTCCATATTGCTTTCCATAACAGTTGCACCAATTTACATTCCCACCAACAGTGCAGGGAGTTCCCCTTTCTCTGCATGCTTGCCAGCATTTGTTGTTTCTTATCTTTTGGATGGTGACCATCCTAACTGATGTGAGATGATATCTCATTTTGGTTTTAATTTGCATTTCCCTTATCATTAGCAACAGCAATGTGGAGCATCTTTTCATGTGCCTGTTAGTCATCTGTATTTCTTCTTTGGAGAAGTGTCTGTTCAGGTCCTTTTGCCCATTTTTTAATCGAGTTATTTGTTTTTTGGGTATTGAGGCATATGAGTTTCTTTATACATTTTAGATGTTAACCTCTTATCAGATATATCATTTATGAATATATTCTCCCATACTGTAGGTGTCTTTTTGTTCTGCTGATGGTGTGCTTTGATCTACAGAAGCTTTTTACTTTGATGTAGTCCCATTTGTTTATTTTGATTTTTTTTCCTGTGTCTGAGGAGATGTGTTCAGGAAAAAGAGATTTTTGTATTCAAGAGATTTTTGCCTGTTTTCTTCTAAGAGTTTTATGGTTTTATGACTTACAGTTAGGTCTTTGATCCATTTCAAGTTTACTTTTGTGTATGGAGTTAGACAATAATCCAGTTTCATTCTCTTACATGTAGCTGTCCAGTTTTCCTAACACCAGTTGTTGAAGAGGCTGTCTTTTCCCCATTCCATATTCATGGCTCCTTTGTCATATATTAATGACCATATATGTGTGGGTTTATATCTGGGCTCTCTGTTCTGTTCCATTGATCTATGGGTCTCTTCTTGTGCCAGTACCAAATTGTTTTGATTACTGTGGCTTTGTAGTAGAGCTTGAAGTCAGGGAGTGTAATCTCCCCAGCTTTGTTCTTCTTTTTCAGGATTGCTTTGGCTATTCGGGGTCTTTTGTGATTCCATATGAAGTTTAGAATTATTTCTTCTAGTTCTTTGAAGAATGCTGGTGGTCTTTTGATAAAGATTGCATTGAATCTTTAAATTGCTTTGGGCAGGGTGGCCATTTTGACAATATTAATTCTTCCTATCAGTGAGCACAGGATAGATGTCCATTTATTGGTGTCTTCTTTATTTTCTCTCATGAGTGTCTTGTAGTGTTCAGAGTATAGGTCTTTCACCTCATTGGTTAGGTTTTGTTCTGGGTATTTTATTTCTTTTTGATGAAATTGTGAATGGAATTGTTTTCCTGATTTCTCTTTCTGCTAGTTCGTTGTTAGTGTATAGGAATGAGACAGATTTCTTTGTGTTAATTTTGTATCCTACAACTTTGCTGAATTCAGTAATTAGTTCTAGTAGTTTTTTGGTGATTCTTTAGGGTTTATGTATATAGTATGTCATCTGCAGATAGTGACAGTTTAACTTCTTCTTTAACCATTTTGGATGCCTTTTATCTTTTTGTGTTTGATTGATGTTGTTAAATGGACCTCCAGTACTATGTTAAAGAAAAGTGGTATGAGTGGGCACCCTTGTCTTGTTCCTGACCTTAGAGGAAAAGCATTCAGCTTTTTGCTGATAAGTTTGCTGTTGGCTAAGAGCTTGTATAGGAACTTTTATTATGTTGAGGTATGTACCCTCTAAACCCATTTTGTTGAGAGTTTTTATCATGAATGGATGTTGAATTTTAGCAAATTCTTTTTCAGCATCTATTGAGTTGATCATGTGATCTATGTCTTTTTTGTTTATGTGATATATGATATTGATGGATTTAGGAATATTGTACCATCATTGCATCCTTGAAATAAATCCCACTTGGTCATGATGGATGATCTTTTTGATGTATTTTGCATTCAGTTTGCTAATATTTTGTTGAAGATTTTTCCATCTATGTTCATTAGGGATATCATATCAGAGTATTCCTTCCTCTTCTACTTTTTGGAATACTTTGAGAAGGATGGGTATCAGTGCTTTTTTAGTGGTTTGGTAGAATTTGGCTGTGAAGCCATCTGGACTTGGGTCTTGTTTTTTTTTTTTTTGTATTTTTCTAGAATGATGTCCATTTCTTCTAGTTTGTCCAATTTTCAGCCATATAATTTTTCATAGTATTCTCTAATAATTCTTTGTATTTCTGTGATATCTATTGTTATTATTCCTTCTTTGTTTCTGATTCTGTTTATGTGTGCATATTCTCTGTTTTTCTTGTAAGTCTGGCTAGGGGTTTATCTATTTTGTTTGTTTTCTCAGAAACCAGCTCCTGGCTTCATTGATTTTTTCCTACAGTTTTATTCTCAATTTATTTATTTCTGCTCTGATCTTTATTATGTCCCCCTTTTGCTAACTTTGGACTTCATTAGTTCTTCTTTTTCTAGTTTCTTTAATTGTGATTTTAGGCTATTTATTTGGGATTGTTCCTGTTTCTTGAGGTAAGCCTGTATTGCTGTGTACTTTCCTCTTCGAACTGCCTTTGCTACCTACCACAGACTTTGGGCTGTTGTGTTTTTTGTTTTCATTTGTCTCCATATATAGCTTGATTTCTGTTTTAATTTGTCCTTTGATCCATTTATTATTTAGAAGCATGTTGTTTAGCCTCCAGGTGTTTTCAAGTCTTTGTTTTCTTTGTATAATTTCTAGTTTCATATCATTGTGGTTTGAGAAGCTGTTTGATAAAATTCCAGTCTTTTTAAATTCATTGAGGCTCTTCTTGTGGCTTCGTGTGTGATCTGTTCTGGAGAACATTCCATGTACACTTGAGAAAAAATGCGTATCTTGCTGCTTTGGGTGGAATGTTCTGTAGATATCTGTTAAGTTCATTTGATCTAATGTGTTGTTCAATGCCTGTGTTTCCTTATGTATTTTCTGTCTGGTTGATCTGTCTATTGATGTGAGTGGTGTGTTAAAGTCTCCTAAAATTAATATGTTGTAATATATTTCCCTGTTTAGTTCTGTTAGTATTTGTTTTACATATTTAGGTGCTTCTATGTTGGGTGCATAGATATTTATAATGGCCATACCCTCTTGTTGGACTGATCCCTTTATCATTATGTAATATCCTACTTTGTCTCTTGTTACTTTGTTTTGAAATTACTTTGATATAAGTACTGCGACTCCTGCTTTTTTTCTCCCTATTATTTGCATGAAATATCTTTTTCCATCCCTTCACTTTTAGTCTGTGTATATCTTTGGGTCTGAAGTGAGTATCTTGTAGGCAGCATATAGATGAGTCTTGTTTCTCTAACCATTTTGCTACTCTGTGTCTTTTGATTCAGGTGTTCAGTCCATTTACATTTAAGGTGATTATTGATATGTGTTTATTGCCATTTAAAATTGTTTTCTGGCTGTTTTTTATATCTCCTCTCTGTTCCTTTCTTTTTTTCTTTTCTTTTGTTAGTGATGTTTTTTTTTTAGTCTTGTAATTGGATTTATTTATTTATTTTTTGTGTATTTATTGTAGGTTTCAGTTTTGTGCTTACCAAAGGTTTGAGAATATCTTCTTTACTATATAATAGTCTATCTTAAATTGCTGATTACTCTATTTCAAGCACAATCTAAATGTACTTTTTTCCTTCTTCTTCTTCCTCCTCCACATTTTTCATATTATTATAGGCTTCAGTTTTGTGTTTACCAAAGGCTCAAGAATAGCTTCTTTACTATATAGTAGTCTATCTTAAATTGCTGATTACTCTATTTCAAACACAGTCTAAAGGTACTGTTTTTCCCTTCTTCCTCCTCCTCCACATTTTCCATATTAGATGTCATAATCTGCACTTTTTGTGTATCCCTTGACTGATTTTGTGTATAGTTGATTTTGCTTCTTTTGTTTAAATTTCATACTTGCTTGGTAATTAGTTTGTCTACTACCTTTATTGTGAGTTTATTTTCACTGGTGAAAGCTACTTCACCCTAGGGCCATTTCCATCTGCAGAAATCCCAATCCCTTTAACATATCATTTAAGACTGGCTTAGTGGTGACAATGCCTTCTACTTTTGTTTATCTGGAAATTATTTAATCCCTCATTCAAATTTAAATGACAATCTCACCCAGGTAGAGGATTCTTGGATGGAGGTCCTTCTGTTTCAGTACAATATATATATCAAGTCTCTCCCTTCTGGCCTGAAGAGTTTTAGTTGAGAAATCTGTGATAGACTGATGGAATTTCCTTTATAAGTAGTCTTGTTTTCTCTCTCTGGTGGATTTCAACACTCTTTTCTTATCCTTGATTTTTTCCATTTTAATCATTATATGTCTTGGTGTTGTCTTGCTGGGGTTCCGATTGTGAGGGGTCCCTGTACTTCCATGACCTGAGTTGTCTATTTCCTTCCTCAGATAGGGGAATTTTTCAACAATTATTTCCTTAAAGAGACAGTCTATCCCTTTGTCTTCTTCTTCTCCTTCTGGTATCCGTATTAGGCAAATATTGTTATTTTATTTTATAAAGGTATTACTGATATATACTCTTATGAAGGTTTCACATGAAAAAACAATGTGGTTACTACATTTACCCATATTATCAAGTCCCCACCCATACCCCAATGCAGTCACTGGCCATCATTGTAGTAAGATGCCACAGATTCAGTTTGTCTTCTCTGTGCTACACTGTTTTCCCCGTGATTCCTCACACCATGTGTACTAAACATAATACCCCACAAACCCCTTCTCCCACCCACCCTCCCACACCGCTCCCCTTTGGTAACCACTAGTTCATTCTTGGAGTTTCTGAGTCTGCTGCTGTTTTGTTCCTTCAGTTTTGCTTTGTTGTTATACTCCACAAATGAGGGAAATCATTTGGCACATGTCTTTCTCCACCTGGCTTATTTCACTGAGCATAATATCCTCCAGCTCCATCCATGTTGTTGCAAATGGCAGGATTTGTTTCCTTCTTATGGCTGAATAGTATTCCATTGTGTATATGTACCACCTCTTCTTTATGCATTCATCTACTGATGGACACTTAGGTTGCTTCCATATCTTGGCTATCATAAAAAGTGCTGCAATAAACATAGGGGTGCATATGTCTTTTTGAAACTGAGAAGTTTTATTCTTTGGGTAAATTCCAAGGAGTGGGATTCCCAAGGTGAAATGGTATTTGTATTTTTAGATTTTTGAGGAACCTCCATATTGCATTCCACAATGGTTGAACTAGCTTACATTCCCACCAGCAGTGTAGGAAGGTTCCCCTTTCTCCGCATCCTCACCAACATTTGTTATTCTTAGTCTTCTGGATGGTGGCCCTCCTTACTGGTGTGAGGTGATATCTCATTGTGGTTTTAATTTGCATTTCCCTGATGATTAGTGATGTGGAGCATCTTTTCATGTGTCTGTTGGCCTTCTGAATTTCTTTTTTTTGGAGAACTCTCTCTTTATATCCTATGCCCATTTTATAATTGGGTTATTTGCCTTTTGGGTGTTGAGGCATGTAAGTTCTTTACATATTTTGGGTGTTAACCCCTTGTTGGATATGTCATTTACAAATATATTCTCCCATACTGTAGGACACTTTTTTGTTCTAATGATGGTGTCCTTTGCCATACAGAAACCTTTTAGTTCGATGTAGTCCCATGAGTTCATTTTTGCTTTTGTTTCTCTTGCTTGAGAAGATGCGTTCAGGAAGAAATCACTCATGGTTATATTCAGGAGATTTTTGCCTATGTTGTCTTCTAAGAGTTTTACGGTTTCAAGACTTACATTCAGGTCCTTGATTCATTTCAAGTTTACTTTTGTGTATGGGGTTAAACAATAATCCAGTTTCATCCTCTTGCATGTAGCTGTCTAGTTTTGCCAACACCAGCTGTTGAAGAGGCTGTCATTTCCCCATTGTATGTCCACGGGTCCTTTATCATATATTAATTGACCATATATGCTTGGGGTTATATCAGGGCTCTCTAGTCTGTTTCATTGGTCTATAGGTCTGTTCTTGTGCCAGTACCAAATTGTCTTGAGTACTGTGGCTTTGTAGTAAAGCTTGAAGTTGGGGAGCATAATCCCCCCTGCTTTATTCTTCCTTCTCAGTATTGCTTTGGCTATTCGGGGTCTTTTGTGATTCCATATGAATTTTAGAACGATTTTTTCTAGTTTGTTGAAAAATGCTGTTAGTATTTTGATAGGAATTGTATTGAATCTGTAGATTGCTTTAGGCAGGATAGCGCTACATTTTGACAATATTTATTCTTCCTATCCATGAGCATGGGATGTGTTTCCATTTATTGGTATCTTCTTTAATTTCTCTCATGAGTGTCTTGTAGTTTTCAGAATATAGGTCTTTCACTTCCTTGGTTAGGTTTATTCCTAGGTATTTTACTCTTTTTGATGCAACTGTGAATGGAATTTTTTTCCTGATTTCTCTCTCTGCTAGGTCATTGTTAGTGTATAGGAATGCCACAGATTTCTGCGTATTAATTTTGTATCCCGCAACTTTGCTGAATTCAGGTATTAGATCTAGTAGTTTTGAAGTAGATTCTTTAGGGTGTTTTGTGTACAATATCATATCATCTGTGAACAGGGACAGTTTAACTTCTTCTTTGCCAATCTGGATGCCTTTTATTTCTTTGTGTTGTCTGATTGCCGTGGCTAGGACCTCCAGTACTATGTTGAATAGAAGTGGGGAGAGTGGGCATCCTTGTCTTGTTCCCGATCTTAAAGGGAAAGCTTTCAGCTTCTTGTTGTTAAGTATAATGTTGGCTGTGGGTTTGTCATATATTGCCTTTATTATGTTGAAGTAGTTGCCCTCTATACCCATTTTGTTGAGAGTTTTTATCATGAATGGGTGTTGAATTTTGTCAAATGCTTTTTCAGCCTCTATAGAGATGATCATGTAGTTTTTGTCCTTTTTTTGTTGATGTGGTGGATGATGTTGATGGATTTCGAATGTTGTACCATCCTTGCATCCTTGGAATAAATCCTAAGTGATCATGATGGATGATCCTTTGATGTATTTTTGAATTCGGTTTCCTAATATTTTGTTGAGTATTTTTGCATCTATGTTCATCAGGGATATTGGTCTGTAGTTTTATTTTTTTGTGATGTCTTTGCCTGGTTTTGGTATTAGAGTGATGCTGGCCTCATAGAATGAGTTTGGAAGTATTCCCTCTTCTTCTATTCATTGGAAAACTTTAAGGAGGATGGGTATTAGGTCTTTACTAAGTGTTTGATAAAATTCAGTGATGTAGCCATCTGGTCCAGGCATTTTGTTCTTAGGTAGGTTTTTGATTACCAGTTCAGTTTTGTTGCTGGTAATTGGTCTGTTGAGATTTTCTGTTTCTTTCTGGGTCAGCCTTGGAAAGTTGTATTTTCCTTGAAAGTTGTCCATTTCTTCTAGGTTATCCAGTTTATTAGCATACAATTTTTCATAGTATTCTCTCATAATTCTTTGTATTTCTGTGGTGTCCCTAGTGATTTTTCCTTTCTCATTTCTGATTCTGTTTATGTGAGTAGACTCTCTTTTTTTCTTGATAAGTC
Source organism: Smutsia gigantea (assembly GCA_032199065.1). Lineage (NCBI taxonomy): Eukaryota > Metazoa > Chordata > Mammalia > Pholidota > Manidae > Smutsia > Smutsia gigantea. Next base: position 1,709,003 of record JAVSCE010022418.1, read on the forward strand.
TGGCTAGGGGTTTATCTATCTTGTTTATTTTCGTCAAGAACCAGCTCTTGCTTTCATTGATCCTTTCTATTGTTTTATTCTTCTCAATTTTGTTTATTTCTACTCTAATCTTTATTATGTCCCTCCTTTTACTGACTTTGAGTCTCATTTGGTCTTCTTTTTCTAGTTTCATTAATTGTGAGTTTAGACTTCTCATATGGGATTGTTCTTCTTTCCAGAGGTAGGCCTGTATTGCAATATACTTTCCTCTTAGCAAGACTTTTGCTGCGTCCCACAGATTTTGTGTTGTTGAATTATTGTTGTCATTTGTCTCCATATATTGCTTGATCTCTGTTTTTATTTGTTCATTGATCCTTTGATTATTTAGGAGCATGTTTTGAAGCCTCCATTTCTTTGTTGGATTTTTCATTTTTTGCCCAATTCATTTCTAGTTTCATACCTTTGTGTTCTGAGAAACTGGTTGGTACACTTTCAATCTTTTTGATTTTACTGAGGCTCTTTTTGTGGCCTAGTATGTGGTCTATTCTTGAAAATGTTCCATGTGCACTTGAGAAGAATGTGTATTCTGCTGCTTTTGGGTGTAGAGTTCTGTTAGGCAAATATTGTTTTGTTTTGATTGATCACATAGCTCTCTTATCATTCTTTCATTCCTAGAGATCCTTTTTTCTTTCTATTCTTCAGCTTCTTTTTTTTTACCTGTTCTCTAATATCTATTTCATTTACCATCTCCTCTACATGATCTAATGGAGTTTTAAATCCCTCTCTTGTACATTTCATTTCTAGTACTGTATTCTTCATCTGTGAGTGGCTCTTTTTCAGGTTTTCTTTCTCTTTGTGGAAGTCCTCCCTGTGATTTTGAATACTTTTCTGTAAATCTGTGAGCAAGTTTAAGAGTTTTATTTTGAAATATTTATCAAGAAGATTGGTGATCTCTCTTTAATGTAGCCCTCTTTCTGGGGTTCTGTCTTTTGGTTTTGAATGGATCAAATTTCTCTGCCTGCCCATTTTTTCAGGGATTCTGTGTTTCTTCCTTTGTATTAGATGTCTCTGCTATGCTTTCTGGTCTAAAGAGTAATAGTTTTATTAAGATGATGTGTTATGGTAACCAGAAGCTTAAGATTCTTTACTCTGTAGTGCCTGTTTCTATTCTGTGGGAGTCCCAGCTGTTGGCATGCTGTGGGTGAGATGTTTTTCTGTCTGTGCTGGCAGTTTACTTAAGCCATCACCTTTGTGATCAGCTCAGGGGACTCTTTTGTGCTCGCTGTGGCTGGTGCTACCCTGTGCCTGGCCTGCAGCAATGGTGGGGCTGCAGGGATGATGGGGTTGGCTGGCTGATGTGTGGCTCTGAGAGCAGAGCACTGGGCATGGACACCTGCAGGCAGGCTGGAGCCCCTGGGGCTGGCTCCTGCCGGCACCTCCCAGGTTTGGCTAAAACAAATCCAAGGGAGCTGGAGAGTGTCCCACTGCAAGCCAGGTGACAAATTCTGAGGCTGCTGCTTGGTCCAGCAGTGCGTGCAGCGGGAGCCTTGGGACTGTGCTGCCAGCAAGGGGGAATGGAGTGTTTGGGGCCCCCTAGAGCTCCCGATCAGTTAGGGTGAGAAAGTGCTGGGGGGTGGGTATCCTCCACTTGCCCTTTCTCCTGGGGAGAGAGTTCTGTCCAACCCTCGCCCCTCTGGCCCCCCTTCCCACTGCTGGCAAGTCTCTCAAACTGTCGTTTTTGCTCTGGGTCTCAGGACGGGCAGGGCTCACCCATCCTCTAAAATGGCCAGCGTCACAGCCTCCCAGAATATTCCACCAATCTCTGGTGTCCAGCCCTGCCAATCACCAGAACCCAGTGTAATGTGGGCCCGTGCTCCTGAGGCAGATATCCAGGGCCAGGTGTGCAGTGCTTCTGGGCTCCTACGCCTCCCCATTCCTATTCTCTCTTTCCCACCTGTGGGCTGGGGTGGGGAGAGGGCTTACTCTCGACTCTGCCGCTTTACCCTTTCCTGTGTGGGCTTCTCTTCTTCCACAGGTGTAGGTGGTCTATTCTGCAGTCTCCAGGTCATTTTCAGGTTTAGCTGTATTTACTGTGTTTTTGTCCTTTATGTGTTTTGGGAGGAGGTTTCTGCCTTGCTTTCCTACCCTGTCATCTCTTTCTGGTAATCCCCCCTTTATTTTCCTTTCTAATCTGAAATTCATATGGGCATTAGGTAACATGTTCCTGTTTTGTCTTGTGAAAATGGAGAATTGTGAAGTGCACTAAAGTAAGAGCAAAACTTTGGTTAAGTGAATTATATAATTAAATTCTATATCCTAACACTCCGTGAATTTATAGGGCATATTGTGTAATAAGTTTACAAAAGGAAGAGCATTGGAGCTATTTATGACAGATGTTCACCTAACTTAAAACAGGAAGAGTATATTTACTTCTATAGTTATTACAATGTAATTAAAACCATAAAACCACTTTATCTGAATTTCAAACCAGAGCATGTTTTTTCTTTCCGTGGTCTTACTGACTGCATTACTCTTCACTGATCATGCAAGAACTGAAGGAGAGGGCTGTAGGTTGGCCAGTGCAGGCTTGCCAGATTTTAGTAAGGTTTTATTGATTCTTTTGCTGTATTTTTTATGAGAGTAATGAGATAACTCTCTGAAAAGCTGTATGTTTGTTTCTAGAAACAAACCTAGGGTATATGGCTGATGACAAAAACAAATTTTGTGCCTGTGTTTTGGGAATGGTTGGGAAAGAAAAAGAGGTGGTGGTTCAATCAGCAGATGCTAAAAAAAGACATGAGTTTTTTTTCTGTTGTTGTTATTTTTTGGTTTATTTGTCTTTTTTTCTTTATTTTCTTTACTTATTTTTTTGTGCAATATCATGGTTATTAATCTACCCCCATCATCAGGTCTGCCCCACCAACCCAACTACAGTCACTGTCCATCAGCGTAGTGAGATGCTGTAGAATCACTACTTGTCTTCTCTGAGTTGTATGGCCCTCCGTGTGCCCCCCAACATTACATCTGCTAATCATAATGCCCCCTTTTCCCCCTTATCTCTCCCTTCCCACCCATCTTCCTCAGTCCCTTTCCCTTTGGTAACTATTAGTCCGTTCTTGGGTTCTCTGAGTCTGCTGTTGTTTTGTTCCTTCAGTTTTTTCCTTTGTTCTTATACTCCGCATATGAGTGAAATCATTTGATACTTGTCTTTTTCGGCTTGGCTTATTTCACTGAGCATAATACCCTCTAGCTCCATCCATGTTGTTGCAAATGGTAGGATTTGTTTTCTTCTTATGGCTGAATAATATTCCATTGTGTATATGTACCACCTCTTCTTTATCCATTCATCTACTGATGGACACTTAGGTTGCTTCCATTTCTTGGCTATTGTAAATAGTGCTGTGATAAACATAGCGGTGCATCTGTCTTTTTCAAACTGGGCTGCTGCATCCTTAGGGTAAATTCCTAGGAGTGGGATTCCTGGGTCAACTGGTATTTCTATTTTGAGTTTTTTGAGGAACCTCCATACTGCTTTCCACAATGGTTGAACTTATTTGCATTCCCACCAGCAGTGTAGGAGGGTTCCCTTTTCTCCACATCCTCACCAACTTTTGTTGTTGTTTGTGTTTTGCATGTTGGCCAGCCTAACTGGTGTGAGGTGATATCTCATTGTGGTTTTAATCTGCATTTCTCTGATGATTAGCGATGTGGACCATCTTTTCATGTGCCTGTTGGCCATAGGAATTTCTTCTTTAGAGAAGTGTCTGTCTATTCATGTCCTCTGTCCATTTCTTAATTGGCTTATTTGCTTTTTGTTTGTTAAGGTGCGTGAGTTCTTTATATATTTTGGATGTCAACCCTTATCAGATACATCATTTATGAATATATTCTCCCATACTGTAGGATGTTCTTTTGTCCTACTGATGGTGTCCTTTGCTGCACAGAAGCTTTTCAGCTTTATATAGTCACACTTGTTCATTTTTGCTTTTGTTTCCCTTGCCTGCGGAGATATGTTCATGAAGAAGTTGCTCATGTTTATGTCCAAGAGATTTTTGCCTATGTTTTTTTTCTAAGAGTTTTATGGTTTTATGACTTACATTCAGGTCTTTGATCCATTTTGAGTTTACTTTTGTGTATGGTGCTAGACAGTAGTCCAGTTTCATTCTCTTACATGTAGCTGCCAGTTTTTCCAACACCAGCTGCTGAAGAGGCTGTCATCTTCCCATTGTATATTCAAGGCACTTTTAGCAAATATTAATTGACTGTATATGTTTGGGTTAATGTTTGGATTTTCTATTCTGTTCCACTGGTCTTTGGGTCTGTTTTTGTGCCAATACCAAATTGTCTTGATTACTGTGGCTTTGTAGTAGAGCTTGAAGTCAGGGAGAGTAATTCCCCCTGTTTTATTCCTCTTTCTCAGGATTGCTTTGGCTATTCAGGGTCTTTTGCGGTGCCATATGAATTTTAGAATTATTTGTTCCAGTTCATTGAAGAAAGCTGTTGGTAGTTTGATAGGGATTGCATTGAATCTGTAGATTGCTTTAGGTAGTATAGCCATTCTGACAATAGATATTCTTCGTAGGCAAGAGCATGGGATGCATTTCCATTTGTTAGTGTCCTCTTTAATTTCTCTTAGGAGTGTCTTGTAGTTTTCAGAGTACAGGTCTTTCCCTTCCTTCATTAGGTTTATTCCCAGGTATTTTGTTCTTTTTGATGCAATTGTGAATGGAATTGTTTTCCTGATTTCTCTTTCTGTTAGTTCATCGTTAGTGTATAGGAAAGCAACAGATTTCTGTGTGTTAATTTTGTATCCTGCAACTTTGCTGAATTCAGATATTAGTTCTAGTATTTTTGGAGTGGAGTCCTTAGGGTTTTTATGTAGAGTATCATGTCATCTGCAAATAGTGACAATTTGACTTCTTCTTTACCAATCTGGATGCCTTGTATGTCTTTATTTTGTCTGATTGCTGTGGCTAGGACCTCCAGTACTATGTTGAATAATAGTGGGGAGAGTGGGCATTCCTGTCTTGTTCCCGATCTTAGATGAAAAGCTTTCAGCTTCTCGCCGTTAAGTATGATGTTAGCTGTGGGTTTGTCATATATGGCCTTTATGATGTTGAGGTACTTGCCCTCTATACCCATTTTACTGAGAATTTTAATCATGAATGGATGCTGAATTTTGTCAAATGCTTTTTCAGCATCTATGGAGATGATCATGTGGTTTTTGTTCTTCTTTTTGTTGATGTGGTGGATGATGTTGATGGATTTTCGAATGTTGTACCATCCTTGCATCCCTGGGATGAATCCCACTTGATCATGGTGTATGATCCTCTTGATGTATTTTTGAATTCGGTTTGCTAATATTTTGTTGAGTATTTTTGCATCTATGTTCATCAGGGATATTGGTCTGTAATTTTCTTTTTTGGTGAGATCTTTGCCTGGTTTTGGTATTAGAGTGATGCTGGCTTCATAGAATGAGTTTGGAAGTATTCCCTCCTCTTCTATTTTTTGAAAAACTTTAAGGAGAATGGGTGTTATTTCTTCTCTATGTCTGGTAGAATTTAGCGGTGAATCCAGCAGGTCCGGGGGTTTTGTTTTTGGGTAGTTTTTTGATTACTGATTCAATTTCGTTGCTGGTGATTGGTCTGTTTAGTTTTTCTGTTTCTTGGTTGGTCAGTCTTGGGAGGTTGTATTTTTCTAAGTAGTGGTCCATTTCTTCTATGTTTTCCAGCTTGTTAGCATATAGATTCTCATAATATTCTCTTATAATTCTTTGTATTTCTGTGGGGTACATCATGATTTTTCCTTTCTCATTTCTGATTCTGTTTATGTGTGTAGATTCTCTTTTTCTCTTAATAAGTCTGGCTAGGGGTTTATCTATTTTGTTTATTTTTTGAGCGAACCAGCTCTTGGTTTTATTGATTTTTTCTATATTTTTAGTCTTCTCAATTTTATTTATTTATTCTCTGATCTTTATTATGTCCCTCCTTCTGGTGACTTTGGGCCTCGTTTATTCTTCTTTTTCCAATTTCAGTAATTGTGTCTTTAGACTATTCATTTGTATATCTTCTTGCTTCTTCAAATATGCCTGGATTGCAATATACTTTCCTCTTAGAACTGCCTTTGCTGCGTCCCACAGAAGTTGTGGCTTTGTGTTGTTGTTGTCATTAGTCTCTATATATTCTTTGATATCTGTTTTGATTTTGTCATTAACCCATTGATTGAGGAGAATGTTGTTAAGTCTCCTTGTATTTGTGAGCGTTTTTGATTTCTTTCTAACATTTATTTCTAGTTTTATACCTTTGTGATTTGAGAACTTGGCTGGTAGGATTTCAATATTTTTAAATTTACTGAGGTTCTTTTTGTGGCCTAGTGTATGGTCTATTCTGGAAAATGTTCTGTGTGCCCTTGAGAAGTATGTGTATCCTGCTGCTTTTGGATGCAGAGTTCTGTAGATGTCTGTTAGGTCCATCTGTTCTAGTGTGTTGTTCAGTGCCTCTGTGTCTTTACTTATTCTCTGTCTGGTTGATCTGTCTTTTGGAGTGTGTGGTGTGTTGAAGTCTCCTAAAGTGAATGCATTGCTTTCTGTTTCCTCCTTTAATTCTGTTAGTATTTGTTTCACATATGCTGGCGCTCCTGTGTTGGGTGCATATATATTTATAATGCTTATATCCTATTGTTGGACTGAGCGCTTTATCATTATGTAATGTCCTTCTTTATCTATTGCTACTTTCTTCGTTTTGAAGTCTATTTTGTCTGATACAAGTAGTGCCACACCTGCTTTTTTCTCTTTGTTTTTTGCATGAAATATCTTTTTCCATCCCTTCACTTTTAGTCTGTATATATCTTTGGGTTTGAGGTGAGTCTCTTGTAAGCAGCATATAGATGGGTTTTGCTGTTTTATCCACTCTGTTACTCTGTGTCTTTTGATTGGTACATTCAGTCCATTTACATTTAGGGTGATTATCGATAGATATGTACTTATTGCCATTGCTGGCTTTAGATTCATGGTTACCAATGTTCAAGGGTTGCTTCTTTACTATCTGACAATCTAACTTAACTTTCTTGTTAAGTTATTGTAAAAACCGTCTGATATTTCTTTATTTCTCTCCCTTCTTATCCTTCCTCCTCCATTCTTTATATACTAGGTGTTTTATTCTTTGCCTTTAGTTAGTGTCTGGATGGTCTGCTTTCTTTGCTATGATTTTATTTTCTCTGGTGACAGCTTTTTAGCCTTAGGAATGCTTCCCTCTAGAGCAGTTCCTTTAAGATGTCCTGTAGAGGTGATTTATGGGAGGTAAATTCTCTCAGCTTTTGCTTGTTTGGAAATTGTTTAATCCCTCCATCATATTTAAATGGTAATTGTGCTGGATACAATATTCTTGGTTCGAGGCCCTTCTGTTTCATTACGTTAAATATATCATGCCATTCTCTTCTGGCCTGTAAGGTTTCTGTTGAGAAGTCTGATGATAGTCTGATGGGTTTTCCTTTGTAGGTGATCTTTTTTCTCTCTCTAGCTGCCTTTAATACTCTGTCTTTGTCTTTGATCTTTGCCATTTTAATTATTATGTGTCTTGGTGTTATCTTCCTGGGGTCCCTTGTGTTGGGAGATCAGTGGGCTTCCGTCGACTGCGAGACTATTTCCTTCCCCGGCATGGGAAAGTTTTCAGCAATTATTTCTTCAAAGACACTTTCTATCCCTTTTTTTCTCTCTTCTTACTCTGGTACTCCTATAATTCGAATATTGTTCCGTTTGGATTGGTCACACAGTTCTCTTAATATTCTTTCATTCCTTGAAATTATTTTATCTCTCTCTGCCTCAGCTTCTCTGTATTCCTGTTCTTTGATTTCTATTCCATTAACAGTCTCTTGCATCTCATCGAGTCTGCTGTTAAGCCCATCAATCGCTTGTCTGATTTCTGCCTTGTCTTTCCTCACTTCCCTCACTTCCTAGCTCAGCTCTTGCACATTTCTCTATAGATCCATCAGCATGGTTATGACTTTTATTCTGAATTCTTTTTCAGGAGGATTGTACATTTCCATCCCCTCAGGCTCCCTCTCTGGGGTTGTCTGGTTGATCTTAGTCTGGACCATATTCCTCTGTTTTTTCATGGCTGTAGAAGTGGTCACTGGTACTTGTCGTGTATGTCAGCTGGGCTCTTTAAGACTTTAAAAAGAAGAAAGAAAGAAAGAAAGAAAAGAAAATAAAGAAACAAAGAAAAGAAAAGGGAGAAGAAAGAGAAGAAAAAACAAAAAACAAAACAAAACAACCCCCCTCCAAAAAAACACCCACCAGGAGTACATTCTGTGGAGGATGCTGTAGGTGGCGCTTTTGCTCCAGTATTCTCCAGCTGTGTCCACGCCGCTCCGTAGGGCCCTTTATAGCTCTGGCCGGGGTGGGAACGAATGGGAGGCTGTTGATCTCTATGGGAAGTCTCGGTGCGGCCACCCTTTCCCAGTCGCTAGCTAAAGGGTCCGAAGCTCCCCAGGACTCCCAGCGTGCTGGTCTGAGTGTGCCGGGGCAATCCGGCTCCTCCGCTGGCCTCCTGTCTCTTTAAGACCGCTGAAAAAAGTGTGCGCTTTCCTTTTTTTTTCTTTTTCTTTCCTTCCCGGGAGCTGTCTGCAAACACCCTGGCGCGGTCCCCGCTCAGATCCTGCACCCTCTGTCTCTCCAATCACCGCTACACCGCACGATGTGTGTCAGCGCTCCCTGCGCATATCACCCGGGCTGGTTATTTTTCTGGGTGTACTTCCACTCCCTCCTGTCTCTGAATCCTCTCCTCCCGGATGTGCACTGTGTTGGGTGAGTGCTCGGGTCCTGCCGGGTCACAGCTCCGTATCTTACCCTCCTCGCGGGGTGCCAAGTCCTCTCAGGTGTAGCTGCACGCTGTGCACTGTCCTGTGTATTCTGGTCTTTCTTTGAGGAATAGTTTTATTTGCTGTATTTTCATAGATATATATAGTTTTGGGAGGAGATTTCTGCTGCCCTATTCATGCCGCCATCTTCCCAGAAGTAAGATATGAGTTTTATGTATGGGTAGTTAGTGCATAAACTGTTGCTTTTATTTTCCAGACTATGAAAAAGCAGAAATATAACTGTCCTCTAACTTTCAGATTGCCTTTGTATGTGACTACATACACTTTCAAAATGTGGATTTGGAGCATTCACAGTATGACTTTTACCATATACCATGCCTGCCTAGTCTCCATCATAAATCTGCTGGAGGGAAAGTTCTTGTAGGAAATAGTAGTTGGATTTTCAGAAAACTTGAACTATTACTTTATTCAAAGCATGGGGAAGTATGCCCAGATGTCAAATGTCTGCTTCAATCAATTCATCTAATTCCACCCATAATCATTTGCTTGTTATAGGAGATTTCCGACTCCTCTATAATGGCTCACTTGAATCAGGGTGATATTATTCAGGGATTTGACAACACATGCAAACTCTTTTTGAATTAATTTTCAAAGTCTTTTGTGACTGGTGTCAATTTGGCAACAGTGTCCTTTCATATTCATGGACTCAAGGTCTAGGGGCTGGGGGTGGTTACTTTTAAGAATTTCCTCTCCAACAGCTCCCTCTCACCTTTCAGAAGACAGAAGTATTGTGAACATCAGAGTATTAGAGTTCAAATAAGGAGAGAGATGTAATAGTTTGGGGTTACAATGTTGACTTTTTGACCATGGAAAGAACTTTTAATAGCAACATAATTTGAGAGTAAGGCTAGAGCTTAGAATCTGCCTCATTCAAGGTCTCCAAAGCTTCACAGAAAGAACAAGAAACTTTTCACATGTAAATGTGGCAGTTATTATAGAATGTATCATTTATACTACAAAAATCATTACCTAGCTGCATTATACAAAAACATTAAAATGGAGACAAAATATTGGCTGTTTTAAAATTCCTTTTAAAATTAATTATTTATGAATATTTTAAATACAGAAGACAAAATATTTTACAGCTTAATTGTTGCTCACTGTTCCCCTGAAGACCTCATGAAACAACCTCATGTCCACTGCATTGCATGGGGTACAGTATAAAGAAAGTTAAAGAAATACAGCCCTTTCAAACCAGACTCTGGGGTTGCAGTTAGTGGCATTGTGAAGCTCTGTGACCCAGTGCCCCTGAGAAGTCTTTTTCTCTTTTTGATTGGAGCTTGTAACTAACCTTAGAACTTAGCAGAATAGAGGGAATGGCCAGCAAGATGGTGCTGCAGGCAGCATGGTATCTTTTCTATATTGGCATTTCATTTTATTGACAGATTCATTATATGTACTTTTGCAGAGATCACTTATTTTAGGTGGGGATCCATAAATAACTCTTTTAGGATCTTCTCCTTTTTCAAAAACTATAAGAATAAGGTTAAAAAGAGGTACCATTTTGTTATATAATGTATCAAACCACTGTCCAGATATATTTGCAGGAATCTGTGATCCAAATTTGGGCTCAAAAATTCAACTTCCTCCCTGAATGCATCTTTAATGAACAAATTCTTTTAGTACAATTTTTAGTTTTCTGTGTTCACAATAATTATTAAAGCATAACCAACATCTGAAGGAAATTATTTCTTAGGTTCCTGTTATCAAAGGGAAATAACTACTATCAATGACAGTTAATCTTATTTGCAACATCATTATAAATCCCCTCATACTCTTTCACTCAGATTTTTAAACACATTTTGGCTAACTTCTTTGTGCATATAAAGGCAAATGAGAGTTTGGTCATGGTCAGGAGAATGCTAATTTAGTCAGGAGAACTTCCATTAATGTAAGAAAAATTTTTTATTTACAAGACAGACTTAAAAAATATTTAATTGTGGGTTGTAGGAATGCTATTTTCTGTTATGTTGGTGTTGCCTAACTAGCCATACACAATTGTTTCTTGCCAAAATGTTTGTCTGTAATCATGTAGATTTTATTTCAATATCTTATTAGTTTTTCATTTTCTTTGACGTAATAAGATTCAAGGCCAAACATAGCTCTATAAAATTAGGTTTTATTATCTTCATGTTTGTTAAGTCAAAATTCCTTTCCTTAATAGTGCTTAAATAGAATTAGGTTTTTGAGGTTTGAATTCCTTTCTTTAATAGGAATGGCTATGGAGTTTATATTTTTCCAAATAAAAGATATAGCAGCAGTGATGATTCACATTTAAAAACATCCAAATTAATTATAGATTTTGCTAATAACTTATCATATGTTTAACAGTAAATAGATATTTGTTGAACACATGAAGTTTACAGATAAAATATTTCATGCAAACTACATGATAAGAGCTCTGATTCCCAGATATGCTGATACTTAGTTGTAGATGAAAAGCCTAGTTTATGTCTCTGATCTTTCTTGCTGGTTTGGTTTCTCTGACTTCTCACCATCATCTTATTTCTATCAGAAATTTTCTCTGTAATAAAAATGTTCAAGACAAATTTGGGTCAGTGTCAACATTGTTTTCTAGGAGATGTTTGTATGTATTAAGAAATGATGTGCTTATATTCTAGAGCCACATGATTTTAAAAATAATATTTAAAAATATAGTTAAATAATTTTTTTATGCTCTTAGGGGTAGGCACTACCTTGGTGCTAGGGATACATGGATAAATAAAAATGTTTTCTGATTTTAAGGAACTCACAGTCTGAAACAGATGTGTCGGATACTAGTTGCAATACTCAAGCATGAAGGGCTGCAATGGATACATAAAGTTGGTCTTTTTTTGTGGTCGAAACGATTGAATATTGATAATTTTATATGAGCCAGCCAAATACAAAATGATAAAAGAACACAGGAGAAAAATTTGCTTGTGGAAGTTGAAAGATTCACAGAGAAGATGTTATTTAAGGAATAATATTCTTCTAGTAGTATTACTTTAATTTATTAATTGTAATTTTATAATATGTATTAATATCTGTTTAAGCAGGTTCCTTTCATCAAATTTCTTTTTAAAATAAAAGATTTAGAAGAATTTTAAAGTATTTTCTAAATTCTGCCTTTTTTCAACACCTCAAAAAGTCTTATTGAGATTTTGTTTGGAATAGGTTGTTATAATTTTATTTAAAAAGACACCTCTTTATTCAATACTCCATCTATGTACACACATATTTTTGCTACTTAAAAGCTTTGTAGAATTATTTCTTATTTTTCTCACTTATTTCTAAGCAGGAAATTTCTAAGTATTTTATATGTTTGGTTTAAAGTATAAATGAGTCATTTTCGATATTTTGTCTATTTGTTATTGCTTATAAGTAAACCTGCATTATTTTTCAAGGTATTTATCTTATATCCAGACACTCTGTTGAATTCTCTTATTAATTACAATAGATTAGGAGATTATCTTGGCATACAAATGTATCAATGTCAGGTAATAATAAAAATATATCCTTTATTTCAATAGTTACACCTTATCTGTGTCCAGTGTTTTATTACATTGGTCATAATCCCAGACCAATAATAAATTATTTTCAATTTTTGCAAGATTTGGCATCAGGAAGTTTGTTACATTCTCTGAAAGGGGTCTAGAATGCAGATATTTTCTGTTTTCAATCAACTATGATTTGATTAAACTGGAACTGAGGATATCGGTTTACAGTATCTCATGTGAATAGTGATTATTTCTCATTTATTAGACCACGAGGTGAGAAAGTGCCAACAGGTAAGGGCCAGTCATTCTTTATATACAGTATTTGATTTAGTTAAATAATATTTTAAACATAAGAGATTCTTTATATTTATATAGCTTTTCCAAATTTAGAGGGGCCTTCCCACACACAGTCGTGTTTTATTTTAAGAACAATTCTGATATATACCAAGAATATTATGTTCTTTATATAAATGAAAATTCTAAGGTTCAGGGAAGTTGGAGATGAAACAGACTATGTGTAATTTCTCTGGGCCTTTCAATTCCAATTCAGTCTTTCCATGACTTGACGAGTCGTGTGGCCATAAGTGATAGCCCTTCATCTAAAAGTTGCAATCTTTCTAAATCCTGTATCAATTGTCCTTCCACCTATTTTACTGACTAAATTTAAAGTTTGAAATAGGTTGCGGATCTTCAAAACCTACATTCCTCAGGTATATTCAATCATTGGATACTTTTTGAGCATTTAAACTTTTCTATGGACCAGACATATGGAAAGCATTAGATATGGTCTCAGCCTCATGGAACTCACAGTCACACATGTAAACAAATGATTATTATAAAATCAGGTAATTGTGAAAAGGAATTTTGGAAAATTTATAAAAGCTCAGAAAACCTTCTGAGAGGAGTTGATTTTTGGAATCTTGAAAGAACAATAGGAGGTTTCAAATGGCTTAAAGAGAGAGGCACATTATTAAATGTGAAATGGGATGTGAGTGTGGGGCAAGGGCTCTAGAACAAAACCAGGGACAACTACTATCAGTTAAGGAAGAATTAAAAAATTTCAGGGCTTTATATATATATATATAGTTAATAAGCTTGAATTTTGTGCTGAGTAAGGAAAAGACAGGACCCATTTTGCATGTGTGATGCTAACTCTGGTATGAAATATGTATTGAGTAGGTGAGAGTGATGTACAGAAAAGATATATTGAGAGAGTTCTTAGGAGACTGTGGCAACACCAACTTAAATAGACACAAGTAGACTTTGAACATAAGATATTAGGGAAAGCATATTCAGACCACATTTCTAAGGTGAAATTTGATTTAATTGGCTCCAGAGGAGGATGAAGATTATGCTGACATTTCCACCTACTTGGTAGGTGATTTTGTCTTTTACAGAACTACCAAAAAATGAATTCTTGGTGTTAGCAGAGCCAGGAAATAAGAGTAAATGCTTTATATGGAAAAATGAGAACTTTATTTTGTGACAGAGTTTGAAGTGCCTGTGTTCACTAATGTAGCGAAGTTCAGTAGAGGGTTGGAAACATGTTTAGAGTTTGGTAAATCTGGGCTGGGAACACAGAAACTACAGTGATGCTGAGCAAATACTTGAAAAACAAACCACAGATGGAATCTGTGATAACACTGATACTAATAGGGGAAAATGGAGAATGAAGAATAGGAAAAATGTAGTGAGGAAGAATAGGAAAAATGTAGTGAGAAAGAATGTATTAAGAAACAGGAGGAAATAAGAGACTGGGGTTATAGTAAGCAAAGAAAGAGTATTAAGGAAGAAAGCTGTTGGTATAATTCAGTATTCATTCCTTATTAAAAAAAAAAGTCTTAAACTTGGAAAAGAAGACTAGAATGAGGCTTCTCTAATGTAATGATCTCTACATGAAACCAACAGTAAATAAACCACAAACGCAAGAAAACACTTAAATGATTCCTCTAAATCAAGAATCATAGAAAGGTGCCTCATGTGCTGAATTGTCTGGTAACAACTTGGCAGTTACCCTGACTTTGTGTATTGCCAAGTAGAAGTCAGGAACCGCAAATCTCAGAACCCCTCTCCGTAAGTGTCTGGGTTAGAATCTGCAAATACGAAGCATTCAGGTGAGATTTGGAGGATGGAAAGGAAGAAAGCACCATTTTTCCTCAGAGGAAACTGCAGTCACAGATAAAGAGAAAAATTCAATAAATAAAATATATTCTTAGATGCAAAGACAATAATCATAAAGTCATAAAATCTTCAGAACAGAATTTATGTAATAAAATTTCTTAGGTGTATTTTGGGTGGGGGAAAGATAATTTGATAAGTTGATGCTAATGAAAAATAAATTGGTAAGAGTGATTAACAAAGAATTAGAGGAAAAATGAGGGAATGCTTGCTGTACAAGATGATAAAGAATACTTGAGAAAGTACTTCTACTTAATGTTTTATAACAGGGTAGTATTTGTCAACAAATGGAATATAATAAAATGGCCCTAAACAGACTCAGATATGCTTACAAATTATAATGTTAAAATAGTGGTATTCCAAATTAGTGGAGTAGGGATAATTATTCTATAAATAGTGCTGGGGCATTTGCACAATAGTGTAAAATGAGGTGAAGTTTCTCCCTCATGCCATATACCAAAATAACTGGACAGGAATTCAAGAATTAGAAATAAAACATGAAATAATAAAATGGCCAAAAGATAACCAAAATGAATTTTTTAAAAATACTGGAGGTAGAAGACCCTTTTAAGCATATGTGCAAAGGAAATAGCTGTTGTTTATTGAGCAACTTCTTTGTTCCAAGCATTGTGTCAAGTTTTCTACTGTAAAAACTTATTTAATCCTCACAAAACTTGTGAGAGGAAGGAGGAGGAGAAGGAGGAAAACTTCACGAAATGAAAACTTGTATGACAACCAGTGGATGATTTGCAATATATGTAGAAAAGGGATAATATCTCTAATAGATAAATAGCACTTTCAAGTTAGTGAGACATAGATGAATGCACTATTTGTAAAATGGGCAAATAATATAAACTGGTAATTCTAAAGAGTAGAAATTCAAAGAGCCAGTGATCACAAAGAAACCTGTTTAGTTTCATATGATGGAAACTGTTTTGGTTGTCTCCATTCCTTACATGGAACTACTCTTAAGAGTTCCCTCCTGAATGCCTGTGCCGCCATGTTTAAACAATGTGTGGAAACTGGGCCACTCATGGGTGAACATCTGTCTCAAGCAGACCAGTCAACGTCCTCATCCACAAATTTACACTTAGGGTATTTGCTAATGCCGACCTAATGCTTTCAAAATAGGTGTGCAATAATTCTATACCTAAGTTTTCTCTTATGTAAATTGCCAGTGCTATACATAAGAATGTGTTTAAAATTGAAACAATAGAAAATAAATGTTGAAATATAAGCCACTGGTTAAGGAAATTATGGTCCCTTTATATAATAGAATTCTACAGAGTCTTTAAATTTTATATTTTGGAATAGGGACCAAAAATCCAATGCCTATATGGGTCAGGCAGGAAATAATATAAGTGGAATGATTTGAGTGCAAGCATATATGCATGCAACATGTGAGTTGTGGGGACCATGGTCAGCTAGTATGTTCATGCGCTGCCTAAAGAGTAAGTGGCTTCTCAGTTCTAGGCATTTTTGTTTCCCAAGGATGCAGATGGAATATTGCCTGATCTTTTGATCTTCCAGGAGATAGACATTTAAATGAATTTTAAACGTGAAAATCTCTGAATTCTAATTATTGGCACAATATTAAAAAACTGGTGGCAAGCAAATACAAATAGTATGCTAAATTCACCAGAGAGGTCAATAATTTATAATTTCTGTTTAGGAAAATATTCACTTCATTAGTTGTGCATTCAGTGTTTTTACTATCTGTTCTTAAGTTTGAGAAAGCTAGTTAAAAATAGCAGGTATTAAAAGGAATTTCTCCTAAAGTCAGGAAAAAGACAGGCATTTCTGTTTACTCTGCTATTATTCTGGAGATTCTAGTGAAAGCAACATCCAAAAAAACAAAGCAATAAATAAATAGAATCATAAATAAAAAAAGTATAACAAATAGTGGAAAGTAAGTCAGTAGTCCTAGGTTTTACAAATATTATAACCCAGTGATTCAATTTCCAAGAGTTATTTTTGAGGATATAGTGGTTTAATTGTACAAAAATATGTATTCAAGGAAGTTAATCTAGATATACTGAACTAGAAAAGATGGAAACAATTTAAATACATAGTGACACATGGGTTAAACAAATTTGGTGCATTCCTACAATGAGATAATCCACATGAAAATGTAGATGTGTATGCATATATTGTAATAAGAATAAAGTGGAAAATTTAAAAATATTTTAATACACATAATATAAAATATAATCAAGCTTCTAAATGGTTTAGTGACGGGATTTGAATTTTCTTCTTCATTTTTCTGGTATTTTTACAATGAGCATTTATTCCCTATATAGTAAATGATACTTTACATTTTAGTTTGAAGTTGCAAATTTTATACTTTAACAATAATAGATTTAACAAAGAGATTTAATTTTTCTAAAGAACCAGTTTCCCACCTATTTAGTAAGCCGTAATAAATCAAATCACTAACTAAATTTTTGAAGGAAGGGGTGGGTTGTTCAAGAATGTCAAATAACCCAAAGAAGTCAAGAAAGATAAGTACTGAGTAGTGTTTGTGGGATTTGGTAATTAGTAGGTCATTCATTGTGACTTTTACAACTCCACATTTAAAAGGAGAAAAATTTTTTTTGTGCCTAATATCAGAGAGATGTCATTTTTCCCTTGTCTAAAGCAATTTGTTCAGTTTTAATGCTGCTTGATAATGTGAAGAAAGGGTGTTGAGAATTGTTTTTGTCCTTTAGCCTGAATGAAATATAATAAGCATGTAATCGAGCTTGAAGGAATGTATTTTATCAAGTCATCTTATAGGAGATAGTGGTTATTGTCCAAAAGTTAGTAATACTTAATGATCAAGAAGCAGGTTAAGATATCTTAACATGCTTATGAATACATTGTTTCACTTAGTCATTCAACAAATATTAAATGGCAACTATATGCCAGACATTGTTTTAGGTGTTGTGGGTTTACATCTAAGAACAAAACAGACAGCCTGTGCTGTTGGAGCTTATATTCTAGGAGAAGAAAGACAGACAATAAAAAAAGTAAAATATGTAGTCAGGCTATTGGTGCCAACGATATCAAGAAAAATAAATCATGGAAGAAGAAATGGGGTTTGAAATATTAAATAGGGTAAGCGTGGTATGTCGCACTGAAAAGGGACCTTTGAGCAAAGGCTCCGTAAAAGTGAGGGAATGAATTTTTCTGAATCTGCTGGAAGAAGGATGCTGGAGAATGGCTGGGACATACCTTTGTGAAGATTTTAGTTTCCTCTTGATGCCATGGGAGGTCGTTGGAGGGTTTTAAGCAGAAGAGTGGTTGGCACTTCTGACCAAGGTTTAAAAAGGTTCACTCTTACTGTTGTGGAAATGTGTTGAGAATAGAGTCTACAGGAGAGCACAGGTCATTCTTCTTTCCCCTGCACATCCAGTCTCCACCCTGCCCTGCCCCAGGTCCCTGGTCTGCTTTGCTCCCCACTTTCACCTGGGTTTATGCAAAGGGAGGTATTGGTAGGAGGTCTGTGAGAAGATGAGAGGTTTGAGTATTTATCTCTTCTGCTGCCCTCTTGCCAAGTCATGGTTTTGGTAGTGTCTGTTTTAGGCAAATTTAAAAATTAAAGCAAGTAACCTAGGTTTCGAAGGACTTAATGATGTTTTATGTTTAATTATATTTAGGTCCAATTCCTCTTGTTCTTATTTGTAATCATATTTTTAAGTGTACTTAAAAAAACTGTCCCTCAATCCATTTCTTTTTTTTTATGGAGCTGCATGCCAGTGGGCACACAGCAGGTCCTGTTTCTGCTAGAGTTTCTTTGGATAGATACCTTGATAGCTGGTTTGATGGTAGCCGAGGAAAGCCGGTGCTCTGCCCTTGCCATTTTGGGAGGTCTGCACAGCAGTGCACCGTGGCACTCTGCCCATGTTTTTACCCATAAGAAAAATACATGCAAATAATAAGAAACAGCTGCTGCTTTCCTACACTGCCCCAGTGCAGTATTTAGCCTATAACTCCTGTTCATGGGCCTTATATTCCACACTAAAATTTGGGAAAAGACTCTGCTGGTGGGTCCAGTTGAGTATGTTCATTTACCTTTTTACCACAAAGGAAAAAACAGTATTTTCCCTGTTTGGACAAGTTTCTCTGTGGCTTAAATTTACTGGTAGCCTTTAAATAAGACCAGTTCCAGAGTTAACCTTTCTTCTCCCCATCTGGGCTCAGTTATCTTTCATGTTCCTTTTCTTTTTTTTCAAATTGGTTTTCTCATTCTTGGTCTGCGGCTGACTTCCCTCTGGGAGGCTGGCGATACTGCCCAGCAACTGGAGTGAGTGCCTGATTAAAGATTGCAGCTAATGATATTTGGGATGGACACAATGTTGTTATGCTTTCATGTCTTTCTTTTTTTTCTTCTAATAGTTTTTTGTTAGTTAAAACCTTAAATAATGCATGTGAATTTCTTGGCAACATTAAAACCTTTCTCTTATCTGCTGTACTTTAATGCCAGATTGTGGGTAGGCTAGTGACCTCAGGAAAGCCATTACCTGATATATGGTGTGTAATTTAGCCAAACTGGTTTGATTACATTACTGGGTATGATTTAGGCCCATGGAAGAGTCAACCAGCAATTTGATCGAAGCCACACTCTGCCTTGTCATCCCAAGATTAGAACAGAAGCCTTAATTAGCCTGGTTGATTAAGCAAAAAATCCAGTTTTAGTTGTTTACCTGCAAGATTATATCACAGGAGTCAATATGGACTTGAACACCTTTTTTTTTTTTGAAGAGAATAACACAAAGAAATAGCTACATCTCTTATTTTTGCAATTAGCTCTGTACTGACGCAGTGTCCATTTTTGATCAAAAGATGGAGACCGTTAATAATTTTGAGTCAAAATGAATCTGAATTCATTTGATTCATGTCATATTTGCTCCTAGCTAGAGGGCACCCACTTGGATAAGGGATTGCATTCCTTACCCTTGGTGCTTGGGGCTTTGAGCAAGACTTAGAGGGCAACTTTCAGAGATAAAAAAAGGGACTAGAATAAATCAGAGTTCATTTTAGTGATATCATTGGGAGGGTAACATTTATTTGTTAGAGGGTTGAAATGATAGTATAGATTGTGAAAATGACTCTCAATGAAAGAAAATAATTTAAGAAATGCTACTCATTTTACAATTGGAAGACATGAAATAGAGAACCTTTTAAAGCAATTCCACTCCAGTACCACTTCCTCCTACTCTTACTGGTTTGTCTTTATCTCCTTGCGCTCCCTAGGAATGACCTCTGCCATCCTGATACTGACAACATTTTTGGATTTGCCTGTTACACAGAGCTTCATTGAAGACATTGTTGAAGTGCAAACTTTTTGTTGGCCACTTATTAAGAAAATAACCAGATTATTTTTCATATGATGTAGAACTGGAGAAATTGTACTGACTATTATCTTTCAGTTGTCCCTTTATTCTGAAGGCTTAACTGTAACTAAAATTTTTATTTTTGATAAAAGGAGTATCTTTCCTACTTGCAGAGAATTTTTGAGCTGCCTTAATTGAGTTTTTTTGTTTGGTTTGTTTTGGTTTTTGATTAGAGGAGAGAACCGGAAGTGGGGAAATATAATCTTTATGTTAACTCTTCCTTGATAAATCCATGTTTTAATAGGTAAGCCCCAGAATACTCTAAAAGATAAAATATGTGGTTTGTTTTCTCACAGAGAGAAAAGAGATATCAGATGTATTCCACAAACCTTTATGGACTTTGTATTTAATGCCATGTTATTAAATTAATTGGATGTATTGGGATGTAGTGTAAATAGTTTGGGGTTGGAATCAGAAGACCTGTGATGTGACTCTAGTTTTGCTACTTATAATCTAAGCTAATCACCTTGCCCCTTAGCAAAACAAATGACTGCAGAAAAGTTGAGTTACTCTCCCAAGGAGATCACTAAAATCTATACTGGTTTATTCTAGGCTTGAATTTGATTGAAGCTAGTACCTCCCACCTACTTAATCAGGAGACCATACCAAATAACATCCTAAAGAATGAGAGATCTGCACAAAGCTATTTAGAAAATGCTGGAATAGCTAGTCACACTGTTTAGCTTTCACATTTATGGTTCCATGTTTTCTATAGTAGTTAAAGTAAAAAAAAAAAATCATATTGTTTCAGTTTAGGCACCTTCACTGTTTACAGAACTTCTCTAAATAGATGTATAAAAGGAATTTCAAGAATGGGCCTTTGGCTAGCAAAATGGGAAAAGTCAGTATCCTTCCACTTATCTGCCTCTATTTCCTGAATCTTAAACATATTAAATAATATTATTCCGAATAATAATATTATTCAAAGAGTTATTCCCTATTAGAGAATTACTGTTAAATCAGAGAGAACCTCAGTTTAGTATTACCTAGTCCAACTACTGGCTGGTCTCCTTACAGAAGAAGAGAATAAAAGTTTTTTAACGTATCTTAGAACTCTTCTTGAATGTGATTCTAAAATGTTTTACATATTTAAATCCCAAACTACCAAAAAATTTCAGGGATCCCTGGGCTTCCTCTGTCAGCATTTGTTTACTCCGGGAACATAGATATTCTAGGATGGTTTTTCTTTTAATCCATCATGTGAAGGGGCCATTGTAAAAGCTGTTTTTTAAAAGGAGGTGATGGGACTGGTCTCATAAGGTAAGTGGATGGAGGAAGGAGCTAAGAAATACCATAATTCAGTTAGGTTTGTAGTCAAGTCTAAATGGAGATCAAAAAAGGAGGAAATGGGGATTTAGTCTTCACACAAAGGAAATGTTTCAAAAACAAGGGACAACTGGATGAAATTGAATAGGCTACAGAAAAGGGGTAAGGAAATGGTAGGAGTGGAGACAGATGGAAAAGAGAAGAATTCTAAGAAATAAATCACTGACTTTCTGTTTGAGGGATGTACATGCCGTCTAGTTTTAAATGGAAATTTAGAAAACTTCCAGTATAAATGTCTGTGCAAAAGACGTTTAGTAAAAATTAAGACCTTAACAAGAACAAACAGCTCAGAATTTGTGAATGCTACTTTTTTTCTTACATTTTATCTTCTCTCATAGATCCCATCCCCAAATATTGAACAATTCTAAGTTCAGTTTGGATTAATTGCTTCTCATATGCTCTAAATGCATAATTAGATATCTTGATTTTCTGAATATAATTTTTAGTACTATTAATTTCATAGATAAATCAGTTATGCTAATATGACAATGCTTCATCTTTATTTTATTTTTTATTTATTTTTATTTATTTATTTAAATAATTAATTTTGGTATCATTAATCTACAATTACATGTGCAATATTATGGTTATTAAACTACCCCCTTCATCAGGTCCCCCCCACCAATCCCATTACAGTCACTGGCCATCAGCATAGTGAGATGCTATAGAATCACTACTTGTCTTCTCTGAGTTGTACAGCCCTCCACGTGTCCCCCCAACATTACATCTGCTAATCGTAATGCCCCTTTTTCCTCCTTATCCCTCCCTTCCCACCCATCTTCCCCAGTCCCTGTCCCTTTGGTAACTATTAGTCCGTTCTTGGGTTCTGTGAGTCTGCGGCTGTTTTGTTCCTTCAGTTTTTTTCTTTGTTCTTATACTTCACATTTGAGTGAAATCATTTGATACTTGTCTTTTTCAGCTTGGCTTATTTCACTGAGCATAATACCCTCTAGCTCCATCCATATTGTTGCAAATGGTAGGATTTGTTTTCTTCTTATGGCTGAATAATATTCCATTGTGTATATGTACCACCTCTTCTTTATCCATTCATCTACTGATGGACACTTAGGTTGCTTCCATTTCTTGGCTATTGTAAATAGTGCTGCGATAAACATAGGGATGCATCTGTCTTTTTGAAACTGGGCTGCTGCATTCTTAGGGTAAATTCCTAGGAGTGGGATTCCTGGGTCAAATGGTATTTCTATTTTGAGTTTTTTGAGACACCTCCATACTGCTTTCCACAATGGTTGAACTAATTTGCACTCCCACCAGCAGTGAAGGAGGGTTCCCTTTTCTCCACATCCTCGCCAACATTTGTTGTTGTTTGTGTTTTGCATGTTGGCCATCCTCACTGGTGTGAAGTGATATCTCATTGTGATTTTAATCTGCATTTCTCTAATGATTAGCAATGTGGAGCATCTTTTCATGTGCCTTTTGGCCATCTGAGTATCTTCTTTGGAGAAGTGTCTATTCATGTCCTTTGCCCATTTCTTAATTGGATTATTTATTTTATGTTTGTTGAGATGCATGAGTTCTTTATATATTTTGGATGTCAACCCCTTATCGGTTACGTCATTTATAAATATATTCTCCCATACTGTAGGATCTCTTTTTGTTCTACTGATGGTGTCCTTTGCTGTACAGAAGCTTTTCAGCTTCATATAGTCCCACTTGTTCATTTTTCCTTTTGTTTTGCTTGCTCGGAGAGATATGTTCAAAAAGAAGTCGCTCATGTTTATGTCCAAGAAATTTTTGCTTATGTTTTTTTCTAAGAGTTTTATGGTTTCATGACTTACATTCAGGTCTTTGATCCACCTTGAGTTTACCTTTGTGTATGGGGCTAGACAATAGTCCATTCTCTTACATGCAGCTGTCCAGTTTTTCCAACACTAGCTGGTGAAGAGGCTGTCATCTCCCCATTGTATATCCAAGGCTCCTTTATCAAATATTAATTGACTGTATATGTTTGGGTTAATGGTTGGATTTTCTATTCTGTTCCACTGGTCTGTGGGTCTGTTTTTGTGCCAATACCAAATTGTCTTGATTACTGTGGCTTTGTAGTAGAGCTTGAAGTAAGGGAGCATAATTCCCTGTTTTATTCCTCCTTCTCAGGATTGCTTTGGCTATTCGGGGTCTTTTGTGGTTCCATATGAATTTTAGAATTATTTGTTCCAGTTCATTGAAGAATGCTGTTGGTATTTTGATCAGGATTGCATTGAATCTGTAGATTGCTTTAGGTAGTATAGCCATTTTGACAATATTTATTCTTCCTAGCCAAGAGCATGGGATGCATTTCCACTTGTTAGTGTCCTCTTTAATTTCTCTTAGGAGTGTCTTGTAGTTTTCAGAGTACAGGTCTTTCACTTCCTTCGTTAGGTTTATTCCTAGGTACTTAATTCTTTTTGATGCAATTGTGAATGGAATTGTTTTCCTGATTTCTCTTTGTGTTAGTTCATCGTTAGTGTATAGGAAAGCAACAGATTTCTGTGTGTTAATTTTGTATCCTGCAACTTTGATGAATTCAGATATTAGTCCTAGTAGTTTTGGAGTGGAGTCTTTAAGGTTTTTATGTACAGTATCATGTCATCTGCAAATAGTGACAATTTGACTTCTTCCTTACCAGTCTGGATGCCTTGTATGTCTTTGTTTTGTCTGATTGCTGTGGCTAGGACCTCCAGTACTATGTTGAATAACAGTGGAGAGAGTGGGCATCCCTGTCTTGTTCCCGATCTTAGATGAAAAGCTTTCAGCTTCTCGCCTTTAAGTATGATGTTAGCTGTGGGTTTGTCATATATGGCCTTTATGATGTTGAAGTACTTGCTGTCTATACCCATTTGTTGAGAGTTTTAATCATGAATGAATGCTGAATTTTGTCAAATACTTTTTCAGCATCTATGGAGATGATCATGTGGTTTTTGTTCTTCTGTTGTTGATGTGGTGGATGATGTTGATGGATTTTCGAATGTTGTACCATCCTTGCATCCCTGGGATGAATCCCACTTGATCATGGTGTATGATCCTCTTGATGTATTTTTGAATTCGGTTTGCTAATATTTTATTGAGTATTTTTGCATCTATGTTCATCAGGGATATTGGTCTGTAGTTTTATTTTTTGGTAAGGTCTTTGCCTGGTTTTGGTATTAGCGTGATGCTGGCTTCGTAGAATGAGTTTGGAAGTATTTCTTCCTCTTCTATTTTTTGAAAAACTTTAAGGAGAATGGGTGTTATTTCTTCTCTATATGTCTGGTAGAATTCAGAGGTGAATCCAGCAGGTCCGGGGGTTTTGTTTTTGGGTAGTTTTTTGATTACTGATTCAATTTCGTTGCTGGTGATTGGTCTGTTTAGTTTTTCTGTTTCCTGGTTGGTCAGTCTTGGGAGGTTGTATTTTTCTAAGTAGTGGTCCATTTCTTCTATGTTTTCCAGCTTGTTAGCATATAGATTCTCATAATATTCTCTTATAATTCTTTGTATTTCTGTGGGGTCCGTCGTGATTTTTCCTTTCTCATTTCTGATTCTGTTTATGTGTGTAGATTCTCTTTTTCTCTTAATGAGTCTGGCTAGGGGTTTATCTATTTTGTTTATATTTTCAAAGAATCAGCTCTTGGTTTTATTGATTTTTTCTATTTTTTTAATCTTCTCAATTTTATTTATTTCTTCTCTGATCTTTATAATGTCCCTCCTTCTGGTGACTTTGGGCCTCAGTTTTCTTCTTTTTCCAATTTCAGTAATTGTGTCTTTAGACTATTCATTTGGAAATATTCTTTCTTCTTTAAATAGTCCTGGATTGCAATATACTTTCCTCTTAGAACTGCCTTTGCTGCGTCCCACAGAAGTTGTGGCTTTGTGGTGTTGTTGTCATTTGTCTCCATATATTCTTTGATCTCTGTTTTGATTTGGTCGTTAACCCATTGATTAATGAGGAGAATGTTGTTAAGTCTCCATGTATTTGTGAGCCTTTTTGTTTTCTTTCTAAAATATATTTCTAGTTTTATACCTTTGTGATTTGAGAAGTTGGGTGGTAGGATTTCAATATTTTTGAAATTACTGAGGTTCTTTTTGTGGCCTAGTATGTGGTCTGTATGGAAAATGTTCCATGTGCACTTGAGAAGAATGTGTATCCTGCTGCTTTTGGGTGCAGAGTTCTGTAGATGTCTGTTAGGTCCGTCTCTTCTAGTGTGTTGTTCAGTGCCTCTGTGTCTTTACTTATTCTCTGTCTGGTTGATCTGTCCTTTGGAGTGTGTGGTGTGTTGAAGTCTCCTAAAATGAATACATTGCTTTCTATTTCCTCCTTTAATTCAGTTAGTATTTGTTTCACATATGCTGGTGCTCCTTTGTTGGGTGCATATATATTTATAATGGTTATATCTTCTTGTTGGACTGACAGCTTTTACATTATGTAATGTCCTTCTTTATCCCTTGCTACTTTCTTCGTTTTGAAGTCTATTTTGTCTGATACAAGTACTGCAACACCTGCTTTTTTCTCCTTGTTGTTTGCATGAAATATCTTTTTCCATCCCTTCACTTTTAGTCTGTGTATGTCTTTGTGTTTGAGGTGAGTCTTTTGTAGGCAGCATATAGATGGGTCTTGCTTTTTTATCCATTCTGTTACTCTTTGTCTTTTGATTGGTGCATTCAGTCCATTTACATTTAGGGTGATTATTGACAGATGTGTACTTATTGCCACTGCTGGCTTTAGATTCATGGTTACCAAAGCTTCAAGGGTTACTTCTTTACTATCTGACAATCTAACTTAACTTTCTTGTTAAGTTATTGTAAAAACCGTCTGATGTTTATTTATTTCTCTCCCTTCTTATTCTTCCTCCTCCATTCTTTATATACTAGGTGTTTTATTCTTTGCGTTAAGTTAGTATTTGGATGTTCTGCTTTCTTTGCTATGATTCTATTTTCTCTGGTGACATCTTTTTAGCCTTAGGGGTGCTTCCCTCTAGAGCAGTCCATTTAAGATATCCTGTAGTGGTGGTTTATGAGAGGCAAACTGTCTGAACTTTCATTTGTCTGGAAATTGTTTAATCCCTCCGTCATATTTAAATGATAATCGTGCTTGATACAGTATTCTTGGTTCGAAGCCCTTCTGTTTCATTATGTTAAATATATCATGCCATTCTCTTCTGGCCTGTAAGGTTTCTGTTGGGAAGTCTGATGATAGTGTGATGGGTTTTCCTTTGTAGGTGATCTTTTTTCTCTCTCTAGCTGCCTTTAATATGTTTTTATGTTTGATCTTTGCCATTTTAATTATTATGTGTTTTGGTGTTGTCTTCCTTGGGTCCCTGGTGTTGGGAGATCTGTGGGCTTCAGATGACTGCGAGCCTATTTCCTTCCCCAGCATGGGAAAGTTTTCAGTAATTATTTCTTCAAAGACACTTTCTATACCTTTTTTTCTCTCTTCTTACTCTGGTACTCCTGTAATTCGAATATTGTTCCGTTTGGATTGGTCACACAATTCTCTTAATATTCTTTCATTCCTAGAAATTATTTTATCTCTCTCTGCCTCAGCTTCTCTGTATTCCTGTTCTTTGATTTCTATTCCATTAACAGTCTCTTGCATCTCATCGAGTCTGCTGTTAAGCCCATCAATCGCTTGTCTGATTTCTGCCTTGTCTTTCCTCACTTCCCTCACTTCCTAGCTCAGCTCTTGCACATTTCTCTCTAGATCCATCAGCATGGTTATGACTTTTATTCTGAATTCTTTTTCAGGACGATTGTGCATTTCCAGCCCTTCAGGCTCCCTCTCTGGGGTTGTCTGATTGATCTTAGTTTGGACCATATTCCTATGTCTTTTCATGGCTATAGAAGTGGTTGCTGGTAGCTGCCACATATGTCAGCTGGGCTCTTTTAGACTTTAAAAAGAAAAAAAAAGAAAGAAAGAAAGAAAGAAAAGAAAAAGAAAAAAGAAAGAGTAGAAAAAACAAAAAACAAAACAACCATAAAAAAAAGACGCCCACTGGGAGTAGATTCTGTGGGGATGCTGTAGGTGGCGCTGTTGCTACACTATTCCACAGCCTTGGCCGTGCTGCTCGGCAGGGCCCTTTATAGCTCTGGCCGGGGTGGGAACGAATGGGAGGCTTTTGATCTTTGTGGGAAGTCTAAGGGCGGCCACCCTTTTCCAGTCACCAGCTAAGGGGTCCGAAACTCCGCAGGACTCCCAGCCTGCTGTGCTCAGTGTGCTGAGGCAATCTGGCTCCTCCACTGGGCTCCTGTCTGTTTAAGACTGCTGAAAAAAGCGTGTGCTTTTTTTTTTCTTTTTCCTTCCTTCCCAGGAGCCAGCTGCAAGCTCCCTGGCATGTTCCCCACTCAGATCCTGCACCCTCTGTTTCTCCAATTGCTGCTACACTGCACTATGTGTGTCAGTGCTCCCTGCTCAGATCACCGGGGCTGGTTATTTCGCGGGGTGTACTTCCACTCCCTCCCGTCTCTGAATCCTCTCCTCTTGCTGGTGCGCTGGGGTGGGTGAGTGCTCGGGTCCCGCTGGGTTGTGGCTCTGTATCTTACCCGCCTTGCGGGGTGCCGTGTCCTCTCAGGTGTAGCTGCACGCTGTGCGCTTTCCTGTGTATTCTTGTCTCTCTTTTAGGAATAGTTGTATTTGCTGTATTTTCATAGATATATATAGTTTTGGGAGGAGATTTCTGCTGCCCTGCTCATGCTGCCATCTTCCCGGAAGTCCTTCATCCTTATTTTTATGTTTTTATTTTGCCTGTGGAAAAAAAAAATTGAAGCAATTCTTAAGGATCCGTAATGAAAAGGAGTTTCCCCTCAACACAGTACTTCAGTGTCTCCATTGTGTTTTTCCCAACAGGGAAATTAAAAGAATTTTGTATGACCACCCATATATTTACCATGTATTGTCTACCATTTACATTTTACTATACTTGTTTAAACACATATGTACCCATCTCTGCACCTATGCATTCACTTATTTTGGATGCATTTCAAAGTAAATTGCATGTGTATTTCCTCCTAAATATTTTAACATACTTAACTAGATTTTGATACTTTATTAGTATCAGACTTATTGGTATCATACTTTGCTACTTTTAACTTGACAAATAATTTATGTACAGTGAAATACACAAGTATTAGTGCATATTGGCTGAGTTTTTAAAAATACGTACGTAATCTGAATCCATTTCCAGACACAGAATATTATCATAAGCTAGGATATTTCCTCAGTATGTTTTGTAGTCAATCTTAACTCTCACCTTCTTAGAGGTAACCACTAGAATTCTTTGACAGACATTACAATTTTCTCACACTATAATTTCACATTAATGGAATCACAAAGAATGTTATCTTTTCTGTATGGATATTTTTTCTCCTACCAACAGCATAGTTTAATCCACATTTAGACATTGGTATTTGTTTCCATTTGTTGCTTTGAGTGTTGAATATACCACAGTTGCTTATCCATTCTTTTATTGGTGGACTCTTAGCTTTTTCCTGCTTTTGGCCATTAACAAAGAAGCCTCTATATTTCAAGTTTTGTGAACTCACGTTTTCATTTCTCTTAGGTAAATTTCTGGGAATGGAATTACTGGAAGACACAGTATGTGTATTTCTGGTTTTGTAAATAACTGTCATATCTTTTCCAAAGCGTTTGCACTTATTTGCCACCAAAAATACATGGGATTTCTACGTGCTCTGATGACAACATCTGGTATTGTTAGATCCTTTAATTTTAGTCAGTTTTGGTAAGTGTGTAGTGATAATTGACTTTAATTGACATTTTCCTAATAACTAATGATGCTGAGCTGTTTCTCATGGGCTTGTAGAGCCATTCTTTTAGCTTATTGTTGGTTGTTTGTGATTTATAGAATTTGAAGAGTTACTTATTGATACTGTATATCAGTACTCTGTCAAATATGTTTTGCAAATAGTTTCTCCCAATCTGTGTTTCGCCTATTCATTTCCTTAACAATATCTTTTGCTAAGTAGTCATTTTTGTGATAAAGTAAATTTATTGTTGTTTTAAAAATGGTTTTTGTTTTCTGTTAACTAAGAGACTTGTAGACCAAGCCCCAGCTCACAAAGAGATTCTCTTGTGTTTCTTTATAAAAGCTTTATGGTTTTTTGTTTTTGTTTATGTCTAGGATACATCTTTTTTTTTATTGAGATAAAATTGGCATACAATGTTATATTAGTTTCAGGTGTACAGCATAGTGATTAGACATTTATATGCATTGTGAAATGTTCCCCACTATAAATCTACTTACCATCTCTTACCTTACAAAGTTATTGACTATATTACCCATGTTGTGCATTATATCTCCATGACTTATTTATTTTATAGCTGAAAGTTTGTACTTCTTAATCCCCTTCACCTAGTTCACCCTCCCCCCAACAGCCCCCAATGTCACTGACAATCTCCAGTCTGTTTTCTGTATGAATCTGGGGTTTTGGTCTGTTTGCCTGCTTGTTTTTTAAATACTAAATACAAGTGCAACCATGCATATCTGTCTTTGTCTCTCTGACTCATTTCACTTTGCATAATACCCTAAGGCTCCATCCATGTTGTCACAAATGATAAGATTTCATTCTTTATTATGACTTAGTAGAATTCCATTGAGAGAGTGTGTGTGTGTATGTGTGTACACACATGTATGTATTTATATATATATGCATACATACATACCACATATTCTTTATCCACCCACTCATCAATTGAAGGACACTTAGGTTTTTTCTGTATCTTGGCTATTGTGAATAATGCTGCAGTGAATATAGGAGTGGGTCTATCCTTTCAAATTAGTGTTTTCATGTTCTTTGGATAGACCCTCAGTAGTAGAATTGCTGGATCACATGGTAAGTAGCTCTATTTTTAATTTTTGGGAGACCCTCCATATAGTTTTTCATAGTGACTATACAAATTTATATTCCCACCAACAGTGCACAAGGATTCCCTTTCTTCCACATCCTCAACAACACTTGTTATCTTCTTGTTTTTTTTGATAATAGCCATTCTGAATGGTTTAACGTGATATCTCATTGTGGTTTTAGATTTACATTTCCCTGATGATTAGTAATGTTGTACATCTTTTTGTGAGCCTGTTGGCCAGTCATATGTCTTCTTTGGAGAAATATCTATTCAGATCCTCTTCACATTTTTAAGTCAGATTTTTTGTTGTGGTTATTTAGTTGTATGAATTCTTTACATATTCTGCCTATTAATTCCATATTGTTTATGTGACTTACAAGTATCTTCTCCCATTCAGTAGGTTGGCTTTTTATTTTGTTAATGGTTTCCTTCACTGTGCACGTGTTTTTTAGCTTGATGTAGTCCCATTTGTTTATTTGGTTTTGTTTCTTTATCCTTTGGAGTCAAAGGAAACATTGATCAGACTGATGTCAAAGAGCTTACCACCTATATTTTCTTCTGAGTTTTATGGTTTCAGGTTTTACATTCAAGTCTTTAATCCATTTTGAGTTAATTTTTGCATATGGTGTAAGATAGGCATCCAGTTTCATTCTTGGGCATGTAGCTGTCCAGTTTTCCCAACACCATTGATTGAAGAGACTTTGAATAGGATAAAGTATAAAAAGAGACCAGGTTTCAATAGCCTTGGAAAGATAAGATAGGCACAACAATGGAAAACTTTGGAAAGCAATCATTTGGATTTTATTTTGGTTGAGATGAGAGCCATTGGTGGATTGTGTGCTTTTTTTTCTTCCTTTTTTTGATCCACAGAGAAAAGAACAGAGGCGACACACACATCCTTGTGCAAAATCTTGGTTTAAAGGGTAGCAGAAGCCAGACAAACTTAGACATAAGGAGCCATCACATGGATAGGAGAAGAAACAGATGACTGTTGTCCAGAAGGAATTGTTGGTCAACACTCCTTAATGCCACTGAGAGGCTGATAAAGAGGGAAACTAAAAAAAAAGAAAAATTAGGGTTGGCTGTTTTTCTGTACTTTAATGACCTTTGAAAGAACATTTGCAGTGCAGTGAGAAAGGCTGAAGTCAGATTTTAAGGGATTAACAATGGTTTAGGAAACTGAATACCACAAGTATAGTTTATTTGGAAAAAGTTGAACAGTAAAAATAAAAGTAAGGAGGGAGATGTGATAATAGTTTGAATGGGTAGCAGAACTGAGCTTAGAAGTTTTAGGCATGACAATATTTGTAGATTGAGCCAGGAGAGAGAGGAACAAGAACATGAGTGTGTATGAGTGAGGAGATTATATTGGAAATAAAAATGTCCAGAGGAGAAAGGAAGAAAAGAGAACAAAGGCCTAATTTTAAGAGTTGCCACTGGAGACATATTTTGTTCTCAGACAGGAAGAAGGAGGAAAAGACAGTAAGTAAAGACAAAATAATATAAAAAGTTATTGAAAGGGAAGGGATTTGAGGAAAATCATATAGACACCCTACCAGAAAGTGGGAGGCAAGGCCATCCAGGGGGCAAAAGCATACAGACAGAGCCAAAGAGATGGGATTGCTTTGAAATTAGTTCATTGCAAAAGTGTTGGGAAGATTTACTAGTTTTCGGTTGCTGTGTACCAATTACCGCAAACTGGGAAGAGTGCTTCCAACACGGAACTGAAATGGTCTGCACCTTATCCGGAGAAGCAAAGCACAAGGTTAGCATGCAAAGATCTTATTATGGCAGAAAGTGAAGAGAAGTGCTGAGAAAAATGTGTAGACAGAAGCAACTTTGAGAGGCCCCATTAGCCAAATATTGGAATAATTTGAGCATCCAAATAATGACAGTAGTGGACCGTAATCGATTGAATAAAATAGGCAGCCATTTGTCCATATAAAGAAACCAGTGCATAAATAAATGGGGAGAAGAGAAAGCTCTTTGTTATGATAGAATGCCAACTCATAAATGTAGATGAAATGATGGAAATAAGTATCATTTGGCAACCATCATACCATCAAGTCAGTCAGAAAGCAGCAATGGATGCTAAAATTAGTGGTGAAAAGTAATTGAGGAAGCATGTAATATTGACTTAGTCTTAAAGATTTGTTCATTATCAGGGGAAAAACAGAGTGGAGAAACCTGGAGGACACCACCTCTATCAAGTGATAAAATATACCACCAGTAAGAGGACAAACTGAAATTGTATACCATCTGATAGAATATAGTAAGAATACAACATCATTTCTGTGATAATCCTGTTCAAAATGTATAACCTGAATCTAATTATTAGGAAATATCAGACAAACCTCAATTTAGGGACTTCTACAAAATAATTAGTTTCAATTTTTGAAAGTGTCAAGGTCATGAATGTTAAGGAGAGTCTGAGGAACTGTTTCAGATTAAAAGAGAAAAGAGATAGCTAAATGCAGTGTGTATCCTTGGATTGGATAATTTTGCCAAAAAGAATATTATTGTGGCAAGTACTGAAATCTTAGTGGGATTTGTGGATTATATCATAGCAATGTATCAATACTAATTTCCTGATTTTAGGGGTTATACTGTGTTTATGTAGGTAAAGGCTGTTTGTAGGAATTGTACACTAAAGTATTCTGGTGCTAAGGGGCATGATGTCTCCAATCTACTCCCAAATTATTCAGAAAAATTTTTCTTTGGCTATAATTCCAAATTTTTTGTTAAAATTTTAAAATAATTCCAGAAATAGGAAGAAAAATCTCATCCTTATGCTGTTTATAGGAGACATGATTAAAACGCAATGAAAGAATGTATGTGTTGGGAGAAAGAAAATTTTGTTGAAAAACAGTAGTCAAAAGAAATCTGATGTAGCAATATTTCTGTTACAAAATATTTCTGTCCTGGGGAAAAATCTGATTAGGTATGGATAAGGCAGACCACAATATAACAATAAAAGGCATCAATTCACAAGGAATACATAATAATTCTGAAAGTATATGTGCCTAATAACATAACTGTCAAGTACAAGTTAATAATGTTACCATGAAAAAATTATAGTTTCAAAGGTATTGTGGAATTTTTAGCGCACACTTCTCTGTTTTGGCTAGATAAAAAGAATTAGTAAAAATATAGATAATGAGTAACACAGCTAACTTTAAATAATGGATATTTATAGAAGTCTGAACTTTCAAATTAGAGAATTTACATTATATCAAACACATATGGAAACTATATAAAAATTGACCCTTTGTAGGCTGCAAAAAAATGGATTCATAAACAAAAAAATATACAAACTGTGTTTTATACAATGCTATATAAAATGAATTAGTAACCGAACCAATAATATATATATATCTAATAAGCACAATTCTAAACATCTTTCAATGGGTATTTAGAAGGAAATAACAATATAAAAATTTATAGGATGCAAGTAAAAGAGTGATGTATTAATTTATTGCTTCATAATGCGTCTGTGAAGAAAACACTTCAAAATTTAATAACTTCTTGAATTTAAGAACTAAGAAAAAATAAAAATAAAATTATAGACATACATTAGTGAAATAAAAAGCACCAAAATAATACAATAAAGGTAATTAAGAGTTGTTTAAAAAATTGATAAAATATATTTGCTATAGCAAGAATAATGAAGGAATAAAATGAAATAAACATTGTTAGAAATGAAAGAGGAAAATTATATAGACACAAAGAAATTGAACAAATGATAAGTCTGCAGAAAACCGTAGTGAAAATTTTACTAAATGGACAATTTTTCTAGAAAAATATTATTTAACAGATACCATTTACCTATAAATCCATTAAAGTAATCAAATCAGTAATTTAAAAATCTGTCATCAAAAAAGTATCATACCCAGGGGAGTTTAGAAATCTATAGGCCGGATAGTTCCTAGTCTTGTGCCAGAGACTGGAAAGGGGGGAAGCTATCTAGCTCATTTTATGTGGTCATATTGGAAGCTTTCTCAAGGAACTCCCCCACCCCACCCACTCTGTTTTTCCCCGTTCCCCTTTTAATTTCCAATCCATCTGATATGCCCGTGAATTCCCATTTTAAAAATAACCAGGCAGTTTACAATTTTGATTTCAATTAAGCAATATTTATTGAGTAGTCTACTACATCCCAGGCCCTGTGATAGTGTTTGGAATGAAAGAGACTTCAACAAAACAGATTGGCTACTAGAGTTATAGTTAAAGCCTCAGTCTTGGATGAAAATACAGTTGGTAGTTTACAACCCCTGAAATCATCAGCTTATCTCTGTATATTCTTCCTTCTTGTCTTTTCTCAAATATTTTGGACCCTTTTGTAGATGGAACTTTAAATATCAAACTGACAAAGACCAATGAGATGAACAGTGGCAAAGTAATTTCAGCTGTGTAGCAGGAAGCAGCATAATCCACAGAAAAGAGTCGTTGAAATTTAACTGAACAGGCATATGCATGTAGCTTTGCTACTGTTACTAGAGGCAAATCACTTAACTTGTCTGTGCCCATTGTAAACAGATCTACTATTACCTCTCCTGTTGGTTTTATAATACTGCTGAAAAATAAATGGAATAAAATTAAATGATCTGAAATCCTCTGAAGAGTAATATAAATAAAAGTGGGGTCATCATCTTTATTGGCACCATTATTAATATATAATATATAACACTGTATTTGAGCAAAGGAAATTTCTATTTAAAAATGAATTTTGAGACAGATTTTGAAAGCAAGATGGGCATAACTTTGCAAGGAAAAGGATTTTCTGGGGAAACATTTTTTCTAGTTTGCTTATTTCATAGGGTACAATTTGCAGTGCTGTGGTCTTCAAATATTTAACTGCAATTAACCTATACTGTGACCCAGCAAATACACACACACAGATGTATATGTAGATAGATATCTCATATGAAGTATAAACGGTCTCAAAAAACAGTATTTACCTTTTGTATAGTAGGTGCAGTATGATTTTTTTTCTACACTATTCCACTTAATTCTGTTTCATTTAAAACTGCATTTATTTCTTGACCTTAGTTTGAAAAACAGTGTTTAAATATATCGTATCTCATATCCATATCTTTTTTGAAGACAACTCTAATGAAAACAACCTATTAATGCTAATGGGATGAGGCCAAGCAAAGTCAAATATTTCTGTTGGATTCCAGAAAAACAGGTACTAAAAATTTATATTCTGCAGTTGAGGAGTTCTGGTTGTGCTACATCCAGACTTTTAAAATTGTGGCACAGAGTTGGTTAAAAAAAAAAATACCTACCACATCTTCCAGTTTCCTTCCAATGACCTTTAATAGGAAGAATGACTGAAAGGAATTCTTGAGGATGAGCTCTCAAGTAAGATGGGAGGAGGTTCTACTCTGTTATATTTTGGAGTGTCACTTTATTAGATCCAGCTGACGTTTTTGGACTATCGGACTATCATTTCTGTCTTTTTAAAAGGGAAATTACCAACAAAAAGTTACAATCAGGCAATTAAAAGCTGGGATACCTCTATGTTTTTTTCTTAGTCACTTTAACCTTTATTATATACAAGTGAGGAAAATCATAATAATTCATAATAGCACAAAATATTTACTTTTTTATAGAGAGGGTTTCATTTGCATAGACAGAATTAGTTTTCTTTTTCACTTGTATATTTAATTTCAAAAGTAATTTTAATATGTATTGAGGCAAAAAATAGTATAATTTGCTTTTTAAAAACCTTGATGAATCACAGTATATACAGAATTATCACATGATTGGATTAAGAGGTACTTATTTACCACCCTTATTAAAAATATCCTTTGTAAAGTGTATTAATTTAAGAGAAGATTTGAGCACTTTTGAAAGATAATAACAGTGTACAATTATTATGTTCCTTCTGTGGTAAGTACCACACTTACTACTTCACACATCTTAGCTATCCTTGCGTCAATCCTATGTGATAGGTAGTAACAGATGGGAAAGCGGAGGCTCTGACAATTAAGTAGTTAGAGATAAATCCATGATGCAGACTTCAGACTTTCTCTAAAACCTAAGCCCTTAACTTCAAAATACACAGTTTTCAGAAACCCAAATATTATCATAGCAAGTAGCTCCTGCATATTACTACCAAAGATATTTTTCCTGAGTTGTAGACCTGCAGTAGATGCAAAGGTGTCTAACTCTATGTATCCCAAGCTAAACATCTTGTTTTCTCAGACGTGCTCACCTATCCCTGTTAAAATGAATCTGACCTCTTGGAAATCTCTATTTTCTGTTTTTCAGTGAATAGCGTCCCTCAATTAC
The DNA here is from genome assembly GCA_032199065.1 of Smutsia gigantea. Classification (NCBI taxonomy): domain Eukaryota; kingdom Metazoa; phylum Chordata; class Mammalia; order Pholidota; family Manidae; genus Smutsia; species Smutsia gigantea. The sequence continues at coordinate 1,745,344 of JAVSCE010022418.1, forward strand.
CTAAGCTGGCAATTTGGAAGACTTCCTTAAACCTCTTCTTTCCATCACCATCTCTACTCAGTTCACACCCAATTGTTCACTGAATCATACTGGCTTCATTGATAGCTCTTGAATCCTCCCACTATTTGCAAGACTAGCTGCCATTACCTGCTCAAAAAGTCTATTCTCATCATTGTGTTCCTGGCAATTGTTATGTTCTCATTTACTTCTGACTCCAGTTTTCTTCTGCTCCTATCTATTCTCAGCACAGCGGCTATATCTTTCATATCATATTTCTCATCACATCTTTCTTGCTTAGAATCCTTTGGCTTTTCATTTACCAGACCAAAGCCTGTTGTCCTTAGCCAGACATACAAAGCTACTCATCTGTAATCTCTTCTCTCTCCAGTCCCTCTGAACCTAGTCTTTCTAGATTACCACTGAATTGTTGAGCAGCTATGCTCCTAACTCCAAACCTTTGCACCTGCTTTTAGTTCAGTCTAACTTTCCCCTATAACCCTGTGCTTTAGGAACTCCTTGTAAGTTTTCTCTTTAGGTTCCTGGGCATACATATATGGTAGCAATTCTCACCTGCATTATATATAACCTTCCATCTTTCTACCTACATGAGACCAGGCTCTCCTTTTGGGAAGTTCCTATATCTTAATCATCTTTGTGTCTTTAAGGCTCAGCATACTGAGACATAAAAGAGTCAAATTAATATGTGAAGCACTATAATGCAGAATATTTTTCATGAGCTAGCTTCTTCAGTATACTAAAAAACAAAGGAATAGCTTGAAAAGATTAATTAGCTTCCAAAATGCGCCTAATTTTTAAAGAACTTTTGACTCTAGGACAATCGCTTTTTAGAAAAATGAAACCTCTCTCCTGGGAAAGGTAATTTGATTTAAAATTAGAATAACTACCAGTATTTGCCTTGTTTTGAGAAACAGATGAGAACGGAATAAAGGCCAAGGAAAGTAAATATATTGAACATTTATTATAATATCAGTAAAGAATGGACGCATTATAGAATGAGTCTGGCAAGACTCCCACATAGGGAGGTATGAAGTGGTAAGAAAAGCAAAAGTTCGTAGGACATGAAATAAACTCTGTGGCCTCAGGTACAACTGGGTATGGCTCTCATCAATAACATGGGAATGAAAAAGATGCTTGTCTAGCTTTATGAGCCTGTGAGGAGGCTGGGATGAGAAAAACTATATGAGACCATTTTGTAAACTACACAGTGTATCAAATATAAGATTTGTGACTGTTAGGTTAAAAGATAACCTACTTTGTGGAGAAGCAGTGAATTTATTTTTTGTTTAAATAAAAATAAATGATATATTCTAAAAAATAAATCATTTATTTCTTTATTTAAAATGAAGTAGAAGGTAACTTGAGCAACTCTTTGGTGCGAATGTCTGAAGAATTATGTGATACCTATTGAAGTATAGAAGAGAACATTTTAGTTACAGTGCCATACTTAGGAATCACTGAGGCTATCACAGGTAGTTACAATCATGGAAAAACATCTGAACTTAGAAATTTGGCTCTGTAGAAAAATAACAAGTTTGAGAGTAGCCTCTGTGGCTATGTTGCTTGATCTGAAGCTATTCTTATAATCATGGACACAAAAGAGAATACTTTTTGGAAAGTGCTGGAAAAAATAGAATTTGAATAATTCTATTCACTGTACATTAAAAAAGGGTTGAGACCATTTTATGTGCAAAGAATTAATTAAAGACAGACCATGATTAAAATGAGAAATGGTGAAATATACAGGTTTTTTTTATATAGGAAAATATGTAAGTTCACACAGTGGCAAATTGTAAGAGTATTCTTTTTTTTTTGGCTGACTATATGTAGACTTATATTATGGCACAGTTAATTTCCTTGGCTGTGCCAAATATAATCGTTTGGACTTACTGTAAACTTAAGTATTATTTGGTGTTCTTTGCAGTGAGTAACTAAAAAACAATGAATTTTCCAAGCAAGAATTAGTACTTACAAGTTGTCTTCCATAGTATATAGAGTTGTTTCATATGAAATAAATAAATAAGACTATGTAAATAGGTTTTTGCTGATTTTATTTTCACCCTTTAATATATTCCACATATATTCTTTTCCCTTTGCTACATTCTTGCTGCATTATACAAGGTACGTAATATTACCTGTGGGTCTAATACTAAAATAATTTAGGTTCAGTTGTTTCTGGAGTCAGACATATAATGAATAAAGAAGACCTGGTGAACATACTCCAGTTCCATGGCATTTTTCCCTTCCTTCTGATATACTTAAAAATGTAAAGATGTCAAGTGGTTCACTCAATGAACTAAGGTTTTCAAGAAGATATAAGTATGTGTCACAGGCCTGAGCACAGCATCAGTCCAGTTTTGTACCAGGATATCCATCTACTATTCAAGGGAGAGTGGCTGCTTGCCCTGGATTCACTGTGTGATCTTGAGTGAGTCACCTCACATTCTTGAACCTCAGTCAACCCATTTGGAGAATTAGGTGAAAGCTAAACTTTAGTGAGAAACAGATGCTACATCTGAGATGAGTTTTCTTGTGTAAACAAGTAATTCCAAAGTTTAACTCCAAAGAAAGTCACTGTGTGGATGGCCATGATACATCTGAAGTAACCAATGGGGTTAAGGCTTTGGAATAAATGTTTTTGAATAAAAATTATAGCATTGTCACATTACATCTGGGTTTCTTGAAACTATTCTTATCTAATTTTTATTCCATACTGTTTTTAGATATTTACTGTTGTGCCTTTTATGCAAAATGTATTTAATGCTTTTGGAGAATTTTTATATTGTAAATTATACTCCTAACAGGTCAATTAAGTTGTCAAGGTAGGAGGAAATATAACTCAAAATAGTCCAGTTATTACCTAGTGAAAGTCAATGAAAGTTAAGACCTCTTCTATTTGGGATAAAAGTGAACAATCAAAGGATTTAAAGACATGTGTTTTTAAAGCCAACAGCTAAGTTTACATTTTGGTTTAAATCCTGGTAGATTACTTGTCACTTTGGTAATTCTTACATTCTAAAACGCTTTGCTGAAAAAGAGATAGATAATTTAATAAATTGAAAAGAATTCCTCAAAGGAAAGAAAATCCTCTTGAGAAATGCTAGTCCACGTTGTCTGATTGCTTTCTCTCCTCTTCAGTTGCTACTTTTGTTGATTGAAATAGCTATGAACATCAAAGTAAGATCTGTGGTTCCAGAAACTCTCCAAGCTTGCCATACCTCTAACCTTATATTTCCTGTGTTGACTTCATGTATTGCTATCATTGGTGCACATTTCAAAGCTTCAGGTTAAATGTGATGCGCCTTCCCATTGCATAACTTTTTGTATTTTAAAGTGGGAATAAGTAACATGTGAATCAGCAAGCTAATGGATACTGTTGAGAATTCTGTGTTGGCTAGTTTATGTTTCTGGTTTGATTTTTGGCAACTATAGTGTTCTTGCATTTGACATTAGCTAAGGGAGCAGTAGCTTGGCCTTTAATGGAAAACAATCCAGGAATTTCAGGGAGGAACTAAGCAACAAGAGGCCTGCAGCTATTATCTTCTGAAGAGATGAAAGGCACTCCTGTGCCTATGCTTTTCTTGGTTGTCTGCACATAACTCTTTTGACTTCAGTGAGAGGAGAACACATCTGTGGTAGGGTTTGGCCCTGAGTTTCTTTAGTAACTAAGCTTAGTCTAATTGAATGAGGTGCAAAATAACTGTTGGCTAGAGTATAATTCCCATGGAACACCAAGAACATGGTGGGCATAAATCTAAAAATTAGGAGGGGTGGTGGGGAAAACCTGTATTTAGACTTAATATCTAGAAAAAATATTTAGTAGACATATCCATTGCACCTGGATATCTTGGGAAGCAGGTTGGAGGAGAATAGTAAGGGAGACATTATTTTGATATTTAGAACCATTTGAGTGAGTTCTCATCATCAATAGTCTTATACTGGTCTCCTTTAAAGAACTTGAATTACAAATATTTTCTGCTCTAAACTTCTTACATGAGTGATATAATTATCTGTCAATCATGTTTTTCATATATATATCGTGTTTATGTTCTTTATATATAATATGTATATGTTATATGTAAACAAACAAATAAATAAATAAATATAACTTTCATGTATGTATAATACCCTTCATTGCACATACAGTATCTTTCTGGACTTTTGCCAAAAATATTATTTTAAGGTGTACAAAAGAAGAATAGAATAGCTTTGGTTCCATAAAAGGCCAATTTGTTTTCTAGGAAATGGACTCTGACCTTGTATCTGGAGCTGGAAGTAAGATTGATGAGCATAAGGTAGGACACACATATGGGAGCTCGTATGAATTGAGCTGTATGGAAATAATTCTCTTTTCACCTGGCACAAGGTTCAGATCCTACCATTGTTTTGTGTGGTAAGCGTGTTTAAAGAATAAGGGAGTTACAACTGTAAGAAAAGTTGGGGTCAGTGAATTGATGTGCTAACCTTGACCCTAAAAGGTTATATGAAGTAAATCAGTGGTATTTAAAGTGCATTATTCAACTTTAGTGAATAAAATTACTCTTCTCAGGTCACTCGCACTGGGATTGATTTTTATAGTCGATCAGGATGAAAGCTGCTGAGTCCAAGAGGTTTGTAGAATATGTGTTTCACAAAGGTTATTCAGGAATAAAGTCTTACAGCAAATAAATTTTTTAGAAGATGTTTATAAAGTAATCTCCTATTTTAAGATAGACCATATAACAAAACAATATAAAAAAACCCTAAATTTCTACTGGGATCCTTGGCAGAAGTGTAAGATAGTTTTACATAAGATTTTGAAAAATGCTGTTTATATATCTATTTTTGAGGGAAAATTTTTTCTGCCTACACACAGCTCTGAAGTCAACATTTGGTATACATTTTATTTACGCTCTGGTGTTCAGAGTATATACAAAACTGAGTGTGTACACTAGAATACATTTTAATTTGATAAAATGCCAATCACAAAGGAGTTGTTGATCTTAAAATGATCAATGACTTTAATCTGTTAAATGTGACTGAGAAATTTTTTCTTTTTTTTTTTGTGATATACAATGCCCAACCAGCTTTGTATTTTCAAGTTTTAACATTTTTGACATTGATTTTTCATATTTAGAGACTTTTCTGTCAAGACTTCAAAGCTCTGTGATTTGCATCTCACCCAACAACGTGTAAGGCAGGGAATTTCAAGAGGAACATATGGGAGGATAAGCTAAGAGATTTCTCCTTTAAGAAAAATGGATCTTTTAAAATCAACACCTGACTCTCACTTTTCTTCTGCAACATCATCAGTGATCACCTTTATTTTGGAATTAAGAAAATTTAGTCAAAATTTCATTCAATTAATAATAAATAATAATTCATTCAATCATAATAATTAATAACTATTCCATCTCAGCACTAAATTGAGTTGGATTGTTTTACTTCCATTCAGTGGTTCAGTGAGTACTTCCTGTGCCTTTGAAGGGAGCTAGGAGCACGAGGTGATTGGTGGTTTTATTTATAGGTAATTTCTTTTATTCCACTCATTTATTTATTTATTTAAGTATCATTGATATACAATCTTATGTTGGTTCAATTAAACAACACAGTGGTTCAACAGTTACCCATATTATTAAATCCTCACCCCTTCTTGTGTGTTACAGTATCGTTACCTGTATTCTCTGTGCTGTACTACCATCCCTTTGACCAACTTACATGTGATTGTCAATTATTGTGCCCCTTTATTCCTTTCCCCCTTCCTCCCCAGCCCCTCCCCTTTGGTAACTGTTTCCCTTCTACTTTTCTTATCCAAATTTCTTTTCAGGGATATCAAATAATTATGGGAACAAAGATTAAGGTCTTTCTATATCACTGTACCTGCTCAACAATCCTGAGCATGTCTGGCTCTTTTCTTCTTTATCTTTATGAAGGACATCAGTTGGTTTGCTTGTACAGTATCTAGCCACTTTTGGCAACAACTTTCTGATTTTCATTTGAGAAATAACCTTGGTCCCATCCTCAGTCCATGTGGTTTAGGTGGGATTACTTTCTCTCCTTGGATCCGTGTGTGGATACATGACCCAGATTTATTCTTCAGAACATTCTATTCCTCTGATCACAATAATATGCAGATCAGGTTAATGGTACTCAGATTCTGGGACTTTTGTTGGAAGGATTGATTTTTTCTTTTTAAAGTTCTTTGCATCTGACTTGCTAAGCTGTAGGAAGATGGTCTCCCAAGGGGAAAAATTACCTCACAATGCAGGCAGTGCAGAGGAAATTAGAGCTATATGTAGAGGGATAATTGATGATAGTATCTTTTGAGTACTTGCTTCCAACTATGCCTGACGATAACTAGTCATAGAATTTTCAGTTATCAGTATTTCCCTTCAATTATTTATTTATTTAGCTGAATTGAGTTTCTGTCCTAGATCGAGAATTCTTCTCCATATTACATTATAAAAGCACTAGTGTTTAGTATCATATAAACAAAATACCAGTAGGATGTTGGAGAATGTCGTCTTCATAATCAAATTTTTTTCTGTCATTAAAAAAATTTAAAACAGATTATTTTAGAATCATAGAATGTTCAAGCTTGAGAAAACTTTAAAAGTTGTTTCATCCAATCCTTTCACATTATAGGCAGCATACTTCTATTTAGAAAGAATTAGGGTGTAATGAGAGGCCGTACAGCAATTCAGGAAGAGTACAGATCTAGTGCATACCCACTTTGTTACTTGTGAGCAGGTCTCTGGAGTGTCAGTTTCCTTAACTATTGTTCTGAAGATGTCTGGCTCATAATTGACATTAAATGTGGTAACCTTATTTTTTGTAATAAATGTTAACACTTAATACTTAATATTACTATTATTAATGTTACTATTTTTGCCAAGAATGTTACTGTTTGTTACTATTATTGCCTGGGGCATAGTTCCTAACGTGCTTACTCAATGCAAGGCATGAAACAATGACAATGTGGGTTTTCTCTATATTTTTCTTTTTGTTAGAAGTAACATATGTATATCTGAATCTATTTGTTTGTTATTAAAAAAAAATAAGATAAGCCAAACCCAAAATAATGGTTATGTATAAGTGTGGTAGAAAACTGTGGAGGGAAAGAGATTTAAGCTAGACCTCTCTGAATATAAGTTATTTGTAGATTACCATGTAAATATTACATTATTATGAAATAAAATTAAATGAAAACCCTTGAAAATTTAAGGCACAGTAAAATTAATGAACTTTGTATCAAATTGGTACATAATCACACAAAGTGGGACTACTTCATGTCTTAAAAACACATAATTTGACTGCACATATCTAGGGAATATACTCTATGACAAAAAAAAATTCAAAATGCTTTCTTAAAAACTCTTTTCAGTGATTACATTGTGTTGTTTGTAGAAACTATGCCTCTGTACAAAATGTTTAGTAATAAACAAATACAAAACAAAAATAATATTTATGTGGCTCACAAGTCTGCAAAGTTTAGCTGATGTGTTCTGGCCTTATGCACGAGTATGTGATTAGTTTTAGGATGGCTTGATGGCTCTGTTGATCTTACTGGGCTCCATCTGGGAGTTAGTTAGCTGCTGGCTAATCTAGAATGCCTTGGCTGAGACAGACCCTTGGGTCAATATGACTTATTCTTCTGTCTTTTGGCCCCTGGTAGCTTCAGTAGTCTAGTCCAGGCATGTTCTTAGGGCAATCACAGAAGCCCAACGAAGAAAGCAGAAACATGCAAGAATTATTTCTAACCTCTTTCAGTTTTATGGTTACTGAGATCTTTTTGGCCACTGAAAATCACTGGATGAGCTTAGAGAAAGACTGAAAAAACACTACAAATAGCAAAGTGCATAGATATGAGAGATGGTGGAGAAGTGGGGATATTAATGACAGCAGTCTACCTTGGTAGTGTTGTTCTGAAGTTGTTGAGTATCTGATGTTAGGATAAAACAGAGGAGTTATTATGTTGATGTTTATGAAATCTAGAGTTTTTAGAATGTGAGAAAGAAGAACTAGATACAGTATCAAAGAAATTTAAAAACTACTGTCTTGAAGTATCAGTGTAAACTTGTCATGTATTTTAGCTTCAAAACAAATATGAAACCTAGCTTTGTCCACTGAAAAAGTCTGGAAAAAATGACCAACTCAGTGGCAGTAGGCATGATTAGCATCCATACTCCGATCTCTAAATAACATTTCCCACCAAAATAAACCGGATTCTTTGGATAAATGGCTGATTCCAGGACATGTATTAGATGAAACCTAGAACATCTTGTTACATTAAACAGCAAGGAAGTTATCAAAAACTACTGGATCACATCAAAAGGAGACAGCAGAATTGTGCTGGTCGAAGTTGGAAAAATTTTGACCATGAATAAGATTAATGATTCCAAACATCAAATATGCTTAAATCTATAAGCTCATAGTGATACCAAAAGATTCTTTAGCCCTCAACTTAATATCATGCCAGGAAACCAATTAGTTTAGAAAACCTGTAAATAAAATGAGAGACTTAAACATTTATATTGCCTTTCCTATACAAAGTGCCGCAGGGTAATCAACTAGCTAATGAGGGAAAGTTTCTCTCCAGAAGAGCTTCAAGCAACAAATGAAGAAAGGATTATCAAATTACAGTCTCACCATTTTGTAACACCTAATGAAATAATGTCTAGGAAATAAACAGCCATGGCTGCTGACGTTACAGCAAACAGTGACAACCAGAAATGATGTGCCTCCTGACAGAAATACAAAGCAACCCACATGAAGCATTCTTGACAAGAAATCAAATCTAAATGTGATTGAGACCCTAGACCTAACTACCAATTTACAGGAAATAAAAGGGATGGGGAAAATATGAAACAGTACCATAGCAATGCAATCAGCAAAATCCACACTGGGAGATATTACAGGACCAAGAAGCCGGTTTCTTCAACATATGTTTTGGAGGGAATACAAAGGCAAGAAGGAAGGACTTGTAGATTAAAGAGATTTAAGGGACATATTCACTAGTTAGAACTATATAGATCTTACTGAGATCCAGATTTGAACAACCTGTAAAGAATTATAAGAAAATCAGAGAAATTGGAATACCTATTAGATATTCGCTGACATGAAGGGATTATTGCTAATTTTTTAAAGTGGGCTAATGTTATCATGAATTTCCTTCAAAATAATTCAAGTTTGGGGGAGTAAAGCAGCAGGAGGCTGGAACTTGATTGACTATGAGTTGACAATTGTTGAATTTGGGTAATTGATACATAGGAGTTCATTATGTTCCCTATTGTTGTATGTTTAAATTTTTCTTATAAAAAGATTTTTAAAAGTCTATTCCATGAATGTTCCCCAAAGGTGTAGGAATCTGCAATAGTTAAATATAGTCTTTCCATGATTAAGAGCTTAGGCTGGGCAGCAAACCGCCTAAGATTGAATTCTGTTTCTTTCTTTTGCTACCTGAGAGAACATGCACAAGTTACCTAACCTTTCACTGCCTCAATTTGTTTATCTATAAAGTGGGAATATTAATAGTATGTTCCTTAGAGGGCTGTTATGAGAACTGTAAATGTGAAGTGATTAGCATAATGTGAGGCATATAGTAGTCACTCAGTGCTTTTTATTTTTAATTGATAAGGTATCATAAATATGTGTAAGTGAATGCACAGATAAAGGGCTGAAAGACTGCCTCTACACCTGTAATACCAGTTACCTCTGAGGAAAGGAGTAAGAGTAGAGAGAGAAGAGAGTTACTCTTTATTTTTTATTTTATTTATTTAATAATAATGAAAATGTTATTGAAGTACCTGTGCAATTTTTTAAGACTATCCTCATTACAAAAAAGAATTTCCCAAACAATTATGTTTAAAATTTTTAGTTGGACACCTTGCTGCCAGCAACTGACTGTTCACAGCTCAGTATGAATAAAACATTGTGCCCACCGTCCAGGAGCCTAAACCTAATAGAAGAATAAGATGGGGTATAAAAGGTAATTACATGCAGGTTAGTATATGTTATAGTTCCTAAAACAATTTATAAACACAGCAACACCAGGATTTAAAATATGGTGTGGGGCTAAATTCTACTTTAAAAAAGACCAACTTAGTTTTTGCAGTAGTGAAACACATTGGATGTATAAGAAAGAGCCCGAGAGATAACAGGAATTCACTCCATGAATGACAAGATGAGTTCCTGCCACCTTATTATCAATGCACAGATCACCACTCTTATTAATGTGAATTCATCTGAGTAAAAATTAGAGTAATGTCAGTTTTTCTCATGTCTCATGAAGGAAAATTACTTCTAAATAGGTCCTGTGGAAGCATGCTTAGAGAGGGGAATGAGCCCTAATAGTAACACTGCAGGAGGCTTCAGCATACTTATACCATGCACCACATTTTACTGAGAGAGAGTGAAGGTTTCAGAACTGACCATAGTTGTTGGTATTGCCACATTTAAATTAAGAACCACAGAGCTCTGATTCCACCTGTACACATTTCAGCCTGTGGACCTGGCCATATGTATAAACTCTTGTGCCTGCTGCATGCCCAGGAGGGAAGCAGTATAACTCCTGGGTTGCTGTTCCTATTGAGTGCCTCTGCAGAGGCTCATTAATCGCTTGAAGACTGTTTTAGCATCTTAAAAAGTGGTAATAGTAATATTCCTACCTCACTGGGATGGACAGGCAGGTTACAGGACAGAATGCATGTGAAGAGTAAGCCCAGTGGAAGGCACACAAAGTAGTTAATAATTGCCAACAACCATGTTTAATGACCGACTCTGCCTCTGGAATAGGAAATCTTCGAGGACAGGGACTATGTGACATTCTGCCGGGTCACGGAATCCAGCTCCATGAGGGCGTGAATGGTGGAGCACCTATTTCCATACACTGTTTTAAGAAGTGCTGTCGCCCCAAGAAATCACACACATGGAAGAATTGTGCATGTAAGACCTCTGTTTACTGCAGGAAGAACTGGGCCCTGGGAAATCTGCTGTTTTTTCTTTATACGTAAAGACACCGTAGGATTCAGCTGAAAAACCATAGTCGTCTCCTCAATGGGAACTTTGCTGAAAAGGTTTTGGCTACATTTATATGAGAGACTGAAATTACAGGAGATCAAACATATATGAGGGACCATTTTCCCTGAAGGGTAATAAAAGTAAAGTAAAAGATCCACATTAGATCTACGCACGCTTTTCTTCTAAAATGCTTGGCCTTTTGTCTGAGGAATTCTAAAGGGAATGAACTACAGTGGGCAGGTCGGCCTTGTCTTTATCACTTTCCTTAACAACAGTTAGTTTAGAAAAAAAGGAGTTTTTAAGAAAAAAAAATGTCAGGCATTAACAGGGTTTTTATTATTTATTTTCTGAGCTTAATTATGGTCTATGCTTCTCATTTTTTTCATTATAAACCCCTTTTTCTCAAGGGGCTGTAACTCCCTCAATAAAGACAATGGCTTCAGGCAAACACTGGAAGCATTTGCTCTCTGCTTAGGAGGACTTTTGTTTTTCCAGGTCTTGAAAGTGAAAATCCATTAAATTCTTTTTAAAATAAAGGAATGTTAAAGTGAAAAAAAAGCCCAGAATTACTGCTTTCATATGTGTCTCTTTACTACCTGGGCCAAATTTTGTTTGTTTTTTCAAACAGTTTTGCAGGCCCTCTCATATTAATCCCTCCTGCATCTGAGATAATTCAGTAATGCCCCTCTGTACTCCTGTCCACTGGTTTCCTCAGAGATGCATGCTGGAGATGGTATAGCAAGTAGTCTGTACTCTCATTTCTCTTCCCCTGATAGATGATCCATTGTCTCCCAGAAGAAAGCATTCTGTTCTGCACGTGGTCAACTTACCTCAGTGAAACACTGTAGCGAGCTGCCACTGCTAGGGCAATGTGCTGGTGGCGAACCAGGTCACCCTGATGATGGTGGCACGCTGAAGCCACTTTAAAATGTTTCCTCCAACTTTTTGCTCGCAGGGAAGTGCTGACCTGAAGACTGCCATGGGTTCCTCTGTTGTGGGCCAAAGATAAATTCAGGCTGAAGATGAGGGCCTCAAGATACATTTTAGAGACTCACTAGACCCTGAGGTCTACCCATGGCATGAGTTGGAGTCCCTGCTTATGACAGAGTGGTTATAGGTTTCAAGATGTGGCTGGGGTTACCTGTGTAGCTGAGTTACACCTAAGGGCCCCAGCATCTTTAATATTCTTTTCCTTCCCATTTGCTCTGCTGTCCAGGACTATTTCATATTTTAAAGGAGATATTTTAAAAACAATGGATATTTTAAAATTAGTATTTAAAAACAAGATTTCCTGGTGTTTAATGCCTCTGAAATACACCTATACACACACACACGGTAATACATTTCCCCTGGCTTCTTCTGTCCGAGAATAGCTTAAGAGAGAATATCTCCCTTAGAATATGTGGCAGTTTTCTGGAAAGAATACCTTTGGGAATAGAAAATAGGCAGAATTATAAAACAGTGACAATAAATAGTGGTGAAAACTGGTTTATAAAGAAAAAAAAGATGTTTCCTATGTCACACCATACAAAGGAAGACATAGGTATATTAAAGACCTAATTTTATAAAATTAAATATTTCAGAAGCAAATATAGGAGAGGGTTTCTTAGACACAAGACTCTGAAGCTGTTATGTAAAATATTGTCAAATCTACTATATCAAAGTGAACAAATTCCGAAGAACTATAGACCTCATAAACGGTTACTATTTTAAATGCATATAGCCAGCAAGATGTTATCTAGGATATATAAGTAATTCCTACAAATCAACATAAAAATAATAAAACCACTGAAAAACTGTGAAAAAGATATAATAGGCCATTCATAGGAGGGGAAGAACCAATAAACTTCAGAAGTGATGTACTACTTCACAAATAATCATAGTATAAATAAAAACAAGAGATACCATTCCATTATTATCAGATTTTCAAAACTTAAACTTCTTATATTGCTAAATGTCACTGAGGAAGTGGAAAAATGGGAGCTTTCATATGCTGCTAATTGGTAAAAAACCCATTTGGAGAGATTTTGACAATATCTAGTAATGCCAAAAATGTGCATATCCTTTAAAATCCACAAATTTCACTTTTGAACATATGCTTTTGAGAAACTCTTGCACCTGTGTGTAAGGAGATGTGTACATGAATGTTTATTGCAACATTGCTTATAGTGGTGAAAACTGAAATCCACCTAACTGTTCATTCACATGTTGGTATTTACTTAGTTTATTTCTTGTAACTATTGTGAAGTATTCCACAGTATGACTATACCTCAATGAATTATCCTTTCTTCTTCCAGTTAATCTATCTAGTGGGGAGACAGAAGAAAGGACTGACATCATAGGAACCACTGTGTTTTACCAGTATATAGTAAAAATAAAGGATTTGAAAAAAGAATGGAATAATGTTATCCAGCTTAGGAAGCTGGATAATGTGGGTGTGGATAGGAGAAATTTCTTGAGGACTTCCTATTCTTGAGATCTTGTTATCCAGTATCATTCAAAACGTACCATTGATACTAAGTCAATTTGCAAATACTTTACAAATTCGGACTTGGTGATTTGTGATTTCCTAAGTCTTTTAGTCAAAGAATGATACATCTAGAAAGATCTCCTTTTTTTTATTGATATGATAAGAAAATTGACACCTAGAACATTTTCATGCAGCTGTGCAGTAACCACCAAACCAGACAATAACTATTTTTGAAATAGGAAACCAGTACTGGTTTTCTTTATATTCTAGATTTCTCATGCTTTTCAAAAAGTGCTGAGCGCATTAAACAACAAAAATGGTTGGCTGGACAGCTAGAGAGGATGAATTTTGAGCAGGGCAGGCTTGGGTGGTAGGGGTGTAGAGTGCTAGAAAGGAAAAACCCGAGTCAGGCATGGTGTCATAGGACTGGGAAAGGGGGTGGATATCATGAAGAAAGTAGGCTTGTGGAATGGAACTTTGGACTGAGGCTTAAAGTATTTTAGGGAAATAAGATGGAGAAGATGTAAGGAAGACTTCCTCTAATATTAGTCATTATTGTTTTTGCCATTCATTCAACCTCAGATTAACCATTAAGCAAAATAAATGGGGAAGGGATTCCCTCCTCCTCAGCTCTCATGCCTTTCACTGCCTCCCTTGACTTTTGTCAATTTTTTTTTTTGGTTTTGTCTTTATCTGCCATATTTACTTTGATCTGTATTAGTAACTATTTTCTTTGTCACAGTGAGTCACTAAAATTTTAAAGTTTGGTTTGAATCTGTTATCAGATACCACATTTGTTTCACCTCATGGCTTGAAAATTTAATTTGTATCCAATGTAACCATAGCTGGTGAGTCTGGCTAGCAATTACCTTATCAGCTGCTTTGTGTGAATGATCCTTAAGATCTAAACTTTGAGCAGTGGAAGGGCTGAGGGGGCACCATTGTTGGACTGAGGGCATTGGTTGGTCTTAGTCCAGACTTGCATTCATTAGTAATTCATTTCGTGTGTTTTGAAAGCCTCCTGTGTACCACGCAACTGTTTTGGCTCTAGAAATTCATGTTGAAAAGACTCAACCCCGTTCCCTTCCAAGTATATAATAGCCTATGTGCCAGGCTGACAAGTAAAGAGGAAATCACAATACAGTGTATTCAATAAACTGCTTAGTTAGTACTCTGAGTCATGGATCAGACTGTGTGGTAGTGACATTGAACTACACGTCTTCTTTTCACCAAAGTTGATGTTAAACTCAAAAAGGGAAACTTACATTTTTTAATGAGGGAAAACAAAATCTACAATATGCAGTAGACCACAATTATTTGCGAACATATACATTTCAACTTTTCTATTTGGAGCAACAATTCTCAAGCCATAATTGTCTAAATCTATCTCCTGTCTTATGTATGCCTCTTCCTTTGCAACCAAAGGTAGTTATCTCTGGGTACATGAACCTAAAATTTGTATTAGGAGTTCCTAAAACCACTCTGGAAGTGCTGAAACCACAATACAAGAAGGAATGAGCACAATACTAGTGTGGGCTGTTGGGCATAAACAACCTCCGGTATTGGAATTGAAATGTGGATCACTAGCAGTAACCAAGGTCTGTTATAACTTTGCTACATTTGATAGAAGTCTATCAATCCTCATTTACTCTTATTGTTTAAAAGAACATTTCAGAATTTTCTGGCTTTAGAGCTAAGCCTAGGTTTTGGGGAGAAGAGGAGGTATATTTTTTGGGTCCCTGGGAAACCATGTTTATTTTATTTTTTTAATGTAGACCTTCCATACAAATATACAAAGGCTGGCGATGTAATGAAAGGTCAATATGACACTTTAAGTAGCCTCCAGATATTTTTCATTTATCATGAATGGTCAAGGTAAGTACCTTCCAGAGTGAGGAAAATGTGCTCGGAGATGTTCTGTGACTTAGCCAAGACCAAAGAGCTATTTAGTGATGGCATGAGGAATGAGCCTTCAGAGGTTTTCAGATGTACCTGGGCAAGACCACGTCAGCAGACCTGGCAAGGCTCTGGGCCCCTCACACCTCAGTATCAGTTGGAAACCAGTCATGAAAATAAAACCAACAGCAAAAAAAATTGACTGTATAGGAAATTTAGTACAGAAAATCAGCTACAGTTTAGAAGAGCTTAAAGAGCAACTCAGCGAAGTTGAAGCAACTCTATGAAAAGCAACTGCAGGAATCTGCAATTCCCCACAGGTCTGGAGGGGAGGTGGGAGGAGGAGCTGAATCCCTGTGGTGGGAATAAGAGCCATGTAGGAGGGCGCCTGCATTCTGGACTGACAACAGGACCACCGAAGATGCTTTTGGGAGACAGAGGAGGGGAAATGCCTTGGATTCTCCCCCCAGTAGCCTACAAGGTGAGCCCAGAGGGAAGCCCATTTACAAGAAATTCTGAGAAACAAGGTGAGGGTCCCTCCCCCTTGGAAAGCAGCAGAATTTGAAACGGTGAGCAAAGGGTCTGAGGAAAAGGTGCAACACGCTTGTTTCCACAATACCTCTGTTACTGCGTACTGGATTGTGGCATTCCTGGTTCCTGTCTTCTTGAAGGAAAGAATGCAGTGGAGAGATGGGATAGAGAGTTAAAGCTGCAAAGGGTTTTTTATGGAGCAAGGAGAAAGGAGAGGACTCTCTAAAGCTGGAGGGCAGGCTGACCCTGATGGTGGGTAGCCACCTGCAGGTTTTTACACTGTGTCTTTTTATGGGGGTTTATTTGGTTTTCTCCCTTTTGATCAGCCTTGGTGCCTTCCTTTCAGCTTTTTTGTGCAAGTTTGTGTTAATCATTTTTCCCAGGAGTGCCTCAGTGAAACCCACAGCAGGGCCACAGCCACAGTGTAGATGATATAACAGTGATATCATGATGGCCTCAGGGTCATCAGTGGACAGCGTCCCTGTGACCCGTACCTTTTCCTTACCAGTTTGTGCTGAACTGCACAAGGGGCTGGTCTAAGGGAGACAGGGCAGTCTCTGGTTTGTGACTAGGTGGTCTGCTGCCTGCCTTCTCCCCTCCTGCTCATGTCTGTCTAACTGCCTACTCTAACATCTCTATGTTTAAGCACATATGTATGTTTTGCAACTCAGGGATATTTTATTTGAAGGGATTCTATATTAAAGAAAAAAGTCTAAAATTCATTATACCAGACCAACTCACTTCTAACAGAACACTCTAAATTTTTAGTATTTCTATGTACAAAGTACTTTTGGTTGTGTTCCCTCTTAAAATGCTGAAAATTTTCTATTTAAAAATGAAGAATTAGAAGCTCAGAGTAATTAATAGATTTCCCCCAGAGGCAGGGCTAGAAGGTTCAGCAGCCAGGATCAGAAATCTGGGTCTTGGGCTTCAAATTTGAGTGCTAGAGCCACTAGTCCCAAACTGTGTGCTGAGCAAACTGAGGGGTGCTGTAACACATTTACAGGAATTTACCTAAATATTTTAAATTTCCAAGGGAAATACAGTAATCTCTTGACATTACATGAGCTAACAGCTTTAACATTAGATTGCTATGTTCCTTTGTTCACATCGTGACTTTGTGAAGCTGGGTTTTCTATGATAAGCAATGACTATTTGAAAATAATTTTGCAAAAGGAGATGAAGGTTGTAGTGTGTCATCTGATTCCAGGATTTGAGAAGTTGTGCTGTATTCACCAGACTCTGAATTGTTAGGATATAAGTACTTGTAAGATGTCAGGACCTAACTACTCCATAAATCCTACTGTGAGGTATTTTAGCTTAGAGTGCACTGTGAAAGAATTACTGTGATATGAAAAACACTGTAAACTGAGAAAGCATCTCTGCTCTAAGGACAGTACCCCATTAGGACTGAAAGCAAGTAACATAAGTAAACTGAGATTATGGGTGGGGGCATTTGGGGTGAGGAATTTACAAACCCCTCAAGGTTCTTCTGCAATCCTACAGCCTATGGCCATTACCTTTATTTGCTTTTATCTGAAGAGTAAACATGGGCAACAGTAGAGTTTAGCAATTTGAAATCGAAGGTCATCCTTACAAAGAAAAGAAAGCTATGTATACTCTTAGACTGCTCTTAACCTGTCTCTCAGATCAATGAGTGGGAAATATGGAAGATAAATTACTGGATTATCAAGCTTTCAAAAACAGCATGCAGGATGAGCATGGCACATCTTTTCTAGTTCCTTCCATCAGGGCTTGCTCTTATCTCAACCTGGCTTTGCCATGTGCTCACTTGGGAAGCTTCACTGTGGCAATAATTTTGCCATCTCTTTAATTGCCATTCACAGGTTAGGATTTTTTCCCTTCTGAAATACAATTCTTGAAATGATTTTTGTATCTCAAACACTTCCTCCTTATCTCTGTACAGACCTCTAAAATGTGCCTTACAGTGCAAATTACACTGAACAACAAATTCTCCAAGAATCACAGACATTTTAAAAGATCAAAGAAAATAGGAATTGAGGTTTGTAAGTGATATTATTTTAAACAAAAATGAGTGAAACTGACATCTTGTGGCATTATAGAGTCCTATGATATTTTGAAAGTCTCAAGATCAAAAGTTAAGGAATAGAAATCTGAAAGAAATAAAATTGAATATTTTATAAACATATGAAACTGTTCTTTTGTGTGAGTTATAATACTAGAGTCAGTTATAATTGTAATGAAAATACTTAAAAAATTTTAAATGTGTGCTAGAGATGCTGTGACGTTTTAGTGTGAAAAGTTCTCAGCCTTGGTTATGAATCAGAATCACTTGTGGAACTTTAAAAAAAAATGTAGATGTCAGGGTCTTGTCCCAGACCTATTAAAGCCTCTGAGCTAATGCTCTTGGTTCCATATTTAAAAAAAAATTATTGATGGACAGCCATTGAATGAGGAGATTATTAAATTAGATACAGTCTGGTTTAAAACTATAGACCAGCAGCTTTGGTATCACCTGGGAGCTTGTTAGAAAGGCAAACTCTTGGGTCTTAGACCTACTACATCAGAAATCTGTAGTTCAGTAAGATTCCCAGTGATATGAATTAACATTCCAAGAGCACTGGATTGGCGGAGACAAACACCAGCCTGGAATTCAAGGCACTGGCATGCAAAGGCTGTCACCAGCTCATACAAGTCATTTATCCTCTGTGAGTCTATTTCTCTGGCTAAAGGAACAGAAATACTTTTGCCTACCCAACTTACTCTAGGACTGTTTTAAGGATATGAAATGGAATATGGGAAATATATGAAAGTAATTCAAAAGATTAAAAGTGCACTGTTTATATAAACTGATAATCTAATGTGGTCAATTGAACCACAGATTTGTAGAGCTATTTGGCTCTTTGGTTTATTCCATCTCTGTATTTTGAGCCACATCCTTGATTGCTACATGATTAAACCCCACTCACATTTGGTTAGCCTCCTACTAAAATTGTCCAAAGGTAGCATTACTTTTTTCTTATAATTTTTAAGTCATGGGGAAGTAAGAAATACAAGCGAAAGGATAGCTCAACTAATATCTGTAGAGTCCCTGGTAAAAATACTTTATACATGAATGTATCTCCATATCTGGAACTTTGCAAATTAAGGATTTCAGTAAAGCTACTTTGGCATTAGGAATCCCATAGTCTCTCTTGTCATGGATAATTAATGTCTGATTCAGGGTTTCTTGATCAATGGGTCATCATCTTGTGATAAGCTGCTTTGTGCCATTTGGTGAATATGATACTGGAGCTCTGCCCTTTGTGTCTGAGGAAATATCTAGAAGTGTGTCTAAGGAAATGACTAGAGGAGTATAATCTCTTGAACTTGCCTGATCCTTGTTCTTCAACCTCCTTTGCTGCATTTGTCACACTTCCTGCTCTTTGGGACTCCCTGTGCCACACTTTACCCACAGCTTCTTCCTGACTGCCAGCCTCCTCCAAGCCCTGCCTCCAACTCACACCTACAAGGTGTCCTTGTGGATGGGCTTAGCACCCCCTAAGTACAAGCCTGGGTTTGTCTCTAACTGCACATGTTACTGCTGACTCCTAAGTCAGCTGTAACCCCAAGACTCTCTTCTATGCTGACTGCGTGTGGGTGAGAGTATCTCTGCACGTACTTGGTGTTATGCAATGTTTCTTGGTACCTGTTGTGCTGGATGCAAATTCTAATAAAGTTCTTTTTACCTCTTCTCCTACGCTCTTGATTTTTTTTTTTTGCATTTCCCCACCTGAAAGTGCATATTTATTGCTTCATATAACCCCTTATTGCTCCCTGTCTTCAGTTCTTTCACTTCTAAGTCTTCCTTCATTCTACAGGGATCAGGTTACCATCTTTCGCCTTAGATTCACTATGTTCCCTTTAAGTCTAATATCTATCTCTAAGGCTGTGTATTTTCTGGCCACCTGCCACTAAGCCAGACTCAGCTAATAAATATTTGACCTCACCATCCATATGTTCCTTACTCATTTCCTGGATGGCGGAGGACCCTATTTAATGCCATCTAGGGACATTGTCATTGTGGAGGTATAGGTCCTTGAGTGCAAATAGAAAGTCAGACCTGAGGAAATAAAACCAACCCAGGCTCCATGATAATTCCTTTGAAGATTTCTTGTCAAAAAAGAAGTAGGGTCAGTGAGTCAGTCATCCAATAGGACTTTGAGAAACTGCAAAAATGCTTTTTGTTTATACCTCCTTGTGGTCTCTATTACATGTAAGGTACACATATGGCATTTCTAGCAGAGGTTTTGTTTATATGTGTCTAAACACATATGGTTTACAAATAGATGTGGTTTACAAATCTAACTTTTTCAGTTATATAGCTACAGGTGATAGCAACCCAGATTGCAATTCATATGGTATCAAATTATTATTTATATCATTTGAATTTAATTTCTATTTGCAAAATTTCCTGAGGCCCCTCTCATACATGGTATTCTGTGTCTTAGTGTTTAGAGGGAGTAGAAAATCAAGCAATCATGGTAAGTATCAATTATTGAAAGATTTAAGAGAAATGAAATTTAAATAAATGATGAAAAGGCAGGTGCATGTCCTAGTCTCCCACATGGTTTTCGTCCCTTGCATTTGGGTTTTATTTTAAAGTGTGAGTCATTTTTGTGTAGCATTCCCAGAAATATTTTAAAACTAAAAATGTACCAAGTAGTCAAGCTTTGAAATTCTTGCTATGACGTGCTGTCCCTCTTTCATGTGTATGGGATTCTGTCATTGTATGTTTTTCCCTCTCTGCTGGAGTGGGTTGTTGTGGCTCATCTCAGTCATCTCTGGCTCCTCGTATGGTCACCTCTGGGTATTGTCCCCTCCCACACTGCATACAGATAACTTGTGTAACTTGAACAGTATGTGGAAATGATGGAATGTGATTTCTGAAGTTAGGTGATAAGACATTGTGGCTTCCCTTTGCTTTCTTAGACAACTTGCTTTTGGGAAAGCCAGCTGCCATATCATAAGGACACTCAAGAAACCCTATGGAAAAGCCCCTGTGGCAAGGACCTGAGGCTTCCTGCCAACAACCAGTGAAGAACTGAGGCATCTGGCCAATAGGCATAAGAGTGAGCAATCCCAGAAGCAGGAAGTGCAGCCAAGTGCTCGATACTGTAGCCATGGCTGACATGCTGCCTACAATCCCGTGAGAGAACCTGAGAGAACCACTCAGTGAAGCCACCCCTGAACTCCTGACCCGCAGAAGCTGTAAGAAAATAGATGTCTATTCTAAGAAACCAAATTTTAGAATAATTCATTATATAGCAGCATATAATTAATGCATAAATACTCTACTCAATGGGAAGATCTCTGATCTGAGTGATATTAAACTAATGTAAGTCCTAAAGCAATCTGCTAAAGAAATTAGTATTACTTATGTCTAGTTTATTTATATTTTTATGTGTATAAAATAAAATGACTTTTCCTTTTATGTTTGAAGTCAATTTAAGTTAAAAAAGTAAATGATAATGCTACAGAACTGAATAGGGGAGGAATTTTTAAATCACAAATATAGAGACTATTATTTGAAGGCTTTAAATAGTGAAAGAAATAGTTTTCTATCTCTAGAAATTAATAATCTGCATTCAGGTTGGTGATTTCTTAGATATATTGGAGAAACTTAATAACATAATTAAGTGCCACTTGCCAATATTTTCCAGTTCTGTGTAAAGTTAACTGAACATATAAAACATATTTTCTCCTGTTGTTGACTTTTTATTGTCCTGGGCCTGTAGTAAATGTAAGACTGCTATGCTTAAGGGTATAATTTTGTGCAGGAAACCACAATAAGGTCTGGGAATAATTGCCACAAAGACTAAGATTAAACGATAAAGTTGGCAAAAATCTTTTGACATTTGTATCAAAGTCTGTTCTCTAGAAGAAACATTTCAATTATTTTTTCAATGGTGAAATCAGTATTAGAGGAAATGTTATAGATTTCATTTGTTGTATAGCCAAACAACTTTTCTACCTCTATATATACCTCTATTCTTTAGGTAGAAAAAATTAAGATAGAGTATTAAATCATTTTTGAGCCAAACTATTTTGTTTTAAAATGAAGTAGCCATATCCACAATAGAGAAAAAGTTTAAATTTCCAGTTTTCAGTATCTCTATCATGTCCCCCCATGAAATCAGTCGCCCTGAATATCCTCATTCCATTTTTCTTGATGACATTATGGGAAGTAGAATGAGTTGGGGCCAAAGAGTGTAGTATTATTATTAAGGAAAAAATCTTGTTGTTCCCTGAAGTACCACATAGTGGCTCTGAAGGCAACCTTGGGTTGGTGTTCTGATCCTAGGTCTCCCTAAATTGAAGTCCATGGGGCCCAGAGATAGGACATAAAGTCCAAGAGTTCCTACATCTTTTTGGATCTTTTTTTGGAATGCTGAAATTAGTGGAAGGAGTTTGGCAAGGTACCTGAAAGGGTTCTATAGTGATTAACTTAGCTGCGATGAAGATCTTTGAGGAATTATGCCATGATCTTTGTCCCATCCTGTATCTTAAGCTCAGTGTCACCCACTAATCAGAGTACTCTTCCCACACTCTTGTGGAGAGCTTACTCCTCACACCCTTACAAGCCCTGTCTTGGGAGTTCCCTAGAAAACCATCAATGCTTTTATCTGGATGATTTATTAGGAAGATCTTGGAGGAAGCAAGATCCAAAGACAGGTCCTGTGGCTAGTTCCTTATCAGAAAACCTTCCCCGACTATGGCAAAACATGTTAATGTAAGAGAAATAGGAGTGAAGAGAGTCTGATTTCACAATAAAAACAAGGCATCGTTCTTTTCCCAAATTTTTATTGGGCATGTACAGACAGGCAGCTCATGCCACATGCAGAGAAGACATTTTAAGATATTTAAAGTAGACATTTCAACTTCCTGAATTAATATAGACAAATGGTAAATAAGAATGCATAATATTAAGGCATTTTTTTGTTTATTTATTCCACAACAGCCCTCAGTCTTTATTATGAAATTATGCAAAGTCAACGACAAAGCCTCCCAATTGGGAGACTTTGATCTATGTGGTTTCTGTTTCAACATATGAATTCCTAGTTATTTGAACAGGACTGCAACTAAATGAGGATTTGACCAACATCTTGAAAATTCACTTTTCTTGTTCTGACTTTGTGAACAACATTGGTGTTGAATAGAGAAACAGCAAATAGTAAGTTCAGCTGTTTGAAATCCAAAACTCTGTTTTCCACAGACACATAAAATTAGTTGAGAGTAGCCAACATTCTGGCCTGTATTGTGGTCTGAGTGTGCTGTGTTGGCTTTTGTTACTACATCCCGTCTGTAAACCAGGTGCACAAAACATCGTAAGGAAGTGAAGTCTGGTTGCTGGTAATTAATGGAGTTATTTGGTGAATGAAAGTCAAAGCAGTAGCAATATATTATGCTAGAGTGTTAGAAAAGTTCTCCTGAAGCTAGAATGGGACCTTGCAAATGAATGTTTCTAATCTCAGTGAACTAATATCTTCTTATACTTATTAAAATTCAATGTGTAATCATCAATCCTTGCTTTAAATAAGAGAAGGAAAAAAGATTTTTATAAGGTGGATAAAATGTTCCCTATAAAGCAAATATGACAAAGCTACGCACTGTTATGAACTGTGAAAGTAATGCCCACTCAACACCTTACTCTGCTTACGGGTGAAATTTAAGGCTATGTCACCTCTCCCTTCTCAGCCTTTGTGCCCTCTGGATAAGCTTGGCTCATGATTGGTGCTGGATTCTACACTTTATGTTCTCCTATATTTGCAATAATTTTCTTTGGATACAATAATGACATCAATGATGTTAATGATGAAGATATGACTGCTTACTTGGCAAAAAATAAAAAGAAGTATTGAGATTCATAGATTACAGATAATCTTATGACATGCTGCGTACCCATGAACAAATCACTTTTTTCTCTCATAAAGAGAGAAATATGCTATAAACTAATGAGAATTTTTAGAGGATTTATAGTTCATATGTTCATATAATAACTCAAAGCCTCTTTTATAATAAATGTGTCAAAACTGAGGGATAATAATCCTATTAATGCAAGAAAAAAACCCTATTTGCATCCAAAGTCAAAATGATAAACAGGAAATAAAAGCAAAAGCGTAGCAAAATAAAACAAGGAAATAACTTCCTTACCTGTTAGAAAATTGTTATCCTTTTAATGGATTAAATGTGAAGTCAAATTTCCAGCTATTTTGGATAGAAATCATTTAATCAATTAACACATACCTATCAGTAGCTACCAGTTCTTCAACAGTAGACCAGACCAGACTAAGCTACTTGATCTGAAACAGAATCATCTGGGCAGATTGTAAATGCATATGGCACTAGGGCACCAGAAACCTGTTGCTAACCCAGTTTGAGGTTCATTGTTCTGAGGTAGTTATCCTACAGAAGTGAAACACCTTAAGTGTTTCTTCAGAGGGGAAGGAGATTACCATTTGGTTTAGGAGACCAGATCTCTACACAAAAAACCAGCAAGTAATTGATAGCAATTTGTAATTCTCCTCAAACTGTAAATGTTACCTCCTATTTTTTGCACTGGAGCAAGTGGGTGATTAAGATTCAGTCAATCAATAAGAAATGATATATCACTTGCTTAGACCAATTATACTTAATTTTTTTCTTGGTTTCTTGGCCTCCTTTTGAATTTGATGAGTATTTGAAACTTTTACAAAAAATACATTATATATTATTATATAATGAAATTATTATATTGTGTAATAATAAAAGAAAACACTAAGAATCAAACTATGCATCTTAACATTGTGATACATGTAAAATATATAACCAAAAAATAGGAATACCTACTTTTAAACATGTTTTCTTAGAGAAAGTAGAGGGACAGTTCTTTGGTTTCACTGATGGATGATATTTGAATTAAAAAATACAGTTGAAATTACCCATGAGAAGTGTTTAGAACAGGGAGACAAATGGAAGAAGAGGAACACTGAAAAACACAATCAGTTAGGGGAGATTGGAGGAAAAAAAGCCTCTGAAGGAGAATGAGAAGCAATAATTAGAAAGAAGAGATGCCACAAGATAGCAGTGATGGAAGGATCTATCATTGAGGGCAGAGTAAGCAATATTGCTGAGTGTTATTGAGGTCAGGTGAGGTAAAGAAGACAACAATGTTGCTGGCTGCTTAAGAGGAATAGAAGTAAAGTTCTTGAGGAAGTCATGGATTTATGAGTCTAGAGCTTATGCTTTTTTAATATGGGTTTTGAAGTTCTTTGGGATAATAGCATGCTTCAATATAGGAGAGAGGTAACTGATCCAGAATCTCTTTGACTCATCTGAATGAGATTCTGGGAGATGATAGTTAATGGCACTAAGCAAAAGTGGCATATTGGATCTGACATGCAGGATCAAGTCCATAGGTGCTATAACCATGCTTTCATATTTTAGGATGCTCATCATAGAATAATGCTATTGGAGGAATAAGCCCTGTAACATTTTTCAGAAAGAAAAGTATAAAGATTTAGGGTATTTCACATTATTTGTTATCAGGTAACATTGAGTAGTGACATAATTTAGGAATGTTTTAAGGTAAAAAATCTAAGGAAGTGGTTATTAATACTGACTGCACATTACAAGTGACAAATTCCAAGCAACAACCCATTCCAATTTAATTTTGTAAATACCTTTAAGACTTCAGGTTTTAGCTCTGATATGCAAAGAGCTTGGAAGTCATCACCCCTGTCCTTACAACAAGAAAAAGTCTGAACAAACTAAAACTATAAACCTATCAGAAGACTGAGGTCACAGGAAAAACCATGCTCTCAAAATGTAGGAGATAGATGAAGCTAGAGAGTTATGCCAAACTGGATAAAAACTAAACATAAACCTAGGCAAGTCCTGTTCAAACTAAAGAAAACAAAAGGCAAAAACAAAAACATTAAAAGAAGCCAGAGAAATAAAACTTTACCTGTAGAGAAACAAGATAAAAATTATGACAACCTTTTCATCATAAACCATGCAAGCAAGAAGGAAGTGGATTGACTTATTTAGTGAGGAAAGAAAAACTCACCAACCTAGAATTCTATATCCAGCAAAAATTATCCTTCAGTAGTGAAGGAGAAATGAAAGCCTCTTAAGTGTTTCAAATTCACAGCCAAGTTTGAGGACCATTGGTTTAGGTAAATGTGGTTTGTATCACAAGAATATATGGAATGATTCTCATAAATAACTTCAAAAATTTTTAACTTACAGTTTTCCATAGTCCTTTCTTTTGCACTGACCACTGAAGAAGATTCTGGCTTTGTAAACTCGGTTTTTCTCCTACTCCCTTTTTGGTGCATTCTACATAATAGAGGAATAAAGAGAAAGTGGAGAACAAGAATGAGAGAATTTTTTCTTTCTCTTACATTTTTTTCTCTCTCCTTTTCATTTTTATTTTCTTTATTTTTTTGAAGAAAGAGAAATTAGAATGAAAGTAGTAGCAGTATGAAGAAAACTTATGGGAAAATAAAAGGAGTTTTCAAATATGTTGTATGGAGTATATCCTTTTAATGGTATTTGGAGATACAAGTACATAAAACTGAGTTACCTTTTACTTACTGCTCTGTTTCTCTTTGCTCTAAAACTGGACCAGTGGGTAATGGCTTCAATAAATTTATAATAGAGATATTTCCCACAGTGATTCTCACAAGATTTTCTTCAAGTTTTTGAAACCACTGTATGCTCATTAAAATGTCCATAATCGTATAGTTGGTATGGATGGAAGTTTTTTGAATTGTGATTAAGTTCAGGGATGCTTTACTTGTTTTGGCAAGGACATCTCTAGGGAAAGGCCACTTCACACCACTTGATATATGGTCTGCATATTTATTAGTAGAATAATTTGGCCACAGAAAGGTTCAATCGATTACTCAATGTATTTCTAGAAAAAGGTAAGTTTTGAAAAATTGGCTTACGAGAGGGAATATATTATCTTTTATCTAGATCCAGTTGTTGCACAAGTTTATCTGGAAGCTAAAAATCTGCCTTGACTTCAAGAGAACAAAAATAGAAGAATTTCAGCAACTTGTCAAGCATTGTTTCTTTTGCTTTACCCTTTTATTCTCTTGTCTTTGATTTTATTTTCTCTTAATGAGAAGATAGAAGATTGTTTGTAGGATTATGAAAGGCATTGGACTCATTTTCCTTCAGGGTTTGTAACTGATTTGTTCTTCTATTTGCTTCTCTTTTGGGGGAAGGAGTTGAATAGACATAAACACTGAATTCAACTCATTCCTTTAGTGATAAAGCTTTCTTTTTGACTTTTTATTCACCTTAACCAGAGAGAGCAGAAGCCCTGCACTGGATACTAAACTGGAGACAGGCTGAGTGACTGGATCTCTTAGCAGGAGTGGTACCATGCTAGAGTAAACCATATTATGGTCATTGGTCCATTAATCTAGATGGAACTTCTTTTTACCATCAGTATAAGGGGTTGGAAGAACCTGGGAAATCTGGCCCTTTTCTCATTTCCTCTGCATGTGATTAAATCATGTATTAAAACTAAATATTTTTAAAGTGCATACATACATCTTATTAAATATTTAAAAACTGTTAAATTATATAACTGATATAAGCCCCTTGAGACTATATATATATAAAACAGGATATATCATGTAATTTATATGTATGATAATAAAGTACTCAGATATGAAACCAAGTCGCTGAAGGCTCATATGCTTTTCTCCAATCACAATCTTCTGCTCTTCCTACAACCACTATCCTGAATATTGCTAATCATTACCTTGGTATAAAAAATATTTTTCCCTATTATGTATGACTCCCTAAAAAATTGTGCTTTATAAAAGTGTGATTTATAGCCTTCTGGGACCTGTATATTTTATCAATATTAAATTTCTACAATTCATCTGTGGTTTTTGCATGTAGCTATAAGTTGATTCTGTAGAGTGTTATACTGAATGAATATTAGATAATTTTTTCATTTTCCTAATGATTGTTAATAGAGCATTTGTTTCTGTTGTTTACAGTTATAAATGATATTGCTGCTCTGAAGGTTTTTGTGTATATTTTCTGGTATACATGTCTTCTGGTGTACATGTGCAAACATTTGGGAGTAGAGTTGCTATGTTTTATAGTATAAAAATGTTTTACTTTACAAGTTAGTGCCTAGTTATTTTCCAAAATAGTGATAACAATTTACTTTCTCACAAGTACTGTATACAGTTCCTGTTAATCCACCTTGCCTTCTAATACTTGGTAGTATCAGACTTCTTAGTTTTTGCCAATGTAGTGGATATAAAATGGTATCTCAATGTAGGCTTAATTTGTTTTTGTTTTTTTTCTGACTTTTAAAAAAATTTTGGTATCATTAATATACACTTACATGAGCAACACTGTGGTTACTAGATTTCCCCCATTCTCAAGTCCCCCCCACATACCCCATTACAGTCATTGTCCATCAGCATAGTAAGATCCTATAGAATCACTACTTGTCTTCCCTGTGCTATACTGCCTTCCCCATGCCCCCCTCCAACATTATGTGTGCTAATCGTAATGCTGCTTTTTCCCCTTATCCCTCCCTTCCCACTCATCCTTCCCAGTCTCTTTCTCTTTGGTAACTGTTAGTCCATTCTTGGGTTCTATGAGTCTGCTGCTGTTTTGTTCCTTCAGCTTTTTCTTTGTTCTTATACTCTGCATATGAGTGAAATCATTTGATACTCATCTTTCTCCGGCTGGCTTATTTCACTGAGCATAATACCCTCTAGCTCCATCCATGTTGTTGCAAATAGTAGGATTTGTTTTCTTCTTATGGCTGAATAATATTCCATTGTGTATATGTACTGCCTCTTCATTATCCATTCATCTACTGATGGACACTTGGGTTGCTTCCATTTCTTGGCTATTGTAAATAGTGCTGCGATAAACATAGGGGTGCATATGTCTTTTTCAAACTGGGCTGCTGCATTCTTAGGGTAAATTCCTATGAGTGGAATTCCTGGGTCAAATGGTATTTCTATTTTGAGTTTTTTTGAGGAACCTCCATACTGCTTTCCACAGTGGTTGAACTAATTTACATTCCCACCAGCAGTGTAGGAGGATTCTCCTTTCTCTACATCCTCACCAACGTTTGTTGTTGTTTGTCTTTTGGATGGTGGCCATCCTAACTGGTATGAGGTGATATCTCATTGTGGTTTTAATTTGCATTTCTCTGATGATTAGTGATGTGGAGCATCTTTTCATGTGCCTTTTGGCCATCTGAATTTCTTCTTTGGAGAAGTGTCTGTTCATATCCTCTGCCCATTTTTTAATTGGCTTATTTGCTTTTTGTTTGTTGAGGTGTGTGAGCTCTTTCTATATTTTGGATGTCAGCCTCTTGTAGGCTTAATTTGAATGTATGTGATTGCTGTTGAGGCTGTGAAATTTCCTTTATATTTATTCATATTTATATTCCCTATTATGTGGAATGTCTTCTTGTTTTTTGCTGATTTTTCTCTTGGTTACCTTTTACCTTTATTTACCAATTTATAGTCCTTAATATATTATGGTTATATTATTTGTTAGTTTTGTGCTGCAGTTATATGTCTCTGTTTTAGTCTGCATTTATACTTACTTTACATCCTTCTATTAACACAAAATTGTTTCCAATTTTATTGAGAAATAATTGACATACATCACTGTACAAGTTTGTGATGTGGCATACAAGCTACAGCATGATGGTTCAATTTACATATATTGTTAAATGATTACCACCATAGGTTCAGCTATCATCCATCATCTCATATAAATACAATAAAAACAAAAGAAGAAATAAAAAGGTTTTCTCATTGTGATGAGAGCTCTTAGGATTTACTCTCTTAACAACTTTTCTATATGTCATATAGCAGTATTAACTATAATAATTATGTTGTACATTATATCCCTGGTACTTATTTATCTTATAACTGGAAGTTTGTACCTTAGGACCTCCTTCCTCCAGTTTTCCTCCCCAAGCCTCTGCCTCTGGTAACCACAAGTCTGATCTGTTTTTCTATGTGTTTCATTTGTTTGTTTTAGATTCCACATGTAAGTGAAGTCATACAGTGTTTGTCTTTCTGTGGTTTATTTCATTTAGTGTAATGTTTTTAAGGTCCATCCATATTGTTGCAAATATTAAGATTTACTCATTTTTTATGGCTGAATTATATATTTATTTTATATATGCAATAGTATATTTTATAGAATAATATATATATTATGTAGCATACAATATTTTTACCTATTCACCTATCAATAGATACTTAGGTTGTTTCTATGTCTTGGCTATTATAAATAGTGTTGCTATGAGCATGGGGGTGAAAATGTCTTTTCCAATTAGTGTTTTCATTTCCTTTTGATATATTCCCAGAAGTGGAATTGCTGTGTCACATGGTAGTTCTATTTTTCGTTTTTAATAATTTATAGAGGAGTTTAGCAAGGTCATAGTATACAGGGTCAAAATACAAAAATCAATTGTTTTGATACATACTAGTAATGAACAATTTGAAATCAAACTGAAAAATCTAGAAAGGAGCTTAAGCTGATGACTGACCACTCATTAATTCAATAAAGCCTATCTGTGTTTCCTTATGCATTATATCATTAAGAGACTTTGTCAGGATTTGACTTGGATGTTCAGAGCCCTTCAAAGAAAATAATTTATTCACTGTATTGGTCTTATCATGGTTCAACATACTCTAGTGTTATTTCATATCTCATGATGCATTCACAGCTCAGTAGTTGTTACATGTAACACACATAGACAACTATTTTCAACAATAGGTCTGAAACAGCTTTGGTTGAGTTCAAATAGTTTGTGGGCAGAAAAGTCATGTGATTGGCACATGGCATCTCCTCACTCCAAAATGTTTGCTCAGTAAATTATAAGGAAGTGACAGAAAATGAGACTTCCTGAATTGAACTGTTGAAGGAGTTGAAAAGACCCGTAGATCTCTTGTAACCGAACATGTTACTATGCATTTCATAAAAATTGTCTGTCTTTCTTAATTGCCTACAGGGTGGACTGTTAATAGATAATAACTTCCAATAAAGCATAGATGTGGCCTGGGTTCAGCTTTTGTTTACTCTTAACTTAGAAGTTAAGTTTTCTTCAAACCTCTCACTTGCAACATAGTGGGTTCCTATCTCTTTAGTATAGATTTTTCAACCTATATTTTACAAGGTACATCATGCAGTATGATATTGGCATGTTCATAAGCTGCCAAGGTGTTTCTCTCAAGCTGCCTTGATGATAGATGTATGATTATATGTGTCTCCAGTAGAGCTTCAAGGCACTGACAATTTTTTCTCAGCCACAGGTCCTCAAGGCCCCCAAAAGAGGAAATAATTATTTTCAGGCCACCACACTGACCTAAGTAAAAACATCTGGTATTTCTACATCCACTATTATAGTAAGGTAGCCATACTAAAAGTCTCCCATTTGTCATTATATATTCCATAATGATAGGATTTCTGTTTTTCCCTAAATGTTTCCCTATATACATTATCTTATTAATTTGTTCATTCTTCAAATACATGAGAAGGTAATATCTGTCAGACAGTGAGCCAAGATACATAAATAATTATGTAGGAAGTGACATGAAACAAGATTATAGGGAATTATTTCTAAAAACTCATCAGTCCAGAAGAAACAAAATCTTCAAATCCAGAGGTAATGAAATACTCAGATTAGTTCTCTATACCAAAAAGTAAGGTTGCCTTCCCTTTTTGTTGTCTGTCTAGGAGAGAATCTATATAAAAAACAGTTGTCCCATGGCCTAAGACTATCACTGTTTTATGACTTTGACTTTCATGGCCAGTTTTATTCCCTACTTACTTGTTTCAGAGAAGAATGCCAAATTAAGTATATAAAACATTTAAAATATAAAGTGTTACCAGAAAGATAAAAGGATATATAGTTTCCTGCTACTCTGTCAAAATAACAAAAACATGCTGGAGCTGGAAAAATACTGAGAAGGTTTGTTTTGGATTGTTGTTACCCTCTGGAGGCATAGCATCAACTCAGAAACGGGAAAAGTAAGGATTCAGTAAGTGAAGTTTAAAAACTTTATGTCAGCAATGGTTAATATTCCTGTCCTTGAATTCTGTTTATCCAAAGGAAAAACAAGGTCAAAAAGCCCAGAAACATTTTTATGGCAGCTCTTATAGTTCAAAAACAGTTTATTTACTTTGGTAGCTAATTATTTGTAAGCAAATTCTCATGTTTTTTCCAGCCATAGTAGCCACACCATTGTTCATAGAAGTACACTTTATGTATTATAATATTAATAAATAGAAGTGAAGAGTTACCACAAATGTGGAAAAGAGAGGGAAAAAAACTTAAAACAAACAAATTTCTTTTATATGAATGATGCTATTGGAACAAGAATTTTATAAAATCAGAGGCAAGACTTTGTGTAAATAATTGGCATCTATTAGTTTTTACAAGGTTGTTTTGAACTCACATTTTAGGTTTGGGGAGCTAGTTAGCAGAGTGCATTATTAAAAACCTATAATCAGGTGCTCTTAATTCAGGTAAAGCCAATAGCAATATATGTAAATCCTTATAGGATTTTACAGATGAATTTTGGTGTTTGAGCCATCCAGCAGATTTAAGGGAAAAATATCACTTTGATATTATTTATTCAGACTAAAGGCTCTGGTGGGGCCAGTGGGAATATATTTAAACTCCCAGGAGTATTATAATGGCTACGGGAACATACTCCTGTTAATTACACCTTCAATAGAAGACTATTTGAATCAGCTTAAATTGTGCCTTAGATCTTCCATAACAAAACAGCATTTCTGCATTTCTTAAAACAGAATATGAGGTCATTATATCAAATGATAAGGTTTCATTGATCATGAGAAGAAATTTTAGGACACTAAAAACATAAAGAATATCTAACCTTAGTTAATTATGTATGTTTTTCTCATGCCAGAGGATATGCCAGGGGCTAAGAAGAGGAGAGATAGTAGAGACCCATAGAAGAAGCAGCTCATTAAGACGTGTCTGATGGGTTCCCTAAGTCTGATGGAGTTTGGGTTCCAGAGGTACAAGCTATAGTCGAGTGTAGTCAGCACAGTGAAGTGTGGATCCCAGAACTACAAATTTTTTCTTTGGGAAGATATTTTGCTTCTGTGAATACAGTATCCTCAGATATAAAACTAGATACTATAGAAACTAATTTGCAAGATCATGGAAAACAGTAGCATATTATTTGATCCTGAGCTTGGAACACAGTAGGTCCCCTAATAATATCTAGCCTTTCCACTTCCTGCTATAGTATTTCTTATTCAGTATGGCAATTATATTTTAGGCATATTGGAATGTAAGGTCTTTAAATAATGAACCATATCTCATTCATATTTATGCTCTCAGCACCTTTCACACATCTGGTGATAATGGAGTTCAAAAATATTAAATAGAAATAACAGAATTGCATAGGGACACCATGAAGGGAAATACTGCAAAAATAAGCATGTCAAAAGTTATCTAAGCATTATTGGTAGCCTTACAGTAGTAGTAGTGTTGGTAGAAAAAGAAAGATATGTTTTCAAGTGTGGTAAAGGATTTGGAAGCCAGTGGAGTATGGTTGAGGAGTGTTGGTTTTAATCACTAAAAATGTTCATTAGCTCTCAGGAGCTCTGTAAGAATGAAAGATGTGCTTCACTATTCAGACCCTGCTCCCTCCAAGAAGCATTTCCAAGCACTCGAGGTCAAATGAACTTGCTGTCTTTCATATGCTGCCACATTCACAGTCATGGTCATGGCTTCCTTGTACCAGGCACTGTCCTAGGCCTTGAAGATAGAGCTGAATAAGACAGTCAAGGTCCTTGTAGCCATGTTATTTGCATGGTAGTGAGGGTGCTAACATTAGACTAAGACCTGACAGATTTAGTTCTCTGTTTCGCATGTACAAATCTTGTATCTATTCCTTCTCTTCCCAGTAAGACCAAGGGTTCCATTAATATAGAAAATTGTCATGTACTTCTTCTAGAGCATTAACCCTTGCTAGGTCCAAATGTCTAAAAAGCAATGGAAACAAACAGTAGGTTCTCATTTGCTGTTCTCAGTCCTACCACTCTATCTTTGTGTCACTGGGGTAGATCAATTTTAGGAAACAGAAATGGGTTATTTAGACATATTCCTAAATAGGAATGGTTGGGAAACCTCTTAAGAGAGAAGTGGTTAAAATAATCAGACAAAAATACTTAATGTCAAGTTTACAATAGGTGTTCAATTGACACCTCCCCACAAATAGTGGGTTTTCTTAACTATTGGTCATAAGTGGACTGTACTGTATTCACCTCATATTGCATTGTGAGGGAGGTTACAACAAAAATGACATTTTTGAATCCTCACTAGTAAATGGAATTAATGCAGTGAAATTCCAAAGCCTTAGGTGTCTTAATTATTCTACAAGTTATTGAGATGCAGCTGAATTCTCTTTTCCCCTGGGATCCATGGTCCAACTTGTGATGGGATGACTTAAAGTTGAGAGAATTTCAAATTCATTTTACAGGCTACTCATCTATGGTAGGAGTGTTATCCAATCCAAAAACAAAAACAAAAAAAATATTTGCTAACTACCAAAGTTATTTGGTAACTTGAAACAAAATTCCTTAACAGAATTGGAAAAACCAGCATAGAAAAATAAAATCTTAAAAATTTAAGAAATATTTAAAAGCAATTAATTCAGTAAGAATTATAATATTATATAACATACAGAAGATTAGGGTTTGCCCAACCAATAGGATTTACTGCCATGTGTGTATGTAAATTGTGTTTAAATTACTATAATTTACACACATAAAGGAACACCGAATGAAGTTTTTCTTACAAGAAAACAACTTTTTCTAACAAGATATATTGACATAAAATGAAAAAGTACAAAGAATATTGTTCCTTCAATACCTATACTCATATCAAATATTAAAATCAATAACTAATTCCATACCTAGCTTTAATTGGTAGTATTCAATAATTTGGGGTGAACTACAAATATTAAAAATTTTGAAAAAAATGACTTCTCCTACAGGATGCCAGAATCAGACTAAAAAGATTGTTTCATTAGATTAAACATGAGGAAGATACCAAGTGGGTTAATGCTTCCTGGGAAAGAGGATGTGAAGATGGCCAATTTGAAGAAACCATCAAGGCAACACATCAGCGCCTCACATTAAGCACTCTGGGCAGGGGAGAGCTACATCTCTTGTCTCTATTTCCTTTTTATGTTTCCCTTTAATTCTTTTACTCATGGGTTAATAAACACAGTGTTTTCAAAATACCTAAGTTATTCGCCATGGAGGAAACTCTTGGGAGTAGGGATTGAAAGTGAACCTTGGTGTTCTTAGAATTGAAATCCTAATCCAACTCCTTATGTAGAATTTTAGTTGCTAGTGTTTTAGGGCAACCCCAATAATTACTGAAGTGATAGTAAACATCCTCTCCAAGAGCAGGCAGGCAATGAAGTAGCAAGAGGTTTTCCAGCCTACCTTATGGTCCAGGGGAAAAATCTGAATTTTGGGAGTGGGAGGATGGAAGTGAAACACATTTCTGCCTCTGGTGTGCAGAACTGATCTTTCTTTTATGTCTAGAAAAATGCTTAGAGCATAAAGTTGAAAATAATATACAAACACTTTCAAAGTGACATAGTCCTAATATAAACTCTATAGATGCATGATAATGTCTAAAACATGGGAAATGGAACACTACTTCAAGGGGAAGCAAATGAAAACCCAAGCAAAATGGGAAGCTCTAAGAAACACTCTTAAAGTGTTTGATGGAGGGCTCACTGAGAAAGCTGCTTTGGCCTCAGAAGGGAAGTTCCATTTGCATATAGAGGATGGTCATTATCCTTGGACAAGTAAAAATATTTAATTTGGGGCCAGCACAATTCTATTGACTCGATTTTTTTATTTCTTTTCTGGAAATTACTTTACTACCTTCATTGGAATGGTGAGTCAAACATTTTTCTTTTCTATATTTAAACTATATACATTAAGTATGATGGAAAAACACAATTGGGATTAATTCAAATAAATTATATGTTTATGAAAATAGTCTTCCTGAGATATATATAAAATTTATAATGGCAAGAATTTAACTGATCCCAAATGTGTAAATAACAAACAAAAGATTCTGATAACCACACTATTAGTTTTATTTGAAAATATGTCTTTCAGAAGAGAAAACTCATTGGCTTCTCGGACTCTGTGGATATTGTTAAAACATATGAAGATTATTTGAAAAATATAAATTCAAAATAACAGCTGTCTACACGGTTTTTATCTGTTCAAAGAGTAATGAGGAAAGGTAATAAAGCAGAATATGATTGTGTGAAAAAGAGGAGGATGTAGTTGCTGATGAAGGATCTGCTACAGTAGGTTAATGTCGATATTGAAAAAATAATTTTTTGGTATGTAGAATCTAAGGAAATGAAGGACCCAGAAACTGAAAGATGCACTGGGGTGGGAGAATTCATAACAGAAAGAACCACATATTTAAAGACCTGGAGACGACAAAGCTGATGGCACATTCAGAAACCTGAAATAAGTTCACTGTGGGTAGAACCTACTTTTTTGATTTAACAAAACATTAGGGGCATTTCTACAGTTGATATAGAGCAGGTAATCACAACTGATCTATGGTCATGATTTGAAAATATTCATTTATAAATAATCTATAACTACAGATCTGTTAAAAAAGGATTAGTAAGTCTAATCCTAAATTGCCTATCAAACACTCTAAGAAATTTAAGGCCAAGCTAATATTATCTGGGCATTAGTTTGGTTAGGAGCAAATATTCTTATAGATCCAGTGCAGATGATAAGAAAAACTGGAGTTAGATAAGAAACATACCATTCTACTTTGTTTCTAATCAACTGCAGTCCCAAAAGATATAGAGCAACATTTTTCAAAAAAAAAAACATTACATTGGTTTTCAAAATTCTTGGTACTGTGAGAAAAATAGTAGGATCTTGCTGTAACACTATTCATAATTTGATAAAATTCATGTAATTCATTAAGAAGTAGTTATTGAGAACAGCCTGTATGCCAAGCATTACATGTAAGCATATGAAATGCTCATCTTTATTCTTAATTTGGGGAATAATTTTTATTTAAATGGTAACAGTGAGTTACCATTCCACACTTCCAGGATGCTGATATTTTTAAAAAGTTGTGAAAAAACAAAATGTTGGTGAGGATATATTGTGATGGGAACATTGGGGGACTGTAACTGTTGCTGTCACTGTGAAAAACTATTTCACATCACTTTGTAAAGTAATAAATGCACACGTCCCAGCATTTCTCCTAGGTATGTGAGTATACTAGAAGATGTGCTTACCCTTAATCATCACAAGCATCCTTTTATAGACACAACACACCTATTTCCTTCTCACCACCCCTTCCCCTTAACATCTGGCCATCACTTATCTGTTCTCTAGTTCTATAATTTTGTCATTTCAAGAATTTTATAAAATGAATTCATATAGAATGGAACCTTTTGGAAGAAAGGAGAATCAAGAGGAGGAGAGAGAAGGAAGACTAGAGAAGGGAAGAGAAGAGGAATAGGAAGTCTTATTTGGGCATTTTGATTGAATTGTTCTAAGTACATAGTTTAATAGGAGAAAATTATTTTTTTCCTGTCTCCTTTTCTTGTTTAAAAAGAATATCTTCCTCTTCAAGTGTATTTAGGTTTTCTTCTTCTTAATTGTATCCCTGCCAATTGTCCTGACAAATATGGTGAAGGGAAGAGTCTGAAATTATAAAACTCATGTAGTGGTCTCCTCCCCTCCACCACTTAATTGCTTAGTGCCTCTATTTCATCATCTCTAAAATGAGTTTGTTGAACTAGTTGATCTCTTAAGGTCCCTCCCAGTAGTAACATTATACGAGGTGTATATGGCTGAAAAACTTAGGGAGTAAATCCATTTTTCATCTAAAACAAATATCA
The DNA here is from genome assembly GCA_032199065.1 of Smutsia gigantea. Lineage (NCBI taxonomy): Eukaryota > Metazoa > Chordata > Mammalia > Pholidota > Manidae > Smutsia > Smutsia gigantea. The sequence goes on from JAVSCE010022418.1 coordinate 1,783,231, forward strand.
GTAAGAAACCTTTGTGGTTTCCTTTTCAGAGTTCAATTTGTTTTGTATTTATTGAGCCCATTTTCCATAAGGTAAGAGTTCTGCTAGGAGCTTTACATGTATTGTTTCAAATCTTTATAACATTTTCAAGAAAAAATTATAACTCTTATTTTACTATTATTGAACTGACATTAAACTTCAGCTAAAAAATGACTGAGCCAGGACTTGAATTCAGGTATGTTGGATTCAAATGTCCATACTCTCTCCAGTGTGCTGAGATTGCTGAGGCTAGTTCTTTGATAGGCCCATGAAATAGATAATGAAAAAATGTATTGGGTTACTTTACCTTGGGTGTGTGTGGAGGGGCAATAATGAGAAAAGGCAAGAAATGATAATGATTTTCATCATTGTACAGTGTACTTTTATAAAACTGAAAGTAGTAGAAGATAGTTCTTTCTCAAACTTGGCTGTTAAGTTTTTGGTTTTATGCTGACTTGCATAACAAGTAACATGTAAAATATTTTCTGCAGTGTTTATTTTTTATTTTCCTGTATCTTTGAAAACTATTATGTATGTGTACACCACCACATATATTTATTCTTAAATCTGTCATTCTACATAGGTGGCAACAAATTTGTTGTATATTTCATGCTCAATTAAAAAGAAATCTTAAAAGATTTCCATGTATTATGGAAAGATCGACATCTGTCCCTATTTAATTAGGTCCATCCTGATTATGTTGAATGTGTTCTGGCTCCCGTTAAGAAAATTTTCTAAATATACATGAAGGAGGACCTTGTTAAAAATGAATTGTCAGCAAGTAACAGGGGAGATTTAAACAAAGAAACTCCAAGTAAAGCTTACCAGAAGACTCTCTCAAACCTGAATGCTTAGACTGAATAATAACCCTTCCCTTTCACCTCTCATGACTAATCCACACCAAAATGCAAATGCAATTTGAAACCAATCATTATGGAGGCTTCAGGAGTTTGGTTAATTTTTCCTTCCTGTTACTTTTCACTTTGGAACACCTTTCAGCTTCTGGGATGTGACTGGAGCCAAGAGGGGAAATGCCAAAATACTATGGGGAAGGGTTGTTATTGGGGGTAATTTAGGCCTGATTTGAGGAAGCCAAATCTTGCTATAAGTTTTATGTTAAAAAGAAAAAGCTCTTTGAAATATCCAGTGGGTTGAACAGATATAAGAATTTCAGATAACAAAACAAACTAGACAATAATGAAAGAAGTAGGGAATTGTCAGAGTCTTCATGGGGGGGAGGGATTGGATTTAAGCTTTGGATCATGAAGCTTGGGTTCTGTCCTGTGTTTTGCTATTAATTCTCTGATTGTTTTCAAATTTTTCTTCTGGCTTTCCCTACTGTAAAAATATGTAGCAGCAAGAACTCCCCAAACTTAGTCCATAGGGACATACAAGCATTCTAAGGGCATGCAAATTGCTTTTTTTTTGATTCATTTATTAATTCACTCAACAAATATTTGCTTGCCAACCACATGTCAGGAGCTAATCTAAGTTCTGGGGATGTAACAACGAACAAAAAAAAAATCTTCCCTTAAGCACTTTAAATGCCAGTGGGGAATAAACAAATAAATATATGTTAGGCTGTGTTAAGTGCCATGTAGAAAACTGAATCCATGTACACAAATATTTTGTGTAAAATGGTTAGGAAAGACCTGTCTGAAAAGTGACCTTTAAGCAGACACCTTATGGAAATGAGTGAGTAAACTATACAAAGATACCCTGGAGGAAGAGTCCCTTAAAGTAGGACCAGCAAGCACAAAAAGTCCTGAAGTGCCTTTGTGCCTGTGGGTTTGAGAAGCAGTGAGAACAATGTACTGGACAGGAGTAAGCATGGAGGAGAATGGTAAGAGACATCTTCAGAGGATTAGCAAGAAAGAGATTCAATTCCTGAGTCTAGAGTACATGCTTCCATGTAAAGAAATGGTAACCAGCACATTCACTGAAATAGCTGCTGTTCTGTCATAATTTAGACGCACAACTGAAAGGGCCCACTACATGAGTTTTATAATTTCAGACTCTTCCCTTCACCATATTTGTCAGGACAATTGGCAGGGATACAATTAAGAAGAAGAAAACCTAAATACACTTGAAGAGGAAGATATTCTTTTTAAACAAGAAAAGGAGACAGGAAAAAAATAATTTTCTCCTATTAAACTATGTACTTAGAACAATTCAATCAAAATGCCCAAATAAGACTTCCTATTCCTCTTCTCTTCCCTTCTCTAGTCTTCCTTCTCTCTCCTCCTCTTGATTCTCCTTTCTTCCAAAAGGTTCCATTCTATATGAATTCATTTTATAAAATTCTTGAAATGACAAAATTATAGAACTAGAGAACAGATAAGTGATGGCCAGATGTTAAGGGGAAGGGGTGGTGAGAAGGAAATAGGTGTGTTGTGTCTATAAAAGGATGCTTGTGATGATTAAAATGCCCTATGTATTGACTATATTAACCCCAATATCCTGGTTGTGATATTGTGCTATAGTTTTGTAAGATTTTACCATTGGGGGAAATTAGGTAAAGAACACATGGGATCTCTACTATTTTTTACAACTCCATGTGAATCTATGAGTATCTCAACAGTTTAAAAGTTTAAAAAATAATTACCATTTTGATGCTAGAGGACAACTTAAGGCAACTGAACTCCTTCACTCACCACACTCCCCCTGGCACCTTTCTCCTAAGGCTTTCTAGGCACTGAATATTCTATGGCATATTTATCCTTTAGGGTAGGTAGTCAAGCACATTGATCACCTTGGTGCAATAAGGCAAAGTTATCAATAATTTAAATTTAGTGGTGCTCTCCTAGGCAAGGAAGCTGTGGTGTAGCCAGTTGAAAGCCGAAAAACCACCCAGATGAACCAAAACAGTTTTTAGAGGAATAAGATGAGCTGATTTGAAAACTAATGTAGAATAAAAAGGAGCACAAAGCATTTTGGAACACTTTTGGTGAAGAAATGTTAAGATCATTTTCTTTTGCTCCTCTGTCTGCCAAGAGTCCAGCACCACATGAAAGTTTCCATTTCACCAAATCCTCTGCAACACTTAATGTTATCAGAATTTCCAATTTTTCCTCATTTGGCAGATATGAAGTGGTCTCTTAAGGTTTCATTTTCTTAGAAATTTATAGGAGTTCTTGGCATATTCTGCATACAAATCTTTTTCACTGTTACGTGCTGCAAATATCATTTCCCAATCAGAACGTCATATGAACTAGTTTTTACACTATAAGATTTTGCCTTTCTTAAAAATTTGTTAAAACTTACCTCAAACTATCTGGCTTTATAAACCTTTAATCATTAAAACTATGTGGCAACTGTAGGGATCGATAGAAGTTTTGACAGGAGAATTAGTAATCAAAAGATAGACTCACACTTATTTAAACTTGATTTATGAGTAATATGACTACATGTCCCAGTTTGCCTGGGACAATTCCTGCTTATGCCTATTGTCTGAGCTTAATTATTAATAAGGCTCTCCTCAATCAAAACTTTTTATTTGGATGAAAATATATACGTATATGGTCATTATATGGTGGATGAAGGCAGACCTAGATGTAAATAGGGATACTATGGAGTATCTATATTGCAGAGAATATAATTTTATTCATATCCTACACTATAACAAAAATTAATTCCACATGAGTTGAAATCTAAATATGAAAGGAATCTTCAAAACTTAGAAATAATTAGAAAATCTTTACAGCATTAAGTGGGGAAGAATTTCTTTAAAATTATATGAAAAAACAAACCATGTTAAAATTAAAAATATTTCTTTTGGAGACACTCTGGAGAGCAACTTGACAGTATGCGGGAAAGTTCAAAGATGTTCAAACCCTTAAGTCCACCTCTAGTTGACATGGAGAGGGCTTTTAACTGTACAACAAGGGACTTGTCTCAAATGTTTACTGCATTAGTGGTTATAAATTTAGAAACAATCTATATTTGCATCAGTTTGAGGCTGTATAAATAGTAGTATTTTCATAAAATAGAATGCCATGCAGAAATTAAAAAAAAGATACTAAATTAAAATTTTCACAAAATCATAGGCAGATCTTGGCCTTTTACTCTTCAAATCGTCTGGGTCACCTGTTTACTGCATTCTGCAGACCAAGGATGCTGAAGACAAATGCAAATTTCATCAAAGATTATTTATGTGAAGGTGAAAAAAGGACACTATATACTTTTGTATAACATTTATTGGAAAAATCAGAATTAAAAGATCAATCTGTCTATAGTATATTGCCTTTTAGCTGCCTAGTGGTATCTTAGATCTAATGCAGAATGAAGTCTTTGAAAAAAATTCAAGGATACATTTTAGAACTTAAGACTCTTAATTGTTATCCAATCCTATGTTAAATTGTATCTATTAATAATAAAACACTCTAGTTCATGTAATATTTTAGAGCCTCCAGAGAAACATTGTGCATATAAAGTGAATTAAATATATATTATGATTTCTTGGATCAACCTGGAAATTACCACCCATGTGACGATCTCAAAGACTTGTTTTAATCTAAGTTTATTTTTACATCAAAAGGATTTGTAATCCCTATATCTGTTTCTGACTTTTGGTTATTGAAATATTTTCTCTCACCCATTAAACCATTAAATCCATTCATCTGTTGTGTCTCCTTCATCTTGTGGAAGTTTGGGTATCTCCGTTGGCTAGAAGAGGGTTTCTGTTTTTCATCTCTGGTTTCAGTACTGACCACCACTTTCCCACATTGTTAAAAGTGGATATTGAGAGCCAAAAGGGACATCTGTTCTGAAACAAATCATTTTCTCACTGAAACTGGCAATTTAATGTTGATGTTGAGGAATGAATCTAAGGACTGAGACTCAGGGATCTGGTCACAGGTAGTATCTCAGGTGAAGAGGGGTGTTGTTCTCGTTCTTCAGTTAACTCTGATTTTCTTCATCCTTGAGTGGAACATCTGGCTCATAAGTCCCATTTCTCTTCTTTTTGCCTCTTCTCAGGCCTCACTGATGGCAAAGTAGTTAATGGGAAGGCATTAGGGCAGGGATGATGGTAATGAGAACTTAGTAGAATGATTAAGGACCTGTTTCCCTCTACTTCATATTTTAATGAGAGCCTAGATTATATTGTTGATACTATGATTTGTGCTATTTGAGACCTCTTTGAATAATTTCTTTAAAAATCTCTCATAAAAATAATCACACTTTGTATTTTATTCTGTATTTCTTTGGAGGTACATCATTAGAATAGAAAGTAGTAAATACCAACATGCCAAATAACAATGAGAGTGCCCTCTGACTTGTGAGTACTGTACCTCATTTCTTCGACTGGCTTTTGCCAATGGTAATTGTTAAGGAAACATCTGGTTGCTGTCACATATTTTAGTATCCGATCTCATTGCATGACATTTTGTTCTGTGACATTTAGTTCCCACTTGGGACTTGGAATTGGAAACCTAAAATTAAGTTCCATTTCCAACATAATAATAGGGAATTGTCCTGGATAATGATGTTTGAGGTTCCCAGTAATGGAATTTCAACATAGCACATTTGGAGGAAATAATAGCAAATTGTTATCAGTGACTTTCCTTGCAAAAATACAAACACGCAGGTCTCAGAAACTGTTTGGAGGGGCTATTCCAGAGTTTTTCTTAGTCTTGAGAATGGTAGCCTTTGCTTTTTGGACTCATGGTAAATTGAAATGATCTCTCTTACAGGGAAGTTCATATACCCACACACCTCTTATTTACCCTTTCTACCAATTTTTTTTTTCCTGCAAGGAAACATTTGGAAATGTTCTTTTGCAATGTCTGAGTATACTTTTTTTTTAACCTTTAGATAGAACTGCATCTATCATAGGTTCTCTCTGATAGTTCTTTCATAAAATTAAAGAAAAAGATTTCAGACAATTGCTGTTTTGCTCCTGCTTGACTTTGGCATTTAGCTTAGTGCCTGTGTGCCGCTATTCATATCCTAAAACTAGATTGGTAAATCCATTCTTACTTTCCTATGCTGTTGGCTCTCTGCAAGCTAGTCCTAAAAATTGCTGCTTTCCTCAGCAGTTTGTTCCTAGGAAGTGTTGTATGTCCTTAGGTTTCTGCAGTGGATTTATTAAACTCACATGCTATTTAAGTTAAAACTGAGGCAACCATCTTTCAGAAGAGGGGGTAAACTGGTTTACTATCGTTTTGTCAAATAATCTCCACCTTAAAAATGAACTAACTGTACTTATAGAATGTCTTAGATCTAGTTCCAGAGGAAACAGACTCTGTGACAGGGCTTTGCATGTAGGAAATTTATTGGGGATTTTCTTGAGACCCCTGGTGAGAGGTGAAGGAAGCAGGTTAAGCAGAGAGAATAAAGTTGACCTGAAATGAAGTCACATCGAATATCTCAGCTGATCCCACAAGAGATGACCTCTTTGAATTATATCCCAACTGAGCAAGGTGACAAGGCTTTAATACCTGAATTGAACTGTCATTGGATGTGACTGCCACAGTGTGGGACATGCAATGTGCCTTTAGCAGCTAGGGAATGACTGCCTAGGCCCTGAGAAGGAGAACTGGGCAGAGTACCACCCATTACTATGCAGGGTTCTGAGAGTTGAACTGTTTTCTTGGAAACAAAGATGATAGATATACTTTCCTTCATTTCCCAATTTATTTACCAAAGGATTAAAAATTTTACAGAAGATACATGGCTATGCAGTACAGAATATGCAAGATAGTTTTTGTCTTTTTTTTTTAAAGCCCCCATTCCTTGTGGGTTGAACAGCTATTACTTTCACTTTCTGTGAAAGTGAGGCTTTGTATTAGTTGGGAAAAAAAAGCCGCGTATTGCTAAACCGTTGCTCTACTGAGACATATACAGCTTGTCTAGAAACCCTCCTGCTCATAGAGTGTGCCTTTCCTTTCAAGTTAATATTTTAACACTTCAGACCCTCTTGGTTCTTAAACCAAACTCTCCACAGACAGTGTCATCACTATGTTTGAAGTAAGAAAGCTGTGTCCGCGCTTAGGTTCTTTTTACATCATCTCTGCCTTCTTTGTTCTGGTGCATCAGCAAGCCCATCTTTCCAGAGGGGACAATTGTGGTTCAAAAACCTAAGAACCTCCTCATAAGATGGCCCAGAGCCCAGTAATCCACAGGGCTGAAAGACACATGATTTTAATATGTAATGATGATCTGGTCAATGGTCAAAAAAAGGATTTTATGGAGAAGAAAGAAATAATATACAAATTAAGCCTGAAATCTATGTAATGAAATAATCTCAAGTGAATGTGAAAATTTCAAAGGTGACCTAGTCATTATTTTAGCACATTAGGAAATGTTTTGTGTGTTCATTATTAACCAAGAGGCAGAAAATCCATGTATTGAGCACTTACTGCTTGCCAGTCATTATACCAAACAGGCAACTAATATGGTAACGTTCAATCCTTACGACTGTCACAAGTATCAGGAATTATTATCCAAGTATTTTGTTTATTCCTTTACAGTTTTGCTCAATTCGCTCATAGTTCTGCTTAAACAAAGTAACTTTTCTAAGTTTACATTGCTAGAAAGTGGCAGAGCCAGAATTAAAAATGCTCTCTTTGTCTTTCAAAAGTACATGTTATTCCTCTCCAAAAAGTATCTATTAAGAGAGATGTGTTATTAAAATGAACACCTTCATTATCCTTATTACATTTCTGGAAGAAATAGAAAAAGACACTGGGCCATAAACAGTGCTGCTTTTTCTTTCTTTTTTTTTTTGTGGAGAAAAGAGTGATTTTGGAATCAGAAAACCTGTGTTCATTGCCCAGCAGTGAGCTCCAGGAAATAAATGAACCAAAAGTAGAATGATAGAGATGTACATGTCAACTAATGTACTGCATTTGATAGAGGAGATGAATCTTGGACAAGGTTTCCAGTGATGGGACTATGTTATGTCCCAGAACCAATCTGTGAAATTTTGAATGTTGAGTGTGCCTGTGGTTACATGCAGCACTGATTTAGCATAGAGTTATCGTGGAGTATTTTATTTCTGTAGCAGACATCTCTTTTGTTGAAGGCCTGCTAGCTCCTTGCTTAATTACCAGTTGTACCAAGGAAGGTGATAGTTCAGTTGGTAAAGAAAGGAGGATAAAATACTGAACCCTATAGGTATCCTGGATATTGTTGGCTTCACCAGTAAATGATCAGAGAAGAAAGAATAAACAAATTAGGAGAGACATTTTTGCAAGTGCAACTATATTAATAAAAGATCCTTGTGGTTTTTGTGTATATAACACAAGCATTCCATTGTTTTACACATAGTTTTGGATGGATCTTAAGTTTTTGGAGATGGGGACCCTTATTACCCACCCATCTTGTGGTTGCACACAGTAGGGTCAGAAGAACCAAGTCAGTAGTGTATTTGGACTCAAAAGTTGATTCTGAAATTTTTCTGGGAAAATTAAGACTCAAAAGATGGAAGCTCGGATTGTACCTGGATTATGAATTATTCTATCTCTGGTGTAAACAGCTATCTCTGTTTACTTATCTCTGGTGTAAACAGCTATGGATGGGATAGAATAGAAAGTCACTTGGCTAAGAGAACATCGGATTCTGAGGTGAAGATTATTAATATAAATATAGCCTCCTAATTAGTTCTATATGAAGTGGGTGATACTCATTTAGATGTATAAATTTTGATATGTTATCCAATTCTATTATTTTATAGTCATGCCTTTTTCATAGTCTAATTCCAAATGTTTTTATATAAAAGTAATTATTGAGATATGTTGATTCATAAACATAGTTATAAATTATCAGGAATGAATGGAGGCTACCATAAATAGACATATATTTGTATATACTAGTTTGATTTTGTATTTTTTTTTGTTCCTTTAGTAAACAGGGAAGGTCAAGATTTAAAAAAAATCAGAACTCCCAATAGGATGTCTATTCCTCACTAAGTTTTCTGCCTACATCAAACTCATCTAATTAGCATTTGAGATTTATGTCAAATATAGTTATCTGGAGCTATCATATTTGAGGTCATCGAGCAAACTGCAAAATAAATTTTTTATGAAAAGACATGATGTGAAGCAACTCCAAAAATCTATGGGTTAACTAAGTAATGATGTATTGAGCAAAACTCAGTTGCATTTGACAGATACAGCTTAGGAGTTTAAGGTTGTGTGATATGAAGGTTGGTGTAAAACAAATTCTGTTCTGTTGACATGAAAGTCTTATGATTCCAGATGTGTCCAAAAACCTCCTAATTATGATCTGTGGATCTGAAGTTACAGACCCTGTATTAGTTTTCTAGAGCTGCCATAACAAAGGACCACAGACTGGATGGATTAAACACCAGAATTTCATTGTCTTACTGCACTATAGGTGAGAAGTATGAAATCAAGGTATCAGCAGGGGTTCCTTTTGAGGGCTGTGAGGAAGAATAGCTATTGGTGGTTTGTGGGCAGTCCTTGGCTTGTAGACTTGTCACGCCAATCTTTGCGTTCATGTTCATACAGTGTTTCCCTGTGTGCGTGTGTCTGTGTCCAAATTTCCTGGTTTTATCAGGATATAGTCATACTGGATTAGGGGTCCACCCTACTCTAGTTTGACTTAATCTCAACTAAATACATCTTCAAGGACCCTATTTCCTAATAAGGCCACCTTCTAAGATACTGGGGGTTAGGTCCCCAACCCATAACAGGCTCTATGTTTAAATTTTGTTTGTATTTTTTTCCAGTAATAGGAATGAATAATTCATATATATATATATATATATATATATATTAATTTGGGCATCATTGATATACAATCTTATATTGGTTTCAAGTATACAACACAGTGGTTCAACAGTTACCAATATATTAAATCCTTACCCCAACTAGTACAGTTACTATCAACATAAGAAGATGTTACAGAATCATTGACTGTATTCTCCATGCTGTACTACTATCCCAAAGACCAATTTATATTATGATTGAGAACTTTTGTGCTGCTTTACCCACTTCGTGCTCCCCACCCAACCACCCCACCCCCATGATAACCCCGGTTCTCAGTGTCTATGACCCTTCTGCTATTTTGTTCATTTTGTTTTGTTTTGTGTTTATATTCCATAAATAAGTGAAAGCATATTTTTCACTCTCTGCCTAGCTTATTTCACTGAGCATAATGCTCTCTAGGTACGTCCATGTTGTTGCAAATGTCAGGATTTCTTTTCTTATGGCTGAATAATATTCTATTATGTATATGTACCACATCTTCTTTCCGTTTACCTATTAATGGACACTTAGGTTTCTCCCATAACTTGAATATTGTAAATAATGTGGCAATAAACATAGGGGTGCATATATCTTTTTGAATCAGGGATTTTGTTTTCTTTGGGTAAATTCGCAGAAGTGGACTTACTGGGTAGTCAAGAAATACTATGGTATTTCTATTTTTAGTTTTTTGAGGAACCTCCATACTGCTTTGCACAGTGGCTACACCAATTTACATTCACCAAAGTGTAGGAGGTTTCCCTTTTCTCCAGATTCTCACCAACACTTGTTATTTCTCTTTAGGAAAATCGCCATTTTAACTGGCGTTAGGCGATACCTCATTGCGGTTTTGATTTGCATTTCCCTGATGATTAGTGATGTGGAGCATCTTTTCATGTACCTGTTGGCCATTTGTATTTCTTCTTTGGAGAAGTGTCTGTTCAGGTCCTCCATTTTTTAAAATCAGGTTATTTGTCTTTTTTGGTGTTGATGTGTATGTGTTCTTTATATATTTTGGATGTTAACCCCTTACTGGGTAGATCGTTTATGAATATACTCTCCCATACTATAAGTTGCCTTTTTGTTCTGCTGATGGTGCCATTTGCTGTACAGAAGCTTTTTAGTTTGATGTAGCCCCATTTTCTCGTTTTTTATTTTGTTTCCCTTGCCCAAGGAGACATGTCCAGTAAAAAATTGTTCATGCTTATGTTAAAGGGATTTTTGCCTATGTTTTCTTCCAAGAGTTTTATGGTTTCATGTCTTAAATTTAGGACTTTGATCCATATTGAGTTTACTTTTGTGTTTGGAGTTAGACAATAATCCTGTTTCATTCTCTTACATGTAGCTCTCCAGTTTTCCTAACACCAGTTATTAAAGAGGCTATCTTTCCCCACTATATATTCAAGGCTCCTTTATCATATATTAATTGACCATGTGTGTTTGGGTTTTTATCTGGGCTCTCTATTTTGTTCCATTGATTTATATGTTTGTTCTTGTGCCAGTACCATACTTTTCAACTACTGTAGCTTTGTAGTATAGCTTGAAGTCAGGGGGTGTAATACCCCTAGCTTTGTCCTTCTTTCTCAGGATTGCTTTGGCTGTTTGGGTCTTTTGTGGTTCCACATGAATTTTAGGATTATTTTCTCTAGTTCATTGAAAAATGCCATTGGTATTTTGATAGGGATTGTATTGAATCTGTAAACTGCTTTCGTTAGGGTGACCATTTTGACAATATTAAATCTTCCTATCCTGAGCATGGGATAGATTTCCATTTTTGCTGTCTTCTTTAATTTCTCTCATGAGTGTCTTGTAGTTTTCAGAGTAAAGATCCTTCACCTCCTTGGTTAGGTTTTTTCATAGATATTTTATTCTTTTTGATGCAGTTGTAAATGGAATTGTTTTCCTGACTTCTCTTTCTGCTAGTTTGTTGTTAGTATTTGGGAATGTGACAGATTTCTGTGTAAAATTTTGTATCTGAATCTTTGCTGAATTCAGTTATTTGTTCTAATAGTTTTTTGGTAGAGATTTTAGGGTTTTCAGTGTATAGTATCATGTTATCTACAAATAGTGAGGGTTTAACTTCTTCCTTACCAGCTTGGATGCCTTTTATGAACTTGTGTTGCCTGATTACCATACATAGGACCTGCAGTACTATGTTGAATAAAAGTGGTGAGAGTGGTTGTTCCTGATCTTACAGGAAAAGTTTTCAGCTTTTCACCGTTGAGTATGATGTTGTGGGTTTGTTGTATATGGCCTTTATTATGTTGAGATACATACCCTCTATGCCCATTTTGTTGAGAGTTTTTGTCATGAATGGATGTTGAATTTTGTCAAATGCTTTTTCAGCACCTATAAGATGTTTATGTGGATTTTATCCTTCTTTTTGTTAATGTGGTGTATGATGTCAATTGATTTACAAATATTGTAAATACCATTCTCATATCCCTGGACTAAATCCCACTTGGTCGTGATGGATGATCCCTTTGATGTATTTTTTTAAATAATTTATTTTGGTATCATTAATCTACAATTACATGTGCAATATTATGGTGATTAAACTACCCCCTTGATCAGGTCCCCCACACCAACCCCATTACAGTCACTGTCCATCAGCGTAGTGAGATGCTATAGAATCACTACTTGTCTTCTCTGAGGTGTACAGCCCTCCCGTGCCCCCCCCAACATTACATCTGCTAATCGTAATGCCCCTTTTTCCCCCTTGTCACTCCCGTCCCACCCATCCTCCTCAGTTCCTTTCCCTTTGGTAACTATTAGCCCGTTCTTCGGTTCTGTGAGTCTGCTACTGTTTTGTTCCTTCAGTTTTTTTCTTTGTTCTTATACTCCACATATGAGTGAAAACATTTGATACTTGTCTTTTTTGCCTTGGCTTATTTCACTGAGCATAATGCCCTCTAGCTCCATCCATGTTGCTGCAAATGGTAGGATATGTTTTCTTCTTATGGCTGAATAATATTCCATTGTGTATATGTACCACCTCTTCTTTATCCATTCATCTACTGATGGGCACTTAGGTTGCTTCCATTTCTTGGCTATTGTAAATAGTGCTGTGATAAACATAGGGGTGCATATGTCTTTTTGAAACTGGCTGCTGCACTCTTAGGGTAAATTCCTAGGAGTGGGATTCCTGGATCAAATGGTATTTCTATTTTGAGGTTTTTGAGGAATCTCCATACTGCTTTCCACAATGGTTGAACTAATTTACATTCCCACCAGCAGGGTAGGAGGGTTCCCTTTTCTCCACATCCTCACCAACATTTGTTGTTGTTTGTGTTTTGGATGTTGGCCATGTTCACTGGTGCGAGGTGATACCTCATTGTGGTTTTAATCTGCATATCTCTGATGATTAGCGATGTGGACCATCTTTTCATGTGCCTGTTGGCCATCTGAATTACTTCTTTGGAGGAGTGTCTATTTATGTCCTCTGCCCATTTTTTAATTGGCTTATTTGCTTTTTGTTTGTTGAGGTGTGTGAGTTCTTTATATATTTTGGATGTCAACCCCTTATCGGATACATCATTTATGAATATATTCTCCCATACTATAGGATGTCTTTTTGTTCTACTGATGGTGTCCTTTGCTGTACAGAAGGTTTTCAGCTTGATATAGTCCCACTTGTTCATTTTTGCTTTTGTTTCCCTTGCCCGGGGAGATATGCTCATGAAGAAGTCACTCATGTTTATGTCCAAGAGATTTTTGCCTATGTTTTTTTCTAAGAGTTTTATGGTTTCATGACTTACATCCAGGTCTTTGATCCATTTTGAGTTGACTTTTGTGTATGGGGTTAGACAGTAGTCCAGTTTCATTCTCTTACATGTAGCTGTCCAGTTTTTCCAACACCGGCTGCTGAAGAGGCAATCTCCCCATTGTATATCCAAGGCTCCTTTATCATATATTAATTGACCATATATGTTTGGCTTAATGTCTGGATTTTCTATGCTGTTCCACCGGTCTGTGGGTCTGTTCTTGTGCCAATACCAAATTGTCTTGATTACTGTGGCTTTGTGCTAGAGCTTGAAGTCAGGGAGCATATTTGTCCCTGTTTTATTCCTCCTTCTCAGGATTGCTTTGGCTATTCGGGGTCTTTTGTGGTTCCATATGAATTTTAGAATTATTTGTTCCAGTTCATTGAAGAAAGCTGTTGGTATTTTGATAGGGATTGCATTGATTCTGTAGATTGCTTTAGGTAGTATAGCCATTTTGATAATATTTATTCTTCCTAGCCAAGAGCATGGGATGAATTTCCATTTGTTAGTGTCCTCCTTAATTTCTCTTAGGAGTGTCCTGTAGTTTTCAGGGTATAGGTCTTTTACTTCCTTGGTTAGGTTTATTCCTAGGTATTTTATTCTTTCTGATGCAATTGTGAATGGAATTGTTTTTCTGATTTCTCTTTCTGTTAGTTCATTGTTAGTGTACAGGAAAGCAACAGATTTCTGTGTGTTAATTTTGTATCCTGCAACTTTGTTGAATTCAGATATTAGTTCTAGTAGTTTTGGAGTGGAGTCTTTAGGGTTTTTTATGTACAGTATCATGTCATCTGCAAATAGTGACAATTTGACTTCTTTACCAATCTGGATGCCTTGTATGTCTTTGTTTTGTCTGATTGCCGTGGCTAGGACCTCCAGTACTATGTTGAAAAACAGTGGGGAGAGTGGGCATCCCTGTCTTGTTCCCGATCTTAGATGAAAAGCTTTCAGCTTCTTGCTATTAAGTATGATGTTAGCTGTGGGTTTGTCATATATGGCCTTTATGATGTTGAGTTACTTGCCCTCTACACCCATTTTGTTGAGAGTTTTTATCATGAATGGATGTTGTTTTGTCAAATGCTTTTTCAGCATCTATGGAGATGATCATGTGGTTTTTGTTCTTCTTTTTGTTGATGTGGTGGATGATGTTGATGGATTCTCGAATGTTGTACCATCCTTGCATCCCTGGGATGAATTTCACTTGATCGTGGTGTATGATCCTTTTGATGTATTTTTGAATTCAGTTTGCTAATATTTTGAGTATTTTTGCATCTACGTTCATCAGGGATATTGGTCTGTAATTTTCTTTTTTGGTGAGGTCTTTGCCAGGTTTTGGTATTAGAGTGATGCTGGCTTCATGGAATGAGTTTGCAAGTATTCCCTCTTCTTCTATTTTGGAAATCTTTAAGGAGAATGGGTGTTATTTCTTCTCTATATGTCTGGTAGAATTCAGAGGTGAATCCATCTGGCCTGGGGTTTTTGTTCTTGGGTAGTTTTTGCTCACCGAATCAATTTTATTGCTGGTGATTGGTCTGTTTAGTTTTTCTGTTTCTTGCTTGGTCAGTCTTGGAAGGTTGTATTTTTCTAAGAGGTTGTCCATTTTTTCTAGGTTATCCAGCTTGTTAGCATATAGATTCTCATAATATTCTCTTATAATTCTTTTATTTCTTGGGGTCCATCATTATTTTTCCTTTCTCATTTCTGATTCTGTTTATGTGTGTAGATTCTCTTTTTCTCTTAATGAGTCTGGCTAGGGGTTTATCTATTTTGTTTATTTTTTCAAAGAACCAGCTCTTGGTTTCATTGAATTTTTCTATTGTTTTATTCTTCTCAATTTTATTTATTTCTCCTCTGATCTTTATTATGTCTCCCCCTTCTGGTGACTTTGGGCGTCATTTGTTCTTCTTTTTCCAGTTTCAGTAATTGTGTCTTTAGACTATTCATTTGGGATTGTTCTTCCTTCTTTAAATAGGCCTGGATTGCAATATACTTTCCTCTTAGAACTGCCTTTGCTGCGTCCCACAGAAGTTGTGGCTTTGTGTTGTTGTTGTCATTAATCTCTATATATTCTTTGATATCTCTTTTGATTTGGTCGGTGACCCATTGATTATTTAGGAGAATGTTATTAAGTCTCCATGTATTTGTGAGCCTTTTTGTTTTCTTTGTACAATCTATTTCTAGTTTTACACCTTTGTGATCTGAGAAGCTGGTTGGTATAATTTCTATATTTTTTAATTTACTGAGGTTCTTTTTGTGGCCTAGTATGTGGTCTATTGTGAAAAATGTTCCATGTGCACTTGAGAAGAATGTGTATCCTGCTGCCTTTGGGTGTACAGTTGTGTAGATGTCTGTTAGGTCCATCTGTTCTAGTGTGTTGTTCAGTGCCTCTCTGTCTTTACTATTTTCTGTCTGGTTGATCTGTCCTTTGGAGTGAGTGGTGTGTTGAAGTCTCCTAAAACGGATGCATTGCTGTCTATTTCCTCTTTGAATTCTGTTAGTATTCGTTTCACATATGCCGGCGCTCCTGTGTTTGGTGAATATATATTTAAAACGGTTATATCCTCTTGTTGGACTGACCCCTTTGTCATTATGTAATGTCCTTTTTTATCTCTTGCTACTTTCTTCGTTTTGTAGTCTATTTTGTCTGATACAAGTACTGCAACACCTGCTTTTTTCTCCTTGTTGTTTGCATGAAATATCTTTTTCCGTCCCTTCATCTTTAGTCTGTGTATATCTTTGGGTTTGAGGTGAGTCTCCTGTAAGCAGCGTATAGATGGGTCTTGCTTTTTTATCCATTCTGTTACTCTGTGTCTTTTGATTGGTGCATTAAGTCCACTTACATTTAGGGTGATTATCGATAGATATGTACTTATTGCCATTGCTGGCTTTAGATTCATGGTTACCAAATGTTCACGGGTAGCTTCTCTACTATCTAACAGTCTCACTTAACTTTCTTGTTAAGTTATTGTAAACACAGTCTGATGATTCATTATTTCTCTCCCTTCTTATTCTTCCTCCTCCATTCCTTATATGCTAGGTGTTTTATTCTTTGCCTTTAGTTAGTATTTGGTTGGTCTGCTTTCTTTGCTATGATTTTATTTTCTCTGGTGACCTCTTTTTACCCTTGGGAGTGCTTCCCTCTAGAATAGTCCCTTTACGATATCCTGGAGAGATGGGTTATGGGAGGCAAATTCCCTCAGCTTTTGCTTCTCTGGAAACTGTTTAATTCGTTCGTCATATTTAAATGATAATCGTCCTGGATACAATATTCTTGGTTCAAGGCCCTTCTGTTTCATTACGTTAAATATATCATGCCATTCTCTTCTAGCCTGTAAGGTTTCTGTTGAGAAGTCTGATGATAGCCTGATGGGTTTGCCTTTGTAGGTGATATTTTTTCTCTCTCTAGCTGCCTTTAATATTCTGTCCTTATCTTTGATCTTTGCCTTTTTAATTATTATGTGTCTAGGTGTTGTCTTCCTTGGGTCCCTTGTGTTGGGACATCTGTGGCTTCCATGATCTGAGAGACTAGTTCCTGCCCCACCTTGGGGAAGTTTTCAGCAATTATTTCTTCAAAGACACTTTCTATCCCTTTTTCTCTCTCTTCTTCTTCTGGCACTCCTATAATGTGAATATTGTTCCATTTGGATTGGTCACACAGTTCTCTTAAAATTCTTTCATTCCTAGAGATCCTTTTATCTCTCTCTGCCTCAGCTTCTCTATATTCCTGTTCTCTGACTTCTATTCCCCTAACAGTCTCTTGCATGTCGTCTAGTTGCTGCTAATCCTGTCGATCGCTTCTCTCATCTCTGCATTGTCTTTCCTGACTTCCCTCACTTCCTCCGTCAGCTCTTGCATATTTCTCTTTAGATCCATCGGTATGGTTATGAGTTATTCTGAATTCTTTTTCCGGAAGATTGTGTGTGTCCATCACATCAGACTCCCTCTCTGGGGTTGTCTGGGTGAGCTTTATTTGTACCATTTTCCTCTGTCTTTTCATGGCAATAGAAGTGGTCAGGAAAAGAAAAAAAGAAGAAAGGGAAAAAAGAGAAAAAACAAAAAAAACAAACAAAAAAAGCCCATTGGGTATAGTTTCTGTGAGGATGCTGTAGGTGGCAGTGTTGCTCCACTATTCTGCTGCTGCCGCCCAGTGGCCATGCTGCTCCACCGGGCCTTTTGTGACTGTGGCCAGGGAGGGAACGAATGGGAGGCTGCTGATTTCTGTGGAAAGTCTTGGTGCGACTCCTTTTCCCAGCTGCCGTCCACGGGGTCTGAAATTCCCCAGGGCTCCCAGCCTGCTTGGGAGTGCACTGGGACGATCCTGCTCCTCCGTTGGGCCCCTGTCTCTTTTAAGACCCCTAGAAAAGCGTGTGCTTTTCTTTTGTCCCAGGGAACCAGCTGAGTGTATCTGCCATCTTCAATCCTGCACCCCTGTCTCTCCAATCTCTGATACACCGCATGAAGTGTGTTAGTGCTTCCGGTGCAGATCACCTGGGCTCGTTATTTGGCGGGCCTGTGCTTCCTCTCCCTCCTGGCTCTGAATCCTCTCCTCCCACCAGTGCGCTGGGGTGGGGGAGTGCTCGGGTCTCGCTGGGTCATGGCTCCATATCTTACCCACTACACGAGGTGCCAAGTCCTCTCAGGTGTAGCTGCAGGCTGGGTGTCGTCCTGTATCTTCTGATCTCTCTTTAAGGAATTGTATTTTCATAAATATATATGGTTTTGGGAGGAGATTTCCGCTGCCCTGCTCATGCCACCATCTTCCCAGAACTCTCTTGATGTATTTTTGAATTTGGTTTGCTAATATTTTGTTGAGAATTTTTGCATCTATATTCATCAGGAATATTGGTCTGAAATTAGCTCTTTTTTGTAGTGTTTTCATCTGTTTTGATATTAGAATGATGCTAGCCTCATAGAATGAATTTGGAACTCCTCTTCTACATTGTGGAATACTTGAAGAAGGGTGTATATGATCTCTTTTTTAAATGTTTGGTAGAATTTCGCTGTGAAGCCTTCTGGTCCTTGACTTTTGTTTGTTGGGAGTTTTTTTTATTACTAATTCAATTTCATTGCTGGTAATTGGTCTGTTCAGATTTTCTGTTTCTTCCTTGGTCAATCTTAGAAGGTTGTGTTTTTCTACCAATTTGTGCATTTCTTCCAGGTAGTCCAATTTATTGGCGTATAATTTTTTTGTAGAAACCTCTGTTTTTTGTATTTCTGTGGTATCTGTTGTTACTATGCCTTTTTCATATCTGATTTTGTTTGTGTACTCTCTTTTTTTCTTGATAAGTCTGGCTAGAGGTTTGTCCAATGTGCTTATTTTTTCAAAGAACCAGCTCTTGGTTTCATTGATTTTTTTTCTATTGTTTTATTCTTCTCTATTTTGTTTATTTCTTCTCTGATCTTTATTTTTTTCTTCCTTCTACTAACTGTGGGTTTCATTTTTCTTCTTTTTCTGGTCTCTTTCATTGTGAGTTTACACTGTTTATTTGGAATTGTTCTCATTTCTTGAGGTAGACCTGTATTGTTATGTACTTCCCTCTTAGAACCACTTTTGTGGCATCTCACAAATTTTGGGCTGTTTTCTTTTCATTGTCTCCATGTATTGCTTGATTTCTGTTTTAATTTGTTCATTGATCCATTGATTATTTATAAGTGTATTATTTAGCCTCCATGTATTTGTTGGGTTTTTTGTTTTCTTTTTGGAATTTATTTCAAGTTTCATACCATTGTGGTCTTATAAGTTATTTGATACAATTTCAGTCTTTTTAAATTTATTGAGACTCTTTTTGTGGCCCAATATATGTGATCTATTCTGGAGAACATTCTTTGTACACTTCAGAAAAATATGTATTCTGCTGCTTTTGGATAGAGTATTCTGTAGATATCTGTTAAGTCGCTCTGATCTAATGTGTTATTTGGTGCCTCTATTTCCTTATTTATTTTCTGTCTGATTGGTCTGTCTACTGACGTGAGTGCAAAGTTAAAAGTCTCTTAAAATGAATGTGTTGAAGTCTATTTTCCCCTTTGGTTCTGTTAGTATTTGTTTTACATATTTAGGTGCACCTCTGTTGTGTATATAGATACTTATAATGGTTATATTCTCTTGTTGGGCTGACCCCTTTATAATTATGTAATATCCTTGTGTCTTGTTACTTTCTTTGTTTTGAAGTCTATTTTGTCTGATATAAATAATGCTATTCCTGTTTTTTTCTCCCTATAATTTGCATGTAACATCTTTTTCCATCCCTTCACTTTTAGTCTGTTTATGTCTTTGGGTCTGAAATGAATCTCCTATAGGTAGCATATAGGTGGGTCTTGTTTCTTTATCCATTCTGCCACTCTCTATCTTTTGATTCATGCATTCAGTCTATGTACATTTTAAGGTAATTATTGATAGGTATGTACTTATTTCCATTTTATTAATTATTTTCTGGTTGTTTTTATAGTTCCTCTCTGTTCTTCCTATCTTATACTCTTCTCTTGCTAGTTGATTTTTTTTTTCAGTGTTGTGACTGGATTTCTCCTTAAAAAACTTTTTTTAATCTATTATACTCTTTTGGTTTGTTAGCATAAGGCTCAAGGATAGCTTCTTGACTATTTTACAGTCTATATTAAATTGATACTTGCTGTATTTCAAACAATCTAAAAGTACTTTTTTCCTCTCCTTCCTCCTCCATACTTTATGTATTAGATGTCATAATCTGCATTTTTTGTGTATTCCTTGACTGATTTTTGTGTATAATTTTACTACTTTTATTTTAGTTTTGTACTTGTTTGGTAAGTAATTTGTCTACTACCATTACTTTGGGTTTATTTTCACTGGTGAAAACCATTTAGGCCTAAGAACATTTTCATCTACTGAAGTCCCTTTAACATTTCCTATAGTGCTTTTTAGTGGTTACAAATTCCTTCAGCCTTCATTTAACTGGGAAATGTTTAATCTTGCCTTCAAATGATAATCTTGCTTGGTAGAAGATTCTTGGGTGAAGTTCCTTCTGTTTCAATACATTATATATTTCACGTCACTCACTTCTGTTAAGTTTTTGCTGAGAATTCTGCTCATGGCCTGATGGGGTTTTCTTTATAAGTATTTTTTTTTTCCCTCTGGCTGCTTTCAATCTCTCTCCTTAATCTTTGTCATTTTAATTATTATATTTCTAGCATTGTCTTCCTGGTGTTCCTTTTGTTAGGAGCTCCTTCTATGACCTAAGTGTCTATTTCCTTCCCAAGACTGGGGAAGTTTTCAACAATTATTTCCTCAAAGAGGCTTTCTCTCTCTTTGTCTCCCTCTTCTCTTTCTGGTACTCCTATTATGTGAATATTGCTTTGTTTGGATTGGTCACACAGCTCTCTCAGCATTCTTTCATTCCTAGAGATTCTTTTCTCTCTGTTCCTTAGCTTGGTTGTTTTCCTCTTTTCTATTTTCCATCTCATTAATTCTCTTCTCTACGTCTAGAAATCTACTGTTCATTCCCTCCATTGTTTATTTCATTACAGTAACTGTATTCTTCAGCTCTGAGTGGTGCTTTTCAGCTCTCTGTCTCTTTATTGAAGTCCTTCCTGAGATCTTCAATACTTTTCCACAGATCAGTGAGCATATTTATGACTGTTACTTTGAAATCTTTATGAAGAAGATTGGTGGTATCCAATTCATTTAGCCCACTTTCTGGTGTCTTATCCTCTACTTTTGTTTGGAACATACTCCTCTGCCTCCTCGTTCTGTCAGGGTTTCTGTGTTTCTTCCTTTGTATTAGATGGATCTGCTATGCTCCCTGGCCTACAGAGTAATGGATATGAAGAAGGCATCCTGTGGTGCCCAGAAGCTTAAGACTCTTTCCTCTCCAGTGCCTGGTTCTCTGTGGTGGAGCCCCAGCTGTTGGTGGACTATGGGTGGGGTTGCCTTTCTATCTGTTGGCAGTGGTCTATCTCAATCTGCTGCCATGGCAAGTGGTACATGGCAAGACGTGCAGGCACATAGTGGTGGCAAGTCTCACGGTGGCAGGATGCAGGGCACTGGACTTGGGCACCCAAGAGAATAAAGAAGCAGGGAGAATTGATCAGAGCTGACCTCTGCTGGTGCCTCTCTAATTGGGCTGAGACAGGACCGAGAAAGTTGTGAAAGCCTCTGTCTCTGCCTGCCAGGCAGCAAAGTCTGTTGCTGCTGAGCCAAGCAGGTGGGTGGGTGCACAGGAAAGCTCTTGGGGTTGAGCAACAAGTGAGGGGGATGGAGCATCTGGGGCTCCTGAGAGTGCCTGATCTGTTGGGCCAAGTGAGGGCTGGGGAAATGTCATTGACCTGCCCTATCTCCTGTGGAGAGTGCCCTGTCCAACCCTTGTCCCTCTGGGATCTCTCCCACGGCTGGCAAATCATTCAAACTTCCACTTCTGCTCTGGGTCTCAGCAGGACTGACAGAGTGTGCCTCTTCTCCATAAGAGGCTGGAGTCTCAGCCTCCCAGAGTGCTGAAAATGAGCCTGGTGTCCAACCTTGCTAATCGCCAGATCCCAGTGAAATGTGGACTCAGGTTCCTAGAGCAGATCTCCAGGGCCAGATGTGCAGAGTTCCTGAGATCCTATTTCCTCCTCACTCTGTTTCTTTTCCTCTGGCCTGTGGGCTGGATTAGGGGAAGGTCTGGGATCCCAATTGATCATGGTTCTTTCACATTATCCTTCTGTGTGTGGTCGCCTCTTTTTCCCAGGTGTATGTGGTCTGTTCTGCATTCATTAAGTCGTATTCATGTTTAGTTCTATTTGTTGTAGTTGCTTCTTGGGTGTGTGTATGGGAGTAGGTTTCTGCCTTGTTTTCCTGCTCTGCCATCTTTTTTCCAAAATACCAGGAATGAATAATTTAAGTGATTAAGAGTTATAATTTTATCATGAGAGAACATTTATAAGCATGAAGAGAAATATAAATTTTAGAAAAACAGAGGAAGGAGAATGTAAGAATAATTCCAGGTACCTGATATTAATTGCATCCAAGAATCTCCACTAACATTATTATGGAGACTTCACTCATTTTAAGCAGCTGAAGTTGATATTGGTTAAAATAACATCTATCTTTTTCTTGTGAGTCTAATAAGGTAGTAGATTTCACATAGGTATTTAGTATCACCTACAGTTAAAAATGAGGAGAATGAGACTGTTGCAGTTGAAATATGGTGATTTGACTATTTCTTAGGAAATCTTGGAGGATGAAATGCTGAACTTTCTAGGGTTAAGATGAGGAGGAATGTTTGCAGATACTGACTTAAAACATTTTTTAAAATACTGTTTAGTTTCACTTGTTTCCTGCATGAGGGTGAGCTTTCATCGTAAAATGCATTTAACATCCAATATTCACTTTATCAGGGAACCAGATAAGATATTGTTTGTATCTTTACTTATTCACAATACTGTTTTTTAGTGTTTCTTAGGTAGAAAATTCCCTAAGAACAGGTATTTTCCTTATATTATTTTTACACATATTGGCTTAAATACTATTAATGTCCGTACATATTTATCACATCACTGAAAAAAGGGCTATTGAAAGAATGTCTGGTGTTTTTTTTTGGTATCATTAATCTATAATTACATGTGCAACATTATGGTTAGTAAACTCCCCAATTCATCAGGTCCTCACCACCTACCCCATTACAGTCACTGTCCATCAGCATAGTGAGATGCTATAGAATCACAACTTCTCTTCTCTGAGTTGTACAGCCATCCCAGTGTCCACCCAACATTATGTTTGCTAATAATAATGTCCCTTTTCCCCTCTTATCCCACTCTTCCCACCCATCCTCCCCTGTCCCTTTCCCTTTGGTAACTGTTAGTCCATTCTTGCGTTCTGTGAGTCTGTGGCTGTTTTGTTCTTTCAGTTTTTTCCTTTGCTCTATGGTCCACATATGAGTGAAATCATTTGATACTTGTCTTTTTCCACTTGGCTTATTTCACTGAGCATAATACCCTCTAGCTCCATCCATGTTTTTGCAAATGGTAGGATTTGTTTTCTTCTTATGGCCAAATAATATTCCATTGTGTATATGTACCACATCTTCTTTATCCATTCATCTACTGATGGACACTTAGGTTGCTTCCATTTCTTAGCTATTGTAAATAGTGCTGCCATAAACATAGGGGTGCATCTGTCTTTTTCAAACTGGGCTGCTGTATTCTTAGGGTAAATTCCTAGGAGTGGGATTCCTGGATCAAATGGTATTTCTATTTTTAGTTTTTTGAGGAACCCCCATACTGCTTTCCACAATGGTTGAACTAATTTGCATTCCCACCAGCAGTGTAGGAGGGTTCCCCTTTCACCACATCCTCACCAACATTTGTTGTTGTTTGTCTTTTGGATGGCGGCCATCCTAACTAGTGTGAGGAGATATCACATTGTGGTTTTAATTTGCATTTCTCTCATGACTAGTGATGTCGAGTATCTTTTCATGTGCCTGTTGGCCATCTGAAATTCTTCTTTGGAGAAGTGTCTGTTCAGATCTGCTGTCCATTTTTAACTGGATTATTTGCTTTTTGTTTGTTGAGGTGCGTTAAGTTCTTTATATATTTTGGATGTCAACCCCTTATCGGATATGTCATTTATGAATATATTCTCCCATACTGTACGATGTCTTTTTGTTCTACTGATGGTGTCCTTTGCTATACAGAAGCTTTTCAGCTTGATATAGTCCCACTTGCTCATTTTTGCTTTGGTTTCCTTTGCCTGGGGAGATATGTTCATGAAGAAGCCACTCATGTTTATGTCTAAGAGATTTTTGCCTATGTTTTTTTCTAAGAGTTTTATGGTTTCATGACATACATTCAGGTCTTTGATCCATTTTGAGTTGACTTTTGTGTATGGGGTTAGACAGTAGTCCAGTTTCATTCTCTTACATGCAGCTGTCCAGTTCTGCCAACACCAGCTGCTGAAGAGGCTGCTGTCATCTCCCCCTTGTATATCCAAGGCTTCTTTATCATATATTAATTGACAGTATATGTTTGGCTTAATGTCTGGATTTTCTATTCTGTTCCACTGGTCTGTAGGTCTGTTTTTGTGCCAGTACCAAATTGTCTTGATTACTGTGGCTTTGTGCTAGAGCTTGAAGTCTGGGAGCATAATTCCCCCTGCTTTATTCCTCCTCAGGATTGCTTTGGCTATTCGGGGTCTTTTGTGGTTCCATATGAATTTTAGAATTATTTGTTCCAGTTCATTGAAGAAAGCTGTTGGTATTTTGATAGGGATTGTATTGATTCTGTAGATTGCTTTAGGTAGTATAGCCATTTTGACAATATTTATTCTTCCTAGCCAAGAGCATGGGATGAATTTCCATTTGTTAGTGTCCGCTTTAATTTCTCTTAGGAGTGTCTTGTAGTTTTCAGCATATAGGTCTTTCACTTCCTTCATTTGGTTTATTCCTAGGTATTTTATTCTTTTTGATGCAATTGTGAATGGAATTGTTTTCCTGATTTCTCTTTCTGTTAGCTCATCATTAGTGTATAGGAAAGCAACAGATTTCTGTGTGTTAATTTTGTATTCTGCAACTTTGCTGAATTCATATATTAGTTCTAGTAGTTTTGGAGTGGAGTCTTTAGGGTTTTTTATGTACAGTATCATGTCATCTGCAAATAGTGACAATTTGACTTCTTCTTTACCAATCTGGATGTCTTATATGTCTTTGTTTTGCCTGATTGCCGTGGGTAGGACCTCCAGTACTATGTTGAATAACAGTGGAGAGAGTGGGCATCCCTGTCTTGTTCCCGATCATAGATGAAAAGCTTTCAGCTTCTTTTTGTTAAGTATGATGTTGGCTGTGGGTTTGTCATATATGGCCTTTATTGTTGAGGTATTGCCCTCTACACCCATTTTGTTGAGAGTTTTTATCATGAATGGATGTTGTTTTGTCAAATGCTTTTTCAGCATCTATGGAGATGATCATGTGGTTTTTGTTCTTCTTTTTGTTGATGTGGTGGATGATGTTGATGGATTCTCGAATGTTGTACCATCCTTGCATCCCTGGGATGAATCCCACTTGATCATGGTGTATGATCGATCCTCTTGGTGTATTTTTGAATTTGATTTGCTAATATTTTGTTGAGTATTTTTGCATCTACGTTCATCAGGGATATTGGTCTGTAATTTTCTTTTTTGGTGAGGTCTTTGCCAGGTTTTGGTATTAGAGTGATGCTGGCTTCATGGAATGAGTTTGGAAGTATTCCCTCCTCTTCTATTTTTTGTAAAACTTTAAGGAGAATGGGTATTATATCTTCTCTATATGTCTGGTAGAATTCAGAGGTGAATCCATCTGGCCCAGGGGTTTTGTTCTTAGATAGTTTTTTGATTACCGAGTCATTTTCGTTGCTGGTAATTGGTCTGTTTAGTTTTTCTGTTTCTTGCTTGGTCAGTCTTGGAAGGTTGTATTTTTCTAAGAAGTTGTCCATTTTTTCTAGGTTTACCAGTTTGTTAGCATATACATTCTCATAATATTCTCTTATAATTCTTTGTATTTCTGTGGGGTCCGTGGTTATTTTTCCTTTCTCATTTCTGATTCTGTTTATGTGTGTAGATTCTCTTTTTCTCTTAATAAGTCTGGGTAAGGGTTTATCTATTTTGTTTATTTTTTCAAAGAACGTGCTCTTGGTTTCATTGAATTTTTCTATTGTTTTATTCTTCTCAATTTTATTTATTTCTTCTCTACTTCTGGTGACTTTGGGCCTCATTTGTTCTTCTTTTTCCAATTTCCATAATTGTGTGTTAGGCTATTCATTTGGGATTGTTCTTCCTTCTTTAAATAGGCCTGGACTGCAATATACTTTCCTCTTAGAACTGCCTTTGCTGCGTCCCACAGAAGTTGTGGCTTTGTGTTGTGTTCATTTGTCTCCATATATTGTTTGATCTCTGTTTTAATTTTATCATTGATTCATTGATTATTTAGGAGCATGTTGTTAAGTCTCCATGTATTTGTGAGCCTTTTTGTTTTCTTTGTACAATCTATTTCTAGTTTTACACCTTTGTGATCTGAGAAGCTGGTTGGTAGAATTTCAATATTTTTGAATTTACAGAGGTTCTTTTTGTGGCCTGGTATGTCGTCTATTCTCAGGAATGTTCCATGTGCACTTGAGAAGAACGTGTATCCTGCTGCTTTTGGGTGTAGAGTTCTGTAGATATCTGTTAGGTTCATCTGTTCTAGTGTGTTGTTCAGTGCCTCTGTGTCTTTACTTATTTTCTGTCTGGTTGATCTTTCCTTTGGAGTGAGTGGTATGTTGAAGACTCCTAAAATGAATGCATTGCTTTCTATTTCCTCCTTTAATTCTGTTAATATTTGTTTCCCATATGCCGGCACTCCTGTTTTGGGTGCATGTATATTTAAAACGGTTATATCCTCTTGTTGGACTGACCCCTTTATCATTATGTAATGTCCTTCTTTGTCTCTTGCTACTTTCTTTGTTTTGAAGTCTATTTTGTCTGATACAAGTACTGCAACACCTGCTTTTTTCTCCTTGTTGTTTGCATGAAATATCTTTTTCCATCCCTTCACCTTTAGTCTGTGTATATGTTTGGGTTTGGGGTGAGTCTCTTGTAAATGGCATATAGATGGGTCTTGCTTTTTTATCCATTCAGTAACTCTGTGTCTTTTGATTGGTGCATTAAGTCCACTTACATTTGGGGTGATTATTGATAGATATGTACTTATTGCCATTGCTGGCTTTAGATTTGTGGTTACCAAAGTTTCAATGGTAGCTTCTTTAGTATCTAACAGTCTAACTTAACTCTCTTGTTAACCTATTATAAACACAGTCTGATGATTCATTATTTCTCTCCCTTCTTATTCTTCCTCCTCCATTCTTTATATACTAGGTGTTTTATTCTGTACTCTTTTACATTTTCTTTGACTGGTTTTGTTGATAGTTGATTTTAATTTTTGCATTTAGTTAGTATTTGGATTGTCTTCTTTCTTTGCTATGATTTTATTTTCTCTGGTGACATCTTTTTAGCGTTAGGAGTCCTTCCATCTAGAGCAGTCCCTTTACGATATCCTGTAGAGGTGGTTTGTGGGAGGCAAATTCCCTCAGCTTTTGCTTGTCTGGGAATTTTTTAATCCCTCCCTTAAATTTCAATATTAATCATGCTGGATACAGTATTCTTGGTTCAAGGCCCTTCTGTTTCATTACATTAACTTTATCATGCCATTCTGTTCTGGCCTGTAAGGTTTCTGTTGAGAAGCCTGATGAGTTTTCCTTTGTAGGTGATCTTTTTTTTCTCTCTCACTGCCTTTAATACTCTGTCCTTGTCTTTGATCTTTGCCATTTCAATTATTATGTGTCTTGGTGTTGTCTTCCTTAGGTCCCTTGTGTTGGGAGGTCTGTGGGCTTCCGTGGTCTGAGATACTATTTCCTTGCCCAGCTTGGGGAAGTTTTTAGCAATTATTTCTTCAAAGACACTTTCTATCCTCTTTTCTCTCTCTTCTTCTTGTGGTACTCCTATAATGCGAATATTGTTCCATTTTGATTGGTCACACAGTTCTCTTAATATTCTTTCATTCCTAGAGATCTTTTTATCTCTCTCTGCCTCAGCTTCTCTGTATTCCTGTTTCTGATTTCTATTCTATTAACAGTCTTGCACCTCATTCAGTCTCCTCTTAAGCCCGTCCGTCAGTTCTCTCATTTCTGCATTGTCTTTCCTCATTTTCTCCCTTAGCTCTTGCATATTTCTCTATAGATCCATCAGCATGGTTATGAGTTTTATTCTGAATTCTTTTTCAGGAAGATTGTATAAATATATCCCATCAGGCCCTCTCTCTGGGGTTGTCTGTGTGATCCTTGTCAGGACCATATTCCTCTGTCTTTTAATGGCAATAGAAGTGGCGCTGGTAGGTGCCACGTGTGTCAGCTGGGAGAACAGAGTCCCTTCCTGCTTGTTGTTCTCCTTTCCCTTCTCTTGTGCCTGAGCTGGTTTCCCACACATTGGGAGGCTGTCCCTGGGATAATCCCGTGAGCTGCCTGTATGTGGGGCCTCCTCAGCCTAGCCTATAACACTGTGGGGATTTGCCATCTCAGTGGGTGTGTTGTGGTCCTCTTGGTGCCTTCCAGCCCTGTTCTGGGTTCTGGAGCCCTTCCTGCTTAGCTGCACACCATCTGGGAGCGGATTCTGTGTGGTTGCTGTATGCGGGGCAGCTCCTCCGCTGTTCTGCAGCCGTGGTGGCTCCACTCGACCCTTTGCAGCACTGGCTGGTGGGGAATGAATGGCAGGCTGCTGGTCTCTGTGGGAAGCCTCCACACAGCTGCTTTGCCCAGCTGCCAGCCAGGGAGTCCAAAATTCCTCAAGACTCCCAGCCTGCTGGGCTGAGTATGCTGGGACTCTTTTGTTCTGCTGTTGGGCCCTTGTCACTTTAAGACTTTAAAAAAAAGTGCCCACTTTTCTTTTGTCCCAGGGAGCCAGCTGAGGGGACCTGCTTGCGGTCTTCATCTCAGATCCTGCCCTTCTGTTTCTCTAATATCCGAAATACCATGCAATGTGTGTCTGTGCTCCCGGTGCAGATCACGAGGGCTGGTTATTTGGTGGGCCTGTGCTTCCACTCCCTCCCCGCTCTGAATCTTTTCCTCCCACCAGTGAGCTGGGGTGGGGGAGTGCTTGGGTCCCGCCGTGTCACGGCTTTGTATCTTACCCGCTTTGTGAGGCACTGAATTCTCGCAGGTGTAGTTGTAGCCTGGCTGTTGTACTGTATCTTCTGGTCTTTTAGGAATAGTTGTATTTGTTGTATTTTCACAAATATACATGGTTTTGGGAGGAGATTTCTGCTGCCCTGCTCACACCGCCATCTTCCCAGAAGTCAAGAAAGTCTGGTGATTAAATACTAGATGCTAAAATATTTTTATGTTGAGTTGAACTGATAAATGACCTCTAACCCGAATGCCTCTTGTTACCCTAAAAAACAGTCTTTTTTTGATTTATAATTTCACATGAAACACTGATTTTAATTTACTGCTCCTTGAAAGACTTAAGAATATTTGCATTGTCAGTAGCTTAAATTGGCCACAGAAATGATAATTAAATAACTTAAAAATATAATATTATTTAAGCATTTGTGATGTATATAAAGTAATTAAAACCAAACTTTAGATGGGTTGGTTTTTCCACAGCTGGGGTCACTGCCTAAATTGTGCAAAGGAATATGTTCAGTTTTCATTTGTAATGAGGAACGTAGGTTGTTTTGATTCTTCATTTGTTTTGCTCATCTCTAGAGGATGCAGTTGCCTGTATTAAAAAATGAACATAGGTTCTTTTGTGGAGGATAATAAAAATGTGTAAGATAATACATGCCACATGCATATATGGTTGGCATATGGCTTTTCTTTGAGTATGGAATTGCTGTTCTTAGCTGCTATGGAACAGCCACATGGAAATGTTCATTATTAGTCAGTCACTTAGTAATGAGACCAATTCCTTTGATCACATTAGTTTGATCATGATTATTCCATTTTAACTAATACATGTTATTTGTAAAGGTGGTTTCAGTAGATTATTCACTTGCAAAGGCATTTTGTGTCTTATGATTGTCTAATCAAAAGAAAAGAGAAATGCAAAATTTTCTTTTGTCTCATATTGAATGTATACAATACATAGTAAAAGACACAAAGTGGGGTTTTTCTTTTTTTCTTTTACAGTTTTTTAGAAAATCTAATGGCATTTGAATTTCAGATTTTTTTTATTTGTGTTGATATACTTAAAAGTACTAATACACACTCTTGGAATGACTTAAAGAAATACTTATGTTGTGATATAGTTTGATATTTGGTAAAAGGACCACCTTTTTATTCAGTGAAAATTTTCACTCATCTCAGTTGTCCTATTATAAAGTTTGCAGAATTACAGTGAGTGTGGCTATATTCAGGGCCCTATTCTTGGCTTTAAAACTAAACCAAACCTAACCTAACCAAACAATGCAATTTTTCCTTTCTAAAAATAAAATGCATGAATGAGAAACCACGAGACCACTCTGATTTGAACAAATAGTTGAGCTCAAATTAGTGGAAAATGCAAGATTGGAAGATATCTATTTAAATAAATAGTTTCATTTAAATAGTGATGGCTAAGAACCATTTTTGCTTTCTCACCTGCCGAACGCTGCTTTTCCTTGGTACACTGTTCTTCACTAGTTCCAATTGTGTGGCCTCCAGAATCTGCACCTTATAGCTCTGTGGTTATGTGACTGAAGTTTGGCCAGTCACGATGTCCATGTGCCTTTTCCTACCGATTGTTCTGGAGGTTGGTGTTATCCAAACCTGGCCAGTAAGAGTCAGACTTAGATGTTTCCATTTTGGGATCTTGAGAAAAGAGGTTTTGGGTTTTGAAGGTGGAAAGAATTGGATGTAAATTGTAGCCAAGCAAATAAAACCAATCATAAGTAAGAGGAAATGAGTGCCTGAGAGGAATGGAGTTTAATTGCTTCACATCTCAGTTCCGATGGAACTCAGAGCTACCCTTTTCTCTCCAGTATTCTTCCAAAATCCCTCTTTTTTTCTTACTCTAGTTTAAGCTGAAAAAGTCCTGTCTAGTAAAAGAAAAGAATTCTTAATTAACATGGTATTTATTTGCACGTAAATGTGTTACTTCTAAAGTACTAGATAACTTCACTTAAATATTTCATGACTTCCTATAGATATCTTTATTTGAACAAAATTTGGTCCACTTAAAGCATTCACTGATAAGGAAAAGGTAAATTTTATTTCTGCTGAATGATCAAAATCCCTGAATTAATACCATCCATATTAGAACTGTGCAGCATTAATGCTGATCTGTTGAAGTAGTGTCCATAACCTTGCTTGGTCTCTGGACCCAACTTGCATTATTATGTATTTTTTTCTCTCTACTTTTCGAATCAAATTCATTGGCCTATTCTATCCCCTTGAAATCAGATTTTGCAGCCTCCTGGCTTTCCTCCAAAAGTCTTTCATTGTTTCACAAGCCATCCTTGTTTCCAATTCATCCTTTTTTATCCACTGTGTAAACTAGGTGGACCTGAATACTCAGGAAAAATTGAAAGCATTTGGTTGTTATTAGACTAAGGATAGCTGACTCGCACATGTAAAACATTAAAGAAACCTTACGAAAGTTTGAGTGATTTTTTTTCTTCTGTTGTTGTTGTTTGGGGCTGTGGAGCATTTAACCACATCCTGCCATGCATACACTTGCTTTTCTCTCTTTATTACCAGGTACAGTTTAGGCTAAGAAAACAAACAAAGACAATAGTTTTATTTTCTTTTCCCAGCATTTTTATTGATTTATTTAAATGTAACATACTATACACTGTTCAGCCTTTTGGGAGGTTTTTGGAAGGTAGGAGGAGGGAGGGATTCTATATCTTTATGAGGGATTCTTTATCTTTATCCTCAGAACCAACACTCAGATGGACACACATTTGTGGCTGACACACTTTGACATTGTGGCCAGGGGCCATACTTCCTGCAGAGGCAGAGCTCCTAAAACTATGATGCTTTTTTTTTTTTTAACATACAACATTCAGAGCTGGAGCTGCTTTTCCTCCAGTAAAACAATCCAGCTGAAAAAGGGACCAGAATTCTATCTCAATATCGGACAGAGATGCCATTTTTAAGGGCAAGAGAATCTCATTTCTCCTTACCAAACTGTTTCTGTCGTTATCTCTGTGGATGTGTGTGTGTGTGTTGAGGGGGAGAGGAGAGTGAGATGTTTTCTACTTTTGGTTTCTGCAAGCTTTGATACATTTTGCTAGAAGCTGTTTCAGTGTTGTTGGTGCTATAATGATGACTGTTTACACATAGTCTCTTTGGTAATCTAAATGGCTATGTGAAATTTGAATCTAATTAGTGCCCTATTTGCTGTTACCAGGGTCATCTAATACTGTATTTGTATTTGTCTCACCAAACATTTAATTTTGGTTGTGGGTGGTCCATGTTCATGTGTCAGGTACAATTATTATTTTAAAATAAAATAACAAGATAATCCAGTTCTTATAGGAATGCATTACATTATAGTTTTCCTATACACTCAGTTGCCAATTAATTTTTAACATACAGAGTCCAACCACAAAAATTCAACATTTTTAGAATCCCATCTGTCATAAAGCAAGTTGGAAGCCAGGTGCCATGAAATGCAACTTTAGCCATAAGCTAAAACACTCTGCCTCAAATACATTTCTTTTGAAATCTCAACTTTTTTAAGGAATGAGAAAAACATGGGATTATTTTATGGGAAAGTTCCTTAATAAAGCTATTTCTTAAATAACAGATTAACTGGAAGTTCTGGTTAAGCATTGACACAATTAAGTTGTAAGAGTGGATCACAAACACCAGCCTTTCTAGAGGTTAAACTTTAGTAAAAAAGACTCATTTAGTGAGTCTTTCCTTTGTACCAAAATTCTGTGTCCAAACAATAAAAATAAACAGACCTTTTCAAAACAAGAAATATGAAGGTAAAACTGCAGCATCAATATAATCTTATAGTTATCACTTAAAGTATTTAGAACAAATAGTATTTTTCTACACTTCTTTTTTATCACTACAGACACTGCAGATAAGGTTTATGTATTTATTTAGTGGAATACAATGTGGTGGTGACTGGTACACTCATGTATTGTTTTCTATACCTGCTCTAACAAATGAATTTCAATATGGTTACACTATGGAACCTTCCAAAGCCCTTTAAATTTACAGAAAGTAAGTTTTATTTGGTATTGTAAGACTAGATCATACAGCTTGAACAGGTTTCAGTATATGGTTACACATATACCAGAATATATTTGCTCAGTTTAAGCCCCTGGGAGAGTTGCGCTTCATATCAAATTTCTTCATAGTTCTTTGGGGGAGATGCACTATGTAGGACTTACATAGGGTTCTTAATATGCAGACAGCCTCTTCATCACTTACCATTGTGACATATGGCAAAAACTCATTAGTAAATAATGAGGCTAGGCTACTGAAATGTATCTAACAATAAATTTCCCTTCTTTTAGTGTTTTCTTACAGACCCATTAATGTATTGAAAGAGAAGATTTTGGCCTTCTTGTCTATTTGTTAGAAAAGGAAAACTTAAGAGTGATAGATGTTTCTAAATGATTGCAGAGATCCCCCAGTCAAGCCATGCCACAGAACTGCCATATTTTTGTTAGTGGTTCTTATTGCAGAAGTGCAAATTAAGTCACCTGACAGTGCATGGGCACTCACACTGCTTCCCCAATCTCATCTCCTATTTTTGAAGTGTTTGCCAAGTTTTGAAAACACTTTGTCATGAACATGCATGTGGTGTGCTGAAGAAAAAGAAAAAGGTAAATCAGAGGGCAGCTGCTGAGGATACTCTTTAAAACCCCAAAAGATATTTAACATCCTATTAAATAAATAACTTAGAGAGAAATAGAAAGGGATGAAGGCAGAATGCACAAGCATACCATACTATTTGTTTTTTTAGAACAGTTTTATACTAACATGTTTAGATTTTTTAATTCTATCTGATTCTTCCATGATGCCACTCCCAAAGCTTCTTTGGTTGTGCACATAATATGACCCAAGTGCTTTCCAGTAAATTCTTGTGTGTCTTACTGCTCATTGAATCACTAGGCTTGAATGAGCAGTGAAAGTCTTTGATATGAGTCCATATTCCATAAATAACTTCCCCGAAGATCATTCAACAGATTGTTCCATGTCCTTTAAGTTCTATCTTAGAGGTTAAAAAACATGAACATGAACAAAAACTTAACTAAAAACACAGCCATAGTGTTGTTTGCTTAGACATAACTTCCACCCCATTTGATCTGCCTATATCTCAATGAGAAGGTGTGACATAGAACTAATTAAAAGAATGTCATATGTTAGCAGTGAGTACAGAAACCTTTAAAGATTTCCTTTCTTTCAAGCAAGCAGACATCTGCAGTGTGTCCTTGCCTTTTGAGCTACTGTCTTCATGAAGAACATCACCTATTTCTGACAAAAGAGCCTTTGATTCTACTGTATCCACAATGTGTTCCTCTATGAGTGTACCACCATTGGAAGAAAATGAGCGGAGGTGTTTTTCCTTCGTGTTTTCTGTCCTCTCCTTGGAGCTCCTTTTCCATTCAGTGCCACGTACATTTGCCTCCCGTTGTGCTGCCAGTTAAAGGATGCGTAGGTGTTGTATCCGTTTTCCTCTATCCTCTCCTTCAGCTTACAGTCATTGTTAAATTCTTTCTGCAAAGGAAAAACAAAATCTTTTATGCCTGTGTGGATGATCCTTGATTCCATTTGACACAGACCATCAGAGAACTCCAGTTCAAGGATTTTGTTTTTTGTTGCCTTTAGACACAAACTGTGCACTTAATATACACACATCAACAACAAAAGAGTAAAACTCAACCACAAAACAGATTCTGCCTTTGAATGCTCATGATTCATTGTAGTCAATCATCATCACCACGTATGCAGGCCCTTCTAAAAAGCTGGTATGCTTAGAATATGACATGGTCTTAAGGGTAAGAAGCAAACAATCTTATACTCCTTTTTTCAGAGTAATGATCAGGGGGGTCTCATGGGACAAAGAGAATTACAGGAAATATTAATAAGGTGGGCTTATCAAGTTTGCCAATTATACCTATAAAATTCACAGTAAATACACTCACAATGATAAGAAATCAGATCTTATAGAAAAATCATAATTGTTCTAGGTAACCAAGAGACTGCAGAGGGACAGGAGCTGTCTTCCTCTATTTCAAATACCAGATTTCTCAAATTTATAAATTATTTACAATTTTCTGTAATGTGGAATGGTGATAGGTTTTACTCCAAGGTCTAGGAATGATTAAAAACCAGGATATGAAACACTTTGTTTTGTGAATTACCATATCAAAGAAATTATAAATGTGGTGAGGAGCACTGCCCATATTGTGTAATTCCGGAGACTTTATCCTGGGAAATTCCCCTCTATAGCCATAGTCCTTTGGCTTCATTTCATGTGGCCATGTATTTTTAAGGAGATCTTCTGGGACAAAATTTGATGTCTCATTCATTCTGTAAATCCAGGTCTCACTCTGGAGTTAATAATGAAGAGAAGGTACCTCACTAACCTCAAGCCTCTGGCTTCAGAAATGTCCTTCTTCCCTTACACCTACAGTAAAGTAGTTAAGAAGCTATAGATTTGAGGCTTTTGCTCTTAGGGTTCTATCTTCTTCATCCCAATCAAGGGCGTTGTTGTATGTATCTTTCAGTTGAGGCCTTGGCTGGGCAGTTCAAACACTTTCTCTCACCTCAGAACTTTTAAAAAATTTCTACTAAATTCCCAATTCCTGAATATGTATATATTTAAATATCCAGGTTTCTGTGAGCTAGATAATCATTTTGAACATTATCAGAACCATCATACACTGGCATATTTTATGTTAATGTTACTAGTTTAAACTTTGTTTTATGGAATTTGTCATATGTGCCTCTCTTCTATAAAATAATATTTAAATGTAATAGATGATGATTTATTTGGTTGAAAGTAAGAAGGAAAGGTATATTTAAAGTTAGGATTTTAATACAACAAAAAATTCCACATTAAAATGGAGTACTAATTCTTACTATTGGTTTATTTTTTTCTGTTTATCTTAGTTTGTGTAAAACTATATAGTTTTCAAAGCAGAGATTTTTTTTATATGGATAATTATATTCATTTCATAAAGGTGGGGCCATTTAGAGAGTGGGAGGATTGAATTCAGATGATTTTATATTTGAAATAGAGCTGTGTATAGAAAAGTAGCAGTGGATGCATAATTATTTTTCTTTCCAAAAATAAATTTACAGAGTAATGTTTCTGGAAGTAAGGTACTTCATTACTTAAAGTAAGGTACTTCATTCATATACTTCATACACACACACACACACACACACACACACACACACACACACACACATATATATATAATCTCAAATGTTGTATCAGAATCTCTGGAGGAGGGACCTAAGAATATTGTTTATAGCATTTAGATGAATCATAAGTATTAAAGTTAAAAACAAAACTAAGCTAGAGAAACACTTCAAAGTAGGGTTTTGGTGGTTTAGAAAAAAAAATTGAATTTCCTCAGGATACCTGTTAAATTTCTTTGGTCCTTAAATCATGCCCTGTGAGGGTCTGTTCTATTTTAATTCAGTTTTACAACTTATTTTCCTAATTCCATTAATCCAGGAGAAAACTCAGAATACAATAGATGCATTGTTCAGAGAAGGAATAATAAAAATATAAGAAAGAGATACATTTCTCAAAAGGGAATAGAGGAAAATATGCAAGAGATTTAGAATATAAAGCTGATTTAATCAATCACTCAGGGTATTTCCCTAATTGATTATTTCAAGAAGGCTTTTGGAGTAAATGGCAATTAACTGAAAAAAATGATATGAGTTACGAGTTTTCATTTGATATACAGAATTATATTAGGTGTGTTCTCATAAATTTTGATGGTATAAGCCTTTAGATGCAGAGTTCCTATCATATCCTATCCCTGAGCAGGATATTCAGTTTGAGTAGATTTTTCATGTAATTTGAACAAAACATAATGTTTTATTCTTCCTGGCAGCAATGCAAAATCGCAGAAACAGAGCACCATGGTTAGAGGATGGGCTTCCTTCTGAGAGAGCGGGAAGTGGAGAGTATAGGCTGTGGCGGGTTGAGCTCCTAGAATAGGTGGATTTACATATTGTACAGCTCTGTGCTCTAGGTGGTTCTAGGTGCTGAGGCTATAGTGGGGGACAAGGCAGACACTCCCCTCTTGACGCTCATAATCTACTGGGAGAAGACAGTCAGCAATAAACAAATCAGTGAGAGAAAATCAGATAAATCTGTTGCAGATAACTAAAATGGGTGGATGTGAGAGAAAGTAATTGGGCATCTAGTTAAGTTATAGAGATGGAATGAAATAATTTTTACACCTTAGGGCTCAAGAAACAGCACAGCACAGAACATGAATTATGTTGTGAGAGAAGAAAAAAAATGGGAAAAATGAGAGGAAAAGTATTATTTTCATGACACAGTTTATTTGGGAGTTACCCATTTTTCCTTGATGTCACCTTTTTAAAGACGTATGCCTTATCAGTTAAAATTATTTTAAAATTTTATTGCAATTAAAATGGTTTACATTTTTCTCTCAATCTAAATCCATATTAGGCGTCTTCACTTTAACGCTTTGGTTTTGCCTAAGTGTATCAGTATCTCATTAAACCTGGTTCTCTTACCCAGTAATTATGATATTTAGTAGATTAAGCAGGATTCAGTCATATTCATTGAAAAGAAAAACAAAAAAATGCTTCAAAAGTGATTATGCTGTGGACCCCCAAATGGAAACATTTTTAAAAATGACCCATCACTCTTGCAAGCTCATTCATTGGCAGAGCAACACATAATAGCAAAACTTAACTTCCTTCGAACCACCCCCGCCCGTTATCAGCACGTAAAAAGCATGTACCTTAGCCAAAGGGACTGACCCAAAGTGTGCCTGACTCCCCAATTACAAGTGGACCTGGTATGAGTGAAATGCAAGGTTCTTCTGTAATAATACCTATGGTTTTCAAGTTGTGGTTCCCAAACCTGAAGCATCAGGAACATCTGGGGCCTTGTTAAAATTGCAGATTCTTAGACCCTGTAAGATCATTACTGAATCAGAAAATCTGGGAGTGTGTTTTAATAAATCTTCCCAGTGATTCTTATACATAGTCAAGTTTGAGAATTGTTGGCTCAAGGCAAGCACTGCAATCATCCTTATGCTAATGAATAAAATAAGTTTATTTATACATTTTAAAGTGGCATTCTTAATACTTGTTATGGAACACAGGAATACATGTACCCAAAGCACTGGCTGGCTACCGGCTCCCTAATTGAATTAATGACTATTGTCTAGGTAAATAAAAATCTGGACTTGATTGAATAGCACACAAAATGATGATTTTCTTGGTATGTCTCCCTGTTTCAGATTTTAATAGAATACAAAACACCAAGCCCCTGTTTTATGTTCAGCTATAACACACATAGTATATGTTTTTTTGCTCAATTCAAGATCTTGGTTTTCAATGATTCTTCTCCAAGTTGTTTGCAGTGCCTATGCCAATGTGATCACATTCTTCCCTGAGAGTCTGACCGGTTAGCAGTTCAGAATATTGGCTGACAAATGCCAGCAACAGCCTATGTGTCAGACTACTGGGTCAACAACAGAGCTGGAAGAGCTGCTTTGCCAGCCTTGAAACTCTGGTGACCAGCCCACTGTGGTTCTATTTACTGACAAAAGAATGATAACAAAGCTATTCAATATCTGGGGGAAATGTTCCAAAACTATGGTAATGATTTACTGCATTGGCTTTTGAAAATTAAAGCAGAATACTTACTGAGCCATAGAGTTTCCCCTTCTTGTTCATGGCTAAGTAATAGTTGCTGTTAATGGCTTTGACAGCAACAACTCCGATTTCCACTGACGTTATCTCCAGGATACCTAAAACATACAATAAAAAAGATTAAACTTTAAAGAGTCACATAAATTTAGTTGAAAGAAAGAAAAATCAGAAGAAATACTGAGTTTAATTTTTGATGGTTTTAAAATCAAAAGATTAAAAAACCCTAAACCTCGTTCGGTGTATCTAAAAACCCAGCAGCTATATAGAAACAAATAGCCTTTAAAAGAATTCCCCTACATTTTACTCTAACATATAAGGGGAAGTATTGTTTTAATTAGAATGCTTCCTTTGCTAACTCTGCATTTTCAACCCCATAAATATTGAAACAACACTATTCATCTTAGCCTAAATTTCACAAAAACTTATCGGAGCACACATCTGTACTATGGTATTAAGTTAAATCTATAGCATATGTCAATAATATGTCAGATTTACCTCAGTCTGTAAAAACAGTGGTAAATTATTTCTTCTTTGTAGGACACTTAGATAAACTAAATCTCTTGGCTACACTTAACTGATAAATTCATTTTTGGAAAATGTGTTGACATTCTAAGATACAGAGAGAGCAATCCCAAGATCTACATTGTCTTAAAATAGCAGAATCACTGCTCTGTATTGGGAAAAAAAAAATCCATCAGTATTTTTAAAAGTTTTTTTTTCCAAGAAGTAATGGAAAACTGAGGGAATTAGAAATGATAAACAAGAGCCCCTTTTCCCTAATACACAAGTTTCAGTTGGTGCAAATAAAGATAATTTTCTCTGAAAAGTTTGCTGGTAATTATAAGGAAGGCATTTGATATTCTACTCAAAATGCTCACCTATTTTAGGTTAAGAAGACCCCAGGTACTAAACCTACTTCTTATTCTGTAAACCTTGGGAAAGCTTTCTCAGGGTAGAGAAGCCTTGTAATTAGCAGAGACCTCTGGATCCAGAGTTGTTTGGATTTGAATCCAGCTTTGCATTAATTGGTGAAGGACCATAGGAGAAATCCCCAAACTGCTTATGTCTCCATTTCATTTGTAAAATGGGCAATATAACAGTACCTCCTTCATAGTCTTGTTGTGAGGATTAAATGAAATGATATAAAATAACTAGAACTTGCCTAGAGCTTAATGCCTCCTTAGTTATTATTAGAAGGAAGTTTTCTAACAGTTCTAGGTTTTGGAACTTCTTCAACAAGCTCTATAAGTCCTGAACAGAACATACAGATTCCCATTGGCTTAGCCCATAAAATCTGAAAGTTGATTGTGTTTACCATTTATCATGCATTACCTATTATAAGAAACACCATCCTAAATGTGGTTAACAAATAGTGCTCATATTATTTCCATGGGGAAAGAATGGCTTGTTCTTAAGATATGAATACTTTCTTTCCTCCTCTACCTTCAGAGGTTGATGAGCCATGTGGAGGCCAATAGGCTTCCTTGAGTTCCCCCACTGCAAAGCTGACATGACCAGAGAGACTTGTGCCAGCCCTACATGTCATTGACCATTCTGTCCATGCATCCCGTAAAAAGCCTCTAATCTAACATAGCACACCCTCTCATTAATAGAGATAGATCTCAATTGGCAATCTCAAACCAGGGGAAGATTGTGAAGTCTCTGTATTCTTAGCATCCTGTTTCCTTAACCTGGTAGTTGCCTTCAAGGTATGAACAAATACACATTTTTTTTGCATATTTTAAAAAGTATTTTTCTCATAGTTTATTTCTTTAATTCTCCCCACACTCCTCTAAGAAGGTATTATTATTTCCAATTACAGATGAAAAAATGGAGGATATTGAGGTGATATAATTCACACACACAAGATGAGAAAGTGACATAGGTCAACCATGATGGATCTAACGCCTAAGCCTCTGGCTTTCAGATTCTCTTACTTTCCATCACATGTCCTTACTCTTTCCCATTCTCACAAGGGAATCCTGCTGGAAAGCTGTCTGACAAAATGACTCAAGGTACTTGTAACTTCTGGGGAGAAAATCCCGGCGCAAAATACCTTTGAAACCGAAAACAGTCAAAGGGAGAAATAAAGTGGGAGAAATCTGTTTATTGCTTACAAACAGTTGTTCACTTCTGCTCGCCCATGTCTCTCATGACCTGGCTGCAGAAAAAAGGGGCCCCACCTAACTTCTCAGATCCAGATATGCTCTCGCTCCCCCTTGTAATTACCTATTGATATGAAGATGGACTACTTTTCTCCACCCCCTGGAAACACCTGTTGATATGGAGTTGCACTAAGGCCATGAGAGAGATTCTGGAAATGTTGCAATTTTACCCACAGTAGTAGTCTTTAATAGGCATACCACAGAGGATAATGTCTGAGTCAGAGAAGGAAAGCTAACATACTGTATTTATGTCACAAGCAGGAGATACAGAGCATGGCAAGAGGTAGAAATCTGGGGCAAAATATTTAGGCTGCTATTTTTACTTTGCCTAAGAGGCAAGTAAGCCCTGTCAGCAAGTTGCAAAGTGTTCTCTGTGTAGGTTTTTGTAACTGGCAATTGTTAGGATAAAAAGAATGAAGGATGATTTCAGCCAAGAATAAACCAAAGCTTTTGAAGGTGAACAGGAAGTCCTGGGATTAAGCTATAGTAACAGACTGAGTTGACAAAAGGAAAAACATTATGATATAAATATTGCTAAATCCTTGACTGGTAATTTTGAGAACGCATCGCACATGGTAGATCATATTTAACTTCGAAACCCCTGCATCTTTCTTTCTGTTTTGCACAAAATAGGAACTCAGTATTCAAAGATTCCATCAATCAATTAACCATTTTTCCCACTCTGCAACCAATTAAGACTACCTTGAAAGGCTCATTATGCTTCAAAACAGAAAGAGGGAAAACCTAGGTGATTTAAGGATCTTTCAAATTCTGAAAATAATTTTTTGGATACACTGTCTGTCAGCAAATTATGATTTGATAATCTTGTAGGTAATGGACAATGCCTTTTATGATAAGCACCTGTGACTGTGAGAGTGACTTTCTGAGGGACTAAAGTCTAGAAGACCTGTCTATTTTTTGTAAGGAATCTCTCCAGTGTTCTATGTTTTTTGGTGGGGATGATCAGTTTTGCCTATAAAAAGTGCTTTTGGAAAGGAGCACCAGAATTTTGTTTGAGGGCTGTTAGATTAATAACTAGTAGTTCTGTATGTGTATACTTTGATGCAAAATTAAATGCCAGTTGAAGAACAGCATTCTAAGATAGAGTGAGAGAGCATACAGGGTATCTTTGTATTTCTTACAATGTATGTGAATGTACAATTATCTCCACACTAAAAGTTATAAAAATTACTGCTTTGTTATTAAAGAAACTAACTCTTGAAAATTATATCATCAGTAAAAGGGAACATAAATTATATTTCCCATTCACATGTAAGGTATTTTGTAAACTTAAATATACGTTCTTGTAGTGAAATTCCATTATTTATATTAAGTTGTAACTACATCAGTTTTGATGTCTCTCAAGAGATGGATGTCCCAGGTGGTATAATCTATTTAAGGGCTTTTGGACTGTTTAATTCAAACATGTAGGAGAAGACTATGATGAGTAGAGGTTTTCTTTAGGATATGAGAATATGAAGTCAAATAAGTACTGGCTCTCCTCTTGAGAAGTCTGTGTTCTATTGTGAAAAAAAGACAAATACACAGTGTATTACAATAAAACATATTAAGCAGTAGTAAGAGCTAAGATGGAAGACAAAGGAGGAAGATGAAGGCAGTCCATATTGGCTAGGGTGCCAAGGCACACTTACTATTGGACATGAGCCCTGAACTGTGTTTTGAAGATTGAGTAAAAAGCATCAAGGGGAAATGTGGGAAGATATGAGCAAAAGATTTAAGGGGAAGCAGTGTGGTGAAAAATCATCAGAGGTTCATTTGCTAACTAGAAAACAAAGAAGAACACAGGTATTTGTGAAAACTAAGGTTGGGGAGTTAAGTCAGACTCAAGTAATCAGTCATCTGGGGTAGACAAAATCCTTAGATTTTGGCAAATAAGAATTATTTTATCTAAAAATGTCTAACTTTAAAAAGCAGAAGAAGCCAACATGTAGCAAATTCCTTTAAGTAAACAATAGTACTCTATAGTTTATTTGAAATAATACTTGAAATCCTAAATAATGCAGTTTGATAATCAACATTACAAGTGATTATTAATCCTATTAATGGGCTAGTTCTACATTCTCCATAACATGCATCTGATCACCAAAGTAATAGGGATGATTTTACAAACTGATGAACTCCAAAAGGGAATAATCTAGAAGTAAAAAATTTTATGTAATTCACCTTTTCATTTAACTTGCAGGGCCTGAGTTATGTTTCGATGAATCTTTGAGTGGTTAATCTGAGGAAAGTTATTTACAAGTATCTTTCCCAGTTTATGCTTCTCACACTTCTCTAGGAGAGAAGTATCTGATCCACCAACTCTCCAATCATCATGTTGGACCAAGACTATTTCTCTTTTTGGGCAAACAAGCTATTGGCCTGGATGGTAACTTTCTCTTTAAATATATATATTTATATTTATGGACACAATAGGAGAAAGTGAAAGGCAAGTAGAACTGTAATAGAATGGATACAGACAGAGGGAAAGCTAGACATCAAAAATAAATGCAAAATCCTATTATCCTCTCCTAGGTAAAAAGAACATGGATATGTAAAGGAATCATAGATATTATTTGAATAAATTAGCTTGGCTAACATGTATTAAGCACCAGTGTGAAGGGTTTGTGTTAGCTCTCACCATGGAGGATGCAAAGACAA
Source organism: Smutsia gigantea (assembly GCA_032199065.1). Classification (NCBI taxonomy): domain Eukaryota; kingdom Metazoa; phylum Chordata; class Mammalia; order Pholidota; family Manidae; genus Smutsia; species Smutsia gigantea. The sequence continues at coordinate 1,826,881 of JAVSCE010022418.1, forward strand.
ACTTTAAGAGAGAGACTTTGCCTTCAAGGAGTTTTAAAACTTGGTAGGGTAAGAACATGAATAATTAAGTTAATTACAATACAAAGAACATATATGAAAGAGAAAATGTGTTGTCATAGCTTTACATTGTAAAGTTACTGTCCTCAAGAAGATAGTTGGTTTTTGAGGTGAACCTTTCAAGCATAGGATTTTTTTTAAGTTTATTTTGATATCATTAATCTACAACTAAATGAGTAATATTGTGGTGATTACACTACCCCCTTCGTCAGGTCCCCCCCCCAACCCCATTACAGTCACTGTCCATCAGCGTAATGAGATGCCATAGAGTCACTACTTGTCCTCTCTGGGTTGTACAGCCCTCCCCATGCCCCCCTAACATTACATCTGCTAATTGTAATGTCCCTTTTTCCCCCTTGCCCCTCTCTTTCCACCCATCCTCCCCAGTCCCTTTCCCTTTGGTAACTATTAGTCCGTTCTTGGGTCCTGTGAATCTCCTGCTGTTTTGTTCCTTCAGTTTTTTTTTCTCAGTTCTTATACTCCACATATGAGTGAAATCATTTGATACTTGTCTTTTTAAGCTTGGCTTATTTCACTGAGCATAATACCCTCTAGCTCCATCCATGTTGTTGCAAATGGTAGGATTTGTTTTCTTCTTATGGCTGAATAATATTCCATTGTGTATATGTACCACCTCTTCTTTATCCATTCATCTACTGATGGACACTTAGGTTGCTTCCATTTCTTGGCTATTGTAAATAGTGCTGCAATAAACATAGGGGTGCATCTGTCTTTTCAAACTGGGCTGCTGCATTCTTAGGGTAAATTCCTAGGAGTGGAATTCCTGGGTCAAATGGTATTTCTATTTTGAGTTTTTTGAGGAACCTCCATACTGCTTTCCACAATGGTTGAACTAATTTGCAGTCCCACCAGCAGTGTAGGAGGGTTCCCTTTTCTCCACATCCTCGCCAACATTTGTTGTTGTTTGTGTTTTGGATGTTGGCCATCCTCACTGGTGTGAGGTGATATCTCATTGTGGTTTTAATCTGCATTTCTCTGATGATTAGCTATGTGGAGCATCTTTTCATGTGCCTGTTGGCCATCTGAATTTCTTCTTTGGAGAAGTGTCTATTCATGTCCTCTGCCCATTTATTAATTGGATTATTTGCTCTTTGTTTGTTGAGGTGCATGAGTTCTTTATATATTTTGGATGTCAACCCCTTATCAGATACATCATTTGTGAATATATTCTCCCATACTGTAGAATCTCTTTTTGTTCTACTGATGGTGTCCTTTGCTGTACAGAAGCTTTTCAGCTTCATATAGTCCCACTTGTTCATTTTTGTCAAGCATAGGATTTCAATAGGCGGGTATTTGGAAAGATGAGGGGAATATTCTAGGCAGAAGAAAGTGAATAGACAAAGGAATGAAGAAGGAAAAAGAGTTCAGTGTGTGCTTAAGCAACAGGTGGCTCTCCCAAGAAGTTGTGCTTTGTGGGGGCTACTCTTGGTAAAACTAAGGATTCTGCCTCATTGAATAGCAGTGGTGCCTCCCCAAGTAAGAAACATACTTTTCAAAAAAATTTGTTGTGAAATTTGGAAGCAGCTCAATAAATGTCAGAGCCTCATGAGTTTAGAATCAGTCATTTCTGTTACTTTTCTCTAAACATTTTAACTCAAGATAGTTTATAATGCTCTTTGGTTTGATAATTTTAGTCAATGTAGTAAAACATATCGATTAATATAATGTAGTATACAAATTCCTAACATCTCTAAATCTTTCTCATGAATTGTTTTCACGTGTCTCAAATGGATCTATTATATCTTAATTCAGAAAAACTTAAGGAGCTCTCCAGGGTGGTTATTACATTCGCACTATATACCTCAGAGACTCTATTGCCATACCTAAGATTTTGGGGCTAAATGACTCCAAATGTGGTCTTCAGTTCAGAATCTCTATGGGTCTTACATCCTTAACTGTGCATCTTTCTCAAAGAGCTATTGCAATCACAGTAGTCTTCATTTAAAATTTTTTTAGAACAGTGCATAATTTTTACTGTGTGCTCAATATATATTTATTGATGAATAAATGAATCAGTTAGTGGTCAGTCCATGGCTGGTTGAGTAAAGGAAAACTGGGTATTCAGTAAATATAAAATTTTTTTCTTTTGACAGTACAATCATATTTGCAAAACCTTGAGGTGAATTAATAATGCCACATTGAAACAAATGAAAATAAATGTAAAAGAAAATGCCAAAATGTGTATTGTTTAAAGGAAAAGTCAGTGAATTACAAAATATAAGTGTTATTATTTGTACATAAATTATTATAAATTTGAAACTCCTTTAAATGTTCTAAATAATATATATATGGTTCTGCAACTCTTCATTATTAAAATTGTGATAAAAGGGATCTCAGATATGGATCTGAAAAGCTATCTAGTTTGTGAGGTTGCTAGTTAAAGGATCATTCTTGCTTAAGAGAAGCACCATTTGTGGTAGGTTTAGTTTAAAGATAGTAGTAGCACAAAAATCAAGAACTGATACAGACTCTCATGTGTCATATACTTTCAAGTCTCATTCATATTTCACTTAATCTTCACAAAATATATCAGGAAGGCATTTTGTTCTATAAATGTTAAAACAGCCTTGGAGAAATTAAGTAAATTGGTGGGGATAATACTCACTGGGGTATGATAGATTCAGTGTTTGGATCCAAAACCCATTTTCTTTTGACTACCTCAGGTCTTGTTGAATAAAGTTGAAAATAGCAAAATAACAAAGGCAATGCTAAAGATAATTTTACCCATTTTAAATATTTTTCTCCATATTCTAGCAAACACTTGAATTTTAGGTTTCAAAAGTATTTTAGGAAAGCATATTGTTTAGTTAAACACAAGAGGATTAACTTACTCATACATTAATTTTCTAGATAACTTACAGTCTTAGAATTTACTTATTAAAAAATAATTTGCCACCTAAATCTTCAAGTTCACTCATTTCCTTGTTTATATAAGGAGATTACTGATCAAAATTTAATGTTTTTCTTGATGACTCAGGGTCATCAACTTTAGCTCTGATGACTTTCTCTGCTGGGAAAGTAGAATGTTCTCAGGAGATCCTGAGTAACCTACATGAAAACAAGCTGATAGACTAACATGTAATCTTGTTAGACTTGAGTCAAAAATATGGGCAAGGTTTGGCAATGCTCTTCTCTGAGTACGGGACATGAGGTTTTGGATAGAAACCCTAGGATCTCTTCTTGATAGGTTCTCAGTTATATTCCAGAGAATGGACATCTACACAAATGTCATGTTAAAATTCTTGGGGAAACATAAATACATCTACCTTTATGTCTAGAAAAAGCTGCATTAGTTTTACTTTTTATGTCTATGATGACACAAATGTACTGATTTTTCCTATGTTGTAAAAATGAGACAAATTTGAAAATGATCTAATGGTATATAATTTTGCTTCATAAACCCTGGTGTTGACAAAACTATACAGCAGTTATTTCAGCTGGTAGGTAGCTCATTTACACCATTTAATTTGTTAAAAACATGATTTCACTCATGATTCTTGACAGTGAAATGCTACTCTACATCTAGGAAGTCCAATAGATTCCAGGTCTGTGTATGATCATGTCCAGAAAAAATACATTGCAGTTTTCAATATCTAAATAATTTCCATCATTATAATTAGAAATATTTCAAATAACAATGTTTTCTCCTCTCTTTAATGTAAAACAGCTAAATTTAGTGAAGCCTCAATACATTATGTGAACTGTTGAACTCCTACACAGCACGAAGGACCTTCCTGAACACTGTGCTAAGAGACTTGAGCAAACGTTAGCCTGGCTTCTACCTGCACTAGGCGGTGTCCCTAAAAATGACACCAGACCCTGTGCTGAGTCTTTGCATTAGTAAACACAATGCTGTCAAATTGAGTGTTGTACATTTGTCCCAACCCACCTTGTCAGACCATTTTCAGTAGTTCTTCTCGATTTACTCTCTTCTGTAATTTTTTTTTCTGCCTAGTTTCTAGTCTCTTTTGGTCTCATCTTTTTCTCTCCCCTGTAATCCCTTTGTTCCCTATCTATTCTCACTTAAAACCCTCAGTTACCTTTGTCTTAGCTGGAGTTCAGCAGTCTCCCTCCCTGAGGGCAGTCATCTGGATAAAATCCTTTTCACCACCTTTAACACTTGTCTGGTGCTGGGTTTTATTTGTTTGTTTGCCTGACAACTGCATAAACTCAAAAAAATCTCATGGTAATTATGGAATAGAAAACTATCACTGAATTCATGGGTTGCATGTACCCAGTAAAACAGTCCACAAGTGGTGAATGTAAAAAAGAAGAGAATGGGTTTTTGAAGACCTACATAATTGTATATTGCTATATGTTGAGAATAATTGGAACAACAGCAACATTTGTGGTATTAATTTTAGTTTTTGTATTACCTATTTATTTTCCCATCTCTTTTCTCTCCCCTTCACCCTCTCTCTCTTTCTCTTTCTCTCTCTCTCTCTCTCTTTCTCTCTCTCTCTCTCTCTCACACACACACACACACCCAGAGTGAAGCAGCTAATACATGTATACACAATTTTAAAAAGGGAGCAGCAAAGTTACATTTCATGTGATGAAATTAATAGCAGAGTTTAGGTGCAAATGAAAGGGAAGTAAATGGTAGCTCTAAAAGAACAGAACTTGGCTTATGCTGTCAGCTCTGCTACTTAATTAGCTATGTAACTTGGATAAGTCAGTTCTATGCTTCCTGTGTCTCATTTCCTCATCTGCAAATTGGGACTAATTGCCTACAGCTCACAGGATTGCACAGAATCATGGAAAGTGGGTATTGAACAGGTAATACTGTGTGCCGAAACAGAATGGTGGCAAGTTAACTAAGTTTTTCTATACTATCAGTTGTCAAGCTTGAGTATGCATTAGAATCATATGGAAGGCTTGTTTAAACACATATTGCAGTGATTTTTGATCTAGTAGATCTGGGACGGGGCCGGAGAATTAGCATTTCTAGCAAGTTCCCAGGCAATGCTGATTCTGCTGGTTCAAGGACCACACACTGTTCTATACACTGCGATTCAGAATCATAGCACACCTTTAATATAAAAAAGCATTGGCAGAAATGTGCAGAGAAGCAGACCACAAACAGGCAAAGACACAAATAATGTTAGCAGCTTAACATCAAAGAGAAATTTTTAAAGAATATGGAAAGACATATTGGGGTTTTCTTTTGCTTGTTTTTGATAAGTGTGGGACTCAACATTTGCATAACTGATAATGTAGATTTGGAACTTGTGTGCAAATATACTACACTGCTGCCTATGGTCAGTTTTTTAGATATTTGCAATAGGATTATTATCAAATCTTTATTTTCTTCTCAATAAGAGTGCAGAAATGGTGGTGGAAACTTGTGCTTTCAATTACTCCTTTAAGTATTTTATATGCATTCTTATAGGGCTAATTATGTTGACACTCTAAGAATTAAGGGACTATATAGCCCTTTCAAATTATACTGATTGCTAAGAAATTACTTCAGTAGGGATTCACTTGTTCCTTCACCCTCCACACAGAGTTAAAGGCATATACTTGCTCTTGAATGATTTCACCACCCTTGAAAGGTGGATACCAGAGTGGGCTACCTTGTACTATTATAGACTCCGACTGCCTTTTCAGCATAATGTAATAGAGCTATTTAGTTTCTCTATCAGCTACAGTTCTTTCAGATACCCTTGACATTCATTTAGAATTGCAGACAGAAACAGGACCTGCATTAGCAGAAAATCCTTACCATCGCTAAATCAGATACATCTTCCCTAATTTGCTAAAGAGCAAAATGACCTTTTGTATTAAAAAAACCCCTGGTTCTTCAAGTCATAGGATAAATGCAGTGATGAGCTTGGCCTTATTGATGACTACAGTAGCATATTTTAGAAAACTTCTCAGTTCAAGGCTTCATTTAATAGACCAGTATTGTAATTTAACCATTGTCATTGAACTAACATTAAAAGTATCAGAAACTAGCAACAAGAGCCAATCACTGCAATGTTATTGCTGCTGGAAAAATCTGTAGAGAATGCAAAATAATACTAGAAATTCGTTATGCTCTAGTAAAAACACACCCAACTCCCCAAATTAGGTCTATTTTTATAAGGAACCATAGGTAGGCATATCAATTATAATACTACAAACTGTAAAAAAAGAAGTCATTATAGGTTATTTTGAGAAATAGTCTATGTTCCATCAAAACTTCTGATCAGTCTAAAGCACAAATTTCAAAGCCTCAAAATTAGCTAAAATTATTAAATAAGAAAATCTAGTCTCTTTTTTTTTCTTTAGTAAGAAAAGTTCAGATCATTTAAGGCTAAGCAAAAGCTAGGTCTTAGCAAACTGTAGAGTCTGAAGAGCCTGAGGAAATCTAGAGACTGTCTGGTTCATCTCTGATTCTCTTCTGTGACAGATGACACTGGGAGACCCAGGGACATTGAGGGACTTACTCAAGCACCTCTAGAAGATTACTTACAGCCTTAAATAAGTAGTTAAACCATGTTCTTTCTACCACATCATGAGGCTCTGATAAACATTTACAAACTGTTCGCAGCCAGGCAAAGATTTCATATCTACTTAATGTTTTAAAGACTAATTAATCTTGTTTATAACACAGAAACAATTCATTCTAGTTGAGCTTGACCATTACACATTATTTATAAAGGAAAAAAAAATTAAAAGTTAACGTAAAGGGTTAGAGGAATTAATTCATAGCATAGTTCACTAAATGATCATGTCAATGTAGATGCGTATCCTAAAGATACTCCTATAAAATGTCTACTACGTTCACTAAAGTTTTTATGAATTTATTTAATACAATTAAATGTAATATAGAATACCTTTCCTCCTCAATTTATGAAAGGGACAAAATGGGTGAGTGGAGCATATCTTGATGTTGGGTTTCTGGCAAGAAAATATCTTACTTGATGAATTGAAGTGTTCACAGATTAGCTAAGCATGAACAGCCCTAAGTAGTTTAAATACTTAATGTAGAGCAAGTTTTAGGATTCAAGCTCAAGGTTGCTTTGAACATGTGTACACACTGTAAATTTGCCAACCTTTAAACTTCATATGGAATTAAATGTTATTAGCTTCTCAACTCTTTGAAAGATTCTGTATTACTTAGTGGGTAGTTCTAATACTTGCTAAGAAATAGAAATACTATTGTTGGTATGTATATTTTTGTTTGTGCAGAAAGACAATTTGCCATTTTATATGCTTGCCAAACTGAAACATCGATCCATTTGCCATATATGAAACTATGTATTTCTGTAATCATGAGATTGGCAATAAGGAATTCTGGTTTCTGCTTAAAGGGGGATGTTTAATCAAGATACTCAGGAAGCTTATGTCCCTCTGGACTGAAGGTTGCCCTTCTTGGGTGGAAGTTATTCTTAATCCCCTAAATTCATGGAACTGCCCTGTCATTGTCATAACACATAGCTGGCAAAGAAAACACATCTCTTAAGTTGGAAACAGAAGACAGCATCACACATTCGATTTGGATCACTAGTAAAGCACACAACCAGGATTTTCCAGAGCACACTGGAGGAAATACTTTCATAGAAATTAATGTAAAGGGTTTTCCTAGGACGTTAAAAATGGTATTGGGAGACAGCATAAAAACAAAGATTGGAACTCAGTGTAAGAGACATTCAAATTAGCATAGACAACATGGTAAAAACAACGTAAGGCTAGGAGGAAACAGATACAATTACCTTAACTACATGTAAGTGTAAAGGTATTACTTTTTCTTTAGTGAAATGCAACTACAGATTGATATTAGAACCCAACATGTAATCTTTATCGTTCTTTGTAATTATACATGGGAAATGGAATGTTATATGTGTTTTTTTTAACTCTCATTGAATAGTTTTGTTGTTTTCATTAACTCTTGAGTTAATACGCTATCTGTAAAGAAATATTGGACAAAATGAGTTCTGCTTTGCCATATCTGTTTCCCATGGTGGACAATGACCAGGAGTTATCTCAATATCACAACTTACTTAAAAATCAGTGCTTAAATTTGTTTAAAATAGTGTGCTTTTGAGATAGTGCACATATTCTTTAAGAGAAAACATGATCCAGCTGATTCAAGTTTGAAAGTGAACACTGATGGGTAAGGGAGGATTATATATAGGTGGCGGTCCCCATAATCAACAGAAACATTTAGGAGAGGTTTAAAAAATACCCTGAGGCAAATCTGTGGAGAATATATATATATTTCAGATAGGTGGTGTTTCATACTCGTCTTAATGAAAGTCTTACTAAACTGTTCTAAATAAAACATGCTAAAAGGTCAGCATTTAAGAGTAGAAGATAGATTACAACTACTATGTATTAGTTCTTATGCATATATTATTTCTGGGATTCAGATTAAGGAAAAAAAATAGAGATAAAGAGGAAACCAAAAACTAAAAGCTGAAGAGAAGAAACACTGAGAGAAATTAAATCACTGGACTGACTGGATTTTATCTTGCATTAAAATACATATCCAAACCATGCTAATTGCAAATGTCTCATTTTGCTCAATTCAAATTCTATCCAAAATTGTTAATAAAGCCTTTGCAATTTTGAAAAAAAAAACCAATATTCAAAGAAATCCAAAGTTTATGTTAAACTTCTTTGCAGTATACCTCTGTTCAGCTGGGTAAAGCTCCAAAATATTACATTTTGACGAAATGTTTCCACTAACATTTATTTGTCAAAATATGAAAACATTCCTCCCCCTAAAGACTCAATATCATCTAAATCATATGATCAATTGCAAAAAGGAATTTTTATTGACTTGCTCAATTCTAACTAGATTGTATTGTCAAAGAATTATTAAAGTCAACTGAAATTAAATAACTAATTTATAATAATTTATGGTATGAAAATTTTGTTGCATAGATATGGGATAGGGAAAAACAGAAGCTAGAGACTTGAAAATAACTCAAGTTGCCATTAAATTGACAACACTCAATTCTAGGTTAAATGGTTACCTTTTTAGCAGGTCAGGTTAATGAATTAATTGAAAACCTATATAGAACAAGCAACATTCAACAGTTCATACTATTTGATTTCTACTGCAAACATTTCCTCCTACTAATTCTAATAAGCCAGAAAAAATTGTTATTTTAATATAATTTAGTAAAAACATTGAAGTATTTCAGTGTAGATTATTCTTGGGTAAGATTCAAAATAAACCCTATTTGTTTTCCTTTAAGAATCTTTATAGATGATGTCCAAACAGATGTCAAATTTAGTGTCATAATTTAATTTTAGTAGGGAATATATTTAAAGCCTCCATGTTTTACCAAAACAGACTCAAAAATTCAAGACCATAATACAGCATTACATTTCACAGTCACTGTTAGATGAATAGAAGCATGCACATCTGTCTTATACAAACAAATCAGTTAAGAATACAGTTGTAAAAGTTAAAAAACCTAGTCAAATAAAAAAAACAGACATGCCTCAAAAATATTGAAAAGGTTGATTAAGCTATGGCATACCAAGGAAATGGAAATCAGAAATAGGTCTGTATTAGGCAATATTTATTTATGAATAGGGTACAGCTACTGAGAAGCTGAACTTAATTGTTGATGCATTGATACAAGAACTAGGCATATTTTCATGTCACAGAGCAATGTTCAGCATGTAGATTTTAGATTCTTTCAAAACTCTGATCTTCGATCACCTGGCCAAAGTGAGAACTATGGTGAAGAAAGAGAAGAATGAATTTGGCAGGGGGTAGGAAGAGACACAACTTGCCCTTAGTTGACTGAAAGCATGGCTCTTTTATTTCTTTATGTGGGCTGTATCTGTGCCAGTACCTAGCCCAAGCAGATGCTCAATATGTAATCATGAACAAATTAGTTCAGTTTTCTGAAGAAATTAATGTGCAAAGTATCTGTTTCAACTTCTGCAAACTTATTCTCCACTGGCAGGCATTCTCTTTTTATTCAAGGGTGACAACTCTACCCAAGCTACTCAGTGGAGTAAAATCAGAAACCAGTTCATGGCCTTCCAGGGTAGGAGCATGACACCCCTCTCCAAGCCCTGCATGCTTTGGCACTGCTACATTTGTCTTCCATCCTCAGCACGATCTCTAGTCTGAAGACTGATTCATCACATTATTGTATATGTGTATTCAGCCAAAAGCAATGAATGGTTACCTTGAGGGACTGTTACCAAATAGAACCTATGAAAATCACATTAACAAATATTTGGTGCATACTGTGTATGAAATCCATCTATTGAGTAGAAAAAGAGCTACTATGACTTGCATGTAACAGGAAGAGAAAGAATAAAACAGAATCCCAAGCCGTAGTCCAGAATTAATCTTTTCTTACTAAATTCCACTTGCTTCAACCACAGCAAAATTCAACTACCACTTTGTTCCCTTTCCTTATACAGATGTGCAGTCACAAGAACCTGTTAAAAGAGCTTAAAAAACAAGTCCCCTAACCATGAAGTACGGTATCTCGGTCCACACTCTGGATATTCTTTGTCTCAGAAACTTGGTCAAGGATATGAAGGGAATGAGGTCTGCTGTAAATGTCGAAATATAAACCATTACTTGTTGACTCTAAAACCCTGATGGGTGTTTTCATCTTGAATGCTTAACAGCTTTCCAGTAAGGTGGGAGATTCTATCTTTATTCTGCTAGCATACAGCCTCTTCATCCCTTTTTTGCTTTCTCAGTCAATACCTTTAAGTCTGGAGAGGATGACAAAGTCTTCTCTTTATGTTGAGACTTAAAAGCTACTGTTAGAGTACAACCATTTCACGCCTTCTGTTTCTCTGACCTGTCAATTGACAAAAACAGCCAATAATAATTATGTTTGCAATACTAGGCTATGTGATCTAATTGCACAGATTTGTGCCACATGTCTTGTACAGTTACACATACTTAATTTCCAAAAACAGCTTCGGAGACATTTTCTTAGCTGTGTTCTCATTCACAAATTTCACATGATGTGCATAGTATTTTGTTAAATGGCTGTAATAGAAAACTGTTTTCATGTTTTTTTCCTTTCACCTTCATTCAACCCTTCCAAAAATACTGGCATCCCTGTAGAACTAGGAGTGTACTACTCATTGGAATCTGATATATTTTCCCCCCACAATTTCCCTTGCTAGCTAACTACTGTGTAAGGCAGTCACTTTGGAAAGTCAGAGGTATTTTTGACTTTTATGTTGAAGCAAGTATTGTCACACTAACTCTTTTGTTAGACATAATTTTCTGGCCAATTTATTATAGCAGAAAAACTAAGTTATTTTTTTCAAGACACTTTCTGAGATTCTGTACATTTCCCATAATCCTTACTAAAACCTGACATTCTCATCTGTTAGTAAATACTTTTTAAAAGTTTAAGAGAAAACCATATTAGGAAAATTAATTCAAGTAGATTACTATTCAGAATAACTTCTTGACATATTTGAAGAATTGATATTACAGATGAAGATTTTGCTCTTACTGTTGGCAAATAGGTACATCTCATTGATTTCTTTTGACTAGTATTCATTGTCTGTTGAAGCAGATCTCTTCCTAATTGGCTGACATATTTTGACCATAGGTTTTTAACTTGACATCACTGTCTTCTACTTCATCGATACCACCAACCTCAATCAGCACTCATATCTATATGATAATTTAAAAGAAAAATATCACAAAATGAGCATACTTCCTGAAGGGAAATGAAAGTTGCTATGGCCAGAATCCTCACCTGACTCTAAACTACTTGTTGATGTAATTGGCCTACCATATAGGCTATTGCTTACACACCCGTTGGCAATGAGCCATTATTGTCAGTGTTACTATATAAAGAGCTCCACCCAGTGCTCTGCCAGAGGCAGAATAGAGATAGATTATGAATGCCCCAGAGGCAGATGCGACTCCAACATTCAACCTGCCACAGTGAGAATAAAGCTTGGTATAAACCCTTTTACCCCTAGTGTTCCAATGTTGTTATTCGGTCTGACCGGATCCAGAGTGAACTTGCCTGGGGACAATCCCACTCAGGTGAGACAATTGGCGTAGTTGGTAGGATTTGCTGCAGACCGAAAAAAAAAAATACAGAATAAGCTGCCCTCATGGAAGGGGTACTTTAGAGGTAACTCCCATTGGGCATGTGGTCCTAGATGGCTAGACTTCTTGAGAAGTGGGCCTCTCCCCAGGATTAGGGGAGGTGGAGGTGATGCCTGAGGACGTAGAGGAGGGCCTCTGCAAAATAGGGAATTCCTTAAAAGAATAGAGTGCCTGTGAGGCAGTGAGAACCAAGGGTTGGCTGTTTCTCACAGTGTTAAGAAGGGCCATAAAGGAGAAGAACGCATTCCTATGAGAAGCACAAGAAGAGGTAAAGGTCCTGAAGGAAGAAAAGAGTTCATTGATGATTGAGATGGCATCACTGCACGGTGCTATGGAGATGGTAAAGGATGTAATGGTAGCACAAGAAGGGACAGCACAGGAACACAGGCTGTGCGGTGCTGTGAAGGAAGTAAAAGATTTATTGAAGAATGAGATGGCATCACTGTGAGGCACTGTGGAAGAGGTAAAGGCCATGAAAGAGAAGGACATACCCCTGCGTGAAGTATGAGAACAGGCAGTGTGAGAATGCACACTCCAAGCTGCTGTGGAGGAGGTAAAGATTCTTTGCAGAATGAGACAGTGGTGCTGCAAGGTACTGTGGAAGAGGCAAAGGCCATGAAGGAGAAGGATGTACTCCTGCAAGATGCACAAGAAGAGGCAGCATGAAAATGCAAGCTGCAAGGTGCCATGGAGGAGGTAAAAGATTTGTTGAAAATTGAGATGGCATTGCTGTGAAGTGATGTGGAGAAGGTAAAGGATGTACTGGTAATGGAGATGGGGTGGTGAGAAATTTGCCATTGGCTCTGGAAGTGATGGCGGATATGCCAGGGAAGAACAAGGAGGTAGAGGTGGTGCCAGAGGCACCAACTCCTTCACCAACTCCTTTATTGAAATCCCACCCAGTATAGTTAAGAAAATAAAGATGAAGCAACTGTGGTTCCTCCAGGAGAGGCGCAGCCTCCTCCCCAGGTCAAGGAGGACACTATGTTCACCCCTGTATAAGGTCAGAGCTGTTGGATTGAGGCTCCCGGTTTTAGCAGAAACCCTTGGAATCCATATCAGCCCGGCTCTTGCATGTTTGGGATGTAGGTCCTAGGGATTACTCTGTTGGCCATGAGCCATTATTGTCAGTGTTACTATTATATAGAGAGCTCCACCCTGTGCTCTGGAGGCAGAGATGGAGATGATTCCAGTGGCCAACATGATTCCAGCACTTGACCTGCCACTGTGAGAATAAAGTTTTGTATAAACCCTTTTATCCCTAATGTTCTGTTGTTATTTGGTCTCACTGAATCCAGAGTGAACTTCCCCAGGGGCAATCCCCCTCAGGCAAGACACTTCTGTTATCATCTTTGACACTTGTGGTTCAGACCTTCTAAGTAGCCCTGGCAAAATAGCCATCTAGTTCCTAACACAAAACAGCTGTTTTAGATGGCAAAATCTTGTCACACTAAGGCACCCAACCTCTCAGAATGGATAATTGGCCAGATCTTGCTCCAATTCATCTTTAGTTTCTACTGAATCTGGACAAACAACTGTGAATTTACACGAAATTCCTTTCCTAGAATGGGCAGCTTGGCTTCCCATGCCGACATAGAGTTTCAGAGTCTTAGAGTCCCCAGGGTATCTGCCAGGACAAAGCTGGTCTAGGATAAGTCAAATTAATAGCAGTTTCCTCTTGCCATTCTTAAGCTGACCTTTTATATTTATGAGCTCATCTACATGGGTTAAATGCTTTGCATATATTATTGCTACTTCAGTGTCAATAACTAAGTTCTTTAGTCCTTTAGTAAATAGCTTTTCAACATTTCCAAAAGCATTGGATTTTCAAAGCAAAGTTGGCTAAAAGGGCATTATAAACAAGGTGCAAAGAGACAGTGGTAGTTGATACTTTCATTTCTCACATATGGCTTATATTACAGCTGAGCAGGTCCCAAGCTTTTATCTCTGGGAGCTGTGAACTTGTCTGCTTACAGAGTCTCACTAATTAATCCTTAAAATTTACCTAAGTAAGGCTAACACGGATAGGAAGTTGTTTTCTGTTAGTTGTTCCACCTTTCACCCTACCACACATCTGGGAAATATTCAGTTTAAGAACAGGTCCGAGACTTGTGGCATTAACTACCTCCTAACATTAAGATATCACCAGCAATTTGCCTCTGTTTCAGAAAATTAAAAGCATATTTGAGACATGAGTATGCCACTAATATTACTGGCAATAATTAAGAGCTGTTGTTTTCTTATAATAGCAAAAAATAGGGGATATTCTCAGATGAAATAGGTAGATAAATCCAAATGGCAATACTACCTCCTCAAATAACTGCATGTACATTTTATGTGGATGCTAAAAATAAAGCTTATTAAATGCTACTGCTTTTCTTCATGGTTGTCCTACCGATATTACAGTAGAGAAAACACAGACCCTAAATAAATGGTATGTAATCTGGTTTATCACTTAGGGAAATATCAAATTATACTTTAAATTGTTTAAATTATAGATTATGGATTACTAGCTCAGTTGATCAGACATCATCTTTTTGTTTTTTTTGCTACCGTTGTTGCCTCCTTTGTTTAAAATAGGAAAAAAATAACCTATTTGTGTCTTTTGCTTCAGATTGTGATTCAGTCTTAGCAATTGAATTTTGCATTCATATTCTTGATAGTTAAAAGTGAGCTTGTGGGTAACACCGTAAACAGTTATGCTGGTAAAATTATGACTGTTGTTTATGACATTTGTACGCTATAGCTAAAGGTAAAAGGAGAGATGGGTAATGGGAAGTGAGCCTGAAAAATTTATTTGGGAGTTAAATTTAAATTTCTTTGTCAAGGCAGAAACAAGCAAGATTAGATAATCCTTAAACATATGCACTCTTATTTTAGAGCTTCTTTGTTGCTGGGGTCACTCCACCAAGACTTTGCTTCACCAATTTTTACATCTTGGAACTCTGATCAACAAAAGGGACTCTAAGAAACTGTTTGTATTATATCCATAATTATCCAAATGCTATGCCCACTGTGATTTTAGTTTTTATTAAATAATTTAAATGATAGGAGAAAAAAGGAAGAGGAAATTGAAAATGTGGCTTTTGTGCCTTTAATTGGAGATTCAGAAATTTTTCTCATGTGATTTCCATGTTTGGTTCAGTTTTTAACTGAAAAAGCACTGACATTTAAAAGGTCATTCTGAAGACATGTGAGCAAGTTATACTGAGGGTGTCGTAGGTACAATTAGGGTCCCTTTCTCTGTAAAGTCTTGCCAGATTCTTAAAGGAATAAGGATCCACCACTCTGTTTTCATCTTCTTCTGTATCTCTGGTTCTGACCAAATGTTGCTGATCCCATTTTGCATGCAAAAGAACATATGGGATTGAGACTCAAAAGCAGTTACCAGCCAAGCTATTATATCACACATAACCAAAGACCACCAAGGGCAGAAATCATGCTAGCATCGTGCTAAAAAGAATGTGCAACAGTGCCATGAATAGTATGATTACTCAGAACTTAGTGATTGGTTGATGTTTACACGTGGACACTTTTGGGCTGCAGCTGCCGATATCTAGGCTGTGTTCTGATGGCAGTGCAGCTGAACATAACTGAAGGAAAAAAACTGCAGATGCCTCCCTTTCTATCTACAACCTCTTAAACAACAACTAACAGTATTAAACCCACCATATGTGTAAAGCACAAGGATGAACTCCATTTTGCCAAGGAATATTACAGAGATATGGTTAACATCTTGTTAAAATCTCTTTTTACTCTTGGTAGGGAGCCTGTTGATAGTAGATCCAGCTTTGGCTTGGCAGATTGTGAGCTGTATGGATTTGAAAGAGCCAGTTAACCTCTCAGAGTCTCCTTCCACATCTGTAAAATAAGGAGGTTGCCCCAGAGGTGATTATCAAAGCTTTTCCCAGCTTTATAATTCCAAGACCTATGAACAAGTGCCAAAATTACAATTTAGGATTTGGCACTTGGTTTTATACTATGCTAGTGCCATGGGACTGCTCATTTTATTACTCTTACATGTTGAATTTCTCTACATAACCTAGTTTGACTTTGTTGTTTTTCCTTTAAAGAAACTAAGCAATCTATCCCTTTGGCAACTCTGGGTGATTCTTAAAAGGACCTTGAACCATACTTGGGAAATAAATGCCATGCCTACTGGTGCACTTGTCCTACTGCCCTCTAGTGGGTGAGACCGTATCTTCCCTAAATCACACACAAGTTGACGTGAGGGCTCCTTAAACTCTGCAAATCGCCTAAGGTGGCGTCTCAGCTTCAGCATTACAAACTCCCAGGTGGTTTCAGTGCTGCTGGACTTAGGACTTTAGTTCAAGTAAGGAAGGAGACATACTCAGCATGTGCTAAGAAGTACGTTTCTAGTTAGTAGGAAGGTGGAGGAGAAAAAGAAGGAGAGAGAAGGGCCTGGGGAGAAGGGGGTTGTGGGGGAAGGGGGAAATAAATAAATCCATAGGATTGAAAGGGCTCATGTGGCAAAGCCACATTGCTCTTGATCATTGACCGTCTCTGGAAAGTTCCTAAGTCTAGGTTTAATAGGATGGTATATGCCTTTGGACTTAAATAGTGTCCCTCTAATGTTTAATTGTATTTTAGCAAATGTAATTAACAGGCCTACAAAAAATCAGAACTAGTTGGACCTAAGTCAAGGTTTTTCAAATCTGTAGTTATGTAAAACACATTAAAATCAATTTGGATAGAGAATGTTCACCGTGTTTGTGTAATTTATTACAGAAGTAAGCTGTGCTGTTGGAACCATGAGTACATATAGTTAGATGCACTGAATGGTTGCAGAGTGGGACTTCTTTCCAAACAGTAAAATGGTCTAAGTTAATCAGCAAAAAACTGTGTGCTCAGAGCACTGTGCTAGTTATACATCTAAACAAGGAAGACAACAGTAGCGTTACACCATGAGTTCATTTCACAGAAGGGAAGAGAGAGAATGAACTATGATAAAGTGTAACAAAACTTATAGGAGATTAATAGCTCCAGTTTATGTGGTATCACTACATATTGACCCTGTGTTAAGTACACTGTGGTCATTACCTTAATGGCCCTATTACATACCCACTTATATATGTAAGGAAGCTGAAATTGAAAGAGCTCAAATGTGTAGGCTCTTAACCACTACATTTTGTTGCATTTCATTGGTTTTCAAAATGTTAACTCCAGTTGACTAAAAGATGAAAGGGGCCTTTCCCTCAGTGTGATTTGATTTCCTTTTTCTCAACAGCCACCTCAGTAGTGCAATGGATGGAGATGATTCTGAGGCTGCCAGTTTGAATAATAAATGGTGTGTGTCCAGATCCCACTGTTTCTGCATTTGTATTCTGCGTGTGGAGAGTGTGACTGTAACAGTCACCCTCTTAGAAGGAGGAGCTGACAGGAAGAGGAAAGGCAGAACCTGCTGCTCTCATCTGCATTTAGATCTGGTTTCCAACTCTTCTCTTTCATCAGTGCTTTCCTTCTCTTAAACTCTTTGCCTCACTTTTCAGAAACAAAATGGCTCGATATAAAATGCGATTACCACCTTTTTTACTCCTAGAACTAAGAAGTGCAGCACTTCCTTACAATAATAGTAAATGTTACTCCAAGTTTATCTTCCCAGTGTGCTGCTTCCAGTAAGCCCCAGTTGTCTTGAAACTCTGTGATGCCCCATATGACTTTTCTAAATGAGAAGATAAGTGCTCCATTGTTATGTTCATAACTGAAGCTCTTCATCTTCTCCCATTTTACAATGTTATCCCTGTAGTGAGAATCTGCTTGAAAAATACTGCTTCTTCTAGTCCTTTGCTCAAGTATATTTGGAATATTCCTACGCTTCCTCTACCAAGATTCCTCAAAACCCCATATCAACCCCAATTTTTTCCCAATTCATTAAAAAGAATTGCCTGCCACTTACTATTCCAACTACTAGGGGCAACATGGTCACTTCATGTAGGAAAAACTGAATTCAGAAATGCCTAGAGCTTATCAACAGAAGTGCCTCTAGAGGTTATATTAATAATGTCAGTAATTTGGATTAGACAGAATGGATATACACAATGGTTAAATGAATTACTTAGCTTTATAGTCTCATGGTTAGCTTAGGTTTTTTTCAATCCCAGCTTAATGTTCTTTCCACTGGCTCTAGAAAAATGATGCTATGCGAAGTAGCTTCTACCTGAAATGTTATGACAGGACAACAAGAGAGCTGATCCCTGCTATTGTTCATTCAGCTGGAAAATAAACTGGTAGTAAAACCCAGGAAGGCTCAGTGGAAATTGATCATAAATGCTGAGGGGGCAACCATAACTGAGCATAAGAAAAATATAGTACAGAAGTACTTTTCTCTCTCTCTTCTAATCATTCACATTGAATACTTCCCTCTACTAATGTTACAGAACTTTTAAAGATAGAATATTGTATTTGGGTTAATTTAATCTCTTTTACATAATATAAGACTCAGAATTTAACTTCAGCATAAAGAATGGTGAATAATAGCAAGAGAATAAGGGAAAAATTTGAATAGGTTGTCTTTTTGTAACCATCAGTTATAAGATTTTATGCCTGCATGTGGGAATACATAACAAGGATCATTCATAACCATGGTCATTCACCAAGAGACACTCAGGCATCTTAATGAGGAGACATAACCTATTCCACTTTCCCTTAAGCCAGCACTATTAGATTGCAAGGGTCCCCAGATTTCTTTTTTGTATCAAAAAATTTTGGTAATTTTGATAACTGAGAAGCTTCAATTTTGGCTCAACCTCCAATCCTGTTCATAGGTAGTGTTCTACTTAGTATGGATCTTAGTATATAATAAAAATCTCTTTTCATATTAAGGACATTTGTTGAAATAAAAGAAAATGTAAACCAAAGTCTTATTGGGAGTTCTACAGGGAAGAAACATTCAGATTTTATGATCTCAAAGCAACATGTCAAATATAAATTTTGACTTGCTAAATTCATTCACTGATTACAACTTGATATCGTTAATAGAAATCAATAAAATTTTATTTATTTAGGTCACTATTTTAATCCATTGTTAAATATATGGAAGGTAATCATGGAAAACAAGTTCTTTGTACAAATTCTCATAGTTCAGCTATATGCTTAGACTTTGTCTATATGACCAGCTTTCATTTACTGTTTTCCTCCCTATTGACTATATACATTAGAAAAGAAGATTGTGAAAAAGGAAAAAGTTCTGTAAACGAACTTTATAGAACATGCTATATTACATATGCATACCCATTTTAATAACTCATATTCTTAAATATTAAAAAATGAGAACAGTGAATGTTAGTAATGACGATGACTTAACACCGAAGTTGACCCCCAAATATCCTTGACTTCATCACCTGACTCAACCTGAGAGAGAGAGTCTATCTTAAATAAGATAGAATACCTCCATTACTACCACTTCTTCTCAAATTCTAAAAGTGGTTCAAGGTTCTAAAGTTTATACCTGTAAATATTATTAAATTTTCTAAAATAGGTAATCCAGAGATGTATTAATGATCCCAATTTATTCTGCAAAGAAAGCATACCTCTGACAAGGAATCATGATAAAGATAACATGATAAAAAGAAAGCTACCATTGAATCCTAAATAAAATACTAATTAATCAAATTCAATAGTACAGTATAGGAAGATACCCTTATGATCAAGTGAGATTTGTCCAGCAATTCAAACATAGTTTAATATTAGGTAAACACACCCACTAAAACAACTAGAATTTAACATTAACCAAGAAGGTCAGGTCAATCCAGTCTAACATTAAACAAAAATTAGAAGGATAAGGATTGAAAAGAGGAAAACATACTATCATTACCTTTGGGTGACAGAATTACTTAGCTAAAATACCCAAATAATCCACTGAAAACCTTCATAGTTGTTTACATTGACTCAGTATATTTAAAATTAATAATTTTTCTATATGCCAATCACTATTAGAAAATAAAAATTATGCCCTGATAAATCATAAGAAATAAGAACAAGAAATAATCATGGAAAACTTACAGCACTTATGGAAACTTATGAAACTTTGAGAGGTAAAAGATGATGAGTATAAAGAAGTATGCATATTATAAACATTTCAGGTTTTCATTTACTATATGCTTAGTGCAATTTCAATAATAATTTCAATCTTTTAACTTAGTAAAGGGATTACTAAAAGTAGTCAAATTTCAACTTTAAAAATATGTAATTTTGAAGAAAACATTTTACTATCAGATGATAGACTGTATTGCACAGATGTAATGATTTAAACAATGTAATAATTGCACAAGCTCAGACACTAATTATCCTACATACAAAATTTTCTTTTAAGCAGAATGTGGGTGCATTTCTATTTAGAAACATGACATAACCTTTTGACACTTCTCAGTTTGCACAAGAAGAGGTGGATTCTAGCCTAACTCTTCAAATTGTTAATTCTTGTTGTGCCCTCAACTGGCTGCATACATTAGTGGCAGCCCAAGGACATCTCAGATGGAATATTCTTGAATTTATGGCTACTCAGTATCTTTCAAAAGTTTGTATAAGAATGTAAAATATATGAGGGATATGGAATTTATTCTTATAAACATGACTTTTAAAACTATACTTGCATCAGAAAGCCAAAGGCAAGGGCTTGAAAATACTGTTAGCATGAAACAGATTTCTTTTTCAGTCTGCTCTGTTTGTTATAAAAATATGGTAAAGAATGTACTTACCACATTACAAAGTTTCTTATGGTTTCATTGAAGAGATTATTTGTGATTTTTTTAAAGAACATTAGCTTTTTTATACCTGTGAATCCTGAATTTCATGTCACACCAAATTTGCCTCCTCTTGCCACCTGTTTAAGAACCTAAGGGATACTACTTACAGTTCATTTCTTGCATATTATAACATTATGTATTTTACCTTTATTTTATCCTTTATCTTTATGTCTTCCTAAATAATTGGAACTGGAAACATTGTAAATAAATAATAAATAATGGTTTAATGTGTCAAATATAGTTTATGATTAAGATAGCATGCAAAATCAGAAGAAGGTTCATTAGAGAGTGCTGGGAAATTACCTATTTGGGTAAAAAATGGGAGTGGTGGGATTCTTTCCTCAAATCAAACTTGTAGTAAACTCAAGTTAATAAAAGTGTTGCCTTCAAAAGCAATACCATAATGTAATCAGAAGTAAAAATACAGTAGTTTCAGGGTATGGAAAACAGAAAAATGCAGACATACTCTTAAACTGAAAATGACAGATTTGAATATTAAAAATAAAATGATTCTCTACATCAAAAATACATACCAAAAAAAAAAGAAAAGATTTTAAAAAGAGAACATTTCTGCCACAAACTTGGCAAGGGAATTAACCCCAGTTAATAAGAGCTCATATACATAAATGAAAAAAATAATTAAAACAACAGAAAATTGGGCAAAGGGCATGAAAATACAATCCAAAAGAAGAAAAATACAGGTTTTAGGCATACAAAATATTTAGCCCCTTAATTAGTAAAATAAATCCAAATGAAGACAAGATAAAATATATTTCTTATCTAATTAGCTATGATAAAAAGAATCAATGAGAGCCAGTGTTGGTATGAGTTTGATAAATTGCTGATAGGCATGTAAATTAGAACACTTTAAAAGCAATTAAGTAACTTGCTAGAATAGCCTTAAAATTAGTATATTCTTCAACAAGATAATCTCACTTTTAGAAATCTATGCCAAAGAAATGGTCAGAGATACCAAAATCAGTGGTATTAAAAAGTACATTGAAATCATTATGAATAATACTGAAAAATTGAAAATAATCTAAATGTCCAGCTAAGTGTGTGTTAAATAATTTTTCTAACATATGATTGTTATATTTCTGCTAGCAATTCTAGAAAATATGTTTAGAAAAATGTTAGAACTAACTAAGGATATGAGGAAGGGCTAATAATGTAAGCTTTAAATGTGATACTGTATGATCACAATTCTGTAAAAGCTACAGTTCAACATATATCTTGTATTTCACATTTAATTACCCATCAGAAAGGAGGAAGGTATCTAAAGTAACAGTGATTATTTCAGGGTGATGGCTTTATTAGTTTTTATTTTTCTTTATAATCCTCTACATTTTCTACAACTAGTAGATCATTTTCTGAGTACAAAATTTATTTTCAGGAAAGATGACTTAATCAAAGTTGAAGGATAGTAAAAGGAATAGAAATCATGAAGCTCTGTGAAGTGCCTGCAGTGACAGGAGCTTCTGTCTGCCATGTAGAGGAGATAAATGCCATATCTCCATAGAAAGTTGGGGCACAGATATCATACAGATTGACAAAGCGTGTGTCCAACATGTTTAGCTTCTGAAGGCTTTGATGTGTGTAAGAGATCAGCAAAGCTTTCCCCTTGCCTTCCCTCATTGCAGCCCAAGTTCAAAGAAACATTTATTCTGAGGAGGCTAAACTGTAACAAAAGCTTCTCCCCAGCTTTTTACAATGCAAAGTTTATCTATAACTTTATTTATCAGAAATGCCCCAACAGCTGTGTTAAAGTATGCCATTAATTTTCATTAGCCATTTGTGATTTATATGCTCTGTTTCAAGTATCAAAGACAAATAATGAGGCATTTTATAGTTTTTCAGTGAGGAATGTAAGAAGATAACTTAGAAAATTAATGTAGAAAAGCAAACTATATTTAGATCGAGATTATCTAACCAGCTACTTAATAATGAATTTAAAGCATGTTACAAATGTCAATTGGAATGTGGACAGATGTTCGCATAAAGCCAAATCAATGAATCTAATTTCCTGTTCATTTAGGACGAAGTGTACTTAACTTTAAAAAGCCCCTTTCCTTTTACTATTTTCCTTTCTAAACGTGATCAAAGCAAACAATGAATATGATTTAAAGAGGGTATTTATTAAGAATTTCCAAAATATCTAATGTTTCAAAACAGAGATTAAAATCCAAGCACAAAGAAAATCTTAAAAATTTATTTTTATTTGAAGTCTGCACATCTTGGATTCTAAATGTTATAAAATGATGATCAGAATAGCTAAATCATTTTAGAATTCAGTAATACAGCAAGTGTAAATTGACCCACCCCCTCAAAAACATTACACATATTATAACTGGTGTTTAATTTTAAATGTTCAAATGACAATACTGTTCTTATTATTAAAGAAATGTGGAGTTGAGGAAAATAGAAAAACAAAACACAAAATAAAAATAAAAATTTAGTGTAAGGCATCCTATATTGGAAATTACCCTTCTTTACATGAATGGGCTATATTTTATCCTAGCAAGAGAATTTTCCATGTTCTATATCTGGTAATTACCTAAAATGCAGTGATAACCTCCTTTCAACACTCGATATGTGAAACAGGAACCTATTAGGCCCATGCTGAGAAATTTCCACTTATTTCTTCTTTTTCCATGTTGAGATTCTTTGAATGGGGTCTTCTTATCTTAAAGGTTTCCTCTGACTGTTTGACTTCTATTGGTAGCATCTTGCTTTCTATCCTATTCTTCAGTTCCTCACCTTACTTCTGACTGAATTCTCCCCCTCCTACAGGGTCCCTATTGTCTCCTACAGAGGACTGCTGCTTGATTTGAGGCCATCTGCCCCAGTTCTTTCTATGCTCCTATAACACCACCTCTTGCCTGTGAAGACTTAGGTTTTTATTCTTACACACCTCTTTACAATGGTGCCATCTTGTTCATTTACCTTACCTTTAAATTTCTCTTTCTATTACTTGATTGATAGGACAGAAAATGGTAGGAAACCAGAATTTATGGGAGTAAGGAATTTTAGAATATCACCTTTTCCCCACTACTGCCAAAGTGACTGAATGTTTCCACTTCACACACATCTACTACCTTTGACAGTTAAGGAGGGGTGGCAAGAAAAAAGACAGGGATATGTAAAAAATGACAATAGCAAATGAGACCAAAATAGCAGGGGGAGGGAAAAAGCAGGAGAATGCATCAGCAGAATTTGGAAGGTGAGATGAAAGTGGCCCAAAGAACGGGAATGACATTCCTTGGGCTTGCTCCTTTTAGAGTCCCTCTAAGAATTGTCTGACAATTATAAACTTGAGAGAGGGAGACAAACCTTTGAAATCTATCTTTGTACCTGTAAAATGCCCCTTTTAACTTCTTGATGTTCCCATTTAACTCTTTTTAAAAACCCAGCACTGACATATCAAAATATTATGAAACAGTAAAAGTTTGGAAGTTTAAGGACGTGGCAAATGCAGGCTTTAATACAAAGATAGTTAATCCCAGGATATGTTCAATGTGTCTTTATCATGATGACTCTAAGTATTGTCATTTGTTAATATGATAGTTTTACTTTTCAGTGTTCTGCCAATATTAACATAAATGATGGTGCCTGTTACTCTCACTTTATGACTGAAGTGTGTTACCAAATACAGAATTCTGAGAGAGAATGCCTTTTGAGAATTTAGGCCCCAATGGATTCGCTGTTTTTGATACACAGCTAGTCTTCTTTCTAGGACTTACAGTCTACCACTTCAGGTAAGTTTAGAAAGGCAGAAGAAAAGATAATTAGGAGTTTATATATTTTCCTTTACCCAACAGGAAAAAAAGATATGGCAGTCAAAGGTAAAATCAGCCCCAAGAAGACAAAAATCCACTTCCCTACATAAATCTTAGAAATTAACGTGAGAAGTACCTTGAATGTAAGGATGGATTTATATGATGATCTGAAACATACTGTCCATCTAGTAGGAGAGGAATTTATTCAAATTAATTTTTCTTTTGTTTCTATTTTATCAGTATCTCTGGGGTCTGTCTGATCTCTAGGTTCCAGAGTAAAATTTTACACATGGTTCTTGGTGAAATAAATGGCAATACATGTTTGTTAGTCTAATAAATATTACAGTGTAAGGTTTTACAATGGAATTTGCTTCTTTCCTATTTATATTGTGCAAGTTCATTAAACCTGTCTTCTTGGAAATTTGATACATGTAATAAATGCTGGACTAAATAAAAATTAGTTAGATTTAACTTTTAAGGAATTCTTAGAAAGGAGCAAGAATTTAAAATAAAACTGTATCACTCAGTTCTACTTTATTAGGTCATGGATCTGATTTACTGAATACAGTAAAAGACCAACATAATGTGGTTCACTATTTTACATAGATAGATAGATAGATAAAGTAGATAGTCTGAGCTATTCCCATACCCTGCCTCCCCATTGTTAGAAAACAAGGATATAAAACTTACCAGAGTTTACAAGCAGGTATTACTTTAAAACTCTGGACATTGGGTAAAACAATGAAAGCTCTGTAATGTCCACATCATAGACCACCCCTATTACACGGGGATCGCCTTTATGAGTGATTTCACACCATTGTGTGAAGATTTAAATCAACTAGGGGACTGCTAGGGCTGCCCAGCACCGCTGGTGTAGGACCTGAATATTAGAATAGAAACACTCCAGACTAGGGCCTGTAGTGACTGGGCAGAAATCGTGGAACAGTGGATTGATCATAGAGTTTAAAATCAGACAGACCTGAACCCAGGTCTCTCTTTTATTATAGATGATAATGAACAACCCTACTTTGAAAGGCTTTCGTAAGGAAAACATTATTTAAATTTAATAATAAATTATTAAAGGAATAAAATAATATTTATATATGGAATACATTATTTAATGCATGGAAAGTATTCAACAAATAATGGCAATCCTTATTTCTATATTCTAACTAATGTAGTAGGCTTTGTGGAAATACCATCTGGTGGTGTTGCAGGCAGAGCCGGGAAGGTAGCACCATCTTTTTTAACATAATCTTTAAAAACTAGGTATTTTCCCTTAACAGCCCCATTGTACCTTTAATATTTGTGAGTTTAATCCTATTTGTAAATTAGTGGATTTATATTTTCAGCCTATACCACCTATTCTTATTTATTCCTTAACTGGTTGTCCTCTCTATAAAATGTTATTACTTTAGTCTTAAATTTGATCTTCATAAGCATCACAGATAAATCAATGACAGCTTATCAAGTACCACACATGTATGATTTACTCCAGGACACAAGGAAGTGGAAGTCAACCTCTAGCATCTAGACTGTACTCTTAATCCAGCCACTGAAATTCACTGAACACTGTGTCAGGACATTCCATCAGGTGGCAAACAATTTGTGAAAAGCCATACATGTTAGATACATATATCATAAATCCATCTATAAATATAGATGTTGCCAAATAAATAGTATAAACAATAACTCAATAGGAGTTCAAGGATTTTAGATTAGGAACGTTATGGAAGGTTTTATGGAAAAAACAGAATCCATTATTCAAATTATTTATTTACTGCCAGAATTAAGTTGAGCACTCCAGCAGAGCCCAGATAGAGGGAGGGAGCCAAGGCGCCCTTGGAGGAAAGGAAATGAAAATATTATGACATTGTTTGCAGCCTTGCCCACGTTGAAGTTAATCTACATTTTAAAAAAATCCATTGTACACTTGGAGATATTTCAGTAAATTTAGGTTGGGGAATGTTTCTCCTTAGAGGAGTCTGGTGATGTCTGCAAACTTACAGATGTCAATTTTCACTCCAGCTGCATTCAGACAAAGCAGGTGAGGCTGCGATTCAGGAAGCAGAGAGCTGGGCAGGTGCGAGCCCAGACATAAGGATCAAGAGGACAAGCAAAAAGGGCAAGGTTTCTGTTAGAAATCTGGGCAGACAGCAAAGAAAGGGAGATCCATAGAGAATAACGAGACAAGTGAGCATGGCAACACAGAAAAGGTATCAGCTTTAAGGCTGAGGCAAGCCCCTCTCCCAGCCCCACGTACTGCAGTGCATTCCATTGTAATGGAGCAGTTTTGAGGCTTAACCAGATTTTATCCTTTCTGGAAGATAAATTCAGGCAGATGATGACACCATGTTCAATTAAAGACAAACTGTGAGCAAAATAGCATTTAGAGCAATTTTGCTTCTCACTAGAGTGCTACAAAACCATAGGATATATCATTTGAAAATTTTAGAAAGATTAAACAAGTATTTTTTCTCCCTAAATTTAAAACAAACAGCAAAAACATAATATTTAAGCTGAGATATAATTTAGGCAAAACTTAAACTCCTTTTCTTTTTACCAAAATTAGGATTTTCCTGATTTTTTTTCTCCTAACTCCCTGACCCACTTCTACTTCCAGGGATGAATATTTTGTATTTTTAATACTTAGGATTGAAAGAGTACAAATTTTCCTTCAAGACGATTTTCTGTGAAACATTTGCTAATAATAACAGTAAGTTTCAGCATTGTTCTGATTTTATGGTATGTACTGGGTCAGTGGTTTCTAGGGGTCAGTAAAGGAAAGGAAGTTTTTGGACTTTCAAAGGATTTCACTGGCAAAATAAACTTTTTAAATTTGGATAAAAGCACTTGTATGCTCCTCTGGTTCAGGCTACAGTAGTGTATACAATTATTGGTTGGCTCTGTTCTTTTCATACTGTACAGAATCTGAGGCCTTGGACATCGGGAGGATGTCAGTTATTGTGATCAATGGTCACATTACACATTGTTGATAACCTGAATAGGCACCATATCCCAAGCATATACACGATTTTTCACACATATATGGATATTTTGTAGGAATAAAATAACATTTATTTGAAAGTACTCATAGTAGCTTTTTATCATTATGTAAGTGTAACGATTCCTTGGTCTTCCGATGCTGAAAAGTTGGGAATTACTGACAGTATATTGTTTCATTGAAAAATAATGAATGAGATAGAATGAGAAAATGAGATTTTATTGGAGATATGTTGGGGAAGAATAAATAAAATAAAACTGAACAAAGATTACATTTTCTGAGAACATTCGAATTCAACCAAATTTTTCTTTTGTTTATAAGAACATTAATACATTAAAATTCCCCATTATTACTGAACTTCCATTCAAGTGAATGACCATTACCATCATCAATTTCTGTCCAAATACAGGATCATACTCTGCAATATGTTTGGGTATCTCATAAAACCTTTTGACCTCAAGTTTTTTCCAATTTTCTCTCCATTTTTTTCTCCCCTTCTCAGCAAAATATAAATTGTTTACACATGCCCATTTTCTCAATCTTCATTCTCTTTCTCAGGTAATAAAATTGGACTTCCACTTGGCACCCTTCCATCAGGTACCAAAACAGTTCCCATGTTGCTAAGTTCCAATGGTCTCTTCTCAACTTACCCCTCAAAATTACTATTTCTACATACTTCTGGAAACAGTTTTCTTGCTTGTCTTCTGAGATAGCACACACTCTGGATTTTTCTCCTATCCCTTTAGGCACTTCTTCTAAGTCATTCTCCTATCTTCTCCTTCTGGACTACTCAACATGGAAATATTTGGACTAGGACCTAGGTTCCTATGCTGTCTCCACAGGACTCTCTCAATTTCATGAGTTTAAATTTCATGCATATGATGATGATGCTAAAATATACATATCCAGCCCTGACATCTTCCATAAACTCATAAAGCTCTAACTACTTGTCAGTTGCCTTTACTATAGTGATCTTAGTATCTCCAAAATTAAACAATTGATTTTCCTCCCAAAGTTGTTGCTTGCCTCCACAGGTTTCTTCATCTCAGTACAAAGCAATACCATTTACTCTTTCTCTGACCTCTTCACCTCCAGCCCCCATTTACAGTCAAACTTGAAGATGTGTTTGTGCTACCTCCACAGTGTGTCTTGACTCCACCACTTCTCCACAGCTCTGTTGTTAGTGCTTCAAAGCCATATTTTTTTTTCACCTGCATAATGCTTTCATTTTTCTGCCCTGCTATCCCTTGTCCCCAGAATAGTTGAAGTGACTTTTCTAAAAACATAAATTAATCCTTCACTGGCTTCCTATTAAGTTAGAATAAATGTTAGACTTTCTAGCATGGCCTAGAGAGTTATGATCTACTTTTTAAACTCGCACTACTCTCTCCTTTACAAACCATTTTCCCACCCCACTGGCCACTTTTCCCTTTCTTAAACACACTGATTTCATTTTTCAAGACTCTTGCACTTGTGTCTTCTGCCTGAGCTTTATTTCCCCAGATCTTGGCTGACTCTACCCCATCATTCAGGTCTCAGTACAAATGTCATCTCCTCCTAAATAAATAATCTTATGTAAAGAATCATCTTAAAATAGCTTCATCCTGAACTTTCTGCAATGACAGAAATGTTTGATATTCTATGCTGTCCAATCTATAATTGTTGAGCACTGAAAATACTAGTGATGTTGAGAAATTGAAAAATTAAATTTTCAATAATTGATCTAATTTGAAATAGCTACTTGTGGTGGTGCTACCATAGTGGATAGTGAAGTTCTAGCACAATACCTTACCTTTGTTTTTAAGTAGAATTTAAAATCATATTTGAAAAAATTTGTTAATCTACTTCTGAAAAATTTGTTTCTCTTCTCTTTATAATGTAAGCTTCATAGGGTGGGGACATTTTTGTTGGTTTGCTTCTGTTATACTCAGTGCCTACAGGAGGGCCCAGCACACAGTAATTTTAATAAATGTTTGCAGAAAAAAATGCATGGATGAATAGATGAATCCATTCCCTTGGCTTCTGGCCGAAGTTAGGCCTGTGCCAAATATCTCCGGTTCAGACTGTTAACAGTAGCATGACCCTTAGACTTCTTCTGCCTCACATAAGTGTCTCCTTTATGTCACTGTCTAAGGGACCATTTTGAGTTACATAAGTGATCAAGTCACACACTCTTGCTTAAAACACATTCGTGTAATTCACCACCAAGAGTATCCCTTAATGATGTGATGACTTTTTCCTCCTTGGGACTTCCTACCTCTTATCTTACACTCAAGCAATACTGAAATACTTGCAGTTTTCACACATCTTAGGCTGGTGTGAACAATACTTCCTTCTCATCTTTGGCAAACCCTTATGTATCTGAAGGAATGCTCTCTCTGATGATTCGTGCATAGCAAATCTTCCTTCTCTTGGTGAGAATCACTCCTTTTTTTTATAAAGCTTTCTACCTTACCCATACTTTGATTGATAAAAAGTGCATAAATGTAATGCACTTGGTTTCAGGGACTGTGACTTACTTTGTAACCTTAACACAGAGCGAAAGATCTAGCTTTAGCATGCAGTAAATGCTCCCTCAGTAATTGTTAATTGAACTCAGCTCATGGCCTTAGAGCAGGGTTGCATTGCACTGATGGATGGGACTTGGTGATGCTGGCTCAAGACTTTTATTGTTCTTATAAAAACACTATTTCTTTTCTTCCATTTTTCTTACATAGAACAATTATTTTTAGTGTCCAGGTAATATAAGTTTATAAATATTTATTTACTTATGGCCCCAACATAAATAAAATTTACCAACATTATAAATTTTATTTATTTTGGGGACATATTATACTTCTGAATTTAGAAGGTAAATATAACAGTCTTCCATACAGTTCTGCAGTATGTCGTTTTTCTTGACTGCCGTAATTTCATACAAAATATAAATAGAATCTGAGTGAAAATATTTCACAAATATGAGGATGATTAATAGAAAATCCCAAGGATTCTACCTGCCTTCCAGCTCAACCATGGATGAAGTGGTTAATAAGGCATTACTAGACTTGCAGCATTTAAGGAAATGTCTTAACTATTCTTAAGAATTATACATTTAAAAGTGGATCAGCAGTGAGTTTTTAAAAATGTAATTTTCTCTTATGAAATCAAGAGTAGAATTGCAATAGTAGGATGAAATACGCTATAAGTATTAATAAAGTTAACACTAATAAAACTTACTAATGGAATAGTCCTGCCATAATGGATGCAGAACTAGGGACAGAAGAAAGGGTGCTGTCTTGGTCTTGTTGGGCTGTTGTTACCAAATATCACAGCCTGGGTGGCTTATAAATGGTGGAAATTTGCTGAGCACAGTTCTGGAGGTTGAGAGTCTGAGATCTGGAGGCTAACATGATTGGGCATGCCTCTTTTGGGCCACTGACTTCTTGTACCCTCAGAGGTGCACCAACTGCTAGGGAGATCTGTGGGACTCTTACAAGAGCTCTGATCCTATTCATGAGGGCTCCACCTTCATGACCTAATCATCTCCCCAAAGGTCTCATCTGCTAACATCATCACCTTTGGGGCATAGGATTTCCAACGTCTGAATTTTGAGCAGACACAAACACTGACACCACAGCAGGCACTTAACACAGGATCTGGATCTTATAATCATTCTGATACAAACTATGCAGATTTGTATCTGCCCTATCATCTGAATTGCAAAGAAAATTCACATATAACTGTCAGTACTGTATTTTATCTGGCAACCCTACCAGGGGAGGGGATACCAGGAGGTAGTGATTAGGCTTCTCTTATCACCTCTTGCTCTAAATTCTTGCCTGTACTAAACTCTCAATCTCATGTGTTCACTAAAATTTCAATCTCACTTTCCACGAATCTTCCCTCCCTTAAGCTCTGCACTGTTGTATTGTGAAACAAGACTTCTTTTCTGTAATGTTTTCCCCCTAAACTTATTTAGACATTTGTATATGTAGCAGGCTTCCCTTAAAATTTGTAACTAGGGAGGGGATACAGGCCATTAAAGATGTGCTTATTTTCTGGAATACTTTGATCACACTCTCTGGCTCCCTCCCACTTCCCACTGTGAGTAAATTTCTCACCATCTGCTTGTCTCCATTGTCTTTTGCCTCTTTTTATTTAGTTTCACCTCCTCTTTCATTTATTCAAGCTTCTCTAATCTTGCTACTTACCCCAGCAGCCAGATTTCTATTATATTCACAGGCAAAGCAGTTTAGCTCTCTCATCTCAGTGACTTTATAGATTATGTGTTCATGGCCTTAATTTTTTAACAATGGCAATTCTTCTCTAAGAGAAATCATATATAAACATCTTACTAGCTGATGGATAGTGATTGCAATGGGGTGTGTGGGGGGACTTGATAATATGGGTGAATGTTGAAACCACAATGTTGCTAATGTGAAAACTTCATAAGATTGTATATCAAAGGACACCTTAATTAAAAAAAAACATATATATACATATGTATGTATACATAGCTCACTGCCTTTGGTGAAGTCGTTTCCCTTGCTGGAATATAATCTCTGTAATTTGAAATTAAGTTATACTTGGCCTCAGTATATATGTCTCATCAGTTTGATTTATACTTAGTTTTGAAAATTTGTTTAATATCTTAATTTTGCTCTAGTTAAATATCTTTAGAAAAAAATGAAAGCTGTTTGGGAATACATGTCAATAACTTAAAAAATTTAAATACTGAAGGCAGTGAAGTTGAGTGCCTAAGAGCATAGTATTTGGAATCATACAGAGAATCCTAGTTTTGCCATTTTCTAGCTTTGGAAAAATCTAAGTCTCATTTGTTTATCTGAAAGATTGGGATAACAAGAATAATAAACTAATGGGATTATTTTGAATATTTTAATGAGTATATATATTTACTAGATATATAATATATATTATATGTAAATTGTTAAGTAAATTATGATATAGCTGTAAGTCAGATTCTTACAAGGAGTCTTAAAATAATATTTATGAATATTTTTAATATCAAAAAGTGTCCACGAGAAAACAAAACTATGGCAAGGATAACAAAATGTACTGTATGATATCCACTAAGAGTATCTGCATAAACACAGACACGTATCTTATATAATCATAGATATAGAGAAGGGAAGTGAAAGGAAATTGACCACAGAGGAGCAGTCACCTCTGGGTAGTAGAAGTATGAAAGTTGATTATTTCAATACCTTTTTAACTTACATATTTCTAGCAGTGGACATACAATACTATTAGCAATAAGAAATTGATATACATATGTGTGTATATATCAACATTTACATATGCTTAACATACATATGTAATACATAAGAGTATACTTAACTTATATATGGTCTTTATATATATATTTTGTATGTAAAACATAAAACTTAAGAAATACATTCAGTTTAAAATGGTCAGTAAGAATTTTTTAAAATGAAAGAATAATATTTTTGTTCTACCCGCGGTTCATTGCATGAAGAAAAAAAATCAGTATCTGGGTTTAGCCAAGAGCTTATGAAATCATTATGGTCATTCTTGGTCTTGATTCATGCTTTAGATGGCAGTGCAGTTATTTTTTTAGAAGAATGATGATTTTTAATAACTTCCATGTTGCAAAAACTTGTTTATTTGCATCATTAGGTAGCTTGGAAAAAATGGCCAGTGAAAATTGTTCTTTGTATTACATTGTACCTAAGAACTTTAAAAGTGCTTAAAATAGGTAAATATCCATTTGTTGGAATTAATCTTCTCAGGTTAGATTGCTTACTCTGGCATTGTTAAATTAATAAAAATAAGCTAATTCGGCTTATCCCATATTAAAATTTGAATTATCTTGGAATTGAATATATCTCTCTTTTGAGTAAAGATAACATAATTCATGATATGAGTTTCTTATTTATCTTATTCAAAATATACTCCGTTGTAGAAGTCATGACAGTGTATATCATTTTCTTACAAAAAGAAGTGATTTGTGTTCCAAAGATAGATAGGTAGATAGATAGAAAATAGATAAAATGAGTTGGTGATTCGTTCTCACATTCTTGGTGCCTAGAGGCCATGACTGATAAAAGATATGTTACTTCTCTGATTTATCCTAGTTGATATGATGTAATTTGTTTTTAACATTAAGTGGCTTTTTAAATATTTAAAAACAGGAAAAATCTCTGAGGATTTGAGAACTGTAAGTAAAACTTGAGTTAGAGGATCACAAATACTGTCTTTGCTTCACCAAAGAAATATGCTACATGGTGTGCTTTCCTTTCAGAAACCAGAAGTCTGTGTTTTCTAGAGCAGCTCGTTGTTGGAATCTTACCTTCTTAAGGAAGGAAGGCTTCCAGGTTGCCATGTCTATACTAACATTTCTATTGATACTTTACTACTATAAGTTTGTTATTTGGAGGTACTGGTTTGGACCATGTTAAGGTGTGAATTTTGCAACAACCAGGAACTTGAACTTTAATTTGAATTCAGTGGTAAAATTTAGAAGCCAGTGGATTATTTATAGATTCAATCAATTATTCAATTATTCTATTATTTAATATATAAGTATTACTTATATGTTTATACATACATATATAAATCATCTATTATTGCATAACTATTCTATTATTAGTGGTTCATTCTCAGGCTAAGGAGTGTCAAAATTAATCAGAATAATAATCCACAAAAGAGGAGCACATATGGGGATGCACTGACACGTGGGGGCGTGACTGTCATTCATCCCAGACCACAGCATCAAGGCTGAAGAGCAAAGAGAAGACCATGCCACTGGCCCCAGTCAGCAGGATGAGGGCTTTGGCTTTGAGGGGCTTCTATAAAGCTTTTGATGCACGTGTGCTGTGTGTAATGAAATCCATTGTCAGAACTCAAGGGTTCAGTAAAAAATCTGCTTGTACACATCATAAAAGCTGCCACAGAGGGAACTCATGCCGGACCGTCCATGCCTCCAAAAGGCTACACCAACGCAGAGATGGCAGGGCCTTTCTCTGGGTTAGGCTACAAGCTAGGCTCCCACATTTTGGGAACAAAATATCAACTGTACATTTCAGAAAGTTTACCTGACTCCTACCCAGCTCCTGTCAGAACTTTGAGATAACTGATTTTGGAGATGAGCAGTCCAAAGTCCTGGAATATCTATTAAAGTATTCTAAGCCCCACTGCATGTTTAGATCACCAAGAGTACGTGATTTGGACCCTGGGAAATTCCTAGTTTCTGTTATGCGAACCTGGATAAGACAATCTCTCTGTGACTCTTTCCTCATCAGTAAAACAGGGCTATTAGTAAAAAAACCCTTAATAATAAAATCTAACACAAAGGGTTTTCTGAGGTTTAAATGAGTTAATGTATAGTATGTCCTCATTAAATGCTAATAGAAGTTGTTTTGTTACTCTTAAAAATAAACTTTCAGATTTTTTATGTAGTATTTTATCCTAGGGTTTTCATAAGAATAGATGAGATAATTTCTTAGAAAAAATGTTTTGGAA
The DNA here is from genome assembly GCA_032199065.1 of Smutsia gigantea. Taxonomy (NCBI): domain Eukaryota; kingdom Metazoa; phylum Chordata; class Mammalia; order Pholidota; family Manidae; genus Smutsia; species Smutsia gigantea. The sequence goes on from JAVSCE010022418.1 coordinate 1,862,044, forward strand.
TAAAAAATTTGTTTCCTTTAATATGACATAGTTAATTCCGGGTGTAGGTAGAATGAGATAACACAGCCTTAGCGTTCTCATCTTTGCTATGGAGGTGATGCTACTGATTTCATACAGATCCTGTAATGTTTGTGAATTAAATTATGAAGGTAAAGTACCTAGAATAGTATTTGGTCAATACTCTCTTCTTAGTATATATTAATTTGTATCTGTAATCCATCCTCCCTCTTTAGTACCCACAAAAGAATACAATGCCAAGACATATATTTTATTATCCAGATGACCTCTCTTGTTAGTTTTTTGTTTTATTTTGCTTTGTTTTTTATTGAGAGCTATCTGCTTCATGCTTTTCTTCTTTACATTTCACTAAGCTTAGAGCTAAGTAGCTTATTTTTTGTTTTGAGTTTTAATTTTTTAATTGCCTAAAATCCTTTGATAATTAATCAAGGAGAATTAAAAAAAAGGAATCCTCATCATACTTTCTAAATATCATAATGAGAGCTTCTCAGATACTTTCTAAATTGGAAAATTGTTAGTAAAATTGGGTGTATCCGCAGAATTTTTCTTCAGCAAAAGAAACTACAAAGTAAGAAAATTTGCAGAGGCTCTATAATCTCTTCTTATTAGTTTTAAGATTAAATGAACTGTCCATTACATCATCACTGGGGAGAGAAAACTTAGTTATTTATCATGAAGAAAAAGGTTGTTATTATTCTTGCCAGAAAGCAGCTAAGCTTGAAAGAGCACTTCTAGTTTATCCAGCTAGCTCATATGTTTCCATTTCTGGAAAGAAATGAAATTGTAACAAATGCACTTATTTCACAAATAATTTGAGGATTTTTTCCCCCCTCTGTTTTGGTCACTTACACTATAGCAATACAACCAAGTAGTAAAACAAAGCATACAGTAAGATGATGAATAAGAAGCTATCATTCTCTGGACTTCTTTTCTTAGTTTAGGTGAATTAGAGTATGTTGGATCTACCTTACTTTCTGAATGTTATAGAGTTCCCTTTCCTTAGGGGACTATAAACAAAGAAAAGACCCCTTAACAAAAAACATACAAAAATTCTTAAATTGCATCTCTAGTAGTATTTAAATCTCCTTTTCAAGTAGAACTCTTAAATTGAAATCAGAGAGTGGGTGACAAGTTAAATGTCTGTGTTCTCAGTTCTTTACAATTTTTTTGCTTAGCATATATATTGCCTTAATACTGTGATTAGTGGTATTTCTCAGATTGGCTAAGAGAAAAGTATATTTTTAAGTAGAAGTGCTTATTAAGTATAAATATAATCTGTACTATATTTAATATTATCTTCCTTGACTCTCCAACTACCTCATACTAAAGGGCAATTACATTGGCTCTAAGTCAAATAATCACTTTAAATCTAATTGTATCTGAAGACTTTGAGACCCCCAACCCACAATGGAAAAGCCTTAAGCATCACCTAATGAATGTATCTAAACTTTCTGTCCTGTTCAGAAGATATCCAAATGGACTCCCGTCCTCAAATAAATGTTAAAATTTCTGAAAGTGATAGTATGTTTGGTTTTAGCACCAAGTCATGTATTGGAATTTGTTTCATTAGAAAAGTTATAATGCAGCTGGCGTTTTAATTCTAAATCTGTGATGGATAAAACCCAGGACTACTAGTTCAGCTACTGCCTGCCCTGAGTTACACTATCTCCTCTGCAAAACACATGTAACACATTAACAATCCGATAATTAGTGCACATTCCTGCCTGCTCCTTAAAACCTCACTCCCAGATGCGGCTTTGGTTGGATCTTGGTTTTTATTAGTTTTCATGATTCACTACGGTTGTAATACCAGTCCCTTTTCCATTCATTAGGCTTCCTATCTGGCTAAGCAGGGTTGATGCAAAGTCAGAACTTAAAAAGGCAGTGACTCCATCCTCTTTGCATGTACCCAACTCTAAATTATATATTCATATAGTGCAGAACTACAGTCTCAATGGCATGAAAAGGAAAATAGGACCTACAAAAACATTTATTTCAATTGTATTTGGAGTTGGAAAAATGGGGTAGGAAAGAAGACAATTGATTCAGGAAGCATAGCAATTGTATTGTGGACTGTTGAGCATGTGTAAAGCCTCATCTTACCAAAAACTCTGAGGTATGTGGCACCAACCTAATACTACAAATGATCTTCTAAAGTGGATATTTATAGAAAAGTCCAAGTGTATTCCCTTCTGCATGATACAATATCTTTGTTGTGGACATGTTAAGAGAGTGAACAGAAGGAGAAAAAAACTTGTAAGGGTCTGATATGAATAGACTCAGTAGAACATGAAGCTTGTTGAGGAATCTAAAGTGTGGATATATCCTCTATATTTACAATGTCCATTAAAATGGTACCATTTACTAAGAAGGCAGAGAACTAACAAATATCTCCAATTCCTGAGCTTTTTCAAAACAGGGATGACTAATTGTTAGTGCACGAGGGTATAAAAACAAAGAGACTCCAATGGCCCATATTTTTGTGCAATACTTTAGCAACACTAAAATGAAGTACAGGAAATACAGCATAGTGTAGAGGAGAAGACTTCTTACATATGACTCTGCATGGTTATTTTAAGAACAGCATGCATTTATATTTACAGTATCATGATTTGGTTTTCCTGATCTGCATTTTATAAGTAGAGTAAATTGAGATAAATTATCCTAAGTGGTACTTTGAGCCAAATATTTCAAGGCACAACACTGCTTTTCCCAAGAGGCCTGATCCACTAACACTTTAACAAGGGGGATTGCTGGTCATACAACTCTCAGTGTCAGGGAAGGGTGGGAGGTGAAGTTGTTAGAGTCTCCCCTAGGAAATCAATGATGGAAATCTAAGGATTTAATTTCAGCTCCATCCCTAAACTTTTACCAACTCTATTCCAGCTGAGAGCCCATAGGTCAGCCAGCAGGGACAGTGAGACTATTCTTTGCCAATTTTGTTTTAACATATTTGAGAATCAAAATCAGTTAGAAAGATGACCACTAGCAATTCACTTGAAATTGGCCAGCCTCTCCCACCGAAAAGGAGTGGTTCCCATGGGCTTCTCTAGATAAGGGATCTCACCCCTATTATCAATAAAAAGTTGGGTATGTTTTAGCTTATTGGAAAATCAGTTCTCTTTCTCCCCTTTAGGGAGGAGAATTAGACCCAAATTCAACTTAGATTTAAGTCTAAAATAAGTAATTTTATTAGCTAATCTACCTCACACTTTATTACAAAATGCATTCAATGTTGTAAACATGATTTTTGGCAATCTCTTACTTTAGCTCAGGAACTGAGTTGGAAAACACTGGACAACATTTGGATAATGACAATCTCATCTTGTCTTCTTTGGAGAGTAATAATGTAAACAAAATGAGCTCTTTACTGGCAGCGAAATGCAGTGGCGTTTGTGTCTGTTCTTTTTCTAATATCAATGTCTCAGGGATATTTTCTGAGCATGTTTCTGGAGGCAAAATGCTCTGTATCCTTTTTCAGTATAAGGATCTTATATGGCATAATCAACTGTTTTTATCAGTTCGACTTTTTTTGCAGTTAGTATTTCTCAAGAAAATCACTAATTTATCTGCTATTTTTAAAAGCAGCTCTAAATTCTCTGATGCTTTAATGGAGGGAGTGTCCATGAAAAGGTGTCCAGGATGGTTTTAGTTGTTAGGAAGGGCAAGAGAGCCTTATCAAAACTGATGCAATATTACTCAACTGCTACTCTGAAGAAGCAAGAATGAGGTGAGAGAGAAAAGAATTACACACTTCAGACTAACTGGGTGACCTTATAACCCTTCCCCTGCAATAGACTTTGCTTTCAAAAATCTAATGTTTCACCTCTTCCTGCTCCAACTGCCAAAACTCTTAGAAAAAGCATTCTTATAAAGAAAATATACACATATGCGTATGTAGGTGAGGGTTGCCATCTCAATCACTAAAGCTACCTGTAATTTCCTAAGATTTTATGAAAAGGCAAACATTCTACTGCAAGTTGGAAACATGATGAGTTATTTTGACTTGGCGGCAACAAAACGCAAGTTGGAGCAATCGGATGTTAGACCTGAAAGGGGCCACAGAAGTAACCACAACCTCCTCATTTTACAGCCAAGGAAACCTGAGCCCCCAAAAGGGCAAGTAATCACACGATCATGCAGTTCACCAGCACTGGGATAGGGTGAAATGTAGATTTCTTGTGATCCATGTGTGTTTCTTTTCTCAGTTTACAAATATAAAAAGTGATCTATTTGTAAATGACTAATAATAAACTTGATACCCAAGAAATGGATGGAATTGAGAATTTTCGGTTGAAATTTTTTTTAACACCAGGTGATACATATCAAGTCATTTAACCATCTGACAGCCTTATGAGTGAGATACTATTAGCATCCTGTTTTAACTGAGCGGTGACAGGCATCTGAGGTTTAGTAACTTGCCTGAGGTCATATACCTCCTTCAGTGGTGAAGCCAGGATTCAAACTCAGCATGGATCCAGTGTCCTTGATCTTAAGCAGTATGCTGTTTTGCCTCTCTTTGTAAGGTGCTTAAGTTGTTTAATGACCAAGATGCCAATTTGGAACAAAATTCTTCTGCTTTCTCAACATGTTGGGAAACAGGTTTTTCTTTGTAGCTAAGTGTGGTCCCTTTTCATTTTCAGGGTTATCAGGACACTAAAGCTTCCTAATCTTTTCTGCCATGGAGTTAATTAAGACTTGTAGGAATTATATGTTTCCCTCCACCTTCTCCAGAATTTACCATAGCCACCAAATTATAAGATGATGAAGCAGAGCCCACATGAGGAAAAATGGAATTGGTGTACTCCAGAGAATCAGTGACTTCAAAGCCAGGAGATCTGATGGAAGGCAAAGGGATTTACAGGTCATCTTAGACTATTGGATCTTCAGTGTTTTTTAAGAACTGAAAAAGTGTTACAGATTATCAGATTATAACTCATTGAAAGTTAAGAGGCTTCTACATGGCAGAAGTTCCAATAAATAAGACACGATGTACTCCAGGGAGAAGATCTTTAACCTATGCTCATTGGCTAACTTCTTTATAATATTTCTGCAGGTTCAAGAAGGCTCCCAGAACTACACTGCATTATTTTCATGTTCTGAGTAAACAGTGGGCTGCCTTCCCTGTGGTGCAGTGGACTGCTGTCCTGGGGCACATAATCTTAAATTAGAACTGTTCCTTCAGATAGGGAATCTATAGTCAAGATTTTGATCCTCTTGTCTCTTAATTATTTGGCTTAGTAAGGACACATCTGATTAAGCATACATTAAGTAAACAGAAGGGCTATTTGAGTCAAAAGCTCTAAAAAACAAAAGGATATTATAGAACACAGACAGCTAGCTGCTTTCTTGCTCTGCTAATAAAGGACTCCATCCAGATTGTTTATGTAGTGTGCACAGAGTGTCAACTGATGTGGATTGTACTGGAAACTTTCAAGCATAATTAACCTCAGTAGCCCTGTAATGCAATTTCACCTATAATCCACAACCCAGCCTGCACCCCAGAAGAATCTCACAGCTAGCTCACCCCGGGATTGCAACATTTCATGAAGAATCCTGTGATTAAAGCCAGACATATAGACAGTAAGAAACCATGTGGTGCATATTATCTCCACACATCAGCTTTAATGGCACATGCTCTACCCATGACAACAGTAAAAGTTAGTACAATGTATCTTAAATTGATATATCATTTTAAAAGCCAAGAAAAAATGGAAATTATATAATGAATGGGATTAGCTTCCCAAAATAGAAAATGTCAGAATGTCATTCTCCCAGGAGAGACTCCCTGCTTTTGGGGTACATTTATTTTCTATGTGATGCAATACAGGCCCATATCTCCAAACGTCTGTATGCACAAAAGCTTAAGCTTTTCAGCAGTTGATTATGTTCAGTCTTATACCCCAATGACAGCCTCCTAACAAGATTAGAAGTCTTATAAAGACAAAGTACCATCTTGTACTTCTTTTCAACCATCCACAGTACCTTGCAGAATGCTTATATTTCATTTGCGTGCTGGTGAAGCAAAGGTTTTCTTCCTGCTATTCAGTGTGCTCTGATCTTGCATATTTTACATAAAGGATTTTGTAAGGAAAAATTATACTGACATACATTGGTAGTATTGCAAAATCACATGCATTTTCAAAGACACTGACATGATATTCTGGATCTCGAAGGAAAAATAATTCATAATTATTCTACTTGGCACTTGTAATTGTGTAGCTTTACAGGGAAATCACAAAACCTTCCTTCCACATTACCATGGAGAAGGGAAGTCTGGATTAAATAAACCTCTTTGGGCCAATCCAGCACACTGAGGGAAAGTGTTGTTCATTGGACTTTTTGGTAGGAACCTATAAAATAGCACATGTAAATAATTTGTATGTGGTTGATTACTTGGTCCCTTAGTTCCCAAGGTAGCTTGTGCTGGTTAGGTAATGGTGATCCAATTTGATTGGACTGGAAAGCCTAATTCCATCTTGAAAATATGTGATCTATGTACAGCCCTGTGATTGTTCAGAAAATGACACCATTCTGGACTAAATCAACTTCTTGGAATACCTTTATGAACCCTAAGAATTCCCCTTCAAGTTGTCCTAATTTTCACAGTCCTGAAAAACACAAAAAGACTGCACTGATCAGTGTTCATAATGACGTTTGTTAAGACACATTGGGCAATTTTGAAGTCTAAATATTACAAATCATTATTCAGCTATGAAATGACATTATCTTAATCACAGAAGTTAATTAGAACAGGTTTCATTTATGTATTTAGAATATACTCCATCAAGAAAAGTAGTTTGGAAGGGTAAGATATTTAGTGTTTGCGCTTTCCTACTTAGCCTGTCTATCATTTGAGATTTTCTGTTGGCTTTTGATATGCCTGTGTAGGTTTTCCTGCTAATATCCCACACTCCTTTCCTATGGCAACAATGTATTCTGCTACAAGCATCTGGTCCTAGATCCCTGACCGTACCAGCCACATTTCTAATTAGGCCATGGCCACCACTTTGAATTCCTTGCCATCTCAGCCTCTTCTTTAGATTGCACACTTCCTTCAAAGAGCATCCTCAAATACGTACCCCCATGGCTTCCTCATGCCTGCCTCTGTATTGATTTTATATACCATTCCATTTGTATTCATTAATTAGGAAATTTTATAGGTACATATCATTATATTACCAACCTTGTCTCCTAAATTAGATTGCAAGACTAAAAATTGGGGGCTGGAATCTTATACCTCTTTGTGTTATGGCTGCAGATACTTAATGATGTTTGCAGCACATGGTGACAGTCATTATTATCACCAGCACTCAGTGTAGCAAGACACATTTAGCGACCCATCACCAACTGACTGTCAAATACAAACGGCATGACTCTATCTAAAAAATATTCTGTCTTAGTGATATTTCAAGATTTGAATCTTCTAAGGAGTCCTGGTGCTGCTGCAAATGTTGGTGAATTCCTAGTTTGCCTAACTCGTACATCTTTTTTTGAATGAACGTCCTGCTAGTTATCTCAGTGACCCAATATAGAACACAAACAAAAGTGCCCTGAAATGTCTATATTAAAAGGTACTCCATGCAGTTGCAAGCATTAATAAAATTTTTAAATGGGAAGAGTTGTCCTGCAGAGGCAATCTTGTCAAGATTATTCTTCAGTGTTGAAATCTTGACTGGAAAGATGACAATAAGAGAGTTTGCTAATTCAGCTAAAAACAGCTTCTGCTGTCCCACAGGAGCTCTCTGGGCCTTCTTAGCTTGCAGTTTACTGCTTTCTGAGTTCAAACATTTTTAAAGTTGGAGAAATAACAGCTGATATTTTTCAGACACTCATGAGAGACTTTAATGCTGAGGCATTTAAAGGCCACTCAAGGGGTCCACACATCCCTCTCCTCCCCAGGGGCAATGTCATAGATTTGAGAATTCTGACAGTCTCCAAGAACTACTGGGTGCATGGAGATGACCCATTGTGTTAATTAGAAAGGCAAAGCTTGGTACATCACTCTGAAACCCAATGGAGAGCAAGAGTTCCACTCCAGATGACTGATCATCAAACAAGAATTTGGAAGGGGTCAAGGCATCTGGAATTATCTCTCTAGATAACAGTTCTGTTTAGGAGCTGAGCCAGGGAGGAGAGAAATGTCTGCCTTGCATAGTCTGGCAAGACTTAGAAGCATTGGACTTCTACAGTCTTTGTGCATTACAAACTCATATTGCATTGCACTTAATAAATCTGCATGTGATATTTTCTATACGTTTACTTGAAAATTTTCACTGATTTTGGTTTGTCTGCTCAGCAGTCTTATAGTTTCCATTTCCTAAGCACCTAGATGTCATTTCTTATCCCCTTTCATCTGCATTTGCAAAAAGTCTATCTCTCAAATGCACATATAAAGCTACTTCCTACCTTTCTTGGTTGCTTCCTTTATCAGAAAGCTGATCTGTTTTTATTTTGTCCAAACAAATCCTTGCCTGTATGCCTTCTGCTTCCATTCCCAAAGGTCCCTTGAGGTGACTGTTCTTACTAGACCAGGTAATACACATAGAAAGACATTATTTCATAGTGACTAGCTTCAAGCAGACCTCTCTTGGCATCATAGCTCTGCTATTCACTGTCCTTGTCAACATTGGCAAATTATCCCTTAATACTTCTGAAAATTGAAAAATATCACCTGCTCCCTACTCTTTTTGACAGTTAACCAAAACATATGTAAATTGTAACCCAACACTCCGTAGTTATTCTTGTTTCCTCAGATTTGACAACACTGTTATTCATAGTAACCTGTCCTGTATCCATTTTGTCATATTTTCTATCCTGTATACAGATGCCATACAGTACCAATGAATACTATGTTGCTAGAGAATAAATACTAAGTAAAATCTCTTTTGCATCCCTAAATATGATAATTGTTTAGATCCTACCTGTCCTTATATATGCTAGTCTCCCTCTGTGCACAGTGTCACTAATCTTCCTCTGTTGAAGATTTTCCCACCTGGAGAAATGTGAACTGACATCACTCATCTATGAGTGTTTCTACCCAAAACACTCAGACTGAGGCAGGGTTAACTGTCCTCTCTCTTGGGCCTCCACTGCACTGTCCCTTTGCACTTAATATATTATGTGATTAGGTGTTTGTGTGTCAGTCTCTGGTTCTAGACTGTGAGCTCCATGTGGGAGAGAACAATGACTAATTTTGTTATCCCCAAAACATTTCACAGGACCTAGAATGTAGAAGGTACTCAATATTTTTTGAATAATGGAGGTAATCCTGACTAAGTATGCTCTATAACTTTTCCAGTATTCCACAATAATATCAATTTTCCTGAGGTTCATTTTGGGGAAAAAACAACAGATGTATACAGTTTACCTAAAAATTATATGTTGTAAAAAGTTTTGCTTCATTTGCCTCATATCTCTAAATGGCCATCATTTAATTTATGTATTATTTAATGCACTATTTTAATGTGCTATTAATCATTTAATGCACTGTTAATCATTAATCATTTAATGCACTATTAATATAGTTTTCAACTTGTAATACAAAAGGTAATGGCTCTTCAAGTGAAAATTTGCATAAAATAACTGGTGACTCTAAATTAAACATAATTATTTTTAATAGCTAATTGTGAATGTCACCAAGAAATATAAATAGAAGTAAGGAAATGGGTATTTACATTTTCTAAGGAAATAAAATTAGATTACTTACAGTGAGCCAGCAAGATTCAGCCTTAAGTAATTTTGAAAATAATAGCAACTAAAAAGTACAGTGAGATTGGAAGGTTTAAAGACATTTCAACTAAAGATTGATTTCTATAACCATTCTGTGAGAAATTGGACCAAGCAAATTTCACAGTTTGGGGTTTCACACAAATTGTCTTATACACCAAGAAGTATGAAAAAAGACTTTTGTTGAAAAGTGAATGTTGAGTGTGAAAGTTTTGTCTGCTCTGAATGTGACTTTCCAATAGGACCATTGACAATATCTTTCTTCATGGATTAATGATGCCCTTTTTATAATAAGAAGAAAGGAATTTTGTGCAAACTGGTATTCTGTGTTATTAGGAAATTTGTTATTAACTTAGCAGGTAGAGTGTCACTGTGTACATATCCACTTGAAATCACTCATAGTTTCATACACACTTTTGGTCTATGGAAAATCTTACTCATTCTTTTTGTTCTCATTAATATTTTCTTGGTTTCCCAGATAAAATTTTCCTTCATAATTTGTCTGTCCAGCTCTTTATCTTTCCAATGACACAAGTAAGGTAGCCCTGGATCACATGGTAATGAGGCAACAAATTAGCAACTGGTAATAAACACAACTTCCTCTCATTTGAATTGCATTGTAGAACCCACTGTATATTTTGAAAGCTTATAGCTTCCGAGAATATCACACAAAGAAATAAGACTTCAGAGCTCAGACCTTGGCGATACATCAGGGTTTAGGTGTCTAAGAAACTTCCACATTCATCCAAGTTACATTTTCTTCCTTTGCAATTTAAGCTTTTGGGAAAAAAAGAAAAATAACATTTCTTACTATGACTCTTTTAACGGAAAGATGGAAAATTACTTTATGATGGGAAACTAAAGGCCTTAGAACTACTAAGGGAAGGTACTACCTTATATCCTCTGTGAGTGGAGAGGTGCCCTTCTTACAAAAAAGGTGACACATCAACAATCCCAGGTATATTAATAGGAAGATACACATCTTATATTTAGGGAATTTCACGATACCTAACAGTAATTAAATACAGTTACTCTCCAGATATAATCAGGTTGTCAACCTCTCAGCCCATGGCCCATTATAATGACTTTGTTATCACAATTGTGAGAAGGGTATTACTAGCAACTGGTGGGTAGAGACCAGGGACACTACTAAACATCCTACATAGCACAGATCATCCTCCCACAACAAGGAATGACCTGATTCAAAATGTCAGTGGTGCTACAGTTAAGAAACCCTGATTGATCAAGGAGAAATATAATAGTGCAGAGGAAAGGTTAATTAGAAATCAGAGAAGAGAATTCTAGTTGAAGTGTAATATGATTAGTTTTTTCACATACGTATTGAAGATATTAACCTTCTACCCTGCCTACTGAAAGAGCAGCTGTGAAAACCAAATAAAATCATATACATAAAAGTATCCAGATAAAGTATCTGAATTAATCCTTTTGATTCAAGGAAATAAGATTAGAATTATGGCAATATAATTTCTCAGGATGATTTTCTGTGGATGGTTTTTACATGGGAAATATAATTTGCAGTACAAAACCAGTTGCCTGTCTATACACTAACAACCATCTATCTGAAAAAGAAACAAAAAACCCCCACTAACAATGGTGATAAAACCAATACAATACTTATTAATAAATTTAACCAAAGAGATGAACAACCTGTGCACTGAAAGGGTACATATCTATAAGGCATTAACAAAAGAATTGAAGAAGACAGAAATAAATAGAAAATTTAAAGATTTTAAGTAGGTTATTTAGACTCAATTATTTCTCATGGGGAGAAACCAGGACAAAATGATCTGAAATTAAGAGAGATTTAAGTTAAAAATTTAATATATATATAGATATTACATTCAAATGCTACCATTGGCTATTGATGAATATTGCAGGTTCTTCAATCATAATGATTATTATCAATGTGGGTATGAGAAATCTAAAATAACAAAAGGTGTGGTTTGTGGGGAGGGAGTGGAGGTGATCTCAGTGAACTCTGAAAGCCCCTTCTATTCCTACAATGTCTGCCTAAACTTTATAGCTCCAGATTAGCTGTCAATAGGCTCTGGCAGGTTGTCTTGTAGAATTCCAGACATTGCCACACTCAGGAGCTCTTCAATCAAGCATCTGTGCTTGGGCTCTTTATGCCCCTTTCCAGGTGGTCAATTCAACTATTAAATAATTTGTCAAAGGAAAAGCTTTCTTTTTGTTATTGTCTCCCTTTCTTCATAAATCCTATCCTATAATGCTATTTTAACAATACATTTGGAAGGAAACTCAATACCTTCTTCTTGCACCTCCCCCTTCTCGCTCCATAAAATTTCTATTCCACTGAGCCATGACTAACATGTACAGTATGCTTGCAATGAAAATTGTTCTTCCCCCTAAATGTCCTAACTCCAGATTTTCACTCTTAGGACTTTAAGCCTTGATGAAGACATATGTTAAAAGTAAAAATCTGTTTCATCCTAGGAAGATGTCGTCGCAGTCCTACATTTCCTTCATTTGTCACTAAGGTACTTGATCTCACCTCTCTATGTGCTGCAGCTCATTTCAGTATAGAAATCCACACATAGATAATGATATTAAAAGGGAAAAATACACAAAGTTAGGAGGGGGAAACTATCTACAAACAGAACTAGCCAAAAGTGTGTGGATTGTGTACATTTGGTGAAAAAGAGTCAGAGATCATTTGGTTCTTCCTTCAAAGTACAGAAATAAATGTAAATATGAGAAATGTTAAAAATAATGTAGCTTAGCACAGTTGACGACAGTTGGACAATTTCTGGGTACATAACATTACGTTAAATTCTTTCTCTTCCTCCAAATAATATTATACCTGTCTTTTATTTTATCCGTTTGAACATTGCTCTATATCATTCTGATCATAATAATTCCAGATTTTAGCCAATCCACAGTAAAAATTCACTCTCACACCTCTGTATCAATTATTTCCTACTTTGTGCTATTTTTCCTTCCTTTTCCCTAACAGAAGCCAATTAGAATAATGAGGGCAAAAGGTTATATATACATCTGGTCCTTCATTTAAAATCCTAGTTTTATCTTTTAGGCTTTGCTGGGAACAATGGTGGAAGGTGGGCAGGGATACCTCTGTATATATATTATCAATGTAAAAAAAAAAGCATTCTACATTTTGTACATCTGTGACATCTGAAATAACTCAGACATGGCAACATTAGGGAAATCATTGCTTCTTAGTTTCATGTTTAATTGTCAGAGCCAGGAAAGAAGGAGGTGAAGAAAGAAGGCAGGGCTTCCATGGGCTGACACTCTTTGAGGGACCCGGCTGGAGCAGGCATGGCTTTCATTATATTTAAGTGAATTAGTCTGTTTCCTTTAAACAGGAGAGATTAACAAGCCACCAAGGGCCTGCTGTGGGATTTGACACTTTTAGTGGCTTGTGACATATGATTTGTGAATATCAATTCGCCTTCAAAAGCAGAAAGCAAGTCCACCATTAGCATGAGGTATGCCAAAAGCTGATTCTAGGTCAGTTTTTTTGAAATTCACAAGGAAAGACATTTGCCAAGATGGGGAAATAAATCTTTTCTTTGATTCAATATTTGGATCATTTTAAAGTTCTTTGGACTTAAAAATGGCTATATATAGATGTAGGAGTTTAATATGAATGGCTTTTTTTTTTTTACATAAAGAGAATGTGTCAAGTCTTCAACTTGGGTACTATGAAAACCTTAAATAAAGGGAAAATGATCAGCCATTCTAAGTAAATTTCTCTTAAATTTTTGCTTTCTTAATGAAAGAATATGTCTTTGGGCAGTTGGACATTAAGACAAATATTCTCAAACTATAAGAAAACCAGAATAAATATTTTCTCATGTGATTAGGTCAAAAGTATCTTCAATGTTAAAAGAATGATATAAAGAATTTCAAGCTGAAAGAATTGATTAAAAAATGAATTCATATTCTAAAACTTTATTTTTAAAACATTCCCAGTTTATCATTCTTTAAAAAGGTTACTGCTAGAAAAGTATACATATTTTTTGACCTATTTCTTTTTTAGTTATCATGAGTATCAAGATAAAAGTGATCAGGAGCTAGATTCTTGCAGCTGCTGGTTCAAATTTGTAGATGGCAAGAAGAAATAGTCTTTGGCCTTTATCTAAGCAAAGTCAAGTCAAGAAAGCACAGAATATTACATACGGCTACTACAGCTGTAAAATTGAATTTGCCAGTGTACCAGAGTGCCCAGTTTCTCTCTGCTTGACTAAAGGATTTCAAATTAGACTAGTTCTATGTTATAGCTCATTGAAGGGTACAGTATTATAGTGTTAAGTGCATGTGCACTGGAGCCACTCTATCTGGGTTCAGATCCTAGCATCCTCACTTATTAACAGTAATACTTAAGTGAAATTATTCAGTCTCTTAGTGGCTTCAGATTTCCCCCTCTGTAAATTGGGCTGACACTAGCATCCACATCCTCGGGTTGTTTGAAGGCTAAATCAGTACACATGAGAAATATTCAATACCATTAGCTGTTACTATTTTATCTTATTCTAAAAACAGAGTTTGAACAATACTTAAAGCCGTGGAGTTATAGATGAGTAGCTGAGACTGTTCATTCAGTATGCAGAACCATTTGGAGAGCTACGTTCCTGCCAACACTCTTGGGATTAGAGGTGCTTATGCACAAATTCCTGTGGCCTAAAAACATCACCAACAAACAAGTAGGGATGAGCCTGAATCTCTAAGCGTGTGTTTCCACACTTGTCGTGTGGTGTAGCGTCCGCTGCTCCTCTTAAACAGGGGTGGTAGAGCAATGACATGGTGAGAAGACAGTCGGCTAGGCTGGCTATCACAGGTCTCTCCTTCATCCACACGCAACTCCTACACTTAGAACAGTGAGCTAAAAACAGAGCTAATCTTAGGTTTATAGGAGTATCTCCAACCAACCAAGGAGCAGTTAAACTTTAGCACGGTTTTAACTTACTTTAAATTACTTCCTCTTTACAGAATACCCTGGCACTTTCTCCCTTCCCAGAATGTGTACAAACATGGAAAATATGCCATCATGGAGTATGGGCATGAAATTTGTTCTGTCAGACATTTTGGGTTATCCCAAACTCACACCTTTGGCTTATCATCCCAGCACCTCCACACTAACGTAGTGTCACCCTTTATTGTTCCTTAGAGATTTGTTGGCATTAAGAATGCTTTGAGGGGCTTATTAAAGTTCAGATTCCTGTGCATGCACCTTTAATCAATGCCCTCTTTCCCTGTGCAGTACTTCTGGAATAGGACTCTTAATAATTAGTATTTTGAACAAGCACTCTAGTTCATTCTGATGTGTGGTCCATCCAGAGGCCCAAATTTGGAAAATACTTAACATTGCCTATTACTATTAACTCTTTCAAATCTGGTTTCTCTCTCCTCTTGCTCCAAACCACTTTCCTAAGTACTTAATATAAAGAATATTATTTTTGTTAAGAGAAACGGGTAGGGGCTGGATCTCAAACCAGAACTCACAACTGTCTTTGTGGCCATTCTATTGCTAAGAAAGTTTCAGAAGTCTTCTGTAGATTTGGATGGACCTATGCTATCTGATTGTTCTCAGAGACTATAAGTAAAAACTTTTGAATGCCACTATGGCTGGTAGGATTGATCCTCACCTCTAGCATGCTCCTGTGCTGAGGGTAATCCTGGGTCAGATCTTTCAGCCAGTTCCCTTGCACCAGAGCCCTATTCCTAATCACATTCACCTTTCTCAATAGCACCACCATTACCTCCATTCTCAAACGACTATGTTAACAAAGACTGTTAAGGAGAAAAAAGAGTGAGCGCCACAATACTCTAAATGTTAGCCTCAGCTTGGAAAAAGCCCCATTACTCTAAGACATGACAGCAAAACATTTGTCTCCTGTCTACAACTTCATAGGCTCCTTTTATTGTGAGGGAAACTAATTTTCCATAAGAGGAAATGCCAGTTTTAGAATCCTGCTTTTTTTCCAGGCCTTAAAACTTTAACTGATGTAAACAGTCATGATAATACCTTTTAAGAGGATTGCATTATTATGGAAACATTTTGAGATATGAGTAGCTTAAAAACAGGATGTCATACAATTTCTATCCATAGTAAAAGAAGATAGATGATCTAGGATATTGTTTCAAAGATAGCAAATGTACAGTACTGAATTATTGAATTAAGTGTTGAATTATTGAATATTTAGTTATTGAAATACTTCAGAAAGTACTACTTGCTTACATTTTAATAATATTGTCTATTGATAAAGTAGATTTTCTATCACCCTTACCTATAAAAGGGCTTCCTTAACTGAAAGATTCCCAGGGGTTAGCATGCCTCTTCAGAGGGGTGGCTCTTGGACCAGTGAGGAGGAAGAGAACAAATAAACTTTAATCCTGAATGAATTTATAACCCAATGGGAAATCTGACCACTATTATAGCCAGGTTCTGCATCAAACAATCCAAGCTCTCCTTTGCTTTTGTAGTACCCAGCAGTCAAGGTACCATATACAAAATAAACTATATTTTTTAAACAATGTTTAACAAATACACAGTCATTTAAACTTGTCATCAAATTTAGATTCAATGAAAGTTTGAGGGCCTAGTATGAGCCTGATACTTACTAGATATTTTTTACATAATTTATTTTACTTTTCTGGATCAGATAAAGAATCAGAAGCTCAGAGACCTATCTCAGTCACACAACTAAGAAGAGGTGGATAAAGTATCTGAACTTAAATCTCTTTGAGTACGTGTGTAGTGCTTTCTATAATAATATACTAGTTTTGTTAAATTATTCTTAATTTATATAGCTATAGGTATATATATATATAGATATAAAGCTATCATAGGTTACTGTACTAGTCTCCTAGGGCTGTTGGACAATTTACCACAAAGTTGGTGGTGTAAAACAACAGACGGTTATTTTGTCACAGTTCTGGGGCCAGAAGTTCAATATCAGTTTCACTGGGCTGAAATCAAGATGTTGGCAGGACTACATTCCCTCTGAACACTCTCTAGGGTAAAAGCTATTACTTACCTCTTCCACCTTCTTGCACCATATTCCTTGGCTCATGGCCCCTCCTCTATTTTCAAAGCCAACAATGTATTATCTTCAAATCTCTCTCTCTGCTTCCCTCATGGAACCATCCTCTGCCTTCTGCGTATATGACTAACCTCTCTCCACTTCTATCTTATAAAGACATTTGTGATAGTGTTTTGTTTGGTCCACTTGGATAATCCAGGATAATCACTTCATCCCAAGATCCTTAATTTAATCACATCTGCAAAACTTTACTACATAAGATAACATTCAGAAGTTCCAGGGATTATGATCTGGTATCTTTGGATGGGCATCATTTAGCATACTACAGTCCACTTTCTGGACCCCACCAATTTCACACCAAATTCACAGACATCCCATATATGTAAGATACATTCACCCCATTCCAGCATCCCCCAAAGTTTATACACATTACAGCAAAAACTCCAGTCCAGAATCTCATTTAAATATCATCATATCAAAAATCCCAAGTCTTATCATCTAAATAATCTAAGTCAGGTATGGGTGAAACTGTGGGTATGATCTATTGTGGAGCAAAATTCCACTACATCTCTGGATCTCTAAAACTAGAAAATAAGGAATCTGTTCCCAAACAACAATGATGGAACAGGCTTAGTGTAGCAGTTATAGACATTCCCATTACAGAAAATGGAAAAATGGAAGGAAGAAAAGTGTCACCAGTCCCAACTATTTAAAAAATCCAGCAGGGCAAATTCCATTAGGTCTTAAGGCCTGGGGTTAGTTCTCTGTGGCTTGAGGGCCCTGCCTTCATTGTGATCCTTTGTTTTTCTTGAAGCCGAATAGTTTTACCAGCCTGTAGAATTCTGGGGGTCTGAGAGCTTTCCTTTCTTTTTTCATTCTGTGTTTCTTTTGCTTCAAGCTGGTAGTGTTTCTGCTGATTTAACCTTCTCAAAAACTTTGTGGGTCTTCTGTGTGTGTCGTAGGCACTCATTTGATAGAGAAGAGGTTCCTCCTCAAATCTTTCTTTGGTAATCTCTATTCCTAGCTTCTGTTGAGATGGCTGGGGAACCTATCAGTCACATACCTAGTCTCTTCAACACAAGCACAAGTCTGTCCAGCCACACACTGGGCCTTTTATTTACATACTTTCTTAATAGAGTATTTCCTAATTTTGCATCTTTTGCAGTCTGCATAGGCTGAGAATTTCCCAAATCGTCAAGTACTGGTTCAACTTTGCTTTGTAGTTCTTTTCTTCACTTTATTCCCTCTCACATTTTACTGTAAGCAGCAAGAGGAAACCAGGCTGTACCTTCAACATTTTTATTAGAAATCTCCTAAGCTGAACTTCCAAGTTCACCACTTCCAAGTTCTGCCTTCCACACAACTATAACATGCAGTTCAGCTATGTGTCTGTCACACACAGCAGAAGTTGCCTTTCCTCCAGTTTCCAATAACATGCTCCCTATTTCCTCTAACTTTCCCTAGAATCTCACTTTAATATTCACAATTCTATCAACATTCTGTTTGTGAAGATGTATGTATTCTTTAAAATGACATAGGCTTTCTCTCCTGTGCTTTCCACTTTCTTCTGAGCCTTCCAGGGAGTGCCTTTAAAGTCCATATTTCTAATGGAAGCCTGTTTAAGGCAACCTAAGCCTTATCTAACATGTGCCTCAAAACTCTTCCAGCCTATACCCATTAACCAATTCCAAATCCACTTCCACATTTTTAGGTATTTGTTACAGCAGCTAAGATATCACAGTCTGTATTAGTTTCCTCTACCTCCTGCAACAAGTTATCACAAAGTTGGTGTCTTAAAACAATAGACATGTACTCTCTCACAGTTCTGGAGGCCAGAAGTCCAGTATCAGTTTTGCTGGGTCCAAATTAAGGTGTCAGCAGGGCTAAGTTCTGTCCCTAGGCTCTATGGGGGGAATCTGTTTCTTTCCTCTTCCCGCTTCTACAGCTACATTCAGCGCTTGGTTCATGCTCCTCCGTCTTCAAAGCGAGAACATTGCATCTTTAAACCTCTCTTTCTTTGATTCCATCATCAAATTGCCATCTGCCTTCTGTGTATGTCTAATTTCTCTCTGTTTCTCTCTATAAGAACAAATGATAGCATTTACAGCCCACCTAGATAATGTAGGATTACCTCTTCATACCAGGATCCTTAACATAATCACCTCTGCAAAATTTTATCATATGAAGTAACATTACAGGTTCTAGGGATTAGGACCTGATATCTTTGGGTGGCTATTATTCAGCATACTATAGTTATTATCTCCTAAAGTACGTATGCTCTTGGAATCTGGTCCTTAATCTAGGAGATGAGTGTATTGAGAAAAAATTTTTAGTAATAACTTAGTTCACTATACTCATGTCATAGATTGTCTCTGAGGTCAAGATAAAGTAAATGATATGCCTAAGATTGCACAGCGAATGTTCTGACCCAGCCAAGACTGTGAACCATATCCCTGGACTACCTCTCTCTGCAGTACACTATTTTTCTTCTCTAAATGAATTACCAAGAATTTCTCACTTCTTGTTACCAAAGTTATTCCAGAACCCAAATATATCTCTGAAACCGTAAATAACCATCTCATAGTCAGAACAAACATTTAAAGGGGAGTAAAGTTGTCATTATCTCCACTGAACATAGCCAGTGGTAACCTTAGGCAAACTGGAGAAACATGGGTAACAATCCACTTCAAGGATTACACAATATTTCTATTCAGGACTTTGAATTTAAGTACTTAACATTCAGTTAAGTAATGATAGCCGTAACATTTTCTGAATTCTCAGAATTGTGGAACTTAGAACTTAATGGAATTTTAAAAGATAATTTACTTAAACAAATTTTTCAGGTGGGTAGTATATTCATCACACTTCAGGTAACAACCAAAGTTAGTCTAAGTGACTTGGATCAAGGACATGTAGTTAAAAACAGTAATCTACCTAGTAACTATATAGAGAATACCCATTATATGCCAGGCACTGTATTAAAGGCTTGCATGCAATGGTCAATGTGATATGTACAGTCTTTATTGTCAAGAAGCTTTTCGTGTTTGAGGAAACAAGAGGGGTAAATGAATCAAGTGTGAGATTAAGTTAAAATATAGATACAGGGGATTTGGGGAGCAAAGATTTTGTGGGGACAATACAGTAGTCAGGAAGGCTTCCTAGAGATGACATCTAACTGAAACCTTCAAGGAAGGAGTCCTGAGGACTAGGGCAGGAACACCATTCCATCCAGACCTAGTAGTGTGCTCCAAGGCTGCATGTGAGAGGAAAGGCATGCTCTGGAACTAAAATCAACTCAGTCTGACTATAATGGGGAGTATAGAAAGAAATCAAATGGGGTGGGAGCCGGTAGGGAAAAATACCATGACGGTCTTAATAAGACATGCAAAGGAATAATAGATATTATTCTGACATTATGAAGAAATTGGAGTATTTATAGGGGACTAGCTTGTAGATTTGTGCCTTACACAGACCAGACTGGCTAAGACTAGGGCTATTTTTGCAATGGGATACTTTGAGAATCAATAGGGTGCTATGAATAATATGCCACAACAAGAGGCACATACTGAGACTGTCCCACCTTTCCTAAGGCTAGCCTAGGTTTGAATCCTGATTCACTTATGCTAACTCTATAACCTCAGCCTGGCACCATAACTTATAGACTCAATTTTCTTTTCTAAATATAATATAGGGATAAATGACTATTATACCAATTTCACAGAATTTTTCTGAAAGTAATTGATGAAAACATGAAAGCACTTGATAAATTATAAGGTGGTATGGTATCAGTATTCAGTTTAATTTTATATTATTCCATGATTTAGGGATCTTTCAGAAGTGGGATAATAAAAAACAACACAGCAGTCATAGCATAAGACAGTAATGAGAGCTAACATTTTTGAGCTCTTAAGATGTGCCAGACCCAATATTAAAAACTTCACATTTATGGTCTCACTTGTAAATTCACAAACTCATCTTTCCATCAACGATGAGTGGGTGATATTCTCCTCACTTACCAGTCGCAGAGATCAAGACCCAGGGGGTAATTTGTACAATGCAGTTTTAGAACAAGATTCTACATCAACAAGTTTGTCTCCCAAGCTCATGGTCTTAATAGTGGGTGCAGTTACATACATGCTGTCTGTATCCTCCTCCTAGTTTGCTTTAAAAATACTTAAGTACACTCTTTTGCAAGTAAAAGAGTTGTAGTGTACTTTGTTTCTTTTCCTAATCACCTAAACCAAGTAAATCTAAGACAATTTAGAACAGGAATGACAAGAAAAAATATACAATTGGAGCAAGTAATACTCTCAGTCATTCTATCGGAAATCGGCTGCAGAATTACTAAACCTCTTCCCAGTGACATGTATATGTTAAGAACCTCTGCAGTAGGGACTATTTAAAAATTTTAAGTAATGATTATTTAGCAAGTCAGGAATGCTAAAGATGATATTGTTTGGTGTAGATCAGAACTACTTTCTCCTGTCCCTAGAATAAAATTAATGCTTTTTTTTTCCTAATCAAGCTCCAATTGTAATATATTTAGGCTATGCCAATTATAGTATATTTTGTACTCTTTTCAAATATTTTTCTGCTTTCTCTGTTTTTTCTTTACTTCAAAAAGTGAAATAAAGAAGGCCAATTTTAAATGAAAAGTGTGTTAAGTCATATTTTAACAGAAAATTTAAATCCTCAAATATCAGGGTATTTGTATACTTCCCTCTCACATGACAGCATGTTCTAGTGTATTTTGCTTTGCATTTTGTAAGACAGCTGCCAGCCTGTTAACTCTGCTCCACCTCAGTGGCCTGCTCATTATTTCCTAAGAGTTTCATATAAGGTTCATATAAGATTCAAAACAATTGTTTTGAAATACTTAAAAAAATCATGAAAGGCAAAAAGAGAAAAGTGACTCAAATTTTTAAATATTTCAAACAAATCTTATATATTCAGTATCTATGGTTACCTTTTTTGTCCCCTTTTTTCTCTTTCTTTTGTTTTCTTTCATAGTGTGTCCTTGAACACAATTTTTATCTTCCATACTTTGTTTTCAGCTCTTCACTCTTTCTCCAAGTAGTCAGTTTTCAAATATGTGCTGCTAATCTCTTAATGAACCAGGTCTCTACTCTTTCCCCCAAACTGAGAACATTATGAACACTACAACTGCTAAATTTAAATAATTTCAGGTATGCTATTTCCCCTTTTTAAAAATACCAGGTGTATTCCTCATTCCTGCCTCTTTCTTCACTTTCAATATTTTTAATTACCACCTCATCACACAGTCTGCTAGTTGCTTTTTGGATGCTTTGTTTTGAAACAAGGAAAGCATCATATTGACTTTTCCTTTATAGAATATCCACTTGATGAGGGCTTTTATGTGCCAGGCACCTATTAAGCTTTTAAATGCATTAGATCCAACTTTAAACTTCACACCCAACCTCAGGCCCAGTGTGGCTTTTCTATAATTCCTAACGAGGCACCAAACTTTCCCCATGCTGTCCCTTTCCTCCTATCCCCTACCTTCAAAAGACTTCTCGGGCCATGAGGCTTAGAATTAGTTCCCAATTGTTTTCTACTAGAGTACCTTGTTTGTTCCATAACATTTACTCTAGTTTGTCATCATATATCTCCTTGTTTACTTGTGTGTTTTTCTGGCACTCTCTATGGAGTAAAGCTCTGTGAAAACAGAGCCAGCATCTTTTTTCAGCACTGTGTTTAAGTGTCATGCAGTACCTGACACAAAGCAGGCACCAATAAATTTCTGTTGAATGAATGATCTCATTAAATCTTTACCAGGTAGGAAAGAGGTAGGTATTGTTAATCTCCTTTTTTTTTTTTTTACTGGTGACAGCTTGCCCAAGTCATCTGCTATGGTCTGGCAGTTTGGAGTCTCAAATGCACACACTGTGTGTCTTCAAAGCTTACTTTGACTTTTTACCAGGTCATACTTGTACTCACTTTCAATCAGAGCCCACACTTTTAATCCCTCTAGTTTACTGCCTCTTCAGCGGGAACTTGGACTTAACATTCCCTACTTTGATACCATGGCTGTGATTATTTCGGTGGGATTCCTTTAGATCACAGGTTCTCATTTCAGTTAATTTAACATCCAGTTGAATGCCAGGATTTGGGTTATATTTCCCTCACACCTTTCTTGTCATGTCAGCCCTTTTGCAGGGCTACTCATTAGCTTGATCTCTTTCCTGGGAGTTCAAAACACTTGTCTTCATCACTCCAGCAGAGCGCCTCCTCTTCCTTTCACAGTCTGTGTCTAACTGCTCTGGGGCCTCTTCTGCTTTTCCTCTGGTTTCTAACATTCTAATTATATGTTCTTTACCATTGCTTTGCCTCAGCTTTAGAGCACTTCCGTGGTTTTGTTCATGAAGTTGTTACACATAATTTGACTAACATCCCTAGAACTTTTTTAAATTTGTGGAATCATATCCTTCTATAGAGTTGTTCCCCACAAATGCCCTGGAAATCTGGTTTACTACATTGATAATTACTGTTTTTAATAACATTATAAATATATCTCGCTTTAGGTCATAAATAGTATGTAAATTAGTATCATGTATTAACATTTTGCCTATTACAGAATATTAATTTTTCTTTTACAAATTTTATCAATAAATCAAAACTGTTTAGGCTTTGGAAATCTATCTATACTTATCTATATAATTTGAAACTAATTATAAAAAGAAGCTTGGCTTTTAGTTATGATTATAATAACAGAACAATTTAACATATATAGTCAGATTCTGCGTATAATAAAAATCTAATTCAGCAATCAGTGCCAAACAGTTCTTCCTTGAAAGGAGTATGTGAACACATGTATACTATTAATTCAAATTCTAAATCCTGTAGGCGTCAGTATATTTCTAATAAAGATATATGCATTTCTATAGTTGGTCAGCCTCGACTATATGTGCATATATATTTTACATTTTTTCCCTATGATAAACAGTATTAATGAGAACATGGGTTTCATTTTAAAGAACTACATTTGGCAGGGGTGTACAGAGAAGCTTTATGATCTAAGTGAGATCTGGAAGTTGGAAATATTAAAGGCCATCATATTAGCATTCATACTCTTTGAAATAAATTACAAAAATAGAAGAGAAATAATTATTTGATTTTCTAAAATCATCTTCACTTTCTTTCTCTTACAGAATCCAGACAAAGGCAAAAAGGTAAGAAAACTGACAAAGTAGCTAATAAGTACTGCATGTACTAAAATAATTTCAAAGTAAGGTGAAATGAGCCTACAGGGAGAGTTATTGGGAACAGAATATTTAACCTGGAGGAAAAATGCAGAGTAATGGCTTAATAATGAGATAATCAATATTCATTCTCAGAAAGTACTGATTTGTGATTTGTCCACTTCACTAAAGGCAAAGCTATAAGAAATTGTCCTGAATGCTGGGATAAAGAATTCACTGGAGATTCAAAATTAGAGGCTGCTATTGGAGTATGTTGAATGTACATTATTGGAGACTTTCATGCATAGAATGTAAACTATCTATTATGGATCCACATCCAAAAACGGTCTAGCCCACTAGCTCTAAATATTACATGGGATGCTGAGCAATGATAATGGGTGACTTTCCCTGGCCTCAATGGTATATAAGAGTTTAGAAACCAGGGGAAAAGGTGGTGGTGGGGCGTGGAAACAAGAAAAGGAGGAGAAAATAATGGAGTGGTATGGAGGGTGATAAAGTATCAGGGATTCACAGCACTCAGAGGCAGGATTGTCACAGATGGCTGATATTTCAGATGTGTAACTACCTTAAGGCAGAGCTATTAGAAAGAAGCTAATGTGCCTCGACCTGTAAAGATGACATGAGTATGACAAGTTATCTTCAAACAGGCACAATGCCTCAAAAAAGATTAAGGATGGACTAACATGTATGTTTATGAATAAAGCATGTTAACACAAGGTCCCTGAAAGAAAATAGTAATAATTATAGAAAAATGCTTTTTAAGAAAGTTTTCAATTTTGCAATCATCACTATTGAGAATTAAGTTGCAGTTAGCCCACACTATTCATAATTAAGTTATAGTGTTAGTGAAATTTTTAGATTATGTTTAGTTGACAATTACTTGAAATTGGGAATACATTGACTTAATACTTCACATCCTCTATTACAGTTAGTTAGGTGGTTAATTAATATTTCAATGTCATCATTCTTTATAAGAAGCATGCCAAACATTCGAAAATTCCTCATTAATGATAACACACATACTGACAGATTCTATATAGGTAACGGTGAACAGATTTAGGTTAAAGAATTATTAGGTGAACTATAAAAGGAGGCAATGCTTTACTGCCAGCACTATGAATCTATCAAATGGTAATTGGATGCACGTGTTAGCAGCAGTAAAAAGTCACTGTCCAGTTGTCCCCTTACATAGGAATCTACTCTGAGTGTCTTCTTTGATTTATTATTCCAATTAGAACACAGTGTTCAAAGAAGGAAGACAACTGACCTGATTTAAAAGCAAGGGAACATTTAAAGCCATTATTTTGTGGGTGACCTGGCTCCCTTTTAGATATCTGGAAACTTTCTATTTGTATAGTATCTATACTAATTAAGTAGTTGGTTTTAAACTGATTCTGTAAGTATCAACATTTTGTGTTCATTAATTGACTATCAGAGTGTCACTGGTGACTTCCTAAGATGCAGGTATGATTTTCTTTCACTAACTTTAAAGGCACATTTCTAGGTTATTACTTGTTATACTGAATGACTGGCACAAGTAAAGGTAACAGGCTGAAAAAAATTATGAAAAGTAGATATTTTTAAATCTGTAAAGCAAGTAACAAACACCACTGGTTAAATGTCAAAAATAAATTATCTTAAATTGTTGAGATATACCATGAAAAATAAAGATACTTCTGCAAAAAAAATGGAGACAAAATGAGGTTCATTACTTTTCTAGACTGTGATAAAACTATTAAAATTACATAAACATGAATCCTATGCCCCATCTTACTGGAAAATTAAGAGAACTTTAATTTCTGGGAGGGAAATGCTAATATTTTACTTATTTGCATCAAACAAACCTCAACTATTCATGCTGACAAATGTTGGAACTGTAATACTAAAAATGTCATCTGAATTACTGTTCATTGCAAAGTTCACAGAATTAATGTTAAGATAGATTAAAATCACTTTGAACTAATACACATGTATTTTGCTTCCTTCTGAAGCATAATAAAGAAATATCATTTGTGTAACAATTTTGGATAAGCATACAGGCATTTAAGGCTTAGGAAAGATGTAGATGTTCATAGGCAGCTCATAAATGTGAGGAACATTAGCTCCATTTCAAATGAGCTGTCAACTTTTTTCCAACATTTTGGCCTTTGGAAAGTCAGGCATTTGGATAAGAAATGGGGTTTGACTCTGAGCATTAAGGTAATTGTTTAGGAACTTAAAGTGCTTATTCATGTTCTCCTATAAGTTCATTAAACACTAAAGAACTGGTGTAAGGCCTTTTACTCTAAAGTGGACATTAGAAATGTAGAAGAAAACATATATACAGTGGGGTTTCCTTCATTCTGTAAGACATGATTCTTCTTGTTTTAAATTCTGTGCTTAAACATCATTTTGAAAACACCTGTTTTTAAAGAGTGGTCCATACCTTTGGTGAATAGATTATTGAACTACCCAAGACCTACCTAGAAATTGGTGTCTCTGAGTTCTTGTACTCCAGTATCGGCGTGTGATTTCTGCCAACTGTTTTCTTGAATTTCTTCTAGTAGATGGTTATAAATCAAACTTATGAAGAGGCAATTCTCTGTAATTGTGCATTTTTAATGGATTTATGATAATGCCATCAAAGTGGAGGGTCCATATGGTAGGAATGCAGTGAAGGTAACAGGATAGTGTCATGTAAACATTAAATACAGTGACTTTCACCTTCATAAATCCTCGATGCTCATGATTAAATGCTGCTGGTTATAAATTATGCAACCAAACTCTAGAAACAACCACAATTTAAATAAGACATAAGTTGTATATAGGTTTCTTCCCAGAAAGCTGTCATATATTTATTAGGAGATAATATTTCAGTCCCTATTTTCCTCAAGAAGTATTTTCTTACTTTAACTTTGTATAATAAGCTCTAGTCCTGATTAAAAAGTAACAATGTAAAGCTTTAATCTTAGGCAATAATTTGTCATTTATATGCAGTGAAGTACCTTTTGATTTGTGGACTCATTTTAAGGCTTTCTTAATATATATATTAAGCTATATATATAATTAATTATATATATATATATATAGCTTTAGTTCTCAAAGACTTTGCCCTTTTTAAAGTCATATATCAGACGTTTTGGCAACAGCCCAATTTCACACTGGTATTCAAAATACAATCAAATTATTTTATTACACATGGGAACAATTAAACATTTGGCCCTCAGCTGTAAACAATTACTATATTTGATGACATTCATGGATTTTTTCTTAAGTGGTCATATATTTCTAATGCCTTCTGTTTAAATAAGTGAGGTTGATGGATGTGTGTGTTGTGTTCCTATGAGCAATTATATTCCCAAATGTAATATCACAAGAGATACTTTACCTAGAGAATGCACTCACAGTGCCTGAGACCTTGTAACCTCCTGCAGTGGTAACTTTAAGATATTTCATTTCTTTGGCGCTGTCACTGTAGTAGTGTTCCAGTTTCATTCTGAAGAACTACTGGAGTACATAGCAAGAAACAATCAAGGTTTTGGATAATTTGTTTTTTTAGAGTGTTTGGGGTGTCTAATCTAATATATTAATATCAGTGTTGCCAGTAGAAGAGAGGTAGAAGAAATGAGTGATGTATCCAAATAGACTTAGCTTTGAATCCTAGCCCAGCCTATTTCTGGCTGAATGACCTTGCGTAATTTACCTTTTTCAGGCTTAGTTTTCGTATCTGAGAAATGTGAATAGCTATATCTAAATCATAGTAATATTACATATACATATATATTTAAAGAAATAGGGCACATGCTAAATACTCAGTACATCCTGGTTTCTCTGTTGTCTCCTATACCCCTTTCCCAGAAAGACTTACAAGCGCTATGACTCTTCATTTTGAGAATATCCTTCCTTGGCTGTCTCAAGTTTAGGAATACACTTTCCTTTCACTAGGTCACCCTTTTCTACAAGTGACAATCATGGGAGAAGCACACAGCTGTTTTACTCACATCCAAAAATAAGTCCACCAGTCCCAGTTGCAAGGGTATCTAACAGCTGTATCCAGCCTTTCTAGGAGGCCAGAACTGGAGCCGAGTGGTAATGTTTCAAGGGCAAAGCTCTAGATGTAAAGAATGATAAAACAAACCTAAATGAGTCTGAGCATATCTAGTGACAGATGCACCACAGCTCTTCTAAATTATTCAAGCTTTCTCAGACTTCTAGCAGGAGAAATATAATTTATCTCTGTTCCCTTTATTCTATTCTCATGTAATGGGAAAGAAACAAACAAAAAATACAACCCCCTTAAAAGGAAGAAATTATAGTCATCAAAATTGAGAAGAGTTTCTTTAGCACATGTAATATTTTTAGAACTATCCAATTTCTGGGAACCAGCTTTGGAGGTAGAAGTCAAAAATGATTTTGCAATGCCTGTGGGTGATTTCCTTACTTCCCTTTTGTTAGCATTTTGCTGGCAAAAAGCTGGTAAAACAGTTGTTTAATAGCCCAGGACATCACAAACATATAACCTCTTAGGTAAGATGTTAGTATATTATAGAAGCAATAATATGAGGAAAAAAGTAACAAAGAAAATTAAGCTTCAAATAAGCAAACCTCAAAAGAACAGCTTTGAGTGTTAAGAATAATTAATAACTTGTTTAGGAAAATGTGACTGAAATGAGGTTTTTGGACAAGGAACTAACAGTCTTCAGAAGTTAGATACCCTAATATTGAACAGCTACCATTTGGTGGGCTGGCTGGCTGGTTACCCTATAGACATGACAAAAGTTTATTCACATGTAATTATACATTAGACAATATCTTAATAATACCAGGTAGTTTTGCTGAATCAGTCCAGCTGGAAATTGTAGCAGCATTCTGATTACCTGACCACATGTGAAATTAAGGCTTTTTCAACCTCTACATTTCACTTGCTGTGTCTTGATACAGATGTTCTTGGAAAGCCTAAATTATTTATGGTTTGACATTAGTTAACAGAGCAAGACCCACCCCTTTCATTTTCAACCACCGATTAAGATTGTATTACTGTATGTAACATTGTCATTTTAACAAGGACTATTAGTATACCTTATCATGTGGAAGAGATATTAGTATATTTTGGACAGTTAGGATAGGAACTTTCTACCCTTATTATTGTGCAATAAGAAATGTACACCTTTCTCTTTGCAGATAATTCTGATTGTAAAATTGTAATTCAATGTGTATGCTGGAAATCAAGTAACTAAACAGTTAATCACACAAAGATCATTATTTTAGAAAATAGTAATTCAAGTTGCATAAATAAATAAGATTGGTCCTGCATCACATCAGAAACCCACTCAAATACAACAAAGTCAAGTTAGTGTCAAAAAAATAGAAAAGAATAAGGTTTGCTCAAGGTTAACACTGAAATTTTATTATGTTTCTTTGAGTTATCCCCAGGTACTGAAAATACAGAAAATTTCAGGCATGGGAATTTTTTTTAACTTCCAGCTCTTCAGTAAGTGTTTGAACCACTTCTTCCCAAATGTTCTACCAGTGACACCACAACTCTTTTGTTTCAGAAGTGAAAAAAAGGTATTGATTTTTAAATCAAGAACGATAACATCTTTACATAGTATGTAATGAATTCAGGTAACAAATGACTTTCAACCAAAAATATATATATAGTCATTGTAATTGGCATTATTTCAGTTACTTTCTATGAATCAGAGTGGAAAAAAATATAAGTAATGGATTATTTAACATCTCTACTATTAAACATAAAATGGAATACTTTAAAATAACTTCTACAAATATTTTTATTACTTGAATACATATTGGTAATTTTAGTAAATTGGAGCAGCAGGTGAGGAGAAACAGAAATTAATGTTGAATGTATGTGAGTCCCCAAATAAGAAAACTAAGTCTTAGTTCTTGTAAATCTTTATTTAAAATGGAAATGGTAAGTTCTGGAGACCTATATTTCCTGAGTACCAGACACTTTCTGGGCCAAGGAATCTTGAAATATATGACCCATATATTTAAGTTAGCTGGCAAACATGTGCTTGGAAATTCCAAGCAACTGACACGAAAAGGTCCCTTTAAAAGGTGACTTGGAAGCACCATTGATCATGCTAAATGGTCATTAAAGATCTTTAAATGTCCTTGTCTACTGTCTTCAGTGTGCCGTTACACAGCCTCGGGATCCTTTCAAGTAGCGATCAGTAGAGGATGAATAAGTCTCACCACTTGAAAGTGACTAGGAAAGGAAGCCAACAGAGTAGTCTGGTTTTGCTGGCCTGATTCAAGAAGAGACACATAATCCACCCCTCCTCTTCTAGTTCTCCCTCCCCCTACCAGTCCACACCCGTTCAGAAAGAAAGAAGAGAAAGAGCTGAAGAAGGAAAGAAAGAGAGAAAGGAAAAAGGAAAAAGGAAAGGGTTCCAGGGCACAATTTGTACTGAGGAGAAAACCTCATCCTACCGGACAAACTATAGCCATGGAAACAGACTTAATGACTTTTACTTTGAAAATAAAAGAATGACAATGAAATTTGTGTGAGGTCTGTGTGAATCCAGTCCCAGATGTTTACAATGCTGTAGTAGTGCGGCTCTGCAACATGAGAGGTTTCCGAAGAAACGAGTACACCAGGACACCACAGAGCAGCGCATATGCTGTTGACAGTGCAGACATGAGCATCATGTTACCAAGAGAGAAGGCAGGCAGAAGACAAATAGCAGCGGTGGTGCCTGAGAAGCTAACTTCATGGACTGCAATCACTCAAACCAACATGAAGGACGGAAAAAAAAAAAATCAAAACCAGAAAAATGCTTTCACTCCTATCTAGAGGGGTGGTAGCGTACTAGGGATGGGGGTGGGGAGTGAGTGGAACTGGCTTTCTTTTCTTGAATAAAGTTCCCATAAAGCCCCTATAATTGACAGCAGATAATTATTTACAGCTTGAGGAAACTGCCCCAAAACTCTTAATAAGATTGCCAGCGAAAAGAAACACAATGTGTTCACTTGAGCCACTTCCAGAAGGGAGGGAAAGGAGACCTCGGGATGAGGTGGGGAAGGACGATGGAGACAGAGAGAGAGGCATCTCTGCACTGCAGCAACTCTCGGGAGCCCTGCGTGGTCTGGCGAGTGACAAGCCAGAGGGGCGGCCCATAGGGTGGAAAGCAGTGGGGGGTGTGGAGGGAGCCGCGCCGAGGGGAGGGGGGTGCAGCAGCAAAATGTATACACGGGGCGGGGGGGGGGCGGTTAGTGTGAAAGTATTCCACTTAATCATTTTACAGGGGTTGGGGACGTAAATATTTAGCCGGCCACATCTGGAACAGATTTACCCCCGTGTGGGGTGGGGGTGGATAATTGGAAGGAGGGGAGCGTGCATTTGCTACTTACTGTACGGGCAGTTCTCCTTCTTGGTACCGCTGACCTTCCCGTTCTTCTCAATCTTGAGAAAGTACTTGGTGAAAGAGAACAGCTTTCTCCAGCGGACGTCTCCTTGGAGGTGATTGTAGCTCCGCACATGCCTCCCCGCGCTGGAGGAAGAAGAGAAGGAGGACGAGGAGGAGTTGGTGGCCTCTGATGACACCGTGTCCTGACCAAGGGCTTGGCAGGTGACAGGGACCGAAGACACCAAGAACAGCAAGAAGAAGCAGCAGCAGCCGGGCAGGTGGGGAAAGGCTGAGGCACCATGTGTCAGTATCCATTTCCACATTGTACTGAAACTCTCGGCACTGGAAATTGTCTCATCAGAAGGAACATACTGGAAGGGTAAGACCTGGTGCGAGGCAAGGAGACAGCTGGAGGTGGCGGCCGCTGGTTAGCTCCCTCTGGGCGCGGATCTGGCCAGAAGTGAATGCACCAACATCCATCACTCCTCGGAAGGGCCGGCTGCCTCTCCTCGCCCAGTTCTCGGATCCGCGGCCGCGCGCCTCTCGAGCCTGCGGGTGACCAGTGGACGTGGGTGGCCGCGGACGCCGGAGCTGGCGGTGGCGGTGGTGGTGGTATTGGTCACCAGCAATCTTCACTTCCCTAGGAGTTAGTTTGTTCTCTTCTTCACTCCTTTCTTCACCATGTTATATGCAAAAAAAGGTCTGAAAAACAGATGACAGCACGGTGAACAAAACCTAAGGGGCTGGGGTGGGAGGCTGGGGGAGCTATCTGCGTCGCTCTGCGGTTGGCACCCTCTGGTCCCTTTCCGCAGAGCCTCAGCCGGCCGGCCAGTTCTTAAAGTGCGTCCCTTTGGAGTTGTCCGAACTGGAGGCAGCTGCCCCGTCGCCGTTGTTTCCTTCCCTCTCTTGCTTTCTCTTTTTGGTGGTGCCTGTTGATTTGAAGCCTCCAAAAAGTCACTTCTTGTTTGGGGGGGATGGCGGTTGGTGTTTTGTTTGGCCCTGTTTCCCTTCCCCTCTTCCTTTGGAAAGCCCGCTTGTAAACAGGTTGAAGCCTGGAGTCTAAATGTCAGTGGTTCTGAGCCAGAGGTGGGCTCTGCCTCTGCTGGTCAAACCTCATTTGCAGGGGTGGAGAGGCGGGGGGGAGGGGGTCAAACTGCGGTGGGACATCTGAAACCCTCGGCTGCTGGGAACGCCAGCGAGTGGGAGGGGGGAGGGGGCACAGAGCGGGGAGAGCAGGCGAGCGGGGAGAGGAGAAGCTCGGGGGCTGCCCTCCGTCCCGCTGCTGTGCAGCCGCAGCCTCCCTGGGAGCCTCCAGCTCCGCCTAATTGCTGCTGAAGCGCCCTGGTGCTCGCTGCGCTGGCCACCGGTGCGAGCTGGATCCTCGAGCTTTCCGAATTTTGCTCTCTCCAGCCTGAACCAATCCCCTCTGGGGAGCCCCTTTCTCACTTGTTTTCCTGTGTAGGAGTTTTTTTTTTTTTCTCTTGGCAGTGAAGCACTTGAGAGCCACCTGGAGCTTGGAGCTCAGTGCTTGACTTTTCCCTCCTCTCACTCCCAGAAGGAGGGGAGGGCTGAGGGTGAAAGCAGAAGATGCTGAGGGTAAACCTCCCGAAGCAGCAGATTATAAACTGGTCGGAGTGAGCACAGAAAAGGGAGACATATTAGCTTCCTTTCCTCCTCTTCTGCCAGCTTCCAAAGAGGTCTCTGCTTTAATGAATCACTGATTTCTCGCTTCCGTTGCTGAAGTAAAAAGTTCACACTTTGGCCCTCTCTGCCTTTCAAGCTCAGGGAGATTTATCGTCACCCTTAAAAGTTGCTCCTCTCTTCGTGCAAATGAAATCAGGGACCGAAATGACGAAATGACTGATTTCTAATTGCTAACAGGAGTCTCTCACTGAATCACACGGGTACTTTAAAGGGAAGGCACTTCATTGAGATTGCAAAGATATAACCACACAGTTTGGTCGAATATTCTGCTGTTTTGTTTTCTATGCAGTTTCTTTTGCACCTTGCCCTAAAAGGATGTTTTCTTTTTTCTATCTTCAGGTTTAATGTTTTAAGGGCTCTGTTTTATAATGCAACTGCACTACCAGTCTTCCTGGCTCACACTCAATCCTTTGCAACTCCTAATTGCTCACCATGCTCATAACCCAGGTATAGACAGAATCAGGTCCTTGCCAAGAGTTAAGAGGCACAAAGAAGAAAATACCACGATAATCCATTCGAATTTGAGTAACAGTTCTTAGAGGATCTCTTCTTTAAGAATAACTCTAAACTGAGGAAAGTTTGGCTGGAAGGAGTACCTAAAGGTGTATTGTAGAAAGTGTTTATGTTTTGTAACACAGTTGGACATTTGTGCTATAT
This sequence comes from Smutsia gigantea, assembly GCA_032199065.1. Classification (NCBI taxonomy): domain Eukaryota; kingdom Metazoa; phylum Chordata; class Mammalia; order Pholidota; family Manidae; genus Smutsia; species Smutsia gigantea. The sequence continues at coordinate 1,895,773 of JAVSCE010022418.1, forward strand.
TAAAGCATATGAAGTTGCCAGTCCGATAGTTTACAGCCTTCAAAAGTGACCATTTCTTTTGGTTCCGCCTAATATATTCAGGCTGCTATTCTGAGAGGGAGAATCAGTTCAAGGTGAACTTGGGAGTTTGACCTCTGTCACTGTAATTTGGAGGGAGCTAATCAGAAGAACTTGTGTATGTATATACAAGTCAGAATCCCTATAATGTGTATTGGCCTCAATCTTCATTTGAACAGAAGAAATTAGGAAGAAATTGAAAATCTAGCTCTAGAGATGGGCATTAGGAATGATTGCTCAATTATATTGTTTAGTGACCTGAAAAGTGACTTCACGTGCATGCTCTTATATTTTCCTGTTCATTCAGAGCCTTGGAAATAGAACTATTTAATACTAGAATCAAGATTTTAATTGCATTATTTATAACCCATGGCAATGCTTAGACAGAAGATTTTGACAATGTGAACACCACAGTAGATATTCAAATTTAATATAATTAGCTCTAATTTTTGCAGCTATTAATTGGAACGCTAAGCAAGTCAAAAGCTTACATCAAACAATTATTTTCTTTCATTAAAGCACAGATATTTAAAAATGAACTCCCTGTGCTAATTTTAATTTTCTAATTCACAGTTTTATACCTGAGCTGACAAATGCCTGAGAGCATAGTGTTTCTAAGGGACTTGAGTTTCAGTTCAATTGTTTAGCAGAATCCAACTGCTTGAATTGACAGCTAATTAAAACTACATGTTCTTTTAAAAAATATATATGTTTGATGAAACCATACAATAAAGATTCTACTTTAAAAAGTTACAAAACACAGGAAGTTATTATTTTGAGGTTTCTGTACACTGAGAAGCAACAATATTGATGCCAGCTTGAGATTCTTTTAATTGTTTTTAAAACTCACTGTAGATACCGCACCCCACCCTGAAGGTAGTATCTCTCTGTTTCTCTTTCCTCTCCCCACTCTCTCTCCCTCTTACACACTAAAACCTACCAACTTTATGCTCCAGTAGAGGAAGGTGCTCAGATCTTTGTTCAAAGTTTTATGCTTTTATTCTGTCTGGAATGGGCAAAATCACATCTTTAAAACTTCCATATTAAAATCTGCTTGCAGCAGGTGCAGTGTTTAAAAGTTCTGGAGCCCCTTTGCAGCCCTTCTGCACAGCGTGATGACAGGAAGGGCATTTATAAAACAGCCCAAAGGAAAAGCTGACATAGCTTTTTAGATTATATCTCATTCTTCTTTTTCTTTTCTGTGCAGCCTTTCTTTTACAGCACAGTTGAATTCCTAAATACTCCACTGCTTTGCATTGTTAGGTCACCTCTTAGGTTAGCCCGAGAAAGTCTGAGAAAAGTTCCACAGGAAAGATGCACTATTTAACGGAATTCAATCTCTCCCAATAGATTTGAATCACTAACATAAATGTATGAATGTAGATTGTATCTCTGTAATGAGGCCTGAATCATTCTCAGTTACTTCAAAGGACTGAAATTCTACCTTCCTTTTTTTAGCAGCAATAATCAGGTCTTAATGGGTTCCTTTATTAATTGTTTCTCTGCAGCGATTGAAAAGGACAGTGCAAGCTTCAGATTAGAGTGGTACCTACTAATTCTAAACGGCTCTCTTTTTTCCTGGTCTCTGGAAGGCATGCTTTATTTCTATGCCCTAAATGTGTCCAGTAATATTAGGCTAAATATTTATTGGGAGAAATAGATGCGGCCTTTTGTTAAATGTGATATCTTGAAAAATTGTTGAGGCTTTTAACAGCAAGACCATGGCAGCAGCCCCGAAGAATCCTAAAATGTGGCTATTTAACCTCAGAGAAGCAGTTTGCTAATATTCTTCCAGATCCTTCAGTAGCTATTCTGTTTGAGCAGTTTCCATTTTAAGTATCCATTTCCTGGATTCTTTATGTTGCTTGGCACTATCTGTGGTTTAGTTACAAGTTGTGTGTTCTAGTATGTGTAATGTTATTGGCAGTGTCAGTAAGCTGCTTCAAATAGTACTAAGTCAGGTCAAAAGTCAGCCAGGCTGTTCTAAAAAGTAGACATGTGCAGACCTCATTTTTAAAGTGTGCAGTGCAGCCCTCAGGAATATGTGTTCCAGCCCATTTCCCTTTTGGATACAGAACATACCAGTTTTAAGATGTTGTTGGGGCTTATGGTCTCACCGAGATGAGGGGATGCTTAGTCAGAGACGTTTGGGGCAGATAGAATAATAATACCTTATTTTTTTGTTGTTGAACTAGGAGTTTCACATGAAAAGCAAAGAGGTTTTACCCTACAGAATAAAGTGCAATACTTCACAGCCAGAGGGAATCTTAGCAATAACTGAATCCAGCTCATTCATTTATAGAGGAGAGAACTGATGCCCACACCACTCAGTGGGAGGGCTGAGTTTAGAACTCAGGTACTAGACTATAGGTTGTTGTCCTAATTTTTTGGTAATACCTGCTCTGCCCATTTTCCCTTTTCTTCTTCCCTGCTATTCTTCTCCTTATCACCGACTACTAATCGTTCTAATATGCCTGAGGTGCCAGGGTGGAGGTTGATAAGAAGGCTTAGAAGGATTTACTTATGGAAAACCAATATAACTTTGATGCAATAGATTAGCTAGAGAAAATTAATGTAATAGCTTAGAGTTGAATTATTAAGTACAGTTGATCAGCCAAATAAATATTGACATGTATTTGGCAAAGGGGGCTATTTTATCGAAGTATGTGAAATGAACACAATTAAAGATCAATGCAGACCATGTATTTTCAGAGTATTCAAGGTTTTTTCTATATAATCGGAATGTGTTCTCCACGAAATTTATGGCATCTCCTAGAAAAGTAGATTTATAATTTGATTCTGTTTTCTCTATTCTAATATTAAATTTCCATAAAGCAGTGTGTTATTTCAAAGTATAGGTATTGGCCTGAGCAATCTATTTTCCAAAGTTTGAAACTAAAGTATATTTTCTATTCCCTAGCTGTCAAACAGATTTAATGATCTATTACTGAGAAAGAAAAATTACCACGATGGTGAAAGGACCTTTTGAAGGAAAAAAAGTTCTATGTGCAATTGTTTAAATCACGCATAATGCAATAAATGACCAAAAATTCTTGGAAACTGAACTCTGCATCTTGGCATCAAACATAACCAAACACAACAAACATATTTCTACAAAGCTGCTGTTTGTCTCCTCCCAGCTGATGGTAAACAGAACCTTCCCTTGAAAAAGCTGTGAAGTCTCTGAAGAGTCCTGTTTTCTGTTTGCAGCTGTCCTTTTGTAGAGCTGTGCTGCCTTCTACCTCAAGCTCTCTAGGTTTCCTGGTCCTATATCCTGTATCAAAATGTTAAACATTCTGATATCAGTCACTTATTTTTGTGAATTAATTGGCAGGTCATAATGTTTCAGTTAAAGTGGCAAGGCTTTACAACAACAGACATACAAAATGTGTTCATTTCTTTATCGTTCACTTAGCTGGCTTTTTATCCATCTAATTTTACTGATACCTGTGATATGCCAACTGGTCATTGTACATGATGCAAGATTCTAGCACGAAATAAGACAGAGCAACTTACCTTGTAAACAGCATCAATGATTTTAGGTACTTTATCATGAATGGTAGACAATATAGGGATCTCTTAGAACTCAGAAAGCAAATGGAGAGATTTGGTAGGAGAAAAAAGAGCCCCTGAAATTTCTTTCTGGTTGTACTATTACTGTCAAAAAGAGCTGAAGGAAACTGACTTCTACTAACTGGCATCATGAAGGATCAAGATTCCATCTTCTCCTATTTTATGACCTTGGCACAATCCCTCACAGTTTCTCCTTCAGTCTGGGGATTTGGCTATGTCCTTCCTGCTAACTCAACCTGACTTGCTCTCCTTTCAGCTCTCAGACCGCTGGATGCATATTTTAAGCTTTCTAGCTTATTATTTTAATTATGTCCCAATAAGCATTCTGTATTCCCTCTGCTTATTCTGAGTGGCCCCTATTAAAACATACATTTTATCAAATACAGTTAGCCCTTTGGAAAAATTTTGCCTCTGTTAAATAGACTTTAACAAAGATTTATTTTTTATTAGTTACTATTAACAAACAAATATTATTGCATTGGGTAAATGCAATATTTGCGATGTTGTTTTTTCTTGGGTTGGCCCCAGATCCATTTTCTGCCCTTCTCTGCTCGGCTCTGGGCTGACACTTCTACATCACTAGTGTCTCTTAGAAGAGTTGTAGCAGGTTGTGTGATGGGTGAATAGGATCTTCAGAATGAGAGCACAGAGGAGAGAGAACTCTTGAGTATATCTCCTCCTCCTCCTCTTTGTTTTAGTGTCTCTTTTTTGGCAGTGGTTGTGTCTCTCTTGGTCCATGCTTCCCACTGGATACCCTTCCTCCAGGGCTCGAGCTATCACTGGAGTCCCTGCAATAGTACTTCCTAAACTCGCCTCTTTAGCTGAAGGAATAGTAACAATTCTTTCTGTTGCCGGTTTGCTGTCACTGTCCCTTGCTTGTTCCTCTCACCACCTACACCTCTGTCACTGGTAACTTAGTTCAGGTCTGTTCATCTGAATCAATCAGGGTAATTCCGTGTCTTATGTTCACTACAGTATACATCTTCTGTATTAACCAGTGCATAATAATATGGGTTTTACCTCATAAGATTGTATACCTTAATAAAATTTAAAAAATTATTATAACATGAGTTTTATATATGTGCAAGACAACAGGGGAGTGCAATTTAATTCAAAGTGCACAATGGAGCATCTAGTGCTTGCTTGATATGCTATATTCTTTGAGCTGTACAAAGGATAATGACACTTGGTACTTGCTCTCAAGAAATACATAATCCAGTATTACATTTTGATTGATTATGCAGAAGTATTTTTCATTTAGTGAATGACTTTGGGGTTCAAAATCAAAGGGTAAAACATTTTGACTGCTAAATGCTTTTACATAAATAAGTTTAGAATACAAAATTCAGGAAAATAGAAATTATTTTCATAAACAACATACATTTGTGGAACACCGTAGTGAATGCCCTATGTTAACGTTAGCTTTCTTCTTTTCAGTTTACTATGAAAAATTTAGATGTTTCCTAACATAAACCTACTAAGCTTTAAAATAATTAGTTTTTTTTGGTGAGGAAATTTATTATACTGACCTTTGCTTGTAGTTTAGTGTAGAAAGGAATGAGGGAAATTGATAGAGTTATTTTCTAGCCTACTTTGTTTTTATCCAAAGACAATTCTTTAAAAATTGAGAAGCAGCCAGCCTTGAATTGTACAGTTAGGCATGCAAGCTGGGTAGAGTACCAAAACTCTCAAGATAAAAAATATATATATTTATATAGAATATAAATATATATACAGATAATTTTGTGGGTTGACTGCTATCCACACAATTACACAGATTTCACAATTAGCTTCTTGCAGAAATCAGTATAGACTAGAATTTATGGAGCTCAGATCAAGGCTTTTTCTTTTATCCTTTCACCTTATCTTCCTGAACAATGATAAAATTTTGAACCTTTAAAGCTAGAAAATACTTCCTTAGTCCCAGTGCCATTACTTTACAGGTGAAAACAAAACAAAACAGAAGAAGAAGAAAGAGGCCTGGGAAGGTAAAGCAAGCTGCTTGGGATGACAGGGCTACTAGTCATGAGCTACTGTAAATGCACTAAACTAGCAAATCCTAAGAATTTCAGCCTTCACATATTTAAGGAATGTTACATACTTGCAAGAACAACAGTGGCCCCTGATGAGGCGATGGGACAGGGAAGGAGCAAGGGAAGATTTCAGAAATTCTGGGGCATTTATTATTTATTATGCAAAAATATCAAGGTTCATTCCAATGTATGCCTTTAGAAGAGGATGTCCTTGTGGCTGAGGATGTACTAGGCCACCCCTAAATTAGGGGAGCATCTCGATCAACCCCTTGAACCTTACCTAAGGAATAAGGTGACTGATTTCAGAATAACCGTTCAAAAATACATTATTTTTCAATTAATTTCTGCTCAATAATCTGAAATAGCTCCTTGTGGTCCATCCCTTTGTGGATTTCATATTCCTGTTTCAGTTTTCACTAGAAGTTTTGATTCTTTGTTTTGCTATATTTAAGTTTTCTAAGCAGAGAGAAAAAAGACGCAGAAGCGTTTCTTTGGCTAACTGGTGAGAAATACTCATTTGCCTTTGTTCATTTGTGCTACGTATTTCCTACTTTATAGCACTAGATAGCAATGTTTTCTGGATTCATTTATTTAGCTGATACTATTTTTACTGTTTTACCTATCTTTGCTGTGGTAAAAAATAGGAAGTAATATGTGAGAAGTATTTTCATCTCATATTTTCTGCACTGAGAAACTTAACTGTGGTAAATCACCTTACTCATTCTCTTATTGTCATTACACACACACACAAACACACACACACACACACACACACACACACACACACACACCATTGAGTATTTGGAGCTTCCTTTGGTGAGGATTCTTAGCACAAGATCCCAGTCTGGCCACTAAAGTAGTGAGGTATGATGCCAAATCATTTTTTTTAGACAAGGGGGGAGGGGGCTGTGAGGAAAAAGCAATCCCTATTCACTCACTGCTGAAGAATTAGAATTACAGTAACAAATTCTGCTGCCATTTTCAATTCTTTCTATCTTAAGTTTGTCAGTTGAATTTTTGTTAATGCTTTTTTAAATTAAGTAAAAATTTAAGTTAGAACAAATATAGTAACCTAAGGACAGCATCTCCAATATTGAAGTCCAAAATAAAATTGTCCATGAGGTTAAAAAAAATTATAACTAAGTAAAGCCAGGAGGAAAATGTGACTAGTTTATCTTTTGTAAATAAGCAAGGGAAATGAAATACAGACAGCAATAGAAACCCCTGATTTTTAAAAAATAAAGCAACTTCCAGATTTAGCAATACAAAGTATAATTAGTTTGGGTACTTAGAAACATTTTATTGATAAACACTACTCTTTTAAGCCTACTGAAAATATGCAAGGCTGTATCCACATGACAACAGATGAGTGTTTTGGGAATAAATTAATTGTATAAAGTTTTGGGAGCCAGTTTCATTTACATCATTTTTGTCTTAAAAATATTTGCTTCTGTCATTTGGAGGGAATCCTTTTTTTCCTGTTTGAATTATTTTTATTACCAAGTGAATTGTCCAAAGCCACCCCATTGAATGACTATTAGGGAAAACTGGAAATTTGTAGCTGACATTATGTTGGTGGAGGAAAAAGAGAAAGCTCTCATTCCCCAACTTCCATCAGGAAAGAGCAGAAGCTGGAGGTAAATTACAGTTGAGAGGGGATGAGGGGAAAGCGAAATATTTTGTCATGGGCCATTCCCTCTGTGGGCCCAGTGAAGGGCGGATGGAGAGAGCGTGCCAAAGCAGAGGGCTCTGATCCAGATCCCTGTCTTTCATCAAAGCAGCTGAAAGACTAAGAGCCTGAGCCCCAGTACATCACTCCTCAGTGGAGAGAAGCAGTGAGGCGCTGTTCTCAATTCTAAGAGTGTGTGACATTCCTGTGGAGGGGTCTGGAAGCTGAGGTAGGAGCATGACAGAAGGGAATCCTTGCTCCTCTGATACACTTTTTCCAAAAGTGACACCATTTTAAGCCTCCTTATGTAAATCATCATCATTTTCTTGTAATGTCTTATTTTCAGCAATACTATACAGATATTATTAAAATTAGCAAAAAGTAACATGCTTTTGCTTGCGGAGAGAATCTTTAACCAATAGATTGTTAATGATTTTTCATTAAAAAAAATCTTAAGATTTATAGACTGGGGAGGTAATATATTTAAATTGGGCTGTATTTTGAGACTTAAATAAGCCCTTGCTTCAGCAGATGTTGTACTGTTGAATACTATTCTGGGTTTATTTTCTGACAAAAGTATATTTCCTGAAACCGTTTCTTATAGGAAAATATATAGTTTCTCATCTTTCTCTTTCAAGACTTTCATATTGCTGGAGAATGCTGAGTTTGTGATGCTATTAAAAGAGAAGTTTGCTTTATTATCACCCAGTGTTTCCTCTTGTTTTTAATATATACTTCCTTTGCTTTTTTTTTTTGAGAAAGTTTTTATCTGATGATTTCCCTTTGCCTGTATATTTTCTCAATGTGATTATGTATTGCTTTATATACTCTCCCCTACCAAGAATGCTTTCCTCTTTCATTGCAAATCCATGATCAGAGTGTCCGTACTTTGAATTCTTAACCAATCTCATTTCCATGTAAGTGGCTGTGCAGTTAAATGGAAATAATACTGATTTTTACTTTATGAATTTCCCAATCCTATTTTCATAAAATTATCTAGTAATTAATTTTAATAGCACGACATTGCACAATTCTGGGGTGTATCATTCCAGTGTCATTCTATGTGAGAAATGTCTCCTGATATTTCATACAGCAGGCAAAACTGACTGCCTATCCAAAAACTATTACCAGTCTTTCCCTTTGTGACATAGTCTCTAATTTATTTGGTGAACCCACCATCCACCTCAAGGCCATATAATTGAACCAAACATAATATACCATTATCTTTGCTAGCGATTGGCTTTAGGATGGGCATGTAACAGTTCTGCCATGGGAGAAGGCTTCTGACAACCTTACTGATGCATGAAAAAAGATGCCTTTTTTATTATGCCAGATGTGGTCCCTGGAGTTGTGGCAGAGTTTGGTTTATCAAGGGAGGAGCAGACTACCATGAGCAGCCATACTCTGACGGAAAACTATAGGTTTTCTGCTTTTTAATACCAAATACAGAGTTATGACCTGGAACACTGGAAAGTAAGGAGCAGTTCTGGAAAGCAGAGAGCCAGAGAATGGAAGCCCCATATTTCTACATAAGCTTTACATAATTTTCTGGCTAACCACTGAAATATGCATGTGTGGAAGACTCCCTAGGTAAAGATAAAATAACTGAGCTGGGGTTTGAGCTACTAAAGAATTTGTACTTCAAATCCAATCAAATTAATCAGTCAGAAGAATATAATAGAATCCACAGTGGATCATTCAAAATATCACATATATAACCCAAATTCACTTAACATATGAGGAATCTGGAAAATGTCACCCTTTCTCACAAGAAAAGATAATCAGCAGATACCAATAGCACGATGACACAAATGTTGAGATTAGCCTAGAAGGAATTGTGCTCAATGAGGTAAGTTAAGGAAAAACATGATCACAATGACTAAAAAGCTAGGAAATCAAAGTACAGAGAATAAAAAAAAAAATTCTAAAGAAAATAGAAATTCTGGAGATGAAAAATACAACATCCTCAATAAAAATGTCACTTAATATTGGAATGGAGATTTCAAGGGAAAGAATTAGTGAGTTGAGCTAAGTCAATGGCAATTATCTGAAAAATAGAAAAAGACTTAAAAAACATAAAAAGAGACTTATAGCATAATATCATAAGTTCTAATATATGTATAATTGATGTCCCAAATGAGAGAAAGGAGAAAATATGGCAAGAAGAAGGAGGAAAAGGGGAAATAGTGGACAAATAGTGAAAAACACAAAATCATAGATTCACAGAAGCTTAGTGACTCCCAAATTCATATGAACAATAGCACTATAGCTCTTAAGTAAATTGAATTCTTATAGAAAATTTTACCACAAAGTAAACTAAACGTCGATAGTTTCACTGGTGAATTCTAAGAAACATTAATGAAGAAATAACCCCAATATTACACAAACTATTTCACAAAAAAAGAGGACCGATTGATCATGTTATGAGATTAACAGAAATTCAGACTAAAATATTGTAAAAATAGGAAACTAAAGCCAAATATCCTTTGTGAATATAGACACAGAAATGATGAAATATTATAAGCATAACAAGATATTAACAGAATAAAAGAGAAAAATAGTATTTCAATAAATGCAGAGAAAGCATCATTTATGACACAAATTTTCAGCATACTAGAAATAAAGGGATTTCTTTAATCTGATAAATGACATATTTCCTTAATCTGTAGCTAATATACACATTGGGAAAATATTGAATATTTTCCCCCAGATATTATAAAAAAGGCAAAAAAAAATACCCATTTCTATTCAACATTAATTAGAAGCCCTAAGCATTGGAATAAGTCAAGAAATAAAAATTTTAAGATATAAAGATAAGAAAGGAAGAAATAAAATTGCCTTTAATTTACACATACTTGTTTATATAGAAAATACTAAGGAATCTACAAAAAGTACTAGAAATAATAACTAAATTTAACAATGATGTAGGATATAAGACTAATATGAAAAAATACTGTACTTTTACATATTAGAAGTAAACAATTGGAAAATAAAGTATAAAAATTTTTCATTTGTAATCATGTCAAAATACATATAGCACTTAAGCATAAATTAAACTATGTATGATATATATGCACTGAAAACAGTAAGAATTCTTGAGAAAAATTAATAAGGCCTGTGTAAGTGGATAGAGGCACTATGTTAATGAATTGGGAGACTCAGTATTTTAAAGTATTAATTTTCCCTTGATTGATGCAATTCAATGCAATCCTAATCCTAACCTTAGCAGACTCATTTGTAAAAATTTACAAATGATTCTAAAATCTCTATAGCAATGCAAAAAAACCTAAAATATTTAAATCACTCCTCAAAGAAGAGCAAAGTTGGAGGATTAAAAGACTTATTATAATTCTGTATAATCAAGACAGCTTGAGACAGACAGCCTGACAATGGAACAGATTAGAAATTTCAGAAATAGACCCATACTTGTACGGTGATCTTATTTTCAAAAAAATTCCTTAATCAATCCAGTGGTAAAGGAAAATATTTTTAACAAATGATGTCATAATTATTGGGTATCCAGAATAAAAATAAAAAGAAACATAATTGTGATTAGGGCCAGTCCAGCCTATAAGCAGTTTAGAAGTTGCTGCTGCATCCTAACAAATAAGAAGATGAGCAAACTGAAAAATCAACTTTTCTTTGATCTGCTAGAGAAGAGATGTCACAGGTCAAAGCACTGCTCCAAATATTGAAGAGATAGGCAGATTCAGAAAATCACAGCTTATCAGAACAGAAATCCATGGGCAGAAATCTCCACAGGAACCAGTCAGTGCCAGGGTAGGGAAACATAAACTTGACAAATTGCTGGAGGCTTAGTATGGACAACTAATGAGTGTTAAAAACTCTATGGAGACCCAGTCAGAGGAAGGTTCCCACACTTTTGTGATTTTAACTTCCAGGAGCTGTCTCACCTCCTCACGGTGAATATTGGGAAAAAAATCTTCTTATGCATCTGCAGGGGGAGGAAAGAAGCAGTCATTTTGAAATATACCAGAGCATTCTGTTCTTAATGAGGCCTTCTCTCAAGAAAAACTGTTTTACCAGTTATTCTGACTTTCTGGATTTTACTAGAATCTAATCAAACCAGAGGAAAGGAAATATCTAACTCCAGCTAGCTCTAGCCTTCCATGCAGAGGAAGGGAAATAACCAAATCTAGCCCTCTCTAGCTGTCCAGTCCCACCTAAGGGCAGGGGTGTGGGGAACTGAGAAGTAATGGTGAAGTTCATAGTACAGGGACAAAGATACGCCAAAAGACTGAGACCTACTTGTAGGATTACAGGCTGCTTCTCTCTGCCCCACATATCTTACTGCTACATTACTAAAGACCTATTTACCACAGTTCCTTTCAACATAAAATTACTGGGCATATTAAGAGACAAAACTGTTTGCAAGGACTGAACAAGCATTAGAACCCGAGTCAGAAATGAGAGGATTATCAGACAAAGATTATCAGACAAGGAATTAAAAAAACAAGTATACTGTGATTAATATGCCAAGGAATTTTATGAAAAAAGTAGAAAATGCAAGAACAGATGTATAATGATTAGCAGAGAGATGGAAATTCTAATAAAGAATCAAAAATAAATGCTAGGGAATGAAAACACTAACAGAAATGAAGAATGCCTTTGATGGGTTCATTAAGAGGAAAGTATCACTGAGCTTGAGAATGTGACAATAGAAACTTCCAAAATAAAAAGCAAAGAGAAAAAAGAATGAACATACAGAAAAAGATATCGAAGGATTGTGGGACAACTACAAAAGGTGTAACATATGCATAATGGAAATACCAGAAGGGGAAAAAGAAAGAAAGGAAGAGAATCAACACTTAAAGCAATTAAAACTGAAAATTTCCCCAAATTAATGTCAGATAACAAACCACAGATTCAGAAAGCTCAAAGAATACCAAGCAGCAGAAAAAAAATTAAAAAAATCTACTTCTAGGCATATTATATTCAAACTTCAGAAAAACAAAGAAAAAAAATTTTTTTGAAAGATGCCAGAGGGAGAAAAATACCTAGAGAAGAACAAAGTTAAAAATTACATCTGGTATGTCCTCAGAAACCACATAAACAAAAAGAGAATGGAGTCAAATATTTAAAATACTGAGAGGAAAAAAAAAATACAGAGTTTTGTACCCTGAAAATTTACCTTTCAAAAGTGAAGGAGAAATTAGGAATAATATATATATATTTATAAGGTACATGCACTATCTGTGAAGCAGTATAGTGTTATTTAAAAATGACCTTGGAGTAGTTGTAAATATATATTGTGACTGGTGGACAAACACCAAAAAATGGGAAAAAATATAATTGACATTCTAAGGAGAGAAAATGGAATCATATAAAATATTCAAAGCCTGAAAAAATTCACCAAGGTCTGAAAAAGTATGGAAGGCAAAAAAATAGGATCAGAGAAACAGGCAACAAATAAAAACAGTAATAAATATTATAGATATGAATCTAGCTTGATCAATATTACCTTAAAAGTCAAAGGTCTAAATGCACCATTTGAAAAACAGAGTTTGTCAAAATGGATAAAAACCATAAGACCCAACAATATGTTGTTTACAAGAAATCTTCTTTAAATATGAAGAGGAACATAGATTAAAAGTGAATGGATGATGAAAGTTCAACTATGGTAACACTTATCAAATAAAGCTATACTAATTTATGACGGATGAAACTTCAGAGTAAAGAAAGTTATCAGAGATAAAGAGGGGTACTACACAATGATGAAAGGGTCAATACCCCAAACAAACATAGTAATCTTTAATGTGTATGCACCTAACAACAAGTGTCAAACTGCTTGAGGCAAAGCTCAAAACAGATCACATTCTGGGTCATAAATCACCTTAAAAAATTTAAAAGAATAGAAATCATAAAACATCTGCTTTCAGACTGTAAGAGATTAAACTAGAAATCAATAACAGAAAAATAGCTGCAAAATCTCAAAATACTTGTATATTAAATAACATACTTCTGAATAAAACATGAGTCAAAGAGAAAATCTCAAGAAATTTAAAATACTGAATTAAGTGAAAAGACAACTTATCAAAATTTGTGGGATGCAGTGAAAGTAGTCTTAGAGGGAAATTTATAGCATTCAGAACACACTAGGAAAGGAGAAAGATCTAAAATTTGTTATTTAAGCTTCATTTCAGGAACTATGTAAAAGAGCAAATTACATGAAAAGTAAGCAAAGAAAAATAATAAATATAGAGTAAAAATCAGTGAAGTTGAAAACAGGAAATCAGTAGAACAAAACAAAACTAAAGGTTTGTTCTTTGAAAAGTTCAATCAAATTCGTAAACCTCTAGCCAAGCTAACTAAAAAATTATGAGAACAGTCACAAATTACCGATATCAGATATGAAAGAGAGGTGATCCCTAGATGAACCCATGGATATTAAAAGAAAAATAAAGGAATATTATGAACAACTTTATGCCCCTCAGTCTAATAACCTAGATGAAATGCATCAATTTCTTGAAAGACATAATCTGCCAGAATCCACACAGGGAAAAATAAATCTGAATAAGCCTGTCCCTATTAAATAAATTGAATCAAAAAGGCCCAAATGTATTCACTAGTGAATTCCACCAAACATGTAAGCAAGATATTTTATCCATTCTCTACAGTCTTTTCCAGAGATAGAAACAGAGGGAATATTTTTTAAGTCATTCTATGAGGTCAGCATTACCTTAATATCAAAATCAGACAGAGGTACTGAAAAGAAAACTGCAGTCCAATTATCTGCCATGAACATAGATGCAAAAATCAACAACAAATATTAGCAAGTCAAATCCAATAATGTATATAATTATATACCACAAGCAAGTGAGATTTATCCCAGGTATGCAAGGCTGGTTCAATATTCAAAAATCAATTAATATAATCCATCACATCAGAAGAGACTGAAGAAAAAGAACATGATTGTATCAATAGATGCAGAACAAGCACTAGACAAAATCTAACATCCATTCATTCATGATAAAACCTCTCAGAAAACTAGTAATAAAGGGGAAACTTCTAAAATTTGATAAAGAACACCTACAAAAAAAAGCTACAGCTAACATCATACTTAATAGTGAGAAACCTGAAGCTTTCTCATTAAGATCAGGAAAAAGGCAAGGATGTTCCCTCTTCACCACTGCTTTTCAACGTTGTGCTATCAGGCTCAACTAATGCAATAAGGCAAAGAAAGGAAATAAAATACATACAGATTAGGAAGGAAAAAGTAAAATTGTCTTTGCAGATGACAGTTATCTATGTAGAAAAAAATTTTTAATTCAACAAAACACCTCATAGAGTTTATAAGCATTAGTAGCAAGGTTGCAGGATACAAGATTAATATACAAAAGTCAATTACTTTCATGTGTACCAGTAATGAACATGTGGAATTTGAAATAAACACATTTTCATGAGCATACCAAAAATGAAACATATAGCTATACATCTAACAAAATATGCACAAGATGAGGAAATTGATAAAACTTTGATGAATAAAATCTAAGAAGAACTTAATAAACAGAGAAATACTCCATGTTCATGGATAGGTGACTTCACATTGTCAAGATGTCAGTTTTCCCCAGCCTGATCTATAGATTCCATGAAATCATAATCAAAATTTAAGCAAGTTATTTTGTGGTTATTAAAAAGGTGGTTCTAAAATTTGTATAGAGAAGCAAAATACCCAGAATAGCCAACAGAAAAAAAACAGTTACTGAAGGAGAAAACAAAGTTTGAAATGCATACTACCTGATTTCAAGATGGATTATGAAGCTACCAGTAATCCAGACAGTGTGGAATTGGTGAAAGAATAGACCAATAGATCATTGTAACACAATAGAGAGCCTAGGGCAAGATCCACATAAATGTAGTCAACTGATTTTTAACAAAGGAGCAAAGACAATACAATGGAGCAAAGATAGTTATTTCAGCAAATGGTACTGGAACAACTGGATATCTACATGCAAAAAAATAATATAGACAAACATCTTGCACTTTCACAAACAGTAACTCAAAATGGATGATATACCTAAATATAAAACAAAACTATAAAACTCTTGGATGCTCTTGGACATGGCATTGACTTTTTTTTTAAGTTTATTTTGATATCATTAATCTACAATTAAATGAGTAATATTATGGTGATTACACTACCCCCTTCATCAGGTTCCCCCCCCACCAACCCCATTGCAGTCACTGTCCATCAGCGTAGTGAGATGCCATAGAGTCACTACTTGTCCTCTCTGGGTTGTACAGCCGTCCCTGTGCCCCCCGAACATTACATCTGCTAATCGTAATGTCCCTTCTTCCCCCTTGCCCCTCCCTTCCCACCCATCCTTCCCAGTCCTTTTCCCTTTGGTAACTATTAGTCCGTTCTTGGGTTCTGTGAGTCTCCTGCTGTTTTGTTCCTTCAGTTTTTTTTCCTTAGTTCTTATACTCCACATATGAGTGAAATCATTTGGTACTTGTCTTTTTCAGCTTGACTTATTTCACTGAGCATAATACCCTCTAGCTCCATCCATGTTGTTGCAAATGGTAGGATTTGTTTTCTTCTTATGGCTGAATAATATTCCATTGTGTATATGTACCACTCTTCTTTATCCATTCATCTACTGATGGACACTTAGGTTGCTTCCATTTCTTGGCTATTGTAAATAGTGCTGCGATAAACATAGGGGTGCATCTGTCTTTTTCAAACTGGGCTGCTGCATTCTTAGGGTAAATTCCTAGGAGTGGAATTCCTGGGTCAAATGGTATTTCTATTTTGAGTTTTTGAGGAACCTCCATACTGCTTTCCACAATGGTTGAACTAATTTGCAGTCCCACCAGCAGTGTAGGAGGGTTCCCTTTTCTCCACATCCTCGCCAACATTTGTTGTTGTTTGTGTTTTGGGTGTTGGCCATCCTCACTGGTGTGAGGTGATATCTCATTGTGGTTTTATTGACTTTTACTTTATTTTATTTTTAATTAAGGTATCATTGATACACAACCTTATGAAGGTTTCACATGAGCAACACTGTGGTTTCAACGTTCACCCATATTATCAAGTCCCCCAAACCCCATTGCAATCACTGTCCATCAGTGTAGTAAAATGCTATAGAGTTATTACTTGTCTTCTCTGTGCCACAGTGCCTTCCCCGTGACCTGCCTATATTGTGTGTGCTAATTATTATGCCCATTAATCCCCTTCTCCCTCCCTCGCTACACACCTTCCCCAACCCCTCCCCTTTAGTGACCACTAGTCCCTTCTTGGAGTCTGTGAGCCTGCTGCTGTTTCATTCCTTTAGTTTTGCTTTGTTGTTATACTCCACAAATGAATGAAATTATTTGGACTTGTCTTTCTCCACCTGGCTTATTTCACTGAACATAATAACCCTCTAGCTCTATCCATGTTGTTGCAAAAGGTAGGATTTTTTTCTTCTTATGGCTGAATAATATTCCATTGTGTACATGTACCACCTCTTCTTTATCCATTCACCTACTGATAGAAACTTAGGTTGCTTCTATATCTTGGCTACTGTAAATAGTGCTGCAATAAACATAGGGGTGCATATGTCTTTTTTGAATCTGGGATCTTGTTTTCTTCAGGTAAATTCCTAGGAGTGTAATTCCTGGGTCAAATGGTGCTTCTATTTTTAGTTTTGTGAGGAAACTCCATATTACTTTTCACAATGGTTGAATTAATTTATATTCCCACCAACAGTTAGAGGAGGGTTCCCCTTTTTCCACATCCATGCCGCATTTATTGTTTCTTGTCTTTTGGATGTTGGCCATCCTAACTGATGTGAGGTGGTATCTCATTGTGGCTTTAATTTGCATTTCCCTGATGATTAGTGAAGTGGAGCATCTTTTCATGTGCCTGTTGGCCATCAGAATTTCTTCTTTGGAGAAGTATCTGTTCAGATTCTCTGCCCATTTGTAAATGGGGTTATTTGTTTTTTGGGAGTTGAGCCATGTGAGTTCTTTATATATTTTGGATGTTAACCCTTTATCGGATAAGTCATTTGTGAATATATTCTCACATACAGTATTTCTTGCCAATGGGTTTCAGCCCCTGAAAATTTCGCTATAGATTCACTGTGACCAAAGAAATTGACAGCAGCACGTTCTTTGGGGTGAAAGGGTTTATTACCCAGCTTGTTCTCCTGGTAGTAGGTCGACCACTAGCATCTCCGCCACCACCCAGGACACTGAGCCAGCTCTCTGTATAGTGCAATAATAGCTTATTGCCCAAAGATGTTGAAGTGGTAGTCTAGCAACAGGCCAGTTACATCATCAGGTGGTTTAAGTTCAGTGAGGATCCTGGCCATAGGAACCCCAAACTCCCCACACTCCACCCCTCCAGGATTCTTGCCTTACAATCTACAAGCTTTCAATCTTCCACAGTGGTCCCTGTGTGAGAAAGTTCTAGCACTGTAACCAGATTCCACAACAGCAACAGAGGATAACAACAACTTAGAGATAATAACAAAATTTAAGATGCAACAAGATTTTAATACAGGTAACAAAAATTATAGTAATCCTCAAGCCAGAGGAGGTACCTAATAACAAAAATTATAATAATCCTCAAGCCTGAGGAAGTTCCCAATCCACAAAGACCTTAGAGACGATAAGAAACGTGTTTTAATGACACCAACATAGGCAAATCTTGTCCATCAGGTAGGATGCATGCAAGAGAGTGGTCTTGTGATAGGACTGTAGCTGGAAGAGGGTCCCTTCCTGGTCTAGTATACCATACTTTTACTCCCTTCCCCATGGGGTTACTGAAGGGTCTATATGTAGTGCTACTGGAGGTGCATGCACTGGCCATAATGATAAAACAAAACTCCCAGGTAAGATGCTCCTACCTTTTGGCCATTCAGGATATACTACTGTGACCATTAGGGGCCACTCTGCTGTTATTCCAGGACTACACAGGAGGCCAGCTTCCAGGCCTTGTCCCCAAGGTGCCAGGAGAGCCAGCCATCGTTGGTCCATGTGTCGAAAGGTCCAAGGCCACGACCACTCAATGGAGTCTCTGGGGTTCAGTGCAACTGGTGCTGGCAGCAAGATATTATTCTGGTGGTCGAACCTTGGCTTCAGTGATTCTTCCTTGGTTTGTATTTGCAGCTGTATAGGGGAGGCAGCTGTATGTGTTAACATGTCTACAGGGTTCAGGGCTCCCTTTCGGGGTCTCTCATTCAAACGCTGTAGCACGGTCCATAAGCGGACTGATCATCCCCGCAGATTATTGGTATCTGACGTTAGTCCGGACTTTAACAAGCCATTGTCCCTCTCTATCATAACTACTGTGGTAGGATTGTATGGCACATGAAACTTCCATTTGCTTCCCAGTTATTGCACCCATTCTTGCAGTGTATGTCCAGTAAAATGGGTGCCCTGATCACTCTCAATTACCTATGGTCAGAATAGGTGGCAAAGAGATGCTCCAGGCCTCTTTTGGTCGTCTGCTGGTCTGCACAATGGGTAGGAAAAGCAACCAGAAGTCCAGTAGCTGTGTCCACACAAATCATGGCATATCGGTATCCTTCTGACACAGGGAGAGGCCCAATATAGTCTATCTGCCACCTGATGAGGGGTATCGGCCCCTTAGCTATTGTCCCATGTTGTTGTGGAACTTGGTGTAAGTCCCTTTTGGAGCACACGACACACTCCTGCCAGGCTCTACTAACTTCTTCAAAGGTCAAAGACAAGCCCCACCAATGGGCTACCGCCCACATTGTCTTTTGCCCTGCATGTAACAAACACTGATGTAACCATTGGGCTACATCAGAAGCAGGCTTTCCTTCTAACCCACATAAATGAGCCAATTTATCTGCTTCATCATTTCCTGGGGATGCCAGTGGCCAATGACCTGTCACATGGTATACTGTAATTATTTTAGTCTGACCACAGACCCATAAGTCTTGCCACAATTCTTGCTCCCAAAGGGGTTGGTGACCAACCAGCCAGTTGGCATGGTACCAGGTTGGTAGCCATGGGGTCAAGCCCCAATAGACGGCACAGCTGTCAGTGCAGACAACTATAGGGGAGGGCTCCTGGCTGATCACAAGCCACACAGCCCGCAACTCTGCCCACTGCTCTTCCCCTCACCATCTTCCATCCATATTGTCTCAGTCTTAGGATGGAAAGCTATGGCCCTCCATTTTGGGGGCTGCCCATGGCTGAAGCCATCTGTATACCATGCATCTTCAGGTATAGGGGCTCTTCCCTCCCGGTAGGGACTCTCTGCTACTAATGGTTCAAAAGCAAGTTCTTCATGCTTTCACTAGTATATGTCACTGGCCCAATAAGTGTTGGAGTTCTAAATTCAAGGGGCTACTAGAGAGGGCACTATGCTGTTGTAGGTAAGCACCCACTTGGCCAGTGTGGCCATTTGTGCCATACCACTCCTTGGCTTTTGGGTCCAGTCTTATACCCACCCCAAGATGGGATAGGTGGTTATTACCTTTATTGGGGCCATTCCAGTGATGGGTTCTGTAGCCAGCAAGGCATGATACATGGCAGCCAGTTGTTTTTCTATCAAAGTGTATTGTACATCTGCCCCTTTCCAGAGTTGTGACCAGAACCCAATAGCTTGGCTAGTTTGTTCAAGCCGCTGTCAGAGACCCCAGCCATAACTGTCTTCAGTCACATGAACGTCCAGCTCACAGGGCCTTGATGGGTCTATCACACTCAAGGCCTGCACGGCCTTGACTGCTCATTTTGCTGTAGTAAAGGCAGATGCATGTCTCTCATCCCAGTCCCACCTGCTACCCTTTCATACAAACCAGTATAAGGGCTTCAGAATTTGTGCCAAGTGCAGATAAACACTCTCCAGTAGCCTAGAAGACCCAGAAACTCCTGTAGCAATGCTACAGTTGTAGGGGTAGGAAAGGCCTGGATTTTATCTATAACTGCTTCTGGTATAACTTTGTTCTTACCCGACCAGATGACCCCTGAGAATTTGACAGACACACCAGGTCCCTTAACCTTGCTACTGTTCACAGCCCATCCTTTCTTTTATAAATGTTGCAGCAGTCTAGGTGCTGCACCTCTTAGATCTGAAAGAGAATCGGATGTGAGCATGACATCATCAATGGTACGGCCACACCGTTGGCAGTTTCTCCCATGTAGCCAAGGCCTGGGCCACAAGTCCATGACAGATGATGGGGCTGTGGAGGTATCCCTGTGGAAGAATGGTGAAAGTCCATTGCCATCCTTCACACGTGAAGGCAAACTGTTCCTGACTTTCCTGCTCAATGTCAATGGAAAAGAATGCATTAGCAAGATCTGTTCCTAGTTCATGGTTGAGGGTGTCCATCAAATCTGCAACAGAGGGGACAGCAGCATGCATAGGGATTTTGACTTTATTCCATTCTCTCTAATCCACAGTCATACGCCAGGAGCCATCTGGCTTTTTTTACTGGCCACACTGGGGAATTGAAAGGACTATGGGTGGGATTTATAATATCCACATTTTCCAGCTCCTGGAGAGTTTCTCCCATCTTTTTATACCATTCAGGCAGTTTGTATTGTTTGGTATTAGTCACCCACAGAGGCACAGGTAAAGCTATGGGCAGGTGCCTAGCATGTCCCCTCAGAACTGCCTTTACCACATGTACTCTCAGTCTGAACTCACCTGCAGTGGTCTGCAACGATAAACCCGGCAGGATATCAATCCCCCAAATATACTCAGGGATAGGAGATATATACACAGTATACTCTTTTGGAGGTAGACACCATATTCCCAAAGGGATTTGGGCTTTTTTCACTCTGATAGCCTTATCCCCATATCCATCTATGATAGTGGGGGCCCCAGGGAACCGCTCAGACTTACCATGAATCAGTGAATATTCAGCCCCTGTGTCCACCAGTGCTAGGACATGTTCTATGTTCACTGGGGACCAATGGATAGCTATTTCAACATGTGGCCTCCAGTCCCCCCTGGTCCCTCAGGGCAGATACCATGATTTTCCCTGCAGTCAAACCGTGTTCCCCAACGATATTCCTGTGTGGGCTCAAGTGAGGTTGGCTCGCTCTCCAGAAGGAAGTCCTGCAAACACACAGGCTGGACTTGTGGCTCTGTCTATGACCTCTGCCTCTTTGATCTTAATGGCTGGAACTGCTTCTCTGGTTTCAGTTGTTTCCATAGCTCTAATAAGATCCTATTTGACTTCTCATCTAATTTCCTTCCATCTGCTTCTACCTGTATTAAAACAACCTATATCTGGGTCCTCGTAACCTTCACAGGGCCCTTTAAATTTTTCTTTTGAGTAACAAATCTTATTTATTTCTGGGTTCTCATTGCTTCAGCCGCTCCTAAGTCGGCTACTCTATGTGTTACCTCACTTATGGGATGCTCTAAGTGAGGAGAAAGGCCACTAGGGACCCAAAGAGGAATGTGGGAGCCGTTGGAAGCACAATGTTTCTCATCCCAGTGGTGAAAATCTCTTCATCTGGGCTATAATTCCCTGGAGTATAGATAGCATTTCTTATGCCTAGCTCCCGTAACACCTGTTGGAGCTCAGCATACATCTGCCATCTAACAGGAGAGGATGGTAGATCACCCTGATTGGGCCACACAGCATGAAGTGCAGCCATAAGCCAATTGAGGAAGGAGTGACTCCTCCTCAAGGCAGGCTGCACTGACAGGGAAGACAGCTTTCCCATCTTTGATCCCGACAGAACAATTCCATCCACTCCTAAGACCCACAGACGCAGGAGCTAAGCTGATGTTGACTCTGAGGGCTTCTGCCTAAACTGGGAGCCCAAATCCACCAGCTCAGCCTGAGTATAGGGGCGGACCATAGAGTGCTCCACGACCCGGGGAGGGCGCTGCTCCTCTCCTTAGGGAACTTTCAGCTGCTGGGTCTTTATTTTCTTTACAACCACTGGGCATGCTTTTCGTACCAGAAGGGTCAGTGCCTCTGGCACCACCCCTTCATCCTTCCCCAACTCCTCCATTTCAGGGGCTGATGGCACCTTTCCCCTCCCCTGAGTGCCTCCTCTGCTACAACCTTTACCTTTTCTACTGTGCCTCCCAGCTATGCTAGCTCAGCCTTCAGCAGCTCTCTTACCTTCACCTCAATGCTTCACAGTGGGCGTTCTTGTGCCACCTCCACCTGTGCTTCCCTCAGAAATTCGTTTTTTTCCTTGATGGCCTTTTCGTCTTTCAGAACACCTGCCAGCACTGCCTTCTTGTTCTGTAAGGAATCTTTTACCTCTTCAATGGCACCTTGCTGCCGGTGTTCCTGTGTTGCCTCCTCTCGCATCAATGCCATTTCCTTCTTCAGTGAATCCACAGAAGTTTGCAGCTCGTGTTCTCGTGCCACCATTTCTTGGGTCTTTTTCAGGAGAATGTTCTTCTCTTCCGTAGACTTTTTTAATACTGTGAGAAGCAGCCAACCCACAGTCCCTGCTGCCTCACAGGCACTCTGTCTCTCAAAAGACCTACTTACTATACCAAGGGCTACCCCTCCTGCCTCAGGTATCACCTCCACTTGCCTCCAGTCCTGGGGTGGGGCCCAGTCCTCTAGGAGGCAAGCCACCTCAGACCACATACCCACTGGCGGACAATCCCACCATCTCCCCATTCGCAGGAGCAGCCCGCTGAAGCACCCCTCCCATTAGAACAGCCTGTCTTTTTCCTTGGTCAACAGTGAATCCTGCTGACTGTGCCAATTGTCTTGCCAATGGGTTTCAGCCCCAGGCAAGTTTGCTATGGATTCAATGTGACCAAAGGAATTGACAGCAAAACATTCTTTGGGGTGAAAGGGTTTATTAACCGGCTTGTTCTCCCAGCAGTAGGTCGAGCACTAGTGTCTCTGCTTCTTCCCAGAGTGCTGGGTCCGAGTTCTCTATACAGTGCAACAATATCATATTGCCTAAAGGTGTGGAAGCCGTTGCCTGGCAACAGGCCAGTTAAATCATCAGGTGGTTTACATTCAGTGAGCATCCTGGCCACAGGTACCCAACTTCCCCACTCTATACCAAGGGCTATCATACTGCCTCAGGTATCACCTCCACTTGCCTCCAGTCCTCAGGTGGGGCTCAGACCTCTAGGAGGCAAGCCACCTCAGACCACATACCCATTGGGGGCAATCCACCATGTCCCCATTCACAGGGGGAGCCCATTGAAGCACCCCTCCAAAAAGGGCAGCCTGTCTTTTTCCTTGGTCAACAATGAACCTTGCCGACTTAACCAGTTGTCTTTCCAATGTGTTTAAGTCCCTGGAAAGTTTGCAATGGATTCACTGTGAACAAAGAAACTGACAAAAAACGTTCTTTGGGGTGAAAGGATTTATTACCCAGCTTGTTCTCTCAGCGGTGTGTCGAGCACTAGTGTCTCTGCCTCCGCCCAGAGCACTGGGCCAGCTCTCTGTATAGTGCAATAATAGCTTATTCCCTAAAGGTGTGGAAGTGGTAGCTTAGCAACAGGCCACTTACATCATCAGGTGGTTCAAGTTCAGTGATGATCCTGGCCATAGGAACCCCAACTTCCCCACACTGTATGAAGTCTTTTTGTTTTGCTGATGGTGTCCTTTGCTGTGCAGAAGCTTTTTAGTTTGATGTACTCCCATTTATTCATTTTTACTTTTGTTTCCTTTTCCTGAGGAGATGTGTTCAGGAAAAAGTTGCTCATGTTTATATTCAAGAGATTTTTGCCTATGTTTTCTTCTAAGAGTTTTATGGTTTCATGAGTTACATTCAGGTCTTCAATCCATTTTGAGTTTACTTTTGTGTATGGAGTTAGACAGTTATCCAGTTTCATTCTCTTGCATATAGCTGTCCAGTTTTGCCAACATCCATTGTTTAAGTCTGTAATTTCCCCATTGTATATCCATGGCTACTTTATCATATATTAATTGACCATATATGCTTGGGTTTATGTCTGGGTTCTCTATTCTGCTCCATTGATTTATGGGTCTGTTCTTGTGCCAGTAGAAAATTGTCTTGATTACTGTGGCTTTGCAGTAGAGCTTGAAGTCAGGGAGCATAATACCTCCAGGTTTATTCCTTCATCTTAGGATTGTTATGGTTATTTGGGATCTTTTGTGGTTCCACATGAATTTAGAAATATATGTTCTAGTTTGTTGAAGAATGCCATTGGTGTTTTCATAAGGATTGCATTGAATCTGTAGATTGATTTAGGCAAGATGGCGATTTTGTTAATATTAATTGTTCCTATCCATGAGCATGGGATGTATTTCCATTTATTGGAGTCTTCTTTAATTTCTCTAATGAGTGTCTTGTAGTTTTCAGAGTACAGGTCTTTCACCCTTGGTTAGGTTTATTCCTTGGTATTTTATTCTTTTTCATGCAATTGTAAATGTAATTGTTTTCCTTATTTCTCTTTCTACTAGTTAATCATTAGTATATAGGAATGCAACAGATTTCTGCATATTAATTTTGTATCCTGCAACTTCACTGAATTCAGTTATTAGTTCTAGTAGTTTTGGAGTGGATTCTTTAGGGATTTTTATGTACAGTATCATGTCATCTGCAAATAGTGACAGTTTAACTTCTTCCTTACCAGTCTGGATGCCTTTTATTTCTTTGTCTTTCCTCATTGCTTTGGCTAGGTCCTCCAGTACTAGGTTGAATAAAAATGGGGAGAGTGGGTATCCTTGTCTTGTCCCCAATCTTAGAGGAAAAGCTTTCAGCTCTTTGCTGTTAGGTATGATGTGGCTGTGGGTGTGTCATATATGATCTTTATTATGTTGAGGTACTTGCCCTCTGCACCCATTTTGTTGAGAGTTTTTATCATGAATGGATTTTTAATTTTGTCAAATGCTTTTTCAGCATCTACTGAGATGATCATGTGATTTTGTCCTTGTTTTTGTTGATGTGGTATGTGATGTTGATGGATTTTTTAGTATTGTACCATCCTTGCATCCCTGGAATAAATCCCACTTGATCATGATTGATGATCTTTTTGATGAATATTTGAATTCTGTTTGCTAATATTTTGTTGAGAATTTTTCCATCTATGTTCATTAGGGATTGGTCTGTAATTTTCTTTTTTTGTGGTGTCTTTGGTTTTGGTTTTGTAATTATGCTGGCCTCATAGAATGAGTTTGGAAGCATTCCCTTCTTTTCTACATTTTGGAAAACTTTAAGGAGGATGGGCATTAGGTCTTCTCTAAATGTTTGGTAACGTTCAGCAGTGAAGCCATCTGTTCCACGGATTTTGTTCTTTGATAGATTTTTGAGTACTTATTCAATTTAATTTCTGGTAACTTGTCTGTTCAGATTTTCTTCTTCCTGGGTCAGTCTTGGAAGGTTGTATTTTTGTAGAAGTCCATTTCTTTTAGGTTATCCAATTTTTTAGCATATAATTTTTCATAGTATTCTCTCATAATTCTTTATATTTCTGTGCTGTCTGTAGTGATTTTTCCGTTCTCATTTCTGATTCTGTTTATGTGTATAGACTCTCTTTTTTTCTTGATAAGTCTGGCTAGGGGTTTATCTGTTTTGTTTATTTTATTGAAGGACCAGCTCCTAGTTTTATTAATTCTTTCTGTTATTTTATTCTTCTCAATTTTATTTATTTTTACTCTGATCTTTATTATGTCCCTCCTTCTACTGACTTTGGGCCTCATATGTTCTTCTTTTTCTAGTTTCATTAATTGTGAGTTTAGAATGTTCATTTGGGATTGCTTTTCTTTCTTGAGGTAAACCTGTATTGCTATATACTTTCCTCTTAGAACTGCCTTCACTGCATCCCTCAGATTTTTGGGTGTTGAGTTTTTTTCATTTGTCTCCATATATTACTTGATCTTTGTTTTAATTTGCTCATTGATCCATTGATCATTTAGGAGCATGTTATTAAGCCTCCATGTGTTTGTTGGCTTTTTTGTTTTCTTTGCCTAATTTATTTCTATTTTCATTCCTTTGGGGTCTGAGAAGCTGATTGGTACAATTTCAATATTTTTTAATTTACTAAGACTCTTAGTGTTCTAGTATGTGATCTATTCTGGAAAACATTCTATTTACACTTGAGAAGAATGTTTATATGCTTTTGTTTAGAGTGTTCTGTAGATGTCTGTTAGTTTTGTGTGCTCTTATGCACTGTTCAGTGCCTCTATCTCTTTACTTATTTTCTTTCTGGTTATCTGTCTTTTGGAGTGAGTGGTGTATTGAAGTCTCCTAAAATGAATGCATTGCATTCTATTTCCCCCTTTAATTATGTTAGTATTTTTTCACATATTTAGGTATTTCTATATTGGATGCATAGATATTTATGACAGTTATATCCGCTTGTTGGACTGACCCCTTTATCATTATTTAATATCTTTGTCTCTTATTATTTTATTTGTTTTGAAATCAATAATTCTGATACAAATACTGCAACTCCTGCCTTTTTCTCCCTATTATTTGCATGAAGTATCTTTTTCCATCCCTTCACTTTTAGTCTATGTATGTCTTTGGGTTTGAAGTGAGTCTTTTATAGGGCGCATATAGATGGGTCTTGATTTTTTATCCATTCTGTAACTATGTATTTTGATTGGTGCATTCAGTCCAGTTACATTTAAAGTGATTATCGATAGATATATACTTATTGTCATTGCAGGCTTTAGGTTTGCTTTTACCAAAGGTTCAAGGGCAGCCTCCTTAGTATCTAACAGTCTAACTTAACTCACTTACTTTGCTCTTTGAAACACAATCTAAAGGTTATTTTTTTCTTCCTTCTTCTTGTTCCTTCTCCATTTTTGATATATTGGGTGTCATATTCTGTACTTTTTGTGTATCACTTGACTGACTTTGTCTGTAGTTGATTTAATTTTGCATTTCCTTAGTAATTAATTCATCTACTTTCTTTACTGTGGTTTTAATTTCTCTGGTGACAATTATTTAGCCTTAGGAGCACTTCCATCTATAGCAGTCCCTCTAATATACACCATAGGGTTAGTTTGTGGGGATTCAATTCCCTCAACTTTTGCTCATCTGGAATGTGTCCAATCTCTGCTTCAAATTTGAATGACAGTCTTTCTGGGTAGAGTATTCTTGGTTGGAGGCCCTTCTGTTTCATTGCATTAAATATATCATGCCACTCTTTCTGGCCTGTAAGTCTTCTGCTGTGAAGTCTGATGATAGCCTGATGTGCTTTCCCTTGTATGTGATCTTTTTTCTCTCTCTGGATGCTTTTAATACTCTCTCCTTGTTCTTGATCTTTGCTATTTTAATTAGTATATATCTTGGTTTTAATTTCCTAGGGTCTCTTGTGTTGGGAGATCTCTGCACTTCCATGACCTGAGAGACTTTTCATCCCCAGATTTGGGAAGTTTTCAGCAATTATTTCCTCAAAGAGACTTTCTATCCCCTTTTCTCTCTTCTTCTTCTTCTGGTAACCCTATAATTCAAATATTGTTCCATTTGGATTGGTGGCACATTTCTCTTATTATTCTTTCATTTCTAGAGATCATTTTTTCTCTCTGTGCCTCAGCTTCTTTGATTTCAAGTTCTCTAAGTTCTGTTTCATTTACTGTCTCCTCTACCTCATCTAATCTACTTTTAAATCCCTCCATTGTATGTTTTTCCACATAGTGTATTTTTCAAAGTTTCTCTTTCTTGAAATCCTCCCTGAGATCTTGAATATTTTTCTGTAGTTCCATGAGCATGTTTGTGATCTTTATTTTGAAATTTTTATCAAGAAGATTGTTGATTTCAGTTTCACATAGCCCTCTTTCTGGCGTCTGTTGTATTTTTGTTTGTACAAAATTTTTTTGCCATTTCATATTTCTAGTGATACCTATGGAATAATAACTTTGTGTAGGTGGTGCCCTCTAGGGCCTGGAAGCTCTGCTCTCTGGTGCTGTGGAGCACCTGGAGTGATGGCAGAGGTCACAGGTGAGTGGCACTGGTGCCTGCTTGGAGAAAAGATCTCTTTCCTTCTTCCAGGCTGCAGTGCCTGCTTACACTGTCAGGGCCAGTTTGTCAAGTACACAGGGTAGAGCTGCTGGAAGCGGGTCTGCCCTCTACCTGCCTTGCATGTCGTGATGGCAGGGGCAGCAGCTGTGTGGACCAATGCTTGCTGGGAGGAATGAGCGGCAGGCTGCATATCTCAGTGGGGGGCCTTTGGGCTGCATTACCAGCCAGGGAGGATGGAGCATCTGAAGCTCCTGAAAATTCCTAACCTGCTTGGCTGAGTGCTAGGATGAGTTTTTCCACCTGCCCTTTCTCCTGAGCAGTGAGCTCTGTGTAATCTTCACCCCTTTAGCACCCTTCTCGCTGTTGGGAGTTCTTTCAATGTGCCTGCCTTTCTTTTATCCTGGAGCAGCTGGTTGTGCATACCTGTTCTCCACAAGTGCCTGGAATCTCAAGTCTAACTGAGTATTCTGACTATCTTTGCTTTCCAACCCTACTAATCTGCAGAGCACCATGTAATGTTGGTTCGTGCTCCTGGAGCTTCCTGTGCTTCTGTTCCCTCCCACTTTGTTTCTCTTCCTCTAATCTGTAAGCTGGGTTCAGGGGAGGGCTTAGGTATCGCCAGATCATGGCTTTTCTGTGAGGTCTTCTCTTTTCTCCAGACGTAGGCGTATGTCCTGCAGTCTTTGGGTCACTCTTTCAGGATTAGTTGTTTTTGCCATATTTTAATGTATATGAGGTTTTGGGAGGAGGTTTCTTCTTCACTTTTCACACTGTCATCTTTTTCCCCCAACTCCCATCAACAATGGCTTTTAAGAAGCAACACAAAAGGCATAATCATTAAAGAAATGATACATAAGCTGGGCTTCATGAAAATGACAAACTCCTGCTCTTCAAAAGACAATGTCAAGAGAATGAGTATATAAGTACAGACTTGGAGAAAATATTTGCCAAAAGGACATCTGCTTAAGGAGTGTTAACCAAAGTATACAAATTACACTTAAAACTCAACGTAAGTAAATAAACAACCTGATCAAAAAATGGATAGAAGACTTTAATAGGCACCTCAGCAAAGAAGATTTAATGAGGGCAAGTAGATATATGAAAAGTTGTTTCACATCATATGTTATTAGGGAATTGCAAATTAAAACAACAAAAAAATACCATTATTCAGCTTGAAAACCCAGGACAGACAATGCTGTGTTGACAAATATGTGGAGAAACAGGATTTCTCATTCATTTCTAGTGGGAGTGTGAAATGGTACAGTCATTTTGGAAGATAGTTTGGTAGTATTTTACAAAGCTAAACATTCTTACCATATAATCCCGCAATCATGCTCCTTGGTTTTTACACAAGTGAATAGAAAACTTATGTTCACACAAAAACCTGCACATGGATATTTATAGCAGCTTTATTCATAACTGCCAAAACTTTGGAGCAACCAAGATGTACTTCAGTAGTGAGTGGACAAACTATAGTACCTCCAGACAATGGAATGTTATTCAACACTAAAATGAGCTGTATCCAGCTAGAAAAAGATATGGAGGAATCTTAAATGCATATTACTAAGTGAATGAAGCCCATTTAAAATGGCTACATGCTGTATGATTCCATGTATATGACATTCTGGAAAATGCAAATATATGGAGATAGGTAAAAAAAAATTAGTGGATACCAGGTTTTAGGAGGAAGAGGAGATGAATAGGCAGAGCATAGAGGATTTTTATAGGAGTAAAACTAGTATACAATACTATAATGGAGGATACCTATTATTATACATTTGTCAGACCCTACAGAGTATACAACACTGAGAGTGAACACTAATGTAAACTATGAACTTTGGGTGATAACAATGTGTCAGTATAGGTACTATGATTATAACAAATGTACCACTCTGGTGCAGGGTGTTGATAGTGGGGGAAAATTATGTATGTGTGGGACAGGTTGTATATGGGAATTGCTGAGAAATGTGGTCTTGTGAATTCAGTCTTTTGACCCCCCCACCCCAGCTGCAAAAGAATGGGCCTTGGGCCTTGAAAGTTTGCTTATCAACAGATAAAGAGCCCACAGAGCCTGTGCAAGGCTTATCAGCTCGAGAGGAAACACCTTTCCCTGTTTTAGGAGCAATGACTATTGCTTTGTTCTGCTTAAGCATGAAAGTCAGTGGCACTCAGGCATTCCCCTGGCTTTCAGTATTTCAGACTCCACCAGGGAGGGGTAAGTGTTCCTTCCACTATGGCTAGAAAGTGATGAGAGTAAACAAATTGTCCTGTACTGTTTGCCATGGGGTACAGCCAGTATTGAAGATGACCTCTTCTGTCTCTTCTCCATGTAATCAAAGCATTATTCCATCCAGTGCTTCACTATGTTGTGTTTTCCTTGGTGACTCTGACATTAAGATGCAGTGGGCAGAAGAGGTTGCAGTCCTGCCTGAGATTGGTAACTGGCAGTGTACAGTATTCTTACCAACCGAATTCTGTATTTTCTGCTCATTTTTGCTGTGAACCCAAAATTTCTCTAAAATATAAAATTTATTAAAAAAAATAGAAGCAGCTTAACCCCTACCTCACACTATACACAAAAATTAATTCAAGATGGGCTATTGACCTAAATGCAAAAGCTTAAATCATCAAACTTTGAGGAAAAAAATAGAATTTTTTAATGATGCTTGTTGTGTATAAGCAAAAGTTTCTAAAGTTACAGAAAGCAATAACTAAAAAATTGATAAATTATACTTTATCAGAAGTTAAAACTTATGCTTATCAAAACACAATTAAGAAAATGAATGGGCAACTCAAGACAGGGAGAAAATAGAAAAAAAACATAGATCTGACAAAGATGTACCTAGGATGTAGAAAGAGACCCTATAACTCAATAAGCAAAAGACAAACAACCCAATTAAAAATGGACAAAATAGTTGAAGAGGTATTTTATAAAACAAGATACATGAAAGGACAACAAGCACATGAAAAACTGTTCCATGTCATTAAGCATTAATGAGATAAAAATTAAACTTGATTTCTCCAAATTTCTGTAACTTATGATTTACTGTGTCAAAAATAAGAAGGATGTATGGCTGGATAGAATGAGGAAAGAGATGGAGACATCTGTAATAAAGCAAATGCAGTAAAGATGTAATGGTCAGATGTAAGTGATAAGTATTGGATGTGTATTACAAAAATCCTTCTACTTTGATGTATGTTGAAAATTTTCATAATAAAATCTTACTAAAGACAAAAAAGTGCAGTGATAAGAATTGAACACAAAAATGACTCACATTAAATTATAAAACATCCAGAGTAATGTAGACTATGCAAAATACAAATTTCATTTAAATATGATAAATGTGATAAAAGAAGGAAGCAGAGAAAAATGTAGGGACTGAGAATGATAGGTGATTAACAGTTTTAAATGGGGTTGTTAGAGAGTCTATACTGTGAAGACCTGATGTGTCTTAAGTTAAAAAGAATTAGTCTATCTCCTGTGTTGACAATAGATTGTAGGAAAACAAAGGTAGAAAAAGAGACCATTTCAGCAGGTAGGGCTTCAACCAGGAAAAAAATGATAGCTTGGACCAAAAGGTTGTAACATTAAAGGTGGTGAGAAGAGGTCATATCCTGGATACATATTAAACTATAGTCAACCTGATTTGCTGATATAGTGCATTGTGTGCATGGGAAAATGAGAATAGTCAAGAATGATGCTAAGATTTTTTGTCTTGAGCAGATGGAAAAATTGAATGGGAGTGAAAGAAAGAGGGACCACTGCTGGAGTAAACAAATCCTTGACTAAGCAAGGAGGAAATGGGAAATACTGTATGGATAGAGAGGATAGAGTGTCTGGATAGAAAGATTGGATTTAGACAGGAAAATGGACAGATAAGTTATGATGGGAGGGAGGACATTGTAGATGATACAGTTCCTGGCCAGTGGTAAATGTGTTTGAGGCATTTTGTGAGGCAGATTACTTCTGTTTTCTCTGTGAAATAGGAAGCAAGGTCATCAACTGAATTTCTCTTTATCTTTTAAAATTAGAAATCTACATACTCTTTGACCCAGAAACCCCACTTTTTATTATCTATCCTATAGAAATAAAACACTGGCATATAAGGATATTGGTAGAATATGTTTTGGTGTAGCGTTATTTTATAGTGACATAGAAAAAAAGAATCATCTTCAATGGCCATTTAATTTTTAAGTAAGTTAAAAGGTATAAATATATATGTATATATTTAAAATTGAACTGTATATGTAAATATATATATATTTAACTATATATGTATATTCAGCTCATTTAACTCACATACATCTAATGATTATGTATATTTATCTGCAAAGAAGGTACTATTGTTAAGCTGGCAAGGAAAGATAAAAGTGTTACCATTTTTAATAGAGACAAACCTTACACACATTCCATATGTTTATATAAATATGGGTAAAGATGTTAAGAATGAAAAACTTTACATGAACCTAATAGGAAGAAAAAAGCAGCAGTTGCAGTACTTGTATCAGACAAAATAGACTTCAAAACAAAGAAAGTAATAAGAGACAAAGAAGGACATTACATAATGATAAAGGGGTCAGTCCAACAAGAGGATATAACTATTATAAATATCTATGCCTCCAACACAGGATCATGTACACTTGTGAAACAAATACTAACAGAATTAAAGGGGGAAATAGAATGCAATGTATTCATTTTAGGAGACTTCAACACACCATTCACTCCAAAGGACAGATCAACCAGACAGAAAATAAAAAGACAGAGGAACTGAACAACGTACTAGAACAGATGGACCTAACGGACATCTACAGAACACTCCATCCAAAAGCAACAGGATACACATTCTTCTCAAGTGCACATGGAATGTTTTCAAGAATAGACCATATACTAGGCCACAAAAAGAACCTCAGTTAATTCAAAAAGATTGAAATTGAACCAACCAGCTTCTCAGATCACAAAGGCATGAAACTAGAAATAAATTACTCAAATAAAATGAAAAAGTCCACAAACATATGGAGGCTTAATAACATGCTCCTAAGTAATCAATGGATCAATGACCAAATAAAACAGAGATCAAGCAATATATGGAGACAAATGACACCAATAATTCAACACCACGAATTCTGTGGGATGCAGCGAAGGCTATGCTAAGAGGGAAATATATTACAATACAGGCCTACCTCAGGGAAGAGGAACAATCCCAAATGAACAGTCCAAACTCACAATTAATGAAACTAGAAAAGAAAGAACATATGAGGCCCAAAGTCAGTAGAAGGAGGGACATAATAAAGATTAAAGCAGAAATAAATAAAATCGAGAAGAATAAAAAAAAGAAAAAATCAATGAAAGCAAGAGCTGGTTCTTCGAGAAAATAAACATTAATAGATAAACCCCTAGCCAGACTTATCAAGAAAAAAAGAGAGTCTACACACATACACAGAATCAGAAATGAGAAAGGAAAAATCACTATGGACACCACAGAAATAAAAAGAATTATGAGAAAATACTATGAAAAATTATATGCTAACAAATTGGATAACCTAGAAGAAATGGACAACTTTCTAGAAAAACACAACCTTCCAAGGCTGACCCAAGAAGGAACAGAAAATCTGAATAGACCAATTACCAGCAAAGAAATTGAACTGGTAATCAAAAAACTAGCTAAGAACAAAACTGCTGGACCAGATGGTTTCACTGCTGAATTTTATCAAACATTTAGTGAAGACCTAATACCCATCCTCAAAGTTTTCCAAAAAGAAGAGGAGGGAATACTCCCAAACTCATTCTATGAGGCCAACGTCACTCTAATACCAAAACCAGGCAAAGACCCCACAAAAAAAAGAATATTACAGACCAATATCCCTGATGAACATAGATGCAAAAATACTCAACAAAATATTAGCAAACTGAATTCAAAAGTACATCAAAAGGATAATCCATCATGATCAAGAGGGATTCATCCCAGGGATGCAAGGATGGTACAACATTCGAAAATCCATCAACATCATCCACTACATCAGCAAAAAGAAGGACAAAAACCACATGATCATCCCATAGATCCTGAAAAAGCATA
The DNA here is from genome assembly GCA_032199065.1 of Smutsia gigantea. Taxonomy (NCBI): domain Eukaryota; kingdom Metazoa; phylum Chordata; class Mammalia; order Pholidota; family Manidae; genus Smutsia; species Smutsia gigantea. The sequence goes on from JAVSCE010022418.1 coordinate 1,930,041, forward strand.
TGACAAAATTCAACATCCATTCATGATAAACACTCTCAACAAAATGGGTATAGATGGCAAGTACCTCAACATAATAAAGGCCATATATGGCAAACCCACAGCGAATATAATACTTAACAGTGAGAAGCTGAAAGCTTTTCCTTTAAGATCAGGAACAAGACAAGGATGCCCACTCTCCCCACTTTTATTCAACATGGCTAGAGGTCCTAGCCATGGCAATCAGACAACACAAAGAAATAAAAGGCATCCAGATTGGTAAGGAAGAAGTCAAACTGTCCCTGTTTGCAGATGACATGGTATTGTACATAAAAAAAACATAAAAAATCCTCTCCAAAACTACTAGATCTAATATCTGAATTCAGTAAAGTTGTGGGATACAAAATTAATACACAGAAATCTGTTGCATTCCTGTACACTAATGATGAACTAGCAGAAAGAGAAATCAGGAAAACAGTTCCATTCACAGTTGCATCAAAAAGAATAAAATACCTAGGAATAAAACTAACCAGGGAGGTGAAAGACTTATACTCTGAAAACCACAAGACACTCACCAGAGAAATTAAAGAAGAAACCAATAAATGGAAACACATCCTGTGCTCATGAATAGGAAGAATTAATATTGTCAAAATGGCCATCATGCCTAAAGCAATCTATAGACGCAATTCAATCCCTATCAAAATACCAACAAAATTCTTCAATGAACTAGAGAAAATAGTTCTAAAATTCATATGGAACCACAAAAGACACCAAACAGCTAAAGCAATCCTGAGAAGGAAGAGTAAAGCAGGGGGAATTATGCTCCTTGACTTCAAGGTCTACTACAAAGCCACAGTAATCAAGACAATTTGGTACTGGCACAAGAACAGACCCATAGACCAATGGAACAGTCTAGAGAGCCCAGATATAAATACAAGCATATGTGGTCAATTAATATACAATAAAGGAGCCATGGATATACAATCGGGAAATGACAGCCTCTTCAACAGCTGCTGTTGGCAAAACTGGATAGGTACATGTAAGAGAATGAAACTGGACTATTGTCTAACCCCATACATAAAAGTAACCTCAAAATGGATGAAAGACCTGAATCTAAGTCATGAAACCATAAAACTCTTAGAAAAAACATAAGCAAAAATCTCTTGGACATAAACATGAGCAACTTCTTCATGAACATATCTCCCAGGTCAAGGGAAACAAATGCAAAAAGGAGTAAGTGGGACTATATCAAACTAAAAAGCTTCTGTACAGCAAAGGACACCATCAGTAGAACAAAAAGACATCCTATAGTATGAGAGAATATATTCATAAATGACATATCCAATCAGGGGTTGATATCCAAATTATATAAAGAGCTCATGCACTTCAACAAACAAAAAGCAAATAAGCCAATTAAAAAATGGGCAGAGGATCTGAACAGACACTTCTCCAAAGAAGAAATTCAGGTGGCCAACAGGCACATGAAAAGATGCTCTACATCGCTGATCATCAGAGAAATGCAAATTAAAACCACAGTGAGATATCACCTCACACCAGTTAGGATGGCCACCATACAAAAGAAAAACAACAACAAATGTTGGCGAGGATGTGGAGAAAGTGGAACCCTCCTACACTGCTGGTGGGAATGTAAATTAGTTCAACCATTGTGGAAAGCAGTATGGAGGTTCCTCAAAAAACTCAAAATAGAAATACCATTTGACCCAGGAATTCCACTCCTAGGAATTTATCCTAAGAATGCATGAGCCCAGTTTGAAAAAAGACGTGCATCCCTATGTTTAATGCAGCACTATTTACAATAGCCAAGAATTGAAAGCAACTTAAGTGTCCATCAGTAGATAAATGGATAAAGAAGAGGTGGTACGTATAGCAGTGGAATATTATTCAGCCAAAAGAAGAAAACAAATCCTACCATTTACAACAACATGGATGGAGCTAGAGGGCATTATATTCAATGAAATAAGCCAGGCAGAGAAAGACAAGTACCAAATGATTTCACTCATCTGTGGAGTATAAGAACAAAGAAAAAACTGAAGGAACAAAACAGCAGCAGACTTACAGAACCCAAGAATGGACTAACAGTTACCAAAGGGAAAGGGACTGGGGAAGATGGGTAGGAAGGGAAGGGTAAGGGGTAAAAAGGGGCCTTACAGTTAGCACACATAATGTAGCGGGGAGGGATACGGGGAAGGCAGTATAGCACAGAGAAGACAAGTAGTGATTCTATAGCATGTTACTATGCTGATGGACAGTGACTGTAATGGGGTATGTGGCGGGGACTTAATAGGGTGAATCTAGTAACCATAACGTTGCTCATGTAATTGTACATTAATAATACCAAAAAAAAAAAGAATGAACAACTTTTACATTAGTGACTTGAAGGAGGAGAAATGGAGAATCTGTGGGAGACCTCAACATTTTTTCCTTTTTATATCTTTGGGTTGCATCAATTGTGATAAGAACCACTTATTATTCTTATAAAAGAATATTTAATCATATTATCACATAAAAATATTTTTAATGGAATCAAGTTTACACACATAAACTAAATCACCTGTAACACATCAGAACACATCACATTTCTGCCCAGGTTCCCTCATATGCCTTTAACCCTTTCACTGAGTCCCCTCAGGTTTGTTGCACTTTTGCAAGGAATAGCCTGCACCTAGGACTCTTCGATAGAGGACTACCTTCACTTGCCTGTAAAGAGGAAGAGACCTGCCAGTGTTTACGTCTGCTCAGGGTGACTCTGCTAAGGTTGGTCTGGTGCAATGCATGGGTGTGAAAGGCAGCTCGCTTTGCCCTGGACAGAATAAGCCTGGGGTTGCAGCCTCCAGTCCAGAGATCTCTGGTGGAATCAAGTTTAACCTATCCTCCAGGGGCAGTGGAGGGAGCTTTGCTGAAATTGTGCTCTTGTTTGGCTTTCTCCTCCCTATCCTGCTTCTCACACTTACTGGTTTTTACTTTGAGCACTTTCTTCATAAATCACTTGCACATAGGTTGTTGTAGCTGAGTCTATTTCAGGGAAATCCAATCTTATTTAAAAATACTGCTATAAAAATCTCAGCTTACCCTGTCATAATCAAAGCTTCACTCTTTAGACCACTTCTTTGTTAGGTGATAACTAATTACAACTGTTTCAAAAGGGGATAAATGACAGTGTTGCTAAGGTTCTTAGATTTCCATAAATCTGCTAACAATTGCGTATTCTCCACCAGTGGCTTTAACGATTAAAATTCAAAACTCTGTTTGAACATTGATGCAGTAAAGTGTATGTTTAGGAAGAGCCAAGATCTATCAGCTTTTTTCAAATCAAGTTACATTTGTTATCATTTATTTCTCATTCTTAGAAACCTTCTCTGATAGAATTAATTTCTATCCTGGCTAATTTGCTTGTTGTCTGATGTGTCCTAGATCCTCTAAATATACTGGTTTTGCCCCCTATATGCCCCATTTAGTACATGGATAGCCAAAGGCATTCAGGTCTGGTCATTACTTCCCAGTTCCCAACTCTGACCTAATGTTTCACGGTGTAGCCTTGCATGGAATCTTAACTGTCTTGGCTTTGACTCTCAAGTTTCTTTGGTTTGACAGCACATTTGGACACATTTCTGTAAATTGACCTTTGACATCTCTTCTTGGAATACACGTAGTGTTTGTACTCTGGCGCCATGCATCACAGATGCAAGTAAGAGGCGCTTTTACCTTCTACAGTGGTTTCTCCAGCTCTAGTTAGCCAGGCCAGGCTTGTCTAGGCTTTCCTTCAGAGAGAAAGATTGGAGAATTGCTGCTTATTGACTTTCCCAAACATCATTGCCTAACCAGTGTTTTGAAGACCATTTCATGAACATTGGACTCTTGCCTATGATTACAATTCTAAAATGTGTTATCCCTATTTTCAGTGGTTTGTTTTCTGAATTCATTTTGAAAATACCTATAATCTGTTTGCACTTCTTCTAATTGTACTAGTGATCTTCATTTTAAGACAAGATCTTCATCAAAGAAATCAGATCATAAAGCCTCTAAGTATTCTTGAACTCCAAGAATTTAAAGTTTTTAGTGAAATAGGCTTGACCTATTTCATTTCTATGAAGTTCTCCAAGAGATTAACAAATAGCACTTAACATACGATAGTTTATAGTCTATGCAAAGTATATTATAATGGCTTATAAATTTAAAGTCATTTTCCTTTTCTGGGCCTCAGAGCTATACATCTTTAATGAATGAATTCCTGTCCATCCTTGCTCAAATTTTACATCTCCTCTAGAATTCTTTCTTTAGCCCCTGTGCCTACATAAATCCAACCTAAGCGGACAAAGAATGTGAAGTCCCAAACCAACACAGTCCCCTAAAAAACCCTATTCTTAAGACAGAACTTCAAAGGAATTATAAAGCACCTGTATACATCATGCCTTATGCTGACCCTTACCCAAAAAAGCCCTATAAAACCCCAGACCCCAACCCTTAAGCACGCCTCCTCTCTGAGGTTGCCCACACTTTCCTTTCTTCAGTGTGCCACTCTCTCTGTCCTACTTCAGGTAAGTAGGGAGGGCTGCTGAGAGCTCTGATTTGGGCTTGCCAGTTTCTGTTGCCTGGGTGACCTGGACAGGACTGCAGTTGTATGATCATGCTCCTTAGTAGCCTGCCTGAAAATCTCTTTTCTTTGCCCTTGGAAAGTTCACAGAACATAATCCACTCCATTCAGTGCTCTGAAGTTCCCCTAAATCCTGGGATTGTAGGGACTTAGCTTCCATACCATGCAGATTTATGTGGACACTGGATGTCAGGAGATACTGGCTTCAAGAGTTGGCAAGGGATTATGCCCTTAGGCCAAGCAGCAGTTCAGTGAGCTCCCCTTTCATCCCTCTACTTTTCCTTCCTCTCTGCTCTATTCAAGTAAACCTGTCTATATCTACCTTGACTCAGGCCTGCTCCTCTCTTGGAGGGCATTCAAACAAAACTTGTACTCTGCTTCACCATTGTGTCTCTGCCCTTCAGTTCTTTGTTGCAGTGGGGACAAGAATGGAGGAAAATAAACTAACCCCACCCCTAATACAACAAATATTCAGGCTCCTTTCAAATTCCTAACAAGGATCCCAGGAAGGATTTGAGGTATGAGGTATGACCGGTGGGTAATTTTAAGCAACAAAAATATATATTTGCTCCCAGTGATTACTTCTGAGGGTTGAGGAGTTTCCTAGGGAACAGAAAACTACTTTGTCCAAAATGTAAAAGATACAGATACAACTTATGGTTCACTAGAAGGCTCAAAGAGCCAAGGTACAAGGAAAACCTTGGATCCTTGCAGAAGTTTTTAGACTCAGCTACATGGACTAAAGATCAGAGTGGAGTGGTAGGTCTGTGTATGATGTGGTGCCCTGGACTGAAACCAGTCTTAGTCTGATTTCCCTAGAAGCGTGTGTAGATCCTGGGGACATGAAGGGCTCTTTGTGTGGATGGAAGAGTTGTCTACTATATTCTGTAACACTATAAGCTGAAGCAGGCATAGTCTGTTATCCTTCAAAAGTTCATGAATTGTTACTGGAATGTGACTTCCCAGGGAGGTATCACATTTCCCAGCTCTCCCTGTCTAGGTATTATCATGTGACTGAGTTCTATCCCATGGAATATGATAGGGAGTGATAGTACAGTGGGAAGTTACAGTTCAAACTGATGTTGAAGTGCATGAAAGATACTTCTTGTTGCCAAAGCAGTAGGGAGAGTCAAGGTACTTGACATTCCTGAAAAACAGATGTGAAGTTGGAAATAGTAATATTCAAGTACTAATATTAATGTGACCCATGATGTGTCATAGATTGGTGAGGCATGTGTGCATTTGTATTATGCTATTCTATAATCAGGCACAAAGCAGATATTCAATGAATGCTTGAATCAATAGACGAGTGACAGCTGAGTTGATGACAACTGAAAACATTAAGTGGGAGTGCTCTGGTTAAGTAGATTACTCTGTAAAAGAATCTATGCTCTTAGCTAATTCTAGGCATTCAGATCACCCTATTACTTACAGATAAACTAAAGTGTCAGAATTGGAAGTATCCATTTAATCACTCAGGTATTCAGAAATATTCACGGAGCATCAGTTCTGTCTCTGGCGTGGTTCTAGGCACTGGTGATACAATGGAGGGTTAGGACAGATGAGATCTGTGTCTGCCTGGGGCTTATTTGCCAATAAGGAAAATAGCATAAAAATTAATAAATGACAAATGTTTAAATTAGTATAATGAAGGAAATAAAAAGGGCACTTTAATAGAGAATATCAGAAAACATGAAAATGAGGAGCCAGACATAAGAAGTGTGTTCTATACCAAGGGAACAGCACACATAAAAACACTTGTGGCAGGAAAAAGTTTGGAAGTTCAAGGAACTTGGAAAAGACTGGTGTAGCTGGAATATGATGTGTAAACAGTAGAACTGCTTGATATAAGATTGCAACTATTGATGGGGATCAGATCACCCAAGACCTTATCGGTGTTGTTGAAGATATTGAGTCTTTTTTGTTTTTTGTATTGAGTATATTTGACATAAAACATTGTGAAATTTAAAGGGTATAATGTTAATTTGATACATTTATATAGTGTTATATGATTTCCATGAAGTGATAATTAGCTCTATCATATTATATAGTTATCCTTTCTTTTAAGTCGTTGGAACAATTAAGTTCTAGTCTCTTAGTTTGCTAATTATAGTACAATGTTGTCTCTATTTATTGTACTATGCACTAGATCTCTATGGCTTTTTTTTTGGTATCATTAATATACACTTACATGAGAAACATTGTGGTTACTTGATTCCCCCAATTTTCAAGTCGCCACCACATACCCCATTACAGTCACCGTCCATCAGCATAGTAAGATGCTACAGAGTCACTACTTGTCTTCTCTATGCTATACTGCCTTCCCCGTGCCCCTCCCTACATTAGGTGTATTAATTGTAATGCCCCTTATTCCCATTATCCTTCCCTACACATCCATCCTTCCCAGTCCCTTTCCCTTTGGTAACTGTTAGTCTATTCTTGGGTTCTGTGAGTCTGCTGCTGTTTTGTTCCTTCAGTTTTTGCTTTGTTCTTATACTCCACAGATGAGTGAAATCATTTGGTTCTTCTCTTTCTCCACCTGGCTTATTTCACTGAGCATAATACCCTCTAGCTCGATCCATGTTGCTGCAAATGGTAGGATATGTTTTCTTCTTATGGCTGAATAATATTCCATTGTGTACATGTACCACCTCTTCTTTATCCATTCAACTACTGATGGACACTTAGGTTGCTTTCATTTCTTGGCTATTGTAAATAGTGCTGCATTAAACATAGGGGTGCATATATCCTTTTCAAACTGGGATGCTGCAGTCTTAGGGTAAATTCCTAGGAGTGGAATTCCTGGGTCAAATGTTATTTCTATTTTGAGTTTTCTGAGGAACCTCCATACTGCTTTCCACAGTGGTTGAACTAATTTACATTCCCACCAGCAGTGTAGGAGAGCTCCCCTTTCTCCACATCCTCGCCAACATTTGTTGTTTTTCTTTTGGATGTTGGCCATCCTAATTGGTGTGAGGTGATATCTCACTGTGGTTTTAATTTGCATTTCTCTGATTATTAGCGATGTGGAGCATCTTTTCATGTGCCTGTTGGCTATCTGAATTTCTTCTTTGGAGAAGTGTCTGTTCAGATCCTCTGCCCATTTTTTAACTGGCTTATTTGCTTTTTGTCTGTTGAGGTGTGTGAGCTCTTTATATATTTTGGATGTCAACCTCTTATCGCATATGTCATTTATGAATATATTCTCCCATACTGTAGGATGCCTTTTTGTTCTACTGATGGTGTCCTTTGCTGTACAGAAGCTTTTTAATTTGATATAGTCCCACTTGTTCATTTTTGCTTTTGTTTCCCTTGACCTGGGAGATATGTTCATGAAGAAGTTGCTCATGTTTATATTCAAGGGATTTTTGCTTATGTTTTCTTCTAAGAGTTTTATGGTTTCATGACTTAGATTTAGGTCTTTGATCCATTTTGAGTTTACTTTTGTGTATGGAGTTAGACAGTAATCCAGTTTCATTCTCTTACATGTAGCTGTCCAGTTTTGCCAACACCAGTTGTTGAAGAGGCTGTCATTTCCCCATTGTATATCCTGTATTGTATGGCTCCTTTATTGTATATTAATTGACCATATATGCTTGAGGTAACATCTGGACACTATTCTGTTCCATTGGTCTACAGGTCTGTTCTTGTGCCAGTAACAAATTGTTTTGATTACTGTGGCTTTGTAGTAGAGCTTGAAGTTGGGAAGTGAGATTCCCCTCTGCTTTATTCTTCCTTCTCGGGATTGCTTTGGCTATTTGGGGTCTTTTGTGGTTTTATATGAATTTTAGAACTATTTGTTCCAGTTTGTTGAAGAATGCTGTTGGTATTTTGATACGGATTGCATTGAATCTGCAGATTGCTTTAGGCAGGATGGCCATTCTGACAGTATTAATTCTTCTTTACCCAAGAGCATGGGATGAATTTCCATTTATTAGTGTCCTCTTTAATTTCTCTTAAGAGTGTCTTATAGTTTTCAGGGTATGGGTCTTTCACTTATATCTATGGCTCTTTGTCTACTTATTTTAAGTTTAGGATATTGAGTTTTATTCTAAAGATAATGAGAAGAAAATGAAAGTTTTAAGCAGAGCCCTGAAATAACCTGAGAGAAAGTGAAGTTAGGAGCCTATTGCCATAAACCAAACATGATATGATGGTGAATTGGGTGGTGATGGTAGAGATGCAGAGAGGTGGATGGATTGGAGGAATAATTTAGAGGTATATTCAACAGGATTTACTATGCTGATTAAAGGAAAGGGGGAGGTCTAGGAATTACTTGGAATTTCTCGCATTGTAAGTGGGTTGATATGGGATGATTGCGGATGGATTGCTATAGGACAGAAAACCACGTGATCTTTGACGTATTTCCTGAAGTGACTCCTTTTGGTAAAAGTAGCTGTTATGTAGGCAGTAGAACACAATGATTATATTATCACCCCTGTGTTGACTTTTCCAGAGAATATTTAGCTTTAAGAGAGCCTGTAGTGTATGTTAGATAGCTCCATTTAAGTTTGCTCTTGCATTTAACTCAAGAGATGAAATAAATGTCTCTCCGCTCTTAATGTCCATTACTTTGTGTTGGTTACTAGTTCTCATTATATTGCTCTGTAACCAACTATCATTTTTATTATAATCTCATGTATTCTGTGGATAAGTTCAGGCAGAACTCAGCTTTTCTGCTCCTTATGATATTAAGTGAAGTCAATCAATGGTATTCAGCCTGTGGGCTGGCCCGTAGAGTCTAAGATAACTTCATAGTTGCCTTCATAGTTCTCTTGCCCTTTGTATTTTTATCTCTTTTTTTATGCTTTTATTGGAAATGTAAATAAGTAATGAATCATTTGTGTAACTTGCCAAGAAATGAATATTTTGTAGTTTTAAGTCTGTAATCAGCAATTTAAGAAGCCCTAAAATATGTACCATACACATACACACACCCTATTCCCTGGAGAATCTTGAGTAATAAACATAGTAACACAAGTTTGGTTCTGAGGTAGCTGTCTATATCCCTAATCTCAGCTAACTAACAAGTTAATTTGTGACTAAAGATGGTATAAGGAAGCATTTTGCTGACATTTGAAAAACAGCTCAGTGAATTGGCTTATACATTTGTAAATTACTTGTCTCTTCTTGACCTATGGGTATGAATGTCTCAGCAGAAAAATATAAATATTTTTGATGTGATATAACAAAATCTATTTATTAGATCTAAATTTTATTATTTAGAGCAGAGGTTCTCAATGTTGGTGGACAGTAGTATTGCCTAGGGAACTTTTCAAAAGACACCATGCTCTGAGTCACATCCCAGACCAACTGATCCAAATTTCTGGAAGAGGGGCCTGGGCATGTAGAGTTCTATTTTGTTTTCAGCCAGTTTTGAGAACCACTCTAAAAGCTGTGACATGGTAGCTGTTGGGCTGAATCCAGCCTGTTAACCTGTCTTGCTGGGATAAATCTGTGTTTTTAGAAAATAATTTGAATTTGAATGCCATAGAGTAGGCATCTGTTTTGCAGTGCAGCATAGTTCCTGCTCCTTTCTGTTACCTTACATCTTGTTCCTTTACAAATTCACATTGCCTACCTTCCATGTCTCTGACATCTTTTGAGTTCATGATTCCTGAATCCTAGACCATAAAGTATTATCATCAGCTATACCTTAACATTCTAAGTGGAGAGACTGAGAATAAGAACATGAAGGATGAGAAGCATATTTATCAGCAGCAATTTATGAGAAAATGTCCAAATCCAGGCAGGATAATCATTAGGAAAATACTGACTCTGATCATTCCAAAAGGGAAGACTTGAAGAAGAATCTGAATGATGAAAATAAATTCTCTTTTAGAGTTAGAAGAGCAGCCAGATGATACTGTGATGAGGTAGGTATCTTGAAATATGCATGCTAGTAGACTCTTTTCAATACTTAAATATCTTATTAGCTTATTAGTTTGTTAATTTATTATTTGATTCTTCTAAGTTATTGTAAGGATCTGTAATTCCTCCCTCAAAATATGTCCATGTTCACTGTTTTTGAAATAGAGAAATAATACTTCTTAGCTTTATAGTCACAGTATTTCTTACTTAAATGCTCTGGTAACAATGTTCAGAGTACTTTGGTGATTGTTTGGCTTGGGCAGTGATGTCATTTACATTTTATTGTTGAAGTTATTTTTTGAAATAATAGCTAACTCTTGACTTTAAGTATCTATTTTTGTTGGAATAATAGAATTATAAAAGAGGGAAAACCCATCTTCAGTTTCAGTCCATGAACTTTAAAAGAAGTATTGCCAGAATAAGGATTTTTAAAAATAAAACCTTTTATGAGTCGCCCAGACTCCACTGGACAATTATCATAGATGTTTTCTAGGCTCAAGTTGGCCCAGCAAAAAATTTTTGGAGATAGCTGGTAGTGGTCCTATTTTTGAGTTCTTCCTCCCATCTCATGAGCAGTCTATTGTCATAATATTTTTCATGGACGAATGCTTTCTATTAGGTAGATTAGCATTATGTCATTCACAAATAAGTATCTCAGTTGAAATTTACTAAAATGGAGTTGCAAGGTAATTTAAAGTAACTGTTTAGCATACTTAAATTAGCATACTTAAATTCTTAAAAAAGATCTTGGTTTTCTGATGATGATGGAGGAGATGTTATATTCCAAAATAGGATTGTATCAGCTATTAGTTGACTCCACTTCTCTTACATAAATTAAATCTGGTGGAATTGTATTGCAATAAAGAATGCGTAAATTCTATTGTCTAATGGAAAATACAATTTCATTAGGAATGTATGGTAATAAATCCCTCTTTTAAGTTTTTAATGGGTCTCAGAGGTGATATTGATAAAATGGCTTAATGAAAAAGAAGTAAAACATCTGGGGTAGTTATAAATCTTGCAGTTTCTTCATTTAGCCATTATTTGCCATTTTGACAGTAAAATCTATCTGAAAACCTCCCAAAATTCAAAAGAGCTGAGTTAATGATAGGTTTTCGCTGAAAAGAATTGACAAAAATTTTAGACATACAGAAATTCCCTAAGTCAGGTTGTACCAGTTATTAATAACATTTATCCATAGCACTGCCTTATACTATAAGAAAACAAATTATATTTTAGTAATAATTAATAGTGGCTATAGTTAGTGGCTTGTTATTTTTTTTGATGATATGAGAAGAGTATCTTAAATTTTAGAAAATTCAAAATTATCTATTGTATAGTGAATTAAATCCTGTTATATCTATTGCTTATGCTCTATTTTGATCCATAGGAAAGGCCAAATAAAATATTCTTTGGAAAAATTTAAATCAACCTGGAGTTTGGTAGGCTCAAGGCAGCCAAGCCCAATCAATGGCCCAAACTTTGGTTTGGTTTGTTAATGGTATGAAATAAAAGTCATGGCTATAGCCCTTGATATCATCCCCATCCTACCTGTTATACTGCACTTCAAACTAAAACCACATGGGGATTCGTGGGGAGTTCATTTTATGGTATTGTTCAAGAACCAATTAAAATGAGTCTTTGAAATTCTGAAGCATTCTGCTTAGACTCTTCATCCAATTAAAAGTTACTTGCTTTTGTAATCAGTGCCTCCTTTCCATGCTTAAGTATCTCATGAGCATTATCATCAAGTTCTGGAACTTTAATATTGCCTTGGCCCTAACAGCTATAATAACATTTTCAAAACAAAGGAAATAAATAATTCATGAACTGGAAAATAGACCCCTGAATATTGAGCTAATAACTTATATTTGAATAAATATTAGGAATAAGCAGACCACATTCCATTTTAAGATCTCATTATGTTACATAGTTATTAATATACATTTAATGACTCAGAAAGTCAGAGTTACTTAAATTTAGGAGCACAACTTTCCCAAGAAAGAATATACCCCCCCTACTAAGATATTTCAAAAGTTTGGCTCTACAACTACTTAGGAATTTATCTGTTTAATCATGATGCATATTGATTAACAAATTCTCTGAATTTTTATTAAGATTAAAATGGATAATTGAAGTACCATGATATGGTATCTTCTGTCTAGTATTATTTAAAATGTATGCAATATGTTTAGGATTAAGAAAAAGATTCTGAAGTGCAGTTATATATTCTGTTTTCCTTTGAGTGACAAATTATTTTAAAAGTCTATGAATAAAAACTGATAATTAAAATTCAAATTAATACATCTTTTCATCACACTGCAAGTTATTACCAATAATTAACTGAGAGAAGCATAATTTACATAACATGACTGCACATTGATTGTCTCTTTTCATCAAGCAGAATACTTACACCAAAAAAAAGATGCATTTGAAGAGCAAAGAACTCTAATGACATTTATGTAGAGGATATTTTAAAGAATACCTTAGACAGTTTTCCAACAATACTGTTCCACTATTCCTCACCAGAAACCAAGACTTTCCAAGAACAAGGTGTTCTCAATTATAAAATGATATGCTAGGATATAAAGGAATATGGCTGGTATATGCCTCTTTCTCATTTTAGATTTTGGTTTTGTTATCTTATTATTATTATCTTTATTATTTCCAGTATCTGTAGTAAAACAATGATACTACTATTTTTTCTTCATTAACATGAAATAGGAAGACTGTCATGGCTGATCATCAGAATGTCTTACAAAAGTTATGTAAAAAATATATGCCTGTTCCACTCATTAAAATTTAATTCACTTTACTGTGAGTCAGGGAGAACATTTGCATTTTTAAAATGCTGTACAGCCAAGGTTGACTGGATTAGAATACCTAGAGTATGGATAATTAAAAAGAGGAAGCCATAGTTATATAGTTTTGTAAAGAGAAAATTTTATTGGCATTGAAAAATATTTTTAAAAGTTAAATATGTATGTTTGCATATTCATTGTGAGAGATAATTCTGTGGGAAACAAAGGGCAAGTGAATTAAATGAAGTTGGCCAATTGAAGGTGGTTTACAAACCCTGGATTCTAAGAGGCAGCAAGGAGGGAACTGAATACTGGTTTCTGGCATATTTAACACATGATTTCATCAGGATGTTATGTTCCTATAGCAAGAAACTCAATAGAAGTAGTCTTAACATGTTTAACCATTGTACAAGGTGACACAGGAGGGCAATTTTGGCAATATGGAGGAAGAATATTTTAATAACTCCATATAACAACCACAGATTACTGTTGCAAAGGGGAGTTTTATGGTAATTACATTTATTAATACAATTCTGGTCTAAGAGAACTTGAGAACACAGAAAGAACATTAACTAGTTTAGTAGACTAGGTTATTCAAGCTATAACATATACTAAACATTTAATCAGGCTCTGTTGATCTGGGTCTATTGAAGCAATACATAATAGGGAGTTCAAATGTACCTATTAAATAGTCAACAAGAGGTAAGGAACAAGTTAAACTGTCACTGCAGATGACATGATAAAAAACCCTAAAGAATCCACTCCAAAACCACTAGAACTAATAACTGAATTCAGCAAAGTTGCAGGCCACAAAATTAATACAAAGAAATCTGTTGTATTCCGATAAACTAATGATGAATTAGCAGAAAGAGAAATGAGGAAAATAATTACATTTACAATTGCATCTAAAAGAATAACATACCTAGGAATAAGCCTAACCAAGGAGGTGAAAGATCGATATCCTGAAAACTACAAGACAACACTCTTGAGAGAAATTAAAGAAGATACCAATAAATGGAAATACATCCCATGCCAATGGATAGGAAGAATTAATATTGTCAGAAATGGCCCTCCTGCCTAAAGCAATCTACAGATTCAATGCAATCTCTATCAAAATACCAACAGCATTCTTCAATGAAGTTGAGCAAACAGTTCTGAAATTCATATGAAACCACAAAGGACCCTGAATAGCCAAAATAATCCTGAGAAGGAAGAATAAAGCAGGGGGGATTATGCTTCCCAACGTCAAGCTCTATTACAAAGCCACAATAATCAAGACAATTTGGTACTGGCACAAGAACAGACCCACAAATCAATGGAACAGAATAGAGAGCCAAGATATAAACTCAAGCATATATGGTCTATTAAAATACAGTAAAGGAGCCATGGACATACAATGGGGAAATGGCAGCCTCTTTAACAACTGATGTTGGCAAAACTGGACAGCTACATGTAAGAGAATGAAACCGGATAACTGTCTAACTCCATACACAAAAGCAAACTCAAAATGGATCGAAGACCTGAATGTAAGTCATGAAACCATAAAACTCTTAGAAGAAAACATAGGCAAAAATCTCTTGAATATAAACATAAGCAACTTTTTCCTGAACACATCTCCTTGGGCAAGGGAAGCAAAAGCAAAAATGAACAAACGGAGCTACATCAAATTAAAAAGCTTCTGTACAGCAAAGGACACCATCAGCAGAACAAAAGACATTCTACAGTATAGGAGAATATATTCACAAACAACTTATCTGATAAGGGGTTAACATCCAAAATATGTTAAGAGATCACATGGCTCAACTCCCAGAAAACAAATAAGCCAATTAAAAAATGGGCAGAGGATCTGAACAGACACTTCTCCAAAGAAGAAATTTAGATGGCCAACAGGCACATGAAAAGTTTCTCCACATCACTAATCATCAGAGAAATGCAAATTAAAACCACAAGGAGATATCACCTCACACCAGTTAGGATGGCCAACTTCGAAAAGACAAGGAACAACAGATGTTGGCAAGGATGTGGAGAAAGGGGAACCTTCCTACACTGCTGGTGGGAATATAAATTAGTTCAACCATTGTGGAAAGCAATATGGAGGTTCCTCAAAAAACTAAAAATAGAAATGCCATTTGACCCAGGAATTCCACTCCTAGGAGTTTACCTGAAGAAAACAAGATCCCAGATTCAAAAAGACATATGCACCCCTATTTTTACTGCAGCACTATTTACAATAGCCAGGAAATGGAAGCAACCTAAGTGTCCATCAGTAGATGAATGGATAAAGAAGAGGTATTACATATATACAATGGAATATTATTCAGCCATAAGAAAACAAATCCTACCATTTGCAACAATATGGATGGAGCTAGAGAGTATTTTGCTCAGTGAAATAAGCCAGGCAGAGAAAGACAGGTACAAAATAATTTCCCTCATTTGTGGAGTATAACAACAAAGCGAAACTGAAGAAACAAAACAGCAGCAGACTTATAGACACCAAGAAGGGACTAGTGGTTACCAAAGGGAAAGGGGGTGGGGAGGGCAGGCGGGAAGGAAGGGAGAAGGGGATTAATGGGCATTATGATTAGCACACGTAGTAATGTAGGGGGGTCATGGGAAGGCAGTACAGCACAGAGAAGACAAGTAGTACTCTATAGCATCTTACTACACTGATGGACAGTGACTGTAATGGGGTATGTGGTGGGGGACTTGACAATGGGGTGAATATAGTAACCACCGTGTTGTTCATGTGAAACCTTCATAAGATTGTGTATCAATGATACCTTAATAAAATAAATTAGTCAACATAGTATAAAACATTCTATAGTATTTTGTGTTAAACAGATCTGGACCATAAAAGACAATTTGTAATATCATTCTACATTTGCAACTGATGTAGTCTAATTTAAGCAGCTGAGACAATGACATAACAGTCGGCTTTTAAAAAGGGAAAACTGGAAGGAACAGGCAGCACAGTTAAACAGTTAAAATAAGACTATTATAATTGACATTCAGGAGAGGATTCTAAAGAAGGAGATTGAAAAGGGGAGTCATAAACAATCAAACATAGGGGGGAAACGTTGCTTTTCAAGAAAACTTTAAGTTAGTCTCTTTCAGAAGGATGATGTTTCTTTTAACACAGCAAAGAAGAGTACATCCAGCCGAGAGGAGACTTCTAACCAGAGGCATGAATATAAAGATAGAAGGACTCCAGAGTCTGAAATGTCACTAGAAAAAGGCCCAGCTGTAAATAACGGTGGTGTTGATGATGGTGATGGTGATGGAGGATAGCACTTACTATGCACTAGGCACTATTCCAAAGGCTTTATCTTAATCCACTTTGTATTAACTCATTTAATCTTAAACACTATGGGATAGGTACATGATTATCCCCACTTCACAGATAAACATAGGCATCAGAGTTTCATTGTTTTATCATTTAATATTAAGATACAAGGGAACAGAAAAACAGACGGATGAGAAGTCAACTTAAAAAGAGAGAAAAGATGGTAACATATCTACTTATGTTTCCTTTTGTCCTAAAACTTGATTCATTGAATAAATAACTGAGTACCTATTTATGCCAGGATCCATGCTAAGCTCCAGGTACACAGAAGGCAGACAATTCAGGTATGCTTCCTAGTACACCTGGAATTTATGATGTTATTAGGGAGACATAAAATTTCACAAATAATTCATATTTTCTTCACTTTTGTTAATTGCTAAATTGAACCTGGAAGGATCACTAAGACCCACCAGCCTAGGAGATCAAGGGTTTGCTTAATATTTAGAAAATTGTCAGGTACATAGTTCTGAGCATCAGTGAATAAAATAATTCTGTTTGGCATATGGCACTATGAATCAAAATTTATTTTACTTTTAATGTAATAATTCTGTTAAGACTCCACCATGAAACCCAAAGTGTAAGGCCATCCCTACAACCAATAGCAACTCACCCCTAATGACCTCCAAGTAGGGAAGGACAAAGTATAGAAAACATTTAAAAGCTGTTTAGGGTTTATCCCAAAACACACCCACATACACACAGGATAGGATAGGTCATAACATCTATCCGAGTCTAGCAAGATTTTTAAAAAACCAAATGTGTTTTTAAAGAGGCATTGCCTTTATCCCTTTTGATTCTTTTTAAGTTTTATTTTTAAAAACATATATTGTGGTTTCCTTAAATCTATCAACATAGGTTTGGAATAAAATTTATTTCTTTGTTTTCAGTAAATATTGATGATTTCACATACTTTTGCCCTTGAGATTTTTTCCTTTTTCTTTTTTATTGTGGAGTTGACATAAAATATAGGATGCTTAGTTAACCTTGAATTTAAGATAAAGAATTATTTTTATTATTATATTTTCTATTACTATTATTCTTGTGATGATGTGAGATGATAAAATGCCTATGTGATGCGAGGAAGTGAGGAGAATCAGCAAGGCAGTGTGATGTAGTGTTAGGCTACTGCTGACCTGAAAATACATCAGGAGGTGGATCATCTGCTTTCACGCTGCGGTTGGCTGTGAGTAACTAAAACTGAAGAAAGTGAACCTGTGGATAAGGAGTGACTACTGCACCTTTTCAGGTTTAGGTACTTTATACTCATTCAGTTTTACATTTTAGAGTGCTCTCTGGTCAGATATACATACAAATAAACTCGTGTCTGGGAATAGCATACAAAAAGTGACCAGAGAAGCTCCAGACATTATATATCCCAGAATCAGTGACTTTATTGTGCATAGTTTGCTTCATTCACTGTCATACTTTTTGCCTTGCCTCTATGCCTGCCTTATACTTGTACTTGAGAGCACATCCCTACCTGTTCTGGAAAGTAGTTTCTCTTTGTAAGTAGGTCTTCCTAAAAAAAGCTCTAGAGTGGGAATTTGGCAAACTGGGTTCTAGCCCTGGTTCTTCAGCTAATTAGTTCTGAGGCTATCTATGGTCATATTACTTAATTTTTCTGGGCCTTAATTCATCTGTAAAATTGAACGGCTAGAGCTCAAGTACCATATGCACCAGCTAGCCTAACCCTGCCTGCCTTTCAGTGATTCAATCTCATATTTACCATCCCTACCAGCACACTCACTAAATCTTGCTTAAATACCTCCAGAGACATGCCATTATTCTACCTACTCTGTATGAGGAAATTTTTTATTTGAACCTAAATCTTCCTCCATGTAGTTTCCAATTTCAGCCTCATTTTTGTCCTCTTGAGTGTTCTAGATAAAGGAAACTCATTCTCTCACTTTTAGAGACAGCCATCTTGTCTCATCATTTTCACCCTTCTTGAATTTCAGTTCCAGCCTAACAGCTTGAGAAATTTTGACCTTCCTTATGAAGTTATTTTGAATCTTTGGCTTTCTTGTCATTTGCCTCTGAACTAGGTTATTATTCATCAGTGGTGCTCTTAAACTGCAGAGCCCAGAACAAATAACAAAAATAATAATAGCAGTAGCTAACATCCAGTGCCTGTATGTGCTAATCACTGTTATAAGCAAGAGAGGTTAAACAATTTGCCCAAGTATATAACATAGCTGGTGATGTCATGCATCCAGGTAACCTGGGCTGCAGATTAGTCCACTCTCTTGATAACTGGGATAAACTGCATTTTCTAAAATTTATACTTCAGACATAGTTCATGCATCACTCAAATGACTGGGACTGATATGTCCCTTATTCTAGACACTGTATTTCTATGAGTATTTGTATTTCTAACCTAAGACTGAAGTAGATGTGTATGTTCTATGTGTGTAGACTCCAATTTTGAAACCTCTATTAAGCATTTACTATATCATAAACTGTGCAAAAATAAGGATTTTAAGGATTAAAATAAAGAATTCTAACTCTCTAAGTCAGAAAATAGACATGCAAATAAGTAACCAAAATATATTGTCGTAAGTAGAGTTGAGGCTAGTAAGAAGTTTATTCTGAGATAAATGAGAACACAGAGAATGTGGCTAATTCTAAGAGAACGGGAAATTACTTCCTCAAGGAAGTTACATTTGGATAGGTTCTTTTAGGATAAATATGAGTTCATTGGATGAAGAAGATAAATATTGGAAAAATACTTTGTTTTTATTACCTTTTTATAAATATGTCTTAAATCTGGCCAAGAATCCACATCATGTTCATTAGATAATGCTTTACAGATACCACTACTAAAGCAAATAGGACAGTGTTTGGTCATTTAGATTCTTCTAGAACTTTTATGTTAATCATGGTTTCCCAAAGATTCTGTCCAGCAATCTCTAATTAGAATGAAATGTAATTTACCCAAGTAGAAACATCTGGACTCATTTAGTGATGCTGTGTCCTATAATACAGTACTTCCAACACCTCTTGCCCAGCTTCTTCCACTGCTTCTCCCACTTCTGTCAGCTTCTTGTCCTTTGCACCAATTTTAACAGTACTTTGTAGAGTGTATATCGTAGTCAGAAGCAAGCTAAATGCTGAAGAGTTTGGTGTTCTCTCTAAAATCTTTTGATTGGTGAATAATGGGCCTATTCCATTGTGTTCTTTCCAGTGTATAAATATCTTTAAAAATTAATTTTAGGTGACTTTAGAAACCTCAATAAATTCTAGGATTCATCAACTTACTAGTATTATTTTTTGTAGTTCTAGATCTTTTTTCTCTGATTCCTTCTTCTTTTTCTTTCTTTCATTTTCTGGATACATCTTTTAAAATTGATGCTTATGGCTATTTAGAGATCCCCTTCAGGATTATTTGAGGTTATAGAGTCAGAATTTCATCTTTGAAAACTACTTTTTGTATCATTGGTTTTGGATTTGAGCCATCTTCTTTTTAGGCCTTGATCCAGGAAATCTTACGAGTATTTCTGCCGCCTCTAAAATTTACCTTCTTAAAATCTGGGTTACATGTCTGACTTCCTGCCATGTGTCCTTTCCTCGTTTCCAGGTATTCTGCGGGCTTCTGTTCAGTGTGGCACATGGACCAGCAGCGCTAACATAACCGGGGAGCTCGTTAGAAATGCAGGATCTCATGTCTTCATGCCAGGCTATGCTGAAAAGACCTTTAGATGCCTCGTGAGGACGTTGGATTAGAAAATCACCTGCTTTAAGATGACAAGGCAAGACCACTTTTTCCAGAAGTCTTCTCATTTCCACCCCTCTAACCAAGTTTTCCTTAGGAATCAGTTTGATGGACTTCTGGTGGAAAAAATATTTACTTCAAAGCAAATTATGGATGTTTACTTTTAGCTGAATATTAGCAGTAAGAGTAGACTAACATTTATATAGGGATTACTATATACATGGTACACTCTTTAAATTTATCATTTAATCTTCCTGATAATCGCAACGATGTAGCTACTGATGTAATTCCTGATTTACATGTAAGGACTTTGAAGCCAATGTAGAGACTAATTTCTTACCCAGTATCACCCAGAGCCCCTGCAGAACCAGGTTTTAAATTAAACTTATTTGATTCTAAAATCTGTGCTTTATGTGATGCTGTCAAAATACCTTTTCTCATCACAGAATAAGTCTTCTAACATTATTGCAGAGAAGCTGAAAATTCTCCCACATCATTTTATTTGTTATCTTCCCCAGGCTCATGCTCTCTGATTCTCTTAAGCTGCCCCTTCTGCCACCTGTTCATATCCTGCCCCACCCTCCTTTCATGCACTAAACATTCCCCGTGAGGGTAATCCAAACACTCTTCCTGTCTGTTCCTTTAATTTTGAATTGCTTATCACAAACTTTTCCATAACTTACTAGCTCACCCTTAATCCTTCCGGCTTCTGACCACTTCTGTTTTCTGCCTTGTCCCGATCTTTAAATCTGCCATTCAATACTGTTTTCCTTTCAGCCAAGGTCCAGGGTTTTCTCCAGTTACTAGGTCTTTAACTTTCCTTAGGCAAACACTGTTACTGATATAACTAGCCCTGGACCCCTAACTTGGGGCTATGTCTCGGCACGATTCCAGGGTCCAAGATGACTCTAGTTCTAAGAGAAGGAACAAGAGCTTTCAGTAACTGGATCGTAGAACATACTAACATTTTACTTTGTTCTCTTTCTTCTTTTATCTTCACTAAGGTGTTTTTTTTTCATGTTATCAGAAGTAGAATTGAAGAGTTCCACGCAAGCTTGTATTTTCATGACTTGTAGAGTTCATCTACATCTTCTTCTTCCAAGCCTTTCCTAGAAAAAGGTACAACTTTTCATTGTTATGATCATGTTTTCAAACAGTAAATCTTAATGGTTCCCTACCTTGCTCCAAATGCTCTTGATGCTCTGGTCTTTGAGTACACAGTAGAATTATTGAACTTCCTTGTAGTCATTTTAATTATGAATTCTTCTGTCTGTATCAATTACATAACTTATTTTATTGTAATGGCTGATGTTCTTCATTATATCCAGTTTTATAGTTCTGACATTGTTCTTAATCCTCCCTAGATTTTGGTTTTAAAATTAGTATCAATCCGGAAGACTTCTGGATGACTCTGTGCAGTATATACTCTATAGTCAGGTATTCATAGTCTGGTGGAATAATCCCTGATACAGCAACTAGATCCTGTTCTGTGACTCTATTTATTTAGCTAACCATTATTTTTCCACTCTTCTTTCTATCTATAAAATCCCCAGCTTTTCTAAAATGGAAGTATAGTTAAGGCCATGCTATCAACAAATCCTTTAGTTTCCTGCTTTGAGCTCTTATTTCTAGAGCTGTTTCCCAAATTTCTTCATTACTCAACATTGTAAGTGATGGTGAGCCAGAGGAGTCATTATGTATTCATCTTCAGACTACATTTTTTGACTGACCTTTTTGTTCCAGGTAGAGTATTAGGCCAGTAAATTGGTAAGTCCCATTGGATCTGCGTGGAGATGATGGTATTCATTTCAGGAAGACAGAACAACCACTGATCGTCCATGGGGTTACACAAATGGCTATCCGCATTCTCCATTTCTTCTGTTAAGCCAATAACTAAGTTCTTCATGTTTCCTAACTCTAAAAGACCCTTCTGTCTTTTCAATGAAATAGGGCATATGACTTTCTTTCTAGAAATTAAACATCTCTTCCCAAAGGATCCCTCCAGTGGATCAAATTTCCTTCTCCTTCCCTATTCCTTTGCATAATATTCTTCCATTGTACGTGATGTGGTTTGATTCCCCTCTGCCTTCTCAAAACCCCTTCCCTTTCTATTTCTGGCTCAGGCTGCCTCTTTTAAGTTATCCAAGAAGTCATTTTTTCTTCAATATAGCAAAGGATGAAAATCCATTAATTTTGATTTTTTAATTTAATTAATTTAATTTTCATTTTATCACCTTGCAGCTACCAACATAATTTTTTACTACTTCTAAAAAGAAGACTAGCAGTCTTTACACCAATTACCCCTGTCCCCACTGCTAGGAATACTGTGTGAACAAACGAGTAGGATATAGGATTCTTTTAGTTGATCCTGGTGCCTTCTTATCTTCTGAATTTCCTGAGTGAATTTGATTAGTATCTACCACTAATATGATAAATTTTAAATTATCAAGTATGAAATGCAATCAGCAAATAGAGGCAGTTTTAAAAAAATAACTCTTTTTTCTTTATTTTAGTCTTCCTACTTTGTTGTACTTTGCATGAGCTCCTAGTTGACTCTTAAAATTCCTTCCAGCTCTTAAGTATTACTTTCTAGTGTATGGTGCCTGCTTACGAACTACTTAAGCTACTATGTGGTTGAGAATTATGTATTGCCAATTGATGACTGATATTTTAAAGAGAATTTCACATGGTACAGAAGATGCCTTGGACACATTGTAAAAAATCAACAAATGCTTAATTACTGAGAGACCAGTTACTATAACATTTTGTTTCAAAAGAGAAAAATAATCCCCTATAAAACGTGAAATAAGATTACTAAGGCACGAAGTAAACATTCTTGTGTGCATTTTTAGTGGGAGGTTGATTCTCCTCTTTCTTTTGTATGACCTTCATAATATGTGAACTAGGAATTCCTTTGAGTTATGTGCTATGCACCCAGTGTGATGATAAATGATAGCTCTAGAGTATCTGCATCAGATCACATGTACCTAGTACTGGTCATGATGAGCAAACCACCTTCTGTGGATACATTTACTCATAAAGTTTTATTTCCATAATCTCCCTCAGACAGCTCTTTTTTTATATATGAAAAGAAGCAAAAATTACAAAATACTTACATTTAAATAAAATTATGAATGTAATAAAAACTGAAATTGGTAAAAGATTTTTTTTCATCGGTTGTGGTTTCAATGAAGTGGATTGGATTTCGAGTTCTCTGAATCTTTTGTGACTTAATTTAAATCTTTTTTTATTTTAAATGAAGTGTATTTCTTATGACATGAAAGGAGTAGCTAAGATGGAAAATTCTGAGGTAGAAGTGTTATGGTTTTCACAGAATTGGAAGTGCTTTAAAATTGGCCTACTGGGGATCTACACGTTGTTTCTGTGTAGTTGGAGATATGTTTTATTTAGTCAGAAATACCATTCCAAAATGAAGGCAAAATTTCAATGGTTCAAAAAATGTGTTTTGTGCTTTTATAAAAGAAGTTTTACCTACTTTTAGTTAGTAGTATGCAAGTAAGTCCAAGATCAAAGTGTCCCATCTCCTGCTCAAATTGTCTCTCTGCTTTTCCTATTCATTTTGATACTACTTAGAGACTTTTATTTGGATGTGAGATGAGAATTGACATTTAAAGTAGACTGGACTAAATTTGTAATAGAAAAAATAAGCCTTGGTGACTAAAAGGAGACGCTTTACATCACATAAAAGCCTAGGAAGCCAAGAGGTGTCCTCAAAATAACATTAATGAATGTGGAATGGAGATCTAGGCAGAAGTCAGAAAATAACAGTATTGATTGTACTCCACAGGGTATAGATTGTTCAGTAAACTTATTTCAGTTACGTAGTTTGTTGGTGACAGAGTTGGAACCAGAATCCAGGAATCCTAACTCTAACTACAATACTATTTTGAACATTTATTTCTTAAAAGATATGTCTGTGGAAATTATATTAATCAAATAACAAAAGGCAAACTCAGCTTTGAGTGGTG
Source organism: Smutsia gigantea (assembly GCA_032199065.1). Classification (NCBI taxonomy): domain Eukaryota; kingdom Metazoa; phylum Chordata; class Mammalia; order Pholidota; family Manidae; genus Smutsia; species Smutsia gigantea. The sequence goes on from JAVSCE010022418.1 coordinate 1,954,345, forward strand.
AATTATGTGGTCAGCCATAGTGTAAAGCACTACAGAGGGCAAAATTGCATCAGATCTTTCTTAAAATGATGCCCCAAATATAATAATTGGTATGCATTATTACTCTAATGAGCCAAAGTGTGCAATCACTGACAGAGAAGTCTCTATAGTAATTGCCAACAGCTTTCACTTAATAGTGTTTTTATAATTTTTTCCTTGCCCAAATCTAAAAGGTATCTGGTATGTTTTCCTCAGTATTAACATTTTTAACTACACAAATATTTATTGACCATCTACTGTATATAAAATAATCTTCTGGATGCAAGGGACACAAATGTTCCTGCCCTGAACAAAATATTAAGAATAAACAAGTTCATATTTGAGATTATAAGCAATACAGGTACAGAAAGTGGCAACAACCTTTAGATCTCACAGATTAATGCAGATCTTTGAATTCTCATACATGAAATTTTAATGATGCCTTCACATATTTATATTCCACACTGGCAGTTTTATAAAAGGACAGTCAATGAAATGGTTTTGCAGCAGCCACTTTCTATATGAATATTAATTGAAAGGAAAATACTATGGTTCAAATTACTACATGAACCTACTAAAACATACTTCTCAAATCCATGTTCACTGTTTATTATGGCTAATGTAATTTTAGATTAGTGAAATGTGTGATATGGAACTTACATTTTTATGTAAAAAAATAGTTCATGGTATACTGGTGTCCTTTGTGTGATACAAGGGTAAAGTATATTTGTTCTTAAATTTTGTTGTTACTGGATTTTCCTTTCAACAGAGACAAGATAGCAGAATAGGAAGTATACTTCACAAAAAGTCAGAAGATCTGAGTTCTAGTGTTTCTCCATCCACCAAACACTACATGAACTTGGACGATTTATTTAGCCTACCTGGGCCTTAGCAATCTAATTTAAAAATGAGGATTTTAACTAGATAACCTGTGATCTTCTTTCTGATTTAAAATTCTGTGTTCCTGACTGAACACTCAGTGGAATAATGAAATTAACACAATCAGTTGAGATATTCAGTGCAGAAAAATTTGGCAAGTGAAATTATTATATTGAATTTCCTTCTAAGGCACAAATACTACCTATATCCAGAATCATGTCTATTAATGATAACACTTGTATTTGCTAAAAAAATATTAAATCAAATGCAGTCTCTCTTTCTCTTTCCATTTGACAATATTTCTTCTACAACAATGCACTTCTAGCCAAGAACATTGTGTGGTTATTGGATTTCATTTTAAACTTCAAGTATTGCCTGCTGCTGTGAGGTACAGTTCGGTATTAAGCTCTAAACCAAAGGTCTGAGTTGGAAAGACATTTGATAGAGTAAAAACATTTTACTTTATTTCCTTACCTAATGATTGTCTGCACTGAATGTTAAAATATTTATGCAGCCAGGCCAGTAGGACTTAAAAAATATATTTACAGCAAGTTCTTTCCCTAGCTTGTAAATAAATATCAACTTTGAAGAAAACATATCATCTGATTAAAACAAAAGAATAACAAAAACTTTAGCTTTTTACCTATAAAGTAGAATAACTAAAAATGAATGCAGAGAGTATCCAGGAACCCTGATGAGAAAGAGAAAGGGTTCTTAATGAATAGGGAGGGGGTTGAAGAATGTGTGGGCTCATTTATCTATTCAAAATATTTGTTTAGCTTCCACTGTGCCTCATGAACACATCAAAATCTCTTCCCTTAAAGAATTCAATATGTGGGGGACAAGTGGGTAGGCAGGGAGAATCAGTGAAGGCTGAAAAGTGTCCTGGTAAGCACCATGAAAAAGGAGGGGAGATTTAACTCTGCCTTGAAGTAATTCACAGAGAATGAGATGCCATAGATGTTCCATATATGGGTAGGTTGAAATTACCCAGTGAAAGATTGTTGAAAGCATCAGGCAGAAGGCCACCAAATGCAAAAACATGTAAGAGAATGTCACAAAGGGAGGAATAAAATGTAGTAAATAGGAAACCAATGAGAAACAAAAGTGAAGGGATAATACAAGATCATGGTGGGTCTTATATATTATAGTAAAATGTTTGATTTGATATCATAGACAGTGGGTACGTTTGGACAATTTAAAATGTAGAGCATAGCAATATTATATGATTGTCATATTAGTTGGCCAGAGCCCCCACAGAGTACCACAAACTGGGGGTATTATACAACAGAATTTTATCATCTCACAGTTCTGGAGGTTAGAAATCTGAGATGTAGGTGTTGGCAGGGTTCCTTCCTCCTGAAAGCTATCAGGGACAGTCTGTTCCATGCCTTCCCCACGTTTCTGGTAATTTGCTAGCAATTTTTGGTGTTTCTTGGCTGTAGGTATGTCATCACAGTCTCTGCTTTCATGTTCACATGGTGTTCTCCCTGTATATATTTTTGGGTCCAAATTCCCCCATTTTATAAGAGCACCAGTCATAATGGATTAGGGGTCCACCCTACTCCAACATGACCTCACTGTAGTTACTGACATCTGCAATGACCCTATTTCCAAATAAACTCACAGTCTGGGGGGTTAGAACATCAGTATATATCTTTTGGAGGGACACAGTTCAACCTATAACAATTATATTAAACATTTTCAAAAGATTATCCTGGCATTTTTGCAGCTCACATTCCAGGATCAAAACCGGTATCAGGGAGACCAGTGAGGAATCTCTTTTCATAATCCAAGAAAGAAACGACATTGGCTTGAACTAAGGCAGTAGCCACAGAGAGGGGAGGAGGTTTTAGAAATATTCAAGGGGTGGCATTGACATTGTTAAGACTAATTTTATCATAGGCTTTGATGGCATAAAAGGAGTTGCAATGACTGAGTTTTCTGAATTTAGAAATTGAACCAACAAAATTATAAACAGAAGATGTTGTAGAAGGTTTGAGCCAAGGTCGTGAGATTAGTGTTAAGATGCCTGTGAAAATCCAGGTGATAATTAAATGGACAATAAGACATATGAGTCCAAAACTCAAGTTAGAGATTATAGACTTGGAAATCAGGATAATCAGGATGGTAACTGACATTGTGAGCAAGTTAAGAATAGTAAAGGAGAAAAGAATCAAGGGAATAATAATATTTAAGAGGTGGTTTCAGGAAAAGAAATCCATAATGACTCAGTGTAAGTAACACATAGTAGAAGAATTAGAAAATAATGGTATCTTAGAAACCAAGGAAGGATAGTGTTAAAAGAAAGAGAAAGTGGTCAATAATGTCAACTACAGCAGAGAGTTCCAGTAACTGAAAATAATCCGCTGGTGACTTTAACATGGACAATTTCAGTGAAGTATGGTGAAGATACTCTCAAGTGCATTTAACCTACTTGCACTACGTTATATGCTCTTAGTCAAAATGACATTTATAATGATAACTATTATTATTATTAAAATGGTGTGGGCAATTCTACCTGATATTCTACTCAATGAGAATACGTATAAACACCCACCAATAAATATCAAGAGATATATGGCTTTATCTCCCATTTTTTTAGGGTTCTGTAAACTGAGAGTCTTGCCCTGCCATGTAATTCCAGTTTGTCAGTTATGTTTATAATGTTTGTACATGATGGCCCTTGGTCTTTAAGCACAAGTAACCTACTTATCATATATTCAGCTAAAACAAAACAAAATAAAAGTAACCATCTTTTCTATATTGGGAGAAAAATCAGGGTGAGATGGATTTATTAAGAAAAACAAGATGAGATGGCTTTATATAGCACAGTGGTCTTCATAACAGATTTGCAGCAAATTTGCATCTGAGTGCTTTGCCTTATGTATTGACTTTAAAACTTAACATCTGGGTATAATTTCATTTTACCTACAGAGGTGTTTACCAATTGGTGGTTTCAGAGGAGGCATAACCAACCTGGTACATTGGGTGAACAAAGTGAGAATAAAAATGATGGAAAATTCAAAATGGTAATGAAACAAGTAAAACAACCAGTTTATGTAAATCAATTGAGTTGGTTGATTGACTCAGTAAAATAACACTAGCTTTCAATTATTGATGATGTTTTTTACAGAAGGGAGTAATGTTATCACCAATAGCATTCAATTTTAGGAAACATGGGAGGTTTTTTGTGTTATGTCATACGTATTTGTATTATCTGATGTTCCAGCTTCAGCAGTTTAACACCAAATGCTGCAGGATGGTGCACAGTACTCCTCTCTGCCATCCCCTTCCAGGCATGGAATTGAAGACAAAAATAGAAAATGAGTTTGCTTCTATGTTTTATTTTAAATGCATGGGAGAACTAATCACTCTGAGACAGTTTAATTCCCAAGAGTAAGAACATGGATTAAATGACCTCAGAGGAATCCTTTTTCTTGTCATGATTACATGAGGTATTAGAATTTTCTAAGAAGGATAAATAATGGTGACTACTGAATATTCATGAATAGGTTTTATTGTAATATTGATGGTTTTTTAAATATAATTTATTTTGGTATCATTAATCTACAATTACATGTGCAATACTACGGTTATTAAACTACCCCTTCATCAGGTCCCCCCCACCAACCCCATTACATTCACTGTCCATCAGCATAGTGAGATGCTATAGAATCACTACTTGTCTTCTCTGAGTTGTACACACCTCCCCGTGCCCCCCCAACATTACGTCTGCTAACCTTAATGCCCCTTTTTCCCTCTTATCCCTCCCTTCCCACCCATCTTCCCCAGTCCCTTTCCCTTTGGTAACTATTAGTCCGTTCTTGGGTTCTGTGAGTCTGCTGCTGTTTTGTTCCTTCAGTATTTTTTCTTTGTTCTTATACTCCACATATGAGTGAAATTATTTGATACTTGTCTTTTTCGGCTTGGCTTATTTCACTGAGCATAATACCCTCTAGCTCCATCCATGTTGTTGCAAATGGTAGGATTTGTTTTCTTCTTATGGCTGAATAATATTCCATTGTGTATATGTACCACCTCTTCTTTATCCATTCATCTACTGATGGACACTTAGGTTGCTTCCATTTCTTGGCTATTGTAAATAGTGCTGCAATAAACATAGGGGTGCATCTGTCTTTTTCAAATTGGGCTGCTGCATTCTTAGGGTAAATTCCTAGGAGTGGAATTCCTGGGTCAAATGGTATTTCTATTTTGAGTTTTTTGAGGAACCTCCATACTGCTTTCCACAATGGTTGAACAAATTTGCACTCTCACCAGCAGTGTAGGAGGGTTCCCTTTTCTCCATATCCTCGCCAACATTTGTTGTTCTTTGTGTTTTGCATGTTGGCCATCCTCACTGGTGTGAGGTGATATCTCATTGTGGTTTTAATCTGCATTTCTCTGATGACTAGCGATGTGGAGCATCTTTTCATGTGCCTGTTGGCCATCTGAATTTCTTCTTTAGAGAAGTGTCTATTCATGTCCTCTGCCCATTTCTTAATTGGATTATTTGCTCTCTGTTTGTTAAGGTGCATGAATTCTTTATATATTTTGGATGTCAACCCTTTATCAGACACGTTTTTTATGAATATATTCTCCCATACTGTAGGATGTCTTTTTGTTCTACTGATGGTGTCCTTTGCTGTACAGAAGCTTTTCAGCTTGATATAGTCCCACTTGTTCATTTTTGCTTTTGTTGCCCTTGCTCAGCGAGATATGCTCATGAAGAAGTTGCTCATGTTTATGTCAAGAGATTTTTGCCTATGTTTTTCTAAGAGTTTTACGGTTTCATGACTTACATTCAGGTCTTTAATCCACCTTGAGTTTACCTTTGTGTATGGGGCTAGACAGTAGTTCAGTTTCATTCTCTTACATGTAGCTGTCCAGTTTTTCCAACACCAGCTGCTGAAGAGGCTGTCATCTCCCATTGTATATCCAAGGCTCCTTTATCAAATATTAATTGACTGTATATGTTTGGGTTAATGTTTGGATTTTCTATTCTGTTCCACTGGTCTGTGGGTCTGTTTTTGTGCCAATACCAAACTGTCTTGATTATTGTGGCTTTGTAGTAGAGCTTGAAGTCAGGGAGAGTAATTCCCCCTGTTTTATTCCTCCTTCTCAGGATTGCTTTGGCTATTTGGGGTCTTTTGTGGTTCCATATGAATTTTGGAATTATTTATTCGAGTTCATTGAAGAAAGCTGTTGGTAGTTTATTAGGGATTGCTTTGAATCTGTAGATTGCTTTAGGTAGTATAGCCATTTTGACAATATTTATTCTTCCTAGCCAAGAGCATGAGATGCATTTCCATTTGTTAGTGTCCTCTTTAATTTCTCTTAGGACTGTTTTGTAGTTTTCAGAGTACAGGTCTTTCACTTCCTTCGTTAGGTTTATTCCTAGGTATTTTATTCTTTTTGACGCAATTGTGAATGGAATTGTTTTTCTGATTTCTCTTTCTGTTAGTTCATTGTTAGTGTATAGGAAAGCAACAGATTTCTGTGTGTTAATTTTGTATCCTGCAACTTTGCTGAATTCAGATATTAGTTCTAGTAATTTTGGAGTGGAGTCTTTAGGGTTTTTTATGTAGAGTATCATGTCATCTGCAAATAGTGACAATTTGACTTCTTCTTTACCAATCTGGATGCCTTGTATGTCTTTGTTTTGTCTGATTGCCATGGCTAGGACCTCCAGTATTATGTTGAATAACAGTGGAGAGAGTGGGCATCCCTGTCTTGTTCCCGATCTTAGATGAAAAGCTTTCAGCTTCTCACCATTAAGTATGATGTTAGCTGTGGGTTTGTCATATATGGCCTTTATGATGTTGAGGTACTTGCCTCTATACCCATTTTGTTGAGAGTTTTATTCATGAATGGATGCTGAATTTTGTCAAATGCTTTTTCAGCATCTATGGAGATGATCATGTGGTTTTTGTTCTTCTTTTTGTTGATGTGGTGGATGATGTTGATGGATTTTCAAATGTAGTACCATCCTTGCATCCCTGTGATGAATCCCACTTGATCATGGTGTATGATCCTCTTTATGTATTTTTGAATTTGGTTTGCTAATATTTTGTTGAGTATTTTTGCATCTATGTTCATCAAGGATATTGGTCTGTAATTTTCTTTTTTGTGGAGGTCTTTGCCAGGTTTTGGTATTAGAGTGATGCTGGCTTCATAGAATGAGTTAGGAAGTACTTCCTCCTCTTCTATTTTTTGGAAAAACTTAAGGAGAATGGGTATTATTTCTTCCCTGTATGTCTGGTAGAATTCAGAGGTGAATCCATCAAGTCTGGGTTTTTTTTCTTGGGTAGTTTTTTGATTACTGTTTCAATTTCATTGCTGGTGATTGGTCTGTTTAGTTTTTCTGTTTCTTGAATGGTCAGTCTTGGGAGGTTGTATTTTTCTAAGAAGTTGTCCATTTCTTCTAGGTTTTCCGGCTTGTTAGCATATAGATTCTCATAATATTCTCTTATAATTCTTTGTATTTCTGTGGGGTCTGTCATTATTTTTCCTTTCTCATTTCTGATTCTGTTTATCTGTGTAGATTCTCTTTTTCTCTTAATGAGTCTGGCTAGGGGTTTATCTATTTTGTTCATTTTTTCAAAGAACCAGCTCTTGGTTTCATTGATTTTTTTCTATTTTTTTATTCTTCTCAATTTTATTTATTTCTTCTCTGATCTTTATTATGTCCCTCCTTCTGGTGACTTTAGGCCTCATTTGTTCTTCTTTTTCCTATGTCAGTAATTGTGTCTTTAGAATATTGATTTGGGAATGTTCTTCCTTCTTTAAATAGGCCTGGATTGCAATATACTTTCCTCTTAGAACTGCCTTTGCTGTGTCCCACAGAAGTTGTGGCTTTGTGTTGTTGTTGTCATTAGTCTCCATATATTCTTTGATTTCTGTTTTGATTTGGTCTATAACCCATTGATTAATTAGGAATATGTTGTTAGGTCTCCATGTATTTGTGAGCCTTTTTGATTTCTTTCTAAAATTTATTTCTAGTTTTATACCTTTGTGATCTGAGAAGTTGGTTGGTAGGATTTCAATATTTTTGAAATTACTGAGGTTCTTTTTGTGGCCTAGTTTGTGGTCTATTCTGGAAAATGTTCCATGTGCACTTGAGAAGAATGTGTGTCCTATTGCTTTTGGGTGTAGAGTTCTGTAGATGTCTGTTAGGTCCATCTGTTCCAGTGTGTTGTTCAGTGCGTCTGTGTCTTTACTTATTTTCTGTCTGGTTGATCTGTCCTTTGGAGTGAGTGGTGTGTTGAAGTCTCCTAAAATGAATGCATTGCTGTTTATTCCCTCCTTTAATTCTGTTAGTATTTGTTTCACATATGCTGGTGCTCCTGTGTTGGGTGCATATATATTTGTAATGGTTATATCTTCTTGTTGGACTGACCCCTTTATCATTATGTAATGTCCTTCTTTATCTCTTGCTACTTTCTTTTTTTGAAGTCTATTTTGTCTGATACAAGTACTGCAACACCTGCTTTTTTCTCCTTTGTTGTTTGCATGAAATATCTTTTTCCATCCCTTCACTTTTAGTCTGTGTATATCTTTGGGTTTGAGGTGAGTCTCTTGTAAGCAGCATATAGATGGGTCTTGCTTTTTTATCCATTCTGTTACTCTGTGTCTTTTGATTGGTGCATTCAGTCCATTTATATTTAGGGTGATTATTGATAGATATGTACTTATTGCCATTGCTGGCTTTAGATTCGTGGTTACCAAAGGTTCAAGGGTTGCTTCTTTACTATCTAACAATCTAACTTAACTTTCTTGTTAAGTTATTGTAAACACAGTCTGATGTTTCTTTATTTCTCTCCCTTCTTATTCTTCCTCCTCCATTCTTTATATACTAGGTGTTTTATTCTTTGCCTTTAGTTAGTATTTGGATGGTCTGCTTTCTTTGCTATGATTTTATTTTCTCTAGTGACATCTTTTTAGCCTTAGGGGTGCTTCCCTCTAGAGCAGTCCATTTAAGATATCCTGTAGTGGTGGTTTATGAGAGGCAAACTGTCTCAAGTTTTGTTTTTCTGGAAATTGTTTAATCCCTCAGTCATATTTAAATGATAATCGTGCTGGATACAGTATTCTTGGTTCGAGGCCCTTCTGTTTCATAACGTTAAATATATCTTGCCATTCTCTGCTGGCCTGTAAGGTTTCTGTTGAGAAGTCTGATGATAGTCTGATGGGTTTTCCTTTGTAGGTGATCTTTTTTCTCTCTCTAGCTGTCTTTAATACTCTATCTTTATCTTTGATTTTTGCCATCTTAATTATTATGTGTCTTGGTGTTGTCTTCCTTGGTTCCCTTCTGTTGGGAGATCTGTGGGCTTCCGTGTACTGCGAGACTATTTCCTTCCCCAGCGAGGGAAAGTTTTCAGCAATTATTTCTTCACAGACACTTTCTATCCCTTTTTCTCTCTCTTCTTCCTCTGGTACTCCTGTAATGTGAATATTGTTCCGTTTGGATTGGTCACACAGTTCTCTTAATATTCTTTCATTCCTAGAAATCCTTTTATCTCTCTCTGCCTCAGCTTCTCTGTATTCCTGTTCTCTGATTTCTAGTCCCTTAACAGTCTCTTGCATCTCATCCAGTCTGCTGTGAAGCCCTTCGATTGCTTGTCTGATTTCTGCATTGTCTTTCCTCACTTCCCTCACTTCCTCCCTCAGCTCTTGCACATTTCTCTTTAGATCCATCAGCATGGTTATGACTTTTATTCTGAATTCTTTTTCGGTAAGACTGTGCATTTCCATCCCTTCAGGCTCCCTCTCTGAGGTTGTCTGGTTGATATTATTCTGGACCATATTCCTCTGTCTTTTCATGGCTATAGAAGTAGTCGCTGGTAGTTGCCACGTATGTCAGCTGGGCTCTTTAAGACTCTAAAAAGAGAAAAAAAAAAGAAAGTAAAAAGAAAAAGCAAAACAAAACACAAAAAACAAAGCAAAACAAAACAAAAAAAACGCCTACTGGGAGTAGATTCTGTGGGGTGCTGTAGGTGGCGCTATTGCCCCACTATTCCGCAGCCATGGCCGCACCGCTCCGCAGTGCCCTTTATAGCTCTGACCAGGTTGGGAACGAATGGGAGGCTGTTGATCTTCGTGGAAAGTCTAAGTGTGGCCACCCTTTCCCAGTCACCAGCTAAGGGGTCCGAAACTACCTAGGACTCCCAGCCTGCTCCTCCGCTGGGCTCCTGTCTTTTTAAGACCGCTGAAAAAAGCTCCCAGTTTTCTTTCTTTCTTTTTTTCCTTCCTAGGAGCTGGCTGCAAGCACCCTGGCGCGTTCCCCTCTCAGATCCTGCACCCACTGTCTCTCCAATCTCCGCTACACTGCGCTATGTGTGTCAGCGCTCCCTGTGCAGATCACTGGGGCTTGTTGTTTTGCGGGGGGTACTTCCACTCCCTTCCGGCTCTGAATACTCTCCTCCCACCGGTGTGCTGGGGTGGGGGAATGCTAGGGTCCCACCGGGTCAGGGCTCCGTATCTTACCCGCCTCTTGGGGTGCCGAGTCCTCTCGGGTGTAGCTGCATGCTGTGTGCTTTCCTGTGTATTCTGGTCTCTCTTTTAGGAATAGTTGTATTTGCTGTATTTTCGTAGATAAATATAGTATTGGGAGGATATTTCTGCCGCCCTGCTCACGCCGCCATCTTCCCGGAAGTCCCTTTGATGGGTTTTTTTAAATTAATTTTCTTAGAAGAGATTTGAATGATGGTTGGTAGACACAGGGTCAAAAAATAGAAGTCAAAATATGGATTTTATACTTGTTAGGAACTAAGGAGTAATGAGAGAATGAGTGATCTGTTCTGAGTATTAAAAGATGTTATAATGATATTTCTCTGTGGATAATTGGAATCGGGTAAACCAAATGTATTAAAAACAAAAGTAGCGATGTGGAAGAATTTGTTGATGACAAGTCGTTTAGCTAAATAAAGAGGTAAAGGAAATAAAAATCCCAGAGGGGAATAAAAAGAATAATTGATCAACAAAATAGCAGTTAAATTCAACATAGTAAAGTACCATGGAAAAATAATTATAAGGAAATCAGTTTATATATGTTGACAGTTTCTTAAAGTTCTGTAGCCATCTGGCATAAGCATTTATGACGTTATGTGATCAGTCAATGAAAGCAACTACTCTTTAAAGTAAGGTTGTTAGAAGAATGGATTAAATATCTATGAAATAAATGGTATAGAGAAGCTCTAGTGGGATTTGGTGATATGCTGAAAAACTATTTATGGATTTCTTAAGGAAAACTTTGAGGGGAGATATTTCACTCACTCACAACATTTCCAAACTCAATGATTGTTCCTCTACTTGTAAATCTTTTGCTGAGGAGATACAGCATGAAGAAAGGATCAGGGAAGAAACAGAGGAGTAACTGGTGCAAAATGGAAATTTTTCAGAGAAAGGTTTATATGAAAGAAGGAGAAGAAACTATGGAGAAAAGGAGTATTATGTTTTCATTTTTCTTTGGTAAGAATACTTTTCCTTCAGTTTGAGACTTACTGAAGCAGTGAATGCAAAAGTAGGCTTATACATACATCCACCACCTTACCCTTTATGCTTATATACAAATATTTCCACAGGTATGGTCACAGAACCATGGGTATTCATAGATATGCTTAAACTCATATATATTAAAGATGAAAGAGAGTTCTGCATGTAGCTTGGTGCACTGGGGAAGGTAAAACAAAAAGCCACAAGGCTAACAGCTTGGGGATCAGATTGGGGGAGGAGGTTAAAAGATCAATTCTTCATTCAGTGAAGGAGCTGGAGATACTAAGATGATCACATTATGGTGGAGAGGGCCGTGATGGGGGGCATAAGGAAAGGAAATGTTTCCCTTCATTTTGAAGTGTTGATGATGCCAGTATCTTTTAACTCAATTCCATTGCCATCTACCATTGTGGACATGGACAGAGTGGCCAACAATGGAGGCTGACTGACTTAATGTCCATTGCAATCCACTTACTCTTTTTTGCCTCTGCTGAAAACTTGTAAAATATATAACTGGAGTTCCTGAACTTCCTGCAGCCTCAAGTGAGCAAAGTCTACATGTTAAAATTCCTATGTCCCATTGTTTCTGTGTGGCCCAGCAAACATTGGCTGATCAAACATTTACTTTTTTATATTTCTGTGAATTGCTACCCTTGCCCTTTAGAGTCCCAGATGCCTACCCCCTTCTGTTTAGTTCAGGATGACAAATATACTTCATTTTCCCTGGCTATCTTTGAAATCTCATGTCTCTGTGGAGTCCCCTTACGTATGTAATTAAATTTTATTTTCTCCTGTTACTCTGTCTCATGTCAGTCTGATTCTTTATCAGTTAGAACCTTGAAGGGTAAAGGAAACTATACCAACACTATACTATTCACCTAGATGCAAGCACAAACACATGTATGTGCAACATCAAAAACTGTGATACAGACTAGTTAGGAGCTCTTTTCTTTTTCCTATATTGCCTCTGAATAATTTATGACCAACTTTCAGATGTAATGAAATTAATTTTATAGTACCCCAGATAAAAATTGGGTTTGTAGTTGGACAGATGTTCTAAAGAACCTGCAGTTCTAGAAATAAACAAAGTGAGTATGGAAAGGAGGGAAAAGAGGAGGGACACAAAAATGAAGAGAAAAGGAAGGAAGGAAGGAAGGAAGGAAAGAAGGAAGGAAGGAAGGAAGGAAGGGAGGAAGGAAGGAAGGGAGGAAAGGAGGAGGGAGGGAGAAAGGAAGGAAGGAAGGAAGGAAGGAAGGAAGGGAGGGAGGGAAGAGGGAAGAAGTAAGAAGAGAGAAAGAAAAGGAAAAGAAGTGGGAAAGGAAGAAAGCATTAATTCATGCATCAAGCTTGAGGTATGACGATATACAGAAGTAAAATTCATTTATTCCCAATATAGATGACAATGATTTCAAAATCAAAATCCATAAATTAGTATGGTAATCAGGTTAAATAAAGCTATAAAAGTTAGCCTTTTTGAAGATTTATTTTAAGCCAAGATTTAAAGGAAGTGATAAGAATAGAAGAGCAGAAAAAAAGGCTTGGAGAAAAGGATGGAAACAGCAAATAGGAAGTTTTGGGTAAAAAAAGTGTTTTATAGGACAGATTTGGCCCCAGTTTCCTTCCCCACTTCCTACCTGTTAAATGGTGAGAACATTATTATTCAAGAACAACAATTGTAGGGTGAATGAAAGAAAAAAATTTAATGTAGCCTGAGATATCTGATATTACTAGATGAGGAGAAAATTACCGAGCTACTTAGATTAGTCCATACAATGATGTGCCACAAATTTTGTTTCTGCAGAACAATAGGATAAGGTAAAAGAATTATAAAAATGGGTAGACATCTCTATAGAAAATGCCTGTTTCTAATCCTCAAGATTTCAAAACTAAAGGAGATATTGCAAACATATCTCAATATGTCTAGAGAGTAACAGTGGGAAAAGGGAGGGGACACATCAGAAGAAGTTATTATTATGATTAAAGAATGTAGAGAGGCTTCCCTAACTCTGGGATTAGAGGCTCATTTTATTCAGAGTTGGTTTCTAAATAAACAGTAGGTTTGGCCAATTGAAATTTTTAGGCCTGGAAAGATGCTCACACAATTTTTCTCATTTTGGTTTTTAAGTCTTAAAACCAAACCACTATAATAACTCAAAGCCAGCTTAAGTTTTCAAATTAACATTTGCTACCAATTAGTTCATAATGAGTATTTGTCTGAAATGTTTAATGACCATAAGAAAGCTTTTAAAATTGGAAAACTTTTATGTTTAAGACATGTTATCCCATCTGACTTACAAGTGCAACAAGTCTGATCACCCAAAGAGTTCATACAGTTTTAAACATGAGGGCTTGGCTCAAACAGGATGACAAGAGTTTCAGCCCCTCTTTAACATCTTGCAGGAAATCTTTTGAACAAAGGGTAGATCTCAATTGCTTGTTTTGTACTTAAACCTCACATTAATCCCATTGCCATCAATAGAAAGTCTGTATGTGGGTTGAGTGTGGGTTGCCCATTCATACAAGCTATTGAGAAAAGGAAATGTCCCTTTATTTCATTGTTAAATCCAGTTTTTAACTTTTTTTTCCCCTCTGGTCTAATTAGTACCTCAAAGAATCCTTCCTGACTTTATTGGAAATGCTTCTAAAGTTTCACCATTAAATGAAATGTTTTTACTCTGTTTCTGTTCTTAGTTAAGTTTTTTTTAAAATCACAAATGAGTTATTTTATTGAATTCTATATCCATTTACTAGGTCATAGGGTCTTTCCATCTCAGTCCATTCATGTACAATGGATTTTCTAATTTAGAATCATCCTTGCGTTATTTGGAAAACCCATTTGGTCACAGTTTTTTTTATTAACACTTTTGAATTTGATTTGATGATATTTTATTTAGGATTTTTGTACTGAAGGAAAGTTGACATTTAATTCTGCTCTGAATATCAGGTTTACACTAGTCTCAAAAAAAATTGAATAGCCATTCCTATTTTTTTGTCTAATAATTCAAAATTATTGCAGTGAAGTTGGTTAATGAATTCCCTTATGTTCCTAAGTTCTGGCTATATCTGTAGCTATGTTCTATTTTTCCTTTGCAGTGGTTATTTGCTCTTACCCTTTTTCCTTTTATCAATCTTTCCAGAAACTTATTAATCTTTTCAAAGGCTAAGCATAAAAAAGAATCTCTAATGTTACTTTACTTTCTATTTCTCTAATTTCCATTCTGTTATTTTCTTGCTACTAGATGGAGTAAACACCCAGAATTTCCACCTGGATTCCACAGTGGTATGGGGATAAAGGTCCATTTGCATTTCAATGGGCCACAGCAGAGCCTCTGGTTGATCTGGGATAGGTTGTGGAGAGTGGCGGCCGTTCTCTCCTCCCCTCCATTCCTGGCGTGTAATTGGTCTGGTGCCCACCAGTCACCAGGGACCTGCCTGTGGAGTTCCTCCCGGAAGGGATGGGTGGGGGGAAGCAAGGGGCCCTTGGCTGTAGGGGATGGAGGGTGCAAGGGCTGGCTAGCTAACCCAAGTGAGGTGTGAGTAATAAAAACCCTTTCTCCCAACCTGCCTTTCCCCTTGTCCTCCTTTGGTTTTATTGGATTCATAGAGAACTTGCCCCAAGCTGGTAATCTCCTTTCCACCGGAGCTACGTTTTGGCAGGAGTCAGTAGGGTCCTGTGAATCAGAAGTCTGTCCTCATGGGTGTGATGTTTTGGTGGGCTGCCCCTATAGATGGTGGGGAGATACCCAGGAACCCCCTTATGAGTGGTGGGGATTCACCCAGGGATCCCCCAGTGGGATTTTGGTCAGGGTTGAATTGCCTCCTAGAGGAGTGGGCCCCTCCCCAGAATTGGGGAAGGGTGGGGATGCTGGAGGCAGTGGAGTTGGCCCGTCACAAAATTGGGGACTCCTTAGGGGCCTGAGTGCACATGAAGTGACAGTACATGTGGGTTGGATGTTTCTCGCAGCACTGGAATGAGTTACCAAGGAGACAGATATGCTTTGGTAGGAAGTGACAGAATGGGAAAACGAGTTGTGGGATGCTCTAAAGAAGAAAAGAAAGTTATTAAAAAGTAAGATTGCACTTCTGAGAGACATACTAGTGGTCCAGGAGGGGGCAGCAGAAGAATGTGGGGTGCAAGAGGCTGTGGAAGGTGGTGAAGAAAGGGGTGGTGCCTTCAGCTTTGGAAATAGTAGACAAGACATCAGGGGAGGAAAAGCTGGGGAAAGATGAGGGAGTGGGGCCAAGGAGGGAACTGATGCAGAGGCTGTTGCCTGAGGCACCAGCCCCTCCTATATTGAAAGCCCTCCTCCTTGTAGTTAAGAAAATAAAGACAGAAAGACAGCAACTGAAGGTTTCTCAGGGAGAGGAGCAGCCCCCCTTCCTACATTGTGGGGCACCCCATGCTTCGCCCCTATATCCAGGTAAAGCTGGTAGACTTGAGCACCCTGTTTCGGCAGAAGTCCTTGGAGCCTCTGCCCATGTAGCTTTTGTGTCTTGGGATTTAGGAGTAGTTGGCATTGTTCTGTTTGGGTCAGAGATGGGTAAATTGGCTTCCTTGATGACTCACCCCTCTCTCTGGCAGAGGTTACAAAATACTAGTCAGACTCCAGGGAATCATGCACTTGTGGATTGACTGACAGAGGCACTTAGTGTCTTATAGCTTAATTAGGGTGATTCACCATACTTCCCCACTAGCTGGCAGACATATGCAGAGCTCTAGCAGGTTTTATAGGAATTGGGCATGAAAAATATCATCTACAATATGGACCTGCAGGGCCCTGCTGAGGAATTGTTCACCATGGGGATGATAATTCTGATGCTCTGTACAGCTCCCCCATCCCTCTTTGGGTCCCTAGTGACTATTCTTGCCTTTCATGGAAGGCAACCCATAAGAGAGGTTACTCATACTATAGCAGATCTTGGGGAGGTTGAAACAATAAAAGCACGGAAGGAGATATGATCTGCTACTGAGAGAAAAGGTTTAAAGGGCCCCAGGAAGGTCTCAAGGACCCAGATTGGTTTGACTTGATAAAGGTGGGGGCAGTGAAAGAAAAACTTGATGGACAGCCCAATAGAATCTTGCTAGAGCTGTGGCAACAATTAAAGCCAGAGCAGCAGTTCCAGCCACTGAGTTCCAAGACATGGAAACCAGAGGCAAAGCCCATGTCTGGCCCATGTGTCTGCAGAACTCCCTAAGGGAGGACATGCAGAACCCACCTGGACCCTTGCCCAGTGATGATTGGTGTTACAGTTTGGCTGAGGTGGGGGTCAAGGCACTCTCCTTAGGGGACTGACTGGGGCCTCTTGTGACAGAGGCCCCATGTTCAGTAAATGATCAGTCCCCAGTGAATGTGTAGTGTGTCCTGCCTCTGGTGGACACAAGAGCTGAATGCTCCCTGATTTATTGTGACCCTGAGTGGTATTCTGGGACCTACACTGTTATAAATGGTTGCAGGGGTGGGGCTACCAGAGTGAACAAGTCTGCATCCCCTTGGTATTAGGGAAATCTAATGTTGTGTATGATTCTCTGATTCTCTTATAGATAACTGTGGCATTATTGCAAGAGGTTTTGGGTCTTATAGGCTACTGGAGAGTGTTGATCACGCACTTGGCACAAATTCTGGGGCCCTTGTGGCCATTAGCATGCAAGGGTCTCACGTAGGTGGCCGTTTGCCTTGGCATCCCCAGGGAATGATGAAGCAGATGATTTCGTTCAGAGCAGAATACAATGTGGGCTATAGTCCTTTGGTGAGACCTGCCTCTGATGTTTGGAGAAGTCAGTAGAGTCTGGCAGGAGTATATTGTGTGACTGAGTACCCCAGCAACCTGGAGACTACATGACCTTGGATATCTTGAAATATGGATCAGTCATGGCTGGCCTTTCTGGCTTCTTGGTTACAAGGCCTAGAAGCTGGCCTCCTGTGTGTTCCTGGGGTAACTGCAGAGTGGCCTCCAAAGATCATGGTAGTGTACCCAAACAGCCAGAAGGTAAAAGTCCTTTTGGGGGGAGTTTTGTTTTATTATTGTGGCCAGTGCCTATGTTTCCAGTAGCACTGTATCTATCTACCCCATTCCTGCCACTGTCCTATCACAGGACCATTCTCCGCATGCATCCTACCTGATGGACAGGATTTGCTCATCACCTTTAAGGTTATTCTCTTATAGTCTTTGCAGATTAGGTCCTCCCCCTAGCCACAGCTACTGCTTGCTGAATACGCCTGGGCCCCTTTCCAGTTCAGTTACTGGCCTCCCATGGAATGTGCAAGCTATGAACTTAATCTGAGTCAGACTTTGAACTCAGGTTCGAGGATTGTCATGACTTTGTTGCTACCTGTATCGTAAATGCTGTTACTATTTTTAGTCTGGTTACAGTGCTCCAGCTTTCTTGCTTAGGGGCCATTGCGGAAGATTGGGGGCATGTAGATTGTATGGTGAGAATTTTGGAGAGGTGGGTTGTGGGGTGAATGGAAGTTTCTGCCCAGAATTTCCATCTGGATTCCAGAATAATACATATTCTCGTTTTTAGGACACGGAAATCCCACATACAGCTATTAAGACTGATAGATGAATATGTTATTCAGTTATTCTGTGTGCTTATACTTATTTTTTGCTTTTTGCTTTATAATTTTTTAAGAAAGATTTACTAAGATGCATTATTTTTCAAACTGTCCTTTTAATGCTATTATTTTTATTTGCCATATTTCATGTGGTGTGCAGATAAGTGTCCATTTACATATCAGTGGGCCACGTCAGAGCTTCTGTTTCACCCAGGATAGGGGGTGGAGAGTTGCAGTCATTCTCTCCTCCCCGCCACCTTTCCTGGAACGTAATTAGTCTGGTGCCTGCCAATCACCAGGGACCCACCCATGCAGTTCCTCCTGGGAGGGGTGGGTGGGGGAAACAGGGGGTACATGGGCTCAGGGGCAGAGGGAGCAGAGGTTGGCTAGCAAACCTGAGCGAGGTGTAAGCAATAAAAAGCCTTTCTCCCAACCTGCCCTTCCCCTTGTCCTCCTTTGGTTTTATCGGATTCATTGGGAACTTGTGCCAGGCAGGGAACCCTCTTTCCCCACTGGAGCTACAAACTATTTTCATTGATTTTACTCAGTTATTCTTTGCTGGTATCTTGAATGTTCATTCATTATTTTTCCCTTTTCCTGAAAGGGTAGAAAGCTCCTTTAAATAATAGTTTAGGTGCATCCCATGAATTTTAATTTGTACTATTCTCAGTATTTTACATCACTAGATATTTGATAATTTCTGACTTAATTATGTTTTAACCCATGACTCATTTAAATTTTTTAACGGCAATCTAGTAAAAATTTTTTGCTATATTTTATATATTAATATAAGATCTGAGTGATGGTATTCCTGGACTTTGTAAAAACTTCCTTTTTGTGCTGGCATTTATTCTAATTTCTTAAAAAATATATTCAGTTGCTGAGAAGAATATGTATTCTCTCTCATTTAGGACACAGAAATCCCACATACAGCTATTAAGACTGATAAATGAATATGTTATTCAATTTTTCTATGTGCTTATACTTATTTTTTGCTTTATAATTTTCTAAGAAAGATTTACTAAGATGCATTGTTTTTCAAACTGTCCTTATAATGCTATTATTTTTATTTACCATATTTCATTATCACATTGTTAACTACATAAAAACTTATGATGCATGTATCTTCTTAATTGTCTGTTCCATTTATCATTACATAATGTCCTTCTTTAATCTCCATCAATGCTTCATATTCAAAAATCTATTTTTTCCAGTATGTATGCTAATAAACTTTATTGTGCTTAAAAAATGCCTACTTACTCTTTGCTAGCTGCTGGTTTGAACTGCCACCATTGAATGAGGATGGTCAGTGGGGAGGAAACATGTTTTGGGAAGTTCTTCCTTTGTGCTGTCCGTGTCTGGCAGATCATTAAAGCTGACACTCTTGTGGGATTTGAGATTCTGGATCTCTCACCTATAACTCCCAGGCATCAGGCAATGCATTCCTTTTCCCAGGCTTAGGGATCCTCCTATAGCCTGCCTCACTAGTGGTCTACCCCACACACCTCATGCTGTTTCCCCTCATTCTTTCTCTCTCAAGGCAGTTTTCTGGTGCAGGATTTAAAGTGTCTCTAGCCCTGCTCTTTATCTGGCCCCTATATGGTCCCTTAATATTTATTAATATTAATAAAACCTAGACCAGCCCGAATCCTGAGAGGGAAGTCTGGTCCTGGGACAGCAGGGCACTCCTGGCATCATCATCACAGTCAGTTAGCCTCGAGTGCAACTTGGTAATGTCCTAAGTGGGAGTCATGCCTCACTCCATGGGAAAGGAGGCTTTTGTGTCTTGTTGAAGCCAAATGCTGTAAGGGAATGAAGGTAAGCATTCCCTGTATCACCCCTATATAAACAGCACACCACGTGCCCATATACACACACAAGGAATTGGGAATCTCAGTACTACTTTTCCAAGGAAATCCTTCTAAAATGCTCCTCCTTACCCACAGACTAACCCTTTTTATATCCATTATGAATACTGATCTATTTAGAATTATTTTGATCATTTTTTCAATCATCTCATTATTGACTCCATCTTCCCTTTCTCTGAGTATATTGGTTTAATGGAGTTTTCTTCATCTCCTTTGTTTCCTCTTCTGGTTTCAAAGCTATACATACAATTTCCTTCATTTCAATGGCATTTCTAAATATTTAAAAAATATCTTAATGCTCACATCCTTATTTCTCAAAAAAACCCTGAAAGTGATCAACATTTCTAGCCTTTACTTGTTCACAATTTTAAGAAACTGAATGCTTTAATTTCCCTCCAAACCTGCCAGCTTTTGTGTCACTGTTATAGTACCTAGCTTTTAAACCCTAAAAATCAGTTATTTATGTAGTTCAATACTTATTTAGTTCAATTTAACACAAATATTTATACTACCTCATACGCTATCCTGAACTTTTCTTGGTTCTGGAGAGACGTTGGCAAATGAGACAATTCTCGGCCCTCACCCAGCATCCAATTATATTTTTATTTTCTTAATTCCTTTGATCTTGTTACTCCTTCCTGTGGGTTCAATTTATTTCTGTTGAAGTACATCCTTTAGTAGTTATTCAGCAAGGGTCTTTACCAATAAAACTTTTATAGTCTCTGTATACTTTAAAATGTCTTCCTTTTGCCCTATTCTTGAATTGGAAAAAGTTTTTTTTAAATATATAATAATTGAATTGTAAAAAAGTATAGCAAGTAGTTTATTTAAATGGTTAATTAAATGCATCTGAATAGATAAGTCAACTAGGAGATAAAACACAGGTTATCACCCAGAATACAGTTTATAAAGGAAAACTTAAAACACATTCCAAATAGAATTAGCTCTAGTAGATTTCAATGAAATTTGTAGAAGTTGAGAAGTCTGAGAATAAGCAGAGGGTAATGACAAGATATTTTCCAGGATTCAAAAGAAAATTATAGCACTTGATATAATCTATGAGTGGATTTGTTTATATTACCCTGCTGGCTTTGGTGTGCCCTTTCTAGGTGAGGAAGCATATCTTTCTTAAATCCTGGACATTTCTAAGTTTTCTTCATAATCAGTCTTTTTCTAAAATGATGTCCTGTCCATACTTTATGGATTCTACTTAATTCTTACCTTCTTGCTTATTTTCAATTATATTTAACTCTTTCCCACCCCAGACAGGAAGGATTTTAATAGTTCAGGACCAGTTTTTTGTATTCTCAGTCTGTTGTTTCTGTATCTCATGTATGGTAGGAATTTGACTCTATATTTGTGTATAATTCAGATCTGGAGCTCTCATTTCTTCTGGGTGACTCTTCTTCACTCTTAGCTTGTGTTGTGGTGGGGGATGTTCTTGGTTCTGGCTAGATTTCTCTGTTGGTGGTAGAGTACTTGTGGTCCCTGTTACTGTGCAGCTGCTCTCTGCTCCTCATTATTATTCACATGATGTGTTCTAAGTGCCTGCCCTGAGCAATGATTGTGCCTAGATCTTTTTAAGATTTTACACCCCACTCCAGTGCTGAAGTCCTAAATATGGTGCAATTACCAGCTTGCTACAGATTAGAAATTTCTCTTTATTTTTGAAACCTAGAAATTATTCTTTTTTGTCTACAAGTTCAGCTTTATTAAAAATTGTTTTGCTGCATTTTGGTTGGCTAGCTATTGTTTGTGTTTGTAGGAGCTGGTGCATTTCACATCAGCAGTCTTCCAGATCTATCCACAGTACCCCTAATAACTTAGCATCCAGTAATATGTTTATCTCCCCATCATAGTGTAAACATTAGTCGTTTTTATGGATCTTTCAAACTCCCTTGACATGCCTTTGTACTTTCTTCTGTACCTTTGTCCATTCCATTTCTTAAAATATCTTCTCTTTCTACTTTTCTGCAAACCACCATCATTTAACATCTATCCAGATCAATCCACCTGGATGGAATGGATACATATTCTTCCACTTTCTGGCACAAAGTGATCTGTTCTGTGAAATTCAGGTGGCATTAACTATCTAAAGGCATCATTCTCTCCTTATTGAATATCAGA
Source organism: Smutsia gigantea (assembly GCA_032199065.1). Lineage (NCBI taxonomy): Eukaryota > Metazoa > Chordata > Mammalia > Pholidota > Manidae > Smutsia > Smutsia gigantea. The sequence goes on from JAVSCE010022418.1 coordinate 1,976,288, forward strand.
GATTTCTTTTCTTTTCATGCATGCATATCTGACTTTACCATTTATCGGTGATCTTTTTAAGAGAAGGAATATGGATTTTAATTTCTTAATTTCTCTTTTAGCCCCACACTCTGTGTACTATACAGCATTGTATTGTAGGTTATCTATAAATATTAAATTGAATAATTGGATCTCTCACTGTATTTAAAGTCCAGAGCATATAATACGTTGTCATTAAACATTGAGGTTAATGTTTAAACAAGTAAATAAACAACTCCTCTTCTCTGCTTTCTTGGTGTAGTAGTAAGAATGTGCCTTGGAGTTATGATTCTGAGTTAAAACCTACTGCTGTTACCTATAGCTTAATGATTCTGGGCAATCAGTTAACTTTAAAGAGTGTCATTTTCCTCATTAAATAGGAATGATAATACATATCTTACAGTGTTGTTATGATAATGAGTGAGATTATATGTGTGCAAACACTTTTTGAATAGGAACACAGTAGACAATATTATGTGCTATCTGAAGAGTTTAAACAACTAAGGGGTGATAAGAATCTTAGAAAGAAGGATGCAGTCTTTTGGGTAAGAAGACAATTGAAAGGAGAAAAGAAACAATTACAAAGGAAAGACATACAAACCAATAAAAATATAAATAAAAAATTACAAGAGGAAAACTCCTGAATTGACAAACTATAGATAAGAAAAGAATAAGTATTCTTAGGACAAATATAGTCAAACTAGAAGTGGAGACATTATAATTGAAAAGAATAGCATACTTTAAAAGACTGATATTTCATGTTGTAAATGATTACGATCCATAAATTTAGTAAATAAAAGTATCTTAAGTATATTTGAAAGTTATTCTCTTGCTTCAAAATCAAATTAATTTTCTTTTGGGTACCAGTTTTTATTAATTCTCCAAATAATTTTAGTGGTAAGGGTGTTATGTAACCATAACCTGAAATATAATAAAATTCTTCATATTGCCCTGATTCCTGTTTCCTTTCATATTTTAACTTTAAGGATCATATTTGAATACACTTCAGTATTACTATTATAGTTATTGAAAATATAGTTTTATCTTATAATGAAATCTTTTTGTGCTTAATATGTATTTGTAAATTGTCCCTGAAAATATTTTTTCTCTATTTTAATATAACTACTGCAGATCGGTGCTTCAGTAATTTAGCTAACAAATATATGTTGAACACAGAGCCATGACACACTGGTGATGAGAGTAAATCCCAGACTTGTCAGTGATAATTATGTTTCAAAAGTATGATAGACATAGATGTTAGAGGACTTCAGAGCAACAGAATATCTTATCTTTGCATCCAGTGTGAAAGCATATTAATTTTACCCCAAACTACTTAATTCATAGACTGCTTTTTAGGGTCCATGAGAGAGTCAACAACTAATAGAAGAACACTGAGGGATGATAGGTCTTTCAATTTAAAAGTCTGGCTTAGTAATGTAAGAATAATAGATAATAGCATGGCTATAAAGCCCAAATCCATATTGGCTGCGTTCAAGTTCTGTATGGGTTGAAATCCTGCCACCATTACTTAGTAGCTGTGTAACCTTGTGAAAATTACTCAATCTCTCTGTGCATTCATTTTCTCTTCTGTAAAAAAGGGAAACTAAGAGTAACTACTTCACAGGTTTGCTGTGAGAATTAAATCTGTTAATATGTATAAAGATTACCTACTTCTACTTTAGGGCCTGTATTAAATGTATCCTTAGTGTCCTGAGTTAGTTTTTTGGAATGCATTTCTACCTTTAACTAAATGTACAATTAGTGGCATTATGACTTAGTTTTGTTAGCCTGAGAATTACTTCCTTGGAAAAGAGCTAAAATTTTCAAATGAAATTTTGAAATCTTGCCTTCCCATTTCAACCACAAGGACTGTATGCTCCTGAAAGTCTTCATGGCAAAAAAAATTCAGGGTTGAAACAAACAACCCTATTTGGAAAATAGGTTTCAGGTGACCTTTTATAAATACTATTTTATGTTCAGAAAAATAAGCAAGAAAGCAAAGTACATAGACTATCAGTGGCATTTTAAGTCATAATAATAATGGATGCTGCAGTTCTATTTTTATAAACTGTATTTTTCTATTAATATGCCCTATCTGTTGATTTATTGTATCACATTTTTCTTTCATTCTTTGAACATCCTCTCTTTTAATTACTTGAACACATTTATAATAACTGCATTGGAGCCTTTGTCCGGTAAATTCAATATCTGGGTCCACGAAGAGTCAGGGTATGTTGGTTGCTTTTATTTTGGAGTCACACTTTCCTGACACTCTATATGTCTTGATATTTTTGTTGAAACTGAACATTTTAAATAATATGATACAGTAACTATCGATCCTGATCTATGTTTCTCATTAAATAGGAATGATAATACATATCTTACAGTGTTGTGAGAATAACTTGCTTGGAGTTATTAAACTGCAGAATCTGCATACCCTATGATGTTGGCTATTGATGTGTCTACTCAGTTTTTCATTCTTATTTTTATTTTTAATTTTGGCTTCTTAAGGGTCACCTTGGGTCTGTATAGCCTACTGTTTTGTGTCAAGGATGTGCTCAAACACTTCAATTCCATAAGGGTTCTGCCTTCTGCTAAAATATCTCTGTGTGGTTGAGGAGCACGTTCAATGTTCAGCCAGCTCTCTAGTCTGCTTTGGCTTTTACTTTCTGCAGGGCTCTTCTGGGTCTCCCGACGTATGTGCATAGTTTTCTGGTCCGTGAAGGCTTATCTAGTACTTTTATGGCTCTCTAACAAAATCTCTGATTAAATTTCTGGCTGGTCCACTGTTGATCCGAAACTAGATTGTAACTTGAGGTTGGCAAAATTGCAGGTTTTCCCTGTTTGTTTTCTATGGCGTTCCCCTCCACTCCACATCCAATCCCAAGCCTGTCGCCTTTGGCATCTTTCTGCTGGTGTTCCTGGACAGACTCAAGCTAGTAAAACTAGGCTGAGTTTTGTAGACTGAGCTGAGCTCGCGGGAGCGGGAGGGGTTGGGGGGCAAGGTGATGGCAGCATCCCAGGCAAGAATTATTCAGACTTCTGCTCTTCTTACTCAAAATTCTCGCAGGTTTTGCCAGCCTCTTCATGCCTGAAGAGCCTCTCCTAAGCCTTTACAAAGGCTGGAATGTTTGTATAATAATAAAATTAAATAAATAAATAAAAATTAGAAAGAATGGGAAAATCATCTATTTTCTGCCCCAGAGGATATCCTGAATTGTGCCATATAATGAGTCTAAATGTTAAGGCCTTTTGCTTCTAAGAGTTTTTAAGCATTTTTTCAATGTGTACCAGAAGGGGTGTGTGGTTCCCTGAGTTTTTGTTTTGGGGCAAGGCAACTACTCGTGCTACCTCTAATTTCTTTTTTCTAGAAAGTGAAGAAAATAACATCCACCTCAGAGAAGGCTGTACAGGTTCAGTCGATAACTTTTGTTAGAGAGTTTTGAAGAAATAATACTAAGAATTAACCTTAAAGGGAGCACTGGCCCTAAGTCATTCTTAAGATGACAAAATAATACAACCAATTTTGGTTGTGGAGGCAATTGTGAAGGACATGGAAAAACAAAACAGTTGTCAGAGATCCTGGAGAAATGTTTGATATTTTTGGAAGGACTTTTAAAATTGGAGATTTAAGTGACCTAAATTGAATTTTAATTGCTCTTCCTCTGGAGCAAAACAGTAACACCCAGGTGGGTGGTTGCTCTTTATAATGAAAAAGTAAGGTAAACCAGCCACTCCTTTTAGAGAAACATCCTGTTTTGGTTTTTAGTAGCCCCAGGCAGTGGGCAAAGCTCTAAGTGGGTAGATTTGTTTTTGAAGGGCATTTAATTGGAAAGTTCATTCTCTTTTGCTTTTGAAAACACACACACATACACATGTTTTCTTTCCCTTAGCACGTAGTGATGAGGAAAGGGAGAGCCAATAGATGGTAAAACTCCCTCAGTGTGGGCTCAGACACTTCAGGCTAATAGGCTTTAAATATTGGCATTTTTCAGCTCTGAGAAAGAGAAATAGTTGGCCCTCACACGGGGCAGGGCTGATAGGTGGAAATAGTCCCGAGATCACTAAGAGATTTTCTGAAGAAAGACACATGTTTTTGAGTAGGTGCACCATCAAAATGATTTGATTCTTCAGTAAAATCCTAGCTGACTTCAGTTTAGGGAGAAAGTATATGCATTTACTAAAAAGTCTGAGAACTCTTCATAAAACTCTTCAGTTACCTTTTATTTATTCTTCACAGAGTAAGACTTACTAACTAACTCTTACCAACCATAGATTAAAAATGCTTTAGGGAAAGGTAAGATGAGTTTGTAAGCCGTTACTCATATTTGCTTACAATTAGTGGGTTTATGGTTTTAAAAATAATTGGTTCTTTTAAAAATTGGTAATCTTTTGCAACGTTTATGGTTTTAATTTAATTTACTTTTTTTTTAAATTGGAGGTTATGTGTAGCCCAGTGTAGGTAAAATTGCAATATTTCCAGAATCTCTCTCCTGGCCTTAGTGCATCTCCATATCAATAGTTGTTTCTAAGGGTGGAGAGAAGTACTCTATCTCCATATCAATAGTGATTACAAGGGTGGGGAGAACAGAGGTATAACTGGACCAGAGATGTTTGGTGGTGTCCCTTTTTGCAGCCAGGTGGTGAGAGAAACAGGCAAACAAAAGTGGATGACGGCTTGTGAGCAATAAATGGGTTTCTCCCACTTTATTTCTCCCTCTGACTGATTTTGGTTTCAAAGGTAATTTGCTCTGGGCTGGGAGAAAGATTTTCCCCTCTGGAGTTAACACCTGGAGGTAGCCAGCAGGACTTCTGGACCCAAAATCTGTCTTCATGGGTGCAACGCTTAGGTGGGCTTCTCCTGTGGATGGTAGGGAAGCCCCAGTGGCTGCAGCAGTGGAGGGTGCCACTTCACCCTGGGACCCCCATCCACGGGGCTTCCTCTTAGGGAGCCCCTAGTGTGAAATTGGTCTATGGTAAAGCACCTCCTAGGTGGTTGGGGCCTTCCCCAGACTTGGGGAAGCGTGGAGACACCAGAACTGTGGAAATAGAGCTCCAAGAGATCCAAGACTGCTTAGAAGCCCTGAGTGGCTGTGTAGCAGCTGGGATTGTGCGATGTTTGTTTCTTGAGATAGTAGAAAGGGTTATCAAGGTGAGAGACACACTTTGGCATTGCCTGGAAGAGCTGGGTGATGACCTATGGGTGCCCTTAAGAAAGAGAGACAGTTATTGAGAAGACGGGTCATACTCCTGGAAGTTACATTAGCAGCTAAGGAGGAGGCAGCAAAGAGAATCCAAGCTGCAAGAGGCCATGGGGGAAGAGGAGGAAAGAGTGGTTCCCTCAGACCCAGAGACAGTAGAGGAGGTGTTGGGGAAGGATGAGAGGGTGGAGCCGAGGGCAGAACTGTTGCCAAGGCCACCTCCTGAGTACCAGCCTCTCCCATATTAAAGGCCTGCCTGGTTGTAATTAAGAAAGTAAAAACAGAACAAACAGAGAGTGGAAAACATTGTTATGTCAGGTTCTGAAATGGGCAGACTGGCTTCCCTGATGACTCATCCTTCCCTCCAGCAGTGTTTGCAAAGTGCCCATCACACCTCAGGGAACTGGACACTTCTGGATTGGCTGACAGCAGCCATCAGGGCAGTTTGGCCTAATCAGGTTGATTTACCATACTTACCCACTAGCTGGAAAATGTATGCAGAGCTCCAGCAGGTGTTATGGGAATTGGGCATGAAAAATATCACCTATAATATGGACTCCCAGGGCCCCGATGAGGAGTTGTTCACCACAGGAATGAGAAATCTGGTGCTTCATACAGCTCCCACATCTATCCTTGGGTCCCTAGTAACTATTCTTGCCCCCCACATAGGGAAACCCATAAGTGAGGCTACTTGTACTTTAGCAGATCTGGGGTGGGGGGGGATTGAAACAATAAGAGCACAGAAGGAGGTATGGGCTACGACTGAAAGGGTTGGTGCAAAGGGCCCTGTGAGGGTCTTGAGGACCCAGATGTGGGTTTTGATAAAGGCTGGTGTAGTGAGAGAAAAACTTGATGGGCAGCCCAATAGGATCTTGTTAGAACTGTGGCACCAATTAAAGTCAGAGCAGCAATTCCAGCCACTGAGGTCCAGGACACGGAGGCCAGAGGCAAAGCCCTATGTCTGGCCTGTGTCCTTGCAGGACTTCTTGGGGACAATACTCAGGCTCTGCCTGGGCCCTCACCCCCAGAGGATGACCATTGGGTGTCACAGTTTGACTAGGGGGAGGATCAAGGCCCCACCTTGGGGGATGTGGTGGGGACCAGAGGTCACATGTAGAATTAGCAATTCATTGGTCCCCTGTGAAAGTACAACGTGTTCTGGCACTGGTGGGCAAAGGAGCTGAATGTTGTCTGATTTACGGCAACCCTGTGCGTTTTCCTGGGACCCCTGCTGTGATAGATGGCTAGGGGAATAAGGCAGTTAGAGTGAAGAAAGCCCAAATCCCACTGGGGATAGAGTGTATACCCCCAAAGGAGTATACTGTGTATATTTCTCTCACCCTGAATATATTTTGGAGGTAGAAATCCTGCAGGTCCTGTGGTTACAGACCACTGCAGGTGAGCTCAGACTGAGGGTATGTGTGGTAAAGGCAGTTCTGAGGGGACATGCTAAGCATCTGCCTATATCTCTACCTGTACCTCAGCGGGTGACAAATACTAAGCTGTGTAAATTACCTGGAGGACACAAAGAAATTGGAGAAACTCTACAGGAGTTGCAGAAAGTGGGCATCATAAAGCCTACTCATAGTCCTTTTAGTTCTCTGATGTGGCCAGTGAAAAAGTCAGATGGCTCCTGGCATATGACCGTGGGTTACAGGGAATTGAATAAAGTCACACTCCCTTTTCATGCTACTGTCCCTTCTATAGCAGCCCTTATGGACACACTCAGTCATGAACTAGGGATGTATCATTAGGTTGTGGACCTTGCTAATGCTTTTGTCTCTATTGACATAGCACACGAAAGTCAGAAACAGTTTGCCTTCATGTAGGGAGGCCAGCAGTGGTCATTCACTGTCCTTCCACAGGGATACCTCCACAGTCCCACTATTTGTCACGGACTTGTAGCCCAGGACTTGGCCACATGGAAGAAGCCACAAATGATGTGGCTGTATCACTACATTGATGATATCATGCTCACATTTGATTCTCTTGCAGATTTAGAAGGGGCAGTTTCTAGACTGCCACAACATCTACAGGAGAAAGGATGGGCTGTGAACAGCACCAAGGTTCAGGGACCTGGTTTGTCTGTAAAATTCTTGGGGGTTGTCTGGTCGGGTAAAACTAAAAGTATTCCTGAAGTACTCATAGACAAGGCCCAGGGTTTCCCTTCCCCTACCACTGTGGCAGTACTACAAGAGTTTCTGGATCTTTTGGGCTACTGGAGAGTGTTTATCCTGCACTTGGCACAAATTCTGAAGCCCTTATACTGTTTGGTATAAAAGGGCATCAAGTGGGACTGGGATGAAGCATGTGCATCTACTTTTCCTGTTGCTAAGTGAGCAGTCAAAGCCTTACAGGCCTTTAGTGTAATGGACTCATCAAGGCCCTGTGAGCTAGATGTTCATGTAACAAAAGATGGTATGGATGGGGCTTTTGGAAGCAGTTTGAATGGTCCCACCATCCTATTGGATTCTGGTCACAACTATGGAAAGGAGCAGAGGTTCAGGGTACATTGATAGAGAAGCAACTGGCTGCTGTGTACCATGGCTTGCTGGCTGTGGAACCCATCACCAGAAAGCTCTGATCAATGTAGTAACCACCTCTCCTATCATGGGGTGGGTGCAAGACTGGACCCAAAGTCCACCAAGTGGCATGGCACAGATGCCTACACTGGCCAAATGTGGTGCATATTTACAGCAGCATAGTGCCCTTTCCACTAGCCCCTTAAGTGGAGAACTCCAGTGCTTCCTGGGGACCATGACTTATACCAGTTTAAATCAGGAAGAACTTGCTTTAAGCCATTGGTAGCCAAGAGTCCTTATCAGGAGAGAAAAGCACCTATACCTGAAGATGCTTAGTATACAGACAGCTCCAATTATGGGCAGCCCCCAAAGTGAAGAGCTGTGGCTTAAGTGAAGAGCTGTGGCTTTTCATCCTAAGACTGAGACAATATGGATGGAGGATGGAGAGGGGAAGGGCAGTCAATGGGCTGAGTTGGAGGCAGTATGGCTCATGATCACCCAGGAGCCCTCCCCTATAGTTGTTGCACTGACTGGTAGGCTGCCTATCGGGATTTTACCCTGTGACTACCAACATGGTACCATGCCAACTGGATGGTTGGCCACTGGTCCCTTTGGGGACAAGAGTTGTGGCAAGACCTATCGGCCTCTGCTCAGACTAAGACTGTTACCGTATATCATGTGACTGGCCATTTGCCTTTGGCATCCCCAGGGAATGATGAAGCCGACACATTGACCCAGGTGCATTGGCTAGAAAGCAAGCCTGCCTCTGTTGCAGCCCAGTGGTTATAACTCAGTGGTTGCACATGGGGCAAAAGACAATATGGGCTGTAGCCCGTTAGTGGGGTCTGCTGTTGACCTTTGAAGAAGTCAGCAGAGCCCTGAAAGAGTGCCTTGTGGGGCTCTCTTGTCCCTTCCTGGTGCAAGCTGGGAGCTCTGTCCTCTCACTTTATTTCTAAATAAAAGCCTGTACCTTGCTCTCCTAAAAAAAAAAAAAAAAAAAAAAAAAAAGAGTGCCTTGTGTACTCTAAGAGGGAATTACACCGAGTCCCACATCAACATGGGAAAATAGTAGAGGGGCTGATACCCCTTGCCAGGTGGCAGATAGACTATCTTTTGCCTCTGCCCATATCAGAAGGATATCAGTATGCCATGACTTGTGTGGACATGGCTACTGGACTGTTGGTTGCTTTTCCTGCACGTTGTGCAGATATACAAATGACCAAAAGGGGCCTGGATCACTTATTTACAGCCTATGGCCAGCCGCAGGTGATTGAGAATAAACAAGGCATCCACTTTACTGGACATGTGTTACAAGAATACATGCAGCAATTAGGAATAAAGTGGAAGTTTCGTGTACCATATAACCCTACTGGGGCAGGCATAATAGAGAGGTACAATGGTTTGTTGAAATCTGGCCTGAAGTTGGACACCAATAGTCTGCAGGGCTGGTCAGTTCACTTATGGACAGTGCTGCAGCATTTGAATGAGAAGACCTGAAAAGAACCTTGAGCCCTGTGGATATGCTAACACACGTTGCTGCTTCTCCTATACAACTGAATGTGCAAACCAAAGAGGAGTTATTAAAGACATGATATGGCCAGCAGAGCAACATCCTGCTGCCAGCTCCAAATGTGTTAAACCCTGGAGACTCTGTTGAGAGTGGATGTGGCCCTGGACATTTTGACACATGAACCATTAATGACTGGCCCTTCTGGCACCTTGGGGAAAAGGCCTGGAAGCTGGCCTCCTATGTGTTCCTGAAGTAACACAGCAGAATGGCCCCCAAAGATCATAGCAGTGTACCCAAAACGTCCAGGAGGTAAGAGCATCTTACAGGGAAGTTTTATCTTTAGGCCAGTGCAGGTACCTCCCATAACCCTATATATTGACCCATCTGTAACTCTCACAGGGAGGGGGGTGAAAGTCTGGTATACTAGACCAGGATGAGATCTCATTCATGCTACTGTCCTATCACAGGACCACTCTCCTGCATGCATCCTACCTGATGGACAAGATTTGCCTATGCTGGTGACATTAAAACATGTATCTTATTGCCCTTAAGGTTATTTCCTTCTACAGTCCCTGTGGTCTGGACCTGCCCATGACTGCAGCTGTTGTGTGATGATTGCTCTAAACTTCCTACCATTCAGCTACTGGCACCTGTGGAATGGGCGAGCTATGAACTTAATCTGCATAGGACTTTGAACCTAGCTGAATCACCCAGATTGAGGATTATCATGATTTTATTGCTGTTGTAATTGTATATTATTAGTCTGGTTACAGTGCTCCAGTTTTCTCACACTGGAGCCATTGTAGAAGATGGGGAGCAAGTAGATTGTTCAGCAAGCTTTCTGGAGGGGTGGGCTGTGGGTAAAATAGCAATATTTCCAGAATCTTTTGCCTGACCTTGTGCATCTCCATAGCAATAGGTGTTTCCAAGGGGTGGAGAGAAGTCGTCCACCTCCATATCAGCAGGTGATTATAAGGGTGGGGGGAGGAAGAGTATAACTGGAGAAGTTGGGTGGGTCCCTTTTATGCAGCCCTGTGGTGAGAGGCACTGGTGAGCAGTAGTCGTCTACTCCTTGTAAGCAATAAATGGGTTTCTCGCATTTTATTTCTCCCTCTGATTGATTTCGGTTTCAAAGGTAATTTGGCCCAGGCTTGGAGAAAGATTTTCCCCTCCTGAGTTATACCCAGGTTGAATGGATTTTCAGAAACTTTTAGAGTTGCCAGGGGTTTTAAGGACATCTAGCCCTATATCCTTTCTTAAGCCATTCCAGGGAGAGGGTAGTCCAGTCTTATATAAAGGTTCTTGTCAAGAGGAGGCTCTCCATGCTTGGAGGCCATCAACTTCATTTTTAACACATATGTACAGCTCAAGTTATGTCATTGGCATCCTATAAATAATTGAGATAAAGACATTATACTAAATACGGAGGAACTGTCTTGTCATAATTACAATCACATGTCAAATACTTATCAGGGACAGAATATGCATTTTACCTGTATCAAGCCCTGAGTTGATTTCTTCGTTATCTCCAGTTTCTGGGGTGCTGATTTGTGTAAGCGTTTAGACTCCCTTTTGTTAGCTGTGTGACAACCTTTTTACATTTTACCTCAAATTTTCTATATTAGTTGTAGTGCTTCTTTTGAGGTTGAAGATTTCATGATAATAACATCTAACATTTACTGCTCATTATGTATTAGACATGGTTTTAGGCTCTATGTAAACACTTTTAAGCTTTAGAAAATATTTTAATCATTTTTGTAACCCCTACATGGTCTTAACAGTTGGTAATTGTTATTATCCCATATGTAGGGATGAGAAAAGTCAAGTATGGAGAGGTCTTGTCACTTGCCAACATCATACAACCAGGAAAAGTCAGATTTGGGACATGAAACTAGGCAGCCTTCTTCCAGGACCCATGCTTTCAAACACTTCTGGAATTATCTGCTCAAAATTCTATTGGAATCATCTGCAAAAAAACAGTTTTTTGTAGCTTATGTCATACTAAAAAAAAATCAGACTCATTTTACTTTCATGCTTTTAATTCTTTTTTTTCATAAATGATGTTTATTCAGGTGTTCCATGTAATTATATTGATTTTTAAAAATCTGAGGTCAGGCTTTGTTTTTTTTTCTTCTTGTCCTACTTTTCTTTTTCCTCTCCCTCTTCCTTAAGCTTTTTATTTCCCATAAAACTATAGTTCAGAATGGAATTACATTTTTACCCCTTTAGCATATCCTTCTTTAATTTCAAAGTCTTTGAGATTAAAGATCTCACTAAGGAGATACTACTTAAAATAATAATTCATTGCATACCCAAAATATTTTTGAGTAGGTGGAAATTTCTGCCTCTGTATAAACATAAAGTGCTGTATTATACTGGAAAACAAACAAAGCAAAGGACAAAACTAAAATAAAATAGCAAAGCTCTGCTGTTCAATCCCCATATGGTATGTAGAATGCCAGTCGTTAATAGAAATTTTCAGTATTTGTATCTAAAACTCAAAAATTATCATAATAATCACTAAATTATTGCTTATATTATTTAATATGTTTATCATAATGTTGCATTGTTCTGACTTTATTATATAAGATTTATAATGTGATGGGCTCTCAAGATAATTTTCTTACGTATTTAAGTGAATAGGCTTTAAAGTGTTTATGCATTTTCAAATGAAAATATGTGGCTCTGGGAGCAAGGGGGTTCCCACTCAGGGTAAGTTTCTTATGAACTGATGAAACCAAAGGAAGAAAAGGAAAAGGGCAGGTTGGGAGGAAGGGTTTTATTGCTTGCAGCTTAGTCTCTCGCTCAGCTCTACTATCCAGCCCTGCTTCTGTCCCTGCTGCCACACGTGCTAGCTTCCCCTGCCCACACCTTCCCTGAGGTACTCCAGTGGTGGGTCCCTGGCCACTGGTGGGCACCAGACCAATTATGTACCAGGAATTGGGGGAGCAGAGAATGGCCGTTTTCTCTCCACCCCTTCTCCTGGCAGTGGCCCTGCCATGGTCCATTGATATGCAAATAGGCCAAGGCCAGGCAGGAAATTCTGGGTGAAATATTTCATAAATATACTATAAAATCTGCTCAATTAAAGAAAAGATACTGACTGAAATTGGATCTTTTTCTGATAATTCAGGTTCATCAATATTAACAATAAACATTCAGTAAGGTTTTCAAGATTCATTGATAAATATTCACTAAAGGACCCTATGCTTCTGCATTTATTCTTTTATTTGTCTTTATATTTTAAGTAACTATTTGCTAACTACTTGCTGTATGGTACTTACTATCCTAAGCACAATAGAGATTTAAGGAGCTACAAACTAATAGAGAAATATTTGTGTATATACTTTTTAAGTCTTCCATCAGAATATTGTTATATTTCCATTCTTTCCAAAGTTGTACAAAGTTCAGGAGTGAAAGAATGTGCTGCACATCTTCTGTATGGCTTTGACAAGTCGTATGAACTCTTTGGAACTTAATTTCTTCATCTATAAAGAGTATGTGTGGGAACTGATCAATGACTCCCCAAAATGATCTAGACCCAAGTGAGAATACATTCAGATTTCATGTTGCTTTCTTTTCATTCAGGAGCAAAATGTTTGAGCTTAGCCTGTTTCTTTCTCTCCTCTCTTACATTTCTAGTGTCCACAATATAAATGTTAGATATTTAGCTTGACCTTTATGGGAAAAATCTAGGTAGTTTCTAAGGGCTCTTCCATTATAGAACATTCCAAACTTTGCAATTTTATATTTGTATTTCTGCATCTATACTTGTGTCATCTGGTAGATTAAATTTTATTATAAACAAAAAATAACTTGCAGAAATAGCATATAAAGAAAAATAGAAACCACTTCCAGTAGAAAATCTGAAAGGGAAATAGGGAAGCGAAATCTGCTGTGGGTAAAGGAATTTGGTGTAATTACCTTAATTTTAAATGCCCTTTCGAATAAGCCTTTAGATTTTTATTTTTAAAAATGATTTAATTTCTTATCACTACCTCATAGGTTTTCTGGGGGTAGGGAGAATATTAAAAAATATGTAATAATCATACTCAGTGACAGACACATGACATAGGACCAGAAAACATTATGCCATTATATATTTTTGAGATATGGGAATATTGGGTGAAAATAATATAACTTTTTAGAGCTTGAACTAAAGTGCCACATGTACATACACACACAAATATTACATACAAGCACTACAGTAGAATCTCTAAATTAGTAGATTTGTTAATAGAAGTCAATACATATAGCATGAGAAAGTATATGTAAAAATTTGACAATTTAAAAAATGTTCTTTGTCAACAGAGTAGAGCATTTATTTTTCCCTTTAGATATTTATTCAAAACATGACCACTAAATTTACTAAAGTTTTAACTGCTCATGATACTATGCTTCTTATATATTTTCTTCACAAAAGTGTTTATTTCAAGTATTCCTGTTTTTTATTTTCTTTCTGAAATGTATGGGCATGTTTTTTTTATTTAAATTCATGGCATATCTTTATATTTATGTTAACACTTCCTCTGGAAACATGTTTTGAAAATCTTTATATCTTCACAGTGTCCCTGAAGGGCACTGTCCTGAAGGTATTCTATCTTGGGAAAATAAACTGAATAGCCTTTAAATGATAATTATGATTACTGTTGACCCTGATGAGAAACATGATCATTTTTCTCCTTTCGGACCCAATGTAGAATGAGATTTTGTAAAGCAGTGATTAAGCTTTTTCAGTTAGCCACTTTCATGTCTGAGATGCATGAATTTTCCGTACGCAAAGAACTAATATGCTAGATAGAAAACTTCAGAAGATGACTCAAATGTTGGTGATTACCAAGAGATTTTTGAGATAAGCTGTATGTGGAAAATTGGTTAATACTTAAGGCTTTGATATTTGCTAGCTGCCTTGGAGTAGGACAAAGTTGTGGACTTAAAAATATGATACTTATTTTCAGAGAAAAATTTATCCTCTATCTTTTTTGTAATATAAGATGAGGTCTATGGAAAAAAATCAGAATGGATAGGATAACTTTTTCCTGGAGCTGTTAGATCACATCTGATTTTGAAAGTATAATGTTTCAGAGTATCCTTATACCTCCACTTTTAGAGTTAAGGATGGATACCAGATGGGCACCATCTGTATCTTTCAATAATGGACTAATGTTTCTCTATAGTGGTCCAAAAATCTGGGAAATAAGAAAGATAAAACAGAAGTTTTCATAGTACTATACACTATATGGACTATTTCTTGCTATTTGGGACCAAAGAAAAGTATGTAGCTTGAAAGTTGAACTAGATGCTAAACTGTCTAGTACTGTAAAGCATAACTAAAATATATATTTCAAGATAAAACAGAATTCATCAGAGACTATAATTTGATGCCATCTTTATTATGGAGCTCAAAATCAATCTTTTGAAAAAAGTATAGTGCAAGTTTTAAGTAAAATATACATGATTTTATTCTGAGATTTATGGCAAAAAATATTTATGCTAAGACTGTATCTGTAAGAGCATCCAAAAATGGGAAAAGAGAACCATAAATCTTCCTTAGAGATGTTTTCCCTGAAATGATTTGTATATAATGTCATTGCTTCCAAAACAGGGAATGATAACTAAAATGGCTCCTTCCAAACAAAGTCTATTTGCAAAATAGGAAACATATGTTATACAAATGCATTCAAATTGTGTTTTCAAAAAGTATGATTAAAGAAAAGTGAAATGTTTAAAAAACTTGTAGATAACCACTTGATGCCTAAATTTCTTCCCTCACAGTCCAATCAAATGGTCACTGATGCTATATTTGAATACCTCCACTATACAAATTCAGAAACTCACATTTGCATTGAAGACCTCTTTTAATAAGTTTGTCCATAAATTATTACTTATGGCTTTTAGCCATTCATCCTTGCTTTGCCCTAATGGGCACACTAATGATAAAAATAATAAACATTTTAAGAGTACCTTACACATTTCAAAATACTTTCATTCATTAATCTTTGATATCATTTGATTAACATGTTACCATTATAGGATAATTTAGTTATGACTGTATCTATTTTATGGTTAAGGAGACAGATTCAGAGACTTTATTCAAAGTCATGTAGCTAGCTTGCAACAGATATAAATTATAAACTTAGATTTTCTGATTGTTCTATATTATTTTCATGATACATATGGTACTCTGTTATAGGACAATTATAATCCTTTTAAACATATTGGTTCCCCAAATATTTGGGGACAATCAATCATGGCAATATAAGGTAGTATTCTGGTTGGTAACTCAAGCCCTGTCTAGAGTTAGGCAGACCTGGGCTTAAAGCTTCCACCCATATCTCTGACTTTGGGCAAATTACTAGATGTGTTAAATCTTATATGTTTTAATATATAAAATAAAACAAACCTCTAAAAGAGAATTACAAAAGTTTGGTGCAGTCAAATGTCTGGTACATAGGTAATGCTCAATTAGAGATTTTATTATATTATCATAATTATAATTATTAATTCTTAGTAGCCCATCCAATTCCACTTTTATAAACTAGATATGCCTCATTCTTCATATGAAATCATTTAAATTATTTTCCTAATCTTGATTGTACTTCTCTGAATTGACTTCAGTTTGTCTATGTTTTTCTTTATTCGAGGCACACAAATAAAAAACCCTCTCAAGTTTCTGACATTACATTTCTCTTAATGTAAGCCAAGGATAAATTTGATTGTTAAGAAAACAATATCACATTTTTGTCTAATCATTTTCTCTCAAGCTCCTGGAGCACTGGGTCATAACTTGCTCTACCTTCTACCTCAAAATCTAGCTAGTGGTTGGCTGATATATAATAGATGTTTGATAGAAGTTAAAATTAGCTATCAACTAAAACAGCTAAACTTTAATAATCTGTTATTATTATTAGCTCTCTCTCACTCTGTGTCAATCTGTTTATTTTTGAACTTATCAGTAGTTTTATATTCATCACTCTTAGATTTTATCCACTGTTCCAGTTTCCTTTGACATTTATCTTTAAATCACCTGTTATGGTCACTAAGAGTTTCCTGTTTGTAGCATCTGCAATTTGCAACATCATTTCTCAAGTAACTTTTTAAATAGCAGGCAATGAAATCGTACTTAATATTACTAGAAATTTCCCTGTAACCTGATAGAGATCATTTAATTATGTAATTTAAGATGATATTCACCTACTGTCTTCAAGCCTATATTGTTCTATTGGAAACTTTTTCGACTGCCATTTGAATGTTTTATTGAGGAGAAAGCAAAGTATGAATTGGAAAGTGAAGTGGAATGAAATAATACTTTTTTTTAAATTAAAAAGTCAAAAATTTTAACTTTACTCCATAGACAATGGGAATGACATTCATTCCATAGACAATGGGAATGACAATGGAAATAGACAAATTTTAAACATTACGTCTGAAAATGACTTGGTCACATTATTGAGTTCCTTTCCTGATATTTAATATATTTTTTATAATTATCAAAATGTTATGCAGTATTAGTCAAAGTGCATAATTACAAGACTGTTTTAATTAATTTAAAAAACTGTAACAGAGCTCTTGATTTAGTAATATCCCGTATAGTCATGTTGTGTCCATTGATGAGAGCATCATATGAAAAAACAAGCATATCGAACTAGAAAAGCATATGATTTTATATCTCTAGGCAATAGTGGTACTGATAAGGATTATAACATGACTTTAAACACTAATTTATCTGTGCAGTATTTTCCTGTTGCTAGTATATCTCTTAAGTAAACAAAAGAAACATAACCTTAATGAACTATTGGTTTGACCTCAATTGTTTCAGCTCTAACAGATTATGATGTTGAATCTTAAACATGAGAAAAAATGGAGAGGAATTAAAGAGACATAAAAAGAGGTTAAAAGTTCAGATAATGGAAGCTATGAGAAAAGATGTATCAGTCAGAGCTGCTTAAGAAACTATTCCAAAGCTCCATGACATAAAGTGGCAACCAGTTTTTTCACTCATGTATCTGCAAGCAATTGAGGTTGAGCTGTTCTAGTCTGGGGTTAGTGAGGCTTGTTGGCTACAAGTTGTTAAGTGGGTTTAAGTCTCCTGTGTATGTTTCTCATAGTTTTTAGGTTGGTGCCTTAGCTAGACATGTTCCTCTCATGATGACATCAGAAGCTCACAAAGTAAAGAAAATCGTCATTTCTGCCCACATGCCATTGGCCAAAACAAATTATATGACTGAGCTCAAAGGCATAGAGGAAGAAAATACAGTGACTTTAATGGGAGCAAGTGCAAAGTTATGTGTCAAAGTGTGTGGCTAAGGAAGGGAAAAACACTGGGGCCAATAATTCATTCAATCTACCATAAAAACTTAATTGGAGGTCTGATGATAATGCTTGGAGAAGAAAGAGTCATGAGTAACCAAGTTCAAATTCAGCTATCCCTCAATCCTAGACTAATTTCTTAAAAAGTTGCTGAGACTTACGTACATATGAAGTTCTTGCACACTTACCTAAGCTATGTAGGCCTGTTCACGGCTGCCTTCTGAAACCTCTTCTAATGCCTCTTCAGTCCTCCAGAACTGCCCAAAGAGGTGCAGGATCACTCAGAAATCAGTCAAAACAGCCTTAAAACTTGAGGTAATATCAACATTTATTCCACAGTGACTCTTGATAGTGGGGAACTGGCCAAGTCATATTTGATTCTGTAGCTCTCCATCGCCGATCACATTCTTGAGCTTTCTTGTGGTTAGATGCAAGGCATCTAAACTTTCTAAAATCTTATCTAAGTAGGCCACTCACCTGGAAATGAATTCCCTATCCTTTTTACATCTTATCAGAAGGGGAGTGGGAAGAGGGAGCATGAAACTAGTAGGCAAGTAGAACTTGATGAAGCTAAATACACCAGCTTTTAAGGCTCTTAGTTCTAATGCAAGTGCTTACCTCATGCCTGTCCTATAAGGGCCTGGAAGAAAATCTCATTTCAAATGACTGCCAGTCATGAAGGCAAAATGTGTTCTCATGTTGTCTGTGTTCCCTTCATGTATGTACCATCACAGAAGAGGGGAAGGGGTGGATGAAGGATCCTCATATTCTGCTGTATCTGCTGGTGGTGCCTCTTCCTCCCATTCTTAGGGCCCCAAGACTTGTATGGGTCACTCTCATTCCATCTAAATCTGAAGCCCAGAAAAAAATTCCCTGTAGTCCCCAAAATTCCTCATTTTGGCAACTGAAAAGTCTGAACTGTGGATATGTGTAATAAACCGTAACAAATCTGGCTTGCAAATAAGGTGTTTTTATTGATATATCAGACGCCTGAACATCTGGAGGAGAGACCAAAGGCAACCGCAGAAGGAAAGGAAGTAAGCTAAGCTCCGGGCACTTCCTCCAAGGCAAATTCTTTCCCTTCTGTGATGCTTCAGTGCGTATTTTTCACTTGGGAGTTGAGAAATGAAACCTTTTTGTATGTAACTTCAAGTTTCTTGTGACCTTGTATTCTAAGTAAAGTTAAACAAGAGGAAGAATAATAGTTGTAGAATCATCAGTAGTTCTTGTTTGAAGCTAGATTAAGCTTGGATTACACATTTGAGATGTATTTCATTTTTCTGACAGCAAAACCTGTGCTTGAGGGGAAAAATTTAAACTAGTGACAAACATTCATGACAACTGATGATATTGTGTGTCAGACTGAAATCTAAAGTTTGGAAGAGTGATTAAATAAATAGATTAATCATATTTTGTTTAATATATATGAATGTTACGTAGAAAATATGTTAGGATATCATCACTTAATCCATCAGTGACAAATTAGTCCTATATTTATTACAGCTGTGCTATCTACCCAGCTTCATTAGGCCAGAAACTGTATGTTTATATGTTAGTGATGGGTGACTGGCTTCCCTAATCATGCATAATTGGAGTAAGACCCTGTACTTACAGACTCAGCCCATCCAATTCCTGAGATAAATATAACCACAATAATAATAATAATGACAACACATTTTTGTTGACTATTTATTATATGACAGGAACTGTGCTTTATGCTTTTCATTCATTCAGTCTTCACCACAATCCTGAGTTAGGCCTGGACATTATGCCCACTGTCCTTTTTACAGATGAGGAAATTGGGACTCAGGTGAATGATTTAATTTGCCCAACATCACATAGCTAATAAGTGGTGAGGTACTGAGCCTCTAGAATCATACTCCTAACCATGATGCTATCTTGCCTCTTACAAGTTAAGAGTCTAATATTACTTTTGCTAGACTGTGGGTTGTCTTCAGATATATTGTTGCTTAGTGCATGTAGCTGTATTCACACTTCAATTCCATGATAGGTATTCACAGTTCCTTTCTCATCCCAAACCTCAAACTAATGCTTGAGGTCTGAAAATCTACCTGTTCCTTACCAGGCTGTCCATTTACCTTTGGAGTCACTCACTAGAAATTGAATTCCTGAGCACTGGCCTCAAAGGAGCTTAATTTAGCCTCCTCTTACCATATTTGAGTGGCTGGCCACTCTGATAGGAACAAGCTCGAGAGTCTGGCTCACATCTCATGGCTTCCTCCCTTTTCCAGCATAACCACTAAAGTTTGTAATTTCTCACATCTGAACTCACCTGAACTCGGAAAGAAATGTCTCTGCCCAGAGTCATCTATTCTCTTATTATTGCTTATCACCAGTAAGTATCATCTTAACCGAGATGATTGGAGTAACTGTCTTCAATTCCACCCTAGATTGAATCTGTGACATCTTTATTACCATTATATGATATCCCCAAGCTTCCAAATTCATTATACAGAACACTAGAAGGTCTCTGTCAAAAACTATTACCCATAATACACTATTGAATGTTGTGAATGACTTGCTTCTTATTTTATAAATGAGGACACTACATTAACATTTTTATTCATTTGAATTCCAGTATGTTTTCTTAAATTGGAAGAAGAAATGGTGGTATGATAGCTAGCAAACCAGAAGTTATACCTTTTTATTACTTCTCTTAATTGTGTCTTCTGTAAAATACCATCATTTGCATTATGTGGCATATAGTCTCTATATAGGTTGGAATGCATGTCTACCAGTTGGTCATGTCTGCTTATTTTCCTCTTGATAATGGATCAAGGAGATTACAATGTATTAGTTGACCTGATAAATTTCCCAATGTTTTATAAAGTAGTTTAACAACTTTTTCTTTGTGATGCTAGATGGCACTACTAGTCAAGACTTTGTTTTTCATGGCTGACTTTCTTATTCTAAAAATCGTAAATAGGCATATGAAATAAAATTTAATCCTGAAATTTGATGATTAAATATTAATTATGGTAAACTTTCAGAGTAAACTTTCCTTTGAAAGTTAAAATCTTTCAAATGAAAGAAATTATTAAAGTCACCTGTAAAACAAAATAAGAAAAAAACCGATAGAACAAACATTTTTAGTTTCATAATTCAATTTAAAAATTAAAGTGCTTTTATTTGATTGGCAGGTGGCAGTAGAGACTCAATGTCCAGGAGGCAGTTATTCTATAAGACAAAACAAGAAATATCAGTATGTAAAATTCAGTGCTCTTAGACACAAGGCTAGTGTTTTAACAACACAAAAAATATTTCTTAAAAGAGTATTGCTTTCTCTTACATACTTTAGTTAGTAATAAAAGCTGCAACTTTCTTTTATTTTAGTGAGGTTGCACTGTATGAAAGCATTACTCCATTTTCAGGTAACATATTAATTAGATATTTATGTAAGTGAGTATGTATTTTGGTAAATGGCAGTAGGTTTATAATCAAGGACAATTAAAAATCTGTGCTAAAGTAATGTAGAACCCTGAAGTTCTTCCTATGCCACGTAAAGATTTGTGTCTTGAATACATTCATCCAGTGTTATTGTCTGTTCTTTCTTTATGTTTGGTTAGTATCAAATACCAGTCTTTTGTTTATTGTGTAGTAAGCTTACAAAGAAAAGGCAAATTCTCAGCCATTTACACAGATATTTGAATACCATGTCTGAACATACGGGTCGTCCAAACGGAACCTATGGCATTTTGACTATGAGCTGGGTCACTAGCTGGGGTTGAGGGCCTCACTTGGGTAACTCGAGGATCCCTTCAGTCTGGCTCTTTGATTTGGCTTTCACAGACCAGTACTTTTTATTTCTTCTCAACTGTCTGCTATCATGTTAACAAGCCAAGGCGAATCTCTGCAGCTCTTTGACAACATAATAAAAGAGATTAGAATTTCGCCAGCTAAAGAATGGCTTATTTTAGGGCTTTAGGCTTAAGACTAATGTTTGCATGTGCCTTGGTGATCAAAAAAGGAAACAAACAAACAAAGAAGGAAAACCATAATGGTTGCCCACAAGGCTGAATCTGATTGAAAACCTGGTAAGTTTCAAGCCAAACAACACAGCATCTTTCATGTCACTGACATAGCATTACCAGTAGGCTCACCCCAATGTCATTTTTTGTACCACTATTACCCAAATTTTCATTTTGTTAATATGAGTCCTGATTCAAGAAAAGTCAACTGATGATGCTGGAAGCTGCTGGAAGGATGCTGCTTCATCTGGGAAATTCAGAACAAATAAGTGTAATATGGGATCCCTGAATCCCTGAAGCGTATATCATGTTAAATATCTCATGGCTACGAGAGATTCTGGCAACTTCTAAAGGCATTTTAACAGAAATACAATTTTCAAAAAAAGAAAAACTAACAGATATAAAATTTTCAAAAAAAGAAAAACTAAAAGGAAGACAGTGGTATTGTACAAGGGCAATCAAGGACACTTAATAGAAGATTGTGACAACGAAGGGCCACAAATTTATATCTAATCTCATATAAATACAAGACTTATATCCTCCTAAGTAGGCTGAGCAAAGAACTGCAACAAATTGTCTTGTATTTATATTTTCAAGCCACATTTTCCATGTACAATTAAGTTATTTAAAATTCTGTACTTGAAGCATTTATCTTTAATAATAAGGTTCATTTTATTAAAATGTGATTTGGCATAGTTAGATGGCTAATGTTTTAATTAAGGAAACTCATTTCATTTGCTTTCTTGATATTTGTCTATACTCCAACCAGTTGTTTTATCAGTTGTGCATGATACAGAAACACATTTTGTAAATTAGTTTACTGGTTAGTCCTTATCCCATAATATTTAGATAGGTAAAGAGTATATATTATATGTAAATAATATATATATGTATTAGTTTGCATGCCATAGGAACTTAGGAAATTAAAACTACTTTAATGTGCTCTATTCATTATTAATCAGTGCAACACAAGAACTGAAATAGCCTAGGCTATTTTAGCAAGAATAAAGATGTGTTTAAAAGAGCAGCAGTCCTGTAACAAATCCTACTTCTCAGCTATACTAATTGCTTTCTTTGCATTTAAATCCTTGAGTGCTGAAAGGTAGAAGCAAGCTAGGAGCTTGTGTGACCAAGAAACCCAAACAACTCTTAAAAACGTTTTCTTTTCCAGTCCTCTGCCTTGAGAATTTGCCATCTGGATTGCATGCTGTATTCAGTGCTTTAGCTCTTGATGTCTTTAAACAATAGCACTGTAGATCTTAGCATATTGTCTCATGATAAAGTAAATGTGTCATGCATTAAGTTATGCAAGTATATATTTAAAACCCCTCAGGTGACCAAAGGACATAGTGCAGACAGGCACTTGCCATTTGGTATTGATAGACCACAAGTGTAGGGTTGATAAGGTTAATGCATATATTATTAGCTTTTCATTCATTGATATTTAGGGGTAAATATTTCGGAGATTAAATATGTCAAATTTTGTATTGCTCTGGGCTTTCTCAAGGTTAACTAGTATCCAACTGACTAAGATATTTTATTCCTCTTTAATACTTTCATCCCAGGGTTATATTTGCCTGAGGTTGAACTGTTTTTGATTAACTCTATGTGATAATGAAAACCATGAGAATGCCTTGTGTAGGAGTTCCTTCTTTTCTGATGTTGCATATAAAACTGCAGACATCTTCCAACATTTAATGCTGAACTTTTTTCCCCTTCTGCACCCAGACCTCAAACTAATTATGAAAGTGTGAGGAATGATTTTATCTAAAGTCATTACTGTTTTGTAAGGTGTGCTTATGTGAAGAGTTCAACTGTTTTTTGGGGTGAAGAAAACACATTCTAATGAGAGTTCAAGGCAATTTTTATGCTCTCCAAGGACAGGCAGAGAGTCGGATCAGCAGTTGGACATAGAAAATTGATATAAATGGACTGACTCCTCCTCAGTTGTCATAATCTGCATATTTTGAGCTAATCAGCAGTGACTATTGGTATTTCCTCCATGTTCTGAATTTAAAACAGAAACAACTGACTGGATAAAATTGTCAAAGTAATTTGAGGAGAGATCTAAAACTGTAATAATAATTTGTTTCCCCAAGAAACTATACATTGTGAGAAAAGGAAATTCCTGTCTTCTCTTTTATTTACTTCTCTTTTGGTGAGCTCATTTTCATATTGCTTTTTCTCAACCAAAATATATAATGGGCTCTATGTGCATGTTAATCTATAGACATAATCATGAAGAATGGATTTATCTAGAGACAACTATAATCTTTCCACTTTTCAGTTTACTTCTTGCAAAGTTATGTCTGAATCCAAAAGAGAGATAATTCATAAACCAATTTGTATGATTATCACACATTCAAGACATAACACTTTATATACCTTTGCTTCTACTCAATTTTCTGCACCATTAATTGAAGTAATTAAAATTTTTTTGAGATATAACTGACATAAAACATATCAGTTCCAGGTATACAACATAATGATTCAATATTTGTATTTGTTGCAAAATGATTACCACCGTAAGTCTAGTTAACATCCATCACCACACACCA
Organism: Smutsia gigantea; assembly: GCA_032199065.1. Classification (NCBI taxonomy): domain Eukaryota; kingdom Metazoa; phylum Chordata; class Mammalia; order Pholidota; family Manidae; genus Smutsia; species Smutsia gigantea. The sequence goes on from JAVSCE010022418.1 coordinate 2,000,396, forward strand.
AAAAGCAATTTTAACCAATGAAAATACATCCAGTGCACTTGGATATAATAACCTACGTGTCATTTGCTGTTTTGCGGTTGTAGGAATAGATTCAGTTTGCCTCATAAATAGAGGGTTTGTTGGGAAGATAGTAAGGGAATACAGGGAAAAATATCTCAGATATCTCAATGAGGTATCACAGATGACTATAACATCTTTCTTTGCCATTTAGTTAAGAAAAATTAGTTTACCACCTAGGAAGCAAGCCTAATCACTCAATAGCAATTTAATTAGCTATTGCACAAGCCCTGGGCCACTTTTCTATCTGTATTTATCCTGTTAGTTCTATTGCTAACTAACTGACATGTGTCTTGTGCTCTCTTTTTCATAAATGGGAAATAAAAAGAAGTTCCCATTGGTCTGGTTAGTTACCTCCAGAGTAGGTACACACATGGGTCAGAGTCTGCCTCATAAGCCTCCTTGCAGGATAGTTGCTTTGAGTTATTTCCCATGTCCATTCCAATTAGCTGTAGTCCAGGCAGGCCACACATGGTAAATTTTAAAAAGGGGGTGATGGTGGCAATTCAGGCATAACAAACACATCAGAATGGAGTTATTAGCATGGCAGTGAGTCTGAGATTTCTCATAAGAGTGCTACATAACTAGCAAATCCTGACAATGCATTTGGATCCAGAGAAAATGTTTGTTTCATGTTAAAATTTTACTATTTGAATTGCTCAAAGTACAGCTAATTGATAACTTTAAAGAATGCTATTTGGAAGAAACAATTTATAAAAATGAGAATATATAGTATGATATAAGAAATGCTAAAACTGTTTCATATTTAAAGTCACTCAAATGTGCAGTACCATATTCTCATCAGCTTAGTATTATAAAGTACTTATTAAGGAACTGCAGAGAGCTTCTAATGAAAATTGACATAGGCCTGCATGGTTGGATCTTTTAATTTCCTTAAATACATTTAAAAGAAGTCGAATCATGATTGAAGGAACTAATTCGAGCATTTAAGTGGTTATTTAAAGGACTATTTCCTACGTAGCACAACAAATGGGACATTTTTCAAGAGGAAGAAAAGTCATGACAATGTTTGCAGGCACAAAAGAATAATAAATTTTAAAACTACAAAGCTAATAAACTAGATAAACTGGTGTCACACTAAGGAAACCCATCCTGCTTCATTAAAGTCTAACATCTGAAACCACTAAGCAATCTGTCCCTTTCCACTACCATAGTACAGAGGTGCTAAATTACAGGCATCAGATTAATTCCTCCTACATGTAAGCTAAGTTTTGCTTAAAACGCTACCATACAAGTTCCAGGAAAGACTGTTGTCTTTGAATGGTGTTTGTGAAAACTCTAATTGTACCTGTGTGTGTGTGTGTCTGTGTGTGTATACACATAATTTTTATGTACAGGTCTTCTTTTAATAAGGCTATTTTAAGAGAGAAATCAGAGCTAATAGCTTTTGGCAAATAACAGTTACAGTCACTGATGTCATTCTGCAGACCATGGGGATTTAGTAGATATACCACTGCTGATACTATTGGTAGATACATTGAAAACTCTTAATTCTTAGAGATCAAATCAAATAGTTTATTTTTGACTTCTTTGGTGTAACAACATATTGTAAGAATTAGTATTTTGAAATATTTGCTAAAAGTTTAGCACTGATATATTTTTTAAAAAATTGAAATACTCAAATAAATGATTTGGTGCATATTTAGTTTTTCTGTAGTATCAGTCACATGATTAACAGACCGTTACTTCCTCTTTATGCACATGGCATACTTAGGTTTATTCTAATTTATTCTGCTTATTATGAGAACATTACACTTGAGAATAATCTTGCTAAAAAGTCTTATTTTTTGTTGTGCTGTTGAATTCAAATTATTTTATTTTATTTTTTATTTTGGTATCATTAATGTACAATTACATGAGCAACATTATGGTTACTAGACTTCCCCCATTATCAAGTCCCCACCACATACGCCATTACAGTCACTGTCTATCAGCATAGTAAGATGCTACAGAATCACTACTTGTCTTCTCTGTGTTGTACAGCCTTCCCTATGCCCCCCACCTACATTATGTGTGCTATTCATAATGACCCTTTTTCCCCCTTATCCCTCCCTTCCCACCCATCCTCCCCAATCACTTTCCCTTTGGTGACTGTTAGTCCATTGTTGGGTTCTGTAAATCTGCTGCTGTTTTGTTCCTTCAGTTTTTTCTTTGTTCTTATACTCCATAGATGAGGGAAATCATTTGATACTTGTCTTTCTCTGCCTGGCTTATTTCACTGAACGTAATACCCTTTAGCTCCATCCATGTTGTTGCAAATGGTAGGATTTGTTTTCTTCTTATGACTGAATAATATTCCATTGTGTATATGTACCACATCTTTTCTATCCATTCATCTATTGATAGACACTTAGGTTGCTTTCATTTCTTGGCTATTGTAAATAGTGCTGCGATAAACATAGGGGTGCATATGTCTTTTTGAAACTGGGCTGCTGCATTCTTATGGTAAATTCCTAGGAGTGGAATTCCTGGGTCAAATGGTATTTCTATTTTGAGTTTTTTGAGGAACCTCGATACTGCTTTCCACAATGGTTGAACTAATTTACATTCTCACCAGCAGTGTAGGAGGGTTCCCCTTTGTCCATATCCTCGCCAACATTTGTTGTTGTTTGTCTTTTGGATGGCGGCCATCCTAACTGGTGTGAGGTGATATCTCATTGTGGTTTTAATTTGCATTTCTCTAATGACTAGTGATGTGGAGAATCTTTTCATGTGCCTGTTGGCCATCTGAATTTCTTCTTTGGAGAAGTGTCTGTTCAGATCCTCTGCCCATTTTTTAATTGGCTTATTTGCTTTTTGTTTGTTGAGGTGTGTGAGCTCTTTATATAATTTGGATGTCAACCCCTTGTCAGATATGTCATTTATGAATATATTCTCCCATACTGTAGGATGTCTTTTTGTTCTACTGATGATATCCTTTGCTGTACAGAAGCTTTTTAGTTTGATATAGTCCCATTTGTTCATTTTTGCTTTTGTTTTCCTTGCCTGGGCAGATATGTTCATGAAGTTGCTCATGTTTATGTCCAAGAGATTTTTGCCTATGTTTTTTTCTAAGAGTTTTATGGTTTCATGACTTACATTCAGGTCTTTGATCCATTTTGAGTTTACTTTTGTGTATGGGGTTAGACAGTAATCCAGTTTCATCCTCTTACATGTAGCTGTCCAGTTTTGCCAACACCAGCTGCTGAAGGGGCTGTCATTTCCCCATTGTGTATCCATGGCTCCTTTATCGTATATTAATTGACTGTATATTTTTGGGTTAATATCTGGACTCTATTCTGTTCCACTTGTCTACGGGTCTGTTCTTGTGCCAGTACCAAATTGTCTTGATTACTGTGGCTTTGTAGTAGAGCTTGTGGGAAGCAAGATTCCCCCTGCTTTATTCTGCCTTCTTAGGATTGCTTTGGCTCTTTGGGATCTTTTGTGGTTCCATATGCATTTTAGAACTATTTATTCCAGTTCCTTGTAGAATGCTGTTGGTATTTTGATAGGGATTGCATTGAGTCTGTAGATTGCTTTAGGCAGGATGGCCATTTTGACAATATGAATTCTTCCTAGCCAAGGGCATGGGATGAATTTTCATTTGTTAGTGTCCTCTTTAATTTCTCCTAAGAGTGTCTTGTAGTTTTCAAGGTATAGGTCTTTCACATCCTTGGTTAGGTTTATTCCTAGGTATTTTATTCTTTTTGATGCAATTGTGAATGAAATTGTTTTCCTTGTTGAATTCAAATTTTAATGCTTTATTGAATGTGTCATTTTACGTCAACTGATTACTTTTCATTTTAATCTGTGGATCACCGGCATATAAAATGGAGAAGCTACATGGATAAGACATGTTATACAATTTAAATATGGGGAATATACTCTTTTACGACTACTTGTTGTTTAGACAATTCTTTGAAAATAATGACAAAGAATAAATGTGTTTTTCTATTTATTGTAATTATTCCTTTTCTACTAATATACTTAGTAGAAACTGAACTATTCTGAGTTGATATTTAGCACTTTCCAATAGAATTTTGGCAATGATGGAAATGCTCTCTGTATGCTCCAAAACACTAGCCACTAGCCACGAGTGGCCTTTGAGTTCTTGAAATGTGGCTAGTCTAGCTGAGGAAGTGAACTTTTCATTTTATTTATTTTAATTAATTTCAATTTGAATAACATGTGGCTAGTGGTTACCCTGGAGTATTAATTAACACAATGAAATGCATAAATCCTTTGTATCAGCTCTGATTATCACCAGGAAAAGTGGGATTCTACATAATTTTCCAAATCAAATACACTTTTGGCAGCTAAATAATTAAATAAGAGCAAACAGTTGTGTCTAGATAATGTAAGAGACACTTCAACCAGACTAAATGGCCATTTTGTGTCTTTTTGTGTCAGTGACAAAATTTATAAGTCCTGAAGTAGGAAACTATATCTGTAATTTCTCTGGGGTTTCCTCTAAGGTATTTCCAGGTGCACTTTAACTTGCTCTTTGAATGCATGGACAACAGCTTTGGAGACAAATATGCAAAATAGGTTACATTGAGCCGACGGTGCAACATGAAATCTGATGCCCAGAGGAAGATTATTCAGTGCCTCATGCAGTTCTAAATGACAACTACATTTGAAAAAAAAAAAAAAGAAATCTACCTATATCTGTACACAATCATGTGAAATTAAAGCAGGCGAGTGTTTCTCTTGTGTGTTCATTCCCATGTGTTAATTCATTAACTTCAGGATAATAATCAGGGTCAATACTTTACAACCAGTTTTCAAACTGTGGGATTAATACTAACTCCTTCTATAACTGATTGCCCCTATTTTTCCACTTTTTCTTTCCAGAATGCCTCAAGCCCTATTATTCTCTTTTCTCTGAATACATCATTCCTCCCTGGTTACCATTGAAGGCTCCTGGCCTCTTTTGTTTCTAATCAGGGCCTCCATTAAACAGTCACAGAGGTTATTGTTTGGTTATGTTTGCAGTTAGTAGCTCTCAGTTTTATCTGCTTAGTGGTGGTTTACAAATTCCTGCTAATGCTAAATTAGAACAGTTTCTGGTGGCTTCAACTCTTATTTTCATGTTTCCCTTTCCTTTTTGCAATTTAGAGATGGAGGAGGAGGGGAATCCACTGTGAGATGAAAAGCTTTACTGTACTCACCCTATGGGACAGTGGATATGGAAGATCACAGTTGTTTGGCCTGGGATCTGGATCTTATTAATGTCACCAGTCTTCGCCAATCCTCAGTGGCAGAAATCTGGATTCTTCCTGCTGTTAACAGGCCTTAACATGAACTGAAGTTCCCCAAACTTTCTGTAACTAAATAAACTCAGGGTTGCTGAAATTTTCCTCCTTCCTTTTAATAGTCTAGCGAATGGAACAGTGTTGGTATCATGACACCCAAACTGACATATACTAACGCCTATCTTTGGGCTGCCCCTTCTTTCATCCATAACCTGCTTTCCTAAATTCAGAGTTTAAAACTTGAAGTTCGTAAAGCACTGGAAGAGAATGCACAGTAATATATTTTCTAAATTGTGTTGTTTCTTGTGGTTTGCTCTATTTAGAAATAGAGCAAATTTCTGCTTTTGCAATATAGCTGATACCATATATTTCAAGGACACTGAATCAAAAGAAAAAGGTAAAACATGGGTTAAATATTACATGTGAAGAATGAACTTTTAATTATTCTCTCATAAAACATTTAGGGTATTAATAAAAATAGTTTCATTCCATTAAGTCCAAAATATTTGTTGATTGATTACACTAAACCAGTAAATGTTATGTGACTTAAAAGTACATAGAGTATGTATGCATTTGTATATACATATAATCATATATACATATATCTGACTTAGTAAGATAGGAAAAGTATTTATGTTTATAATAGGAAACGATGTGAACTTTGAGTTTTTAGCTATGATTTCATTGTCCTCATTTTAAAGAATGATGATCAGCTTTTATGGCAGAAACTACCCTTTTTAAAATAATAAAACTTCTAATCGAATTTTGAATTAGGGCAGGTCAATTAGTGCAACTCAGTAAAATTACTACAATAAGAATGTAATTTATTTTATCAATTGGAAGGAAAACCAATATATTAGAGGTTTTATGCTGTGGTTTTTTTTCTTTTTTAAAAATTATAGATATAAAGTATAATATATAAATACAATTAAGGTATTCAGTTTAATTATTGTCAGGTATAAAGTTGAACCTCAAACTCATTCAAATGTAACTAGCTAATGGGATATAAGTAGCTAATGCTTACATAGCACCTACCTCATGCTTCCCTTCTTATATATATTAACTTGTCTAATTCAAACACCAACTTTTTGAAATAGTTACTAGTACTATCTCCACTTATAAAATGAAGAAACCAAGATACCAAGTAAATTGTTCCTAATCACATAGCTGGTAAATTGCAGGCTGAGATATTACCCCAGGCAGTATGTCTCCAATATCTGTTATAGTATTCTTCATCACTAACACAATATTCTCTCTCTCTTTAAAAAAAAGACTGGAGTGTGTGGTGTGAGTAGGGTGGTATGAGTAGGGTGGCGGAAATCTCCTCCCAAAACCATATATATTTGTGAAAATACAACTATTCATAAAAGAGAGACCAGAAGATACAGTACAACAGCCAGGCTACATCCACACCTGCGAGAACTCAGCCCCTCACTAACAGGGTAAGATACAAAGCCATGACCCGGCGGATCCGAGCACTCCCCCACCCCAGCTCACTAGCGGGAGGAAAAGAATCAGAGTGGGGAGGGAGTGGAGGCACAGGACTGCTAAATAACCAGCCCCGGTGATCGGCACTGGGAGCACAGACACACATCACATGGTTTGCTAGAGATTAGAGAAACGGAAGGGCAGGATCCGAGACTGAGACTGCTAGTGGGTCCCCACAGCCAGCTCCCCTGGGACAAGAGAAAAGCAGGCACTTTTTTAAAAGTCTTAAAGAGACAGGGGCCCAGCAGCAGAACAAAATTGTACCAGCACACTCAACCAGCAGGCTGGGAATCTCGAGGAAATTCAGTCCCCCTAACCAGCTGCCATTTAAAGCAGCCCCAAAGCCCCTCACAGGGATAAGAAGCCTGCCATTCGTCCCCTCAGCCGGCTCTGCGGCGGATCTGCCACAGCTGCAGAACAGCGGGAGAGCAGCCCTGCCCACAACAACTACACAGAATCTCCTCCCAGCAGGCTTGCAGCTAACCAGGAAGGGCCGCACAGAATCACCTCCTGGCGGGCACACAGCTAACCGAGAAGGGCCGCAGAAGCCAGAGTAAGGGCTGAAAGGCACCAAGGGGTGCAGAATGCACCCGGCGTGGCTGCGAACCCCCACAGTGCTACAGGCTAGCCTGAGGATGGCCCTGTCCATGGCAGTTTAGGGGATTATCCAAGAGACTGCTTCCCAGTGTGCAGGTAACCGGCACAGACTGTGGAGAAGGGCAAGGAAAACAACAAGCAGGAAGGGACTTTTTCTCCCAGCTGACACACGTGGCACCTAACTGCTAACAAGACTCACCCAGACAACCCCAGAGAGAGGGCCGAGTGGGATAGATTTAAACAATCTTCCTGAAAAAGAATTGAGAATAAAAGTCATAACCATGCTAATGGATCTACAGAGAAATATGCAAGAGCTAAGGGAGGAAGTGAGGAGAGATATTACAGAAATGAAACAATCGATCGACGGGCTGAATTGCAGACTGGACGAGGTGCAAGAGACTGTTAATGGAATAGAAATAAGAGAACAGGAGTACAAAGAAGCTGAGGCAGAGAGAGATGAAAGGATCTCTAGGAATGAAAGAATATTAAGAGAACTGTGTGACCAATCCAAATGGAACAATATGCGCATTATAGAGTACCAGAAGAAGAAGAAAGAAAAAAAGGGATAGAAAGTGTCTTTGAAGGCATAATTGAGAACTTCCCCAAGCTGGGAAAGGAAATAGTTTCTCACACCATGGAAGCCCACAGATCCCCCAACACAAGGGACCCAAGGAGGACAACACCAAGACACATAATAATTAAAATGGCAAAGATCAAAGACAAGGACAAAGTACTAAAGGGAGCCAGAGAGAGAAAAAAGATCACCTACAAAGGAAAACCCATCAGGCTATCATCAGACTTCTCAACAGAAACATCACAGGCCAGAAGAGAATGGCATGATATATTTAACGTAATGAAACAGAAGTAGCTTGAAACAAGAATACTGTATCCAGCACGATTATCATTTAAATTTGAAGGAGGGATTAAACAATTCCCAGACAAGCGAAAGTTGAGGGAATTTGCCTCCCACAAACCACCTCTACAGGATATCTTAAATGGAATGCGCTAGATGGAAGCACTCCTAAGGCTAAAAAGATGTCACCAGAGAAAATAAATTCACAGCAAAGAAACCAGACCATCCAAATACTAACTAAAGGCAAAAAATGAAATCAACTTTCCACAAAAACAGTCAAAGGAATGCAAAAGAGTACAGAATAAAACACCTAATATATAAAGAATGGAGGAGGAAGAATAAGAAGGGAGAGAAATAAACAATCATCAGACTGTGTATATAATAGCTTAATAAGAGAGCTAAGTTAGACTGTTAGAGAGTAAAGAAGCTACCCTTGAACCGTTGGTAACCATGAATCTAAAAGCTGGCAATGGCAATAAGTACATATCTGTCAATAATCACCCTAAATGTAAATGGACTGAATGCACCAGTCAAAAGACACAGAGTAATAGAATAGATAAAAAAGCAAGACCCATCTATATGCTGCTTACAAGAGACTCACCTCAAACCCAAAGATATACACAGACTAAAAGTGAAGGGGTGGAAAAAGATATTTCATGCAAACAACAGGGAGAAAAAAGCAGGAGTTGCAGTAATTGTATCAGACAAAATAGACTTCAAAACAAAAAAAGTAGCAAGAGATAAAGAAGGATATTACATAATGCTAAAGGGGTCAGTCCAACAAGAAGATATAACCATTATAAATATATATGCACCCAACACAGGTGCGCTGACATATGTGAAAAAATGCTAACAGAATTAAAGGAGGAAATAGAAAGCAATGCATTCATTTTAGGAGACTTCAACACACCACTCACTCCAAAGGACAGAATAACCTAACAGAAAATAAGTAAAGACACAGAGGCACGGAACAACACGCTAGAATAGATAGACCTAACAGACATCTACAGAACTCTACACATAAAAGCAACAGGATACACATTCTTCTCAAGTGCACATTTTTCAGAATAGACCACATACTAGGCCACAAAAAGAACCTCAGTAAATTCAAAAATACTGAAATTCTACCAACCAGCTTCTCAGATCACAAAGGTATAAAACTAGAAATAAATTGTACAAAGAAAACAAAAAGGCTCACAAATACATGGAGGCTTAGCAACATGCTCCTAAATAATTAATGGATCAATGACCAAATTAAAACAGAGATGAAACAATATATTGAGACAAATGACAACAACAGCACAAAACCCCAAATTCTGTGGGACGCAGCAAAGGCAGTTCTAAGGGGAAAGTATATGGCAATCCAGGCTGATTAAAAGAAGGAAGAACAATCCCAAATGAATAGTCTAAAGTCACAATTATTGAAATTGGAAAAAGAAGAACAAATGAGGCCCAAAGTCACCAGAAGGAGGGACATAATAAAGATTAGAGAAGAAATAAATAAAATTGAGAAGAATAAAACAATAGAAAAAATCAATGAAACCAAGAGCTGGTTCTTTGAAAAAATAAACAAAATAGATAAACCCCTAGCCAGACTCATTAAGAGAAAAAAAGAATCTACACACATAAACAGAATCAGAAATGAGAAAGGAAAAATAATGACAGACCCCACAGAAATACAAAGAATTATAAGAGAATATTATGAGAATCTATATGCTAACAAGCTGGAAAACATAGAAGAAATGGACAACTTCTTAGAAAAATACAACCTTCCAAGACTGACCAAGCAAGAAACAGAAAAACTAAACAGACCAATCACCAGCAACGAAATCGAATTGGTAATCAAAAAACTACCCAAGAACAAAACCCCTGGGCCTGATGGATTCACCTCTTAATTCTACCAGACATATAGAGAAGAAATAACACCCATTCTCCTTAAAGTTTTCCAAAAAATAGAAGAGGAGGGAATACTTCCAAACTCATTCTATGAAGCCAGCATCACTCTAATACCAAAACCTGGCAAAGACCTCACCAAAAAAGAAAATTACAGACCAATATCCCTGATGAACGTAGATGCAAAAATACTCAACAAAATATTAGCAAACCGAATTCAAAAATACATCAAGAGGCTCATACACCATGATCAAGTGGGATTCATCCCAGGGATGCAAGGATGGTACAACATTCGAAAATCCATCAACATCATCCACCACATCAACAAAAAGAAGAACAAAAACCACATGGTCATCTCCATAGATGCTGAAAAAGCATTTGACAAAATTCAACATCCATTCATGATAAAAATTCTCAATAAAATGTGTATAGAGGGCAAGTACCTCAATCATCATAAAGGCTATATATGGCAAACCCACAGCCAACATCATACCTAACAGTGAGAAGCTGAAAGCTTTTCATCTAAGATCGGGAACAAGACAGAGATGCCCACTCTCCCCATTTCTATTCAACATAGTACTGGAGGTCCTAGCCACGGCAATCAGACAAAACAAAGACATACAAGGCATCCAGATTGGTAAAGAAGTCATATTGTCACTGTTTGCAGATGACATGATATTGTACATAAAAAACCCTAAGGACTCCACTCCAAAACTACTAGAACTAATATCTGAATTCAGCAAAGTTGCAGGATACAAAATCAATACGCAGAAATCTGTTGCTTTCCTATACATTAACAATGAGCTAAGAGAAAGAGAAATTAGGAAAACAATTCCATTCACAACTGCATCTAAAAGAATAAAATACCTAGGAATAAACCTAACCAAGAAAGTGAAAGACCTATACCCTGAAAACTACAAGACACTCCTAAGAGAAATTAAAGATGACACTAACAAATGGAAATTCATCCCTGCTCTTGACTGAAAGAATAAATATTGTCAAAATGGCTATACTACCTAAAGCAATCTACAGATTCAGTACAATCCCTATCAAAATACCAACAGCTTTCTTCAATGAACTGGAACAAATAATTCTAAAATTCCTATGGAACCACAAAAGACCCTGAATAGCCAAAGCAATCCTAGAAGGAAGAATAAAACAGGGGGAATTATGCTCCCAGACTTCAAGCTCTACTACAAAGCCACTGTAATCAAGACAATTTGGTACTTGCATAAGAACAGACCCACAGACCAATGGAACAGAATAGAGAGTCCAGCCATTAACCCAAACATATACAGTCAATTAATATACAATAAAGGAGCCATGGCTATGCAATGGGGAAATGACAGCCTCTTCACCAGCTGGTGTTGGCAAAACTGGACAGTTACATGTAAGAGGATGAAACTGGATTACTGTCTAACCCCATACACAAAAGTAAACTCAAAATGAATCAAAGACCTGAATGTAAGTCATGTAACCATAAAACTCTTAGAAAAAAACATAGGCAAAAATCTCTTGGACATAAACATGAACTACTTCCTCATGAACATATCTCACCAGGCAAGGGAAACAAAAGCAAAAATGAACAAGTGGGACTCTATCAAGCTGAAAACTTCTGTACAGCAAAGGACACCATCAGTAGAACTAAAAGACATCCTACAGTATGGGAGAATATATTCATAAATGACATATCCGACAAAGGGTTGACATCCAAAATATATAAAGAACTCACACGCACCTCAACAAACAAAAAGCAAATAATCCAATTAAAAAATGGGCAGAGGAGCTGAACAGACACTTCTCCAACGAAGAAATTCAGATGGCCAACAGGCACATGAAAAGATGCTTCACATCACTAATCATCAGAGAAATGCAAATTAAAACCACAATGAGATATCACCTCACACCAGTAAGGATGGCCAACATCCAAAGCACAAACAACAACAAATGTTGGCGAGGATGTGGAGAAAGGGGAACCCTCCTACACTGCTGGTGGGAATGCAAATTAGTTCAACCATTGTGGAAAGCAGTATGGAGGTTCCTCAAAAAACTCAAAATAGAAATACCATTTGACCCAGGAATTCCACTACTAGGAATTTACCCTAAGAATGCAGCAGCGCAGTTTGAAAAAGACATATGCACCCCTATGTTTATCGAGCACTATTTACAATAGCCAAGAAATGGAAGCAACCTAAGTGTCCATCAGTAGATGAATGGATAAAGAAGAGGTGGTACATATACACAATGGAATATTATTCAGCCACGAGAAAACAAATCCAGACATTTGCAACAACATGGATGGAGCTAGTGGGTATTATGCTCAGTGAAATAAGCCAAGCCGTAAAAGACAAGTATCAAATGATTTCACTCATGTGGAGTATAATAACAAAGGAAAAAAAAACTGAAGGAACAAAACAGCAGCAGACTCACAGAACCCAAGAATGGACTAACAGATACCAAAGGGAAAGGGACTGGGGAGGATGGGTGAGAAGTGAGGGACAAGGAGGAAAAAGGGGCGTTACGATTAACAGAGATAATATAGGGGGGTGTGCATGGGGAGGCCTGTACAACAAGAGAATACAAGTAGTGATTCTATAACATCTCACTACGCTGATGGACAGTGACTGTAATGGGGTATATGGGGGGACTTGATGATATGGGGAGTATAGTCAACATAATGTTGCACATGTAATTGTAGATTAACGATACCAAAAAAAAAAAAAGACTTTTTTCCTTATCATTTCTTTCAACTCTATATATTGCCCCACTCTCCCAAAATTAAATTACGATCTGCTTAATATGTTGAATGATTTCATAACTCTCTGGTCACTTGTAGTAATCAAAATTATTCTAGACTTTACCTATCATTGGATTGAGATTGTTGGTAAGGGATTCGGAAAGGAGGGGCCATGGCCTGGCTCAGAGGTATTTCCTCTTTCTCTCAATTTAATTAGATTCTCTGTTGAGGAAGGTGTGGAAGGGAAAAGAGAGGCAGAAATCTATTGCAAGTAGTTACAGGTGAGTGTTCCATTTTGTGGTTTCTACTTTGGTTTAGGAAGTACTTTTGGTCTCCCAGTAGGTGGTGTGTGTGTGTGATTTGAGGTACTGTTAAGAAGTGTGCCTTCCACTGGCCTCCACCCACAATTCATGACTGTGAGCCCTTTTCTGATGATCTCATTACTTGCCTTTACACTTGCTTGGCTCGTTCTAAAGATCTTGCTCTTCTCTTAGTCCTCTTTTGTGCTTTCCAAGGAAAGCAATGGAAATGAGGCAAAGAGGCCCCATCATTTTTACTAGATTCAGATTCAAGCTATAAAAAAATTTAGAGGTAGAATGAGGAAACTCTTGCTAAATTTCCTCTATGTTTGCTGTTAAAATGTATAAATACTATGGAAAGGAGATGATTGATATGGGTCAATAGCTACTCTTTAAGGAAAATTTTAAGGAATGTTTTTTATATTGATTTTCAGATAATGATAATATAATTCTTGACATTCTTAATACTGGAAATGTTTATTATATTTTGATCAGAAATGCTCATGTTGCTGAGCTAGTGGCCCAAATTTTTTTGCAAATCAAGCCAGAATCCATGTCAATTTTTTTGGTTTCTGGATTGCTAAATGTGCTAAGTGTCACAGAGTCCTGAAAGAATTAGTACCTATTAAAGAGCCTAACACTGAAATACCATCCAAATTGGGTTGTATTTTTGATATACAATAGAATGAAATATGTACATAATGATCACAAGCAGTGGTGATGGAAAATGAGCAATTTGAACCAATCCTTTTAAATGAGAAACCAGAATAAGGTGCTGTTCTATTAAATTACTCAGTGCTGTGTTGGTTACTGAAACTTCACACCAGAGTGGGTTTGAGACACTTACTGTTCTTGTCATTTTAGTGGGTTGCTGCAACTGATAACAATTACTTGAAAAATAAAATCTGCCCTGCTTGCTATTTGCCCAACTGGCCACAACACACAACACACACAGCCCTGTGAAAACGTTGGCTTCACAAAAAGATATGTTTAGGGAAGAAGGGCCAATCTATTTGTTTTCCTTCTTTTAATGATCTTTGATAAATGAGTTGGCTCCCTAAATTCACAAAAATGCAAAGACGGTGAAGTGCTCACATTCCTGGAACATCAGATCAGTTGGAAAAGGCTTGGACTTCACTGATCAGAAAAGTGCCAGTGGCTCACTCAGTGTTGGCTCCAGAGTCTTCAATTTTTATGGCAATATAAGCATCTGGTGTCCACTTGCAGTGTAATCACTTAAAAACCCCAATTTCTATGGAATAAGAACATAGGGAGGGGAATGGCTGTATTGTGCCTACTGGAGGTAGACAAATGTAAAGTTGGGAGTAAATGTCTTATTTGCCCAGAATCTGTAAGAGAAGAGGGCATGGTGCAGTGCGGAGTCACACGTTAGTCCCTGCAGGAATTGCCCAAGGAAGTGAAAGACTGTGCAAGGTACTGCAGGACTGTTGTGAGAATATTTGTCTTCAAAAAATTACTCATGACTTCATTTTCAGTACTCAGTATTTTTCAGATGTAATTATTCATTACATCTGCTTTATCATTTACTTTATTACTTTATTCATTACATCGACTTTATCATTTATGTTATTTCTATTAGGGATCCCAGAGAGTGGACATTTGCTCCTTGTGTGGGGAAGGAAAGTAAAAATGTAGGAATGTAGATTTTTCCAGAGCACTCTGCAGATTGAGAGCCTAGCAAACTCCTATCTCTTAGGTCTTTCATACACCCTCTGCAAATATGCCTTCTGATTGTCTGATGGGCAGTTGGTAGAACAAATAAATACTATTCATACTGAAGAAAGGGCTTAAAGATGGGTCTCTGCCTTTGTCCAACTCACTATTTTCTCCTCACTGGCTGCCTCTCTTTCATACTCATGCTTAGTTGCACTGGCATCTGGTCATACTAGTCACCAAAGAGAGGCACTTAGAAGGCCTCCCTGAATTCACCTCCCCTCCATGTCCTCTTCTTAATCAATTACCAAGTCTTGAGGATTTGACCACCCAAATAGTTCTCAGATATATTCTTCTCCATCCTTGCCATTATTGTTTGTCATCCTCTACATGGTCTTCTGTTCCAGAATCTTTTACTCAATTTTAATTCTCTTTTGATCACAACACATTAACTGTATTTTAGTTTTGAACCACCATACACACATACATGTATAACTATGGCCCAGGAACACCAAATCATTTGCAACATGCTGTTTCTCATACCTATGTCACTGCTCAAGCTTCCTTTTTAGCCTAGAATTTTTCAGCTTGCACTCTTCCTTTTCCCCTGATTAACCATGTCTCTGTTGAAAACTCAGCAAAGATGTGGGTTCCACAGAGAAGTATTCCTGTTTATCTCAGGTTGAGATTCTGTGTCATTCAATGCTTATCCAATATCCACTACATATTTTATATTATTATATAATTGTTTCCATGCCTGTCTCTCCTATTAACATGTGAACTATTTGAAGGCAGATCATACAAATTATTCTGACATCTAGCAACATGTGTGGCAGATAAGAGAAGTTTAATAAATTTGAATCAATAAATGAATTAAAAGATATCTCTCTCAGGTAAGATTTCTTTCTCCCAAGATTAAGTTGGAAACATCCTAGTTAACTTCCTGAAAAATAATTCGTATATATTTTTAAGAGCACATAAGGTTTAATATCTGTAAATCATAAACTCCTAAAATGTCAAGCAGAGGCTGCCTTTAATTTCTCAGTGCTTCCCTTTGAGCAGACTTGCTACTCCAAAGTCCCTTTGCTTTTCTGCAGGATTCATTCCCTTCTTTCTCCTGGCTTCCTCCACTCCCATTTCCTTGTCTGGATTCTCTCTTCTCCACTAAACCAAGTCCCACATTTTCTCAAAGCTAGTCCCATCAAGAGTCAGGGAATCATTTCTTTCCTGAGCCTGGAGAATTGCTTCAGAGATTTGAGGTGCTTGTGGGTAAAATTGCAATATTTCCAGAATCTCTCAACTGGCCTTAGTAAATCTCCATATCAATAGGTGTTTCCAAGGGGTGGAGAGAAGTAGTCCATCTCCATTTCAATAGGTGATTACAAAGTGGGTGGAGAGCAAGCTGGCACCTGGACCAGAGAGGTATTTTTGCAGCTGTGTCATGAGAAACACAGGCAAGCAGAAGTAGATAACTCTTATGGATAATAAATGGGTTTCTCCCATTTTATTTCTCTCTTTGACTGATTTTGGCTTCAAAGGTTATTTGCCTGGGGCTGGAGACATATCCCGCCCCCTCCCCAGAGTTACAGTGCTCAAATTCAGAAGTAGGTGCTGATATCATGGTATCATTATGGATTAATCTTCTGGCAGTAAAACTCCTTGATAGTGTTACTGCTTTTAAATCATGAGCAGGAGAGCTGCCTCTGTAACTCCTGCTTTCACTGGTACCTCCTCTATGTGCTTCTATTTGTCCTGTAAGGAAAGTAAATAGAGCCACACCTGGCAAGCCTGTGAAATTGGTAGTCTGTTTCTTTGGATTCTACTTTCCTCTGACCCCATCATATGGGTAACATTGTGCCTGATCTGAGATACTAAATAGTGTCTTCCTCCCTTCCCCTTTTGCCTTTATGTAAAAGCAAGAAAACGAGTCATTTATGCTGACTGAATGTACTGTTCCTTTGAATAAAAGTACTATCTGTACCAGTTTTTGCACTGAAAGTCTTTCATTTTTTTACTGTTGACAGTTTTCATTCCCTGTCAGAGATTTGTAGCCACATCAAATCACAAAATGGGAAATCAGAAAGGAATCTTAAAACTCCAGTCTAACATTTTTATTTATAAGAAAGAAAACTGAAGCCCAGAAAGGTTAAATGCTGTGCCCCAAATCAAGAAAGTGGTGACACAGTTAGCCTGAATTCTAACCCTCCAGTTTCTACCCATTAATGTTTCCATTATATCATTGTTCCTTCAAGTGAGGGGATGTATTGGGGAACCACTGGAGGCAGGTTCTCCAATAAATGAATAAAACGTGCATTTGAAACTAGCATTAAAGTAAGCAATTTCAAAATACTGTATAGATTCACTACTAGAACCATGGGTGTATGCATATCTGTTCAAGTCCATGTTTTCAATTCCTTGTCATATATATCCAAGACTGGAATTGCTGGATCTTATGGTAATTCTATTTTTAAGTTTTTTAGGAACTGCCAACTGTTTTCCATAGCAGCTGCATCATTTTGCATTCCTGTCAGCCATCTACAAATATTCCAGTTTCTTCACATCTTTGCCAATACTTGTTATTTTGTTTGCTTTATAATAGCCTTCCTAATAGGTATAAACTGGTATCTCTGTGGTTATGATTTGTATTTCCCTAATGATTAATAATGTGAGTATCTTTTCATGTATTTTTGGTCATTTGTGTATCTTTTTATGAAGAAATATCTCCTTTGGCCATTTTTAAATTGTGTTGTTTGTTTTTATTGTTGATTTTCAGGAGTTCATATATTCTGGATATTAACCTTTTATTCAGATACATGATTTGAAACTATATTCTACCATTCCACTGGGTTGCCTTTTCACTCCACTAATAGTGACTTTTAATGCAGAAAAAAGTTTTTTATTATGATGAAATCAAATTTGTCTATTTTTTCTTTTGTTGCCCATGCTTTTGGTGTCATATCCAAGAAATCATTGACAAATCCATCCATTAAGCTTTTCTTTTTGTTTTCTTCTAAGAGTTTTTATAGTTTTAGTTCTTACTTTTAGGTCTTTGATTCATTTTGAGTTAATTTTTGTATATGATGTAAGTATCCAACTCTTTTCTTTCACCTATGGATACCCAGTTTTCCAAAAATCATTTGTTGAAAATACTGTCTTTTACCTATTGAATGGTCTTGGCACCGTTTTTAAAAATCACTGGACCATATATGTGAGGGTTTATTTTTGGGCTGTCTATTCTGTTTCATTGGTCTACATATCTGTCTTTATGCCAGCACTACACTGTTTTGATTACTGTAGCTTTGTAGCAAGTTTTAAAATCAGGAAGCATGAGAGCTCAAACTTTGTTCCTCTATTTGAAGATTGTTTTGCCTATTCAGGGTCCCTTGAGATTTCATATGAACTCTAGCATGGATTTTACTATTTCTTCGAAAAGTGTTACTAGGATTTTGATAGGGATTGCATTGAATCTATAGATTGCTTTGGAAAGTATAGACATCTTAACAATATTGTCTTCCAATCCATAAATACAGCATGTTTTTCCATTTATTTGTGTCTTTTAAATTTCTTTCAGCAGTGCTTTGCAGTGAAGTGTACAATTCATGTCCTTGGTTAAATTTATTCCTAGTACTTTATTCTTTTCTTTTTGGTATCATTAATATAATATTACAAGAGCAACATTTTGCTAACTAGATTCCTTCCATTATCAAGTCCCCACCACATATCCCATTACAGTCACTGTCCATCAGCATAGTAAGATGCTACAGAATCACTACTTGTCTTCTCTGTGCTATACTGCCTTCCCCATGCCTCCCCAACTACATTATGTGTGCTGATCATAATGTCCCTTTTTCCCTTATCCCTCCCTTACCACCCATCCTCTCCAGTCCCTTTCCCTTTGGTAACTGTTAGTCCATTGTTGGGTTCTGTGAGTCTGCTGCTGTTTTGTTCCTTCAGTTTTTTCTTTGTTCTTATACACCACAGATGAGTGAAATCATTTGATACTTGTCTTTCCTAGCCTGGCTTATTTCACTGAGCAAAATACCCTCTATCTCCATCCATGTTGTTGCAAATGGTAGAATTTGTTTTCTTCTTATGGCTGAATAACATTCTATTGTGTATATGTACCACATCTTCTTTATCCATTCATCTACTGATGGACACTTAGGTTGCTTCCGTTTCTTGGCTATTGTGAATAGTTCTGTGATAAACATAGGGGTGCATAAGTCTTTTTGAAACTGGGCTCCTGCATTCTTAGGGTAAATTCCTAGTAGTGGAATTCCTGGGTCAAATGGTATTTCTATTTTGAGTTTTTTGAGGAACCTTTATACTGCTTTCCACAATAGTTGAACTAATTTACATTCCCTCCAGCAGTGTAGGAGGGTTCCCCTTTCTCCACATCCTCGCCAACATTTGTTGTTTGTCTTTTGGATGGTGGCCATCCTAACTGGTTTTGATGCTTTTGGAATTGTTTTCTTAACTTTCTTAACTTTTGTATTGTTTGTTGTTATTGTATAGAAAGGCAGGTGATTTTTGTGTGTTGATTTTGTATGCTACAAGTTTGCTGAATTTATAGCTCTAAGGGCATATTTGTGTGGAATTTGGGGAGTTAATCTACATGTCACCTGAGAGTAGAGAAAATTTTACTTCTTCCTTTCAGTTTGGATATGTTTTATTTCTTTTTCTTGATGAATAGCTTCAGTTAGGATTTCTAGTACTAGGTTGATGCATGGAAAATGTGAATATCCTTGCTTTGATCCTGACCTTAGAGGAAAAGATTTTAGTTCTTCACTATAAAGTATGATGTTAGCTGTGGCCTTTAGTTATTTTTAAGTGATATTGTTTCCTGTTTCAATCTCCTTCAAATCTGAGTTCATGCTATGGTATTTCCTTGTATGTTAAGACTTTTTGTTCAAGAAGTGATTTACTAGAATGCATCCTCTCCCTTTATTGGCGGACATCTAATACGACCTGGTACCAGAGAGTATCAGAGTGTATGTGCTTCATTATTATTTCTCAGTCTTATTGTCAATATTCCTTATACTACCTTATACTACTCTCCCAAGGCTAATTAATCCCCAGATGCCTTTGTTACAACACCATTTTCTTCTCTTGGGT
The DNA here is from genome assembly GCA_032199065.1 of Smutsia gigantea. NCBI lineage: Eukaryota > Metazoa > Chordata > Mammalia > Pholidota > Manidae > Smutsia > Smutsia gigantea. The sequence goes on from JAVSCE010022418.1 coordinate 2,020,364, forward strand.
CCAAACATCAGCCTCATTTTACTCCTTTAGATTATCTCATTATTCTATGTGATCACACTTCAGACCTAAATATTCAGATGATCTGACTGATATGCAGTAAACAAATAGTTTGTCTCCACTGGTAGGCAGTAAAAGTAACTTAGCACCTATGTTCTATCTGTTCAGTTAGATTAACCTTTGTTAGTGTGGTAAATTCATTACTTTGCAGGCAGTAGGTTCCAGTTAATGTTAACTGAAGACTGGCTGAAGCCTGTGAGGTAATTTCATTATCACAGTAATCACATCTCAACAGTCACCAACAAATGCTGCTACTTAGGACAGTAGCACTTCACAGCTGCTAATAAGTTCTGTGATAAAGTACAGCTGTTGACTGAGGCTATCACTGAGGATAACAAAAACATTCCAGTAAAAGCAGGAGGCAGGAAAAAGAGCAAGTGTACTGAAAAGAAAATATAGATCTACTTCTAATTTTAGAAGTATTTTAAAGAAAATATAACTGTATAACACTCTACTTTTTCAAAAGCAACTGCAACTGAATTGAATTAAAATATAAAAATTGAATTTTACTTATTGTAATGTCTGAAGTGACTTCTGGTATATTTATTAAGACTAAATCAGAAAAAAAATCATAAAATAATTAGATAAAATTGAAAAAAAGAATTTAAGTAGAACTGAAATTATGTATTATCTAAAACTTTAGGACGAGAGTATCAAGCCTCAATGTATTTTCTAGAAAAAAAATCAAACTGTTTTCAAGTCACCACAAAAATTAACTCATAACAGTATATAGGAAAGGAAGTCTGGATTTCCTTTTAGTAATATAGTCAATGATGTCATGTATATTTAATTACTTAGAAAATAAACTAGCACCTACTTTGAGCCAATTCATTCTAATTTAAAGACAGGTAAGGACTTCCGGGAAGATGGCTGTGTGAGCAGGGCGGCAGAAATCTCCTCCCAAAACTATATTTATCTACGAAAACACAGAAAATACATCTATTCCTAAAAGAGAGACAAGAATACACAGGAAAGCGCACAGCGTGCAGCTACCCCCGAGAGGACTCGGCACCCCAAGAGGCGGGTAAGATATGGAGCCGCGACCCGGCGGGACCCGAGCCCTCCCCCACCCCAGCGCACCGGCGGGAGGAGAGGATTCAGAGCCGGGAGGGAGTGGAAGCACACCCTGTGAAGTAGCCAGCTCCGGTTATCTGCGCGGGGAGCGCTGACCCACATTGCGCGGTGCAGCGGAGATTGGAGAGACAGAGGGGCAGGATCTGAGCGGGGAACGCGCCAGGGTGCTTGCAGCCGGCTCCCGGGAAGGAAAAAAAAAAGCGCGCGCGTTCTTCAGCGGTCTTAAAGAGACAGGAGCCCAGCGGAGGAGCCGGATCGCCCCAGCACACCCAGCCCAGCAGGCTGGGAGTCCTGGGGAGTTTCAGACGCCTTAGCTGGCGACTGAGGAAGCGTAGCCATACTTAACCCTTCTCACTGGGATCAACAGCCTCCTATTCATTCCCACCCCTGCCAGAGCGATAAAGGGCCCTGCGGAGCGGCACAGTCACAGCTGTGGAATAGTGGGGCAATAGCGCCACCTAGAGCATTCCCACAGAATATACGTCCGGTGGGCATTTTTTTTGTTTTGTTTTGTTTTTTGTTTTGTTTTTGTTTTTTCTTTTCTTTCTTTTTTCTTTTTTTCTTTCTTTTTTTCTTTTTTTTCTCTTTTTTTTTCTTCTCTTTTTAAAGTCTTAAAGAGACAGCTGACATACGTGGCAACTATCAGTGACCAAATTATACAGCCATGAAAAGACAGAGGAATATGGTTCAGACCAAAATCAACCAGACAACCCCAGAGAGGGAGCCTGAAGGGATGGAAATGCACAGCCTCCTGAAAAAGAATTTAGAATAAAAGTCATAACCATGCTGATGGACCTACAGAGAAATGTGCAAGAGCTGAGGGAGGAAGTGAGGGAACTGAGGAAAGACAATACAGATATCAGACAAGCGATCGACGGACTTAACAGCAGAATGGATGAGATGCGAGAGACAGTTAATGGAATAGAAAACAGAGAACAGGAGTACAGAGCAGCTGAGGCAGAGAGAGATAAAAGGATTTCTAGGAATGAAAGAATATTAAGAGAACTGTGTGACCAATACAAACGGAACAATATTCGCATTATAGGAGTACCAGAGGAAGAAGAGAGAGAGAAAGGGATAGAAAGTGTCTTTGAAGAAATAATTGCTGAAAACTTTCCCTCGCTGGGGAAGGAAGTAGTCTCGCAGTCCACCGAAGCTCATAGATCTCCCAACACAAGGGACCCAAGGAAGACAACACCAAGACACATAATAAGATGGCAAAGATCAAAGATAAAGACAGGGTATTAAAGGCAGCTAGAGAGAGAAAAAAAGATCACCTACAAAGGAAAACCCATCAGACTATCATCAGACTTCTCAACAGAAACCTTACAGGCCAGAAGAGAATGGCATGATATATTTAACGTAATGAAACAGAAGGGCCTCGAACCAAGAATATTGTATCCAGCACGATTATCATTTAAATATGACTGAGGGATTAAACAATTTCCAGATAAACGAAAGTTAAGAGAATTTGCGTCTCATAAACCACCACTACAGGATATCTTAAATGGACTGCTCTAGATGGAAGCACACCAGAGGCTAAAAAGATGTCACCAGAGGGAAAAAAAATCATAGCAAAGAAAGCAGACCATCCAAATACCAACTAAAGGCAAAGAATAAAACACCTATTATAGAAAGAATGGAGGAGGAGGTATAAGAAGGGAGAGAAAGAAAGAAACATCAGACTGTGTTTACAATAACAACAAGAAAGTTAGATTGTTAGATAGTAAAGAAGCAACCCTTGAACCCTTGGTAACCACGAATCTAAAGCCAGCAATGGCAATAAGTACATACCTATCAATAATCACCCTAAATGTAATGGACTGAATGCACCAATCAAAAGACACAGAGTAACAGAATGGATAAAAAAGCAAGACCCATCTATATGCTGCCTACAAGAAACTCACCTCAAATCCAAAGATATACACAGACTAAAAATGAAGGGATGGAAAAAGATATTTCATGCAAACAACAAAGAGAAAAAGCAGGTGTTGCAGTACTTGTATCAGACAAAATAGACTTCAAAACGAAGAAAGTAGCAAGAGATAAAGAAGGACATTACATAATGATAAAGGGGTCAGTCCAACAAGATATAACCATTATAAATATATATGCACCCAACACAGGAGCGCCAGCATATGTGAGGCAAATACTAACAGAATTAAAGGAGGAAATAGACAGCAATGCATACATCTTAGGAGACTTCAACACACCACTCACTCCAGAGGACAGATCAACCAGACAGAAAATAAGTAAAGACACAGAGGCATTGAACAACACACTAGAACAGATGGACCTAACAGACATCTACAGAACTCTACACCTAAAAGCAACAGGTTACACATTCTTCTCAAGTGCACATGGAACATTTTCCAGAATAGACCACATACTAGGCCACAAAAGAACCTCAGTAATTTCAAAAATATTGAAATCCTACCAAGCAACTTCTCAGATCACCAAGGTATAAAACTAGAAATAAATTTTAGAAAGAAATCAAAAAAGCTCACAAATACATGGAGACTTAACAACACTCTCCTAATTAATCAATGGGTTAACGACCAAATCAAAACAGAAATCAAAGAATATATGGAGACTAATGACAACAACAACACAAAGCCACAACTGCTGTGGGACGCAACAAAGGCAGTTCTAAGAGGAAAGTATATTGCAATCCAGGCCTGTTTAAAGAAGGAAGAACATTCCCAAATGAATAGTCTAAAGACACAATTACTGAAATTGGAAAGAAGAACAAATGAGGCCCAAAGTCACCAGAAGGAGGGACATAATAAAGATTAGAGAAGAAATAAATAAAATTGAGAAGAATAAAACAATAGAAAAAATCAATGAAACCAAGAGCTGGTTCTTTGAAAAATAAACAAAATAGATAAACCCCTAGCCAGACTCATTAAGAGAAAAAGAGAATCTACACACATAAACACAATCAGAAATGAGAAAGGAAATATAATGACTGACACCACAGAAATACAAAGAATTATAAGATAATATTATGAGAATCTATATGCTAACAAGCTGGAAAACATAGAAGAAATGGACAACTTCTTAGAAAAATACAACCTTCCAAGACTGACCAAACAAGAAACAGAAAAACTAAACAGACCAATCACCAGCAACGAAATTGAATCAGTAATCAAAAAACTACCCAAGAACAAAACCCCCAGACCTGATGGATTCACCTCTGAATTCTACCAGACATATAGAGAAGAAATAACACCCATTCTCCTTAAAGTTTTCCAAAATAGAAGAGGAGAGAATACTTCCAAACTCATTCTATGAAGCCAGCATCACTCTAATACCAAAACCTGGCAAAGACCTCACTAAATAAGAAAACTACAGACCAATATCTCTGATGAACGTAGATGCAAAAATGCTCAACAAAATATTAGCAAATCGAATTCAAAAATACATCAAGAGGATCATACACCATGATCAAGTGGGATTCATCCCAGGAATGCAAGGATGGTACAACATTCGAAAATCCATCAACATCATCCACCACATCAACAAAAAGAAGAACAAAACCACATGATCATCTCCATAGATGCTGAAAAAGCATTTGACAAAATTCAGCATCCATTCCTGATTAAAAACTCTCAACAAAATGGGTATAGAGGGCAAGTACCTCAACATCATAAAGGCTATATATGACAAACCCACAGCTAACATCATACTTAACGGCGAGACGCTGAAAGCTTTCATCTAAGATCCGGAACAAGACAAGGATGCCCACTCTCTCCACTGTTATTCAACATAGTACTGGAGGTCCTAGCCACAGCAATCAGACAAAACAAAGACATACAAGGCATCCAGATTGGTAAAGAAGAAGTCAAATTGTTCACTATTTCTGCAGATGACATGATACTGTACATAAAAAACCCTAAAGATTCCATTCCAAACTACTAGAACTATCTGAATTCAGCAAAGTTGCAGGATACAAAATGGTTAGACACAGAAATCTGTTGCTTTCCTATACACTAATGATGAACTAACAGAAAGAGAAATCAGAAAAACAATTCCATTCACAATTGCATCAAAAAAGAATAAAATACCTAGGAATAAACCTAACGAAGGAAGTGAAAGACCTGTACTCTGAAAACTACAAGACACTCCTAAGAGAAATTAAAGAGGACACTAACAAATGGAAAAGCATCCCATGCTCTTGGCTAGGAAGAATCAATACTGTCAAAATGGCTATACTACCTAAAGCAATCTACAGATTCAATGCAATCCCTATCAAACTACCAACAGCTTTCTTCAATGAACTGGAACAAATAATTCTAAAATTCATATGGAACCACAAAAGACCCCGAATAGCCAAAGCAATCCTGAGAAGGAGGAATCAAACAGGGAATTACACTCCCTGACTTCAAGCTCTACTACAAAGCCACAGTAATCAAGACAATTTGGTATTGGCACAAAAACAGACCCACAGACCATTGGAACAGAATAGAAAATCCAAACATTAACCCAAACATATACAGTCAATTAATATTTGATAAAAGTGCCTCGGATATACAATGGGGAGATGACAGCCTGTTCAGCAGCTGGTGCTGGAAAAACTGGACAGCTACATGTAAGAGAATGAAACTGGACTACTGTCTAGTCCCATACACAAAGGTAAACTCAAGGTGGATCAAAGACTTGAATGTAAGACATGAAACCATAAAACTCTTAGAAAAAAACATAGGCAAAAATCTTCTGGACATAAACATGAGCAACTTCTTCATGAACATATCTCCCCGGGCAAGGGAAACAAAAGCAAAAATGACCAAGTGGGACTATATGAAGCTGAAAGGCTTCTGTACAGCAAAGGACACCATCAGTAGAACAAAAAGACATCCTACAGTATGGGAGAATATATTCATAAAAAACGTATCTGATAAAGGGTTGACATCCAAAATACATAAAGAACTCATGCACCTTAACAAACAGAAAGCAAATAATCCAATTAAGAAATGGGCAGAGGACATGAATAGACACTTCTCAAAGAAGAAATTCAGATGGCCAACAGGCACATGAAAAGATGCTCCACATCGCTAATCATCAGAGAAATGCAGATTAAAACCACAATGAGATATCACCTCACACCAGTGAGGATGGCCAACATCAAAACACAAACAACAACAAATGTTGGCGAGGATGTGGAGAAAAGGGAACCCTCCTACACTGCTGGTGGGACTGCAAATTAGTTCAACCATTGTGGAAAGCAGTATGGAGGTTCCTCAAAAAACTCAAAATAGAAATACCATTTGACCCAGGAATTCCACTCCTAGGAATTTACCCTAAGAATGCAGCAGCCCAATTTGAAAAGGACAGATGCACCCCTATGTTTATTGCAGCACTATTTACAATAGCCAAGAAATGGAAGCAACCTAAGTGTCCATCAGTAGATGAATGGATAAAGAAGATGTGGTACATATACACAATGGAATATTATTCAGCCATAAGAAGAAAACAAATCCTACCATTTGCAACAACATGGATGGAGCTAGAGGGTATTATGCTCAGTGAAATAAGCCAAGCCGAAAAAGACAAGTATCAAATGATTTCACTCATATGTGGAGTATAAGAACAAAGAAAAAATACTGAAGGAACAAAACAGCAGCAGACTCACAGAACCCAAGAACGGACTAATAGTTACCAAAGGGAAAGGGACTGGGGAAAATGGGCGGGAAGGGAGGGATAAGAGGGAAAAAGGGGCATTACGATTAGCAAATGTAATGTTGGGGGGGCACGGGAGGGCAGTACAACTCAGAGAAGACAAGTAGTGATTCTATAGCATCTCACTACGCTGATGGACAGTGACTGTAATGGGGTTGGTGGGGGGACCTGATGAAGGGGTAGTTTAATAATCGTAATATTGCACATGTAATTGTAAATTAATGATAATAAAATAAATTATATTAAAAAAAAATAAAATAAAAATAAAATAAAACAAAAAAAAAATAAAGACAGTTAAGATAAGTAGCTGTAAAACAATGACCATTACTCTCTGATATTGTTATTGCATTCAGTAAAGGCTCCAAACACATGTTTTCTAGGAAAATACAAGGAAAAATGGTCTGGAAATAATAGGTGGGGAGAAATCCATAGGACCTGAACATTTTCATTTATAGCATATTGGTCTAAAGCAATGGTTTTTAATGTGTTTATGGAAATATTTGAGAATGTGTATGTTAAGCTGTAGGATGTTTTTTATGTAACTAAAAAGAGAAATTTGGAGGTGTAAGCCATTTTTATAACAACATATGTCATGAATCCCAGCATTTTAATATTTGTTAAATACAACCATGTTACTAGCTTTGCCCAAATTTAGAAAGGATTTGCCCCTTGTCAAACAGGTTGAGGAAAGAATAATGGAATATGACAGCTATTAATTGGTGGCCTCTTAATGGGGAAATATTCCAGGGAGAAGGGGAAATGCTTTTATTCAGCCATAATTCACAGGAAATTCCAAAATGGCCCCAATATTTTTCTCATTTCTTCAAGAAAGAAATCAAATAAGCAAGGTTGAACTTCACGAGTTATCATAAGGGTTGAAGTCATCCACTGATACCTGTTTTGTGATGTTTGGAGAAAGGATAATTGTGAAAGCGGGCTAAATAATTCACAGCCTAAAATTGGTTACTTATAAGATGGCCCTCAGAGCATCCTGTACATAAGCAAATAAATGATTCTTTATTAAAACCTAGCACTTTTACCAATGAGTCTTGCAGTTCAGACATCATTTTTCTATTTTCTGTTTACTTTCTCAGAAAAAAAGTGGCATATAGATAACCACATGGAGTTTAAATTTTCTGTTAGTTTCTTGAGAACACTTTCTTTTTGCTCCTTATTTTATTACAGGGAGAAAGATAAGGGATCACAGAATTGGGGGGAGCCCTGGGCTTTGGTTTGTGTCCCATCATACTCCTGTAGAGTTTCCTCAGATGACTCAGACATCCCTGCCTCAGATTTATTACATATAAAATGAAGATAATACTGTTTACTCTGCTTTTTGAGAGCCAAAACAATTAGATCATTCTGTAACACCATAAATTAGTATGTGACTATATATATATATTTTAAATTAAAGTATTATTGATATACAGTCTTATGTTGGTTCCAACTATACAACACAGTGGTTCAACAGTTACCCATGTTATTAAATCCTCACCCCTTCTAGTGCGGTCGCTATCTGTCAATGTAGTAAAGATGTTACAGAATCATTAACTGTATTCTCCATGCTGTACTACCATCCCTGTGACCAACCTAAATTGTGATTGTGAATTATTGTGCCACTTAATCCCTTTCCTTTCCCTCCCATCCCTCCCCCTTACCCCTTGCCAACCACTAGTCCCTTCTCAATGTTTAGGGGTCTGTTGCTGTTTTGTTCCTCCTGTTTTGCTTTGTTTTTATACTCCACAAATAAGTGAGATCATTTGGTATTCTTCTTTCTTCACCTGGCTTATTTCACTGAGCATAATACCCTCTAGATCCATCCATGTTGCTGCACATGGGAGGATTTCTATTTTTTATGGCTGAATAGTATTCCATTGTGTATATGTACCACATCATCTTTATCCATTCATCTATTGATGAACACTTAGTTTGCTTCCATATCTTGGCTATTGTGAAATAATGCAGCAATAAACATAGGGGTGCATATGTCTTTCTGAATCAGGGACTTTATTTTTTCCAGATAAATTCCTAGGAGTGGAATTACTGACTCAAATGTTATTTCTATTTTTAGTTTTTTAAGGAACTCCCATATTGTTTTCCACAACAGTTGCACCAATTTACATTCCCACCAACAGTGTAGGAGGGTTCCCATTTCTCTGCATCCTTGCCAGCATTTGTTATTTTTTGTCTTTTGAATAGTGGCCATTCTAACTGGTGTAAAGTGATATCTCACTGTGGTTTTAATTTCCATTTCCCTGATAATTCGTGATGTGGAGCATCTTTTCATGTGCCTGTTGGCCATATGTATTTCTTCTTTGGAGAATTGTCTGTTCAGGTTCTCTGCCCATTTTTTGATTGGGTTATTTTTTTTTTTTATGTTGAGGTATATGAGTTCTTTATATATTTTGGATGTTAACCCCTATTCAGATGAGTCATTTGTGAATATATTCTTCTATACTATAGGGCACCTTTTTGCTCTGCTGATGGTGTCCTTTGCTGTACAGAAGCTTTTTACTTTGATGTAGTACCACTTGTTCATTTTTTATTTTGTTTCCCTTGCCTGAGGAGATGTGTCCAGGAAAAAGTTGCTCATGCTTATTATAGTCAAGAGATTTTTGCCTATGTTTTCTTTTAAGAGTTTAATGGTTTCATGACTTACATTCCAGTCTTTGATCCATTTTGAGTTTGATTTTGTATATGGAGTTAGACAACCCAATTTCATTCTCTTACATGCACTTGTCCAGTTTTGCCAATACCAGTTGTTAGAGGCTGTGTTTTCCCCCATTGTATATTCATGGCTCGTTTATCATATATTAATTGGCCATATGTGTGGGTTTATATCTTGGATCTCTGTTCTGTTCCATTGATCTATGGGTCTGTTCTTGTGCCAGAAGCAAATTGTTTGGATTATTGTAGTTTTGTAGTAGAGCTTGAAGTCAGGGAGCATAATCCTTCTTGCTTTGTTCTTCTTTCCCAGGATTTCTTTGGCTATTCCAGATCTTTCGTGGTTCCATATGAATTTTAGAACTATTTGTTCTAGTTCATTGAGGAATTCTGTTGGTATTTTGATAAGGATTGCATTGAATCTGTAAATTGCTTTAGGCAGGATGGCCATTTTGACAATATTAATCCTTCCTATCTATGAGCATGGGATAGATTTCCATTTATTGGTGTCTTTAGATATATATTTTTAATTGTGAAAGTATTGTTTTAGGTTAGAATAGTATATGAACAACAGCAGTTACAATATTGCACCTTGACTATGAGCTACACACTCCACTAAGAACATCATACCAAGCACATGAATTGGGACTATTATCTTCATTTTACAGAGGCAGAACTGGGGCATAAATAGGGTTAAGGAACTGCTGGTAAATGCCTCCTATAATAGTATTATGACAATTCTTAATGCCAGAAGTTTTGTGTGGTTTCATCTTTGGAAGAGAGAAAAAAATATCTGAAGACTTGGCTGAACAAGACAGGGCCTATAGCATCTATCTGTTTTATTAAATGAGGGTTTTACTGTGCCATATACATGACAAAACCAAACCAAAAATACATATTCTCTCCTCCTAGATTTTGCTCACAGCAGGCTATGACAACCTAATGTGCCAGATCTACTCTTGTCTGTTCTCTAAGTATTTGCTGCATCTAGCTTTCTTTCCTTCTCCCAAGAATATGTATACTAACAACTGCATGATGATTTGACACTAGATCTGAACTTTTCATTGTACTGCTTGCTTTCTTTTTCATAGTTCACTTTGGTTCTCCTCTTGCTGTTGAATATCTTGCCAAACAACTCTGGACTGCTGTTGCATGTTTTCAAAGTTCCATGGGATTTACTGGTCTTTTTAGTCATAGAAGTGATTTATTATTTTGGGGGTGTTATTTTAGGTTGCCATCTCTATATTTAAGTGACTCAGGGCACTTGAGACAAATGTATAAATATATTGACTAGGTTATGAAGGAAAATAACGTTGTCCAGCATTATTTAGGCTGTGAATCCCTATAGTGCCCCTAAGGTACATCCTATAGAGGAGAGAGAGGATTTGGAACTGCTGTCTTGTTCTTTGCTTTGTAGTCTGTTAAACTGCTCTTTACTCTAGTTAGATTTTAAAGACATGCCTAAGTCCATTTCCTCTAAATGTCCACTCATTTTTCCTCTTAGGACTTGTGCACCAAATTTTTAACTGCTTCTAGTGAGCTGGACTAAATTGCAGTAGAGAAGCAACTTTCACCCTCAACGTAGATTAGGACCAGTTAATCTTTTCACTGGGCCACATATTTAGCCCTTCAAAATTTAAAGTGTTTAGAAAAACCCTAAGTAGCCTCAAATACCTATCTGCAAATGGATTAGAGGAAAGGAGACAAGGGAAGTAAGATGTCTTTTACTATTTTTTCCCTCCAAAGTTTCCCTGAATACTCACCTCCAGCCTGACCCAAGTGTTTTCCTGATGGGTCCTTCTGGATGGCATCCCTCCTCCTCATGAGACTGGAGCAAATGGAACCCTTTTCCAGGGTTTTTGGGGTTGCAAATTCCAAACTCTGTAAGGTGGTAGCCAGTGCATTCATTGGATATTTATAAGTGCATTTGAAAGCACTGAGCAAGTTGGTAGAGACTGCAGTGATTCAGTCAGGTTTAAAAGAAGCAGGAGCAACTATTCAGTCCTATAGATTTGGGTTGAGGAAATGCAGGCTCAGTTAAAGAAAATCTTCAGGATTTCTCGAGAGAAACTAGACACTCAGATTTTTTTTTAATTATAAAATGCTCTACTTCTTAAGAGCTGACTAATGTGTTACATAAAGAAGAAATGTGGCTAAAGAAAATATTTCTGTGGATTTTATTTGCCCCATAGGCTGTAGGTTTGTGGGCTCTGCAATAAGGAGTAGCAGCCTGTTTGATGACAGGTCAGTCACTGTGCTCAGTGGTTTACATAACTTATCCTAAGATAGTTTTGTGTGCGTGTATGTGTGTGTGCATGCATATATGCATGTAGGATATTATTATGTTTCCCTGAAAACTTTTCCTTTGTTTTATGCAATGATTCTCTCTCATTTTGCATCATTTTGAGCAATTTGCATTAACCTGGCTTAATTGTCAGCTGCTCCACACTGACCTCTCTAAATGTTTGTCTCCTATCTCTGAATTCATTTACATATCTTGTCTAAACCACTAATTTGCTATTTAACAAACACTATTGTACAGAATATCTTATAAAACTACTTTATTATTGTTCAACTTTTCTTGAATCTTATGTCTTGTTTCCCAGGATAGAGTACAAGTTCTTTTGAGGAAAGGAATATGTAGATTTTTTCCTTAGTCTCTTCTATGGAGGGGTGTATATATAATGTAGGCTTATTAAATATTTGGATGAATATGCTTAAAGCCAGCAAATCTATGCCAAGACATACATAGATAATTATTTTCTTAATTAAATTATAAAAACTATTAATTTGGTTCTTGTTTAGGCACTGTGATAACAGCTTAAATATCTTATTAGTTGGGTATGATTGGAACTGTTTTATAGAGGCAAAAAAATTCTGAGGTTTTAAAAGTTAAATATTTTGTCCAAGTCACATGTATTATGCATTGCAGAGCTGGCATGCACTTTAATATTAAAAGCAGCTATAATAGGCATTAATATAGATATGAAATGTATAACCAAAAAGATGAAAGTGTTGCAAACCAGAAGGATAATCATCCACAACTGAGCAAATAATAGTGTGAAAAGAATTTAAATACATGTATTGTAAGTGTCCGTTCTAAGGTAACTGTGGATGCTGAAAGACGTATTAATCAGAGCACTGGCACCAACACTGTAGCTATTCTCAACTTTTTAAATACGTCTATCTTCCAAAAGACGCCCAAAAAACCAAAGCAATCTTGATAAAGAAAAACAAAGCTAGGATTTGGAATGTCCCCTGATTGCAAACTATACTACAAAGCTACAGTAATCAAAACAGTAGACACATAGATCAATGGAATGGAACAGAGAACACAGAAATAAACCCACACTTATAAGGTCAATTAATATATAACAAAGGAGGCAAGAATATACATTGGGGGAAAGACAGTCTCTCCAATAAATGGTGTGGGGAAAACTGGACAGCTACACACAAAAGAATGAAACTGGGTCCTTGTCTTATATCTACAAAAATAAACCCAAAATGGATTAAAGACCTAAATAAGACCTGAAACCATAAAACCCCTAGAAGAAAACATGGGCAGTAAACTCTTGAACATCAGCATTAACAATTTTGTTTCTAGATATGTCTACTCAGGCAAGGCAAACAACAGCAAAAATAAATAAGTGGAACTATATCAAATAAAAAGCTTCTGCATAACAAAGGAAAAAGTCAACAAAATAAAAAGGCAACCTACTGAATTGAGAATATATTTGCAAATGATGCATCTGATAAGGGACTAATATAAAAAATATATGAAGAACTCATACAACTCAACACCAGAGAAATGAATACTCTGATTAAAAAATGGGCAGAGGACCTGAATAGAAATTTTTTCAAAGAAGAAATATAGATGTTAAACAGACACAGGAAAAGATGCCAGCACCACTAATCATAAGGTAAATCAAATATAAATCAAAACCATAATGAGATATCACCAGTCAGAATGGCTATAATATCAACAAGACAAGAAATAACAAATATTGGCAAGGATGTGGAGGAAAGGGAGCCCTCGTGTTCTGTTGATGGGATTGTAAATTGGTGAAGTCACTATGGATGGAAAGCCATATGGAGGTTTTTCAAAAAACTAAAAACAGAAATACCACCTGACCCAGGAATCCTACTTCCAGGTATTTGCCAGAAGAAAACAAAATCACCAATTTGAAAAGATATATGCACTCCTATGTTTATTGCAGCATTATTTACAACAGCTGAGATGTGGAAGCAATCTAAATGTCCATTGATAGATGAATGAAGATGTCGTACATATATACAATAGAATATTAGCCATAAAAAAATGAAATCCTACCATTTGTGACAACATGGATGGAGCTAGAGGGTATTATGCTAAGTGACATAAGTCAGCAGAGAAAGACAAATACCATATGATTCCACTTATATGTGGAATCCAAAAGACAAAACAAATAAAACAGAAATAGACCCATAAATAAAGAGAACAGTCTGGTGGCTGCCATAACAGAGGAAATTGGGGGAATGGGTGAAATAGGTGAAAAAGACAAAGAGATATGAACATCCAAATATAAAATATATCAGTCATGTGCATGAAAGTACAGCATAGTCAATCACTATGTTGTACACTCGAAACCAATATATCAGCTGTATTTCCATGAAAAAAGAAAAAAAGAAATGTAGCATCTCAGTTGTCAGAAAACTACCCTAAGAAACAAAAATCAGCCCCATTTCTTCTTCTAAATCATGATTGTACCTTTGGAGGCATCACTGGTATGTCTGTGAATATCAGGCTGTTTTATTGATTTAAGGAGACATAGGCCACTGAATACTGGTTATTTTTAAAGGGCTTCTTAAATAAGATGATAATTGTAGTATTTTTAAAAATGCTCTGCCTTCTATCACCTATCCTGGAAGGATTAATTCTTTCAAAAGCTAGTAGACTGAGTCATAAAACATAGAAGTTGGAATTTGAAGGGATTTTAGAAATTATATCTTCTAACCTATTCATTATCAAATGCGAAATGTAGACAAAGGATGAGATTTGCCCAAGCGCATACCCAGAAAATATAGTAGACCCAGTACTGTTTTTCCATAGAACAAAAATAACAAAAACTTTTATTCTTAGGAATTAGAATAGTTTATTTTCAATAGCCTATATAAGAGTGCTGGAACCTTATCTCTTGATTGACAGAGAACAAATGCACATGGATTGTCACCAGCTAATTCTTTATCCTGATTAATGGCAATAGTCCTGTACATTGATCTGAGCCAGCTGGATGAAGGAAACTATGGTAGATGAAGCTTGTGACAGATGATCAAATGATACAGAAACTGTCTAGTTCCTAGTCTTGAGTACATATAATTGAGATTTTCAGGAGCAGGACTTTCATTTTGTTCATTTTGATTTTCCAGGAATCACTTGTTGCTTAAAGGAGTGGTGGATGCTGCTTTCCTTCTGCTTTTGATCCAATTAATGTTTAATGATTGCTGTCTGTATGCTAGACACTGTGCCTAGAGCTTTCACCTCTTTTAATTTCACTTTTCCTTCACCAAACAGACAAAAACTTGTGAGATAGGAATCATCCCATTTTATAGATACGGTCACAGGTTTAGAGATGGTAATTTTCCCAATACCTGTAATTGGTAAAATTGATGCTGAACTACTTGATTCCAAGTCCAGAATGCTTTCAGCCCCACTGCTTTTTCCTCTCATACTATCTGTTAAAAACATTTGTATCTGAAGCAAACATTTTACTGTTGCTCAGACTATTGTACTTTCATTGCAGTGAATACAATGCCAGGAGATGACTGTTGACCATGGTAACAGGTTAGGAGCTGATTTTTGAACAGACGCTCTAGACCACAGCACCCAGACAAGTGGTGGCCCTCCCTGCGAGGTGGTAGTGTTCAGTCTAGGAAGAGCCACCAAGTTTATAAAATAGCAACAACATAAAACATTACTTTTTATTCTACAAAAAGTCATAGATATTTACAAAGCTTTGTCTGAGGATGACTGGCTACATAATATAACAGAGAACCCTCTGATCAATGTTTAAGGACATACTTAGTGCTGAAAGGATAAGACAGTATCCTTGTCTTTACCCTGAACTCCTGGACAGCAAGGGCCAAGTATCCTTTATCTATAAAACCAAGTACAAGGCAAATGCTCAATATCAGGTGGATAAATCCTTTTATAATTATTGCTAATAATAAAAGCAATTGAAAATAATAACAAAACTCCCTATGTCCTCTCTTCCTGTTCCATAGGCTGAACAGGTAAGGATAGGTGAGAAGGACAAGAATTTTTGTTTTCTTCAATTATTTAGTCTTGGCTTGTAATTAGAAGATTTGATCATTACTGTGAATTTGTTTTTGTTAAAACAAACTCAATTATTGCCCTTTTTAAGAATATTGGAAAGGGGCATAGAAAAAAAGCCACCTCATGTTCACCAACCAATATTTCTAAGAGTTTGCAGAGAGCAGTTTAATATTAATTAAAGTATGTGCTCTTTGTCATTTAAATTCCTGTGTTTGCCTCAATTAACTAACACCCGTTAGTCTTATCTTTAAATCACCCAGATATTTAAACAGAATTTTAATTAAAGAAATTAAAATAACTATTAATTAGACACCTGTAGAGTTCTATATAATGTACTGTGCAGGACTGACTTTTGAGAGCAGATATAAAAAGCAACACAAAAAAATTGGGTTAATTTAAACTCAAACAAAAGGTCAGCTGGCATAAAATAAAGACCTCTATGACCTCTTGTTCAAATCCTGGAAGCTATAAATCCCACTAAATTACTTAGGGTTTATTAAGCAAGCCCAACAAAAGATAATCAACATTGTAATTATTGTTCAATTATAGGCAGAATAATAAGCCTAGTTTTTATTTGTCAAAGGAACAAGCCTTAAGTCATTTGCAAAACCATTTTAATGAATAGGAGAAGCCTGCAGGTTACATAAACAATTAAAGAAAAATCATAAAACCAAACACTTAAAATTGGTTGAAACCTTAACTGTATCCATCAAGCTTTTTGAAAATCAAGGTTACAAGGGTAACTAAAATGCAAAACTCAAGGACAAAATCCATTCAGTTTTCACAATCTCCAGAGTCTCATTTTTATCAAAAACTTCAGCCAAAGAGAGAAGAAAAATTGAAAAATCTGTAGGACTCCAAACCGCAAGTTAAGTGACCTTGGTTTTTCCTTGTGAAGTGTCTTAAAAACAAGAAGCAGGATATTCTGTAAACCAAAAGTTTAAAATCTGGGTAATGCTTTGCTTTATGGTGTATTTTATAAGAACTTAAAAACAATTAATAAAGGACTGGAAGAAAATTCAATCCTTAATTATTTTAAGATGTATTTGTGCTTCATGGCTCATGCAACACATAATGCAATGTGTTTTACAAGGCCCTTAAAACTGATTTTTAAATAATTTTAAAGTGCTGTATTTCCTGAAAGGCTGCTAAGTTATTACTGCTAGTCATTGAATGGAAATTATTTTGAATATGTCTTTTTATTGAATTCTTACATTTAATACTTTGCAATTATTGATAGTATGTGCTTCTTTTGTAAATAACAATTATAGAGAGGGCATTACTTAATAATTTTCATTTTCTAAATATACTTCTGTTACTGATTAGAAAGTGAAAAATAGAAAGAATGACACTTTTTGAAAAGAACTGAGTCCCTCTTAAAATGTAAACTGCTTGTTCTTCTGTCTGGATATATGTTTTAAATTTCAAAGTCTGTTTTTGGCTTTGTATTGTAAATGAACAGCTTTGAACGAGCAACCTCCAAGGTTACAGAAACCTTATATAATCATCCTATTGTAGAAACGTCATAGACACCAAACAAAACTTCAAACCCTCCAGTACATTCCTCCACCAAGAACTGAAGAGAAAAGTATCATGATAAACGGAGGAGTGTCAGCCGGCCACTGGAGTTTTCTTTGGTTTTGTGTTGATCGAAAGAAAAAGGAAGCTCTCTGTGGTAAATGTGGAACCCACTGAAACCTCCTGGTTTTGGCATTTCCACTGGGACTCAAACCTCTGGCAAAACACAACATTCTGTTTCTAAGAAAAGAGCTTTACAAAGCTCAGAAAACCTTGGACATCAAATAGCTCTTACAAAACAACATTTCAATGATTTAAGTGTAAATGAATCAGAAACATATGGATTAAATTTCTCTTAAAATACACATGGGTTTAAAAATTAAGGGTGAAAGTGCTTGGCAAAATGAGGTTTTAGTTTTACTAATCCAAAGGTTTGAAAAATAGTTCAAGTTGTTTGACAAACCCCAAGGCATAGCTGGATTCTTCAGTGTTTCATTGGTAGTACCGATTAACTCTGACCTCAGACACTGGATTTCCATTCCATTCAAAAGGTGAGTCAGATGGTGCTTTAGTCTGTTCCAGTTGCTATAACAAAATACCATAGACTGGCTGACTTATAAACAACTAATATTTATTTCTCATAGTTCTGAAAACTAGGAAGTCTGAGATCAAGCCATCAGCACCTTCAGTCTCTGATAAGAGCCCACTTTCTGGCTCATGGACACAGCCTTCTTTTGTGTCTTCACATGGCAGAAGGGGAAAGGGAGTTATTTGGGGGTCTCTTTTATAAGGGCACAAATCCCATTCATAAGGGCTCCACCCTTATGACTTAATCACCTTCCAAATGTCCCACTTCCAAATACTATCACAATGGGTGTTATTAGGTTATTAACATATGAATTTGGGGTGGGGGAGACAGATATTCAGTCTATACCAGAGCCATTCTTGTCATTGTGGTATAACCACCAGCAAGGTGGTTTTACCAACCACTCAGGTAAAATAGTTTAAATTACAGGTTACAGTAGGGAATGTTCTATTTATATCTAAACCTTGTAATCATTATTTAATCATTCCAGGAAACCAGAAAGAGCTTCCAGGAATTTGAAATCAGGTATGACCCACTTTTGCAAAATTCAGAAGTGCTGATAACATCAAATTGCTTATGTTCTCCAAACTGTAGAATGCAGATCATCTCTGTGAGAAATAACCTTGATTTGAATTATAAAAATGCAGACTCACAGTTCATTTTTCAGATCTCCTATATCAAAGTCTCCAGAGGCAGGGCTGGGCATCTCCATATTATATAAACTCTTATTCTTATGCCCTCTAAACTTTGAGACTTAATCTTAAATACAGTAGCAAATACTATTAAATCTCATGCAAGACAGATACCATCATTTTCCAAGTGGCTAACCTGAGTGTCACATTCATTTGATTTCTAGATGGAAAAATCCCCATGGGCAGGAACTCACAGAATCACCATTGCATCCACAACTAAATGCCAGCTATAAACTAAAAACAAACAGAGGTTTTCCAATAAATTCAATGAACCAAAAGGTATACATTTTTGTTTAAAAATTTGCATGTAGGG
This sequence comes from Smutsia gigantea, assembly GCA_032199065.1. Classification (NCBI taxonomy): domain Eukaryota; kingdom Metazoa; phylum Chordata; class Mammalia; order Pholidota; family Manidae; genus Smutsia; species Smutsia gigantea. The sequence continues at coordinate 2,039,260 of JAVSCE010022418.1, forward strand.
ATATACTTGAGATATTTTTGAAGGGGCATAATAAGTATGAAATACTGCTTTAATCAAGATTTTATTTTCTATATATTTTTACTATTGGATCATAAAAGGTAAATGAGAGAGTGTTTAAATAACATTGTTTATCATACCAAAATTATAGAGAAATGGCATAAAATATATTGTAACTTTTCTCTAAGTGATTTCAATCTACCTAAGTTGACTCTCCTCTCATGAATAATTCTGTTAGTGGATGTTAAATCCAGGATACAGTATCTGTACAGAATTACCTGCTTAATGACTCCCTGCCTGTATCTGATGTCATAGGAACAAGTAGAAAGTTTATCCCTGTAAGGTAATACTATGAAAGAAAAATAAGTGATGAATCACAACCAGTTAAAATATTTATGCCAAAAGGTACAAAGAAATGTAATGACTGTCAAAAAAATATCTTAATAGCTGTAATTATTAAAGTTATTAATTTTAGTTATAATGGAAAGAACTATTTCATGTTGGTGTTTAGAAAAAAGCCAATATATGAACAGAAAATCTTCTTACAACCCAGGATTGATACAAACACTAATATTTTGATAATTGTCTCTCATTGCACCAACTCAGGTTTGCAAATGTGTTTGTATGTATACACACATGCACATACACACATTTTTTAAATATAGTAAAACTTGGACATATAATTATAAATGTATTTTTAATTACACCAACAGTAATATATTCTCCTGTGTTAGCAAATATTCCTTATTGTATTGATTGCAAAATAGCTCCTTTAAGTTATTTAACTGCCCTCCCCATTTTTATTCATCTAGGTTGTATGGCAGTTTATTATTATAAATGTATTCTCTGTTGACTAGGGAAGTGCATTTTAAAGCACATTTCTCATGATTATCTTAAGATGTACTCTCAATTTAGAATTGATTGATGATAGTGACTATTTATTGAGCACTTTCTATAGGTTTGACTCAGAGCTAAATCCGTTGTAAACATTAACTCAAACATCTCTCACAAAATAACATAGAACTAGGTATTAATTTCCTATTTTACATTTTCAGTGTGGAAAAGATGGTAAGAGGCAGTCAGAGTTTGAATCCAGGTGGCCCAATCCAAAGCCTATGATCCTCATCTAGATAAAATGAATGTGTTAAAGAATGAACAATTTTGAGATTGATACCAAGTTGAGCTGTAGAATGGTTAAAACAATTTGTATATACTGTAATACAGTGTGAATCAACAGTGTTAATTTGTTTCACAAAAATCCCCATGTATTTCTTTTTTACCTTCTGTTTTTTTCACTAACAAAGCTGAATCTTTTTCATATGTTTTTCCATTTCTATTGCTGAGAACAGTCTGTTCTTTCCCCATTTTCTTACGTACCTTTTCTAATTGATTTTTGAAAACAGCACTTTAAATATTTGTCTTTTGGTATTTGCCTTTAATTTTTTTATATGGTATTTTTCATTTACAGAAGAACTGCATTTTTATAAAACAAATATTGATTTCTTGTATTGATGGCTCATATTTAGTAAGCAGTTCCCTTTTCATATGTACCTGAGGTTGTATTTCTATTTTGTTTTCATTTTTCACATTTTACTCTAATTCATTAGGAATTTGTTTCGATGGCAAAGCACCATTGTTAAATTTATTAGTATTTATTTATTTGGCTATAGTATATATATATTGTTATTTTTTATAATTTAGTAATATTAATTTATTCCTCATTATTTTAGATTAATCTGTATATTTTATGGGTTTTCTCTGTGAAAAAGTATATAATTGGCAAGTAAAGAGGGTTTTATTTCCTCCTTTCCAAGATTTATGATGTTAATTTTTTTTCCTTTTCTGATTGCACTTGCTAAGATCTCCTATACAGTGTACAATTGAAATAATAATAGTGAGTACCTTCATCATTCCTCAGTTTATTGTTTCTTCCTGAAGAACACTTCTAACAACAGCAGACTTCAAACATTTCCCTGTTTATTTTTTTATTCTTTCAAAAAATATTTATTGAACACCAATTATTTGCCAGCCCTTGTTTGAGCTGCTTGGGATACACCTCTGGAAAAAATCCCTAACCTTGAGGAACTCATTGGTTGATTATTACTGATTATCTTTTTTAGGTTAAAAACACTGCCTTTATTATCAATTTTTACATTATCAGTTTACTACACTTTCTTTTAGTTTGGGTTATGAATGTGCTGAATTTTGTCAAGTTATGTTTTTTCTTTCCTGATTTTATTGAGATGATTGTTTTTCTTCAGTCTGTTAAGGGGTTATCAACATGTGTAGATTTTCTAATATTAAACGTTCCTTGCATTTCCAGCATACACATAATTTGATTTCAGTATCTTGCTTTTTTACACACAATTTGTTTTGAAAATATTATATATTAGTATATTTATTCATGAATGAGATGAATCTATAATGTTCTTTTCACATTTTCATTTATATATCTAATTTTGTTATCAGTTATATTGGCTTTATAGAAGGGAATGGAGAGGATTCCTTCTTAGTCTATTTTCTGTAAGAAGCTCTATCAGATTACAACAAACAGTTCTTTGAAAGTTTGGTAGCACTTGTAAAACAAACATGTCTGCTCTGTGGAAAGATTTATAATTGTGGATTCACTTTTATGTTATAGAACTACTCAGGATTTCTTTTTTTTTTAATCAGTTTTACCTATTTCATTTGTCTTAAAATCTGTTTGCTATAGATTTGTTGATAATATTTGCCTATTTTTGAAAATGTTTGCTCTTTAATTTTTAACATTCACTCATCTCTTCTCATTTTTAATTAATCACACCAAATGTTTATATAAATTCCAGTTTTTTTAAAACAAAGAATTAGGGTCTTACTTGATTAAGCTTACTATTATGTTTGTATTTTCTTTACATTAATTTCAGCTCTAGTATTTATTTCCTTTTCTAATTTTGAGAGGTTTTATTTTCTGCTTTCTTCTAATAATATGAGGGGAGACTGGATTCAATTCTAGCACTTTGTGAAATCAATCAATTAATTATGCCTAGGTAATGAAGCCACAATAAAAACTCTGGACACCAAAGATGGTGTGAACTTCCTGGGTTGGCAATACTCCGTGAATATTGTCCACATTGGTGCTGCAGGTTAACATGTCCTGATGACTGTAAAAGCTCTGCATTTGGAACTTGCCTAGATTCTGTGCTATGTGTATCTTCTCTTCACTGCTTTTAATGTACCCTTTCCCTATAATAAAACTTACATGTGGGTATAATAGTTCTCAGTGAGTTCTGTGAAATGTCTAGCAAATTATGGAAATTGAGTGTGGTTTTAGGAAACCCCCAAACTTACAGTTGGTTTGAAAAGTCTTGGGTAGATTTGGCAGTCTGGAGGGTAGTGCCCTTGAATCTTATATTTTGACTAACTCAGGGTAAATAGATAATACCAACTTTATGTTAGGGAGTATTTCTTGATATCTTTTGTTTAGTCTTTTAACCCTTCTTTATCCTTATATTTAGGCAAAACTGTAAATCACAGTGAATTTTATATGGATAATCCAATCTGAAAGTATCTCTTAGCTAAGAAATTTTTTATATCCATATTTATTGTGATAATTTATATATTTGTAGTTTTCCCAAATAACTGATTTAAAAATTTCTACTTTGCCTTATTTTTCTTCATTTCCATTTTGTCCTTTATTATTTTTCCTTTTAAAATGATGATTTTTTTGGTTCTTTTTCATTCCACTTTTTTCTCTCTTTACTGGTTTGGAATTATACATTTTGTTTTTATTCTCATGCTAATTAGCTTGAAATTCTGTCATGCACAGATTAAGAATAAGAAAAAGAAAAGATTTTATTTTATGTTAATTCAATCCATCTTTGATTCTTTTTTCTTTATGTAAATCTGAGTTTCTAACCTAAATTATTTTCCTTTTCCTTATGGAACTTCTGGTAATATGCTGGATTTATGAGCTTTCTCTGTTCTTGTTTGTCTGAGAAAATCTTTATTTCTACTACACTTTTTAAAAAAAAGATATTTTATTTTTTAAGATCAGTTTTAGGTTCACAGCAAAATTGGGAGGAAGGTACAGGAGAGCTCTCATATACCTGCTACCCACTGCATAGGCGTAGCCTTCTCACTTTGCAGCAACCACCACCAGAGTGGTACATTTGTTAAAACTGATGAACCTACATTGACACATAATCTCCCCAAATCTGTAGTTTACTTAGGTTCACTCTTGGTGTCACACATTCTAGATTTGGACATATGTACAATAACATATATCATATAAAGTATATTTACTGCTCTAAAAATACCCTGTGCTATGCCTATTCATCTCTTCCCCCTCTCCCCTAAGCCCTGGCAACAGCTGATCATTTTACTTGTCTTTATAGTTTTGCCTTTTAACAGAATATATTATATCCTTAGAATCATTTGAAACGTAGCTAATTGGAATCATACAGTATGTAGCTAATTCAGATTAGCTTCTTTATCTTATTAATATACATTTAAGTTTCCTCCATGTCTTCTCATAGCATTATAGCTCATCTCTTTTTAGAACTGAATCATATTCCATTGCCTAGATGTACCACAATTTATTTATCCATTCACCTGCTGAAGGACATCTTGGTTGCTACCAAGTTTTGACAAATATGAAAAAAGCTGCCATAAACATTGGTGTACAGGTTTTCATGTAGTCATAAGTTTCCAGTTCCCTTGGGTAAATACCAAAGAGTATGATTGCTGGATCATATGGTAAGAGTATATTTAGTTTTATAAGAAACAGCTGTCTTCCAAAGTATCTGTACTATTTTTATTCCCACCAACAATGAATGAGAGGTCCTGTTGTGCCATGTCCTAGTCAGCATTTGGTGTTATTGGTGTTCTGGGTTTTGGCCATTCTGATAGGTGTTTAGTGGTATCTCATTGTTTTAATTTGTATTTCCCTGATAAGAGAAGATGTGGAACATTTTTCATATGCTTATTTGCCATATATCTATCTTCTTTAGAAAGGTGTCTGTCAAAGTTCTTTTGCCAATTTTTTTCTAAATGGGTTGTTTTCTTATTGTTGAATTTTTAAAACTTTAGAACTGTTAAGTATATAAATAACAGTTTTTTGTATATTTTGGATCATAGTTTTTTATCAGCTCTATCTTTTGTAAATTTTTTTTCTATCTGTGGTTTATCTTCTCATTCTCTTGGCATTGTCTTTAACAGAGTAGAAGTTTCTAATTTGAATGAAGTCCAGCTTATAAATTATATCTTTGGTGTTGTATCTAAAAAGGCATCACCATACCATAGTAATCTAAGTTTTTTCCTATGTTGTCTTCAAAGACTTTATAGTTTTGTGTTTCATATTTAGGTCTACAGTCTGTTTTGAGTTAATTTTTATGAACTATGTAAGGTCTGTGTCTAAATTATTTTTTTGGCATGTGACTTGCCAGTTTTTCCAAAGCCATTTGTTGAAAAGACTGTCTTTGCTCCATTGTATTGTCTTTGTTCCTGTGACAAAGATTAGTTGATAATATTTGTAAGGGTCTGTTTCTGGGATATTTTGTTCCATTGATCTATTTGTCTATTCTTTATGAATAATGCATTCTTTTGGTCACTGTAGCTTTATGGTGAGTCTTGAATTTGGGTAGCAATAGTCTTCCAACTTTGTTCTTCTTCGATTTTGTGTTGGCTATTCTGGATCTTCTACTTTTCACAAAAACATTAAAATCAGTTTGTTGACATCCATAAAATAACTTGCTGGGATTTGATTGGTTGCATTGAATCTATAGATCAAATTGGGAAGAACTGACACCTTAACAAGTCTTCCTATCCATGAACATGGAATATCTCTCCATTTGTTTAGTTCTTTGATTTTGTTCATCAGAATTTTGTAGCTTTCCTCATAGATTTTGTACATATTTTGTTAGATTCATATCTGAGTACTTCTTTGAGGGATGCTAATATACATGATAGTGTGTTTTTCAAATTCAAATTCCACTTGTTCATTGCGGGTGTATAAGAAAGCAATTGTCTTTTATATATTAACCTTGTTTCCTGCAAGCTTGCTGTCACTGCCAATTAGTTCCAGGTCTTTTTGTTGATTCTTTCAGATTTTCTATAAAGATGATCATGTCATTTACCAATAAAGATATTCTTATTTCTTCCTCCTACTCTGTGTTATTTTCCTTTTTAGTCTTATTGGATTAACTAGGACTCTCATACACTTAAAAAAATTTATTTTGGTATCATTAAACTACAATTATATGTGCAATATTATGGTAATTAAACTACCCCTTCATCTGGTCCCCCACACCAACCCCATTAGAGTCACTATCCATCAGCATAGTGAGATGCTATAGAATCACTACTTGTCTTTTCTGAGTTGTACAGCCCTCCCTGCACCCCCCCAGCATTACATCTGCATGCCCCTTTTTCCCCCTTATCCCTCCCTCCCCACCCATCCTCCTCAGTTCCTTTCCTTTTGGTAACTGTTAGTCCATTATTGGGTTCTGTGAGTCTGCTGCTGTTTTGTTCCCTCAGTTTTTATCTTTGTTCTTATTATCCACATATGAGTGAAATCATTTGATACTTGTCTTTTTCGGCTTGGCTTATTTCACTGAGAATAATACTCTCTAGCTCCATCCATGTTGTTGCAAATGGTAGGATTTGTTTTCTTCTTATGGCTGTATAATATTCCATTGTGTATATGTACCATTTCTTCTTTATCCATTCATCTACTGATGGACACTTAGGTTGCTTCCATTTCTTGGCTATTGAAATAGTTCTGCGATAAACATAGGGGTGCATATGTCTTGTCCAAATTGGGCTGCAGCATTCTTAGGGTAAATTCCTGGGAGTGGAATTCCTGGATCAAATGGTATTTCTATTTTGAATTTTTTGGGAAACCTCCATACTGCTTTCCACAATGGTTGAACTAATTTGCATTCCCACCAGCAGTGTAGGAGGGTTCCCTTTTCTCTACATCCTCACCAACATTTGTTGTTGTTTGTGTTTTGGATATTGGCCATCCTAACTGGTGTGAGGTGATATCTCATTGTGGTTTTAATTTGCATTTCTCTGATGATTAGTGAAGTGGAGCATCTTTTCATGTGCCCGTTGGCCATCTATTCATGTCCTCTGCCCAATTCTTAATTGGATTATTTACTTTATGTTTGTTGAGGTGTGTGAGTTCTTTATATATTTTGGATGTCAACTTCTTATCGGATACGTCATTTATGAATATATTCTCCCATACTGTAGGATGTCTTTTTGTTCTACTGATGGTGTCCTTTGCTCTACAGAAGCTTTTCAGCTTGATATAGTCCCACTTGTTCATGTTTGCTTTTGTTTCCCTAGCTCGGGGAGATATGTTCGTGAAGAAATCACTCATGTTTATGTCCAAGAAATTTTTGCCTATGTTTTTTTCTAAGAGTTTTACGGTTTCATGACTTACATTCAGGTCTTTGATCCATTTTGAGTACTTTTGTGTATGAGGTTAGACAGTAGTCCAGTTTCATTCTCTTACTTGTAGCTGTCCAGTTTTGCCAACACAGCTGCTGAAGAGACTGTCATCTCCCATTGTATATCCAAGGCTCCTTTATCACATACTAACGGACTGTATATGTTTGGGTTTAATGTTTGGATTTTCTATACTATTACACTGGTCTGTGGGTCTGTTTTTGTGCCAGTACCAAATTGTCTTGATAACTGTGGCTTTATAGTAGAGCTTGAAGTCAGGGAGCATAATTCCCCCTGTTTTATTCCTCCTTCTGAGGATCGCTTTGGCTATTCGGGGGTCTTTTGTGGTTCCATATGAATTTTAGAATTATTTGTTCCAGTTCATTGAAGAAGGCTGTTGATATTTTGATAGGGATTGCGTTGAATCTGTAGATTGCTTTAGGTAGTATAGCCATTTTGACAATATTTATTCTTCCTAGCCAAGAGCATGGGATGAATTTCCATTTGTTAGTGTCCTCTTTAATTTCTCTTAGGAGTGTCTTGTAGTTTTCGGAATATAGGTCTTTCACTTCCTTTGTTAGGTTTATTCCTAGGTATTTTATTCTTTTTGATACAATTGTGAATGGAATTGTTTTTCTGATTTCTCTTCCTGTTACTTCATCATTAGTGTATAGGAAAGCAACAGATTTCTGTGTGTTAATTTTGTATCCTGCAACTTTGCTGAATTCAGTTATTAGTTCTAGTAGTTTTGGAGTGGAGTCTTTAGGGTTTTTTATGTACAATATCATGTCATCTGCAAATAGTGACAATTTGACTTCTTTACCAATCTGGATGCCTTGTATTTCTTTGTTTTGTCTGATTGCCGTGGCTAGGACCTCCAGTAGTATGTTGAATAATAGTGGGGAGAGTGGGCATCCCTGTCTTGTTCCTGATCTTAGATGAAAAGCTTTCAGTTTCTTGCTGTTAAGTATGATGTTAGCTGTGGGTTTGTCATATATGGCCTTTATGATGTTGAGTTACTTGCCCTCTATACCCGTTGTGTTGGGAGTTTTAATCATGAATTGATGCTGAATTTTGTCAAATGCTTTTTCAGCGTCTATGGAGATGATCATGTGTTTTTTGTTCTTCTTTTTGTTGATGTGGTGGATGATGTTGATGGATTTTCGAATGTTGTACCATCCTTGCATCTCTGGGATGAATCCCACTTGATCATGGTGTATGATCCTCTTGATGTATTTTTGAATTCGGTTTGCTAATATTTTGTTGAGTATTTTTGCATCTACGTTCATCAGGGATATTGGTCTGTAATTTTCTTTTTTGGTGAGGTCTTTGCCCGGTTTTGGTATTAGAGTGATGCTGGCTTCATAGAATGAGTTTGGAAGTATTCCCTCCTCTTCTATTTTTTGGAAAACTTTAAGGAGAATGGGTGTTATTTCTTCTCTATATGTCTGGTAGAATTCAGAGGGGAATCCATCTGGTCTGGGGGTTTTGTTCTTGGGTAGTTTATTGATTACCACTTCAGTTTTGTTGCTGGTGATTGGTCTGTTTAATTTTTCTGTTTCTTGTTTGGTCTGTTTCAGAAGGTTGTATCTTTCTAAGAAGTTGTCCATTTCTTCTAGGTTTTCCATCTTGTTAACATATAGATTCTCATAATATTCTCTTATAATTCTTTGTATTTCTGTGGGATCCATCGTTATTTTTCTGTTCTCATTTCTGATTCTATTTATGTGTGTAGATTCTCTTTTTCTCTTAATAAGTCTGGCTAGGGGTTTATCTATTTTGTTAATTTTTTCAAAGAACCAGCTCTTGGTTTCATTGACTTTTTCTATTGTTTTATTTTTCTGGTGACTTTGGGTCTCTTTGTTCTTCTTTTTCCAATTTCAGAATTGTGTCTTTACACTATTCATTTGGGAATGTTGTTCATTTTTTAAAGAGGCCTGGATTGCAATGTACTTTCCTTAGAACTGCCTTTGCTGCGTCCCACAGAAGTTGTGGCTTTATGTTGTTTTTGTCATTAGTCTGCATATATTCTTTGATTTCTGTTTTGATTTGGTCATTAACCCATTGATTAATTAGGAGAATGTTGTTCAGTCTCCATGTATTTGTGAGCCTTTTTGTTTTCTTTCTAAAATTTATTTCTAGTTTTATACCTTTGTGATCTGAGAAGTTGGTTGGTAAAATCTCAATATTTTTGAATTTACTGAGTTTCTTTTTTTGGCCTTGTATGTGGTCTATTCTGGAAAATGTTCCATGTGCACTTGAGAAGAATGTGTATCCTGTTGCTTTTGGGTGCAGAGTTCTGTAGATGTCTGTTAGGTCCATCTGTTCTACTGTGTTGTTCAGTGCCTCTGTGTCTTATTCTCTGTCTGGTTGATCTGTCCTTTGGAGTGAGTGGTGTGTTGAAGTCTCCTAAAATGAATGCATTGCTGTCTATTTCCTCCTTTAATTCTGTTACTATTTGTTTCACATATGTCGGTGGTCCCATGTTGGGTGCGTATATATTTATAATGGTTATATCCTGTTGTTGGATTGACCCCTTTATCATTATGTAATGTCCTTTATCTCTTGCTGTTTTCCTCGTTTTGAAGTCTATTTTGTCTGATACAAGTACTGCAACACCTGCTTTTTTCTCCTTGTTGTTTGCATGAAATATCTTTTTCCATCCCTTCACTTTTAGTCTGTGTATATCTTTGGGTTTGAGGTGAGTCTGTTGTAAGCAGCATATAGATGGGTCTTTCTTTTTTATCCATTCTGTTACTCTGTGTCTTTTGATTCGTGCATTCAGTCCATTTACATTTAGGGTGATTATTGATAGATACGTACTTATTGCCATTGCTGGCTTTAGATCTGCGGTTACCAAAAGTTCAAGGGTTGCTTCTTTACTATCTAACAATCTAACTTAACTTTCTTGTTAAGTTATTGTAAACACAATCTGATGTTTCTTTATATCTCTCCCTTCTTATTCTTCCCCCTCCATTCTTTATATACTAGGTGTTTTATTCTTTGCCTTTAGTTAGTATTTGGATGGTCTGCTTTCTTTGCTGTGATTTCATTTTCTTTGGTGACCTCTTTTTAGCCTCAGGAGTGCTTCCATCTATAGCCATCCCTTTAATATATCCTGAAGAGGTGTTTTATCAGAGACAAATTCCCTCAGCTTTTGCTTGTCTGGAAATTGTGTAATCCCTCCTCAAATTGAAATGATAATTGTGCTGGATACAATATTCTTGGTTCAAAGCCCTTCTGTTTCATTACGTTAAATATATCATGGCATTCTCTTCTGGCCTGTCAGGTTTCTGTTGAGAAGTCTGATGATAGTCTGATGAATTTTCCTTTGTAGGTGATATTTTTTTTTCTCTCTAGCTGCTTTTAATACTCTTTCCTTATCTTTGATCTTTGCCATTTTAATTATTATGTGTCTTGGTGTTGTCTTCCTTGGGTCCCTTGTGTTGGGAGATCTGTGGGCTTCCGTATACTGCGAGACTATTTCCTTCCCCAGCATGGGGAGGTTTTCAGCAATTATTTCTTCAAAGACACTTTCTATCCCCTTTTCCCTCTCTTCTTCCTCTGGTATTCCTATAATGCAAATATTGTTCCATTTGTATTGGTCACATAGTTCTCTTTAAATTATTTCATTCCTAGAGATCCTTTTATCTCTCTGTGCCTCAGCTTTTCTGTATTCCTGTTCTCTGATTTCTATTCCATTAACAGTCTCTTGCATCTCGTCCAATATGTTGCTAAGCCCATCGATCACTTGTCTCACTGAATTGTGTGTCCTCACTTCCTCCCTTAGCTCTTGCATATTTCTCTGTAGATCCACCAGTATGGTTATGACTTTTATTCTGAATTCTTTTTCAGGAAGATTGTACATGTCCATCCCATCAGACTCCCTCTCTAGTGGAGTCTGGTCTGGGGTTGTCTGGGGAAGCTTTGTTTGTACCATATTTCTCTGTCTTTTCATGGCAATAGAAGTGGTCAGAAAAAGAAAAAAAGAAGAAAGGGAAAATAGAGAAAAAAAACCGCCTACTGTGTGTAGAGTCTGTAACGATCCTGTAGGTGGCGTTGCTGCTCCACTATTCCGCAGCCATGCCTCTCTGCCGGGACTTTTGTGACTCTGGCCTTGGAGGGAACGAATCAGAGGCTGCTGATTTCTGTGGGAAGTCTCTGCCCGACTGCTTTTCCCAGCCACAGTCCAAGGAGACCGAAATTCCCCAGGACTCACAGCCTGCTTGGCTGAGTGCGCTGGGACGATCGTGCTCCTCCATTGGGTCCTTGTCTCTTTAAGACCCCTAAAAAAGTGCATGCTTTTCTTTTGTCCCGGAGAACCGGCTGGGTGGACCTGCTGTCTTGGAATCTGCACCTCTGTGTCTCCAATCTCCGATACACCACGTGAATTGTGTCAGTGCTCCCTGCGCAGATCACCAGGACTGGTTACTCAGTGGGTCTGTGCTTCCACTCCCTCCCCACTCTGAATCCTCTCCTCCCGCCAGTGCACTGGGGTGGGGTAGTGCTCGGGTCCCTCTGGGTCATGGCTCCGTATCTTACCCGCCTTGCGGGGTGCCGAACCCTCTCACGTGTAGCTGCAGGCTGATGTCATCCTGTATCCTCTGGTCTCTCTTTTAGGAATAGTTGTACCTGATTGTATTTTCATAAATATATTTGGTTTTGGGAGGAGATTTCCGCCGCCCTGCTCACACCGCCATCTTCCCGGAAGTCAGTTCTCAACTCTCATACACTTTTGAAGGATAATTTCACTGAATATGGAATTTTGGATTAATTTTTATTCCCAATAGTTTAAATATTTCACCCTGCTCTTCTTGCTTGCATTTTTTCTGATAAGATACCTGTTATAATTTTTATCCTTATTCCTTCATATAAAAGGGTTTGCCCCACCTGGTATCTTTCAAGATTTTCACTTTGTCTCACTTTTTTTTTTTTTTTTGAAGCTTAAATAGGATATGTCTAGGTGGACGTTTTTGGTATTTATCCTTTTTAGTGTTCTCTGAACATCCCAAATATGTGATATGGTGTTTGTGATGAATTTTGAAATGGCTTAGAAATATCCAAGCCATTATTATTTCAAATATTTATTTGCTCTGTTCTCTCTTATCTTTCTATTTCAATTATGCATGTTACACCTTTGAAAATTTCCCCACAGTTCTTGAATGTCTTGTTAAGATTTTTTCCCTCAGTTTTTTCTATTTTCATTTATATTAGTTTCCTAAGGTTGCTGCCATAAATTACTAACTTGGTGGCTTAAAACAACAGAACTTTATTTGCTCACAGTTCTGGAAGCCAGAAGTCTGGAGTTAAGGTGTCATCAGGACTTCATTATCTCTGAAGGCTTTAGGGTAGATCTTTCTCTTAACTCTTCTAGCCTCTGGGGGCTGCTGGCAATCTTTGCTGTTCTTTGGTTTGTAGATGCATTACACTAATCTCTGCCTCGATTTTAACATCCCTTTCTCCCCTGGGTGTCAAATCTCCTGCCTTTTACTTATAAGGAAAAGATTTAAGTCCCACTCTATATCCAGGATAATCTCATTTTATTATCCTTAATTTAACTACATCTGCAAAAACCCTTTTATCAAGTAAGGTCATACTCATCAGGTTAAGGAGCTAAGAGTTGGACATGTCTTTGGAGCCCCTCTATTCATTCCACCATAGCATTGCAATTTGGGAGGTTTTTATTTGCCTATATCCAAGCTGTGTTTAATATTTACTGTAGTTGGAGGTGCCAGAAACTCCAAATTCTTCAGCATCCTTGTTTTTTTCTCCCCTGTTGTTTTTGGGCTTCCCTAAGAACTCCTCCTCAGGTAGAGTTTGTGTTTTGGGTTTCTTTCAAGTGTACTCCACTGTTATATTGGAACACTGTTGGTGTGGTGGTATGATGTAGCAGAGGGGCAGTATTCTATAATCTTATGATTAAATTTGTGGTTTACTGGGCCTGGTCTGTTACTTTCATAGTGATTCTTAGATTTCCCATACATACCCTTTGATGAGACAGAAAGACCAGAGCAGTCTAGAGTTAGAAAAATCTGCCCCTTCCAGATGAATAAGGCTCTGGTAAAGTCTTTTTCCTTCGTAGATTGGGTTGTGGTGAGAAGAGTATTCTGAGCATATTTCATAATTTCCTCTCCACTTTACCAGAGCCATAAAGGGATCTTTCTCAGCTTTTTACCATGAGAAACTGGTAAAACCCATAAAAATAGAGGTAAACCCCATGAAAGTGTAAGCACTCCCCAAAGACTGTGGCCTTCAGGAGTTTCTCACTTTAAAGCTAGTCCATACTCAATCTCTAGTAATTTATCAAAATTACCATTTTAATAGTACCAGTTTTATGGCTCTAGTGGCTTATTCTCCAGGTAAACAGAATTCAGATCTGAGTCTCTGGATTTACCTCTCTCTCCAGATTTTGAAGTGGCAGTTTATCCTGCAATGTCAGTTCTCTTATGAGTCTGAGAAAAGTTGATGATTTTCAGTTTATTCTGTTTTTCTTATAAGGACAGGAATGATGATTTAAAGTCTTTACATGTTGGAGCTACAACAGGATGTCCTGATTTTTTTCCTTTTAAATATATATATTTTTTATAGTCTAGACTATGGCCTATTTATGTGACTATTCTATATTCACTTGAAAAAAATGTGTTCTGTTATTATTGGGTAAAGAGTTCTATGAATGCCTGTTAAGTTATATATCAGTTGATAATATTATATAGGTCCTCTATATCCTTAATAGTTTTTGCCTACATGTTTTAGCTATTGGGAGAAATATAGAAGTCTCCAACTGTAACTATGGATTTAAAAATACCATATTGCTATTTGTTTTCTATTTCCTACTATTTTCTTTATTTTATCTTCCTAAAACTTTTGGATTGATTGATCATTTTTATGATTGATTTTTATGTCACTATTGCCTTATTAGTTGTTCCTCTTTTTAAGTTTTTGAACAATTTCTCTATTGTTTACAATATACATCTTTCATTTATCTCAGTCTACCTTCAATGTTATTTTGCTTATAACAACTTTTTAAGAATATATAGTTCCATTTTTCCCATCCTTTGTTTATTGCCACATATTTTACCTCTACATATATTATAAATTCCATAATATGTTGTCCCTATTTTTGCTTTAGATAGTATATTATCTTTTAAAGCAAAAGATAAAAAAGTAAAAATAAAACAAAAACATATTTTATATTTACTCTTTTTTTCACCATTTCCAGTGCTCTTTATTTCTTTGTGTAAATCCAATATTTTTGTCTTTTATTATATGCTTTTGTGTGAGGAACATCCTTTAACAATTTGTTATTGTGTAGATCTGGTGGCAAAGAAATTCTCTCAGCTTTTGTATGCCTAAAAAGAGTTTTTATTTTATCATAATTATTGGCAGATCATTTCCTGGGTATTGATTTCTGGTTAGGTGACTTTTCTTTTTCTCCTCAGTATTTTAAAGTATTGTTTTCTGGATTACATTGTTTCTCATGAAAAAATGTACTACCATTTTATATTTGTTCTTTGTATGTGAAGCTACTTCTTTCACACATGACTGCCTTCAAGATTTTCTGTTTACTTTTAATTTTCAGCTATTTGACCTCAATGTGTCTGGCTGGTGTTGTTTTAAAATTTTAATTCTGGTTGGGGTTCTTAGAGCTATTTTGGACTTTCTCTATCATTAAATGTGATTTTAGATATTCTTTGCCAGGTTCTCTTCTGCCACTCAGGCTTCAAATTCCAGAGATATTAGGCCATTTTATATTGTCTTACAGCTTTAAATGATCTCTTTTATTCACTCTTTTTTCCTGCTTTTGTTTCAGTTGGAATATTGTGCACTGACTAATTCTTTGCTAAGCTGTGTCCAGTATTCTAAGTGGTTTATCAGAGAGCTTCTCTATCTTTGAGTCATGCTTTTTAATTTCTAGCATTTGCATTTGACTATCTTATAGTTATATGATTCTGCTAAATTTGTGCATGTTGTACAAATTTCCAGTAGATCCTCTAGCATATTTGGTTAAAGCTTTGATGAATTCTCTGCCTTGTATTTCCAACTTGCATTTATCTCTGGATTTGGTTTTATTGATTACTTTATCTCTTAACAAATTTTTCTTGCTTTTCTTTCTTTTTTTTTTTGCATCTCATAACTTTTGATTGAATGCCAGACATTATTTGTAGAAGAATAGAAACAAGGGAGGTGTGTAATATTTATACCCAATAATTGGTACACTGTTTCATCTGTCAAAGTTTGAATCCTTCTAGTCAGTGTTTGGTCTTTGGGTCTGTTGTTATTGTAGCTGTAGTTTCTTTCCATCTGCCGGCGGGCTCCAGATGCTTCTCAGGGTGGTCAGTTGCTTCATGGTGTAGGGCCTGAGATATTAGAAGGTTTCCTCCTCCACCCTCAGCTTCAGAAATCCTGACATGCCTGCACAATAGGACGAGTCTCTCTCACCATTTGCCACTCTCACAAAAGAGTTATTTTGCTTGCTACTCAATGCTTGTCTTGTGTTGAGGGCAAAGATTGTTGGTTCTCTTGGTACAGCCTCAAAATTAGGAAGGCCCTGTGTATCCAGGCCATGGGACTGGGAATGTATCAGTCTCTAGTCCATGGTATGCAAATCCTTCCTTGTATCTGTGAGAATCTTGGGTGGTAAATTATTTCCTGCCCATCCACCAGCAGTGACAGATCTCTGTTTTATATCAGTGTAGAATCTTCGGTTGGAATAACTTTGTGCATCCCTCCTATGGACAGTCAGCTTTTACTTCTTCCCCTCCCAGGAAGTAGTACATGTTTGACCCCTGAGAGTGGGATATTTTTCTGTCCTTCCAACGGCAGAAGAGTTTTGCTTCTACCATTTCACCAGAAGCAGTGACTTTTGCCTGGGAGGGTATTCTCCTCCTCTCCAGTGTGCTTTTGCTTCATAAGACAGAAGCGTCCGTGGAAGTTTCATGGCTTCATGCTGATACACCACTGACAGTGTTCCTCTCTTCCTCTCTGTTCTCCTGTCTGGCCCTAAATTTTTCTCTTGAGTCTGCAGCAGAGGCCCATGGAAATGAATTTGAAAATGAATGTAAACTCTCTTCTGCCTGGGGCTTCCAATTATTCCAAAGTGTTATATTAATCCACAGTTGGTCTTCAAGAAAGTGTTAAATTTTAACTGTTTCTTCTTACCCATATTCATTACAGTTGCCTCTTATTATGCTCTGTCAAAGGGGATATTTATTCATTTGTCTGGTATCTCCTTGGAGGTGCTTGTCATTCTTTTGGATACAATTAATCTGGTTACTTTCTGATGCATTTCAGAGACTTTACAATTTTGTAACTGGCTTGCTTTTACTGTTAAGAGGGCAACAAAGTTCTGTGTGGCTTCTACATCTTAAGTAGGAGTACAACTCCTGTGCTATGCATCTTTAAAATCTAAAATTACACAATATTTTCGTGTTCTACCCCTACCTTAAATAAAAGGATTGTTGAGCAGTTTACCTCTCATCTTCTACCTTCCAATTTACATACTATTATTGTTTAATGCTTCAGTTTTGTATTTATTCACCCCACAAATTAGAAACTAATTTTAGAAATATTATTTTTATAGAGGCAATTTATTTTACTTTTATTTATATGTTTACCTTTTTGTTCACCATTCATTCTGAATCTCTGCTCTGGTGTTTTCCTTTTTTTTCATAATTTACTTTAGATATAATATTTTTGTTGCTTACCCAAAAATGTCTTTACTTAACTCTCATTCTTGAAAGATAAATTAGTTAAAAATAAAATTCTAGTTTGGTAGCTATTTTCTCTTAAAGCTTTGAAAACCATATTTCACTATTGCTGTTGAGAAGAAAACTGCCATTCTTTAGTAATTAATCTATTCATTCTGTCTGGCTGTTTTAAAATTCTCTTTCTTTTCTTTATCTTTTTCAGTTTTATTTTAATATGTATAGGCATGGATTTCTTTTTATTTGTCCTTCCTTTTATATTGCTTATATATGGACTTCAGGACTCCAAATAGACATATGTTAGACCTTCTCATTTGGTCCTTATCTTTTAACTTCTTGTTTATTTTTTAAAAATAATATTTCTGTTTTCTTAACTGCCACATTCTAAGTAAGCTCATATATATATTAGTTTTTCTTTCTTCAACTATGACTAATCTGTTATTGAGCTAAATCATAGAATATTTGCTTTTAACTATATTTTTTCATTTCTTGAAATTATTTTTAATATGAATTATAATTTTTTAATTGTTTTATTAATTTTCTGAAGTATGTAATATATATTATATCCATATTCTGTAGCTCTCACTCTCAACATCTACATGACTTGGGGGCCGTATTAGTCTTTTCAGGTTATCATTACAAAATCCCATAGTCTGGGTGGCTTCAACACCAGAAATTTATTCTCAGCTTTAGTATCTGGAAGCCTGAGATCAAAGTGTCAGTGCAGTCAAGTTCTGGTGAGAAGCCTCTTCCTGGCTTGTGGCTGACAAGCTTCTCACTGTGTCCTCACATGGCAGAGAGAGCTCTTGTCTCTTCCTCTTCTTGGAAGGGCATTAATCCCACCAAGGGAGTCCCACCTGCATGATGTCATTTAAACCCTAATTGCCTCCTAAAGGCCCCATCACTAAATACTATCACATTATAAGTTAGGGATTCAACATATCAATTTTTAAAGGACACAGTTCAGTCCATAGCAAGTGTTTAAATAATTTGCTTTTTATGTCTTTTCTTTCTTACTCATAGTGGCTTACCTTGAGGAAATTTTACTCCAAAGTATGATGCTGGTAGTTAAAAATACCCCTTACTCAGGGTTACTTCAGCCATCCTCAAGGCAATGTCAGCTCTCCCACCTTCCTGTCATTCTGTTTCACTCTCCCCACGCCAGTCTTGTTGCAATAGGGATCTGGCCTTAGGGAACCTGCAATTCTGGCTGCCCACTAGTCCAAAAAGGCTTCCTGCTTCTCAGATTCCTTGTACTCCAACCTCTAGCTGAGGCCCAGGCTCTTTGCCCTAGAAGCCCTGGATTGCACACCTCCAGCCCATATTGGAGATATTCTCATTAAAAAAAATTATAGAGTCATTTAAAATATGCATACAAAATTATTATTTGCTTGTACAGTATATTTATAAAAGTGGACTTGATAATTACATTAATTTCAGGTCATTCATTTTTTATATAATGGTAAATTGAATAGAAGGTTTAAAATAGTAAATTGTTCTTTTAGAGTCTTTATTTTATAAAACTGCTTGTGGAGGTGGGTAATGGATAAACTATTAGGTAATTTGGACCATATAATAGAGGAAATTCAGTTTTAGGAAGAAAAGTACTTTTATGCTGTCCTCCAGGACTACAGTACAACCAGGGAATTACATGGCTCTGACTTTTTAACTGAACATTTTCCTCTCTCTGAAATATAAGCATATCATGTTTAGTCTGAAATGGGCTTAGAAATTTGTTCATGATTTGGCATACAAGGCTAATGGGGAGAGAATCCAAAGTCATATAGGAAATACAGACATGGTACAATGGTTAATTTACAGTTTACTGTCAGCACCTTTTCCTTTTAAAAAGTTGAAATTAAACAGGAGCTTTTGGTGTTTCTGTATCATTTTATTTACTTTCAAAGATGTAGGTTTGTATTACCTGTACATTCTTTATACTTAAAATGGTATTTTTTAAATGGGGAAAATACCTATGACATAATAGTAATTGAATAAAAAAATACAAACTTGTAAAACTATTTAAGATTTTAGTGCATTTTTCATTACTTTTCCCCAATGCATATTTTGAAAAAATCTAAATATTCAGAATTGAAAGAATAATGTAATACACACAGACATACACAGACCCAACACACACATACATACACTTAGTATTAATGTGGAACCATTTGAAAGTAAGTGGCAGAGGTCATGACATTTCACTCCTAAATAGTCCTATATACCTTCTAAAAAAAAGGGCATTCTCCCAGGAAAATGAATAATTCTTCCAAAAAACAAGATTCAAATTTTCCATATTCAGATTTTTCATATTCATATTTTTACAATTGTCCCCAAATGTCTTTAATAGATTTTATTTTAACCAGAGTTCAATCAAAGGTCACCCACAGCAGTTGGCTGTTATGTCTCAGCCATTTTAGATCTAGAATTATCCTTCCACTTTTACTTTGGTGCTGATTTTTCAGAGATCCTACAACAGTTTTCTTGTAGCTAACCAACCTTTCCATCTGTATGATTGTTTTCTTATGTTGTGGTTTAATTTGGTCCTGTACTTTATGTCTTGTAAACTGGAGGTCCCGAGACTTGATTAGATTCAGGTTAAATATTTTTGGTAGTGATACTTCATGGATAATGCTGTCTACTTCATATTACATAGCATTAAGTGGTCAGCACTAGGTATGTTAACCTTGCTAAGTCTGGTATTAGCAATGCAAAGTTCGGCCACTTAGTTAAGGTGATGATTTGCAAATATCTCCATTTTTCTTTTCTTATAATTTGCATTTTTATTGGCTGTACTTTGGCATTAAATGTACTATCCCTCAGCAACCTTTCCTTTAATGGTTATAACAAATTCACAATCCTTGCCTAAATCTTGAACCAATTCTCCATGTTGCATAGGATCAAAGCCAAAGCTCATGTCCTCTTGCCACTGAAAAAAATCCCAGCTTCTAGTCATGAAGACATATACGTCTGACCTCCAGCTCTCTTTTCAGCCTTGTATCTTCTACATTGAAGATACCTTGTAGTACCTTGTACATGTGTAACTTTTGCTTTGTGTATCCTTCTCACTTTTCCAATTTGTCTTTCCTTCTTTTGACCTTAGTAATGTTTATTTTAATCCAGTATTTCTATGTGTTTTGTCTCTAGGACATCTATTTAAATTCATTTCAGTTGCAGGATTTTCCTGTCAGGTACACGAGTTTAGGAGAACATAGAAGAAGGAGGAGGAGGAGAAGGGGGGATGGGGGAGGGAGGAGGAAGAGGAAGGGAGAGGGGAAGGAGGGGAAGAGAAGGAAAACTAAGTAAGTCAGCAGCCTGTGGGAAAGGGTTCTTAGGCAAGAGCAATTTATTCTTTGCAGTATTTGTATACCTCCTGGTTGGCTTTGTTTTTTTTTTTGCCATAATTAGGATGTTTTTCCACTGGTAAATCCCATTTCTAGATACAGATATGCTATGCTCTGTCAGAAATAGCTGACTGGGTATGGAGGGTAAGTGGAAAGAAGAGTTTGAGAGAGATTCTCAGCCTTTGTAAGCTGGAGCTGACTCATGTTGAAATGTTTAGTTCTTCTAATAAAAGTCTTGACTATAGAAAATATTTTTTTACTAAATTCAGTAGAAATTATTTCTATGAATGAGTTTTGATTTCTCTATTTTGAACCTCTTCAATGTTAAAATATTTTCATATACTGAAGATGAACTTGATTTTTGAAAACAGTTGGGAATTTGTGAACTAAGCCTGTCGACTAAGAACTGTGAAATAAATAAAGTAATACCAATTTGGTAACAGCAAAAATATTTTCATAGACGTACACAAAATACTAAAATGGATAGGGAGCCAATATTAGTGCTGTAGCTCACTCCTATTTATGAATACATGTGCTGATGATACATAAGACTTATTGATTTACTGTTAATTTAATAACTGTATAAACAGCATTATGTCTGCATTGTAATTGTTGAAAATTTGAAAAAGCTTTTTTTTTAGTCATTATGTTGCATTCGAGAGCTAAATGAGACCACTTCTTCTGTTAATGTCTCTCTCTGCTACCCTTTCTCTCTGTACCACATTTATGTTTCATGATGCCATTCCTGGTCAAAAGCATTTCATGCCTTGACACGGCCACTGGTTTAAGCCCAAGAGCAGCAGTCAGAGCACTGTATGGTCCAGGACCCTCATCCCCATTCAATAGCATTCCTACCTGCTTCCTCCATCATCTAGCCATTCTCCTCATTTTTCTTTCTGTGCATAATAGTTATTTATTCATTGCATTTATTAAATACTTATTATATATTGAGCACTGTGTCGAAATCTGGGAATACAAAGGTAGATGAAATACCTTTGTGAGCCTTTAGGAGGCTAGTGGGGTTGCTGGCTTTTGTGAAAAACACAAGTGCATTCTGTTCTCAGACAAGTCCTTCTATCCTCTGTTTTTGGCCAGTGTTTGCCTTTCCTTCTAGTCTAAAATAAATAAAAGATAGTGAAATCTCAATGGCTCTTGACAGCATATATAATCTAATCCCTTCATTGTTCAAGTGAACAAAACTAAATTCAGAGAGGACACACAATTCATTAACAGGATTAGAATTCATCCTCCCAATTTGTAGCCAGTGTCTGTTCAAGGTATTAAGCCAGACTAATTGGCAAGCTGATGAGACTACACAGCAAGATTAGACAAACACCTGGAACATCATAGCCTAGTATTCCCCAAAAGGCAGACCCTGTGACAAGGACTTGAATGCAGGTAGCTTTTTAAGGTGCTTCTCACAGGAAGAATGAGAGTAGAAAAGGGAGAGTGAGTTAGCACTGTCAGCACCTGGGGCTCAATCCCACTGAATGCCACCTTCCAAATCACTTAGACTGTGTCTCAGAACTATACTACTGAAGGACGGGGAGGCTGGGCTCCCTACCAGTGACTCATGCCCTTCATTATTTTGGAGGTTCCTTTGGGCCCATTAAATTTCCAGAGTTCCCTGGCCTCGGGCAGTCTAAACAAGTTCTTATTGGCCAGAGAGTAAAGTCCTAGGTGGTGAAGCAGAGAGATTCTCCATCAGCAGTTACAGAAAATGCCCATTTTAACTGCAGGTGAACTCAGAGGTAAGCAGAGGATATGAAGCAGGGCATTGCGGCATCTGCTACATGGATGAAGATCTTTTGAGGACTGAAATAGAGATAAAGGTCACTTTCTTGATAGTTCTGCTAGTATCAGATCTTATCATTGCCACCCATATCAACTGATAGGTCACCAGTTGCAGTTAAACTTGTTCTGGATAATTACTGTGACTTAAAGGTTTTGCTCATTTTCTCACATGGAGAGTTTCTCTTTAGAGCTCCATATATTTTCCATAATTTGCTTTTAAAAAAAGCAATTTTTTTTCTTGGACTTTTCTTGTATCTTGGACTCTAATCCCAACTACAATAATATTTTTCAAATTAAGTAGTCATTTTCATTTTGCTCCGGTATCTTTAGAAGACAAAGGATGTTGCTTACAGGGTTCAATTATCTATGAGAATTTGGGTATTGACTATTCAAGTAAGTACAAGTATTCAAAAATGAATCTGAATTTCTTTGGTCTGGATGTTGTTCCTGAACAATTTCTTTATTTGGGAATACAGTTTAAGTTAGAAGCCCTAGGAGAACTATTTTGTTTGTTTCTTTGTTTGCCAGCTTTTGTTGTTTGTTTGTTTTTTTGTTTGCTATTAGGCTGTATTTTGATGCTTCCAACTTGTGGCTTGAGTAGATTCCTGAAATTGGAAGGCGTGTGCACTTTTTTTTTTCTTTTTGGCAAAAAGTCAACTAGAATATTGGAACATCAGAAACATGATTTGTGTTTAAAACTCTAGAAATTTGGGCTTGTTCTTGCACTGTGTGTTAATTTATAACAGTCTCTGACCTACCTGACCCCCATTTTCTTTGATATGTGTTAAAAGGCTACAAAGGATTTTGGTGATGACTGTATTTTCCGAATCTATCTGATTCATAGAGATTTGAAAATCACTAGAGTAGAGCAAAGTTTTAGGCAATTCTTCACTGGGCTCTTGCTATTTTATGCATAACTGTGCATAAACAGCAAAATGAACCTAGGTCTCAGTTTCCTCATCTATTATACATACATATTTACAAATTTAGCACTGGATCTCATAGTTACATTTATCTACACAATTATGTAACTTTTTTTGGTGTTGATGACTTTTAACCATTTCATGTTTCAAAATGTGCTTATCAACTAGTTTCTTCAAATTGATCAGGGCAGATCTAACTGAATATTATAATGAGCAAGATAACCTTAGACATTCCTTAATATGCTTGTCTTTTCCATTATATAGATTGCAGATTTAGTCATCCAGATTTTAAGACCACTTAATCTCTGCTAATACAAAGGGATTGGAGACTGGTTGTTGCCCTTTAACCAGAACCCTGCGACCCAGTTCTTTAAAGGGGTGGGAAGGAGAGAAGAG
Source organism: Smutsia gigantea (assembly GCA_032199065.1). Taxonomy (NCBI): domain Eukaryota; kingdom Metazoa; phylum Chordata; class Mammalia; order Pholidota; family Manidae; genus Smutsia; species Smutsia gigantea. Next base: position 2,062,849 of record JAVSCE010022418.1, read on the forward strand.
AACAGTGAACGGAAGACGGGACAGGAATTGCAAGAAAGCGTGTTCTTAGTATTCTGCTGCGTCAGGAAATTGACTCAAGGAAGCAGAGGTCTTTAACAAATGGAATCACTGGCACCACAGGAACCAGAATCTTCCCCATGGGTAGTTAAACCCAATTAAACAGTGGCCACCAGGTGGCGCTAAAGTGTAGCTAAGATCCAGGTGAATGGAATCATATAGTCTCTTGGATCACGCAGTCCTGGTAATTTCATAAAACTTGCAGTAATTGGACATCAGAATTCTAAGGGACCTTTTTTTTTATATCACCAATCCCATTATGAATAAATGCTGTCGGTTTTAATAACTTGTCTTACTGCCTATAGGTAAAATTGAAAACCTTGAGCATTGCCTGAAACACTCTTCTTTATCCTTGATTTCCTCTTTCCCCTTATCTCTCCCATAGTACAGTCTAGTCACATGGGAAAAGCAACCATTTACTAAGTTTCCATTGCTTCATGCCATGGCAAATGCTGTTCTTCAGTCAGATGCCTTTCCCACCACACTCCTTGTGCTCTAGATCTAAGTAAAGCATTTTCTTTCTGTGAAAAAGGTCAAACCTGAAATCACCCACCTTAAAGATGTCCTCTTACTGTGAAGTATCTTAAATTCCTTCTGTCCTTACTAAGGGCATGATTATTAATCCCAATTCTTTGTTTCTTCAGTCCTTTTGCTGTTGTCGTAGAGCAAATACTCATGAGTATTATATCATGTTATGCTATCAATGGTCTGAAAGTATTGAAGTGTATTGCTCTTCCCAGAGTTAGTTGGTTTATAGAACAGGGTGAATTTACTCAGTGATGGACAAAATTTCTTTCCTTGTAGTCTTCTTTAGAGAGACTGGCTTACCATGTATTTCTTCATTCTGACTTTCCTAGTCCAAATCATAGCTATAGTGAATGGTCAGTGGCATATGGCATTTAAATGATACCTAAAGTACTCCAGTTGAGTTCAAGATCAAAAGATAGTTTAGTTAAAAATTTGAAAGAATTTTAGTCCAGTTGTCCCACTTTCACACAGGAGGAATATAGGAAAATTAGATGGATTCCCACACAGCGTATCAGTGGGAGAATTGCAACCAGAACCCTACTTACTTCCACTCCATGCTGTTGCTTTCCTCTGACCCACAATGTTAATAGATCATTATGATTTACTTAGTTTATGACTTGGATTAACAAACAAATCTGAACAGTGATAGAAGGAAAGCCTGTGAATGGCACATTTAATTACAAACCATAGACTAAAGTCCTTCTCTCAATATCCACTAAAAGACATCTTGACACTGAACTCCATTCCAGTGCTTTGGTTTTTCATCATATTTCTGCTTCTGAGAAGCACTTATAGATACTCTAGAATCCGTTCTACTTTTAATCTAGCCTGGGATACATTTTGGCAGTTAAAGGACTTCGAGTGGCCCACAGGGGATGGTTTGGTTTCTTATCTAATCTTTAGTGCATCTAGCAGCAAAACAGGCCATTTCATGGTATCATTCTGCCAGCAGAAGGTTGTTTAAGGATACACAACTCCTGTTACTTTTATTGTGTGGTCAAGTAAATAATCTGAGGCATTTCCAGCTCCTGATTAGGATGTATCTGTAATTTTCATTTTGCAGCCCCAGTTTGCTTCCCCTCTTTAGGGCTAGGTCCAGCTCAGAAGATCAGGCAAATGTCCTCTGAATAGGCGTGGCCTTCCTCTGCTTAGGCAACACAGATTAAGAAGTCTTGAAGAGCAATTTGATGTTGTTTTCTAAATTCTCTACTACCTCCCAGTTATGAAATACTTGGAACAGCAGTTCACTTGGCCCAAACTTTTCACCTGTTTCCTCTTTTTTTCATCTCCTCAGTGAATTATAAAAGCAATTTGAAAGAAAAGGATCCTATGGCCATGCTGTATCCCCTTTCAGTCACACACAAGGAATTTGAATAAAGCCTTGTGCCCTATGGGCTGTCTGCACTGTATGAACATTAAAAGTACCCATGAGGTGCTTTAATATGTATCAGGGCTGATATCAATTTTGGAACCCGGATAAGCCCTAGGGTAATCCGAGACTGTGAGTTCTTTCTTGGCAGGCCAGGCCACCTGCTAACAAACCAGAAACATGCAAGGAGTTTGCAACCACTAGTCAGAAAGAAAATAAAGTTGTTGATGCCAGAAGCTTCATAATTTATAGCACAATCTCAGGAAAGGGGGAATTAAGAGGGTAGAAAGTGGACAACTGCAGGAACACCTGAATCTAATCACAAACGGTGAAGTTTTTAATTGGTAGAAAACTTGGACATGGAAAAAGAACAACAATTCTCTTTGCCTTTTGCCAGTGAACAAATGCTACTCTTGGGTCTGCTCCTAACCTCACCTCAATGCCAGTTTTGCCCACTGACTCCTCCTACTGAGAGGACTCCACCTTCCCAGGGATGACTGTAGTTGGGTCTTTTCCTACTTCAAGAGTGATTCCCGGATCCAAAGCCCTGGCAGATGAGAGTCTGATGTTGGGTTTTGTCAGTCAGTGGTAAAATGAGAAACCCAATAAACTCTTTGTAACATTAAATTTATTCAATTTAAAGACTATCCATTCTTCTGAGAAGTGGATTTTTCTACTTTTATTTCCTACTAAAATGTTTAGTCCTTTATAAAGTGGTAGAGAAAGTAGCAGTTGATGGTAAATTTTTCATTTAAATGTCATTGTTGGCAAACCTGTTATTGTCACAGTTTGATGGTTCTTAAAAATACAAAATAAGCCAAGGGATTGTTGAAGTTCATTTTAGCAGATTCAGTTCAATGTAGCAGAATTCTTCATTGACCAAAGAATTTGGATACTGTGATCTCTTCTGCAGCAGATTTGTTTTGATCTAAAAAGGTTTCCAAGGAAATGAAGGCAGATGTTGGATCCAACACTGGGTTGCCTTACTTACCTAGATGGCTAAAAAGATCATCACCATTCCTGTATGTCTGTATAACCCTCCTTGTATGTCTGCACTCCTAAAATTAACTGTATTGAAAACTATGCTCAAAGATTCTCCCATGTCTAGGTTTCATGATACTTTTCTATCACGTTTATGAGTATTAGTGCCAGTACTGGCTTGACTGTCCCCTGCGTAGGCAACACAGATGGAGAATGCCAAGATAAATAGATGCCATTGCCACACTGCTTTTACTGCTTCAGCTCCTCCCTGCTTTTCCTTTTCTCCCTCAACTCTCTCCCTGTGCCCCTGGCATTTTCTCTCTTTATGTCCAGAGCTCCAAACTTGATTTTGGCTGTTCAAAATACTCTATTTTGAAAGTCCCAAATTGATCTGTCTTAGGTGCTCCACCATGGACCAGTCGACTCCTGAATCCAGTGCTCATTAGACTTTCTGTCCTGTTTTTGTCCTTGAGAGCCTGAAGCCAGGCTTCCCCATGACAGCTAATAAAATAAAACTGATTAGGAACAGATTATGACCTACTATGCAAATACTGTTGGGACTATTTGCTCACAGATAGATATAGTGCCTTAACCTGAAGGACTGATGAGTGTAACAGAGTACAATTTTGTTGTGATGGGTTTAAATATACTGTGGCTGCCTGCCTGCTTATTTAAGTGTAAGTGTTAAATGAAAGTTATTCTTATGGTGTCTGAGGTTAATAATATTGACATAAAAAAACCCCACAACCTCTTCTTTCCCTCTTTTTCTGCTCCACCAGTAATTCTTGCTAATTATTTTCTATTGGCATCTTTCTCTGGAATGTTCATGTTAATTCTCAGCTGAACCATGATGGCTTTCCAACCGGTTCCTTATTTACAGGTTAGCATGCTACTCCCTCCTTATGCTTCCCACTCTTGGTCCCTAATATAACAATCAGAGTGATTTTTTGAAAATGTAATACTGCAGCTACACAGTTTGAACACCTTCAGTGATTCTCCATGGCTTATCATAGCTATCCTATTGACCCCACTGGCCTTACAGCTGGTGAGAACCCCAAAAGACTCAGGCCCTTTAATAAAATCCTTCTCTCCCAAATGCTGCTTCCTCTTCCTAGAACACTCTTCTCTTCAACTTCCATTCATTGTAGAAGACCAGTTCAAGTGTCAGCCCTCTACTGTTTTCTATGTACACCTTTTACATCCTGCATAATATAGCATTCTACATTGTAATCATTGACTTATCTGCCTCCCTCACTGGAGAGCAATCGTCTCATTGCTTGGATCTATGGTCATTTCCCTCTATATTCCCTATGTGTAGCTGAATCCCTGGTGTAGAGAAGTTGCTGGAGAAACATGTGTTCAATGTATACAAGAATGCTCCCCTAGTAATAGAACTTTCCCACTGTGACTTTCTGTTAATAAAGGCTCATTCTGTTCTGTGAAGGGTCTGTATTACGTGATGTCTAAAATAAAGTCTGAAGGCTTTTAGATACTAGGCACTAGATGGAACCTTAGAAGAAATTTGCTGTACCTCTCTTGTGCCCTCTGAGGTCAGAGCCCTGAGAAGACGCTCCTCTTGCTGCCTGTTCCATCTTCTAGTTTTGTGTTTCACAACATACCTTCTTCCCTCACCTTCCCCTTCCCCAAATTAGGAAGGGTTGGAGATGGAAATTAACAACTGATGCTGGATAAAGGATGTTTCTTGTCCCTCTCACCCCATACAGAATGCAGGAAGCAAGAATATAAATTCTATAGGGTTATAAAAACAGTAACATCTACAATCAGAACTTAAAAGACATTGGAGGTTGAAGCCTAGCTTCCAGTTTTAGCTATATCACTACTTATGTAATAATTCACTTAATTTTTCTGGATCTTAATTCTTTATTATATAATGTATGGATTGGACTATATGATGGCTGGGAAATGTCCTGACTCCAAAATTCTATGATTACATCTTTATTTACTCATATAATTAACATGTTTATAAGTCATTCAAGCATGAATGGAAATGCTATGGAGAGGAATCCAATGGTGAGGAGCATTAGAAGACATTTAAAGAGGAGGAAGAGGCCTTCAGATCAAGTGGTGACCTAATGACATGCTAATATTGAAGATGGTGAAACCGAAGCTCAGAGATTCTGAATACCTTCCAAAGATTATCAGGCAAAAACCTAAATGTCCTTGGTCCAAAATCCAGTGATCTTTAATATTCTATTATACTATGGTTGCTAAACCAATAATATAGGAGCAAGGTGCAAGATACAGCTCTCAGGATATAGAAAAACTGTTTAAAAGCACTAAGTGTGAGAACATGGAGAAAATACTCTTTATTGAATGAAAAGAAAAGCACTTAAAAAATTCCAGTGACAGGAAGGCCCTTTTTATTCTTTCCTCACAAATGTCAGCCATGATCTAATCATGGGAGCAGGCAATGATGTGAGGGGATGCAGAAGGCCTCACTAAATTGGGGACAGATAAAATGACTGACTCATAGTAGATGAGTTAAACCCATAGCTCTTATAACTTTCACACTAAAGAACTTAAGGAATTGGCCACAGTCATTTCTGAGTCACAAACAATTATCTTCAAGAACTCACAGAAGGTTTAAAGTGGTCTCCAACTGGAATATTTCATATCTGTTCTTTCAGAAGAGGATTATGGACCACCCCGGGACATTGCGGATTTACCAGAGGGGGATGAGAGATTAACTCAAAGGTTGATTTTTCAATGCCAAGAAGATAATAGAATTTCAACCAATTGGACTTGCGGGGATGGAATCATAAAATTTGGGGTTGGACATGATCTTTGGAATCATGTAATAAATGTATGGCCTTCATTTATAGAGGAGTCAGCTGAGCCTAGAGAAATTAAATCAGAAATCCTGAAGAGTTCATTTCCTAATGCGCAGACAGTGTGGCAAGTCTGGGAAGCGGAGGTACTGCATAAATGCCTTTTTGGTCTCATCCAAATGATTTTATTTTTGTAGGCAGGTGCTTTCTCTTTTATATCAGGAAAGCAGGTCACAGACAGAAATTCTGGCACCACACAAATATGGGAAAGAACCTTTCCGTTGCAATTTGTGAAATAATCAAGAGCTTGGTACACCTAGAGGTTATGCCGCAGAAATTACACTTCAGAGAGGGAAAAAATAAGTTACCGCTGCTTTTCCCTTTCCCTTTGTAACTCGAACTTCTTAAAACTTTAACTCTGAGCTGTGTGAGCATGAGAGCTAGTCTTACATCCGAGAACCTACTTGAAGTGAACATTGAATAAAAAAGTATGGCTTTACAAAGTATTCCTTCCAGATTCAGAACAGCCCTTGCCTAATGAGAGGAATTTCAAGTAATTAAGAGAATGGCACTGGATTCCTTTCCGTTGACTGCTGGTTGGTTGATGTGAACTCCTATCAGGTCTCGGAACTCCCTCCCCCCAAGTCTTTTTGAGGTACTTTTTGAAAATGGTTGGCAGGGCCATGCCTGAGGCTGAAGAACAACAAACCACAGAGAAAGGCTGTCCTCCCAGGCCCCCGTTGCCCTGAGGCTCTGTTCTAGAAGGATTAGCCAGGTCTTGGCCGGTGAGCGTCAGTCCCTCCTGACTCCTGTCTCTCTAGACGGCCCTCCACCGGTCAAAACTCTGTCGCCCTGTATTTTACTTCCTTAGGACCTTTTTGTGTTAGAGATAAATACTCATTTAAACATATTCCTTTGTAAGAGAATGCTTTAAGATATTCCCCTCTTTCTAGTGGAACTCACAGTCTGGCTGGTGGAGGTGAACACTACAAATTACTATGCGGGAAAGAGAAGAATTCAGGCAATCCAAGAGGTTATGGTGGGTAAATATAGGGATTCTGCACATTACAAGAGAGACTGCTTTTTTTTTTCATTTAATGAACACCTGTTAAGTCCCTACTAGAATCCAAGACATCAGGTTGGCAGGAAAAAGATATTTGAGACTAAATCCTCATCCTATTCTTCACTTCCTTTCTGCTTCGATGTCTTTACAGATCTGATGGGCCAAAGACAGTCATTGTATTTTATGAAAGCATTGAAGCCTAGTAATCCATAGAAAAAAAAATATTGTTTCAAAACTGTATCTACCCATATTTTTACGTATCACCCCTACTTCTATCTTCCATGTCAATGTGGAACAATTCTCACATCTCTTGCATATAACATCTCTTCAAATCTTCGCATTCTTTCACACATATTTGATAGAAATTTCATAGAAGTATTTGACACTTTTTATCCTGGAAAGTTTTCCTATATTCTGAAAAGCCTACTTGTTAAACCTTGGTTAGCAGCTATACTCTGATAAGAGTAAATGCTGCACAGTATTGCAAAGAGTTTAAATTTTCTGTTAATGTCGTAGGAGTGTAACTTCAGAAGTTTTCCAGCTATAGATACTGGTTCTTCCAAGTTACTATGTGGAAGTCTTCACTTATATACACCTGCTTGGATAGCTTGTGGGAAGACTACAGACAAGTGAACAAACTTGAGATGTTTCAGGCAAAGCATTCTGTTTCTTCTTATAAGGAACATTTCTGAGTCATTGCAGTCTTGGAATGTAATACCAAACAAACAAGAACCAGACCACAAACAGTGGGGCCAAGTACATCATTACTGAGTGAGTAATGTGAACAACTTACATAAACTGTGGCTGGAACTGAGTTTTTAGCAGACAACCAAAACCTTTTGATTGCATCAAGAACAGTTAAAAGCTCTTTAATCTGCATGTTGTCCGTTAGGAAAGAAAAACTCATCAATCCAACTCATAATTTCTAAGACCTGCAATTTTTCATTAAGGTTTAACGCTATTAGTCTCTGATTCTTTTTCTTGTATCTGGCAGCAAAGACATCTTAAGATAATTAGCTGAGGTCCAAATATGTTGCTTCTATTGACCATAACAGAGGATGTATGTTATAGGTTAATACAATCTTCTTTCTCCCTTTAAAGCACTGTGGAGTGGCCTGCTCCAAAATTTTAGCTAATGGAATAGTTTATATATTTTCTTTGAATACCTGTGTTATATCCTGAATTGCTTACCCATTAGGAAATAGAGATTTTCAGTTGTATTCAAATCATTTCTTCTTAATCATTATACACCGCATCTGCCCACAAACCCCTTTCCTTGAGGTTTATTTTCTTTAAACAAACAAATGAAAGGCAGCACAATTTTCTACTGGGACTCTCTTTAAAATGGAAGCAAAGAACATCAGTAATTCCTTCTGGGAAGGAGATTAAAATTTTCCCTTTTTGGTTTTACTTTATACATAAAATATTAATGTGCAAAGCACTGCTTTTTAGACATATATTCAAAACATCTAGTTTGTGTACCAGGCATCACTAATAACAATCTCATAGCTAAGTCAGTTTTAATATTTTGGATATTTTTTTTTCTGTTCACATTTGAATAGGAGTCTAACTTTTTCCTATATACCTGGGAGGAAAATAAGAAAAACAAAAAAGTAAGGAGATAACAAATTGAGTTTTCCTGAGGGTATTTAGTATTCTAAACACTGATCCAATATCTCAGTCTCATTGATTCCACTTGCTATACTGTAATTGCAGAATCTCAACTCCTATCCAAGAGCAACTAGATCAGAATCTTGATTTTAATAAGATCCCTGGGTGATCCACATGCACATTAAAATTTGATAAAAGCTATTCTACAACTTACTGAATATCTAAAATTACACTTAACATAAAATATTCTCATCTGGAAGTTCCTGTTGCCCTACCCCACCTACTTCTTCCTCTTTTTTTTTTGCCCAAACCTTCCCAGTATTAATTCCCTTTTATTCTCGACTCTTAGGAAAAACTCTATGTAATTTCAATATCCATGCATAGAATCTTTCATCCTGGGTTTTCAGGCCTTTGTTTGACCTTCTCTCTTCCAATCATCTCATCCTCCTCCCATCGTGACATTTGTTCCCATGGTCTTAGGGCCCTGAAACCCTGCCAGAGAAAACTACCAATTCACTGTATGTCAGTTTTGGTCGTCTTACTCATCCTTATCATTCACTACCTTTCATTTCACTTCCTTTGGTACTTAACTGTTAGTGAAGTTTTGATCTCATTGGGATCTACAATCATTTGATATCACCATTCTCTTTTTTATTACTCTCTGGACATGTTGACGTCCCTACTTAACTGTACTAAATTGCACCGCCCACCAGTAGTCATTCCTTTGGATCTATCCTCAGTGTCCTTGCACTTTGTCTTGTTTTCTTACACCTTCCAGAAACTCACTGGCTAAACTAATTCTTCACCTATTCCTTCTAAGTCTTAATGTAGCTCCACTTGGGTGAAGAAAAACACAAAATCATGCTAATGGTCTTACCTTAAGTTAAAGATCTTTAATGTCAAGTAGGATCTTAAAGCTACCTGGGATTCTGTGTTTTTCTGTCCCTTTAGACAGTCATCCTTCTCTCTTCATTCTACTCAAATTTCTAAACCTCTCTGGCACATCTTGTCTTTCGATGATCCATCGTGTCTTCCCCTTTCCTCACTCTCAGTTGATGATCTTACTCACTATTTCATAGGTAAGGTGTAAAAGCAATGAGAAGTCTCTTGCCTTTACACATATATCCATATACCTACATCTGGGTACCTTTTTGTCCTATTAGGGAATATGAAGTGTCTTTACTTCTATTAAATCCAACTTCTTTATGGGCCCCAAGATGCCATTTTTATAGCACACTATAGACTTAGCTCTGGAAATTCTCTTCTCTTACATGATCAGTTTTTCTCTCTGTATTTGATTCATCAACATACAGGATAATGTGATTTCTCCCATAAGAAATTTCTCCATTTTCTCATTTTAGGCTCATACCTTGAAAGGTTTTATCTCATTCTTTCTCCTTCCTTTTACAGGAAAGCCCCTTGAAGGAGTTATCTATATTTGCCTTTAATTTCTTTCTTATTTTTTATTAAACTCACTCCAATAATATTTTTGCCTTTGGCTCTTCACTAAAATATTTTTTGTCAAAGTCGTCAATTATCTTAGTGTTTCTAAATGCAATAATCAATACTCAGTTCCCATTTCAGTTGATTCACCAGTAGAATTTGACGTAATTGACAATTTGATCTCTCTTTCTTGAAACAATTTCTTCACTTGGATTTCTGGATATTACATTCTCCTGGTTTTCTTAGTTGGCTGTTCTTTCTCAGTCTACCTTCTCATAACTTCCTTGACTTCTAAATCTTCATGTGTCTCAGGGCTCCATCTTTGATCTTTTCTTTATCTGTGCTTTCTCTGTTGGTGATATCATTCATTTCTAATTTTCTATCTCCATCCCTGGACCCTTCCCTGACCACCAAACTCTTCTATGCAACTGTCCACTCAGTTATCTCCAGTTGGATGATGATTAGACATTTCATACTTAACATGCCCAAAAATGAACTCTCAATCTTCCTCCCAAAACCGACTTCAACCTATAGTCTTCTACATTTCACTAGATGGCAAATGTGTTTGTGCAATTGTGCAAGCCCAAGACTAAGTCGTTCTTGACTCTTCCACCAACAGGTCCTGTCAGCACTATCATTGAAATGTTTCCTAAATCTGACCATTTTCACTATTACTTCCTACATTCAAGCCTCCATCATTTCTCACTTGTATTAATGCAAAAGTCTCCTGACTGGTTTACCTCCTTTTGCTCTTATCAACTCACCATCCAGTCTTTTCTTATTAATGCAGTCACAATGACCATTTAAAATCTTGTCAGATTCTATCATCCCTCTTTTCAAAACCTTCCAACATGTCTATCACAGTCATAGAAAAGCCAAACTCATTACAGTGACCCTAAATGATCTCTGTATTGCTATTTTCCACCTCGTTTCTACTGCTCCTTCTCTTTTTCATTCTAATCTAGTCACAGATGTCCTGCCTCAGGGCCTTTGCACCTGATACTTCTTTTGCCTGAAATATTTTTTCTCTCAAGTTCCCCTAACTTTTTGGAAGCCCCTACTTCTCTACTCTGCCTAATTTCTCTCCATTGTACTTATCACGCTGACATCTTTGTCTATATCTATCTCTGCATCCATGCCAATATCTATACTTATTTAAGATCTGTCTATAGTGACAGAATTCAACCTCTACAAGGCAATGATTTCAGAAATTTTCTTTCACTGATGCCTTGATCTTCAGTGCCTTGTTCAGCACCAGCTGTATATTTGTGTTCGATATAAATTTTCTGACTGAATGAATATATGAATTATCTGTTAGCCTAGTTGTGAGGTGCTAGAATTGCTGGTGGCCCAGACTTTCTGAGTTATCCCAAGAGATCTACCTAATCATGGACTTCTGTATTTTTAAAACTTTGAAAATTATCTAACTTAATAATCTCTCAGTAATGAAAATGTGTAAAGGTCTTTGGGCACTGAGCACAATTGTTAAATGGCCGCTCACTAGTGGCTCCCTCCTCTGTATGCACTCAGCATCGATGAGCCACAGGGGGCGCTGTTTTTATTCAAACTCCAAGGCCAATTACTTATTACTATGGTGGAAAACAATCTCTGTTATTAATGTATTCATGGATTTTTACAAGAACCCAGTAAAGTCGTGTGCACCCTGTGGGTGCTTAATAGGTGGGTGATTGAGTATAGTAATTGAATCCACCTGAAATTATTTTTATCTTGATCATTTTTTCTCCAGTTTCACAACAAGACGGGCCTGTTGCAATTTGTTTTTGGTTGTTATATACATGCATAGTGCCCCCTGGAGATCCCAAATATATGTTAATAGATGACAAGGTGGATAGTAGTCTTGCTGGCATCTGTTAGGAATTTTCAAAGAAATCTCCTTAGTGTATTATCATAGAATTTATTAAATCTAGAAACATTTACAAAACATATGTTTATAGTTTTATATTTTAAACTGTTCCAAAAATGAATTCTCACTGGTGTTCCAGCCTCCTGCCTGTCTCCCCTTCAATCCATCTTCACATCCTTGTTGAACTCATTGTCGAGTCCATTCAAGCCATTTTCCTGCTGAAGCAGTGTTGAAGGTCCCTTACTGCATGCCAAATAAAGTCCAAGTTTACCAACATATATATACGTAAAGTGAAGAGCTCAGTAATTACTCCCTTGCTTATGTCCTATATTGACCAAACTGTGTTTTGTGAAACACTTGAGTCACAGGGGTTGTTAACAGTTTTTCTGTGAAAAAAGGTTCAGAAGCCAATATGTTTGGGAAATGCTGGGAACATGAAGACACCTTCTTGACTTCAGGCCTTTTCCTGGCCTTTAAAATTCTCAATGTGATTCTCTGAAAAGGAGGTCACTTTGACTACAAATCCATATTTTTTCAAGAAAAACTGCTATAGTATACAAGATTATCGTCTTCCCCGGCAACACAGTTTGGGAGATGTTACCCAAAACTTAACTCTTGGCTTCTTATTATGTAATACAAGATTCTGTTCATCACTTCACCAGCTAACTCCACCTCCCAGTACTTCCCACAGCCTTTTAATATTTCTAAAAGTATTTCTAAAATGCTGACCACTGAGTGGTTTTATACCTCTGTCTGAAATGTTTTACTGACAATCATCTGGCTAACTTACACTCACCTTCAAGTGTTAGGTTAGGGGTGAGTTCATCCCGGAAGCCTTTCTTGAAATCAGTATGTGCCGTAATACCTTTAATCAGAGACCTTACCTCATTATATTGATATTAACTCTTTAGGTGTTGTTTATTTCATCCAGCACACTGGGAATAGGAATACTTATTACCAATATAGTATCTGAAAAATAGCAGGCACTTGATAAATACTGTTGAACTAACTAAAGATAACAGATGACTTCTATATTTGGAAAAGTGGATGATAGAAACTATTTGTAAGTTATATTTTACATACACAAATATATTCTGCAGTTTAGATGGTAAAACATGTCCGTGAAAATGGAGAGAATCAAGATAAATGAAATCACTGCTAGCAAATGGCTTCCTGTGTAAGGTAGATACACTGTATCTCAATAGTTGACTGCATTTCTTCCCTTTTTGACATGCATTGCGCATACTGATAAAAGAGCACTAAATGTTATTTTTAAATGTTTTTAAATGCTTTAGAAACTGTGTCCATGAACTAAAGTTACTAATAAGTTTAGTAGGTAGTAAATTCATCAGCTCTTTTACAGTAATGCCCTAAGATGATTTGGCAGATGGCAATAGAGAAAGAGGAACTGGTGGGAAATAAAAATGCTACTTTTGTGTTGCTTCTTGGAGTTTGGCTAAAGCAGTGAATGCAGAACATGGATGTAGGAGACCCCCAAGCTCCAACTCTTTTCACCCTCTCAGCCCCTGGTGGAATGATTGCCAAAATACCTAAACAAAGGGCACCCACTGTGTGCTGAGAATAGTTTTTCTACCCCAGGGCATCATGATTTCATATCACAAAACCAAAAGCTAATTGCTTAAGTCCATGCTAGTTGGTTTTGACTGTTATGTTCCTGAAAATTACTAGTTTCCATGATGTTTTCTAAATAATCCTGTGTTTAGTGATATGGAAGATTTCAAAGATTAATGCATAATTTCTGCCCTCAAAGAATTTATAATGTAATTGGGGAAATAGAATAAAACCTCAAATAACTACAAAGCCATGTAGCATAAGATACCTGCATTTTGACTGGCACAAAAAGGCTCAAAATTCAGTGCATGGAAATTGCTTTCACATGGGCTTCTTGGCAAGCTCTTGTGGATGAAGGATCTTTGTAACATAGCACAGTTCAAATTGGCTATAAAATCTGAAGACTGAGAAAGAAACTTAGGGCAGAAGTAGAGAACAGACAAAGAATAGAGATGGTAAGTGATGGAGCATGTCTAGGAAACGTCTCATAATCTAGTTTGGTTGAAGTATATATATTGATAGGGCCACAGGGGAAAATTGGACTGGAAGATTTGACTGTTAGGCTAAGTTCATGCTTTTTTTTAAAACAAACTATGAGGCCATTAAAGGTGTAAAGGTACAGTTTTATTTTCATAAGAGCAGGTACCAGAGTTTCTGTTAAGGCAAGAATTATTGTCATTGGGAAAAAAAATCATGATTTCTGAAAAATTTCTGCCTCCCAAAGCAAACATATAGGAATGTTGAATGTGGGTGTTGGGGGAAATCAGGGGACAGTTGGAGTATGTTAAGAAGTAATAGTTCAAAGTTCTCCACACTTCTTTAAGGAAAAGAAATAGGAACACTGATCATTTTAAAGAAATATATTAAGTTAATCTTTTATATTTAGAATATAAGTGAGAATTAGTATTTTTAGATATAGATTGTTAGGGTAAAATATTAATTCAATAGAATAAATATTCAATAAATATTTTAGTACCTTTTAAAATAACGATAATAAACCCATTTTATATTGATATAAATAACTTCTTAGAAAAATGACTACATATTTCAGAACAAAAAATAAATTAGTGTGAAGAGTTGTGTTAATTTACATTTTTTGCATATCTCTAACGTCTTAGTTCATAGAGGACAGCTGGATTCTCATATCTGTGTCTATGTTCAATATGTTGTCATATGACCTGTCATGTAGTCTCTGAAAAATGCCACTGTTATTCATGAGACATTAAAAGTGAAAAAGACAAAGAATATCTTAGTATTTATTAAGAAAACAGTTTTGACCTCTCAGAATCTCTGAAAGAATCTCAATGACCTCCTGGGATCCCAGAACCACACTTTGAGGTCCTAATTTTAAGAAAGCTGGAGGGCAATATTAATATCAGAAAAATCAAATTTAATGAGGAAAACATTAAAAAGGACAAAGGGGGAGAGTTTGGGGGCACAAATGAAGTAATCCACCAAGAAGACATTATCATTACTGACCTCTATGGGCCTAACATCAGAACCTGGAAATATATCAAGCAAAATTTAACAGGATTACAGATAATTAATTAGAACTTTGTAATCATTCCAGGAGATCACAATCTCACAGAATCAGCAGATAAGAAATAATTATTGACATAAATGGTTTAGTGATATAATTAGTAAATCTGAGCTAATAGATACACATAGATATTTGCAGGGCCAAGACAGAGTATGCATTGTTTAAAAACACTCAAAAAATATTTTATGTTTATACATTTGAAAACCTAAATGAAATTAACAATTGTCTATAAACATGTACTTTGTTAGAAATGATCAACATGTTTAAAAAAATATGAAACTTGGAGGTATATTGATTGGGGCAAAAGAGAATCTCAACAAATTCAAAATATTAACATTTTAGAGATTATATTTACTGAAAATGATGTTTTAAAATTAAATAGCAACAAAATAGTGATAAAATTTCCCATACATTTGGTACTTTAAAAACAGACTTCTCAATAATGTGTGGTTTAAGTAGAAAATCATTAGAACAATCATGTGATCTTTGTATCATTTTAGAATAAAATTATTACCTTTAATATATTTGTTATAGGACAAGAAATACTGATGGTAAGTAAGCTAGCAATCAACTCAAGTTTCTGGGATTGAAAAGAAATATAATTAAATAGAAGAAAATAAGGGTAAACTATAATTAATTATAAATTAATGAACTTCAGAAACAAACTAACATCTTAAAAAGCAAATGTTAACAAGCCAAAAGTCATCTTTTTTTTCCTTAAACAATGAGAAATAAAAGTCTGAGAAGATTTCAAAAAAAAAAGAGCAGAGGCAAATAATATTAAGAATAAAATGAGTTTCATAGGCAAGGTAGTATAGAAATTTTTTTTAAATGTTATGAACCACTGTGTTTATACATTCAAAAACTTGATGAAAACACTTTTTTTTTGAAAAATGTAAATTACCAAAATTGATAAACATGCTTATTAAAAAGTAATGGACAAAAATAACACATAACTAAATCAGTAGCCAAAAATCTTTCCATTTTTTGGCCTGCCAAGATCAAACCTGGCAGTACGTCTTAGTTATTAAGTAATTACTTATTGCAAAGATTCTTAACAAAAACGAGCTATAAGGGAACTTCCTTAGCCTTATAAAAAGTAGCAAATAATAATAACCTACAGTAAAATTCACACTTTTTGGTGAAACTCTAAAAGCATTTCTACTAAATTTAGGAACAAAATAAAATTACACCTTTACTGGAGCCAGGTCAATAATATAAGGAGAAAAAAAAGAGGTAAAGATTATGAAAAAAATAGACAAAACTGATACTATTTTTAGATAATATCATCTACAAAGAAAATCCAAGATCATGAATGAATGAAACCAGAAATTATAAAACAACTCAGAAAAGTGACCAGTTACAAAATCAACATAAAAATGATAGCACTTCTATATAGATATTAGTAGCACTCACTGCTTTTTCTTTGCTTCCTGGATAACACAGAGAACTATATTTTCCCAGCCTTCTTGTAGTTAGAGACATGTGATTAAATCTTTCAGGTGCTATTTCCCCAGAAATGCTTTCCAGAAATAGGAATAGTTTTATTTTTGAATGATAAGTGCCACACTGTACTCCAAATCCTTGTTGTAACACAGGAGCTCAGGCCTGGTAGGATCACACTGAATTCGAAGAGACTGAAAAATGACAACGTTGCATTAGAAGCGGGTTCATACTAAGCTTTATTCTCCCAGGGGCAGATCAAGCACATGCTGAAATCACTCCTGCCAAAAGGGTACCTGGCAGTCATCCTTTCGTAACAGCATAGACAACAGTGGCTCAGCGCCAACAAGTATGCAAGCATGTGCCTGTGCTGTGGGCCAAGTGGTTATATAAGCATGAAACAGCACTGTTCCTGTGTGGTGGGTACAGGCATGAGTCAGCATCCAGGCAAGTATCCTGGCCAGAGTGACTCCATTTTTCCTACACCTACTCTGCCTTAAAAATGAAGGCCATCTCACATTCCTGGCTCTTCCTTTTAGGAACAATCGTCTCCATGGTTGGAGGAGGAGTGGGAGCTCTTCAGCCCAATGGAAAAGAAGTTTTGTAGGACTTTGGTGGGTCCCGCCAATTAATGTCCAGACATATTTAATTCTAGCAGTAGGTATAGTGTAAACTCCATCTGTTAAATCTGATACTGACCCATTTCAACATTTCCACCTAAATAGAGTTAAAAACTATAAATGCGAGCAACAAAATGGTGGTTCATCTGGGTGTTCCCATTAGGAACCTTTCCAGTAAAAGCACTTATAACTGTGAATGCAAAAATCTATTGTGAGGTCAGGCATTCAGCATATACCCTTAAATGACAAACACATGTTCACCTTTAATGACTATAAATGGCCATGGTACAATGTAAACTACAGCCAAAAGTTTATTTTAAAATCTCAACATTATTAAAGGTCAAAATATTTCTAATATCTGGTGTTGCTATGTTTTTTTTTTCTCTCTTAATTCTACTTCTAATTTTAATTTACTTTCTTCCTGCATCCTGTAGCTATACAAGATGTTTAATTGTACAAGTGAGTTGAAATCCCTCGGGGGAGCCAAAGCGGAGTCAAGGTTTATTTTCTCAATCACTGTAGAAAAGATGACTATTGATTTTAAAAGATGCTTGCTGTAGCTATATTAGAGCCACTTGTGATGATACCATTAGTTAATATGTGGACAGATGCTGAAGATGTCCCTCCAAGATTCCTGTCCCTGGTTATTCAGTCAAAATCTAGGTACTTCTGTGAATGGGTTTTGCTGATACAATTAAGATTGCTAATCAGGTGACTTTAAAAGAGAGATTATTCTGAATTATCTGGGGGGACTCAGTGTCTCAAAGGAGCAGGAAAAAGCAGAAGAGAAAGGCAGTCAATGAGAAGTGCAGAAGGGGAATTCATAGAGATCCCAAGCATGAAAGGACTCAGTGCACTGTTGCTGGCTCTGAAATGGAGGGGCCCATGTTCAAGACCTGGAGAAAAGCCCCTGGGACCTGAGGGTGGCACCCAGCAGACAGCCAGCAAAGATATGGGACCTCAGCTCTACAGCTGCGAAGAGCTAAATTCTGCCAATGACTTGAGTGAGCTTGGAAACAGATTCTTCTCAGAGCCTCTCGATGATGTATTCATGGGATCCAGAGCAGAGAAACCAGTAGAAACAGCCCAGATTTCTGACCTACAAAATCATGATACAATTAATGGGTGTTTTAATGCCCCTACATTTGTGGTAATTTGTTACAGCAGCAGCATGAAACTAATATATTAAGCACGATATCACTTTGAGGCACAGTGTGAGAAAAGTGCATAATGTGAGCATGATATCACTTCAGGAGAAAGTATTATAAAACTTTCTTTTACTGAATAAAACTACAAGTGATCATGTAGCTAAGGAGTATCATTTGACTAATACATAAGTATAGCTTGATTTTGTATATCATTTTTAAAAATGAAAACCCAGATACAGAAAACTTGAACTGTTATTGTTATTTGTAGATTTATTTATATAAAATATCTATTCACTTTCTCTAAGAATCACCTTGGATTCCCTGTACCAGTAATACCAGTAATGCATTTAATATGATTCCTTTTTCAAAATTTGTTTATTCATTGCTTATGATAACATACTTATTGAATATGATTTGCCAGTTTGTAGGGCATCTAGTTTAAATATTTGACTATTTTTCAAAGTACTTCAAAGTATTTTTCAAAGTAATTGCTTATTAGCACCAATTCCAGAAAGTAAATTATAAAGAAAGCAAATCTACTAGTTTTGCTGATTGCTGAATGTTGTGGCACTGCATCTGGAATTATCGGTCGAAATAAAATTCACATATCTATGCTTTTTTTTTTATTGAAAGGAGAAAGTATTTGCTTTAGCTACATTTTTACAAAGTCTGAACTATTTATGAATTGGTTGTACAACCATATTAAAAATCCTACCTGAATCTCTTTTGTAAAAACTGCAAATAAAGGGAGGTATTTGCCCAGACAGTTTAGTGACTATTTCAGTTAGGTACTTAAGTCAACTTGACTGAAGCAAATGCTTGTGTCACTAATAATTATGTGGGCGGACTCTTTCAATTGTGCTGGACTACCCTGGGGAGTAATTGGTATAGCTGTTTGTTGGCCTGTGAGGTAACCTGCACTTTTTGACTTTTCTCCATTTCCTGTACCTCTAAAGAAAATATGACCTGATGTGCTTGGAAGCTGCCTACTGATTATGACCTTGTATAATGTGAGTTTGCTGGGCCTGCTTTGAAGAGGTGGCCTGACTCTGAGCAGATCCCTCTGACTTAAAAAAGAAAGCTAATTAGGTACTAAGAAAAGCCCCATTCTTTCCTTTTGAGACTGAAAGCATTCCATTTAGTTGGTTCACATTCAAATGGTCTGAAAGACTTAATAGTTAAAAAAAAAAAGTCTCATTGAAAACTATTGAAGCCTTTGCATTTATTTTGGTTGTTAATAGAAATAAATGTAAACTCTGTTTTCCTAGTGCATACTCAAATTTTAGGGTAACCTACTCTAGCTGTCTTGATATCAATTACTTAGTGCATCAGTTTTTTTTTTTATTCAAACTAAAATGTGCGTGAATCATTGATTAAATTAAGATGTATAGCTTTGTTTTGTTTTGCATAACAAAACATTGTTTAGAAAACTGAGGTAAAATTCTCGCCTAAAGGCATGGAGGTAGGGGAGCTGTTCAGAATTTATATTATAAAGCAAATCAAAAACAAAGTCTTTTAATTTTAATAATGTCTTCTATTTCCTTCTGTTTCTCTTCAGAGGAACTTAACAGATATCATAGCAAGTGTCTTATTAAAATGTCCCTATGAGAGTTGTGAAAAGTAAGACCAATATACCTCACTTTAAAGCTAGAGAAACTTAGATACTGGGAAGTTGGTTGCTATGTAAAATACATGTGTTAGATACTTTTTTGACCAGCTCTTCAGGAGAGAAACCGTTTGTCCCATTGTTAACTTGAGTCTGTATGAAATGACCTATTGAAATCTGATCAAAGCTTCCCATTTGACCAGTCAGCCTGGCCTTCCTCTACAGCTCTCTGTTTACTTCCAATTAAAACTCGTGTCAAGCTCTCTCTGGCTGATGACACAGATATTTCTACACTCTATCTTCTTGCCTGAAATGGATGAGGATGAAGTTTATGTTCTGTCTTTCTTGTCTCATTTCCTTGATCAGCAGTGGACCCTGGTTCTAGATCATGGAGGTCCTACACCTTTATCCACACCAGAGATCCAGTACCTGCAAAGTCAAACATAGAAAGGCCTCTTTCTTCTTTATTTGAATTGT
Organism: Smutsia gigantea; assembly: GCA_032199065.1. NCBI lineage: Eukaryota > Metazoa > Chordata > Mammalia > Pholidota > Manidae > Smutsia > Smutsia gigantea. The sequence goes on from JAVSCE010022418.1 coordinate 2,082,960, forward strand.
TCTTCAACTTTTTATAAAAGTTTTATTGCTAGCACTTTTTTTTCCCAGTTTTATTGAGAAATCATTGACACACCGCGGTATAAGTTTAAGGCATAGAGAGTATGGTAGTTTGATTGACATATATTGTGAAATGGTTACCATAATAGGTCCACCCAAGATCCTTCTCATATAGATACAATAAAAAGAAAAGAAAGACGAAAAGGAAAAGGAAAAAAAAAATCTCCTGTGCTGAGATCTCTTAGGATTTACTCTCTTAACAACTTAGCTGTATATTATACAACAGTGTTATCTATAATCATTTGTACATTTCATCCCTAGTACTTATTTATCTTGGGAAATTTGTTGCTCTCACTTTTTTTCCCTCTTTCCTTTGGAGAAGTGGAAGCTGTTTTCCAATTCTATGGACTTATGTGGCCTAGGATGGACTGAGGCTGAAATAAGTCACTTGGAGAGGAGACTTCTTGAGATTTTGGGGGCAGAAACTGGGCTGCCTGTGGTAAGAAGAGGCCAGCCATAATTATGGACTGATGGTGAATTAAATCAAGGTGGCAAGTATCTTAGACTATGGAAATTTGCTATAGAATATTAAGTCACTATGTAAAAGAAGGTAGGGTCTACTATAGTTCATTGCAAAAGGGTCTTTTTTTAAACTGTTTTTTTTTAATTATTGTTTGATCAAGCACATACATAGAATCTTGAAGAAGGATTAGTCCTTCCTTCTCTTTACGTTCAAGTGACATAGTCCAACTGATAGAGAGACTCTAGCTTGGCACAGATTAGAAAATTCTCTGTACTGTATACCTTGCTCCTGAACTACATCAGAGCATGAAGCTTAGCCTTACTCTCCATGGGCAACAAATTGTCACCCTTGTTTGACAAGAAACATTGCTTCTTCTGGACCTTCTCACCTTCAACCTACCTATAGTTGCTATAGTTCAGCTTTCTGCACTCAGCCTCCAGAGTATGCATTCCTGTTCCATGTAAGGAAATTGTTGAGGTAGGGATGTGGGAGATGGGAGGAGGCAAGACTAAAACAGAAGAGTTCAGCTTCTAAAGGAAGAAAAAGAGGGGTAGAAGAAGCCTTCAGGATGGTCCAACCTCAGTACAGAGTACCTAAAGATGATTGAACCTTTAGCCTTGAGAAAATTAACATCAGGCTCAACCTTATAGTAAAAAAGCATGTCTGTAGAACATCTTTCTAGGCTTAAAGTCAAACAACAGAAGGAGCTGGGATTGGATATGGGGGATGGTTGTGTAGGCAGGGAGAGAGAAAAGGACAGTAGTGCCCCTGCAGTTGCAGGTGATTGGCATAACTTGCATTGCTTATATGGCATATTAATGTAAACATTTTACAATACACCATATAATTGTAGGCATAGTCTTTACTCTCTGAATCATTAATGGCCAAGTGATATACTAGTTTTATTAAAAAATAAAATAAAAAAGAAGAGCTGAGACCTATGTTTTAGTTTGCTAGGACTGCCACAACTAAAACAACAGACTGGGTGGTATAAACAATAAAAATTTATTTTATCACACTTGTAGAGGCTGGAAGTCCAAGATGAAAGTGTCTGCAGGTTTGGTTTCTCCTAACACCTCTCTCCGTGGCTTGTAGATGACCTGTTTCTTGCATTTTTTCTGTGCTCCTGCATCCCTAGTGTTTCTTCCTCTTCTTATAAGGACACCAGTCATATTGGGTTAGGGCTCACTCATATAAACTCATTTAACCTTAATTACCTCCTTAAAGACCCTATATCTAAATACAGTCACATTAGGGGTTAGGACTTCAACGTGTGAATTTGGGGGGACACAACTCAGTCCATGACAGCACTTCACTCTCTTACTCCACACTGCCAGGTAACCTGTTTCTGTGAGGCTCAGATTCTGACTTATACCTGTACCATGTTTCCTGAACACAACAGTGACAACTGGAAACAAATTCTATAATGATCCCTGATTAACCTGGAAGAGAACTGCAGACTTTGATCAGAGCTGACTTGCACTACACTGTGACAATGGAATATTTCCATTCATGAAATTTGTAGTCCTCTGAAATGATCATCTAGTGCCTAAATTCATAAATGGAATATTTGGACAGTAAAAATGTCAAAGCAATCTTTTTTTATTGGGATCCCTCTCATTCTATGGGAAATCATAGAACAGAATCTTACATTGATCTTTTGGGCAGAAGTGACAGTTGACAATAATCTATTCTTGTAGAAAATGCTATTATAGGATCTTCATGTCTTCTCACCAGAAGAATCACATTTAGAGATTAAAGAAATTCTATCTGGATGTAATCAGAGTAGGTTAAGATGGGAATCTTTAGAAAGCCATAATTTATCATTTAGAAGTTGCTGAAAGCTGAGATTTGTCCTAGACCATGATATAGAAGAGTAAGCTAACAGGCTGAAATCATGTCTGTTGTGCTTTATTAATATTGTTTCACAAAGATAAAGCCTAAAATTACATATGGTAAAAATACTCAAAAGACATTTCCCATTTGTAAATGGTAAAATAAATGTGGTATCTAAGAGAGGTAAAAATCCAGAGTGATGTTTAAGGTTTGTTTTATGATGGAATGTTTAAATTGAGATTAATATGAATTGAAGAAATGGCATAAATAGAATTCAGAACAATTCTCCTTTTTAAATTATGCTCTAGGAATAGGGAAATAAATATACCTAGTAGGATAGGGACTATTAGGAGAGGTACCCATTGTGGTATTTACTGCTTAACATTTGTACAGCTTGGTCGTGATTAATCCCGGGGGACATTTAACTGCTTTATTATATATTGCTATCGTTGTATTAACCTATTACTAAGTCTTATTAAATTCTTTTAATAGTTATAATTTTATTAACAATATTAATAACTTTTTGTGAACTACGCCAGTGGTGCTGACCTCATTTTCAACGGAAAGAAGGGCAGGTTTTTATTAGTGATAGTTGAAGTTCTACATTGTCAATGTCTTTCTTTGGGAATTTCCCTGTATCTCCCCTTAGATCTGACACAGATTTTAATAACAAATAAAATAAAAGCCATGTTCAATCCTTGAACTCACAAGTTACAGTCAAAACATTTATCTCCTGTGAAGGCAAGGCGACATTCTATCAGGACAGGGAACTGATCAGCGAGGCTGAACTCCGACTATAAGCAGCCATCACAGCCAAGCTAAAGCTCACTGCTGAATGCCAGACTGGCACATGGTACCTCTCATTGTTTCACTATTTTGTACTCTTCCAAGTCAACAAAACAGGAATTAATGTCAGATTCCTCCTTTAGATGCCCTTTGATGGAAGTCAAGTTTGGGGGAAAACTTTGGTTGATTTCAGTAAAAATTGCCTTTGTTTTCACAAAGGATAAAATTTTGTTTTAACAGAGGATAGAACTGGCACCAAGGGAACTGACTCCCTATTAATGTACCATCAGCAGCTGTCTGCTACCAATATGGATGCCTCTTTAGCTTTGCAACATTCATAAATAAGGCATTCTTCCAGTGTACAAGATGCTTCTGGCTTTGCGAATTTCAAAATAAATAAGAAAACTTAAAAAAATTAGGGTAATGGACAGCAAAGTAATTCATATTTAAAGCAGAGAATAATATAAAATTCTTTGCCAGCTCTTAATAATAGAAACATACACACTCACAAAAGGATATGTTGTCTCTTTAAGTTCTGTGTATCACATGCATTCTCATGTTTGATTAAGAAACATTTGAATATTCTCCCAAATATTCAATAAGCAAATGAAAGGAAATCTTTAAAAAGAGCTTCTGCTATTATTATATTATTATATTGTTATTTTGTCATTGCAATTACAAAAGACTCATCTTAAATCCCCTACATTTCCTAACCAAGAGAAAGAAACACCTGGAGACTGAGAAAATTGTGATAGAAACTGGCTTTATTTGCATAGTACATCTTGGAAAGTAAGTCAGATGATGTCACTTCCCTGACCAGCTCCTTTAAGGTCATCTCATCTCAGAGTGAAAGCCATGTCCTCTAATGACTGAATGCCCTACATGATCTTGGCCACCATCCCATGTATCTCACCTCAACTACTACTCTTTCTCCTTGGCCACTTGCTTGCTCCAGCCATACTGGCCTTCTTGCTGTTGCTGGGATAGGGCACACATGCCCCTGCCCTAGGCCTTTGCGTCTGCTATTCCTTTAGCCTGAAAAGCTTTTGCTATCATGGCTGCTTCTTCTTCTCTCTCTGGTCTTTTCTCCAATGCTAACTTCTCAGTGAAGTCTTTCTGGGCTACCTTACCAAAATTTACATCACTCATCTTATTCTCCTTTTCTACTTTGTTTTTCTCTGAGTTATCACTACTATCTAATGCATTTAGGTATTTAACTTGTTTCGGTTTCCCCCACTGTAGTGTGCAAGACTTCATGGGGGCTTCATGAGAACAACACTGCAGTGTTCTGTTTACTGCAGTGTTCTTTGTGCCTAGAAGAAAATACTCCCTGGTGGAGAGTTCCAGATTAAAAACAAGGTTGGGAAATATCACATATGCTCTCCCTTTCTTGAGAGTCATGGTGCAGATTTGTATTTTGTAAATCTGGGACACCTTGATCTTTTAAACCAATTGTCTCTTTTATTCTGCTCAAATGCTAGCCTTTGTAAGAAAGTTAAAAACTAGTTAAGAACTAGTTTTAATAGCCTTTTAAAAAGTTAAAAACTAATGTTAATATTGAGATGAAGCATAAAGCTAAACAATAGTAGATTCAGGAAAATGTAGAAGTGACCCAAGTTTATTAATGAGAGTTGTGAAACATAATTTGCATTATTTCCTCAATATATATCCCCAGGCAGGAAAAGCTGAGGTGAACCTCTACAAGCCTGGAGCTGGCACCTACATGACCTCAATTTTTGACATACGAGGAGCACAGCTCCAAATCCCTCAACTCCCTCTGATCCAGAGATTATTTTGTTATCCAAAGGGGATGCTGGTACTCAAATGTAAAGAAACTTGTAATATACATTTGAAAAGCAATTCAGGTTTACAAGAGGGTAATAATAAACAGAGGTAAAATAAACATTTGAAAGGAGATGAGCTAGACATTGGAAACAAAGAGGAGTCAAACTAAACAAGGTAATATGTACATTTAAGAGGATATTTGGATATACATCTGAAACAAAGGAGAATTAGAACATGTGTTCAGAAGAGAAAAAAAATGAGATTTGCACTACGGAAATAAATTATTGGTTGCGGTTTTAACTTGCAAAATACTTGACCCAAAGTTCTTTTGATTAAGGAGGGGCTGATTTTTATTTTCCCAATCACTGTACCCTCAGTGGATGGACAGATCATTAGGTTATCATTACACTGTAAAAGATGCTGAGGGAGGGGGTCAAGGTGACCTGGCTGCAAGAAGCTACAGCTGTAAGTGAGGTGAAGCGTTATGGATCCTACAGTCAGTATTGTTCCTGATCTTCCTGCCACACCAGGAGTCTTGAGATCATTTTCTCTCTATCTTCTCAGTTCTCAAAGGCTTCATTTTGGTCTTCACTCGGTCTTGGATGCTATAGATTTGCCTCCTTTTTTTCTTCTTGCCTCTTACACGAGGACCTCAGGACATGGAGGAAATATCCATAGTGCAACTAAACACGGGACTAGCCTACTACCTGTGTAGAATGAATGAAATCAATTTGCTGTGGGTTGAAGAACCCCAGCTTCCCAGTTGTATTTGCGCTTGGTTTTGTGTGTTGTAAGAAGAGGAAGTTGGTGGAACACATAATGAGAAGTATCTCTATTGGAAAATCTGGGTTCAAATCCTATTTTCGAGTGCTAAGAAACCCCTCTGACTGAGTGCAATGCCTGGATTAGGATAGGGAGGAAAATTTGAGGCCATGAGATGCTAGTGTGGGTATATCCAAAGTTCACTACGATTTAGTCTGGTGACAATAGGACAGATATTTACACAGCTGTCTTTAAAGGGTCTAATGGTTGGCTTAGTGAAGAGTTAGAAAGAGGCAGTTTTAAGTAGAGATGGACCATCTTATGTTAATAGTAACTATAGTTACAACACTTTTAGCACTTGTACTGGTTTGCTATTTCTGCCACAACTAATCACCACAAATTAGTGGCTTAAAACGGTGCCCATTTATTATCTCACAGCTCTATAGGTTGGATGTTTTCTCTGCTTCAATTCTCATAAGGCAGAAATCAAAGACTGTGTTCCAGTCAGGTGGCTCTAGGACCCTGTTTCCTTGCTGACTGTCCCTGAGGGCTATTCCCAGCTTCCAGAGTCTGCCCACATTCCTTGGCTTATGGCTTCCTTCATCTTCAAAGGCAGCAATGTCATGGCATGTCCTTCTCCTGTCTCCTTTCTCCTGCCTCTTCCGTTATATTTCTTTGACTTCAGATCGGGAAGTTCCTCTGAATTGGCTTTTAAAAAGTGAAAAACAGCTTCATAAAAATTAATTGATTAAATTTTCTTGGAAAATCTGAGCATTGTATAGTATTCAGACACACCTGCTATATATAGTGTACATATATCTGTATGTATATATAGTATATGCATTTAATTATATATAATTAAATCCTAACTAATGAGCAGAATAGAATTCTGGAAGTGCCTTAAGTATTCTAGGAAAACCTGGAGTTTTAGAGTGTTGGCAATGTAAACAAAGTATAAAATCTATATTCTATATATTCTCTGTCTTTGAAGCCCTGCTGGAATTATAGCCATGAACAATAAACATTATAACAGTAGTCTCTGTTTCTCAAATCACCTTTTGTTCAATTACTAGATTAATTTTTAAAAATCAGATTCAACCCTTTCTTCCTTATAATTCTTCAATGACTATTCTTTGGATACAGAATAAACTCCAGACTCCTAAGAAACATATATAGATTTCTCATGATCTGTATAATATCCAGATTCATATCCCAAGGTTCTCTAAATACAAGCTGAACTCTGCACCAAGCTTCTCACCATTAATGCCTTTGCAGGTGTCACTTCTTGTTTTAATAGACATGTATGAGGCAGTCTACGATTCCTTCTCTTGTTTCAATATTCAGCAAACCTACTGTGCATTCATATGGTGTCAGACACTGAGAATACTGATCGGACACACTTGTTTTTTAAAAAAAGCATAAACACAAATGAATGGACAATAGTGTGTGAATAGAGCTTGTGGTGAGCAAAATAATGATCTTCACATGATTAATGATGATGATTTTCATCATTATGATCCTCACACCCTGAAATGGCAAAAGGGCTAATGGAACTTTGCAGATGTGACTAAATCAAGGGTCTTGAGAGGGGGAGATTATCCTCAATTTTCCAGGTGGGTTCAACTTAATCACATAGGTTCCTTAAAAGTGGAGAGCCTTTCCTGGCTGTGATCAGAGAAAGAGATGTGCTGATGGAAGCAGAATCAGTAAGAGGCTATATTTCTGGCTTTGAAGATGGGGAAAGGGGCTGAAACAGAGTGGAGAGATGTGGGTGTCCTCTGGATGCTGGAAAGGCAAGGAAATTGATTCTCCCTGGTGTTTACAGAAAAGAATGCACCAGCTGACACTTGGACTTTAGCCCAGTTAGACGGTTGTTGGACTTCTGATCTATATGACTGTAAGATAATAAATTTGTGTCGTTTTAAGCCACTAAGGTTGTGATAGTTTGTTACAGCAGCCATAGAAAACTAACGAAGTGTTTGTAGTAGAGTTTACAGTTACTGTATTTTATTGATTCCAAGGTGGACTTCCCCCAACACTGAACAGCTGTGAAACGGGTAATGTCTTCAGTTGCTGTAATTCAGGAAGCATTTGTGACATGGTTGAAATTATCATTGCCCTACAGACCAAAATTGGCAGAATGGCTGTCGGTGCTTGGAAGAGAATCCTGAAAATGACATTGAACTATATTTAAAAGAAGTGCTTCATTACCAATGTTATTGGTGGAGCACAGAACACTACTGTATGAAGAAATAGTTACTGATAAACCTTTCAGAGTGGGAAAATTGAACTTGAAATGTGATAAAGTTACAGGGAAAAGCTTAGCTAGTTAATTTCACTTATATTTTTAAGTATATGTGCTACAGGCACATATTACAAAACATGCATCTAAATTAGTCTGGAAGAGGTCTTTCACAGGTATTAAATGGAAATTCTAAGTGATAAAACATTGCATAGTGGTTTAATCTGCAGTTTTAGTTTCTATATGTGATATTTGATAATTAGTAATACCTATAAAAATAATCCACTTGTTATAAGTTGAATTGTGTCCCCCTCCCCCAAATTTATATCTTGAAGTCCTAAGCCCTAGTACCGCAGATTGTGACCTTATTTGGAAATAGGTTTATTGCAGATGTAATTAGTTAAGATGAAATAAGACTGGAGCAGGGCAGGCCCCTAATCCAATATGACTGGTGTTCTTATAAAAATGTGGACACAGAGACAGATAAACATACAGGGAAAATCCCCATCCCCATCCCTCTTTCTCTCCCAGAGGACGGAGTGATTTACTTGCCCATAAAGTTTGGGAGAAGAAACTGGCTGCGTGTCTCAGTGCCTTTCTCTTGTCGTATCTACCAGGTTGCAGAGAGCATGGATTCCCGCATGCTCTTGGCCAGGTGGTGAGCTTTTCAGACAGGCTCTGTCCCTGTGTCCACTCAGTGTTGCCTATGTTCCATGGGTATGTCTAATTTAAAAAGCCCATCTGATCCACAGGTCTAAACCATATTCGTTTACATCACTTTTATTAACTAAAATGCTGTTTTGACCTCTGTCTGCCTGACTTCTCTGTTTGCCAATTGGTTTTGACAGGAAAAATAGAGGGCCATTTATGACCTTACTGATCATCCATATAAACTCTCAAGCACAGTTTACAGAAGAGAGATATAACTCTACTGATAGAATAAACTACAAAATGGAAATACATAAAAGGACTAAGGAAGTATAAATGAGAGTGGAGGCAACTCATGTAGGGAAAACAAGGAAAGGTTTTTGCAGAAGAGGTGAAACTTGAACTAGAACAAATAGGAATTCTTCAGACAGAAAAAAGGGTAAGGGCAATCTAGGATGAAGGAACAGACAGGAAAAGTCTAACACACGCACACACATACACCACACACACCACAAACATACCACTTACATGTACCACACATATAACACACATACAGAGCTGAGTATCTTCAGAGAACACAAAAAATCTTATTGTGACTGAACGTAAGTTCAGATAAGATAGAATTTGTGGCTGAATGAAGCAGGAAAGGTGAGCACAAGGAAATATGAAGTATTTTAAAATAGGAAACATCAAGATTAAATTTATTTTGTAGCTAGAAAATTCTGGCAGCAATGGGCAATAAATAGCACAGGAGACAAGGGGGCTAGTCTGGGATGTACTGTAGAGAACGGGCTGCTGCTGATTTGCTCTGAGGTAGTGTGACACTGGGTGACACAGGGTGGTGACACTTCAAGCACCCAGGACTGTTCGGCTTGATTTCTTTTAAATGAATGAATAGAGAAAACAGAGTGAGGTAAATGTTTATGGAACAATCTTTTTTTTCTTTCTTTTTTATTAAGGTAATATCGATATACACTGTTATGAATGTTTCACATGAAAAAACAATGTGGTTACTACATTTACCAATATTATCAAGTCCCCCCTCATACTCCATTTCAGTCACTGTCCATCAGTGTAGTAAGATGACACAGATTCACTGTTTGCCTTCTCTGTGCTATACTGTTTTCCCCGTGATTCCCCACACCATATGTACTAAACATAATACCCCACAATCCCCTTCTCCCACCCTTCCCACCAACCCTCCCACACCCTCCCCTTTGGTAACCACTAGTTTCTTCTTGGCATCTCTGAGTCTGCTACTATTTTGTTCTTTCAGTTTTGCTTCGTTGTTATACTCCACAAATGAGGGAAATCATTTGGCACTTGTCTTTCTCTGCGTGGCTTATTTCACTGAGCATAATATCCTCCAGCTCCATCCATGTTGTTGCAAATGGCAGGATTTGTTTCCTTCTTATGGCTGAATAGTATTCCATTGTGTATATGTACCACCTCTTCTTTATGCATTCATCTACTGATGGACACTTAGGTTGCTTCCATTTCTTGGCTATTGTAAAAAGTGCTGCAATAAACATAGGGGTGTATATGTCTTTTTGAATCTGAGAAGTTGTATTCTTTGGGTAAATTCCAAGGAGTGGGATTCCCAGGGCAAATGGTATTTGTATCTTTAGTTTTTTGAGGAACCTCCATATTGCTTTCCACAATGGTTGAACTAGCTTACATTCCCACCAGCAGTGTAGGAGGGGTTCCCCTTTAGCCGCATCCTCGCTAGCATTTGTTTTTCTTAATCTTTTGGATGGTGGCCATCCTTACTGGTGTGAGGTGATATCTCATTGTGGTTTTAATTTGCATTTCCCTGATGATTAGTGATGTGGAGCATCTTTTCATGTGTCTGTTGGCCGTCTGAATTACTTCTTTGGAAAACTATCTCTTCATATCCTCTGTCCATTTTTTAATCGGGTTATTTGCTTTTTGGCTGTAGAGGCGTCTAAGTTCTTTATATATTTTGGATGTTAACCCCTTGTTGGATACATCATTTACAAATATATTCTCCCATACTGTAGGATGCCTTTTTGTTTTGTTGATGGTGTCCTTTGCTGTACAGAAACTTTTTAGTTTGATGTAGTCCCATGAGTTAATTTTTGCTTTTGTTTCCCTTGCTTGAGGAAATGCATTCAGGAAGAAGTCACTCATGCTTATATTCAGGAGATTTTTGCCTATGCTGTCTTCTAAGAGTTTTATGGTTTCATGACTTACATTCAGGTCCTTGATCCATTTCAAGTTTACTTTTGTGTATGGGGTTAAACAATAATCCAGTTTCATTCTCTTGCATGTAACTGTCCAGTTCTGCCAACATCAGCTTTGAAGAGGCTGTCATTTCCCCATTGTATGTCCATGGCTCCTTTATCATATATTAATTGACCATATATGGTTGGGTTTATATCAGGGCTCTCTAGTCTGTTCCATTGGTCTATGGGTCTGTTCTTGTGCCAGTACCAAATTGTCTTGAGTACTGGGGCTTTGTAGTAAAGCTTGAAGTTGGGGAGTATAATCCCCCCAGCTTTATTCTTCTTTCTCGGGATTGCTTTGGCTTTTTGGGGCCTTTGTGGTTCCATATGAATTTTAGAATGATTTTCTCTAGTTCGTTGAAAAATGCTGTTGTTATTTTGATAGGAATTGCATTGAACCTGTCGATTGCTTTAGGCAAGATGGCCATTTTGACAATATTAATTCTTCCTATCCATCAGCACGGGATGTGTTTCCATTTATTTTGGTATATTCTTTAATTTCTCTCATGAGTGTCTTGTAGTTTTCAGAGTATAGGTCTTTCACTTCCTTGGTTAGGTTTATTCCTAGATATTTTATTCTTTTTGATGCAATTTTGAATGGAATTGTTTTCCTGATTTCTCTCTCTACTAGGTCATTGTTAGTGTATAGGAATGCCACAGATTCTGCATATTAATTTTGTATCCCGCAACTTTGCTGAATTCAGATATTAGATCTAGTAGTTTTGGAGTAGATTCTTTAGGGTTTTTTGTGTACAATATCATGTCATCTGCAAACAGGGACAGTTTAACTTCTTCCCTGCCAATCTGGATGCCTTTTATTTATTTGTGTTGTCTGATTGCCATGGCTAGGACCTCCAGTACTATGTTGAATAGAAGTGGGGAGAGTGGGCATCCTTGTCTTGTTCCCAAACTTAAAGGAAAAGCTTTCAGCTTCTCACGGTTAAGTATAATGTTGGCTGTGGGTTTGTCATATATGGCCTTTATTATGTTGAGGTACTTTCCCTCTATACCCATTTTGTTGAGAGTTTTTATCATGAATGTGTGTTTAATTTTGTCAAATGCTTTTTCAACATTGATGGAGATGATCATGTGGTTTTTGTCCTTCTTTTTGTTGATGTGGTGGATGATGTTGATGGATTTTCCAATGCTGAGCCATCCTTGCATCCCTGGAATAAATCCTACTTGATCATGATGGATGATCCTTTTGATGTATTTTTGAATTCAGTTTGCTAATATTTTGTTGAATATTTTTACGTCTATGTTCATCAGGGATATTGATCTGTAGTTTTCTTTTTTTGTGGTGTCATTCCCGGTTTTGGCATTAGAGTGATGCTAGCCTCATAGAATGAGTTTGGAAGTATTCCCTCTTCTTGTACTCCTTGGAAAATCTTAAGGAGGAAGGGTATTAGGTCTTCACTAAATGTTTGATAAAATTCAGCAGTGAAGCCATCTGGTCCAGGTGTTTTGTTCCTAGGTAGGTTTTTGATTACCAGTTCAATTTCATTGCTGGTAATTGGTCTGTTGAGATTTTCTGTTTCTTTCTGGGTCACCCTTGGAAGGTTGTATTTTTCTAGAAAGTTGTCCATTTCTTCTAGGTTATCCAGTTTGTTAGCATGTAATTTTTCATAGTATTCTCTAATAGTTCTTTGTATTTCTGTGGTGTTCGTAGTGATTTTTCCTTTCTCATTTCTGATTCTGTTTATGTTAGTAGACTCTTTTTTTCTTGATAAGTCTGGCTAGAAGTTTGTCTATCTTGTTTATTTTCTTGAAGAACCAGCTCTTGCTTTCATTGATCCTTTCTACTGTTTTATTCTTCTCGATTTTATTTATTTATGCTCCAATCTTTATTATGTCACTCCTCTACTGACTTTGGGTCTCATTTGTTCTTCTTTTTGTAGTTTCGTTAACTGTGAGTTTAGACTGCTCATATGGGAATGTTCTTCTTTCCTTAGGTAGGCCTGTATTGCAATATACTTTCCTCTTAGCACAGCCTTCGCTGCATCCCACAGATATTGTGGTGTTGAATTATTGTTGCCATTTATCTCCATATATTGCTTGATCTCTGTTTTTATTTGGTCATTGATCCACTGATTATTTAGGAGCATGTTATTACGCCTCCATGTGTTTGTGGAATTTTTCATTTTCTTCCCGTAATTCATTTCTAGTTTCATTCCTTTGTGGTCTGAGAAGCTGGTTGGTATAATTTCAATGTTTTTTAATTTACCGAGGCTCTTTTTGTGGCCTAGTATATGATCTATTTTTGAAAATGTTTCTTGTGCACTTGAGAAGAATGTATATTCTGCTGCTTTTGGGTGTAAAGTTCTGTAGATGTCTGTTAGGTCCTTCTGTTCTCATGTGTTGTTCAGTGCCTCTGTCTCCTTACTTATTTTTTGTCTGGTTGATCTGTCCTTCAGAGTGGTGTGTTCAAGTCTCCTAGAATGACTGCATTGCATTCTATTTCCCCTTTTAATTCTGTTAGTATTTGTTTCACATATGTAGGTGCTCCTGTGTTGGGTGCATAGATATTTATAATGGTTATATCCTGTTGTTGGATTGACCCCTTTATCATAATGTCCTTCTTTGTATCTTGTGACTTTGTTTTGAAGTCTATTTTGTCTGGTACAAGTACTGCAACTCCTGCTTTTTTCTCCATATTAGTTCCAGAAATGTGTTTTTCCATCCTTTCACTTTTAGTCTGTGTATGTCTTTGGGTTTAAAGTGAGTCTCTTGAAGGCAGCATATAGATGGGTCTTGTTTTTTGATCCAGTCAGTGACTCTATGTCTTTTGAGTGGTGCATTCAGTCCACTTACATTTAGGGTGATTATGGATAGGTATGTACTTATTGGCATTGCAGGCTTCAGATTCGTGGTTACCAAAGGTTCAAGGTTAATTAACTTCCTTACTATCTAAGAGTCTAACTTAACTCACTTAATATGCTATTACAAACACAATCTAAAGGTTCTTTTTTTGTTTTTTGTTTGTTTGTTTCCTCCTTTTTCTTCCTACTCCATTCTTTATATATTAGGTATCATATTCTGTACTGTTTGTCTATCCCTTGATTGACTTTGGGGATAGTTAATTTAATTTTGCATTTTCTTAGTAATTAACTGTTCTACTTTCTTTACTGTGGTTTTATTACCTCTGGTGACAGCTATTAAACCATAGGAACACTTCCATCTATAGTAATCCCTCCAAAATACACTGTAGAGATGGTTTGTGGGAGGTAAATTCTCTCATCTTTTGCTTATCTTGGAATTGTTTAATCCCTCCTTCAAATTTAAATGATAATCTTGCTGGATAAAGTAATCTTGGTTCAAGGCCCTTGTGCTTCATTGCATTAAATACATCACGCCATTCCCTTTGGGCCTGTAAGGTTTCTGCTGAGAAGCCTGATGTTAGGCTAATGGGCTTTCCTTTGCATGTGATCTTATTACTCTCTGGCTGCTTTTTATAGTCTGTCCTTGTCCTTGATCTTTGCCATTTTAATTACTATATGTCTTGATGTTGTCTTCCTTGGGTCCCTTGTGTTGGGAGATCTGTGCATCTCCATGGCCTGAGAGACTATCTCCTTCCCCAGATTGGGGAATTTTTCAGCAATCGCCTCCTCAAAGACACTTTCTTTCCCTTTTTCTCTCTCTTCTTCTTCTGCTACCCCTATAATGCGAATATTGTTCCGTTTGGATTGGTCACACAGTTCTCTCAATATTCTTTCATTATTTGTGATCCTTTTTTCTCTCTGTGCCTCAGCTTCTTTGTATTCCTCTTGTCTAGTTTCTATTTCATTTATTGTCTCCTCCACTTTATCCAATGTGCTTTTAATACCGTCCATTGTGCTCTTCAGTGATTGGATCTCCAATCATTCCTGAGTTCTTGAATATCTTTCCATACCTCCATGAGCATGTTAATGATTTTTATTTTGAACTCCCTTTCAGGGAGAGTCATGAGGTCAATATCATTTAAGTCTTTCTCAGGAGTTGTATTAATAATTTTACTCTGGACCAGGTTCCTTTGGCATTTCATATTTGTGTATGGCACTCTCTAGTGCCCAGAAGCTCTACTCTCTGGAGCTGCTCAGCCCCTGAAGGAATGCGGGGATTGTAGGGGAGTGGTATTGGTGCCTCCGGGGAGAAAAGGGCTGTTTCCTGGTTCCTGGCTACTATGCCTGTCTCCACTGCCTGAACCAGTGGGCTGAGCACACAGGTATAAGCCTCTGTGCTTTGCGTTTTTAGTTGCTGTAGACAGATCTTCCCTCTGGCTGGCCTAACGCCAGGGTAGGTTTTCCCGGTTTGCAAGGCCAGTGGGACTGGCCAGGAAAGAGGCACAGTAGTCTGCCTGTCACGGAAGGGGTTCTTGGAGCTGTGTAGGCAGGCAGGGAGCTGGAGCACCTGAAGATCGTGAAAGCTCCCAACTTGCTGGGCAGAGTGCACCCGGACAATTTTGTCTGCCTGTCCTTTCTCCTGAGCGGTAAGCTCTGTCCATTTCTTGCCCCTTTAGCAGCCCTCTTGCTAAGGGCTTCTTTGTTAGGAAGTCTCTCAGACTGCCCGCCTTTCTTTTGTCCCAGAGCAGCTGGATATGGATCCCTGCTTTCCACAAGCATTTGGAATCTTAGTCTCTCGGGGAAGTCTGCCTGTTTTAGCTTTCCAACCCCCTAATTATGAGAATATCATGCAAGCACCATGAAATGTAGGTTTGTGCTTCCAGAGCAGATCTCCGGAGTTAGATATTCAGCAGTCCCAGATCTCCATTCCCTCCCTGCTCCGTTCCTCTTCCTCCTGCCAGTGAGCTGGGGTGGGGGAAGGGTTTGGATCCCGCAGGACCACAGCTTTAGTACATTACCCTTTTCTGTGAGGTCCGCTCTTGTCTCCAGGTGTATGCAGTTTGTTGCAGTCCTCTTTCCTGTTGCACTTTCAAGAGTAGTTGTATTAGTTATATTTTCATATTATATGCAGTTTTAAGAGGAAGCCTCTGTCTCGCCTCTCATGCCACCATCTTTAATTCTCCCTCTGGAACAATCTTGTTAAATTTACTTGTAAAGATTTTTACCTATAAATATCTGTGCATTTGGCTAGAGGTTGAAAGCATATGACCAGGTGGCAGAATAGACAAAGTTACAGCTCTTGTTCCAGTAGCTACAATGAAACAAAAATTGAAAAACCTTTGTTTCTGTGATGAAACTGAGACTCGTAGTTGGAAAGACTTTTCCTCAAGAAAAAAAAAAAATCTGTGTCTTTCTAAATGTGCCACCTGAAGATGCTGGGTGGTGATAGGAGGCAGAGAGTTAGATAGAAGGCGTGCTTTTTAGATGACTAAGAAAATTAGTGTGATTCTAGGTATGCATGGAGATGACAATCCTCACACATCAAAATAGAGCAGAGAAAGAAAAGGAAAAAAAAACTTTTCAAGCAACATGAAATAATCAGAGCATCATAAGGTAATTTAAAAGCAAAGGCTCAAGGGAGCCTGCTATATAACTGGGTAAGGCACAGAATTCAGAATAAATAGGAGAAAAGTTTATTAAAATCTGTGCTGGAAGCGAGCAGGCATTGGTGAAGTGAGAGGTTAAGAGTATTTATTGTTTGCAGG
This sequence comes from Smutsia gigantea, assembly GCA_032199065.1. NCBI lineage: Eukaryota > Metazoa > Chordata > Mammalia > Pholidota > Manidae > Smutsia > Smutsia gigantea. The sequence goes on from JAVSCE010022418.1 coordinate 2,099,369, forward strand.
GAAGCAATTTGAATATTGTTTGAAAGGAAAAGGAAATGAAAATGGAGAAAGAAGAATCCAGGGAGAGGACATTCAGATTCACATCAGAGCTTGCCCAGGTTTTATTCGGTAAAAATTTTAAACTGGAAAACGATGCCACATTGCAAGTAAGATTATTTATGCGCCTCTTAGGTCCAATGACTCCCAGCCAAAGTAATAGTGAATCTTTTTTCTACTTTCTCTCTGAGACTGTCAGCTACTTGACATGTTAGCTTTTTAATCACCTTGTAATTAATAGTATTTTGAGAGAGGCAGGGCTGTTTTCTGGAGATAATTAGTATCATTTTTAAAATAATGATGCAGCATTCATCCAGTAGACCTGATAGGCTAATGTTTTTATTGATCATTGTTCTTTGCATTTTCAGGTATTTTTTTTCTTTTATAAGGTAGTAATTTAGTAAAATTGAATCTTTCCCCACTCACAGGAATTACTTATACATGTAAAGGCTGTTCCTTAAAGTAAAAATTTTAAATTATCTTTCAGTGAGTAGAACTGTTTTACCATTAAACATTTCATTTGTTAATCAGTAAATTTTTCAGAAAAAAAATTTACTTACATATTATTTCAAGTGTTTCAATTAATATATCTGGGGTAAATGAATGTATAGGACTATACCCATTTTAAAATTTATATTGACAATTACTTTAATGTACTGCAACTACTTTTAATTGTTCAATATATGAATATCACAATATTATCTTATATATCAGTATTTTAAAGGAATGATAGCTACCGTTGGATGAGATATTAATAGAATTTAATCAGACTATTCTATAAAAAGCACAGAGTTAATTTTAGTAAATGCTCTTTTGAAATGATAATGAAACCAATTCTAGCTTAGAATTATAGAATTGTACATCATTTGCTCTACGACTGCATACCTTCGTGCCACTGCATGGCCTTCAGCTTCTCTTAGGTTACATCATCTTCAAAATAAAGGGGTCAGTCTACTGCTTGAATGATTGCTAATTCCCTTCCAGTGGTAAGTTTCCCTGGCTCCTCTGTGGCTAGTAGCAGAATTAATGGTTTTTGGCTTTCAAGTCTGGGTTCAGAATGTACTTCTTAAAAATTCCTTTAATTGTTGTAAGAGGTGTTGACAGCTTTCACTTTATAAATACACAATTCTATTTATTGATACTCAGAGAAGTGGGATTCATAAATTAAAATTTTTGTATCACAAAACAGTACAGTTATTTATGAACCTAGAATTTTAGGATTGCTTAGCCAGGCCTCGGTTTTGTTTGGAACTTGAGAAACTAAGCCAAGAAAATTAGTACTTTTTAACAATGTTTGATATATATTTTGATTTTCTGACACCATTTGATCTACATGAAGTAAACATCCATGTTTTAGCATATACCCTAACAGCAGAAATAAAAGAAAACAAGGCAAAACAATAAATCCTGGGCAAGTGAGATGATTCTTTCCCTCCCTCCCTTCCTCTCTTTCTTCCCTCTTTCCTTCCATTGCATTTAGGGTGGTAGGCATGCTGGAAGGTATCAAAGAAAAACAGTGCAAAGCAATCAAATATATTTTCATGGAAAGCCTAGTGAGGGAAACAGACATAAATCAAATTACCTAGTGAATTGTTATTACACATAATGATAGTTTCTTTGAAGGAAATGTGCAGGATGCTATTTAAGTCTGAACCAAGGAACTGACCTGGTGGAGAAGGATGACTTCCCTAAAAGAGTGCTATTTGAACTGAGACCCACAGCAAAATTTAGAACTAAATGGTGAAGGGGATTCGGGTGTAATGTGCTAGGCAGAGGGAAGAGAATATGTGGCTCTGAAATAAGAAAGGCATAGCATGTTTAAAGGATTAAAATAGAACTGTCGAATGTGGTTGGAGTACAGACAAGAAAAGGAAGAAAGGCTGAAGCTGAGGCTGGAGAGATGAGGGGTAGTTTTTCAGGCAGGACTGTGTATGCTGTTAGAGGTTTAGGTCTCTATCCTAAGGATGATGAGAGGACACTGCAATTTGAAACGAAAGGGGCACCATCAAATTGGCACTAACAACAATCACTCCGTAGTGTAAAATATGACTTAAGGGGATGTCCTGAGAGAGGATGTATAGAGGTCAATGCCCACGAACCAGAGTGGTTCAGGCTAGAGATAATGGGCGTTCGTACTTGGGAAGAGTGGGGTGGATGAGAAAGAAATAAAGCTATGAGGAAGTAAATAAAGAGGACTTCTTGAGGTTTTATATCTCATTTACCTTTGAACCTTAAGAATCGAGCATAATGCCCAATTTAAAAGAGGAACAAAATAGTTATTGAATTTAAATATAACAAAGACTCATGTACTGTTTAAGGACAGCTGACTCAAGAGATAATTATTTAAATAAATATGGAAATATTTAACCCAGTCATTCTACCTCCTTTAAGGAAATGTTAATGTAGGACTAGATAAAACATGGAATTGAGTCATTATCATGTGTAAACAGCCAATTTGTCTTATTTATACCCAAATCCCTACATTTTACTTTTAACTGTGAAGATAGTCACTGGCTGTGGTTTTCAGTTTAAGTGCTCAGAGTTCCTTGCTTAGATAATGACTCTTCTGGAAACTATTCTAAATTCATTTACTTTAAACATAAGGAACCATTTCCAGGAAATAACAGTCTTTTCTGGCAGGAATTTTTATCACCAGAAACTCAGACATTTTACAGAAATGTAACAAATAAGTAGTATAAATATTGCATACTCAAAGGGAATTTTAATTTTAATTAAAGTCCACTCGCCATTTTTAAACAAATCTTGTTAAAAATATCTCCTCCCCTAAAGATGGTTGTAATTTTAGGGTAAAGTCCTTTAACAAAAGCCAGAAGTAACCAATGTAAATGTAACATCTCTAGTGCCAAGTGAGGCCAAATTCACTGAATAGTATTTTAGAGGTGAAAATGATCTGAAACAGTTTAATGAACAGTTTTATTACTTTTATTTCTCTGAGAAATTAGTTGAAAAGGAGGCTTTCTCTTCCAACATGCATGGGATTTATTTCTAATAAAGGTCAACATTTAACATAAAGTTGTATCAAGGTGTTAAATTAACGTCAAAGGCTCAATGTCAAGGAGATAATTATGTGCATGAAGATTCTAAGATTCTAAGAAGAATTTCAAGTCATCATTAGTTTAGAAACACTTTCCTCTCAGTAAAGTCATTGTATCCTTTCTTTTTCCAGGCTGTTATGTGAAACTCAGTCATAATATATATACTGACTTTCTTTGATTCTCAAATTCATCTCGAATGTGCCTTCTTTGGGTAAAAAAGTTTCCCGAAAGCCATCTAATTGCACACCGGATATCCAAACCTCCTGATACTCCCTTGAAGACTATTATTTCTGCCTTCCAGTTTGAAGGCATGGCCACTTATTCCCATTTCACATCCCATGGGTCTACATGTCACATTGCACTGTGACACTGTGGTTGTTAATATTTTGTGTCAAGTTGCCTGGGCTAAGGGATGCCCTGATAGCTGGAAAACATTATTTCTAGGTATACCTGTGAGTATTTCTGGAAGAGATTAGCATTTGAATCAGAAGGCTGAGTAAAGGTCTACCCTCACCAGTGTGGGCGAGAATCATCCAATCCACTGAAGGGTTTAGGAACACAAAGGGGGAGGAAGGACAGTTTCTCTTTTCTTGAGCTGGGATGCACATCTTCTCCTGCTCAGGCCTTTTAGACTCCAGGATTCATACCAGCAATCCTCCAGGTTCTCAGTCCTTCACCCTCAGACTGGGTGTTACACCATTGGCCCCCCTGATTCTCAGGCCTCTGGACTCAGATGGAATCAGACCGTCGGCTTTCCCGGTTCTCCAGCTTGCAGAAGGCAGAATGTGGGACCTCTCAGCCTCCATAATCATGGAGGCCAATTCTTATCTTTCTGTCTATCTTTCTATCTGTCATCTATCTATCCTATTCAATTTCTCTGGTGAACCTAATTCACACATCTTCAGTCTCAGCTATGAGAGACTGAAGGTAAGGCCATCAAGACAGCCCTTTTGGATGCCATTACACGGTCTAAGATCCAATGCCAGTTCCTGCCAAGCACCTTCTTGTTCTCTCTTTGGTGCCTCATAGTTCTCCAATTTTGTCAGCTAGCAAGTTGTTTGCTCTCTCTTTTCCCAACTTTTCTCTTCCAATGTATATATGTAGGTTTATCAAATTTGTCAACTCCCCAAAATAGCATTTTTTTCTTTTGATGTAGTTAATATCTAAAATCTGAAACATCTTTTAATTCTATCTCTTTTTTTGTAAGTTAGGAAGCTTAGACCTAAAGAATGTAGATGACTCACTCAAGGTAACAAAGCGAATTGATGGCAGGACTAGGACTGTAACACACATCTCTGTGTTCGGTAAAAGTTTACTATCTACATATGTAAGCAAAGTCTCCTAAAGTCATAGTGCTAAGAAAAAAATCATAAACAGATCAATACACATAGCACCATTTACAAATTTAAATTACATGTATTGAAATGGCAGTGCACATTAAATTAGGATATTTGCCTGTGGGGCTGAGGGAAGGAAATAGGAACTGGAACTTGGGGAAAAAGTGTAATAAATAACCAAAAATGTGAGTGAGACTTTGTATGGATCAAATATGATAATGAGCCATGAACTGAGTATAACTTTCTATTGATTCCTTCCTCAGGTGGCCTTTCACTGCCAAGAATAGAACAATTTTTCTGTCTCTTGTAACCCAAGCAATCCCTACAACTTATATCTCAGACTTTAGCACAAGTTTATAAAGTTAATTGGTCATCTAAACCAAGTGAAGTGTGCAGACCTCAACTTGGCAGCATGGGAGAAGCAGAGAAAGGTGCCAGCAAATATATAGAGAGGGGGAAATACTATCATCATTTACAGCAGAAAAACATACCATTTTTGCCATTTGGTGTAGTCATGACACATGAACACAAAATCTGATTGTGGACTAGAAAAGGACCTTACTTAAAATGATGTACCATGGAGTCTTTTGTAAACTAGTACATTTTGTTCAGCACAGAATGAAGTTTTTGCTTCTATTTAGAAAATAAAGAAATAAATAGGAGAAATGCATTTTAAGTCACTAAAGAAAGGTAAATTGGTAGATTATGATAAAGAACTTAACTAGTGTTTAACTTTTTTTACCAGAATGACTTAATACTGATCTTTCATGCTCAGTGTTGAAAAGCACACATTCAACAGTCACTTTACACATAATATACTTCAGTGACACTATTTCTATTTGACAGTTGGACAAACTAACAGAGAAAACTATTGACATACTTGAGGTTTTATAGAGAATGTAATTGAAAGTACAAAGTCTCAAAATTCATTCTAAAATATCACCCAGAAGGCCAATGTATGATAGGAAATTAGTTCTCTATAAAAATATAAAATTTCTAGCTCCTCTCAGCTATTTTGTGACCAGTTAATCCCTTCTGTGTGCTTTACAATCATTAATAAATCATGTGATTGAAACTGAGATCCCATACCGAAAGACTCACTAGAGAGAGCTTTAAAAATTAGTCTCTCCCTCTCCTGGCTTTCACATTTCCACCTCGAGATACATTATCTCTATTCAGACTGGCACTTTTCCCTAGAAAATGCTGCTTCTGAATTTTAAACTATTCCCTAGTTTGATTTAAATTTGCCAGATAAACCAGCATTATTCAACCTGCTTCCAGAAAGATAAAACACTCAAGTTTTCCAAGATACATCCTCCAATATGTGTATTTTATGGCTTTTTAGTAAAGTTCTGGCACCAGCAATGTTGTCCTTTAGACAGAGAAACATCTGAGACTTAAAGTTTCATTGATCAATACTGATTGAAATGCAGAAATAAAACCCACCAAGTTTCAATGGCAACAAAAATAAAAATACTGGAGGTCATTGTGCCACTGAAAGCAGCCTAATGCTGCCCTTTATGTTATTATGGGTGAAAGTTGTTTCTTTTGTTTAAGTATGGTGTTCGGGCTCTTCTAGGTTTCCCTTCAGGCCTAACATGCTGTACTGTGTTTGCAGTGAGATCGCACTAGCCTTTCTTGCAAGCTCACTTACATATGCCCTAATTACCCTTTATGAAGTATTGTAAAAATGTTTATATATTATATGATATTGTAATATGAAAGAGGAAAGAAGCCAAAGGATATTTTTGCTAGAGAATGTAGAGACTTTGGCATGTTTTTATATTCTCAAATGTTGTTTATTTGTTTAGAGATTATTATCTTTTAAAGGTTTGTAGGCCAAGTCTGTGGAATTCCATTGGATTTTCTATTTAAATTCACTGGTATGAATCTGGAAAACTATACATAAGAACATGCTCCTTAGTCTCTTTTCTATATTTAGTAAATGTAACACATGTCACTTAGCATATCTAAGTCTCAGTTACCCCATTTGCTGACTGAAGCAAATCCCCCAATGGACATAATAGTTTTAAAAGCCATTCATGTTATTTGTTTCTATGGCCAAAATAATGGCATTTCAGGTTCAGAAGTTCCTTTCAAGGTGATCTAATTCAAAATCCCTTCATCTCAAATGAGAAAATTGTGACCCTGATATACTAGTAATGAATGTTTTACACATATTAGAAGTGAAAACAAATTTAAGAATATTTGATTCAATAAGGACCTTTATTATTAAACTGTGAAAGGTTTACCTCACCTTTACGTGGAATTATTCTACAATAATTTATGGAAGGAAATCAAAACTGCTCACTAAAATGTGAAGTAAATAAATGTCATCTTGAGCTTTGTATAACTGATCTGAGACCCATAAACTATTTAGAATTTATTAATGCTATAATTTTATTCATCTTATTTTATTGGATTTCCATTCCTGAATAAAATGTAATCTCCACAGAATGATTAAAAATCTTATAGAATTGTGCCATTTCTACTTTTATGGTGGAAAAACAAAGATATGTCTGGCAGCATGTTCCTAGTTCACATAATTTATTACAAATTAAACTCATGTTTCTTTTATTACCTGGGCAAATTCCAAATAGCTCACTCTTCACTTTTACTCAGTCACCAAAATGATTGATTACCTTGGGGAACAGAGTGGGCTATTCTAGAACAATTTTGGAAGTACCCTTTTGCATTCAGCAGACCCAGCATAAGTCCAGGAAAACCTAATTGGGATGCCTTAGGTAATAGCTCATGAGTAATCCTAATTGAAGGAATTCTAAATGATTCCCATGGTGGAGGGCAGCAAAACAAATCATGAAATGAATCCACCATACTCTTTTTGTCATATGTTATGTTCTGTCTTTGCCTAGACATTTTTCAAAGGGTTATGGTAGACTATTTAAGCACATACATTGTACTGAAGTTATTCCATCACTCCACATACTAAGAAAGTAATTTATACCTAAGTTCAATGACTTTCCAACTTTTGATTACAATCCATATAATGAATGCATTTTGTATTACAAACTAATGAATACATACTTGAATATATGACTGTGTATCTGTGGTAGGTAAAACATACTGAAACAAAAACTTAAGGAAAACAATATCCTTACTACATATACTTTATATTCTCCATTATATTCTATTTCATTGCATTATATTAAAATGTACTGATAATAACCTATTGAATTGATTGGTCAAAATATACTGACCCCAATTTGAAAGAAGGGTAACAGGAACTCTTTCCTCTATAGTCAGAATAAATAATTGGGCCTAACCAAAAATGTGAAATTGGCCTACTTTATGTCTAGTGACCTCCTTTTTATTCCTTTCCTCAAAACTTCATTACCTTTAAGAAATCCAGAGATAAAGTTCCAAGTCATACCAGAAAAAAAAAAAACTTTATTACCTTTCTCCCTCTCTACCCTACTTAAATTCAGGAAACATGTAGGTTCCTCAGATGGATAGCTGAGTGGCCCGACCTAAAGGTGAGGAAGGTATAGTCCTTCTGCTGAAGGAACCCATGATCTAGTGGGAAAAATACAGCCAACACCTTGTCTGTGTTTCATACTCTGGAAGAGGCAATCTCCTCTGCTTCAGGACCTTTGCACATCCTCATCCATCTGTTTGGAATACCCCGTCCCACATTTTTCACTTTCTAAGTAGTCAACACAATAAAAAGTTCAGGTTTCAGTTTGAATGTGGCTTATTCAGACAGATTTTCCTAACTCCACAGTAAAAACTACATCCTCCCAGTTTGACAGTCTCAGCCTGCCCATTTCTGCTGCTTCAAAGAAGCTTTGTGTTTATTTGTTTACTATCTAGCTCCTTGACTATACTTTGAAATGTGCAAGGACAGAAATCTTCTCTAATTTTCATCATTTTATACCCAGCATGTTACATAAACTATAGTGTTTAATCAACATTTATTGAATAAATAAATGAATAAACTGAAAATAATATGTAACGTCTATGTTTCTACCCATCTTCCCATCTATCTATTTATCATCTATCCAGAGATTAAAACTATCATAAGAGGGTCAAGGGAAGAGGGCCTTGAAAAGTAATATTGAAAGGTAGGGATTCATTATGTCACTTTCTGTACTGACCCAAATCAGACTCCTAGTAGTTCGTGCTTCTTGGTTCCATAGCTCCATTTCACAACTTCAGAGAAAGCCTATTTTCTTCATTTTGGCAACCCTCCTAGTTCTCACTCCTGTCTTTGCTCGTGTTCTTAATCAAGCAGAAAATTTTGAGTCATTTTAACTCTTCATTCTCTCTTACCCCACCCTAAGACCAAATCATTTATTCTACCTCCTCTATTTCTTGAGCTAATCCTTTGTTTTCTACTCCTGGCATCACCATATTATTTCATCACCATTTGTTGCCTGAATTTCTGGAAGTGTTTCCTGACTGATCTGTTGTCTTCTCTTACATCCTTTAAATCAATCAGTAAACTTCCTGTTGTTTGTATCCTGTCAGGATGATTTTCCTAAAAGGCAGATTATTTCATATCACTTCATTTTTCAAAACCCTGCCATGACAATTGTCTGTAGAAAAGCATGATCCCCTTACCATTGCAGTTAAGACCCTCTGTGACCTGGCTTCTGCCAACTATCTCACTGCTTTTCTCAGAGAAGGTTTGTGTTCTGGGAATTCTGAGGTTCCTGAAAGTGCTATTCCATCTCTCACCACGGTGCCTTTTTCACTGCTCTTCCCTCTGCTGGGAATGCCCTCCCTCACTTTGGCCTTTTCATTCTTCAAAGTTCTGTCTGCCGCCATAAGGCCATCCCATTCCTGTTGCCCTTAGAAACAGTCCTTCTCTTCCTCCTCTTTGTGTCTGCATATATTATTGAAGACATAACACTACATTTAAATGGTGTCATATAGATCTTTTCCCATGTAAGCTATTTGACACAACATGATATGGTTCCCAGAAATTCTAATTTTCATCAGATGTTCTTTAAGAGTGTATATGTCAGTTCAAATCCTGGCTCTGTGATCCTAGGCAATGTGCTTTATCTCTATACTTCCATTCTGTCATCCAGAAATGGGGATATTAATAATAATATATTATATTTGGGACCTCAGATTAAATGAGATACTTAAAGTATGAAAAGTGCACAGAACAGTACCTAGCACTCATTAAGTGCTCAATAATTTAATAATATTAGTTATTTTGTTATAATTTTTATATTAAAATGTGATCCCAATAACTGGTCAGAGCAAATAGTAATAATAATAATAACAATAATAATCAGTACTATGATTGTTGTTGCTATTGCTATTACATATTCTGCCAGTCTAGAGAGAGAGGCAGATAAAGGGATCCTTCATGTAACATGAAAATCTGATTAAGACAATTAAAAATAATGTAGAAAATAATAAAGTCAAATATTTTTCAAGCATAATAACATCACACAAATTGTCATGTTCACATTAAACTTCCATATATTCTCATTCCCCAGGAAAAGAGATATCTATTGACACATATATGAACAGCAGGAAAAAGAATGTGAGACTTAAAAGTGTCAAAATAGGATAAAGATGTTGAAAATAAACTCCTGGATAACTGAGGGCATATTACTTTTTTTTGACAGACAGCTATCTCTTCCATGTCTGTCTCTGGGAAGCCAGAATGCTTTTTAAGAGGTAGGCATAGTTTTTCTTAAGTGGTTTTCCCAGCAGCCAAAGAACAGTCTGAAGCAACCATTTCAACCATTTTCTTGATGGCCTACAGCTGACCGAGAATGGTGACCCAAGCCCAGAGCTTTGGCCACTTTCTCATTCTTCACTTCCATAGGAATGAAAATCAGCAAAATTGCAACTCTATAAAGCAGTTCACTCTTGTAATCATTTAAAGATACATTTTTATCTAATTGCTAAAGTACCCATGTACATTTTGTTAAAACTCATATACAATCAAAAAACTTATTTTACTGCAGATAAATACTAGCCCAAAGTATGGTAGGAAACTGCTCAGTTTTGTGAAAATTTTTCAAAATTAGTACTATAGAAGAGAGTATTAATTTTCAGGTCTTGGATAGTCTGTCACTGTTGGAGCTACTGTCTAACATGTCACAGGAAAAAGATGCCAAGATATGGTATATGAGACAGAGTCTGCTGCTATTTTGTTATTATATTGATATGAGACTATTGTCTGTCACTAGAAGCATTTCTGTCCCTGATATGCATGCATGTTTATGGCTTAGCATTGCATAGGTAATAGTGTCCCTTAAAACTTTGATTTTAAACAATTGGTCAGACTTCAAGTGAGAAACAAGTGAAGATCCTCATTATTTCCCAAACTAACAGTGATCAGCTAAATTACAATCATGAAATTTTATCATTTGAGATTTTGCAGAAGTAAAATTCATGAATTAGAACTAAAACTATATGCAAGTTTTAAACAAAACTTTCCTCGTTTTTAACCATTGGTGACATGATTAAGAGTAATTTTAGTGATGGAATTCAATTTCAAGTGAATTGAAGAATGAATAGAAGATAACTAAATGAAGGTGAATGTCAGTCAAGACTCTTTGGTAAAACCTTAACCATGAGCAGAAGAAAGACTTAAGGAGAGAAGAGAGTTACATGAAGTGAAACCAATTCAGGAGAGAAGGAACAGAAGTACAGAAGTAGACTTAGCAGGACCACCTCTTTCTCTCAGATCACAAAAAAAAAGAGGCAAAAACTGTATGAATGGAGCAAAGCATATATGATGTGATGAAATTATGGGAAGGGTGAACTTGAACACATTAATGTTTGAAATTCACTTTTTTTAAGTGGAAAGTGCTAAAAGTGCAGGTCATCTGGGTGGGGCAGGGTGCTTAGGAGAGATGCTACCTTTCTACCAGCTCCCCCAGAGGAGTCCCATTCCATTTCCTGATCTCTATTCTGTTATCTCCCTTTGTGTGTCACTTTATGAGAGCTGCTGCTGTGTTATATCTTTTTCTGTTTCACTTCCCCAAATGGTTTTGTTTTTTAAATTTTATTCCTGGTTCTATGAAGAAACAAGTAAAAATGAAAAGTTAATCTTTGTTTTGTCTAATTTATCTGATATGGTTAAATAATACCTGTAGTTATGAGTATATTTTCCATATAACTGAAACATAATCCAAACTGGAAAACTAGCACTAGAAAGTTAGAAAAAAAATGTTTTAATATGATATTTCTAAAAGGGTTTGCTAACATTGGCCTCATGCAACTTTTGGGGATGTAATTTGGGGAATGTTTTTTCCTATCTGAGTTCTTTGAATTTTTCTCTGCTTTCCTAATAATAGGTGCTGTCAAGTACCAGGTGTGTAGCCATGTTAAAATTTGTGTGAAGCTGACACCCCAAAGTAGAAAGGTAAAGACACGATATCTGTTTTGTAAATAGAATTAACCCATCTATTTATAATAAGTGTCAATACATAACTAGTAACTGGCTCAAATATAAAATACCCATATGGCAAAATAAATGGCCCCAGATGTTGCAAATCACTGTCCTTTACATTAGAGTATCTTTTTATATCATATGCCAGTGACTCTCTTAGGCATCTGCTCACTAGTTCTTTGCTAAAACTCTCCCTGTCATCTTTTCAAAAAGATTCCTGATAGAATTTAGAATAGTGGTTTTCAAAAGTTAATATGTTAAAAAATCATTTGGAAATCTTGTTAACAATTAGGATGGATGGGCCCTACTCCCAGAAAATCTGATAACAGAAAACTGTTCTTGTTAGCAACTTCTCCTGGTAATCTGGCTACATGTAGTCTCAGAACACACATCTAGTTGGCTAATATTTTCTATCTATCTCTATCAACTTAGCTAGAAACAAGTTAAATATATTTCTTTTAGTTATCATACCTCAGTAGCTTAAGTTTTTTAAAACTAATCAATAGTCTTCATCGTAGACAACTTTGAATTTATCTTCTTATCCTGCTCCAGGACTATTCTAAAACATTAAGCATTCTGCACATACTGTATTATTTCATTTATACACATGCTGTTACATCTTATGTGTAGCATTTGCGTTGTCATTTCCAAGTGATACAAAATTTGCACTAACTTTAAGGTTATTAAAATGTCATACACTTCTTTACCTTTTTAAACAAAATAAACTGAACATAACTGAAATGATTCCTATTAGCATTCATTGTTTAACTATTAGGCAATATAATTTTGGCCTTCTTTTACATTTTTCTGTACTATCTCTTAATGGAAGCCTATCAGGTATTACTTTTCCTGTTGGCATTATGCCTGCTTCATGGGCTGTACTGAAAAACTGTCTTTCAAGAATCCATAGGGCATTTCTATACTTATTTTATATTACTTTCCACATTTAAGAGAAGGTTTTTATACATGTCTTAATTCAGTCAATTTCCTCATCTTTTTGAGGAAAAGCAATTCTGAATAAATATTCCTTCTATTTCTCTTATCCCCAGCAGTATCTTGCCCATAGTATGTACTCAGTAAATGCCTGTGGTATAATCAAGTTAAACAATGGTAAAAAAAAAAATGGTAAATGAGAATCCAAAGGCTATGAATGAGGAGTGAGAACTAAAGTAGATGTCTTTAGTGCAATAGATTATGACATTCCTTTAGGATGCTAAGAATATGTTTGGTATTACTAGATTTCAGAAAGTTGAGGATGACAGAAGACTAAATTATTTTAAAGTTGTAGTTCTGTCTTCTGGTCATTAAACATAGATGTGTTCTCCATCTGCACACATTTTTATATAAATATTTTCATTTTATGAATCAATAACCTCTTAGTTCTCCACCTGAAAACAAACATTACATTTGCAAAATTTACTGTTTGAGTAAGTTAGCAAATATACAGAGCCAATTTTTTAGAAATCAGACTCTTTGTATAAATATGTGTTAAAATAGGTCTTCATATCCCTTTAGTAATTTCTTATCACACTGCAGAAAATAACCTATAATTACCCTATAACATAATACATTTTCTCCTTGCATAAAGCACTTTCTAAATCTTCAAATTTGACATGGTAAAATATCATTCAAGTATTTACTGTTCTACTAGTTTAAGGCTCAAGAATATATCTTACGTTTATATAAGTTACAAAAACTCACATTTAAATTACACTTTACATATGATCTTTAACATGCTATCTTAATTGAGGTAATGATGAGACAGATTTTATCATATGAATAATTTATGCTATAATTTGAAATTCTTTGAACCACTAATTCATAGGAATCTTTATTTAAATTAATGTAACTAAATGATTTATGACTCTCCCTGGTTATTTGTTTATTGGAAGAAAAGAAGGAAGATGGCATATAAATAATTATCATTTTTCTCCCCACATGTGTTTACTCACAAGTAAAAAGTTAGTCATAAATTCAAATGGAAAATAATTCAGGTATTATTAGAAGTTCCCTAAATCAGGAATAAATCGTTACTTGTAATATAAAGTTAGACTCAGATAATTTAATGACTTGCTCATATATGCTGCCCATTTCTTGGATAAGAATAAAAGTTATGTTGGAAAAAGAAAAGAAAATTTCATAGTATTGCTTATTGCACATGTTGTTTCTTTTTGAAACCCTTAGTCTTTAGCATATTTTTAAAATTTTAGAAGTAGAAATAATTGGTAAACTCATTCAACTCAAGTGAATAGTCATTGAGATTATTATTGAATTCTCTATGCATCTCTTGATATGTTCTAGGTAAGCATAAACCTTATAATTCCTCCTTTTTTTATTGAGTGAGAATATAGAAACTGCTGTAATTATATAGAACCACACCCTTTGTATAAAACACATATTCTACAGTCTTTAAACAGAGATTATGAAAAGCACATAGCACAAATTTGATTTAGATGAGGCAAGGCATTCTCAAGTTATCCAATAGTTTGAGATGACCATGATAAAAACCTGAACTAGATTTATGTACCTAAAATCTGCCTCTGCCTGTCCTTTGCTATTACACCAGAGATTAGGGATGGATGAACCTAGCCCTGATTTGGGTTCATCAAACATCTTGAAATGCTTTTCCAATGTTCTGGGTTAGGCAAAACTCAAAATGTGTTATGCCAAACACATTTTCTCTTAATTCTTAAACCCAGGAGTATTTTAAGGTAAATTTAATCCATATGCTTCTGATTCATTTACACTAAACTCATCAAAATGTTCTGTCTTAAGTGCTATTTGATGTGCAAGAAGCTTTTTGAATATTTTATAAGCCTTTTAAAGTCCAACTCATGGACTTTTACATTCAGCTTGGCCTGAGAGCAAGTGAACTCAAACCCCAGAATGATCAAGTCTGGTTGTAAAGTCTAAAACATCAAGGTTTGCGAAGGTTCTAAACTTGGTTATGCATATTTCAATTGTTGGTAAGAATATATATTAACATTATTTTTGCAAAATGCAGATTGCATAACACAATGAGTAGTGAACAAAATGCAAAATAGGGCATGGAAATATAAAGAAGCCAACTGACAATTCAAAGCAGATTGACTGTCTGTTCTTTAGCAAGAACCATGCACGAGCTAACATAATGGAGGATGACACTGCAGCTGTTTTCATTTTTCTTTCTTTTGAGAAGACTTTCTTCTTTTTGGACTGTATTTGGACTTTTCTGCAAGTTCTCTCCCATTTCTACCTCTTTGACTGTCACAGAACTTATAGCTAGCATTGTAGCACTAGCATTAACTAGAAGAAAATTATGTTTAAATCATATAAAAAGGTGAGTTTTGTTATGAGAAAGCCAAAAGGGATTACTAACTTTATCCCTTAAGATATCACTCTACCATTATAACTTTAAGATTTACAAGGAATAATGGCAACTTAAGATTGATTATGAAATTCACAAAATTGTCCGAGTCCCAACCCTCGTAAATTTAGACTGGATAATACTAAAATTTGTAACAAATGATATTCTATTTGACTTTATATATAGGATTTATATATATATTTATAAATACATATATTGGAAGACCAAACTATATTTAAAATATATATAAGGGTAGCTAGGGGCTTAGCTATGTAAATGAGCAGTAAGGCAGAAGAAGAGAAAGAATAAAACACTGTCATGGAGAAATCATTTATCATGTGCTAAAAAGCTGAAATCTTGTTCTTACTTTTCAGTTATGAAAATTCCAAAAACCAGATCCAGATACTGAATAAAGCTAATATACAAATCAATAATAATTTTAGCATAATCTTTGACAGTTACACATGAGAAGTTTGTTTTCCTACTGCTGTTGGCTAAAAATGCACGTTAGTGGCTTTCAAAATTTTCTGTTGTCACAAGACACAAATGATAATAAGTATCTGTATAATCACTGTTTCAATCATCCTATATTCTCTTTCAACACTTTCTCAGAAATACTGACAAGTGACAGAATACAGCAATGGAGGGGTTAGGTGGGAACGAACATATTGCAGTGAGATTGAAATTCTTTATTAAAATGATACCCTGGAGCACTTATTCCCTTTCTCCATAAGCCAATTTCCATTTAATAATGCTTTATAGGATGATAGCTTTTATGAGTAAGAGGGCCTTGAAATTAATATATTTTTATTTTTTATTTTTAACATCCACTCACTGGTTAACTTTGAATCCTTACTCTAGGATTTATTGTCTTACCATTCCTGACAGATGACCCTGTGGATTTTGGACATATCCAGCCAGTCCTCACAACTGCATATGCCAATTCCTTGCAATAACTCTCTTACATAGATCTACTGGCTCTGCCTCTTGAACCCTGGCTGATACAGAGGCGATGCTTGAATTCATTCAGCAAATACTTATCAATGGCTTTCTGTATACCAAGTATTGTTGTAGATACCAAGGTCTCTGTACAGAACAAATTAGATATTGCCCCTGTCATTATTGAAACAATAAGGGATATTTTTCTGAACAAATTATAATATAAACATTTAAATTAATAACTGTAGAAGTACAAAGAGATAGAACTTTATTTTCCTATTAGATGCTTTAATTTTCATATGGAAACAGTTAAAACAATTTAGTGACTTTAAATTAGACATATCTTAAATCAATGACAGGTTTTTTGGTTGTTTGTTTCTGTGAATGTAGAGTTTTTGTTTTAAAAAATGCAAGCATAGATTTGCTTTGAAGTGGAGAAAATATAAAAATTTAAACTTTCTGAGTTTAATGAACAAACATTGATTACTTGTAGTTACATGAAACTGAGGTGAACAAGGCAATAAAGGGCCATTTCATTTATTCTAGGATTTATTGTGTTGCCCAACTGCTCATCATTGTTGATATGTGTTTTTATTCTATTGTTATGTAGCTGGCATTGAGTGCTTTTCATGTAACTACAACAAAAAAATTTAATACTTTAGGTGGGAAATATTTAATCATTAAATGCGTTTAGTCAGAACAATAAAAGAGCCTTTAAAAAATAAAAAGTTTTCATCACTAAATATTAAAAATAAGTATTAAAATTTTTACATTTGGGATCAGACCCCTGTGAATGTGTTTCTTATTTAAGTCTTGAAGGAAATAAACACACTATCAGTAAGCAAATTTGAAGGGAAGGCAACCCTTCAAATAGAAAATGTTACAACTAATTTTCTATTAAAAACATTATTTTCAGTTTCTTCCACACTATTCCAATATTACACTCCAGTTGACCTTTATATCATGTGTATTTTAATTCACAAAAGTTTATTACTGTTTCTCATTTATACTTTCATAAAATTCTCTAGAAATTAGCTATTTGGGAAAAAATATCAAATGAATTTTCCCTTTTCTTTGATGGTGCACTAATGCCCACATCCTTCCTCCATAAGCAACTGATAAGACCATTTTATACATGTCCTGTTAAATTTCAAATTTCTAAGCCCTTTAGTAAAAAAAAGTCTTAGTCTAGCATTTGACCAGATATCAATCACATTTTAAAAATAAGAGTTTACTTCAATTATAAATGGAAGTACTTTCTCATTGAATTGGATCAGAGTAGGAAAAAGTATGTTCTTATTTTCATTTTAACAGTGATATTTGGTAACTGAAAAAGCAAGAGGCTTTGCAAAAGCATTTTAAACATGGATACTCAATTTGAAAATACTTTTTTTAAATTTTTTAATTTTGCTATTATTAATATACAATTACATGAGCAACATTATGGTTACTAGACTTCCCCTATTATCAAGTCCCCACCATATACACTATTGCAGTCACTGTCCATCAGTGTAGAAGGATGTTATAGAATCACTACTTGTCTTCTCTGTGTTATACTGCCTTCCCCATATCCCCCCACCCCACCCCCACATATGCTACATTATATGTGCTAATTGTAATAGTCCTTTTTCCCCCTATCCCTCCCTTCCCACCCATCTTCCCCAGTCCCTTTCCCTTTGGTAACTGTAAGTCCATTCTTGTGTTCTGTGGGTCTGCTGCAGTTGTGTTCCTTCAGTTTTTTCTTTGTTCTTATACTCCACATATGAGTGAAATCATTTGATACTTGTCTTTCTCTGCCTGGCTTATTTCACTGAGCATAATACCCTCTAGCTCCATCCATGTTGTTGCAAATGGTAGTATTTGTTTTCTTCTTTTGGCTGAATAATATTCCATTGTGTATATATACCACATCTTCTTTATCCATTCATCTACTGATGGACACTTAGGTTGCTTCCATTTCTTGGCTATTGTAAATAGTGCTGCGATAAACATAGGGGTGCATATGTCTTTTCCAAACTGGGCTCCTGCATTCTTAGGGTAAATTCCTAGGAGTGGAATTCCTGGGTCAAATGGTATTTCTATTTTGAGTTTTTTGAGGAACCTCAATACTGCTTTCCACAATGGTTGAACTAATTTACATTCTCACCAGCAGTGTAGGAGGGTTTCCCTTTCTCAACATCCTCACCAACATTTGTTGTTTTTTGTGTTTTGGAGGCTGGCCATCCTAACAGGTGTGAGGTGATATCTCATGGTGGTTTTAATTTGCATTTCTCTGATGATTAGTGATGTGGAGCATCTTTTCATGTGCCTGTTGGCCATCTATATTTCTTCTTTGGAGATGTGTCTGTTCAGCTTCTCTGCCCATTTTATAATTGGATTATTTGCTTTTTGTTTGTTGAGGTGCATGAGCTCTTTATATAATTTGGATGTCAACCCCTTGTTGGATATGTCATTTATGAATATATTCTCCCATACTGTAGGAAGTATTCTTGTTCTACTGATGGTATCCCTAGCTGTACAGAAGCTTTTTAGTTTGATATAGTCCCATTTGTTCATTTTTGCTTTTGTTTCCCTTGCCCAGGGAGACATATTCATGAAGAAGTTGCTCATGTTTATATCCAAGAGATTTTTGCCTATATTTTTTTCTAAGAGTTTTATGGTTTCATGACTTACATTCAGGTCTTTGATCCATTTTGAGTTTACTTTGGTGTATGGGGTTAGAAAGTAATCCAGTTTCATTCTCTACATGTAGCTGTCCAGTTTTGCCAACACCAGATGTTGAAGAGGCTGTCATTTCCCCATTGTATATCCATGGCTCCTTTATCGTGTATTAATTGACCATATATGCTTGGATTTATATCTGGGCTCTCTATTCTGTTCCAGTGGTCTATGGGTCTGTTTTTGTGCCACTACCAAATTTTCTTGATTACGTTAGTTTTGTAGTAGAGCTTGAAGTCTGGGAGCATAATCCGCCCTGCTTTATTCTTCCTTCTCAGGATTGCTTTGGCTATTGGGGGTCTTTTGTGGTTCCATATGAATTTTAGAACTATTTGCTCTAGTTCATTGAAGAATGCTGTTGGTAATTTGATAGGGATTGCATTGAATCTGTAGATTGCTTTAGGCAGGATGGCCATTTTGACAATATTAATTCTTCCTAGCCAAGAGCCTGAGATGAATTTCCATTTATTAGTGTCCTCTTTAATTTCTCTTAGGCGTCTTGTACTTTTCAGGGTATAGGTCTTTCACATGCTTGGTTAGGTTTATTCCTAAGTATTTTATTCTTTTTGATGCAATTGTGAATGGAATTGTTTTCCTTATTACTTGTTCTGCTAGTTCATCATTAGTGTACAGGAATGCAACAGATTTCTGTGTATTAATTTTGTATCCTGCAACTTTGCTGAATTCAGATATTAGATCTAATAGTTTTGGAGTGGATTCTTTAGGGATTTTTATGTACAATATCACGTCATCTGCAAACAAGGACAGTTTGAGTTCTTCCTTGCCAATCCGATGCCTTTATTTCTTTGTGTTGTCTGATTGCCATGGCTAGGACCTCCAGTACTATGTTGAATAGAAGTGGGTAGAGTGGGCATCCTTGTCTTGTTTCTGATGTTAAAGGAAAATCTTTCAGCTTCTTGCTGTTAAGTATAATGTTGGCTGTGGGTTTGTTATATATGGCCTTTATTATGTTGAGGTACTTGCCCTCTATACCCATTTTGTTGAGAGTTTTTATCATGAATGCATGTTGAAATTTGTTGAATGCTTTTTCAGCATCAATGGAGATGATCATGTGGTTTTTGTCCTTCTTTTCAATTTGCAAATTTTTTTAACTTTTCATGTATGATTTTTTGGTTTGGCCTTTCCCTTTTTAATTGAAATATAGTTGATATACAATATTATATTGGTTTCTTAGGTATACTATAGTGCTTTGACATTATATACATTACTAAATGCTCACCACGGTAAGTGTAGTTACCATCTATCAAAATTCAAAGAAATTACCATATTATTGACTATATTGCTTAAGTTGTTCTTTCATTCCACATGACTAATGTATTTTATAATTGGAAGCTTGTACCTTTTTATCCCCTTCACCCATTTCACCCATCCAACCACCCCCTCTCTTATGGCAACTACCAGTCTTTCTGTGTTTATGATTCTATTTCTATTCAGTTTGTTCATTTGTTTTGTTTTTCAAATTCCTCATGTAAGTGAAATCATATAATATTTGTCTTTCTCTGCCTGACTTATTAATTCACTTACCATAATACCCTCTAACTCCATCTATGTTGTTGCAAAGGACAAGATTTTATGTTTTATGGCTGAACAATATTCCATTGCATATATGTACATTTTCTTTATCCATTTGTTTATTGATGGACATTTGAATTGTTTCCACATTTTGACTGTTGTAAATAGTGCTGGTAAACATAGGAGTGTGTATATCTTTTCTAATTAGTGATTTCATTTACTTTGAGTAAATTCCAGGAAGCCAAATTACTAAGTCATATGCTATTTCTATTTTTAGTTTTTTGAAAAATCTCCATACTGCTTTCCATAATGGCTGCACAAATTTGCAGTCTCACCAGCAGAACAGGAGAGTTCCATTTCTCCATTTCCTCAACAGCACTCATTTTTTCTTGTCTTGATATTAGCCATTCTGACTGGATGTGGTGATAACTCACTCTGGTTTTGATTTGCATTGCCCTGATGGTTAATGATGTCACAAACATGTTTTTAATTACTCTAAAAGGACTGGAAATATAATTTGGGATCCTTAATCTCTCAACTTTAATAATTTTCAAGGTTGAAAATAATTGCTATATTGCGAATTTCCTGTCTTAAAAGAAAATGAAAATTGTCAAAATGGCCATCCTGCCTAAAGCAATCTATAGATTCAATGCAATTCCTATCAAAATACCAACAGCATTCTTCAACGAACTGGAACAAATAGTTGTAAAATTCATATGGAACCACAAAAGACCCCCAGTAGCCAAAGCAATCCTGAGAAGGAAGAATAAAGCAGAGGGCATCTTGCTTCCCAACTTCAAGCTCTACTACAAACCCATAGTAATAAGACAATTTGCTACTGGCCCAAGAACAGACCCACAGACCAGAGGAACAGAATAGAGAGTCCATATATTAACCCAAACGTGGTCAATTAATATACAATAAAGGAGCCATGGATATACAATGGGGAAATGACAGCCTCTTCAACAGCTGGTGTTGGCAAAACTGGACAGCTACATGTAAGAGAATGAACCTGGATCATTGTCTAACCCCATACACAAAAGTAAACTCAAAATGGATCAAAGACCTGAATGTAAGTCATGAAACCATAAAACTCTTAGAAAAAAATATAGGCAAAAATCTCTTGGACATAAACATGAGCAACTTCTTCATGAATATGTCTCCCTGGGCAAGGGAAACAAAAGCAAAAATAAACAAGTGGGACTATATCAAGTGGAAACCCTTCTTTATAGCAAGGACACCATCAGTAGAACAAAAAGACATCCTACAGTATGGGAGAATATATTCATAAATGACATATCTGATAAGGAGTTGCCATCTAAATTATATAAAGAGCTTATACACCTCTACACAATGGAATATTATTCAGCCATAAGAAGAAAACAAATCCTACCATTTCCAACAACATGGATGTAGCTAGAGCATATTATGCTCAGTGAAATAAGCCAAGCTGAAAAAGACAAGTATCAAATGATTTCACTCATATGTGGAGTATAACAAAGAAAGAAACTGAAGGAACAAAACAGCTGCAGACTCACAGAACCCAAGAATGGACTAATAGTTACCAAAGGGAAAGGGACTGGGGAAGATGGGTGGGAAGGAAGCGATAAGAGGGAAAAAGGGGCATTACGATTAGCAGATGTAATGTTTGGGGGGCATGGCGAGGGCTGTACCACTCAGAGAAGACAAGTAGTGACTCTATAGCATCTCACTATGCTGATGGACAGTGACTGTTATGGGTTTCGTGGGGGGGACCTGATGAAGTGGGTAGTTTAATAATCATAATATTGCGTATGTAATTGTAGATTAATGATACCAAAATAAATTATAAAAAATAAAATAAAATAATAAATAAAAAAATAATAATTGCAAAATAAAAAAAAAAGAGCTTATGCACCTCAACAAAGAAAAAGCAAATAATCCAATTATAATATGGGCAGAGGAGCTGAACAGACACTTCTCCAAAGAAGAAACTTAGATGGCCAAGAGGCACATGAAAAAATGCTCCACATCACTAGTCATCAGACAAATGCAAATTAAAACCACCATGAGATATCACCTCACACCTGTTAGGATGGCCGCCATCCAAAAGACAAACAACAATAAATGTTGGCGAGGATGTGGAGAAAGGGAAACCCTCCTACACTGCTGGTGGGAATGCAAATTAGTACAACCATTGTGGAAAGCTGTATGGAGGTTCCTCAAAAAACTCAAAATAGAAACACCATTTGACCCAGGAATTCCACTACTAGGAATTTACCCGAAGAATGCAGGAGCCCAGTTTGGAAAAGACATATGCACCCCTATGTTTATCGCAGCACTATTTACAATAGCCAAGAAATGGAAGCAACCTAAGTGTCCATCAGTAGATGAATGGATAAAGAAGAGGTGGTACATATACACAATGGAATATTATTCAGCCAAAAGAAGAAAACAAATCCTACCATTTGCAACAACATGGATGGAGCTAGAGGGTATTATGCTCAGTGAAATAAGCCAAGCTGAAAAAGACAAGTATCAAATGATTTCACTCATATGTGGAGTATAAGAACAAAGAAAAAACTTAAGGAACAAAACAACAGCAGACTCACAGAACCCAAGAACGAACTAACAGTTAGTTACCAAAGGAAAAGGGACTGCGGGGATGGGTGGGGAGGGAGGCATAAGGTGGAAAAGGGGCATTATAATTAGCACGTATAATGTGGGGGAGGGGCATCGGGAAGGCAGTATAACACAGAGAAGAGAAGTAGTGACTCTATAGCATCTTACTACGCTGATGGACAGTGACTGTAATGGGGTATGTGGTGGGGACTTGATGATGGGGGGAATCTAGTAACCACAAGTTGTTCATATAATTGTAGATTAATGATACCAAAATAAGAAAAATTAAAAAAAAAGAAAATGACATTTGGTATACATTTTGCACATGTCTAAGATTTCCATCCAGAATACTAAGGGAACAAATTGTTCTTCACTTTAGGATTGTCATGTACAATCAGATAATTTAATGAACAGAAGTTGGAGCAAGTTCAACTGATGACTGATACCATTAAAGCTATTGCTTATCTCAGATCTTATCAATAACTGCCACGAACAGCTGTTAGTGCACAGGAAATACTAAAGGTTGTGAATTTTTTACTTTTACAACAAGGTCTGTATTACAGACATTCAAATATCTATAAAAATTCAAATACACGTATTTAATTTTATATTATATATGAATTAATTTTTTCCTGTGTTTTATAGACATCCTTAGAGCCTCTCCAATTTACTCCACTCTGTTCTTATTTTCTATAGTATCCATGGTGGGACCTACTGCCTTATTGTATGAACCCTCTAGGCCAACACACTGTTCTCTAATTAATTTATTTTTATTGTGTTTTGAAAATGCAAGTACCCACATATTAATAATGCAAAACTTGTTAATAGCCTTCATGGAAAGGATTTTATGTAAAATTAAAGAAATATAAGATAAAGACCAAAGATCCCAAAGCACCTTATTTAAATGCTATGTAATTCATAAAAAAAATTAAAGTGATTTCGCAAGTTATTTTCTTTCAGGTTTTCTTCTTTGTAAACATGCCCAAATAAGTAAAATATTTACACATAACCAAGCAATAAGTCAATATAGAGTGAAGTAAAGGAGAAACTACTGAAGGACAATCTGTAAACAGTTACAAGACAATAGAATCTTAAACCTTAAGTGGCATGGTCCATAGTGAACAAATCATGCCAGACTATAATAGTCTTGTTTGATTGAGTTACAAAAGTATTTGGATGTAGAGAATGGAACCGACGTCATCTATTTGGGCTCCAGTGAAGCATTTGAAACAGTGGATCATGAACTTTTACTTGCAAATTAATTGTAATTGCTTTGGATGAGAACATAGTCACATGGATTTGGAACTGGCTAAAAGATCACAAACAAAAATAGATGGCAGTGAATCCAGTTGCAGGATAACTGCAACACATTTTCACAATGATCAAAGTTTTGTAAATCTCTATTGGTTGTTAGAGACTATTTTTCCTCAATAATTTTAAAGTAGACATTTTATCAGAGGTACCCAATGTAGGCACCACAAAAGAGCAATTAGACCTAAATATAAGATCTCATATGAACCAATGTCTTATTTAGAACTTGACTTAAATTGACACTTGAAAATGTTATGTAAAAAAGTATGAGGTCATACTATTCTAGTAATAACTAGTACCAGTAGAGTGGTACCACATGCTGTTTAGTTATTATTAATTATACATCTTACCTGTTTATTAAAGGTCAGTAGCACTTGTACTAGAAGTATACCAAAGAAATAAAACTAGTCTCCTTTTTACAACTCATACTTGTAATTTCTCTATACTTCGTTTAAATTGAATAGATTTGTTCAAATTAAAAGGGAACAGTGTAAGAATAACTAGTTTAAAATATAATACATGCAAAACAGGTTTTTAACTGGTAGGAGACTATCAGAAGATAGCTCTGAGATTTAGAGCCTTTAATGAAAGAAGCGGGAAATTATTGATAGATTTATAATGGAGTATGGTAGAACAGTTTTTCCAAAACATGGGCTACAAGATATTTTAAGAGTTTTGCAATTATGTTTTAAATTGTATCTGTTTATGTATATAAACATTAATGTATATGAGGGAAAATTTATTAAATCCATGACACAAATATTACTTAAAAATATACTTGTTAAAACAAGTAAGTCATCTCAAGAAAAATATTCCGTGAAAAGTGTACTGTAATATATAATATGGCCAAAATTCAAATAGTTGATACACAGAACACTAATGTTTAAGAAATACTGCAGATAAAAAGCCAAGATAGCTTTATCCATGAACCAGAGATATTTTTAATTTCATGAAAGGATAGCCTACTAAAATGGTACAGGCAGGATTCTCAAGAAAAAATAAGATTAAAATGGCAAACAAATAAGTAAAAATAACTTCTATAATATTCTATTTAATCCAAAACTTCCCTGTTTCAGCAGACGGTTCATTAAATTAAGCAATATTTCAGTAAAATTTTTTTGCATCACAGCAATGAACCTGAAATGTCTTTTGAAGTTTATTAAGATTTGACCTACTAAAGTGACAAATTCTTTCTTATTTACCCCTTCCAATTTTTAAACATCAATAGAATGAAATAAAAGCATATTAAACCTAGAATAGAAAAAATTATTGTCACCATTGGGTATACCTTTAAATTGAAAGAGTAGATTTGTTGCTCATAACTCAAATCTTGGTTGAATAAAAACTACTTCTCCAGGATCATATCACCACCTATTTTTATTTATCAAACCTAAAAAGATAGAGCATACATTGAAGAAAAGACATATTTTAAAGTATTTTATCCTTGTGGAAATAATGAAAACTTTGCACAATAGCCTCCCATGGGTAAAGGTGGGATTTACATCACTGGTTGTACTTAAAATTTACTCTGCTGAGCACGGAGGCTGACATTTAGGAGAGTATTCTCTCAGGAGAGATTAGATGACCTGCCATGCCTTTTCCATTTCTCATTTACATGACTTTGTTGTCCTAATAATCATTCTTTTGGAAAAAAGTTTGATGGCAACTTGTACATTTTTAGTTATATCTTGGGAGTTGTCTGGTTATGTTCAACTAGAGCTAACTGTCATCTCCAAATGGGGCGAAATTAGGAAATGGTGCACCATGGATCCTAGCCTTTTCTTGAACATTTCTACTGGTAGAGCAATGTTCATAATTCTCAGCTTTTGGAGATGAAGCGTAAGCACTACAATTTATCTTACAGATGGAATAGTAATAATGACATTAACCCTCTTTACAAATATTTCCTAATTTGCCATAATTCTTGGTTTGAATAAGGTCATGACCCTTTGCTTACGATACCTTTTTCCTGAACATTAGAATATACTCATTGATCCATTAATTCTCTCATTTAGGAAATGGTTCCTGAGTATTGACTCTGCTAGTTGTGCTAGGTAATTGAAGACACAGTAATAAAAAGATACACATCTCTGATGCCACTGGAGGACATAATCAGGCAAATAAGGAATTGTAATAAAAGTAATAAGTACTCTGATCAGAAATTAACAGATATTTTGGGATTATACTGGAGGGACACCCATACCAGCCTTGGTGGTGATCATAGTGGTGATAATACAGAGAATCTCAGAGCAAATTGTGTGTGTTAGTGTGTGTCATACTCACACTAGGCAGAGTACAGCCTATCAGGAGGCCCTCAGGTAAGAGACTATGAAATGTTTAAGCAGTTAAATGATGTTTAGTATGTTACAGTGTAGTTTTTGAGGTAAGGAGGATGCAAGATGAAGCAAAACAGCTCCAAAAGTTGTCTACCTTTCAACTCGGGGGACACCATATGCAGACTGCATCATCCAGGTGAGGGAAGCACTGATCTAAGTTAGGCTAGAAGCTGTAGACGGGAAGAAGTTGAGCCAAGAAGCACTTAGGAGACAAATTAAGTAAGACTTAGTGACTGGATTAGGGAGTGGGAGAAAAAGAGAGAAAATATTTGGCTTGATCAATTGGATGGGTGGATGATGCTGCCTTAAATAAGATAAGAAACAGAGGAAGAGTTGATACCAGGTAAAGAAGATTTCTTAAGGTACTTTGAACTTGTTGACTTTGATGTATGCATGGGAACTCTAAGTGGTTATTTCTAGAAGACAGTTAGATATGCAGGTGTGTAACTTGGGAGAGAAATCTAGATTAGATATATACTTTGAATAGATGATAATTGAAGCCATGGGAATTAGAAGAAGTTGAAAGAAAGATGAGTCATTTTTCTGATTTTGGTTAGGTCTATAGCTATATAGTCCTGGATTTATAATCATTACTAAAAGGATATCTCTAGGCTATCTAAAGGATTGTGGGTTTTATAATTTATTTTAATAATCCAGGTTTTAGCTTAATATCCATGTAATTTATTAAGATCCCATTTTCCAAAATAGTGAAGAAATGTAGAAGCTACAAATAGGCAGAGGAAGCCAGCCAGTTTTTGTTTGGATGTATAATGATTTTTATACACAGAGACAAGGAAACACTATTGAATGCCTTTTTAAATTATTTATTTAGAGGGAGGAATGGATAATAATTGGCTCATTTTTGATAGTTGAAACAGTATTTTTAAGAAATCAAATGAAAACACAGATGAATAAAAAAACATACAAACTCCCAATTTATTTAATCAAAGTATTGGTATTGTCCTTAAACACTTAGTAGGGGCAGCTGCAAATATCAAATTTCTATTCTTATTTTTTTTCCTCAACCTACACTAACATGGAAATAATAATAAATAACCAAGCACATACTGCTAACAGAAGGAAGAAAAACAAGCCAAAATAATGAATGAGGCTATTTATAGCCTGGGTAACAAAAAAATAATAATTTTTTGCCTATAACTGATGTTATTTGGGATATCTTGGGAAAATAGGAAATAAGAATGACTTTGGGAGATATGTTGTTCTTCATAACATAGATTGCTATGAGCAATACAGCATGGTCCTGCATGTTGCTCTGAATTTAAAGATGAGGCTTTAATTTTGATCACTGGCATGTGGTTGTATATAGAGAAATCCAAAACAAGTGAAGCAATCAGTCCATCAATTGGTTATTTTGTTTATCCAAAATCAAAAGACTCAGCTTGACTGATTCTCCCCTCCTTGGATGTTTGGGCATTAAAGATGTAACCCAGATGTCAGGAGGGGCCACCTGGTTCTCCTTGACATCTAGATAAGATTGTCTTGAATCTTGATACCCACCCTGTGGAGGCTGAAACACTTTTCAAAATGTCAGTCAAATCCCAGGACCTTGGGTTTCCATGCGCACCCTTCCTCTAGCCTCCTCTTTCTGTGTTCCCTGGTCTCTGTTTTCCACCATATCATTTCAGGTTTAGACTATGAACTTTTTTTCATAAAACTGCAGTGTTGCCCACTCACATGAAACATTCATGAATGTAGAGAACTATCTGGGAGACTGGGACGAGGGAGTATTAAGAGGACCAAAGCATGTATACTGATGCAAGAAACAGGACTTCACATTCAGTCTAAGTCCACCCTGTTCCTTCAGCCATCCTTCTTAATGGGTATTTCCATCAGTTCTTCAGCCCCTCCGAAAGTGTGCTTCAGAATCACAGATTTATATATACATCCCAAGATTTAGGTAATAGCATTGTTTGTAATATCAAAAACTGGAAACAAAGTTTCCTTATGCCTGATTAAATCAATCAGGATAACTCACACAATGTGGTATCAGTATCAGTTGTTTATAATAATGAAATATGCACATTCTTGAAAGGAAAAATCTCCAAGAGATATTATGAAGTAACCAAATCAAGGTAAAAAATGATGTCTATGGTATGTTTCCATTTTTGGAAGTAGATAAACATATTTTGAGCTGGAAGGATACCCCAAAATTATAATAGTTCCTTTTAGGGAGAGGTGCTGGGTTAGTGGGAATGGCTTTATCTTTCAGTTTTAAACCTCAGTACTATTTAATAAGTTTAAATACATTATTTTAAACTGATTAGTAACTCATGGATGAATTAAAGGGTTGCTACTAGAATAAAATCCAGAGTCCTTCATGGCCTAAGCTCTGGCCGTGCTGGCTTTTCTCCTCACCTAGTCTGTTCCCAAAACAGATCCTTTACACTTGCTTTTCCCTCTGCTTTTAATTCTCTTTACCAGCAGGTGCCTTACCTCATTTGGGTCTTGATTCAAATATCACCTCTTCAAAGATGCCTTCTGTGACAATCCTAAGCTCCTAAAACATCCATTCAGTCTCTGCCTTGCTACCCTCTTTTATCTGCTTCATTGCACTTTCCACTGCTTGAAGTTGTGTGTGTGTATCTCCCACTAGGACATTAAATTTATGACAGCAGTGGCTTTATCTGTTTTGTTTGTTGCTTGCACTTCCATGCCAGATAGTAAGCACTTCATTAATAACTGCATGAATAAGTGAATGAAGGAAATGAATAAGTTAAGGGGGTCATGTGTGCCCCTTGGGTCTCATCATCTATAATCCAGGACTTTATCAAGAATAGTTTCCTTCCTAAGAGGAATTCATGTGTCAATGCTTAAATATTACCTTGATTTTGCTTTGAGTATTTCTTAATGTATACTATATAACTTACAGGATTCAAGACTTGGAGCAAGACTTGCTAGAATAAAAATAATAGTAATTCTAAAAAAACTGAAACATTGCTAGGTGCTGTAAATATGCATTATTTTAGATATCCCTGCAGTAGTCATATCAGGTGGGTCCTATTCTGAAGTCAGTCTGGGTGAGGAAAGGGATTGCCTGGGATCATACAAGTAGTTGCTGACTTCAAATTCCCAGAAAACACATGACATTCTCACGAACCTCCGCAAATTCTCTTGATTAAATAAGGCATGTTTTATGAGTTTTCCCCAGAGCAGGGACGAAAACAGCAAGATTACTGTTTTTGAGCAGAAACTGTAAGATATGCTTACAGAATTACAGCTACATACCAAGAGGTAAAAGTTCTTTTTTTCTCAATGAGTCCATGTCCATTTCATAGGATCATCAAAACTAACCAGTTTCAATTTTCTGATTATGATTGCCTGGGTTTGAGAGCAGTTTATAGCTATAGGACAGGTGGAAAAAAACATTTTTAAGGAAGACCTGTGGAGCTGTGTGCTCCAACTAAGATGGCCAGCCTCTCCTTCTTCCCCAACTCATGACACTGCCAGTCTCACCACCTTAAACTGCAATGAGAGACAAAATTCAATAATGTATCAATAGCCTCTTTGCCCTCAGAATAAGTCCCACTGTGTCTTCCATTCCTTTCTACCTCGAACACCAGAAACACAATCTGTAAGGCCTTCCATCACCATGCAGATTCCTAGCTGTACATGGCTCACTGTTTTCCCTAATCTGACCAAATCAGATCATTCCAGGTATTAGGTCTCTGTTCACATTGACTTCAATCTCTTTTCCAAATGGCTTTTGCCTCTGTCATGTTCAGTCCTGATACTCTTCTCTTAGGTTTGAGTTCCACCCTATTTTCATTCCAACCCACGTTGGGAGTAATCAAGGGAGAATATACTAAGCAAAGACTTGGGAGGGTGACTCCATTATGAGAGGTGTGCTAAGGCAAGAAGAGTTTATTGCAGTGAAGAGCAGAAATAATTAGAGAGCTATAGTAGGCCTATATTAAGAATCAATTTCCTTTAAGTAGTTGGGCTGTATTTTCACACCAAAATTTTAAGCAAGGGTGTCTGATATATGGTCATCCTGGTCGCTGTGGAGGACGAGTGAGAGCCTAGGTTTTAAAACTATTCAGGGGAACCGAAGTGTTCATTGGAGGGGCTAAGGACAATCTTGAAGCATTTAATTCCAATGCAATTTTTAAAAGATCATTTAACATTTTAAAACTGTAACTAATATGCCAATCAATGGAATAAATATTTACCTTCACCACTTCAAGCCAGAAATAAGGTTAAGAGCAGACAGGTTCAAAGTAGCTGCTGTAGTAAAGCCAGGTCAGTATTTATACTTCTATCATAAATTCTTAGCACTTGGGGTTGACTGTGAGTTCCCTGACAAGCAGTCATTGAGTGGGTAAGCACCAAAGTGTCTCATCACAGAGATCACTGGACCTGTCAGAGCCCTGGCCAGCTTCCTGCGGGGGCGGTGCCACTGCCACTAAACCACTGCCTTTCTATGATGGACGCCAGGCATCTTAATGGGTCCCAGGGCAAGACCAGAGCAAATGTCTGCTTCATGGAACACAACCAGCACACCTGTGCCTGTCTGCTCCCACTCTGATAAAAAAGTGGGAAAGATTTTTCTTAAAAAGAAAAAGCATGTAGTAAGAAATTTTGAATATTGGAGACATCACAGTATTAAGAGGTGTGTAGGATTAACTCATTTGTTTTGTGTTGAGCTGAGAACAAAGCTTCTTTAGCTTCTTTTGAGCATTTATTTGAGTACTTAAAAAATGTTTCATTGGGGTTTCTTGCTTTTTTGATTTTGTGCTCGCTCCTTTGTTTTTGTTGTGGATGTGTGTTTGTGTGTTTCACTGATCCAGTACTTAGGAATATGCTAGTCCGACTATTGTTTCCAGGCTCATATTTTGTAATCCACACCTGGCAAGGTGCAGGCACATAGCTGGGCATAGGCACTGAGCGCTCTTTAATCATCTGTTGCTCTGCAACAAGTGAATGCAGAATGCCTAGAGTGCAGATAATACTATATTATAGTTTATTTTGCATTTGGGTTCAATTTTGATGCTGGATGTTCTTTTATTTAAACATTTGATTATTTTATATTTGACAATGTCACTGGACATTGTTGGTGGTTTCTTTTTTGGTCTAATTTTTATCAAGTGTATTGTTTATTTTGTGTTTTATTCTTTTTATTTTTTTACAAGTAAAATAATTACTTTTAAGGCCAGAGTGGATTTTTGGTTATAAACAGAAAATTAAAAATAGCATTTGATGATGGCTGTGTTAAGAATGATTAGGCTGAATAAAATATGATAAATGATAGCATAAACTAATTTCACACTGTTTCATACCTTGAAAACAGAATAGTACAAATGGTGAGAGCTCTTCTTCTTCTTCTTTATTTTCACTGTCCTACGTTGTGATGTGCGTCAGACTGACTTTAGACCCGGGTGAACAGGGCCCCGGCTCTGGCCCCACACTTTGGAGGGCCCTGTTTCTGCCCTCCTACGGCTACATCCCTGTCTGTGGAGCAAATGAGGCCCTGGAGTCAAAGAACTAAGGCTACCTGGAGCCCACACTGTCTTCCAGGCCATCTTCTAGGTATGCTGGTTCCCAGAATTCCCTGCTCTAAGCCCACCTCTAGGACCTGCATGAGGCTCTTACTGAGATCCCTTCTTCCAAGGTAGTGCTATACTGCTGGTGTATATATTCCTAGGACTGAGGGGCGGCCCTGGGGTGACTCTTTATTGGGTGTTGATGGAGCTTTGACATGTAGCTGAGGTGGCAACACATGTCCATGAAAAGCCCCTCAGGGCATGGAATGAAACCAGGATGGGGGAAGGAGGCCAGACTGCAGACTGGGGGCCAGTTAATCTCATGCCACCATGTACCAGGGCAGAACTCTGAATTCTAAATCGAAACCCAGCCATCCATGTCCTTATGAGGGCATATTTGCAAAGGAACTGGTAGCATATATTTTATTTAGTAGTTTATTAAAATTTTTTATTTTATTTTCAAATATTTAGAAATATAGTATCTGAGCCTGCATTTGTATTCTTATTCCAGGTCCTGCCTATGTCAAGGGTTTTCCTGTATTATGTGATTTAATTCAAATCATCCTTACAATAATCTTATAGGCAGGTACTACCCTTTTCTCTACTTTATAGAAGAGAAACCTAAGGTGCAAAAAGTTTAACCACCCTGAGACCACACAGCTAGTGATGTAGGTTTTGAACAGAAAGCTGGCTTTGACATCCTAGAGTACTTTCTCTTAACCATGACACTATGCTGCTTCCTAAAAAAATGTGTCCATAATTCTTACAGAAAGTTCCTGGATGACAAGAAATTAGATGCTAGTAATTTATTGGGATTCACCTTTTATGTAATAAAAATTCCCTCAATCATGATATATTTTATGTTGTGGAATTGGCAAATATTTTTATGTTTGCTGAAGTTACAATGTCATTTTGAAAGAAAACATTCAGTGCATGAAAATAAAGTTAACTTCTTTCACTTATCAAACAGTTTAATGTCGCACAAATACATAACTTTTTTATCATGTAGGTGTATTTATATGTAAATATGAAACTAAATATGAAACTGTATTACTGTAAAATATTGAATACTAACACAAATATTTTCTGGATTTAACTCAGTCCACTGACAGTAAATACAAATGAAAAGTTTATAAAAATAAGAATATAAACATTCAAAGAGCTTATTAAGTATAAAATTATTGAGGTCTGATCAGCTGCCAATCTCATCTGTGACACGGGAAGAAGGTTTAGGTCTTCCTGGAAAGCTAGGGACTCTTAATTGCATCCCTGGCACATCAGGCTGGGTAGGTCAGGAACAGAGAGGGACAGGCTGGGTGAATAGGGTGGGAAATAATGATTGTAGGTCAGCCTCACCCAGCCAGGGGTAAAGTAAATCCACCCAACTTGAGCTCTAGGGTCTGGCAGGCTAGTAGGCCAAAAGAGATCTGAACAGAGCCAAACTGCATTAAGGAAAGGAAATTTCTAGCAAAGACAAAGGGCTCCAGCTCATTCTTCCAGAGCCTATGCCTTTCAAAACACTATTGGATAATTCTATATAAATTCTTGATTTATGAGGCATAGTCTTAAATTGCAGATTTTTCAGTTTCCTAAAATCATGTTGGCAGTAAATTTCCCTTTCCATGCTAATTTAATAAATGCCTTTGGACAAGATACTAGATAAAATATTTCAAATAAGACAGAAGAACACTACCTTTTTGGGTTTGCTTTCTGATGAATTCTCTAGCAAATTATTCCTTAAACAAGTTTGCATCATCTTTCATACATATCTTACTAGTATCTTTAAAGAGTTGAACAGGTTTAATTTGGCAAAGCTTTGCTTATAGCTGCAGATAACGTATAGGGAATGAAGTTGAGACACTGGAACCTACAAAATAAACTGTGACTGTTTCAAGACTGTGAGTGGGTATCTGACAGATAAATACTAAAGCATCTGAAAATATATGTATCATTGACTATTTCACAGTGTTACAAATACATTTAAATTTTATTTTGTGCCTCATAACAAACACTTGTCCAACCAAGGAGTCTATTTATTCACTTTCCAAATTGGATACCTACTAGAGAAATGTGAACTTATAAACCTTATAATATGATTTAGAAACAAACTTTACTTTCAAGTGTTCTTTTAAGCTTTTGAGTCTACTTAACAATTTGTATGATTAAAAATTTTCTTGAGCCTGTGTAATCAAAGTAAAACAAAAATGTATTAAATGCTAAGGCTGCAATTGTCACACATAACTTCCCACTCATTGGTATGGTAAGGAGTACATTATAAATTTGAGCCTTTTGTAACATTATGCTTATAAAATATCACTTTTGTTTATTGTGTGGGCCCTGATAGGACTTCATTAAAAATATGGCTGTCTGTTCAAATACTGGATGAGAAAGTAGAGACCAGGCAGAGCAAATGCAGGAGTTACGCAAGTGCTGCTGAGGGCCAGGTCAGAGTTACGGGGAGAGGGGAGGGGGAGGAAAGGCTATGAAGCTGGGACATAGGAGCCTGATGAAGTCATCTTATAATTGTCTCTGTCTAAGAAACATGTCCTTTGTAACTCTCTTACAGCAGCTACCTGCTAATTTGTCCTGATTTACCCAAAGGAGATTGGACAATCACTAAAGGGAATTACCATGTTCATTTTTAATACCCAGTACCATATATATGACATATAACTTCTTTCTCCCAGGCTGGCTGTCCATTTGAACAAGTGGAATTACAGAGAGACAATAGATTCATTGTGTCTATTTAGGTGACTGATAATTGCATGACATGAGGGCACTATATGCCTTCATTTTTCCTTATTCTTAACTGAACACACGTTCTTTTTATTAGCAGATGCCTCACAAAGCTAATAGCCTACATCACTTCATATAAAGGAAACTTTACTGCCTCACTCCATCAACTAATAACAATTACTCTTTCAAACCTTTACAAATGAATGGAATTTTAGTTTAATAACCAAAGAAACAAGTACATAAAAAAACATTTTCTTGTCTTTCATAACTGTCTTTTCAAAATCAAGATATGGGACTCTTGATATTCAAAAACTGGGGCATGGCAGAAACTCAAATTCGCATCTCCTGGAAGATCTCTAGTGCACACCAGTGTCTCCTCTTTCCAGATGCACTGGCTGAGGGTGACCAGCCCTTCCCAGCCCCCCAGCCAGGCTAGTGGCTATGCTCACTAAGGAGATTTTACTGCCCAAATTCCACTTGGTGGGGTATTACTGGTTTGCCTTTTTATTTTACACGTGCATTCAGTGGTTGCACATTAAGTTACATTGCTTCCTTTTCCCTTTAAATCTGATGCAAGGTTGTAAGATATTGAACAAAGGGACTGCTCTGAAGATTAAAAAGAAAGAAACATTGTTAATATGGTCTCATACCTTCAAATTCTATGGTCATTGACTCAATACAAAGATTTCCCATTTGGGCAGTTCCCTAGTGCTGAATCCAATGGCAAATCATGAGTGTCTCCAGTACTCCATTTTCTTTTTGATAAGAAAGGAATAATACCATTTGTAGTTTAATTGAGGGGACTGTCTCTCGTCTTTCACATGGACTCTGAGTATGTGCAGGATGTGAGACTGAAAGTTGAAATAGTTTCTTGATAATATTACTACAATCCCACTCTGGCTGCCTATATCAAATAATTAACCAGAGGTGATTAAGGAGAAAGGTGAGCAGGACAAATTGTTGACTTTTTAAATTTACAGAGAGCCTCTGTGAGTAAAAACATAAGTGAAATGTATTTTATTCTTTAAATGCGTTTATTGAACTCCTCACTGAGTGTATTTTTTCCTGAAGTGAGGTACTGTCTGAGGCAAAACAGTGTGGAGCGTGTTTATTTACCAGATGGGGAGGATAAGGCAGCCGGGATCCCATCCCCGACTTGACGTGAATGGTGTGTGCTGTGCCCTTTCCTTCGGTACTTCAGCAGCTACTAAATCCTGCTGTGCTTCCTATTGCTGGCTGACGAGAAACAGAAGCCTCTTCCTACAAGTGACTGGTGGCAGATGGATCAAGCCACTAAAACGCTGCGCCGCAGACTTTCATCTGTCCAGCTGAACTGGGTCATTACGAAGTGTTTTCACACATTGCTTCTCTTAAGGCTGCAATTTATGTGTAGTGTGGATAATAGTTAGTTTAATTTAGCAAGTTTCCTTTAAACATTTACTAGATGCCTGGCAGTGTGCTGCTTGCATACCAAAGTTTAAAAAAGATGTGAACACAACATATTGGCTTGGTGTGTTTCATTTTTAAGAGGAGTAATGAATGTAAATCTAGAGAGACATATTATTGAAATAAATCAAGGTCCCTTGGTCCTCAATTTTCCTACAGATTAACACATTCTTTCAGGAATACTTAGTGAACACAGCAGTTAGAAGGAGAAATAAACAGGATAAACATGAATAGATATTTGGGGAAAGAGTAATAATTTGTAAAGTCTTAAGAATTTTGATTATACATATTGAAATTTAAGTAATGGATACTGCTGTTTACAGTTGCAGGTCTAGTTGTGGAATTATGGAGGGGGGCAGTTTTATTTTATTCTTATTTATTTAGAATATATCTATCTATGTCTATCCATCCATCCACCCACTATTCTTCCATCCATTTGCTCACTTATTTTGTATTTAAAATTTTTCTGGGTGAAAACTGAATTTCTTAACCACTTATCATTTAATCCACAATTAAATATTTTCATTTAAACCTTATGTTTGAGAAAAACAGCTCTGAATCAAGAATATTACCTAGGATTTCCATTTTAAGAAAGCCAGCCAGACATCCTTTTAATTAACATGTAAAATATGCCTCTTTAAAAACCTAACACATTTGACACAGTTTTTTCAAACCAGAATGAACAGGGGGAGGCACATTTTAGTATCATTGTACATATTTTTTCCAAGTTAGTGCTTTGAAAAAGTGATGAAATGCTTCCATTAGTCAAAGAGGAGTCAAGCAGAAATGCCACACCAATCTGAATCTGAAGGATGAAAGGTGGCCTAAGTGAGAGTAACCGCTTCATTAGAGAATTCACTGTTTTCAGTTGTCTTACCAGTTATAAGATTCTCAAGGTTTGTGTGGTGACTCAGACCTGATGAATTTTGTTGCAATTTGAAATACCTGGGTCCGATTCCTTGACTTGTAGTCATTGGGAACATTATTTAAGTATTTTTTTCAATCTGCAGATTTCACCCAAGAATTTGGACTCAGTAGGTCTGGCAGAGCCTGGGAATCTGTGTTTTTATAGGGGCCATAGGCACATCTGGAATTCCTTCAAATCAAACCTTTGCCAGAGTGTGTATGTGACTTGTGACTAGTCTGTGAACTGAAACATGGTCAGTTTAATGTACAGTCCCAGTTTCCTAATGGTTTTGACTCCTCTGCTGCATTCAGGTATTAGTGCCTGTTTAAAACACACTGTCTAAAAATAACTCACATATTCCCCATACTTTCTTCCTCTAAAAACCTATTTATCGTCTTGATTTAATGCAAATGCCTCCACCTTTCGGTGGCCTTCCATGATCGTCAGAGCTGAAAGTGACTCCTTCCTATACTGTCAGGAATTGGCTTCGACAAAAGTGATTTTGCTAATGTGCTTTTTGATGTAACGTGTATTTGTGGAACATGTCTATTATGGAGTCTACTATAAGGATTTTCTCTAGGCCATTACTGCATAGCCTCGTCATGAGGATCAATCAGAAAACAATTTTTCCCCATCAGAATACTTGTATTTCTCTGCAGGCAGTATGGTGGAATAGTTAGGAATGTGGACTTTGAAGCCAGACTACATATATTAATATCCCATCATTACTTACAAGCCATGTGATCCTGGGTAATAGTTACTTAATCTCTTTTTGCCTTAATTTTTTCATCTGTAAAATGGAGATAAGTACAATGCCTACCTCATAGGTTTGTTAGGAAAATTAAATATTCAATAAAATGTAAAATAAAGAATAACACCTAGCATTTTATAATACTTTATTAGATATTTGCCATAAGTAGTTTGTTTTATATTATGAATTCTGAGAATTAATCAGTTTTCTCTACACTGACTGAAAGTAGATTTAAAGCTAAGCTTATGACCGATCATAGTAAGGGAGGGAATATTTTTAGCCTTGTACTGGCCTAGCATTTTGTCTTGTCTATTGTGTTTCTTATCTCCCATTTAATTTATGTAATTTTGTATAATTTTATGAATTCATGGGAGCTTCTTGATATTCTTTTTGGATAAGTGCACATTTTTCTTTATCCTGATAATTGAATTGCAGGAATTAAAGGATAACCTCATTGTAGAACAAGGCAAATATAGAAAGTTGGCATTCAATCAGAAGGACTTGGGAGGGAGAAAATATATATAGAAGAAACAAGGAAATAGTAGTAGACTGTGCAGTAGTAGACAATTTTTTTTCGCTATTTGCTTTGCTGTCATTTGGAGATATACATAATTTATTGCAGCTATCTGGTGTGATCTTCCCTACCACTTTCAGTGGGCAGATACTGCTTTTGTGACTGAGGTTGAGAGTTCAGAATCACTGAATGATATGGTAAAACTAACCTGATAATTTGGAAGCCCAGTGCTGTAATATAGCTTCGGGGCATGTGCAACACAGCTATTCATCAATATTCACAGCTATCTTTAAGTGACTTTTTAAAACTGCTGTCTTATGGTGAAATTTTTAACCATGAGAACAACAAAAACAATCCTCTACTCTCCCTTTCAGTGCTGGATGGCTCGGAGTAGATTTCTACCCTTGAAATCTCTCAAATGCTCAGAATGTTTTTGCTAACCACAAGAGCATTACTTCTCCACAAGAGCATTATGTCTGTGGTTTACAGTGTCATCTCGACTTTTTGATTGATTTATTGCATAGTTATTCAGCCATCTCAATTCATTAACTTAAGTATTTTCCTCAGTTTAAATCATGTGTCGTGACAAGTCAAGACTTCTCTCTTGTTCCCAGTAAGGCCTTGTTGCTGGAATTCTTCAGATTCTACATTAGAGAAAGATCTCTCAGCCTCAATGATTTATGTCTCCAATTTTCATTGAGCAAAATTATTCACCCAAAGACTTACACTGTGTGAAAATTGGTGACAATGTGTTGGGTTCCAAGGTTAAAGCTATGAGAGATGGCAAAGGTTTATTGATTGAGCACTAGCATTCCTTTCAAATTATAGCAAGCCCCACGTGGAGAGGAATTCTGTGCCTGGAACCCAGACAATGAAATGTGAACATCACATATGAATTTAATTGCCTACTATTTAACTTTACTGATTTTTTTTCTTACATACATATCATATATTTTCTGGACAATAGTAGGTACAAACATCAAGTAAATTGTCATTTTAAAGTATGTTACTATTATACAGTAATTACTGATAATTAAAGTAATTCTAGGATTTATATCTTGGTACACAAATAAGTGGGATTAGAAAACTACATAATAAGTTATATATTGAAACAAAAACATAACTATTCAATAAATAATTATGCTAGAATAAAAATGGCAACTGGATAAAATAACAATATTCTTGGCTATTCATGGTGGACGTTTAAATAATTATTGTGTGGAACAAAAAGATCTGGAAATATTTTTTTAAATTTGCTAAATATATAAAGATCTTGGCTACTAAGACATTTTATCTTTTATTTTTCATTTTATTACAAATACTTTGATTTTAGGTCCATTTGAAATCTAAGGTAGAATTCTTGACCTACAAATATTAGTAGTTTCATGAAATATTTTGCTTTGAATGTAAACTATCCTCTGCCTGTCTTTTGCTGACCAAGAGTAATATATTTGGGTGTAGAATCTTGCTTTTGGAGTTCAGCCTCAAAAAAAAAAGTTTGTCAGAGTAAAATTTGGAAAATACTATTGGAAATGCTTTTGAGCATTACTTTTAGAAATTTCATTTAACTTCTACCACTCTTACCCCAAGCTGGCTGAAATGAAATTTAAATACATAGCTTATTTCTTATGATAGCAATTATGTCTGTGCTTTGATGACTTTTCTTTAGGTCCTGTATTTTATGTACTAGATATTTCTCCTTTTTGTAGTGTTTAGGAAGGAGAGTGGGAAGGGTGAAACAGTGCACAAGGCATGGATTTCAAAAGACAGATGTACATCTATTGAAAGATAATTTATATCTTCAAGTGCAAATAATCATTCTGATCTAAAATCTTAAATAGCTTAATAGTATTAAAAATCAAATCTATTTGTGTCAAATCTATTAGTGTGTTTTATGAAATCTGAGACATTGGTATTTCACTGAGACATAATTTTTAAGGAATAAATGTATATGTACCCATGTTGATTGGAATTCTATATGCTTACTAATATTTACGAAAATACATTTGGAAAAGGAATTAAACATACCTGGCAATTTCAAAGGAAAATTATCTGTAGCCCAATTAAGCCACTTATGTAAATTATATTGACAAGCCTGTATCAACTTTACAAATACAGTTATTCTTCAAAGAATGTTTTCTGAGAAATTAAAGTTATGAAATAGAAGTAAAAAAGAATACACCCTGATCAGAAATCCTATGACTGTCCTTAGAGATTCTACTTTTGGTTATAAACTCTGAGCATCCAGTTCAAGCATTTTACACTCATTAGATCAATTCAGTCTTTATAGTACTGGATTGGATAACAGTCTACTTGTTGACTGCTAAACAGCTTATGATGGGAATTAGCTATTATTCTTCATACTCACTTTTCCATTTTACCTGTACCTTGCATCTTCTCTTAGATTTCTGGGCATAAGAAGGGCCCTATTAAGAACTCAGCTCTATAGAACTCCCTGGATAATTATATATGACATTCAGCATTTCTTTTCTAAATGAT
Source organism: Smutsia gigantea (assembly GCA_032199065.1). Lineage (NCBI taxonomy): Eukaryota > Metazoa > Chordata > Mammalia > Pholidota > Manidae > Smutsia > Smutsia gigantea. The sequence continues at coordinate 2,140,320 of JAVSCE010022418.1, forward strand.
GGCAAAACCCACAAGGAAGCAAGATCAGCCTTTTATTTGGCTAACTGTCTTAGCAGCATCAGTACCAATAAATATCCACTGAAATCTAGAACTGGATTGAATCTAACATTGTAAATTCTAGACACATGCCCTGGGAAGGTATCGTAACCTCTGTAAGCTTTACTTTCCACATCTTGTTATTGGGCATAATGCCGACCTTATATGTTGCTGTTAGTATTAAGATAAAAGTCCCTAAATAAGACCTTACAAGTAAAATCACTCAATAAATTCCAGGTTTTCTCTTCTGATTATTTTCTTAATCTGTGTCATCCTCCTTCCACAGCCAGACAGATACATTTACAGCTATTACCACTTTTTGTGCTTGAAATCATACTATAGTTTACTGTTCTCTGCTTTATGTTTTATATGTTTTTTTATTTCTGAAAAAATATTTGAAGGCAGAAGCTATATGTCCTTGTGCTCGGCCATGTAATATTAACAGAGTGTTGGGTGCATATGAATGTTGAACACTCCTGTTTACCAATTGTTTGACATAGGGCAAGACTTCTTGAAGACTAGTGCTTCTGACATATAAACGTTCTTAGATGTGTGCTCATTACCATAGGCAATTAAGAGTTGCTCATGAGAATCATGTCTCTAATAGAAAGTATTTGGAGTATAGATGATGAGAGCTGTGGATAGAGAGGAAGAAGAAATAATTGTTAAAATGAAATGCGTTCTCAGCTGTACTAGTGAATATACTCTAAGCACAAGTTAAAATTATTTCTGTCTCCCATAGTATGTTCCCATCTGAGTAGCTAATTCTATTAAAAGAGATTTGAGAAGCTGCCAGGGATGGTGGAATGAAATTCTCACTGGAGATGTATCTAACAGAAAATGTCTAGAGGAGATTTAAAGTTTTATAATTCACTGAAACAATTACATTAGTTGCACATAAATTTCTCTTGGTTTTATAGCATAGGGCTTCAATGAAGGGAACTTGTAATCTGTATACCAAAGCATGCAATCACGCAGTTTATGGTTTGACTATTATATACACGTGGAAAATTATGATTTCCAATTGTATCAGGAGGATGCATTCACTTCACAAGAGTTTTTTTCCACATTCTTGACAAGTTATCCATCTAATATTGAAGGCTTATTGTAAATGGCCTGTAAGTTGTTTCCAAACAGGAAATAATTCAAACATATTTCATTAATTCACCAAAAAGTATTTTATTTTCTTCTCTCCACAGCCTAGAAATATCGTGCATATGTGAATATGATTTCCATTAAGAAAGACAGGAAGGTGAATTTATAATATGGTTCAGATACTAATAATTCAAAAATCCATAGACCACCTTCATTATAAATTGGGTTTATGTCTGCCAATAGCATTATTAAAAGCTAATGTAAAGTCTAGGATGGGATGTAGACTTGCCTATGACAGATTGGAAAGAGGATTCTGGAACATTTCAAAGGTAAAAGAAAATAGGACTTGACAGATTAAAGAGCCCTGAGCTGTGCTCACCTTCCTCAAACTGCCCTTTATCAGATGGATTAATGCGTTCTCACCACTGGCAAAGACAGGCTGCTACCTATGACAGTAACCAAAGAGCTTGCTGAATGTGGCCTGACATTAGTAGGGGAGAACGGGAAATGTTTATTTCCCCTGTCACTATACTGAAAGAAATAGACAGCTGCTGGCCAGTGTCTTATCTTAAAATAGCTTCATTAACACAAAGAAGCAAGTTGGAAAATAACAATACAGGAACTAGAAAGTCTAAATGCCTGAAAAGTAAGGCATCTTCCTAAAGAGCATATTTAGTGGGTAAATGTGGGTTACTTTGTATTTTTGTGTTATTTTTAACAAGGGACACGTTAGGTCAGATTCATCTCTGTTTAAGTAAAACTTGAAAAATGTTCCCAGATTGTCATTTTCTTAATTTATTAATTAAACATTAAAAAACTTTTTTACATAACTTTATTAAAGTATGAAGTTCACAAAATCAAATGCATCTATTTAAATATACAGCTCCATGAGTTTAGAAAAACAAGTATCTATATAAACACCAACCTGACAAATATAGAGTACCTGTTCATCATCCCCCCAAATTCCCTTATTTCTCCTGGGACTCAATCCCACTTCCCTATCATTAACCCCAGTTAAACACCGATCTGCTTGTTATGCTATAGGTTAAATTTTCCCCTTTTAAATTTCATATGAATAAAATTGTCTAGTATGTTCTCTCTTCTGTCTGCTTTCTTTTATTCAGTAGAATGTTTCTGAGCTTCGTCCATGTCGTGTGTATCAATAGTTTGTTCCATTTGTATTGCTAAGTATTAATTTCATTGTATGACAATTGCACAACTTGCTTACAAATTCATTTTTGGTGTATACATCTTTTTTGTGGACATATGTCATTTCATAGGGTAATACCCAGGAGAGGAATTGCTGAAACAGGTAAGTAAATTTTCAACTACGTAAGAAACTACTAGATTATTTTCCAGAGTGATTATATACCTTTTTACATTCCCAAGAGCCATGTATGAGTTTAAATGGCTCCACATCAGTGCTAATATTTGGGAATTTTCAGTCTTCATAATTTTAGTCATTTTAGTAGGTGTGCAGTTGTAATTCATTATGGTTTAAATTCACATATCCCTCATGAATAATAATATTGGGTATTTTTCATGTACTTTATTTGTGTATCTTTTCTGTGCAGTGTCTATTAAAATATTTTGCCCTTTTCATTAGGTTATTGCTATTATTATTAGTTGGAAGTTTCTTACACATTATAAGATGTATGTACTGTGAAGAATTTATTTAAACCCACAGCTTATCTTTTGATTCTGTAATGCTGTTTTTCAAACAGCAGAATTCTATGTTGTGATAGTTTAATTTATCCATTTTTTAATCACGAGTGCTCTTAGTATCCTATTAAAAAATATTTGCCTACTCCAACTTCACAAAGATTTTCTTCTATGTTTGCTTCTAAAAGTTCTATAGTTTTATCTTCTACATTTAAATGTATAATAGATGTCCAGTTAACATTTGTATATGGTGTGATGTACGGTCGAGTTTCATCATTTTTTGCCTATGGATATGCAATTGTTTCAGTATCATTTGTTGAAAAGGCTATCTTTAAACTTAGAACTACTATCACATCTTTGTCAAAAACCTGTTGACCAGAGACCATTTTGTAATGCATAAAAATATCAAGTCACTCTGATGTACACCTGAAACTAATAGGATATTGCATGTCAATTATATTTCAATGTAAAAAAATCTATTGAATATATACATTGAATATACTGAAAAAATACAGACACATGTATGTATATTTATTTCTAGCCTCTATTCCATTAATCTATGTATTCATTCTTATGCTGTTTCTTCACTGTCTTGATTACTATACTTTCTACCTTTCAATAATATAGTGAAATTTCTCTAAATTTGTCCTTTGTAAAAAACTGTTTTGGCTATTCTAGGTCTTCTGCATTTCCATTTAAATTTTATAATCATCTTTCAATTTCTTCAAAAACAACCTGATAGTTTTTGATGGCTATGTGTTGAATTTAGGGGGAACTAAGAGTTTAAAATTATTGAGTCTTCTAACAAATGACTATGGTATATATTCCATTTCTTAATTTAACATATTAATTGTAGTAGTATGTCTGTAGATCCTTAGGATTTTCTACATATATACTTTTATTGTCTATGAATAAAGGCCATCTTATTTCTTTAATTCCAGTCTATTTCTCTGTTATCTCTCAATCTACCTGTATTTTAATTTCTTTTTCTTACCTTATTGCACTGGTCAGGACCTTTAGTATAATGTTGAATCATGATGGATGGTGAGGCTACACAGCCTTGCTTTGTTCCTAATCTTAAAGGATAAGTATTACTTCTTTCAATATTAATTACACATTAGTTGTAAGTTTTTGTAGATGCTATCATCATGTTGAGAAAATTTGATGTCATTACTAATTTGCTGAGTTTTTAAAAAAATTCAAATGTACTTGATACATTGTATTGGTTTCAGATGTGCAACACAGTGAGTTGACAGTAATATACATTACTAAATGCTCACCACAGTAAGTGTAGTTACTATCTGTTAACATACAAAGATATTACAATATTATTGGTTATATTCCCTAATTTTCACTTTCATCCCCATGACTAATATATTTTGTAATTGGAATTTTGTACCTCTTTGTCCCCTTCACCTATTTCACCCATATGCCCACCTCCTCTCCTATGGCAATCATCAGTCTGTTCTCTGTGTTTATAAGTCTCTTTCTGTTTTTTTTTTGTTCATTTGTTTTGTTTTTATTTTCCATATTTAAGTGAAATCATATGGTATTTGTCTTTCTCTATCTGACTTATTCACTTAGCATAATACTCTCTAGATCCATCCATTGTTGTTGCAAATGGCAAATTTCATTCTCTTTTATGTCTGAGTAATATTCCATTGCATACACACACACACACACACACACACACACACACACACACACACACACACTCTACATTTCCTTTATCCATTAATAAGTTGCTTCCATATCTTGGCTGTTGTAGATAAATGCTTCAATAAACATAGGAATATATATATCTTTTCAGATTATTGATTTTTGTTTTCTTCAAGTAAATTCTGAAGTGGAAACACTAGGTTGTATGATATTCCTATTTTTAGGTTATTGAGAAACCTCCATATGGCCTTCCACAGAGGCTGCACTAAAAAAGAAAAAGCAGTGTAAGAGGGTTCCCTTTTCTCCACATCCTCACCAACATTTGCTATATCTTGTTTTTTTGATACTAGCCAATTTGACTGGTGTGAGGCGATATCTCAGTGTGGTTTTGATTTGCATTTTTTTTCCTGATGATTAGTGATGTTAAGCATCTTCTCATGTTGGCTATCTGTATGTCTTCTTTGGAAGATATGGGAAAAATGTCTATTCGGGTCCTTTGGAATTTTTTGATCAGGTTTTGGTGTTGAGTTATATAAGTTCTTTACACAGTTTGGATCTTATCCCCCTATCAAATATATCATTTTCAAATACATTCTCCCATCCACTAGATTGCCTTTGCTGTGGAGAAGCCTTTTAATTGGATGTAGTTCCACTTGTTTTTTTATTTTTACTTTTTGCTTTTGTTTCACTTGCTTGGGGAGACATAACCTAAAAAAAAAATTACTAATGCTGATGTTGAAGAGTTTGCAGAGAATTTTTGTTATGAAAAGATGTTGAATTTTGTCAAATGTTTTTTCTGCATATATTAGCATGATCACATACTATTGGAGAGAATATAGTGAATGACCTTACTAATATAGTCAATTTGGTTTTTGATGACAAAACATCCTTGCATTTCTAGGACCACTTTGCTCATTTTAATATTGGAGTCAGTTTGCTAATATTTTGTTAGGAACCTTCATGATTATGTTCATGAGTAATCTGTAATTTTATTTCCTTGTTATGTCTTCGTTGGACCTGATTTCAGGACAATGTGGCTGTAAAGGAATTTGGAAGTATTGCAACCGTCTTTATTTTCTAAGAGGAGTTATGTAAAATTTTTTGTTTCTTTTTCATATTAAATGTTTGTAGAACTTCCTATGAAACCAAACAGAGCCTGAAATTTTCTTTGAAGGGATATTTTTACTTGTAAATTCATTCTTCTAAGAGAGATAGATCTATTCAGATTTTTAAATACATTATATTATTGTGTCAGTTTGGAAATTAGTGTCTTTCAAGGAATTTATTCATGACAACTTTTATTGGCATAAATTTATTGACATAAAGTTATTATATTTCCTTATTATCTTTTAAATATCTCTAGAACCTGTAGTGATAATCTTTCTTTAGTTCCTGACATTGGTAATTTGGATATTTTTTTCCTTTATCATTTTATCTAGAGATTTAAAACTCCTATTGATTTTTTCAAAGAATCAGCTTCTGGTTTCACTGATTTACTTTTTTGTTTGTTCATTTTTAAATTTCCTTAATTTCCACTCTCTGGTATTTCCTTTCTTCTGCTCATTTTAGACTTAATTTTCACTTCAGCTTCCTAAATTTGAAACCTAGATAATTTATTTTAACTTGTTTTTTTTCTAATATATGCATTTAAAAATCTATAAAATTTACACTAAATACCACTAGGTAAACTCCCTGAATTCTGTTAACCATCTCTTTTCCATTATAATTCAATTAAAAATATTTTCTAATTTATTTGTGACTTTTTTTTAAACTGATGGATTATTCAGAAGCATATTGTTTAATTTCATGATATTTTGGGGTTTTCTGATTTTTTTTGATTTCTGAATAGATTCATTATAGTCAGAGAACATACTCTGTAATAGTTCAATTTTTAAATTTACATGTTTATGTTCTGCTCTGTAGTTTACTTTGATTAATATTCCATATGCTCTTGAAAAGAGCATGTTTGTCAACATTGGTATGTGTAGTATTCTACAAATATAAATTAGGCCAATTTGTTAATAATGCTGTTCAATTGTCTTACTGCTTTTTGTGTTTCCTTATTTCTTATATCTGTGAGAGGAGTGTTGAAATACCCAACTGTAACTGTGGATATGTCTATTTTTCTTTTCAATTTTTCTTCTCTAGAAATTCGATTGTGGCTTTTAAAAGATATCTTCTACTTATTATGTTCAAGTTTTCCTTCAAATACTTAAGCATATGTAAGATAATTGTTTGAAAGGCTTTGTGTACAAATTCCAGTATCTCTAATATTTCCAGGTCTTTTTTTATTGTCTGGTAATTTCACTGTTTATAGGAAACATTTAGTTTTACATATGCATAGTCACATTTTATGAGATCCTAGCATTATAACTGATACATGGTTGAGTCTCTGGATTTTATTGTTTTTCTTTAAAGAGTGTTGAAGTTTGTTTTGACAGTGAATTAAGTTAGTTGTAGATAAGCTTGAGCCCTTTGAAGTTTTCTTTTAAAGTTTGTCAAGGGCAGGGGTGTCTAGAATAGCCTTTATGCAAGAGCTAGTTTAATTCTACCACTAACGGTAGACCCTACTAAGGGTACTATTATATATGTAAACTAAAAGTTTAAACTACTTTGTATGTTTAACAAGTTTGTTTTACTTTGGCTGGTCAGAACTCAAATGCTCCTAGACAAAGTTAGTTATTGAAATTGTTTATCCTACAGCTCCCAGGTAGTTATTCTTTCTCTGGAGTTATCTTTTGCCTGGGCTTATGGACTTTCACTCTATACAAGCACAGCTTAACATCCAACCATAGACTCAAAGGAGCTGTGCAGAGTTCTGGAACTCATCCTCTGCATTAGCCCTCTCCTTTCTGGTCTTCTACAGTGAGACTAGCTTGCTCTGCTTGGGTTTTCCATACTCTCTCACAGTCCAGAAAGCACCTACAGACAGAAAACTGAAGCATTTATAGGGCTCACCACTTTTTGCATCTCCTCTCAAGGATCAGAGTCCTGTACAGTCTGTTATAGAATGCCTGGAAGCAGTTGTTTCATATTTTTTGTGTTGTTTTCTAGTTGTTTATAGAAAAGCAAGTCCAATACCAATTACTCCATTGTATCCCAAAATGTAATTCTACAGTAAACATTTAGCTTATAGTATTTTACAAAAAGAATGAAAAAATGTATGGTGTGGTTTTATTTTTTAGAAGTTCAAAACCAATCAATATGAAACTATATTATTAACAGGTTCAAGTGCAGTAGTAAAATTTAGAGATAAAAGGAAGTAAAGAATATGGTTAATTTGAGGGAAAGGATGGAGTTGTGGTCCAAAGAGAGTGGACATTGGGGCTGGGGGCTGTAAGTGTTCTATGTCTTAATATGGGTAGTGACTACCTGAGTGTTCAATTTACATTATTCTTTGAAATGTGCATATTAGCTTTATAGAGTAGGTATGTGTATGGCATGTGTGTGTGTGTGTGTGTGTGTGTGTGTGTGTGTATCTATCTATTTATATATGTATGTATGTATGGCATATCCCAATTTTGGAAACATTTTACACACATATACATATGCCTATAATATTGAAACTACTGGAAGAAGATCCTGTCTTCATGTCCTAGTGGTGACCTTAGGGAGGGAATAGCTGGTCTTCACAGTCCCTGAGGAATCATGATGCCAATTTTGATGCTGAGGTGACACAGAGCTTAAGAAAAGCCCCAGAGTTCAGAAGCATTTGCTTTTTCCCCAGCATTTCAATGCAATATTATCCTTGAAATGGTCTCCCTTGGAACAAAGAAATGCTCTGTAAGAAAAGTCATAGAAGAGTTTTGATGAACTTTGTGATATCCTTGATATCCTAACTCAGCAATTCAGAATTTCCCAGTAGAGTATCAGACCATGTGTCTGTGCTTAGATCCTAGGAGCCTAGTGCCACTTGTGGTCTGTACTCACTAATGAGTATCACTTGGTCTTACCTTGAGTGTTCCATTTTTGCCTTATTTGGTACTCAGTGTGGCCTATTACAAGACAAGACAAACCTAAGAGCCCAGCACGGGCTTGTGTGAGAGCCCAAGTTATTGTCAATTGCTCTGGGGGAAAATGTGAAACATCATAATTACCTAAGAAAGAGCCTTTTGTAATATAGAAAATGCCCTTTATTTAGTATTTATGACATTTTATTTATTATTTGTGGTATTTTATCCAAGTATAAAAATACCTTTTTGGCTTTCTGGGAAATGTTTATATTTCATTTCTTCTTCCTCAGAATTTAATACATTTCACTTATCAGGTAAAGAATTCTGATTCTCAGCCATGATAAAAATATTCTGTTTCTCTCCTGATGATTGTGATGCAAAGTTATTGAAGTTATTCATGCCAATATGCAGTCCCATGTGCTCAGTGGAACAATTGCTCAGCTTTGGACTTTGGGTAAGGACAAGCCAAATGCTTTAACTGACCCATAGAGTAGTTACAGAACAACAACAACATGAGTTCCAACATGTTAATTAGAGGAAGGCACTAAGCAGGAGGTTGTTTTAGATTTATTTGTCTTGAAACTTTACATTAATCAACCCAACTTAATGTGACATCTCCAGTGTATGTTCATAGTCAAGGGAGAGTAACATAAGGGAAATTCTGCATTTAACCCATAATCTTTGCTTCACTGATTCTCCACCCATTTTTGTGTCTCATAAGAATGGAAAGGAAAGGATACAGCCCCTTCTAATGTGAGAATGGTGTGTCTCATTCCCACTGTGCAATGTTTAGTTCTTAAGAATATTACTCAGAGTTACTGGATTGTCCAAATTTTTATTAAGAAAATAATCAACAAATGTAGGTGATCCAGATATTTCAGTTGCGAGCCTGAACACCAAAACCCTGACATATTTCTTGTGAAATTGTTCAATGTGAAACTGTACTGCTTTATTTCAGACATCTCTGAATGAAATCCTGCTAAAAATTCAAGGAGTCAAATCACATACTTCATTTCCATTCTTAACATGGCTCCTGTAGTTGTTATATAATACTTGAAATATATTTGACTTGGACTGAATATAGGCCTTTACTATTAACTATCACTGTGACCTCAAGTAAATTCATTTCTAGCTCTTTGGGACCTGAACTTTATAAAGTGTGAATGTATTTACCTGAGATGTCTCTAAGATCTTTTCTGATGTCATTACTGAGAACTGTTTATAACAACAACCATCATTTACTGAGGGATTAAGTCATGATTACATTCTAGTAACTGTGCTAAATAGTGTACGACTCTGTGAAGTTGAAAACCACAAAGAGAAATGATTGAGATTAAATTATAACCAAAAGTTACAAAAAGTAAATGCCTTAGATAAAAAATAGACTAAAAACGAAATACTTGAAATAGAATTCACTATTTCTAAGGACTATTACAGGCACTATGAAAATTTAAACCATACTGAGTCTGAATGCAGAGGGAGGACAGAATGAAAACAATGGAAGTGGAGAAAAACCAAACCTGTCCCGACTTTGAAAGATATTTTAAGTATGAGCACTGAGAGGACTTGCTTCTTTCAGATGGGAGACAGTGAATGTAGACCCACGCTTGAAGGCTTTTTCATTAAAGAATAGATAAACACTTAATAAAAATCCACAAGAGAACTGGGTTGTGTACAAACAAACAAAAATCAGGTTAAGATTCAGACTTGTTTGTAATATTAAAAGCCAGAAGCTAATGAAGCAAAAAATCTGTGAAGTTTTGAAGTAAAATTTGTGACCAAAGATTTTTATCCATAGGGGAACTATCGCCCATAGACACTCTTGGTTGTATAAGGATTCCAAAAACACACCATCCAGGGTATGAATATGTTCAATAGAAAGTTATTTTTCCCTAAATGATCATGTCACTTGGATTTTAACACTAAATAGACCAAAAACTGACAAAGCTATTGAAATTCACTAGTGATTTTTCTATACAGAATATAACGCTTGCTGCATCAAACAAAATAGGGGTTTCATTGAATGTTAAATGTTGTTCTATAAACAGTTACCAATTTAACTGTCTGAAAAGTGACCCTAATTTAACAGACCCATTCATCCGACAAGCATTTATCCACCTCTCATTAAAGAGGTTTCCTCTGTGGGAGGAGAGAGGCACACCAGTAAACAGACAATTAATTACATTACAGTGATTGGTGCTGAGACCCAGAAACAAGTGAGTGCTCCAAAAACTCAGAGAAGGAACTCCTAACTACCTCCAGATGGAAGGCATCGCAAAAGAGCTAACACCTAAGTTTAAACTTAACTGATGGGAGGAGTAAGTGAACAAGACGATCCCTATCAAGGGAACCCTTTATAAAAAGTGACAAGAGGGAGTTTCATGTCTCTAGAGCACACACGTGAGTGGAGTAGTAACAGTTATTAAGGGCCAGCGCCCACCGGTTGTGACCACCTGCTCTGACACCCTTCTGCTTGAAGTTTAATGTTCTGTGGTCACCGTCTTAAAATGCTTAATAATTTTGTGTCTGGGTTTGTGTTTTAGAATTGAACCCGATGAGACAATAGAGTATGTGCCAGTGGCCCAGAGCCTAGGCTCCCAGGAGATCCCATTTCCCACCGTGTCAGTTCCCCTGCACCACTTCACAGCCACTGGTTCCCCTACCCCTGGTGCCCTGAGCCCCGCGACTCCCTGCGAGAGCTGCCCCCTCCACAGCTGGCAGGGCCCTGGGCTCCTGGCACATTGGGCAGATGCTGGGTGAAGCAAGCCATTCACCCAGCCCCTGTTGAGGTATTTAGGGCATCCTGTGCAGAGCTTGCACTGACCTCTGGGAAGAAGAAATATCATTTCACTTGCCTGGCTCCGGCCAAGGCACAGCGCTCTCCTCTGGCAGCTGATGGGAGGGAAACGCAGCAGGCACATGCATGCACTAGTCTCAGAGCGGGGTCCTTGGGCACCTGAGATGGTTCACACTCATGACATGAGTACTCCGGTGTGGAAGAAGCATGCCATTGAGTACCAGAAAACAAATGCAGAAACAAAAAGACAAGACAAAACAAAACAACCATCACAGGTTGAAAGAGAAACAGTTGAAAGTTTCTATGTTTCTGATCTGGAGGATATGACTGCATGCCACCCAGTGATTCCAGCCAAAAGTTTACCTATTTGTCTGTGGTGGAAACACCCCCTACTATGGGCCATCTACTTTGGAAGACAGGCTGACTTTGACATTCTTCTGGACTCTCAAAGGTGCTCAGCACCGTGACATCTTTTCAGGTTATGGGGTTGCTCTTCCACTTTGATCAGTAAATGCTGATGATAACATTGTGGCCTTGTAAAGGAATCTCTGTCATGTGTTCAATTTTTAGGACCACTTTCAGGTTTGACAGTTGTGCACCTTGTATTACAAAAGCCACTCAACAATGGGCTGATTGTCAGGGTATTTACTGTATCTTCCATGTTTCCTACTATTCACAGGTACCTCCTTTTATTACACATTGAAGTGGCTTCCTCAAAAATGTACTCAGAAGTATTTCTGCTCTACCTCCCTCACCTCTTCCCAGTACAAACACATGAATCAGATAGTTCTGTTATTTAATATGATTGGTCTCTAAAAGGAATCATTTCTCTGCTGCTTCCTGAATAATGATTAGGATGAATCACTAACTAGGAGTGGAAGGTTACATAGACCTATGCTAAAAAATTGGGATTCCACCCTGACTATTCCAAGGTATGATGTTTTTTTCCTTCCCCTAATGGCAACGAGCTTAGTTGGAACATTCCAGATGGCAGCTCACCAAAAAGGAGACCAAGAAGATTCAAACTTAAATCTAATTCAGTAGTTGGGAGTCTCTGGCTGGACTGACATGGTCCCAGATCATAGGGACAATGAACACCAGGTTGCATGCATTGCCCATCATGAGCCTAAGTGGGAGATGCAATGGATCCCTGTACGTTTATAAAAATGCCCTTCTCCTCTTGCACCTGATCCTTCTGGACAAACAGTCTGGGTTCAAGTGAAAGATGATGAGGGGAAAAGATGAAGTAGAATGAGACACACTGACTTTGTGGTTATGCAGGGAGAGCAACACCTGCACTTGGGAAGGAATAACAGATCCCAGGAAGTATGGGGAAGGGGATAAGAATGATCTTTGTCTTTCATCTCCTGCCAGATAACTTTGACCATCATTTAATCACTATTTCCCTTGACTTTACTGAAAGGTCTATTGGAAATAACTGGGTATGGCTCTAACTTCTATATTTCCTATGCAAAGCCCCTGTTCTCGAGAAGTCTTTTCTGCATCCATTCCTACAGGGGATGTGGTACAGATGAATGACCTGTGGTTGGTAGTTTAGACAAAGAGGACATTTTGGACCTGCTGCCTTCAGGCAGCCCCTCTACGAACAATGACTAGACTTGATTTTTCAAACTGACCTGAGAACCCAAAGCCTGCCAGCCAGCTGGGGGCCACATTGGAGGCACTGGCATTCTGTGCTCCCCACTGATGGAGGTCTTACTTGGGGATTCAAATAACTGTGAATTGTGAACACATTCTTTAGGGGAACCAGTGCTTCTTGTGTGGAAGCCAGGCATTAAGTTGTCATTACTAGAACAACAGTTGGAGCCTTAATCCTCCCAGGAATCATCAAAAAGTGAGGAATTCTATGGTCTTAGCCAAATTATAAGAATGATAACTTTTATCAGGAAAGAGTCTGAAAGCCATGAGATTTTTTTTCTCTTTTATCTGTTTTCTTGAGACCAGTTGCTTTGTTTTTCTCCATTCTTTCTTCTCCTGGCATATTTGTGTTTTGGTTTTCTTTTCTTGTCACATAAGTCATTCTATTTTCTTATCTTAGATTAGAGCAGACAAAACGAAATTGCTGATTGGACACATATGCACAGTTATTTAGAACTGTCTCATAGATACATGTGGCCATTTATATTTAAGTTAAATAAAATGAAATATAATTTAAAATTCAGTTTCTCAGAGGCACTGGCCATATTTCAAGTGCTTAATAGCTGCTGTATTGCAAAGGGCAGATATAAAGCTTTCCATCATTACCAAAAGCCCTATTAGTGAGGATCTAGAGCAACATACTATCCCTATCAACTCAGATTATTTAATGACAGGTAATTGTTGAATTTTCAATGTACCACTAGCCTCCAAACTGCATGACAGTTACTAACTTTGTGGAAATTAAAATGTTATAATATTCTACTGATGTGGTATGTGTTCAAAGGCAAATTGTTATTTTTAAACATCATATGAAAATATTTCTGTAGTCCTGTTTTAAGTTTGATACAAATGAAATAATTTATACTGTTTTATTGTTAGAAAAAATATCGTTTATAATTTGTTCATACCTAAATTTTGTTTGAAAGAGGGACATTTGACACATATGTATCTGCTGAAAATCCCCACCATCCACCTTACAAACATAATAGGCCCATAAACAAGTTCCCAGCCTTGAGTAGATTGAATAGTTGTCTCAGTAGACTAAATACGCTCTCATAGCACATCCTCATTCAAGCAATAGAGTATTATTACAGACGTAAATATCCAGGTTACTTCTAGGCCTCTACCTCCACTCCTACTAAAGGAAGAATTTTTGGGCAACATTTATTTTGATTAGATACATATTCTTCTATTTCATCCACTAAAAGTGAATGGCTTGAAGACCACCAACTACCGACAAACATAGAGGCAAATATTTCTGGATTCTCAGGTGCCATTATTCTTTGAGATAAAATAATGAATAAAACAAAGATACAAGTACATGTGTTTGGGACACCCTCAGTCTAGTGGTAACTAGTTTTCTTATTAACACTATTCTTGGCAGTGGAGTAGCTTTTATCAAATGTTTACATAAATTGACTTGAGAGCAAGGATCAAACCTCTATGTATATAAACGGGTCTCAAATGGAGTGATTTTTGCTCCTCAGGGGGTACTTGGCAATGTCTGGGGATATTTTTGATAGTCACAACAGGGGACATGCTACTGGCATCTATTGGGTAAAGGCCAGGGGTGCCGAGAAACATCCTACAATGCACAGGGCAGCCCTCCCAACAAAGAATTATCTAGTCCAAAGTTTCACTTATAGCAAGACTGAGAAACCCTGGTGTAGACAGGTTCAGTGGGCCCCCAGGGGGCTAAAAGGGCTTTAAGAGTTGATCTAGTGATTTTCCAAGATTATACACAAAACTATGCATGTTTTCATGTGCACTTGTATTCTAGGGAAAAAAGGTCCTCAGCTTTCAGTAAACTCAATGAGTACAGCACAGGGGATATAGTCAATAATATTATAATTTGTTTGAATTTTAATGGATGGTAACTACACTTATTGTGGGGAGCATTTAGTAATGTACATAATCATCAAATCACTATGTTGTATATCTGAAACCAATGTAATATTGTGTATCAACTATATTTTAGTTAAAAATAAAAGAACCAATGATAGGGGTAATGTAGATATTCTGTCTCCTAGATATTGCACTGAGCCTCAGTACGATTTGATGACAACAGTTTTCCACTTACCTGTTTGAAAGAACAGTTTCATTCCATATACATGTATTTTTAACTTATTGGTCTGACCTGTGAGCTCAGGAGGAGGGAGCCCTAGCCACTAGAAAATGGAAAGAAACTGCACACAGAATAGAATGTAATAAAAACTATATGAGCAGGTGCAACCATTTAGGAGTGCTTTAAAGAGAGGTGTTATGAGTTGAATTACATCACCCCAAAATTTATATATTGAATTCTAACCCTCAATACCTCAGAATGTAACCTTATTTGGAAATAGAATCCTTACAAATGTAATTTGTTAAGATGAGGCCATATTGGGTAAGGTAGGCCCCCAATCTAATATCAATGGTGCTTTACAAAAAAGGGAAACTTAAAAAAAATTTTATAACTGGAAGTTTGTGCCTTTTTAACCCCTTCATTTCACCCATTCCCCCCCACCCCCACCCCTTTGGCAACCACCAGTCTGTTCTGTGTTTATGAATCTATTTCTGTTTTGTTTGTTTGTTCATTTGTTTTGTTTTTTAGATTCCACATGTAAGTGAAATCACATGGTATTTGTCTTTCTCTCTCTGACTTATTTCATTTAGCATAATACCCTAGAGGTCCATCCATGTTGCAAATGGCAAGATTTCATTCTTTTTTATGGATGAGCAATATTCCATTGTATATATGAACCACATCTTTATCCATTCACCTGTCACTGGGCACTTAGGTTGCTTCCATATTTCGGCCATTATAAATAATGCTGTGGTAAACATAGGGGTGCAGATGTTTTGAATTCATGATTTTGTTTTCTTTGGGTAAATTCCCACAAGTAGAATCACTAGGTTGTATGGGTTTTTTTTTTTTTTTAGTTTTTCAGGAAACTTCCATAACGCTTTCCATAATGGCTGCACCAATTTACATTCCCCTTAGCAGTGTAGGAGGGTTTCCTTTTCTGTATGTCCTCACCAACACTTTCATAAAAGGGGAAATTTGATCACAGACATGCACATGGGGAGGACACATGTAAAGATGAAAGCAGAGATCAGGGTGATGTTGCTACAAGACAAGAAACTACAAAGATTGCCAGAAAAGACAGAAACTTGGGAGAAGAGTGGAGCAAATCCTTCCTTATAATCCTCAGAAGGAACCAAAACCCTGCCAGCCCTTGCTATTAGACTGCTAGTCTGCAGAATTATGAGACAATAAGTTTCTGTTGTTTAAGCCACGAGTTTGTGCTACTTTGTTAAGGCAGCTCAAATGAATACAGGAGGGGTTGTTTCTTCCATTTGCATAGGAATAGACTTATTATCCCTTCCTCTCACTTTGATGCTACCCTCCTAGATTATATGACAAAAAATACATATGTAATATAGCTCTAGTATCTATTGAGAATTTACATACCATTTACTATGTGCCCACTTAATAGATTATATTATTTGGTCCTCACATTTTACTAAAAAGTTAGGTTCTGTTATTAATCCATTTATACAGATAAGAATGGGAGGATGGAGGTTAGAGATTAGCTACTCTTCTCCCCCCACCACAAAGCCAGCCAGGCACAGTGTGAGGACTGGGACAAGCTGTGAGCTCCACAGCTGGTACACTGGCTGCTCTGCTCTGCTCTCACATGGCCTTCAGCATTCTGGTTGCTGGGAGGGAACAAGTACAGAATTGCACTCTATTCCATCTTGCCTCATGTCCTAAACTTGGGTCTGTTTAACTAGTTTTGTTGGCATGAGGCCCCAACTTCTTACCTTTCCTATTCACAACCATTGGTTTCCAATATGTCCTGCTCTTCTATCTCATTTTCCTATTGATTCTCAGAGCTGCTGCTTTCCTACTGACATTGTTTAGAAAACCAAAATTTCTCAAAATGACTTTTAAGGCCTTATTAGTGTGATGTTTATTCACAGGAAAAAAAAGGCAAAGCTTAGAATTCCTGACACAATTTTAGATAAACATTTTACTTAACATTTTGAGAGAAAAAAGCCACTACTACTGAAATAGATCTACTCAATTCTAAGACATCTTCATTACTTTGAAATGACATTTAGGGCTTAAATATTTTAAAATGTTAGACTCGTTCATTATTTTTCTTCTACTAAAAACATTTAGTTAAGAGGACAGCAAATATGAAGGTGTTTGGTGTTTTTTTTAGTGGTACCCCAACATACATACCTGTGAGCCTGAGTTGGGATTTTCACCTCCAAGTAAAGAATCAGTGCAGAAATTATCCAAACTTATGGAAATCCAAAGTGCAAAGTATTTGAGAGTTGTGTAAAACCTATTGTAATTTCATTACCCAATATCTCAAATAATGACATATGTAAATTCAACTAGAGGAATTTTGCCAAAAGAAGAGGTTAAATAGCTGGCTTGATTCATAATATACATGCAGTTAATAATATATAGGTGTGTGTTTGTGTGCATATGTAACTGTGATAAAAACAGTTGCCTAGATTGCAGAGATCTACCCAGCTCAGATCCGTAATTTTACAATCAAAGGTTAAATCCAAGAAATATTAGTACAAGTTGCCAAGAGCTAAAAAGAGGCAGAATATGTCTTTCCTTTTTTCCGTAAAGAGATTAATACTAAGTAGAAGAGTAATGTGAGTTAGTGCTTCTATGTTTATGTCCTCATTTTCTACTAGGTTTATCATTCTAATTCATTCAATTTGTCAACATAATCAAATGATGAACTAGTGTTTTAAAAAGTTATCCCAATTTACTTGAAAGAATTGAC
Organism: Smutsia gigantea; assembly: GCA_032199065.1. Lineage (NCBI taxonomy): Eukaryota > Metazoa > Chordata > Mammalia > Pholidota > Manidae > Smutsia > Smutsia gigantea. Next base: position 2,157,977 of record JAVSCE010022418.1, read on the forward strand.
ATACGGGAATTTTCTTTTTTGCCTGGTGACTCCTGTGTCCAGATATCTTCTCCCTTTCCCAGCAAACACATCCACACACACACGCACCCACACCCCTCGTTATAACCACACTGAGCTTTACAATTCATTCTTGAGTAGGTCGCTGTTTTGTCAGGCACCCATAAGTTGGCACAAACTGACCCAACCTTCCGTTGCACTTCTGAGCACATTTCCATGTTTTAAGACCCAGTTCAAATGTAACCAGCTACGTTGACTGATGTTGGCATCTGTTGCTGCTGATTCAGATGAAGAGACATTCTCACTCTATGTTGAAATAAACAGAAGAGGTTTCTGACCAGGAACATACTTTTCTTGAGAGTTCATTTGAGTTTACCATTTCTCATAAAACCCATTGCTGCTTCAAGTCACAGCCTCAATAAAATTGAGCAATTGGTTTTCACAGATATCCTCTGCCACAGACTGGAAGATGTGCAGTTCACTGAGGTAGGACGTCTGACCTAATATCATCTGAGTAAAAAGATATCTGCATTAGAGTGAAAAGCGAGCTCATTCTATGACTAAAACATTGGATGAACTCATGGATTACTGACTGTGCATTTCTTCCTAGTGCCATCAGCTGCTGTTCAGAGATTTAAATTTCCTGAGAGGTATCAATAGTCTTGGGATGGCATCACTGATGAAATTGTAGAGATACTCAGTTCCAAGCCTAATAATTGCCATGGCAGCAGTGTATTAAGTCACCTCTCAGGGTTACTTAATAAAAAAGGAGTGATGAGAACATCATTTCTCTATTAGAATTTGGGGGGAGAAACGTGTGTTATAGGTGGCTTCACTTGGAAAAAGAAAACAAATAAAGATAAAAATATAAACCAGAGTCTAAACCCTAAGTTAAAAAATCTCCTCTATCCTATGAAAGAAGGAAAAAGGTTTAATATTTTTCATGAAAGGTAACATATAAAAGAAAATACGTTTTTTATACTACTTTGCTTCCAGCTGGTACACTTGACTCACCGTTGTTGAATTCTGCAATATGGAATATAAAGTGGATGTGGCCTAAGATCTTAGGATATTCAGAACTGCAGGTGGTCCCAATAACCAGGTCCTCACAGCATCATGGACTATCTGGGTATGATTTTTTTTCTCCACCTTCCAAGAATCCCTGAGAACCACCACTCCCATGTGTCACCTCTCAGTTTTCATCGTGGCAGCACAAGAATCCCAAGCCTTGCAGGGAGTGCATTGGCTTGAGGTTTCTTATTCTAATGGCGCCACTATAAACCTCAAACATAACACAACCTCCAGCGCTCCTCTTCCTCTCATACACTTTTTCTTGCACCCTGAAACACCCCTTCTGTAGTGTCCTGTATCCTTCTATGCTTCAAAGTATTTATTTCTTCTTTTTTGCCCTGGTGAAAACCAGATTGAGCTCCCTTCCCTGCGGACCTCTCACGTGGAGAGAATTTGTTCTATTTCCCCAGGACTGGGCACTATGCTAGATGACCCCTTGCTGCCCACTGCTGCTTTGAAACCATTTCATTTCCTTCTTTCATCCTTCCAAAGCCCCAGGTCTTTCTACCTTCATTTTGCCCAACTCTCTCCCTCACCTAGCCGCTCTCTAGACCTCCTGGTTGCTTTCCCTTATTCACTGAAGAATCATGTACCCTTCTCTACCTCCAGCCCTGCCATGCTCCTGATGACTTTAACATCCAAGAGAGTGATACATACTTCACTAGTCAACTATTTCCTTACCTGCCTCACATGCTGCAGACTTTAATTCTAGTTGCCTTAGCCACTCACTCCAAAGCCATGCACTGGATTACTCTGTCACGAGTAACTGCACCACATTTGACATTCTGATTTCAAGTTTTTCCCAGTCTGATCACTGCTTTATTATCAGCTCACTGCAACAATTCTTCCACAACATTGAGACTTCTAATCCAATTGTTCACTTTATCACTTTTTCACTAACCACCATTCCCTCCTGTATTCACTTTTATCCAATTCTATGATCCATAATTGTGATATCACTGGTGAACATAGTAAGTTCTCTTACCTGGAATACTCTAACCCTCTTTGGATCCAATGTTCTGACTTCTGTACCCTTGTGAATATAAAGTTGTATAAATGGGTTGACTGGTTTTATTTTAAACTACCACTTGTAAGTTTAAAAGGGCACTTTAAAATGCTGTCTTTTTCTAGTAAATCTCTCCTTTTCTAAGGAATCACTTCCATATCTTCTTCAAACTCTTCCCAATTCCTACCACCACTCAAACACATACATATATACATACCTGACTAATAATCTCCATACTCCTGTATTTCATTGAAAAGCTAGAAGCCATCATTTATTTTAAATGAATTCAACAAATTTTATCAGAGGGAAACCTTTGGTTGTCACAACACCAAATGTACCTGCTTGAAGGTGTATGGACCTTCTCCTGACCCTAGTCAACACAAGAAATATCTCTGCTCCTTCCAAATGAAATCCCCATCATTGGTGTTATGGAAACCATCCCTTCTTGTCCACTCAAGGATTTTGAGTCCATTATCATCTCGTATATTTTCTGTGTCATCAAGATTGCTTTCCTTTCTATTGGATTTTTGCTATCAGTATCTAAAACAATTTGGTGTGTTCTATCCTTAAAAAAATAAGCCTCTTATGATGTCATTTTCCCCTCTAGCTCCTGCTCATTACCCTGCTTAGCTTCACAGCAGTCTCTTAAATAAATGCTCCACACTTAAAATAATATCCAAGTCACACTAGTCACATCCTTCCTCACCTCCCATTCAGATTTTAACCCACTTTAATTTCACTTTTGTCCCCACCACCACTGAAACTTCTCTTTTCTAGGTCATCAAAATCATACTATTACCAATTCTAAGGGACATAGCTCAGTCTTCATCTCCCTTGATTTCTCAGGGATGTTACACACAGCCAACTACTTAAACTTACTTCGTTAAAACACTCTCCTTATCATCCTTGACACTACTGATTCCTGGTTTTCTTTTTCTTATATCCCAGGCTTCTCCTTCTCATCTCCTTTGTGATTTATCTCACTCCTCCTTTATCTACTTCAACCTCAACTTTTAACGCTGGAGTTCCTCAACTTTTTCCAGATTTCTATTCTTTTTTTCACCTACACTCTCTCTCTATTTGATATCATTCAGCCTCTTGACTTTAAATGCAATTAAATACTGATAATTTTCCTGTTTTATGTTGATATTGCTGGGCCAGATCATCCACTGAGCTCTATATTTTGTATATACAACTGTCTATTTGATGGATGACTCAAAGTTTTCATGTCCAAAATGCACTAACCTACAAAATCTGTTTCTCATCCAGTCATCCTCATCTCAGTTCATGCCATCACCATCTATTCAAGAGAGCCAGCCAGAACGCTCAAAGTTCCCTTTTCTTTCACCATCTCTCATCAAATCCATCAGTCTTTCAACAATTCTTTTGTATCTACATCCAAATTATGCTTCAAATCCATGAATTTCTCTCTACTTATTTCTACTGCCACCATTCTAGTCCAAGCCACTATTTTATCGCATTTGGACAACTGATATGCATATCTTCATGCTTATATACATGGGTCCCCCTGGCAATTTGTTTTATACACAGAAAATAGAATGTTTTATTAAAATTGTAAGCTAGACCATGTTAGTCTCTCACTTAAAATAATTATGATTTGCATTTAGTTGGAATAAAACTAAAATTTCCTATTATCATTGGCTTCTATATACCTTTTCTGTACTATTTCACAGATTCTCACTCACTTTTCTACTGACACACTGGAGGGGTATGTGTATATGTATATCACTTCTTACTCCTTTTCTTAATATCCTAAGTTGTATAGACATAGCCCTGCTGTGCAATTTAACTTCTGCTCTCAGCATCCTGAATTGATGCTCCCTTTTTATACCCTAGACGTGGCCTAGGTATTCCTGTAGGACATAATCTACCTGCACATGGTTTGTCATAAAAGTTCACTTGTACCTCCATAATTATGGACTTTCTATCATTTATACATCTCATATACACAGATATCAAGAGGTATGTAATCTATCCTGATCTGTGAACTGTCTGGCTGGACCTCTTCCTGGCCTGCTTTGCTGGGAATTAGATTTAATCACTACAGACAAAAGTGAATTCATTGTTTAATAGTATTATGGGTATAAGTTAGTTTAATTCAAATCAGTTGGTTAAGAAAAGGTACATGGCAGAATTTCAATTTAGAATTGATCTTCGTTACAGAATAATGTGTTACAAATCTAAAAAGTATAGTGAATAGTCTTCTGTGGGATACTAAAACTGAAGCTCTGTGGAAAGATGAAAAATTTGTTTTATCCTAACTTTGAATGCTCTATTGGATTTGTATGACCTTGAATTCATACCACAAAAAATATTTAGAAACTTGCCATTGATAATTTCCATATATATTTAAACCTTGCTAGTTGTATATATAGAAACTCAATCTGCATAATATATCCAAGTGCTTTTGGAGGTAACCTAAAGCCTAGGATCACCTGCAACAGCTGGGTTTGGTTCTTTCCATTGAGAAACACCATATATTCTAAGAGGATTCTAATGAAGAACTCTAGAGGGCAGATGAATTTGACCATTTAAGGAAAATCATATATCCAACCTGATGAGCTATGGTAAATATGGCCTTTCTCCTATAGAGATAACAAAGACAACAAAGTAATAATCTTTGGAAGACATTTCACTATTTGATGGAATAGAGTCTGTTGAAAGAGCGAGAGTTGGCTAGGCCAGCAAATATGCCAAAGCTTTCTTTTTGGCCAAACCACAGAAGTCTGGGAAGTTCTCTGTTAGGTATAGAGAAGACAATTGGCAGAAAACACATGGTCCCTTTAGTAGGCATTATCAGAGTCTGAAAATCATAGGCAACTGAGCAAACAGCCCATCAGTGGCATGTGAGCATGTGAAGGTGGGGGAAGAGGAGGAGGGGAGTGACAGTATCATCATTATAAGAAATCAACATTTGCCAGAGAAATTGCTAACAAAGGAGGAGAGCAGTGTAGTTACCAACAGATTTTATACTGATATTAGAAAACAAAAAATTTGGGAACTTCAAAATTAAGTCACAAGTCTGTTATCTTTTTTGACATTAGATAGCCCTGCTTGTTGAAAAATTCTTACAGTTTTTGTTTTGGTATCTTGTCCCTAGGCTTCTTGTAAATGAAGAAGCAATGAATTATGGGTTGATGGGTGTTTTTCTGTTTTTTTGTGTAGCTTCCAAGATTTTTTTTTAGATGTCAAATGACTAAATCCTTCCATTTCAGGAGTTCCTCTGATGTAAGGTTTACCTAGATGTGTGGATCATTTCCAAATTGGCACAAGTGAGCAATTTAAATAAGTTGAATTGATGAAGCTTAACTTTTTGAAACTGGTTTTAGAAAGTTACATAGCAATTCATTGTCATTCAGAAAATGAATAATCTTTGAAAGTCTGTTTGAAATCATTGACTATCTGAGAGTTGTTAATAATAAAATAAGCTACAAAAAAGGGTCAGTTTATGTTAATTTAGAGTATTTTAAGTTTCCAGGGAAACAGAATATATAGAAATTAAAAGCAGATGTTACAAAATTGATGCTCTGGAAAAGCCCCAAGAGCCTTAATCCTCTGTGGGGTAATACTACTTTCCCCAAAATGTCAGTTGCCAATTTTTTTTTCAGTGTGAATTTTGACAACTACACTGTTCCCAGAACAAACATATATTATTACGCTATCCTAATGTCTTGCTTATTACTGCCTCTCACAGTTAAACAGGTTGCCCACCACTGCCTCACTGACAAGTAAAAGCAGTATATCTATTCTCTCTCCCATAAGAAATCAAGCCAAACTTAATAGTTGGCAACTTAACATGTAAACCTGTAGCCTAATTTACTACTAAATCCATGTTGGCTAAGGTTAAGTTGAAAAATAAAATCTGGTATTTTTCATCCCTAGGTACTTCCCTTTTCTTTAAAATCATTTCAGCAAAAAGAGGGGTGGAAAACAGAGTCAGGTCAATAAACCCCTTGGATTCCAAATTCTGCAGTAGATTTTGAATTATAGGGATGGTAACTGGCCAGTTGTATTTTCTGAGACTGTTGAGCATCATTTTCTTTAGTGCCTTAGTTACTCCCTTGTGAGGCAGTCATGGAGATGCACTGATCCCTTCCTTCCTCAGAGACACTATTTCATATATAGCAAACTTTTTAAAACCCTTTTTGTCTGTGTTCAAATATGTTACTATAGGAAGCCTCACTAGTGTGTGGCTGCAAAATCAAGACGAGTGTTTTTTCTGCACTTTATCTGTTGAAATCTGCCCTTTCTGTCTGGCACAGGGACTGCAGGAGATTATCGCTAAGTCTGAGGCCAGTGCAGCATCTCTTGAGTTTTACAGCCTTGCAGATGGGCAGCCGGCCAGCTATAGGCAATTTTTAGTTGCCATATCTTCCATATCACTTGAGGGCATGTTTCATAGACATGTAGACTGATAGTTGGTATGTTTATTCATCTACTATAGACCAATGTTTCTCAGCCTGGGCACTACTGACATTTTGGACATGATAATTCTTTGTTTTGTGGGGAGGTCTTCAACATCTATAGGATGTTTACCAGCATCCCTAATCTCTATCCACTAGATGCCAGGAGCATACCCCCACTCCAGCTGTGGCAATCAGAAATGTCTCCAAATATTTCCAAGTATCTACTAGGGGCAAAAAAACATCCCCATCTGTGAAGTACTGGTGGAGACAATAAGAAAATGAAAGAAGCTTTAAAAGAGAGGTTTTTTAGGACTATATGCTGGCACTGGAGAAGATATGAGGGTGGAGGGAAGGTTAACCAAGGAAGAGAGGTTTGGGAGGGCATATGAGAGAGACACAGTGACCAGTTGGGAAATTGAGTTGTCTTTGACTTCATTTCAGGAAATATCTATTAAGTTGGTGCTATGCGCTAAGCACAGTGTTTATTGCTATAGTTATTTAGACCAGTGATGCATTTAAATTGCTTGCAATCTGGCAGAGAAATTAGAAAAGGAAACAGTTGCAGTCACGAATGAACTCCGAAGGGGAACTTAACCAGTTGATTAAAAGAGGAAGGGAGAGAAGCCAACAAGAAAGACTTTCCAGAAGACTGACCTATGTGTTGAAGGTCAAAGAAGAGTTAAACACATTTAGAAAGGTGTGGGAAGGATACTGTACTTGTAAGAAACAGCAGGTGCAATGTACTTATAGGAAACAGCAGGTGCAAAAATGTGTAGTGGGTGTGTGTAGTGGGTGTGTTTGTGTGTTCTGTGTGTGTGTTTGTGTGTGTGAGAAAGAGGGAGAGAGAGAGAAACTGACAGACAGACAGAGAGCGCAACAATGTGAGAGCCTGGTGCATTTAGAGAAATGTAAGTAATTCTACTCTGCCAGAGCAGAGATGTTTAATGGAGGAGTGATGAAGAGATACAGCGGAAGAAGAGATCAGGGGCAAAATTAGGATGGGCCTTGGAAAGTAGTTTACATTTCATCTGGCAGGATATGGGAAGGATTGCTGAGCTGAAGAGTGACACGATAAAATTGGTGTTTTAGAAAGGTAACCGGGAGTAGTGAAGAGAAGATATTGGAGTTGAGGATACACCAGGGGCAGACACTTGGAGGCTGTTGTAGACGTCCACATAAAGTAACAAAGAAAACTTGAGAAGTGGGAAAAAAAATTAAAGGAGCAATGGAAGATATTGCAACCTCCCCCCTGAAATCCTAACCAAGGTTTAAGTGGTAAGAGAGGAGAGGAGTAGATGTGGTAGAAATGTGAGTATAGACAGAATCAAGAGAGCTGTGCTGTGGGAAGGAATAAAAAAGGAAACTACAGTAATGATCCCAGGTCTCCTGCCTAAGTGATTGGTTATATGAGAGACTCATTTATCAAATGGGAAATAAAAAAGAAAAGAAAGAAAAAATAACCATGTTTATTTGGAGAGATGATAAATTCAGTTTTGTACATGTCAAGCTTAAATTGTCTAAGAGATATTTAAGTGGTAATGTGTAATGAATAGTTGGATAAATGGTGTGGAGTCCAACAAAGGGATCCAGGTTGGAGATGTAGATTTGTAAATCATTTGTGAATGCATGTTCATTGAAACCAGGGTTATACAGAATATTACTTTGGAAGAATGAGTGAGAACAGAGCAAAGATGGAAAGACCTCATCGAGCTAGGAAGTACAGCAGAGCCAAGACCTGAATCAAGGTTTGTGGGTCCACAGTTTGGGTTCTGAATCACTGTACGGGTTGACTCTAACTCTTAATATCTACTTACAACTCATTCTTAGAAATTACAGCTTGAGCATTATGATTGTGGGGTCTTTTCTGCAGCTCCCTAGCAGGAGTGAGAGCATTCCTTGGGGCACCATTGTCTCCTGTGCATTCCTTTATTGTAGAACTCAACATGTTGAACTGTATTTTGTTTTACATTGGATATTGCTACTTACGGCAGGAATAGACCTTTTCATGATCAGCTTGTCTCTCCTGCACATGACAGAATGATAGTATGTGCTAAGTGCTCAGTAACACTTTGTTGAAGAAAATGTAATAATGGAAGTGGGTCTGTGAGAGATTACAAGTTGAACCAAGGGGAATACATTTTTTATAAGCTCATTCTGTTTTCCATAACTTAAAATTTTTACTAGTCTTAAACTAGTTTATACTCATGCTGTTTTAATGTTATATGCCCAGTTACAAACTTATTATTCATCCCATCTCCTCATTTTTTTCAGCTTAATGTTACTAGTATTTCTCCCATTAAAACCAAACTACAAATTTCAGTAGAAAGGCAACTTTGAAAATCAAGCTGTCTAATTGTATTTCCTCATCTTTTACAATTGAAATTCTAGAAGATGGCAACAGAGTTGGGTTGCCAGAAATAAGATCCAATTCTTTTTATAGGTAATGTTCATCACAAGGTAGTTATCTCTTAGATCAGAATTATGGGTAATAATAATTCAATCTACTTTTTGTTGGCAATATGTATTTTACTGAGGAAATTTGCAAAGTTGGACCAATGTACTCATATATCAGAAAACATAAAACATAGATTCTTCACTTATTTTTAGGAGTATCATCCGAATCACTGTAGATTTTTTTTCTTAAATTATATTAGAAATAGGTTTGTGTGTGTATGTCTGTTTGTGTGTGGGCCTGTTTGTATGTTTATGAACTTCTTTAGAAATTGGTATGGATTTTAGTTGGGAGTAACGTCTTAAAGATTACCTGCTTATTCTTCTCTTTTCTGGACATAAACCAAACTATATCCCTCCAGAGCACTGATCATGTAATTTATCTAATATGAAAATGTCCATGTAAAGTGGTCTTTAGAATAATACCAGTAAACCAATATAAGTAAATACCTTGAGTACTACCAAATTACTTACCAATACATAATTTGCCTTGTGAGATTTCTTCCCATTGGATGAGTTGAGTTGTTCCAGAAGATGAGTAAACTTAGCACAGTGCTAAGGTGCCAAAATGAAGAGTCCTGTAGAAAAAGGTAAGGGAAGAAGACACACACCCAAATCATGGTCTAAGGAGATGAAATTCCTGAGCGGACCAGGGGTAGATAGTTCAAGACTCATTTGTAGAACGTGATCTTGGGACCATTCAACCTCTATAGCTACCTAAAAGGTAGAAGGGAAAAGATCAAATAAGGTGAAATGTCTGTCACTCCTCTGTTCTTGTAAAATGTGTTTTCAGTGAAATTCAGTACATAATTATAACTAAAACTCATAATAATATTCTAAAAGCACATGCACAGCCCACATAGAATATAAACTGCCTGTAGACTAGGAAGTGCTATCCCTTTCTCTCAATGGACTGAAATGGCTGCCAATAAAATCACAACTAGATGAAGTATGATGACTGTGTGTTACGCATGAAGATGGTGCAATGCATCCATAGTCAGCTGGACATGTGCTCTGAGTTGTTTTTCTAGTTGTGGTGATAGATTTGAACTGATTCATCTGCACTTTCTCACCCAATCTGCTTTGTGACCAAGGGCACATATTTTGGGGACAGCTGGCTGAGGCCAGTGGTAAAGTCTGTGGCCATGGAACAGAGGAATCCAAACTGGCCAAACCCGCAACCTTGGCCTCATTAGTGCTGTTTTCAACCAACTGAGCTAACTGGCAGCAGCTGCAGGATTTCATGCTGCACACATTTTGAGAGCATTCCAAAGTGGCCCATCAGATACCAAGTGGGCACAAATGAATCTTGTTTATTTGCATAGGGGCCAAAGAAAGCTGCACATAGTGGTTTGGCTTTTCTTAAACATCCATCAGGATCGCCTGTCATTTCCCATGTTTATGGCTAAATGAGTCTCAAGTCATCAGGTCCCACTTCTGACATGAGGTTTTTATCAGTAGAAAAATGGAAGCAGATGATTCTGTCATCTGTTAAATTAGTGACATGGGGCAATGCTGACATCATGTGAAATCTGTTGAAACCACCTTACTACCCACCAATTATTTCTTGAAAAAAGGTAATGCTTTTAGAATTTTATATAAGCTTTTCTGACAGGGCTTATTCTAAAATATCCAGTGGGGGACTTTTCCTCTTGAAAAGTGCTTTGCACTGGTTTCTTACAAATTCTATCCTCATGTCCTTATCATAAATCAGGTTGGAGGTAAAAACAAGGACTAAACTGCCTTTAAACAGAGATTCTCAGCCTTATATATATATTGGAAGCATCTGGAAACTTTAAGAATCATTGATGCCTGCTCCAAGTGGTCTTGGGTGTGGTCTGGGTCTGGGGAGGTACAAAAATTCCCCAGGTGACTATGAAGTTCAGTTTCATTGTAGACCACAGCTTTAAAATTTGGGGGCAGGAGGAATAAACTGCATTATTACTCATTACTTTGCATTTGGCATAATGCTTTCTGATTTCCCTGTGAATTTAACTAGTTAACACTATTTCCATCTGTACATTCTGTATGAAATTATATCAGTTCTAGAATCTATGCAGGATTTCTCTGAAAATCTGTTTTTCCTCCTTGGAGAAAAACCCAGTATTCACTAAATAAATGCAAACTCCTGTGAAATCTGTTAGGCTTTAAATTTCAGGCCCATGACTCAGTTGAGATCCAAATATTATAGCATGACCCTAGATATTTTATTTAAAACAATGCACTGTCAATGGTTACCTGCTACTTATTTTCTAGTGCTTTTTTAAAAAAGAAATAGTGAATTGAGCTTTCCAGGTAAAAACCTGACACTCTACTTAGCATTATCTACTAAGCGGTTTGGTAGTTACGGCTTCTCACCTCCTGTTTCAGAAAGCTAGGAAGGTTTATACACCATTTTTTAAGAACTGCAAATTTTTATCAAAATAAAAGGAGTAATTAAAATGTTTTGTTGGCATTCTTGAGTAATAAAGATATCAAGCACCATATTAAAATTTAATTCCTTTTATTTACTCACATTTTTTCATTCAAATATCTAATAATCCATGAGAATTCAGCGTTCTTGCTCTTATTTTACAGATTAATACACTGGGAGTTGGGAAGATAAGTAATTTGTATAGATCATTCAGCTAATATAGAGCCAAGTAGGTTTAATTCCATGTCTGCCTGACTCCAAAACTAAATCCTGAAACCAAATCACTAAGATAATGATATGTGTAGGATAGTGGCTTGTGTTCTAGTGACAGAAGAGATGATTTGGAATATAAGCTTTGAGGAGACTTTGGTTCAATTTCCTAGCTTTCTTTTTAATAGAGAAGATGAATTTTGTTGCTTGGAAGGAATAGAAATACATTAGTTAGTTAATGAAAAATGGTTGACAATGCTTCCTGTATTTTAGTTCATATATATGATATCATGAACACAAAAACATAAACAAAGACAATTGAAATTTAGTTGTATCACTTTTCATTTTATAACATTGACCTTAGGAAGTATTGCTTTTGAACTTTTACTTACTTTTATGTACTTACTTTTGAACATTTCTTAGTAGTAATGTTGAGGTGTTTGAAAATTCAGAAGTATTAAAAGGCCAAGCAGAAGTCTCCCTCTATCCCAGATCCTCCGTAAGAGAGAGTTCCAAGGACTTACCTGCTGTGTCAGAAGCAGCATGTAAAAGAGCAGGGAACTGAAACCTGATTTTCTTACCTGGAACTCCATATTCTTTTTACTAACTACATCCAGGCTCTGCCATTTCCTAACAGTGTAAACTTCAGCTAGCTATTTAAATTGTATACACCTTAGCATTCCCGTCTATAAAAATAGGGAATTTAATAGTGCTTTCTGCATAAGACAGTTACTAGATTCAAAGGGGATTAATACCTGTTAATGCTTAGAAGAGCACCTGCCTGGTCAGTAAATGAGAGTGTAATCCATGTTTTCTCTCACTATTGTACTGTACGTCTCCAGTGATTTCAGCACTTTACAGAATGCAAATACTGTACCATGATTAGAACCAGCTGATACATAGACAGTATATATAGTCTGTGAACTTATATGGTATCTTCAAATGTTTAAGTCCTTCAAATTTGGCCACAAGCTGTCAATCTATGTATGTCATTGGTGATTTCACGGTCCAATTAAGTTACTGGGATACTCAACCCTTTAAATTATGTACATATTTGCAGTGGGATATAATAGTAGGTGTAATTACATCCCACTAGCCAATCACTCTTAGATAAACTTAAAAGAATCTGAGGATGTCTGAATTCTTCCACTCTTAGAGAGAGTCAATATCGCAGAACAAAATCAATAGATCACAAGTTAAATAAGCATTATAGGTCTTAGTTTATCAGTGGCAGAAGTTACATTGTATCACAAAATGGCCATATCATTTGACACATTTAGCAGCTGCTGCACAGTAGAGTCACATGAATTTTGACTCCTGCATTACACATTCAAAAGTTCAAGTGTGAATATGATTATTTACTACAGGAAATTAGGGTCCATCAGATCTCAGGATCCTCACTCATCATGAAAAAAATAGTTCCAAAGAGTTTTACTTGACAAGTTCAGTGGACATCACTGAAAACATTAAACTATAAATGTATTTGTATTTAAAAACAATATCTATATATTCTAATTTATATTACGTATCCTTGTTTGATAGAAAGAAGGTACAAAAATAATTAGAAGCTTCTGAAAATAGAAAAATACCAAATTCAATGTTCATTTCAAAATGAAATTCAGTGGTTTTCCTCTATGTAGTTTCAGTACAAGAAAATCTGGCAGCTTTATTTTAACCTAGAAGCTGTAAGGGATTACATGACTTTATTTTTTTTAATGGAGAACTCTGTTATAAGTTATTTTATTTACTTAAAAGTGATTTTTTTTATTACCTTAGGGTGCTGAAAGATTTTGAAAATACCTATTTTAGTTGTTTGTCCCACAGCTTGAGTATCCTATGTGATATCACTAAGGAGGCATTGACCATTTAGATAAGAGACTCACTACCTTTTTAAGCATCCCATTCCATCCTTAGAATTACCTGACAGTTCCTCCTTACACTGAGCCAAATTTATTTCCTAGTAATTTCTGTTTATATTTGTACTTGTTTTTAAAGTCTTAGCTAGTCTCTGAGCTCTTAGATTTTTCTATTTAACAGTTTTTAAAATATTTTAAAACAAAAACCATGCCTTCTCTAATTCTTTTACTGTATTCTAACTGAATTATAATTACATAGCTATTTATAAAATGTATTGGTTTAATATATATACTTACCACTCAAGAATGTAAGCTCCCTTTAGCAGCAGCTCTTTAAATCCCTGAATCTCAGCACAATGCCTACCACATAGGATTTACTCAAAATATATTTGTCAAATGAAATAAATGAAGTGTGCTTGATTGTATTTTGTTTCCAAAGGTTATACACCCCCATCTTACCACTTGACTGAATGCCTCCCGTGTCTGCTCCATGTATGCCACTCAAAGCCATCCCTAGGTCAGATTCTCCTGAACACACTTGAGAGTCAACAAAGGAATTTTGCCTGAATCCAGGATACAGGACATGAAATAAGTGTTCCTGAAAGAAAGTTCTCTTCCTTCTTGTCTTGGTTCAATGCATCCTGCACTTTAACTCATTCCCCTAGTTCTAGAATTGGGCGCTGCTGCTCACAGTGTTAAGCCTCTGGGCTTTTAGGCTTTTCAGAATGCTGTATACTTTAGGAAGGTCAGCACTTTGTAACAATTTTCCAAAGAAAACAGTCTTTTGTTGCCATAACCTTCTTATATAACCAAGTTCACAGAGCCTGGGAGTATTTTGTAATTGTATTGAAACAGCAAACACTGCCCTGGGGGACCACCCAAGGGACAGGGATAAATTGGTTGCCTCCATTAAGTGATCTTTAAGCATCAAGTTTTAGTAGAAATGTTGGGGAGTAAGAGATCACTTAAAGAAGAGGTTGCCTGAGGTCTGAGAGTGCAAGTTGGTCTATATTTAATAACTGCAAGGTCATTGCATGAAATCAGTAAGAGGAAGCAAAGAGAAGTGGGTATCTTATTTCCACACTGTGCTCTGATGGTTTGTGATGTCAGCAGACCTTCAAAATGGAATGATTGCCTTTAAAATATCATATCATCTTGTTAACGAGAAAGGAGATCAAAGAATTTACTTCAGTACCCAGTCATGACACTATAATTTAAAAGTGTTTTGCAATGATTCCCATCCCAGGACCTCAAATTCTTTTTCCTAATTAATTTCATTCATTGAAACTGCTCTAAAGGCCAGAGATTTTTATGGCTCTTTGCAGAGAAGTCAGGTTACATGCAGGGAATTCTCAATTATGCACGCTAATACTGGAGCAGATCAGGAGTGAAGATTACCCCAAACAGTGGATAATCCCCAAATCTTCTCTGTTGGCTTTTGGAAGGTGGGATGGTTATTATTTGCTGTTGCTGCTCTTTTCTTGTTTTGTGGGGGTTTTTTGTGTGTTTCTTGTTTGTTTCTTTGTTGCCATGAGACACTGAGCAGAATGCCAGCAGAAGGGACTGCAATGCCAAAATGGCCACGTGCTTGTTGATAAGGTGGCTCAGAAACATCCTGAATGGCAACAGAAAGGGGACCTGATATAAGGCATGCAACAGTTGGAAGGAAAACAAACACATATGAATCTTAGTTTGTGTTTTCTGGGAGAAAGATGATTCTTCCCATTGTTTCCCTACTGTGTTAAATGAACTGACTCAGATTGTCTCAGGTAAAATGAAGAGGAAAGAAAACTGAAACGAATATGAAGTTACATTGAAAATTTAAAATTCTGTATTTTTATTTACTCTGTTACAAGATATATAAAAGTATATATTTTTTGGCCAGGGAAAAACTGATTGAACTTATTATTCAGGGAATTGTTTTTGAGGATATTTCTAAGTGGGGTCGGCACCTAATTAGTCAGGAATGGAGAGGGAAGTGAGAGAGTTAAAATATGTATTTGGCATTGGGTTCAAATATTCCCAAATTTCCCAGGTATTCATGCACCCTGTCAGCCCCCACAGGAAGCATCTTTATGTTCGTTGTGTAGATCCTATACACAGTTCATTTCTATATTATTTTTCCTAAAATAGATGCACCAATAAATGCACCCTGAATTGTCTGATGCATTATCCATTCATTCATTTACTTATCCCCCCAAAAAGCTTTGTTAGAT
Source organism: Smutsia gigantea (assembly GCA_032199065.1). NCBI lineage: Eukaryota > Metazoa > Chordata > Mammalia > Pholidota > Manidae > Smutsia > Smutsia gigantea. The sequence goes on from JAVSCE010022418.1 coordinate 2,173,624, forward strand.
CAGTTATAAAATAAATAAGTCATGGGATTTAATGTACAGCATAGGGAATATAGTCAATAATATTGCAATAACTTTGTATGGTGACAGATGGTAACTAGACTTATCGTGGGATCATTTCATAATGTAGAAAAATATTGAATCACTATAATGGACACTTGAAACAAATAAGATACTATATGTCAATTATACTTCAATTTAAAAAACCCACTTTGTAAGACAGGTGAAGGATACTGAATATATGTACAACACAGATTATCTTTGAGCAAAAAATCGACTGGTAACATAAGACATTTATAAAAGAAGCAAAAAAATCTTTTGGCAAGTGAAGTTCAAAGGATATGTAGTTCTGCACGTCAGTGTAAGGAGCGATTTTTTTTTTTATCAAACCTTCTACATTCTGCCTGTGAGAGATGTACTTACTCTAGCTCCCTCATCCATCATCCACATCCCCCAAGTGCAAGAACTGGTGCTCAGTGAGGGGCTGTGGCCACACTGCAGTTCCAGCCCAGGGCAGCTCCGGGGTTTGGGCAGGATGCTCCAGACCTGGCCTCCAGGAAACAGCAGTAAGGAGGGGGAGGAAGGAGACATGCACAGAAATGCAAAGAAAAAGGTGACCCTGTTGGGATAGAGGGAGGGGTATATTTTTTGTGTCAAACTAAATATTAAGACAGAGAAATCCTCAATCACAACATTCTGGGGGAAAACAAGCAATTAAAACTGTATGGAAATTAAATTGGACAGGAATAATGAATGCTGCCATATCATTTTTTAGGCACATAACGTTGCAGTTCTCTGAGTCTGGTTCCTTCATCCACGGGTCAGGTTACCTCATAGATGATTGAAAAATTAATATTACATACTCTATATTAAAATGTTTTAAAACTGGCATAGTAAATTGAATGTCTTACATAAATTTTCAAGAGCTTTTATTGAACATTCTTTTAGCCATACCTAAATTCACTAAGTCAGAGAGTTCTAAATTAGGATCAGCGATGATCATTTAATGATGTCATTATGCAGCTGGCTCTGAAAAACATTAGTCCACCAATTACAGCATTGAGATGGCCTTTGCAAAATCCACAGGGCCATATTATATGATGCAGCTGTTAGTAAAGAGTTACAGTTTCATATTCCTATGTTGTATCACAAGCCTATGTGCCAAAACCTCTACTATTCCATAGGCAATGGTTTGTAACCACCTGGTTGATAAATGAAGACAGTAAAGTTAAGCTACTTAGTGCTCTCTCAGCATTAGAAAAAGAAATAGGAAATTACATTAAAAAATACCAACAAGAGTTTCAAAACAATTCTACTGCTTTTCTAGGCTTAGTGATCTCTGCACAAAATTCTGTGCAGCTTGATCTCAGCATCAAATTGTCTTTCCCAGTTACAAAAATATTAAGAATTTTCTTCATCTGTTTCACCTTTGCTAGCCACCTTCTACATGATGCTACATCAAAGGAATTCCTTTGGGAAAAACTAGCTAATCAGGTTTGTTAGGGAAGAACTTTCATATGTCAACATCATTACCTACCAAACTATAGTGAAGTATATATACAATTTTGTAAGCAAGGAAGGATCAAAAAAGATATGACAGAAATCCTCTTTAGCCAGGTCCTTAAAATGATCGAAATGATGTTAAGTTTTTATCTTCCATGACAAATCAGGTGTCAAGGTGAATTTGGGTACCACTTCCATTGAATGCTTCTCAACTAGATGACAACCAAGTGACATGCTCAAACTGCTATAATTTAACAATATAGAAATAAAGGCCTTTAATCTTTCTTATTTTCCTCCACAATCCTCTGTGCATTTCAGCATTGGAGAAAGGAGAAACTTTGAGAACAAAGCATCAGCATTTTTTATTAGAGACTGGGAGTTTAGCTTATTTATACATGCCTCAGTGTCAGGTAAACCAATGTCTGACTTTTCTTTTTCTCCTTCATTCCTGTAAAACTTTGATGCTTTCAATAGAATGTCACCATCAAATACAAAGATTATCACAGGTGCCAAACTGGTTGGAATAGAACTTGATCTCTGCTAGGTGAGGATGCTTGTTCTAGAAGGTGATGTTTTTGTCTTTTCAGACTGGATGGTGCTTTTCTTACAAATGTTAAGTGTATAGCTTCTACAAATACACACATTTTACTTTGAATTAACTGTAAGGGTATATGTTTTAAAACAAAACAAAACCCAAAAGATGAAACATATCATGTAGGTTTTAGAGACTTTTCTAAATCTTATGGGCACTAAATGTAGCAACATCAGAAAAAGATTTCAGTGTCTGGAAATTTGTCTAGAATATTTACAGTCACCTGTCTCATACCACTTTCTTGAATAACAATGAAAATATTTATTATAAAGTTTAAGAGCTATAGAAATGGATAGAATTGCAATATGGTTTAATTACATTGATTAATCATATCCTATACTTTAATGGGCACCATTTTAGCATGCATGTTATTTTTCAGTGCTTATCACTAGTGGGATACAGGTCACAGAAAGGATCTTATATTCATTCATCTTGCTATTGATTTTTATTATCAGGAGGGCACTAGGATTCCTGTTTGCTTATTAGACCTTTAGATATTCATGATGAAATAGAATCTCAACAAATGCATGAATACTGGCCAGGTCCCAGAGACATTGGTAATAAGACTCATTGACATAAATAAAATAAGAGCCATGAAAGCCACTCTAAAAAAAGGATAGGGTACAATATGAGTAGGGGGAGCAAGATGGTATCCAGGCATAGCAAGGAATGTTTTTGGACATAAAAGTTGGTGAAAAGATGTTGAATCCTTCCTATGTAACAAGAAAAAAATTTTTATATATGGTACTGGGTGGACTCCCTCAGATTCTCCCTTCCTTTTCCTGGGGTAACTTCTTACAGTTATTCAAAACTGGGAATGAGGCATTGTCAGGATCCAGGACTATTTTGTACTCACCATGGACAAACCATTCCAATAATCTGTAGCTACTGAAAGTAATATCATGCAATTGGGTGTGGGGGGGAAAAGGATCAGGTTATACTATAGGCATGAGAACCATAAGCAGGAAAGTGAGATGCTAGGGGAGAAAAGAAGTGATCAAAGATGTGGCTATTAAAGGCAGCAGCTACTTGAAAGCAATAGCTACTTGAAGCTACTCAAGATATAGAAAAAAGGAAACTTCTAAGGAGATTGAAGACCCAATGATTATCATAAAATTTTGGCTTGCTCAGTGTCTAATGACTGATCAAAGAACTAAAATACTAAAAGTTATTATGTGTCATTTGGTTGAGGCCAAAATGTCATTTAGAAAACCTAGGATTCTTTGCTATAACAATACATTACTTTTGCTTAGGCTTAGAAGTTCACATAGAGTATAATATTGAAGAACATGGAATGAAAAAATGTAGATATAAGTTTGAGTCTAGGCTCTACCATTTATTATCTGAATGACGATGGATAGATTATTGAAAGTCTTTTAATTTGTTAGCCTTTTCATTTGTTAATTGACATAGTAATATGCTCCTCACAGCTGGGTGACAAAGGTGCTATTCATGATGCAAACTTTTAGCAGTGTTTGGTGCCAGATTGAACTCTGGGTGGTGGCACTAGATCATGCAAATGAAAAAGCAAAAATGTTAATGTCACAAAATGACTGAACTTTTAGCAGCATTCCACATAAGTGACTAATGTGTTCTGTTCCTCTTTGAAATGATTTCTCCTCTTTACTTGACCCTCCTGCTTTCTCAGACAGGTTTGCCCGCGTTGCAAGGACAGTCATGTTCTTATTTAAGGGTATTTGCTATAGTCATTTGCTCTCCTTGAACCCTTACAGTAGGAAACTCAGTGGTCCACTGAGAAGTAATATGATGGAGTTCTATTTCTTTTATAATCAAAAACAATTTTCTTATCATTGTATGACAAAATTGTTAAATTTTAAATAATATTTAATATTAGCAAAATTATATCTCATAAACTAAGACATTATTTGTAGCAATTTATACTTCTCTTCTACAAACCTTTCTGAAAACAATTTTATAATGAACAAAAATATGTATATATGTTTGGTTTCACTAACCCTCAGCATGTCTTTTTAGGAAAAAATATAAAAAAGGATAATTGACATGCACATAAATGTTTGCAAAAATTTTATTATAATACGGAAAAGACTTGGAGAGAACTTTAAAGCTGAGTGGCAGAAAAAGGTTTATGATACAACAGAAAACTTTTTCTTAAAGGGCAAGTTAACAAATGTTAGGTTGCAGGCCATATGGTCTGTGTAGCAACTATTCAACTGTTCTGTTGTATCACATAGACAATATAGAAACAAAAGAGTGTGACTGTGTTCCAGTAAAACTATTTATGAAACAGTCGACTGACCAATGGACTGCAGTTTAACAACTTTTCTTATAAAACCAAATAGTGCATAGGAAAATGATAGCAGCAACCTGGAGAGTATCTTGTGATAGAGGATAAATGAGAAAAACCTAGAGTTAAAAATGTATTCACACTGTAATTGTACTTATGAGCAAATTTTAGATGTGGAGAACAACTAGTGAGGAACTAAGAAAAATACAAAACTTTTCCATTGTAAGGCAGTTAGACTACAGATCTTTTTTAGTTTGTTTGTTTTAACTATTTTTTTTAATAATTTATTTTGGTATCATTAATCTACAATTACATGTGCAATATTATGGTTATTAAACTACCCCCTTCATCAGGTCCCCCCTCCACCAACCCCATTACAGTCACTGTCCATCAGTGTAGTGAGATGCTATAGAATCACTACTTGTCTTCTCTGAGTTGAACAGCCCTCCCCATGCCCCCCCAACATTACATCTGCTAATCGTAATGCCCCTTTTTCCCTCTTATCCCTCCCTTCCCACCCATCTTCCCCAGTCCCTTTCCCTTTGGAAACTATTAGTCCGTTCTTGGGTTCTGTGAGTCTGCTGCTGTTTTGTTCCTTCAGTATTTTTTCTTTGTTCTTATACTCCACATATGAGTGAAATCATTTGATACCTGTCTTTTTCGGCTTGGCTTATTTCTCTGAGCATAATACCCTCTAGCTCCATCCATGCTGTTGCAAATGGTAGGATTTGTTTTCTTCTTTTGGCTGAATAATATTCCATTGTGTATATGTACCACATCTTCTTTATCCATTCATCTACTGATGGACACTTAGGTTGCTTCCATTTCTTGGCTATTGTAAATAGTGCTGCAATAAACATAGGGGTGCATCTGTCCTTTTCAAATTGGGCTGCTGCAGTCTTAGGGTAAATTCTTAGGAGTGGAATTACTGGGTCAAATGGTATTTCTATTTTGAGATTTTTGAGGAACCTCCATACTGCTTCCCACAATGGTTGAACAAATATACATTCCCACCCTCAGTGCACTGTAGGAGGGTTCCCCCTTTCTCCACATCCCGGCCAACATTTATTGTTGTTTGTCTTTTGGATGTTGGCCATCCTCACTGGTGTGAGGTGATATCTCATTGTGGTTTTAATCTGCATTTCTCTGATGATTTGCGATGTGGAGCATCTTTTCATGTGCCTGTTGGCCATCTGAATTTCTTTGTTAGAGAAGTGTCTATTCATGTCCTCTGCCCATTTCTTAATTGGATTATTTGCTTTTTCTTGGTTAAGGTGCGTGAGTTCTTTATATATTTTGGATGTCAACCCCTTATCAGATACATCATTTGTGAATCTATTCTCCCATACTGTAGAATCTCTTTTTGTTCTACTGATGGTGTCCTTTGTTGTACAGAAGCTTTTCAGCTTGATATAGTCCCACTTGTTCATTTTTGCTTTGGTTTCCCTTGCCCAGGGAGATATGTTCATGAAGAAGTCACTCATGTTTATGTCCAAGAGATTTTTGCCTATGTTTTTTTCTAAGAGTTTTATGGTTTCATGACTTACATTCAGATCTTTGACCCACCTTGAGTTTACCTTTGTGTATGGGGCTAGACAGTAGTCCAGTTTCATTCTCTTACATGTAGCTGTCCAGTTTTGCCAACACCAGCTGCTGAAGGGGCTGTCATCTCCCCATTGTATATCCAAGGCTCCTTTATCAAATATTAATTGACTGTATATGTTTGGGTTAATGTTTGGATTTTCTATTCTGTTCCACTGGACTGTGGGTCTGTTTTTGTGCCAATACCAAATTGTCTTGATTACTGTGGCTTTGTAGTAGAGCTTGAAGTCAGGGAGTGTAATTCCCCCTGTTTTATTCCTCCTTCTCAGGATTGCTTTGGCTATTTGGGGTCTTTTGTGGTTCCATATGAATTTTAGAATTCTTTGTTCCAGTTCATTGAAGAAAGCTGTTGGTAGCTTGATAGGGATTGCATTGAATCTGTAGATTGCTTTAGGTAGTATAGCCATTTTGAGAATATTTATTCTTCCTAGCCAAGGGCATGGGATGAGTTTCCATTTGTTAGTGTCCTCTTTAATTTCTCTTAGGAGTGTCTTGTAGTTTTCAGAGTACAGGTCTTTCACTTCCTTCGTTAGGTTTATCCTAGGTATTTTATTCTTTTTGATGCAATTGTGAATGGAATTGTTTTCCTGATTTCTCTTCCTGTTAGTTCATCATTAGTGTATAGGAAAGCAACAGATTTCTGTGTGTTAATTTTGTATCCTGCAACTTTGCTGAATTCAGATATTAGTTCTAGTAGTTTTGGAGTGGAGTATTTAGGGTTTTTTATGTACAGTATCATGTCATCTGCAAATAGTGACAATTTGACTTCTTCTTTAGCAATCAGGATGTCTTGCATGTCCTTGTTTTGTCTGATTGCCATGGCTAGGACCTCCAGTACTATGTTAAATAACAGTGGAGAGACTGGGCATCTCTGTCTTGTTCCCGATCTTAGACGAAAAGCTTTCAGCTTCTCGCTGTTAAGTATGATGTTAGCTGTAGGTTTATCATATATGGCCTTTATGATGTTGAGGTACTTGCTCTCTATACCCATTTTGTTGAGAGTTTTAATCATGAATAGATGCTGAATTTTGTCAATGCTTTTTCAGCTTCTATGGAGATGATCATGTGGTTTTTGTTCTTCTTTTTGTTGATGTGGTGGATGATGTTGATGGATTTTCAAATGTTGTACCATCCTTGCATTCCTGGGATGAATCCCACTTATCATGGTGTATGATCCTCTTGAAGTATTTTTGAATTCTGTTTGCTAATATTTTGTTGAGTACTTTTGCATCTACGTTCATCAGGGATATTGGTCTGTAATTTTCTTTTTTGGTGAGGTCTTTGCCAGGTTTTGGTATTAGAGTGATGCTGGCTTCATAGAATGAGTTCGGAAGAGTTCCCTCCTCTTCTATTTTTTGGAAAACTTTAAGGAGAATGGGTGTTATTTCTTCTCTATATGTCTCGTAGAACTCAGAGGTGAATCCATCTGGTCGGGGGGTTTTGTTCTTGGGTAGTTTTTTGATTACCAATTCGATTTCGTCACTGGTGATTGGTCTGTTTAGTTTTTCTGTTTCTTGTTTGGTCAGTCTTGGGAGGTTGTGTTTTCCTAAGAAATTGTCTATTTCTTCTAGGTTTTCCAGCTTGTTAGCATATACATTCACATAATATTCTCTTATAATTCTTTGTATTTCTGTGGGGTCCGTCGTTATTTTTCCTTTCTCATTTCTGATTCTGTTTATGTGTGTAGATTCTCTTTTTCTTTTAATGAGTCTGGCTAGGGGCTTATCTATTTTGTTTATTTTTTCAAAGAACCAGCTCTCGGTTTCATTGATTTTTTCTATTGTTTTATTCTTCTCAATTTTATTTATTTCTTCTCTAATCTTTATTATGTCCCTCCTTCTGGTGACTTTGGGCCTCATTTGTTCTTCTTTTTCCAATTTCAGTAATTGTGTCTTTAGACTATTCATTTGGGAATGTTCTTCCTTCTTTAAATAGGCCTGGATTGCAATATATTTTCCTCTTAGAAATGCCTTTGCTGCATCCCACAGAAGTTGTGGCTTTGTGTTGTTGTTTTCATTAGTCTCCATATATTCTTTGATTACTGTTTTGATTTGGTCGTTAACCCATTGATTAATTAGGAGAATGTTGTTAAACCTCCATGTATTTGTGAACCTTTTTGATTTCTTTCTAAAATTTATTTCTAGTTTATACCTTTGTGATCTGAAAAGTTGGTTGGTAGGATTTCAATATTTTTTAATTTACTGAGGTTCCTTTTGTGGCCTAGTATGTGGTCTATTCTGGAAAATGTTCCATGTGCACTTGAGAAGAATGTGTATCCTGTTGCTTTTGGGTGCAGAGTTCTGTAGATGTCTGTTAGGTCCATCTGTTCTAGTGTGTTGTTCAGTGCCTCTGTTTCTTTACTTATTTTCTGTCTGATTGATCTGTCCTTTGGAGTGTGTGGTGTGTTGAAGTCACCTAAAATGAATGCATTGCTGTCTATTTCCTCCTTTAATTCTGTTAGTATTTTTTCACATATGCTGGCGATCCTGTGTTGGGTGCATATATATTTATAGTGGTTATATCTTCTTGCTGGACTGACCCCTTTATCATTATGTAATGTCCTTCTTTATCTCCTGCTACTTTCTTCGTTTTGAAGTCTATTTTATCTGATACAAGTACTGCAACACCTGCTTTTTTCTCTTTGTTGTTTGTATGGTATATCTTTTTCCATCCCTTCACTTTTAGTCTGTGTATATCTTTGGGTTTGAGATGAGTCTCTTGTAAGCAGCATATAAATGGGTATTGCTTTTTTATCCATTCTGTTACTCTGTGTCTTTTGATTGGTGCATTCAGTCCTTTTACATTTAAGGTGATTATTGATAAATATGTACTTTTTGTCATTGCTGCCTTTAGATTCGTGGTTACCAAAGGTTCAAGGGTTGCTTCTTTACTATCTAACTATCTAACTAAGCTTTCTTGTTAAGTTATTGTAAACACCATCTGCTGTTTCTTTATTTCTCTCCCTTCTTATTCTTCCTCCTCCATTCTTTATATACTAGGTGTTTTATTCTTTGCCTTTAGTTAGTATTTGGATGGTCTGCTTTCTTTGCTATGATTTTATTTTCTCTAGTGACATCTTTTTAGCCTTAGGGGTGCTTCCCTCTAGAGCAGTCCGTTTAAGATATCCTGTAGTGGTGGTTTATGAGAGGCAAACTCTCTCAACTTTCATTTGTCTGGAAATTATTTAATGCCTCTGTCATATTTAAATGATAATCGTGCTGGATACAATATTCTTGTGTCGAGGCCCTTCTGTGTCATTGCATTAAATATATCATGCCATTCTTCTGTGGCCTGTAAGGTTTCTTTTGAGAAGTCTGATGGGTTTTCCTTTGTAGTTGATCTTTTTTTCTCTCTCTAGCTGTCTTTAATACTCTTGTCTTTATCTTTGATCTTTGCCATTTTAATTATTGTGTGTCTTGGTGTTGTCTTCCTTGGGTCCCTTGTGTTGGGAGATCTGTGGGCTTCCATGGACTGTGAGACTATTTCCTTCCCCAGCATGGGAAGGTTTTCAGCAATTATTTTTCAAAGACACTTTCTATCCCTTTTGCTCTCTCTTCTTCCTCTGGTACTCCTATAATGTGAATATTGTTCCATTTGGATTGGTCACACAGTTCTCTTAATATTCTTTCCTTCCTAGAGATCCTTTTATCTCTCTCTGCCTCAGCTGCTCTGTATTCCTGTTCTCTGATTTCTATTCCATTAACAGTCTCTTGCATCTCATCCAGCCTGCTGTTAAGCCCATCGATCACTTGTTTGATTTCTGCATTGTCTTTCCTCACTTCCCTCACTTCCTCTGTCAGCTCTTGCACATTTTTCTGTAGATCCATCAGCATAGTTATGACTTTTATTCTGAATTCTTTTTCAGGAAGACTGTGCATTTCCATCCCTTCAGGCTCCCTCTCTGGGGTTTCTGGTTGATCTTAGTGTGGACCATATTCCTCTGTCTTTTCATGTCTATAGAAGTGGTCGCTGGTAGGTGCCCCGTATGTCAGCTGGGCTCTTTAAGACTTTATAAAGAAAAAGAGAAAAAAAGAGAGAGAAAGAAAGAAAAGAAAAGAAAAAACAAACAAACAAACAAACAAAACGCCCACCGGGAGTAGATTCTGTGGGGATGCTGTAGGTGGCTCTGTTGCTCCACTATTCCACAGCCGTGGCCGTGCCGCTCCACAGGGCCCTTTATTGCTCTGGCCAGGGTGGGAACGAATGGGAGGCTGTTGATCTTTGTGGGAAGTCTAATTGTGGCCACCCTTTCCCAGTCACCAGCTAAGGGGTCCGAAACTCCCTAAGACTCCCAGCCTGCTGCGCTGAGTGTGCTGGGGCGATCCGGCTCCCCCACTGCACTCCTGCCTTTTTAATACCGCTGAAAAAAGTGCGTGTTTTTCTTTCTTTTTTTTTTCCTTTCCGGGAGCTGGCTGCAATCACCCTGGCACGTTCCCCACTCAGATCCTGCATCCTCTGTCTCTACAATTTCTGCTACAGCGCGGGATGTGTGTCAGCACTCCCCGTGCAGATCACCGAGGCTGGTTATTTTGTGGGGTGTACTTCCACTTCCTCCTGGCTCTGGAGCCTCTCCTCGCGCCAGTGCGCTGGGGTCGGTAAGTGCTCGGGTCCTGCTCGGTCGCGGCTCCATATCTTACCCACCTCGTGGGGTGCCGTGTCCTCTCAGGTGTAGCTGAACGCTGTGCACTTTCCTGTGTATTCTGGTCTCTCTTTTAGGAATAGTTGTATTTGCTGTACTTTCATAGATATATACAGTTTTGGCAGGAGATTTCTGCCGTCCTGCTCATGCCGCCATCTTCCCGGAAGTCCTGTTTCAATTATTTATGTGCTTTTTGGGCCAAACAATATTGTTCAATTTTTAAAAATCAATATTTGGTTCTGTAGCCTTTCTTTCAATGTCCTTAATCTTTCTCCACTTATTTCTTGTCTGGATTCTGCATTAAGCAATTTTGTATGTGACCCGATTTTCAGTCATTTAAGCACTGAACTTAATGGAAAAGCTTACACTATGTCTCTCTTTTTCCTTTTTTTATACCATTGGTTAATTAACAAAGCTGGCTCTTCACTTCTGAAAAGACTGATTAAAGTAAGAAAAATCTCAAATAATTTGATATTTTCTAGAAATTTTCTAAGTTAAGATTCTTCCAAGTATTTTTTTCTGATATCCCTGAAAGCTTTTAAATATATTTAGTTCTAAATCAATATTGAACTCTCTGCAAATAATGAAAAATAATTACAAAATAAACACAGGTGGAAAGGGACAAAATTCATATCAGGATTGGAATTCTCATTAGAAACATGAGCAATTCAGGAAACTAGAAACTCATGCATAATTATACATAGCCTAGATCAATAATAGTTTAACAATCTTAAAACTGATCTGAGAAGAAAAGATTGTCTGATTACTCTGTTTTTAATAAGCCTAAGCTATCAGTTACGGGAAATTCTAAATGTGGTGATGTTACATTTTATAGTGAACTGCTGGCACTCTCCTTTCATCAAATAAATGTGAATTAAACATTTATTGATTGACTATTACCACCAATAGATAGTGTAAACTGCCTTGAAATGACTACATATCCACTAGTATGGACATTGAGATCATTAATCAAGCTACTTGTTTGTTACACTAAAGTTTCATGAATGTATAACTGACATTTATACAATGTGCATTTGCTATAATTCTTCATCGTATTTCACCTATGTAGAGGTGATCTAATATAAGCACATGAACTTTTCAGAAATATAAGCACATTTTTATAAATGAAATAGTTCACATCTCTGGTGCTCTATATCAGTCTAGATTTCATTACATTTTGTGCAAGTATGTGACTATTACAACAAAAAAGGCCTGGATGCCTGACTGTTGTGCCATGAAGCTCTTAGAAGGATATGCCACAGAGCTTCAGGAAACACTTCGAGTGGCAGCAGCAATGAAATAGGAGTAACGTTTTGAGGGCCATCTGTTGGAAAAATCAAAACATCTGGATAAATGTAGGCCCTAAGGCTCCTGAGATTGGCAAAAACTATTCTGTTATGAACAGGTATTGGATTTGGAGGGATAATTTCATTTAACCAGGAATAAGAAACTAATATGGCACATATGTTAGCCATACTTCATGTCACTGCTTCCCATCTTAAGTAGTGAACATTTGGGGTTACTGTCTCCCTCCCCTGTAATCAGTCTGCACATTGTGATGGTGGCAATCAGTAGGCTTGCTTTCCTGGGAGAAATCCTGAACATTTCCATATAGTAAATACTTATCTTTTTGGAGGGACATAAATCCTTTCTATAAATAATATCTTTTTCTTATTTTCCTTTTCTTATACATGCTTTCTCTGCTTTTAAGGTCAGAATCTAAGCTTTGATAGTCAAAGAGGCATTCACACATTTAAGGTTAAATATATCAACTTTCATGCATTACTTAAAAATATGTCTGTTCTGGGGGGTCTTAGAGAAAAAGAAAAATGTACCATTTAAATCTGAGGATAAAAATATTGCACTAATTTAAGAATATCAATTTCTAGAGAATTATGCCTGCTTCAAAATGTTATTTATGTATTAAAATTATTTTTATCACTTACTTTCTACTAATAGCGAGAGCTGTCTTTGGAAATATGTTTCTTAAAAAAACAAAAAGTTTGCTTGCCTATTTTTAGGTGGTTGCAGAGGAGAGCTTGTAAATGGGAAGTGGATTCCACCAGTCTAATGGCAGAATTCCTACAGAGGAATTTCTGAATGGCAGAGTTTACTGTTTATAACAAACATCCTCTTCTCATTCTTCTTAGGCCAAGATCAGGTCTCAAATATCGCCCTGAATCATCCTTAGTAAATTCTCAGGGTTCGTCATTTAGAATTGTTTTGAGTCAGTTGGGTCACTGCTTCTTGCCTTCCCCAGCTCCTATCCATCCCCAACAAAAACAGGCCATTTACTGAGCAAAACCACTTCTTCTATACTTCAATCTCACAAACATAAATGGCAGCAAGTTACAAGGAAGTCAGAATATATTACCTTGTTATTGAGAACTGCTTGATCTGAAACCAAAATAACACAGATGTAGAGCTAAAGAGAGAAATAAGCAAGCTTATGGAATGCTAACTAACAGCCTTAGACACATCCTTACAGAGCCTTTCAAAGAATGGTTACCCCAATCAGCTGACCCTGAGCAGTTTGTCCCAGGCTGCAGGTGCCAGAGAAAACCATAGCTCCAGTGGAAGGCGCCGTTCTGGTATTTGAAATAATTTTTAAAAGGTGATATGGACCATCCTCAACAATCTTTTCCCCATCTCTCATCCCACACAATCCCCTCAAAACAATTTTAAGCACAAAAATCAGAGGAAATACATACTGTACATGAGCACAGCTTCATCCCTAACATGTTCTTGCATCTTTCACCATAAAAATCTGTGTTGCAAAAGATACAGAACAAGAAAAATATACCTTTTATAAATGCTAACTTATGAGTGGAATATTAAAATGCATATATACAAAAGCCTTAATGGATCATCATAATTTAAAGAAGACTAATCTAAATTGTTAGAATTGAAATTATGGTAGAATATTTAGAAAAAAAACATATTGCTATAAAAGTTTTAAAGATGTTCCATTTAAGAGGAATTTTATTTTGTAGTAAAGATCTTTAAGGCTTTTGATTGGGTGAGTAATTTTTCAAAGCAAGACAGATAAATGGGTATTTTTAAAGTGCATAAATGTCTTCAAATATTTAAAAAATCTTAGCTACGATCTTTTATTCAATAGTACTATGCTTTCTTCAAGATAATGCAAAGTAAACTTAATTGTAAATTATGTCTGTGTTAGGAATAAATTCTGTATCAACTAGACCCAAAATGATGTTTTATAATTTACAGTTACAATGCACAGCTTATAATGTGGTCATCCTACCAACATTGCAACATTTAATGACTCATCCTTATGTTTACATGTACTATGAAGATATGTTAAATTAATGTCTTCTTAAGAATGTTTAAGTTTAGTCCTGCCCGTTATTGAATTTTACCTTGAAGGTGCATTTGCCTGTGTGAAAATTTTGTCTCAACAAAGTAAGGGCATGATTTTAAGAAAACGCCATAAGATGTATGAAACATGTGTTTTAAAAGACATATACAATACAATCTAGGAGGAATCTGAAATGGGTGAAATTATTAGATATCTCAGGAATCTGGGAGCTTCTGAAGCCTGAACAAAGGGCATGCAATCAAGTTAGGATCACAGAGAGCCTAACACCCTACATGATGACAAGTGGGGCAAATGGACAGTGAATCACTGATATTTCCAGTACTTCTGCAACCTAATACAATATTTGATATATGTGAAGGTCATATTTTGCTATGTTTAAACCTATTATTGCAACTATTCTATAATAATGCTTGTTAGGAAAGCACATGGTGAATAGTTCAGTGTAGCAAATATTGCCAGGTGCAACACATATAAAGTAGAAGGTTTATAAGAAACAAACTCTAAAATGTAGTGTTTCTCAAATTTTAATGTGCATACAAATCATCTAGTGATCTTATTAAAATGCAAATTTTGATTCAGGAGTACTGGAGGTGCCTGAGACTGAATCTTCACAAACTTTCAGGAGATGCTTTATGGTGGTGGTTCAAAGACCAAACCTAGAATAGCAAGAGTTGACATTTAGGACAGCTGATGCAGCACAAAGTTACCACATTCAAAGACCGGGGAAAAATAAAATAAAAACAGTAAACCCTTTAAATGACATATCTTGATATTGAGTAATATAGAGGTCCTACTTTGTACAAGGCACTCTACACTCTCTATATGCATTATCTCCTTTAATAATCCTATACCCCATGAATGAAGTGCTGATATTAACTACATTTTTTAATTGGAAAAATGAGCTTTAGAGTCATACAATTAGTGTAAAAGCTGGCATCCAAAGGCAGGTTTTTCCAATTCTAAGCTGTAGTTCCTCTTTTGTACTTATTTAATGGTGTTATTTCATATAGAAACCTAGAGGCTTGTTGGAAAAGACAGAGTGGGACTAAGAATTTATACTGATGTAATTTTTAGTCATCCAAATGCAAGAAAGCCAAGAAATTCAGAGTTCATTAAAATAGAAACCACCATTTTATAGGATTTAATTTGTCAGATGCATTGTTCATCCTTTCTTGATTTAATATAAGGAGAATATCTATTTTAAAGGTTATATCATTATTGGATGAAGATAGCATAAGGAGATAGTATTTCAAAAAGAGATGATTTCATGTGCAAAGCACTGAGAATGAAACAGCACGTTTTGTTTGGAGAAATATAAATAGTTGGCATGCTGGAACATTTGGTCTGAGAAAAAGCATCTGGAAAGAGACTGGAAAGCAGGGTGTGGGCCAGATCATGAATAGCATAGGTAGAATGCCACTGAAGGAAAAAACAAACCTGGATTTGTTATTTGTTAAAATGGGCTCTTTCAGAAAAGAGGAGGAAGGATCACAAGAACAGACTGCAGACAAGCATACCAGTTTGGGAATTTTTCCATAGTCAAGGCAAGAGAGAGGTGCTAGTTTTAAGGTGGTTCCCATCCTAGGGAGAGATTCAAGAACTACCTAAGAGGTGATGTTATTGGTACTCTGTGAACAAGTGGGTTGAGAAAAGTTAATAGAATCTACTTAGATTATAATTTGAAAGATTGGATAAATAATAGTTCCTTGAGAATTTGCACATGTGTATTCATGAGAGATACTGGTGTCTAGTTTTCCTTTCTTATATCTGGTTTTTGTATTAGAGTAGTGCTGATATCATAGAATGAGTTAGGAAGTGTTCCCTGTACTTCTATTTTCTAGAAGAGATTATGGAAAGCTGGTATCATTTCTTCCTTCAGTTCACCAGTGAATTTACCATTGAAACCATCTGGGCCAGTACTTTTAAACTGGAAACTTAAACTTGTGATCTGAGGACACACTTTGTATGATGTGTATCATAATGTAGATTCTTGGTGAATGAAATTATGTCCTGCTTGTTGCATGTGTTATTTGTTTCTATATTTCCTTTCTTTTCCTGTCTTTCCTGCTTTTAATTGCACACTTTATGTGGTTCCATTTTTCCACCTCTCTTACCTTATCAATTCTACCTCTTTTTAAAAAAATGTTGTGGTTGCCCTAAATACAAAAATTCTCAACAAATTATCACCAAATTGAGTCCAACAAATAACAGATAAAAAGATTATCAATATAATTTGTCATTATGGGAGAGAATCAAGGACTGGACATTAAAGATCCTCTTGGTGAGTGGGAAAGTATGTCTAGGGCTGTATAACCAGCCACTGGAGCAGCTGGTCCCAGACTGAGGGAACAAGCTCTCAAAATGCTGAAGAATGGAAGGCTTGGGGAAGGAGTGGGGTGGAGGGGAATAAAAATACCCTTAGAATTCCTTGAGTTTTGTCATTATGTAGTTTTTTTGGAAGGATTCATCTGACAAGAATGGCCTGTAAAGGGAAAAACGTAGTCAGTGTAAAAAGGATATCAGTGCATGGGGCCCTGATTTGGCACACTGAATGCTACTAACAAGCAAATGACCCTTTAAAAAGTACAATAGAAGATATATTTGGGGAGACTGCAGAACACCCAAAAGACAAGAATAAGGATACCTCATAACTGTACCCCTTCACTGTGTGTTAGGATAGTAAAGAGGTCAATCCAATGTGGCAACCCCCAGCGGAGAAGGTATGGCTAGCCAATAATCACCAGCTCTTTTTTAAAAAGCTGAAGTCATGTGATGTGAGGCAGAGGCATTGGTTGTTCAAGTGCAGATGGTCCTGAGCATAGTTCAAGGATTGGAGAACAGTCTCCATTTATAATGGCAGCCTGCAAACAATGGAACTCTTCATTGCCCAGGCAGCAAGAACGTGGCCCCTTAGCAATAAGCAAATGCATATTCTGTGACTCCCTGCAACTGTCAGGCAATAGAACCCTGGAATAGTTTAACAAAGGCAAGATAAACCAGGCCAGTGTTTTGCCTTCTGAGACAGGCTGCCTATAACTAATTATGCTAAACATGCTCTCTGTAAAACTATTTTCTACAAGGTTCCATATGCTCTCAGCAGTCTGATGAGAATCTAGGAGTTGGCTGAGGGTAACGGGGAGTGGCCCTGGCAGCACAACTCTGGTCAGGGCCGTGAGTCTAGATAGATCTTGCCACATATATTTTCCATCTTGACTATGCCTTTCAGTGGTTGGGATGTCTGGCTGGTATCCTGAGCCAAGTGGAGAGGAGACATATACCCAGAGGCACTGCGGCCTCCTCACCTGGAGGTGGTGGCCACCTGATGGGAGCTGTACCCCGTCTCTGCCCTCTGAAAAAATGTGACATTGCACTTCCAGGATCATGTGCTGCCTTTCAAAGGCACTGTGCTGACAGCCTTCATCCCAATGCAAGTCGGGAGAAGCACACTCCACAGGGTAAAAGGGTCCTTCCAGGTGACAGTTCTAGATATGGGTTAGACAATACTGATTATCCCAGAATACTAAGGGACTCGTCACTTAATAGAAAGAGGACATTTGAAATCACCAGAAGCAGCGATATGTGCATATCAGAACTATGTCTTGAACTTAGGCCCCACTGCCCTGAATTCTTTTGTACGTCTCACACCAGCAGTGGCTTCTGCTGCCAATCTGTCATGACAGTGGCCTGTCACATAGTACCGGTGTCTCGCCTGAGGGTTTCAGCCCCTGGCAAGTTCACTATGGATGCAGTGAGACCAAAAAACGACAACAGTATGTTGGGAGTTAAAAGGGGCTTATACCAAGCTTTATTCTCAACAAATCCTGTTCTCCTTTGTTTCTGCCTGGGCTCAGCCTCTGTCCCAGTCACTGCCCTTGCCTCCAGCCTCTGCTCTCCTTTCTCCTGTTCTCTTGCTCTCTTCTGTGTCTCTTAGCACCAGGGAACCTCTTTTATAGTAACACTGACAGTAATAGCTTATTGCCAGTGGGTATGCAAGAATGCGTCTGTGCAGTAGGCTAAGTATTAATTCACTTCACATACACAGTGGGTATCAGGTGAGGATCCTGGCCATGGGACTTTCATTTTCCCTACACTCCATCCCTCCAGGATTCTCACCTCACAGTCTACACTCCCTCAATCTTCTGTAATGGTCCCTGTATGAGAAAGCTGGAGTGTTGTAACCATATCCACAACAGCAATAGAAGCTATAACAACATACAAATAATAACAAAAATTATTATACAGACAACAACAAAATTATGATAATAATAGTCGTTCTCAAGCCTGAGGAGATCGATTGTGACCAAGTGGTCATTCCAGCCATATTCAAATCAGTTCTACTCAGATGAGTCCATGACTTGCACTTTCCATGGGAGGCCAGTAATGGAACTGATAGGGAGCTCTGTGCACACCCAGCAAGCAGCAGTTTTTGCTAGGCTGTGTGCCCAATCCACAAAGACATTAGAGGAGACTGACCTTAAGGGTAATGAGACACATGTTTTAATGATACCAACATAAGCAAATCTTGTCTATTGGGTAGGATACATGCAAGAGAGTGGTCCTGTGATAGGACTGTGACAGGAAGGGGATCCCATCTGGGTCTAGAATATCATATCTTTACCTCTCTCCCTGTGGGAGTTCCTGAGGGGTCTTTGTATATTGCTACTGGAGGTGCATGCACTGGCCATAAAGATAAAACAAAATTCCCATTAAGATGCTCTTACCGTCAGCCATTTTGGGTACACTACCCCAAAATTGCACTCTAATGTTACTTCAGGAATACACAGGATGTCAACCTCCAGGCCTTGTCTCCAAGGAGCAAGAAGGGTCAACCATCACTGGTCCATGTGTCATAATGTCCAAGGCTACGTCCAGTGAACAGAGTCTCCAGGGTTTATTTCAGTCAGTGCTGGCAGCAAGATATTATTCTGTGGTCAAACCTTGGCTTTGATGATTCCTCCTTGGTTTGTATTTACAGTTGTATAGGGGAGACAGCAATGAGTGTTAGCGTGTCCATGGGGCTCAGAGTTCCCTTCTGGGGCTTCTCATTCAAATGTAATAGCACTCTCCATAAGCAGACTATCCATGCTCTAAGACTATTGGTGTCTGATTTCAGGCCAGATTTTTTTCATACAGCTTTTAAAATTTTTATTAAGGTATCATTGATATACAATCTTATAAAGGTTTCATGTAAGCAACATTGTGATTATTACATTCACCCATATTATCAAGTCCCCCCCACACACCCATTGCAGTCACTGTCCATCACCATAGTAAGATGCTATAGACTCACTACCTGTCTTCTCTGTGCTATACTACCTTCCCCATGATGGCCCCACATTATGTGTGCTAACTGTAATACCCTTTAATCCCCTTCTCCCTCCCTCCCCCCACTAGCCTTCCCCACTGCTTCCCTTTGGTAACCTCTGGTCCCTTCTTGGGGTCTGTGAGTCTGCTGCTGTTCTGTTTCTTCGGTTTTGCTTCATTGTTATACTCCACAAGAGGTCATTTGGTACTTGTCTTTCTCCACTTGGCTTATTTCACTGAGCTTAATACCCTCTAGCTCCATCCATGTTGTTGCAGATGGTAGGCTTTGTTTTCTTATGGCTGAATAATATTCCATTGTGTATATGTACCACATCCTCTTTATCCATTCATCTACTGATGGACACAGGTTGCTTCCATATCTTGGCTATTGTAAATAGTGCTGCAATAAACATAGGGGTGCATATGTCTTTTTCAAACTGGGAACTTGTTTTCTTTGCATAAATTCTGAGGATTAGAATTCCTGGGTCAAATGGTACTTCTGTTTTTAGTTTTTTGAAGAACCCCCATAGTGCTTCCCACAATGGTTGAGCTAATTTATATTTATTCCCACCAACAGCATAGGAGGGATAGGAGGGTTCCCCTTTCTCCGTATCCTCGCCAGGATTTGTTGTTCCTTGTCTTTTGGATGTTGGCCATCCTAACTGGTGTGAGGTGATATCTCACTGTGGTTTTAATTTTCATTTCCCTGATGATTAGTGATGTGGAGCATCTTTTCATGTGCCTGTTGGCCATCTGAATTTCTTCTTTGGAGAAGTGTCTGTTCTGATCCTCTGCCCATTTTATTAAGTTATTTGCTTTTTGGGTGTCGAGACATGTGAGTTCTTTATATATTTTGGATGTTAAACCCTTATCAGATATGTCATTTATGAATATATTCTCCCATACTGTAGGATGCCTTTTTGTTCTGCTGATAATGTCCTTTGCTGTACAGAAGCTTTTTAGATTGATGTAGTCCCATTTGTTCATTTTTTATTTTGTTTCCCTTGCCCAAGGAGATGCATTCAGGAAAAAGTTGCTCATGTTTATATTCAAGAGATTTTTGCCTATGTTTTCTTCTAAGAGTTTTATATGGTTTCATGACTTACATTCAGGTCTTTGATCATTTCAAGTTCTTTTGTGTATGGAGTTAGACAATAATCCAGTTTCATTCTCTTACATGTAGCTGTCCAGTTTTGCCAACACCAGCTGTTGAAGAGGCTGTCATTTCCCCATTGTATATCCATGGCCTCTTTATCATATATTAATTGACCGTACATGCTTGAGATTATATCTGGGCTCTCTAGTCTGGTCCATTGGTCTATGGGTCTGTTCTTGTGCCAGTACCAAATTGTCTTGATTACTGTGGCTTTGTAGTAGAGCTTGAAGTCAAGGAGCTAATCCTCTTGCTTTATTCTTTCTTCTCAGGATGCTTTGTCTTTTCGGGGTCTTTTGTGGTTCCATATGAATTTTCGAACTATTTGTTCTAGTTCATTGACAAATGCTGTTAGAATTTTGATAGGGATTGCATCAGGTCAGATGTTAACAAACCATTGTACCTTTCTATCATGCGTGCCCCAGTAGAATTATATGGTACTTGAAACTTCCAATTTATCCCTAATTGTTGCTTGTAGTGCATGTCCAGTGAAGTGGATGCCTTCATCACTGTGAATTACCTGCAGTCAGCCATAGGCTGCAAAAAGATGCTCCAGGCCTCTTTTGGTTGTTTGCTGATCTGCACAGCACATAGGAAAAGCAACCAGAAGTCCAGTAGCTGTGTCCACACAGTCATGACATATTGATACCCTTCTAATATAGACAGAGGCCCAGTATAGTCTATCTGATGAGAGGTATCAGCCCCTTAGCTATAGTCCCAGGTTGCTGTGAGACTTGGTGTAAGTCCCTCTCAGAGCACATAATGCACTCCTTCTGGGCTCTGCTGACTTCTTCAGAGGTTAAAGTCAGGCCCCACCAATAGGCTACAACCCACATTATCTTCTGCTCTACATGCAAGAAATGCTGATGTAACCACTGGACTTATCAGAGGCAGGCTTTCCTTCTAACCAGTGTACCTGGGCCAATGTGTCTGCTTCATCATTTCCTGGAGACATCAGTGGCAAATATCCTGTCACATGATCTACTTTAACTGTTTTAGTCCTGGGCTACCAGACACCCATAAGTCTTGCCGCAATTCTTGCCCCCAAAGGGGATGGTGACCAGCCAGCCAGTTGGCAAGGTTCCATGTCAGTAGCCACAGAGTCAGGCACTGATAGATGGCTCAGCTGTCAGTGCAAATAACTAGTGAGCAGGGCTCCTGAGTGATCACAAGCCATATTACCCTCACACCCCTCCCACTGACTGCTCTTTCCCCCACCATCTTCCATCCATATTGTCTCAGTCTTAAGATGGAAAGCTATGGCCCTCCATTTTGGGGGCTGCCCATGTCTAGAGCTGTCTGTGTACTGTACATCTTCAAGTACAGGGGCTCTTCTCTCTTGATAAGGGCTATCTGCCACTAACAGCTCAAGAGCAAGTTCTTCCTGACTTTCACTGGTATAAGTCACTGGCCCCCATAAGTGTTGGAGTTCTTTACTCAAGGGTCCATTAGAGATGGTGCTACACTGCTGTAGGTATTCACCCCTCTTGGCCAGTATAAGCAGCCATGGCATGCCACTCTGCAGCTTTTGGGTCCAGTCTTATACCCACCCTACAATGGAATAGGTGGTTATTACCTTTATCATGGCCCTTCCAGTAATGGACTCTGTAGCCAGCAAGGTGTAGAACATGGCAGCCAATTGTTTCTCTACTAAGGTGTACCATACCTCTGCTCCTTTACAGAGGTGCAGCCAGAATCAAAAAGGTTGGCGAGTTCATTCAAGCTGTTGCTAGAGGCCCTGGCAATAACCATCTTCAGTCATATGAACGTCCAGCTCACAGGGCCTTGACGGGTCCATCACACTCAAGGCCTGCACAGCCTTGATTGCCCACTTTGCATTAGAAAAGCATATGTGCATGTCTCATCCTAGTTCTGCCTGACACCCTTTCATACCAAATGGCATAAGGGCTTCAGAATTTGTGCCAAGTGAACGATAAACACTCTGCAGTAGACTAAAAGACCCAAAACTCCTGTAACAATACCACAGTTGTAGGGATCGGAAAGGCCTGGATTTATCTATGACTGCTTCTGGTATAATTTTAGTCTTACCCATCCAGACAACCCCCCCCAATCTTGGGGCTCTTCACCACCCATCCTTTCTCCTGTAGATGTTGCAGCCATCTAGGTGCTGCACCTTCTAGATCTGAAAGAGAATCAGATGTGAGCATGATATCATCAATATAATGGTACAGCCACACCATTGGAGGTTTCTCCTATGCTCCTGGGCTACAAATTCATGACAGATGGTGGGGCTGTGGAGGTATCCCTGTGCAAGGACAGTGAAAATCCATTGCCATCCTTCGCAAGTGAAGGAAAACTTTTCCTGACTTTCCTGTGCTATTTCAATGGAAAGGAAGGCAATAGCAAGATATCCATAAGGGCTGCTATAGAGGGGACAGCAGTATGCAGAGGAGGGTATGACTTTTTTCAGTTCTCTGTAATCCATGGTGATACACCAAGAGCCATCTGGCTTGTTTACTGGCCACACCAGGGAATTAAAAGGACTATGGGTGGGATTTGTGATACCCACCTTCTCCAGTCTCTGGAAGGTTTCTCCAAATTCTTTAGGTCCCCCAGGCAATTTGTATTGCTTGGTATTTGTCACCCACTGAGGCACAGGCAAAAATACGGGCAGGTGCTTAGCATGTCCCCTCAGAATTGCCTTTACCACATTTATCCTCAGTCTGAACTCACCTGCAGTGGTCTGTAAATATAGGCCCTGCAGGATATCTATAATATATCTAAAATATTAAGGGATGGGCGAGATATAAACAGTATTCTCCTTTAGGGGCAGATGCCCTATTCCCAATGGGATTTGGGCTTGTTTCACAGCCTTATCCTGTATCCATCTATAACAGGATCCTGGGATCCTGGGAAACCACTTAAGGTTGCCGTAAACCAGTGAGAATTCAGCTCCTATGTCCACCAGAGCCAGGACACATTGCACATTCACTGGTGACCAATGAATTGATATTTCAACATGTGGTGTCTGGTCCCTTCCCGGTCCCCCAAGGTGGGTGCCTTGTCCCTCCCCTTAGTCAAATCATGTCACCCAATTGTCTTCCCATGAGGGTCCAGGCAGAGTCAGCTTATTTTCCAGCAGAAAGTCCTGCAGGCTGGACTTATGGCTCAGACTCCAGCTTCCATTTCTTGGTCCTTGCCTTAGCCAACAGCTGAAACCACTGCTAACAGCCAAAACTGCTGCTCCGGCTTCAAGGGTTGACTTCCCATCCAATTTCTCTCTGTCTGCTCCTGCCTTTATCAAATCAACATACATCTGGGTTCTTGTGACCTTCACGGGGCCCTTTAAACTCTTCCTCTCGGTAATGGACCACCCTCCCTTCCAGCATCACTTCTGCTTCTCCCAAATCTGCTCCAGTACAGGTAACCTCATTTATGGGTTGCCCTATATGAGGGGCAAGAATGGCTACTAGGCACCCAAAGAGGGATGGGGGAGCCATCTGAAGCCTGGTATCCCTCATCCCTGAGGTAAACAGTTCCTTTTCTGGGCCTTGATTTCCTGGGTTATAAATGGCATTTTTCATGCCCAACTTCAGTAACACCTGTTGGAACTCAACATATGTCTGCCATATAGCGGGGAAAGATGGCAAACTACCCTGATTGGGCATACAACACAAGTGCAGCCATCAGCCAATCAGGAAGGAAGTGGTTCCCTGGGATCTGCTATGTATTTTGTAATTGCTGCTGCAGGGCAGGATAAGTTGTCAGGGAAGCCAGATTTCCCATTTCTAACCCAGACAGAATAATCCCATCCACCCCTACATCCCAAAGGCACAGGAGCTAAGCTGACATAGACTCTGAGGTTTCTGCTAAAACTGGGAGCCCACATCCACCAGCTCTGCCTGAGTATAGGGCAGAGGATGGAGTGGGTCATGACCTGGGGAGGGGGCTGCACCTCTCCCTGAGAAACCTACAGTTGTTGCGTCCTTACTTTCTTAACTACAACCAGGCAGGATTTTAGTAGAGGAGAGGTTGGTGCCTCTGGCACCACCTCTACACCTCATCCTCGTCTGATGTATCTCCCACCATTTCTGGAGCTGATGGCACCACTACATCCTTCACCTCCCCCACAGCATCTCACAGCCTGTGTTCTTGTGCTGCATCTTCCTGAGCTTCTCCTTTATGGCCTTTCTTAACACCGTGAGAAATAGCCAACCCATGATTCCTGCCACCTCATGGGCACTCTGTTTCTTTACGGAGTTCCCTATTTTGCAGAGGGCCTCCTCTACTGCCTCAGGCATCACCTCCACCTCCCCCCAGTCCTGGGGAGGGGCCCATGCCTCTAGGGGGAAAAGCCACCTCAGACCACATGCCCATGGGGGGATACCTTGGAGTCTCCTCATCCATCTGGGCAGCCAGCTGAAGTAACCCTCCCAGGAGGGGAACCTTTTCTGTTTTTAGTCTGCAGTGAATCCTGCTGAGTATGCCCAATGTCTTGCCTGAGGGTTTCAGCCCCAGGCAAATTCACTGTAGATTCAGTTAGACAGGAAAGTGACAATGGAACGTTGGGAATAAAAAGGGCTCTACCAAGCTTTATTCTCATTGGTTGGTCAAGCACTATATTCCATTTCACCTCCACCTCTACCTAGGCTCAGCCTCAACCCAGGCACTGCCTGGACCTCCAGCCTCTGCTCTCCTCTCTCCTGGTCTCTTGCTCTCTTCTCTAGGCTCTCCTTCTCTGTCTCTCAGCACGGGGGAACCTCTTTTATAGAAATACTGGCAGTAATAGCTTATTGCCAATGGGTATGCAATCATGCATCTGTGCAGTAGGCTAAGTATTGCCTTATTGCATGTACACAATGAGGTATCAGGGTGAAGTTGTGGCCATGGAATTTCCACTTTCCCTATAACTGGCAAAGGCAGAGCTGTTAGCCATTCAGTCTGTGTAAGTCAAGGTTCTGTAAGAAGCAGATACCAAGGGACTACACATGCAAAGGAATTACTGGAAGTAACACATAGGAAGAATAAAGTGGAAGAAGCAGGTATAGGCAGGAAGAGCCTGTATGGGCTGTACGGGTCTGTGCAAGGAAAGGACAAAGGGAGCTTTGGGTACAGTCCTTAGACTGAAGCCCCATTCTAATACATTTTTCTAGTGAATTTTCAGGTAGGACAATGGGGAACTTTGAGCCCAAGTTGTTCATTTAAGAAGTTCCATGACTACAGAAACAAGCTTGCATTAGCATCTCTACTCTGCTTAGTCACTGGAATTGATTGGGAGTTGCCCAAGGGAAATGGAATGAATGCTGAGGGTTGGTAGCTGGGACGGGTAATCAGCTATTTTCTCCGTAGCTGATATGACTGTTGCATTTGCATGGCTGTGTGTGTCTGTATATGTGTGTGTCTGTGTGTGCAACTGTGTGTGTCTTTAAAATGGGCTTTTCAAAGTAATGGAGAAAGAAGGGCCCATTCAGTAAGTGGCACTGAAAAATTGGTTAGTATGTATGCTTCCTGGTAGGAACATCTTGGCTGTATTTCAACTGGATTCCCACCACCTACAGCTACGTATCATATCACAGTTGCCAAAACAATTTTCTTAATTATGTTGATTAGTCTATACTTTTAAAAAAGTTAGATTCCCTACCACTACTAGTAAAATTAATCTCAGATAATTCTAAGAATTGATCAAAATACTATGTAAGTATTGGAGAAAGTGTAGGAAAGTGTATTTATAATAGAGTAGGAATAATTATCTTAATTAGACCAAAAAAGAAAAAAATAAAGAAAAGATATATTTGGTTATGTATAGATTTTAATTTTATCTCTAAATTTAAAGGTAAGCAATAAACTAAAACATTACTAAGGATTAATATGCAAACCCATATTTTAATACCTATGTATCAATAAGAAATAGAAAAAAACTGGCAATGATCACAAATAAAACAAATGCCCGATAAATATGAATGATGTTTAATAGCTGGTAATCTAGGAAATGCAAAGTGATATAACACATATTTTGATCTATTAGGTTTATAAAAACATAAGTAGTTTAATAAGGTTACATGTTGGTGATGACATGGTAAACAAATACTTTTCTACACTGCCTGCAGAGCTGTATTTTGGGCAGCCACTTTTGACAATATATTCCAATCATTTTGGCATATATTTCAAAATAAAGTATTTCGCATATTCTGTGTACCAGTAATTCAATATCTAGTTTTTCATTCTAGATAAATACTTTCATATATATAAAAAACTCTTATACAAGGATGTTCATGTACAGGTAGCGTCATTTTTAACAGTGAAAAATTGAAAACAAACTGAAAGTCTGTGGAGAGCAGAATGACTAAAGAAAATTATTGCATGTCTATAGTATGGAGGACTTGAATATATTAAACAAATGGGTATACACTAAGATCTTTCAGGTATTCTTAAGTAAAAAAATGGAACATTGTAAAACAATGAAAAAAAAGGTTACATTTAAAAAATTTTATGATAATAACACGTGTTGGTGAGGATGCAGCGAAACTGGAACACTCGCTCTCTGCTGGTAGGAATATAAAATGGTGCATCCAAACAGCATTCTTCAACGAATTAGAGCAAATAGTTCTAAAACTCATATGGAACCACAAAGGCCCCAAAAAGCCAAAGCAATCCTAAGAGGGAAGAATAAAGCGGGGGGGGATTACACTCCCTGACTTCAAGCTCTACTACAAAGCCACAGTAATCAAGACAATTTGGTACTGGCACAAGAACAGACCCACAGACCAGTGGAACAGACTAGAGAGCCCAGATATAAACTCAAGCATATATGGTCAATTAATATATGAAAAGGGGCCACGGATATACAATGGGGAAATGACAGCCTCTTCAACAACTGTTGTTGGCAAAACTGGACAGCTACATGTAAGAGAATGAAACTGGATTATTGTCTAACCCCATACACAAAAGTAAACTCAAAATGTATTAAAGACATGAATGTAAGTCATGAAACCATAAAACTATTAGAAGGAAACAGGCAAAAATCTCTTGAATATAAACATGAGCAACTTTGTCCTGAACACATCTCCTCCAGCAAGGGAAATAAAATAAAAAATGAACAAATGGGACCACATCAATCTAAAAAGCTTCTGTATAGCAAAAGACACCATCAGCAGAACAAAAAGGCATCCTTCAGTATGGGAAAATATATTTGTAAATGACATATCTGACAAGGGGTTAACATCCAAAATATATAAAGAACTCACATGCCCCAACACCCAAAAAGCAAATAGCCCTATTAAAAAATGGGCAGAGAATATGAACAGACCCTTCTCCAGAGGGGAAGTTCAGATGGCCAACAGGCACATGAAAAGATGCTCCACATTGCTAATTATCAGGGAAATGCAAATTAAAACCACGATGAGATATCACCTCACACCAATTAGGATGGCCAACATAGAAAAGTCTAGGAACAACCAATGCTGGCAAGGATATGGAGAAAGGGGAACCCTCCTACACTGCTGGTGGGAATGTAAGCTAGTTCAACCATTGTGGAAAGCAATATGGAGGTTCCTCAAAAAACTAAAAATAGAAATACCATTTGACCCAGGAACTCCACTCCTAGGAATTTACTCAAAGAAAACAACATCTCAGATTCAAAAAGACATGTGCACCCCTATGTTTATAGCAGCACTATTTACAATAGCCAAGATGTGGAAGCAACTTAAGTGTCCATCAGTAGATGAATGGATAAAGAAGAGGTAGTACATATACAAAAAGGAATACTATTCAGTCATATGAAAGAAACAAATCCTACCATTTGCAACAACATGGATGGAGCTAGAGGGTATTATGCTCAATGAAATAAGTCAGGCAGAGAAAGACAAATACCAAATGAGTTCCCTCATTTGTGAAGTATAACAATGAAGCAAAACTGAAGGAACAAAACAGCAACAGACTCACAAACTCCAAGAAGGGACTAGTGGTTACCAAACGGGAGGGGTGGGGGAGTGGGAGATGGGGAGGGAGGGAGAAGGGGATTGTGGGGTATCATGATTGGTGCACATGGTGTGTGTGAGGTCATGGGGAAGGCAGTGTAGCTCAGAGACGATAAATAGGGACTCTGTGGCATCTTACTACGCTGATGGACAGTGACTGCTATGGGGTATGGGGGGGACTCAATAATAAGGGTGAATGTAATAACCACTTTGTTTTTCTTGTGAAACGTTCATAAGAGTGTATATCGATGATACCTTAATTAAAAAAAATGGTGCATCCATTTTGGAAACAGTCTGGCAGTCCCTCAAAAGATTAAACATAGAGTTACTATAATGACTCTGTAATTCCATTCCTAGGTATATAGGCAAGAGAGGAGAAAGCATATGCCCATATAAAAACTTGTACACAAATGTTCATAACAGTGTTATTCATAGTAGCCAAAAAAGTAGAAGCAAATAAATGTCCATTATCAGATGAATGGATAAATAAAATGTATATTCATGCAATGGGATAGTATTCATACAATGGAAAATGAAATAAAGTACTGGGGCATGCTACATCGGGGATGAACTTTGAAAACTATGCTAAATGAGGGAAGCCAATCACAAAGAGTTTCATAAAGTATGATTCCATTTATATGAAATATTCAGAATAGACAAATCTATACAGAAAGTAGATTAGTGTTGCCTCGTGCTAAGGGAGAAGTTAGTAAGGTGAGGATTGGGAAAATACCAGCTAAACGGAAGCGGTGTTCTTTTTGGAGGTAATGTTCAGATAGTGGTTGTGGTGATAGATGCACAACTCTGAACATACACAACCATTGAATTGTACACTTTAAATGAGTGAAGTGTAAGATATGTGCGTTACATGTCAATAATGTTGTTAGAAATATAATTATAAAACAGTGGTACATTTTTTGTAAGGTCACACATAAGTTAACTGAAAAAGCTCACACACCAAGTTGATAACTGTGTTTCTGAGGAAGAAGGTAGGAGGCTAGCACTGAAAATAACGTTCTCAAAATGGACTTCAGCTATATCTTTAATGATTTCTGTTTTTTTCAGGTCATGGGTTTTGTGTGCTTTTAGTGTAGTTAATAATTTAATTCCCAAAAGCTATTTCCCTAATAGATGGTTCCTCTACATCAGACCTATCAAACAACTTCTATAAAGGGGGTTCAGATTTCTCCATCATTCTTCTCGTTAAATGTCTTACCACCAAATCTTGGAGAAAAACTGGGTGAATGTATCTGGAGTGTATTCTTGCCAAGTGGAAAGTAGAAATCCTGAGACATGCACTAAAGTGCCACCCAAAATGCTGCCCTTCCATTGAGCAGTAATTTGATCTTCCAGTGATGTAAGGTCACAGCCCACGGATAATGTGTCACACTCACTCTTATTCTACTGTGCTCTTCAACTTTATGAGAGTGTTTGGAGACTTCATGATACCTGGCTTTGTTTTTGCTTTACCTTCCCCAAATATTCTCATGATTCCCACCCAAACACTATAACAATTGGCAGCTGGAATCTCTACGCCTATGTTGAATTAGTAAGAATTAAACAAAAATATCACTTTGAACTCATTTTGATGGGTAAAAGATAGGCCACTTAATGTGAGAGATGCCTGAAAAATCTGAAACGTTAAGTGAAAGAATTTTAATGTAGAAAATCTGGAAGAACATAAACTCCTCAGCTACAGCTACAAAGTAAAATTTTACTTCTTTAAATTCACAAAAGAAATTTCAGTTTAATAAATATATTAAAAGTATACTGGGCATTTTTTCCATAGCTTACAGAACACCCACAGCAGCACTTCAAATATTTTTCTTCTTCTCTAACTCAGTTAAGTACATGAGAATTTAATTCATAACATCTTGAATTTCCAAATTAAAATCACCTTTAATTAAAGAATTTGGGCCAGCCATAGAAACAAAGAGTGCTATATTTTCTAAACATAAGTAATTATAGCATTTATCAAAGCTCTATCTGTATTTAAATGGGAAGTCTAAAAGAAAAAATAAAGTAGGATTCTGTAAGCCAGAAGGCAATTAGTCTCAGGTGTTTCCTGTTAATAAATTAGGATAAGCTTAGGGCCAGACTTGTGAAATGATTTTCATTAATAAAAGAAAAATCAAGGGTTTAATATTTATTCTCTTTTCCCAAAGGTGAACTGGAAAGTTAAACAAGAGAACATAATTGCATTTATCCTTGGAACTTTGAGGTACTGCTTTATTTTTCCAAATGACCAAGTGGGATATTGAAATAATGTAAAGGACTGAGAAATCTGAGAAACCAGAGTTTTCCACAAATAATTAATTATTGACCATCTATTTGGTACACATTAATCTGGGAACCAGGATCTGACACACTATTAACCATTTCTCCTGCCTCAGGAGATTCTCAGTCTTAACTAAACTATACAAAATAACATGATTCAGTGGTATCTTGTAGGATATACCCTCTATGTCATATTATATTTTGAACAACTTCAGAGAAGGCCACATCTATGGAGGACTACTGTCTTTAGAAAGTGGGACTTGATCTGGAACTTGGAAGACAGGTGGGAGATGTAGAGGTGAAGGCTGAAGGAGGATGCCAGGAAAGTCCACCATCAAAACAATGACACAAAGTTCAGAATGAGAATCATATGCTCACTGGAGGGGAAAAAAAGTCTTTCCTGATGCAAGAGAAAGGTATGTATAAGATAGTAAAGGGATTTAGGTAAGACAGGTAGGGTAGGGTAGGGTAGGATCAGGTAATGGAAGACTTAACACCAGATCAAGGGGCCTAAACTTACATTGATAGAAAATAAGGGGCTGTCAAAGGTTTCTGAGTAGAAGAAAGACCGTATTAAAGTGGTAGGTCAAGATCAGGCTGGCATTGACTTTGCAAGAGAGAAATCCTCAAAATAGTTCTATTGTAGCAATGTATCTAGATGAAAGTAAAGTTGGATTAAAAATTCCCCCACAAATGTGGCTTTGCTTTGACTGCTTGTTAATTGCATATGTCACAGAAAAGTATGAATTAAAGATAATTTCTTACCTTCAGTCCCAGGTAAAAACTAATACAGAGTTGTGAGGTAGAGAAGATCATGGGTTCATTTTTGAACACCTGACTTTGCAGTTACAGCAGAGAACCCAAAATATCAGGAGGTATGTTTGGTGAGCCAAGAAGGAAGGATTAATCAGGGAAGCAGGAAGCAAAGTTGGACATTATTTCACAGCAGCCAGTGGAGTAAAGTAGTTCAGAAAGGGTAGAGTCACCAATTTCAGCATCAGAAAAGAGATTGAAAGCAAAGAATTGCAATTCTGGAATTTGCAATTACACACACACATCATCAGTGACTTAGGAAGAATACACATGGTGAAGTTTCTTAAGCTACTCACTTTTAAAAAACCCAAAATTTAATTTATGCTAACATTTAAAACACTGTTTCTGTTTCCTCCTGATAGAGAAAAGGCTGAATTATCTGGCATTGGTATTATTTCCCAATGTCTTGACACATCTGCCATGCTATAAAGCTGCATTTTTAATAACCGTTCTAAAATACTTGAAGGTGATTTTATATCATAAAAAGAAAAAGGCAATGGAATACAACACCGTACTCAATTACCTCTTTACCAAGTTATCAGTGCAGGTGATATAAAGGGATGCCTGATGAAATTACACATTGCACATCATAAACCTTCAAGCTTATTCGTAAATAGTTAACAGTAAGTATCAAGAATCTGCAAATGTCAAGATCAACTATACTGTTTTAGTTTCACTTATTTCACTGTGTTGTCATTCACTACATCACATAAGCACTCTATATTTAAGAAGCTATTTGATTCACCAGAACTCAGGACCCTAAAGAGTTAACTGTGCTGGGAAGAGGTGGAGAGTAAGTCAGAAATCCATGACTGTTACTATAATTACAGAATGGCTTTCACTGGCCTGTAACTTTTTTTCTACTTTTCCTGACAAAGCTAAATTGCTTATCTCCAACACCACAATAATATTAAAGTTAAAAATGAAATTAATAATATCCCTGGGAAATGACTTTCTCTTAACCATCATAATAATATTTCGTTCTCTCTTAAGCAAGAAATTGCCCAGTGAGGAAAAGTAATGTCTTGGGAGCAAACCTGGCTTCTTTCATCAGTTTTTCTGTACCATCTCAGCCAAGTTCCTTAACCACTTCAGTCTAATGTTTCTGTCTCTCAAATAAAAATAATGATTCTAGCCCTATTTACCTCACATGGTTTCTATGAGAAGAAAATTAATGTGAAAATCTTTGGCACACTAAAAGGGATTAGCCCTTATAGATTCAATCAAGCCTTTCCATGCTAAAAACAATTACTGCTTTAAAATATTAACATGTAATTCATATGTAGCTTTGTGAAAACTGTCAGCTCTGCTGCCCATTTTCACACAACCAAAGTTTTAGACCAATTAATTAGTAAGAGGATAATATAGTTTTGATTTTTTTTAACAGAAAATACGTAGTCATAACATTCTAATTCTCTCTTGTCGAATGGATTTTTGCATGTGGAAGGCTGAGAGAAAATGCACCTTATCTGCCCCCAACCCCAAGTCTTTACTTCTTTTTTCCCTTCTTTGGGCTTGATCACCTTTATAGCGTGCCTCTCTTCTGAATTCTCTTTCTTTCCGTAACTGCGTTAGCATGTTTACTTTAGCTGTCAGAGTGGAGTAAGCCCCAAAGCCACAAGCAGCCTGGCCAGCTCAAGGGGGCCATGGCAGGGTCCCATTAGAGGATTTTTATTTTTGGAGGGAGCAACTGCTCACAATCATACTTCAAGACTCCCTGCAACCCAAGGGCTTGTTCTGTGTTTGTACGCACTCTGGGCAGCCTCCTCATTACAGGAAGCATTACTCATCAATGCCTAGGGCCCATTAACATTTAACTGCTGTCCATAGGGCAAAACTGCATACTCCCAGGAGCAGGCAAGAGGATTTGCAAAGACTGTACAGAGCTTTAGGGTCAATAGATTCTCCTAACTGACTTAATTAGGTACTAATTAACCATTGTGAGTGAAAATCTCATTCTGATCAGCATTTACTAAACAATTTGGCTGAATCAGCCTGGCTTTTGCAATAAGCAACTACTGCTGTATTTCTGGACACCAGTTCATTCTCCCCACAACCCTGCCTTTTTTAAAGAAATAACCCTGGGGATGTTTCAGAGAACTACTCCTTATTTATCTTCATCCTTCCTGGCTATTCCCCCTGTAGGAGTCCATCAAATGTTCATTCTGTTATCACTATTTTTGCTCATTGCATGCATCTAAATGTACTTTTGGTATGCCATGTTATGCTTTACTTACACCCTAAATCAGGTCAAAGATTTTTTTTTAATGTTTAGTCAACCTCTAACAACTCCTCATTCTTTTTTCATCCATGTTTCATTCTTCAAGCAGTCATTAGAGATAGCAATTGTTAAAAATCTGCAGTATCCAAATAGAAACCTCAGAAGAACCCACTGCTGTTTTGTTTTAATTTTCAAAGCCTGAACACATCTAAGGTATTTTATCATTGCCACATATCTCTGTCTATCAATTTATTTCAAGGAAATGTTATTTTAAATTTTTGAAACATAACTCCTTAAGAATCTTGGAATTTTCTCTGAGCCTATGTTTCTAATCTACATCAGGCTTTGATTAATAATGTATTTAAATAAATTTGGAGATAAGCTTTTTTTTACCTTTTATGTAAGTCTGAGCAGAGAGTTACTGTTTAGTTATAATTTCTATTTAAAGACACTTGTATTCATTTTTTTGTTGTTATTGTGTAACAGATTATCACAAAACAGCACCCATTTATCATCTTAGAGTTTGGTAAGCTAAAAGTCTGGCATAGCTCAACTGTTCTCGTCTCAGGGTCTCACAAAACTGAAGTTAATGGACTGGTTATGCTCCCACTTGGAATCTTAGAGAAAAATCTATTTCCAGCTCATTCAACTTGTTTTCAGAATTTATCTTCTTGGGGTTATAGGACTGAGGTCCCTGTTTTCCTTCTGGCTGTTGGCCAGGGATTCCTCTCATCTCCTAGCAGCCACCTTCATGGCCAACATATATGGACTTCTCCACAACATGGCAACTTGCTTCTTCAAGGCCAAGGAGAGCAGCTCCTTGGCCTATAGCTACTGCTCTGTTTTTAAAAAGAGCCTTCCTGATAAAATGACGCTCACATAGGATTAGCTCCTTTTTGATTATATTAACATCACCTCACTTCAGACTTAATTAAATCTGCAAATCCTTTTACATTTGTGTGCCACATTACACACGCTGATTTTTGGAGTAGTATCTGTCATATTCATATGCCCTGCCTGCATTCAAGTCGAGGAAATTGCACTGAGTGACTGTAGGCATGAATCTTGATGCCATCTTAGCCTTTTGCCTGATAAAACCCTAATAAAAACAATTCTAATAATTAAGACAACATGACATTATCATTGGTGCTGCTGCTATTCTTTTACTAGAATCTACCTGACAATTACCTCGATTCTCCAGGACATTGCAGGGCAATATAACCTGAAACTTTTGCTGTCAACAGCTAATGGTCATCACTGTAAGCTGTGATATTCCTAAAAATTGCCTGATTGCTCCAGATATTTTAAACATTATCCTGGGATGAAGTCAGACTTATAGGGAGGTAAGACACATGCTGTACATTATTGGTCCTCAAAGGATAGAATTTACTAATCTTGACTTTTCTATTACTTGTCACTCCACATTTAAACTTAGAATAACCTAGCTCTAAGAATCTCATTGTCATATTTACAATATGGTCGATGTTCACTATATAACATTGTCTTGTTTTTATGGAAGGCATTTCCCTCAGGTTTCAGTAGAAGGATTAACTATATGTCTTGCAGGAAATTAGGTTTTATTTTATGTATGTCGATGCCTATAACTGATCAAGATCCAAGTTCTATCTTAGCTACCATGACGCATAAAATGAAATGCGTAATGTGCCTCTAGGATATACACAAGATGTTTTGGGTACAATCTTTATCTTAATTTTAATTTTCTTACTTGTGTTTTCTTTTTTACCTTGAACTTCTTCACTTATTTTTTCTTAATCTTGTAGTTCCTCAGGTATCTTTATAAATTCCCCGAAGTCCTTTCTGAAATAAATCAGCTAATATTTATTAAGTGTAAATTGAGTAGCTTTAAGTACTCTAGCAGGAATTTAAAACACACTTATTTTTCCCCCCTCTCAAAAAGGAAAACAGCTAATGGGTTTACAAAATAGTTCAGAACGCACATACAAAAGGATTAGAAATGTGTTAAAGTAGAAATGAGCATGCATAGTAACTTCTGTCACATATAACAATGTAGCACTTTGTAGTATAAATGTTCCTTTTATATAAACCAAATGCCACAGGCATTGCCTGTGGTACAAATGAAATCATTTTAATATTAAATCATATTTATTCCCCAGACCACAAGTTCCTCATCTTGTAGACATCCACTCATATAATGCCTTAATTCCATTGACAATGTACACTCCAACTATTTGAGTAATTCCTGCAGAGAGTGCCTCTCCCTTAACCCCGACGGTCAGCCACAGTCACTGAGTGACATGTGTCTTTGTGTTCTTCCACTTTTGAGGTGGCTCATATTCCTCAATACCTGCTGCTCACAAAGTCTCTTGAAAGAATGACAGTGTTCACCCCTAGGAAGGTGTTGCTTGTGAAGTTTGGAATATCTCTGCAAACAATGGTTTCTTACAGTCCTTCCCATCTGCCTGTGATGGTTAATTTTATGTGTCAGCTCAACGTAGCCACAGAGTTTTAGTTAAACATTATTTCTGGGTGTGTCTGTGAAGGTATTTCCAGATGACACAAGCATTTGAATGGGTAAACTGGGTAAAGCAGACTGCCCTTCCTGATGTCGGTGGGCCCCATCCAGTCCGCTGAGAGCCTCAGTTGAATAAAAAGATACAAGAAGGGAGACTTTGCTCTCTCTCTGTTTGACTTCATGAGCTGAGACATCAGTCTTCGGCTGCCTTTGGACTGGAACTTACACCAGGAGAAATGATGGTCAGATGCGGAGTGGAACCGGTACCATCAGTTCTCCTGGTTCTCAGGCTTTCAGACTTGGAGTAAAACGACATCACTGGTTTTTCTGGGTCTTGGCCTCCATAATCATGTGAGCCAATTCCTTATAATAAATTATACATATACATTATATATATTATAAATTATACATATTATATATAATCAATTTATTGTGTGTGTATATATCCCTTTTTTATGTCATCAAATCGGTTCTGAAGAAGAAAGGAAAGCAGTTCTTTCTCCAACCCTATGCCATGCTTTCTCACTTGGAGAATAAGCCAGTACTAATTTTACTTAGATTCTACAATGAGGTCATTAAATGACTGCTTCACCTTCTGACCCTACCCTTTTAAACACCATGGCCTTTTGATAGGGCCACATAGAAGGATTTTACTTATCTATGCTCCTCCATCCTTACACTCTTGCCCCCACCTTTCCCTAAACTCCTGATCAATGACATACTCATCCCTCTTTCTCTAAAGAAAATCTAACATCATCATCATCTTAATTATTGAGTGTACACAGAGTACAGAGCTCAGTGATTTATAGGGACTATTTCATTAACCCTCACAACTATTACTCTTCTCATTGTCCTCAGGAGATAATGAATGTACAGGGAGATTAAGGAACTTGCCCGTGTTCATTCAGCTAGTGTATAAAGGAACTGGAACTCAAACCTAGGTAATCAAACTCCACTGCCTCCTTTCTTTAACTTATGTATTACATGAGTTCCTGATGCAAAGGCAATATAATCAACTCTAAATCTCATTTAAATCAGCTGTTCAGTCAAGATAGACTCACAATCTCTGAGGAGTGATAGCCCCACAATTCCCCACCTTTTTAATGGAAAAATAAGATTCAGAAAAACAAAATGACTTTTCTAAGATTTCACAATTGATAGACACCTGGGAAAAGTAGGACTCATGGTTCTGTTGGATTAGCATCTTGAAATCAAGTACTCATTTATACATTTCTAGCATCTAGGAGAGTTTAGTATTCAGAATGTCTTTGACAAATGTTGGCTGGATGAATTAATGTATAATGAATAAAATCAAGGACATTTGATTCTTAATTCAGTGCTTTTTTAAAAACACCACAGTTGTTCCATGATGACAGTAAATCCTGAAAGGAAGAAATGTCCCTGGTAAAGTGCTATTTATCTAAAAAAAGATTTCTTGGTTCATGTTTGGAATCAATGAGGAGCATATTTGAGAGTGGGAAAAAAAGGAATTTTATAGGGGTGAGATGGCATGGTGCAATGTCATGCAACAAGGTAACAGGGAAACATGTATCTGTAAGTCAGAGGTGTTAAACATATTTGATTGGCTAAAGTCTAATCTGAGCTGACTTAATAAGAATTAAGTGTTTAAGTGATGAAGGACCAGTTGGTAGAAGCCCAAGGTTTTTTTTTTTTCTAATTCTTTTTTAAAACTTCAAAAAGTGCTAGGGAAATTTTTAAAACAGTATTACTTTTATTGAGTACTTTTAGAAAATTTGTGTGAAAAATGTCATGAAATCAAACAAAAACAATGAGGTGTTAAAACTTCTAATAAATTACAGATCTTTCATTAGGGAGCCATGGCATATTTCTAATCAGGGAAGTCATATGATTTAGAAACATAAAAAAACAGAAGCCATGTGTTTGGGAAGGGATTAGGTTTTATTTAGAGGGAATAGCAATTCACCACTGTTGATTTCACTTTATAAAACTTATGATTCATGATCTTATGAGAAATCCTTAGGGTTGCTTGAATTCTATAGTTTCAAATCTATCAACCTGTGGATCTTTTCAATTCCCAGTTTTTCCAGAGTTATTTTTCCACTACTAGAGTACTGTAAGCCACCGTTTTCTTCCAGCATATCCTCAATAAGAAATATTTTAATGACATAGTAAGTGATCAGTCAGTTTTCTAAATTGCAAGCAAAGGAAACTGACTCTGGACATATTAAGCAGAAATGATTTATGATAAAAGCATTAGATAGTTCACAGGCTCTCCAGGATGACCAAAGAGAGCTCACACAGCCAGGAAAAACTCCAAGATAATGCTGCAGAACCTATCCAGGGGAATTTCCTGGGCTGTTGCCACCAGCGTGCATAGGAGTCAGCCCTACCCAAAATGGTGACATCAGACACTTGGCCCTGGATAATGATGACTCATCACTGTTGCCTATGGAGATGGGGCAGTATTCCCATCACTGTGTATCAACATTATTCAGAATGAATTCTGCAGCATTCTTGTTTTGGGGCATCATTAACTTCAGATTCAAATCTGTACCATCTTTGGCAAAGGTTAGAACATTTCTCCAGTAGGAAGGCCTTAGCCACTGCAGTTCGCTTATCAGAGAACTGGCTGCACACAGCAATCCACAAACGTTTCATGACTCACTGGTTCACTGGCTCTAAAGGGCCACATGGCAGGGGTTCTTCCATGTGGGCCCTACTCAAGGCTGCTAGCCTTTTGGGCCATACAGTAAACAGATTTGTCTGCTGCCTCTAAATCCAGGCAGACTCACCAAATACCACATCCCTATTTAGCGGGAGGGAATGCAAAGTTCAGCAGTTGTTCTGCCATTTTATAGAGAATATGTCTACATGTTACAAATTCCTGGGTCCCTGGAAACTTCACCAAGGTGGCAGGGTTCTGTATTTCCATATATTTATCCACCATCCTCTAGTAGAACACCAATAAGCTTCTACTTCCCTGGAACTATCAGTGTGATTTTTGTCAAGGTAGTGGGCCAGCATGATGTTCTGAGTGTTGGTAAAAAGATTAAGTTCCCTGAACCGCCCTACACTGCTGGTGGGAATGTAAGCTACTTTAGCCATTGTGGAAAGCAGTATGGAGGTTCCTCAAAAAACTAAAAATAGAAATACCATTTGACCTGGGAATCCCACTCCTTGGAATTTACCCAAAGAATACAACTTCAGACTCAAAAAGATATATGCACCCCTATGTTTATCGCAGCACTATTTACAATAGACAAGATATGGAAGCAACCTAAGTGTCCATCAGTAGATGAATGGATAAAGAAGAGGTGGTACATATACACGATGGAATACCATTCAGCCATAAGAAAGAAACAAATCCTACCATTTGCAACAACATGGATGGTGCTAGAGGGTATTATGCTCAGTGAAATAAGTCAGGCAGAGAAAGACAAATACCAAATAATTTCCCTCATTTGTGGAGTATAACAACGAAGCAAAACTGAAGGAACAAAACAGCAGCAGACTCACAGTCTCCAAGAAGGGACTAGTGGTTACCAAAGGGGGGGGTGGGGGAGGGCAGGTGGGGAGGGAGGGAGAAGGGGATTGAGGGGTATTATGATTAGTGCACATGGTGTGTGTGGGGTCATGGGGAAGACAATTTAGCACAGAGAAGAAAAGTGAGAACTCTGTGACATCTTACTACACTGATGGACAGTGATGGGGTATGGGGGGCTCGATAATAAGGGTGAATGTAGTAACCACATTATTTTTCTTGTGAAACCTTCATAAGAGTGTGTATTAATGATACCTTAATAAATATATGTATATATAAAGCTTTTAAAATGTAAAAAAAAAAAAAGATTAAGTTCCCTGCAATGAAAGCTGTGGTCTATGATCAGAGGTAGCATATCTGCTATGCAAGTTATGCATAGCATTTGTCAAGCCATTGAAGATCTGCTTCTGTCCATGCCAGGTAAAAAGCTTTATATATATAAAATCTGTATATTACACGATTAGCTAGGATTATATTGATAGGACCCAGGAAGCACACCACATCTGGAACTGCAGCTACCTAACTGAAGATAAATCAAACTGCTGTTTTTGGTAACAAACAGGGAAGTTTAATGTAATCATGGCAATGGTAATCACCACCTGTGAATCCTTTAAGCCTTTGATAACAGTGTCAATCTCTGCTATTGTCTCTGAGCTTTTTTTTGCATTGTTTTTGTTTTACTGTCAGGTGTGGGGTGGGGAGGTTCTGGAGTTTGTCTTTAGCATTACCTATGATGATAATCCTTATTCTGTGAGTAAAGGTGGGAATTCTGGGAGTTGTTTAGAATATTAATTCCATTTTAAAACTGGGGAATAAACTGTAGGTTAGATTTGGAAGTTCACTAAGGCTAAAATAAGTTGGACTTGGGTGAAATGTCCATTTACCTCCTGATTTCCGTAAGTTTTTTTATAGAAGGTAAAGTGATATTCTGGCTTCACATGCTCTACCTTGAACCCAGTGTCCAAAAATTCCTGGAAGTTACGGGTCATTGTCTTTCCCAAAGACAAAGTTATTTGGATAGACACAGATTCTTTTAGGAAAACATTAAGAGGGAAAGTCATAGTATATACTTATGCTATTATAACGCAGTCCACACTCAAAATTATCTATCCCTCTCTTGGTTAAAGGACCATCAGGTAGTTGAACGGACCCAGGTCTAGGTTTGGGGTGAGGAAATATTATAAATGTTGGTGGCTTAATAAGACCTCCCACTCCCTACATGTAGGGTTTATTCAGTTCTTTGTTCATCTCTGGGACCCAATGATCAATATACTACCACCAAATGCCTTCTGGATCATACCACCCTGAACTCTTTTGCTTATATTGCTGCTTTTCTTTTAAATAATTTATTTTGGTATCATTAATCTACAATTACATGTGCAATATTATGGTGATTAAACTACCCCCTTCATCAGGTCCCACTCACCAACTCCATTACAGTCATTGTCCATCAGCATAGTGAGATGCTATAGAGTTACTACTTGTCTTCTCTGAGTTCTACAGCCCTCCCCGTGCCCCCCCCAACATTACATCTGCTAATCATAATGCCCCCTTTTGCACCTTGTCCGTCCCTTCCCACCCATCCTCCCAAGTCCCTTTCCCTTTGGTAACTGTTAGTCCATTCTTGGGTTCTGTGAGTCTTCTGCTGCCTTGTCCCTTCACTTTTTTTCTTTGTTCTTATACTCCACATATGAGTGAGATCATTTGATATTTGTCTTTTTCCACTTGGCTTATTTCACTAAGCATAATACCCTCTAGCTTCATCCATGTTGTTGCAAATGGTAAGATTTGTTTTCTTCTTATGGCTGAATAATATTCCATTGTGTATATGTACAACCTCTTCTTTATCCATTCATCTACTGATGGACACTTAGGTTGCTTCCATTTCTTGGCTATTGTAAATAGTGCTGCGATCAGCATAGGGGTTCTTATGTCTTTTTCAAACTGCGCTGCTGCATTCTTAGGGTAAATTCCTAGGAGTGGGATTCCTGGGTCAAATGGTATTTCTACTTTGAGTTTTTGGGGAACCTCCATACTGCTTTCCGCAATGGTTGAACTAATTTGCATTCCCACCAGCAGTGTAGGAGGGTTCCCCTTTCTCCACATCCTCACCAACATTTGTTGTTGTTTGTGTTTTGGATGTTGGCGATCCTCACTGGTGTGACCTGATATCTCATTGTGGTTTTAATTTGCATTTCTCTGATGACTAGTGATATGGAGCATCTTTTCATGTGCCTGTTGGCCATCTGAGTTTCTTCTTTGGAGAAGTGTCTATTCATGTCCTCTGCCCATTTCTTAATTGGATTATTTACTTTATGTTTGTTGAGGTGCGCGAGTTCTTTATATATTTTGGACATCAACTCCTTATCGGATATGTCATTTATGACTATATTCTCCCATACTGTAGGATGTCTTCTTGTTCTACTGATGGTGTCCTTTGCTGTACAGAAGCTTTTCAGCTTGATACAGTCCCACTGGTTCATTTTTGCTTTTGTTTCCCTTACTCAGGGACATATGTTCATAAAGAAGTCGCTCATGTTTATGTCCAAGAGATTTTTGCCTATGTTTTTTTCTAAGACTTTTATAGTTTCATGACTTACATGCAGGTCTTTGAACCATTTTGAGTTAACTTTTGTGTATGGGGTTAGGCAGTAGTTCAGTTTCATTCTCTTACGTGTAGCTCTCCAGTTTTTCCAACACCAGCTGCTGAAGAGGCTGTCATCTCCCCCATTGGATATCCAAGGCTCCTTTATCAAATATTAATTGACTGTATATGTTTGGGTTAATGTTTGGATTTTCTATTCTTTTCCACTGATCTGTGGGTCTGTTTTTGTGCCAATACCAAATTGTCTTGATTACTGTGGCTTTGTAGTAGAGCTTGAAGTCAGGGAGCATATTTCCCCCTGTTTTATTCCTCCTTCTCAGGATTGCTTTGGCTATTGGGGGTCTTTTGTGGTTCCATATGAATTTTAGAATTATTTTTTCCAGTTCCTTGAAGAAAGCTGTTAGTATTTTGATAGGGATTGCATTGAATCTATAGATTGCTTTAGGCAGTATAGCCATTTTGACAATATTTATTCTTCCTAGCCAAGAGCATGGGATGGATTTCCATTTGTTAGTGTCCTCTTCAATTTCTCTTAGGAGTGTCTTGTAGTTTTCAAAGTATAGGTCTTTCACTTCCTTCGTTAGGTTTATTCCTTGGTATTTTATTCTTTTTGATGCAATTGTGAATGGAATTGTTTTTCTGATTTCTCTTTCTGTTAGTTCATCGTTAGTGTATAGGAAAGCAACAGATTTCTGTGTGTTAATTTTGTATCCTGCAACTTTGCTGAATTCAGATATTAGTTCTAGTAGTTTTGGAGTGGAGTCTTTAGGGTTTTTAATGTACAGTATC
Organism: Smutsia gigantea; assembly: GCA_032199065.1. Classification (NCBI taxonomy): domain Eukaryota; kingdom Metazoa; phylum Chordata; class Mammalia; order Pholidota; family Manidae; genus Smutsia; species Smutsia gigantea. The sequence goes on from JAVSCE010022418.1 coordinate 2,216,679, forward strand.
ATGTCATCTGCAAATAGTGACAATGTGACTTCTTCTTTACCAATCTGGATGCCTTGTATGTCTTTGTTTTGTCTGATTGCCGTGGCTAGGACCTCCAGTACTATGTTGAATAACAGTGGAGAGAGTGGGCATCCCTGTCTTGTTCCCGATCTTAGATGAAAAGCTTTCAGCTTCTCGCCATTAAGTATGATGTTAGCTGTGCGTTTGTCATATATGGCCTTTATGATGTTGAGGTACTTGCTGTGTATACTCATTTTGTTGAGAGTTTTAATCAGGAATGGATGCTGAATTTTGTCAGATGCTTTTTCAGCATCTATGGAGATGATCATGTGGTTTTTGTTCTTCTTTTTGTTGATGTGGTGGATGATGTTGATGGATTTTCGAATGTTGTACCATCCTTGCATCCCTGGGATGAATCCCACTTGATCATGGTGTATGATCCTCTTGATGTATTTTTGAACTCGGTTTGCTAATATTTTGTTGAGTATTTTTGCATCTACATTCATCAGGGATATTGGTCTGTAATTTTCTTTTTTGGTGAGGTCTTTGCCAGGTTTTGGTATTAGAGTGATGCTGGCTTCATAGAATGAGTTTGGAAGTATTCCCTCCTCTTCTATTTTTGGAAAACTTTAAGGAGAATGGGTGTTATTTCTTCTCTATATGTCTTGTAGAATTCAGAGGTGAATCCATCTGGTCCGGGGGTTTTGTTCTTGGGTACTTTTTTGATTACTGCTTCAATTTCATTCCTGGTGATTGGTCTGTTTAATTTTTCTGTTTCTTGTTTGGTCAGTTTTGGAAAGTTGTATTTTTCTAAGATGTTGTCCATTTCTTCTATGTTTTCCAGCTTGTTAGCATATAGATTCTCATAATATTCTCTTATAATTCTTTGTATTTCTGTGGGGCCTGTCGTTATTTTCCTTTCTCATTTCTGATTCTGTTTATGTGTGTAGATTCTCTTTTTCTCTTAGTAAGTGTGGCTAGGGGTTTATCTATTTTGTTTATTTTTTCAAAGAACCAGCTCTTGGTTTCATTGATTTTTTCTATTGTTTTATTCTTCTCAATTTTATTTATTTCTTCTCTGATCTTTATTATGGCCCTCCTTCTGGTGACTTTGGGTCTCATTTGTTCTTCTTTTTCCAATGTTAGTAATTGTGTCTTTAGACTATTCGTTTGGAAATGTTCTTCCTTCTTTAAATAGGCCTGGATTGCAATATACTTTCCGCTTAGAACTGTCTTTGCTGCATCCCACAGAAGTTGTGGCTTTGTGTTGTTGTTGTCATTAGTGTCCATATATTCTTTGATTTCTGTTTTGATTTGGTCGTTAACCCATTGATTAATTAGGAGAATGTTGTTAACTCTCCATGTATTTGTGAGCTTTTTTGTTTTCTTCCTAAAATTTATTTCTAGTTTTATTCCTTTGTGATCTGAGAAGTTGGTTGGTAGGATTTCAATATTTTTGAATTTACTGAGGTTCTTTTTGTGTCCTAGTATGTGGTCTATTCTGGAAAATGTTCCATGTGCACTTGAGAAGAATGTGTATCCTGTTGCTTTTAAGTGTAGAGTTCTGTGCATGTCTGTTAAGTCCAGCTGTTTAATGTGTTGTTCAGTGCCTCTGTGTCTTTACTTATTTTCTGTCTTGTTGATCTGTCCTTTGGAGTGAGTGGTGTGTTGAAGTCACCAAAAATGAATGCATTGCTGTCTATTTCCTCCTTTAGTTCTGTTAATATTTGTTTCACATATGCCGGCGCTCCCATGTTGGGTGCATATATAATTTTAATGGTTATATCTTCTTGTTGGATTGACCCCTTTATAATTATGTAATGTCCTTCTTTATTTCTTGTTACTTTGTTTTGAAGTCTATTTTGTGTAATACAAGTACTGCAACACCTGCTTTTTTCTCCTTGTTGTTTGCATGAAATATCTTTTTCCATCCCTTCACTTTTAGTCTGTGTATATCTTTGTGTTTGAGGTGAGTTTCTTGTAGGCAGCATATAGATGGGTCTTGCTTTTTTATCCATTCTGTTACTCTGTGTCTTTTGATTGGTGCATTCAGTCCATTTACATTTAGGATGATTATCGATAGATACGTACTTATTGCCACTGCCGGCTTTAGATTCGTGATTACCAAAGGTTCAAGGGTTGCTTCTTTACTATCTAATGATCTAACTTAACTTTCTTGTTAAGTTGTTGTAAACACCATCTGATGTTTCTTTATTTCTCTCCCTTCTTATTCTTCCTCCTCCATTCTTTATATAGTAGGTGTTTTATTTTTTGCCTTTAGTTAGTATTTGGATGGTCTTCTTTCTTTGCTATGATTTTATTTTCTCTGGTGACATCTTTTTAGCCCTAGGGGTGCTTCCCTCTAGAGGAGTCCATTTAAGATATCCTGTAGTGGTGGTTTATAAGAGGCAAACTCTCTCAACTTTCGTTTGACTGGAAATTGTTTAATCCATCCATCATATTTAAATGATAATCGTGCTGGATACAATATTCTTTGTTCGACCCCCTTCTGTTTCATTACATTAAATATATCATGCCATTCTCTTCTGGCTTGTAAGTTTTCTGTTGAGAAGTCTGATGATAGTCTGATGGGTTTTCCTTTGTAGGTGATCTTTTTTCTCTCTCTAGCTGCTTTTAATACTCTGTCTTTATCTTTGTTCTTTGTCATTTTAATTATTATGTGTCTTGGTGTTGTCTTCCTTGGGTCCCTTCTGTTAGGAGATCTGTGGGCTTCTGTGGACTGTGAGACTATTTCCTTCCCCAGCATGGGGAAGTTTTCAGCAATTATTTCTTCAAAGACACTTTCTATCCCCTTTTCTCTCTCTTCTTCCTCTGGTACTCCTATAATGCGAATATTGTTCCGTTTGTACTGGTCACACAGTTCTCTTAATATTCTTTTATTCCTAGAGATCCTTTTTCTCTCTCTGCCTCAGCTTCTCTGTACACCTGTTCTCTGATTTCTGTTGCATTAACAGTCTCTTGCATCTCATCCAGTCTGCTGCTAAGCCCGTCAATGGGTTGTCTCATTTCTGTATTGTCTTTCCTGACTTCACTCACTTCCTCCCTCAGCTCTTGCCTATTTCTCTGTAGTTCCATCAGCATGGTTATGACTTTTGTTCTGAATTCTTTTTCAGGAAGATTGTGCATTTCTTTCCCTTCAGGCTCACTCTCTGGTGTTGTCTGCATGAGCTTTGTCTGTACCATATTCCTCTGTCTTTTCATGGCGATAGAAGTGGTCGCTGTCAGGGGCCATGTATGTCCACTGGGCTCTTTAAGACTTTAAAAAAAAAAGAACGAAGAGAAAGAAAAGAGAAAAAAAGAAAGAAAAAAATGAAAAGAAAAGAAAGGAAGAAAAAAGCCCATCAGGAGTAGATTCTGTGGGGATGCTGTACGTGGCGCTGTTGTTCCACTGTTCCACAGCTGCGGCTGGGCCACTCTGCTGGGCCTTTTGCAGCTCTGGCCAGGGCAGGAACGAATGGGAGCCTATTGTTCTCTGTATGAAGTTTCAGTGTGGCTACTTTTTCCCAGTCACCAGCCACGAGGTCTGAAATTCTTCACGACTCCCAGCCTGCTGGGCTGAGTGTGCTGGGACAATCGTAACACCGCTGAAAAAATTGCACGCTTTTCTTTTGTCCCGGCAGCTGGCTGCAAGGACCCGGACGCATTCCCAGCTCAAAACCTGTACCTTCTGCCTCTCCAATCTCCACTACACTGTGCTCAGCACTCCCTGCGCAGATCACCAGGGCTGGTTATTTTGCAGGCTTGTACTTCCACTCCCTCCCGGCTCTGAATCCTCTCCTCCCACCAGTGCGCTGGGGTTTGGGAGTGTTCGGGTCCTGCTGGGACGCTGGTCCGTATATTACCCGCCTTGCAGGGTGCTGAGTCCTCTCAGGTGCAGATGCAGGCTGTGTGCTGTCATGTATATTCTGGTCTCTCTTTTAGGAATAGTTGTATTTGCTGTATTTTCATAGATATATATGGTTTGGGGAGGAGATTTCCGCTGCCCTGCTCACGCCACCATCTTCCCGGAACCCTTATATTGCTGCTTTTTATAGTTACTATGGCCCAGTTAGTCTAGCAGTTGTGTATCGTTCCTTACCTTCTGACATCCTGGAATCTTATATCACATGGAAGTCAAGGAGCCCCTTTCAACTTCAGTATCTTGCACAAACATCACTTTCCTCCAGTGTACAGCCCCATGAGCACCTTTTATAGAAATTGGGACTCCACTCCCTGTAATATTTCTCAAAGCCTTGAATAGTGATTGCCTACTGGCCCCCTTAGAGAGCATAGTCAGGGAATAGTTGAGCAGTCCAATGTGTTCAGTTGTCTCCAACATTTGCTAATCTGTGAGCCTTTAGATTCTTTCTTCTACATTATTCCAAAGAATGTAAGTACAGGATAAAATTAGTCAAATGGGAAAAAAAAACCACACCCACTGTCCAAAACAGCACAATGAATAAATGACCAGCTTGGTAATTGAATCATTGATTAATTCAACCTGTCCTAAATTATTCCTCCCCCTTAGGTCTAGAATTTTCAGATTCCATTTGCATCTATATTCTACACATCTATATCCATATAATCATGTAAATTATTAAACTCTTAGAAGCTTTCTCTCCCAAGGATTTTGCTTGTGGTTAACTCTGATTCTGGTTATAGGTCTGAGGGCAACATGAAGAAGCCTAAGAACCTGCCACAATCTTTCTATCTGGAGGTCAGTGTCCTCCAGTAAGACCTGTTTACTGGGAGGAGCAGTGAATTCCACTGTCAATGGAAGGCTGTTTTCCTCCTATATATTCCCATTCCAATGTTCAGAATTTGAATTTTTCCCAGGTCAAAGGCTAGGTGAATTCAGTCAGCATGATAATCTGGTAATGTGTGTAATCAAATTGTAAGTAGATTTTGGCAATTAAGGCCATGAGGACTCTAGATAAAAGATAATCTTTCAGTATGCTTGTATAAAAACCAGGGAATTTGTGCAGCACTTAAACCAAATTTTAAGACTTTTGTCAATCACTTTCTGTTTCTCAAGCCATGCCTGTGACTAGAAGCAACTCTCCCAGTGCCTCTTGGCCCCCATGGCCTTGCTCTCATCAGGCCGTCGCTCTCTCTTGTGGCAGCATCCAATGTGTCCCCCAAAGTCTCATTTAATCTGAAATAATTTGTTTGAAATAAGGCTGTAAAAAAACATAGAAATTCTATTCACATGGTGTGTATGGGGTCACAGGGAAGACAGTGCAGCTCAGAGAAGACAAATAGGGATCTATTTGTGGCATCTTACTACACTGATGGACAATGACTGCAATGGGGTATGGGGTGGAATGTAGTAACCACATTGTTTTTCCTGTGAAACCTTTGTAAGAGTGTATATCAATGATACCTTAATAAAAAAAACTCTCTAGATAATTAAGCAGGATGTGAATTTGTAAAAAACATTCAATAACTATTACAATGAGTCATGGCAGGTTATATTGTTGGGAAAATAAGTAAATAGCCTCCCAAAGCTTAGTTACCTATAAAGAGAAACAGATTTATTACTCAGTCATGCCACATGTCTAATGCTGGTTGGCCATGTCCTCATCCATTCATTGCAGCTACTCAAAGAACTGGGCTAATGGAGTCATTATTTTGACAAATGCTTTCAAAATCACTGCAGCAATGGGAAAAGAATATAGAAAACTGCACATTGGCTTGAAAACTCCTGCCACATCACTTCTGGTCCAGTTATTTTGTTGAAACACATCTTATGGCCACACATATTTCAAAGGAAGTGTGACAGTGTAATCCCACTATGTGCTCAGAAGTAAGGATCAAAAGTGTTTGTGAGCATCTCTCCTGACCACTGCAGAACTCGGAGAATCTGCAGCAGGGTGGGAGCATCAGACTTTTATTCCAAGTGGCCTAAAACAGAATTTAAAACCCCACTACGTAACTGGTCCTCCAAAGACACCCTAATGATTCTGCTCAGTAGCATGACTTCAACCTCCAACATCTGGCTTTGACGACCAGGGGGCTTCCACAGGACCATCTGATACCATGTCTTCTGACATAAAGCCTTACCACTGCAGTCATAGTCTCACCAGAATAGATCTTGTGTGGTCTGTACTTCCTTAATTATGGGAAGAACCCAGATCATTCTTGTATTCCTGCGTAGCTGAGAATATGAGTTCTGGCATTTCCAGCTTCTGTCATAGGAAGTGGACCTTATCTTATGAAAGGAGTAATTTCATGAGCAAAGGAAGTAAATTCAGATGTTGAGTGGCAAAAAAAAAAAATTCGCACACATATCTAGATACATAAATATATAGCCACTGTATCAATACCATAGTGTTGGTGTGTGTGTGTGTGCGTGTGTGTGTGTGTGTGTGCATGTGTGTGTGTGTGTGTGTGTGTGTGTATGAAAGATAGGGATTTAATTATACAAACTTTATGGGAAAAGTAAATTGTTAAATTATTTTGCAGCAAGTTTGTTTACAGAATGAATTATTTCTGAAACAACTAATCTGACAAATGAACCATTTTTCCTTTCAAGGTATCATTGCAAAATTTCTACCCTCTAATTATATATATACACACACAAACTCTTGACTGAATTTCCAAATTCTTTTCAGTGTAGTTTGTGTAAACAATCCACATCCAGCTTCCCTGAAAACCTTTGCTTCCAATGTGCTAATAAAAGCACATGGAATTGGGATGTATAAGAAATTGTCTGAGCCATGCCTTTACAGTACATTTTTAACTAATATAATGCCCCAAAGTAATATTCTATTGGAGTAGCGTCATGACTTAGTGAAATAACTCACTATAAAACATATTATTTCACTCTAATCTGATATTCAAACATAATGTTTGAAAATCTTTCTTCATAAATTTCTGTATTCTTTTACTTTGGCAGCCGTATTTTAATCTTTAATACTGAGTTTCCATTTCTACTTCAATGTTAGATAAAAGCCAGCTGTGTCCCAAAACAGGGTATTAAAAAGTGATAGCTTTCTCTGGCCTTCATATTAATGAAAAGAAAACAAAATAGACCAAAAAAAAATGACAAATAATGAATATGTCCTCTAGGGTTATTAATGAAGTTTTGTCTTAAAGCCAATTGGTGTGATAAAGTAAAGCCATGTGGACAAAAAAAAATAGTCATTTTTTTTAAACAAAGAAGGATAGTTAAGAAAGAAATCTCCACTGTATTTTCTCTCTTCATGAAAGTAGGTAAAATTAGAGTGACTGAAAGACAAAAGGTATATCTAAGTTAAAAAAAATCACTGTTAAATTAGGCCATCCTAATAAAGTAAATCAGATGATACATTAAGAGAACTATAGTTAAGAATAGATGGAAAGATTACTCTTGTTTGGCAACTTAATAGGCATCAATATCCAAAAATATCAACTATACTTAAGAAAATTTCATACAGTTTCTTTTTTTCCAGAGGTACAATAGGATCATTTGAAATTTTGTACTTTCTTCTATGCTAAATTGAGTTTGTTTTTTTCATGTCAAGACTGACCATACACCATAACATAAGTAATTACTTCCATAGATTCTTAGAGTATGAACATCTGGCCCATATTTGCTAATGATGATCATGTTTATATGTTACCAACAGATGGGACCTGGCATGCCAGTATACTAATTTTGGCTTTTGTGATGGCTGCTACCACCAAATGGAATATGTTGATGTTTCAGGTCAATTGTTAAGACATCTGAAAGTATCAGATAAGTGATAACCTGGTCCAACCTGTGATGCTTAGATATGTTCATTGATAACAATTTGCTTGAATCTAGATTCATACATGGTATTTTGCATGAATAACAGTCCTCAAATATCTGAAGTGGCTTAACCCAATAGAATCAATGGGAGAATTTTCTTGCACTCGCTGTTAGATATTCATTTGGCTATATGAAATGGACCAATAAATTCCTCTAAATACTCTGCAGCTGATTATTAGCCTAAAAGATAGATAAAGTAGCCCACAGGAAGGGGAGAGGACCCACCTTATTTCTCTGACGATTTGATCCAAATGTAATAATGTTCTTCCTTCTTGTGTAAAATGATTTCTAGGACCCAAAGCATATCAGATAACAGAAAGTAATTTGTATCTATTGAATTGATACTATGTGCCAGATATAATATAAAGTATGAGAATTACTGGCATAAAGTAATGAGAATTACTTCCCAACTAATAAAATGTTGACTTTAAAAATTGTCTTAGAGATAAGAACTAAGATTTTCAAGATGGTTGTGTATTCATTATATGGAAAGTGACACATGCCACAGGTTTGTCAGTCTCTAATTTTGGAGAAGTCATTTTATGAAACATACATTTTAAAATAGGACTCAAATAATTTTGTGGAAAAGTTTAAGCTGTTTAAAATGAAAATTAGCGTAAGCTCACTTGCAAATCAGCAAACATGCGCAAAGAACAGTAAAGAAAAATGTACAAAACAGAACAAAGACAAAATTGAATATGTAACAAAAAGAGTATAAGAGGATAAAGTGTAAATTCCAACAAAAACCTAGAGATATTGGAAAGAAATGAAAAGGAAAACTAAAATTAAAACTTAAAAGAAGACTGACAAAATAAGATCAGAATTCATGGATCACAAAACCATGAAAAATTAAAAGAGGAAAATAGTGATGAACATAAGTAAGAATTATCCCATTTAATGAGCATTTATTGAGTAAGCTTATGCATCTGGTATTGATTCTGACCAAAAGATAATCACAGATCTGATGAAGGAGCAATGGGCACCTACTGATATGTTTATAGCCTCTAAGATTTCTTCCATTGTATGTTTTTCATACTACAAATTACTGTTTATCTGCTTAGTCATACTTTTAAAACATGATTGTATTATGCACAAATTCTCTTAAACATTTTACAGAAATGTGTTTAAGTATTTTCCATGAAACACATTCCTTCTGACAGCTCCAAGTGGCCACCCATCACCCAAAATTGGTAACTCCCCTTTGTGCTTATTGGACTTGTTCCCATAAACTCCTCAATCTCTCCCACTCAATTAATGGGACAAAATGCCAAAATAAACAAGAAAGGGAAGACCTTTAAAACTTCTACTATCCCCAATAAAAGGACTTCGGTTTGAATGATTGCAGCTCAGAGTTGACGCTCTGTGACTGGTAGTATAGACATCCCCCCTCCACTGATGTGCCCCCAGTAATGACACCCACCCCACTAGGCTTTGAGAGTTTTCATACATTGGCAGTTAAAGTTGTTTGGCCTTTGGCCTTGTGCCTTCAGGGGTTAGAGGCATTGATTTAGGAGGAAAGATTAAATTAGCCGTAGCTACACCAAAGAATAACTAAACTAAATAAAAAGGCAAAGAAGATGAAGGAATGAGGAAGCACATTAGATGGTAAAATGCGGAAGTCATTAAGCAAATGAAACCTTAGATTGAATAATTGGCAAAATTTCCTGAAACAAAAGAGCTCTTAAATTCTCAAGTCCTGCTGCACTGTGACCAAAGAGACTGAGCCGCCCTGGGGTCGGGTAACACTAGATTCCCAGTCCCTGGCAGCCTAGCTGGACTAACGACACAGGTCAGATCAGGGAAGTCCCCTTGGTGCTTAACCCCCAGCTGTGTTTGTGGGAACATCAAGCTGGTGTTATTTCTCTCTCACTCTGGAAATGGGCAAGACAGTTCTGAGTAACTGTATCAACAATCAATCTTCATAGTCTGCTGGGTTGAAATTTTTTTTTTTTTTTTTACATTTTAGACTCATCTAGGCCAAAGCATCAGTAGGGCGGCATTCTTCCTATCTTAATATCTGGTATAGTGCCTGACTCTGTAAACGTGAATGATGGGTGAATATGTCTGGTAAGTTAGCCTGAAATATATGCTTGGGCAAATAATTCTGAAGTAACCTCAAGATATTTTCTAATTGCTCATTCTAGATCCTTCTGATTTCATTGCCTATGTTTCTAAAAGAATGATTCAAAGGGGACTGTGGTCATGTATAAATGTTTATTGCTTATTACGTATTAAAATTTCACTGCATCTCACCATTCATAAGGTTTTCCATGTTGTGCCTGGAAAATAAGATACAGGATGTTGGTTTTAATCTTCAAGCTCATGAGGTACCATTTCTCAAATTTTGTGTTGAACCCTAACATGCCCTTAAATGTGTGTATGCGAGGCAGTGGGTAAGTGCATGAGTTGTAGAACACAAATAGCATTATACTCAGTCACTCCATAAGATACCACATGGCCTAAGGTAATTTTCTGTAGCAGAATCTAAATAGCATTGTTCATTTGCTAATTGTCTAAATTTCATAATTAGGACATGCTGTTGCTAAAGAACTCTAATTACTGATAAAAAGTAACTTTCATCATGACCTTCTCCCAGTTAAGGGAAATGATTATTATAGGCTTTCAACCCCTTGATCATTCCAATAAAGTGTTTCTGAAAATGCCAAACACATAGAAGTATTGTGTGGTTTAAAGCTGCTTTTCTAACTGGGAACTGATGATTTATGTCTTCTTCAATGTCATGTATTTGGAATCATTACCAGGTGAGAAGCAAAATAGCAAACAGTGGACATCTCAGCAACCATTAGACACATGCTTTACTAAGGTTGCAAACTAGCCACAGTATTATTGCTGATAAGATGGGGCATTTTTTTCTCCTCTTTACCGTATCTGATACCACAGGCATTGCCAAGCAAGTCAAAAGAAGGTTTAATCTCTCAAGTTCGATTGCAGCAGTATGGTTCCACGGTCTCAGCATCTATCGGACCCACTGGATCTCTCTGCAAATACAAATACATGTATGCCTCTGTATAACATCAAGGTGAGGCTAGCTTTATGAAATGCTGACATAGGCTGCCTATGTGATATGATATAGAGTGTCTCTGTTAAAAAAAGTAACTCTCTGATTCTACAGTTCCTGAAAGTCCATTATCAGAATTTCTTTAGACTCTAATGTGTCTCCAGTAAAAATTCAAATATTCTTAAAAGGAAAAACATGGCAAACTATATCAGCAAAAATCTTGATTAGCTGAGAGCAAGCTATGAGCAGGGCATCTGGGTAGACAAGTGTAATAGGGTATTGGAACAGAGAATGGTTATTTACTCATTCATTTAGAAAATAAGCACTGACTGGGAACCTATTTTATTATAGCCAATAATATAATTTTAGGGCAAAAAGACGCATGAGTGTAATCTCTGTATTCAGAGAACTTAGGTGTCACTGGAGGAGACAGGCAAGAAAAAAGGCAAAGTTAAGGAAAGTTCCAAGATAGAAAAAGGGAACTATAGAAGAGAGTGGGAAGAGTGCCTAACCTGGACTGGGTTGAGGGGGATGGTGCGCAAGTTTGCTAGAGGAGACCAAATATGTGCTAATTTTAAAGGAGTCACCCTGGAGTATGGTCTTACAGAATTAAATCTATTTTACCATTATAGTAATGAAAAAATGCTACAGTTAACTTACTTAATTCATAGAACATCAGGGATAATTTTTGTGAGTTCTTGGATATAACTGGTTTTACTGTTGTAATCGCAATATGACCCATGAACTAACAGTCAGCAGATATGTGCAAGTTTTCTAACTTGGCCCCTGCTTGTGGAAATTGAACAAGTACCTTATCCTTTTGGTACCTTAGTTGCCTCATTTGTGAAATGTGCCACCAGAATCCCCAGTCCTACTTTATTTACGTTTTCACTGCCCAGAATGTGACTGGATTTGATACTATGTCCAAGGTTCTGGTATAAGCAACAGGGTCCCCTCCCTCCCATCTTCAAAAGAATAAGAAAATGGTATGTGAGTGTTCATGACAAATTTTACTTATGTTACAATTTTGTACAGTAGCAACCAAATTTCTGTCCTTAGACAATAACCCACTGAATTTACCATCACATTTGAAAAGTTTTCTCTGGAAACATACTTTTTCAGAAAATTATCTAAAGGAAAAAAAATGCACTAAACTCTAGAGTTAATTTTTGCAACAAAACACAATTTAGTAAAATACATGAAATAAGGAGCTTCTTTAAATTTTCTTTCACTAGGCTTTCATTCATTTTGGTCATAATTTTTAAAACCAAAGGAAGAAAAATAGGCCTATTAACAACAGAGCATAACCATACCTTACTAAAAGTGTTTTTTTCCGAATTATACTTTGCAAATAATGAATGAAATTTCCAAAGGAAAATCTGTTAATAAAAACAGCAGTTTTCAAAGACCCACCAAAATATTTTTCTTCTTACATCTGTAGCTTTTTAAAAAGAATAAGAGTAAAAAGAATTCTGATTTTTCCCATAAAATTTTCTTGCATTATTTTATGAGAGTGAAATTATAAATCACAAAAGAACAAACATTAATGGAGCCCAGATTAATAAAAACATATACTTATAAGGGTATTCTTGATATGAATTTTTAAGACAAGCTTCAAAATCTGCAAGCAGCTTTGAAATGTGTGAATGTGGGTGGAGGAGATGTAACTAAGAACAACATGGCCTCAAAAAGAGTTGTTAAATGATCATGGAAAAAGCAAATTATTTCCTAGAGAAAATGCATCAAAAAGTGCAGGATAAAAACAAACTTCCATTTGAAATAGATTAGGAATGTATGGGCTTCCTGAGACAATCAGCTTCTTGTTTGATAATATCAATATGTTTGATGTTCAAATGTTAGTAGCAGGGAGCTTATCATGATCAGAAAGAATAAGGTTGGCTCATCTGAAAACTTGAGAACTGCTCTGAATCCTTGTTAGCCAATGCCATACGTGGGAGATATGGGCTGTCACAATGGCCTTGTGTCTTAGTATTGAAAACAGCATTTGCCCAGCATAGCTGAGGTCACGGTAATGCGCAAGAGAAACTCATATTCTAAGGGCAGATTGGTTCTGTTATATAAGAACAGATTAATAAGCGATATATTTATTCAACATGTTTATCCTTTCTTAGGACTGTGACTACTTAAAAAAATGTTTTTTTTAAATACTCAGATTCTATGAGATTTTCTTTGGCACCAGTTTTCACTATTTGGAATAAGGCCACTCTGTATAGAGATTCATAAATTCCAAGTTGTAATTGGTAATCATAAAGCCCTTCAAATTTTAGAACTTTGCATTCAGTTTTGAAGATAAGGTGTAGGCAAATGCAGGTTTACTACACAGTTAATTAAGAAGGAAAAAATTAGCATTATGACAGCCACAGTTTTCTTCATTGATTACTCTTTTTTAAAGCATAATATAATATTTTTATACCAACATATGAAATCTTTGTTATCCAGTGTTCATAATGGATCATGAAATGATGAACAACCCTACTTGTGAACTAGTTCACCATTCATTGAATTTGAAAATAGTATCCTACTAAAAACCTTCTTCTCATCACTAACTGTGCTGTCACAATTTCCAATTTCTGTTCTGACACTGGGAAAAGGATATAGACTAAAAATTAATGGTAATAAAGCTTTAGTGAATTTTGCTATGGAGCTGCTGTATCACAGGCAATATGATCATTTTAGCTATGCTTAACATTGCTACTGAAACATTTCATTTGGACTCACTCAGCTGCCAGCTGGAGGAATTCCAGGAGCATGGCATGTTGGCTACACTCCTGGGTGCCATGATCCTTCCCTCCCTCTCTGAGAAGTTGCGTAATACTGAGAGGCATGCTGCCCTCACCTGGAGGGTACATACAAGGCTAGGATTCTTCTGAGATCCACTACATGACTTTATTCTTCTTGGTACCAGGCAAAAGACAAGAGATACTCTTGGCAGAGAAGACTCTTTTCTCAGAAACTAGGCAAAAAGCTTATTTTATACTTCAAGTGGCAGAATCCTGTTGATTGCTTTGCACAAGAGCTTTCCCTGGACTTGCTCTTTATGGCATTGATTGTTAATTCTAGCGCTGTTAGAACTAGAAGGGCAATGTGCTGCCGGCTTGACTTGTTCCCAGCCCCAGCAATTGGGACAGAAATGCAGCTGCATAAAGGGAAAACTTGGAGGATAGAAACTCCTTCCACATAGCTGCTCTAGGTAAGGGCTTGCCAATACTTTTTTGATGGTTTGTTTTTTTAGGGCAAAAACCACTTGCATGTTTTCTAACGATAATCTAATAAAACTAGAAATCAGCAATACAAGATAGAAATATTAAAAATTAAGAAACACTTATAAGTAACCTCTGAACCAGAAACTGAAAATAAAGCTTATCTATGAGACCTACAAACGCTGTACTTATGGAAGAATTTATAACCTTAATGCCTGAATTATTTCAGTTATAGTGAATAAATTTGAATAGTAATGACATAAATACCGGCATGTAAGGCACGTGTAGGGTTTTTTGAGGGTTTTTTTTTTTGTCCTATGAAATTTTCCCTCATAGGTGAATCATTGTATATTTGAGTTCTTACAAAGCCTCTCAAAAAATATCATGCTCTCAGTATGTTTTAAAAAACAGTGATCTATTTAAGGAAGACATAGTAGCCTTAAATGACAGTACTTACTGCTAATTTGGGATGATTATAAAGTTTACCTAACAGAATTGGTTAAAGAAGGTAGTAAAGAAATTGGATGCAGATTTAGAGACTGACCTTGAGTACATGATTTTATAAGTTTGGGATTTTATGAGAAATGTGGATTTTAAAAATTATTCAGGATAAAGATACAGCAGTTACAGTTTGGAGATCATAAAAATTCATTTTGGAAGAAATCAGAACAAATTAGAAAAACTGTCTGATGTCATGCAAGTAAGACTTTAGTGTGTGAAGAAATTCCAGTGAATCATTAGCTGTAGATTAGAAAAGTGCCAGAGCAAAAACCTCTAGGGAAATCCATGCCTAAACCATGAATTGCTGTAATAGAATCAAGATTTTCTGAAAAAATAAATCAAGAAATTAAAATAAATATAAATTTTCATAGAACTAAGATACTGATAACATGAAGTAGGAGCAAGCAGTCATATAAAATATCCAGTGGGAACATTGCAAATAAAAAGTAAAATTGTTTCAACAAAGAGCTCATCAGAGAGGATGAATAACCAGATAATGAGCGAGTGGGTTAGAATTTCAGATCTTGTCCAGAAGATAACAAAAGGTAATAAAGAATTGAGAACTAAAATATCTGAGAAAGTAAGGTAGTGTCAATCTCTTTATAATGGAATATCTAAAAAATAAGTATAAATAGAGGGTCTAGATTATTTAAATAATGAATCACCAAGAATTTTCAAAGTAAGGATATTTGAAAATCAAAGGATAGATCAATATCAGGTAATGTTGAATGTTATTCATTATTTTAATGAGTCTAAAGGAAAATAATATTCCCTCAGTGGATTTAGAGAGGGCAATAAAAATGTTACCATCTATTTATTATTTGAAACTCTCAAAATACTAGAAAAAGAACACTTTCTTAACTTTATAAGGTTGTATACACAAATCTCTACAGCCATAATATTTAAATAAACTTAATGATATTAAGAGCAGGATTCAAACAAGGATGTTCAAAATCATTATATTATTTAACACTGTATTAGAAGGCCTGGCTAATGCATAAGAAAAAAAAAGACATATAAGAATTAGAAGGTAAGAAATAAAACTATTATTATTTGTAGATTATATAAACATCCATATAGAAAACTTCCCAAAACCAATAGCTAGTCAGAGCTTACCAACCTAATAATATATCATTTTTAGAAAGCAACAAAAGTAAATTATTTACTAAGACTTAAAAATGTATAAGATCCTTATAGGTAGAATTTTTAAAAACTCTTGAAGAACATCACAGAATTAGAGTATAAACATATACCCTGTTCACTGATTAGATGACTTAACATTGTAAAGATTCCTAATCTTGTAACTTGCAAGGTTTGTTAGCTACAATAGCCAAAATACTCCAGGAAATCATATAAAGAATGATTTTTTTAATAGTAAATTGGAAGAGTCATATTGGTCATAACCCTAATATAATAAAAAATGCTGTTACAGGAAAAGACAAATAGTCAAACAGCATATAGAAACCAGAATAAGATTATTATATATTATATATTATTATAATTCAGTTTACATATATTATATTATAGACATATAATGTGAACTCAATGTTTGGTTTAGCAAAATAAGCATTTTAATTCTGAGCAAAATGATGGTTAATATAATGAATGGCACTGAATAATTCACTAACTATTTGGGGAAAAAAGCCTAGGTTATGTTATATGTAAAGATAAATTCCACGCTCTCAAGAATGGTAGAATATGTCATTTATACCAAGCCTTCTAAGCTGAAAACAGACAAATAAACAAAAAACCCCAATAACTAAAGTAGCTAGACAAATAGTAAGTATAATCTTTCAAAAAGAATTAAAAAGCTACCAAGGAAAAAAATTGGGGGCTCCATTTCAAGAAAAGAAGAAAATGAGGTAACCCAATATTTTCCCTTTGCTGTGTTTGCACTTCTCGTTCCTGTTCCCTACTTGAGGAGGTTGATCTGCATATACATGAATTGTTCTCCTGTACTCAGAGAATTTACAGCTTTAAATATATATTGTGGAAAGGAAGTATGAAAAGTGTACCATAAATAAACCCCAAAGAAAGTAGAAGGAAAATAATTTAAAAAATAGTAACAGAAATTAATGAAAATAGCAAACATACATAAAATAAAGGGTGTCAAGAAAACCAAAGTACATAGTAAAGACAATATTAAGGAGCAAGAAGAAGGAAAATTTATTCTACTAGTTATTAAGACTAATAGGTAAAATCTATAGTTATTAAAACAGTGTGGTGTTGGCACAGGATGGACAAATAGACCAATGAAAAGAGACTCAAAACAGACCCACCTCTAGGGCTGCCCCCCAGGGTAGGGAGAACAGAATGGTCTTTCAGTAAATGGATGATATGGAAAATAACAATGGAGGAAAAACAGCTTTACCCTCATCTCATACCATACATGCCATTAATTCCACCTAGATTAAAGATACAAATGTGAAATGCAAGACAATAACATTTCTGGCAGATAACAAAAGACATCCTCATATCCTTGGAGTAGAGAAAGAATTCTTAAACACAGCACAATAAGCACTAGCCATAAAGGAAAAGCATGATATATTGGGCATTTTTAAAACTGAGTTACTTGATTTTCATCAAATGGTACTAACTGAATAGTAAAAAGGCAACAGAGTGGAAAAGGAGGATATCTGTGCCTTTTAAATAATCAAGAGCACATATCTAAATATTTAAAGAATGTTCGTAATTCAATAAAAGGCAACCCCATAGGGAAATAGACAATTGACACTTCAAAGTAAAGAAGATATCCGAGAACAATGGACATATGAAAAAGGGCTTAAAGTCTTAAGGATGAGAGAAATGTACTCTGAATCCAAAATGAGATATTACCACATGCCCCCCAGAATGTCTAAAATTAAAAGACAAACAATACAAGGTACTGGCTATCATAGATAAGGACAGTAATTCAGGCAAGAGATATGCCAAAATCAGTAAGCACAGAATATTTCTTAACTTCACTGATAAGAAGATGCAGATTAAATGGTCCAAGTGTAAGTTACAAGATCATTTTGGATATTAATCTCTTAATATTTACTAAAAGTAACAAACAATACATTCATCCTTTGACTTTGCAAATTCAGTTTTGACAATCTGTTCCATAGAAATTCAAGTGTAAAGATAAATGTCCAACATGTTTATTTCAGCATTTTTGGTAGTGGCAACATATAGGGGAGGGCAGATCGCTGAATATGCTATACGCGCAGGCACACAGACATACATACATGCACAGAGTCACACAAAAATTATTGCATAAATAATGCTATAGATACTATGTATCTATTAAAACAAATGTGCTAATCATCAACTATATTGATATAGATGATTGTTAGGGACACATAGCTCAACTTAAAAAAACAAATTGCAGTTATTGTTGACTTAAAAAAATTGAAGTTAGATAAAATCAAAATGCAAATATATGTATATATGTTTGTAAGTGGGGAAAAGCATGTGGAAGAAAACACATTAGGCTATTAACATGTTTTTTAGGGCAATGGAGGTAAAGATTTCAAGGAAGGAAGAAACTGTTAACCTTTTCTTTACATGTCTTGTTTCCCAAATTAATAAGTATGTAGCACTTCTGTAATTTTTAAAACAATGTAATGAGAATAAAATTGTGGCTAAAAAATTTAAAGCAAAACCAAATAGCTATAATGTTCATACTCTGGCGAAACACCTTATGCCCAAAAACTTCACTGAAAATTTTATTTACAATTAAACTCTCAAGATGCCAACTTTTTCTAGGATGTTCATTGGTGGGTGTGATAAAAAGCCAGTATTCATTAGGATAGGTTTGTTTGTTTTCTGTGAATCATTAGTATCTTCATGCATGACTAATATGGATATTTGTAATAATTGATAGATTTTGTTATCTAGAAAAGAACATGGCATACTTTGAAGAACTCTTTTCATACTGAATCTTCTAGACAGTTTACTTGGCATGCTCAGTGCTGTGTTTCTTTCACATTTTTGTAACTACTTTTGAATGAGCATCACTAAAAGAAGGATAGCACTTTTTCTGAAGGTTTAAAATCAGACAATGATTTGCTAATGAGCTGCATTTTGAGGATCATTTTTTGTTGTTACATCAAAACAGTGTTTGGCTGAAGAATCATATAATGCCTTTGTCTTTCATTTTCAATGAAAATAACAATTAGAGATGAAAGTAACCATTACAGAGAGCATCAGTGATATTTTCTCAGTTTTAAAAAAGGTGTATTCTGCATGTTAATCTATATCTACTTAATTTAGCAAGACTGCGAATTATAAATTAGATCCATATCATCTCTGGATTTTTAAATATTTTTTTCATGTTTTGAGCAGCTAAAGGATAAACATACAAACCTTGGGTGGTGTTAAATTTCTTCATTTTGCCAATTATTTGTAAAAGATATATTTCTAGGAAGCAATGTGAATATGCACTTCTTGGGTGACTTTTAATAACATACTATTTTTTAACCTTTGTATGTGAAGAATTAGTAATTGTGTTATATGTTTCAGTGTCCTAACTCTTAACTGAACTTGTGTTTCAGAAAGTGGTCTGTCTAATAAGTTAAATGACATTCAGTAAATGAGGTATCCCTAGCTTTGTATTCTTTTCACTTGAATTATTATTATTGACACATCATCATCATTTTGAAGTTTGATGACAAGAATCAACTTTTCCTTGGTTGAAATATTTATTAAAGTGCAGAAATTATTCAAAAAAAATTTTTTACTTATGGTTGGCTCTTTTTTTCCCAAAAGGGATTATATTTAGATAACAATCTTCAGAACTATTAATTTGTATGACTTTTCTTTAGAGAGCTGATTTTAATGACCCATTATCATTAATAGATTTTAAATAAATATGCATATGTGTTTACTTATTTCAAATTATGGATGGATTTGGATTTAATAATCAACCTCATATGCAAAATTGTTGCTTAGAGTTAAGGATTCACTTTGTGGTAACAAAATAAGAGCAAAAACTGTACAGTAACTGTACAGGAAAAAGTTTTTGACATCAGTCTTGGCAATGATTTTTTGCATTTGATACTAAAAGCAAAGGCAACAAAAGCAAAAATAAACAAGCAGGATTACATGAAGCTAAGAAGCTTCTGCAGTGCAAAAAAAAATATTGTCAAAATGAAAAAGCAACCAACCGATGGAATGGGAAAAAAAAAATTTGTAATTCACATATCTGATAAGGGGCTTTTATCCAAAATATATAAATAACTCATACAATTCAATAGCAAACCCCCCAAACAATCCAATTAAAAAATAGGCAAAAGAACTGAATTTTTTCAAAACAAAAAAAACGCAAAAACCATTTTTCCAAAGAAGACATACAAAATGGTACATGAAAGGTGCTCCACATCACTAATCAGGAAAAGGCAAGTCAAAATGACAATGAGATATGACCTGTTAGAATGGCAATCACCAAAAACAGAAGATAAGTACTGGTGAGGATGGGGAGAAGAGGGAAGCCTTATGCACTGATGGTTAGAATGTAAACTTGTATAGCCTTTATGGAAAACAGTATGGAGGTTCCTCAAAAAATTAAAAACAGAACTACTATATATGATCCTGTGATCCCACTTCTGGGTATTTATCCAAAGGAAATGAAAACAGGATTTCAAAGACGTATCTACACTCCCATGTTCATTGCGATATTATTTGTAATAACAGTCAAGGCATAGAAACACCCTAAGTGTCCATTAACAGGTGAATGGGTAAGGAAGAAGTGGGGTACACCACACACACACACGCACACACACACACAGGAATATTACTCAGCCACAAGAAATAAGGAAATCCTGCCATTTGCAACAACGTAGATGGAACTTGAGGGTATTTTGCTAAGTGAAATGAGCCAAACTAAGAAAGACAAATACTACATGGTATCACTTTTAGGTGAAATCAAAAAGAAAACAAAGTCAAACTCCTAGAAACACAGAGTAGAAAAGTGGTTGCCAGGGCCTGGGGGCTGGGGAAACAGGGAGAGGTTGATGAAAGGGATAAATAAGGTCTAAGGATCTAATGTAAGACATGGTAACTATAGTTAATAACACTGTATTCTATAACTGAAATTTGCCAAGAGAGAAGAACTTAAATGTTTCACCCTTATTCCCCCTAAAACCACAAGTTATAAGGATTCAAAAATTTAAAAAGAAATTCACAAAACTTCCATTAACCTCATTGTCATTTTTAAATGTCTTTCTCTTCTTATGTCTTTCTACCATTATATGAATCTGTATTACATATTTTGGTGAACTGATTATTTTCCCTATATGGACAAATCATAGTTCTTTCTGCATTTAAACTCTGTTTTTTTTTTACCTTAAATATTACCGCACCAAATTGCTAATTGGCATTTTTCTTCACAGGCTTTTTCAAATTGAAAATGCAGTTCTGTGTTCTGACATGTATTTGGTTCATTGGTGGACAATGGTGCTGCATGAAATATCACTGTGCACAAATCTGAGAGGGAACATGAAAGAGGGTGTGTCATTAGGAGGTTCCTGCAGTGTGGATGTGTGCCTGTTGTGTCACATGAATGCTTGCTACCAGTGCTCACCTCTCAGAGACTGTGCCACAAAACCCACTGGCAACTGGCATGAGCCCAAATGAGATTTATATATTATGTCATCAAATTAAAATGCTGAAGTAAGCCTTTAGAGGGTGCACTTTAAAAGTTTCTGCAAACAAAACATGGATTAAACATGTCAATAATGCAAGCACATGTGAGCAAAAATATTGCAGTCCTCACATTCTCCAATTTTAAGAAAGCATTTGCTAAAAATAATAAAATTATCCAAGGAAATCAAAGAAATGGAAATAATGGAGAAAACTATTTGAGTGTGGATTTGTAACAAAGGCCAATAACATTGAACTTTGAGTATAAACTGTACTTTGAGATATTAACCAGTAGAAGTATAGAAAACATTTATGAATAAAAATACATATATTAAGGAGGTGTGCCTTAAAATTTTGTATAGGTGAGTTGTATAAAAGCAAACACTTGGAAACCAGGTTATAATGAACTGTGACTTGTGGTTTACAGTCTGCTTTCCTTCAGGGAACACTGAGCTCTCTAATCCGAGGACTTCCACTACAGTTGAGAAATACATAAAAAATTTTTTATATAGTTCAGTGTTTTAGGTTATTCAAAGGATAAACAGACTTAGATCTGCCATCAAGGAATTTACAGTTTGTTGGTAATTAATTAATTGTGACTAATGAAGACATTTTTCCAATGTATATAATACAATCCCTAACAAAACTTTGTTGCCTATGAGAATTTAAAGTTGATTAGTACCCAGCCCCACTTTATGAAACTCAAACTAAATCCTGCAGAACTGAAACTGATTTCTCACTTGTTTTTTGCATTTTAATTGCTTATTTTTAGTTTACCTTAAATGCTTTAGGCAGCCCCTCTTCAATATATACAAATCCCCCCAAATGAAGTATCAGTCCAGCAATGAAATGTATCAAAGTTGCAGACTGTATATTCTGAAATATAGACTCTTCTGGAAAGAACAGTGTCATTTACAAAAAAAGGGAAATAGAGAAAAATTAAAACAAACTAACAAAGACCTCTTCATCTTTGTTCATTGGTAGTATAAGTTCAATTAAAGCAGACAAAATCAATTTTAAAAATTAGGTAGCTGGAGATATAAAGGAAACCAGGTCACATCAAATTAAGACTTTAGATTGAAAAGAAGTAGAATCTTAAAGCATGTTGACTTCATATTCCAAAGAACATGAAGGAGAGAAACATGTAAAAAAAAAAGAAAAATGTCAAGTCCCTTTACAAAGGAAAAAATGATATGTTGCTGAAGAACAAATTAACAACTCAGAAATATACTGTTTGTTTATCTCATGCCTTTTTTGATCCAAAAGGGATTTTGAAATCAAATGAATAAATAAATGTATACTGTTTCACAGAAATATATGAATAATACATATGTTTCAACTATACGACAAAAGTTCAAAGAGTTAGAGGAACAGGACATAAACAGATAACATATTACTAAATTGTTCATCTTAAAGAAAATGACATCATCATTCGTGGAGCTAACCTGCTAATTTGTGGTGGATATCTGAAGAATTCTTAGTTCTCCAAATCATTTGTTATTC
Organism: Smutsia gigantea; assembly: GCA_032199065.1. Classification (NCBI taxonomy): domain Eukaryota; kingdom Metazoa; phylum Chordata; class Mammalia; order Pholidota; family Manidae; genus Smutsia; species Smutsia gigantea. Next base: position 2,239,318 of record JAVSCE010022418.1, read on the forward strand.
TTTCAGCTGCCAAAAATAGCAGCTAACTTACTTTGTTTCATTTTAGTAACTAGATGATCACATTTTGTAATAATATTTAACTGGTATGTTTTTAAATCCATTGTGAAGTCACTGGCAGTAATTTATAAAAATATAAAAGCACACACACTTGCTCACTTATAAACTCTCAATACTTGAGCAAGAACATCACACATGTCAAAGTTCTTGTTTCTTCCCATCTCTGACTCCAAAAAGGTGAAGAAAGATGAGAATTAATGCAATTCAGGAAGATAGTGTGATATTCATACTCTGAATTAGTTCAGTTTCATTAGATTAAGATTACAATAATGCAGTAAGCGTTGAGCTCTTAACGCAATAATTTTTAGTTACATCACACTTCATAGTCTTGCTTCAGCTCTTAATATAATTATCTCATGTTTAATTTTGTATATGTTTTCTAAACATAATACATTCTCTGGCAACCCAAACCCCACTAAGGCTCTTGCCTAAATAAATATACTTTCTATTTAGTGCACACCATGGGAAAATTGTCTTTGTCAAAAAGCCATAGACTATACACAAAAACATTGATCAATGCATAACAATAATATAATGCTCACACTCCAGAAAGGCAAACTCATCTGATTCAAGGACTATACATGAACTGTGGCGTTATAAGCCTACTACTCTGTGTTTGGCTGTAATTCTGGGAGCAAATCCATTTAGTGACTATAACAGTACAAAAGCTAGAATGGTAGCAGGTTGGGAGATGGGAGTAAATGTCACCAAAACCCAAGTAATGAACAGATCCCAGAAGTGTGTGCAGAACCTAAGTCCAAGAATTTTGGAAAGGGATGTCCATCAAACCAAGTGGGAATGAAGCAGATGTAGAAAATGAACTGAAGTGCCAAAAATTGAGGAAATCAGAAAATGGAAGTAATTGCAAGCAGGTCCAGGAGGGAAAGAGGTTTCTGTTATAATATGGCATATGGTTTGCAGCCCATGATCCAGCTGGTCTCAGCTCTGCACAAAAGTATCTGTTGAAGGCAGAGGGAAATCACAAAATCAGAACATTATAAACCAGAATTGACAAGAAACCCATTACCAGCATCTAAGAGGAATTTTCAGAAACTGCAAAGCTAAGAGACTTGGTTGAGAATTATAATAGGTATTCCAACTTTACTTTGCCCAATTAAAAGTGGATACAATTTTTTTCTTTCTGCAGTTTTCCCTAATTCAGAAATGAATCTTCATCTGAAACAAGGAACTATCTATTATATGGGGGCCATATTTTGAGATTCCTTTTCCCTCCACACATCCCAGTGATGGTTACTACAATGACTGTCTCCCTTTGTATATCTATTTGGAGACTATTAAAAAAAAAACAGAAATTAACTGGTCAGGAATGTGTGCACATGTATGTGTTTGTGTTGGGGAGGTGCTGTCTAGTGATTCTTCACAACGTCGTATAAGGTATATTCCCTATGAAGTGTTACAGAAAGATATTAATGAAAAACAACAGAGAACAATGAATACTGTATGTTTGGAAGGCACTTCATTATTCAGAGTGCTGCAAAGTTAGGCACTGAAGTCCTGGAGAGCCTACCTCAGATCAGCAGCCCCTCATAGGCACTTAGTTAAAACATATTAGGCCAAGAATTATATGCATTAACTGCTTTCTGTTGTGGTCCTGGGAAGGGATTCTGTCAGTGTGCAAGTATATAGAGAGGGTCAATGGCAGTTCAATCAATGGAATTGGGACATCCAAGGGAGATGGTGAGAAGTTTAGTTTTCCAGCAGACATCTCTGGGGTTACTCAGATCACATCAGTGAGATTCAGCTGCATATAAACTATTGTAATTATTGGCAACTTTCTAATATGCACCAAGAAGGGAATATTCCACACCTGGAATCCTGCAGCACCACTTTCACTAGTCCACTGTTGGTGAACTGAGAATGTAAACAAGGCAGTGGTTCCACATTTTAAGTTTAAGATATGTGCTTGCCACAATGGGTAATAGCTAATTCACTCTTTTACTTTGACTTGAAATAATTGGGAATGTAAGGCTGAGATTTTAGAAGCAGAGTGGACAAGCAGAAGCATAAACATGTTTTGCTTGCCTTCTCCATGAATAATAATCATTGATCTCACTGTGTGGATTTAAGTGGGCTGTGAAGGCAATTTTAACATAGGAATTTCAAAACAGCTTGTTAACAGCAGCCACAATGAATTATGGATTAACTTTGGTGATTCAGACGCAGGACAGTATATATCTGGATGTATATACTTTAAGATGTTTGCTACACCAGACATACCTGAAATTCCTCCTAATATTGCATAGCCATTCCCTGAAAAAAAAGCTTCTGTGAATCTTTCAGAGACTTTGTTTGGCATTGACTTAACATTTCTTCCTGGTCCCTTAAGATATGCCCAGATATGTTCTTGTTGGTCAGATCCATTGATTTGGGTTCATGTCTATTTTGGACACTTACATAGCCTTGGTCCTCAAATTCAGTTGCTCAGTCTCCTTGCTAGCGTTCCCTACAACAGCTGCCAAACTGTTTCTATTTTAGCTGAACTTTTGCAAGAGACTTTAAGCCCATTGATTTAGCCCCTTTCCCTATTTTACCAACTCTATCCCTTCACCTGCCCTGTGCCTGTTCAACCCCTAACATGATCTCCCACTTCAAATGAGGCTATTGCTTGAATGTGTAAATTTAGTTGGGACATTGTATAGGCAAAGCCAAAAAGACAAAACAAATTGATAAAAATCACATACTTTGCAGTTTTTACTTCGTATGCTTTGCTCGATTTCCACATGGAGAAATTTGATGTCAGTGGGAACCAGGGCCAGAAAGTGAAGACAGCTTTGAGCCCTCTTTTGGAGCAGATAAAAATGTAAACAGATGTCATTAAAAGATTGCAAAAATTCTGAGCAGATAATAGGTCATAAGGATAATTATTATCAGGTTCTCCTATTGCCTGAAATATTTAAAACTAATTTATTTGGGAATACTTCAGATGGTGTTCTTTTCATATAGAAAACTTTCACTGCTGTATATTCTGGAAAAAAAATTTTTTTCTCTGCATATTGAGATTTTCCAACAGACTTGTTGCTGCCTATGTCTGATTTCAACCCTCCCACTTAAATCTTCACATCTGGAGAAGTTTGGGTTTAGACTTGTCATTTAACTGTTCTCCAACCATCTTCACTGCACATTGTATATCACTCTATTTCTGGCTTTTCTCTTTCCCCAACAATGTACATGGCTCAGGTATAGAGGAAGTGTGAAAACATATAAATAGGCTCTGGAAGGTTTTTGACTTTTGAAACTATCTTCAAATAAAATTTCTATGCCTGAGTTCTTACTGAGCTTCTGAGCTTGTATACAGTTAATTTACTGTTCTATCTGTCTTGATGCTGAACTGATGTTTTTATTTGTTTAATGTGAGTGGTCTTTCTAATCCCATTAAGTGGAAACAAGGTTTATAAATGTAAATCCATTTTACTTTGATTTAGTACTTTTGCAAGACCAGGCTTCACAAATCAAGGCCTGAACTTTGACAGCAGGAGTAGTTTCAAAAAAGTGCTTTCCCCCCACCTTGAAGAGAAAAAGACTGAGACCCTCTCTAAGGATTCCTTTTTCTCTTCTAAAGATAAACACTGGGAGTGTGGGAGGTTGAAAGGATCAAGGTCTTGGCAGAGTCCTTCTGTCCAGAAGTAACCGTTGATCCTAAAAGCCTGAGGTCCTGCAGGTGGAATATTACGGTGGAATTATTCCTGCTGTTTTTCTCTTGTTAAATCAATCCCCACTCTTTGAAGGTAAAAAAATCACCTGGAAATCTCTGTGAGGCACTGAGGATGACGCTTGGGGCTTCAACGCAGGCCTGAGGCCAGCCACAGTCACCGTGGATCTCACTTCTCACATGTAGACAGTAATAGCAATGATGGCTGCCATTCAGTGAAAGATTAGAATGTGTTAGATCCTTCTCATTTCCATTCCTAATCCCCACCATAACCCACAAGAGTTTCTGAAAGAATTAATTTAGTGACATTTACATGAAAATGCCTGCCGTTCTATCTAATGTTGTGAGAATCAGATGGGACCCTTTATATGAAAACCATCTGAAAACTGAAGTTACTACTCCCACTGGAAAAGATTCTTGGCTACCTTTCTTGAAATCAATTATATAGTTGTTGTTTTTTTCATATTTAAGTTGCTCTCAGAGGAAAAAGAAATTGTGTAAAGATTGTAAGTTTTAACAAGCCATAAGTCAAGATAAAAGCATATAGTTATATGTTTCTCTGTGAGTAACAACTTGGAAAATGTCAAAGTAATACTTTTGATGAGTATTAACAGAAAATTATGGAATTAAGATACTTGATGTCTAGTGAGAAAAGTTTTACATTTGTCTCTGAAACTCAATAGATACATCACTATTTCAAGAAACGTAGTCAAGAGTCCTTTCTAGGTTGCTTCCACATCTTGGTTGTTATAAACAATGGCACAGTGAACATGGGGGTGCATATATTTTTTGAGTTCATGCTTCATTTCATTCACGTAAATACCCAGAAGTGGAGTTGCTGGATCATATTGTAGTTCCATTTTTAACTTGAGGGGCCTCCATACTTTTTTGGTGCATGTACCAATTTACATTCCCACCAACAATGCACGGGACTTCCCTTTACTCCACATCCCCCATATACAGGGATATTGTGTATATCGCTACCAAGAACTGTGGAAAATATAAGACAAATTCGCCTGCCACAAGTTTCACTGATGATGGTAGAAGGCACAAGACTCCCAGATCAGAGCTAAGAGACAGATTATTACTCTTACCAATAGTAATAGCCAGAGTTTGTGCTAGTTACACAAGTCTCAGTTCTCAAGGGTGACATAAAGGGAGCCCTATCATCCCTGCACACATAGTAGGTTTATTACAGGAGAGGAACTCCAAGCTAATGGAACCCAAATCTCTTAGTATGGGCAGTAAGCCTGCTTGCCATTGCTCTGGAGAGAGACATTAATTTTATTACACCAGCTTTTTGCTCCAGAAGGAAACTTCCATATCTGTCTTCCAAGGCTATTCATTGTACAGCTATCCTTGAAAAGGTAGTCCAGAATAAAGGCAGTTAGTGCCTCTGCTTGGAATAAGTTTAAGAGACCCATGGGGAATTTTCTCCCAGAAATTATTTACCGTTATTAGTAGAGACTTTTTTTTCAGTACTGGATACATTTCTTGTCATTGTAAAAACTTTAATGTCAGTTCAGTTCAAGAATCATCTCCTCCTCACTTCCGGGAAGATGGTGGCATGAGCAGGGCGGCAGAAATCTCCTCCCAACACTATATTTATCTACGAAAACACAGCAAATACATCTATTCCTAAAACAGAGACGAGAATACACAGGAAAGCGCACAGCGTGCAGCTACACCCGAGAGGACTCGGCACCCCAAGAGAAGGGTAAGATATGGAGCCACGGCCCGGCAGGATCCAAGCACTCCCCCACCCCAGCGCACCGGCGGGAGGAGAGGATTCAGAGCCGGGAGGGAGTGGAAGTGCACCCCGCAAAGTAGCCAGCCCCGGTGATCTGCGCGGGCAGCGCTGACCCACATTGCGCAGTGCAGCAGAGATTGGAGAGACAGAGGGGCAGGATCTGAGCCGGGAACGCGCCTGGGTGCTTGCAGCCGGCTCCCGGGAAAGAAAAAAAAGAAAGCGCGCGCTTTCTTCGTTCCCACCCCTGCCAGAGCGATAAAGGGCCCTGCGGAGCGGCGCAGTCACAGCTGTGGAATAGTGGGGCAATAGCGCCACCTACAGCATTCCCACAGAATGTACGTCTGGTGGGCATTTTTTTGTTGTTGTTGTTGTTTTGTTTTGTTTTTTGTTTTGTTTTTGCTTTTGCTTTTCTTTCTTTTTTTGTTTTTTTCTTTCTTTCTTCTTTTTTTCCTTTTTTTTTCTTCTCTTTTTAAAGTCTTAAAGAGCTCAGCTGACATACGTGGCAACTATCAGTGACCAATTCTATAGCCATGAACAGACAGAGGAATATGGTTAAGACCAAAATCAACCAGACAACCCCAGAGAGGGAGTCTGAAGGGATGGAAATGCACAGTCTTCCTGAAAAAGAATTCAGAATAAAAGTCATAACCATGCTGATGGACCTACAGAGAAATGTGCAAGAGCTGAGGGAGGAAGTGAGGGAACTGAGGAAAGACAATGCAGAAATCAGACAAGCGATCGACGGGCTTAACAGCAGAATGGATGAGATGCAAGAGACTGTTAATGGAACAGAAAACAGAGAACAGGAGTACAGAGCAGCTGAGGCAGAGAGAGATAAAAGGATTTCTAGGAATGAAAGAATATTAAGAGAACTGTGTGACCAATCCAAACGGAACAATATTCGCATTATAGGAGTACCAGAGGAAGAAGAGAGAGAAAAAGGGATAGAAAGTGTCTTTGAAGAAATAATTGCTGAAAACTTTCCCTCGCTGGGGAAGGAAGTAGTCTCGCAGTCCACCGAAGCTCATAGATCTTCCAACACAAGGGACCCAAGGAAGACAACACCAAGACACATAATAATTAAGATGGCAAAGATCAAAGATAAAGACAGGGTATTAAAGGCAGCTAGAGAGAGAAAAAAGATCACCTACAAAGGAAAACCCATCAGACTATCATCAGACTTCTCAACAGAAACCTTACAGGCCAGAAGAGAATGGCATGATATATTTAACGTTATGAAACAGAAGGGCCTCGAACCAAGAATATTGTATCCAGCACGATTATCATTTAAATATGATGGAGGGATTAAACAATTTCCAGACAAACGAAAGTTGAGAGAGTTTGCCTCTCATAAACCACCACTACAAGATATCTTAAATGGACTGCTCTAGATGAAAGCACACCTAAGGCTAAAAAGATGTCACTAGAGAAAATAAAATCATAGCAAAGAAAGCAGACCATCCAAATACTAACTAAAGGCTAAGAATAAAACACCTATTATAGAAAGAATGGAGGAGTAGGAATAAGAAGGGAGAGAAAGAAAGAAACATCAGACTGTGTTTACAATAACTTAACAAGAAAGTTAAGTTAGATTGTTAGATAGTAAAGAAGCAACCCTTGAACCCTTGGTAACCACGAATCTAAAGCCAGCAATGGCAATAAGTACATATCTATCAATAATCACCCTAAATGTAAATGGACTGAATGCACCAATCAAAAGACACAGAGTAACAGAATGGATAAAAAAGCAAGACCCATCTATATGCTGCCTACAAGAAACTCACCTCAAATCCAAAGATATACACAGACTAAAAGTGAAGGGATGGAAAAAGATATTTCATGCAAACAACAAAGAGAAAAAAGCAGGTGTTGCAGTACTTGTATCAGACAAAATAGACTTCAAAACGAAGAAAGTAGCAAAAGATAAAGAAGGACATTACATAATGATAAAGGGGTCAGTCCAACAAGAAGATATAACCATTATAAATATATATGCACCCAACACAGGAGCGCCAGCATATGTGAGAGAAATACTAACAGAATTAAAGGAGGAAATAGACAGCAATGCATTCATCTTAGGAGACTTCAACACACCACTCACTCCAGAGGACAGATCAACCAGACAGAAAATAAGTAAAGACACAGAGGCACTGAACAACACACTAGAACAGATGGACCTAACAGACATCTACAGAACTCTACACCCAAAAGCAATAGGATACACATTCTTCTCAAGTGCACATGGAACATTTTCCAGAATAGACCACAAACTAGGCCACAAAAAGAACCTCAGTAATTTCAAAAATATTGAAATCCTACCAACCAACTTCTCAGATCACCAAGGTATAAAACTAGAAATAAATTTTAGAAAGAAATCAAAAAGGCTCACAAATACATGGAGACTTAACAACACTCTCCTAATTAATCAATGGGTTAACGACCAAATCAAAACAGAAATCAAAGAATATATGGAGACTAATGACAACAATAACACAAAGCCACAACTGCTGTGGGACGCAACAAAGGCAGTTCTAAGAGGAAAGTATATTGCAATCCAGGCCTGTTTAAAGAAGGAAGAACATTCCCAAATGAATAGTCTAAAGACACAATTACTGAAATTGGAAAAAGAAGAACAAATGAGGCCCAAAGTCACCAGAAGGAGGGACATAATAAAGATCAGAGAAGAAATAAATAAAATTGAGAAGAATAAAACAATAGAAAAATTCAATGAAACCAAGAGCTGGTTCTTTGAAAAAATAAACAAAATAGATAAACCCCTAGCCAGACTCATTAACAGAAAAAGAGAATCTACACACATAAACACAATCAGAAATGAGAAAGGAAAAATCACGACGGACCCCACAGAAATACAAAGAATCATAAGAGAATATTATGAGAATCTATATGCTAACAAGCTGGAAAACATAGAAGAAATGGACAACTTCTTAGAAAAATACAACCTTCCAAGACTGACCAAGCAAGAAACAGAAAAACTAAACAGACCAATCACCAGTGACGAAATCGAATTGGTAATCAAAAAACTACCCAAGAACAAAACCCCCAGGCCTGATGGATTCACCTCTGAATTCTACCAGACATATAGAGAAGAAATAACACCCATTCTCCTTAAAGGTTTCCAAAAAATAGAAAAGGAGGGAATACTTCCAAACTCATTCTATGAAGCCAGCATCACTCTAATACCAAAACCAGGCAAAGACCTCACCAAAAAAGAAACTTACAGACCAATATCCCTGATGAACGTAGATGCAAAAATACTCAACAAAATATTAGCAAACCGAATTCAGAAATACATCAAGAGGATCATACACCATGATCAAGTGGGATTCATCCCAGGGATGCAAGGATGGTACAACATTCGAAAATCCATCAACATCATCCACCACATCAACAAAAAGAAGAACAAAAACCACATGATCATCTCCATAGATGCTGAAAAAGCATTTGACAAAATTCAGCATCCATTCCTGATTAAAACTCTCAACAAAATGGGTATAGACGGCAAGTACCTCAACATCATAAAGGCTATATATGACAAACCCACAGCTAACATCATACTTAACGGCGAGACGCTGAAAGCTTTTCATCTAAGATCGGGAACAAGACAGGGATGCCCACTCTCTCCACTGTTATTCAACATAGTACTGGAGGTCCTAGCCACAGCAATCAGACAAAACAAAGACATACAAGGCATCCAGATTGGTAAAGAAGAAGTCAAATTGTCACTATTTGCAGATGACATGATACTGTACATAAAAAACCCTAAAGATTCCATCCCAAAACTACTAGAACTAATATCTGAATTCACCAAAGTTGCAGGATACAAAATTAACACACAGAAATCTGTTGCTTTCCTATACACTAATGATGAACTAACAGAAAGAGAAATCAGAAAAACAATTCCATTCACAATTGCATCAAAAAGAATAAAATACCTAGGAATAAACCTAACGAAGGAAGTGAAAGACCTGTACTCTGGAAACTACAAGACACTCCTAAGAGAAATTAAAGAGGACACTAACAAATGGAAATGCATCCCATGCTCTTGGCTAGGAAGAATAAATATTGTCAAAATGGCTATACTACCTAAAGCAATCTACAGATTCAATGCAATCCCTATCAAACTACCAACAGCTTTCTTCAATGAACTGGAACAAATAATTCTAAAATTCATATGGAACCACAAAAGACCCCGAATAGCCAAAGCAATCCTGAGAAGGAGGAATAAAACAGGGGGAATTACACTCCCTGACTTCAAGCTCTACTACAAAGCCACAGTAATCAAGACAATTTGGTATTGGCACAAAAACAGACCCACAGACCAGTGGAACAGAATAGAAAATCCAAACATTAACCCAAACATATACAGTCAATTAATATTTGATAAAAGTGCCTTGGATATACAATGGGGAGATGACAGCCTCTTCAGCAGCTGGTGTTGGAAAAACTGGACAGCTACATGTAAGAGAATGAAACTGGACTACTGTCTAGCCCCATACACAAAGGTAAACTCAAGGTGGATCAAAGACCTGAATGTAAGTCATGAAACCATAAAACTCTTAGAAAAAAACATAGGCAAAAACCTCTTGGACATAAACATGAGCAACTTCTTCATGAACATATCTCCCCGGGCAAGGGAAACAAAAGCAAAAATGAACAAGTGGGACTATATCAAGCTGAAAAGCTTCTGTACAGCAAAGGACACCATCAGTAGAACAAAAAGACATCCTACAGTATGGGAGAATATATTCATAAAAAAGATATCTGATAAAGGGTTGACATCCAAAATATATAAAGAACTCACGCACCTTAACAAACAAAAAGCAAATAATCCAATTAAGAAATGGGCTGAGGACATGAATAGACACTTCTCTAAAGAAGAAATTCAGATGGCCAACAGGCACATGAAAAGATGCTCCACATCGCTAATCATCAGAGAAATGCAGATTAAAACCACAATGAGATATCACCTCACACCAGTGAGGATGGCCAACATCCAAAACACAAACAACAACAAATGTTGGCGAGGATGTGGAGAAAAGGGAACCCTCCTACACTGCTGGTGGGACTGCAAATTAGTTCAACCATTGTGGAAAGCAGTATGGAGGTTCCTCAAAAAACTCAAAATAGAAATACCATTTGACCCAGGAATTCCACTCCTAGGAATTTACCCTAAGAATGCAGCAGCCCAATTTCAAAAGGACAGATGCACCCCTATGTTTATTGCAGCACTATTTACAATAGCCAAGAAATGGAAGCAACCTAAGTGTCCATCAGTAGATGAATGGATAAAGAAGATGTGGTACATATACACAATGGAATATTATTCAGCCATAAGAAGAAAACAAATCCTACCATTTGCAACAACATGGATGGAGCTAGAGGGTATTATGCTCAGTGAAATAAGCCAAGCCGAAAAAGACAAGTATCAAATGATTTCACTCATATGTGGAGTATAAGAACAAAGGAAAAATACTGAAGGAACAAAACAGCAGCAGACTCACAGAACTCAAAAACGGACTAATAGTTACCAAAGGGAAAGGGACTGGGGAAAATGGGCGGGAAGGGAGGGATAAGAGGGAAAAAGGGGCATTACGATTAGCAGATGTAATGTTGGGGGGGCACGGGGAGGGCAGTACAACTCAGAGAAGACAAGTAGTGATTCTATAGCATCTCACTACGCTGATGGACAGTGACTGTAATGGGGTTGGTGGGGGGGACCTGATGAAGGGGTAGTTTAATAACCGTAATATTGCACATGTAACCTTAGATTAATGATAATAAAATAAATTGTATTAAAAAAAAAGAACAAATCTCCAACTCCAAAAAAAAAAAAAAAGAATCATCTCCTCTCGTCAACCACAAACTAAAATCTTTCCCCCTTATCTCTTGGTGTAAGGTGGCACGTTCTGGCTCAAAGAAATCTCTTCTTCCCTTTTTAGGCATTTATTCCCCACTATTTGGAGCAAGGTGGAAGAATAGGGGACTTAGGTGTTGGTAAGAAAATGATGTCTCTGTTCTTAGTCTGGTATTGATTGGCCTCATCTTTTCCCGTATCTTCTATTGATACGATGCTCATGATGCTATGGAATATTTTTTTCACCTTGCCCCAAATTCCTTTCCTTCTTCAAAAGATAGCCCTAACTCCCTTTGATAAGGCAAAGGTAGAAAATCACCAATCCTTTCTCTAATATGGATGTCTAATCACTTGACTTCTACAACTTCTGGAGTAGTTCAATGGCTCATGTCTACTACGAACCTTCATATTTCTTCACCTGTAACATCAAGAACCATTTCTATCTTCTCTTGCACCCCTATCCAAAGAGAACTGAGTTGAGAATAAGGTTGTCCCATCTTCTTTCCAGACACATTTATCTCACCATGTCCCCTTCAAGACCCATTTCACTAGCCCTCCAGGCTTCAGAAATATCTCTGTCAGAAGAGGGAATAAGTCCCTATGTTCAGATTTCAGAGGATGCATGTCAAGGGTCCCTAATTCTTCCTCATACTTGAAGGAGAGAAATTAAAGAGAATAGTATAACACACTCAGAGGTTTTCAGAATGTTCTCTTGAGAATTCTGTCAGTGGAATCTTCTCCAGTGCTGGCTTGAATTTTTCTCTGTGTATCAGAAAGTCTTGAATTGGGAAAGACAAGATGCCATATTCTTTTTAGCAGACACTCTCTAGTCTTTATGAAAGATTTGCTTTCAGTGCCTAACTTGGCTTTTGGAAGCTAAAGTCAACACTACTTCTATGTATTATCAACTGAGAGGTGGTAGAAAGATGTTTCTGATGCCTGTTCGCAAGCCCCACAGCATAGTGGCTACAGCCTTCTCTTGACATCTTTCTGAACTTGGAAAATGGAGTGGTGATAACCCCTTATTTTCAGCTTTATTCCTTTATTGAATTTTCTAAACAAAAAGAAAAGGAATACTTAACATTCTGAATGAAATGAAATGAGATATACATTAAGATAACCCATTTCTGTGTTAATCCTGTGTCATATTTTTTGTTGATATTGTTATAACCTGCCCCACATGCTGTTTTGGAAAAGTGGGTTATAAGGAAATTCTAGTCATAAAACAGACATCTGTGTATATAGCCTATAGACATTACACCTGTTCTTCTAAGTGTTCTATTTATCTGAACTGCTTCTGATTGGAGACTCACATGAAAATCATAACTATCAAAAGTAGAGGCAAGGAAGGAAACTGAGGAAGGGCTAGAATATAATATTTTCCAAATATATTTTAGGTAACTTCAAGCGAAGATCTAATTTCTCCTTAGCAGTCCTTTATTTCCTCGTGATTCACTGATTCTACTCAATTTACTGCATAATGATGTAAAGCTTTCTCAACCCTCCTCAAATTCATCAACTCAAATCCAACATCAGTCACAAGTTGTTTCCTTCACTTACACCTCCTTTTCTTTCTTTTTAGCATGAATAAGGATCAACATAGAGATTTGTTCTCTCTTACAGTAGAGGGTTTGTGAAGCCTGGAGGTGTAGTGGAATGGGCTCTGCATTCAGGTCTTCAAGGGGTCATGATGAAATGTGTCTGAGAAGAAGATGGGGCAACCTTATTTACGTTGGTTAAAATTCATATTTCCAAGTCTCAAGCATAGAGATTTTATTTCAAGCGTGAATTTCTAACGAATTTTTCACATGATTCTGATGTGAAACATTGATTTCTCTATTTTCCCTTCTATGTCAGAGGAAGTAGCCTCCTTCAAAGTACTGTAAATATTGGGGAAACAGTGTAGTATATTGGAAAGAGCTTTGGCTTTGGGTCAGCCGTATGTGCATTCAGATTTTGGTTCTGTTAGTTATAACAACTTTCTTCTTTTTGAAAGGAGAAGGATCTTTGGTGACTTCCAAGAGGAACTAACTGTGCACCTGCCTTAAATATGATAAACAGGAGTGTCTAGTTTTTTATAATGTATTAGATAGTAAATACTTTCAGCTTTTCAGAAAATTTACAGCAGGCAATATGATCTATCACACAGCTATTCAAACTTGTTGTAGCATAAAAGCAGCCATACACACTAGTAAGCAAATGAGAGTGGCTGTGTTCCAATAAAACTTTAATTACAAATTCAGGTGGTGGATCAGATTTCGCCTGTGGGCTATAGTTTATTGACCCCTATATACTGACCCCTCATATATCACATGAAAGTGATGCAATCAAATTTACAAATGTGTAAATTGTGAAACATAATTTAGCAATCAATTTTTGCACTAATAAAGAAGTTTTTCTCAAGGATAGAGAATGAAAAAAATGACTTGATTGTGGGATCAAATTACAGAGAAATTGACCAGCACTGGCCCAGATCTTGCATCTCTAGATACTACAAATTGCTAGATCTTTCTTTATGATGCTGTTGGTGTCGGCTATTTGTAAAAGGAGATTTGTGGTGGAGTAGATTATTTTTCCATTCTTCATTCCATTTACAGTAATTCAATTATAGATCCATACTCTTTGGCATGTAACTGACTCTCCATAGTTGGTGGAGCAGACTTTCCTACCCCTTGACTTAGGATTTTTTCATATTACTATCTCTGGTCAGTGGGATATTAGAATTTGTAGCATAAACTGAAGTTTGTAAAGCTGTAGCATGATTGCCTCTGTAGTTTAGAATTTCTGCCAGCACAATGAGGATGACATGCTTGAGCTAGCCTTCTGATCCCACGACGGAGGCAGTCAAACATTTGGGACAGAACCACCCCTAGCTAGCTGAACCTAGCTGGCTTCAGAAGCATAAGTGAGTTCATTTATGATCAGTAGAACCATCCAAACAAGCCCATCTTAGACAACCTTCAGCCAATGGGCAGACAAGTGAGAATAAGGGATTCAGTGTTTTAAAACAGTTTTGTTTCAAAAATTTGAATTTTTAACAAAATTGTTATAGGATTCTGATCTAAGTTATACATTAGCTCTTTATTTCTCCTCCCATTCAATTTTGTGATGGTTTTAATGCAACATTATTTCAGTCAGAGTTCACTGATAAAGGAGTAATGTTATATATATTACATAGACAGACAGACATACATACACACACACAAACACACTCAGACACACCCAGTACACTAGTGCTGGCTTGGAACTTGACTGAAATTTTCTTCTATTTCTGTAACATTCTTTTTCCAGTCTGTTGCTCATTTCAAGAAATGACGCTAGAGAGGTAGGTAAGAACCAAATAAAATTAGTAGAAGGAAATGTAGTAGCCATAAAAAGCAATGAAGGATTCTAAACAGATATCTTATGTTTTTTATTGTGTTTTAAAACTGGCATGTTATCAATCAGATGTACCGAAGTGCAATTTTATTTTCTATAAAAGAATTATTTTTGCTCATAGCCCATATTTCTTAACCGAGGAAATAAACATAAATTTGGCCCTGCAAGGCAACCCAGTTTCTTCCAGTTTAGAATTACTTTCTTTTTCAGGTTCACTAGGTAAATCAAAGGCTCTCCTTCTACTTTACTTCTCCCATTCGCACATCAACCTTATTTTTCACTGCTTCTTGAGGCATATCTGATTGTAAGAAAAAACTTCTAAGAGTGGGATAGGAGGGGTCTCTGTCCACAAGCTGCCCTAGCAATCCTTCTGTGTTAAGTATCCATTCCCTCTGTCTATAGCATTAGCTGCTACTGCCCATAATCATGCCATGTCCCCATTCAAAAGGCCCATTGTGGGGTAAATTACAGAATTTCTAGAATATCCTGCCTAGCTTTAGGACATTTACATATCAATAAGTATTTACCACCGCAGAGCCTCCCATCCATCCAGGGTAAGGGGTAGAGAGAAAACGGTCATTCTCTCCTCCTCTCTGTTCCTGCTAAGTAATTGGTCTGGTGTCTGCCAGTCACCAAGGAACTGCCAATGGAGTTCCTCCCGGAAGAGGTGGGTCGGAAGTAGAGAGCATGCCCAGGCAGCTGAGTGGGAGCAGCTGCCGGAGGAGACAGAGGGTGCCCAGCGAATTTGAGCAAGCTGTGAGCAATAAAAATGGTTTCTCCCAACCTATCCTTTCCCTTGAGTTATTTTGGTTTCACCAGTTTCATAGGGGATTTGCCCCAGGCTGGGAAAACCCTTTCTCCCAGAGCTACATCCATGTTCAAATACTCTCCCAGTCCCAATCCTAAGTGTCTTCAAAACCTCAGGTCTCTTATTATCACTTCACATGCCCTTAGGAAAAAGGAATTTGTGAACCATTTCCATTCACATGTAGGCCTTTGGAAACTAGAGACAATGGTTATCTTGGGCTCTTGGGCTCATTCTCTACTTCTATACATTGTATGGCCAGAGGCACTCTTTGAGAAGGTGTTCAAACAAAGTTTATACATGAAGGTATTACATACACTTTTGCTCTCAACTGGGTTTGAAAGTTATTAAGGAGACAGAATCTAGGATAATGCTTCTCAAATTTTAATATGCACATGAATTATCTACCGATCTCTTTCAGGTGTAGATTCTCAATTAGTAGGTCTGGATCAGGGCCCCAAAATTCTGTATATGAACAACTCCCCAGGTAATGCCAATATTGGCCGTCAATGGACCACACCAAGAGAAATAAGGATCTCATTAAATTCCAGAGCTTTGGACACAGACTGGAAAGCAGAGTTTATGTTGAAGAAAAAGTTTGGGATAGCTTACCATCCTTTCAACCTGCCTTGCTGACTGTCTAGGACTGTGATATAACTGTCTTCTCCAGTGATTCCAGAAATCCCCAAACGTACTTTCAAGGTAACATTCATCACTTTCTATTAAAATAACTTTCTATTCTTCTCAGTTTCTTAAAACAACTCTCTAGATGTGTCTAATTCTTTGGTACTGCTGTTGCCTAATCCAGTGGAACTCAGAATATTCTCAGTAAATGTATGATGACTGACCTGTTATCTCAATTTAGGTGTTCCAAATATGCCAGTATCTTTACCAAACCTCTTCGGGTTATATGTAAAAAAAAATCAGCAGCTTGTTTCCCTTCATTTATAGCATAACTTCAATGGCCTAGCCACTTGCACTTTCTGCTTACTGGGTTTTAAACTAATATTATAGAAATGTACATAATATATAAAACCAAAAAGATTATGAAGACTTCACCTTCTTATTCTCCACCTTCATCCTGTATCCCTTGCCTCATAATATTCACTAGCTAAGTGTTGAAGAACAAAAGCTAAAATATTATAATCAATGATTGAATTTTGTATAGCATATATTTATAATATTGTAATTCATCTCAAAAGTTTATATATTTATTTCTCTTAAGTGATGAAGAGAAGTATAATACAATGGAAAATTTTGGAATCTACCCTGTTTCTAGAAATATAGCCATTTTCAAAATATAAAAATAAATATTACTGTCTAAGCTTTCTGTACAGCATTAAACAAGTTGATCAGGTAATCAGGCAAGTGAGGGAGGAGGAACTGATCCAAGTAGCAAGAATGCATTTCCAAAGTAAAATTTGCAACAGAAAATGTTTAGATCATGGTTTTAATTTATGAATGACATTTTTGTCAATAAATTATTTCCAACTCTACATAAGCTCTCTTTAGTTCCCTGCATGCTATATTTGATTTTAAGTTGTAATCCACATGAAACATACCATTTTTTTTGCTTTATGTGAAAAACCAGTGACTTTCAAATTATCCAAGAAACACAAATTACCAAAATTCAAACTTGTTTGAATAATTTTTAAGTGATTCTAGGCAATACATACTTAGTGATACATAGAATATGGAAAGTTTTAGCTTCAAATTACAAACTTGCAAAAAATTTGTAAAGGACTGAGTATTAGGGGGATTTTAGAAAATATTTGGTCACCTTAATTATAGGTTTAAATGCCATAAATACTGTCATAATACTTTTTACTTTACTCTTTCTGCTTTCTAAGCACCCAAACCACTTTACAAACATTAAACCCATTCTCTCTTTAAAGTAGGACTCCTCCCCCCGCCCCCCTAGCCTTATATGGTTAAGGATATCACATATCCTTATGTGATAGCCCAGATAGTCTATTGTGTTTTTATTAATATTTTTACTGTACTTCATTTATTATTATGAGGATGAAACAATTTGGGGATCCCTTTTTCCACCACTCAGTGTAATTTTCAGCAACAGATTGTTTTCTGTTATTTGACAGTATTCTGGAAACCACCTACTCATTCATGTTTGATGTGGTCAGACCACTGTGGTGAACTAAAAGGCCAACATTACTGTTTGTTTAGTGTTTATATTCTGTTTAGCAGGGGTTTCATATTAGTGGCTACTCTGGGAGATGTAGCTCAGATAAATTAAGGCAGAAGAGCAAGAAAGGAAAAGTCTGAATGATGCAACCTTAGACTGGAATTCTCAGTCTTGCCTTCAAGTGAACAAATGTGTTTCACTACATTAACATCTTTCTCCACATTATCTCTTGTAAGTACAGAAAATAGTTTTCATCATGGTAGACAAAAATGCATTTAGTCTTTAAAGATTGTACTTTTATTGATTTCCCATGTTGTGAAAACATTTTGCCCGAAGACTTAGTTATGTTATTCTTAAGATTCCACATGTTTGCAGCTCTGATTAGTTTGTTTATTTTTAAAAATATTTTATGTAGACAAAGGTGCTGTGGCTGTGTCCTAAGAGCCTTAGACAGTTCTCCCATTAAAGTTATCTATTCTGTGTGTGATATGATAGCTTAGCAGGACACAGTAGGCCATTAGGAAAATAAGCAAATTCTTATCTGGAAGTCATTAACTAGAATCACTCATTCTCTCTTCTCGCTTGCCTGGAAGTTGGTTCTTTTCTCATCCTGGAAAAATATTTTGATAGAGAATTAGGTGCTGGTGAAAGGTGAGTATGTGGCAGATGGACTGGGATGGGGAGGGGACTAAAACTACATTTGTCTATATAATCACTAAGGGTTGGTAACAAAGACAAGATCAGAGACTAGTGGCTGGCATTGTAGTTCAGTACATAAATTTTGATGTAGAAATAACTGATCCATAGTCAATCCCATCTACCTCACTGAAGGGATTTCTAATTCATGTCAGGTAATCGTTAGCTTTAAGTAACAGATTTTCAATACACGGCTCAGTGATGATCCATGGTAATCATCTAGAGCTGCAGATTAAAACAATGAAACATTACAAATCCAATGAGTCATCTAGATTCAAGCTAAAGATTATATTCCCAGCTTCAATATCAATTTCAAGGAAATATTCTGACTCCTAATCATTAATAGCAGAGAGTCCCTCAGCCAAGTTCCCCACTGATGTCCATAGTGCATCAGTGAGCAGTCTGAGGGATCTGCTCACCTGGAGGAAAAATGTGTTTGTCTTTGGAAAATTATGTCATTTTTTTAACGTTAGAGACATGTGCACTCTAAAGGAAATTACTCATCATAACCATTCACTTCTCACAAATTTTTCATTTATAATTAAACTGTGATATAAATATCCATACATCCAATTCTAAGGTTCTTTTGTATAGCTATCTTATACAGAACAGACAAAGTAAAACTAGGTCTGTCTCTCAATTCTAAGTTAGCACACCATTCATGGTATTCACTGACCAAGTTTAGAAACTGAGTTAACATCATAATATAAATTGTTTAGCGATTCATTAGATTGCAAAGGCATCATGTTTCAGAACCCATATTATTTCATTTATGTCAACCAGGACTGATTAAGAGTCTGGGCCATTTAGCCATTTAGTGCTCTGTTATATTTTCTGGAACATTATGGTCTATGAGCACGCTGTTGAGTGATGAAGCCCCACCAGCCCCCACAAGGATTCTGTCCCAATGCCCAGATTGAGCTGAGCTCCAGGGTGAAGTGATAGATTCAGAGCCAGCAACTGCACTGGCTAACAGTTCCCCCAACATGTCCAAGATATGAGAAGACAAGTAAGGGGACAGCTTTTAAAGGACCATTTACGCTTCTTCCTGAAAATGTCCTGGAACATGCATCATAGCTGACCTTAACTATCCTCTGAGGGAAAAGGTCAGAGAGTAGTGGTTTACAGTAATTTGTGTTCAGTCTTGTGGATCAGAAAAATCAAGAATAATGTGTCCTTCAGATAAAATCAATATCACTGAAATTAAATTACAGAAAACTTAATAAGATTGTTTTTGTTATTTATAAAATTACTTCTCAACTAACATACAGATTCCTTTTTAAGGGAAAAGTTGTTCTCACAGACCAGAGAGGAAAGACACTATGAATCCAAATTTGAGATTCCCTGACTTAAGAACATATATCTGTCAAGTGCAAATTGTCAATGCAAAAAAAGTTTTGACTATATATAATAAAAAAGTATTTTTTTTAAGAATAAGATCAAAAGAAAAGCAAGAGAAAACCCTATAGATCTTAGATATCCTTAAAACAGGATTCCAGTAATGTGAATATCTGTATAAATAACTTGACAATATACCTGTGGATATAGAATTTAATTAGTAATTACTGAAAGAATCCTTAAATTTTCTAAAATTGCCTAATTTTAAGTTGGTAGTTTCATAGAGCCTGGGAGTGAATACAATTCAACCTCTTTCCTGAGAACTCAATAACATACATAATTCATAATAGCATAGCTACAAAGTAATTGTGACATATTCTAGTATCATCATTTTGACAGAGATCAGGGGGAATAAATCATGAGGTTATCATTGAAAAGGAAATTACCCCTGTGCCATGGCCAAATTGTGTGGGGGCAAAATATTGTAAGCCCTGGTCCCAGATGATGACCTTTTATGGAATGATTGATAACCACGGATACTGGACATGGGAGGAAAGCCAGTGAACCTTTAGCTTATAACACAGCATTGAGAAATTTGTCATTTGACTTCTTGCTGAACTAGCTACTTAAATGTATCCATGGTATAGGATGAGGTAATGGTGAAAGCTTTTTGAAATCCCCAAATCTATCCTCATTCAAGGAATAAATGCAGGGACCCTGATTTCGATGTAACCATCTTCTAAATTATCAAAGGAATAGGGTGTGGTTATTATATAAAGTTTTGTATTTTCCTCTAGCAAGTCTCAGCTTTTGGAGAGACCTAAGTTAAAAAGAAAATCCAGAATTTAAAGAGGTAGTGAGGAAAGAAACAAAAGGGTAGCTACCCTCTTCCTCATAATCTTGTGCAGACTAAAATTGGTGGTCAAACAAACCAGAGCTAAATACTATTATTGCCACACTTAAGAAAGGGTCATCAGTTGGTTAGATCGCTGATCAAGCAACTGTTAGAAATGAATCCTGTATGGGACAGTTTTATTCCATCACAGGAAACCAATTCTCTAATTCTTAACAGCTTTTTCATAAGCACTAACTGTGGATCACAGAAAGGGCTAGGTATTCTGGTATCACTGTAAATCCATCAACGTGTTTCTTTAAATATATGTCAATTCTGTGTACACAGGAAGTACAAACGTATTTGAGAACTGTTTGTTATTAATCATAATAGCTATTATTTTGCTGAGTTCACACTGTGGACCAGGTGCTATGCTAATAACCTACATACCAAATCTCAGTTAACCCTTACACTAATGCCTGGAGTAGACAACAAACCAAATATGTGGGATGCCCGGAGTAACATGGCTAGTAAGTGGGAGACACAAGATTTGAAACCAGTCCATCTTTTTCTTATTCTGACATTCTAAACCACTTCATTATATTACTACTCCATTGTATTCTGTTTCTCTATAACCATTCAAGACTAGGTGTTACATTTTGAAAGAGTTTGTTAATTCATAGGTTAATGTAGGTTATAGAATTTAAATCTAGATGACAATTCAAGCATTTGGGATTTCAAGTCCAGTTCCAGCTGTCCTGACCTGCTTTGGCTGCATTATTACGAGAAATCCAGCAAATAAGACTTTCCCCTTTTCTGTGCTAATTGATAACCTGATGGACCGATTTCACATGAATGATAATGAGACTGATATAAGAACTATCTATACACATATATATATGTAATTATATCTCAAACATACACATCTTGGCCTGTGTTATTAAAAGAGGAAATGAACTTGCAAGGACAAATCTTTTTTTCTGCTTAATCAGTCACAGCCTAGATGTCAGAGGCATTTAAATTCAGGATAAATCTGAAGAGGTAGATAGGCGTCAGACACACGCACTAACATACACTCATACACACACACACACCAACTCACTCCCCAGACCAGTAGGAACCTGGTGGTGGTATTTCACTGGTAGAGGGCTTCCCGATAACTCATTAATAAAGTGAGTAACGTCATTAGGCTACCAAAATCATTTTGGAAACCAGTGGCCCCTGTGTATTCTTGGCTCCTCCAATTATGTTAAATTTCAGTTCTGGACACCACATTTTAAGCAGACTATTGCAAGTCTATAATATCAGAGGAGAGGAGCAAAATGATGGGGATCTAAAAGTGTTACTAATATTAAAATGGCCAAAAAGTCGGAGTGAGTTTGGAAAAATGATCAGAGCTTAGGGAGTTAAATGACAATTGTCACTAAGTATTTGAAAGGTTGTTACGTAGAAGCAGGAAAGGCCTCGACTCTGTGTGGGTTCCCAGGAAAGAACTAGGACCACAGGGGAACAGCTACATGAGGGAGGCATCTGATTCAACTAAGAACTTTCTAGCCATTATTAGTATTCAACAATGTAAGAGGCTGCCCTGAATTCATAAATAATGAAAAATAAATGAAGGTATTGTCAAGGGCAGGAGATGAGAAATGAGGGGCCAGAGAAGGACAGACTCTAAGGAGAGTATATTGGGTAAAGCAGCAAAACTGTACAGAGTCGATTATGAGATCTGCTTTGGAAATCAAATCTGTCATAGCCAGGGATGTTTGAAATAGAGATATGCTGGAGAGTAGGGGGTTAAAAAGAGATCTTTCTACTTCACCTGCAGAGCAATTTTTAAAAATTACATAGTAGAGAAATAAGAGTTACAAATTTAAAATTTCTATTTCTACACTACTGTTCAGGAATAAGAGCAATTCTAATCATGTAAAGCCTCTTGTGTGATGTTGTTTTTTTCATCTGTTAAGTTTTTTCTCTTAAGGAAATGTTCATTAGTACAAATAAAACTATTGTTACTGGTTAAAAGCATGATATAAACTCTGAATGATTTTTTTGGATTTGTTTTCTATTTAAGAGTAGAACATTCAGCTTCATTAGCAAATGATATTGTTTTTAAATTAAATTTCCAAGTAAATATACTTGGGTGTGAATTTAAGGAAAATACTTTTCAAAACTCAAAAGAAAAAAATGTAATGTAATATCCAAACTCAAAACGCTCTGGTGGTTTTGTAAAACTGAAACATTTCGGGGTTAATTGTTGCCAAGGTTTGTTTAATAATGGTTTCTAACCACATACACCCAGCAAAATCTAACTGCTGTTGGAGGCAACCTGCACGCCCATGCACAAGGTAACAGTGACATCTTGTGGTCACTTTTTACCTTAAGAAAAGCTCACGTGTATATACATGCAAAGTACAGAAATACATCTTTTGTGTGTATATGTATGTATGTATATGCAAAGTACAGAAACATCCTTTTGTTTTACTGAAAAGTATCCAATTTCTTCTTACACTTAAACATTTTTGTGATTCTTATCCCCTGTACCAATCTTTAATTATTAAGTTTGTTATTTAAAAAAATCACAAAAACTTAGAAGTCATGTTGATAGTATGCATGCTTGATATATGATGAGAATGGCACTTTACCTCTGTGGTCTTCCTCCCCCAAAAACCCATATCCCAGTGTAACCACGGAGAAAATACCAAACAAACCCGATCTGAGACACAGTTCCAAATAACCCCACCAAGGCTCCTCACAGCTCAAGTTCATCAGAAATCAGGAAATGCGCAGAGAGGCTGGGGAGACATGACAACAATATGTCACGTGCTATCTTGGACCAGAAAAAGGGCATTATGAAAAAATGAATGAAATCCAAGTAAAGTGGAATTTAATTATTAGAAATGCACTAAAGCTGGCTTGTTGTCCCATATGCAGCATGATAATGTAAAATGTTAAAATAGGAGAAGCTGGTGGAGGGATATATGGAAATAGAATTCTATACTTTCTTTGCAACTGTTCTGTAAATCTAAAACTAGTCTAAATTTTTGAAAAACTGATTCTAGAAAGTACTCGGAAATTATGAAACATCACGGGTTATTGGGTGGGACATATTGCCCTTTCCAAAACTAAGAAACAAAAACAACAAAAAGAAAAAGATTTTGTAATTTCTAAAGGTTCCAAATATTATGTAGTGCATTTATATTGCCACAAATATGCAATTTAATATAAACCTTATTTCTTTACAGGAAGCCTTAGGGCTTAACCCCGGATACCATATTCCTGAATTCCCCTCCTTGGATCTTTCCAACAGCAAACAAGGTAACTTCATTACGGAATTATAAATGCAATGGAAATAACTCTTGCTACCTTTGATGATACTGCCTATCTCTCCTTCCCCTCCACCTCCTCCTTCTTCTTTCTTCTGCTCCTCACCTAAGAATTTTTGCACTTGCTCGTCCGTCTTCCCAGAACTCTCTTTCTTCAAATATCTTCAAGGCTTTCCTCCTTCATTTCCTTCAGTTCTTGTTCTAATGTCCCTTACTGGAGGAGGTTTTGGCTCATCAACTTATCTAAAAAAGCAAGCTGGGCTAGCATCTAAGTTTCATGAGAGTAAGAGTTTTGTTTGTTTTGTTCATAGCTGAATCCCCAGTGCCCAGCACAGTATGAGTACATGATATACACTTAATAATATTTGTTTAATGAAGCTAAAATCTCATCTGAAGCTGGGGTCTACTATTCCAGTCCTTCTAACTGGAAGTACAAAGAGGAGAAACCTGATCCATCTGCTGCATTACAGCCTATATTAATGATGTGCTCAGCTCCCAATTCTGTCTTCCTCTTTGCTCAGGTTCCACATTATTTGCACTGGTTATTTTCCACCTCAACCTGGATCCCAGCGCTATTCCCTGACCTTCTCTGCCATACTGCAGGCACAGTGGACTGCCGCCCCTGGGCTCTCTTGGTGACTGTTTTCTAGCTGGGTTTGGATAAAAAGCACAACAAGAAAGAAGCTGGGTTGATTCCTCCCTGTTTTGAACCTGGCTTTCCCCTGAGGAGAGGTCCCATCAGGTGGTCCCTCCTTCGGGTGCAGGTCTCCCTGGGCATGGGTAATGTGCTTTCTTCCTCTGCCCCTTCAGACCCTGAGGTAGGCAGGTGTGCCTACTGCTGTTGGTCACTGAGTGGTTCATCATCTCTCTATCACTCTCTAAACCATGCCCACACCTCTGTACATAGCCTGTTAGTTAAATCTCTTCATTTGTACCATGTTGGGTAAATTCTTTTTCCAAGTGTGACCCAGAATGAAACCCTGGAGTGGTGGTTCTTAAACTTTAGAATGCATCAGAATGACCTTGAGGATTTGCTAAAATATGGATTGCTGGGCACCACCCTGAGTTTCTGATTTAGTTGATCTGGGGTGAGGCCCCAAGATTTACATTGCTCACAAGTTCTCAGGTTAAGCTAGTCCGGGAACCACACAGTGTTATCACTGCCCTACAGAATATTCTTTTATGATCCTAAGCGGTATATGTTGCAGGTGTTATAAATTAAAACTTTCCACAAACATAAAATCGATATTGAATGAGTGTTGAGGAGCAGGGGATGAGAGCAGGCTCAGGAATAACAGTGTCTGTTACCTCATTAGGATGTGTGGACTTACTTCATCTTCCTGACCCCTGTCACGAATGTCACAGAGTGATCAATAATCATAGTAACAGCTAAATTTGTGCCTGTCAGTCTTCTAAGCACTTTGAAGTTGTATCATCTTATTTAAATGTAACATCCTTACCAGGTAGATGTGCTATTATTTCCATTTTAAAGATGAACTCAATAATCCAAATAATTTAAGTCCTTGAATAAAATAGACTGAAACTTGTAGATTCCTAAGTGCTATAAATTCTAAGAATCTTTGCCATCCACTATTGAACTAGAGATTGAAGTCTCTTCTTTTAATACATTAAAGTTCAAATTCATTGTATAAAAGGCAGTTTGAGAGATACTAACATTTGCTGAACAATGTACAAAAACCAAACATGAGAATGTTGGGGATTGCCTCTGTGTATATACATGTGTGTGCTCACATGTGCACATGGAATAGACCTTCCTCCTATCAACCTGGACTCCATGGTGCATTACTCTAATTACTTAACAAACTATACTATTCCATCTCCTCTTGACTCTTTGCACACCCTTTCTGTGCAATCCGCAGCTGTCTTTCCTACTCCATTGCTGGGAAAAAAAAATTTAGAATCATCTTGATTGCTGCCAGCACATTAAATTTCTACCCTTGGCTATTCCCTCATAGTCAGAGTTCAGACTAGGAATTTAGAGCAGAAAGTGTTTTAATGCAGGAAATTAGAGGCAGAAAGGTTGCTTTCAGGAAGTCTAGAAATGCAGCTATTAAAGGAATGTCACCATCATTGGTCTCAGTTGCCTGTACTACAGAAGGAAATGATTTATCAGTCATAGGGGAAAACATGAAAATGGACCCTTATCTCACACCATACACAAAAATCAATTCCATATGAATTAAACACTAAAATGTGAGAAAGTAAATAATAAAAATTTGAGAAGATAATATATTTATCACACCAGGATTGAGAAGTACCTCCTTAACCAGATTTTTAAATGAGTAAATCATAAATATGACCACACTGAAGTTAAGAAATTGTGTTTATAAAATGAGACAATAAAGACAGTGAAAACTCAAGCCATAAATTGGAAAATGTATTTACAAATCATTAACAAAAAAGATGAACAACTCCTGAACAGGTACTTTTATAGTAGAGGAAATACAAATGACCAATAAACATATTAACATGCTCAAATTCATTAGTAGCCAGGGAAATGCAAATTAGAACCACAAAAAATACCATTTTACATGAAACAGATGAGCAAAAACTTAAGTGTGAAAATATCAAGTGTTGCTGATGATAAATTCCCAGTACATGCAAACAATTTCTTTGAAAAAAAATGTACACTCTACTAAACTTCAAGATGACCCAATTTGACCCACCATCCCTTCTATCAAATCCCACAGAGAAGATATGTTCAAGGAGGATTATTTGAAATAGCCAGGAATGAGAAACAAATGCAAATATAAAACAACAGGAGGATTACCCTCTTGGAGTCTATCTGTAAAAAGCTATGCTATATAACATAAAAGCAAACTCCAACTCCAATATCCAACATGGATAAATCTCAGGAACTTCAAGTTTATTGATTAAGGCCATCACAGAAGGTGAACCTCTGTCCCTGACCTGGGCAAAACAAAACTTTTCCTGGGAGTGGGCAGCAGTTGATCCAGTGTCATCATTAAAAGTTATACGTATATTTTTTTAATTTCTAAAATTATATTGAGTCACTCTCTTTGAATTGTGAGTTATTTTCTCAGGGTGAGAAGTAATAGGCATTTCTGAAGGCTGAACTATATCACCAAAATACTCTCCCCAGAAAGGTGGTAACAATTTATTCTCTTACTGAGAATGTCATAGTCTGATGCCTATTTATAAGTTATTTGACTATTTTAACTGCTAGAGTTATTTTAGGAAAAATTAATGTTTAGGCCAAGTTATACTGATGTGAATTTAAAGGAAATCTATGAATAATGAGAGGAAAGTCATTATTTTGCCCGTATGTCATATTTGCAGACAAGTTTCCATAAAGCTGGGATGATGACTTCATTTACAAAAGACATTTGATATATCAAATGAAGCCATATGTTCTAAATGTAATAGATTACTGCCATGTGCATGAGTTAAGGAACACTGTGTTGCATAAGTTCAAAGAACATTTGAAGTGTATGTTTGAATTTCAGATAATGTATATAGCAGACATGTTCATATTTCAAAGAAAGAGAAATAAGAAAATGTATAGCCCCATGTTTAAGATATAGAGAGTTTGCTGGGATCCTAAGCCATATTAAAATCTGGTCCTATAATATATAAAAAAGCAGATTCAATCTCATTGGTGTCCCCCAAAGAAATCCTTGTTGGGGACTTGCAGGAGACCAGCCCTAGCTATCTCATAGAATCCTAGGAAATGCCTGTTTTCTTACTTAGAGAGTGGAGAGTTGTGATCAGTGCAGCTGTTTCTAGCAACCAGAGGTTGTGCATAGGGGTCAGAATTTTGGACAGACTACTTACTTTATCAAAATGGCGTCCTTTGCCTTATTTTTGTTCTGGGTTAAATTCATTTAACTGAAACAGAGCTAAGAATGTGTCAAAATGTCTAATTATTATTAAAATAAATGAAAGCATAATATTCCTAAAGAAGTGTGCCCTTTAATTATTAATTAATTCATTTAATTATGTTGGCTGAAAATTTCCTACCCTAAATTTTTCTACCTCTTTCTAATATCAATCAACTTTTTCTTTCTGTAACTGCATTATGATGTGAGTAAACAGTAATGGGAGAAAGGGTAGAATTTAGTCTAATTCTCTATTTCTCAAAGACTTAATTCCCTAAATTTCTAATCACTAACTCCACAGCAGAATATCTGACAATCTGTGCTTCTTAATAGTAATAGGTGGATTAGTGTGTATTCAAAGAGAACGTGGACTGCAGGGCATTTCCAGTTCTTTAAAATGTTCAGCTGAATTAATGCTTGATGAAATTCTACTAGAAAACTAAAAAAGTAAGTGGAAATAAAGACAACTGGGGGGGGGGGGATATCTGTTTATCTAGGAAATTACTTGATTATTGAAACATTATACTTAGAGGAAAGGAATCAATTTATGTAGAGAAAGAGGAGCCCTTGGGTACTATTCCTTCAGCTTTCTTTAATATAGGGTAGGAAAATATGCAATAGAGATAAGAAAAAAAATTGGTAGATATGCAAGTGTCATTAATAGAGAGTTCCATTAAGTAGAAGACAGTTGTGAATCTGTATGCTTTCCCTTAGAAACTGTTCAATGTGACATCAGTGACTCTATACTGAATTGAATGTTGACAAAGTAGGATATGATGTAGGATATAAAAGGGGAAAAATATTAGAATTGAGCTGGGAAAATGGATATGACTCTTATCACACCAGTTCTAGCATAATTATGCTCCTGGTCAGAGGCATTGTGCTCATGGCCGCCAGAAATCTGGAAAGAGCCCTTTAAATATGTATATATTTCTATGGGAAATTTTCTGCAACTTACGCTATTGAGAGGGACTATAGAACATTAACTATAGAAGTTGACCCAAGTCGCTGTTCTTTACTTATGAATTACTCTTTGCCACAACCATATTTTTTTATTATATAGGTTTATAGGACTTAGTGCCTCAGAGTTGTTCACCTACAGTGGAGGACCATATCCTGATTCTGAAAGTTAAAGTGGTCTTATTTATTGGAAGGAAAATTAGATAATTCTTTGCTGACATGGTGTCAACCTTCTCCATTCATTCACACCATCTATGTCTTTTTGTGTTGACTTTGGTTTTCCTCTGGTACAGTGTCAACATTATTCATTAGAATTCCACTGGGATCTCCTGTGTTCTGTTTTTAGCTCAACCAACTTCAAACCCTGTGTGACCGTTGCTCTGCTGTCCTATTGCCCCTGTATCTCTGATGAGATTCACTTTCCCTCATGTTGTTTATTTCTGGGACAGGAAAATTTATGGACTAATCAAAATAATACACAAGAAATCCTGAAATATTTTCTTTCATGCTAGGTAAATCTACATGAATTTCATACTATCCCAATTTCCTACTATTACTAAATTGTGTACATAATCTTAGGAAATTGACTTACTACCTTTAAAAATTCCTGTATTTCTTCTGAAATCATCATTCTAGTTTACCTACCACTGATTTGAAGAGCATGGGCCTCATGGTCAGAGATGATGGTTTTGAGCTGGTTCTGGCACCTATGAGCTTGAGCAAATCTCTTACATCTCAGGACAATCGGTACTTGATTTAATTGTGTTGCTGAGGGAATTAAAATCATTGGCTTATGTAAAGTATTTCATACTCATCAAATATTGCTCTGCATTATTTTACATGTGCCATCTCATAAATCCCTATAGCAAATTTGTGAAGTGGGTATTATTAATTTAGTCTCCATAATAAGAAAAGCAGAAGTGGCAGAGCCAGTCCTGGGTCTCAAATGACACCTTTCAAATCAGCACAGAGAATGGTTCAGGAAAGACCAAGAACATATTTCCATGGATGGATATAAGTTATCACATGTTGAGCCTGTGGGAAGATAATACACATCTTCAAAGTTTCTTCTTCTAACTAACACTAAATGTAAACTATCTACATTAAAGTTTCTCAACTGTGTCAGACCCGATGCCCTCTTTTATAACAATGGGCTGTAACCCTCCATTTACTATCCTAAAATAAAATTTATAGATAACCTACATATACCCATGAATTAAAAAAAATACACACACACACACATACATGATACCCCACTATAACACAAGTAGAAATAAAAGGATAGCAATTTAATAAAAATTTGCATTTCAATATAAAATGCATTAGGGATCATAAAGAATACCTTTATATCTAGAACCATTGGGATTGTGACAGCTACAGATGCAGAACTACTGAAACCGACTGAACCCAAAGACAGAATAAGTTCCTCCCCAAGTCCAAGAACTAGTTTTATGGTTATTTTTTTTTAAAGAAAATGACAAACTGTTTTCCAGCGAAGCTGTGTTATTTGACATTCCCACCAGCTATGTACTGAGTGATCCAGTTTCACCTAATCCTCATCTGTATTTGGTGTTGTCATTATTTTTAATTTTAGCCATTCTGATAGATGCGTAATGAAATCTCATTTTGATTTTAGTTTGCATTTCTCTTATGGCTAATGATCTTGTGCATCTTTTCATGTGCTTATTTCTCATCTGTATAATCTCTTTGAAAATCATGTCTTTCATCCATTTTCCAATTGGATTGTTTTATTTACTGGTTTTGGTTTTTTTTTTGACCATTTAGTGAGGCTGCATTTTTTTTTTACATGGAGTCTCTCTCTCCTTTTATTTTATTTAATTAATCAATTTATTTATTTATTTATTAAGGTATCATTGATATACACTCTTATGAAGGTTTCACAAGAAAAATAATGTAGTTATTACATTCACCCTTATTATCGAGTCCCCCCCCCATACCCCACTGCAGTCACTGTGCATCAGTGTAGTAAGATGCCACAGAGTCCCTATTTGTCTTCTCTGAGCTACACTGTCTTCCCCGTGACCCCACACACACCATGTGCACCAATCATCACACCCCACAATCCCCTTCTCCCTCCCTCCCCACCCACCCTCCCCCACCCCTCCCCTTTGGTAACCACTAGTTCCTTCTTGGAGTCTGTGAGTCTGCTGCTATTTTGTTCCTTCAATTTAGCTTCGTTGTTATACTCCACAAATGAGGGAAATCATTTGGTATTTGTCTTTCTCTGCCTGACTTATTTCACTGAGCATAGTACCCTCTTGCTCCATCCATGTTGTTGCAAATGGTAGGATTTGTTTCTACTGTTGAGTTTTGAGAGTACTTTTTTATGTGTTCTAGATATTAGTTGTTTGTTAGCTATATGGTTTGCAATTATTTTCTCTTATTCTGTAGGTTATCTTTTTCATCCTTTTCACAGGAAGTTTTGCAGAGCAAGTTTTATTCTGATGATGCCTAATTTATCAGTTTTTCCTTTTATGGATCATGCTTTTTGGTGTCAACTCTAAGGACTCTTGGTGTAATCCTAGAACCTAAAAAAAATTTTTTTAAATAATTTTTTGTTTAAATTCAGTCTGCAATCCACTTTGAGTTAATTTTTCCAAAGAAGTAAGAGGTCAGAGGCTTTTGGTTTTGTTATGTTTTGTTCTTGTGTATGGATGTCCAAGTGCTGCAGCACCATTTATCAAAAATGTTATCTTTCCTTCACTGATCACTGCAGCTAAATATTAAGTCTTGTAATCAAGTAGACTAACCCTCCCTCTTTATTCTTCTTTGTTCTTCTTTTTCAAAAATTTTTACCTATTCTTCATCTATTGATGAGCAAGAGCTCTATGATTTTGCACAAAAAAACGGAGGATAATATTTTCTTTGGGGAGTGGTTGGGAGATTATGGGAGATGGCACATATGATAGTACCTAACATATGATGTAGACAGTCAGCTTTCTTCCTGTTGATTCTAAACCAACCATCAGAAATCCTTCTGACACACACATACAACTTCCCCAGTAATACTTTATATTGTGTTTTCTCAGTTTTATGTAAATGTGTTATATATACAACCAGTTTAGAAATATGCGTTCAGTAAGAAATGCAGCCATACCTTGGAGATATTGTTGGTTCTGTTTCAGATCACCACATTAAAGCAAATATTGCAATAAAGCAAGTCAAGTGAACTTTTTGGTTTCCCAGTGTCTATAAAAGTTGTTTACACTATATTGTAGTCTACTAAGTGTGAAATAGCGTCATGTCTTAGAAAACAATGTACATACCTTAGTTCAAGAGTACTTTATTGCTACAAATGCTGACCATTATCTGAGCTTTCAGCAAGTCATAATCACTAATCACAGATCACCATCAGAAATATAACAAAAAAGTTTGAAATATTGTGAGAATTCCCAAAATGTGACACAAAGACACAATGTAAGCAGAAGCTGTTGGAAAAATGGCACTGGTAGACTTGCTTGACGCAGGGTTGCCACAAACCTTCAATTTGTAAAAAATGCAGTATCTGTGGAGCACAATAAAGCAAAGCACGATAAAATGAGGTATACTTGTATATATGAAGGAAACAGCTCGACAGGACCCGCTGTCACTTGCATCCACATCTGTAGATAGGAAATATCCTGTCTCTATTTCCTTCTCCCATCCTCAGTGTGAGATATTTCAAAGGTCCGTAATCAACCAGGCAGCTTTGCTGTCATCCAAACTTCAACCAAAACTATTCTTATGCCCAACCAGGAGAGATGGAAATAGGTATCCAAAAAAACAAAACAAAACAAAACAAAAACAAAAACAAACTGTGACTATAAATATTACTCAACTGTCAGAAACTATTTCTGAATAAGATATTGGCCCCCACTGGCAAAAAGGTGTTGTCTCATTACACTTTTGCCCACTGGCCTCCTTGCCGTTCCTCACATTTTCCAAATGTACTGTAGCCTTTGCTCTGCCTGGCTTGAATGTTTTTCCCTTAGATATCCCTCTTTCTATCCTTCATCTCCTTCAGATGTTATTCAGATGTCACTTTATCAGGGAGACCTTCTCTGATCAGTCTGTTGTAATCACTCTACTCACTCCTAGACTCAATACTTATTCTTCAGTCTCCTCTCTGCACTGTTTCTCTTCTTGGCTCCTATTACCATCTAACATAGACCATGTATATTTGACATATTTTTTTTTAGATTGTTTCATCCATTAGCGTGTCAGCTCCATGAAGACATTTTTTTCATTGCTGTGTCCTATGTATCCTATGTACCTGGAACAGTGTTAGTGTATAGTAGTCACTTGGTAAATATTTGTTGAATGAATAAAGTAAGGAGGATTCAAAAGGCCATTGGAGAATGTCATGGCTTTTGACTATAATACTTTAAATCTAAGACCAATAGCAACCTTAATAGGGACAATCTTATTATCCATTTTTTTCTAGAAGAATGTCAACCAAATAAACACATAGAAACATATAGATAAAAACATGTTTCACAAACTCTACTATTTCCTCCCCCAAATCTTAACCCACTCCCTGACCACATCCCTCTAAAATTCAAGTGTGTAAGCTCTAACCCACCATGTGACTATATTTGGAGAGAGGGTCTGTTAAAATGTGGTCATAAGGTAGAGCATTAATCCAATAGGCTTCACTCCTTATAATAAGGGGTATCAGAGAGCTCAGTCTCTATCATGTGAGGACACAGCAAAAAAGTAGCCATCTTCAAGCCAGGAAGAGACCTCTCACCCAAGCCCAACCATAGTGCGGCCCTGATCTCAGACTTCCAGCCTTTAGAATCATGAAAAAATAAATTACTATTGGTTAAGCCACCCAGTCTATGGTATTAGTCAAACTGACTAATACATAGTCATTCTTTTAAAAACCTAAGTCACACCATGACAACCCTCTGAGCAGAACCCTCCAGTGACTTTCTCCTCCTTTCAGAGTTTTAGTTAAGAGTTATAGCAATTGCCTATAGCAGCCTATAAATCCTGTCTCCTTTCCCTCCTAATCCCATTTCCTACTACTCTCCTCACCTGCCACTTCCTTCACCTGGACTGGCCTCCTTCCTGGTTCTGGAACACAGCAGGCATGGTCTCATTCCAGGGCATTGGCACTAGCTCCTTTTCCTGGAATTGTCTTTCTGCAGATATTAGCACGATGCATTCCTCACTTTCTTTAAACCTTTGCTTGAATGTCATCTTTTCAAATGAGTACTACTCTGACCACACACTTGAAATTGCAAACAAACCCCCTGTCTACAGACTGCATTGACGATCCTCACTTCTCCAGCTCTATTTTTTTCCATAGCAATTACCTGCTCCTAACAAATCATAAAATTTATTTATTTCTTATATTTTATTGTCTTCCTCCATCTGTTACAGTATAAGCTTTTGTCTGTTTGGTTCATGGAAAATCCTGAGCACTTAGCTTGCTGTCTCACACATGGAACGCATTCAATAAATATCCGCTAAATAGAACTGATGGAGAGGCAGACAACCTGTACCAATACTGCCTTTACCATGCTGTATGACTTGGCCTTATATCTGTTTCTTTGTGTAATATAAAAGTTTTTTATCAGACTGGGAAGAAAGCCTATTCATTTCCATACACCTGATTTGGTACTCTCACATCAGGAAGCTCTTTTGTTCATACTTTCATGGTCCTAATCCCGTCCTTCATTATGCATGCTCTTTCCTTTCCCGGAGCCTCCTTATTTGGTTCATAATGTTGAAAATCAGTAAATATTGGATAAACTGAAATTATTTATATTCAGTATCCAAAAAAGTATGAAAGCAATTTCTGACAGAACTTTATGTCTTTGTCTCTAGTTGATTTTTAATCCTAAAATCTATGCTGGAATGGTTGAGAATTTCTAAGATTATTGAGCTATGATACAGTCTCTAAAAGCATATTTATTTGTTCACCCCAAGAAGTATAATTTCAATTTAGGCAATATTGAGCACCTCACTTTCACCTTTTAAATACTGAATAGGGATTTAAAGAACTCAACTCTTCCATGTCCTCTTTTTATTGCCAAAGGCAAAAGAATATTTGAAATTTTGCTTGCAACTTCTCATAAAGATATTATTTTAATTTGAGGTATTTATTTCTAAATGCTTAACATCATAGTTAAATTATACCATCAGTTCTAACTTAAAGGTATACCTGTGTTATAACCTCCTTTTAGCAACAAAATGTTTGGTTTGCAATGCCCTTAAGAATTATTGCAATATATCCAAATAAATATTTTCCCAGTTCCTAATTATAATATGACAATGAGTCAATA
Source organism: Smutsia gigantea (assembly GCA_032199065.1). Taxonomy (NCBI): domain Eukaryota; kingdom Metazoa; phylum Chordata; class Mammalia; order Pholidota; family Manidae; genus Smutsia; species Smutsia gigantea. Next base: position 2,274,298 of record JAVSCE010022418.1, read on the forward strand.
ACTAGAGTTCTTTAAATGAGCTTAGATTTTATGGTGACTTTTTCCAGCAGACATTTAGGGATGAAACACTATGCATAGCTATTGATTGGTTGCTGAGAATTAAAAAATAAAACAGGTCCTACTTAAAGGAACTCATAGTTTAGTAGGAATCGACATTCTGAAATAATGGGTTTTAACACAAAGGAAAATTTAAACACAATTCCTTAGTAGTTTTTCATTTCTGTTGTTTCCCTTTTTTTCAACTAAATCCAAGTATTTTCCTTTTTGTAAACTGTATCATTAAACAAATTATCTATGTATCAATTAGAATAGATAAATATATGAAACTATTTTCCTAAAGATTAGCAATGGTCATCTATAAGTGATGTTTGCATCATTTTAAAAATAAGCATGTATTATCAAAACACAGACAAGAACAGTATTTTCAATAACAAATTTCAACTCCAAGAACTAAAACAGAAAAGGAATGGCGTGTGCCATATACCAAGGAAACCAACAGATATAGCCAAAGGCTAGAGGTTTAGTGCAAAATGGTCCTAAATGGTTTCTGGCAGGAGGGTTGCACCTAGGTGGCAGAATCTTCTATTTCAAAGTTTCATTCCTTCCCGCCAAACCGGTGAAAAACCTATTGGCGCGTAAGTACTTCCTTTGACCCACATCCGCTCCGGACCGCGATGAACCAAGATGGAGAAGTGATCTGATTGGCTAAGAACTGGATGACGCCACGTATCTCAAGCCCAGTAAGAATCGGCCTCCCCAAGCGTGGCTGATACCGCTTTTCGATTGGGCCATACGGCAGGCGGGCAGGGACAATTGTTAAAGTTAACTTCTGGCTCCGGAACGCCGAGCAAAGATGGCGGCGGCCAGGTGTTGGAGGCTTGTCCTCCGCTGTCAGGGGCCGTCATTGCACACCTCAGCCGAGGCCGCCGTTACAGCTCCAGAAGTGACCGGCCCAGATGTCCCTGTTGCGCGCTACCCGCCGGTTTTGGCCTCTCTGACTGCCAAAAGCAAGGCGGCTCGGCAGCGGCGAGTGGAGCGGTGGCAGGCCACTGTGCACGCGGCCGAGTCGGTGGACGAGAAGCTGCGTATCCTCACCAAGATGCAGTTCATGAAGTACGTGGTTTACCCCCAGACCTTCGCCCTGAACGCTGACCGCTGGTATCAGGGCTTCACCAAGACCGTGTTCCTGTCGGGCCTCCCGCCGCCGCCCGCCGAGCCGGAGCCGGGGCCCTCCCCGGACCTAGCGGCCCTGCGCGCCGCCGCCTTTGACTGCCTCTTGCAAGAGCACTTCTACCTGCGGCGCAGGCGGCGGGCACCCCTCTTCCAGGACCGTGAGGCCGTCGCCTCGCCCTTCCTGGACCAGCTGGTGGCCGCCCTTGTGGGTCTGCTTAGCGCACACAACTCGACCCTGGCTGCAGCCGCCCTTGGTGAGCCTTGGGATCTCTAACTGGACGGAGGAGGTGGGGATTTTAGGGGGCACTGCCCCAGAGCTGCCCTCTCTCTATTGTCTATTATTTTCTGGTCCATCGCTTCTGGCTAGGGGCAATCTGGTTTAATAGCAGTCACGGTGCTAGGAGTGTGGAGACTGGGTTCCCGTCCCTGTGCAGCCGCCTACTAGCTGTACCTCGCTCCCAAACTCCAGTCCTTCGGTCTGCTTTGTGAAGATCCAGCCAAATAGAAGAGCTATTGGTTAAGAGAATGAGTTCTTAGAGGGTGGGACAGACTTGGGCTTGCCTTTTGGTTTTTCCACCAAGAAGTTAAACCATGTCAATTCACATTAACCTCTTTTAGCCTATTTTTTCTGATTTTCAAGATAAGAATTACGGTAATAGCACTACATCATAGAATTGTGAAAATTAAAGGTGATAGTGATTAATCTGCCTAACCTTTATTCGGTACCTATTATAAGTTTGGCCCTGTTTTAAATTTTAAAGTGCGAACTAATTTAATCCTCACTGTAACTGTTTACAGTAGGTAGCATTATTTTATAAATAGAAAAACAAAACCCTGAGGCATAGAAACATAAAATGTATCTAGTCAAAGAGCTTATAGCTAGTAGATTTGGAGGGCAGGATTCAAACCCAGCCATTCGGGGTTCCCATTTAAATAATAAGCAACTTATATTTATAACTGTTCAGTGCAGACATGAAGATAATGAGCAGATAGACAATTTTTAAAAACTGTGATTCTGATGTGTTCATCATTTTGTATCAACCAGCCAGTAGGGATCTTAATTTTTTATTGAATTAGTATTACATCTATAGATATGTGTTCAGCTGAGTCTTGTGTCCATGTTTCTTTACTTCCCTCGCAGTTGGGAAGGAAGTGTTCTTGAGGGAAGCATCATGGATTGGACTACTCTTGATTGGTGGCCTAGGAAAACTTACTTAATCTTAAGATCCAGGTTCCTTTTCATAAAATGGAGATATGCATACCTTTGAGAGTTACTGTGAGGATTGAGTTAGTAATTCATGACACAGCTCTGACTACTACTAGACTTTATATTTCTGAGCGATATTCCTGTTGGTCTTTTTCTGTTTATGCTTAGATGAGAAATCTGTTTGGTTACAGTGTTTGGTTTACTGATGGCACAAGTAGGCAGTAAATGTTTGAGCATGCTATTTAAGTCACGAACATTCAAGTTAAATTATCACATAACCCAGACTCTATCTTATATCAAAGAATAATTTTTTATATATTTTTAACTAGTACAATCATTCTTGAGTTTGCTATTGCTGAGTTTAGTATTCTAATAATAACCAAACTTACTTAAATGATCAGATAACTGTTCTAATATCTTTTGATAGATTATAAACGCCCAGTTCACTTTTATTGGTTGCGTGGTGAAGAAATTATTCCTTGTGGTCATCGGAAAGGTCATATTGATGCTTTGCGATACCAAATAAATGATAAACCACACAACCAGATTCGAATATCTAAACAACTCCCAGAGGTAAGGATTTGTTTTGTCTATATCTGTTGATATCTGATGAGGAAGTACCGTAGGCAGGCTGGGTAATGGGCTTGGTAGGATAAAAAGTTTCGGGTGGATCCCTTTCCTCTCAAGTTTGTTTCCAGTATGTCTCACCCAATATTCTTTTCCAGCTTTTTAACCTGAATGGTATATATATATTCCTCAGAGGTCAAATAACCATTTTAAGTGAGGTTAAGCCATTTTTCAGGACCATACAAATCTTTTTCTTAATATATAAAAAACTGATAATAGTTTTTGATTGTATTTTACAGTAGTCTATACACAACTGAAACATAAGTCAGGGCATTTTTATAATTATAAGCTGGTCATTTTATTCTTTATAGTTGTTTTGGAGAAAACAAGTGTACGTTGAGTGTTGTCTGTGTATCCTTGTCAGAGGTTGGCAGATAATTTCTGTAAAGATCCAGATAGTAAATATTTTAGGCTCTGGGGACCATAAGTCTCTGTTGCATCTGTTCATGTCAGTTCTTGCAGTATAAAAGCAGCATCATATATAAATGAATGTACATGATTGTATTCCAGTAAAACTTTATTTGTAAAAACAGGTTGCTGGCTGGATTTGGCTTATTTATCATTAGGTGTTAGTGTTATCAAATCATTTTGTAAAAAACATCTCATTTTAAGGTTTTTGTATGTATTAATAATGTGAGTAAAATATATATCACTGTTGCTGTCAATTCACTTAATACATTTTTTTTCTTTAAGTTTGTGCCTCTGGATTATTCTGTACCCATAGAAATCCCTGCTATGAACTGTAAGCCAGACAAACTTCCATTATTCAAACGACAGTATGAAAATAACATATTTATTGGTAAGTTGCTCTTTTGATATAGTGTGCCATAATGGTGTCCAGTGTTCTGTGCAGATTTGCAAAATTATTTTTTGATGACCAAGAGATTCAGATAGTCCATGGGCAATATAAATCATAACCTCAGGTTGTTCCCTTATACAGGAACGTAGAAAAGGTGTTATTTCAGTTCACCATTAATTTGTGTTTTTTCAAAAGTATAGACAAGTCTATTCTAAACAAGTAAAGAACTGAACTTGACACAGTGATTGGCTTTTTTACAAAACCCTCCCATTTGTGCCACACACTGTGGTAACCATCAGGGATATAAAAATTAGTAAGGCCTGATGGCTACCCCTCATGCAGCTTATTCTTCTGCTATTTTTTTCTTTGCCAATTAATTCCTAGCCAACTTGAGGAAGATTTTAAGAAAGCAGCTCTATACTAGTCCTCCAGACCTATTTTATCAACTCCTTCTCAATCACTGTGATCTAAGAAGTTGAATTCTGGGGCACCTTTGGTTGAGAAGACATTTCAACTAACGTCAAGAATGTCAACATTTCATGAGATATTGGTCTTTATTTTCTTTAGTTAGAAACATAGTATAAAATCAAATTTTAGTTTTTAAATTAGGAACAAGGTATGTAATTATTACCTTAAAATAATGAAGTTTTTTAAATCATGAAATGTTTCTATCTTTTGGTGAATAACAAATTTTCCAGTGATGACTAAGAAGTTTAAATAATATGGAATTTAAAATAAATTTTACATGTATTCTTTTGACTTAACCCTGTGTCATAGTGGGCTTGATGATAGCTAGCAGATTGTATTTTCCGGCATAGTTTTTATTATAATATAATCAATAAAACAAGTTAACCAACCTTTCCATTGTGTATACTGATCACATGATATATAGAGGAGAAAGATGGATTTGAAGCAAATACTAAGGACATATATCCCAGATGTTCATCTGAAATGTTTTTTCTTTTGCTCTTCAGGCTCAAAGACAGCAGATCCGTATTGTTATGGTCATACCCAGTTTCATCTGTTACCTGACAAATTAAAAAGGGAAAGGCTTTTGAAACAAAACTGTGCTGATCAGATAGAAGTTGTTTTTAGAGCTAATGCTATTGCAAGCCTTTTTGCTTGGACTGGAGCACAAGCTATGTATCAAGGTAAAACTAACTTTCTGGATTTATTCTTGGAAGATGATGATGACATTTTAAGAATTCAGTAGTTCAAATTGTTTTCTTTGGGTATGTTGACTGTTAACATTTTGAAAACTTTTACAATGGTACAAAATACACTTGTTTTAAAATCCATAATTAAATATTTTACATTTGCAATTGGCAAGTTGCACTTAGGTAGTTACATTGATCATTTACTTGGCCTGCTTTTGTGTGAATGTATTTTTTTCTGATTGTGTTCTTAAGCAGTTCAAAGACTATTTAGCTAACTAAGTAGACTCTGTAGGTGATAGCAGTGTTCTGAAGCTATGAAAAGAACTGCTTTCATGGATTACATTTTATATTAAATTACAACTGTCCTTACATAATTTTTTGAAGGCCATATCCAGAATATGGACTAGGAGATTGTTCATTCATTCAGTAAATAGCAAATGCTTTTTATGTACCCAGCACTGTTTTCTTCTTGGAGACAGAGCATTGAATGAGACAGCCAGTCCTTGGTCGTCTGGACTTACATTACAGTGAGGAGAGTAAAATATTATAAATATGTATTCTTTTAGGTAGTGGTACTGCTATGGAGGAAATACACTAGAGAAGCAGTAGAGTGATTTATGGGAAACAGGTATAAATGAGGTGTGGGGCAGAATCTATGTAGGGTAATTCAGGGGAGTTCTCTAAAAAATGACAATTTGAACAGAGACCTGAATGTTGAGGAGCTGCCTATGCACAAACCTGGGGGAAAGACACTTCCAGGCAAAAGGAATGGCCACTAAAATTCCTGAGCTGGGATCAGATTTGGAGTGTTCAAAGAAGGAAGGAAATAATTCTTGATGCAGAAGTGGAATATAGGACTAAAATCAGGAAGATAAGGAAAACTATGGTCTTCAGGAATTTAATACATAAAATATCTAGGTTTTAGTAGGTATTTCATACCCTCTAATGTGTATGTTTTGTTTTGGTAAAATATATTCTGTGTGTAAATTTCAGCATAATTTTCTTCTCTAGGATTCTGGAGTGAAGCAGATGTTACTCGGCCTTTTGTCTCTCAGGGTGTGATTACAGATGGAAAATACTTTTCCTTTTTCTGCTACCAGTTAAATACTTTGGCACTGACTAAACAAGCTGACCAAAATAACCCTCGCAAAAATATATGTTGGGGAACACAAAGTAAGCCTCTTTATGAAACAATCGAAGGTGATGATGTGAAAGGTTTTAACGACGATGTACTACTTCAGATAGTTCAATTTCTACTGAATAGACCAAAAGAAGACAAATCACAGTTGTTGGAAAACTAACAAACATTTGATTCAGGACTTTGGAATTACTTTAATTTCACTGCTGGAACAATAAAAGGAATTTTAATGATGAGGCCTGTAACTATCAAATATTAAATGCATTGATTTTGACATATGTATTTCTTACATTAACCTGTGATTAGACCTTCCCATTCTGCTCAAAATATACACTGAAAGATTAAATAGGTATAATATGTTTATTTAAAAGTTATTTTATTTGTATAAGACTAAGTTACCTTTATCAAGGTGGATCAAAGACCTGAATGTAAGTCATGAAACCATAAAACTCTTAGAAAAAAACATAGGCAAAAATCTCTTGGACATAAACATGAGCAACTTCTTCATGAACATATCTCCCCGGGCAAGGGAAACAAAAGCAAAAATGAACAAGTGGGACTATATCAAGCTGAAAAGCTTCTGTACAGCAAAGGACACCATCAGTAGAACAAAAAGACATCCTACAGTATGGGAGAATATATTCATAAAAAAGATATCTGATAAAGGGTTGACATCCAAAATATATAAAGAACTCATGCACCTTAACAAACAGAAAGCAAATAATCCAATTAAGAAATGGGCAGATGACATGAATAGACACTTCTCTAAAGAAGAAATTCAGATGGCCAACAGGCGCATGAAAAGATGCTCCACATCGCTAATCATCAGAGAAATGCAGATTAAAACCACAATGAGATATCACCTCACACCAGTGAGGATGGCCAACATCCAAAACACAAACAACAACAAATGTTGGCGAGGATGTGGAGAAAAGGGAACCCTCCTACACTGCTGGTGGGACTGCAGATTAGTTCAACCATTGTGGAAAGCAGTATGGAGGTTCCTCAAAAAACTCAAAATAGAAATACCATTTGACCCAGGAATTGCACTCCTAGGAATTTACCCTAAGAATGCAGCAGCCCAATTTGAAAAGGACAGATGCACCCCTATGTTTATTGCAGCACTATTTACAATAGCCAAGAAATGGAAGCAACCTAAGTGTCCATCAGTAGATGAATGGATAAAGAAGATGTGGTACATATACACAATGGAATATTATTCAGCCATAAGAAGAAAACAAATCCTACCATTTGCAACAACATGGATGGAGCTAGAGGGTATTATGCTCAGTGAAATAAGCCAAGCCGAAAAGACAAGTATCAAATGATTTCACTCATATGTGGAGTATAAGAACAAAGAAAAAATACTGAAGGAACAAAACAGCAGCAGACTCACAGAACCCAAGAACGGACTAATAGTTACCAAAGGGAAAGGGACTGGGGAAAATGGGCGGGAAGGGAGGGATAAGAGGGAAAAAGGGGCATTACGATTAGCAGATGTAATGTTGGGGGGGCACGGGGAGGGCAGTACAACTCAGAGAAGACAAGTAGTGATTCTATAGCATCTCACTACGCTGATGGACAGTGACTGTAATGGGGTTGGTGGGGGGGACCTGATGAAGGGGTAGTTTAATAACCGTAATATTGCACATGTAATTGTAGATTAATGATAAAATAAATTGTATTTAAAAAAAGACTGAGTTACCTTTAAAACCTGTTATTACATGTGATTTTAAAAGTATAAGGGAGGTAATTCAAATGTGTGAGAATATGTAGATGTTGTTAATAACATAATATAGAGTTGCAGAGTCCTACTTAAACTCCTTTAAAACATGAACAATATTTTGTAAATATGAAGAACTGTAGTCCAGAGAAATTAAGTGACTTTCCCACGGTTTCACAGATGATTAATAACATAATTGATGAATTATATGCAACTTAGTTTCTTAGCACTTAAAAGTAACATTAACATAATTCAATTGGTGTTCCTTGCTCTATCCCAAAAATTAGGAAACTTAATTTTCTGTTTCAAAATCAGTTGTCAGTTGGTAACATTGTTAATTTAGTTGAGAAGCCTAGGGATTATTTGCCCCAAATAATTGCTGAACTGGGGCTATCATTTGAAATAATTCAGTTCAGCCAAGTGTTTAGTTTGCAAGGCATTGTGTTGTGTTCCATCTGTAGTGCAGTACTGTCAGTTTATTTAGAATGCCATGTAATTTCACTCCACCATTCTTTTATTTAAGCTGTTTCCAAAGCTTTGAATACTGTTCTCTACTCTTGGTCCTGTCTGTTCCAGTCTGTCTGTTGCTTTCCCATTGCTCTTTCATGGAAAAATGCAGGTGTATAGAGAGTGACCTTACCAAGCTCTAAGTAAAACGATTATCTCTTAATCTTGACTCTCAGTTTCTAGTTTATTGAACCTAATTTGAGTTACCAACCTTGGCTTCTGCCTCCACAAAATAAAACAATCTCACGAAGTTGTAAGGATTAAATGAGCTAGTGCATGTGAAAGTGCTTTTAAAATGCTATATAATTTAAATATTTTGGATTTAGTTGAAATGCCATAGCTTCCCTAAGTTGATTATATTTAATTCATTTTAAATTGTACCATCATTTGAATACTTTTACCTCTATGATAGCACCTGTTTCATTCTCTTGTAATAATTTTTCTCACTACAGATGGAGAGCACACCACACATACCTGTATATGTATGTATGGCTTCACATAGCACTTCCTATATTCTAGAGCATGGTCTAGATATTTTGCATATAATAGCTCATTCAAGCATCAAAACTATTCTATGAGCTAAATACTGTTATCATTTTGCAGATAAATTGACAGGGCACAGAGAGCCCAATAACTTACTGATGGTCACACAGCTAGCAAGTGGCAGGTTTAGAATTTGAGCTCAGGTGGTCTGACTCCAGAATCTACTTAAAACCACTCTAGTAGATAATTGTCTGATAGGACACTGTAGATGTCAGTTCTATGGTAGTTGAACAATGGCATAAATTTAGGTAAGAAAAGGTTAAATCTGACCAATGTGGATCCTAGGAATGTGTCTCGGAGCAAGTGATTTTTGAATTGGTTTGTGGTAGATCACATTTTCCAAAAACAGGGGGAACAGAACTGTGAATGAAGGTGAAAAGCTGTAAGACTCTGGAAAATAAGCATTAACTTGATTTATGCAAGTTGTATGTGGTCTGCAGTTGGAGAAAACAAAAATACCAAGAAACAGAAGTCTAATTGGTCTCAGACTTCTGCATAATGATGACCATTAGTAAACAGTGTAGCAATGCTTCTAGACTTCTGGGGGAAAAGTTACATCTGATATCTAGACTAGCCAAGATGTAGATAGTGTAGGACAACTGAAAAAATAAGTATAACACCCAAATCTCTTATAAAATAAGTTTACTGAAAGTGTACTGCAGTTGATTAGCAAATGATTTAATAGGAGGAATTAATGAAGAATCAAAATTAATAGTACACAAATCATGTTAAGCAAAATTAAACATGAAGCAGGGTTAGGAATATTAATTTCAAACAATTCAAGGCAAAAAAAACCCGCTGGTAAGAGGTCATTATATGTTACAAATTGTAATCAGTATATGACATATTAATGTAAGTCTTAAGTTAGAGCAACTAAAAATAAACAATTAGTAAAGTTAATGAAATTTGGTACCTTATAAACAATAGATTTTTTAAATGTGATAGAACATGTATATAAATCACTTATTAGACTACAGAAAGTCTCAGGAAATTCTTAAAAGCAGGAATTATATAACTTGGGTCATTACTTAACCCAAGTGTATCTAGGAATTATTAATATACTTTTTAGCCAGAAACACCTAATCATTTGAAAATAAAAGTATTTTCCTAAATAACTTGAGTTTCTATTAATTTACCTGGGCAGAATAGTACATACACAGTTGAACATTCCCAAAGCTATATCATAATCCAGAATGAAAGCTACTTATCTTGTCAGATGTATTTTATATGATCTGGACATTTGTACATACACTATGCATGACATTGATTTCTTTGACCAAGAAAGCATTTTATTAATGTAAAAATAAAACTTTAAACTAAAATTGAATAAAATACATATAAAGCTAGTGGTATATAGCCAAAGTTTCAGTGTAAATGCAGAAACCCCAAATAAAATGCTAACATACCAAATCCATCAGTAATTAAAAGAATCCACCCTAATAAAGTAAATTGTGGAAATTCAGTAATGGATTGATATTAGAAAATAATAGAAGACATCAATAGTTAAAAGGAGAAAATGCCTTTGATAAAATTCTTATTCTTAGTCAAAAAAGGAAAGAACATAAGTAAGTTTAATAGGATACTTTATTTAGAGCCTTGTATTAGTCAACACCCAACACCATGTTCAATGGTGAAACAAGTGATACTCCCATTGAAGTCAAATAATTATGAATGCCAGCTTTGACCTTCATATGTTTTGTTTGCAGATCCATTCCAAGTGTCTAGAATCATTAGAAGTAAACACTCAAAGTTTATTGAGTGGATATGAATGAACTTAGGTAGTCGTTCTAGTTTGAGCTCTGGTGTATCTCATTTATTTTGCACCTTTATTATCTCAGCAAAGTTTAGGGTTTTCTTTATGAGGATCTCCACACATTTCTTAGTTATGCCTAGATTTTTAGGTAATTGTGAATGAATTGTTTCATGTTATATTTTTTTCATAGCTCTTAAACATGCCTTTATGTTGCTGCTATTGATTGCTAAATATTAATTTTATAAAAGGCCAATATAGTTAGTTCATTAAATGAAGAATTTTTTAGTTGCTTCTCATGAGGTGTATAGGTCCAATCTGACTTGGGTTGCTCAGAAACTGTTTATCAGCATAGACAAACATTAACTTCCTTATAGCAAAATGCATTGAACAGTTCTGTGACCTTACTTTTTTCAGCATATCTGATGTATTTAGTGTGGTTGACCACCCCTTTACTTCATTCTGGAAGTAATGTGATAGTGTCTCTGTTGCCTTCAATGAAACATACTCTTGGTTTTCTTCCTATCTCATTGAACATTCTTTCATATTCCTTTTTGCTGTTCTTCCTCTAATCTTTATTCAAATACTGGTATGCCTCCAGGTTCTACTCTAGGCTCCTTCTTTTCTTTAACCACACTCTTTCCCTAGATGACCTTTTTACATCCCGTGGACTTAAATATATTTATAAGCACATTCAAGATTATAATTTGGTTTCATATCTGAACTGTATGCATCACCAGGGTAACTGAGTAGGTCTGAGTGATAAGATATGGGTGATTTTTTTCTGCTAATTTTTCAACTTTCTAAACTTCCAGAAAATACATATTATTTTCACATTTATAAATTTATAAATGAATTGCATATCTCTGTAATGAATTCATATACATTTATATATTTATAAAAAATTCATTTTAATTGAAACTAGTTCTTGAATAGACTAATAGGTAACCACCATCCTACATCAAATTCTACTCCATCATAAATAGTTTCATTGTGAAATTGTATTTGAAAAGGCATTTCTTGATTATATTTGTTATTTAAGGAAATGTTTATTCAAGAAAGGTTATTGTGAGTTTCATTGTACATATAATTTAACTTATAAGTAGTTGGTCCCTGGATACTGAAGATTTAGATACCAGACATGAAGGCCTTGTTTTTTTTATTGAAATATTGTTGGGACACAATCTTATGTTGATTTCAAATATACAGCACACTGGTTCAAAAGTTACCCATATTATTAAATCCTCATCCACTCTAGTGGAGTTACTATCTATCAATGTAGAAAGATGTTACAGAATCACTGACTATTCTCCATATTGTATTACTGTTCCCGTGACCAACTTATATTGTGTTTGTGAATTATTGTAAGACCTTTAATTTTTTTCATGAGCTATTTTGGTAAATAAGTTAATGACTGCATATTGCATTTTATATTAAATTCCAGCCCATTTTGGATAATGCTTGAATTAAATATGAGGTATTGTATTTGAAAAGTGTAGAAGTAATTTGAGGCCTAAGAAAATGTTCTCTTCAGTTTTTGCATCTTTCAGATTCCTAGGGGCATTAGAAATTTCAGGTCAAATTAACCCACTTTCAGAAGTTCAGATTTTTCTAAGCTACCTAGATGACTCCATTCTAACTATATTCTCTGTTAATGATTTACTTTTGGATCATCCTTACCCCTAGCAAGTGGCCCTTCAAGATTTCAGACAAAGGGATTCTACCAGAGTTCCAAACTTGGAGGTCTTGGAGGAAAAAGACAGCAGGAATGAAAACCAGCAGAAACAATAGACAATAGAAACAGACCCAAGGGGTACCAAATAATTGGATTGTGAGGTAGACTTTAAAATTAGTATGTTTACTGTGTTCAAAAAGATAGAAGATTGAAAATTTCAGTATAGAACTGGAAACTTAAAAAATCTCACTGCAGATTTGCGAAAGCGAAATATTTGAGAACTAGCAAAAAAGACATTGTATTATTCTGCATAACACATAACTGCACACTTAGGTTCTTAAAACAACACACGTTTATTATCTCACCATTTCTGTGGGTCAGGAATCCAGGCATGGATTAACTGGATCTTCTGCTTCAGAGTCTCTCACAAGGCTGCAATCAAAGTATTGGCTAGGGAAACGGTCTCATTGGAAGGCTCAGCTAGGAAAGGATCATCAAATTTATGTAGTTGCTAGCAGGTAGTTGGGCTGAGACCTCAGTTCCTTCCAGACTGCTGAGTGGAGGCATCCTTCAGTTCTTTGCCAAGTGGGCCTCTTCATTAGGACAGCTTAGGACATGACAGCCTGCCAGAGAGAGCCTATAGAGTTTACTACAAGACTGATGGTCAGAAGCCAAATCACAATGCAGTCCATAACCAAGGAGAGGGGTTACACAGGGCATGAATAGATGTGAATCACTGGGGACTATCTTAAGGTCTTCCCACCAAAAAGATGACATACACAAGTGAAGACAGAATTACTGAACTTGAAAGTCAGAATGAAATATCTGTAATGAATGTTGTCTTCATAAACTTTGTTACTTGGCCATTACCTGTAAGAAGGGGTTGATATTTACCCATGCCTAGAAGCAATGGAAGTAATGTGCAGAGAGGATAAATAAGGATATATGAATGTAGGACCTTAGAAATATGGAGACTATTAGGTAAAGAAATGAAGGCTCAAACTAGATATTTAGGAATTCCATTTGTTCTTGCTCTGGATGCCAGCGGATATCCAGTTAGTAGTACTTTTTGTAATGAGTTCTACATAATTTATACCTTAGTTGATATTTTTGATGTTGATTAAAAACATGCCAGTGGATAATCAGTGGAAATGTGTATCTATGAACTATTCACCATTGCACGGTATTTTATCTTGCTTATTTTCTTTTTTGCACAGGATTTTCAAAAGGCACACAGTATTTATTTCTGCGAAGTATACAGTTTTCTTAAATGTTCACTTTTAAATTGGCTGATACCTTATGGGAGAATGATATTTGTATATTTCAAATTAGCATATATTTCAGTAAATAAATTGTTTAAATGTTAAAAAAAATAACTGCGGGTCAACTAATTTCATAGGTGTTCTCATAGGGTTCTCTCTTTGTTCATTTAGCTATAATGGAAAATCTCTAATGTTCACAGGGTTTCTTTAGACTAAACCATTACTATGTCTGAGACTAATTTCAACTGGCAAAATTGGACAGGAAACAGCAATATGGAAAAACCAAGTTACCTGTAATCTTTGATAAGCAAAAATCTCTATAAACTGAGTCATTATAATATTCTCCTTTTTAAGAATTTATATATTTAATGATTGCATCAGTTGCATATTAATTTGAAAATGATCTCCAGCCGGATTCATGTTGAATAAGATCCAGAAACTTTCTTTATAATTTGAGTAGATGCACAGGAAGCAAGGAAGAAAAAGGAAAACATATGGTGAGTAAATTTCTTAATGCCAGGTACATTAACATTAAAGCGTTCAACATTTAGCATTCATATTCATTTGAAACTCGATGAGATTGCTCAGTTACTTATCATAGACTACCCAAGGGGATATATAGATTAATATTTATTCATAACAACCCTCTGTAGAAGCATCCAATAAGGCTATGTAAGATTTATCCGTATATATCAAATCATATCCTATGTACTAGTGAATTATCTACTACTTATATGAAGAATGCATGAGCTTTTGATTTAGTTTAGAAAATCAGATTTTCATAATGTTTTGTTTTTTACATTCATTTTAATCTGTAGAATGTAAGATTATTTTTATTGTTCCCATGAAACACATGATCCTTATAGAAATTGGAAAAACCATGGAGAGGTGGGGAAGATAATCTCATACTGTTAACATTTTGGTCTGTTGCCTTATATCTGCATTTTTGTTGAATTTCGTTTTTGAGATCATACATGTGTTTATGTTATTTCATATTCACTTTCCCAAAATAAATTTCTGTATTCTATAAATAGCCTTTGGAGGGTATTTTGAAGTTGGTTGAATAGTAACAGTATTCCCATTCTAAAAAAAAGAAATACATAAGCATGAAATTTCCATAATTTAAGGTTCACTTTTATTTACAAGAAGGTAAAGAATCACAATTTTTTCAATTATAAAAACTTGATCTTGTAGCTAATGTAGGCGTAAACATATTTAATGTTGGAATAGTTCACTAGTATGCACATAATTAAATCCTAACTTTCAATATATTTGCAAGATTTCCATATTTCACCACCTTTTTTCATAATTGGAAAAATTGCGTGTTTTTCATAATTGGAAAAATTAAAGGATCTGTGTATTTGGAAGGCCCTAAAAGAAGTAAAAATATCTGTACATTATCCTTTGGTAAATTGTAATTTGTTGCAACTTTTGGAGCTTAAGAGTTTTAAATGTCAATTGAAAGAACAATGCCAGAAAGATTCTTACAGTCAAATTCTCATGTTGCCAGAAAATGTAAACAGTTTTAAAATCAGTGTGACAGTTGGATCTGAAAGTCTAGATGGAAGTCTTACCTTCGGTCATTAACTAGCTAAATGACTTAGGGCTAACCAATTTTTCTCGAATTCACATTGCTCATCTACTAAATTGATAGGATTAGACAAGAAGATCTTCAAAATCCCTCTTACTCTTTGGTATGATGAATCATTCCTTCTAAGCCTGCCATGGCAGATGTAATTTGCCATTAACATTATTCTTAAAAATTTCTTTTTTAAACCTCCCATTTCCAAATGAGAAGATGGTAATGTTCCTAAGAGCTGGAGAGTTATGTGGAGTTCAGCTTGCCCTTATCACTAAATTTCCTCCATTGTGATGTCTCTTTCATGGTTTTTTCCCCACAGCACTATCACTGAGGCTAGAATCATAAACTTTTAGAATATAAGGAAATTTAATGGTCATCAAGTTCAACTCACTATTCAATGCTCTAAAACGTTTGCACCAAATACTCCCCCTTTGTGCCCCAGGATGAAGATCTGTTACCTCTAAGGCTGCCATTTTTCCAGTTTGAACCATACAGATTACTAGACAATGCTCATTTTGAGTTGAAATCTGTTTTCTGGTAGCTTCTTGCCATTCATCTTAGCTGTATCTCAAGGTTATTTGGGTATCGTCCATTTCTTTTCATCAGGTTTAAGTACATTTTCTTAAGCATTTGCTATGTTCTTGAGTTATTTTTTCCCATTGAGGGTTTGATGCCAATATTTTCTCTGAAATTTTGGAAATCTAATTCTCAAGGCCTAAAATATTACAATGCTTAGTTCTTCCTAACTTGGCTAACCTTCCAACCAACTTTGAGATTATGTGGTTATTTTTTTAACCAAGCAATCTGTAAAATCTTGATTTTACAATGGCAATTATTTCTATTTTACTAATTAAAATTAGGTTCTTGTGCCTTGTTCCCTTACTTATTCCCTTTACCTTTTGAGAAAGAATTAACATTCACCCAGTACCCATGCAGTAATGTCCCTTAATCTGCAAAACAGAGGAAATGTCACTGTCCCTGTTTAAATTTTTGCTTCTCAAATGGAGAGTTCTTTGTATTAATAATAGTATCTGTCAAATCTCAAACAATAGTAAATACTTGGTATGTGTATATGTATAGATATATATGTACATTATTTAAAATATATTTTTTTAAATAAAAATTCTATATAAAATGTACATATATAAATATACATGCATATATATATATATATATGTATATATATATATATATCAACATGACCAACAGAATGAAGGTAATTTTTCTCAAAAAAATAAGGTGAATGTTTTTATTGATTTATTTTATGATATTATGGAAGAAATCATGCTGTTTATGCTTTTCTGTTTTTGCTGTAGCTTTGTGAATTAATTACTTATATGAATACATCTGTTTCATTCTACATATGGAAATTTATTTGTTAGTATTGCCAGGAATTTTAATCAGTTTATGAAACAATTTTTCCTATGGAGATTGGGGAGACTGGCATGAAGTTTTAAATTGTCTTATGGAAAAAATGTCTTATTATTCTCAGAGATTAGTTTCAAATCAAACTTATACTGCTTGTTTTTTTTAAACAATTGAGTCAAATTCATGTTGACATAGAGAATTGAATGATTCTTACTCTACATTTGATCTATTAACTTGAAAATTACCAAACACATTTTTGATAAAGATTTCTTTAAACTGAGAGTATTAACATTTCAAAGAACCCAAAACAACACATGGTCCACATGGAACATGAATTCTATCACTCTTGTTTAGAATGAAGTGCCATACTCCCCACCATGGTTTTCCTTCTGATTGAACTCTTGCCCTTGAAAGGCTTTTTAACTATATTTTTCTTTTCCTAAAATTATTTGGCTCCTTTGCTTCCTTTTCTGATTATTTTCCTACCTTTTTTCAATCATTCCTCATACTGCTTCCTGCTCAATTCTTCCTGGACTATATTAAGTTTTGTTAGCTCTTCAGTGTTTCATTCTGGCCCAGAGCATCACTTATACTCAATGATTCTCAAAAGACCACAACCACTCTATCAGTATGTCCTGGACCGCATGATACAAATGAAGACACCCGGGCCTCACCATTGACCCTGTGAATGAGAATCTGTGAGTGTAGCCTGTGTTTTCATTTGCATCTCCAGATGAGTATTATATGCAATGAAGTTTGAGAACTCATGCTTTATGTGTTTTCCTGTGGAAATTACATCCATTTTCATGATTTTAATAATCACATACTTGATCAAGGCCCTTGTTATGATTGCCATCTGAATCTAACCCTGAAAGTTATCATGTTTGATGCATACTGAGTTTTATTTCATATGACCCATAGACACTTCAGAATAATTATTTTCAGTGGAATCGTACCGTCTTCCTTCTCCCAAACTCTTTTAAATAGTTAATAATGTTAGCATTCACCTGCTTATTAAAAAAAAAAGAAACTAAACAAAGCAAAAACCTTCATGTTCATTTTAGATACTTTCCTGTCTTTATCTACCTCCCACACATCTAGTTGAACCAGAAGTCTTGCTGACTTCACTCCATAAATATTCTAAAATACATCCTCTCTTTCCTGTTCTATGAGTAATTCCCTAATTTAGGCCTTCATCATACGGACCTTTATAAAATACTCCCAACTGTTCCACTTGTCTCTTGAATTTCTCCCCACTGATCCATTCTCCCAACATAATATAAAACTATAATAAGTTAAAAAAGATATTCAGTGGAACAGAATAGAAAATCCAAACATTAACCCAAACATATACAGTCAATTAATATTTGATAAAAGTGCCTTGGATATACAATGGGGAGATGACAAGTCTCTTCAGCAGCTGGTGTTGGAAAAACTGGACAGCTACATGTAAGAGAATGAAACTGGACTACTGTCTAGCCCCATACACAAAGGTAAACTCAAGTTGGATCAAAGACCTGAATGTAAGTCATGAAACCATAAAAGTCTTAGAAAAAAACATAGGCAAAAATCTCTTGGACATAAACATGAGCAACTTCTTCATGAACATATCTCCCCGGGCAAGGGAAACAAAAGCAAAAATGAACAAGTGGGACTATATCAAGCTGAAAAGCTTCTGTACAGCAAAGGACACCATCAGTAGAACAAAAAGACATCCTACAGTATGGGAGAATATATTCATAAAAAACGTATCTGAGAAAGGGTTGACATCCAAAATATATAAAGAACTCATGCACCTTAACAAACAGAAAGCAAATAATCCAATTAAGAAATGGGCAGATGACATGAATAGACACTTCTCTAAAGAAGAAATTCAGATGGCCAACAGGCGCATGAAAAGATGCTCCACATCGCTAATCATCAGAGAAATGCAGATTAAAACCACAATGAGATATCACCTCACACCAGTGAGGATGGCCAACATCCAAAACACAAACAACAACAAATGTTGGCGAGGATGTGGAGAAAAGGGAACCCTCCTACACTGCTGGTGGGACTGCAAATTAGTTCAACCATTGTGGAAAGCAGTATGGAGGTTCCTCAAAAAACTCAAAATAGAAATACCATTTGACCCAGGAATTCCACTCCTAGGAATTTACCCTAAGAATGCAGCAGCCCAATTTGAAAAAGACAGATGCACCCCTATGTTTATCGCAGCACTATTTACAATAGCCAAGAAATGGAAGCAACCTAAGTGTCCATCAGTAGATGAATGGATAAAGAAGAGGTGGTACATATACACAACGGAATATTATTCAGCCATAAGAAGAAAACAAATCCTACCATTTGCAACAACATGGATGGAGCTAGAGGGTATTATGCTCAGTGAAATAAGCCAAGCCGAAAAAGACAAGTATCAAATGATTTCACTCATATGTGGAGTATAAGAACAAAGAAAATACTGAAGGAACAAAACAGCAGCAGACTCACAGAACCCAAGAACGGACTAAAAGTTACCAAAGGGAAAGGGACTGGGGAAAATGGGCGGGAAGGGAGGGATAAGAGGGAAAAAGGGGCATTACGATTAGCAGATGTAATGTTGGGGGGGCACGGGGAGGGCTGTACAACTCAGAGAAGACAAGTAGTGATTCTATAGCATCTCACTACGCTGATGGACAGTGACTGTAATGGGGTTGGTGGGGGGGACCTGATGAAGGGGTAGTTTAATAACCGTAATATTGCACATGTAATTGTAGATTAATGATAATAAAATAAATTATATTAAAAAAAGATATTCAACAGAATAAATAGTTCATAAACAGATCTAATTACATACAAGAATGCAATAAAGGATTATTTCAAATTGATGGGAAAAGGATAGAAGCAAATAATATTGTTACATTGGCTAGTTAATTAGAAGAAAGTAAAATTTGATGTCTAACTTGTAAGAGTAAAATGCATGGATTAAAATGTAAAAGTGAAATTATAATGGTACTGAATAGGCAATGTAATTTATATAACAGGTGGATAAAGGTATACAAGTCATATCATAAACAGAAATTATAAAAATATATCTATATATGTATAGATATGTAGATTATATATATCATGTATGTAAATTAAAAATATCTGGGGGATTTTAAGAATACTCAATTTAAATATAATCAATAAATTGGAGAATAATATTTACAACATACGTGACTTTAAGAGAATAGAATAGTGATTTAAATGTATAAATAGGCAATTTTTTAGGACTACAAATGGTGAAGGAATGTATGAAAAATATTCCATATTGTTGAAGATAAAGACTATGCTAATTAACGGATTTTTACTCGTACAAAGGTGAAAACCATTAATATCCAGTATCATGAAGGGATGACAAAATATATCCTGTATATTCTAGCAGTATACATGGCTGTAGCCTTTTAAGAGCTCCTTTCCTGTATGTATCATGAGTCTGAAAATTCTTTGACCTAGCAATCCATGTACAGATAAATTAGGATAAATTTAGAAATTTATCCTAAATGAAACTACTAGATCACAGAACAAAGAAGTATGTACAATATTCATTTTATTTTTGTTTATAATAGCAAACACACATACACACACAAACCCCAAACTTGTTATTTTCTAATTGGAAAGAACCTAGTTATTCAACAGTAAGGGATTGGTGAAATAAGTTTTTCTTGAACTATATAAAAGGAATACTGCATTAGTTTCCTACAACTGCCATAACAAATTACCACACATTAGTGGCTGAAAGTGACAGATATTTATTCTGTCACACTTCTGGAGGCCAGAAGTCCAAAGTCAAGGTTCTGTCAAGTCATGCTCTTTCAGAAGGCCCTAGGAGGGTGGATCTTTCCTTGTCTCTTCAAGCACCTGGTGGTTCCTTGGCATTCCTTGGTTTGTGACAGCATAACTCCAATTTCTGCTTTGTCTTGATGTTGCCTTCTTCCCTGTGTCTCTGTGTCCCTTCTTTCTTTTAAATAAGGATATCAGTGATTGGATTTAAGCTCAACACTAAATCCAGGATGATGTCATCTCAACATCTTTAACTAATTACATCTGCAAAGATCTTATTTCATATTCTGAGGTTCCAGGTGGACATGAATTTTGGGAGGATACTATTCAACCCATGACAAATACTATAAACCTATTTAAAATGATGAAATGGATAAATCGTCTGTTATCTAATATCATACAGGGGCAGACACAAGTTCTCATTGATGGTGTGGGAGAAAATCCTGTTTTAAGAAATCTACCACTGTTAAGCTCTTTCTCACAAATTATCAACATTGTGTAGTGTTATGTGTTGAATTGTGTCCCCCAAAAGATATGTTGAAATCCTAATTCCTAGGATTTCAGTATATAACCTTGTTTGGAAACAGTACAGATGAAATCAGTTAAGATGAGGTCATGCTGTATGGGGTAGGGTGGATTCTTAATCTAAAATGACTATCCTGACAAGTTGAGACACAGGTACAGGAGGGAGAACACCATGAGGCAACAGTGTTGGGGCTGCAAGCCAGAGAATGCCAAAGATTGCCAATAAACCACGAGAAGCAGGAAGCAGCAAGGAAGGATTCCCTCTTGCACACTTCAAAGGAACACGGCCCTGACAACACCTTGATTTTGGACTTCTAACCTCTAGGACTATGAGATAATAAAATTTTTAAAGCCACCCAGTTTGTGGTACTTTGTTTTGACTACTAAATTAATACAGATAGTTAACAACAACAAAACTCTGAGCTAGGGAACAGGATATCCAAATGGAAAAGCGCCCACCACTAATGTTTTTTGAAGCCTTGATTTCTGCTTTCATCGTATGCGGTATCTGTTTTCTTGATGCTTGAACCTTGAAGTTATGTTCAATCCAGAAATGCTGTGAGAGCATTGAACTGAACTTTGCCTAAAGCTTGAGTAGAAAATATTGGGATTCCACAACCCAGATAGCAATTTTGGGGAGGGCTGAGTTTTTCTAGATTGAGTCCAGTATCAACTATAATCTTCCTGATCTGATCTTTCAGTAACTTGATCAAGAAAACTAAACCTTACATTAAGAGCATTACTCTATGCCAAATAAGGGCTTCCAATTTTCAGTACAGGTAAGATTTAAAGACCAATCTTTCTTTTTCTGTCTCTCTGTATCTCTCAGAACCTCTTGCACCAACTTTGCATTTTGGTAAAGTTAGTGTTCCTACATATTTGATAGTAAATTAAGTAGTAGGTAATTTTCTAAAATGTCCGGAAAACTGAGGTAGAAAAGTTTTGAAATGTAGTGTTTTTCCACAGGAGAGAAAAAGGGAACTAGACAGAATAATAGGTAGCGATATTGGCTTGAAATGAAATAAAAGTACCAGAGATTTCTAGTTTAATCAGTGTGGTAGACTAAGGCATCAACCATTTTCTCCCTGCATTACAGATTCTTTATGAAGAAATGTACTACAAAAAAAGTTAAAAGTATGCCTGAGCTGGAAGTAAAGAAGGAAGAAAGGACTCAGGTAGGAATTAACTGAAATATTGAAAGTCAGAGCAGTGAGCTCTGAGTATCTAGTGATATCATACCTGGATGTGGACTTTGGAGAGTATTAAGCATTTTAACACTTGCTTGAGAAAAGGAAACATGGCCTTGGCTAAAGACTCCTGATCCCAGAAACTAGAAAACAGCCCAAACCCTCAATCCCACTTTATAATCAGTCTTCCAAGTATCTCCCGTCCATGAAAGAGAATTCACAGAAAATGAAGCCATGTGGCCAAGAAATATAAGAAAAACAAAAATCCTTAGCCTCAGAATCAGTATGGGAAATGTGAATGAAAATAATGAGTTACTATGTCATTCTCATTCGACTGGCAAAAAAATTAGAATGTCTTAAGTACCATGTATCATTTTGGGTGTGGGAAAATAGGAGCTCTTGTTCATGCAGGCAGGTGTCTACACTGATGGAACCAGTTTGGATTGCTGCTTTGTATTATCCAGTGCAGCTGAACATAACCTGTGCCACAGCACTTGAACTTATAGAGCAATACCCTAAATGTACTCTCACTCAGGTGCACATGATACATAAGAGTATATTACAGTATGATGAGGTATGAAGTGGAGTGGGGTGGTGGTTTTGTTGGTGATTTATGTTTGATTATGTTATGTTTGCAACATTTTATTAATTTTAAAGGAGGATTGGGAGTAAGTATGGTAATAGTATTTGTTAAGATTGGATAATGGGTATATTGGTTTTCATTCAATATTTAAGTTTTTCTGAATGCTTGATATATACCTATGTTATCAAATTTTTGCAAATTTTTTGCTTTACACCAGTTTTAGCCTATTGATAACCAAGGCTGTGGCTGGACTGGTCCTTGTGGTTCTCATTTAGATTGCAAGATACCCTCAGCAACAACTGTGAAAAAGTTGTTATTGTAGAGAAAATGGAAGTTCTGTGGTCAGGATTTGCACCTGACCCTGTCCTGCTTGCCCACTGCGCACATGCGATGCTCACAGGCACAGGTTTGCACACTTGTGGGCAATGAGTTATTGACTCTATATAAATATTTCCATCCAGTTCTCAGGGGCTGTGAGGTGATGGAGAGGTTCGGAGGCAAAGATCAGCTTGCTGTGTGCAAACTTGCCCTGAGGTAGATGGGATTCTGGTGCTTGACCTGCCACCACAAGAATAAAGCTGGGTATAAATCCTTTTACCCTAAGAACATTCCGTTGTCATTTTCCCGTGTCACTGAATGTAACTCTGGGGGAAAATATGTTCCCAGCCTGGGGCAAATAACCAGTGAAGCCAAAATCAGTCAAAGGGAGAAATAAAGTGGGAGAAACCTGTTTATTGCTTATAAGCAGATGTCCACTTCTGCTCATGTCTCTCATAACCCAGCTGCAAAAAGGGACCCCCCTCAACTTCTCCCATCCAGATATGCCATTGCTCTCTCAATCCCTGTAATCACCTATTGTTATGGAGATGGACTACTTCTCTCTGCCTGTTGGGAACAACCATTGATATGGGGATGCACTAAGGCCAGGTGAGAGATTCTGGAAATACTGCAATTTTATCCACACTGAATCCAGAGTGAACTTGCCAGGGTTGAAACCCTCAGGTGAGACAAATACCTACAAATCCTGGAAATTAGATAGCACACAAAGAGCCACACAGAGAGACTGTGAATAAAGAGAGTGTATAGGCCTGGGTTCTGCTTTTACTGGGGTGGAGAGTGGCGGCTTAGGGATTCACAGGCTCACTTTGGTGAAGTTAAAGCATCAAAGGGGGAATTTAAAGTGCAGAAAGAGAAAAAACAAGTGGGCCAGATGGTCAGTTATGGAAATCAACAAAGATGTTTAAAGCAAAGGAAACTTGAGGCAGGGAGAGTAGGCCTGGCTCTTTACCTAGCCAAGTCTGGCAATATGTTTATTGAGACAGCTGTGTTTGAAGCGGATGCCTCTGCAATCAGCTTAAATCAGGCACTTGCATTAAAAAAGGGGAGAAAAATGGTGGTCAGAGCTTACACTACATCTACGTAAATATAAATAAATAATAGCTTGTATATGGCAAAAGCTCTGTGTGTGTGTGAGAGAGAGAGAGAAACAGGCAAAAGCAGGCAGGACAAACTTCTGGGTAAAATAAGCATGGAGTGATCCCAGGAAAAAGAAATGGGCCTAAATATACAGACTTACTTGAGAATCCACATTGCACATGATGATCTGATACAATTTTCTGGTTTTAAAGTAGTAGAAGCCAGAGGTTAAGAGATTTTCCCAGTCGCACATTCATTTGTAATGGGGCTGGGTCTAGAATCCAAGTGTCTGAAGTCTTGTCCAGTGTCCTTCCAAAATTGCCACAAACAGGTTATTAATGTACACCTAGCCAATGCCTTGTAGATTGGTTTCAAAAGGTAGATAATTTTATGAGCTGTACTGTATACATTCTCTTTTATAGTCTACCACTACTATTTATAGTAAAAGGCTTCTTAATGTATTAATACTTGGATGTCCAGACTAACTCTGAGATGATACCATTTACTTCCAGATGGGAATTTTCCAGTTAGCATCAAGCTTGAGGAGGATCATTAGCTTTTAGGAATTTTTTCAGTGTAAAATCAATTACTTATTCACCTACTTCTGTTTGCCAAATTGGGCTTGAAAAACCAGTATGCCACTGTCACCAAAAGATGAGTTTAGCTGGTGTGTGTATTAACCATCCACAGCCTTTTGGATTAAAAGATCCATATATTGTTGCTTTGTAACTATAGTTAGTAGAAAAGAAAGTGATCAATGAGTATATTAGAATCCAGATTGTCTTATCTTTCCTTGACAACCTAGGTAATTGTGACAACCTAGACTTGTGACGAGGAAAATGGAACATTTTTAGTGTTGTCAAATATTTTGTAGAACCACATAGATTTTTATGGAGAAGGGGTTATATTTTTAGTTAAAGAATTATGTCTTTTGGGAGGAGTACTGAGCATGGAAGCATTAAAGCAGGTGACAAAGAATGGAGGTCATTTATTGTACCCATCCTCTTTGTCCTCTATAGTCACTAAATATTCCCTGGGGATGGAGCACAGAGCTGGATATTAGAAACTAGATTCTTGATATTCTGACATTTCCACCAGTATCAGTTGTTTGCTATATACCATTTCTCCATCTGAACAAATGGGTTTTAATGCTAAATTACCCAGAGATACATATGAGAAGTTATCAATTAATGCTTATTGACTATAGTAATTTACAAGTTTTCAGTATTAGTGTTTGACCTTTTGAAAATGGTAAAATACCTGCAACAGAGGGGCATTGGTCATCAGGGAAAGTAACTCTACATTTAAGGTGGGGTTGGCTTCAGTGGGGAGTTAACAATTTTGGCCTTAGATAGTGGACCAGTATGATAGCTTACATGGTATCCTTTGGATATTAGAAAGGCCTATTGCAAGAATGGTTTGTTTTTGCCCCATGGTGTGTGGGGTTTCACCTGGTAAGACCTAAATGCTGAAGTAACTCAACACCTAGGTGCCTGGATCATCTGGAGCCATCTTCACTCACATGCCGGGCACTTGATGCTAGTTGTGGCTGGAACCTCAGCTGGGGCTAGTTGGCCAGTGCACATACAACTAGGTCTGTGTGACCTGGGCCTCCTCACAGAACGGAGGGCTCAGGGTACTTGGACTTATTATGTGATGGCTCAGGCATCCACAAAACACTGCATAAAAAGAACTTGTAGGGACTGCATAGCCTTTGTGGCTTAGTCTTAGGAGTCCCATAGAGCTCCCTCCACTGTCATCAACTGGTCAAGGCAGTTGTAAGTCCGACAAGATTCAAAAGAAGGAAGGGAGGTGCAGGTCCCATTTCTTGATGGCAAGAATATCAAATAATTTTGGACTCATGTTTTAAAAGTGACTTAGGCTATATAGATGGCCACCAAAATAAGAAGAAAAGAATGACGAAAGGAAAATGATGATGAGAAACTGCCTCTTTGCCCAGACCAGGCTGCCTGTGGAAGGTAAGGCTCTATCTAATTAAGCTGTTGACTGCTGCTAGCTATCCAAGTGTTGCCTTAGAGATTTCTCTAGATTGTTTGGGAAGTCCTCCTCACTACTATTGCATTAGCAGGGACAATAAGAACACCTCCCATCAGCCACATTAAATGATCTCTGTTACCTGCCAGAAGGGAGTAGCAAAAAGTGGGAGCTTCCTGCAAGCTTACTTGCTGGCCATCAGGTCTGCCCAGTTAAAGTATTCATTGTTAGATTACTCAACTACAGATGTATGAAAAGAGTTTTCAGGTGTCAGCCCTATTTTTAGGTACTATTTCAAGGAATTTCTTTCCTTACTGTAGGTCTTCTGAATATAATGTTGTCCTCCAGGAGTACTGGCTGTCCTTATCCCTGCCACTTTGAGCGTACTTGCCTTCAGAAGCCTAGACACAGATCCCACGTCCTCTCAGATTCATGAGACAGGACATTTTTGCAAAGGAGCCTACTATCTCAGTCAAGAACTTTGCCTTTAGATCTCACCATGTGGAGACTCCACAGTGCTTCTAAACATCCTTTATATTACAGAACACAGAGATTTATATTTACTTGGCACTGCTGTAAATAGGATGGAGCTATTTTTGGTTACTGTAACTGTTTTATGGATTCCTCCCATCCCAGCTTCCATTTGGCTGTGCAAAAGGAATCAATATTTACAGCCCACTGTCGACACTTGGGGAAAGTCTGGTAGAGGAAAACTCTGGCCTAGGGGTCTGGACACCTGAATTACAATCCTGTCTACCATGACAAGTCGTTGAGCTTGGGCAAGTCAATCACAGTGGCCCAAAAAAGCACTTATTGAGTGCCTCCTTTTACCTCACTTTCCTTTCTCTATTTTTACTTGTTTTCTCCTCCACCATTCTTTTACCTATGAAAATAGTTCTTCGTATTTTTCATTAAACTGATCTTACGGTCCTTTTGATGTCAATGAAAGCAATCATCTTTGAGATGATCTCGTCTTGCCCACAAGATTCCTATATATTCTAAGTGAGAATTTAGGTGATTTCTATTTTGTCAAGTCTTGCAGTTTCTGCCAGAAAGTGCTTTTTTGGGCCACTGTGGAAGGAAGCATGTCAGTTATTTGGAGCAGTTTCATGGGCTGAGATCAGAACCTAAATAAGACTGCAGCTGCTCAGCTGGCACCCCAAATCCTACAGCAAAGCTAGAAACACTTTTAGTGCGCAGTGCTCTCGGAAGGAAGCCTGAGAGAAACTTCCCTTGTGAGCAAGTATGTGCGACCCAAACGTGGCCCATGGTTGTTTCTCTCCCCAGGCTCCCATAGCTGAACCTATACTTTTCCCTTGGGTGGTAGGTAGAGATGCAGAACCAAAACACAAATTCTGGAGATGAGGTCCTTAGAGTAAAGGAATAATAAATAAGGTCTGAGAAGAAATGATGTCGCTGTGTGAGAAGGTGAGCGTAGGGATTGTGAGTGTGTGGATGGTGGGCAGAAATCAGAGGACTTCTCTTAACTCCGTTTTCAAAGCAAAGCAAAAGCTTCCATTCAGGGCCGGGGTCGAAAGAAGGCAAAGAAAACCTCTGACCGACTGTACTCAGTGTGACTTGCTGAGTTACAGAAGGACTGAGGCGTTTCTCCTAGTTTTAGAAAAGGATGTAGCAAAGAAAACTGATGAAAGGAGACCGTGTGCTTTGATGGTATGTCTTGGCTGACAGCAAGGAGTCTCTGCGGGGTCCTTCCATGGTCTCCGCTTGAAGGATGGCCTCGTGCTGGGGTCTGCGCAGGAGCCCTGTTGCTGGAGGCAACAGCATCGGGGGAAGAGCCAGCTGCTGATGCTTGGTTGTGAGAGTGAGGAAGAGCCAGAAGGAAAAAAGGGCCGCACAGCACTGCGCAGGAAAAAGGCACAGCGCCGGCCCTTGGGAGCAGGGGTGCAGAGCCCAGGACTAAAGCACAGGTCGGTGAACGGCACTGCCGCCTGTGACGGCCTTCTCTGACTTCGTCAGTGTCGGAGGAAGCATGGGCTCTGTGATAATTCACGTGTTTATTCCATGGACACGTATTGCATGTTAGTGTCATATTGCATGTTAGCGTGGAAAGCATGGAGCTGATGCCCAAGTTCTAATCCCTGGAACCTGTGAATGTTACCTGAAAAAAAAGGGTGTTTGCTGACACCTTGATTTGAGCCCAGCCAAACTGAGTTTGGACCCTTGGCCCCCAGAACTGTGTGAGAGAGAATATATTTCTGATATTTTAAGCCAAAAGTTTGTGGTGATTTGTTACAGCAGGCACAGGAAATGAAGATAGTGGGGAATGGTCTGTAAAGATGCAAATATGGCCTTGCTGCTCTTAGTTGGTCTGATGGCCACCTTATTCTTCCAAGTTATGTTTCAACATATCTATTTATGCAACATCTATATGTAAGCATTTTTCTTCTCTCCTCTCTTTTCCATTTCCACCCTTTCTTTTCTTCCCTGCCCCATCACATCACACACACACACATGCACATGTGTGTGTGTGTGTGTATATAAATAAAAATTGGTGCAGTGAAACAAAATGTCTTGGTGATGATCTAAACCAAGATTTATTTAATTATAATGAGCTCCAAAGTCCTGCTTTGAAGCATGTGCTTATTCATGTACTTAGTGTTGGGAACAAAGTGTTGAAAACACTCACAACATGGTGACTTGATTGTATTTACAATATCTTTGCCATCTCCTCCACTTTTAAATTTTGATATTAAGTCAAAATTGTAGGCAAATCCCAACAAGTAACAAAGAGCAGTAAGTGATGTGAATGAAGGAGGGCTGATGTGTTAGCAACAGCCCTTGCCTGGAGGACTGTCTGGACCATCACAGTATATAGCAACTATGTTGGTGCCAGTGGCCAGTGCACTCAGAATCAGTAATGTTCCCCAGAAGACACCATCTGATTTTTATCCTCAAACACAAAGATAAAAAGCCATAGTGCCTCTGTTGATTGTTGCAGCAGTGACATTGGCTGGAGTTAGTTGCACAATCACTAAGCACTTCCAGAAATGTTCAGCAGCAGTTTTATGCAGATTATCAGAACACATGTTGGCTTCTGCATTACAAGTTAATGATGCCAACAGCTGGAATCTCTTAAGATTCTGCATGGTCACTCAAATCATCTTTGGTCAACTGAGTTGTTTAGTGCCAGAAACAGTGCTAGTGGCCAGTTCAGTTTTTGGCAGGCTAAGCTGAGTGGTTAATCAAAAATAGCATTTTCAGCCAGCCTCAAGGAAAGGGAAGTAAAATATTTCAATATCTGGACACTTGGTCAGCCAAAATAAAGCAAAGGCTCATGTTCGTTCTGTCACTGTCAGTGTGGCTCCAGAGGGAGGGCTGCAGTGAAGATTTGGTGGTACCTAGTGCAAGGGCAATGTGGGATGTGACAGCAATCCCAGAGTCAAATAATATGAGAGAGAATGTATGAATTCCCTTCGTGTCTCTAGAGTCACTAAGGAACTTGCCCCAGGGGAAATCCTGCTGCTTCTGGTCTGGAGGAATTGCACCACTATTCGTGGTTTCTCCACATAATCCCTACATCTTTCAAAATAGTCTCTTTATTAAACTTTCTTCAACTGCCCAGTTCAAGTGTGCATCTGTTTCCTCCTAGAAAACGGATCACATTCATGTTTAGAATGGACACCAGAGAACATAGCCTTCTTGCTTGTGTGCATTTATGTGAGGCTTTTCTTTAGCATGTAGTTTACATTTAAATTCCAGGGTGTATGGCCCCAAAATAATAACTCTCACATTATCATCATACTGGCAAATCAACGTTAATATAACATTACCATGCAAACCTTAAATCCTATTAGAACTTTACCAAACATCATATTGATGCCTTTTTCCTTCCTGGGTTGAGAAACACATGTTGCATTTAGTTGATAGGTATCATCAGTCTCCTTCAGTCTGAAATAGTTTCTCCCTTTCTCTGCCTCCCATTCCCTTGACAGTCTTAAAGAGTGCAGGGACCCTCAGCCTTAGTGTGATTGATGTTTCCTCATAAGCAGACTCCCAATCCAAGAATGTATTCCTGCATTCTTGGCAGGAATACAAAACGACAAAAGATGCTGTTCTCATTCTCCACGTGCAACATCAGGCCACCCATAATTTCAGCAAATTCCCACCACTGATCTTCTGGTCAATTTGGTGTTTGCCAAGTTTCTCTAATATAAAGTCATCATTTCCCTGCTGAATTTTATTTATATTTTGTGGCAAGTTATTTTGATACAACACCAATACACTGTCCTCATCAAATCTTACCAACCGTAGGACCTGTTGATAACTTCTACCTTTATCAACTACCACTATAACAATTGCCAAATACTGATTATTCATTTGTATTATTCCTTTTTTATTTATCTGTAATAAGAAATGTCTTGTTTATCTATTTATATCAGCATGGAATAATAGGTTCCTATTGTATTCAATAGGTTGTAATTTTACACACTATTTATTTTGATGCTCAGATCATGTAAGTTTTGGCCTGTGAGAGATCCCTAAAGCTGACTCATTTGAGAATTTCCTTATTTTATTGCATAAGAAAAGTCCCAGGCTTATTTTCTTCTTTCCCTGTTTCTCCTTGAGTTCTAGGAGTTTCCAGGAAGCCCAGGTTCCATTATTGGAGAACAGTATTTAGAAACCAAGATGTGTGTTCTCAGAGTACTTATTGCTACAGGAATTTTATTCTAAGATTCTTTGGTGAGCGAAGCTAGGAAATATGTGTGTGTATGGACAGAGAGACAGGCAGGGAGAGAGAGAGATAAGTACACACCTTCAAGAGTACTTCTAAATCTGTGTATATATTTAAAAAACTTTATGTATTCGTACAGATACATTCAATTCTAATTCAACCCCTCAGGGTTTTTAAATAGTGTTAGAAGGTAAACTTTAAAGGGGTAAAATTATGACTCCTATATAGATATAAAATGAACACTACACAAATACGTAAGTCATAAATTAATGAGAGAATTGTAAGATATTGCAACTGGCTAACAGTGAAGTCAAAGAACCACATATATAGGCAGATAAAGAATGCTTAAATAAAACTTGAAAGTAGTTACAAAACTCGCTTATTCCATTGAGGGAATAAATTATGGGATTCACTTATATGCTTATGAACAAGAATAATTTGCATTGACATCTGTTATCTATAGTTTATAGAGCTGTCAAGTTGCTTAAAGACAATGAAAGGCACAACGACTTCTTTGAAAGAGATGTATCAGAGGAGGAGTTGTCCACTGAAGACATCCATTCATATTTTTGGTCCATTTCAAAGTCTTTCACAATTTTTTCCTGCACTAGTCTTCCCTTTTCTTTGTAAATCCTTTCTGAGTGATAAGAAATCTGGCTTCTCATGTATGTACTTATTCTATAAATTTATTTGCTTAGTGAAACCAACTATTCTTCCAACTACCATTTTTGCACCTCTTCCTCCACCTTTGTACTTCACCCATGCAGGTCACCACTGCCAGTCCCTGATTCTTCTGCCACTTTGCAGGTCTATGCTGATTGTTTCCTTGGATATCCCACCTCCTTCACATTCTGCCTCTTCAGACACATGTACCATGCTCTCTTCCTCTCTCCCCTAAACACCAATGTCTTCATGATTGGGGGTGGGGGTCAAGAGAAGGGAGGGGACTGTGGGAAAGAAAAAGATGACAGGGAAGATACACAGTTGTTTTGAATAATCTTAAATTATACATACAAGGATTACATTTGGTGAAGGTGGTAGGGATGTTTGGAAACATCCCAGACACAATGGGGTTTCAGAGGACAGTGTTCATATTTGATATCCAAGTTTACTTTTCCCCAATAATAAAACTCAGTAAAGAAGTCAGATGTTTGCAGAGGAGCATGGATTTTGAGAAGCTTAATTCAACCCCCTCTTTGTTATTTCTGACATCTACTTTCTTCTCATTTATAGGAAGCAAATACAATTAAAATTTAAATATAAAATAGTGTTATTATTTTTGTCATAATGCATTAAGTAGGCACAAAGAAGTCTTAATAATAAAAACATCTATATGATCACCCTTCCAGCACAGTATTACAAAACAAATTATAGTAAAGGAGCTATAATTGATACTTCCAGCATTCGATATAAAAAAATGTTTTATTCATGCAAACTGAGTGTGTTTGTGTATGTTTGTATGTGTTTGTGTAAAATGAGAATTCATATAATAGAATCAAGGCCATAATATCCTTTCAGTCTTTGAAGTAATATTCTTAAAATGCTTTTAGTAAACTTGATGGCCTTGGTGGTCAAGGAGGACTAAATTTTATCGTAAGGGATTGTATCTTCTGAGATCTGGGCTGTAGACTTCCTCACATGTACCTATTTTTGCTGAAATATAAGTTAGCCATTTTGATGGAAATGCATTATTTCACTGATAATTAATTAATATAAAAATCTGTATTTTCTCAGTTTCTTGCATTTAATGAAAAAATGTAAAACAATATATCAACAGGAGATCATGGATTTCTGTTGCTAAAATAGTTATTTAAATAGTTATGTACGTAAGAATATACCTGACTTTTAATCAGTGATAATCCATGGATAGAAAAGTCAGTTTTCTAGGGGTGCTGTCAGATCTTCTGTCTCCCCAAAGCTTTGAGACTGCATGGCTGCTGACTTTGTCAGAAGGTTGAAATCCTTCTCTGCTGAGCTTCTGGTTCCTGCTAAGAGTGTTTCACATTTCCCAGTTGTTCTGAGGCAGGAAACAAAAATTTGTGCACCGTTTTCAACAAACCTTTATATGTGAAAATTTAGATTTAGACAATAGACAAATTGGAGGTAACAGCTTTGTTAAGATACTCAAACACTTCATGTGTTTTCCCCAGGCTTCAATGGCCACATATACCTGAGAAATGGTCTCTTTTTTCAGCCAGAAGTTTGCTCATGAGGGCCAAATATCTCCAGTTTTCACCACTTGAATGTCCCAAATATGCTCAAACTCAATATGCCCCAATCTGGATTCATCAGCTTCCTGTCCTTTTTAGTATTCCCAAGTCCAAGGATTGGCACTGCTATTTACACAGTCTCGCATCTGGAAATCTGGGAGTCATTTTTTTACAGTCATTCCTCCTTCGCAATACCCAGTCAGTTACCAAGTATTGCAAATACCTAAAGTTATTTTCTACTTGACCATTCATTTCTTCCCATACCAGTTCTTCCTTATTTCAGATCCTTGTCACTCCTTACATGGACATTTGCAAAGTTCTTGTAAGGCTCCTTGCCCTCTCACTGTCCTCTCATTAGCCTTCACAGTGCAATCAGAGGGATACAAATATTTCGTCAAAATGAAGTCCATGCTTTACAGCAAGACATGCAAAGCCTCTAGCTTCCTTTCTAGCCTGAAGTCCTGTCATTCTGCACTTTCTAAGGTGTAAGAATACTGAGGGAGTTGCCTTTCACTAAATGCACTGAGTTGGCCCTGAGCTCCTTGTCTTTATATGTGTTTGTTTGTTCCCACCTGTATAGAAAATTAGTTCATGACATAGCTCTAGGGTTGCCTTATCTGGGAACCCTCCCCTGGCTCTTCCACATGGATAGAGGCTCCCTCCCATTTTCCCCAAATACACTTCCATTATATCCTCTTTGTACTGTATTTTCTTGTTCCTAGGTTCCCTGAGATTGTGAATTATGTCTGTTCTTTGTTTAGTCTCTAGTACATTACACAGTATCTGGTAGATAATAATTCTCAATAAATATCTGGCTAATGAATGAATGCATCCCCTTAATTAGAACCTTTGACAAAAGCAATTAAAATATAATTTACTGTGAAATGAAATTTAACTTACAAACTTTGGAGTTACACATATATTGAATATCCTATTGCTTCACTAGCAATCAGACAGAATATTTTAAGACTGTAACACTGATTTGACTACATTGAACTTTTGGGGAAAATACAGTTTGCAACTATAGTGTAAATTATAGACATCAGCACATTTATTATCTCTACTGTCTACTTTGTGTCTTTTTCCCTTCCAATCAGCAGAATGCTTTGTATATTATATTTGTTCTCTTTTACAAGGTAGTATGTGAGGCTGCTCTGATGTGTAATTTGCTCATGCAGAAAGGAAAATCATTGCTGGAGGAAGATATAAAAGGTGTTGGTCTTAACTTTGGGGAAAAGTATTGATACATAACTGATCCCAACTTTGAAGAAATTTTCAATCTTAAGACATTTTTCTTGCATGTTAATGTTATTGTCACTGAAGTTGGTACAAGGCTTCTACCATCATGTTCATTCATTCATTCAATGAATATTTATTGAACGCCTAGTACCTCCTAGATATTTTCCTAGATAATGGGGTCATAAAAATTTTTAAGACAGAATCTATCCTCATAGGGATTATAGTTTAGTAAGAATGACAGGACACTAAAGAGGCAATTACCATAATGTAAGTATCATAGTTGGTAACTTGAAGAAAGCTGAACTATCGTGTAGTCCATTTCAACAGGATGATTTCCCATGGAGTATGGCAGGCATGAGGAACTCATTCCAAAAATCGAAAACCAATTAAATTATTTTTGTGTATATTCTTGAAAAATGCCAAGAATGATTATCACATGAAGCACTGCAAAATATCCTTAAAGTCTGCGACACCATCCCCCAAAGTCCATCATCATAGTAAGGCTGCTGCCCTCAACCTTCTCTTTGCCTCACACAGCTCTTGGTTTATTTTCCCTCCCCATCACCTCCACTCTTTCATGGAAACTCTCCAAAAATCTCTCTGAAAATTTAAATTACTCTTGGTCTTTTTTATTTATTTCTCCTTTTCCTCCACCTTTTCCGTATCCATTCTTTTCTCCCAAGAATGGACTTTATCTTAATATAAATAATCTTTTTGTTTGACCCTGCACTTGATACCTACTCCATAATCCAGACCAACACAGGAAAATAAACTGAAGAGCTGAGAAGCCAAGAAAGTATAGGAGAGAGAAGGAGCCTGTGACCATTCATGCATTAACATTTTATGACCACCCATCATTCCTTCCTTACGGAGGTAGGATTCTAGGAGTTAATTAGCACTTTCCAGTATACACAAAATAAAATGGAACCATGATTTGTAAGCTCCAGAGACCTAGACACTTAAAACTATGAAAAACACATTTTATTGCTAAAATAGAATGTATATTTTAAAAAGGAGAGGGCATTCTAGATAAGTTTTTAGAACAATTTGCCTTGGGAAATTCTGAAGTAAGAATTTTTTGTCTTGGACTGAAAAGTGGCTGTACACTCTGAAGATATACTAAGTTCAAAATAGGCTAGACTCTAGTTGTGATGTGCCTTTGGGTCAGTATAAAAGTTGGTCTTGTGCTGATAATTTGCTCCTTCAAATCTTGGAAACATTTTGTTGAGTCTAAGGACGTTTGGAATTATCTAGTTCAACATTTTAGTCTAATGAAGAAATCTCTTCCTTACAGTGCTTGATAAGCAACCATTGACCCTCTTCAGGGTTATTCTGGAGGGGTGGTTTAGAATGGACAGTTTAGGGGAGGATTCCCCATGAAGAAAGCATTTGAACTATGTCTTATAAGTGGAGTAAGATACCACTTAGAAGATGGAGAAAGGAAGGAAGGAATTCTTGGTTAGAGGAAAAACATGATAAAATGAGACAGAGGGAAAGAAATTTATATTGTGTATGCAGAACATCCAGTAGCTAATGAATAAATAAATGAATCACCTCTGAAAGTTTTTTTCTTTAATGCAAAAAGAAACTTCATTGTTTATTGTTTCCATTTAGTCCACACCTCGGGAAAGGAGTCCGCTATGAGGAAGACCACTGGGGTCCAGCGACACTGTCGTGCTGAGGTTGAGTCAGGTGAAGAGAGTTTCCCAGCTCATTCTGGGGCCAGCAGGACTGTGGAGGTTGGTCAGGTGATTTCCCAGAAGTGGCTCACGCCCTCTAGGGCTATATCTTTGCAGTGGAAATGGAAGCCCAGGTGTATCTTTAGTGGACCAGGCAGTTGATGATAGCCTCTGCCTTGGCAGCATAATTCTGGCAGCTCTGGCACCTCATGGTTGGTTGGAAACAAGGAGTTAATCACAGAAAATAGTGTTACCAGGTCTTGGAAACTAAGGGCTAGCTGAGAAGGGGGCCTGGAGGTTGGAGTGGAGAGGGGGTTGAAGGGTTCTGGGTCTGTTGCGTACAAGCACTGAGAAGTGAGCTGTAGCTCCCAGGGACCAGCTGGTGCCTGTGACTGTGCAAGCTTTTTTGTTGTTTGCAAATACGGTTAAGATTATGGCCTAACTAAATCAAGAAAAGAAGGGATAAATAGTGTAAGAGTATGATGGTACCTCTATTGGAGACTTCTTTCCATTTGTCATGGCCATTGACTAGGCGTTTAGTGGGAATAAGTGTTCCACCAACAGCCTGGCTGT
The DNA here is from genome assembly GCA_032199065.1 of Smutsia gigantea. Taxonomy (NCBI): domain Eukaryota; kingdom Metazoa; phylum Chordata; class Mammalia; order Pholidota; family Manidae; genus Smutsia; species Smutsia gigantea. The sequence goes on from JAVSCE010022418.1 coordinate 2,310,713, forward strand.
CAACTCATACTTCATTTAATTACTTGAAAAGATCTTTTATTTCTAGGACTAAATTCAGAGATGAAATAAACTACATCAGGACCAAGATACTGTAATATTACCACAGTTTCTTTTTTTAATTCATATACATTAAATCTGGGTTTTCCAGACAATTTACGGGACAGTTATGGCAAGGATCATTACCACAATTTTATAGAAGAGGAAATTGAATCCAAGAATGGTTAAATGATTTGCTTAAGGCCACATAGTGGGGGAACCCCAAGATGAAGACCCAGATGTTTCCACTTCTAAGACCACGGCTTTTTCTAAAAGTCTTACAATGAATCCTGGATATGGTTTAATAAAAGTGTATAGCAATAAGCTGTATGAAGAGGACACAAAACGAAGTCCATCTGAACACTAAAAGAGTGATGTGTACACTATACAAATATACTAATTCTCTTCTACATTTATATTGATGTCAGTCAAATGCATATATGAGCCAAAGCAATCTACAATGTTAAATACAGCCAGTGTGAACAGAGAAAAACTAATAATTCTGGGAAATTATTATTTTACTAGGAAACATATTCCTCACCTCTATTTGTCTTTGGAGATGTAGGAGCAATTTTGAGAAATTTGCCTGAGGAGCAGTTTTAAGAAACAAAAGATGAAGACAAATTTTAAGGAGGTCAGAGGAGTGCTAGAGAAGAAAAATGCCCAAGGAAATGTTAATAGAACAAATGTATTTAGTCTGTGAGTGGTTATTTAACTGGAAATTATCTTTTACTTTGAAGCTTTAACTATTTTTAAGTTTTAAAAAATCTATCTTGATTTTTCATAATGATGGGGCATGTATCTTTAATATCCCCCACAAGGTTTCACTGGCTCAGTCTCTCCCACATCCTTAATAATATTATTTCTTGGTTCAATTCTCCCCTTCCCTCCCATCAGGGATATTCACAGGGTCATGCATGTGAGAGGTTCTCACTAAACATGGGCTATGATCTAAGGTCTGACTCAGCTTGATTTTCCTGACAATAATAATATATGCCATGAAATGTGAAATGGATGGAGAAGATGAAGCAATAAAATTTCCAGATAATAAGTAGACTTCATAATTAGACTCTGAATAATTTAGAAATGTTTTCAGTATAGTTGCTTATAAATATCCAACAATATTGGATTTGTATATTTTTCCCTTTGAAGATTATAGGTGTATGCTTGACTGATACTTTTGACAACAACCCTAGCAATATTATTTTTTTAAGAAATTTGTGTTCACAGTTTTTAATTCCACATTCCCAAAACTTGCTGTTTGGGGGTGTGTGTTTAAAACAATAACTGTAAAGTACTTATAGGAAGATAGGAAAAACATGAAGTCTCTCCATTTTAAATATTGTAGCTGTGTCTAAGTAAGGTCTGTGCCTCAAGAGGTAATTGTCTCATTCAGAGGGGCTGCCTTAATTTAGAGAGCATGTGATTCTGTTGAAAAATATGGACTATATGCATCCTGCTTCCTGCACTGAGTTCTGGAGGACCACAGTAATTAACACAGTGTCTAGTACATAGAGGATCTCAGTATTTGTTGGGTGGGTAAACGCTGACTGATTAATGGAAATACTATAAATGTGATCTTGTGTCGGGAGGAGTGGGGGGGGCAGGGGGTGGTTTTAGATGAGAGATTCTAATTCATTCATGCATTCGCAAGTAGAGAAAAGTTTGTAAATGGCAAACGCTTTAAAAATAACAGGTTATTAGAAATTCAGAGCCCAAACTTGGGTGGGAATGATAAGTGTGAAGGATAAATTCATGCACTGTAACTATCTTTTAATGTCCTATTTTTGGATAATTTATTATGTACATTAACTGCTACCTGGAGATATATCTTCGATAGATATGAATTAATGGAAAAGAAAAAATGGTAAGTCAACAATGCTCAATTGCACTTTCTAAACAGGTTGGAATTAGATAATATGTTACATGAGGACATGTTTTCCCTTAAGACTTCACATATCCAGTAATTTTTCTATTTCTGTAGGAAACATCATTTTGCATGAGGACAAAGGGCATTTTAAACTGCACAGACAATCCACCTAGTTATAAATAGGTTGTGTTATTGAAGTTCATTTGAAAGTTAATTTTTTGGAAGTCATAACCCATTTTCCTGTGGAAGCAATGTGAGAAATAGGACTTTAGATTCCCAAGGTGCCAGAAGGTATCATGTCTTGTCCAAACAATTCAATGTAAAAGCAAATGCTCTGGTGTAAGAAATTGTTGCTGGATTCAAATTCCAGTTCTCTAAGTGTTAATTTTCTCCTCTATAAAACGCTGTTAATTATAGCACTCACTCCATTGAGTCTGTGTGGGTTAAATGAGGTAATACATTATTAAGGGCAGTACGTGCTTCCAAGCAAATATTGCTCAATGAAAAAGCCATTGATTTTTACTGTTGTAACAGAGTCTACTGAAATCCATGCTCACTGTTTTTATATCTTTATTGCATCTTATTCCTTCTGGGGTCCCAGACCTTGGTGTTTAAAAATTATTTCTGTAGTTCTGCTCTGCCTCATCAGGGGACAGAACTCCATGTCTTTTTTCATGTTCTTTTCTCAGATAGAAATGAATCCATAAACTTTTTTTTTCTTTCAAGTCCCAGCTCAAATGCTACTTCTTCTCTAAAGATTTTTTTTTTACCCTCTCTGGAGGCAGAATTAATGAAGAAAATCTCAAAAATTGAAGAAAGCTAAATGCTAAGCAGAACTCGTTGTACACCCAGAACACAGCAGTAGATTTGTGGGTTGGCTTGCTTCCAGGGGTGTGTGGGGCAGGGATTTCGTATCCTGGATTAGGACATGTCTCCTTTGCTATAAGGTAGAATAGGTGAAAGCCTTAATAGGGGGTATGCCAAAATAAATCATCATGGAATGAGGCAGCACAGAAATTCTGTCGGAGCTGTACTATATAAACTTGACCTTGAGCCATAGATGGGCAGGCACACAGTCTAGTTCATTGCTGTACTCCCACCAGCAAACACAGGACTGGTTAACTGATTTGGGTATTTGATTAGAACAGAGAGAAAAAAGAATGAAGAGAGAGTATGCAAAACTAAGTGGTACAGAGTTCAAAAGTATATGTTAAATTATATTTACTAGAAATAAAATGTCATTAAATATGTAGTGCTATATAAAGTAAAACAGTCTGCTGCTTTTAAACTTTTACTTAAAATGTTTAAATCTTGCTCTCATTCACAATTTCCCATTTATGAAATCATCCCATATTTCATTTCAAATCATCATGAATATCTGTATTTCTTATATGGTGATTTAGTATAGAGCAGGGTGGTGGAGAGACAAAGCCATTACTGGATATTAAAAACTGTAATGCTTTAACTATGAGGCTTTTAAATCTTCACATACTAGATAAACATGTTACCCTTATAACTTTCATAGCTCATGTACAACAAGTATTTAATCTCTGAAAGGAGGACCAGATGCATCTTAGCAGACTGAATTAAAACTTATATCATCTTATGTTTAGTTTTTCTAGTCCATCAAATTATATTGACAATTCTGAATTTTCTAAGGAAATAATTTTATATTTTTTTAGTAAATGTCAGTTTTTTTGTTTGTTTTTGTTTTTCCTTAAAGGATAACAGTTACCAAAGGCTATGATATATTGGTATCCTCTCTATTCAGGAGATGGTAGTTCCTGGATTTATTCCAACTCTTCCATTCAGCACATGGCTTTCCCAGGGGGACTGTTCTGCTTTATAATTATGCTGTTATGGGCAGCTGCTTTAGCCAGGTGCAGTGGAAATTTTTTCTTTCTTTCACAAAAGCAAAGCCAGCCACGCCCTTATGCACGAGGTTGTGCATGTTTCTATGAGTGCCAATTTGCATATTACACCTTCATATTTTGTCTTTGACCTTCCTATTCTATTAATGCTCTTTGGCTTCTTTCCTTTCTTCCTCCGGTTTCTAGTACTATCTCTGTATGTACCAAAGATGCCTAACTTAAATTTCTAGCCCACATCTCTGTCCTGAATACTCAGACACATGTATCTAAATGCCCTCTGAACATTTCAACTTCTGGATTCACAGGCAGCTGTGATATTGTGGTTTATGATGAGAAATATGTATTCTGTCTTTATCCTTATTCCTAGTACAGAGCTCTTAAGTGATATAGGCAATAGGCAATGCTTAAGTGTCTTTTGTTATGTTAATGAACCAACTTTTGAGAAACCTCTAGGTAACTTAAGGATGGGGGTGGGTTTCAGGGGAACCAACTGCAGAGTGTTGGAACTTTCATTCTCCACCTCCTCATCTCAGCCTCCAGGGAGGGGAGGGGAGGGAAAAGGGGCTGGAGATTGAGTTCAGTCACACTCCATGGCTAGCGATTTAATCAGTCATGCCTAAGAAATAAAGCTACCATTAAAACCCAGAAGACTGGTGTCAGAAAGTTTCTGGGTGAACATGTGGAGATTTGGGGAGAATGGCACAGTATGCGAGTATGGAAGCTCTGCACCCTTTTCCCATTCCTGTGCTATGCATCTCTTCCATCCAGCTCTTCATCTGTATCCTTTATAATGCCTTTATAATGTGTTTCTAGCAAATTAATCAAACCCCAATAGGGGGATCATTGGAACCTCCAATCTATAGCCTGTTGGTCAGAAGCACAAATAATAACCTGAATTTAAGATTGGTGTCTGAAATGGGGAAGAGTCTTGTAGGACTGAGCCCTTAACACGTGGGATTTCATAGCTAACTCCATAGAGTGTCAGAATTGAGTTAAATTTCTGGGATGCCATGTCATTGTTCATGGAGAATTGAGTTAACTGCCTGGTGGTGTAGAAAAAGTATATATTAGACAGCTCAAACTCAGTATATTAGAATATTAACACATAACATCTTCCTTCCTTCTGTTTTCACAATATGGCCTTTTTACTATATCCTTGTTTCAGTAAACATCACCTTTATTTATGTAGCTACCTAGGACTGCAATCTAAGATCAAAACTCCGTCATCTTTGTTATCTTTTACAATTAATTCACCCTCCTTAACATCTTTGGTATCAATCCCTTTTTCTTTCCGTATGTCACCTGTAACTCCAGGGGAGAAATATGTTCCCAGCCTAGTGCAAATAATGTGCAAATAACCTTTGAAGCCAAAATCAGTCAAAGGGAGAAATAAAGTGGGAGAAACCTATTTATTGCTTACAAGCAGTTGTCCACTTCTGCTCACCTGTGTCTCTCATGACCCCACTCAACTTCTTTAGTCCAGATTTGCCATCGCTCCCTGAACCCCTGTAATCACCTATTGATATGGAGGTGGACTACTGCTCTCCACCCCTTGGATACACCCATCGATATGGAGATGCACTAAGGCCAGGTGAGAGATTCTGGAAATATTGCAATTTTACCCATATCACCACCTTACTTCAGAGTCTCATAAATTTTTGCTTACTTTACTGCAATAACATCCAAATTCAGCCTACCTCTAGTCCAGCTCTTTTCCAATCCGTTTTCATATTTTACCCATCCACAGTGGCCTTTATCCCCTTCACCCTCCCCAACCAGCCATCCAAACACCTCCCCCAGAGTAACCACCAATCACTTCTCAGTGTCTATGCATCTACTGCTATTTTCTTCATTTTGTTTTGTTTTGTCTTAGATTCCACAAATAAGTGAAATCATATGGTATTTGTCTTTTTCCTCCTGGCTTATTTCACTTAGCATAATATCCTCTAGGTCCATCCATGTTGCTGCATATGGCAAGATTTTTCTTTTTTATGACTGAATAATATTCCATTGTATATATGTACATCTTCTTTATCCATTCATGTATTGATGGACACTTGGGTTGCTTCCATAGCTTGGTTATTGTAAATAACGTGGCAATAAACATAGGAGTGCATGTATCTTTTTGAATCAGAGGTTTTGTTTTCTTTGGGCAAATTCCTTCAAGTGAATTATTGGGTCATATGGTATTTCTATTTTTAGTTTTTGGAGGAACCTCCATGTCTGTTCAGGTTTTTAATCAGGTTATTTGTTTTTTTGGTGTTGAGGTGTATGAGTTCTTCATATATTCTGGACATTAACCCTTTATTAGATAAATCATTTATAAATATATTCTCCCATACTGTAGGTTGGCTTTTTGTTTTGGTGGTGGTATTTTTTGCTGTGCAGAAGCTTTTGATGTAGTTGCACGTTTTCATTTTTCTTGCTGTTTCCCTTTGCTGGGGAGAGGTGTCCAGAAGAAAATTTCTCGTGCTTATATTTGAGAGATTTTTGTTTGTTTTCTTCTAAGAGTTTTATGTTTTCATGTCTTATATTTAGGTCTTTTATCCATTTTGAGTTTACTTTTCTGTCAGATCTCTCATTCTTGCCTCTAAACTTTGGGAAGAACAACTCCTCTGAGCCTTAGAGTTAGGAGCCAATTTCATTTAATGCAGTATTTACCAAAGTTGCCTGGTGATAAAAATTACTTTGGGTAATCTTTTTAATTTTACACTCCATAGTCACAACTGAGATTGCTGACTCTCCAGGAGAGAGGCTGGGGAAGTTATATATAAGGCCTCAGATGATCCTTAACATCAGAAAAAGTTGGGGCTCACTGATAGGGACTCATGGAAATATTTAGTTTTATTAATCTCTGAAAATTTCAAAGTTCACCGGTTTGAGAAATACTGACAAGATGCTAAAGGCTTCTACTTTTAAAATGTCTCACACATGGTAATTATCACTGAAAAAGTGGTTTTGCTTTCATATGTGTCAAAATTAGTTTTAAGGCTTACCTTTAAACTGAAAAAGTAAAATTTAGAAGTTTTCCCCCCAAAAAAGGAAAAAAGCTGAGTATACTCATAAACCCGAGACCATATGATACAATCCTCAGATTGAAAAACTCATTTTTACTACATATATTTATTTTTGTTTCATTACCTCCTAATTTTTCCTTATTCAGTATCTTAATTTCTCATTGTAAAGGCATCCAAATTGTCCTCAAAGACACAGAGTCCACATTTTGGGATAACTAATATATGCCAGTTAGTAAGATATATAGGTCTAGCCTCATATGTGTTATCACATGAATTCAATGAAACTATTTCAATAACTGATAGTACTTTCTGTGTTCCTCTTAGAGTAACAGGAAAATAATCTGAAAATGAATGTATGTAGAGACTGTGTGTGTGTGGTGAAACAACCCCTGGAATGTATCTTATAGTTAGAAGTCCTAAAGCTCAATTCCTACACCCCAAAGGAAAAAAGACTATTGTGTTCAAAATGAAAATTCCTGGTTTGTGAAGCTGTTAATCATCAAAGCAAGTCTAACCATATAGAATGTAGTTGATTACTCTGATCCCAGACATTGCTAAATGATTTTCATGTATTATTAAAATATTTCCTACTTTAATTTTTCTCTATTATCTTTTTCCTTAAAAAAATTTTTTTTATTAAGGTATTATTGATATACACTCTTATGAAGGTTTCACATGAAAAAACAATGTGGTTACTACATTTACCCATATTATCAAGTCCCCACCCATACCCCAATGCAGTCACTGTCCCTCAGTGTAGTAAGATGCCACAGATTCACTATTTGCCTTCTCTGTGCTACACTGTTTCTCCCATGAACCCCACACAATGTATACTAAACATAATAACCCTCAAGCCCCTTCTCCTTCCGTCCCCACCCGCCTTCCCACACCCCTCCCCTTTGGTAACCACTACTTCCTTCTTGGAGTCTCTGAGTCTGCTGCTCTTTTGTTCCTTCAGTTTTGCTTCGTCGTTATACTCCACAAATAAGGGAAATCATTTGGCACTTGTCTTTCTCTGCCTGGCTTATTTAACTGAGCATAATATCCTTCAGCTCCATCTGTTGTTGCAAAGGTAGGATTTATTTCTTTCTTATGGCTGAATAGTATTCCATTGTGTATATGTACCACCTCTTCTTTATGCATTCATCTACTGATGGACACTTAGGTTGCTTCCATATCTTGGCTATTGTAAAAAGTGCTGCAATAAACATAGGGGTGCATATGTGTTTTTGAATCTGAGAAGTTGTATTCTTTTGGTAAATTCCAAGGAGTGGGATTCCCACGTCAAATGGTATTTCTATTTTTAGTTTTTTGAGGAACCTCCATATTGCTTTCCACAATGGTTGAACTAGCTTAAATTCCCACCAGCAGTGTAGGAGGGCTCCCCATTCTCTGCATCCTCGCCAGCATTTGTTGTTCTTAGTCATTTGGATGCTGGCCATCCTTAGTGGTGTGAGGTGATATCTCATTGTGGTTCTAATTTGCATTTCCCTGATGATTAGTGAGGTGGAGCATCTTTTCATGTGTCTATTGGCCATCTGAATTTCTTCATTAGAGAACTGTCTCTTCATATCCTCTGTCCATTTTTTAATCGTGTTATTTGTTTTTTGGGTGTTGAGGCATGTAAGTTCTTTATATATTTTGGACGTTAACCCCTTGTCAGATATGTCATTTACAAATATATTCTCCCATATTGTAGGATGCGTTTTGTTCTGTTGATGGTGTCCTTTGCCGAACGGAAACTTTTTAGTTTGATATAGTCCCATGAGTTTATTTTTGCTTTTGTTTCCTTTGCTCGATGAGATACGTTCAGGAAGAAGTTGCTCATGCTTATATTCAGGAGATTTTTGCCTATGTTGTCTTCTAAGAGTTTTATGGTTTCATGACTTACATTCAGGTCTTTGATCCATTTTGAATTTACTTTTGTGTATGGGGTTAAACAATAATCCAGTTTCATTCTCTTGCATGTAACTGTCCAGTTCTGCCAACACCAGCTTTGGAGAGGCTGTCATTTCCCCATTATATGTCCATTGTTCCTTTATCATATAATAATTGACCATATATGCTTGGGTTTATATCAGGGCTCTCTTGTCTGTTCCATTGGTCTATGGGTCTGTTCTTGTGCCAGTACCAAATTGTCTTGATTAATGTGGCTTTGTAGTAGAGCTTGAAGTTGGGGAGCATAATCCCCCAAGCTTTATTCTTCCTTCTCAGGATTGCTTTGGCTATTTGGGCTCTTTTGTGGTTCCATGTGAATTTCAGAACGATTTTCTCTAGTTTGTTGAAGAATGCTGTTGGTGTTTTCATAGGAATTGCACTGAATCTGTAGATTGCTTTGGGCAGGATGGCCATTTTGACAATATTAATTCTTCCTATCCATGAGCACGGGATGTGTTTCCCTTTATTGGTATCTTCTTTAATTTCTCTCATGAGTGTCATGTAGTTTTCAGAGTATAGGTCTTTCACTTCCTTGGTTAGGTTTATTCCTACGTATATTATTCTTTTCAATACAACTGTGAATGGAATTGTTCTCCTGATTTCTCTCTTTGCTAGTTCATTGTTAGTGTATAGGAAAGCCACAGATTTCTGCATATTAATTTTGTATCCTGCAACTTTGCTGAATTCTGATATTAGATCTAGTAGTTTTGGAGTGGATTCTTCAGGGTTTTTTATGTACAATATTGTGTCATCTGCAAACAGGGACAGTTTAACTACTTCCTTGCCAATCTGGATGCCTTTTATTTCTTTGTCTTGTCTGATTGCCATGGCCAGGACCACCAGTACTATGTTGAATAGAAGTGGGGCGAGTGGGCATCCTTGTCTTGTTCCCAATCTTAAAGAAAAAGCTTTCAGCTTCTCGCTGTTAAGTATAATGTTGGCTGTGGGTTTGTCATATATGGCCTTTATTATGTTGAGGTACTTGCCCTCTATACCCATTGTGTTGAGAGTTTTTTTCATGAATGGATGTTGAATTTTGTCAAATGCTTTTTCAGCATCTATGGAGATGATCATGTGGTTTTTGTTCTTTTTGTTGATGTGGTGGATGATGTTGATGGATTTTCCAATGTTGAACCATCCTTGCATCCCTGGAATAAATCCTACTTGATCATGATGGATGATCCTTTTGATGTGTTTTTGAATTCGGCTTGCTAATATTTTGTTGAGTATTTTTGCATCTATGTTCATCAGGGACATTGGTCTGTAATTTTCTTTTTTTGAGGTGCCTTTGCCCGGTTTTGGTATTAGAGTGATGCTGGCCTCATAAAATGAATTTGGAAGTATTCCCTCTTCTTCTACTCCTTGGAAAACCTTAAGGAGGAAGGGTATTAGGTCTTCACTAAATGTTTGATAAAATTCAGTGGTGCAGCCATCTGGTCCAGGTGTTTTGTTCTTAGGTAGGTTTTTGATTAGCAGTTCAATTTCGTTGCTGGTAATTGGTCTGTTGAGATTTTCTGTCTCTTTCTCGGTCAACCTTGGAAAGTTGTATTTTTCTAGAAAGTTGTCCATTTCTTCTAGGTTATCCAGTTTTTAGCATATAATTTTTCATAGTATTCTCTCATAATTATTTTTATTTCTGTGGTGTCCGTAGTGATTTTTACTTTCTCTTTTCTGATTCTGTTTATGTGAGTAAACTCTCTTTTTCTCTTGATAAGTCTTTCTAGGGGTTTATCTATTTTGTTTATTTTCTCGAAAACCAGCTCTTGCTTTCCTTGATCCTTTCTATTGTTTTATTCTTCTTGATTTTATTTATTTATGCTCTAATCTTTATAATGTCCCTCCTTGTACTGACTTTGGGTCTCATTTGTTCTTCTTTTTCTTGTTTAGTTAATTGTGAGTTTAGAGTGCTCCTATGGGATTGTTCTTCTTTCCTGAGGTAGGCCTGTATTGCAATATGCTTTCCTCCTAGCATGGCTTTCGCTGCGTCCCACAGATTTTTCAGTGTTGAATTATTGTTGTCTTTTGTCTCCATACATTGCTTGATATCTCTTTTTATTTCATCATTGATCCATTGGTTATTCAAGAGCATGTTGTGAAGCCTCCATGTGTTTGTGGGATTTTTCATTTTCTTTGCGTAATTTATTTCTAGTTCCATACCTTTGTGGTCTGAGAACCCGGCTGGTACAGTTTCAATCTTTTTAAATTTACTGAGGCTCTTTTTGTGGCCTAGTATATGATCTATTCTTGAAAATGTTCCATGTGCACTTGAGAAGAATGTGTATTCTGTTGCTTTTGGGTGCAGAGTTCTGTAGATGTCTGTTAGGTCCATCTGTTCTATTGTGTTGTTCAGTGCTTCTGTCTCCTTACTTATTTTCTGTCTGGTTGATCTGTCCTTCAGAGTGAGTGGTGTTTTGAAGTCTCCTAGAATGAATGCATTGCATTCTATTTCTCTTTTTAATTCTGTTAATATTTGTTTCACATATGTAGGTGCTCCTGTGTTTGACTCATAGACATTTCTAATGGTAATAACTTCTTGTTGGATTGACCCTTTTATCATTATGTAATGTCCTTCTTTGTCTCTTGTGACTTTTTTTTTTGTTTTGAAGTCTATTTTGTCTGATACAAGTACTGCAACTCCTGCTTTTTTCTCCCCATTAGTTGCATGAAATGTCTTGTTGCATCCCTTCCCTTTTAGTCTGTGTATGTCCTTCAGTTTAAAGTGAGTGTCTTGTAGGCAGCATATAGATGGGTCTTGTTTTTTTATCCATTCAGTGTCTCTATGTCTTTTGATTGGTGCATTCAGTCCATTTACATTTAGGGTGATTGTTGATAGGTATGTACTTATTGCCATTGCAGTCTTCAGATTCATGGTTACCAAAGGTTCAAGTTTAACTTCCTTACTATCTAAGAGTCCGACTTAACTCACTTAGTATGCTATCACAATCTGAAGGTTTCTATTTTGGTTTCTCCTCCTTTTCTTCCTCCTCCATTCTTTATATGTTAGGTATCATATTCTGTACTCTTTTTCTATTCCTTGACTGACTTAGGGGATTGTTCATTTAATTTTACATTTGCTTAGTAATTAGCTGTTCTACTTTCTTATCTGTGGTTTTATTACCACTGGTGAAGCTATTAAACCATAGGAACACTTCCATCTATAGCAGTCCCTCCAAAATACACTGTAGAGATGTTTTGTTGGAGGTAAATTCTCTCCACTTTTGCTTATCTGGGAATTGTTTAATCCCTCCTTCAATATTAAATGATAATCTTACCGGATAAAGTAATCTTGGTTCAAGACCCTTCTGCTTCATTGCATTAAATACATCATGTCACTTCCTTCTGGCCTGTGAGGTTTCTGTTGAGAAGTCTGATGATAGCGTGAGGAGCTTTCCTTTGTATGTGATCTTATTTCTCTCTCTGGCTGCTTTTAATAGTCTGTCCTTATCCTTGATCTTATGCCGTTTTAATTACTATATGTCTTGGTGTTGTCTTCCTTGGGTCCCTTGTGTTGGGAGATCTGTGCACCTCCATGGCCTGAGAGACTATCTCCTTCCCCAAATTGGGGAAGTTTTCAGCAATTACCTACTCAAAGACACTTTTATCCCTTTTTCTCTCTCTTCTTCTTCTGGTACCCCTATAATGCGAATATTGTTCTATTTTGATTGGTCACACAGTTCTCTCAATATTCTTTCATTGTTAGAGATTCTTTTTCTCTCTCTGCCTCAGCTTCTTTGTATTCCTCTTCTCTAGTTTCTGTTTCATTTATCGTCTCCTCTGCCATATCCAATCTGTTTTTAATACCCTCCATTGTGCTCTTCAACGATTGGATCTCCGACTGTGAGTTCATTCCTGAGTTCTTGAATATCTTTCCATACCTCCATGAGCATGTTAATTATTTTTATTTTGAATTCCCTTTCAGGGAGAATCATGGGGTCGATATCATTTAAATCTTTCTCAGGAGCTGTATTAATAATTTTACTCTGAACTTGGTTCCTTTGGCATTTCATATTTGTGTATGGCGCCCTCTAGTGCCCAGAAGCTCTACTCTCTGGAGCTGCTCAGCCCTTGAAGCAATGTCAGGGGTTGCAGGGGAGTGGTATTGGTGCCTGTGGGAAAGAAAGAGCTGTTTCCCGCTTCCTGGCTGCTATACCTGTCTCCACTTCCTGAACCAGTGGGCTGAGCACAAAGGTGTAAGCCTCTATGCTTTGCGTTTGTAGTTGCTGCAGACAGATCTTCCCTCTGGCTGGCCTAATGCCAGGGTAGGGTTTGCCAGTTTGTGAGCCAGGTGGGCCTGGCCAGGATAAAAGCGCAGTAGGCTGACAATCACGGAGGGGGTTCTTGGAGCTGTGTAGGCAACCAGGGAGCTAGAGCACCTGAAGGTCATGAAAACTCCCAACCTGCACCTGGACAATTTTGTCTACCTGTCCTTTCTCCTGAGCAGTAAGCTCTATGCAATCCTTGCCCTTTTAGCAGCCCTCTTGCTATGGGCTTCCTTGTTAGGAAGTCTCTCAGACTTCCCACCTTTTTTTGTCCCAGAGCAGCCAGATATGGATCCCTGCTTTCCACAAGCAGCTGGAATCTCAGTCTCTCCAGGAATTCTGCCTGTATTAGCTTTACAGCCCCCTAATTATGAGAGTATAATGCAAGTACCATGAAATGTAGGTTTGTGCCCCCAGAGAAGATCTCTGGAGTTAGGTATTCAGCAGTCCCAGGTCTCCAATCCCTCCCTGCTCCATTTCTCTTCCTCCTACCAGTAAGCTGGGGTGTGGGAATGGCTTGGGTCCTGCGGGGCCACAGCTTTAGTACATTACCCTGTTCTCTGAGGTCTGCTCTTGTCTCCAGGTGTATGCAGTTTGGCACAGTCTTGTTTCCTGTTGTTCTTTCTGGAGTAGTCATATCAGTTATATTTTCGTATTATATGCATGTCGGGGTTTTTACCCTTCCCCGAGCCCCCTCCGAACCTGCAGAGAGAACGTTAAGGGGGAGACATGCCTCAGCAAGGTAGGACCGGGAAGGGTGAGTGCTGACTGTCCGCCCGATCACCAGCCTCCAGCCCCTAGGCCTAAACCGGGGACAAACAGATGCGACAGGGAACTCAGTCAAAGCAGGAACTCGTTTATTGCAGAAACAGCATGGTATATATAACACTCATGGGCCAATCAGCATAAGGGTCAAGCAATCACAAGTTCTTCATGCAGGAAGGCACATAATGCAAGCAAACGGTGTCCATGAGCTGATCATGTTCATGGAAGACTCATGCCACCAATAGGGAGATACCCGGAACACAGGTAGACTAACGTCATAGCCCGCCAAAATGCCTGGGCACCACCCCATGCTTATCTGGCGAGAGCCATCTTGGCAATGCATTTAAAGGCTACTTCTTAGATTAGAAGGCCCTGCATTTCCCCCTTTTTTGTTTTATGTACCAGAGATGCATGTGCATGTATTTATGGAAGGTGTTAGAATAATAAATAGCTGGGCTTGGTCTGTGGCATTCGCAGACAATGTCTCTCTCTCTCAGCTGGGGGGGTGAGGTTCTTTGCCTCACCTCAGTTGGCCCCCACGTTGCTCACCTGAGGTCCCTTGCGACTGTGCCTGTCTTAGGTCGTCCCTCCCATGAGGAATCTTACCCATTTCTAGCTAACCAGCCACCTCCTGGGACTCAACAGGGAGATAAAATATAAAAGAGAGGACAGCCAGAAGCTATATTTTTTGGATAGAATCACAATATACATGACAATTTACTTGTAGTAAACGCAGATGGGGAGTCAGCACATGATTTTACAGAGTTGTACAGAAATACAAATGCATAACGGCATTAGTCGGGCAATTATAGGACATATTTGACGAACAAGGAAATCTATTTTGACAGTTTAGGCATTTGTAAAAAAAACTCATTAACATGGCAAAACCTCTAGAGCAGAACTCTATTATGGTTATGGGACTTCAGTTTCTTGATAGTCAAGGCTATTCTCATATGGTTCCCATGCAGGATTGCGCAGGGACTGGTATTGCTGCTTAAGCACCATGAGATGTACAGCATTCATTCTGTTTTTTATGAACTCAGACAGCTTATTAACAATACAAGGACCTGGATGGATTAGCAGGAGAAGTCAACCCTTCAGTCTTTTGTGAGGTTGTCGTGTTTTAAGTCTTTCAGGAGGTTCTGGAGAATCAACTCAGTAACAGTAGCAGGCAGGGTAATGATGAGGAGGCCGGTCACCAGCAAGCAGAATGTCCACCAGGGGCGGTGCAGCGGGCACATTCCCTAGGGGAGAGACAATACAGGGAACTCCTCAAGAGTGGATGGCATTCTTGGGTTGTCTTTGTTAGATAGAGGTTTGGCTTGTTCTGGGGTCTTGGTCATCATCCACCTGTGGGCAAAATTTCAAATTGCGCGCAGGGACCCAGATCGGGTTTGGGTTCCCTATAGGGAATATGCATCCAAACCCTCTGCCTAAACTTATGAGGGGATCTGGTCCACGCCATTGCTCCATTAATGGATCTCTCCAGCGTACCTCAATCTTAGTATAAGGTGTTTGATTAGTCCAATGTCTTTGAAAAGCTGTTAGGGGCTGATTTTTTGAAAAATTTAAAATAGTTAGAGTGAGTAGTGCCATTCTTAATTGGTCATGGGGGCTTGTTCCCCCTTTTTGTTTTTGTAACATGGTTTTAAGGGTCTTATTATGTCTCTCGACAATTGCTTGGCCTTGGGGATTGTAAGGGATCCCTGTGGTGTGGCTTATGTGCCATCTGAGAAAGAAGTTCTATAGAGCCTTACTAGTGAAGCACAGACCATTATCGGTCTTCACTTGGTGAGGAATCCCTAAAATAGCAAAGCATTGCAAGAAGTGGCCTTGTGCATGTTTGGCTCTTTCTCCCGAGTGGGCTGTAGCCCAACAGGCATGGGAAAAGGTGTTGACAGAGACAAAAATAAATTTTAATTTTCCAAAGGCAGCGTAGTGAGTAACATCAGTTTTCCAAAGGCACTTTGGTTTGAGGCCTCTCAGGTTGACTCCAGGGGATTGGAGGGGCAGGACTTGCAAAAACGGCAGGCAAGATTTGCAGGTTCTGACAATCCTTTTTAAATCCTTGATAGGGATGGAAGGAAACCTGTGATGTAAACTTCTCTAATTAAGATGAGTAAGATCATGAAGATCTTGTGCTCATTGTAGGGGCTCCAGAGGCGCAATCGGCCAGCGCGCGGCACTCACACAGCAGCACATGCAGAGCAATGCAGAGTAATGCAGAGTCTGAGAGCTCAAGCCTCCCCTGGAGCATGCCTTATTATCTCTGACTCTTGGATCGGGGATCACGCCCCCAAAAGGGTGGAGGGAGAGGGTAGACGTTAAAGCCTCTGTCAGGGAGGCGGTTTGCGCCTGCAAGGCAGTTACCAGGGCCTGTGACTGGTGGGCTTGGGGCCCCACATCTTTAGTAACAACAATGCATTCTCTATGGATCGCTCTTTTAATCCAACACAGGCTAATTTATGATCTGAAATCATCCCTTCCCAGATTAGCATTTTAACAAATTGGTCTCGCAAGGGGCCCGGGGGGGAATTTGCGCTGTAAACTTTTCTCAACCCTGTCTACAAAGGAGGGGAGATCCTCATTAGCCCGTTGGGTAATTCCAGAGATTGGTGGCTCCGAAGAGCCTTCCTCTAGCTTTATCCAAGCCGCTAGCCCCAGGGCCCTCACTTGCTCCTGATAAGGCGGGAGTGGCTGCCTGTTGGAGCCCTGTAGCAAACTGATCATTAGTTCCAGAGAGCATCCCAAATGTTATAGGGATGGGAGGATTGGCAGATTGGTTTCTCTCTGCCTGAATGTGGCATTCTTCCTTAAAGAAGGCACACCATTTGAGAAACATGGGACCAGGGAGAACTGCCTTGGTTAAACTTTTCCAATCTTGAGTGGTACAGGGTTGGTGTGCTAGTCCCTGGAGGATGGCTTCAGCCCAAGGAGAATTAGGCCCATCCTCAGAGACTGCTTTTTTAAGTTCCTTGATGTCTTGGTGCCCCCAGGGATACCACACAGCGGACCGATTTCCGCTGGGATTAACATTTACAGGAAAAGCCTGGTAACAGGATCTAAAGGCCCCCACACTGGTGGCTTGGGTGGGTCCACGCTAGCCCAAGGGTCAGAGTCAGGTTTAGGCAATGAGGGATAAATTTTCTTAGGTCTCTTAAAACGTTCTTCCACAAAGCATTCCCATTCCCTTTCTGGAGATGGGGGCGGGGCCTCCTTTAAAGGTGATTTATGACTAACCTCTGTGGGTCGTTTTTCAGTTCCCCGACTGGGTGGGGCCACTAGGCAGGACGGCAAGGGCCGGGGACCCCCAAAGCATGCCTTAAGGGCTGACAAGGTGGGGTAGACTCCCAAAGGGGGATCTTCCCCTTGATTTATTTCCGCTTTTCGGACCAGTTGCTCCACATGGTCCCAAGTGGACCAATTAAAAAGGTCACCAACAGGGAGCCAGGGTGCCACCCATACAAGGGTGGTCCAAACTCTCTCAGCTTGAGGGTCTAATAGTTCTAACCCTCGGCTCTTAAGCATAAGTCTCAGCACTTTAAGCGCAGGCTTGTCGTCCTTTAGAAGTTGCCTGCCCCATCTTTTTGGGGGGTTACTCACCCAGGGACATGCTTGGCCCAATCCGCCGATACTTTCGGTTTTAATCCGTCCTTTAGGGCCCCATGTTGGGCGCCAAATGTCGGGGTTTTTAGCCTTCCCTGAGCCCCCTCCGAACCTGCAGAGAGAACGGGAAGGGGGAGACACGCCCCGGCAAGGTAGGACCGGGAAGGGTGAGTGCTGACTGTCCCCCCGATCACCAGCCCCCGGCCCCTAGGCCTAAACCAGAGACAGACAGACGCAACAGGGAGCTCAGTCAGAGCAAGAACTTGTTTATTGCAGAAACAGCATGGTATATATATAACACTCATGGGCCAATCAGCATAAGGGTCAAGCAATCACAAGTTCTTCACACAGGAAGGCACATAATGCAAGCAAACGGTGTCCACGAGCTGATCATGTTTGCGGAGGACTCATGCCACCAATAGGGAGATACCGGAACACAGGTAGACTAACGTCATAGCCCGCCAGAATGCCTGGGCACCACCCCATGCTTATCTGGTGAGAGCCATCTTGGCAATGCATTTAAAGGCTACTTCTTAGATTAGAAGGCCCTGCAATATGCGGTTTTAGGAGGAAGCCCCTGTCTCACCTCTCATGCCACCATCTTTAATCTCTTTTCTCTGTTTATTTTCATATAGTTTAGATATATCTAGATATCTAGTTTTCCTTCCTAATTTCTTTCTGTCCCCAAGCCTCATGTGCCCTCCAGCACACACACATTTACACTGTATTTTCTCTTGGTGTACATCAGTGTTTTACTGATCAAGCATCTATATATTTCTGAGACTACATTTCACTTCAGAAATTCTAGGATATGGAGGAAAAGAATTGAAACTTTGATTATAAAAATGAGACTTTAGACCAATATAAGAAATTTCATTATGTATAGTTAGTAGTCTCTCCAAATGTGGTTATGATAAATATTTTGCTCCCAGTTGTCATTCAGGATATCAAAAAATGAATTGTCCTAGGCCATATAGTATATATTTTACAGCACAGGCCTTATCTTGGGTTTCTTACTTTAAATAAATCAAACAAATATATATATATATATATAAATGTTAACTCTAGGTCCTTAAGCAAAAATTAAATATATATTTTCTTCTCTTTTGGCAATCTCTGTCATAGAAATAAGCTAAGATATGCCACATTTCATGTTGTATAAAATAATGATTTGCATTATTTGTCTGGTACTTGGAATAGGCCGTCAACTGTGCAAACTATTTGTGAAATTCACTCTAATCTTCATTATCCCAGAAAATGCTTGTAGTCTATTAAGAACTAATATTTGATTTGTTAGTCCTTTTATTATCATTGGTGTTTTTTAACTTCCAAGTTGTGGATATGAATATCTAGAAATGACTAAGATAGATTGAAAATGGTAGGTAATTATACTACATTATTTCCCACATGGTTAAAATAAGAGCTCACATGATGTTATATATCATATATTTTACATGGAGGAAGACCCTATTACATATTCTGAAGAGCTTCTCAAACAGTGATTATTAAAGGAATAGTAATTTTAAAAATGAAAGTGATACCTGTGCTACGGTATTTTTCTTTTTTTATATGTGTTAAATTCAACTAATTCAGCTAAATTACAGTTCCATGAATAAGTTATTCCATATATAAATGTATTAAACATATAAATCATCATTTGTTTAGTCCTTGCATAGTGAAATCTGCTGTATACCCCTGCATCAACATTGGTAATGGCTTTTTTCCTTGGACATTTCTTTGTTTTTCATTTGGTTGTTTGGCAATTTAATAAAAACAATTTCAAAGGAGCAGTTTTCATACTACCCACTGAGTAGTCAATGTTGCATTTAAATGAAGGATGACATGACTTCCAAGTTTTGCCTTTTTTTTAAATGTTAATTTTAGATTATGTACAATAACGGTAAAAAACCCAAAATCATGGGTAATTTAAAACAAAACTAACAAAAAATAAATAGACCAATAAATACCTACAACAGACTGTTGGTTACCATAGAGAAGGGATAGAGGGGTGTGTCCATAGATGAAGGGGATAAAGAGGTATAGACTCCAAATTATAAAATAAATTAGTCATAGGAATGGCAGTACAGCATTGATAATTTAACCAATAATGTTGTAATATATTGGTATGGCAGCAAGGGGTAGCTATACTTACCATGGTGCCATTTAGTTATGTATATAATTATCAAGTCATTATGTTGTACATCTGAAAGCAATACTGTATATTAACGATATTCCAATAAAAAAATAAAATCAACAAATAACCTGTGAGGTTATTTCCCAGATCAGAAAATGCCATTGTTGTAAAGTAATAACAACAGATCTGATCTGATTGAAAAAAAGGAGAAAAACTGTGTAGTTTCTTGTTTTTAAAATATATTTTGTTATTTCATTAGAAAATTTGTGAAATACTGAAAGGAGAAATAAAAGGGAAAAAACATTTAAAATTTTCAATTCAAAGGTAGTCTCTCTTAACCTTCAGCATATTGCCTTCTAGTATTTATGCCTGTCTTTAGGTATTTTCGTAACTGTATATAAGCAATAGGAAACTCTATTTTCTTTTGACCAGTACACATCATATTTTTCCTATATTATTATGAATTTCTCACAGATACAGTTTTAAATATCTGCAAGATATTTCATTGGGTTGATGTCCTTTAATTCATTTCATCATTGCTCTATGGTAGTTACACAGTTAAAGAAGCCCTAATATTTCATTATTTTTTGTATAACTTTCCTATTTCTATCACTGACATATTGCTTTTCCTTATGACTTTATATATTATCCAAGAAAGTTCAAATCCTTAGGAAATTAGAGCCTATCAATGAATTTGAAAACAAAATTTCTCTCAAAAAAAGGCAAGTAGTGTTACCTAGAGACAGTAAAGGAAATTGACAACATTGTTAATATAGAGTATAAGACTATGATTTAGAGAAATATAAAATTTGATTCATTTATATACTTTAAAAATAAATATTAATGACCAATTTCAAAATCATTATCTGGAAAGCTATATATAAAGCAATGTAACCTTATCTCAATGGCAAATGTATATTAAAACAGTAGATTTCCTAATTTGAAGTATAAGTGATTATATTTTTGCAAAATGTCTGAGGTTGAATATTTTCATGTACAGCATAAAGTAAATTCCAGAGAAAAGAATAGCAGGAACCAGTTCTGTACCTTATTCACTGCAATCTGTCCATAAAAGGACCAACCTGGAACGCAATGGCGATGAAAGGTAGGCTGATGAATTACATTTCCTTTTGTGTCTGGGGCACTGAATCCAAGCAAGGTTACACAGCTGTTTGTTGAAATAATAGCTGGAAACAGAGAAAGTGCTATTGATCCTTTCATCAATAAATCATGAATAAACAATGCAAGTTCCTTGAACTGTTAGGTAAAAATTATGATATCTCATTTCCCATTTGCCTCCTGAAGTAGAGCAGGACAATTCACTAAATATGCAAAAGGGAAATTTCAAATCAGAGAAAAGTCTGACTCTTTAAGTTCACCTCTAATGACAAACAGCCTTTAATATAACATTTCCTTTTAATTTCTCCTTTTTCCTTTCCTTCTTCATCCTCTTCTACCCCCCTCCACTTCTTCCTCCTTCTTTGTTATTGAACACAGCTTTCTTTGGGAGAATAAAAAAATATATCCCTGTGCTGTTTTCCTTGATAAAAGCAGACTGAGTAGACTTCGGTCAGCATGGGTCTCAGGTGGTGGTAGGGATTGCTAGGCCTTCAAGTAAACAGAACTACCATGGCAGGTGAGAGATCCAGGATGGTTTGTAGCAGAGACAAAGAAAGGAGGGATGGACATTGTAGGCTGCTGAGGAGGATCAACTTGTTCAGTAGTTGTAGCAGGTGATTCAGGCAACAGTGACTGAGCTCTTGGCCCCCATCTAATGATTTCGCCCACGGTGGTTCATTTGTTTTGACATGTTAGACTGGCATGGAATAAGAGAATTTAAGAGCAGGTAGAGGAAGCCAACCCACAGGGCAGAGATGCAGACACAAGACACTGCACACAGCAAAATAGAGTGAAGAGTGAGGCAAGTCCAAGATAAGAAGAAAATCCTTAGATAAAATACACTTACGGATATATTTATTGCCCAAAACTGTATGCTAATTGTGCAATAATTGCATAGTATTATACTGCCTATTTTGAATTTTCAGTGGATATTGAATTGATTGGAACCACAATATGATTAAAATGAAAATCTAATTAGAAATAAATGTGTGCACACTGATTTGGAAAAATATTTTAGTATAAAAGTAATGAACAAGCCCCAATTAGTTTAGGTTACATATGTGTCCCTCTGTTTCAGAGTAATAAGAAAAAAGTAAGTTAAGAGACAGATTCTATTATATCACTACATTGTTAAATAATTTTAAAATGTGACTATCTCTGGTACTAGCAATAAATTATGCACCAAAGAGTGATTAGACTAAGTTATGCATCTTTTGGTTTATACAAGTGTGGGTAAAATTGCAATATTTCCAGAATCTCTTGCCTGGCTTTAGTTCATCTGCATATCAATAGGTGTTTCTAAGGGGTGGAGAGAATTAGTCCATCTACATATCAGTAGATAATTACAAGGGCATGAGAGGGTTTATCTGAACTACAGAGGTTGGGTGGAGGTCTGCTGCTGTAGCCAGGTCAAGAGAGAGGTGGGATGACTGCTTGTAAGAAATAAAAGTCAAACTTCCTTTGACTGATTTCGGTTTTAGAGGTATTTGCCCCGGGATTTTCCCCCTGGAGTTACAACAAGAATGAGTTGTAAAAGGAGTTATACTTGAATGAGGTATCGAAATTTTATTTTAGTACCAGTCTAATGTGTAATTGTAAACAAATTATGTGCCTAGTATAAGTTTTTGTCTTAGTAAGATATAAAGAACCAAGCAACCAAGTACTGCCTCATCAGAGCCAAGGCTCTGGTACCTTCCATCACAGTGTGTCATTTCTAGAAGAAGAGGGCCATGGTAATTGCTAACAGCTTTCAGTGATACTGAAAACTTGGTTTCTTTGGCAACATATTTTCTTTTACTCAATCATATACTGACAATGGGGAGGAATCTAAGTAACCTTGGGGAAACTGGGGTAAATGTATGGATGGCTAGAACAGGCTGCATATTTCTTACCATCAGGATTTACCTACATCCTTGTTTTAGAATAGAAATGAGAATAGAAATAAAATGGTGCTGATATTTCATACTAGAGATTTTGTTAGAATAGAATATCACCAAGTTGATAATGAGAATTTTCCCCCTTCAAGATACTCTGCTTTTCCCCCTCCATATCTTCAAAAGAGAAAAATATTCCTGTTAATGTTCAAAAGCCAATTAGCATCTTCTAATGGAGGAAAATTAAATTTGCTGGTGTCTACAGAAAAGAGAAGCATTATTTGTCAGAATCATTTTTGTTTGATTTATGGGCTGAGCAAAGAAAAGATCATGTTGGGGTCTTTCTTTTGATAATTTACAAGTGAATATAAATTATCTTTTGATAGTGCAGCTAAATATTGAAAATGTTCCATGCAAGCTTGAGAAGATTATTTGTTGGATATGGGACTCTCAAGTATATGTCTGTGTAATTGAGTTTATTAAATGTGTTCTTCAAATCCCCTCTGTCATTATTAATTGCTTGACTCTTAGTCTACCCACTTATTAAAGAAATTCATTTAAATCTCTATACTTGTGAATTTTATTAATTTCTTATAGTTCTGTAATTGTTACTTTACACATTTTAAGACAATGCTTTTATGTTCTTACATGTAAATGAATATCTTTTTCTACTTTTTAAAATTATTCTCATTACATAAATTCCCTCTTTATTAATAATCTTTGCCTATAATTTCATTTTTATTATTGTAGTTATTGGTTATTGAGTATTATATTCTTGGAGCATATATATCAATCTTCACTGTTAAACTTACTGTGTTATTTTTAAGGTATATTTATTGGAGCAATTATCTAGCTAGAGTTTATTTATTGCATTTACTGAATTTTAAAAAGCTTATATATGTATAAATCTGGGGGGGAATCCCACAAAAAATACCTTTGAAACTGAAATCAGTTAAAGGGAGAAATAAAGTTTAAGAAACCCATTTATTTCTTACAAGCAGTCATCCGCATCTCGCATCTCTCTCAATTAGGCTGCAGCAGAAGAGCTCCACCCAAACTGTCCGGTCCAGATAAGCCCAATAAGTCCTTGCTCACCCATGTAATTACCTACTGATATGGAGATGGACTACTTTTCTTCACCCCTTGGAAACACCTGATATGCAGATGCACTAAAGCCAGGCAAGAGATTCTGGAAATATTGCAATATTACCCACAGTGTCATTTTATGTTTTTTTACTGATGTAATATCTCTGACACCAAATGCAGTTGTGTATTTCTTTGCTACATATATGTATAACAGTAACAATAGTATACACAACAGTAGTAATAGTATAACTTCATTCGGATACCTGGACCCAATTTCAATGTGTGTAAATGTGTGGGAGAGGGTCTTCCCACACATACTAACCCCAAGCAATTCTCGAACACCAGCAGGGTGTCTGAGAACTCCACTCAGTTCTGATGCTATCTGCCCGGAGACAGCAACAGATATCCAGGTTAAGGCCTCTTTCCTACAAGACTGCCCTCCACCCCCAACTCCAGACTTTGGTCACAAGCCTCAGGCAGTTACCTGTGCTTCTGACCTACCTGATACAGAAGGGAGGTTTCCACGACCTCTCCCTTAGGTTCAATTATTTTGCTAGAGCAGCTCACAGAACTTAGGAAAACACTTACGTTTAACAGTTAAATAAAGGGTACCTTAAAGGATACAAGTTAACAGCCAGATGAAGAGAGACACAGGGCAAGGTCCCAAGTAAAGGAGCTTCTATCCTCATGGACCTTGGGGCCTGGCTCAGTGGCATGTGGAGGTGTTCTGGACCCCAGGCTTCTAAGCTCTCCCCACCTGAGAAGCAGGATCCAACTGAGCAGAGCAGGGAAACAGAGCAAAGAGCTCTTCTCAGGGGTTTTATGAGGGCTTCATTGCATAGTCATGATTGACTAAACTATTGGCCATTTGCTGATTCAACTTCCAGCCCCTGCTCGTGGGTGGGGTCCAAAAGTCTCTCATTAACATGACAAAACATCTATTTCACCATTAAGACTGCAGTGTTTCAGGAACTGTGGATTAAGACCATATATACCTGGGAAATACATATTTGGTCATAAGAATGACCAAATATTTACTTCTTATAACTCATTATATCATAACTGAATTCTTTTTTTTAATATAATTTATTTTATCATTAATTTACAATTACATGTGCAATATTACGATTATTAAACTACCCCTTCATCAGGTACCCCCCACCAACCCCATTACAGTCACTGTCCATCAGCGTAGTGAGATGCTATAGAATCACTACTTGTCTTCTCTGAGTTGTACTGCCCTCCCGTGCCCCCCCAACATTATATCTGCTAATCGTAATGCCCCTTTTTCCCTCTTATCCCTCCCTTCCCGCCCATTTTCCCCAGTCCTGTTCCCTTTGGTAACTATTAGTCCGTTCTTGGGTTCTGTGAGTCTGCTGCTGTTTTGTTCCTTCAGTATTTTTTCTTTGTTCTTATACTCCACATATGAGTGAAATCATTTGATACTTGTCTTTTTCGGCTTGGCTTATTTCACTGAGCATAATACCCTCTAGCTCCATCCATGTTGTTGCAAATGGTAGGATTTGTTTTCTTCTTATGGCTGAATAATATTCCATTGTGTATATGTACCACATCTTCTTTATCCATTCATCTACTGATGGACACTTAGGTTGCTTCCATTTCTTGGCTATTGTAAATAGTGCTGCAATAAACATAGGGGTGCATCTGTCCTTTTCAAATTGGGCTGCTGCATTCTTAGGGTAAATTCCTAGGAGTGGAATTCCTGGGTCAAATGGTATTTCTATTTTGAGTTTTTTGAGGAACCTCCATACTGCTTTCCACAATGGTTGAACTAATTTGCAGTCCCACCAGCAGTGTAGGAGGGTTCCCTTTTCTCCACATCCTCGCCAACATTTGTTGTTGTTTGTGTTTTGGATGTTGGCCATCCTCACTGGTGTGAGGTGATATCTCATTGTGGTTTTAATCTGCATTTCTCTGATGATTAGCGATGTGGAGCATCTTTTCATGTGCCTGTTGGCCATCTGAATTTCTTCTTTGGAGAAGTGTCTATTCATGTCCTCTGCCCATTTCTTAATTGGATTATTTTCTTTCTGTTTCTTAAGGTGCATGAGTTCTTTATATATTTTGGATGACAACCCTTTCTCAGATACGTTTTTTATGAATATATTCTCCCATACTGTAGGATGTCATTTTATTCTACTGATGGTGTCCTTTGCTGTACAGAAGCTTTGCCACTTGATATAGTCCCACTTGTTCATTTTTGCTTTTGTTTCCCTTGCCTGGGGAGATATGTTCATGAAGAAGTTGCTCATGTTTATGTCCAAGAGATTTTTGCCTATGGTTTTTTTCTAAGAGTTTTATGGTTTCATGACTTACATTCAAGTCTCTGATCCACCTTGAGTTTACCTTTATGTATGGGGCTAGACAGTAGTCCAGTTTCATTCTCTTACATGTAGCTGTCCAGTTTTTCCAACACCAGCTGCTGAAGAGGCTGTCATCTCCCCATTGTATATCCAAGGCTCCTTTTATCAAATATTAATTGACTGTGTATGTTTGGGTTAATGTTTGGATTTTCTATTCTGTTCCACTGGTCTGTGGGTCTGTTTTTGTGCCAATACCAAATTGTCTTGATTACTATGGCTTTGTAGTAGAGCTTGAAGTCAGGGAGTCTAATTCCCCCTGTTTTATTCCTCCTTCTCAGGATTGCTTTGGCTATTCGGGGTCTTTTGTGGTTCCATATGAATTTTAGAATTATTTGTTCCAGTTCATTGAAGAAAGCTGTTGGTAGTTTGATAGGGATTGCATTGAATCTGTAGATTGCTTTAGGTAGTATAGCCATTTTGACAATATTTATTCTTCCTAGCCAAGAGCATGGGATGCATTTCCATTTGTTAGTGTCCTCTTTAATTTCTCTTAGGAGTGTCTTGTAGTTTTCAGAGTACAGGTCTTTCACTTCCTTCGTTAGGTTTATTCCTAGGTATTTTATTCTTTTTGATGCAATTGTGAATGGAATTGTTTTTCTGATTTCTCTTTCTGTTAGTTCATCATTAGTGTATAGGAAAGCAACAGATTTCTGTGTGTTAATTTTGTATCCTGCAACTTTGCTGAATTCAGATATTAGTTCTAGTAGTTTTGGAATGGAATCTTTAGGGTTTTTTATGTACAGTATCATGTCATCTGCAAATAGTGACAATTTGACTTCTTCTTTACCAATCTGGATGCTTTGTATGTCTTTGTTTTGTCTGATTGCTGTGGCTAGGACCTCCATAGTATGTTGAATAACAGCGGAGAGAGTGGGCATCCCTGTCTTGTTCCCGATCTTAGATGAAAAGCTTTCAGGGTCTCGCCGTTAAGTATGATGTTAGCTGTGGTTTTGTCATATATAGCCTTTATGATGTTGAGGTACTTGCCGTGTATACCCATTTTGTTGAGAGTTTTAATCAGGAATGGATGCTGAATTTTGTCAAATGCTTTTTCAGCATCTATGGAGATGATCATGTAGTTTTTGTTCTTCTTTTTGTTGATGTGGTGGATGATGTTGATAGATTTTCGAATGTTGTACCATCCTTGCATCCCTGGGATGAATCCCACTTGATCATGGTGTATGATCCTCTTGATGTATTTTTGAATTCGGTTTGCTAATATTTTGTTGAGTATTTTTGCATCTACGTTCATCAGGGATATTGGTCTGTAATTTTCTTTTTTGGTGAGGTCTTTGCCCAGGTTTTGGTATTAGAGTGATGCTGGCTTCATAGAATGAGTTTGGAAGTATTCCCTCCTCTTCTATTTTTTGGAAAACTTTAAGGAGAATCGGTGTTATTTCTTCTCTATATGTCTGGTAGAATTCAGAGGTGAATCCATCAGGCCCAGGGGTTTTGTTCTTGGGTAGTTTTTTGATTACCAATTCGATTTCGTCACTGGTGATTGGTCTGTTTAGTTTTTCTGTTTCTTGCTTGGTCAGTCTTGGAAGGTTGTATTTTTCTAAGAAGTTGTCCATTTCTTCTATGTTTTCCAGCTTGTTAGCATATAGATTCTCATAATATTCTCTTATGATTCTTTGTATTTCTGTGGAGTCCGTCGTGATTTTTCCTTTCTCATTTCTGATTCTGTTTATGTGTGTAGATTCTCTTTTTCTCTTAATAAGTGTGGCTAGGGGTTTATCTATTTTGTTTATTTTTTCAAAGAACCAGCTCTTGGTTTTATTGATTTTTTCAATTGTTTTATTCTTCTCAATTTTAGTTATTTCTTCTCTAATCTTTATTATGTCCCTCCTTCTGGTGACTTTGGGCCTCATTTGTTCTTCTTTTTCCAATTTCAGTAATTGTGTCTTTAGACTATTCATTTGGGAATGTTCTTCTTTCTTTAAATAGGCCTGGATTGCAATATACTTTCCTCTTTGAACTGCCTTTGCTGCATCCCACAGAAGTTGTGGCTTTGTGTTGTTGTTGTCATTAGTTTCCATATATTCTTTGATTTCTGTTTTGATTTGGTCGTTAACCCATTGATTAATTAGTAGAGTGTTGTTAAGTCTCCATGTATTTGTGAGCCTTTTTGATTTCTTTCTAAAATTTATTTCTAGTTTTATACCTTGGTGATCTGAGAAGTTGGTTGGTAGGATTTCAATATTTTTGAAATAACTGAGGTTCTTTTTGTGGCCTAGTTTGTGGTCTATTCTGGAAAATGTTCCATGTGCACTTGAGAAGAATGTGTATCCTGTTGCTTTTGGGTGTAGAGTTCTGTAGATGTCTGTTAGGTCCATCTGTTCTAGTGTGTTGTTCAGCGCCTCTGTGTCTTTACTTATTTTCTGTCTGGTTGATCTGTCCTCTGGAGTGAGTGGTGTGTTGAAGTCTCCTAAGATGAATGCATTGCTGTCTATTTCCTCCTTTAATTCTGTTAGTGTTTGTCTCACATATGCTGGCGCTCCTGTGTTGGGTGCATATATATTTATAATGGTTATATCTTCTTGTTGGACTGACCCCTTTATCATTATGTAATGTCCTTCTTTGTCTTTTGCTACTTTCTTTGTTTTGAAGTCTATTTTGTCTGATACAAGTACTGCAACACTTGCATTTTTCTCTTTGTTGTTTGCATGGAATATCTTTTTCCATCCCTTCACTTTTAGTCTGTGTACATCTTTGGATTTGAGGTGAGTTTCTTGTAGGCAACATATAGATGGGTCTTGCTTTTTTATCCATTCTGTTACTCTGTGTCTTTTGATTGCTGCATTCAGTCCATTTACATTTAGTGTGATTATTGATAGGTATGTACTTATTGCCATTGCTGGCTTTAGGTTCGTGGTTACCAAGGGTTCAAGGGTTGCTTCTTTACTATCTAACAATCTAACTTAACTTTCTTGTTAAGTTATTTTAAACACAGTATGATGTTTCTTTCTTTCTCTCCCTTCTTATTCCTACTCCTCCATTCTTTCTATAATAGGTGTTTTATTCTTTGCCTTTAGTTAGTATTTGGATGTTCTGCTTTCTTTGCTATGATTTTTTTTTCTCTGGTGACATCTTTTTAGCCTTAGGTGTGCTTCCATCTAGAGCAGTCCATTTAACATATCCTGTAGTGGTGGTTTATGAGAGGCAAACTCTCTCAACTTTCGTTTATCTTGAAATTGTTTAATCCCTCCATCATATTTAAATGATAATCGTGCTGGATACAGTATTCTTGGTTCGAGGCCCTTCTGTTTCATTACGTTAAATATATCATGCCTTTCTCTTCTGGCATGTAAGTTTTCTGTTGAGAAGTCTGATGATAGTCTGATGGGTTTTCCTTTGTAGGTGATCTTTTTCTCTCTCTAGCTGCCTTTAATACCCTGTCTTTATCTTTGATCTTTGCCATCTTAATTATTATGTGTCTTGGTGTTGTCTTCCTTGGGTCCCTTGTGTTGGAAGATCTATGAGCTTCGGTGGATTGCGAGACTACTTCCTTCCCCAGCGAGGGAAAGTTTTCAGCAATTATTTCTTCAAAGACACTTTCTATCCCTTTTTCTCTCTCTTCTTCCTCTGGTACTCCTATAATGCGAATATTGTTCCGTTTGGATTGGTCACACAGTTCTCTTAATATTCTTTCATTCCTAGAAATCCTTTTATCTCTCTCTGCCTCAGCTACTCTGTACTCCTGTTCTCTGTTTTCTATTCCATTAACAGTCTCTTGCATCTCATCCATTCTGCTGTTAAGCCTGTCGATCGCTTGTCTGATTTCTGCATTGTTTTTCCTCAGTTCCCTCACCTCCTCCCTGAGCTCTTGCACATTTCTCTGTAGGTCCATCAGCATGGTTATGACTTTTTTTCTGAATTCTTTTTCAGGGAGGCTTTGTATTTCCATCCCTTCAGACTGCCTCTCTGGGGTTGTCTGGTTGATTTTGGTCTGAACCATATTCCTCTGTCTTTTCATGGCTATATAATTGGTCACTGATATTTGCCACGTATGTCAGCTGGGCTCTTTAAGACTTTAAAAAAGAGAAGAAAAAAAAAGAAAAAAAGAAAGAAAGAAAGAAAGAAAACAAGAAAAAGAAAGAAAAGAAAAAACAAAAACAACAAAAAAAAACAAAAAAATGCCCACCGGACGTAGATTCTGTGGGAATGCTCTAGGTGGCGCTATTGCCCCACTATTCCACAGCTGTGACTGTGCCGCTCCGCAGGGCCCTTTATCGCTCTGGCAGGGGTGGGAACGAATAGGAGGCTGTTGATCTCAGTGAGAAATGTTAAGTATGGCTACGCTTCCTCAGTCGCCAGCTAAGGCGTCTGAAACTCCCCAGGACTCCCAGCCTGCTGGGCTGAGTGTGCTGGGGCGATCCGGCTCCTCCGCCTGTCTCTTTAAGACCGCTGAAGAAAGCGCGCACTGTTGTTTTTTTTTTTTCCTTCCCAGGTGCCGGCTGCAAGCACCCTGGCGCGTTCCCTGCTCAGATCCTGCCCTCTGTATCTCCAGTCTCCGCTGCACTGCGCCATGTGGGTCAGCGCTCCCCGCGCAGATCACCGGGACTGGCTACTTCACGGGGGTTACTTCCACTCCCTCCCGGCTCTGAATCCTCTCCTCCCACCAGTGCGCTGGGGTGGGGGAGGGCTCGGGTCTCGCCGGGTCACGGCTCCATATCTTACCCGCCTCTTGGGGTGCCGAGTCGTCTCGCGTGTAGCTGCATGCTGTGCGCTTTCCTGTGTATTCTCGTCTCTCTTTTAGGAATAGATATATTTTCTGTGTTTTCGTAGATAAGTATAGTGTTGGGAGGAAATTTCTGCCGCCCTGCTCACACCGCCATCTTCCCGGAAGTCTTGGGTTTTGTTCCATAACTGAATTCTTAAAGGAATTATTGTTATGTGTAAGATACTGTCTTTGACCTGATTTCTATTTTGTTATCTCTTGAGTCTATATTTTAGATAAATTTTCCTACATTATCCTTGAATTTACTAATTTTCTCTTCATAATCTTCAGATTGGAGTTTACCTCATTTTTAAGTTCTCAATTTCAGTGAATTTAGTTGACAATTTCTTAGGATTGCTAATTCATTCTTTAAATTCACCCATTCTTGTATCATTTCTACAAGTTTGTTTCATAAATTCTTGTTCTGTTTCATGAATGCTCTCTCTTCCTCTTGTTCTCTGTAAGGATGCTGTGGGTAAAATCGCAACATTTCCAGAATCTCTTGCTTGGCTAGTGCATCTCTATATCAATAGATGTTTCCAAGGGGTGGAGAGAAGTAGCCCATCTCCCTATCAATAGGTAATTACAAAGGGGAGCAAGAGCATATCTGGACCAGAGAGGTTAGGTGGGGCCACTTTTTCTGCAGCCAGGTCACAAGAGACATGGGCGAGCAGAAGTGGACAGCTGCTTGTAAGTAATAAATGGGTTTCTTCCACTTTATTTCTCTCTTTAACTGATTTTGGCTCAAAGGTATTTTGGCCCGGGCTGGGAAAATATTTTCCCCCCAGAGTTACAGATGCTAAACATATTTAAAAAATATTTGCAGATTGCCTTGTTTTCATTTTGTCTACAGTGAATTTATCACCTTTTTTTTTTAATGTTGTAGGCTATCTGCCTATTCATTATACATTGGTTTATAGTGAGTAGACCTTTTTTTCCCTATCCCACCTTTTTTTACCCCCTTCTTTTTGGCAGTCTTTCAAACTCTCCAGGACTACCAGAAGAGGGTGTCTTCTGTTTGTAATGCAGAGCTCCTTGTCCTCAGAGGTACGGGCAAGAGGGCAAAGTTTAGTCACTAAGCCAGTGGATAATTTGGCCCGTGTCCTGACCTCCAGGCTATGTTTACTTGCTCCTACGGTGCTTTTTTAATCTAAGTTTTGACTCAGGCAGAGTAGGACACATTGAGACAATTAACCAAACCTTGAGTATGATGTAGTTTCAAGCTGGCATGACTCACTTTTCAGTTTCTCTTACTTCCTGATTTGGGAATTCCCAGCTGACCCTGCCTGCTTACAAGGGCTTGCTTGCAGTTCAACTTCTGTGCTGTTTGAACTCCATTCCTGTCCTACAGAGATGGTTGTCTCATTTCAGGTTGAAGCTATTTATTGTTATTTGATTTTACTTGTTTTTTTAAACATTATTGTCTTCCGTTGTTGTACATTAGAAGCAACTGGCCTCAAAGCATAGAGCTAGAACACTATATTGTCAATAACTACACTGTCCAATACAATGATTATTCGCTACGTGTGGCAGCTTAAATTAAAATTGGTTAAAAAAAATTGAAAGTTCAGTTCCTCAAACATATTAGCACATCTCAAGTTCTCAATAGCCCCATGAGGCTATTAGCTACTGTTTGGGGTGGTGCAGTTATAGAACATTTCCATCATTGTAATTCCCTTGGGCTGTTCTGGTCTATAGTATGAAGCTAAATATTAAAAACAGAAAAACCAAAAAATGCTGCAGATGTTTAATCTATTGTGAAGTTGTTGGAAACCCTGGAGCTCACTAAATTGTTAAAAGACATATATAGAATATACAGTAATAGGATTCTGAGTCTATGTGCTTTTTTTTCAACAGCATGTCTTTAGTAGCCTACTGAGTTTTTCTCTGAAGTAAAATATGATTTTGGAGCCAGAAGGCCTAGGTGTAATTACCAGTCCTGACCCTCACTAAGAACGTGATCTAGGACAAGATACCTAACTTCTCTGAGCTTCCATTCTCTTATCTGAAAATCAGGATAATAGTTATTTTGCCAATTCTGTGTGATCTTGTTTTATTAAAGTATATTTCAGAAATAATTAAAATATGACCTTTTTATATCTAGAACTATGCATTTCTTGAAATCTTGCTTTTCATTGTGTCTTCTCAAGTAGCATAATGGTTATTATAATTTTATTTGGATAGTAGAAATATCCATGTCCAATTATATTAACACGGACTTAATATTGAGTAAATGAGAAAAGTGTAATAACTTCCTTCCCAAACAGGTGTGCCTATGGGTAATCTGGTCATTAGGATTAAAGAGTACTAATGAAGATAACAATGATGCCACTTCATTACAGAATCTCATAATTGCAGGCCTAGTGAATGAGGTATATGGATTTATGAACTTTAGTGAAATCAATTTAAATCACTAGTGTCTTAGCTATGTTTAGCAGCATTACACAATGTGACTCATTTACATTAGATATAATCATGCAAACTATGAATCAAAGAGCTGAAGCCATAAATACAATTTGACTCTAATGGTTGGATCTATCTCCATAACCCTGAGTCATCTTTAGGCATGTGCAGTTTTTTTTTGTAGAACCTCTTAACAGAAATATTTTCATCAAGATCTCTAAATTTTGAAATAACAGATTTTTCAACATTTTTTGTGATTTGTATAATAATAGAAACACCTCTATACTTATCCCTGCATCACTACATTTGCTTGTAGTAAAGGTGATCTTTAATTGTATGATAAAATGCTAATTTGGAGGGGATATAAGTTGTTCGATGATGCCAATTTTTTAACCGTGCTACTTATTCTGCTTTAAAAAATTCTGTCTGCTCTTGGAATCGTTTGACTGTTGAACAATATTTCTCAGTAGTGAAATTGAGGCACACACTGTTTTGAGATGTATCATTTGTAGCCTATTTTTTTATAGCACTTACCCGAGTCCTAATACTTATGATGTTTGTTTACAGCAACTGGCTCTTGTAAATATTACACACTGTGTTGACAACAATTCCTATTTGTTTCCAGCGTTTTGTGTCCTTTATGATTGTGGTTAAAGTGAAGGTTCCTATGGCCAGGATTCTCACCTAGCCCTGGCTAGCTCACTACACACACATGGGCAATATGTTGCTATTGACTTTATATAAAGAGCTCCTCCCAGTGCTCTGGGCGACATGGTGGCACAGCTGCAAGGCTGCAGGAGAGCAGAGGCTGGAGTGGTGGCAGCACTGAGGACAGACACTAAGATGGCTGTTGAGGCAGAGAGGCCCAGAGACACAGAGTGGCTTGCTGCATGCAGACTCTCTCTGAGTGGATGGGATTCTAGTGCTTGACCTGCCACCATGGGAATAAAGTTGGGTATAAACCCTTTCACCCCAAGAACGTTCCATTGTCATTTTTCAGCCTCACTGAATTCATAGTGAACTTGTCTAGGGCTGAAACCCATTGGCAAGACAGTGATCCTGAGTTTAGCTTTATTTTGAAAAGAAAAGAGTAAAAAAAGATTTTCCTTGGAAAATGTATCCTACAATTGGGAAAAAGAAGAGGTGACAACCTACCAATGATTTTAATATGAATGAAAAACAAAATCACATTTTTTGTGTTTGAACAAAAAACAAGTGTTTCATGTATATTTTTAAACAGCAGAGAAAAATCTGCTTCACTTCTTACCATTTCTACTTCTATCTTACCATTTCTACTGCCAGTCAGCATCGTCTCTGGCCTTGAGTGTTAGAATAGCCTTTTACTTAGACAATTTCTTCTTTTACTGTTGTGAAAGCTGCTCTTCCAGGGATGGAGAATATCATCTTAGTAAGACTAGCATGATTTCTGTAGTTATAAGCATGGGATGGAGTCCAGGCATCTAGATTTTTAACATGCTCCCTGAATGATATTTCTGCAGGTGTTCCCCAGACCCTTCTTTGACATTTTTCTACAGTGATGATTCTCAAATGGGTAGTCATAGTCTCACTGGTGATAAATGTTTATAAAGAAAATCAGATCCCTGGGGTTAGCCCCGACCTACTGCAGACATATATCTAAGAGAGTTTCCTGGGAATCATCACGTTTAATGAGGTCCCCAGGTGATCCTAACAATCAATAAAGTTTATGAAACATTGATTTAGAGCTGAGGGCAAACAGAAGATTACACGGATCAGGGCAGAGAAGCTCAGCTGAAAACTCTAGTACCAAGAGACTCACTCCTCACTTTCAGAGGAGTCGCACCTGGGCCTGGACAACGGCATAGCCAAGGCTAGACCAGCAAACTGAAAGTAGGGTCAGCTGATAAGCCAGATGGTGGAGACCCTGCAATACATAAAACTCCCTCTTGAATGCCCAGTCCTCCAGGAGAATGACCACGGGACTGGGACTGCCAGAGCCATCTGTCAGAAAAGGAACTAAGAGGCCCTGGGAAGCAGCCGAGCTAAATCAACTTTATCCCGGATGCCAGAAGGAGCACAGGTATGTTCTCTTAGGGTTGAGAAGGCCAAACTTGACTGGTAGTTACTGGTCCAAATTATGAACCAACCCAAAGAAAAAAGGTAAAAAATTCCATGTGGTGTTTTCCAGTTGGGGGAGGTAGTGGAAAGGACAAAAATAATAACAACTATGCTATGGGAATTTTACATGTGTTGTCTCTTTTAATCATCACAGAAACCCTTCACGGTAAAGTGTGGTCACAAATGCGGTGACTGAGGTGCAGAAAGGCTTCTTTTCCCAAACTGGGTTTTCAATTCAAGCTCTACTCTCTATTTGTTGTCTTTCTTATAATGACCACTCAAGACAGAGTCCTAACCATAAGGTGGGTTATTTGGTTTTTACCCCAGAAAGGTTTTCAATGTTTACATTGATTGAATTTTTTAACTAGCCCTTTTAGAGACCTATTTTGTACTGTTAATTTGGCATCAAATGACTATTTCTGGGAAGCAACCTATAGATAGTGAATCTTGCCCAGAAGGTTTAAATAATCCCTGTTAAAGTAACTAGTGACTTTTTCTTGACTGTGTCACATTTTCTCTAGAATCTCTTCTTATAATCTACTTTAGCCTGTTTTCTGTAATTCTCTATTCATTAGTGATATATTCTATATCACAATATTAGAATTATGAAGTTAACATCCAATTTTTAGCTTGACAGAATTTATGTGTAAATAATAATGGAATAAAAATAGTCCAAGCTAAACATAGGTATCTATAATAAAATATTGTAAATTCAGGGGAGACACTCTGTATGCAGAGGGATAAGAAATATGACCTTTTTATTTCATTTACTGGAAACTACTAAATCAGTAAAACCTTAAGAAATTTAGCTTTGTGTAAAAATGTTTTTACAAGAAATTTTCCAGGCCACTGACAATGTGTGAGGTAAACATCATTTTGCATTTATGACGCAAGTTGCTCCTTTTTACTCAGATTGTAGCAGTGGGACCTTTCATGGAAGAGTCATACAATTATAATATGAGGCTGAAATGACTTTTAAAAGGTTATCTGTGCCTATTTCTTTTTCTTCTCATTTTGGCTGGAGCCATCAAGGTAGATGAAGTTTAAGGCTATTAGAAAAGAAAGTTTCTGGCCTTTTACTAGCTCTAATAATCTTTCACCTTGCTGTATGTTCTATTTTAAACTTATACCAACCTACCAGAGGCAGCTTATAGGACAATGATAAGGGTAGTGAGAAAACCTGAAACTAAAGTATCCCTCCTTATCTGCAGTTTCTCTTTCCACAGTTTCAGTTATCCATGTTCAGCTGTGGTCTGGGAGCAGATGATCCTGCTTTTGACATATTATCAGAAGGTCAGTAGTAATCTACATCATTCATCTCAATTCATCTCCTCATACAGGCATTTTATCATCTCACATCATCGCAATAAGGGTGAGTATAGTACAATAAGATATTTAGAGAGAGAGAGACCACACTCACATAACTTTTATTGAAGCATATTGTCATAATTGTTCTATTTTATTATTAGTTATTGGTAATTTATTACTGTGCTTAATTTATAAATTGAACTTTATCATAGGTGTGCATGTATAGGAAAACATAGTACATATAGGGCTCAGTACTACCTGCAGTTTCAGCCATCCACTGAAGGTCTTAGAATGGATCCCCTGTGGATAAAGGGGGGCTTTGTATTTTATATGAGGAGAGCTGAGCGAATTTGAGCTAACCAGGAGAAGTGTAATTTCTTAAACATTTAAAGAAATGTTAAAAGGAGAGGTCACTTGTCTTCTAAGAGTCACCTATGCTAATGGATAAAAACTGTAGGAAGACAAATTTCAGAGAAATATTAAAAATCATTGTACAGCAGTCATTAGAGTGTTTCCCTCATTTGCAGGTGTTTTTGTAGAAGGAATTGAAGCACTAAACAGGTATTTGGATTAAGAGATGTCTCCTATATTGTAAACAATGTATTTGAACATCAGGGAAGTTAAATTGTAGATCATGCAAATTATATCAGAGCTGGAACTCAAAACCAAGTCTACTTCAATTCCAGTGAGTATGGTGCTGTCAGATTCTGATGCTCAGGATTTTAGTCAACCACCACCCCTTCATTTTTGCACAGGAGATAATTGAGTCTCAGGATGAGCTGGGAATTTGCCTAAATTTACATGTAAAACAAAGTTTATAATAGTATATGGCTCATATAAATGGCACGTTATTAATATGAATTTGTTTGCAAGAGTGGGGTGAATCATAGATGGAAAATTCAGAGGTCACTTTGTCACATGTAAAGCTCCCTTCTGTGGCTTGCTTGACAAATGGTTATTCAGCTGGAGCTTAAAAGTTCAACCTTGTGAATATACTCCTTTCCATGTTCGACAGAGAGCATTATTATGTTGAACTAGAAAACTTTCTCCTTTTCTGGTCCCAATTCTGTATTCCAGAGCAGCGTCGCATAAATTTGCCTTTTCTTTTCATGCTAAATCTTCAGACTTTGAAGATGTTTCTGCCGGGGGAGTGGGCCCTCACAGTGCTTTAACTCCCTGGCTTCTGTTAGTCTTGTTGACATTGTTCTTACTGTTTTCTCAATTTACAGTTGAAAAGTTAGGATTCAAGTAATTATTAGAACAGAAATACATACCTTGGGAAATTCTATTAGTTGGCGAACTATTCCTGTGCAAAACAGAAATGAATCATCAGGAAGAAAGTACATTAAGAGAAATTTAACTTCATGAATTGTGTTGGAGGCGAATAATGCTTCCTTTCTACCACCAGAGGTCTTCAAAGGACCTATAATAGCTGCATCTCCTCCAACCGATGAGGAAAAGTCTCTACCAAAGACGCTGACAGAAATTCTTGGCAAGTAATTTATTTAAGAACTTAAGCAATTATTAGTGTTCTGCTAGGTGTCAGGCCCAGAAAACAACAACAACAAAATAACCAAACCCTCAAATTCAGAATAAAGTGTATTATTTTATATTTTATTTGTATTGATGGCATTTTAGTTCCTTGTTGGACAGCTTCTAATGCTAATTGCAATACATAAAAACTTCTTGTTAATATTACATAGAAATGGAAAATCACAATCATTTACATATATTTATGAACACATTATGTGTATATTGTAAATATATAAAAATCCTAATTTTGCCTTTAAATTTGAAGGTTAAGAGACAATATGGGCTAATTCCTTTGACTTACTCTAAATCATTGGAAGTAAAGCCAGGCTGAGATTTCGTATCAATTGAGAAAAACAGCTCCGTTTGGATTTTAAACAAGAATGAAAATGGCTCTAGATGAACTAATGATTCTATGATCTACATAATAATTTGAGTAATAATTATCTGATTTTATCAGTACTTTATATTTTTTATGTTACTTATTTAATTATTGCGAGCCTACTCAGTGCCCGCCTTTCTACTAAGCGATGGCATATACAAAAACTGCAATCACACAGGACCACTGTTCTCAAGAAATTCAGTTTAGTGCAGAAAATAAGGCAAAGAGTTATACATCAACTTTACACATACCACATTAGAAAGGTGATAATAACGGCAATGGGGACACAGGTTGGTACCTTACTGAGAATCAGATTTCACAAAGAGCAGATACCGGAAGTAGGTGTTGAAAGACAGTAAAAGGCTGGGGGAGGGAGGCAATATTTCATAAGGGAGAAAAAACATGAGCAGGGCAAAGCCCAAAGTCAGAAGAGAATGTAGCATATTAGGAATGTTGGGGAGTGAATGGGGAAATACGCCTGGACTTGTAATACAAGCAAAGAGTTTTGCTCGCTATATGTAAAATGCAGTTGGGAAATAAATCCTTGGATGTTTCATATTGAGGGTAGAAAAAGGGCTCAGGTAGAAATATCCTTAATTCTTTTTTGTTATTTTAATCACTAACCATATGAAAACAGTTCCCTCATGAAGGTCCAAGCCAAATTAAAAAAATAAACCCACGCAATGGCCTGAAAAACAATGTAAAATTTTTCTTTTTATTCCCTGGCCCCCCATTTTTGTTTTATTGTGAACTTTCTCATTTCCCCTTCCCTTTTGCTACAGGTGGGCAAGTTTCATTTTTTAAATCTAGTGAGAAGGGGCTGTGGAGAATGAGGCATTCCTGACTCAGAGAAGGAGTAACACTGGTTAAAATGGAATGTTTGGGTGTTTACTGTTTCTGTAAGGCAGGAAACAAGGAAGCATTACAAAACTATCCAAAATTGAAAGAAAACAATACAAAAACATATTTTAATTATATTTTATGGTCTTAACAGTGCTGCCCTCGGGGACTTACACAATTCAGCCATTATGTTCAGAGATGTTTGCTAGTCTTCTAAGTAAAACTGCTGCTCTTGTCTTTGGTCTTGTGGTGTACAAGTGTTGAGGAAAGGAAATGGTGGGTTCTAGAGTTTGAGGCTTTAGGTTCTTGTTCTTGGCAAGATGCAGTAGGAGTCTCTGTATTTAAATTTGAATAGGAAATAAAACAGATTGAAAGCGCCTGACCAGCTTCCTTTCCTCTCATGTAACTTTCCTCTGCCTGATTCAGTCATTCTGCTGACCCCTCATTGTCCCATCGCGTGCAGCCTCTCTACACAGCACTCCATGGTTCTCCATCTGCCTCCCTAGGCTTTTTTTTTTTCCCTTGATGCTGAACACTCTGCTCACTCACACCAAACTTCTTCATTTTCCATAACCTGACATTTTAGGGAAACCGCAGACCTTTGCACAAGTTGTTCCCTCAGCCTAGGGATCATATTGGTTTTCCCCTTCCCTTGTCTGTCTGTAAACTAACACAATCTCACACTCGGGATGTTACAGTATAACAAAAATACACACTGCTTTTGGAGTACTTAACTCCTTGTACATCTAATTCTTCACTAAGCCAGCAAGGCCCTTGTGCTTTTACTTGCACCTAGGTCGGTGCTATGCATAGTACGTATCAAGTAGCTTTGTGTTGGCTAAATGAATAAAGGAAGAGCTGTAGGGGGATAAATGAATATTGAAATAATCTTGTATGTAATGGGACTTATTTGGCTTATTCTTTTTAGACTTATGAAGAAGGACAGGTTAAATTCAAATCAAAGTGTTTTAATATAAATAATCTGTGCAACATTAGCCTACTATTATCCTATGTTTTATATTTTATGATACCAAAGAAACAGAGTTCTCATTTCTTCAAGGTTATCTGATGATATGACATTTAAGTAAAAATCTTTGCTAGAATTTATTTAAGACAATTGTTTCCTTCTTCATACTCTCACTTAAAGCTATTTTTTCCAAAGGGAAATCCTTTTTGTTATTTATTTATTACTCATCTTGAGAGTAATGGATATTTCAGGCAGACTCTTGAGTCTTGTTAATGCTTGAGATGGGAAGAAGAGGAAAATACCCATTTTTTCCAGTATGCTTCAAGCCACGAAAATACAAATACAGATTTAACATGTTTGATCTCATCTGATAGTGTTTTTTTGGAGCAAGCCAACCCTGCCCACTTTGTTTCTTAGGGGACAGCAATGGGTGAAGATGGGGATTAAACATGCAGCAGAGATGTTAAAGCAGAGCTCCCTCATGTTTACTTCCACTTCTGGGCCTTTGAAATAGACTTGCTTTCTTTTTAGTATCACTTACCTTGTTAACCAGTGTTTCTGAAGAATCTTATTTGTAGACTTCATTGTTTGTGATGCTGACGTTGAATAAGGAGTTTGCAACCTTTATACTGGCTCAACAGGAGGTTGGTGGTTAAGGAAACCTTTTAAAACATTGAAAAATCGTTTGCAGCTTGGCAAGGTTTTCCTATCCATGCGAATAAACATATAAAAAGTGCTGTAAGAAAATGAGCCAACACTACATTGGGCTTCATTGTTGCTGAAGGAAACCTCTAAATCTGAACTTCTCTCCTACTGTGATAGCATGGTTTAATTTCTAGGGTATCTTTACATCTACAAGCTGATTTTTAATTATCCATCTCTGGGATTGGCAAACTACTTCTGGAACCACCAGATCCAGCTGAATTAATATCAGTAAATTCTGTTAGGATATAGCCATTCCCACTGTGTGTGGCTGCTTTTGCGCCACAATAGAATTGGAGTGACAGAGACTGTATGGCCCACAAAGTCTAAAATATCTCCTGTCTTGCTTTGTTCAGAAAAAAAGTTCACCAACTCCTAATTCTAAGTGATGCTACTTAGTGCAATTTTATTGGCCTGTATGTTATCATTTGTTCTTATAATGGTTATATGTTACGCATTAAACATTTACAACATACATTTGAAAAAAGTAGACAGAAATGGAGGTAGAAATTTTAAGTGTGCATTGAATAAAAAAAGTCAAAATATATATAGGAGTTTTATTAAGATAAAAGCAAAACTGGTGAAAGATAGATGGAACAAAGAGAATAATGAGCAGAATGAATTAAAATATTATAAATAATTCTTTCGTCTTTTAAATAACCTGTTTTTAAGCTTGCTTATTATGACATTATTTACTCTCAATTTCTCAGGAAAAAAATTCTAATTAGAACAGAGTTAATGCTACCTGTGAAAACTGATATACTTCATCTATTTTAAGACAGAGACATTCTAAGGTCAATTAATTCAAGGTCAATTAAGATAATTTTTCCCCTTCCTAAGCTATAACATTGTTATTTGTGTCATTTGTATTGCAGTTCCCAGTAATTAAAACAGCAGGTTACAGATGGATTATTTCAGCACGGGCACACTCATTTTCTTGCCCCCAAGCTAGATGGACATTGTCTTTTGTAGGCATTGCCCATCTCCAGGCAAGACTCCCTTAGATTGTCCTTGGAGAAGGAAATTAGCCTAAATAAATCTTTTCTTTGTCTCATAAGTCTTTGAAACAAACAATATTAGTGACTGCCAGCTGAGTTGCTCCAGACAGGAAAAGTGATTCAATAATCTTACGTTTTTGGTGTCAACCTGACATAAAGTTAAAAGGAAAGAAATTTTATTTAAGAGAAGATTTTTAAAGAGTTTCTTTGAAGTGCATATTTATTTGTAAAAAGCTTTTTAGGTTGACTGAAAGAAATTACATTTCCCTGAAAATTCACTAGTTAATATATTTATAGCAATACCTCCCTAAAGAATGACAGAAAAAATTTAGGAAAGAGAAAGGATGAAAAATTTCAAAACAATATGCTCATGTGTTTTTTGGAATAGAAAGGTATGTGTTTGGCAGAGTATCAAATGCTTGTCTATCTACTTATCTAGGGTTATGCAGACTTTGTAGAAAGATCTTAACATGTATTATAAATGTCCCTTAGATGAT
This sequence comes from Smutsia gigantea, assembly GCA_032199065.1. Taxonomy (NCBI): domain Eukaryota; kingdom Metazoa; phylum Chordata; class Mammalia; order Pholidota; family Manidae; genus Smutsia; species Smutsia gigantea. The sequence continues at coordinate 2,353,116 of JAVSCE010022418.1, forward strand.
CCAACATGTCTTCTCTTTTCCATAGCCAGAAAACTATTTCTTTTTTTGCCCTAAGCCATTGACTATTCAGTAAGATTTTTGAGTGATGGAATATTGTACTTCAAGTCATATAATTCCTATGTATAAAATGTGTAGTTTAAATTATATGTCAGTATGTTTGAGTCCTCATAAGTGCTTGGCATCATCTGAAGTTCGTTTAGACAGGTCCCTATGTGTTGAGAATTCTAGAAAGTTTAATTAATTGTCTACCTTGGTTTTAGGTGTAAATTTCTTCAATAATTTACAGTTCTCCACATAGTCATAAAATAGCTTCTGCTATCCTGTTTACCTGTGTCACTGCCACTTTCTCTCCTCACCATCTATCAACATCCTACCCATTATTTAAGACCAACTTCAAGCCCTGTCACATTCGTGAAGACTGTTTTGATGGTAAAACCTGACCAGATCTCTCCTTCCTCTGGTGTCTCATAGCATTTGTTACCAATTCCACTCATAAATTTTCTGTCATACTGTCTTTTACTGCTCTTACCTTTAGTAAATGTCATATGTCTTATTGAACAATCAACTCTTAGGCGAGTAAATGAAACTTATGATTCTGTGATTCCCTCATGGTACCTTGAATGTATTGGTTACTCAAAAACGTCTAAAATATAAAATATGATATTTTGGATAGTCATATTTTAAGGGTAAGATTGCACATACATATATGTTTCTCTTTAATAATAGTTCAGATAATTAGGAGCTGACTAAATTGTTCCCACGTATAGAAATAGAAGAATAATCTCTTCCAAATCATGATTGCTCACAAAGAGGACAGTTTTATACAACACGAAATTTAAGAGCAATTCTAACTGCCTGTGATTTTTATGGCATCATGCTAGAGCCTTATTAGCCTGAAGCTCTGATATTTAATTTTTTTCTTTAAAAAAGAGATGGTGAAATATTTTCTTCCTTTGAAATAAATACCCAATTGTGAGAAAAATCCTATTTGTATCTAGAAAAGATGGGGAAACACTCAGATCATTATACATGTATCTCTCACAAGCAGATGTTTCATATCAATATAGTAAAAATACCTGGAAGTTAAAAGATACCGTTTTGAGTAAAAAAAAGGAATGGCCATAGAAAAATCCTTTTGGCTTGTCTGTAAACTTACCAGTGTTTTGACATTTCAACTTTTAAAATTATTTTTGAAGAACCCAAATTAGGCTGCTTCTAAAGAAGAGTTATCAATACTTTAGGATGGAGCCTAACATCGCACAATGGAAAGTACATTATTCAGACACTATTATGAATTAGTACTTATAGAGGGCCCACTCCTCTGTCAGGGATGCTAGTATTTCATGGACTAGCCCTTAAGTTCCTCACTAGTACTCCATGAAATGACTTCAACATTTTTACCTCATTATTATATATCAAGAAAGTGTGTCCTAGAAAGAAGGGGTAGTGTTTGCCCACAGCTCTGCAACTAGGAAGTCAAGGAATGAGAATCGAAAGGCAGATGCGAGAGATTCAAGATGGTGGAATGAGAGGTGACACAGAGAACTCCTCCCCAAACCATAAATAGTACAAAAATATAGTTAATTAATACAACTAACCCTAAAACAGCAACAAGAAAGAAGGCTGAACAAGACTGCATACAGACCTCATGAACAGAGCAGACCTCATGAAACAGGGTAACGTAGGAAAGCCTTAATCTGGCGGAACCCCAGCTCACTGGCAGGAGGAAGAGAAACAGACTGGGGAGGGGGTGGAAGCTTGGAACTGCTGAGCACCAAGCCCTGGAGATCTGCTTTGTGAGCGGAAGCCTATATTGTGTGGTGCTCTGGAGGTTGGGGAGCTCAGATGGGCAGAGTGCTTGGGAGACTGACATTCCAGCTGTTTGTTGAGGGGGGATCCACATCTGGCCGCTCTGTGTCAGAGGAGGGGCGGGCAGTCTGAGAGGCTTCCTAGCCGCAAGAGGGCTGCTGAAGGGGTGGGGTTTGCACAGAGCTTGCTTCACGGGAGAAAGGAGAGCTGGACAAGGTTGTCGGTTCACTCTGCCCAGCTGGTTGGGAACTTTGAGAACCTTCAGGTGCTCTATCCCCCTGGCTGCCTACTCAGCTCTGAGGCCCCCAACTGTGACATGCAGTCCGCTGCACCTTCTTCCTAGTCTGCTGGCACTGGTTCGCAAACTGACAGTCACTGTGCTGGCATCAGGCCAGCCAGAGGGAGGCCCCGCCTACAATAGCAAGAGATGCAAAGCACAGAGGCTTACCCATTTGTGCTTGGCCCACTGGCTCTGACACTGGAGACAGGCACTGCAGACAGGAATCAGGAAACAGATCTTTCCTCCCCCCAGGCCCGAGCTCCACTACCATACAAACCCCAACTTAACTCTAGGGGTTGATCAGCTTCAGAGACTAGAGTTTCTGCACACTACTGGGAACCACACAGAAATATGAAACGTCAAAAGAACATGGTTCACATCAAAATCTCACAAACCCCAGAAAAAGGGCCAAATGAAACTGAACTCACCAATCTTTCTGAAAGAGAGTTCAAAATAAAAATTATAAACATACTTATGGAGGTACAGAAAAATATTCAAGAACTCAGGAATGAATTTAAGTCAAAGATTCAATCATTAAGAAATTCCATATCTGAAATGAAACATACAATGGAGAGATTTAAAAGCAGATTAGATGTAGTAGAAGAGATGGTAAATGGAATAGAAATTAGAGAAGAGGAATACAAAGAAGCTGAGGCACAGAGAGAAAAAAGAATCTCTAAGAATTAAAGAATATTGAGAGAACTGTGTGACCAATCCAAACAGAACAATACTCACATGATAAGGGTACCAGAAGAAGAAGAAAGAGAAAAAGGGATAGAAAGTGTCATTGAGGAGGTAACTGCAGAAAACTTCCCCAATCTGGGGAAGGAGATAGTCTCTCGATTAATAGAGGTGCACTGATATCCCAACACAAAGGACCCAAGGAAGACAACATCAAGACATATAGTAATTAAAATGGCAAAGATCAAGGATAAAGACAGACCTTTAAAAGCAGCTAGAGAGAGAAAAAAGATCACATACAAAGGAAAACCCATCAGGCTATCAACAGACTTCTCCACAGTAAGCTTACAGGCCAGAAAGGACTGGCATGATATATTTAATGCAATGAAGCATAAGGGCTTTGAACCAAGAATACTCTACCTGGCAAGGTCATCATTTAAATTTGAAGGAGGGATTAAACAATTTTCTCATAAGCAAAAGATGAGAGAATTTACCTCCCACAAAACACCTCTACAGTGCATTTTGGAGGGACTCCTACAGATGGAAGTAATCCTAACACTAAATAGATGTCACCGAAGGAATAGACAAAGAGTACACAATATGATTCATGACATACAAAGAATAGAGGATGAAGAAAAAGGAGGAAAAAAAAAAGAACCTTTTGGTTGTGTTTGTAAAAGCATATCAAGTGGGTTAAATTAAACTGTTAAATACTAAGGGAATTACCCTTGAACCTTTGGTAACCATGAATCTAAAGCATACAATGGCAGTAAGTACATACCTATCAATAATCACCCTAAATGTAAATGGTCTGAATGCACCAAACAAAAGACACAGAGTTACTGAATGGATAAAAAAACAAGACCCATCTATATGCTGCCTACAAATGATTCCCTTCAAACCCAAAGACATACACAGACTGAAAGTAAGGGGATGGAAAAAGATATTTCATGCAATTAATAGTGAAGAAAAAGCAGGAGTTGCAGTACTTGTATCAGACAAAATAGACTTCAAAACAAAGAAAGTGACGAGATAAAGAAGGACATTACATAATGATAAAAGGGTCAGTCCAACAAGAAGATATAACTATTATAAATATCTATGCACCCAACACAGGATCACCTACATATGTGAAACAAATACTAACAGAATTAAAGGGAGAAATAGAATGCAATGCATTCATTTTAGGAGACTTCAACACACAACTCACTCCAAAGTACAGATCAATCATACAGAAAATAAGTAAGGAGACAGAGGCACTGAACAACATATTAGAACAGATGGACCTAACAGGCAACTACAGAACACGCCAGCCAAAAGCAACAGGATACACATTCTTCCCAAGTGCAAATGGAACATTTTCAAGAATAGATCATATACTAGGCCACAAAAAGAACCTCAGTAAATTCAAAAAGATTGAAATTGTACTAACCATCTTCTCAGATCACAAAGGTATGAAACTAAAAATAAATTACACACAGAAAATAAAAAAGCCCACAAACATATGGAGGCTCAATCACATGCTCATAAATAATCAATGGATCAATGACGAAATAAAAATAGAGATCAAGCAATATATGGAGACAAATGACAACAATAATTCAACACCACAAAATCTGTGGGATGCAGCGAGTGACGTACTAAGAGGGAAATATATTGCAGTACAGGTCTACCTCAGGAAAGAAGAACAATCCCAAATTAACAGTATAAACTCACAATTAATGAAACTAGAAAAGGAAGAACAAATGAGGCCCAAAGTCAGTAGAAGGAGGGACGTAGTAAATATTAAAGTAGAAATAAGTGAAATTGAGAAGAATAAAATAATAAAAAGAATCAATGAAAGCAGGAGCTGGTTCTTCGAGAAAATAAACAAAATAGATAAACCCCTACCCAGACTTATCAAAAAAAAGTGAGTCTACACACATAAACAGAATTAGAAATGAGAAAGGAAAAATCACCACGGACACCACAGAAATACAAAGAATTATGAGAGAATACTATAAAAAATTATGTGTTAACAAACTGGATAACCTAGAAGAAATGGACAACTTTGTAGAAAAATACAACCTTCCAAGGTGACCCAGGAAGAAACAAATCTGAATAGACCAATTACCAGCAAAGAAATTGAATTGGTAATCAAAAAACAGCCTAAGAACAACACTTCTGTACCAGATGGTTTCACTGCTGAATTTTATCAAACATTTAGTGAAGACCTAATATCCATCCACCTTAAAGTTTTCCAAAAAGTAGAAGAGGAAGGAATACTCCCAAACTCACTCTACAAGACCAACATCACTCTAAGACTAAAACCAGGCAAAGACACCACAAAAAAAGAAATTACAGACCAAAATCCCTGATGAACATAGATGCAAAAATACTGAACAAAATATTTGCAAACTGAATTAAAAAATACATCAAAAAGATCATCCATCATGATCAAGTGGGATTTATCCCAGGGATGCAAGGATGGTACAACATTCGAAAATCCATCAACATCATCCACCACATCAACAAAAAGAAGGACAAAAACCACATGATCATCTCTGTAGATGCTGAAAAACCATTCGACAAAATTCAACATCCATTCATGATAAAGACTCTCAACAAATTGGGTATAGAGGGCAAGTACCTCAACATAATAAAGGCCATATATGACAAACCCACAGCCAACATTATACTTAACAGCGAGAAGCTAAAATCTTTTCCTTTAAGATTGGGAACAAGACAAGAATGCCCACTCTCCCATCTTTTATTCAATATAGTTCTGGAGGTCCTAGCCATGGCAATCAGACAAGACAAAGAAATAAAAGGCATCCAGATTGGCAAGGAAGAAGTCAAACTGTCCCCTTTTGCAGATGACATGATATTGTACATAAAAAACTCCAAAGAATCCAATCCAAAACTACTAGATCTAATATCTGAATTCAGCAAAGTTGCGGGATACAAAATTAATACACAGAAATCTGTTGCATTCCTATACACTAATGGTGAACTAGCAGAAAGAGAAATCAGGAAAACAATTCCATTCACAATCGCATCAGAAAGAATAAAATGCCTAGGAATAAACCTAAACAAGGAAGTGAAAGACCTATACCCCAAAAACTACAAGATGCTCTTAAAAGAAATTAAAGAGAACACTAATAAATGGAAACTCATCTCGTGCTCTTGGCTAGGAAGAATTAGTACTGTCAAAATGACCATCCTGTCTAATGCAATCTACAGATTCAATGCAATCCCTATCAAAACACCAACAGCATTCTTCAATGAACTAGAGCAAATAGTTCTAAAATTCATACGGAATGAAAAAAGAGCCCGAATAGCTAAAGCTATGCTGAGAAGGAAGAATAAAGCAGGGGGGATTACCCTCCCTGACTTCAAGCTCTACCACAAAGCCACAGTAATCAAGACAATTTGGTACTGGCACAAGAACAGACCCATTGACCAGTGGAACAGAATAGAGAGCCCAGATATGAACCAAAGCATACATGGTCAATTAAAATATGATAAAGGAGCCATGGATATGCAATGGGGAAATGACAGCCTCTTCAACAGCTGGTGTTGGCAAAACCGGACAGCTACATGTAAGAGAATGAAACTGGATTACTGTCTAACCGCATACACAAAAGTAAACTCAAAATGGATCAAGGACCTGAATGTAAGTCATGAAACATAAAACTCTTAGAAAAAAACATAGGCAAAAATCTCTTGGACATAAACATGAGCAAATTCTTCATGAACATATCTCTCCAGGCAAGGTAAACAAAAACAAAAATGAACAAATGGGACTATATCAAACTAAAAAGCTTCTGTACAGCAAAGGACACCATCAGTAGAACAAAAAGACATCCTACAGTATGGGAGAATATATTCATAAATGACGTATCCGATAAGGGGTTGACATCCAAAATATATAAAGAGCTCACACACCTCAACAAACCAAAATCAAATAAGGCAATTAAAAAATGGGCAGAGGAACTGAGCAGACAATTCTCCAAAGAAGAAATTCAGATGGCCAACAGGCACATGAAATGATGCTCCACATCGCTAATCATCAGAGAAATGCAAATTAAAACCACAATGAGATATCACTTCACACCTGTTAGGATGGCCACCATCCAAAAGATAAACAACAACAAATATTGGCGAGGATGTGGAGAAAGGAAAACCCTCATACGCTGCTGATGGGAATGTAAATTAGTTCAACCATTGTGGAAACCAGTATGGAGGTGCCTCAAAAAACTAAAAACAGAAATATTATTTGACCCAGGAATTCCAGTCCTAGGAATATACCCAAGAATGCAGTAGTGCAGTTTGAAAAAGACATATGCTCCTTTATGTTTATCACAGCACTATTTACAATAGCCAAGAAATGGAAGCAACCTAAGTGTCCATCAGTAGATGAATGGATAAAGAAGAGGTAGTACGTATACACAATGGAATATTATTCAGCCATGAGAAGAAACAAATCCTACCATTTGCAACAATATGGATGGAGCTAGAGGGTATTATGCTCAGTGAAATAAGCCAGGCGGTGAAAGACAAGTATCAGATGATTTCAGTAATCTGTGGAGTATAAGAACAAAGAAAAAACTGAAGGAACAAAACAGCAACAGACTCACAGAACCCAAGAATGGGCTGACAGTTACCAAAGGGAAAGGGACTGGGGAGGATGGGTGGGAAGGGAGGGATAAGGGGAAAAAGGGGTATTACTATTAGCATGCATAATGTAGCAGGGGCGGATAATGGGGAAGGCAGTGTAACACAGAGAAGACAAGTAGTGATTCTATAGCATCTTACCATGCTGATGGACAGTGACTGTAATGGGGTATGTGGGGAGGACTTGATAATAGGGGGTCTAGTAACCATAATGTTCTTCAAGTGATTGTACATTAATGATACCAAAATAAAAAATAAAAATAAATAAAAACCAGAAAAAAAGGCAAATGCATCTAATTTCAGAGCCATGCCTTTTCTCTTATTCCATGTTGCTTTTATGAGAATGTGTTATCAACATTTAGTGATCTTAATCAAAATCCCCCAAAGAGAGTTTATATGCTCTAAACCAGATAAAAGGGAAAATTGCAAATATATTTCAAATTACCTCCAAAGAACTTTTGATCTGCAGCTTTTGGGAAAAAAACAGAATTTGCCATTTAACAGAAATTAACTTTTTAAGGGTATGGCGTTTCCAGCTCATTCAGTGTGTTCTCTACTTGGCCTCTGAATCCTTTCCTATTGTATTTTTGCTTAACTTGCCTTTTTTCTTTTTAGAAAAACAATTTCCCTTTAACGGATTTTCTTTTAGGATTGAAACTCAGTTCCATAAGAATCAGACTCTTGGAGCTGCAAGAGACTTTAAGGCAAAATTGAACTTCAAACCAGTATTTTACAATCAATTAAAAGCTGACATTCAGTAAAGTGGCATTATTTCCTTAGGTTATGGGAGGGATTTAGGTCTTCTAATTCTCAACTCAGTGGAATTCTGTGATAAACTGTTTCTTAATGAGAGACTCAGAGATCAAACTATTATGAAGGTGATGGACACTTTTTGTGTGTGTGTATGTCATTTACTGACCATGTTGATTTGCAGCAGTCATTATTAAATGATTGCTTGAAATGCCATATTTAATATAAAGGGCACAGAAAATTGGAAAAAGGCACATAGTATAGGAGAGTAGAGATTACCATACTTCAGGGTTCAGGCTACCTTTTCAGCTTCACCTTTTACCCACTTTTCCCTGGATTATTTTAGAATTTGCCATATTCTTCATGCCTCTATGATTTAGCCCTTTTTGCTCCTTTATCTGGAATTCCCTCTATATCCTGACAATCTGGAAAAATTCTACTTATTCTCCTTGCATGTTTTAACCTTAGCTAACCCTTCCCCACTTGGAAGAACTAATTCCCCACTTGTCTGTGCTATCATAGTAATCTGTACCTTATTACGGTACTTACCCTTATTTTATTGCCATTATTTCTTCACTCATCATTCCTTCTCCAGACTGAAACTCCCTGAGGGCAAGAGTTTGTCTTAATCACCTTAGTATCCCCCATGACAACATAATTCTAGGCACATAGTGGGGGTTGCAAACACATTTCTCTTGAATGACTTACTTGCAAATCATGGTGTTTCAAAGGCAGTGCCCTAAAAAATAATAATAAAATCTGAAAATTGTGAGATCATATGATCTGGTAATATCACAAAATTTGCTGTCATTTTTACTAGTTGAACCTGTTCTAAGTTTGAAGCTAATGCTTTATTTTCCATGGTTTGGGTTTTATGTTCCCTTTTAGTAATAGATATTTATATGTCCCCAGTCATAATTTCATTCCTGGTTGTCCTTATGGCTACCGACATTAAATTAACTGTCTGTGGACTCAAGAATAAGTCTCTGATCGCTCCTTCTAATTTGACATAAGAATTTAAGTCACTGATAAATGTACAGGCCTTTACATCACTTCAGTTTTGGTAGATCCAAGGTTTACTACAGTACTACACACATACACTGAACAGATCTACTATAAATAAAATGTAACTGCTCATATTTACAGAATGAATTCATATATAAATGCTTTTCATAAAGCTATGTTTTTCCCCTCACTACCAATAAGAATGAAAGTCAAACTTTATGTGTAGGATATTATTTAAATTATATTTGTTTATAAGCACAAATGTGTTCATCAGTACAACCTCTAAACCTTAAGCATGATTAATAAGACAATGAGCTCCTAGAGATGGTGACTTCTGGTCCATACATGGAGTTATATAATGCACAGCTGTTGGTGATTAATCACTGTTTGTAATGGTTAGCAAGTTTATTCTGTACTCCTTAGAAGAGCAAAAATACAATGATATTTTGTGTGTGTATGATCTGAGTAAACAAATTTTGAACATATATAATGCCTATTAATCAGTTTCCAACTATTAATGACTCTCTGAATGACTAAAATCAGTGAAACATCTGTAAGTATGTTTATAGTGGGTTTGATGGACCTCATTTATATAACAAATTATATTTACACTGTCTATGACTGAAACCATGCTTAGGTGGTGTAAATGAGCTACTTCCTCAGAGATTCCCAAATTGTGCAGGACGCAGGTGTGAAAGTGTTTCAGAATTCATTCTTTAAATGGAATTTATGATCTGCTATTATTCTTTGCCATTTCAGCAAGTATAAAAATGATCTACCATTACAACAGGCCTGATGGAAACCAGATAATAATGCAATGGACTTAATATTTAACTCCCATTATCTTTACCCTACTTTGCTGCCAGAGCCCAAGTATCTATCTTTGTGCATTTCCATATTGACCCTGGCCCGCAGGTCTGCGAACGTAAAACCCCCGGCCGCGGGGTTCACCAACGGGGACCTAAGGAGGGGGTGCACGAATGAGGGACAGAAGACAGAGAGAATGGACACAAGACAGGCTTTCAGATCAAGTCTCGTTTATTGCAGGTTGGGGCAGAGAATATATAGACAGTACAGGGTGTGGTCTTTTCTGATTGGTTGCCCATTATGCTAATGAAGTGATCTACAAAGTCCAATCACACACCGAATTGTGTGCATGCGCAGTTGCCTGTGACGTAAGAGGCGGACTGGAGTGAGAACATTTGGCGGGAAATTGTGGCACAAAAGTGATCAGAAGAAGTAAACAACAAGATGGAGTCTTTAAAACAAAATGGAGTCTTATTGTTTTTGTGCCCTATGGCTCCCAACACCATATAGCTAAGTTATTGCCATATAGCTATCCTACCCTAAATGTATTGAATAATATACTACATATGATATTTCTTTCCTTTTCTTTTTGATGAAGTATTTCTATTTAGGGGTAATGCATATACTATAGCTAATTAAATGCTACTACAAAAGTGCCATCTTCATTTCCTGTTCATCTGAGGTATTGCTACATTGGTTAAGTAGAAATTCTATCTCCTGTCTTGAGAAAACAAATTTTTGTGAATGCTTCTAAAACAGATTTCTGCTAATAGCTGAAAATCTATTTCCAAGTGTCTCCAGTTTATTAGATGGTAGTACCAAGTCACTCAGTTCTTTCGTTCTATTTCTTTTGACTGTGAAGCTTTTTTTTAATGTAGAAGGTGTGATGTTATATTGACCTCTACTGAAATATCACATAAGTTAAGGGAACTAGTGCCATAGGACAGCTTCCCTAGGGAACAGGCCCTGAGATTACATGCAAGACATTTATTGGATGTTGTTCTTGGGAATTAGGAAAGGCGATTGAAGCAATATTGAGCAGGCTAAGACGGTGAGCTTTGATGCAGTTGCAAACAGTGGCCTCAGACAATCCTCCAGGAAGCCCCCCATATGGGATGGCCCTTCAGAGTTTTCATGTCTTCAAATAAGGAGCCAGGCAGGTTTCATGAATTTTGCCAGTTATTGAATGCAGTCCTCCCTAGGGAAGGAGGTTTGACCCTGGGCTAGTCTGCTGTCTTTGGCTGTGGCCAATCCTTGGAGAGAGACTAGCCAGAGAATTGTTGACCACCAGCAATTCCAGAGGTAGAAGAAGTGAGTATTTCTGTCCTGAGGAAGAGTTCTGAACAGTATACCACAGTATTCACTACAATGAAATGTCTAGCTTTTGGCACATTTGTAATGCTAGTTGTGAATGATGATTGACGTGTGTGTTGTACAGAACATTAAAACCATTTAAGTAAACTATGGCTTGTAAGTAGTGGGTAACATCCAAGTTATTCTATAGCATGCTTATCTTTAGATAACTTTAGAAATGTCAGCCTCTAATTTCCCACTGAGACCCTAGGGAAGTTGTAATCAAGATTATCATTAGGTTTAATGAGAATAATTGTACAGAATCCCATGATTTAGACAAATAATAAAACATCTCCACATGTAAAGCTTTGAACATCCCTTTGTTTATTTCAGCCTTTAAATGAATACAAAGTTATTTTATTTTCAGAGATTTTGTCAAAATGACATTCAAGATTTTTCATATTTTGTTATTGTATCCCTAATAGGTTTTCAACTACAGCACTAGGATATGGGTATTTAAAAATTTTTTTTTATCTGGACTAAAATTTTTAACTAAGAAAAATTTACTCTGGCTACTAAGTAAAATAATATACCTAAGTTCTAGGGTCAAATGGATCTATCTTAAAACTATATTTAGAGTAGAAAAGGATAATAGTCATTGAATGATACACATTTTGATGTTTATTGTCAAAATTATTGCCATGGCAAAAATAAATCCAGATGTGTCGTGAGTATAAAAGAGTGGCATAATTGAATCAAACACATGAAATTAACTAGTTAAATGAACAGGTCAACTTACATTTAACACTAAGGGATCAATTGGTATTTGGAATGAGTGCTGATGACAGATACAATTATCGAGTCCCAGTTCAGTCAATTAAGTATTGGACAGTTATTGTCATGGTACTGAGCAATTATTTGTTGAAAATATTTAGGATTATTTCCTAAACTTCAAGGTTTACCAAATGTGATTTTTGTTAATTCTGTACATAAATTGCACTAAGTAAATTAGCATATTCACTAATTTAGAATGCCAGTATTGTTTTAACTGCATATTTAATTCATCCTCATGTTGTGTTTATGAAACAATCCATATGACCTTGGCCTAGAGTAATATTTTTTCTTAGTCCATCAAAATTATGACAATAGGAAAATGAAGATTTCTATAAAGTAAACATCAATTTTATATAGTAAGATACCCAGCTTAGACAGACATTGGATAGAGAGAAATAACACAATAATCATACAATGGAAAATGTCCTCATAGAATTTTGTACTAACTTAGGTTAATTTATTCTTTAAGTTCAGGGTATACAATTCCATCTGCTCTATGTTGTCCTACAGAAAAATGGTTCCCAGGCCATGTATTATAAGTCTATAATCAGATTAGAAACCATATAGCTATATATATTGATAACAGTATGTCCTAATGAGAACTTATGGGTGACTGATAGGTTTTAAGATTTTTCTTTTTCTGTGTGGAGAAAATTTTATTAAATTCAGCTAAAAAAGTCATTAAAATATGCCCTTATTGCTCCACCCACAAAACACAAAGAAAAGTTGAATATAAGAACAATTTAAAATTCAGAAGTATCAAGTGGCAGAAATATTGAGGGTACTTATAACTGAAGAAGTGAATTCTAGACAAACTATTACAACCTACAAGGATATTTGAAGCATTTGTTCTTAAGAGATGGTTGGTATTCAAATGTCAGCGAGCATTGATTATGGTAAGAATCAGGCCTAAAACCTCTGACTCCTCTTAAAAGAGAAGTGTGACAGAAAAGAGACAAAATTTCTGGAAATTTTGTACCTAAACACGGGAAATAAACTTCATGTGGGCTAAACAACTAACAAAATACAAGAAATATTTGAGAAAATCACCTAGAAGAAAGTAATTATACTATATAATCCACCAAACTCAAGGTAAGAGAGAATTGAGAATAGATAAGTAATCTAAGAAATATTGATGAAAAATGTTTTAGGTTTGAAGAGAAATGTCATTTTCAGATAGGAAGAGAACATCAAGTTCATATAACTAGATACAGTGTTCTGAAACTGTAGGATATCAAAGATAAGAAAGATATGAGGGCTCTGGAAAGAAATGGTGGGTTACTTATAATAAGACATAATTGGGTGTATATTATATTTCTCATTAGGAACAACAGATGTGTGAAGACAATGAAATGATGCATTCAAATTGCAGCCAATAAAACTCTATACCTAGCTAAACTATTATTCAAAAGTAAGGATTAAAGACATATTTATTCCTAAAAATAATATGTAGCTTATAGACCCTTACTGAAGAACATACTAAAGGATAAGACCGTTACTGAAGAACATACTAAAGGATATACTTTTGTAAGAAGAAAATTGAGTTAATAAATAAGTTTGGAAAGTGAGAAAAGTTAGTGAACAATATGATTGACCTAACAAACTTAAAAATAATAAAGTTACTAAAATCAGTAACAATAACTACTTTTGGAAGTTAAACAAGGTGAAAATTAAATACTGAATAGTAATTGAAATGACTAAAGAAGAGTACCTGAAGGAAATATAATTTGTTACACACCTTTGAGTCTTTTGAAAGAGACTGTGCTATTGATTTATTTTTTATTTTCTTAAGAAGTAATAGAGATAAACATGTATGTTAAAATTTAAAGGAAATGAACCAGTACAACAATAAAAATAAAACATTTAATTTCCAAACCAGGAGGAAATTTTCTATTAAATCAACAAAAGGCAGAAAAAGATAAAACATGAGATACTAAGAAAAGCATAGTAAATTAAAAAACTTAGAATAAGATATAGAAATAAATCTAAATATATTAGTAATCAGAGTAAATGTAATAAGTCAATCATCTCTTAGAAGACCAAGACTGTCAGATTTGGTTAAAAAATAAGTAAACAAAAAGCTATGTGCTGTTTGCAAATGATAGTGCCTTATGAAAGAAAGGTTGAAAATAAAAAAGGATAAAAATTCAGAAATGACAACATGAAAATTAAGAAATGATTCAGAAAATTAAGAAATTCTATAGAAATACTAACCAAAAGAGGCAAGGAATAGTTTTATAAGAAATATATAAAATTTATTCTACTTCTTGCTTTCCAATGTGGATACTTTTTATTATTCATTTTTATTTTTGCTAATTTCAATGCTAGAACTTCCAGTATTATGTTGAATAGAAGTGGAAAGAGTGGGCATCTTTGTCTTGTCCTTTATCTTAAAGGAAAAAGTTTCAACTTTTCACCACTGAGTTTAATGTTAACTTATTTTGGTCTTTATTATGTTGAGGTACCTCATTTCTTGACAGTTTTTATCATGAAAGGATATTGAATTTTGTAAAATGCTTTTTCTCCATCTACTGAAATGGCCATATGACTTCTTTACTTTGTTAATGTTATATCACACTTATTGATTTGCAAATATTGAACCATCCTTGCATCCCAGGGATAAGTCCATTAGATTGTGGTGTATGATCCTTTTATTGTGTTGTTGAATTCAGTTTACTTGGATTTTGTTGAGGATTTTTAAATCAATGTTCATCAGGGATACTGGCCTGTATCTTCTTTTTTTGTAGTGTCTTTGGATGATGTTTTCATGAAATTAGTTTAGAAGTATCTTCTCATCTTCTATTTTTGGAAGAGTTTGACAAGGATTAGTATGAATTCTTCTTTAAACGTTTGGTAGAATTCATCAGTGAAGCCATCTGGTTATAGAATTTTCTTTGTCTCCATTTGCAGATGACATGATTTTTTTAAATATAGAAAACCCTGAAGACTCCACAAAAAAGACTGTCAGAACTCATAAATTCAGTAAAGTTGCAGGACATAAAAATCAGCATAAAAACTCAGTTGTGTTTCTGTACAGTAAGAATAAACCACCTGAAAGACATTAAGAAAACAACCACATATACAACAGCACCAAAAAGAATAAAATACTTGGAAATAATTTTAACCAGGACATAAATGAACTGCAACTGTAAATTATAAAATTTTGATGAAAGAAACTGAAGAAGACACACATATATGGAGAGACATCCAGTGCCCATGGGCTAGATGGATTGATACTGTTAAAATTTCCACACTACCCAAAACTCTAAAAATTCAGTGCAATATCTATCAAAACTCCAATGGCATTTTTCATAGAAATAGAAAAAACAATCCTAAAATATTTGTATGGAACCATGACAGACCACAAATAACTAAAGCAATCTTGAGCAAGAAAAAGAAAGCTGGAAGTATCACATTCCTGATTTCAAATTATATCACAAAATCATATAATCAAAATAGGGTGGTACTGGCATAGAAACAGACACAGACCAATGGAACAGAATAGGGAGCCCAGAAATAAACCCTTGCATATATAGTCAACTAAACTGCAACAAAGTTGCCAACAACAGATAATAAGGAAAGGATAATCTCTTCATTAAATATAAAAGTAGATAGCCATATGCAAAAGATGTGGGGTGAAAATAAAATATACCTCAATAATTGTAGTTACATATTTACTTAACATTGTCAAGTCAGAAAGTAACATCCTATAAGTCATTGTGGTATTTACTGAATATCTGTTACATGCCAGACATTATGATGGTTTCTGTAGAGAGCAAAAATATGTCAGCCCCTGTTTTTAAAAACTTCAATCTACCCACTGATACAGGCACATAAATTTAAAACATAATATAGGTTGGAAGAGAAAGAAGATTGAAGAAGGAATTTGAAAATAAGGAGAATTTCAGAGATCTTTGAAGGAACAGTTAATGTTGAGAAAGGGGATAAATAGTATAATAGTTTTGAGCAAGGGAACAACTGGTAGAAGACTGTTTTTAAGGGAAATTTCCACATTCTAGTTATATAAGATGGTTCAATATTAAGAAATTTAGTTTATTTCATAGGAAAAGGGAGATAAACATGATTATATTAGTGCCTGTGAAAGTCTTAAACTCCCATAAGAGTATGTTTCAGGAACCAACATCAAACTTGTATGGTGAAATATTAAAGACATTCCCATTAAAATCAGAACAAGAAAGAATTCTAATGGCCACTGGATTATTCAATATTCTTTTGGTGGTTCTAAATAATGGAATAAGACAGTGTGTGGGAAAAATGTAGTGAAAAGGTCTTGTTTTCACATGATATGACTGAATACCTAAGAAAATCAAGAAATTCAACTGAAAATCTATTTGAACTAAAAAGAAAATTTCTTAAGATGGCAGGGTAGAAAAAATCAAGAGTTCTCCTTTTACGCTAGTAACAGGATGTTAAACTGGAAGCTTTGACTGAACTCCAAGTTACAGAGTCCTATGAGTCAGATTAACAAGCTGAAATTTCAGCAAAAGTGTCTGCAAACTTGCTGAATGAGTCATCTACAACAAGGGTCTAAAACTGTCAGGTTGCTGAAATTCAGCAGGATTTGAGTACTGGTTTGGAAAAATCTGTGCTGTAGTCACATCTCCCACCCAAAGTCAGGGAGGGGGATAATTGGCTGTCTTCCTTAAAACTAGTGAGACGGCTTCACCAGGAATGATTGCAGAGATTGATATGTGTTTCCTGCAGTAGTGAAGCATCTTGGATTGGTTTCTGATTCATGTCTGTGAAACTCGAGATGAAAGGATTGTGGTTGGCAGCTTTGAACTTGAGTTGACCTTGGCATTAAAGAACTAGGAGTCTGATAATCGTGGAGCCACCATTCAAGCCCTAACCTGTGTAGAAATATTAATAAAGTAAATTTCAGAGAGGGAAAAGACAGATTGTATATAAGGATTGAAATTCAACTATTTACTTATAATTTATGCCCATAACTCTTATTTTGCCTAATGATCAGACCTCATTCAGACTTTTAGGCCTTTAAGTCATTGCTCCAACTTTTAGGCCTTTAAGTCATTGCTCCAAGGGAGTGGGAACTAGCTAACAGTTAAGTTGACATCCTCAACTTTGAAGTTCAAAACCTCAAATGAAAATTTCAAATATGAAAATGTCACTTCCCTGTTCTCCCAGAAGAGGATCTGAGTCAGGGGAGGGAGGAGAATGAAGGGAGAAGGGTTTCTGAGAAGAGGCTGGCTTTGGCTGAGCTCCACTGTGGGGAGGCGGTGAAGGTGCCCAATGGAACTCCTCAGATAACTGAATGATCCCAGAGTCAGTGGAAGTTATGCTCTGTTTCCTATTTGTAACCCTGAGAGTTCCCAAGGCCTATGAGGACCAGGGTTTACATTGATTGAAGAGGTATGGTTGACTGTGCATGAAGCACAGAAATGGCTTTGTCAGCTCTACTGGATTTCCAGTTCACAGTTGCTTGGAAAAATTTAACAGTTGTCTCATGTTTCCCAAGAAGGCTATCTCAGTGAAAGAGTGAGAGATAGCTAGAGACAGTGGTTGGATACTGAAGGAGTCTAAAGATTAGGAAAAGAGGTTAGCACAGGGGGACAGTTGTATGGAACAGCTTTGGAAGGATAAACAGTTTAGGACTGGAAAGAACTGTGCATTTCAGTTACCACCAAGAAGGCAGAAGACATCAGCCAGTGGGCAGACAATCTCGTCATAATTAAGCAGATTTAATTTGGGGGTACCGTGAAGGTACACTTGGAAATCAAGAATTTGTAAAAAAAAAAAATTACTTCGTATTAGCATGTGTAAAAGGAAAAGACTATTTGAAGATATAAAGTATAAAGAGCAATTAACAGAGCAATTCTCAGAAAAAGCAGGGAGAGATTATGATTATTTAGGACAGAACATGTAACCTTGACCAGAAGGGGAAAAACTTCTTTTACAGAAAAAAGATCAAAATTAGAGAGAATTTTGTAAATTGAGAGTTTAGATCATATAAACTTTACTGTATCAGTAAAGAAGGAAAAATTCATCTGAATACAGTAAAATAAGTCGGATAATCTGAGGAAGTTGATTTTTTTTTCCTGTGCATTGCACATTCCTACAAGTGGCACCAGCTAGATGATATTTAGAACCATTTTAGAGGACCAAAAATTAAGACTTGTAGAACTTTTATTTATTTTTATTTTTATTTTTTTAATAGTTTATTTTGGTATAATCTACAATTACATGTGCAATATTATGGTGATTAAACTACCCGCTTCATCAGGTCCCCGCCACCAGCCCCATTACAGTCAATGTCTATCAGTGTAGTGAGATGCTATAGAGTCACTACTTGTCTCCTCTAGGTTGTACAGCCCTCTCCATGCCCCCCAATATTACATCTGCTAATCGTAATGCCCGCTTTTCCCCCTTGTCCCGCCCTTCCCACCCATCCTCCCCAGTCCCTTTCCCTTTGGTAACTATTGGTCCATTCTTGGGTTCTGTGAGTCTGTTGCTGTTTTGTTCCTTCAGTTTTTTTCTTTGTTTTTGTACTCCACATATGAGTGAAATCATTTGATACTTGTCTTTTTCGGCTTGGCTTATTTCACTGAGCATAATACTCTCTAGCTCCATCCATGTTGTTGCAAATGGTAGGATTTGTTTTCTTCTTATGGACGTATAATATTCGATTGTGTATATGTACCACCTCTTCTTTATCCATTCATGTACTGATGGACACTTAGGTTGCTTCCATTTCTTGGCTATTGTAAATAGTTCTGCGATAAACAGAGGGGTGCATATGTCATTTTCAAACTGCACTGTTGCATTCTTAGGGTAAATTCCTAGGAGTGGGATTCCTGGGTCAAATGGTATTTCTATTTTGAGTTTTTTGAGGAACCTCCATACTGCTTTCCACAATGGTTGAACTAATTTGCATTCCCACCAGCAGTGTAGGAGGGTTCCCTTTTCTCCACATCCTCGCCAACATTTGTTGTTGTTTGTGTTTTGGATGTTTGCCATCCTCACTGGTGTGACGTGATATCTCATTGTGGTTTTAATCTGCATTTCTCTGATGATGAGCGATGTAGAGCATCTTTTCATGTGCCTGTTGGCCATCTGAGTTTCTTCTTTGGAAAAGTGTCTATGCATGTCCTCTGCCCATTTCTTAATTGGATTATTTGCTTTTTGTTTGTTAAGGTGCGTGAGTTCTTTATATATTTTGGATGTCAACCACTTATCAGATACGTCATTTATGAATATAGTCTCCCATACTGTAGGATGTCTTTTTGTTCTAATGATGGTGTCCTTTGCTGTACAGAAGCTTTGCAGCTTGATATAGTCCCACTTGTTCATTTTTGCTTTGGATTCCCTTGCCCAGGGAGATATGTGCATAAAGAAGTCGCTCATGTTTATGTCCAAGAAATTTTTGCCTATGTTTTTCTCTAAGAGTTTTATGGTTTCATGACTTACATTCAGGTCTTTGATCCATTTTGAGTTGACTTTTGTGTTTTTAGACAGTAGTCCAGTTTCATTCTCTTACATGTAGCTGTCCAGTTTTTCCAACACCAGCTGCTGAAGAGGCTGTCATCTCCCCATTGTATATCCAAGGCTCCTTCATCAAATATTAATTGACTGTATATGTTTGGGTTAACGTTTGGATTTTCTATTCTGTTCCACTGCTCTGTGGGTCAGTTTTTGTGCCAGTACCAAATTGTCTTGATTACTGTGGCTTTATACTAGAGCTTGAAGTCCAGGAGTGTAATTCCCCCTGTTTTATTCCTCCTTCTGAGGATTGCTTTGGCTATTCGGGGTCTTTTGTGGTTCCATATGAATTTTGGAAGTATTTGTTCCAGTTCATTGAAAAAAGCTGTTGGTATTTTGATAGGGATTGCATTGAATCTGTAGATTGCTTTAGGTAGTATAGCTATTTTGACAATATTTATTGTACCTAGCCAAGAGCATGGAATAAATTTCCATTTGTTAGTGTCCTCTTTAATTTCTCTTAGGAGTGTCTTGTAGTTTACAGAGTACAGGTCTTTCACTTCCTTCGTTAGGTTTACTCCAAGGTATTTTATTCTTTTTGATGCAATTGTGAATGGAATTGTTTTTCTGATTTCTCTTTCTGTTAGTTCATCGTTAGTGTATAGGAAAGGAACAGATTTCTGTGTGTTAATTTTGTATCCTGCAACTTTGCTGAATTCAGATATTAGTTCTAGTAGTTTTGGAGTGGAGTCTTTAGGGTTTTTTATGTAGAGTATCATGTCATCTGCAAATAGTGACAATTTTACTTCTTCTTTACCAATCTGGATGCCTTGTATGTCTTTGTTTTGTCTGATTGCCGTGGCTAGGACCTCCAGTACTATGTTGAATAACAGTGGAGAGAGTGGGCATCCCTGTCTTGTTCCCGATCTTAGATGAAAAGCTTTCAGCGTCTCGCTGTTAAGTATGATGCTAGCTGTGGGTTTGTCATATATGGCCTTTATGATGTTGAGATAATTGCCGTCCATACCCATTTTGTTAAGAGTTTTAATCAGGAATGGATGCTGAATTTCGTCAAATGCTTTTTCAGCATCTATGGAGATGATCATGTGGTTTTTGTTCTTCTTTTTGTTAATGTGGTGGATGATATTGATGGACTTTCGAATGTTGTATCATCCTTGCATCCCTGGGATGAATCCCACTTGATCATGGTGTATGATCCTCTTGATGTATTTTTGAATTCAGTTTGCTAATATTTTGTTGAGTATTTTTGCATCTACGTTCATTAGGGATATTGGTCTGTAATTTTCTTTTTTGGTGAGGTCTTTGCCTGGTTTTGGTATTAAACTGATGCTGGCTTCATAGAATGAGTTTGGAAGTATTCCCTCCTCTTCTATTTTTTGGAAAACTTTAAGGAGAATGGGTATTATTTCTTCTGTATATATCTGGTAGAATTCAGAGGTGAATCCATCTGGTCCGTGGGTTTTGTTCTTGGGGAGTTTTTTGATTACCGATTCAATTTCGTCGCTGGTGATTGGTCTGTTTAGTTTTTCTGTTTCCTGTTTGGTCAGGCTTGGAAGGTTGTATTTTTCTAAGAAGTTGTCCATTTCTTCTATGTTTTCCAGCTTGTTAGCATATAGATTCTCATAATATTCTCTTATAATTCTTTGTATTTCTATGGGGTCCGTCATGATTTTCCTTTCTCATTTCTGATTCTGTTTATGTGTGTAGATTCTCTTTTTCTCTTAATAAGTGTGGCTAGGGGTTTATCTATTTTGTTTATTTTTTCAAAGAACCAGCTCTTGGTTTCACTGATTATTTCTTCTCTGATCTTTATTATGTCCCTCTTTCTGGTGACTTTGGGCCTCATTTGTTCTTCTTTTTCCAATTTCAGTAATTGTGTCTTTAGACTATTCATTTGGGAATGTTCTTCCTTCTTTAAAGAGGCCTGGATTGCAATATACTTTCCTCTTAGAACTGCCTTTCTGCATCCCACAGAAGTTGTGGCTTTGTGTTGTTGTTGTCATTAGTCTCCATATATTCTTTGATTTCTGTTTTGATTTGGTCATTAACTGATTGATTAATTAGGAGAATGTTGTTAAGTCTCCAAGTATTTGTGAGCCTTTTTGATTTCTTTCTAAAATTTATTTCTAGTTTTATACCTTTGTTATCTGAGAAGTGGTTGGCAGGATTTCAATATTTTTTAATTTACTGAGGTTCTTTTTGTGGCCTAGTATGTGGTCTATTCTTGAAAATGTTCCATGTGCAGTTGAGAAGAATGTGTATCCTGTTGCTTTTGGGTGCAGAGTTCTGTAGATGTCTGTTAGGTCCATCTCTTCTAGTGTGTTGTTCAGTGCCTCTGTGTCTTTACTTAATCTCTGGTTGATATGTCTTTTGGAGTGAGTGGTGTGTTGAAGTCACCTAAAATGAATGCATTGCTGTCTATTTCCTCCTTTAATTCTGTTAGTATTTGTTTCACATATGCTGGCGCTCCTGTGTTGGGTGCATATATATTTATAATGGTTATATCTTCTTGTTGGACTGACCCCTTTATCATTATGTAATGTCCTTCTTCATAGTTTGATTTTATATCTTGTGAAGTTAAGATCCAGAATGGGTTAATTATAATGTAGTTAATGCATACTGAAAACTTGTTTACTGAATTCCCATCTCTGGCTACCATTCTTGACTGTAATAGACATGTAGGATAGACTCATCTTAGGTTTGTATATATATTATTGTCGGGGACAATCTTTTACATGGGCTTTGTGAAGATGTTGAAATAATTTGTTGATTAAACCTAAAATGCTACTATCTTTATAAAAAATTATGTATAAAATAGTAAATTCATTCATTTTACTACACATATTTATATATGACAAAGTATATAGACTATCTATTAGTTTCTGAAAACAATGACAGAAGATTCTGTCTGTCCAGCTCATGGCTGCACCTCAGTCTAGTACAATGCCTGGTATGTATTAGGTACATATTACTACATCGATGGATGGATGGATGATGAGTGAATGAAATAAGTGAACATCTTTACTAAAGGAACTTGTTGGATTGACCCCTTTATCATTATGTAATGTCCTTCTTTAACTCTTACTACTCTCTTCGTTTTGAAGTCTATTTTGTCTGGTACAAGTACTGCAACACCTGCTTTTTTCTCCTAGTTTTTAGCATGAAATATCTTTTTCCATCCCTTCACTTTTAGTCTGTGTATATCTTTGGGTTTGAGGTGAGTCTCCTGTAAGCAGCATATAGATGGGTCTTGCTTTTTTATCCATTCTGTTACTCTGTGTCTTTTGATTGGTGCTTTCAGTCCATTTACATTTAGGGTGATTATCAATAGATATTTACTTATTGCCATTGCTGGCTTTAGATTCGTGGTTACCAAAGTTCAAGGGTTGCTTTTTTACTATCGAACAATCTAACTTAACTTTCTTGTTAAGTTATTGTAAACACAGCCTGATGTTTCTTTATTTCTGTCCCTTCTTATTCTTTATATACTAGGTGTTTTATTCTTTGCCTTTAGTTAGTATTTGGATGTTCTGCTTTCTTTGCTATGATTTTATTTTCTCTGGTGACATCTTTTTAGCCTTAGGAGTGCTTCCCTCTTTAGCAGTTCCTTTAAGATGTCCTATAGAGGTGGTTTATGGGACGCAAATTCTCTCAGCTTTCACTTGTCTGGAAATTGTTTAATCCCTCCATCATATTTACATGATAATCGTGCTGGATACAATATTCTTGGTTCGAGGCCCTTCTCTTTCATTACATTAAATATATCATGCCATTCTCTTCTGGCCTGTAAGGTTTCTGTTGAGAAGTCTGATGATAGTTTGATGGGTTTTCCTTTGTATGTGATCTTTTTCCTCTGTCTAGCTGCCTAAATACTCTGTCCTTATCTTTGATCTTTGCCATTTTAATTATTATGTGTCTTCGTATTGTCTTTCTTGGGTCCCTTGTGTTGGGAGATCTGTGGCTTCCGTGGACTGCGAGACTATTTCCTTTCCCAGCATGGGGAAGTTTTCAGCAATTATTTCTTCAAAGACACTTTCTATCCCTTTTTCTCTCTCTTCTTCTTCTGGTACTCCTATAATGCGAATATTGTTCCGTTTGGATTGGTCACACAATTCTCTTAAAATTCTTTCATTCCTGGAGATCCTTTTATCTCTCTGTGCCTCAGCTGCTCTGTATTCCTGTTCTCTGATTTCTATTCCATTAACAGTCTCTTGCATCTCGTCCAGTCTGCTGCTAAGCCCGTCGATGGCTTGTCTCATTTCTGCATTGTCTTTCCTGACTTCCCTTACTTCCTCCCTGAGCTCTTGCCTATTTCTCTGTACATCCATCAGAATGGTTATGACTTTAATTCTGAATTCTTTTTCAGGAAGATTGTGCATTTCCATCCCTTCAGGCTCCCTCTCTGGTGTTGTCTGTGTCTGGGTGAGCTTTGTACCATATTCCTCTGTCTTTTCATGGCAATAGAAGTGATCACTAGTAGGTGCCCGGTATGTAAACTGGGCTCTTTAAGACTTAAAAAAAAAACAACCCAAAACCAAAAAACAAAAACATAGAGAAGGAAGAGAAAGAAAAGAACGAAAAGAAAAGAAAAGAAAAAGGAAAAAAAATAACGCCCACCAGGAGTAGATTCTGTAAGGATCGTGTAGGTGGCGCTGTTGCTCCCTTGTTCCGCAATCGCAGCTGCGCCGCTCTGCAGGGCCGTTTGTAGCTCTGTCCGGGGCGGGAACGAATGGGAGGCTGTTGTTCTCTGTGTGAAGACTCAGTATGGCTACTTTTTCCCAGTTGTTAGCCAAGGAGTCTGAAATTCCCCAGGACTCCCAGGCTGCCTGGCTGAGTGCGCTGGGAGGACTGCGCCCCTCAGCTGGGCTCCCATCTCCCCAAGACCGCCAAAAAAAGCGCGCACTTTTCTTTTTTCCTGGGGAGCCAGCTGCGAGGACCCGGGCGCATTCCCAGCTCAAAACCTGCACCTTCTGCCTCTCCAATATCCGATACACCGCACGATGTATGGCAGTGCTTCCAGCACAGATCACCAGGGCTGGTTATTTCGCAGACCTGTACTTCCCCTCGCTCCTGGCTCAGAATCCTCTCCTCCCGCCAGTGCACTGGGGTTGGGGAGTGCTCGGGTCCTGCGGGGTCGTAGCTCCATATCTTACCTGCCTCGCAGGGTGCCGAGTCCTCTCAGGTGCAGATGCAGGCTGTGTGCTGTCATGTATATTCTGGTCTCTCTTTTAGGAATAGTTGTATTTGCTGTATTTTCATAGATATATATGGTTTTGGGAGATTTCCGCCACCCTGCTCATGCTGCCATCTTCCCAGAACCCAGTTTGAGAACTACTTTTAATTTTAGCATAGTGATATTTAGTAAAAGGAAAGGACCACAAAAACAAAAGGTATTAGTTTCACTTTCTGCACAAACTTCAGTAGCTTTAATTGTGATGTTTCCGTTTGTTTCTGAGAGTCAGTGTAACCCAATTGTTTCACTTTTCCTCTAGGACCACCCAAATACAAATGTGTTTTCTTTTCCATTGCTGAGAGTTTAGTTGCTTCATTTAGCTTTCATTTTAGTTTGCTTCTGTCTTGAAGCATTTGTTCAAAAGAAAACATTTTTGTGGCTTACTTCTATCTAAAGCAGAATTAATCAACTAAATATACTATTTGCTAAATAAATATTTTTCCATGTAGTATACTTAATAATTTTTCCTTAATCTACCTCCCAATTTTAAAGTGATTAGAAATCTTTGAAATAAAGAGAGCATATTTTTTCAGAGATTATTAAGAGAGATGATCCTACGTGAATGAAGTTTGCAGGACTATCATCATTATTTTTATTTATTCAGTTTTTCACAGAACTGTGTTCTTCATTTTTGTAGACCTAAAGCCAAGATTCCAAATTGAATATAAAGATTCAGACAGGTCTGGCTGATACGTGGAATGGGGTGTAGAAATCTAATACCATCCCAAGAAGGGTATAAAATCCTTGTCCAACACTGAGACCTTAATTGCATTGTTCCTGGCTTATAGAACTTTTTCCACTGATATTTGTTGAATTGATAAGTTAATGGAAGGGTGGATGGATGGGTGGGTGAGAGAGAAAGGGAAGTTTTATCTTGAATGACAGAGCAGAATAGAGATGAGTAAGGAATCTTTTCTGGGTGATCAACCTTCTGATAAAAAGATCTGTCCATGTTTGTTTCCTGTCCAGAATGATTGCATTAAATTCATGTCCAAGTCCGGAGGGTATCAGGAGAACTGTGAACGATGACTAGAAACGTGGTGTCATTAAACCTCAGTAAGGCTTGAGACATAGGTAGCAATGCTTGGCAACACTGAGTGAAACCCTTCTTCCTCACATTACAGCAAAGCAGGGTGAAATGTTAAAAGACTGTCTGTGCAGCCATGAGTTTATTCTTGACCCTCTGTAGCACAGCTCCTGGGATTTACAGCAGTAATTGAGGGATATTTGACATGTGGTTACAGCTGCACTGACAGGTGTTGGAGGTAATAGCCAGTATCATTTAAATTTTTCTGCTAATGTGACTTAATTGCAGAGCCAGGATCAGGGCTTGCACTGCAAGACCATGATAGTAAGTGCCATGTCTCCTTCACTTTGGCACCCTAGGTACTTTTCTCTTTCACCCTAGTCCCAGCCTTGCTTAATTAATAAGCATTAGCTGATCATAACTAGAGAATTCCAGATTTAAAAAATACTTCACTCTCTTCCACATCCATTGATGAAGCTTCTTAAACAATTATACAAAATGGCAAAGCTGAAAATAGTAACGTCAGGCCATTGCTTTCAGTGGAAAATGACTTAATAAATGTGAATTCTACCAACCAGACAAATGTTAGATATTACAGTTTTTACCCAAGTAACTTCCTCACACACTGATTGAAGTCCTTCCCTAAGAGTAACTAGAAAGCCAAATATTGGTTTGAAAGCCTGATATTTATTTATTATAATAGGATTTCTTTCCCCCTAGCAATGGTAGTAATAATATACAATGGCCAGTGTCCACTCACTTACTTCATATTGTGGCTAACCAGGAAATTTTAAAAGCTTTAAGACCATTTGAAAATTTAAAAAGCTTTCAAAATGGTATATGATGTATATGTGTGATCTGGAGCACCACTCAGAAAAGCTGTTTCTTCCTGCAAGAGAATGATGTCCAATAGTTAGGAACAGTTTTGGTGAAGGTACTGGTATGGAACCTAATTTTAAAAATAGAAGTGTGCTGACTAAGCTGTTATGTTGGCAAGAGATCTAAAAAATCTCTGGACTGATACTTAAAAAGATCTGAGAAAATGAAAACAAGTAGAGAGAGATCTGCTTTCACCATAGTGGTAAAGATAAATCCTTCATTCAGTTAGTATTGCAAAGAAATTTCCTTCAGATTTTAACTTTTTGATATATAATTCAAGAAGGGAATTTGTCTCACTTCAAAAATAACTCTTCAAATATCAAACAGGATAAATGATTCTACACTAGGAAAACATTTGAGATTTTTCTGACAAAGCCCACCCTGTTCTGGAAAAAAAAAAGTAAAACTAAACTTTGTTACCTAGAGTTTTCCTAGCAAAACTGTTGCATTTCTCTCTGGGCAGTTTTGCCAACCATATGTTGGCAGAAATTTAACATTCCTGTTTTCTAAAGGTTAGATTATATGCTTCTATATATTTCATTAATTTCTAATGAGGGCTCGTTTCATACCAGATTTTTTAAATTGTTGGTATATTTGCTGATCTATTATAAAAAGATCATAGTGTTCCAAATGATCTGACCCTTATGTGTAAACTTGGGTGTTAAGGAGTTAACAAAGGTCTTCTTAGATCCACAGAAACTTTACCATATGGTGGACATATGTGGCTTCCATACAGTGCACTGAGAAGGGAATTACATAGCCTACGCAAACTCAAGGTGACTTCCAAAGGAGAAGATTCAACTATTGCAAGAGAAAAAAGGAGGATGAGAGAAAAGAGAGGGGGAGAATGAGAAAGGGGAAGGCAGTAAGGAATGGGGGAAAGGAAGGCAGATTTTAGTGAATTTTTGCATTTACTGAGCTCAGATTTGAATTAACACAGTGGTGTACTAAAGCAGGCTGGTGGCTGTCTCTCAGAGAAGATGGTGTCAATCTCTTCCCTTTTCTGTGCTCAGTGATATCACCCACGTAGCTTCCAACAGACTGGGATGGAACTATTTATAATGCAAAAATAAGTAAATGCTACAAATCGGCATCCCTCCACCCCCATCCTGAGCTGGTTGTTAAACATTTACGGACTCACACCAGTTGACCTGGAAACAATCAATGGCCGCTGCGTAAAGAAAAAACAATGTAACAAAATAGAAACAGCTCATGAGCAAGGATGAAGGGACCAAGGAGGAAGGAGGGAGAGGAAACTGAGGTGGTCAAGTTAATCATTTAAACACCTACGTAGTATCATGCCAATTGTAAGAACATTCCACAGAGTTGAGCCCAGTTACTGAGATGAGTGGGAAAAGAACACCAGCTGTCCTAATGTATGGTCCAGGCAGGCACTCTGATGAGACCAGGTAGTTTTCCTGGGGTTTCTTGGATTAGCAGGAAGTAATCCATTTTTAGGGTATTAAATAAGAATTGGAGGTAAAACATTATTAAAATGTGATCTACGTTGGGAACAAAATGAGATAAATACAGGCACTTTTCATGAAGAATGGAGGAAGTTTATGGGTATAAAAACCTTTTTAATCTCTTGATTCATATCAGTTTGGTCTAGTCTATTATCAATATGAATAATGAAAGCCATTTGCCTTGCAAAGCTCAATTTTAGTTTTTTTTTCATGTATTTAAAAAATATGTGAGGACAGTTTTATACAGTTTAATGTTTCTGACACACTACAGATAGAATTGCCTCTAATTTTAATGAATATACCTTGGAAAGTTACAAATTATATATGATTTTTTAGTTCTGTACTCAGCAGCTATATGATTTGGGAAGAAATTATTCTTTAAAGGAAGAAATATCATTTAGCATAATTTTGAGTAAATTTATAGTTTTAAAGCTTATAGGGAAGATTCATTCAAAGTTGAACTCTTGGGACCCATTTTTAATGTAATCAGTAAATTATCTTACAGAAAGAATGAACTAATTACTCTGTTCCTAAAGAACATTGCCAGTGGGCTGATTGTTTTCTAGGTATAACAAGTATGTCATTCACTATTCAGTGGCGTATTTCCTTGGATTTTTTTCTTGTCACTTGTGTTCTCCACTTACCCCTTGGTACAATTGCAGTGAGTTTCACCATCTACAAAGAGGGAAAAATCAAATACCTGGGAAAACACAATAACTGACTTTGGCATTTGAAGGATGAGTTTCAGATGTTATCAAGAAAATGAATATATCAACTCTCTTTTTAGTCTCATACAGGAAACAGCCCTATGAAATAATAACTGGCAAAAAAAAAAGTAAAAGCAAAGCCCAACAAAGCAACAAAAATAAAACAAAAACAATGAAAGCAAACCCTTGTGTGTTACTATCAATAGCTTATCATAGTGTGGGGCAACTTTCTCCAAGAATTATGTAATTTTGTTATGCACAGGAGAACCTGCCCCTGAGAACATGAGACTAAAGATTTTTTTAGGCTTGGTAGACTGACTTGAGCAACTTTTTAAAATATATTTGTTCCACTGATTTTTAGTTATAAAGCTAGAGGTAATAGGAAGAAATTGTAATAATTTATACTTGAAAATTCTCAGGCTTTTCGTGTTTTGCTGGATGTTATGGCTGAATTATACCATCCTCCCCATCCCTCAGTTCATATGTTGAAGTCCTAAGCCCTTATACCTTAGAATGTGACAGCCCTTGAAGATGGGGTCTTTGAATGGCAATTAAAGGGGCGTCCCTAGGGTGGGCTCTAGTCCAACGTGACTGTGTGAGAGAAGATGGCCACCTACAACTCAAGGAGAGAGGCCTCAGAAGAAAGCAACTCTGCCAGTACTGGGATCTCCAGCTTCCAGCCTCCAGAACTGTGAGGAAATTCATCTCTGTTGCTTAAGCCACCGGTGCTGCGGTACTTTGCTATGGCAGCCCTAGCGAACTAATATACTGGGTTATTATCCATAAAAATGTTCCTTATGAATTTTTGATATATTATTTTCCATTCTTTACTTACTTTCAACCTTTTCCCATCTCTGTGCTATACAGTTGTCTCTTCACTGGAATGGCTGGGTAGCTGTAGGTAGAAGGCTACTATGGGATAAAAGAGGTTTCTTTTAAAAATAGAACAATAGAGTTAGGAAGATAAAGTCTCTTTCCTACTGCATCTTAAGTGATATCTACTCAGTCACTTCTTTTGCTTCAAAAAGGTTACTTATGCTTCTTTCTGCTCTGTAATGATACTTGCTGTGATAACGAAGCTAAGTTATGGGACTAGATATTCCATAAAACTGAGATAATACATGTAAAGCATCTAGCAAAATGCCTGGATAGAATAGTGATGATAAATGTTGGTCCTCTTCTCATCTTTATTCTCTGGTCTTTTAAAGAAATGCCATACAAAATAGGAAATAAACAATGACTTAAATTTGAACAGATATATCACTATAACTAGTTATGAAACTAATAGTGATAAATCAGTTTATCACTAATACTCGTAAACTAATAGTGATAAATTTATTTAAAATTACTTTTTTGTAATAGATACAGAGAGTCTGCTGAATATTTTTCCTTATGTGGCTGAGGGCAAACATTCACATAATGGTTAATGTTAAGTTACAGTGAAGTTGGACTAGTGAGGGTCATAGTGTGATTTTTTTTAATAATTTATTTTGGTATCATTAATCTACAATTACATGTGCAATATTATGGTTATTAAACTACCCCCTTCATCAGATCACCCCACCAACCCCATTACAGTCACTGTCCATCAGCGTAGTGAGATGCTATAGAATCACTACTTGTCTTCTCTGAGTTGTACAGCCCTCCCCATGCCCCCCAACATTACATCTGCTAATCGTAATGCCCCTTTTTCCCTCTTATCCCTCCCTTCCCGCCCATTTTCCCCAGTCCCTTTCCCTTTTGTATCTATTAGTCCATTCTTGGGTTCTGTGAGTCTGCTGCTGTTTTGTTCTTTCAGTTTTTTCTTTGTTCTTATACTCCACATAGGAGTGAAATCATTTGATACTTGTCTTTTTTGGCTTGGCTTATTTCACTGAGCATAATACCCTCTAGCTCCATCCATGTTGTTGCAAATGGTAGGATTTGTTTTCTTCTTATGGCTGAATAATATTCGATTGTGTATATGTACCACCTCTTCTTTATCCATTCATCTACTGATGGACACTTAGGTTGCTTCCATTTCTTGGCTATTGTAAATAGTGCTATGATAAACATAGGGGTGCATATGTCTTTTTCAAACTGGGCTGCTACAGTGTTAGGGTAAATTCCTCGGAGTGGAATTCTTGGGTCAAATGGTATTTCTATTTTGAGTTTTTTGAGGAACCTCCATACTGCTTTCCATAATGGTTGAACTAATTTGCATTCCCACCAGGAGTGTAAGAGGGTTCCCTTTTCTCCACATCCTCGCCAACATTTGTTGTTGTTTGTGTTTTGGATGTTGGCCATCCTCACTGGTGTGAGGTGATATCTCATTGTGGTTTTAATTTGCATTTCTCTGATGATGAGCGATGTGGAGCATCTTTTCATGTGACTGTTGGCCATCTGAATTTCTTCTTTAGAGAAGTGTCTATTCATGTCCGCTGCCCATTTCTTAATTGGATTATTTGCTTTTTGTTTGTTGAGGTGCGTGAGTTCTTTATATACTTTGAATGTCAACCCCTTATCAGATATGTCATTTATGGATATATTCTCCCATACTGTAGGATGTCTTTTTGTTCTAATGATGGTGTACTTTGCTGTACAGAAGCTTTTCAGCTTGATATAGTCCCACTTGTTCATTTTTGCTTTTGTTTCCCTTGCCCAGGGACATATGTCAATGAAAAGTCGCTCGTGTTTATGTCCAAGAGATATTTGCCTATGTTTTTTTCTAAGAGTTTTATGGTTTCATGACTTACATTCAGGTCTTTGATCCACCTTGAGTTTACCTTTGTGTATGGGACTAGACAGTAGTCTAGTTTCATTCTATTACATGTAGCTGTCCAGTTTTTCCAACACCAGCTGCTGAAGAGACTGTCATCTCCCCATTGTATATCCAAGCTCCTTTATCAAATATTAATTGACTGTATATGTTTGGGTTAATGTTTGGATTTTCTATTCTGTTCCACTGGACTGTGGGTCTGTTTTTGTGCCAATACCAAATTGTCTTGATTACTGTGGCTTTGTAATAGAGCTTGAAGTCAGGGAGTGTAATTCCCCCTGTTTTATTCCTCCTTCTGAGGATTGCTTTGGCTATTTGGGGTCTTTTGTGGTTCCATATGAATTTTAGTATTATTTGTTCCGTTCATTGAAGAAAGCTGTTGGTATTTTGATACGGATTGTGTTGAATTTGTAGATTTCTTCAGGTAGTGTAGCCATTTTGACAATATTTATTGTACCTAGCCAAGAGCATGGAATAAATTTCCATTTGTTAGGGTCCTCTTTAATTTCTCTTAGGAGTGTCTTGTAGTTTTCAGAGTACAGGTCTTTCACTTCCTTTATTAGGTTTATTCCTAGGTATTTTATTCTTTTTGATGCAATTGTGAATGGAATTGTTTTTCTGATTTCTGTTTCTGTTAGTTCGTCATTAGTGTATAGGAAAGCAACAGATTTCTGTGTGTTGATTTTGTATCCTGCAACTTTGCTGAATTCAGATATTAGTTCTAGTAGTTTTGGAGTGGAGTCTTTAGGGTTTTTTATGTACAGTGTCATGTCATCTGCAAATAGTGACAATTTGACTTCTTCTTTGCCAGTCTGGATGCCTTGTATGTCTTTGTTTTGTCTGGTTGCTGTGGCTAGGACCTCCAGTACTATGCTGAATAACAGTGGAGAGAGTGGGCATCCCTGTCTTGTTCCCAGTCTTAAATGAAAAGCTTTCAGCTTCTCGCTGTTAAGTATGATGTTAGCTGTGGGTTTGTCATATATGGCCTTTATGATGTTGAGGTACTTGCCCTCTATACCCATTTTGTTGAGAGTTTTAATCATGAATGGATGCTGAATTTTGTCAAATGCTTTTTCAGCATCTATAGAGATGATCATGTGGTTTTTGTTCTTCTTTTTGTTAATGTGGTGGATGATGTTGATGGATTTTCGAATGTTGTACCATCCTTGCATCCCTGGGATGAATCTCACTTGATCATGGTGTATGATCCTCTTGATGTATTTTTGAATTCAGTTTGCTAATGTTTTGTTGAGTATTTTTGCATCTACGTTCATCAGGGATATTGGTCTTTAATTTTCTTTTTTGGTGACGTCTTTGCCTGGTTTTGGTATTAAACTGATGCTGGCTTCATAGAATGTGTTTGGAGGTATTCCCTCCTCTTCTATTTTTTGAAAAACTTTAAGGAGAATCGGTGTTATTTCTTCTCTATATGTCTGGTAGAATTCAGAGGTGAATCCATCAGGTCCGGGAGTTTTGTTCTTGGGTAGTTTTTTGATTACTGCTTCAATTTCGTTGCTGGTGATTGGTCTGTTTAGTTTTTCTGTTTCTTGCTGTGTCAGTCTTGGAAGGTTGTATTTTTCTAAGAAGTCCATTTTTTCTAGGTTTTCCAGCTTGTTAGCATATAGATTCTCATAATATTCTCTTATAATTCTTTGTATTTCTGTTGGTCTGTCGTGATTTTTCCTTTCTCATTTCTGATTCTGTTTATGTGAGTAGATTCTCTTTTTCTCTTAATAAGTCTGGCTAGGGGTTTATCTATTTTGTTTATTTTTTCAGAGAACCAGCTCTTGGTTTCATTGATTATTTCTTCTCTGATCTTTATTATGTCCCTCCTTCTGGTGACTTTGGGCCTCATTTGTTCTTCTTTTTCCAATTTCAGTAATTGTGTCTTTAGACTATTCATTTGGGAATGTTCTTCCTTCTTTAAAGAGGCCTGGATTGCAATATACTTTCCTCTTAGAACTGCCTTTCTGCATCCCACAGAAGTTGTGGCTTTGTGTTGTTTTTGTCATTAGTCTCCATATTTTCTTTGATTTCTGTTTTGATTTGGGTGTTAACCCATTGATTAATTAGGAGAATGTTGTTAAGTCTCCATGTATTTGTGAGCCTTTTTGATTTCTTTCTAAAATTTATTTCTAGTTTTATACCTTGGTGATCTGAGAAGTTGGTTGGTAGGATTTCAATATTTTTGAATTTACTGAGGTTCTTTTTGTGGCCTAGTATGTGGTCTATTCTGGAAAATGTTCCATGTGCACTTGAGAAGAATGTGTATCTTGCTGCTTTTGGGTGTAGAGTTCTGTAGATGTCTGTTAGGTCCATCTCTTCTAGTGTGTTGTTCAGTGCCTCTGTGTCTTTACTTATTCTCTGTCTGGTTGATCTGTCCTTTGGAGTGAGTCATGTGTTGAAGTCTCCTAAAATGAATGCATTGCTGTCTATTTCCTCCTTTAATTCTGTTAGTGTTTGTTTCACATATGCTGGCACTCCTGTGTTGTGTGCATGTATATTTATAATGGTTATATCTTCTTGTTGGACTGACCCCTTTATCATTATGTAATGTCCTTCTTCATAGTTTGATTTTATATCTTGTGAAGTTAAGATCCAGAATGGGTTAATTATAATGTAGTTAATGCATACTGAAAACTTGTTTACTGAAGTCCCATCTCTGGCTACCATTCTTGACTATAATAGTCATGTAGGATAGTCTCATCTTAGGTATCTATATATATTATTGTTGGGGACAATCTTTTACATGGGCTTTGTGAAGATGTTGAAATAATTTGTTGATTAAACCTAAAATGCTACTATCTTTATAAAAAATTATGTATGAAGTAGTAAATGTATTCAATCTATTATACATATTTATATATGACAAACTATATAGACTATCTAATAGATTCTGAAAACAATGACAGAATATTCTGTGTGTCCAGCTCATGGCTGCACCTCAGTCTAGTACAATGCCTGGTATGTATTAGGTACATATTACTACATGGATGGATGGATGGATGATGAGTGAATGAAATAAGTGAACAACTTTACTAAAGGGACTTTGTCCCTCTAGTAGAATGTAGTCTCTATTGTATATATTACATAAGAGGTGGTCTAATATAGTGGTTAAAACAGAAGTTATGTTTTATTACTTGTCCCAATTTTGAGGAAGAGTTATGGCTACCTCTTCGTGAAGAAGTCTTTTTCTTCCTTGAAGTGCTGTGTTGAAAACAATCTCTGCCTTGTGCATTATCATTTTATGTCCTATGTAACACCATTAAACCTCTTTCTACCCGTGGCTCTTCATAGGCATTTCCTTATTGATCACTTCATGTACACTTTGTGTGGGCTGTATCTTTTTTCCCACCTTTAGGTTAATTGGTTGATTTGTGGGGACATGTTTAGATTTATGTTTATTCTCTTTCACTGACCTGTTTTTCTTTGAGTAATAGATGCCTTTTTTGGAGCTAACATGGAATAATCTTAACCTAGGGCTAACTTGTAAAGTAATGTTTTTACTTAAACATAGAATTTTTAAACTCCCAAAACAGTGACTACTAAACTACAAAAGAGGAATTCCAAAGAAACCTGGGAAGATAGTAGACTATCAATGAATTTTATTCCCTGTTGTTAAAAATGCAGTTACCAATTCTAGAATATTATTTATGTTACTTAATTTATGATTTTTCTGATTGCATTGTAAAATGTATCATCAGTGCAAATAACTTACATACTAGGAGCTTCTTTTTTATTAGTTTTTATATATGTACTTTTAGTTCCTGGGTATCTTAATGAACAGAGTGATGGAAACAGTTGGAAATTTGAATTTTTTGTAAGAGTTTATAGTGATACTGAACTTTCACAGCCATAAATCCCACCTATTTGATTAACTATTATCTTAAATTATTCACAACTTGCTAGTATATTTCTTTCTTTCTCTTTTTCTTTCCCCTTTTCCTTCCTTTCTTCCCTTATGCTATTTTGTTTCAGGACAAATTTGAGATAGCATAGAACATTCCACAAATATCAAATGTATAAAGAATAAGTTACAGTCAGGTACTTGTGAAAATATAAATTAGAATGGAAAATCAGAAATGCAGATAGACAACAGAAATCTAGAAATTTACTCCTGAGATTATTATATTTAGTCCTGAGAATTGTAGTGCTGAGGGTTAAAAGGACAATATGCTTTTTTCATATGAATTTCACTGTTCATGACAAAATATACCATATTCTCAAGGAAAGTAATTTTTTTCCAGGCATTCATTTTTCACAAGGAATTTTTGTAGAAGCCATCAAATGATATTGTAGATGACATAGGAACAAACACTGTGACAGATTTTATTAGAGCCAATTAAGTTTAGAAAAAGTACCTACTATCAGTGATCTTTGTAGAGAAATTGGTTTTCATCTTCAGATATCTTATGCATTCCTCTTTTGAAATACATAGAAATTAGTTCCAAGCAGTTCTAATTACAGCTGTCATTGATTTTTGTACTGTTTTTTTCCACACAAGGAAATCATCATCTATGGTTTTCATTTTCATGGCCAAACATTGAGGGTAACATTGAAACATGTCTATATGTCTATTTCTGAAAAACCAAACTCTAAAACTGTCAAATGTTTTAGCAGTGCTACAACTTGGTGTAGAAGATCTTTTCATTATTAACCCACAGATATTCTTTGTTATGCCATTCATGGTAACATTCACCTAATGGAATCTGAACTTTCTCCTTTGGATAAATGAAAGCATCCATTGTTGGAACCTTTGAGAACACTTTACCTAATGGAGGAATTTCTGTGCATCATCATCTGCAGATTTTATTTTTTTGGTCAGATGTCCTTCTGATACCTGAAATATGGTTTTAAAAAATGAGTTCCTAGTCTTTTCATTCTATATCAATCCACTTCACTAACCTCCCCCAAAACCTGGTAGTATTATTAAGTCTTATCTTCCATAGAGAGTTTAAGGACTCTCATTCTTGTAATCCTTTATTCAAACCATTGTCATGTCCTGCAGCTGCTTCCTGTGTATCACCTACTGAGTGTGTTCTTTTGGCTCTAACCACTTCAAAAGCTTCGTGCAAATAATGAGTTCGAGGCTGGTCACCAGCAACATCTGTTACAGGGATCTTCAGTCTTCAGTCATCTCATCTTCCACATGAATCCAGTCTTCAAGAATGATTGGAGAAGTATATCAATGCTGATTAATAACATGAAACATAGCAGTTAGCTGCAAAAGGAGAGATGTGAGAGAAATCCTTAATGAGAAAAACAATCATCTTCATAATGTGATATTCCTTTAACAAATATTTAATTAGCACCTACTATGTACCAGGTACTATTCTAGGTTATATGTATGTAACTAAGTTCCCCAAACTTCAAAAGCATGGAATCAGAAGTGAAGGTAAGTTATCTCTTTACACCATGAACTGTATACTGTGCAGAGAACTTGTTGTGCCCCGGAGGGTAAAGGAGATGTTACAGGAACTAGTATTTTTGGCCTGATTTTGATCAGCAAGGAGAATTGGTTCATAAAGTACCAGTGACAGGAGACTTCAGAAAAACTGTGTCATTTTAGAATTTGGATTATCTTGGGAGAAAGATTCATTAGACAGGTACTTTCAACTTTATGAAGGAACAAAATTTTTCAGATATGAAAAGCTTAGAAGAAATCTCAAAAAAGGTAGCAAAAAGTGCTAGTGATATAACTCTGACAAGGCAAATCTCAAATTATTTTAATAAGGAAGAAAGGACTCATAATTGAAGAAAATGTCATAACTATAAAGAGAACTTTATTCTGTATTCAGAGTGTAAAAATACATGAACAGAAGATGAAAAGGAAGACAGATAACCAAAAGGAAGATAAATAACTCTAAATATAGGAATGTAGTATGGATCAGTAAGAATAATGCAGGAAGGTCAACCTCCATAATGAGCTGAGGTTTGCAAAACTTGCTACTGGCTGTTGAATTTGGCTTCAGTTGGAAATGAGTAGGGCTATTTGGGGTGTAAAGGCCAAACTGCTCTGGTTGATGCATTTCTCCCATTGCTCTCATTTACTCTGTTCTTTCTGTCTCTATTAAATCAAGAGATTACCTAATATTAAAATAAAATTCCTTTAGCTTCCAGTATTTTCCCTAAGCCTTTTTCAGTCCATATGTAGAATTCATAGATTAAATAATAATTTTCCCTTCTACCAATGCTGGAAATGGATGAGCCCATTTCAAAGATGTCAAGCTGAGTGTGCTAAGAGGTCACAAGCTCATCAAAGATAGAAGGGGACCTAAGGATACACACCTTTAAGTGAAGGGCAAAAGTTACATCACAAGAGGATTTCACCTGCCTTTTCAAAATATTCCTCTAACAACCTGTGATCGGATTATTGATATTCAGTGATAGTGAAAATGGGGCAGAAACGGAAGGTGAGCTTTGTTCAGTTTCACTCTTTAAAGATGGAAATCCCGGACCTACCACTGTGCTCTCCTGATAGGCAGCAGGTTAGAGCCAGCCCTGGCTAGGTTTCTGAGATACTCCAGGGATACCAAAATCAGTAAGATATTATGGCATCAGAAATAAAACAGAAAATGGGAATTTAATGTTTATATTGTAATTGGAAGAATAAGGAAACTATGGAATGATTTAAGAAAAGTTGAAATTGTTGATTGGTAGTAGTTATTAGATTTTTTTGTCAAGGAACATAATCTTCAGGATCATTACAGGAGAAAATAATGGACAGGAAAATAATTATATCCAAGATCATCTGAAAACAAGTACCAGAATAGGTCATTCTCCTGCATACAAAACTATGGTTTCTCATTGCACTTAGGGTATATTCCCTCTGACCACCTCTCCGTCAAAATTCCCCTTCATTCTCCTTTTTTCTCTCTTGACAAGTTATTGTTTTAAAAACCTTTTGTTTTGAGATAATTTTAACTTCACCTGCAGACGTAAGAAATAATACAAGAAGTTTTGTATACACATCACTCTGTTTCTACCAATGGTAACATACTACATATAGTACAATATTACAACCAGGCACTTGACATTGATATAATCCATAGACCTCCATCAGATATCACAGTCAAGACACAGAACAGTTTCATCATAAAGGTCTTACTATGACTTACAAGTCTTAAGTGAGCTGCCCCCTACTCTCACCCCCACCTATTGCCACCACAATCTCCTCTCCTGTATTAGTTTTCTACTGTTGCATAACAAATTACCCCAAACTTAGTAGTTTAAATGCACACATGTAAGTAATGTCTCAGTTTTTGCAGGTCAGGAGTTTGAGCACAGCTTAACTGGGTCCTGTGCTCAGGGTCCCACAAAGCTGTAATCAGAGTGTCAGCCAAGCTCTGTTCTCATCTAGAGGCTTGTGTGTGGGGAAAATCCTATTTCCTACTTCCCTTGGGTCATTGGCAGAATTCACTTCCTTGTGGATATAGGACTGAATTCCGTGCTTCTTACTGGCTATTGGCCTGGAGCCAGTCTTAACTCTAAGAGGCCACCTATAGTTGCTTTCCTGTGTGCTATAACATCGTAGCTTAGTTCTTCAAAGCCAGGGAGGGGAGTCTCACACCAGTCTACTATGATGGAGTCTCATACAATGCCACTTTATTGTGGGACAGACAGCCCATCACCTTTGCTGTATGATGTCACCTAATCAGGGGAGTGGCATGCCATTGCTTTTGCTGTATTTTTTTGCTAGATGCAAATCAGATCCCATGCATACTAAAGGGAGGGGAACATACTAGCTGTAGTGCAAGGGGGCTGAGGTTCTGGGAGTCCTTAGAACTCTGAATGCCATACATCCTGTCCCTCCCTCTGCTCCAGCCACTTGGAACTTCCTTCTTTTCCTCCAAGTATGTCTGTCTTAAAGCCTCTATACCTATTGTTTCCTCTGATTTAAATATTCACAAAACTCATTCTCTTAGTTCTTTGTCTCTTCTCAAAGGTAACTATAGCAAAGATGCCTTCCTTTCTGACCATCCTATTAAAATAGCATTTCTATCTATATCTCCTATATTACTGTCTCCATTATCTTGCTTTATCGAGCCCCATGGCATTTAACATTGTGGCATATTATGTTCTTGTTTATTGTCTGCTTACCTTCACTAAAATGAAAATTTCATGAGGCAGGGAGTTGGTCTCTTTGGCTTTCTATCCCTAGCACTTAGAACAGTGCCTCATGCAAAAGGATCCACAAATGTTTGTGGAATGAATGAATGTATTATTTGCTAAACATGGCCAGTTTGATTACATAATTCAGTGCTTGGGAAAAAAATTTTAATTAAATAATTTTGTTTGAAAGAACACAGTGATTAAGCTCACAAGCTTTGGGTTATACTGTTTGTGACTGAATCCCTATTCTCAGACTTGGTGTGCCTTTGTGCAAATAATTTCACCTCTTTATGCCCTCATATTCTTAACTAGATAATGACTGAAATAATAGTACCACTTTTTACAGGAATTTTGAAATAATACATGTAAAATATTTTTAAAGTGTCTTATAAACAAGAAATTCTCTATAATACTGACCTGAGCAGGTCAGGAAGTATGGGTCCGCAGGGTGATGGAGTAATGAACTTAACACCTGTAAAGTTGCATGAATCACACGGTTTATTTTGCAATTTCTTTTCACACAACACTCAAAGGCAGAATCAAGCATATCTGGAAATCACACTTATCGTGGATCAGTACATCTCATGCTGGTCACAAAAGCTGGTTCCGGTCCGAGCCATCCTAATTAGCCTCTTGTCTTTCCCAAGGGGAAGGCGACGCAGCGGAGATGGTTCCCGTGGGGTGACAATCCGTGATGGAGCAGGAGCGCGGGCAGATGAGCAGGAGCAAACCTCGGACCACACGTCTGTGGTCCCGTGGCAGGGACCTCTGGGACGAGCTTGCCACAGGGCAGGGGCTCTGTGTCCGGTCCCTCATGTAGTCCAGTCCATCCAGCCGGGGGTCGGGGATAAGGGGACAGTCCACATGTGGGCCAGGAATTCAGGCAGGGCACAGTGGGGCTGGTTCCTCTGCTTTACATGGTATTAGCTAGGGCAACTCCACCAGAGTTAAAGGATTTAAGTGGCCTCTATCACATGTCTAGAACCTCATGTTGGGTGGCTGAAATGGCTATTTTCTAAAATGTCCAGATCTCTCTCTTTTCATGGAGTTTCCTGGACTCAGTTGCACAAGTATCATTTTTCCTTGTGTGACCTCTCTCTCTGCATGGAGTCTCATCCCCAAGGACTTATTTCTGTAGTCAGGCTATCCAACTTTGCATAGCAACTGGCTTCTGAGAGTGGGAAGGAGAAGCTGACAGCTCTCTAGATGCTTAGGCACAGAACTAGCACAGAGTCACTGCAACTGTATTCTGCTGATCAAAGCAAATCACAAGGCCAGCTCATATGCAACAGAAAAGAAATAGACTCCAGCTCTTAATGGAACAAGTGGCAGGCATGCAGAGCTGCAAGGGATTGTTGGCAACCATTTAGCAGACAGTCGTCCATTAAAACCTGAGAAAATGTTTATTTTAAAAAATTATAGCAGAGGTTAGAATGTGGATTAAATAGTGAAAATTGTATTTTCAAACCACTTCCTTATATCTAACCTAAAATGGAAAGAAATCAACAAACTAAAAAAAAACACACACATATTAACAAGAAATATTTAGAGTTCAAGACAATAGATCACAGAAAAATAATGTAACTCTAGGCCACTCAATCAAGTAATAATTCAAGAGGAAGACAGCCATTGGAAAATGCTGAACTACTCTATGGGACAGGCAAATTAAACAAGAGCTGGTGATTGAGAGCAGTTTGATAATACCTTACAAAATGAATCTGAGTGTTGGAAATATGCTATGTTGGAAATAGGGACACAGTTTCAAAAGTATATTGCCTGCCATATAATATACATAAAAATTAGATTCTTCAGCACTTGTTTTTCTAGCTCTGTTGCAAAAATAAAAATATATACCCATCTCTTGATGAGGGAATTAAATTTTTTTCCAGTTTTAAAAATCATTAAATTGCAAATTATATGCAAAAATAAATATTTTAAAGAGCTAAATCACTACAGGTACCAGAGTAACTCAATTCAACCTGGAATTGTAGCAGCATTCTATGTAGTTGTAAGAGCAGATACAAATTAAAAATAAGAGGCTTAATTCTCTCTGTTGAAAATAAGGAAAGAAACACCTCTCCCTTTTCTTAGAGCATTTACATTAGAAAACTTTGAAGTTCTTTTTCTGTGTCTGAAATATAATGTACGTCTTTTTAAAAGCGAAATAAGCCTGTTGTCAGCTTTATGACCCAGAGATGTCTTTCTCACGGACTCGGAGCCATCTTTTTCAAGGGTAGTCAAGGAGAATAGTGCTCCTCTCTCCCGGTTTCTGTTGGGGAAGGTGGGAGCCAAACTGCCTCACTGAGTAACAAAACTATCTCTTGTCACAAAGTTTGGAGAAGTTTATTTATGTTTTGAATTAAGCTAATGAGCTAACAGATGGTCTACCCAATTACCAGGTAAATGTCAGATGACTGTGTGACAAATGATGCTGTCAAGCCTTCCTTGAGGACTAGTTATTGTTTATCATGAGCACATGTACATACTGGGTGCTATCTGCTAGGTATTACCAACGGCAAGCTTGCTTCCTGTCCTTGCAGTCTCTGAGCAGGTGCTTGTGACATCCATTGCCCTCCAGCTTAATGTTTATTCTGTGAAAAACCTTTATTTTTCTTCTATCTTTGTGGGTAGGTTTTCTGGGCTGGGAAGAGAGTGTGGTTTTAGTTATATCTCCCTAATAAAAACACAGATCGATTGTAAAAAGAAAAGTATATTAGAATAGCTTAAGTTACTTTTGATTAATGAGAAATGAAATAGACTCACTTCCATGGCAACTAAAATAATGGAGTAGAGAGACAGATTTAGAGAACTGCTTGCCTGGACATGTCTGCACATCCAGGATTCTGTTCTTGGTTTCACCAGTTCAATGTTTGTGTTTAACTCTATGAAAACTCATTTTTGTCATTTGTAAAACAAGGGCAAATTGGACTGGTGACCTGTTAGTAATGTCCATCTTTATATATTTATTTTGCTTATTATGCATTTTGCTAATAAATAAAACCATATTTTCAAAATGGTGAGATTACACACCGAAAGTAAACTTCTAGATAACAAGGAGAGAAAGGAGAAGAATCTTACTATACTGGGCTTATGACAATAATTAGCAGGAGCTGAGAAGTACCTGACTCTTTTTTACGGACACATGCTCTCGAGTTGCCTACAACCTTCATCATTCCCTGTAGTATATTAATTGGTTTATTCATCCATTTACATTTCCCGTACATACATATGCAAGATGTATGGGAATAAGGATCATTGAGCAAACCACCTAACAGATGTGTTTGATAAGAGCAAGAAAGGAAGGACTTTCCAAATAATACTTTTCTATTGAAAGACAATCACAGGCATAAAAAACATTCACATGCATACTGAGCAAGGCCAACAATGAAAGGTCCCCAAGCTGTGCCCCGTAAGGCTCGTTCCTTGTACCTTGTACCTTGTACCAATAATTGGTGATGTAATCAAAGCGTGTCTTTACTACCTGTGCCATAACTGGCTAGAGTAGTTTCAACATAGAACAAACAACACAGGTGAAAAAAATCAGCTAATTAGTGATTCAAGATCTTATTAGAGGTGAATTCTAAAATGCCATCAAAGCTCTTTGGTTAAGTGTGTCTTTGGTGGTTAGATGTCAATTTTTAATCTTTTTTTTTTTTAAATACAGATTTGAAACTCCTATCCCTTTAAACAACTAATTCACCTTTTGTGTGTGTGTGTGTACATGAAACAGAATTGCCTTTATCTTCTTGTTCAAATCTTCATCGTGTATCTAGTTTCTAAGGCAGATAAATTATCACTACATTTATGCTGTGTGGGTCAAGGCATGCTGTTACTTCTTTGACCCTCTCTAATGGGCATTAGTTTTATATCTGGTATATACCAAACTGTGGCAGCTCTGTGGGCTTCCACATCCAATATTAAAATCAGAAATTTAATACATTTCAATTAAAAAATATAAAATATGTTTTTGATGTAAAATAGTATGGAACAACATGATAATTTGTTTCCAAATGATTTATAATTACAGTTTCTTCCAAGGAATAATAAATGCAACTTAAGAGGTATAAGCTACTCATTTTTTTTAAGGTAGCCTTGATATACACTCTTACGAAAGTTTCACATGAAAAACATTGTGGTTACTACATTCACCCATATTATCAAGTCCCCCCATACCTCATTGCAGTCACTGTCCGTCAGTGTAGTAAGATGCCACAGATTCACTATTTGCCTTCTCTGTGCTACCCTGTCTTCCCCATGACCCCCCCACCATGTGCACTAATCATAATACCCCTCAATCCCCTTCTCCCACCCTCCCTCACCCCTCCCCCTTGGTAATCGCTAGTCCCTTGGGAGTCTGTGAGTCTGCTGCTGTTTTGTCCTTCAATTTTTAAGCTACTCATTTTTAAAAAGCTTCCTTCTTTAAAGAAATCAGTATTGTTTATAAGAGGAAATGTTACAAATGTCCAGATCAGCAAAAAATGAATTTAAAAGAAAAAAATCAAAGAAAGGTAAAATAATCTAGCTTTCATTTTTAGATTGTGATAATGTATTGGAACACTAATTGCTTACATATTGAATATCCTGTCCAGGCAAATTAAAATGGGAGTGAAATTATCATGCTTGGAAATTGCCTGGGACACACATTCAACCATTCAGATTTCAGACAATGACTTCAGCAATTCTTTTGCTAACTCCATTGTCCTCACATTCTCTACATATATTCCATTTC
Source organism: Smutsia gigantea (assembly GCA_032199065.1). NCBI lineage: Eukaryota > Metazoa > Chordata > Mammalia > Pholidota > Manidae > Smutsia > Smutsia gigantea. The sequence goes on from JAVSCE010022418.1 coordinate 2,397,621, forward strand.
TAGTCTTATACATGGAATGGCTGGCTGAAAATTGTGTTTAACCTTGGCTACTGGCAGCCTCTCAAATAAGCCACAAGAACATACAGCGATAGCGAGCTGTAAGTCCGGGGAAAGGAAACCCCAGGGCAAAATACCTCTAAAAACCAAAATCAGTCAAAGGGGGAAATAAAGTTTAAAACCCGTTTATTGCTTACAAAACTGCAGTCCGGCCCATCTCTCTTTCCTGCTCCAGCAGCAGCAAAAACAGCCCTCCCCCTCACCTCCCAGGTACAGATAAACCCTCCTTGCCCAGGTAATTACCCATTGATACGGAGATAAACTTTTCTTCACCCCTGAGGAATGATGCAAATGAACTAAAGCCATACTTCTTTTCCACCTCTGAATGCCTATTGATATGCAGATGTACTAAAGCCAGGTAAGATTCTGGAAATGTTACAGTTTTATCCACACAAGCTGACACGTGAAGAGACCAAGCATATAGCGTGCCAGCTTCAAACCCATAACTTGTTATTGGGCCCCATTCTGTGACTCTTAAATTCTAATTTTAAATGATTTAATTTTTAATTTTCACCACCCGAGGCAATTTCTGTGGGTGATAACAGGACCCCTGGGAATTAGCTTCTCTAATTTTAAGAAATGTTAAGTAGTCAAATATTTTAAAAACATCAAATTACTGTATGTTAGTGTCTTGCAAATGAGTTTCAGCTCCAGGCAAGTTCACTATAGATTCACTGTGACCAAAGAAATTTACAGCAAAGGGTTCTTGGGGTGAAAAGGTTATACCCAACTTTATTTCCAGATAGCAGGTCAGTCACTAAAATCCCGTTCACTCAGAGTGAGTCTGTGTTATCACTGCTGCTTCGGATGCAGCAAGCCGGTCTCTACCTCTGGGCCTCTCTGCACAGTCGTCCTGCACAGCCGTCCTCTGAGAATCTCTGCCCAGTCATCCCACAAAGCCGTCCTCTGGGCCTCTGTCCTTGGCGCTGCCACCAACCCAGCCTCTGCTCTCCTACTGCCTTGCAGCCCAGCCACCCAGTCTGGTGCAGAGCACTGGGCGGAACTCTTTAACACAATAATGGCTTATTGCCTAAAGGTGTGGAAGCGGTAGCATAGCAACAGGCCAGTTACATTTAAGTTCAGTGAGGATCATCCCCACTTTATCCACACTCCACCCCTCCAGGATTCTCGCCTTACAATCTACACGCTTTCCATCTTCCACAATGGTCCCTGTATGAGAAAGCTGGAGCACTGTAACCAGATTCCACAACAGCAGCAGAGGATAACAACAACTCAGAGATAATAAAAATTAAGATACAGGTAACAAAAATTATAATAATCCTCAAGCCAGAGGATTCAGCTAGGTTCAAAGTCCCATGCAGATCAAGTCCAAAGCATGTCTATTCCAGCCATCATGTGGTCTCCAGTCCCCCCCTGGTCCCTCAGGGCAGATACCTTGACCTTCCCCTCAGTCAAACCGTGTTCCCCAATCATCTTCCTGTGTGGGCTCAAGTGAGGTTGGCTCGCTTTCCAGCAGGAAGTCTTGCAAACACACAGGCTGGACTCATGGCTCTGTCTCTGATCTCTGCCTCTTTGGTCTTAATGGCTGGAACTGCTGCTCTGGTTTCAGCTGTTGTCATAGCTCTAGTAAGATCCTATTTGACTTCCCATCTAATTTCCTTCCATCTGCTCCTGCCTGTATTAAATCAACCCACATCGGGGTCCTCGTAACCTTCATGGAGCCCTGTAAATTCTTCTTGTGAGCAACAAGTCTTATTTTCCAAATTCTTGTGGCTTCATCCTCTCCTAAGTCTGCTACTGTACGTGTCACGTCACTTATGGGATGCCCTAAGTGAGGGGAAAGAATGGCAACTAGAGACCCAAAGAGGGATGTAGGAGCCGTTTGAAGTACAATATTCCTCATCCCAGTAGTGAAAATCTCTTCATCTGGGCCATAATTCTCTGGACTATAGATGGCATTTCTCATGCCTAGCTCTCGTAAGACCTGTTAGAGCTCAGCATATGTCTGCCATCTAACAGGAGAGGATGGTAGATCACCCGGATTGGGCCACACAGCACAAAGTGCAGCCATGAGCCAATCCAGGAGGGTATGACTCCCTGGGGTCGGATGTGTATTTTGTAATCGCTGCCTCAAGGCAGGCTGCACAGTCAGGGAAGACAGTTTTCCCATCTCTGACCCTGACAGAACAATTCCATCCACCCCTAAGTCCCACAGACGTAGGAGCCAAGCTGATGTTGACTCCGAGGGCTTCTGCCTAAACGGGGAGCCCAAATCCACCAGCTCAGCCTGAGTATAGGGGCAGACCATAGAGTGCTCCACGACCTGGGGAGGGGGCTGCTCCTCTACTTGGGGAACCTTCGGCTGCTGGGTCTTTATTTTCTTTACCGCCACTGGACGTTCTTTCAATACAGGAGGCGCCAGTGCCTCTGGCATCACCCCTTCATCTTTCTCCAGCTCCTCCATTTCTGGGGCTGATGGCACCTTTCTCTCCCCTCCCCCGAATGCCTCCTCTGCTACAACCTTTACCTTTTCTAGTGTACCTCGCAGCAGCAATGCTGCCTCAGTCTTCAGAAGGTCTCTTATCTTCAGCTCAATGCTTCCCAGCTGATGTTCTCATACCACCTCCGCCTGTACTTCCCTCAGGAGTTTGTCTTTTTCCTTGATGGCCTCTTCCCCCTTCAGAACACCTAGCAGTGCTGCCATCTCATCTCCAATGGCTCCTTGCTGCCGGCACTCTCGTGCTGCCTCCTCTTGCATCAAAGCCATCTCATTCCTCAGGGTATCCACAGAAGTTTGCAGCTCGCATTCTCATGCCTCTATTTCTTGGGTCTCTTCTGTAGACCTTTTTAATACTGTGAGAAGCAGCCAACCCACAGTTCTTGCTGCCTCATGGGCACTCTGCTTCTCAAAGGATCTACTTACTATATGAAGGGCCACCTCTACAGCCTCAGGTGTCACCTCTATTTGCCTCCAGTCCTGGGTCGGGCCCAGTCTTCTAGAAGGCAAGCCACCTCAGACCACATACCCATTGGGGGACAATCCCACCATCTCCCCATTCACAGGGGCAGCCTGCTAAAGCACCCCTCCCATAAGGGCAGCTTGTCTTTTTCCTTGGTCAACAATGAACCCTGCCGACTTCTGCCAATTGTCTTGCAAATGAGTTTCAGCTCCAGGCAAGTTCACTATAGATTCACTGTGACCAAGGAAATTTACAGCAAAGGGTTCTTGGGGTGAAAAGGTTATACCCAACGTTATTCCCAGGTGGCAGGTCAGTCACTAAAATCCCGTTCACTCTGAGCGAGTCTGTGTTATCACTGCTGCTTCAGATGCAGCAAGCTGGTCTCTACCTCTGGGCCTCTCTGCACAGTCGTCCCACACAGCCGTCCTCTGGGCCTCTGTCCTCGGTGCTGCCACCACTCCAGCCTTCGCTCTGCTCTCCTACTGCCTTGCAGCCCAGCCACCCAGTCTGGTGCAGAGCACTGAGCGGAACTCTTTATATTAACACAATAATGGCTTATTGCCTAAAGATGTGGAAGTGGTAGCATAGCAACAGGCCAGTTACATTTAAGTTCAGTGAGGATCCTGGCCATAGGAACCCCACTTTATCCACAGTTAGTATCTAACAAGGGTGTATAGAGTGGTATTATGTTTTGAAAAGTATCTTCTCCTGTAATTCAAATTTAAACTTTTCTGAACTAAAAAGGCAACTGATTGTTTATGGAATTAAAGTCAGGTTCTACATGTGGCATGGTAATGCCTGAAATTGTAATTCCAGTACCAGAGCTATTCAACATGGATTATAAACAAAACCATGTGAATGGGATCAGCAGCTGGATATTTATAATGTATTCTAATTTATAAGACTGGATATTTCTCTGTGTCTCATTGACTTATGACTACTTTGATTTGGAAAATAGCAGATAAAGCCATATTGCTAGTAGATAGCTACTTCACTATAATTTTTTATGACATCTCAAACTCAAGATTTTATATCTTACTGCAATCGAGTTCAAAGCTAATCTCATTCATACATATGAACATATAGCTCTTTGCCCCCTACTGATAAAGTTTTAGAATTGAAAGCCTTAACATTTAGGATTATAGGAACATATTTGCTTAGACATTTCTATTGACAATAAAAATTGATATTTAATAATCATTTAATAGTATCCTGATTGATTTTTATTTCCAGTATTTAATTTATATTTTTACTTGCAAAACCCAGATAGCCATGACCTAAGGTTTTCCTGTAGAGAAGTCTAACAAGAGGTAATAGCCTCAGCTTTACTGCTTTTTGGGATCTGTGTCAATGCTAGGGAAAAATTTGTTTCTTGCCATTAAATATTGCGGGTACTTAAATTTGTATTTGCTTGAAGACTTGAAAGAGCAGGTAGGAAAATAAGGAAACCAACAAAAATACTAAATCTAGAGAATATTTTCCATTTTAAAAGGAATTTGTATTAACAGGGTTCCTTCAGGCATACTGTTTCCAAATTTCATGGAGTTTTTGCTATGACCATTTCTCTTCCTGCGCCCTGGCCATTTTGTTGTGTACTTAACTGGTCTTATTCTGTTTCTGCTGTTACTTCAAAATGTTATTCTGGTGGCTTCTGATTTTCTTACAACTATTATTGTGGGCTTCATGGATTTCAGGATGATAATCCTTTAACAGGAGATAATTTGATAAGTTCCAAAGTTGTTAGGTCACACTAGATTTCTAAATTTCCCAGTCATGCACAGTTTATTTTTTAATAATGAATAAACTCATGCAGTGCCAACTGTAAGTTATTGGAAATACACAGCCTTGTCTGAAGTACATCAAGGAAAGTTAAAAGGTCGCAGAATTTCTTGTAATGTTAATATTTGCCATTTGAGTTATTTTCCGGTCTAGCAAGCTGGAAAAAAGTACTCTACATTGTTCAGATAAATAACTAACAATATGAAAACATGCTCTTCAGTTCAATGAAGACACACGAGAGTGCCCTGGTGTGCCAAAGCACTGTATCCCCAAAGAGGAACTCTTGACAGTCATCTTGAAAATTTGAACAAAATCATGGTGCTGTTCTTGAGAAATAACAACAACAACAAAAAAAAGCTTAAAGAGGTTGTTGTTCCTTTTTAAATGAAAGTAAATCATGCTATTCAGGAAAAAAATATCTGTGCAGTCTACGCTAATGAATTCATGACCTTTTGGCACTTAGTTGCCTGCATGTAGTGCTCAGTAAGAATTAGCATCGTCATTGTCTTTATCACATCGTCCTGAGCGGTGGGTAGCTGATAACAAACGAGGCACAGGTTCCTGCTTCAAAGGCCACTGACCATTCTTTCTCCATGGTTCTCCTCTTTGAGGAAGGGAAGAATGGGCACTGGGGTCAGAAAGCCCTCCTAGATTTAAACTATGTTTCTTCTACTTATTAGCAACAAAAACTCCGGCATGCTTTCCACTTTGAATCAATTTCTGTTCTATAAAATGAGGCTAATAATTCTACATCACACATTAGGCTAACAGTGTAGTTAGTCTCTAACACATGGTAGGTGCTTCGTTCGTGTTAGTGTTCCCTCCTCTCTTTGAAACAAGTATTCAGTTGAAATGTTTTCCTGTGCATTCCCTCTGAGGAGGAGAATCTGAGTAGTATGACATATTTCTCCACTTTGTCCTTAGTAACAGAACCTCTGTTAGCAGGACATGTTGCTTCTTCAGATATATTTCATTTCCCAGATATCTTTGCAGCTAAGTGTGGCATATTAGTTATGAACAATATGAAAATGAAAATAGAATGGTTAACTTCCTGAAAGTGTATTAGATAGATAGCTTGGCCAACTCTTCCCCATTCCTAGTTCTTGCTGACAGGAGTGTGGAAGTAATAACTGGCACACTAGCAGCCATTTTGCATCATGTGAAAGAAGGCCACACTCAAGGAATGATTCATTAAAGAGCTGTGAAAAGCCTGTGTGTTTCTAACGAAACATAGCTCAAGATATGTATCCAGAGCCTTAGACTTTCAGGATAAAATCTTATTCGTTTTAGTGACTGTTATTTTAAGATTCCTGTCACAAGTAGCAAAACCTAATACTAACAAATAGCAACCCCAAATCATATTTGGGAGTAAAAGCAGAATAGAGATATTATTTATGTATTTTTGTGGCTTAATAATTTTTTATAGCATTTCTACTTGAGTCTCTTTTTATACAAGGTTCTAAGAAATACTTGAATAGTATTTTTTTTTATTTTGGTATTATAAATGTACAATTACATGAGCAACATTATGGTTACTGGACTCCCCCTATCATCAAGTCCCCACCTCATACGCCATTACAGTCACTGTCCATCAGCGTAGTAAGATGCTATGGAATCACTACTTGTCTTCTCTGTGTTACACTGCCTTCCCCGTTATCTCGCCCTGCTACATTATGCGTGCTAATCATAATACCCCCTTTTCCCCCTTTCCCTCCCTTCCCACCCATCTTCACCAGTCCCATTCCCTTTGGTAACTGTTAGTCCATTCTTGGGTTCTATGAGTCTGTTGCTGTTTTGTTCCTTCAGTTTTTTCTTTGTTCTTATACTCCACAGATGAGTGAAATCATTTGATACTTGCCTTTCTCTACCTAGCTTATTTCACTGAGGATAATACCCTCTAGCTCCATCCACGTTGTTGCAAATGGTAGGATTTGTTTTCTTCTTATGGCTGAATAATATTCCATTGTGTATATGTACTACCTGTTCTTTATCCATTCATCTACTGATGGACACTTAGGTTGCTTCCATTTCTTGGCTATTGTAAACAGTGCTGTGATAAACATAAAGGAGCATATGTCTTTTTCAAACTGTGCTGCTGCATTCTTAGGGTAAATTTCTAGGAGTGGGATTTCTGGGTCAAATGGTATTTCTATTTTTAGTTTTTTGAGGACCTCCATACTGCTTTCCACAATGGTTGAACTAATTTACATTCCCAGCAGCAGTGTAGGAGGGGTCCCCTTTCTCCACATCCTCAGCAACATTTGTTGTTGTTTGTCTTTTGGATGTTGGTCATCCTAACTGGTGTGAGATGATATTTCATTATGGTTTTAATTTGCATTTCTCTGATGATGAGGGATGTGGAGCATCTTTTCATGTGCCTGTTGGCCATCTGAATTTCTTCTTTGGAGAAGTGTCTGTTCAGCTCCTCTGCCCATTTTTTAATTGGATTATTTGCTTTTTCTTTGTTGAGGTGTGTGAGCTCTTTATATAATTTGGATGTCAACCCTTTATCAGATATTTAATTTATGAATATATTCTCCCATACTGAAGGATATCTTTTTGTTCTATTAATAGTGTCCTTTGCTGTACAGAAGCTTTTTAGTTTGATATAGTCCGACTTGTTCATTTTTGCTTTTGTTTCCCTTGCCCAGAGACATATGGTCACAAAGAAGTTGCTCATGTTTATGTCCAAGAGATTTTTGTCCTTGTATTTTTGCATGAGTTTTATGGTTTCATGACTTATATTCAGATATTTGATCTATTTTGAGTTTATTTTTGTGTATGGGGTTAGACAGTACTCCAGTTTTATTCTCTTACATGTAGCTGTCCAGTTTTGCCAACACCAGCTGTTGAAGAGGCATTTCCCCATTGTATGTCCATGGCTCCTTATCATATATTAATTGACCATATATGCATGGATATATATCTGGCCTCTCTATTCTGTTCCACTGGTCTATGGGTCTGTTCTTGTGCTAGTACCAAATTGTCTTGAGTACTGTGGCTTTTTAGTAGAGCTTGAAGTCAGGGAGCGTAATTCCTCCCACTTTATTCTTCCTTCTCAGAATTGCTTTGGCTATTCGGGATCTTTTGTGGTTCCATATGAATTTTAGAACTATTTGCTCTAGTTCATTGAAGAATGCTGTTGGTATTTTGATAGGGATTGCATTGAATCTGTAGATTGCTTTAGGCAGGATGGCCATTTTGACAATATTAATTCTTCTTATCCATGAGCATGGGATGTGTTTCCACTTATTGGTATCTTCTTTAATTTCTCTCATGAGTGTCTTTGGTTTTCAGTGTATAAGTCTTTCACTTCCTTGGTTAGGTTTATTCCTAGGTATTTTATTCTTTCTGATGCAATTGTGAATGGAATTGTTCTCCTGATTTCTCTTTCTGCTAGTTCATCATTAGTGTATAGGAATGCAACAGATTTCTGTGTAATAATTTTGTATCATGCAACTTTACTGAATTCAGATATTAGATCTAGTAGTTTTTTGTGTTGTCTGATTGCCAAGGCTAGGACCTCTAGAACTATGGTGAATAATAGTGGGAAGAGTAGGCATCCTTGTTTTGTTCCAGATCTTAAAGGAAAAGCTTTCAGCTTCTTGCTGTTAAGTATAATGTTGGCTGTGGGTTTGTCATATATGGCCTTTATTATGTTGAGGTACTTGCCCTCTAAACCCATTTGGTTGAGAGTTTTTACCATGAATGGATGTTGAATTTTGTCAAATGCTTTTTCAGCATCTATGGAAATGATCATGTGCTTTTTGTCCTTTTTTTTGTTGATGCAGAGGATGATGTTGATGGATTTTCGAATGTTATACCATCCTTGTATCTGTAGGATGAATCCCACTTGGTCATGATGGAAGTATTTTTTAATTCGGTTTGCTAATATTTTGTTGAGTATTTTTGCATTTATGTTCATCAGGTTTATTGGTGTGTAATATTCTTTTTCTGTGGTGTCTTTGCCTGGTTTTGATATTAGAATGATGTTGGGCTCATGGAATGAGTTTGGGAGTATTCTCTCCTCCTCTACTTTTTGGAAAACTTTAAGGAGATGAGTATTAGGTCTTTACTAAATGTTTGATAAAATTCAGCAGTGAAACCATCCGGTCCAGGAGTTTCGTTCTTAGGTAGTTTTTTGATTACCAATTCAATTTCTTTGCTGGTAATTGGTCTATTCAGACTTTCTGTTTATTCCTGGGTGAGCCTTGGAAGGTTGTATTTTTCTAGAAAGTTGTCCATTTCTTGTAGGTTATCCAGTGTGTTAGCATATAATTCTCATAGTATTCTCTTATAATTCTTTGTATTTCTGTGCTGTCCGTCGTGATTTTTCCTTCCTCATTTCTGATTCTGTTTATGTGTAGACTCTTTTTTTCTTGATAAATCTCTCTAGGGGTTTATCTATTCTGTTTATTTTCTCAAAGAAGCAGGTCCTGTTTTCATTGATTCTTTCTATTGTTTTATTCTTCTCAATTTATTTATTTCTGCTTTTATCTTTATTATGTCCCTCCTTCTACAGACTTTGGGCCTCATTTGTTCTTCCTTCTCTACTTTCAATCATTGTGAATTTAGACTGTTCATTGGGATTGTTCTTCTTTCCTGAAGTAGGCCTGTATTGCAGTATATTTCCCTCTTACCATGGCCTTCGCTGCATCCCACAGATTTTGCGGTGTTGAATTATTGTTGTCATTTGTCTCCATATATTGCTTGATCTCTGTTTTTATTTCATCATTGATCCATTGATTATTTAGGAGCACGTTATTAAGCCTCCATGTGTTTGTGGGCTTTTTCATTTTCTTGGAGTAATTTATTTCCAGTTTCATACCTTTGTGATCTGAGGAGCTGGTTGGTACAAGTTCAGTCTTTTTAAATTTAATGTGTTTCTTTTTGTGGCCTAGTATATGATCTATTCTTGAAAATGATCCATGTGCACTTGAGAAGAATGTGTATCCTGTTGCTTTTGGATGGAGTGTTCTGTAGATGTCCGTGAGGTCCATCTGTTCTAATATGTTGTTCAGTGCCTCTGTCTCCTTACTTATTTTCTGTATGATTGATCTGTTCTTTGGAGTGAGTGGTGTGTTGAAGTCTCCTAAAATGAATGCATTGCATTCTATTTCCCCCTTTAATTCTGTTAGCATTTATTTCACATATGTAGGTGATCCTGTGTTGGGTGCATAGATATTTATAATAGTTATATCTTCTTGTTGGACTGACCTTTTTATCATTATGTAATGTCCTTCTTTGTCTCTTGTCACTCTCTTTGTTTTGAAGTCTATTTGTCTGATACAAGTACTGCAACTCCTGCTTTTTCTTCACCATTAATTGCATGAAATATCTTTTTCCATCCCTTTACTTTCAGTCTGTGTATGTCTCTGGGTTTGAAGGGAATAATTTGTAGGCAGCATATAGATGGGTCTTGTTTTTTTATCCATTCAGTAACTCTGTGTCTTTTGTTTGGTGCATTCAGACCATTTACATTTAGGGTGATTATTGATAGGTATGTACTTACTGCCATTGTATGCTTTAGATTCGTGGTTACTAAAAGTTCAAGGGTAATTCCCTTACTATCCAACAGTTTAACTTAACTCATTTCATATGCTGTTACAAACACAACCAAAAGGTTCTTTTTTTTTCTGCCTTTTTCTTCCTCCTCCATTCTTTGTATGTTATGAATCATATTCTGTACTCTTTGTCTATTCCTTGGGTGACATCTATTTAGCCTTAGGAATACTTCCATTTGTAGGAGTCCCTCCAAAATGCACTGTAGAGGTGTTTTGTGGGAGGTAAATTCTCTCATCTTTTGCTTATGTGAAAACTGTTTAATCCCTCCTTCAAATTTAAATGATGACCTTGCCAGATGAGTATTCTTGGTTCAAAGCCCTTATGCTTCATTGCATTAAATATATCATGCCAGTCCTTTCTGGCCTGTAAGCTTACTGTTGAGAAGTCTGTTGATAGCCTGATGGGTTTTCCTTTGTATGTGATCTTTTTTCTCTCTCTAGCTGCTTTTAAAAGTCTGTCTTTATCCTTGATCTTTGCCATTTTAATTATTATATATCTTGATGTTGTCTTCCTTGGGTCCTTTGTGTTGGGAGATCTGTGCACCTCCATGACTTGAGAGACTACCTCCTTCCCCAGATTGGGGAAGTTTTCAGCAATTTCCTCCTCAGTGACACTTTCTATCCCTTTTTCTCTCTATTCTTCTTCTGGTATCCCTACTATGCATATGTTCTTCTGTTGGATTGGTCATACAGTTCTCTCAATATTCTTTAATTCTTAGAGATCCTTTTTTCTCTCTGTGCCTCAGCTTCTTTGTATTCCTCTTCTCTAATTTCTATTCCATTTACCGTCTCTTCTACTACATCTAATTTGCTTTTAAATTCTTCCATTGTAGGTTTCATTTCAGATATGGAATTTCTTAATGATTGAATCTCCATCTTAAATTCATTCCTGAGTTCTTGAATATTTTTCTGTACCTCCATAAGCATGTTTATAATTTTTATTTTGAACTCTCTTTCAGAAAGATTGGTGAGTTCAGTTTCATTTTGCCCTTTTTCTGGGGTTTGTGAGATTTTGGTCTAAACCATGTTTTTTTTGTCATTTCATATTTCTGTGTGGTGACTTCTAGTGGCCAAAATCTCCAGTCTCTGGAGCTGCTCAGTCCCTTGAGTGAGTTTGGGGGTTATAGGGGAGTGGAGCTCGTGCCGGTGGGGAAGAAAGATCTGTTTCCTGATTCACATCTGCCATGTCTGTCTCCATTTTCAGAGCCAGTGGGCCGAGCACAGAGGTGTAAGCCTCTGTGGTTCACATCTCTAGCTGTTGTAGGTGGGGCCTCCCTCTGACTGGCCTGACACCAGTGCGGTGACTGCTGATTTGCGAGCTGGTGCCATCAGTCCAGGAGGAAGGCTCGGCAGGCTGTGTGTCAGAGTGGGGGGCTTTGGAGCCGAGTAGACACTCAGGGTGATGGAGCACCTGAAGCTCCTCAATGTTCCCAATCTGCTGTGCAGAGCACATCCAGACAACCTTGTCCCTCTATCCCTTCTCCCACCCAGAATCTCCATCCAAACCCCGCACCTTCAGCAGCCCTCTCACTGCTAGGAAGCCTCTCAGACCACCTGCCTTTTCCTTGTCCCAAATCTGCCTGGTGTGGATCCCATACTCCACAAATGACCCTAAGCTGTCTCCCAAGCACTCCGCCTATGCCAGCTCCCTATCCTCCAGAGCATCACACAATGTAGGTTCCTGCTCACAAAGCAGATCTCCAGGGCTAGGTGTTCAGTAGTCCCTTGTTTCCACCCCCTCCCCACTCCATTTCTCTTCCTCCCACAGTTGAGCTGGGCTGGGTTAAGGGCCTCTGTCACACCGGATCAAGGCTTTGGTATGTTACCCTGTTTTGTGAGGTCTGCTCTGTTCATGATGTTTGTATGCAGTCTGTGTGGTGCCCTCTAGTGCACCAGAAGTCTGGTGCAGTCTTCTTTCCTGTTGCTTTTTTAGGGTTAGTTGTATTAACTATATTTTCGCACTATCTGTGGTTTTGGGAGTTCTCTGTCCCAACTGTCACACTGCCATCTTGAATCTCCAAATTTTTACTCTTAATTCAATGGAGTCCAGAGTGGGTCACAGAGCGCATGGCCCTAGTGGGAGCTCCAGCTGTAACTGCCACTGTAAGTGCCACCGTGTCCCGCAGGTGGCACTTGAATTGTATTTATAATACCGAACAAAAATTCTGTATAAATCGGGGAAGTTGGCAAGACATGAGTTTATAAATAATGGCAATTAAGACAGAATCCACTGCCGCTAAATAAGCTTTAGGTTCCATAAACTCCACAGTGGGGCTGCAGACTATGATTCATTTCTGACCACTTGTTCTGGGTTCTATTGCTGTGTAAGACAACACCCAAATCTTAGTGGTTTAAAACAACCATTTTATGCTCAAGAATTCTGTGTTCAGGAATTTGGAGAGGGGCACAGAATGAACTGCTAGACTCTGCTTTATGGTATCTGTACCTTAACGGAGCAGAGCTGAAAGCTGGGTGACTTAGAGTCAGCGGCTAGAATTAATCTGGTTTCATTCCTTACATGCGTGTCTGCTGCTGTCCTTTAAGGACTTAAAGACTCAAATTGCTGGCTGGTGTAACTTGTATATGGCTTCTCCATGTGCCTTGACTTCCTCAGCACACAGTGGACTCAAGTTATTTTATTCATACATCTTAAGGATTAGCATGAGACTCCAAATACAAGTGCTTCAATAAACATGATAGAAGCTGTATCATCCGCCATCCCCACTTTTGCTGTATTCTATTTCAGGAAGCAGTTACAGGACCACTAAGATACAAGAGGAGGGGATGCAGATCTTACTCGTGATGAAAGGAATGTCAAAGAATTTGGAGGAGGGAATGTTTTAAAATGGCCACACCTTTGTATAATGAAGAAGTAAGCCCCTCCAGGTTTTGTCATGCCAGTCGTGCTCTTGCCCAGTGCCATCAACAGAGCAAGGAATTAATGTAAGTTAAGTATTAGTAGGCAAATTCTTGATGTTGCCATGGCCCTTCCAGCCTACCTAATGGTTTAAAAAGCAGGGAACCCAGAGATCTGAGCAATTCTGACCTGGTAGAATGATTATCCTATGCAGGTTGCACCAACGCCTGAAATTTGAATGCTACTTTGTGAGGAACTGGTATTTAGGTAACTAGCAACTAGTTAAGTATTAAGGAGCTACTTCCACTCACTTTTATTGTTAACTGTGCATATTTTTGCATTGTTTGTTGGTCTGTATTAAGCCAAAATGAAAGCACCTGGCATCTGAGTCTCTATTCTCACCAATCTTTATACCTTATGGTCTGGTGTCCTAACCTGGTTTGGATTAACTTGGAAGTACAAAAACTTGATAGTGGTAATATTGTTGATATTTAAAGTTCAGTGGCTTTTCTAATTATAAACAGAAACAAGCATCAGAGCATTCTCATTCTTGCTTATTGGGTCACAGATAATTTCTTATTTTAAGGATTTGTAAACTGACAGGCTAATACTAAAAAAAGAAAACTGCAATTTAATTGTTGAAATTCTGTGTCTTAGTTTTCTGGTCTTCTAATAAAGGGAATATTCTACCTAATTTAGGGAGGTTTGGTAAGAATTTAGAAAGATGTATATGAACAGCTCCAGACCCAGAGCAGTCACTTAGTAAATGCTGGCTGCTGCTTTCCCATGTTCCCTCCTATAGACCCCCCTGGATGACTTTTCTAAAGTGGATCTGCAACTTTGAAATTTGATCTCATTCACTGAAAAGGAAATTACAACATGACTTAAGATCACCATTGTTTCAAAAGATCTATACTTCTCAAAATTAACAAAATAGCTGATATGTACATTTCTAAGTCATCTTTTATCATTAAAAAATATGCTAGTCCCAAAGTACTATCCAAATAGTTATTTCAGTGAGCTAGAAAGGGGTTATGGCCCAGAAAGTTGCAGACTAGAAAAAACAAATTTACATTTCTTATAGGAATTTTAATAATTAGGTTATCATTTCTAGCCACAGTTGTAGACTTACAAAATCTAATTTTCCCTGAGCAGAAAGAGTCGGCCATTTACAACTAACTTTTGCCCAGGAGTATTGGCCTTGCTCCTCTGCTCTCATAATCTAGTCATTAGCTGCTTCACACACATTTTCATCATCCTTATCATATACCTTTGTAACAGAGCACAAGGCACTCCAACAGAGTAGCTGTCTTATGTTGCCTGTGCTATTCCTTAGTCTAGAGCAGTTATAAAACTAAAAGTGGATGGAATAATAGAAACTTGTCCCTACCCAATGGATTTCATTATATACCATCTGCTTTATGCAAATGTGTGCTTTGGGAGACATCAATTTTAAACTGTCTGAGGTCTCAGCTTTTGACTGAAGCTATTCAAATTACCAAGTAGTTTTAAAAATAAAAATATTTGTTTCACAAACAAAATGTAAGAAGTAGGACGTTCCAGGATTGGGCTAGCAAATTAAACATTTTAGAAAGGACTCAGACTATTTCTCCCTCTCTCCTCTGCCATTCTCAGATGATGGTGCCTTTTCTACACATCAGGCATTATAGTCTTATCTGGCACTTATGCAAAAATAGAGAGGGAGGAGCAGATCTACTTTTTTACTTTTATGAGAGAGATCATTTTCCCAGAATTCCCCTAGTAGACTTCTTTCATTTCATTGCTCAGACTTGGTCACATGGCCACACTGACTACAAAGGATGTTGGGAGATGGAATGTCTGGCATTTTTACACTCTGGCCTGGGAGGCTAGCTTCACTAATGAGAACAACTGGAAAAAGGATGATTATATAGGATGCATAAACAAGATCATCTGTCATGCTGGTAACTGGTAATTGTTATAAAGTCACAACTAAGGACAGTAAAATTTTAGAAGAGAAGTTAAATAAACATAATAAAATTATGACACAAGTGGTTGACATTTATTGAGGGCTTACTATGTGCCAACCATGGTGCTAGATGGTTTGCATTTGTCATTCACTTAACCTTCCAAACCAGTCTATGAGGTTACTATATTATATCATTTTTATAAATGAGCAAACTAAGATTTAGAGAGATGAAGTAACTTTTTCAAGGACATGCAGCATTGAGATTGGTGAAATATTTGAAAGCAGCCAGTTTGACCCCAGAGTTTATGTCCCTTATCAAATGAAAAAAATTATTATTGGGTCTTTCGTATGTTCTAAGAAGTGTGTCTTGATACATGCTTAGCAATACAGAGGACAATTTATTTCATTTTCATGAAATCACAGTCATAAGGCTTGAACACTAAAGTAATTATACACTTGAATATAACCAAAGGAAATTTTTAAAAAGTACTTAGAGATTGCAATTAAGAGGATTTAACCCATTTTGGAAGGTGAGAGAAAGCCTGTTTGAATAAATCATCTGTATTAGTCAGGGTTCTCCAGGAAGACAGAACCAATAGTGTGTGCGTGCGTGCGTGCGTGCGCGTGTGTGTGTGTGTGTAGAGAAAGGGTAAAAGAGAAAGAAAGAGATTGATTTTAAGGAATTGCTCATTCCACTATAGGATCTGGCAAGTTTTAAACGTGTAGGGCAGGCTGGAGATTCCCCAAAGAGTGAGTATTTCAGCCATGAATTTGAAGGCTGCCTGAAGGCAGAATTCCTTCCTTTCAGGGATCTGTCTTTTAAGGCCTTCAACTGATTGCATGAGGCCTACTCACATTACAGAGGATAATCTGCTTTATTCAAAGTTTGCTTATTTTCATGTTAATCACATCTAAAAAAATACCTTCACAACAACATCTAGACTGGGATTTGGCTAAACAACTGGGCACCACAGCTGTGGCAAGTTCACAAAAATTAACCATGACATCATTTTACTCGAAAACTCCAAGAATTAGTAAAATTATCCAAGTAAAGGGCTGGGGAAAGAGAATCCTATGTAAAGAAAACTGAATGTATAAAGAATTGGGATAGAGTTTGATACATGGGAGGAAATGAAAGAAACCCATCATGGCTACATAATATAAATAAGAGAAGAAATGACTTGAAATAAGACGGGAGATAAGGAGAGGTTCTATTATCATGCAAAGCCTTTGAAGTGGACACTTGACAGCTTTTGCACTCTCTCACACATCTTGATATTTTAATGCATCGAGTTTTATTTTTCTAAGAATTAATTCAGAAACTACAATATCTAATGTCCCTTGCAGTTAAGGTTCAGACATGTCATTTATGTTTAGCCAATTAAATGCAAAACTTGGTAAGTGAGCCATCTGAGAAAACTGGGTGGGTGCTAGACATCTATTTTACTCATGAGTTGTTGAAGTGGCAGCCTGGTTTGGCAGGGGAGGTGGGGAAGGGGCACAGGGGTGGTGGTTGCAGGTTCCTGGTTAAATTATATGAATTTGAGGAGAATTTAGAAGATAAAATCAGAAAGACTTGATTAACTCAGTGTTAGAGATGAGAATGAGGAAAAGATTAGCCCCTAACCATTTTTCAAGGCTGGCTATAATTTATTTTTACCAAAGTTTATCCATATTCTACCCATACAATATACTTTATACGTTTATGGTATAATATAAATCAATATTCATCTTTGAAAAATAAATGCTTTGCTCTTTTATCAAAAAACTGCATTCAAGATATAAGTATTACATCATTTATCTTTCATAAAGCCATATACAACACAGTGCTTTATAATTTATTGGTAGGAAAAACTCACCTATGATTATGCTTTTTTTAAATAAAAGAATTAAGTGATACTCCATACTTAATTTTTGGTTTTATCAGCAAGGAACGTCAAAATACAATTTTGTACTTAATTGCAACAGTCTTTAATCAAAGTTTTCTTGTATAAATTTCCCCTCAGTTAAATTTATTCTTTTGTTTTTACTTTAATGGTTGTACTCTAGGTGTTTTCTGTTTGCTTTTTGTATAATTAAGGATGGAATGGGGCATGTGATAAGATTAAGTATAAAACGTGCCAAAATATAAGGCAGGCTTATTGGCATTTTTTCCCACCTCCAGAATTATTCTTTTGAATAAGGGACTCACATTTTATAATCAAGCCCTTACAAAGGGCATTCCTTCACAATTATTTTGAGCTCAAAGTACTGTTAGAGGAAGATAATTTAGCTTAAAATAACCCCAATCAAAAAAGCATATTAAATATAATTCTGAATGGAGAGATTTGTGCATTTCCATATGGACTCTCTCTTCAAAGACACCAAAAAACAAAAGGTTGAATCCAAGTATGTGTCTCAGCTCAACACCTGGCTCAGTGTGGTATGAGTAGATTACCTGCAGAGGGGATAAGACTTGTGGCATCAACCTCTCTCTCTCGTTCCTCTAAGATGAATTTTTATAAAGAAAATTTGGTTTTCACAAGAATCAAGATTATGTTTCATGTTTACAACTTTCTACTCTTTCCTCATGGAATTCTCTTGAGCTTTCTTTATCACCTGTTCAGACACTTTAGATTTGGGACTCTTTATCATATAAACTTGTTCAACATGAGACAATTTGTATATTAAAAGCTAAATTAAAATATTATAAGTAAGAGAATTTACTAAGTTATCACTAAATTCCTCTAGTGCCTTTGTTATATTATAAACTCTTTATTGTTTTAAGCAAGTATGTAAAAACATTATTGGTATTTTCCAGTGGAGGGAGAAGGGGATTAAAGGGCACTATAATTAGCAATCACAATATAGGTAGGTCACAAGAAAGGCAGTACAGCAGTACAGCATGGAGAAGAAAAGTAATGACTCTATTACTACGCTGATGGACAGTGACTGCAATGGGGGGTTGAGGAATTGATAATATGCGTGAATGTTGAAACCTTCATAAGATTGTATATCAATGATACTTTAATAAAAAACAATAATTAGAATATATTTAAAGCAGTGTGTTCACACTTTTTCTGAGTTTTTTAATTGAAACTTTTATCAAGAAAATTGTAGATTCACATGGAGTTGTACAAAATAATAGAAAGATACCCTGTACCCTTTACTTAGTTTCCCCCTGTGGTAACATCTTGCAAAGCTATAATATAACAGCCTGGTATTGGCATTAATGCAATTCACAAATTTTATTCAGATTTCCTTAGTTTTGTGTGTAATCATTTATGTGTTTATGTGTGTTTAGTTCTATAAGTTTTACCATATGTGTAAGTTTCCATATCCATAATCACAGTCAAGATACATACCAAGGAGCCCTATGTTGCCCTTTTATAACCATACTCACTACCTCCTACCCTCTCCCATCCCTAACCCTAGCAACCACTAATCTTCCCATTTTCTAAAACTTTGTCAATCAAAAATATTGGAGCCATATTTATAAGATGATAATAGATGGAACCATACAGCTATAAATATTTGAGATTGGCTTTTTTCTCAGCATAATTCTCTGGTGATGCACAAGTAGGTGTGTGGATCAACATTTTGTTCCTTTTGATTATTAAGTAGTAGTCATGGTTTGGATGTACCACAGTTTGTATAACCAGTCACCCACTGAATGATGTCTGATTAGTTCTAGTTTTGGACTATTAAAATAAAGCTACATTGAACAATGATGTATAGATTTCTATTTGAATATATATGTTCATTTCTCTGTACAATTGCCAGGAAGCTGGGTAGCTGCATATTTAGATTTTTAAGCAAATGCCAAATATTTTATCCAGAGTAGGTGTACCATTTTACATACCCACTAGTAAGGTATGAATTATATAGTTTTTCTGTGTCCATGACAGAATTTTTTTTTGACCCTTCAGGTAAATATCTGCTGATAACTCATTATAATTTTAATTTGCATTACCCTGATGAGTAATAATGTGGAATATCTTTTCATGTGTCTGTTTGTCAAACTTCTTGGCTGGTATGCAAAACCTCCCCTAATGTGTTCAAGAGTACCGTTTCAGTGCAAAATAGATGAGCAATTCTCTGATCGTGATTTAATACATTATCTCACATATATTATTACACATTAAAAGACATCTTTTAAAGGGAAAAAAAGTCAACGCAAACATTAGTTTACAAACATGGTCTTGGAGCAAAGTGTGTTTCATCTGAATGGATAGGCAGTTTATTACATATTACACAATCAGGCTATATTTTCAAAGTAAAGTGGAACATTTACATTAGTAAATCATTAGTTGGGTCTCTCTTAGTCATGAAACAGAGAAGAGAGAGGGATTTCTTTCTTGTAATAAAATTGATCACTAGAACCCTGTATAAGCTTCCTTTTGATGATGAGACAAACTATTACAAATTTGGTATCTTAAAACAATACAATTCTAGAGGTTAGAAGTCTGAAATGTTTCTCCCTAGCCTAAAGTGTCCTCAGGGCTACATTCCTTCTGGAGGCCTTAGGAAAGGTCTCTTTCCTTGCCTTCCCCAGCTGCTAGAGGCTGCCTGCATTCCTTGGCTTGTGGGCCCTTTCCACCTTCAAAGCCAACAGTGGCTGTTCAGCACTTTATCATATCGCATCACTCTGACACTGACCCTTCTGCCTTCCTTGTCCCATTTAGTGACCTTTGTGATTACACTGGGTCCACCTGGATAACTCTTCAGGCTAATATCCCTGTCTTAAGCCCCACTGATCAGCAACCTCAAATTCATCTGCTCTCCTAATTCATTTTTGCACAAGAGGTAACATTCATAGGCCACAGAGATTAGAACATGGACATCTTTAGGAGGACATGATTCTTCCCACCCCAGGCTATTCTAAATGAAACTGTAAACCCTGGAGTACAGAACTTTGTCTAGGGCTTATTAAAAAGTACCCAAATCAGCTTGGCTACTCTCAACCACTTCCTCAATCCTTATCCCCTTTCCCAACCCCTGGAAAATTCAATGCGTTCAGGGAGTCCCGAGTCTTTCACCTGAGGAGGCTCTTTGGCTTCCTTTGCTCCTGTCTAGCCAAATGGGGAAAAGCCCCAAAAGAACCCACTGAAGAGATTGTGGGTGCATGAGAGGTGAGAATGGCAACTCTTTTGTTGGATGGACTTCTTTTTATGCAGCAGACTTGATGTTTTGCCCTCTGGGCAGACCTAGCAGGGGAGAAACTAAAATTAGAGGCAGGTGGTGAGGTAGAGAGAGAAGCAGTCATCAAACACTGGAGCATCCACATTGAATGAGGATGGAGGTCATGTTCGGAGGTTGTACCACCTGCCTGCCCCCAACTCACCCACCTGTGTGTCTCATGAGGGGACCTCTGGCATTATTGCCACCCAAAGGCCAAGTCAGTTGAAGTTAGCCAGAGAAGCCACAGAAGGCAGCAGAGAACTACAATAGCCTGGCTCACAGAAAGCCTTTGCTGCCTTTGCTCTAAATACTGATCCTGGTCTTTAAATTCCTGGAGAAAATGGACCCAGAAGAGGGAAGGAAGGGGGATCTGGAAGAGCTTACCATCCACCTCTCTCACCCATGTCACAGCCCTGAGGGGAGGAGAGGCTCTGAGCAGTAAATTGGATATGAGCTTAATGTTTTAAATTGGATTACAGTGGATTGGAATTTAAAACCTAAAACTGGCAGAGAATTTATAGAATTTACTCAAAAAGTCTTTCAAGGACAGTGAAGAAAGATATAACACTTCTGGTTTAATATTGATCCATACACTGGTTACAGACATAATGACATAATTTTCTTCTTTAATTCCTTTTTTCGAAGTTACATGCAAATATTATCTCAGGCATATTACAATACAATTGATAAACCCAACTTCCTTGATTAGACATGGGACCTCTCTTAAAAAAAATAAATTTGAGACTCACTTGAGATACTCCCTAAGCTCATTAATAATCACCTTTTCAGGTTGGTGGTGCTGAAGATTTCCTTTTTGCATTTGAGAAGGTGACATTGTCTGATCTTCTGATTTTGCCTGGTGAAGTATGTGGCTGGGCCCTCATATTTCTAGCCTATTTAACTCTATGTAGTAGTTATAAAACCTATTTTATTCCTGAGGAAATCAAGGCAGAGAGAGAGGTTGTGTGTAATGTCTCAGAATTATGACGTGCTGGATCCGGATTTTACTTAGGAATTCTGTCTCTAGACCTGGTACTGCACCCTACTACACTCACAGCCTAGCAGCACACAATAGTTGTGCATGAGTATTTGCTGAATTAAACTGAATTGACTACCGTAGCTTATGATTATCACCATCTTTGCTACCTAAACTAGCTCTCAGTATTTCACCAAATATGGCAGGATAAATTGTCCTCCAGAAAGAGTAGTGATTCATACTGTTAAATTGCCTAATTTTCCAATTGTCAACTGTTAAATTGCCTAATACATTCTCTCAACTGCATTTTGGTTTCCTTGAAGAAGTAAACAAACAGTAAAGCTCTTTCATCTCAGCCATCATAGGATAAAGCTCCTCTCTGAGCAATTTCAATGCCTTTGCATGGGTTATGGCTGACACTAAATCATCTTTAAGCATTTAAAAGGCAAGTTCCTTTACCCATGGCAATTTTATTGTGCTAGAAAACCTTAACTGTAGAATAAGTTCCTTGCTCTCAGAACTTTGATGTCTGTGGTAACCTTGAAGTCGATTGTTTGTATTAATAAGAAATAAAGAATGGGGTTCATCCTTTAGCAGAAAAGCTTATAATAGAGTAAATAAATGAAGCTGTTAATGATATTATTTATGGATAAATATTTGCTCACTACAAAATCTCTATAGAGAGGCATATATCAGAAGAAAATTTCTTTGAAGAACAAGAAACTACACATACACACACATATAAAATAATAAGTTTTCCAATCAGAAAGCAGCTCATGCTTAATATCTGAAACTTCAAAAAATATATGGAGAAATGAGGCTAATTATCCATAATTCCACAACCAAATAATAACCACTATTATAATTTTGATGTATATCTTTACAGATGCTTGGCTTTATGTTTGTATGTTCATCTCTATAGTTTCTCTTTATAAAAATACAGACCCAATATAGCATTCAATAAATGTATGTGTTGAGGAACTTTTAACTTATAAATATTTTATTAAAATCTTTCCTGTCCATAAATATGCTCCCATAATATAGATTTCTCAGATGTGCAGTACTCTAATGACATCATAATTGTGTATTAAAGTAACAGTCTTGAAGCTAAAGATATTTTGATTCATCTAAAAGGTTTTCTTTGTCTTCAGCTTTCAAGAATTGAATACGGTGCAAAGTAGGCATTTAAACTCATATTAGATGTAACTGAAAAAAGAATGCATCTTTAATACTAAATAGAATATGCATTTGAGGTCTGAGAAACAAATAACCAAAGCAGATGCATCCATTTATAAATTTTATACATATCTGCGTCTACCAACTGCTATCCCCATTATATGCTATAAGAGTTGGTCATTGTACAGAACTGTGCATGGTTAGCTCAAAACAACTTGACTGAATCTAGCAACATTCTGAAACAGAATCTCACTGGATTATCTGCTCATTTAAAACTGACACTGGTAAAAATTCTGAGTCAGAAGAGATCATGGGCAACAGTAACAATGATAATACTGTTAAGGGAAGAAAATCTCAGAAGCCTTTAAGAAAGCGCTGATATTCGATGCTTTCATGAATATTCCATTATCAAGATCGAATGGTATTATTATATGTTCCTGCATTTGTAATTGAACATATACCCTTTTCCTCCTTTAAGTTAGGAGGTAATAGAACTTTAAAGAAGAATTTTTAATGTTAATAAAAATTTGCAAAAGGATCAGCCTGAAATGATCTTGACTCCAATTTGGAATTTTTCTAACACAAATAGTGTATATATATTTAACTTTGCTTTTTTCATTAGAAGTATAAAGTTTTGACGTCCCTATTGTTCATATCCCTTGAACACTAAATCAAATTGATTGTGTTGAACACTTTATAATTTGCAAGTTATAGCAAAGTCATGTATCTTTGCTGGGTATATTTCAGAGGTCAGCATTCTGGTTATTTTTTTCAAAGACAAATATTAAGATAAAATTTATCTGAGGACGTAGAGAATATGTTTTAGTTGTTTTTGCTTGTTTTTAATATTCCTCCTTAGTTTTTGGATGCTTATTAGCAACCTGAAGTACTCCTTGATTTGTCTTGCAGTTTTGTGGATTTTGAAAGTTAATTTTCTTTAATCATGAAAGGACTTTTTTTGCAAGAGGTAGGTTTTAGAAAAGGAAAAACAATTCTTATAAATTGAAGAGTACCTTTATTCTTGTATAAAACATCACTGACTTTGAAGAAGAAATTAAAAGTATTAATATTTCTACTTTAGTCTTTAGGGACATTGTCAAGAAAATGAAGATGATGATAATGACACAGATGAGGAGGGGGGAGCGGGGAAGGATGGGAGCTGTGAAGCATCAAAACACATCTCCAAAGGAGTTTGAGATGATAATATATTCTTTGGAAACATTAACAGCAAAAAAACCCTCACAAAAACAATAACATAGTTGTTTGTCTTCGGCATTTTGTTTGCTCTATTAACTCCAAATTAATAAAAATATTGTGTGTAAGTAATTTGTAAACTTCGAAGTAATTGATGAAGGTAAGGTATTTTTATTTTTATCACTGGTATTGGTATCATTATGATAATACTTATTGGAGCAATGAATAGTCCTATCACCATTTATCATTATGTCTCCATGTTTGCATGTGTGAGCTGAATATTATGATGAGAAGCACCTTGCCCGAGGCCGAGATGGGGATGAATGATACCAGGATAAAGCCAGAATTTAGTTTATGACTCAAATGTCTGCTCTTCAAGTTCATAACATGTAGCTCCCTTGTCACATGGCTCAGAAATGACTTTGTTATTGCCATTATCCTATTGGAAACAATCATAGTATAAAAGCCTAGCTAAAATTGGAATCATTTTGGCAAAGTAGGGTTCTGGTTGTATATGACTATTGTTTCTATTGTGTATATGTCCTTGTGGCTATTTCACTCAGCTGAAAGAGCAAAAACAGGAACAATTTATTTTGCTGTAAAGATCCTTGGATAGTCTGAAACATTTATGATGACTCATTTTTTATATTTTCCAGTTTTTAGCAGGTGAATTTCAGAGCACTCTGGAATGAACTTTCCCAGGATAGTAAGTCTCACCCAAAGAACTTACTGACATGCATTGTGTCATAGCCCATGCACCTGTGTTCTCACACAGACTTACAGAGTATGCACATTCACAGGGAGCATGTAAATGACAATTTTCTGATGTACTGTATTGTGTAGAGTCTTGTACTGACCAGTTGGTAGCTACTAGTAATATATGGTTATACAAATTTAATTAAAATTTTGTAAAATAAAAATTCAATTTCCCCAGTCACAGTAGCCACATTTCAAGTTCTCCATAGACATTTACAGATACAGAACTCTTCCATCATCACAGAAAGTACTACTGGATGAGTCTGGTACAGACAAATGTTGTGTAAGATGTGGTCCAAGAACGTGACCAGCAACCCTAGCAAGGGGTGGCAGCAGGAGATGACAAACACATTAGACAGGCAGGATCAGCCCAACACATACCCACTGGGTAAGAATCTACAGTCCAACAAGACTGTTAGTTTACTCAGGTGCATTAAATTTGAGAAGAACTGTGAGTGACAAAATAAAATAATGAGTGTGTGTCAGTACTGACATACCAATTTTGGTCTAAAATAATTCAACTCACTATCATCTTGTAGTTCTGTGGAATGTATAAAACACTTACTAAAATTTCTCCTTATAGATCTAGAATTTTGTCTATTTTTTTCTACCCAAAATGTTGTTATTCAGAAGGGTATCACCTTAATACCAATGAAGGAGAGTTGATATAAACTATAATTTAAGCTTAATGATATCTATTTAAGCATGTATTTAAGCCAGCTCGTTCACAATCAATTCAATTTTTACCATTTATGGTTTGAATTCCATATAAGGTGATAGTAAGAAAACATAAAATTCCAGTAATGTTAGTGTTCTTTTATTGTGTAGGTATGAGGTTTTCATTCTAAAAATGCTATTTTTCCTTTTCTTGTCATATAATTTTCATTTGGGTTTCATTTTTATTCTTCCAGACTGTAATAGTTCTCCTTGTTTGCAGAAGCATTTATAACTCACTACAGCCTTTTCTCATGAAAAGATTTCCCTGCCTGCAGATAGGTTTTCTGAACCTACGTAGATTTGGGGTCCCAGTTGGGCATATTCAGTGTGAATCATCATCTCCTCTCCCCTCCTTCTCATAGATGTCACACAGAGATCTATCAAAAAGCTACTCATTTCTCCCTCCCCTACATGGGACAAAATCTTGGATGCCTGTATTTGGGAGCCATTAAGATCAGTGGGGCTTGTAGGCGGAAGGCAAAGGGCAGAATGAATCCCTCGTGATGTTTGGCTTGCTCCAGAAACCTGAAATATTCCTGATGCTCAAGGCATTTCATTGCTGCCATAGTTTCTTCTACACAACAGTAACTTTATTATTAGGTGACTTTGAATTAGATTCTTTTGGTTGGATATACTACTACACCATGTAAATGAGAAGGAGTAAACAAAAGCAGACAAACTCTTCAACACATGCCTCTTTCTTCTACACCAAGCCTCAACAGGGTGAAACTTGCAGGCTTACAGAAGGACCCACTAAGTGATTTTATAAAAAGGTACACACTCCTCCCCCAATTTCAGAACATGCTGCTGAGATGCCATTTCTGAATTGCTTCTTAACTTCACAGAAACATTCACTAAAAAATTTCTGCTTCAAATGTGATTGCACAGATTTCTGGGGAGAGGCAAAAATTCACACAGAATTTTCCTGCAAATGACATGGGTCAGAACATACTGATCTTTATAAGCAACTTCATGTTTATAGTTATGCTCCTTAACTATGCTGCATTCTGTAAAAAGGACTGAGTGAAAAACAACTAATGTTCAAGCTGAAGGTATAATGACCTAAATGAATCTAAGCTTTTCAGGTGTTTGGTTTCCAAAAGCTATGGTGAAAATGGCTGGAAGGTTGTCATTTTGGATAAACCAAAGATAACAGGTGGAGCTTTTGCTTTTAGCTTTTTGTTGAGTCTAGAGATATTCAGAAGTGTTTTACTCCCTAAGATTGAACGGTTGCTAAGTTCTGTAAATTCTAATGATTAACAATTATAACTAATACATCTGACTTGGCAACATCTGTTACAGAAATCTTTTCTTCACTTTCAGTGCTGCTATCAAATCCAGGCTCTTACACACCATGTAATCTAAGAAAGCTGGTATGTCTCTCTGAGAGTTTCTTCCTCTGAAATGGGGCGAATGCTGCCAGCTTGGTAGGGTCTTACAACCTATTTAGGACTTATGCCAAGATTTGTTCTATGTACTTCGTAAATACCAACTTGGGATCCTCATAATCACCCTATACAGAGATACTCTTAGTACCTCAGAGTTTTGCAGGTGGGAAAACTGAGTCACAGAAAGTTTCCAAATCTCTTGTTCTATGATTAAACTACAAAGTTTAATTATGTGCTACAAATTTAAATCTTCTTTTCCACGAACGATTAAAATGTGGCAAGACAAAAAAATACAAGTAAAAAAATAACTTGTCAAAATAATAGTATGGTTTCCATAATGTAGCAGTTGTATGATTCAATTTGTTGATGTCAAATCTCTGTCTTTATAAAGAACAATGACAGATCAAAAATATTTTTTATCTGGCATTGCATAATCTAAGCAGGATAATTGGTGGGGCTGACTGAAGACAGATATAATCACAGGGATGGGAAGAGAAGTGAAGGGAGGAAACAAAGGAAGCAATAACTATGCTAATACATATACAGAAGCATTCGGAACAAAGGTGTTGCAACACATTAGGAAAGCAACAGGCCAACAGGGAACTAACAGTGGAAAGATAGAGCTGAAAACTGAAGAGCTGTGAAGTCTGTAAGGAGGGGGTAGAAAGCAACAGATAACTTAGCCCTTAGCAGTGTTAAAAGGTTCATTGTACTACTTGTGTAGTTTTAAGTCTTGGGTTCTGGATTTAACTTGATTGGGTTGGATCTGGCTCTACCACTTATTAGCTGGCCATTACGTATCTCTTTCCTCATACTTTCAAGTGAGGAGAGCAATGGTACTGACTTCGTTAGATTGTTGGGAGAAGTACCATCCTTAGGCCCTGGCAAAGGGGCTCCTGCTCTGTGCACTGCATGAGCGAGGGTCCTGCATATTACAAGGAAGAATAAGGTGAATTTATGAGCTCTAAGTAAGGCTCAGAAAATTTGTTGCATCTCATCAGAACTGTGTATCTTAAGAAGGACTTCTGTTCATTTTCCTTCCCAATTAGGAGATCGTAACAGGAACTCCATGGTCCCAGAACTTTCCTGTATTTATGATTTTCATAACAGTATAACCAATTTGAAATTTAGTTTTAATTAATTTTCTATAGACTAAACCTTGGAAGGTACCATGGGCTTTGTTTGTTAACTCGGCTTCTGCAAATGAAATTCAAAGTATCTTAAAATATACTCAAAGAATTAGCAACAGAAATACTTATTAGTTTGGTGATATTGAACTTGGGTGTGAATGGAATTCAAATAGTCTTTTTATCTAAAATCCCAGGGTTAGATGGTATCAGGAACTGTGAAGGATCTAGGATTTGATTTTATACTATTAACAAACTAAGGAGTTAGCCTGTTACTTGTTTCAGAGGTGCTGGTAGAAGACACAAGCCTTCTGGGACAGAAACAAAGGATTTTATTACTTATGGCACAGCAAGCAGCATGAGTACTAGATACTATAAATATGTCAGTTTTTTTAGATGCAAACAAAGTCCCCCAGTGTACACAAAAAGCCCAGATGGATGCTATACTTACATGCAATAGGTTTGTGTCATAGCAGAGGAATGCTGATTTTGGGACTTCCACTGCCCTTTAATGAAAGCATTAAGCAAGCCTGCATGTTTTACAGGGACAGGAGGGTTAGAACATCTTAAGGTTACTAGCTGCATAAACAATCTTGAGAAATGGCCCAGCAAAAAGAGCAGTCAGAGTTGGCACCCCAGGGAGACCTGGAGGAGCACAGGGAAACAAGGAGGATGATATCTCTGTAAATCATGGTACTGGAAAGAGGAACATGGAACATATTTAGAAAAATACAGCCTTTTAGAAATAAAGCCTATCTGTTTTTGGTAGTCATAATCTGGTTAGCAATTATGTATTACTATATTTAATATACTATATCTTCTCAAAAAATTAGTTAAAAACTGTGTCCGGTGGAAATACTGTAAGGTGGTTGCAATGATTCTTACTTCTTGGTATTCATGATTGTGTTATATTATAAAAGATTGTCTTGCTGCTTCTTGGAAAAAGATGGTGGTGTGAGAAGTGAGGCAGAAACCTCCTCCCAAAACTACATATAACACAAAAATACATCAAATACAACTAATCCTGAAAGAGCGACCCAAAGACTGCAGAACAGACTGTTTACATCTGGGGAAAGAGAAGACCTCACAGAAAAGTGTAAAGTAACAAAGCCATGACCTGGCAGGACCCAAGCCCTTTCCCCACCCCAGCTTACAGGCAGGAGGAAGATCAACAGAGTGGGGAGGGTGTAGAAGCCCAGGACTATTGAACACTCAGCCCTGGAGATCTGCTCCAGGAGCACGAAACCACATTACACAGTGCTCTGGAGATTAGTGGGGTTGGAAAGCAAGGACAGGCAGAACACTCAGAGACACTGAGATCCCAGCCCCTTGTGGAAAACAGGTATGCACAACCAACCACTCCAGGACAAAAGAAACGTGGACACTTTGAAGGACTTCCCAACAACAGGAGGGGTGCTAATGGGGCAAAGATTACACAGACCTTGCTGCTCAGGAAAAAGGACAGGTGGACAAAATTGTCCTGGCACACTCAGCCCAGAAGGTTGAGAACTTTCAGGATCTTCAGATGGTCCATCACCCTGGCTGGTAATGCAGCTCCAAGGCCCCCCACTGCCATACGCAGCCTGCTGCTCCTTCCTCCCAGCAGGCACCAGTCCACCCACCTGCTGACCCCACCATCATTCCAGGCCAGCAGGAGGGCATCCCCACCTTCCACAACTATAGGGGCATAATGCAGAGGCTCCTCCCTGCACACTCAGCCCACTGGCCCTGGCAGTGGAGGCAGGCATTGCAGCTGGGAAGCAGGAAAGAGCTCTTTCCTCCTGGCAGGTGCCAGTGCCACAGGCCTGCGACCCCCGCCATTGCTCCAGGTGCTGGGCAGCTCCAGAGAGTAGAGCTTCTGGGCACTAGAGGGCGCTGCCTACAAAAAGTTATTTTTCCATAGGAATCACTAGAAATATGAAATGGCAAAAAAAAAAAAAAAATTGTACCAACAAAAATTCACCAGACACCAGAAAGAGGGCTAAGTGAAACTGAAATCACCAATTTTCTTGATAAATATTTCAAAATAAGAATCATAAACATGCTCACAGAACTACAGAAAAATATGAAAGATTTCAAAGAGGACTTCAAGAAAGAGATAGAAAGTTTGAAAAATACAGTATCTGAAATGAAACCTACAATGGAAGGATTTAAAAGTAGATGAGATGAGGTAGAGGAGATAGTAAGTGAAATAGAAATTAGAGAACAGGAAAACAAGCTGAGGCACAGAGAGAAAACAGGATCTCTAGGAATGAAAGAATATTAAGAGAAATGTGTGACCAATCCAAATGGAACAATATTTACATTATAGGGGTACCAGAAGAAGTGCAGAGATCTTCCAACACAAGAGACCCTAGGAAGACAACACCAAGACATATAGTAATTAAAATGGCAAAAATCAAGGACAAGGAGAGAGTATTAAAAGCAGCCAGAGAGAAAAAAAAGATAATGTACAAAGGAAAGCCCATCAGGCTATCAGCAGACTTCTCAGCAGAAACCTTACAGGCCAGAAGGGAATGGCATGATCTGTTTCATGCAATGAAACAGAAGAGCCTCTGACCAAGAATACTCTACCCAGTAAGATTATCAGTTAAATTTGAAGCAGGGATTAAACAATTTCCCAATAAGCAAAAGTTTAGAGAATTGCCCCCACAAATGTCTCTCCAGTGTATTTTAAAGGCACTTCTATAGATGGAAGTGCTCCTAAGGCTAAATAGCTGTCACCAGAGAAAATAAAACCACAGTAAAGGAAGTTGAGCAGTTAATTACTAAGCAAATGCAAAATTACATCAACTACTTGATTAAAGTCGTTTAAGGGATACACTAAGAGTACAGAATATGACGCCTAGTATATAAAGAGTGGAGGAGGAAGAAGTAGGGGAGAAAATAAAGATTGTCTTGCTAGCAAACTCACTCTAGAGACTTTCTTTGTTGGCTTGATGAAGTAAACAACCATGTTGGGGAGGCCTATGTGGCAAGGAATTTGGAGCAGCCTCTAGGACTTGATTGTAGCTTCTGTCTAATAGCCAGCAAGAAGCCATATTTTCAGTCATATTTCTGCAAAGTAACAAATTCAGCCAACAACCTAAGTAAACATGGAAGCAAATTCTTTCCCAGTCTCCAGAAGAGATGTAGTCTGGCCAAAACATTAACTGCAGTCTTATGAGACTCTAAATTGAAGGCACAGCTAAACTATATCTAGAGGCCTAACTCACAGAAACTGTGAGATAAGTGCATGTTGTTTAAGCCACTAAATGTGTAATATTTTGTTACACAGCAATAGATAATACACTCTAGTAATGTAACATGTATAGTGATATCTTTAGAGAATATAAATTCCAAGTATTTTAATTAATTCAAAATAATATTTTTTGTGGTGAATACATACTAGAATTTCATTTTTGTATCTACTCTTCTTTTAAAAATAGTATTATCATCTAGATTTAATTTGTATGAAAAATTGTAACCTGAACCATCTGAACAAGGTAATCAATCACACATGATTTTTACCTTGTAAATAAAAGTCTGCCATAGTGAGTGCAAAGTAATTAAATAATAAAGCCTCTGAGCTGTTGCTTCTGAGGGAACATTTAAAACTTAATGCAGGTAATGTCATGGTACTGGGTAAAAGGAGAATTTGCCATCAGTCCAGATGTCAATTAGAAGGGGAATCTTTTGACCAAAGGGAAATTACTGGAACCTACACTATTGTTTTCTTGGGGATAATACGGGTAAGTGGCAGCCAACATTTGCAGAGCTTATTGGAAAAAATAAACCTTCACAGAAATCAGTTTATGAAGATTAATGACTTTTTACAAATAGTAATGAGTTTCAAGAGAATCCATCGAGAGAGAGTGAAGGTGAGCTACCTGTGGGTTTGGGACAAAAAGTAGATCAGCAAAATATGGGGAAAGTTATATATCTAACTAGAAAAAAGAATAGGTCTAAGCATTCATACCAGTTCCTTGTTAAGGAAAAAACAAATTAATATGAAAATACATTCATGTAATATTGAGGCTTATTTGTTATAGTTTTGTATAAGTTAGCATTTACTAAACTGCAAACTATTGTTTTATAGTTGGGTTTAGCTGTTCTCAGCAAATAACTTTATCATTTTTAATACTATACTAAATTAAAACATGATAGGTACTGCTATGTATAGACCTTTGGCCTAGGTGGTACTTATTTGACTATTATAATCCAGGCTGTGTTGTTAAGTACATAAATATTTTTAAATGATTTGCAAACATTCTTGATCAATCTACATTACTCTCCTGGTGAAGAACTTGGAATGCGTTATTATCATATGTTTTGCAAACATAGGAAAATTGACTCACATAGCATAAATATCAGAGTTAAAATCATGAAAAATGTGTGAAAGAAAAATTGCAGCCATCACAAAGTATCTATGGTATTGTTTACTATAGGAATATAAAGCAAAAATAATAT
Source organism: Smutsia gigantea (assembly GCA_032199065.1). Taxonomy (NCBI): domain Eukaryota; kingdom Metazoa; phylum Chordata; class Mammalia; order Pholidota; family Manidae; genus Smutsia; species Smutsia gigantea. Next base: position 2,429,690 of record JAVSCE010022418.1, read on the forward strand.
ATATGTACAGGACATAGTATATACATTGTGTATACTATAGGTCTGTTTATATTCTAAAAATATCAGTCACTCTTAGCTTACATTTTGGCCTGAATTTTGCAGTAAGTTTTTCTAAGCTTGAAAGGCTATGATTTAGGTTAAATCATATATGCTGAGGTATTATGGAACACTGCACAAACACTAGGATGTGGATGATTTCTCCCCTGGAAAGGATCTCATTCACTGATTGCTCGTTAACCAATCTTGGGAGACATAATTTCATTTTATGCATCTTAATGAATATTCTCTAAAGCTCAAGTTTCAAACATCCAACTTGCATTTATAACATAGAACTGCCCCAACATTGTAGTTCATTGTTGTGCTTAAATTGACACCCGTGGATTTGGAGGAAATAAGTGGTTGTTTTCATTCTTTGTGATTGTAAAAAACAGCATGTTGGGCCATTTCACTTTTCTGTCAGGCTTCAATGAGGCTGCCCTCTAATGCCATAATTAGGCAAGGGATAATTTCATTCCCTCTAATCTTGGTGGAATTTGCCAAGAATCTGAGATTCATTTTATATAAGCATTGAGAATGAAGAGTGATGGCCTAAATTTTTTGAGTATCTTCCAGTCCAAGTAAGACAGAGAAGAAATTACTTAGAACTTGTTTTTCAGCTTTTCACTTGTCTTTACTTTTATTTTTATATATAACAGCTTTACTGAGATATAGTTCAAATGCCATACAATTCAATCTTTTAGAGTGTACATTTAGTTTAGGATTTTATATATAGCACATATATAATGTATCTAAAGTATGTATATAGGATTTTAGTATATTCACAGAGTTCTGCAACCATCATCACGATCAATTTTAGGACACTTGCATCATTCCAGCAAGAAACCCGGTACCCATTAGTAGTCACTTTCCATTCCCCCCAACCTACCCCCTCCCAACCCTAGGCAATCACTTTCTGCCTTGCTTTGCCTATTGTGGACATGCCATATAAATGGAATCACACAATATGTGGTCTTTGGGGACTGGCTTTTTTCAGTTGGCATATGTTCTCAAGGTTCATCCACGTTGTAGCATGTGTCAGTACTTCCTTTCTTTTTATTGCCAAAGAATATCTCACAGTTATGTAAGTCATATTTTATTTATCCACCCATCAGTTGATTGATATTTGGGTGTTTCCACTTTTTTGGCTGTTATGAACATATGTGTACACATTTTTGTGTGCACATGTATCTTCATTTCTCTAGGAGTAGAATTAATGGGTTTTATGGGAACTCTGTTTTTAATCTTTTGAGGAACTGCCAGGGTGGTTTGTAAATTTGCTGCAGTTTATTAAGAATTTAATTTTCCCATAACCTCACTGATACTTGTTACTGTCTTTTAATTATAGGCATCCCATGGGTATGAAATGGTATCTCACTGAGGTTTTGATTCTCATATTCCTGATGGCTAGGATCCTTTCATGTGCTCATTTTTACACTTTGAAAATGTGCTCTCATTCAGAAATAGTTATATATTTGTTTGGGGAGTGAAGACTCAGTATGGCTAACGTATATTTCATGGTGTCATTTGGGTGACTGTGTGTGTGTGTGTGTGATGGTATAAGGTCCTAATCCTGTGAGATCATATCTATTGTGTATGGATTTGTATTTTAGTAAAAAGGCTCAGAAGAGTTAGGATAACAACAGGAAAGAGGACAGTTAAAAATCATGGAATACAGTCAGGCTTAAATGCAGGAAAACAAGAAGTCAGAAAGAATAAAAATCCAGATGAAGCAAAGTGGAGGCTTTCTGTGAATAGAGCTGACATATCCTTGGCTACAACTTATTGATCATTAGTCTTAGAGAATTGGGGGTTTGGGCTGATTTATAGGGATAGTGTCAATGACAACATTTAACTGTTTGTTTATTTTAAAGTCTCCATTCTTACCTCTAGTGCATTAGGCACCAGAAGTCTATAGAACATCCAGCTCCTTTCCCTAAAAAATCAAGAGAAGAAAGTTAAATTGGTTATATTCTGTCTAGACCTGCTAGTCCTGATATGAGCTGACAACAGCCAAGTCAGAAACATAAAGCTGATAACCCATACATAACCCAGAGGATGGAAAAGATATGGGGGTTGTGATGACTGAATAACAGGACTTAGATTCTCAGTGTAAAGTTGGGGAGAAGAAATACCACTATCTTCCTAGGTTAAGATAAAAATCCAAACTAAGTAGGATTAGTGTGAAGTCCAAGGACAAAACAAAAGAAAACAAATTAAATAAGTAACAAGATGTAGAAAGCAGCAAGTCCAAATTATTTACATTTAAAGGTTAGAGATCCTGATTACACACAAATTTGTGTCTCTTTAAAGAGCTTTCTCCCTAAACATAGTCACACCACAATATTGCAATTCAATCCCTCATTTTCTAGGTGAGAAATTAAGGGTCACAGATATTAAAGGAATTTATCCAGTTAAGCTAATACTGGCTATATTAATAGACAGAAGAACTAGGGCTGAGGTCTAACTCCAAATGTAGTGACCTTTCTTTTTTCAATATTATTTCAACCATGTTTTCAATCCATAGCAGTTAGGTCCAGTTCTTATGATATAAACTGGAAGGATTATTTGTTAAGATTATGATTAATTTAGGTTTAACAAATTCCATAGTTCAGTTTCCCTTCCAGTACTTCCCAGTTTTGTTCTGTGACTACCACTTCAAAAAAATGATTCCATTTCTAAATGCTGAACTGCTTTCTACCATTAACCAAGCATAACACTAGCCCTAGATCCCACTTACTTTACAGTGAATAAAATAATGTACAAATACTGTACAGTGTACAAATACTATATTTGTACAAGAGGGATTGGTTAATCTCTAATAATTATTGGTACTCTAACAAAGATTGCTCCGATTTTATTATTAAAACAGACTAAATAACGTGTGAACCTGTCTGATCTAACCCATCTAACTGGTATTCCTTCACTGTAGAATAAAATAATATGAAGTAAAATCAGTAAAAACCAATAAAAATAAATAAATTGTCTTGAATAGTTGAATATAAACAACATCTAAACATTGGCTGAAGCTTGTTATTTAATTTTTTTTCTGAGTTACTAGAGTGGTTTATTTTCTTTTTGTCACTCTTTTAACTGAAGTATAGTTGATATACAGTATTATATTGGCTTCAAGTATACAACATAGTGTGGTTCAACAGTTACATACATTATTAAATCCTCACCCCAATTAGTGTTACTATCTGTCGATATAGAAAGATATTACAGAACTATTGACTGTATTCTCTATTAAAACTTGTTATTTAAATGATAACTTTAGGAAATTTATTGCCTTTGATTTTTTTTATTTAAAAAAATATACGTGACACTAGTATATACCAGAAATAGTTATGGCCTACGTAGAGTGCTAAATGTTAAATTTCTGAATCAATAGTAACCGCTCTCTGTTTCTAAGGTATTTATAAATCTTTCCTCATTTTTATGGCCTCCAGGGACTTCAGACTGCCAAGAATCTAAAAAGTCTTTTATAAAGCATTTGCACAACATTGATGCGCTTAGTGAATATTTATTGATAATGAGGTTTATGATAAATTATCACTTGTTATGTCTCGAGTGATTTTTCTGCACTGGAACATTCCTTGTTAAAAATGATGTTTTCCTCTTACACTTTAGTTTTCAGCACCCCTTGCTGATTGCCTTCACAGAAACTGATGTAACAAAGTTGTCATCATGTTCTCTGTGTCCCCATGGCAATTAAAAAGTGTTTGTAGAGCTTGAATGAATCCTCTTGCCTCTTTTTAAGATTTTCAGCCCTTATCAAATTACAAAAGATATTTTCACAAAATAAAATTTTGCAAAAGTAGTTTTAAAAGGACTTAAGATAATTCCACAAAACCAAAATTTTAAGTAGATTTAAGATGACTTATCCAGTATTTCTCCTATGGAGAGAATTGGTTTTGTTGGAGAACACACCTTGAATGACTATTTTGTGTGACGAGTTAGGCCCTACAGAGTGGTCCAAGTGGAGAGGGCACAACAGAAGACAGATAGATTCCACTGTACAAGAAAATGGTCCAGAGATGTTTACGCATAGATATGGGTAGTGTTCATATTTAAGTTTTGTGCAGAACTGCACGTATATGCTTTTTATCTTCTAGTACATTCTGACATAAACACATGCTTCTGAAATGAACATTTCTTGGTAAAAAATGAATCGGTAGAGTACTACCATTTGAAAAGTGAGATACACTCACAGGATGATGAGACTACTCAAGACTTTAATTCTGTGGGAACATGAGTTCAGAGTCTGAGTTGATGGAAAAGCTTCCCCTTCCCCCTTTCACTACTGCCTCTTCTCCCCCATCCCCTGAATCCCTGGAGACCTTGGGAGGAGCAATGTTTACCACCATCTGTGGAAGGGAATTGAGGTATATTTGTTGAATGTTACTTTTGCTGACATCAGGATCATACAGTTGTCATTTTGTATCTCAAAGCTATATTACTTTAGCATTCTTTAGTTTTAGAAAATAACTTATGTAATTAAGGACACTACTTGATTCTCATCTTTTTTAAAAATTTTAATTTTTTGCTGAAGTATAGTTGGTATTTGTCTTTCTCCAACTGGCTTATTTCACTTAGCTTAATACTCTCTAGGTCCATCCATGTTGTCACAATGGCAGGATTTCTTTCTTTTTATGGCTGAGTAATATTCCATTGTGTATATGTACTGTATCTTCCTTATCCATTCATCTACTGATGGACACTTTGGTTGCTTCCATATCTTGGTTACTGCAAATAATATAGCGATAAACGTAGTGGTGCCTATCTTCTTGAATCAGGGATTTTGTTTTCTTTGGGTAAATTCCTAAAAGTGGAGTTAGTGGGTCATATGGTTTTCTATGCTTGAGCTCATCATCTTAATAATTTTCACCACTGCCATTTGTTTGCATTTAGCAATTCTTCAACATTGTGATAGTTGCTCAGAGGGATTTAAAGAGAAAAAGGAGATATGATTGCCTCCCTCAAGAAATGTACTTTCTGCTTGACAGAAATACAAACCTGTGTTACCCATTTTTATTATTCATGCCTAAATATGCCCCCCTTTCTGGACTATGGGCAGAACCAAATTTTATTCATTTTTGCATCTTCATTGCCTAGAATAGTTCCTGGGACATAGCTGGTATTCATTAACTATTTGTTGATTAAAAGAATAAAATATAAACTAGCTAGGGAGATATATGTAAATATGTAATTGACCTTTGTTTTGATGAAGCAGAAGTAGAGTAAAATTGTGGAGAAACAGGCATGGAGGGCTAGAGGAATAATGAAAAGAATCCAGAAAACAGCATCTTTTTAAAAAAGGAAAAATTTGTATTGTTATTGGTGGGAAAACCTTAAGAGCTCTAAGGCAGCAGAAAATGTGAACCCTGGACATACAATGGGAAAGGAGTATGCCCCTTGAGGTAATGTGAAATAGAGGCACTTAAGTTCAGTGGTGAAGAATTGTTGGAGATATACAGGGGCCAGCTATTAATAGCAGTCGCCCTGGAAGTCTGGGGCTTAAATTTGATCGAGCAAGCTGTGGGTTGCCTCTATTAGCTTTTCTTCGGAACAAATGTGACCAATGCTTTGTTCCAGGAAAATGTGCCTGGTAGAAGTTATGAGTTGATATAGAATAAGATAAATATGTGGAGAGTCACATCTAGTCATATAAGGCAGTTCAGAAAGGGTTTGCAATAATATTCTATGAGGCATCAGGTAAGAAGGCAGAGTTGAAATGAAACTGTGAGAAAGTAGAAAGTGTATTGAATCCAAGAACTGAAAGAAAAAAAGAATTACACATATCTGAAGGCAGGGAATATGAAAATTTCATTCAGGGGACATCATCAAGGGCAGTTTTATAGTTCCTGTTGGGGTTTGGAGGCTGAGGAGCAGGGACAAGTGAGAAATCTTCCTTTGTTTGCTTCATTATTTTGAGAATCAAATTGAATAGTTCAGTGGAAAAGAAGAACCAATGGAAAGAGAAGGACGCTTCAGGGAAACAAAGAAGTGTTGTAGTAACACTTAGTCATCAGCAAAAACCTATGTAACCTGTTTCCACAGGCTTCACGTAATGGAGATGAAGTGGCCTCAGTAATATCACAGGGTGGCATTTGTCTCACTTTAGCTCCACTTACACCCTGAATGATTCTTAATATTTGAATCATTGTTGGGAACTCTCTTAATTTCTAGGAGGAATAGTTACCATTCGGTTCACTAGTGCTGCAGATCAATTCAGGGGTATTTTCTGTTTGGTGGCAGGACCACACATTTCTACCAAAGCTACCAGCAAGCTATTGCCTTTCGTGCTCCTTCTCTGGTCCAGATGTTGGCAGGGAACTGGGCATCCTAGGCAACTGTGTGAATTCTTTCCTCTAAGACATTCCTATAAGTAAGGACAGTGGACTTCCCTCTAAACTGTGCCTCCCAGTACCCAGGCTACAAAACAGAACTTAACATTTTGCTGATTCAACCTCAGGCCCCTCTTTAGAACTAGAAATGTGTTCATGGGTCTAAGCTTGGGAGAAATCAGGCTGTATTCCAGTATTGATCAAAATTTTTTGTCCAAGTACTTTTAAACATTGGAGGGAGTGTGGAGGAGGACATTGACCCTAGACTTAACTTAGTCTCCCGTTTTATTTTCAGTGTGACTGTTTTGTACATGCAGTGTACCTTGGGAAAAATACCTCTACATGATCAAACTCTGTGGGTTATTATGTCATGGCCACAACGATCATCATACCTATCATAATTCTTGCTGATGTCAGGTTTCTGAATTCCCTGCCTCTTGCATATTGGCTCTGGCTTCAAGTTTTATGCTTCAAACTTTCTATTTTTAACCTCCAATCCTGATACTTAGTTTAAGCAACTAAACATTATGATAGTTTACAAATCAAATAAAAATAAATAATGTTAACTAGGTTACATCATCACAAATAAAGGATTTGTTAACTTTTATAATTCAAGAGAAATGTTTGGGAGACAAAGTGCACAGAAAGGGATTAGACCTTGTGTTTCTAAACAAACTGTTGCATGAGCATAACTGCAGGAAATTGAAATCATTAGTGTGAGTAAGTTTGTATGTGCGTATGTGTTTGAGGGAAGCAGAGGGAAAAAAGGCAAAATCATTTTTAGGTAACTCACCTGCAGGCTGCAAAGGCTTGCCAAGGAGTCACACACACCATTTCCTTTGCTAAACAGGCTGGAGCCTGTGGTAAGAGCCACCATTAATGAGTTCAGCATAATGAGTTCTAAGAGCAATATCTCATCCTCTTCACTGTGACATGAAAATAGCACCAGTACCCTCAGGTTCTCTGATAACACACAGACGACACTCTGTAGTCAGTCTTTGTTCATCAGCATTGTTACTTGTAGGGCTATGAAAGAAAAAAAGGAGAGAGAGAAGAAGAGAGAGAGAGAGAGAGAGAGAGAGAAAGAAAGAAGAAAATAGAAGAAAGAAGGGACGAGAATGGAGGAAAAGAAAGGAAGAGAAAAAAAGGAAAGGAAAGATGAAAGAAAAGAAAAAGACCCCAAAGAGCCAATATTAAAAGTGTTGGTCTCTGGAATTTGATTTCTTCATGCATGTGAAAAAGAAAAAAATTAAGAACACAGAAATTGAAAGATAAATACAAGACAACAGCAATGACAACAAATGTGTCCAAAGTCTTAGGTTGTTTTGTATATTCCTTGGTACTTCACTGTATCCCCTGGCTTTGTACAGGCTTCAGCTTGAAAAATATGCTACACTGTTTTCCTTTCACCTCGAGGTTGGCCCAGACACTTTGTACTATTTTTTTCTTTAATTTTTTTATTGGTTATCAATTCATTCAACACACATCTTCTTGAGCCCATCATGTCTCAGGTACTGTATTGGGCCCTGGAGATAAAAAGATAGATAACACCCAGCCCTTGTCTTCAAGGAATCTAGGGGGAAAATGCATAGATACTTATAATTCATATAGTAAATGCAATAATACGATATACAGGTATATTATAAAATCATAAAGTCACTTCTTGGAAAGGTAGAAAAAATCTCCTAGGAACAGGTGATACTAGGGTTGATTTCCAGTGTGATTAGGAATTTGGTGGGTGAGTCCCTGCCTAATAGGCAACATGGACAATGGAACTGAGACAATAAACATCACAGGGGTGATAAGAAATTGGCTAGAGGACAAAGAAAGAAGAGCCAGGTGCTATAGACCAAACTGTGTTCTCTCCAAATCATATGCTGGAACCCTAACCCTCAGTGTGATGGGTTTTGAAGATGGGTCCTTTGGAAGGTAATTAGGGTTAGATGAGGTCATTAGTGTAGGGCCTTCATGATGGGATTAACACTTTAGAAGAAGAGAGTTTACTTGTTGGTATGGGAAAACAGCAAGAAGGTGGTCTTCTGCAAGCCAAGAAGAGAGCTCTCACCAAAAACTGAACTCTTCTGGATCTTGACTTTGGACTTTCCAGCCTCCAGAATTGTGAAAAATAAATTTCTGTTGTTTAAGTCACCCAGTCAAAGGTATTTTGTTATGCCAGCCTAATAATCTAAGGCATCTCGGAAAGTGAGGAAATGAACCTGAAAGGGGAGCTAGGCTCCGATTGGGGAGCCTCATTGCCCTGCAGAGACAGATGTGTTCCCTGGCCAGAGGAGCTTGCTGATGCATTGTCCTTCTCTGAAGGGGCTGAGTTTCCCTCCAGGTATTTCCTCAAGTTGTAATATAAATTCTTCCTGGTTTACCAGTCATCCACTCAAATATACTCTAGTCCTGAGTGGAAAATAACTTGTGTTCTTATTCTGAAACAGATAAATTCCTTCCAATAATGAAATCTGGAAAAGTGAGTTAAGGGGTAACTGAATGTACCAGAATTGTGATTTCTTAAAACAAAAGTAAAATAAAAAACAGTGCATAATCAATTCACCTTGGTACATTAAACTGACACAATTCCACTGTGTTATTAGGGTATTCATTTTATTAATGAACAATCTCTGATTTGTAGGCAGTGGAGGCAAACAGGCAGTTTCAGGGGATCACTGAAATAGCAAAACTTATTATGTCCTTACAAACCTTGTTTCTCCTGCTCACTATAGACAGTCCTGACTTAAAAAATGGTTTGACTTAGGATGTTTTCAATTTTATTACGGTGTGAAAGTGATACGCATCAGTAGAAACTGACCAAAATTTAAAATTTTGATCTTTTCCTGGGTTAGGGATAGGTGGCACAATACTCTCTAGTGATGCTGAGGCAGGGCAGGGGCTGCAGCACCCAGTCTGCCACACCATCATGAGGGTAAACAACCAATGCACATACAACCATGTACAACTCTGTACACACATAACCATCGTGTGTTTCACTTTCAGTACAGTATTCAAGAAATTATGTGAGATATCCAATGCTTTATTGTAAAATAGGCTTTGTTTGAGATTATTTTGCCCAACTGTAGGCTAATGTAAGTATTCTGAGCACATTTAAGGTAGGCTATGCTAAGCTATGTTTGGTAGTTCAAGTGTATTAAACGCATTTTCAACTTACCATGGTTTTATCAGGACATAACTTCATTGTAAGTTAAGGAAGATCTGTACTTATAATTGTTTGGAAATACTAATTTTGGCATCATTAATTTTCTTCCAGTGTTACACAACTGGAAGAATGAAGATGATAAAATGAACAAATGCATTCTTAAAATTAAGGTTTGATTAATTGACTCTTGCCTGGGAAATCTTATTCTTTAATGGGAGTCTCTCTGTTGAGGATATATAAGCAACAATGTCACCAGTTGCCACAGTAACCCTAGAACCCCAATGTGGCTTTATTACTACATTGTCATTATTGGTAAAATCATGGGTATCTACATATATTACCTGTTTCATTTGATTGTCATCAGGTACAAATTAAAATCAACCCTCCAATTCATTTTATTGCCTAGCAGCATTTTAAGGTATTTGTTGAATAATACAACCGTGGTCATCCCTCTTCCCTGAAAAACCTCAAGATATTTATAACATAATGAAACAATTCCTAGCATCATTATAGTTTGCAAGGAGCTTACATATATATGTTGTCTAGTTTGATCTTCAATGGGTTCTGTGAAATAGACATTGTTAACAGTGCACATTTATAAAACAAGGAACTGTAGTCGACAGAAATCCATTCTCTTTGGGAGATAACCTTTTTCTTCTGGCTCTCCCCAGAGTAGAGAAGCTGGGGAATCATAGCTGAGTCATTGTTTAACAGGAGCTATTAACTCTGAATCTGCTATATCATATTTATCCCAAATGAATAAAGAGGGCTAAGTGGAAAAGAGGGGGATCAGAAGGTAAGGATTTGAGACGTTGGATGATACTTGCTTTCTTTTTCATATTTCTTGAGACTTCTTTTTTAGTTCATGGTCTTGAACATTGAGTTGGCATGACACATGGGAATGGTCTCGGCATAATGGAACAAGGGCTATTTTTAATTATTGAGGAAATCCACAAGCCATTTGTTAACAGAATGGGAAAGAAATATGTTCTTGATTCATTTCAAATAAAGCTATTTAGATAGCTCTATATCTCTATATTAGCAAAGCTAATAGCCTGCTGTCCTGGTCACATAATTGAAACTGTAAATCAAGTGACTTGGGTTTTGGTTTCCTCTGGTGCTTATTGGAGCTTCTTCTGGTCATCATTTAAAATTTAAGAAGGATTTCTTGGTTCTTTTAGGGATACACATTCACAAAAATCCTGAAGGGTTTTGATTCCCTAATGAGAGGTATAAAACTTGTGAACTTTAAATTGTATTTTCACTCACCAATGCCTTAGTAAGGAAGAAACTCTTACTCAGACAAATAATTAGCTTTCACAATAGAAAGGTAAACAAAACTATAAATTATGATTAGACAAGTGTTCTTCCCTGATGAGACAAATTAGTCAACACTATCCTTCAGCTTTGATACATAGATGTTATAATATTCAGAGAGCTTTGTGAATAAATTTGACAAAAATAACTGAAGGAGTCTGCAAATGGTACTCTTTTGCTCATGAGATATGTATATGGATTGTAATTTGGTGCCTTGATTTGTATCTTTGTCACTTTTCCTTTCTCTCTTAGAGATAAAGGAAATCAAGAGGAGAATATAAATGTTTTTAATTGTAAGAGGAGAATAAATACACTCAAGGAAGCCTTGTATTTGACATTACTTCCCAATTGGAATTTCCTATGACAATGCCAGGTTTTCCTTAAGATTTATTACATTAAACTCTTGACACTTCGATGCATACATTTAAAGCAATCAAGTGCCTAGTATTAAAAAGCAGGATTTCTTTGATTTTAGTCTTCCAAAATTAGTGTCTTTTAAGTATGGAGGACTCTTGTGTTAGCTTGAGATGCCATGACAAAAATACCACAGACCAGGTGGCATAAAAAAATGAATTACAAAAAAATGTGGTGATCCCTTTCATAAATGGTGAGGAAACAAGAAACAAGCAATGGGCCTAAAACATACTAGTGCCTTCTTGGCACCAGCTGCTGTGTAAGATGAACCTAGAAAGGCGATTTCATTTAATCTTTATAACTCTATCGTACCTCATTGTCTGTATATATGAGTTAGCTAACTATGGCTCAGGATAATTATAACTTATTAAAAAGCAGACAGTAACTGGCAGAGCAGTTATTTAGCCCAGGTTTACATGCCTCCAAAATTTTTATTTTTCCAATAATACACCACTCTTAATTCTTTGCTAAACAGTCTTTCAATAATGGGAACAGTCTTCATGTGACTTATCCATTTTGTAAGTTTTCTGATTGTATAAAATGACTGAGGGATATTAGATTTACTGGGAACCATAAGTATCATCTGGCTCAAGCTTTTCATTTTGCTTAAGAGTTCATAGGATCAAAGTGGTAAAATGCCACCTTGTATAGCCTTACAACTTGTTATTGATAGAGGCAATGAAAAATGCATATTGCGAGCTAGATTCCAGTTTTACTTCACCTAACTGTTTTTAAAAGTATGGTATCAGTGCCTTATATATCTGTGTGTTACTTGTATATAAATTGTTGGTCTCAGTATTGGAGAATGAGGATCTGCACATGATCCTCAGCATTGTGTGGATCACCCTAATCAGAGAAAGTGTGGGTACACGAGCTCGGCTGGGGAGCTCCCGGGGGCTGAGATTCATCATTTGGAATTCTGTCAGGTAGGAAACATTGCCGTGGAGATTGTACCTTGGCCTGGAGGTCTTTAGTCCTGGTATTAGGGCTCAGAGGCTAGTTCTTACATTCTTGAAAAGAATTACTGTCTTAAATAAAATTATTAATTTGTGCTTGGGGGGGAGGATCCAAAGTGCTACTCATCTTACATACTTGACTTACACAGGGACAGTGAAAGGGAGAGATTCATCCTTAGAATCAGTAGGTTCTGGGACTAATTTTGAGCATAGGAATCTCAGAACAATGTGAGGGAGGGTGGGGAGTGGGCAAACGCTGTTGCTGATTCAGGGATGATGTGGTGGGATTGCCAGACAATCTCAGGATAAGGAGCCTCAGTGCTCCATGCCTCAGTGCAGAATTTTGTTTAAAACTAGGAGGTCAAAAAAAAAAAGTGAGGAACTTGGGAAAGGAGGAAATAAGCAGCGTAAAAATAATTAAGATTACCGACAAAGCCTCTCTTCTTAAATTGTTTGACTTGAAACTTTTAAACCACACGATATCATAAAGCACTGTTGGGTGACCGATGACCATCTGTTTTTCAACTAGGTTGTGGTTATTATTATCATTATATGACAGAGATTTGAAGTTGTTTTAAAATGAAAGTATTTTATGAAAATGTAGAAGGTGACAGGGCTCAAAAACATGATGGAAGAACTCTCAGGCATCAGGAGATCATCTAAGAGAAAGGTAATAGGCTAGGTTCAGGGTTTTAAAGAATTCAACAACAAATACACTTTGGTAGGGTTGTAAGATGATTTTCATGGAGCATAAATCAAGTAATTAAAGTACTTAAAGAAAGTGGCATAATCACATCAACAAGGAAAGGAAATTTGGAAAATTTATATTCCTAGTATAAATTAATAATGTTTAAATATAGTCATTCAAAGTAGTGACTTGCTACAGAATAATGCAATTGACTAGAAGAAGAAGCACTCTTACTTAAGAAATTTGTCTATATATCCAAAGACAATTAGAGATGACATATCTCAAAATTAGTGCCGTATTTACTTTGAGTTTTATCTGGGAATTTTTAAGATAAATACCTTAGGTATTTACTTCACCTCCTAAGTGTAGACAGAAGAAAAAAAACAATGAAAGATATTTAATGTACAATTGAGAAGCTGTACTGTGGATATAAAAGAATGATTATTTTTCAAAGTATTGGAATTTGTATCAATGAGAGAGAGAAGAAAGACAAAGAAAGTAACAAAGATAAAGGCTTCAAAGAGTGAGGAATTGATTTCCCACAATTAAAGGAGAAAATGTTGAATAACAAGTTGTGGGTGTAGAAGAATGTCTTTTTCCATGCTGAGGTGGAATTTATAAGCAGACTTTTGGGAGGAAATATTATATAGAATAATATATTGAATATTTAGGATATTTTGACTCTTTATGATAATAGAAATATGTTCTACTTATATAATTGAGAAAGAGAGAAAAGGAAGAAAAATTAACTATAAAATAAATCAATAATTCTAAGATGCAGAGACAGCTATTAGAGCATTTTGAAATAGTTTCTTTTGGTTTTCTATGTATTTTTATAGAGATGGCATAATAAAATTTATAATTTTATAGCCTTAAAAATTATACTAATTTTTAGCTATATCTTGATTGCTCAAATCAAAGCAGAAGATGAAATCATGTGAACAAATGCAAACAAGAAAACTGGACAAAGAATAAGTGAAAGAAACTATAGGTAACTTGTAAGTGATAAATAATGTAAGAAACACCAAGAACATTCACCTACTATTCTGATATCTCTCAATTTCACTGTTATTCAAAATGATACCATTTATTAAACTTTAATTTGTTGACAGATTACTTCAGCAGAGTTTTGATTGACATAAAAGACTAATTCAATTTTGGTCTTCGATCAAAAAATAATCCTTTTACTTAAGATACATTTTGGCTTATGACTATCAACCTACAGTAATGAATACTACCTAAAATAAGACAGCATTAGCAGAAAATTTCCATGCTAGCTATACAAATACAAGTATTCCTCCTTCCACTTAGGATGAAGAAATCTAGAAGAAAGCTACCCTCATGTAATGAGAAAAACGTCAAATAATCACCAAAAGCATAAGTTTTCTTGAGCCCATCAGAAAGTTAGATCATAAAGCAACCAAGAAAATATCACTTTGGAATAGTTGGGACCCAGAACACAAAAGGGACTCACCTTCTCTCTCAAGCTCCTTTTTTCTTTTTTACCATCTTCTGACAGACACTCATGGGAAAGACTGGGGGCAGGGCAGGAGTTAAGAGAGAGTCCCCCTTGGTAGGGCACATGTGAAGGGAATGGATGATCAGTAGCCACAGGAGAATGGGAAGATAACTTGCTCACTTTCACAAAACTTGTTCCTGCAGAGTTAAACCTTAAGTTACCAATGGAGAGAGAAAACACCCTCTTTCCTGAGTGTACAAAGGTCCATTGCTTCTGGAAGAAGTAGGTGTAAAATCTCTTGGGCAGGAAATACTCAGCCAATGCCTCCCTCCACCCCCCACCCCACAGATACAGGTAGAGTTTAGCTGCCACAGGAAGAAGGGGAAAGACTGCAGAGAAAGCCTTGCCCTTTGCATAGGGCCTGAGGTTGAAGCTGGAGCAAGACAAAAGAGAACCTACTGACCTCCCAGACAAACCTAGCACTTGTAAAGTAAGTTAACAAGGAGGCCATTAGACTGGGTGGTCTCTATTGCCCTGACAGCCTAGATAAGCAAGCCCAAACCTAAGCCAATCAGTGCACTCCAGTAGGAGAAAACTGAACAGCAACTAGTCAGTTAGCCAGGCTTTCCCAAATAAGGCAACCACTGAAGCTGTAGCCAGTCAAATAATTTCTTTGCTTCCTCCTCTTCTCTATAAAAGCCTTGCCTCTAGCTCAGGTTATTGCCATATTCCTAAGGATCTTCCCTCTGGTGCTGCCAAATTCCTGTTGTTCCAATCAAAAGGCTTGTTTTAGCACTTTCTTCCTACTTCAAAGAACCTTCTTCCAGATTTATCTATTTGTCTAGGTCTCTTAAGTGCATGTTTGAAAAAATGGATGAATAAATGACTGAATGAATAAGTTGGCATCTTTAATATATATATATATATAAATGTGACAACTAAAATTAAAATGGAGGCACATGGGTTAAAGATGGCAACGTGAGAGGTGAGACAGAGGCCTCCTCCTAAAACCACATATAATATGAAAATATAATTAATACAACTACTCCTGAAAGAGCAACAGGAAAGAGGACTGCACCAGACTGCATACTCCTGGAGAAAAGAGCAGACCTCACAGAACAGAGTAACGTACCAAAGCTGTGGCCTAGTGGGACCCAAGCCTTTCCCCCACACTAGCTCACCAGCCAGAGGAAGAGAAATGAAGCAGGGAGGGAGTGGAGGCCTGGGACTACTGAATACCTAACTCCAGAGATCTGCTGGAGTAGGGGGTTGGAAAGATAAGACAGGCAGAATTCCCGGAGAGACTGAGATTCCAGCCACTTGTGGAAAGCAGGGATCCATATCCAGCTGCTCTGGGACAAAAGAAAGGTGGGCAGTCTGAGAGACTTCCTAATGAGGAAGCCCTTAGCAAAAGGGCTGCTAAAGGGGCAAGGATTGCACAGAGCTTACTGCTCAGGAGAAAGAACAGGTAGACAAAATTGTCTGGGTGCACTCTGCCCACAGGTTGGGAGCTTTCATGATCTTCAGATGTTCCAGCTTCCTGGCTGGCTACACAGCTCCAAGGATCCCCTCCGTGATACGCAGCCTACTGCACCTTTCTCCTGGCCAGTCCCACCTGACTTGCAAACCGGCAAACCCTACCCTGGTGTTAGGCCAGCCAGAGGGAAGATCTTTCTACAGCAACTACAAACACAAAGCACAGAGGCTTATACCTGTGTGCTTGGCCCACTGGTTCAGGCAGTGGAGACAGGCATAGCAGCCAGGAAGCAGGAAACAGCTCTTTCTTACCCACAGGCACCAATATGACTCCCCTGCAACTCCTGACATGGCTTAAAGGGCTGAGAAGCTCTGGAGAGTAGAGCTTCTAGGCACTAAAGGTCATCATCTACAAATATGAAATGCCAAAGGAACCTGGTTCAAAGTAAAATTATTAATACAACTCCTGAGAAAGATTTAAATGACAAGGACCTCATGAATCTTCCTGAAAGGGAATTCAAAATAAAAATCCTTAACATGCCCATGGAGGTAGGGAAAGATATGCAAAAACTCAGGAATGAATTCCAGTCAAAGATCCAATCATTGAAGAGCACAATGGAGGGTATTAAAAGCAGATTAGATATAGTGGAGGAGACAATAAATGAAATAGAAACTAGAGAAGGGGAATACAAAGAATCTGAGGCACAGAGAGAAAAAAGGATCTCTAAGAATGAAAGAATATTGAGAGAACTGTGTGACCAATCAAAATGGAACAATATTCGCATTATAGGGGTACCAGAAGAAGAAGAGAGAGAAAAAGGGATAGAAAGTGTCTTTGAGGAGGTAATTGCTGAGAAATTCCCAATCTGGGGAAGGAGATAGTCTCTCAGGCCATGGAGGTGCACAGATCTCCCAATACAAGGGACCCAAGGAAGACAACACCAAGACATATAGTAATTAAAATGGCAAAGATCAAGGATAAGAACAGACTATTAAAAGCAGCCTGAGAGAGAAATAAGATCACATACAAAGGAAAGCCCATCAGGCTATCATAAGACTTCTCAGCAGAAACCTTACAGGCCAGAGGGAGTAGCATGATGTATTTAATGCAATGAAGCAGAAGGGTCTTGAACCAAGATTACTTTATCTGGCAAGATTATCATTTAAAATTGAAGGAGGGATTAAACAATTCCCAGATAAGCAAAAGCTGAGAGAATTTACCTCCCACAAAACATCTCTACAGTGTATTTTGGAGGGACTGCTATAGATGGAAGTGTTCCTAAGGTTTAACAGCTGTCACCAGAGGTAATAAAACCACAGTAAAGAAAGTAGAACAGCTAATTACTAAGCAAATGCAAAATTACATTAGCTATCCCCAAAGTCAATCGAGGGATAGACAAAGAGTACAGAATATGATACCTACTATATAAAGAATGGAGGAGGAAGAAAAAGAAGGAGAAAAAAACAACCTTTAGACTGTGTTTGTAATAGCATATTAAGTGAGTTAAGTTAGACTCTTAGATAGTAAGGAAGTTAACCTTGAACCTTTGGTAACCACGACTCTAAAGCCTACAATGGCAATAAATACATACCTATCGATAATCACCCTAAATGTAAATGCTTGGATTGCACCAATAAAAAGAGATAGTCACTGAATGGATAAAAAAGAATGACTCATCTATATGCTGCCTACAAGAGACTAACTTCAAACCCAAAAACATACACAGACTAAAAGTGAAGGGATGGAAAAAGATATTTCATACAACTAATAGGGAGAAAAAAGCAGGAGTTGCAGTACTTGTATCCGACAAAATAGCCTTTAAAACAAAGAAAGTGACAAGAGACAAAGGCCAATTACATACTGATAAAAGGGTCAATCCAGCAAGAAGATACAACCATTATAAATATCTATGCACCCAACACAGGAGCACCTACATATGTGAAACAAATACTAACAGAATTAAAAGGGGAGATATAATTCAAAGCATTCATTCTAGGAGACTTCAACACTCCACTCACTCTGAAGGACAGATCAACCAGACAGAAAATAAGTAAGGAGAGAGAGGCAATGAACTAAACATTAGAACAGATGGACCTAACAAACATCTACACAACTCTACACCCAAAAGCAGCAGAATACACATTCTTCTCAAGTTCACATGGAACATTTTCAAGAATAGATCATATACCAGGCCACAAAAAGAGCCTCGGTAAATTCAAATAGGTTGAAATTGTACCAGTCAGTTTCTCAGACCACAAAGGTATGAAACTAGAAATAAATTTCACAAAGAAAATGAAAAACACCACAAACACATGGAGGCTTACAACATGCTCCTAAATAATCAATGGATCAATGAACAAATAAAAACAGAGATCAAGCAATATATGGAGACAAATGACAAAAATAGTTCAACCCCGCAACATCTGTGGGACACAGTGAACGGAAGGCCATGCTAAGTGGAAAGTATGTTGCAATACAGGCCTATTTCAGGAAAGAAGAACAATCCCATATGAGCAGTCTAAACTCACAATTAATGAAACTAGAAAAAGAAGAACAAATGAGGCCCAAAGTCAGTAGAAGGAGGGACATAATAAAGATTAGAGCATAAATAAATAAAATCAAGAGGAAGAAATCAATAGAAAGAATCGATGAAACAAGAGATAGTTTTTTGAGAAAATAAACCAAATTGATAAACCCCTAGCCAGACTTATCAAGAAAGAAAGAGAGTCTGCTCACATAAACAGAATCAGAAATGAGAAAGGAAAAATCACTACAGACACCACACAAATACAAAGAACTGTTACAGAATACTATGAAAAATTATGTGCTAAGAAGCTGGATAACTGAGAAGTGGACAACTTTCTAGAAAAATACAACCTTCCAAGGCTGACCCAGAAAGAAACAGAAAATCTGAATAGACCAATTACCAGCAAGGAAATTGAATTGGTAATCAAAAAAACTATCTAAGAACAAAATCTCTGTACCAGATGGTTTCAGTGCTGAATTTTATCAAACATTTAGTGAAGACCTAATAATACCCATTATTCTTAAAGTTTTCCAAAAAGTGTAAGAGGAGGGAATACTCCCAAAGTCATTCTACAAGGCCAGAATCACTCTAATACCAAAACCAGGCAAACACCCCACCAAAAAAGAAAATTACAGATCAATATCCTTGATGACCATAGATACAAAAATACTCAACAAAATATTAGCAAACTGAATTCAAAAATACATCAAAAAGATCATCCATCATGATCAAATAGGATTTATTCCCGGGATGCAAAGATGGTACAACGTTCAAAAATCCATCAACATCAACTAGCATATCAACAACAAAAAGGAATAGAACTACATGATCATCTCCATAAATGTTGAAAAAGCATTCAACAAAATTCAACATCCATTCATGATAAAAACTCTCAACAAAATGGGTATAGAGGGCAAGTACCTCAACATAATAAAGACCATATATGACAAATCCACAGCCAACGTTATACTTAACAGTGAGAAGAAAGCTTTTCCTTTAAAATCGGGAACAAGACAAGGATGCCCACTCTCCCCACTTTTATTCAACATAGTACTGGAGGTCCTAGCCACGACAATCAGACAACACAAAGAAATACAAGGCATCCAGACTGGCAAGGAAGAAGTCAAACTGTCTCTGTTTGCAGATGACATGATACTGTACATAAAAAAAACCCTAAAGAATCCGCTCCAAAACTACTAGATCGAATATCTGAATTCAGCAAAGTTGTGGGATATAAAATTAATATGCAGAAATATGTGGCATTCCTGTACACTAATAGTGAACTAGCAGAGAGAGAAATCAGGAAAACAATTCCATTCACAGCTGCATCAGAAAGAATAAAATACCTAGGAATAAACCTAACCAAGGAAGTGAAAGACCTATACTCTGAAAACTACAAGACACTCATGAAAGAAATTAAAGAAGATACTAATAAATGGAAACACATCCCATGCTCATGGATAGGAAGAATTAATATTGTCAAAATGGCCATCCTGCCTAAAGCAATCTACAGATTCAATGCAATTTCTATCAAAATACCAACAGCATTCTTCAACAAACTAGAGACAATCGTTCTAAAATTCATATGGAACCACAAAAGACCCTGAATAGCCAAAGCAATCCTGAGAAGGAAGAATAAAGGTTGGGGGATTTTGCTCCCCAACTTCAAGCTCTACTACAAAGCCACAGTACTCAAGACAATTTGGTACTGGCACAAGAACAGACCCATAGACCAGTGGAACAGACTAGAGAGCCCTGATGTAAACCCAACCGTATATGGTAAATTAATATTTGATAAAGGAGCCATAGATATACAATGGGAAAATGACAGCCTCTTCAACACCTTGTGTTGGCAAAACTGCACAGTTACATGTAAGAGAATGAAACTGGATTATTGTTTAACCCCATGCACAAAAGTAAACACGAATTTGATCAAGGACCTGAATGTAAGTCATGAAACCATAAAACTCTTAGAAGACAACATAGGAAAAAATCTCCTGAATATAAGCATAAGCAACTTCTTCCTGAATGCATCTCCTTGAGCAAGGGAAACAAAAGGAAAAATGAACTCATGGGACTACATCAAACTAAAGTGTTTCTGTACGGCAAAGGACACCATCAAGAGAACAAAAAGACCTCCTATAGTATGGGGGAATATATTTGTAAATGACATATCGGACAAGGGGTTAACATCCAAAATATATGAAGAACTTACACACTTCAACACCCAAAAAACAAATAACCCGATTAAAAAATGGGCAAAGGACATGAAGAGACAGTTCTCCAAAGAAGAAATTCATATGGCTAAGAGGCACATGAAAAGATGCTCCACAAAGCTAATCATCAGGGAAATGCAAATTAAAACCACAATGAGCTATCACCTCACACCAGTAAGGATGGCCAGCATCCAAAAGACTAAGAACAGCAAATGCTGGTGATGAGGCAGAGAAAAGGGAACCCTCCTACACTGCTGATGGGAATATAAGCTAGTTCAACCATTGTGGAAAGCAATATGGAGGTTCCTCAAAAACCTAAAAATGGAAATACCATTTGACCCGGGAATCCCACTCCTTGGAATTTGCCCAAAGAATACAACTTCTCAGATTCAAAAAGACATATGCACCCCGGTGTTTTTCGCAGCACTTTTTACAATAGCCAAGATATGGAAGCAACCTAAGTGTCCATCAGTAGATGAATGGGTAAAGAAGAGGTGGTACATATACACAATGGAATACTATTCAAACATAAGAAAGAAACAAATTCTACCATTTGCAACAACATGGATGGAGCTGGAGGATCTTATGCTCAGTGAAATAAGCCAGGCGGAGAAGGACAAGTGCCAAATGATTTCCATCATTTGTGGAGTATAAAAATGAAACAAAACTGAAGGAACAAAATAACAGCAGACTCAGAGACTCCAAGAAGGAAGTAGTGGTTACCAAAGGGGAGGGGTGTGGGACGGCAGGTGGGGAGGGAAGGAGAAGGTGGTTGAGGGGTATTATGTTTAGTACACGTGGTGTGGGGGTTCACGGGGAAAACAGTGTAGCACTGGAAAGGCAAACAGTGAATTTGTAGCATCTTACTACACTGTTGGGCAGTGACTGCATTGGGGTATGGGTGGGGACCTGATAATATGGTTAAATGTGGTAACCACATTGTTTTTTCATGTGAAACCTTCATAAGAGTGTATATCAATAACGCCTTAATAAAAAATTAGAAAATAATTAAAATGGAGTCAGCATGGCTAAGGCAAACAACTAATATGGAGGTGGGGGCCATTAAGGAAATGCGGTGTGCATAGCTCTGCAGTTTCATATCAGAAGGATGCTGGATACAGCTTGCTGTCAAACCACATCCTACCACCATCATTTGTTATGATCTTATATGGATGCTTGCCTGATACTAAAACATGTCTAAGACTCCTGCTTCTTATAGTAAAGAGCTTTTATGAGACTAACCTCACCATAAACAACTATGAAGTATGGAAATTTAAAGATGTCAGAGAACAGCCAAAGCTACCTGTTCTTAAAGGTCCAAGATTCTATAGAGAAGAGAAATTGGGTATCTATATGGAAAAATGAGTTTTCATATCCCTATCAAACTACATACCCAAAATACCATTTCCACTGTAGGTCTAAATATGTAGATCTTGTTACAAAGAGAAGATAATACAGATTGTATAAGAAAGCATATAATCTTGGGTTAGGCAAAGATTTCTTAAACAGGGTACAAAAAAAGACAAAATTAATAAACTTGAATCTATTAAAATGCAATTATGTTATTGAAAAGACACCGCAAAAGAGTAGAAAGGAAAGCCACAGACTGTAAGAGACACCTGTAGTAGACATAACTCAAGTGATTCATATCCTCAATATATAAAAATCCTTTAAATTATCAAGAAAGTAACAGGTGGCCTGATTTTTAAAACCAAAAGACTTGATCAGCCACTTCAAAGTGAAAGAAAAGATGCTAAGTGTCCAAAAAAACACTATTAGCAATATGAATAGTACAAAATAGAATCACAATGAGCTATCACCACACAACCACCAGAATGGATACAATTTTAACAAACCCATGCACAAACATAAGCATCCCAAAAATCTAATGAAACCAAGTTTTGGCCAGGATATAGAGAAACTGAAACTTAGCACATTACTGGTGAGAGTTAGTCCATACAGTTATTTTGAAATAAACAATATCTACTTAAGGTGAACATAAGGCTTTCTATATGATGTAGCCTTCCATTTCTGTGCAGACCAAGTAGAGGAGTAAAGGTGGTTTGAAAACATGTAAGAAAATTTCTCCACAATAAGAATGCTCTGCTTTCATCCTTGGTCTATTTCAGTTAAGATACGGATTAGACAATGGTTTGCCTTCCAGAAATTGTTTATCTATTCTGTCATGCGATAAATGCCTAGAGGTAAATTTTTGACAATGAGAAAAATGATGTGAACACTACAAGCTTATATAAATGATTCAGACACTGAGCAAGAGTGGTAATATTTGCAAATTTAGATAATTCTTATGTTTATTTTCCTTGCTTTATAAATTCATGACCTTTATTTGCTTTTATTGAGAGTCTAAGGATGTGTGTGTGTGTGTGTGTGTGTGTGTGTGTGTGTATTTAATGCAGGAACTGCTACTTCTATATTGTCCAAAGTGGCACGCTTGAAGTTGATAGAAATAAGGTGCATGTGTTTTTTTAACAATAAATCCATTCATGTTCCAAAGTATTCAGAGAAGGCTATCTTTTTCTATTTTTGTTATTAAAACAAAATAAAAAATAGTGCAAAAACATTTTAAATGAATTTGTAATAAATATAAGGACATGTAATCATAGTTCATATTTTTGTCCATCCAACCTCACTTCCATTTCCATCCCACATTAAAACCAACCTGAAATGTCCTCCCTGACATGAAAGCTGGCCTGGCTGCAGGAAGCAAACCCAGAAACCCAGAGAGGATGAAAAGGAAGTATGTTGCCTTTGAACCTAAGTAGGATTAGAGAACAGCTAATATCTGTTATGTACAAAGCTTTCACGTAGTACATCAGGAAATGTCTCTCCCCAAGCTGAGAAACTGCCTCTGAACTGCTCTAAAACCAAGGAAGCATTAGCATATCAATGGATTATTAGTTCAGGTTTTACCATCATCTAAGATGCCCAGAAAGCTAATGAGAATGTTAGATGATCCCAGATTATCATTTTATATATTGGTGTAAATTTTAATGGAACATATTTCTGTGTACAAGTATTTAACCTACACTACTATAGCCATTTTAATCAAGTCTTATTTTTTATTTGTCTGGGATCAGTAAAATCATGTATGCATATGGTGGAAAGTGGTCAAGGAATGAAAAGACTTGTTTTCAGTTTGGGGATATTATGAATAAAACCACTAGACGTTTTTATGTATCAGTTTTTGTGTGAAAAATTCACTTAGGTAAACACCTACGTGTAAGATCCGTACTTTTTTGCTTTATAATAAACTGCCAAACTGTTCCCAAGCAGCTTACCATTTTGCATTCCCATCAGCAATTAATGAAAATTCCTGTTTTTCCACCCCCTTGCTAGCATTTGATAGTGTCTGTTTGATTTTTGTAATTCTAATAGATACACAATGGTATCCAGTGGTTTTAATTTGTGTTTCCCTAATGACAAATTATGTGGAGTATATTTTCACATACCTGGTTCCCATCCATACATCTTCCTGGGTGAAGTGTCTCTTCAGATCTGTTGGCCATTTTTATGGAACCATTTGTTGTGTTATTATTGTTGAATTTTAAGAAGTCTCCATATATTCTGGATATAAGTCTCATAGCATATATATAACTTGCAAATATTTCTCCTCAGTCTGTGTCTTATCTCTTCAGTCTTTTCATAACTAGCATCTTTCACAGAGCAAAGCTTTCTAATTCTGATAAAGTCTAATTTATCATTTTTTCCTCTTATAGATTATATGTCTAGAGTTGTATCTCACAACTCATGCCAACCCAAAAGCCATGCAATTTTTTTACATAGGAATCAGGTTCATGTGTTTTCATAACTGTGTGAACTTTGGGATGTTCGTATTTGGGCCGTCCTGAGAACCACCCAGGTCAGAATTATCAAGTATTGTAGAATTTTTTTCATAGAAAAAAGAATTTTCCAACAGCCTTTGTTTTACAGATTGCTAGACCTAACATTGCAGTTGTTGATTTAGATACATGTATCACATTTTTCCTTGCTTTTAGAGATAATCTACAGCAACTCAAATGAAAGTACTGATCATTCAGGGGATAATTGATAGAGTTGTGCAGAATTTGATGGGTTTATTTTTAAGAATGTTACTAACACTTCTTATTCCCATTACTTAGGGAATTTAGTAGTAGTGCCAAAGTATTGCTCAGTAATGTCCACATGGTAGAATCTATACTTATTAACTTCTTCAATTTATTATTATCCTAGAAAGACTTCTTTTTTTGCCAGTATGATATTTCTGGTCAGTTCCCTGCGTATAATCCTAGACTTACCCTTGAATAAGTACTTGAAAGGTTTTGGGGGGCATAAAATTGCATGGAGACTGGTTTTTGCAATGAGGACCATCTTGGGACTGGTGTGGGAGTTCAAGAGAACCTGCAACTGTCTATTTACTTATAATCAGGTACTTACCCTCCTCTATTTGAGCTCCTGAAGTTATGTCTGGTTGGTTTAACTTATTAAGAGAACATTTCACAGAGTCTTAGAGATATTGTTGCATTTCAGTTTGTAAGTTTAGGTGTGTGATACATGCTCTCAGGATTACTTTACTGATGGGTCAGAAGGCCTCTATGGAGAAAAGACATTTGGATACTGCTTTTCTATTCCTTTTATCTCTTGAACCAAATACGGTTAAAAATGTGATAATTCTTATTAATCAGAGCTTGATTAGGGAATTATGTTTAAGGGATTGAGATCTAGAAATAAAGCATTTCCCTTTTTCATAGGATACCAGTCACATTGGATTGTGGTTCCCCCTAATAACCTCATTTTAACCTCTGTAAAGACCCTATCTCCAAATCAGGTAACATTCTGAAGTACTGGAGGTTAGTATCCAACATATCTCTTTTGAGGAACATATTTCAACCCATAATAGTCTGCTTTCTGACCTCCCTCAAAAATCATGACCTTCCCATGTACAAAACGCATTCACCCTAATCCAATGTCTTCAAAAGCAAGAACTATTAATGTCTTAATTCCAGCATCAATTCTCTGTCCAAGATTCTCATCTAAACCTCACCAACTCAATGTCTCAAATCTCATCATCTAAATATTGAAATCAATTGGGGTATGATTCATCCTGGGGAAAAATTCCTCTCCATCTGTGATACCTGTGATACCAGACAAGTTATCTACTTCCAAAATACAATGGTGGAACAGGAATAGTATATACATTCCCATTCCAAGAGGGAAAAAATAGAAGGAAAAACAGGTTATGGTTCCCAAACAAGTCTGAAACCTAGTAGGACAAATGCCTTTAGATTTTAATGTTTGAGAATAATCCTCTTTGGCTTGATGCTCTTCCTCCAGGCCCACCAGGGCGGTGGCTCTACCCTCTGGAGCTGATGAAGTGGCCCCACCTTTGGGGTCATTCTTTCCTTTTCTTGAAGGATAACACATGTTCACAGTCAGATAGCCCTATTAGCCTGTTTCCTGTCTGTAGCATTCTGGAAATCTGACAGCCTTCCTTCATTTCATCCAGTTTGTATCCTCTTTAGTCCAAGCTGACAGCATTTCTGTTATGATTGTTGACTGGATCCACAAATCACATACCTAATTTCTTCAGCAGAGTTGTCTAGCCACACCCTTGGTCCCCTCTCCAGAGCATGCTTTCTCTCTCTCTCTCTCTCTCTCTCTTTCTCTTGCATGGTCTTTTTTTTTTTTCAGTATGGCTAAGTTGTGAATTTTCTGAATTTTCAAGTACTGGTTTCTTTTTGCTTGACCATTCCTTCTTCAACTAACTCCCTCCTTTCACATTGTAGTGTAAGTAGCAAAAAGAAAGCAGACTGCACCTTCAACACTTTGCTTATAAATCTCCTCTAAATGTCAAAGTTCATCACTTACATGTTTACTTTACCCAAAACAGAAGAACACAATTCAGCCAAATTCTCTGCCACTTTATAACAAGGATAATCCTTCTTCCAGTTTCCAGCTGGAAATAACATGTTGCCCATTTTCATCTGAGATCTCACCAGAAGCATCTTTAACATTTGTATTTATAATAATATATATTTTTAAATGAAGTATCATTTATATATGATCTTATACTGGTTTCAAATGTACAACACAGTGTTTCAACAGTTACCCATATTATTAATATATAAAGATGTTACAGAATCATTGACTATATTCTCTATGCTGTACTACCATCCCTGTGACCAACTTATATTGTGATTGTGAATTATTGTGTCCTAACCCAGCCCCTTGGTAACCACTAGTTACTTCTCAGTGTCTATGAGTTTACTGCTGTTTTGTTCATTCTGTTTTACTTTGTTTTTATATTCCATGAAGAAGTTAAATCATACAGTATTTGTCTTTCTCCATCTGGATTATTTCACTGTGTATAATACCCTCTAGATTCATCCATGTTGTTGAAAATGTCAGGATTTCTTTCCTTTTTATGGCTGAATAATATTCCATTGTGTATATGTACCACCTCTTCTTTATCCATTCATCTACTGATGGACACTAAGGTTGCTTCCATATCTTGGCTATTGTAAATAGTGCAGCAATAAACAGTTGGGTGCATCTATCTTTTCACATCAGTGATTTTGTTTTCTTCAGGTAAATTCCTAGAAGTGGAATTACTGGATTGAATGGTATTTCTATTTTTAGTTTCTTTGAAGCACCCCCACACTTCTTTTCACAGTGGTTGCACCAATTTACATTCCCACCAACAGTGTATGAGGGTTCCCTTTTCTCCATATCCTTGCCAGCATTTTTTGTTTCTTGTCTTTTGGATAGTGACCATTCTGACTGGTGTGAGGTGATAGCTCATGGTGGTTTTAATTTGCATTCCCCTGATGATTAGCAATGTGGAGCATCTTTTCATGTGCCTGTTGACCAACTGTATTTCTTTTTTGGAGAAATGTCTTTTTAGTCCCTCTGCCCATTTTTTAAATCAGGTTATTTGGGTTTTTTTGGGTGTTGAGGCATAGAGTTCTTTATACATTTGGGGTATTAACCCCTTATCAGATGAGTCACTTACAAACATATTCTCTCATATGGTAGGATGCCTTTTTGTTCTGGTGATGGTGTCTTTTGCTGTACAGAAGCTTTTTAGTTTGATATAGTCTCACTTGTTCATTTTGATTTTGTTTCCCTTGCCTGAGGAGATGTTTCCAGGAAAAAACTGCTCATACTTGTTTTCAAGAGATTTTTGCCTATATTTTCTTCTAAGAGTTTTATGGTTTCATGACTTACATTCAGGTCTTTGATCCATTTTAAGTTTACTTTTGTGTGTGGAGTTAGACAATAGTCCAGTTTCATTTCCTTAAATGTAGCTGTTTTCTCAACACTAGTTGTTGAAGAGGCTGTCTTTTCCCCATTAAATATTTATGGCTCCTTTACTGTATATTTATTGACCATATATGTGTGGGTTTATATCTGGGCTCTCTATTCTGTTCCATTGATCTATGGGTCTGTTCTTATGCCAGTACCATACTGTTTGATTACTGTAGCTTTGTAGTAGAGCTTGAAGTCAGAGAGCATAATCCACTCCCAACAATATCTTCTAATTAACTTAGACGTTTCTTGGTATCAAAGTCTGTATTGAGGCAAGGTTCTCCAAAGATAGAGAACTAATAGAAACAAACACACACAAACACCCATCCATGCTCAAGGGAGAGACAAAATGAGACAGAGATCGAGATATTGATTAATTTTAAGGAATTGGTTCATGTGATAGAGGGGGCTGGCAAGTCCATAACCCTTATGGCAAACTGAAAGCCAGGAAACTCATGTAAGAGCTGATATTATAGTCTTTAGAACAAAATTAGCAAGGCAAGTGAGGCAGGCTGGAAATTTGGACAGTGTTTCTATTTTGGAGTCTTGAGGCCAAATTCCTTCTTTGAGAAACCTGTCTTTACTCTTAAGGTTTTCAACACTCACATGATGGAGGATACTCTGATTCACTTAAAGTCTGCTGATTTAGATCTTTCATCACATCTAAAATAAATCTTCATGGCAACATCTAGACTGTTGTTTGACTGAATATCTGGGTACCATAGCCTAGCCTAGTTAACATATTATATTAACCATCACATGTGCCAATTATATCATGGAGTTGGAACTAACTTTGTACCAATAGTGGCTGAATTCTGCTATAAAATGAGTGTGGGGTGAGAACAGAGACTGCTCATGGGGAATTGTCACATCTAAATTATTCAGATAGATGAAATCCTCTTTTCATTGAACAGTATAGTAGAAATAGCATGGGCTGCAACTCAGACAAACCTACACTCCATTACAATTTTACCACTTACAGGTTGTGTGACTTCAGAAGAATTGCTCAACCCCTGTGTCCACACTTCTAACTTTAAAAAGGTGAATATTAATACCTCTGTTATAGAGCTATTGTGAGAATTAAAGTGGGTGATATGTATAAACAGGGCACACAGCATCTATTCAAAAGATATTGGATCTGTTCCTCATTCTTAAATTTTAGACTCTGAGAATGAAATGATGTAAGGGTACTTAATGTTTCTCAGATTGGTTAAGTGTCACAGAGAGTGACAGAATACGCTCTCCAAAGTTATTAGCAAGAAATTATAGATCATTAATTAAATACTTAGCAGGGTACATGTATGCCTATGTATTTTTAATATGCACATGTTCTGAGATAATAGAAAATATACATATTGGTCTCTGCCACAGTTCCTGGCACAGAGCTCCTAAAGACCCTATAATTTCCTAAGTGATAAGAACTCTAGGAGCATCTTTTTTTGTAATATCTGCTCTGGTCTTTGATCCTGGTTATTGAAATGGAGTTCCTAAATCACTTCAAATTTCCTGGTGGTAGTAGTGTTTTTGTTCTCTTGAAGTGACTCTTGGTGGGCCCTGGATGGAAGCTGGTCACCAGAAAGAACAAGCCATGAATAGAAGCTGGGAATCTGCCCCATTCCCCATTCTCCAGAGAGGGGAGAGGGACTGGAAATGGAGTTAATAATTGGTCATGACTTGCAATGAAGCCTCTATAAAAATCTCAATAGTGTGGGGGTTCAGAGAGCTTCCAGGTTGGTAAACAAAGTCACATACTGGGGGTGTGACATACACCAACTCCATGGGGACAGATGCTCCTGCACTTGGGACACTCCCGGACCTCACTCTTTGAAAGTAAAGGAAATATAGGAGGAAGACTACTGTTTTTCTAACTCAGTTGTTAAATGTTATTTGTTGGTTAAATTAATCATTGAAAGGGCAGTTAAAAATTGGTGGGTAAAGCAGAGCATCCCTAAAGAGTTGCATTACTTTTATATTGGTCTAAAATGTGCATTGAAGATTGACTTTAGGTAATTATGATAACTGCTTTTAGTAATTGAATGGATATGGGATGGCCCAGCTGTGTAGATGATGGTGCTGTAATCATTAGAATCATTGTTCATTAGGAAACACTTGAAATGAAGGCTCTGGAGGTAGAATTTTATAAATCAAATCTAAAATTATCAGAGTTTTGTATATGTTACAAATCTTGGACATTTCTCATTGAGTTTCTATGGATGACTTTATATAATAGATTTCCCTCCTATATCATGTTGTTTTTGTCTTAAAACCTGAATTTCTTTTCAGTTGTTATAATTAAAATGCCCAGAGGCTACTATAAAGTGAAGTGCTTGTAAATAACCAGCCTGTGGAGATCTTTTTGAATTAGAACATATTTGTAAAAAAAAAAACAACTAGTGGGAATTCAATCAAAGTGTTGACATGATGCCAAGTAAGTCAGTGAAAAATAGTCATCACTTACTGAAAATTCAAAAATATTCATTATCAATCAAATTAACAATGCCAAACAATGATAAATAATTGGAGAAGAGCAGAACCAGAATTTCTGAAAACAGTACTTCTAAGCATTTTCATGAACAATCTTTGGAAATTATCTAAAATTTCCATAGAGTACCCCTGTAATGATCATTTCAGAAGACATTTCCTGTAGGATTATGTTTATAATAGTTGATAATTTTGCCTAAAGAATGGACTTTGAGCTATAGGTGTTCACAATGTAGGCTATTGCTTCTATTTCTTCTTGTACTCATTTTCTTAGGCCAGAAACCTAGGAGTCATTCCTGTTCTCTCTTTCCCTTTCCTCATACCCTGTATCCAGTTCATCAGCAAATCGTGTCACTCACACTTTCAAATTCTATTTTGAATTAAATTTCTTCTCACCACTCCCTCTTGTCACTCTATTCTGAGCAACCAGGCCACCATCATCTGTCATAGGGTTTACAGCAATCGCTTCCCAATAGGTCTCTCAGATTCTGTTCTTAACCCCCCCAGTCTCCTGTCTATACAGCAACCAGTGATCTTTCACAAATTAAAGCCTATCTTTCTATGACACCAGAATCCTTTGATGGTTTCTCATTACACTTATAACAAAGTTTAGCATTCTTACTGGTGCTTTAAAAGGTTTACTTGATTTGGCCCCTCTTCGCATTTACTTCACATTCTCCCGATCCATTTAATCTGCCTCAGACTCTTAGGCATTTGTTCTATCCTTTAAAGAAGCCAAACTTATCCTTGTAAACTTGTGAACTCCTCCTCTTCCCTCTGCCTGGGTGCTCTCTAACTGAGCAGATTTGTCCTTCAAGCCAGCTGTCCTTACCCTCACTTCTCCTGTTCTACCTTTTAGTCTGCCTCGTTTCCTTCATATCACTTACCACTACGTGAAATTGTACTGTCAATTGTGTTTACTTGCTTATTATGTGTCTCTACTAACAGAAAACAAGCTCTGCATAAACTAGTAGGACCTTTAGGCTGTTCTTATTCTTCATTGCTATATTCCAGCTCGCAAGTACTTACTAGGTGCTGTCTATTGAAGAAGTGAATGAAGAATGGATAAATTGATGTGGAAAACCTAGATGAAAGGAAAGGATCTTTGGTCCATAGAATGATTCTAATGTAGTGAACTCCCGAATCAAATGTACTCAAGAGTACAGGGTTGAAATAATAAATAGAAATAATCTAAATTGTGCTATCAGCACATGCCAAGACTCTCTACTCAAAAGAGTCTGTTTATACTGAGAGGAACTGAAATAAGAGTACCTTTGATCACTCCTTTTTTTACAACCAGTTTTGATAGTTTGCTTAAAATTTTTGTTTCAATATAATGGAAAGTGTGTGTGTGTGTGTGTGTGTGTGTGCATGTTCACTTTGGTCAGAAATTAACAGCTACAGATGTGGAGACATGACCTGGACACAAGATCCAGGACTAGCCAGGACATAGCTTCTCCAGAATTTACATGTGAGTGCAAAGAAATTAAAGCTTTCACCTTCCTCTTATTTTCTTCTCAACTTAGATGAAGGAAATCTCATGCTGTCTCTGGCTAAGTTTTCTTCTGCTTGGAGAAAATTTAAAAGTACCAGGAGAAACTGAAACAAAAGAAGCATAGGACAGGGTTGGGGTGGGGACACCAATGCTATCATCTGAATTCTAGTATCTACATCTGCCAGCTCCACCTCTGTCCTTCCTAAGTCAGTGAGCCAATTAACTTTCTTTATTTTTAAAAACTAATTTGAGTTGGTTTTCTGTGACTTGAACAGAGTCCTGAGTAATTCATTTGGAGAGGAATATGTTCTTGATTAGATACCTCAAACATTCTTCTGATTTTTGGATAATATATGCTGATGAATATTACATTAGAACCATAGACATGTTTTCTTATGATAGTGGAGCTCTGTACCAGTAGAGGATACCTGGTTGAGGGTAGTTAACACTTTGTATAAATCTAATCTTACCCAAAGCCCTGTATGTAAGACAAATAAAAATGGGGGTGTGTTTCATAGAATGTTCCTAGACTCCCCTACACAGAAGGCTTTGAAAGGGCTCAGCGGACAGGCACACCGTCTTTGGGCATGGTTGAGAATGAATAAATTATAAATATTGAAGAAGAAAAGTTAAATAACTTTCACAGGCATGTAATTAGTTGATTAACTCATTAACTCACTAGCCATGAGAAAGAGATAAGGATAATAAACTCTGATCTATGTTGATAACCCTTACTTCAGGGTGTTTCATGTCACTATACTTCTAAAGTCACTATACTTCTTAGAATCTCTTAAGTTTTCAAAGTAAAGGTCAAAGTCTGTAACCTAGCATATAAGCCTCTTGATGATCTAACCCTACTTCCTTCTCCAACCTAATTTTGCCACCTGCCTTTGCAAAGCTGTTAAAGGTCCATGAAAATATGGTTCTTGTATTTGCACATGCATTTGCCTCTGCCCAAAATTTTCTGCTAGACTTAGATGAGTAGCATCTAATTGCACTTAACACATATTTTTTGGTTTTCCTATTACAGGATTTCTGAGCACCCCAAAGTCTTAACTGTTGTATCCATAAAAAAGAAGTAACTTTACGTTTGAGATTTTTATTTTTACCATCATACAGATAAAGAGTATGCTGTGTCACCCTTTAAAAATACAATACCAGGCCAAATTGCCAACTTATAATTTGCTTTAGTTTAAATGTACTTGTTATTGCAGAGAGTTCAGACTCATATGGATTACTGTTTTTAACAAATTTATTTTGGTAGCATAATTTAATTATATAAAAATTCATTATTTTTAAATCAACTTTTGATGAAATGAATATGTTACAAAAGGGCCATGTGCTTTCTTGAGAGTCAAGTATTATTTTAAATATTAAGAACTAAGAACATAAGTAGGTTTATGTCTATCTAGTTTATATAGCCACAAATATATTTGTATTTTTAATGGAATTTTTCCTCTTTCTATGGGTGAATTTTATTTAACAACAATGGCATATTTTCTGAGTGGAATATGATAGTTCTACTTTGGTGTATATGTTAGTTTCTCTAGGGCTTTATATAATGTATATTTTTGGGTCTAACCACTAAATGGATCCTAGAAATATTTTTTTCCAAGTCCAGCAAGTGATTCTGGTATGACTGATTTAAGGACTCTGGGAAAGGAAAGAAATCTAGAATATTCCATGATAATATGTAAGAAAACAGTGAAATGAGGGAGAAAACTTGTTTTTCTATTTAGGAAAAAAAGTCAGAAGTCCAAGGAGTTCAAATAATTAGTAAAAAGAGTTATAGGATTACAAGTAAAAGGGGAAACAGTCCATCTATTAATTACTGGTCATTTATTGTGAAAAGAGCCTGACTGGAGAAACTTCTGGGCTTTTAAGTTAGACAACCTTGGGTTTAAATTTTAGTTCCATCACTCAATAGCTATACCCTTATTAAATCTCTCTGAGGCTGAATTTTTTTCATATACAAAATGGAAATAATGATACTTATACAAGTTGATGTCATGTTAAATAAGTGTATGCAACAGTTTTATCCTTCTCTAGATATTTTTGAAAGGGTTTGATTCATTTATTCACTCAGTAAACATCAATTGGTTATCCTCTATAAGGCATTGAAGGCAGTGTGCTAAAGCCTTGAAAATTTAATTTTTGTGAACAGGGGAGTAAAGCTATAATTTATTGCTTTTTCCAAAATCTTAAATTACCAAAGTCATAGATGAAAATATATTTTTTATGAATTTGTTAAAGTCATTCATTTCCCATCCTCTAGCATTTCTTGCCTCTCTGTAGTTAGCCATTGTGTGTATCTATCTATATCTTTTTCTATTATTGTTATAATTTTATGATTAGTATACCAAGCCCAAGAATTGAACCTTTTTTTCCAGTTGGAATAATTTTGGCTTCAGTGACAAACAGAGGCTTAATAATAATTATTTATCATCTCACAAATCAGGTCCAGAAATTAGGCAGGGACACCAAAAGTAAACCCAGTAACTAAATGATATCAGCAAGAACATGGTTCCCTCCACCTTTCCACATTTCTTTCTTCCACTTAAAGAGAACTCCATGACCTGTCTGTGGTTACAAATTGGCTACAGCTCTTTTAAATATCAGGTTTCCAGCAGTGTCCAAAGGCAGCCACTGCAGTTTTCCTAACATATCTCCCTAAAAAGCATTTTCCCAGAAGGCGCCAGAAAACTTCTCCTGATATCTCATTGGCCAGGTTTACAATTCATGATTCTCCTAAACAAATTACTTGCAAGAATAGAATTACTGTCATTCGGTTAGACAACTGACATTTAACCTCATATTCCCCCAAATCTGGGGAGGGTAAATATGAACAAGTCAAGTCTCTGTAGCTAGAAAGAGCATAGGCAAAAGGTGGACGGTGGGTTGGTAACTTTTAGGGTCTGTCAGAAACAGATTAAATGGCAGCTGTGTCCCATAATGACAACAAATGTATTGCCAGAAAAAAAATATACATGTTTCTAGTTATTCCTTGAAAAGAAAAAAATCTTTTGCTTCCTCCAGCAAACATTTCCTTGACTTCCCAAACTAGGTCAGGTCTCTGTCTCACATTACCAAAAGACCATTGCAATGTCAAAGCTAGCTAGCACAAATACTGCTATGGGATTATTTGATTCATGTATGAATTACTGACTAGACAATAAAATCTAGGGGAGCAGAAACTAGGGTTATTTTATTTGTCTTCACAGCCTTCATGCTAGGACAGTGCCTATATATCATAGGCATATAAGACTTTTGTGTGGAATAAATGAATGAATGATTTAGAAGACAAGTAGTTTTTACTGTTACTAAAATAATTTGGTACAGTGAAGAGATGGAAATATAGCACAGAAAAATTAAATGTAAGACCATGCAAAGTTTAAAGAGTTGCTGATTGCAGAACGTGTCTGAACATTGAGAATTTAAACATGCTGTCTCTGGGGAGGAGACAGTGTTTTGAATTTCTTACTACTACTCTTCTTAGAAAACTTCTGGAGCATACACTGACTCTCTAAAATGACTCTTTCAACAGTTAAAAGCTTCCTCAGTTGGCCTTAATTTACTGCTGTGCTGTTCTGTGGGATACCCTGTTACTGTCATATAGAATTTTGTTTTACATTATGAAATGGTTGGGGAAGTTAAAAAATAAATTAAGAGAACAAACCAATATGAAAATAGTAACCTTTTCAGTGGAACCTAGAAATAGAATGTCAGAAAGCAGGGCCTTAAGGTGGAGAGAGAGAGAGACAGAGAGAGACAGAGAGGAGAAAGAGGGACAGAGAGAGAGACAGAGAGAGGCAGAGAGAGGATTTATGTGCTATTTGATTGAAAGATTCTGAAGAAGGAAGGGAATTCTTCCAAATAACAGGCACACTCCATCTGTTTGGTCTTAGAAGGAGTCTCTGAACTATGTCACACTGTCACTAACCCTGCTTTTAGCCATCCTGCTTGTGTGAGATTGATGGTAGGTAAAGAGAGCAGCAGGAGATCAAGAACAGAACAGCCCTATCAATCTCTTGAGACAGGTGCTTCTGAAACACAGCAGCCTTGAAAGCCCATGATGTATGAACTGATCTCGGAATCTTCCTACCACAAGGAAAAGCCATGACATTTTCTAGCTAAAGAATGATAAAATCCTAGTACCACAGTGTTGTGACACTTTGTTATAGTCTTGTACTTTTTGTGTTCTGTATACTGTGTAGCTGAGTGTTCTCTGATGTTTGTGTTCTCTGAAAGATGGCAAAATACCACTTTTTTCCTCTATGTTGTTCTTAGAGATATCATGATATGTGCTCAGATATTTGCATGTATCATATTATTAAAAAACACATGACATGAATAAAGCAAAAAGCATTAATGAAAAGCAAGCATTATTTTAACTAGACTTACCATATTCTTTTGCAAAGTCTCTAGTATATTTTTAAATAATAAGTTTGCTGTAGGTGCCAAAATAATTTCCAGTGAATATTGAAGTGTCTCGACTATTTACCTTAGGACAATTAATCAGATAGTGCCAGAATGATTTCCAAAGAAGAATAAATATGACATGTTGTCTTAATAGTAAGCAATATCCTTCTTCAGCCTTCACCAAATCCTGATCTTGTTCTAGGTCTTCAGTAAGTTCAGAATTTTTTGACCATTCAACCATATAATATAAAAATACAATCCTTTTTTGGAGCTAGAGGGTATTATGCTCAGTGAAATAAGCCAAGCTGAAAAAGACAAGTACCAAATGATTTCACTCCTATGTGGAGTATAAGAACTAAGGAAAAAAAAAACTGAAGGAACAAAATAGCAGGAGACTCACAGAACCCAAGAACAGACTAATAGTTACCAAAGGGAAAGGGACCGGGGAGGATGGGTGGGAAGGGAGGGGCAAGGGGGAAGAAGGGACATTATGATTAGCAGATGTAATGTTCAGGGGGGGCACGGGGAGGGCTGTACAACCCAGAGAGGACAAGTAGTGATTCTATGGCATCTCATTACGCTGATGAACAGTGACTGCAATGGGGTTGTGGGGGGGACCTGATGAAGGGGGTAGTGTAATCACCATAATATTACTCATTTAATTGTAGATTAATGATATCAAAATAAACTAAAAAAAAAATACAATCCTTTTTGTCTTAGGCAGCATGTTGGGCTCTCATTTAGTTGGTAAATAGTGTCAAGATCAGAGGTAAATGGGACTTTCAAAACTGATATAAGAAGTATGTTCAAAGGCTGATGGACATATATCTTGAAATTACTGAGTTTCTTATGGATTGTGTATGGTTACAAGGCTTCATGAAAAATATTCTCCACTTCTTAAGAAACTGCTTTCTGACTTTATAAAATGAGAACTGTTTTTCTCCAAAAATCATAATATTGGCGGGGGCGTGGAGTGTCTCTCATCACTTTTCCTTACAGAATATTTTCCCAGTTCCTACTTATTTTGTTCCTAGTTGGTATATGTGAACAAAAGAGGAAACCACTTATAATAACAACCACTGATAGTCAAACCAGGAAGGAACAAAAACCCAAACCTATAATTGTGGCTGAGGCAATTGCTGTGTTGATTATAATCAATGGATTATAGCACAGTCTTTCGCATTTCTTCATTTTTGTGGCAGACAGAAAACATGACATCTATTCTTATTACATAACAAGAGAGAACACTTAAAATTATCTTAGGTCTTAAAATTTAATTTAATTTAAAATATGTAGGAGGTGCTTTATTCTTACTAGATTTCTTTATGAAATGTGACATAAAATGTTTGATAAAAATTAAATATTCCATAAAATGCAAACAGCAGAAATTATATAAATGACAGAACTGATGTATTTGTTTTATATATGCCTTGATCAAATTGAAATAATCAAGGAAAAGTTCATCCAAATTAGATTTAAGTCTTTTAAAGGAAATCATTTAGTTGAAATGAATTTTCTCATTCCTTACCTCTTTATGGGCTGATTAATTTATAGTCAAAGCCGATGGGTGGAAATACATTGCTACAACATATTTATTTCTCCTAGAGCTCACTTATTTTCTTTTGGGGAAGTCTATTTCAATTGTATTGTTGGTATAAAGAAATTACATGAAATCTCGGAAGCTGTACCTAAATGGAGCTCCCATAAAAGCAGATCCTATAAACAGAGGTTAATAACAATTTAGGAAGATGTTCCAAAAAAGTTAACAAACAATCATACGATGAACGGAGCATCAACATTATCAGGGAAAAAAGCTGCAAAGAGATTTTGCTCAAGACAGTTTAAATGTGTGACTGTTTTGAGTCTTAGGTAATTAATTATTTTCAGTCTGAACTGCATTTTCTTTATTCCATCTCCTTAACATACTGCCTTGTCAGTTCTATGCAAGGACTTAAATTTTTTTTAAGTAGGCAAAGGAATAGTGCAGAAGCAAGTAAGAAATCAAGACGACTCCCAAACTGTTATGTAAAGTGACCGAACATTGTAGGAAAAAAATGAAGTAAATGTTTTTTTGATGAAGTCCTGAAAAATCTACCCAAAATTTGTACATAAGCAAGAAAGACTTCTTGTACCAATCTATCCAAAACTTGTTCATTAAACAAGAAAATACAGCTAATTGAATACAGAGTACCACAAAAAAAGTGATATTTTTAGCATGCTGAAAAATTTTATTTGGTACCTTCTGATATTATTTAGTTATCCTGATATTTAGTACCTCCAAATTTCTGCTTAGCAGGTTCTCCCTTAGAAAGAACAGCTTGTGGGTTGATCATCTGTTTTCATAAATAAAGTTCTATGGGAACATAGCCATACCCATTCATTTGTATATTTTGTAGCTACTTTTGTGTTATAAGAGTGGAGTTGATTAGTTGTAATAGACTCACAAAGTATAAGTATATATTATATGACTTTACAGAAAAAGATTTCCAAACCCTGGTCTATATAAATGCAAGCAATTAAATTGAAGCTATTTTAAGATGACAAATTGAGGCAATTTTAATAATGAACAGTTGAAGATGAGTTACAGATGTCTGAGATAAGCAATAGTGTGTTATGAGGTTTATCTTTCTAAAATTGTATGTTTCCTGGAAAAAACAGCTTTACTCCAAGTACACAATGAGTATGAAACACTACCTCTTTGGATTTAAAAGAGAAAAGAAAGTATTCTAAAACTATACCTATTGTTAGGGTAGGCTAGTTGCTATGTCGAATAACTCTAAAATTGAAGTGACATATCACAATATTATTAATTTTTTACCTATCAGCAATCTGAAAGGAGTGTTCCTATTTAAAAGACCCTTCTGAGCCATGTCCTTTGCCTAGAACTTCTTAGCTCCTTACATTTTCGAGGTAGAATTTTATTCTAGGTCCTTGGAGCTTTCTTCATTTTACTTTTTGATAGGGAATGAAAGATTTTTGAATGGGAGGGTTTTTAATGGGCCATATTTGAAAGTATAGTCTGTCATTTCGATGCAGATTCCATTGTTCAGAACTTAGTCACATGGCTTTCACACAATTGCAAAAAATGTTGACTGGGTTATGTTCTTCCACTGTGGGTTTCAGTGGAATAGGGAATTTGTTTAATGAACTAGCTAGTTTCTGTATTAAGTGCATGTGGCTATGCACACACACACACACACACACACACACACACATATATATAATATGGAAGAAATAGTTTACAATCTCATTCAAAAACAGCAGTCAACTGTTAATGCTAATAAAATAGCCTAGTTTAAGAATCTGTGGTAATTGTTCAAGTTTATGCTTTCAAATTATATCATATTTATATACAGAACTGATTGTTCTCTTAATATTAAAGTACATGTAACTTATAACAAGTAGTTTATATTTATGTAATAAGAATAAAATTTTGTAGCTGGACCTCACAGATAAAATGAAAGTGAATATCCTTTGAATATTCTAACAAGTTATTAAGAAAATATGAATGTTTCAGTGTAAAGCTAACCAAACGGTATGAAGTTATTATCAACATGTAGTCTAGAGTGACACTATCCAAAAGAGACACGATGCAAACTACATATGTAATTTTTAAATTTCCAGTAACCATATTAAAATTGTAAACAAAAAAAGTGAATTTCATTTTAATAATATCTTTGATTTAATCCACTGTAGCCACAGTATTATGTAATCAATATAAAATAATTAAGATATTCTTATGATTCTTCAAAACCTGGAGCATATTTTATGCTTCAAGCATGTCAGTAGCCGTGTTTCAAGGACTCAGGTGCATGTGGCTATGGCTGCCATGTTGGACAGCACTTTCCTATGTCTCTGCCTCTCGATCCTTAAGGAGACTGACCATCACCTGGGGAATCTGTTAAAGGTTCAAGTTCTCTCTCACAGAGTCTGATTCAGTACGTTGGGGTGGGACCCAAGAATCTACATCTTAACGGTATTTCCGCGATTTTCATGCAAGAGACTGAGGATCCACAGTTGATAAAAGGCTGCTGCAGAAATCTCTACGGCCCCTTCCATTACCGGTTTTATTGTTTCTAGTTTTCAGAACTTGTAGTTCTAATGATTTCAGCTTGTAGGGCTTATTATAGCATATTATTTTGTGGAAAATTTAAATGAACATACTGAATTTCAAATAATTTGGAGATTTTTAACAAAGCCACAGAGCACATTGGAGTGGATTCGGGCCATTTTTGTTCTAGCTCACACTCCTTCTCCACTGAATAAAGGAGACAGATGGATGGGAGACACCTTTACAGTGAAACTGAGAAAAACACTCTATTGCCAGATCTGAAGAAACTTATCCATTTTGATAATTACAGTAAGCTTTGGATTTCAGAAAACAAATCCGTATGTAAGTAGATCTCAGCTGTTAAAAAGATGCTCTCACATTCTAAATCATTAGCAACATATGGTTTATTTTTACTGTTTTATTATCCTTCTCTATTGTGAATTTCCCTCAGAACCTTAAGTTCACATGCTTTCATATAGACACTAGCAGCTGTCTCATTTGTCTGATCTTATACTTGTCTGAAATACAAATGAATGACTGCTATTTAGAAAGTTCAACGTCTCTGTATGTACAAATTATTTGGATATATATGAAAAAGTTTTCTAAAACATTTAAAAATACCACATCTCTCATATTGTTATGTTAAAAAGCTTCTGCTTTCAAAATAAATGGCAGTTTTCATTATCTTCCAGATTGAAAGGAGTGATTCCATTCACTTAGATCTGTAAATCATTCTGCTATAAAATCAAGAAAACCAAGGTCTTCTTAAAGTTTATACCCTTACTTTAACAGAACAAAAAGACAGGGAAAAATACATTTTTTACTCCAAGGATGGTTCATTTGTTGGCATGAATCCAGTTCAATCCTCTCCATGATCAATCATGGTCTGATGTATATCTCCACACTGTTTTCTTTCCAAAGGTAGGTACTTTTAAATGAGGCATGAAACGACTTTAGTTTTATCAGAAAAGAACCTGTGAAATATATGTTGTTGAGTCAATCTATGTTGCTAAGACTTTCGGTGAAATTTCTTGATAACTTTGGAAGAAAAATGGTCTTTCATTTATCCCCTCAAATTACTTACAATGTTAAGGCTTTTATTGGAATGTTAATCCCAATCATTTATTAGATCTAATTTTTCATGTGTAAATTGAGCATATTCTAGATGCAAGGGAGTGCCACACATATTACTAAGAATACAATTTAATGACCACTATTTGGGGCATTAACATTTGCAGTGTCCTTAAGACATGATCCTTCCAAGAAGATTCAAATCATGCTTGTATGCATATCATTTAATTTATTTCTTAGAGACAACCTTGTAAAGTATGTATTACTATTTCAACTTTGCTGATTGAGAAAATTAGACACAATGTAACAAAGCACCAATGTGTTTAAATTGGAAGTAAAATTAAAACCCCGTATTTTAACTCTAGGTCTGGAAATCTTTCTATACATTTGGTGAGTATAGGGGGAGAGGTCAGAAGCAAAAACAGAATGTACTCAATTTCAGTTAATGTTATTTATGATATTTATATTAATCACTCCCATTTTGTAGCAAATGTAATGTTCCAGATGGTGTTCATAAAATTAGAGAAATCTTGTGTTTGAACAGTGATGTAGAGAAAATGACACTGCTAAAGATTGTAAAGAACAGAGCCAAACTAATCGTTATTTTCCTTTTAAAAAATACATGATGAATTACTTATTCTTAGATCCCCATATAGTCATTTTCTTATACCCAAAGGATATTTAATGTTATATTGTTATGCCATCACATACTGAACAGTGGAAATTGGTGTAATTTAGTTCATGTGGAAAGCTATTGAGACCCTAAAAGTAGCAATCCTTCCTGGAGCATTAAAAATATCAATTGTTCTATAGCCTGACAAATCACAGTTAAATGATAGTTAATAACATGCTTTTAATAGAGAAAAGACACAGAATACTGTACTATCTTTTGTATCTTTCATATGAGCAGGGAGCAATTTCCCAGCTCCTTTTAGTCTCCAACCCCCTCAAAAAGAAATTAAAAATGAGATCTAAAAATCAACAATAATTATTAAACTACAACTGGGTTATAAAGAATACCATTAGAGACAGCTTTTATATGTTGAAAATATTTTCAAACAGTGATAGTTCACAGTGACTGAGCTTTACTGATATGTGTAGGCTGCAGTCCTCTACAACTAGCCTTTTTTCAGTCTCTTTTCATCAAAAAGTTACTCTAAGACTGAAGATGAATAAATTAATAAAGATTTCTGTTTAGAGAATAGTGACTGGAAAGTTGACAGTGGGAGGTAAGGTCAGGATTAAAATGAGTAGTAAACTAATTTTTCTGTTTTTCTCATATTCTCTGACTATTACAGAGCTTGCTCTCTATGCTCTGGACATGAGGCCTTCCAATTTGCTTTTTCTCTTCTAGGAAATATATCCTCATCCATTCATTTGTCCTACAAATAGCTGACTCGTCATTTTCCCTTCCAAAAGACCATTCCCAACTTTTCAGATCTGTTCTCTCAGATAGATGTTTTATAGGACTATGTGCCTCTCCTTAGGAACACTTATCAAGGGCTTATTTTTCTTTTGAACTGTGTGATTATTTAATTTAATAGAAAATCTCTATTTAACTACTAAACATAGGGCATTATAAGAACATGTAGGAGAGCATGACAGAGAGGTATCTGGCTGGCTACCAGCTTCCCTAGCATCTATTGAAAGGTCTGTCAAAAAATCAAATTTAAGATAGTGACTTCTTATCTCTTCATAGAGCCCCTACCTACTATTACTTTTCAGTTGATAATTTATTTTTTAGTTTTTTACAACTAAAAGCAATCTTTACATTTCATCCATACTTCTAGCACCACTTTGATTACAAAAAATTTTTATTGAAAGGATCTAATTTTGTGTTCTGGTGTTTGATTATTTTAGGAAAGCTATAAAGGTTCAAGACAATGAATGAACAAATAAAAATTCCACCAGAATGTTTCCTAGTAATGCTTTATTAAAAAACAATAAACACTTAACTGATAAAAAAGATATTGAACATAATAAAAAAAACCTTTAAAAACCCAATTCCCAGCTTAAATAATAAAAAATACAATTCTGTCAAAACAGCTGACACCCTCTATGAACTTTCCAAGATTGCTTTTCCCAACAAACTCCAAGTGGTAGTGGTAACTAACTTAAATTTGTTCATCACTATATGTATTTTTCATGTATTTGCATATAT
Source organism: Smutsia gigantea (assembly GCA_032199065.1). Taxonomy (NCBI): domain Eukaryota; kingdom Metazoa; phylum Chordata; class Mammalia; order Pholidota; family Manidae; genus Smutsia; species Smutsia gigantea. The sequence continues at coordinate 2,473,270 of JAVSCE010022418.1, forward strand.
GTATATAAATATAATATATATAACATACAGTTTAGCTATGTATCTTTTTAAACTTCATATATTTATATGTTATTTATATTTCATAGCATTCTTCAGCACCTTGATTTTTTTACTCAACATTATAACTGTAGGTTCATCCATATTTTTAAATAGCTTTAGTTCTTTGATTTTTTTTCTCTGCTGTAGAGAAAAATTAGGCTATTTCCAATTTACTATTTAATAAAATGTTTTCTATTGATATTTCTGTGAATGTGTTTTTTATGTATCTATGGCAGAGTTTCTGTAGACTATAGCCTAGTTGTTGAATGGCTGGATCACAAAATTGTTAAATGTTTGACTGGACTGAATATGTCAAATTGTTCTCCAAATTTCTTGTACCAATTTACATTCCTATAAGCCATTTTGGAGATTTATTCGTGCTTCATATCCTCATCCACACTTGGTACTGTGTTAAATTTTGTCAGACTAGAGCTATGGACACAATGTGGATAAATCTTAGTTACAGATGAACAATAAAAGTAACTTTCAGAAGTCTACCTTCAGTATCATACAAATACCCTTTCTTGAAAGCAGGGGAATGATAAATTCAAAGACCAGGAAAGTGATTCTGTCTATGGGAGGCAAGACATAGGTAGACAGAATGGGAAAGAAAAAATAGGTAGCAGTTTTGCCAACACCAGTTGTTGAAGAGGCTTTCATTTCCCTATTGGATATCCATGGCCCCTTTATCATATATTAATTGACTATATATGCTTGAGTTTATACCTGGGCTCTCTATTCTGTTCCATTGGTCTATTGTTCTGTCCTTGTACCAGTACCAAATTGTCTTGATTACTGTGGTGTTGTAGTAGAATTTGAAGTATGGATTTGGGTTTATGGTTGTTAGGTGGTGGTAAGAAAAATAAATAGCAAGTGATGTATGTATCAGTATGTATTATAGATGGAGGTGTATGAAATTGTATTACATTGTGATTTTTCTTATTAAGGTATTATTGATTTACACTTTAAGAAGGTTTCATGTGAAAAAACAATGTGGTTAATACATTTACCCATATTATTAAGTCCCCACCCATACCCCATTGCAGTCACTATCCATCAGTGTAGTAAGAAGCCATGGATTTACTATTTGCCTTCTCTGCGCTACTTTGTCTTCCCCATGATCCCCCACACCATGTGTATTAAACATAATTACCCTCAAGCCTCTTTTCCCTCCTTCCCCACCCACCCTCCCACACCCCTCCCCTTTGGTAACCACTAGTCCCTTCTTGGAGTCTGTGAGTCTGCTGCTATTTTGTTCCTTCAGTTTTGTTTCATTGTTGTACTCCACAAATGATGGAAATAATTTCGCACTTGTCTTTCACACCTGGCTTATTTCACTGAGAATAATATCCTCCAGCTTCATCCATGTTGTCACAAATGGTAGGATTTGTTTTCTTCTTATGGCTGAATAACATTCCATTCTGTATATGTATCACATCTTCTTAATCCATTCATCTACTGATGGACACTTAGGTTGCTTCCATATCCTGGCTATTGTAAATAGTGCTGCGATAAACATAGGGATGCATATGTCTCTTTGAATCTGAGAACTTGTATTCTTTGGGTAAATTCCAAGGAGTGGGATTCCCGGGTCAAATGGTGTTTCTATTTTTAGATTTTTGAGGAACCTCCATATTGCTTTCCACAATGGTTGAACTAGCTTATATTCCCACCATCAGTGTAGGAGGGTTCCCCCTTCTCCTCATCCTCACCAGCATTTGTTGTTCCCAGTCTTTTCAATGCTGGCCATCCTAACTGGTGTGAGGTGATATCTCATTGGGGTTTTAATTTGCATTTCCCTGATGATTAGTAATATGGAGCATCTTTTCATGTGCCTGTTGGCCATCTGACTTTCTTCCTTGGAGAATTGTCTCTTCATATTCTCCACCCATTTTTTTAATCGGGTTATTTGCTTTTTGGGTGTTGAGGCATGTGAGTTCTCTATATATTTTGGATGTTAACCTCTTGTCAGATATGTCATTTACAAATATATTCTCCCATACAGTAGGATGTCTTTTTGTTCTGTTGATGGTGTCCTTTGCCATACAGAAGCTTTTTAGTTTGATATAGTCCCTAGTGTTCATTTTTGCTTTTGTTTCCCTTGCTCAAGGAGATATGTTCAGGAAGAAGTTGCTCATGTTTATATTCAGGAGATTTTTGCCTATGCTGTCTTCTAAGAGTTTTATGGGTTCATGACTTACATTCAGGTCTTTGATCCATTTCGAGTTTACTTTTGTGTTTGGGGTTAAACAATAATCCAGTTTCATTCTCTTGCATGTAGCTGTCCAGTTTTACTAATACCAGTTGTTGAAGAAGCTGTCATTTCCCCATTGGGTATCTATGGCTCCTTTAGCATATATTAATTGACCATATATGCTTCAGTTTATATCTGGGCTCTCTAGTCTGTTCCTTTGGTCTATTGTTCTGTTCTTGTCCCAGTACAAAATTGTCTTGATTACTGTGTCTTTCTAGTAGAGCTTGAAGTTGTGGAACATAATCCCCCGAGCTTTATTCTTCCTTCTCAGGATTGCTTTGGCTGTTTGGGGTCTTTTGTGGTTCCATGTGAATTTTAGAATGATTTGCACTAGTTCATTGAAGAATGCTGCTGGTGTTTTGACAGGAATTGCATTGAATCTGTAGACTGCTTTAGGCAGGGTGGCCATTTTAACAATATTAATTCTTCCTTTCCATGAGCATGGGATGTGTTTCCATTTATTGGTTTCTTCTTTAATTTCTCTCATGCGTGTCTTGTAGTTATCAGAGTATAGGCCTTTCACTTCCTTGGTTAGGTTTATTCCTAGGTATTTTATTCTTTTTGATGCAGTTGTGAATGGAATTGTTTTCCTGATTTCTCTTTCTGCTAATTCATCATTAGTGTATAGGAATGCCACAGATTTCTGTGTATTAATTTTGTATCCTGCATCTTTGCTGAAATCAGATATTGGATCCAGTAGTTTGGGAGTGGAGTCTTTAGGTTTTTTTGTGTACAATGTCATGTCATCTGCAAACAATGACTGTTTAACTTCTTCCTTACCAATCTGGATGCCCTTATTTCTTTGTGTTGTCTGATTGCCGTGGCTAGGACCTCCAGAACTATGTTGAATAAAAGTGGGGCGAGTGGGCATCCTTGTCTTGTTCCTGATCTTAAAGGAAAACTTTTCAGCTTCTCACTGTTAAGTATAATGTTTGCTGTGGGTCTGTCATATGTGGCCTTTATTATGCTGAGGTACTTGCCCTCTATTCCCATTTTGTTGAGAGTTTTTAACATGAATGTATGTTGAATTTTGTCAAATGCTTTTTCAGCATCTATGGAAATGATCATGTTTTTTGTCCTTCTTTTGTTGATGTGGTGGATGATGTTGATGGATATTCTAATATTGTATCATCCTTGCATCCCTGGAATAAATCGTACTTGCTCATGGTAGATGATCTTTTTGATATATTTTTGAATTTGGTTTGTGAGTATTTTGAGTATTTTTCCATCTTTGTTCATCAGGGATATTGGTCTGTAATTTTCTTTTTTCATTGTGTCTTTTCCGGGTTTTGGTATTATAGTGATGCTGGCCTCATAGAATGTGTTTGGGAGTATTCCCTCCTCTTCTACTTTTTGAAAACTTTAGGGAGGATGGGTTTTAGGTCTTCACTAAATGTTTCATGAAATTCAGCAGTGAAGCCATCTGGTCCACGGGTTTTGTTCTTAAGTAGTTTTTTATTACCAATTCAATTTCATTGCTGGTAATTAGTCTGTTGAGATTTTCTGTTTCTTTCTGGGTCAGCCTTGGAAGGTTGTATTTTTCTAGAAAGTTGTCCATTTCTTCTAGGTTATCCAGTTTGTTAGCATATAATTTTTCATAGTATTCTATCATAATTCTTTGTATTTCTGTGGTGTCCCTAGTGATTTTTCCTTTTCTCTTTTCTGATTCTGTTAATGTGTGTAGACTCTTTTTTTCTTGATAAGTCTGGCTAGCAGTTTATCTATTTTATTTATTTTCTTAATGAACCAGCTCTTGTTTTCATTGATTCTTTCTATCATTTTATTCTTCTTGATTTTATTCATTTCTTCTCTGATCTTTATTATTTCCCTCCTTCTGGTGATTTTGGGCCTCATTTGTTCTTTTTCTAGTTTCTTTAATTGTGAGTTTAGACTGTTCATATGGGATTGTTCTTCTTTCCTGCGGTAGGCCTGTATTGCAATATACTTCCCTCTTAGCATGGCCTTCGCTGCATCCCACGTATTTTCCAATGTTGAATTATTGTTGTCATTTGTCTCCATATATTGCTTATCTCTCTTTTTATTTCATCATTGATCCATTTGTTATTTAGGAGCATGTTGTGAAGCCTCCATGTGTTTGTAGGCTTTTTCGTTTTCTTTGCATAATTTATTTCTAGTTTCATACCTCTATGGTCTGAAAAGCTGGTTGGTACAATTTCAATATTTTTGAATTTACTGAGGTGTCTAGTATATGATCTCTTCTTGAAAATGTGTCATGTGCACTTGAGAACAATGAGTATTCTGCTGCTTTGGGTGTAGAGTTCTGTAGATGTCTGTTAGCTCCGTATGTTCTAATGTGTTGTTCAATGCCTCTGTTAATTGACAGGAAAAATCTACTTACTTATTATTTGCTGTCTGATTGATCTGTCCTTTAGACTGAGTGGTGTGTTGAAGTCTCCTAAAGTGAATGCATTGCATTCTATTTCCCCTTTTATTTCTGTTAATATTTGTTTCACATATGTAGGTTCTCCTGTGTTGGCTGCATTGATATTTATAATGGTTATATCTTCTTGTTGGATTGACCCCTTTATCATTATGTAATGTCCTTCTTTGTCTCTTGTCACTTTCTTTGTTTTGACGTCTATTTTGTCTTATACAAGTACTGCAACTCCTGCTTTTTTCTCCCTATTAGTTGTATGAAATATCTTTTTCCATCCCTTCACTTTTAGTCTCTGCATGTCTTGGGGTTTAAAGTGAGTCTCTTGTAGGCAGCATATAGATGGGTCTTGTTTTTTTTATCCATTCAGTGACTCTATGTCTTTTGATTGGTGCATTCAGTCCACTTACATTTAGGGTGATTATCAATAGGTATGTACTAATGGCCATTGCAGGCTTTAGATTCGTGGTTACCAAAGGTTCAAGGTTAACTTCCTTACTAACTAAGAGTCTAACTTAACTCACTTAATATGCTATTATAAACACAATCTAAACGTTCTTTTTTTCTCCTCCTTTTTCTTCCACCTCCATTCTTTATATATTGGATATCATATTCTGTACTCTTTATCTATCCCTTGACTGATTCAATTTTGCATTTGCTTAGTAATTAACTGTTTTACTTTCTTTAGTGTGGTTTTATTACCTCTATTGATAGATATTAAACCTTAGGAACACTTCCATCTATGGCAGTCCCTCCAAAATACACTGTAGAGATGTTTTGTGGGAGGTAAATTCTCTCAGCTTTTGCTTATCTGGAAATTATTTAATCCCTCCCTCAAATTTAAATGATAATCTTGCCAGAAGAAGTATTCTTGGTTCAAGGCCCTTCTGCGTCACTGCATTAAATATATCATGCCACTCCCTTCTGTCCTGCAAGGGCCATGCTAAGAAGTCTGATGGGCTTTCCTTTGTATGTGATCTTATTTCTCTCCCTGGCTGCTTTTAATAGTCTGTTCTTATCCTTGATCTTTGCCATTTTAATTACTATATGTCTTGGTGTTGTCTTCCTTGGGTCCCTTGTGTTGGGAGGTCTGTGCCCCTCTGTGGCCTGAGAGACTATCTCCTTCCCAAGATTGGGGAAGTTTTCAGCAATTACCTCCCCAAAGTCACTTTCTATCCCTTTCTCTCTCTCTTCTTCTTCTGCTACCCCTATAATACAAATATTGTTCCGTTTGGATTGGTCACACAGTTCTCTCAATATTCTTTCGTTCTTAGAGATCCTTTTTCTCTCTGTGCCTCAGCTTCTTTGTATTCCTCTTCTCTAATTTCATTTCATTTATCATCCCCTCCACCATATCTAATTTGCTTTTCAAGCCTTCTGTTGTGTGTTTCATTTCTGATACTGGTTCCATAATGATTGGATCTCCAACTGGAATTCACTCCTGAGTTCTTGAATATTTTTCTGTTCCTGCATGAGCATGTTTATGATTTTTATTTTGAAATCTCTTTCAGGAAGATTCATGAGATTGGTTTCATTTGACTCTTAATCTGGTGTATATACAATTTTGCTTTGAACCAGGTTCCTTTGACATTTCATATTTATATGTGGCACCCTCTAGTGCCCAGAAGCTCTACTCTCTGGAGCTGCTCAGTCCCTGGAGTAATATCGGGGGTCATGGGGAGGCAGCGTTGGTGCCTGGGGGGAGGAAAGTGCTATTTCCTGCTTCCCGGCTGCTATGCCTATCTCCACTGACAGTACCAGTGGACTAAGCACACAAGTATAAGCCTCTATGCTTTGTGTTTGTGGCTGCTGTAGGCAGGGCCTCCCTCTGGCTGGTCTGATGCCAGGGCACGGTTTATTGGTTTGTGAGCCAGGTGCAGGCTGGCTGGGAGCAAGGTGTAGCAGGCTGCATATCATGGATGGGGGCCCTGGAGCTTTGTACCCAACCAGGGGGCTGGAGCACCTGAGGATTGTGAAAGTTTTGTCCACCTGTCCTTTCTCCTGAGCAGTATGCTCTGTGCAATCTTTGACCCTTTAGCAGCCCTCTCGCTGTTAGGAAGTCTCTCAGAGTGCCCGCCTTTCTTTTGTCCCAGAGCAGCAAGATATGGATCCCTGTTTTCTACCAGCAGCTGTAATCTCAGTCTCTCCAGGTATTCTGCCTGTCTTAGCTTTGTAACCCCCCTAATCACCAGAGCACCATGCAATGTAGGCTTGTGCTCCCAGAGCAGATCTCCAGAGCTAGTTGTTCAGCAGTCCCAGGCCTCCACTCCCTCCCTACTCCATTTCTCTTCTTCCCACCAGTGAGCTGGGGTGGGGGAAGGGCTTGTGTCCTGCCAGGTCATGGCTTTGGTATGTTACCCTGTTCCATGGGGTCTTCTCTTTTCTCCTGGTGTATGCAGTCTGTCACAGCCTTCTTTCCTGTTGCTCTTTCAGGATTAGTTGTATTAATTATGTTTTCATATTATATGGGGTTTTAGCAGGAGGCCTCTGTCTCACCTCTCATGCTGCCATCTTTCTGTTACATTGTGATTTTAATTAAAATTTTCATCATTTTCCTATAAAGTCAATCATCTTTTAAAATGTTTTAGCAATTTGTGAGTTATGATCTGTGAATTACCAGTTAGTATGTTTTCCTGTTTTTCTATTTGATTAGTTGTATTTTTCTGTTTGATTTGAAATTTTAAAATATATTTTGGCTATTAATCCTTCACTGTTTATGAATGTGCAAACTTATCCTCTTTTTATTTCTCTCATTCAAAATATATATACTGAGCTCCAATTATGAGCCTGGAAAATAAAAGTTTCTAGGTGCTTGGATTATAGGTGTACACAAAGCAGACACATTCCAAACTTAACATAGCACATATTTTATTTAGGGTGAAAAGAAGATTAAAAACATGTGTTTAAGAGAATGAAAAACAACTGACTGGAAGAAAATATTTCCAAAATACATATCTGATGAAGGATTGGCATCCAAAATATGCAAAGAACTCATAAAAGTTAACAAAAAGAAAACAAGCAACCCAATTTCAAAAATAGGTGAAAGATCTGAACAGACCCCTCACCAAAGAAAATATACAGATTGCAGATAAGCATATGAAAAGATGTTCAATCTCATGTGTCATAAGGGAATTGCAAATTAAAACAAGATACCCCATTACATGCTTACTGGAATGGCTAAAATCCCAAACACTGACAACACCAAATACTGACCGGAATGTGGAGCAATAGGAACTCTCTTTCATTGCTGGTGAGAATGTAACATGGTACAGCTTCTTTGGAAGTCAGCTTGGCAGTTTCTTACAAAGCTAAACATTCTTTTACCATAAGATCTGGCAATCACACTCCTTGGTATTTACCCAAATAAGTTGAAAAGTTATGTCTACATAAAACCTTCACAGGAATGTTTATAGCAGTTTTATTTGTAATTGCCAAAACTTGGCACAACCAAGTTGTCTTTGCATAGTTGAATGGATCAACAAACTATGATATGTCCATACAGTGGAATATTATCCAGTACTAAAAAGAAATAGCTAACAAGCTATAAAAGATACTAAGGAACCTCAAATATGTATTGCTAAGTTAAAGAAGCCAATCTGAAAAGTGTACATGATCTATGATTCCAACTTATGTCATTCTGGACAAAAACAAAGCTATGGAGGTAGTAAAAAGATCAGCGATTATCAGGGTTCAGGAGGGATGACTAGATGGAGCATAGGGTACTTTTAGGGTGGTGAAACTACTCTGAAACCATTCTGGATATATATGTCATACATTTGTCCAAATCCATAGACTGTACCAGGAGTGAACCCTAATATAAACTATGGACTTTAGTTGATTAATGTATCAATATAGCCTCATCAATTATAACAAGTTACCATATTAATACAAGATGTTAACAGTAGAGAAAAATAAAGGCATAGAGGAGGGAGTTTATGGGAACTGTCTGAACTTTCCACTCAATTGTTCTGTAAACCTAAAACTGTTCAAGAAATAAAGTATATTAAAAATAAAAACAAAAAGATGTTTAAGTCAGGTTGTGATAGATACTTGGGAGAAAAATGAAGCAAGACGAAGATGTAACAATTAATGAGGAGGAGAATGTTATGCTGCTGTATTTTTATAGACTCGTTAGGGAAGACCTCCCTGAAAAGAAAATATTAGAGCAGAGACAAAGAAAGAGAATGAAATAGAATGAAGAGGAAGAGTGATTTTTTCCAGGAGCATAAGCAGAGCAATGACCTTGAGGTTGCCTGGGTGTGGTGTGTCAGAGGAAGAGCAAAGAAGTCAAACGAGAGAATTATTTTGGTCAGAAAAAGAGAGGGAAGTCAGGTCATGAGAGAACATAGATAGCAAAATTAAATGTTGGCTTTCACTCTGAACAAATTAGGAAGCCATTAGAGGGTTTTGAGCAGAAAACTGGCCTTATTTGTGTTTTATAGAATCATCCTGGCTGTCTCATTGAAAATAAACTGTAAGTGACAAAGTGACTTTATTTTTGTTTTCATTAGGCTGTGTTTTGATAAACATATGTTTTTAATTTTACTCCCTACCCACTAGCACAAATATATATCTTTATGATAGTTTTTTTTTTATTTTGGTATTGTTAATCTACAATTACATGTGCAACATTATGGTTACTAAACTCCCCACTTCATCAAGTCCCCCCCACATACCCCATTACAGTCATTGTCCATCAGTGTAGTGAAATGCTATAGAATCACTACTTGTCTTCTCTGAGTTGTACAGCCCTCCCCGTGGCCACCCGCCTACATTATGTCAGCTAATCGTAATGCCCCTTTTTGCCTCTTGTCCCTCCCTTCCCACCCACACTTCCCAGTCCCTTTTCCTTTGGTAACTGTTAGTCCATTCTTGGGTTCTGTGAGTCTGCTGCTGTTTTGTTCCTTCAGTTTTTTTCTTTGTTCTTATACTCCACATATGAGTGAAATCATTTGATACTTGTCTTTTTCTGCCAGGTTTATTTCACTGAGCATAATACCCTCTAGCTCCATCGATGTTGCTGCAAATGGTAGGATTTGTTTTCTTCTTATGGTTGAATAATATTCCACTGTGTATATGTACCACATCTTCTTTATCCATTCATCTACTGATGGACACTTAGGTTGCTTCCATTTCTTGGCTATTGTAAATAGTGCTGTGATAAACATAGGGGTGCATCTGTCTTTTTCAAACTGGGCTGCTGCATTCTTACAGTAAATTCCTAGGAGTGGGATTTCTGGGTCAAATGGTATTTCTATTTTGAGTTTTTTGAGGAACCTCCATACTGCTTTCCACAATGGTTGAACTAATTTGCATTCCCACCATGAGTGTAGGAGGGTTCCCTTTTCTCCACATCCTCGCCAACATTTGTTGTTGTTTGTCTTTTGGATGGTGGCCATCCTCACTGGTGTGAGGTGATATCTCATTGTGGTTTTAATTTGCATTTCTCTGATGATTAGCAATGTGGAGCATCTTTTCATGTGCCTGTTGGCCATCTAAACTTCTTCTTTGGGCAAGTGTCTGTTCAGTTCCTCTGCCCATATTTTAATTGGATTATCTGCTTTTTGTTTGTTGAGGTGCGTGAGTTCTTTATATATTTTGGATGTCAACCCCTTATTGGATATGTCATTTATGAATGTTCTCCCATACTGTAGGAAGTCTTTTTGTTCTACTGATGGTGTCCTTTGCTGTACAGAAGCTTTTCAGCTTGATATAGTCCCACTTGTTCATTTTTGCTTTTGTTTCCTTGCCCAGGGAGATATGTTCATGAAGAATTCGCTCATGTTTATGTCCAAGAGATATTTGCCTATGTTTTTTTCTAAGAGTTTTATGGTTTCATGACTTACATTCAGGTCTTTGATCCATTTCGAGTTTACTTTTGTGTATGGGGTTAGACTGTAATCCAGTTTCATTCTCTTACATGTAGCTGTCCAGTTTTGCCAACACCAGTTGTTGAAGAGGCTGCCATTTCCCCATTGTATATCCATGGCTCCTTTATCATATATTAATTGACCGTATATGTTTGGGTTAATGTGTGGACGCTCTATTGTGTTCCACTGGTCTGTGGGTCTGTTCTTATGCCAGTACCAGATTGTCTTGATTACTGTGGCATTGTAGTAGAGCTTGAAGTCTGGGAGCATAATTCCCCCTATTTTATTCTTCCTTCTCAGGATTGCTTTGGCTATTCGGGGTCTTTTGTGGTTCCATATGAATTTTAGAACTATTTGTTCCAGTTCATTGAAGAATGCTGTTGGTATTTTGATAGGGATTGCACTGAATCTGTAGATTGCTTTAGGTATTGTAGCCATTTTGACAATATTTATTCTTCCTAGCCAAGAGCATGGGATGAATTTCATTTGTTAGAGTCCTTTCTAATTTCTCTTAGATTATAATAGTTTTTTTTATGGTAGAATGTTACATTTATGCCACCTTATTCTTCTTCGTCTTCTATTAACCCTTTGTTGTTTCATATAATTCAGCTTATGAAGTATTCTGAAAATCCATGCTAAAATATTTGCTGAATTTGCATGGAACTTGTAGATTAATTCGAGGATAATTTTTATTCTTATAATAGTGAGTCTTCCTGTCTAGGTTTTTTACATGCTCCAAACCTGAAATCCACCCTGTTTCTGCTGTATCAGCATTCATGACAGTAGCACACAGGTCCTCCCTGGTGAGATCAGGGAGCTGGGGTCCATGCTTTTAAGATCCCTCTGTACCATTTGGAAGTCCAGTGGCCTGATTTGTAACCTTAGCACTCTACCAAAGTGATTGCCCAAAAAACTTGGTGTAGCTAGTTTTCCATATAACTTTATAGGAGACATTACACACATCAGCTTGGAATAAGTTAATTCTTTCTTCTCAGTTTCTACATAATGGTCATGTCAATCTTTTGTTAGATTGACTTCTAGGTACTTCATATTTTATCATTACTGACATTAAAAATATATATCTAACAGTTGCTAAACTTTCATTAATACTAATAATTTGTCTATATATACTGTTGGGTTTTGCTAGGCTGAACTTTGTCCCTCCAAATTCACATATTGAAGTCCTAACTAACCCCACTACTTCTGAATGTGACTGTGTTTGGACATAAATTCTTTAAAGAGATAAGTTAAAATGAGGTCACTAGGGTGAGCCCTCATCTGATATGACTGGTGTCCTTAAAAGAAGAGGTTAGGACAGACACACAGAGGGAAGACAATGTGAAGACATGGAGAGAAAACAGCCATTGATACGCTAAGGAAAGAGGTCTCAAAAGAAGCCAGTGCTGTCAACACCTTGATCGCAGAAGTCTAGCTCCAGATATGAGACAATAAATTTCTGTTGGCTAAGCCACCCAGCCTGTGGTATGGCAGCCTAGTAACCTAATACAGATTTTGAACTGAACTGTGCTTCTTAGATTTGGTCTGTTCATAACATGTTTGGCTATATGTGATAGTCTTTAAACAATCATACCATCTGTGAACATTGACACTTTATTTATTCCTACAATTTTATTATTATACTTTTATTTCTTTTTCTTACTGAAATATTTAGAACTTCCAGTATAATGCTGAAAAACATCAGTGAGAGTGAGCATTAAGGGAATGCTTCCAAGTTTTCACCACTATGAATGATGTTTGTTACGAATTTTTTATAGATAACCTCTATTAGGTTAATTATTTCCCTTCAGTTCTTATTTGAAGCTTTTCTTCTTTTAAAATTTTGAATGAATATTTAATTTTATCTAATACTTTTCCTGTCACAGAACAGGATATTTCTTTTTTTACTCTATCATCTTCTTGAGATTTTAGCAACTGGATGGATATAGGTGTTACTAATACAATGAAAAAAGAAAAAAAGTAGAGTGAATATTTATAATCTCCTATATGATTTAATAAAATGCAATGGGTGTAGATCCTGGTAATAACACTCTTGCTAGCCCTCTGCATTCACAATCTTCATTAATTTTATTGGTGACATTTCTCTAGCCGTACAATCCAAGGAACATATTAAATATCCATTTTGGATATGAAAAACAGACAGGAAAATGTTATTCTAAGAGTAAAGATGATGTTGGGCATGAACACTATGTTAACTCTAATAAAGAGCTAAAAGAATCATAATTCTCATAAAAAAATGAGCAATTCTCCTTTTTTTTAGCTTCATGAACCATTGTGTAGATTGTCTAATTTGTAGGTTGTTAAATCAGATTTCTGAAGTGTAGAAAGTTGTTATATTTATGTAGATGTTGCTTTACTTTTATGTACAGGTGATCATGTGCCTTAAGTCAATTCTCAGTTGTGTTCATTTATGAACTGGTGATCCTTTCATAATTCTCCCTGGAAGTTCAATACAAAATTGAGTTGATCTAAGTCAGGGTTGGCCTTGTCCTTGACCTAAACACCTGAACTTATTCTTCACTTTTATAGAATCAATCACTTCCTCTCAAACTATACACAGAGCATGCCCATGAGACACTTATCAGGCTTTTTTGTGTCTGAGGAGAGCTTTAAATGTGTTCATCTACTAGACCTTTCAGCTGGTTTTGTTTATCTTAAAAATCTGGCATCAAGTCAACCACAGACAATAAAAGAGGGTATTCTGAGCGGGAAAATAAAATAATTAATTCTTCTTAAATCATCGAACACAAATTTTTAGTGTGCCTAGAAAAAGGCAGATTATTAAGATTACTTAAGTAACAATTGCCTCATTTTACACTGATGCTAAGGAAGGAATTCTCCAAAGTTTCCTCAGCCTGTCACAAGCACAGGCTGAGTCATCTCTGTGATTGAATTTTTTTCTGACTGATTACAGACATAATGCTAAATAAGTCCTTTTGAGTCCTATCATTTCTTAATAGTCAAGCTACTAGCTGACACATCTTTTAGTACAAGCTACTATTGTATATAAATTGTTATCAAAACTAGAAATATTTTCATTTTAGCATTTGTGATTCATCTAAAACAATCATGATTCTTAGTACAGAAAGTACAATTGAAAATCTCTATATATATGCATATATACATATTTGTAGGAGAAGTTTGACAAAAAATAAATTTAAAAATAGGCAAGTTAGTATAGATTTGCTTTTAAAACCTTCATACCAATCACTTACATTACTTTAACTTTCTTTTTTTCTTTCAAGAAGACATTTCTTAAAATACATAAGTATATGTAGCAGTAAGTCTTCAAACTTGAAAACTAGGGAAATGAAGTAATTTAATTATTGGCCCTAATTCTTTAGCCTTTCCTGCAAGCCTACCATTGTCATCTCCTATGCATGTGCAAAGGGAGTTCTTTACTGTTGAATCTAGGCTTATGACTGACATTAGCTAGTGGAATATAGGCAGGAATGACACTGTGTCAGGTTCAGACTGAAGCTTAAAAAAGCCTTCCATGCTGTGGCTTACTCTCTTGAGCTTCTGACATTGCAAAGAGAACAGATGGCCTGCCCAGCATGCTCATCCAAGGAGGATGAGAGACATGAGGAAAAGAGTTGCTTCCTCTGACTCACAGACATGCAGTGAGCTTGGCTGCTCCACTCACTGTAGTCTGAGCCAGAGTTGTCCAGCTGAGCCTAGGTTAGATCAGCTTAACTCAATGAATCTGTAAGAATAATAGTAATCACTGTATGCCACTGAGACTTCATGGTTGTTATGCAGCATTATCTTAGTAAGGGCTGACTAATACAAGGAGACTTATTTATGGAAATGAACAAATTTATTTCCTACAAGGTGGTTCTCAGCCCACCCTTTTTATATCCTCCCTGTCATTGTCATGCTATTTTGGAAAAATGATGATCAGAGTCTCTCCTAGTGATATACCATCAATCAGTTATTCAGTGTGTCCATAAACATGAATCATGTGCCTAAGCTAACCTGACTACTTGTCTCTTTTGTGTGCATGGAGCAGGAATAGGGCATAAAACTAACCCCCCACCCACCAATTCCTACTGGGGAAGAAATAATCACTGAAACTATGGTGCCAAGAAATTAGATGGCATGTCCCACATTAGCAGCTGCCTGGGCATTCTCTTCCTTGCTCTATCAATTTTAATCATTGGTCCACATCTCCCGGGATCCAGAAAAAGTTTCTTCTAAGGTCTTCTAACATGCATCAACACATACCCCTCACACTAAAATGGGAATCACTAAATCAATAGTTTCTCAGAAATATTAGCTGAGAAATATAAATTCTCCTTTTCTAACAAATACATCCATACAAATTATCAAGAACTCATTAATAATTAAAATTCTGCTGGGTTGAAGGCTGATTTTATAATGAAAGAAAATCATCTGATGCTGGTAAGTTATTTATTTATTTTACTTTAATTCTCATTCCAAAAAAGGAGTTGCTAAAGTATGATAACTAAATGTATATCCAAAGTCTTCATTAAGAATGTATGCTTGGCTAAATGATTTTTTTAATTATATGTCCTAGATATTTAATGTGATTGTCCATATCATTGGAATGCCTTTATTGTCATTCAAAAGGAAAAGAGTCCCTTAATTAGTTAAACTCAGGCTATCCTGAATCTAAATGATCCTTAGTGAAACCAAGCTGCTCCAGCTAATGGAGATCAGTTTGGGAAACAGGAAATAAAATATATGACAGCTTTATTCTAATCATAATTTAGAAATCTATTGCTTGCTCTTTGAAATTGTAGAAAGGGAAACCAAAGATTGAGGTTTTAAGGTACAGTGGTGTTTCTGAGATATTCCTTGTTAGCACATTAAAATTAAAGTGCTTCTCTGATATCTGAGAATCCACCTGCTTATTGTGCCAGAGAGTGGCTTAGAGCTTTCTGCTTTTGTGTATCTGTGAAGCATTTTGCAGTTTTCATATCTCTAGTGGTCGGATATTTTTCATCCCTCTCTAGAAACTCAATAAGGTGCTAAAAGGAACAGCAAATGCAGATTCTAAATTCAACGGTGTAAAAACAATAATTGAAACAATGTGTAAGCACTCATTTTTTGTCTCATCTTTCAATTCTTCCATATCCTAAAAAATACAAGTACATAGTTACCATCGTTGAGCAATGTGCCAGGAATTGGATTCAGGGGTATATAAATATATGTGGCTGGCTAAGTACTGCACGTGCCTGGGAGCTCACATCCGTGAGTGGCTCATTGTCAGTGATAGACCAGGGTGGGAGTGTGAAAGTCCAGCTCTCTTAAATTAGTTTACACTCCAGAGTTCCAAGAGGAATCAGGCAGAGGTGGGACTTTGCTTGTAATGGTACTAGTTTGGCTTTTCCTCTTTTCCTTTTTCCCTTACTCCCCCACTGATTTCTTCTGGGGTACTTAAACAGGAAACCACAGCCCAGCCTCTGCTCCTGGGCATCCCAATGAAGGCATGCAGGATCTCAACACAGATCTAGTCTGTTTGAAAATCCAATTAACCAATCACTCTGAAAGGTTCCTTCATTTTTAGTTTCCCACATTTCTTCTTTTTTATCAGTTTATTTTATTCCTTTTCTTTTCTTTTTTCTTTACCTTTATATACCTTTATTTTATGTACTACACTTGACACCTGACACCTGTCCTTTATTCTATGTACTAAAATACAAACATTGTAGCATAGAAAATGGAACTTCTGTTCACAAAAAAGAATTTGTTCATAAATGTTTGTAGCCTTGGCTGGAACAGTTAAATTTTCCTACCATGTGACTTAGTTAAGTTAACACTATTCCCAGGGATAAATCCTCCTTGGTCCATCATTACAATCTTTTTTGATGTGTTGTTAAATCAGTGTGCTGGTGTTTTATTAAGTAGTTTTGCATCTGTGGTCATCAAAAATACTGGCCTGCAGTTCTTTTCGTGCGGTGTTTTTGTCTGGATTTGGTATAGGAGTGATGCTGGCCTCATAAAATGAGTTTGGAAGTGTTTCCTCTACTCTATTTTTTGGAAGTACTTAAAAAGGGTTGGTATTAATTCTTCAGAGTTTGGTAGAATTGCCATCTGGTCCTAGAGTTTTCTTTGTTGGGAGGTTTTTAATTACTACTCTAACCTCCTTGTTCATTATTGGTCTGTTCAGATTTTCTATTTCTCCTTGATTCAGTCTTCATAGATTGTATGTTTCTAAAAATTTATCCATTTCTTCTACGCTATCCAGTCTGTTGGCATGCAGTTGTTCATAAATAGTGCCTTATAATATATTTTTTTTATTTCTGAGGCATTCATCATAATGTCTCCTCTTTCATTTCTGCTTTTATTTACCCAACCCTTCTCAATAGTTAATCTAGTTAGTCTAGCTACGGGCTTGTTGATTTTGTTTATAAAATCAATTCTTAGTTTTGTTGGTTTTTTTCTGTTCTCTATTTGACTTATTTCTGCTCTGATCTTTATTATTTCCTTTCTCCTACAGACTTCGGGTTTACTTTGTTCTTTTTTTTTTTTTCGAGCTCCTTGAGGTATAAAGTGGAATTGTTTATATGTGATCTTTCTTCTTCTCTAACACAGGTTTTTTATCACTATAAACTTCCCTCTGTTAAGCATGATGGAAGGCCATCCAAAGGTTTTGAACAGATTTGAAAGGTTTACTCTGGTACTCTGTGGTGTTCAGACTCTAAATTGGCGAAACTGCAGGGGTGCAAGCGGAGCTTGGTTTCATCAAACATTCATTATGCTCACGTCATTGAAATCTTCCAGCAATACAGTTTACGTGGATATTAATCCTCTTTGTTTATCCTCCGCTCTGCTTCCCAGATCTTGTTTTCCATTCCACCTTTTAGATAGGAGCAGACAATACATTTCTGCCCCCAAGTAGACTCACATACATGACCTACTTCTTTAATAATATGAAAAGGAAAGATGTGCGTGTTGGTGAAATATTTCCTTTCTTGGATTACTTTGGAGTTTTTAAATCTCAGCAATACTGTACTGACATTTGGGGTGGGATAGTTCTTTGTTATGAGGGTCTATCCTGTGCTTTTTTAGAATGTTAACTAGCATCACTGGCCTTTACCTACTACATGCCAGAAACACTCTTTAAATTATGACAAAATTGTTTGAAATATTGCCAAATATTATCTAGGGGACAAAACCTCTCCTGAGCTAAGAACCATTGGTTTATATATTTTAGAAAGAAAATCATTTTTTTCTAAATTATTAACCAAAACATTGGTTAATATTTTACATCAGCAATTTTAAGTGCAAAGTGAATTTTTTTCTCTAGGTGACTAATAATTTCTGAAGTGCCAGGTAATGTATACTTATGCCTTCACTCTACCTATTAAACAAATATCCTCAAACTGTACTCATTCAATGAGTACTGCTAATTTGACATATTGTGATAGTGAAATTCCCTCAGGTATAAATTCCGAGTTAACAGCAGTTCCTGTTTAGGTGATATAATCCTCTACTGATGAAAACAGAGTTTTTAAAAATAAATTAAATAAATGAAAGAAAACAGGGGTATTTTTGTTTGTTTTTACATACTATTTCTTTTGATTTTGAAGCATATGGAGACATTTGTGCAGTACTTGTTAATGGTATTTAATTTGTTCTCATAATACTTTTTTGATTATTAAGTGCCCACATTCTTGTTACCTGAATTTCCACTGGGTTTAAATTAGATTCTACAAATAAAGCCAAAAAGTAATAGGTATGCATTTATTGAGCAGATTAAGAATGAACTATCGTCTTTTGACACACCATACCCTACAAACACATTCATGTTCATTCTATATGTTAGGAGTCAACATTCAAATAGGAATTCTGTCACCTGCAGATGTAGGGCATGACCAGGGTACAGCAGAGGTAACAGAACTGAAATCTTGCCCTTAGAAAAGTTTCATTGACACTTGAAAAATTCTATCAAAAAACATAGAAAACAAAACCCCAACAACCTGTGCCTTAGGATTATACCTGAAAGGTAATATATGCCAAGGTCCCAATATTTGTCCAGTTGATATGGTTTGTCTTTCAGAAAAGGTAAATCTTCTGTATTCTAGGTTGCTCTTAGGAATCATGGAAAAGCTAAGACTTCAACTAAACTTTGAAGGGTGAGTAGAGAGTGAGGGAACATATATGCAAAATGATGGCAGAGGTGGAGTTAAAGTCAGATTTGGTTTATGAACATTGGAGCAGAGGGAATCTAAAATGTATGTTGGGGTAGTCCTCCATGGAGATGGCTTAAGCAGGGATGCATTTTTTTGTGAAAGGGAATAACCATTGAAAAGTTTGGTTAACACAACTTTATGTAGAAATTCCAACATTAGAGACACTATGTTTTGATAGCACTACCTCCAGCTAGCAGAAGGTAAAATGAATATATTAACATGCCTATTAGCATCTTTATCACATTTGGTTGGTATAGTCTATCAATCTGGATCAAGCAGAAGGCAGGAGATTCTTGGTGGGGTTAGGTGGGGATGCTCTCAGTAGAACGTAGGATGTATAAAGGAGGACACACATTCATGAGGGTAATTCCATGGAAGCTCTGAGCAGGGAGGGAGCAGAATAAGGACAAGACAACTAGTGGAAGGAAGAGCACTGTAACTGAAGGGGTAGACCGCCAAATATACACTTGCCAGCAGCATTTTCAGAGCAATGTGTTTTCAGTTGACAGAGATCTTTGAGTTGGATTAAATGTTTCTATAAGAAAAACTATTACAGGAAAAAATGAGTATGTAGCATAAAATATCTGTTTCCAAAGTGAAATCTACTTCCTGAGGGATTGAGAAATGAAAAATAACCACAGGTGCTGAGGTGAAAAGGCCGCCTATTTAAAAATCAAGTTCAAATCAGTTTTAAATTTTTTTCACAAAAGAATGCCTAGGCTTATTAAATTAACTCTTTCTTTAAATTCTGTTAAATCTTTTAATGCATAACACTTTTCAGTGTTTATGAAGATGATGAATTTTATGATTGTGAGTACTAACTTCAAACCTTAAAAATATGGAGCCAACATTATGATGATCACATTTTTAATATATTTCTAATTTTCATTTTGATTGTAAACCAGTGAAATCAGGTACTTATGTATTGTTGATCAATCCTATGAATCTTCAAATTATGGTGATTTTTCATTCTTTTTAATTTTTAAGAATTGTAACAGAAATCAATGTTATTGTAATAAACTTTTGGTATTATAGTCACAAAAAATTTGAACTCCAAATCTTATTAGCTAAGTAGAAAACTTCATTATAAAGAAAGCAATTTATAGAAAAGTGTTCCAATAGCATATATACATACAACCAAGCTATCTATTCGAATCAGTGATTGAGCAAGTATGTCACTGATACATATTATTTGCTTGCAAGTGTTTAAGCTTGCAACTAATTTCACTAATTTGTTGTTTACTTTTTAGAAGGACTGACTTTCAACAAAGACTTGCAGTCACATATTATCCTGAATGAATCTAATATAAATGGAGTCTGCCAACCTCTTTAGAGATAAATTATTCTAATATACAAGAGAAAGAAATCTGTTTTAAACTGTACCTAGGCCTTTTCTAATTGATGACAGGTGTTGCGTTAATTGGTAATAAAATACACTTCATCAAAGACAATTTCTCAGTGACACAGAAGTTTTCTATCCGCTTTAAATGCAAGGTTGCTACTACAAATAAATCATATTCAATATCAAACTGCTTAAGCTACTTGCATTGTTTTAAATCTAAAACGGATGGATGACTTGGGCAAATGTCATTGTTTTCAAAGCAATGCAAATGTGTAAATGCTCAAAAGGCACTGTGATCAATCCATTCAACATTCTATAGACTAGGATATTTTATTTAACTCTTTTTCTGGGACATGTTCATTGATTAATTACAGTTATAAGACATCACTTTTGTTTATTTTTAAGAATTTATCCAGCACCCAAATGACCATAGCCAGGAGTAGACAAAGCGGGCATCTGGCCAAGTAAATGACTGAAGTGATAATAGGAGATTTCCCTACTCACTTTCATCTAATTTTCAAATGAATGAAGGTTTAGTGATTTGAGCTCTGAACCTACTCATGTTCAGAGTTCCCCATTAAAACGCAAATCCATGTGAGAGCGAGAAAAGGTTTTATTACTACAGAAATCGGAGCTTGTATTGGTTTGTCACCACTGAATATAAAGAACAAATATACAAGGAGCAGACACAAAACTGGGACATTTTTATATCAGAATGTATTAAGGTAAGATTTCAGGCTTAAGTGAAGGGTACTTGTTAGCCAATAGACAGCATGAACGTCTCAAAGTGGGGAAAGACACCAGGAGAAGAAATCTCACTTATTCCCCATTTTGCTTAAAGGAAACATGGAATACAATGGAGAGAATCTGTAAGGTAGTTTTACTGATGCTTAATTAATTTCTTCCTTCTAAAAGCCAAGCACTGCAGTAACTATTAAAGATTCAGGTCATTTAACTCCTGGTTAGTTGAAATTTGTGGGGATTTTTCCTTGTCTAGATACTTGGTGAAGGTCGCTTTTCCCCTGAAAATCCCTAGGGATTATTCACTTCTCTGTTTCAATTTGTTAATAAAGATCTTACTTATATTTATATAACACTCTCTTGTTCGTTAAATATAATTTCTTCCTGCCA
This sequence comes from Smutsia gigantea, assembly GCA_032199065.1. Classification (NCBI taxonomy): domain Eukaryota; kingdom Metazoa; phylum Chordata; class Mammalia; order Pholidota; family Manidae; genus Smutsia; species Smutsia gigantea. The sequence continues at coordinate 2,494,481 of JAVSCE010022418.1, forward strand.
TGTTTTTAGCTTAAATATGGTCCTGATTAGCTATTTCTTCAACTAAAAATCTATGGTAATTGATTATTATCAGATTGTAAGACACAGAGCTTCAAGTACTTCAGGACAGACAATAACCTTATTCTTTACCTTCTATTATTTCAATATATTAATATATTTCAATAAAATGTCTTTCAGTATATGGACAAAGAATAGCCAAATAGTCTGTTGGTAGCAAATTTTAAAGTATTTTTTCTAGAAATATGACATCTGGCTAGCTGTCTTTTCATTGAAAAGATAAGGTATAAATGTATTAAGAAAATGTCCTAATGACTACTAAGCTCAAATACAGTCCTAGAATATTCCAATTCTGGCATAAGCTGAGGGATACTGGTTCTCTAATTTGTCAATGTATTAGGGAAAAAAAATAGACACCTATGAAAATACTTTTTTAGTGGATCAAAATCATAATCAAGTGTCAATATCCACATCAAGGAGTTTATTAATTAGCACTAGGTATGTAAAAAAATTAGGAGATTTTTTCTTTAATGGAAATGGTGTTTAAGACATGTGGTCGGTGAGCAGGATTGTGCAGATGCCACCCTTGCATAACTAAGAATTCTAAGTCTGGCAAATTCCAGAGCTCATGGAGAACTCTTGGCTGACTCAAGTAAAAAGATGCCTAACAGAGAATGTTTCTGCATCTGCCTCAGAGTGAACATGTGAGGCAAACAGCTTATCTGAGGACAGAGTGGAGTTTTCCAGACCTTTATGGAAGTACACTGTATCTATTTGTGCTTTATTTTATTTTATTTTGCATGCTTGCTAGTAAATATTTGTGATTCAACAGTATTTGGTCAAACTCTCGTTTGCATTGTCTCATCTCCCTTGGTGGGTGGTTTGCAGGTAAGGGTTGTATATGGCAAGAGTGTAGCCCTGCTTATCAAAAGAACTTGTCACTCACTGATTGCCCAATTTGGCTTAGGTCAGTTCATATCACTTCCTTTCTTCCTTCCTACTTTCCTCATTTTTTTCCCCTCCTTTCCTCTCTCTCTTTCCCTTCTATTGCTCATTTTTCATTTATTGAGAATTTACTCTCTTTCCAGCACTGTGCAAAATATTAAATAAAACTTTCATAATTTATATTTTCACCCAATACAGAAAAAAGAGATTCCTTCCATGGTAACAAAGTTCACCATGGTTAAGAAAGTTGTGCCTCTTTGACATTTTTGTGTTTCAGTGGTAGACCTGGAACTCCCATGGCTATTCTTTGGCATCTCAAACTTGACACTACGTAGTTTTCTATCATTTTGGTTGTGACGTCTACATGATGTGTAAAAATTAAAGATAGATAATTAGTAGGTAATATATGCATTTTTTTATTTGAGATATTTAGATCTGCCTGGTTAATATTAATTCAGAGTAGTCATACCAGGATTCATTTAGTAATAGGACAGCTGAGGAAGGCAGGTCAGTGAGTGAGGTTAATCTGGACTGAGTTGGCAAGAACAATCGAGGGAAGGCAGTCAGGCTATAGGAATCAGCAATGGGGGATCCAGAAGAAATGGAAGGATCAGAGTCCAAATGACCTGCACTGGGGAGTGTATGAGGTGACAAGTCCAAGTCAAAGGTTCTGGTTGATAAGAGACTGAGCGGCCTGTGGGCTTATCAGCAAGCATGTGAGGCCATTGCCCAGCCTCTGCACAGGAGGTTCCTCATATATTTTCCATTCAGAGAGTGGATAATGGCTGACTTGGGCAATAATTCTATAAAGGGCAGAAACTATGTGTTTGTTGTTTTCAACAAACCCCTGAAGGTATTCAAATGTTTTTATTTGATGCTAATGGACAATAGTGAGAGAGTCTCCAAACTTAAGCCAGAGGTGTCTTGTTTGGGAATGAAATTATTTTTAAAACTTTCATATTTTCTTACTTCTATGGACTTTCATAAGCATACTGTACTTAGGTGATCGTAGATGACTCCCTTCCATGGTCTGATTAAATATTCCATGCCCAATTTGTGTAATAGTGTTTGTGTGTTATCTGGGGAGGGATGATTGTTTAATTTATTTGTCCCATGGGGCTCTCTAGGAAAGGCATCAGTGGAAAAAGCAAAATGGAAGAAAAAATTGTGGGATTTTGTACCTGTATTTAAAATTCAGACTCCTTCCTATTCTACAGGAACCTCTAATTCTTATATTGTGTTATGACTAAAGGCACTGTACTGCTGCTCTCTGCTTTCTTTCCATATTATTTGCTATGATTTTGGTCCACCAAAAAGTCTCATCCTACTCATATTCACTTTTTTTGCTTTAAAATATCCTTGAAACTAAGTCCAAGTAGATCCCATTGACTGTGAACATATTTTATGGTATCTTATTTTACAGGTTATTGTATAAAAATCATGTAAAATAGAGTAATATGCATAGATAATCATCATGGCACCTGTTTGATTCCTTAACTAAAAATGTTGCATATATACATAACAACAGTTGAAATATATAATTGCACATTTACTCCTCAGAGTCTAAACACCTGCTTTTGATAGCTCTTTCTAGTATATATGTCAACATTCTTACCAAGGGTGATTTCAGCTATCCTGATTACTTCAGTATCTGTTCTTGGAAAAAGCGGTCACTCTTTACGAATTGATCTCACACCCAGGAGAAGCTTATCAAATATAATCATGACCTTAAACTCTTCTGCATTTGAATTAAGGGATATAGAAGGAGTAGATAATACATTCAGTGTCTCATAAGAATGAGTTTTGGGGAGGAGTTACTGTGCAGAATAGTACAGCTCACTATGAGTAACTGTACTGGGAAATTATGGGAAAAAAATAGTATGGTTTGAGTGTATAATGAATAAAAATTCATTGCCTGATTCTTTGAATGATAGCTCACCATCCCCTTCCTCAAATTTTAAAGAAATTTAAAATAAAACTTGAAAATGATCCTTATCAAAGCAAAACTAGGATACAAAAACAGGCTTTAAAAAACAGTAAACGTGTTTTTCCTGGGATTTTGGAAGGACTATATCAAAATAAATATTAAAAAATCCTAATTCAAACTCAAGGTTTGTTAAGTCCAACTTTACATCAGACATGATTTCCCTGTTAAAGAATAAAAATCTTGTCTAATGTAATCACGTTGACAGAAACATTAGTCAGGTTGAACTCAAGCCAATTAAGTATTTTTTTCTGATTACCTATTTCAGTTCTTTTTAAGCTAGTTATAAATGTTCTGAAATAAATTTTTATCTGCTGCTTTTATAAAAGGTTCTCAAAAAGCAAATTTAATCAGCAAAATACCAAATATTTTTTAATTAAACTACAGAAGTAATTTCCAATTTCTATAACTTTGAGACTCCTTCTATGCTATTTACAACTATAAAATAAAACTAGTTACTTAATTCAGTGCTTATCTACAATCACTTAGAACATTTGAAGGACTTGCATTAAACATGCTTCCCTTGTGAAATAAAAACCCCACACCTGAGAAGTTAATTCAGCATATTTTAGTGAGACTTGCCTGCAGGCTATATATACTATTAGAATAGAAGTGTTCAGATCTCTGTATTAAGGATGTCAGCATTTCCATTAAAAATAGCCTAGGTAAGGAGTTTAACTAGACTCAGTCATTATGATGCTTCAGTTAGAGTTACATAGGCTTAAATATTCTACTCAAATATACATATTCTGATTAACTGATTGCTTCAACAAATGAATATATTTAAATACAGGATTTAATTTGCTCTGCTAGATATATGTCTCACTTGTACTTTGGCCTCTTTTTAGTGAAAAAACCAAATTGTGCATGTTTAGAGTTTTAAGCCTTTTCTGTCTTAGAAGAATTGTGTGTATGTGTGTTTTTAAGCAGCCTAACATGAAGGATCATTTGAGCAATGCTTAGTTGCTTCAAACTTTGGAAATCTCGGTAAAACACCTATTTAAAACAACAAAACAAAACATGTATTTAACACTAGGGGGCACTAAGAGCCTCTTCTAAACCTCTTACTCAAGCTGTACCCTGGTTACCACCTGGTTTCTTATTTATAATATCTAGGGGATAGTATCTTTCTCTATATTTGATTAGTTGAGTTGTCTGTCAAAAAGTCAAAAATTGAATAGAGAAATAGTGTGTCAACTTGTATTTTCAGGACTGGCATAATGTACTGTAAGAGGAGATTCTGCTTTCACACACTGGGGACAGCTTTTCTTTTGGCATGATCCTTAAGATACTTCCACACGTCACCAATGTAATCTACCAAAGGCAAGTTTAAATTACCATTTTCTGTTATTCTTATGTCTAATAGTGGCTTACTATAATAACCTAACCTTAGCAAAGATGATTTTACTCACATTACACAGTAATAGTGATAGCTAAAATTGATTCAGCATTTTCATTGTGGCCAACACAGTGCAAAGCACTTTTCTCTCAGTTTATTACCACAGCTCTAGGATGTGGAATTGGTTATTTTCTTTATTTTGTAGATAAGGAAATAATGAGACATTGGAAGACTAAATGAATTGCTCAGAGATAAAATAGTTAATAAGGGTGAGAACAAGTCCAGAAGCCAGGCCAAAGTTTCCTTAAGTTTGATTTATTACACATTGAATATTTGGCTCATGCCATTCTTAGCTCCAATTTAAAATACTCCTTTTTCTGCTACATGCCAGACTGTATGTCCTCCTTTTGTTTTAGATAATATGGTTGCCATTTGTTAAAAAGAACCTGTAAAGCCAGGAAATACTCTACAATGTGAAGTAATATATTTTATACAATTTGAACAAAAATTTGTGTTACTTCAGAGGACCCCAGTGTGCATGAAAGATGTTTGTTATATACAAATTATCTCTCTATATTTCTTGTCTAATCAATCACTGAATACAGTAATCACCTATGATAGCTCAAATACTATGCGATAGATACAATGTCATAGAATGCCGCTTCCAATGTTCTCAAGATACAATCACTTAGAAATGTATATGCAAAATATATGTAAGGTTGACCAAATAGACAATGAGTAATGCATAGTTACCTTGCTTAAAATTGCCCTTATCTTTATATCTCTCCTTCCCCGTTCTTAGGGCCTAATCCAAGCACCATTGTTTTGTGATTCTTTCTTTGGCCATATCAAACAACAGTTATCTGCCCCATTGCTGAAATTCTAATGTTGAATTGTAAGAGTCATCTATATGTCCTAGATACTAGACCTTTCTGAGAAATGTGATTTGCAAATATTTTCTCCAATTTTTTTGGCTTGTCTTTTCACTTTCTTGATTGTATTCTTTGATGTACAAATTTTTAATTTGATGAAGTTTGACTTACCTATTTTCTTTTCCTTTTGCCACTGTTTTTTGTGTCATATATATATATTAAAAATTGGCTAATTAAAAGGCTTGAAGATTTATACCTATAAATTATCTTCTAATAGTTTAATAGTTTTATCTCTTTTCTTTAAGTCTATGATCCATTTTAAATTACTCTTTGGATATGGTGTGAGGTAGGGATCCACCTTCATTCTGTTGCAACTGGATATCCAGTTGTCCCAGAATTATTTGTTGAAAAGATTATTGTATCCCCATTACTTTTCTTGGAACCCTTATGCAAATCAATTTACCATCAATGTGAGGGTTTATTTCTAGACTCTCAATTCAATTACATATACATAAATCTATATGTTTATTCTTATGCCAATACTACTGTGTCATGATTACTGTAGCTTTATAGTAAGTTTAAAATTCAGAACCATGAAAACTCCAAATTGGTCCTCCTTTTTCAAGATTTTTTTGGCTATTTTGCATTCCTATATGAATTTTTGGATTAGTTTGTCAATTTCTACAGAAAGGCAGCTGAGTCTTGACAGGAATTGTGCTAAATCTGTAGATCAATTTGAGGAGTATTACCATTTTAACAATATTAAGTTTTCCAATCCACAAATGTGAAATGTATTTTCATTTATTTAGTTTCTTTAATTTGTTTCAATGATATTTTGGAGTTTTTAGTGTATTAAGTCTTACAGTTACTTTTACAAATTTACTTAAAAATATTTTTGATGTTATTAGAAATGAAATTGTTTCCATTTCATTTCCAAATTAGTCATTACTAGTGTAAAGAAATACAATGGAGTTTTGTATCCATTTTTGTATACTGATCTTGCATCCTGAAAACTTGTTAAATTCATTTACTACTTATGATAATTTAACAGGTTCCCATAAACAAAATCATGAGAGATGGTTTTATCTATTCCTTCCCAATACTTTGTATTTTTTCCCCTAGTTTTCCTGCTTAGAACCTCCACAATAATGTTTAATATAAGTGGCACCAATGGACACGTCATCTTTTCTTGATCCTAGAAAGAAATCATTCAATCTTTTACCATTAACTATGATATTAACTGTGGATTTGTCATTGATGATCTTTTAAAGTTAAGGATATTCCCCTTCATTCTTATTTATTGGGTGTTTTTATCATGAAAGCATGTTGGGTTTTGTCAAATGATTTTTGTGACTCTATTCAGAAGATCATGTTTTGTCTTTCTTTATCCTATTATATGGTGTATTATGTATTATATTAGTTGATTTCCATATGTTAAATTAACCTTATATTCCTAGGATAAATGCCGCTTGACCATGGTGTAGGATTTTTGCATCTATATTCATAAGGAATATTGGCTTATAATTTTCTTTTCTGATGATAACTTTGGTTCTGGTGTCAAAGTAATACTAACATCCTATAACTATTAGGGTAATGTTTACGTCCATTCTATTTTTTGGAAGAGTTTATGACAGGGTGGTGTTAATTTTTCTTTAAATATTTGATAGAATACAAGGAGTGAAGTCATCTGGCACAGGCATTTTCCTTGTGAGAGTATTTTATTACTAATTTGGTTTTTTGTTATCTGTCTATTCACTCTTTCTATATCTAATTGGGTCACTTTAGGTAGTTTGTATCTTACTAGGAATTTGTCTGTGTTACGTAAGTTGTCCAATTTATTGACAAAATGGTTGTTCAAACTATACACTCTTAATCTTTTAACTACCTGTAAGATTAATACTGATTTATCCTTTTTATTCCTGATTTTAGTAATTTGATTTCTCTCCTTTCTTCATTTGGTTAGTCTAGAAAACAGTTTGTCATGTTTAGACATCTTTAATAAAAACGTTTTGTTTTTGTTGAATTTCTCAATTTCTTTAAACTTTGGTATCATTAATATACAATCACATGTGCAACATTGTGGCTGCTAGATTCTCCCCATTATCAAGTCCCCACCACATACACCATTATAGTCACTGTCCATCAGCATAGTAAGATGCAATGGAGTCACTACTTGTGTTCTCTGTGCTATACTGCATTCTGCGTGCCCCGCCCCCACATTATGTGTGCTAATTGTAATGTCCCTTAATCCCCTTATCACTCCCTTCCCACCCACCCTTCCCAGACCCTTTGCCTTTGGTAACTGTTAGTCCATTCTTGGGTTCTGTGAGTCTGCTGCTGTTTTGTTCCTTCAGTTTTTGCTTTGTCCTTATACTCCATAGATGAGTGAAATCATTTAGTACTTGTCTTTCTTTGCCTGGTTTATTTCACTGAGCATAATACCCTCTAGCTCCATCGATGTTGTTGTAAATGGTAGGATTTGTTTTCTTCTTATGGCTGAGTAATATTCCATTGTGTATATGTACCACCTCTTCTTTATCCATTCATCCACTGATGGATACTTAGGGTGCTTCCATTTCTTGGCTATTGTAAATAGTGCTGTGATAAACATAGGGGCGCATATGTCCTTTTGAATCTGGGATCCTGCATTCTTAGGGTAAATTCCTAGGAGTGGGATTTCTGGGTCAAATGGTATTTCTATTTTGAGTTTTTTGAGGAACCTCCATACTGCTTTCCACAATGGTTGAACTAAGTTACATTCCCACCAGCAGTGTAGGAGGGTTCCCCTTTCTCCACATCCTCACCAGCATTTGTTGTTCTTTGTCTTTTGGATGTTGGCTATCCTAACTGGTGTGAGGTGATATCTCACTGCGGTTTTAATTTGCATTTCTCTGATGATTAGTGATGTGGAGCGTCATTTCATGTGCCTGTTGGCAATCTGAATTTCCTCTTTGGAGAATTGTCTGTTCAGAACCTCTGCCCATTTTTTAATTGGATTATTTGCTTTTTGGGTGTTGAGGCATGTGAGCTCTTTATATATTTTGGATGTTAACTCTTATCGGATATGTCATTTATGAAAATATTCTCCCATACTGTAGGATGTCTTTTTGTTCTACTGATGGTGTCCTTTGCTGAACAGAAGCTTTTCAGCTTGATATAGTCCCACTTGTTTATTTTTGCTTTCATTTCCCTTGCCCAGGGAGATATGTTCATGAGGAAGTTGCTCGTGTTTATGTCCAAGAGATTTTTGCCTATGTTTTTTTCTAAGAGTTTTATGGTTTCATGACTTACATTCAGGTCTTTGATCCGTTTTGAGTTTACTTTGGTGTATGGCGTTAGACAATGATCCTGTTTCATTCTCTTACATGTAGCTGTCCAGTTTTGCCAATACCAGCTGTTGAAGAGGCTGTCTTTTCCCCATTGTATATCCATGGCTCCTTTGTAGTATATTAATCGACCATATATGTTTGGGTTTATATCTGAGCTCTCTATTCTTTTCCATTGGTCTATGGGTCTGGTCCTGTGCCAGCACCAAATTGTCTTGATTACTGTGGCTTTGTAGTAGAGCTTGAAGTGGGGCTACGTAATCACCCCTGCTTTATTCTTCCTTCTCAGGATTGCTTTGGCTATTCTCGGTCTTCTGTGGTTCCATATAAATTTTAGAACTATTTGTTCCAATTCACTGAAGAATACTTTTGGGATTTTGATAGGGATTGCATTGAATCTGTAGATTGCTTTAGGCAGGATGGTCATTTTGAAAATATTAATTCTTCCTACCCAAAAGCATGGAATGAATTTCCGTTTGTTAGTGTCCTCTTAAATTTCTCTCAAGAGTGTCTTGTAGTTTTCAAGGTATAGGTCTTTCACTTCCTTGGTTAGGTTTATTCGTATGTATTTTATTCTTTTTGATGCAATTGTAAATGGAATTGTTTCCTAGATTTCTCTTTCTGCTAGTTCATCATTAGTGTATAGGAATGCAACAGATTTCTGTGTATTAATTTTGTATGCTGCAACTTTGTTGAATTCAGGTATTAGTTCTAGTAGTTTTGGAGTGGATTCTTTATAGGTTTTTTTATGTACAATATCGTGTCATCTACAAACAGGGACAGTTTGACTTCTTCCTTACCAATCTGGATGCCTTGTATTTCTTTGTGTTTTCTGATTGCCATGGCTAGAACCTCCAGTACTATGTTGAATAAAAGCAGGGAGAGTGGGCCTCCTTGTTTTGTTCCTGGTCTTAGAGGAAAAGCTTTTAGCTTTCCACTATTAAGTATGATGTTTGCTGTGGGTTTGTCATATATGGCCTTTATTATGTTGAGGTACTTGCCCTTTATACCCGTTTTGTTGAGAGTTTTTATCATGAATGGGTGTTGAATTTTGTCAAATGCTTTTTCAGCATCTATGGAGATGATCATGTGATTGTTGTCCTTCTTTTTATTGATATAGGGGATTATGTTGATGGATTTTCAAATGTTGTACCATTCTTGCATCCCTCGGATGAATCCCACTTGATCTTGATGTATGATCCTCTTGATTTATTTTTGAATTTGGTTTGCTAAAATTTTTTGAGCATTTTTTCATTTATATTCATCAAGGATTTTGGTCTGTAATTTTCTTTTTTTGTGGTCCTTTTTTTGGTTTTGATATTAGAGTGATGCTGGCTTCATAGAATGAGTCTGAGAGTATTTCCTCCTCTTCTTCTTTTGGAAAACTTTAAGGAGAATGGATATTAGATCTTCTCTAAATGTCTGATAAAATTCTGCAATGAAGCCATCTGGTCCAGGTATTTTGTTCTTGTGTAGTTTTCTGATTACCAATTAAATTTCATTGCTGGTAATTGGTCTGTTCAGATTTTCTGTTTCTTCCTGGATCAGTCAGTCTTGGAAGGTTGTATTTTTCTAGAAAGTTGTCCATTTCTTCTAGGTTGTCCAGTTTCTTAGCATGTAATTTTTCATAGTATTCTCTCATAATTCTTTGTATTTCTGTGGTGTCCGTTGTTATTTTTCCTTTCTCATTTCTGATTCTGTTTATGTGTGTAGATTCTCTTCTTTTCTTGATAAGTCTGGCTAAGGGTTTATCTATTTTGTTCATTTTCTCAAAGAACCAGCTCTTGGTTTCATTATTTTTTTCTATTGTTTTATTCTTGTCAATTTTATTTATTTCTTCTCTGATCTTTATTATGTCCCTCCTGCTGACTTGGCCTCATTTGTTCTTATTTTTCCACTTTCAATAATTGTGAATTTAGACTATTCATTTGGGGTTGTTCTTCATCTTTAAATAGGCCTGGGTTGCTATATACTTTCCTCTTAGAACTACCTTCGCTGTGTCCCACAGAAGTTGGGGCGTTGTGCTCTTTTTTCATTTGTCTCCTTAGGTTGCTTGATATCTGTTTAATTTGGTCATTGATGATTGATTATTTAGGAGAATGTAGTTAAGCCTCCATGTGTTTGTGAGCCTTTTTGTTTTCTTTGTACAATTTATTTCTGGTTTTATACCTTTATGATCTGAGAAGTTGGTTGGTTGCATTTCTCTATTTTTAAATGTTCATCTATTATCGCATAAATCTTAACTTTCCCTGCCTTCTGTTTGCTTTGTTTTCTTCCCTCTATTTTTTTGGTTTGCTAAAGTGATTGGTTAAATTGTTGATTTGAGAACTTCTTTTTTAATATAGGCATTTACAGTATAAATTTCCTTGTAACCACTATTTTAGCTGAATTTCATAAATTTTGGTATCTTGAGTATTCATTTTCTTTCATCTCAAAGTATTTATTAATTTCCCTTGTGAAGTACTCCCTATTTACTTAGACATTGTATAGAAGTGTACAGTTTAACTTCCACATATATGAGAATATCCCAATTTTACTTCTTGTACTGATTTCTTACTTTAGTCCTTTGTGGTCAGATAACATACTTTATATTATTTCCATTCTTTTATTTTTTTTTTTGAAGCATCTGTTATGGCATAGCATATGGTTTATCCTGAATAAATGTTCTAGGTGAACTTGAAAATAACATGTATTCTCCTGTTGTTGGGTGAAGTGTTGTACAGATACCTAGTTGATCTATAATATTGTTCAAGTCTTCCATTTTATGAGTTTTTCTGTCTTCTTTATTATTGAAAATAAGGAATATGAGTCTGCAACTAATTTTTTGGTATAAGACAGGTATTTATTTCTTATACTTGTGCAGCTATTTATTTTGTTAGTGAATATAAAATCAAATTTTTTCATATGTCTGTTGTGTATGCCAAACTATACATTACCCAAAGCATGTCGATTTGGTTCCTTCTGCCCTAATTGCAGGTGTTCAGTAATATTTAACATATATATAGCTTTACCATAATATGTTTTTGTATCTTGTGTCACATGCAGATAATGTGAATGAGAACCACTGAGCCCTTGTGCTGCTCTGTGTTGTAGCAGCTCTCAGTTTGAATATTTGGTGATCTTTCATATAGGGCCCTTTGTTCTCTGCTATTACCTGTAGTAATGACCACTGTGGAAGAGTGTAAGCTACTGGTTTTGTTCCCTACATCCAAGTGCCGAAGGTATAATATGTGACTTTAGGGGATTCTGGAAGGCTCTCAAGCAAACCATAGAATTTCCTTAAGAAACTTTAAATAGTTCTTTCATTATGAGTGAAAATTTAGAAAAGAGCTTATGAAGAGTCCAACATGCAGGAGTGAGGGAGAGAGAGAGAGTACAATTCCAAGGTGAGAGGAGAGAGTGGGGGTGAGAGGATGAAAGTAGCAAGAAATCAGACATGACAGCAAATGTAATAATAAAGCAGGGATGTGAATCTTGGTATTTTCAGAACCAGGGAAGAAGTTAGCATTAGCAAGTTTTACAAACCTATAGTAAATACAATTAGGGTGGAAAATAGAGCACACCTCTAGTGATTTGTAATTACATTTCCCCATTTGTGATGATTCCAGTTGCAAGCATATGATTATTTTGTTTCCTGGTATAGTGTCTTGGATTGGGCTACCACAACAAACTGTCATAGGCTTGGTGGCTTGAGCAACAGAAATTAATTTTCTCACAGTTGTAGAGGCTAGAAGTTCCAGACTTCTTTTTTTGAGTCAGTTAGTTTCTGTTATAGATCCCTTCAAGATGAAAGAAAATACAGTATATTTCGACCATGGATTTACCCTGAAGATGATTTGCATGTGTATGCATTCTTTACACTACTGATATCTTTACCACAAAATTAGATAAATTTAAATAATACTATTATTGCCTTAAACCTTTGGAAGGTGTTTGAAAATGCTGCAGAGGGAGAAAGTTGAAATTGTATAAATAATGATGTCTAAACCAGGAACAAATTACCAAAATAATATAAGAAAAATATATCAAGTTCAAATATAAAGTATGGATACTTGTTAAGAACAAAAACATCTTATTATAAAATATTATTTTATACAGAGCAAAATGTATGGGTGGTCACATACATATGAATAAATGCAGTTAAATGTTTCTTCATTGTAATTAATTTTTATGCATTATGGCTTAGAAAAATTTAATTAGAGATTGATTTAGATTTAGTTATAAATTCCAATTTCTAACTAAATTCCTCACTTAGTTATTATTGAAAATATCTTAAAGTTTCGTTTTTCTTTTTCCTAGGGTTGATATGTATGTATACCATATGGGCAGCTCGTATTTTTCAGAAGGTGATTAGAATCACAACCTTGCAAAATATGCCCTCCAAATAAAGCTGAATCAGTAAAATGAATAAATTTATCAATTATATGCAAAATTCAAAGAGATGAAGAAAACCCTCCCATCAGATGAAAAATAATAGCAGACAAGGTGCTGAGAAAAAAAAAAACTGGAATGCCTCATCTAAAATTCTCCAAAATGATAAGAAAATAGGTATTGTAGTCAAAATGATCCTATTTCTTCACTGACTTAATTATGTTCATTTTCAAAATGTATTGTTAATTCTTATTTGTGGGCTGAGGAAGACTACACAAAATTTCTGGACAATCAACTCTCTGCAGACTTAGATGTCACAGTGTGAAAATGAATGTCCTATCTGTTGCATTATACCCTCTAAATAAAACCCTGATTACCTATGCAACTAGGACCACAGAGAGCACAGAATATTATGAAATAAGTTATGCAATATGCATTTAGAACAGAAGCAACTCTGCCCAGATAACCCAGGAAGAGGAAAGGATGTCCCCACAAGGACAGGGACATACACAGTCTCTACAAAGCAACCAAGAACTCTAAATTGGTCATCATTATTTTAATGAGCTGGCTGTAATTTTTAAAAGCATTTGCTTTTGTAGGCAGATTCATAAACGCTCTTCTAATAGGGTCATTTATTAATTTGCCTAAAGATTGTATCTATGACGAAAGCCCAAAAAATTTAACAGAATGCTTCTTCAAATAAAAGGGTCTGAAATTGTCAGTTATAATTTCCCAGTCTAATTTTTAGTTTCTATTTTATACTGTGCCAAATTTTTCCCCATTAATCATCTTCTCTTATGTTCAGATTGTTACAGATCTAGATCTAATAAGATTTCTTTGTCACTATTGTTTTGTTTATTGAGAATATAATAGTCTTATACATACTGCTTACAATTTGACTTTCTTTAGATCTATGCTGTAATCTTACTCTATGTAAGACTTTGCCTCATCACCTCATTTAAAATGCCCAGTCTCCAAGTCCATAACTCTTTCGTTCCCTTACCTACTTTATTTTTATTTGGCATACTTATTACCTTATTTGTTTTTCAGTCTCTTTCTTCTCAGTAGAAATTACATTTCTTAAGCCTAGAGACTTTCTTCAGTGCTGTCACCCTGGAACATAGAAATCATGTCTGGCACCCTGTAGGTGCTCAATAAACATCTGAGGGAGTTAATGAAAAGATGAAAGCTGAACATACTGAATTTGTTTCAATTCATCTTTAAAATCCTGGTCATTTTTGTATTGACTAACCATCACCGTTAGTGAATCCATTTCTGGAGTGATCCCCACGGCTATTTTCTACAATCATTCAGCATTGTCCTAGTTCAGGCCTTTATTTTATCATACTCAGACGCCTCAAAAATTTCTTTGTGATTCTTTTTGGCTTCAGTCTGTCTCAAGTTTAGTCCATCTCCTTGATACTGTTGGTCATTTTTTAAAAATGAAAACTGGAGCACATCACCATTCCAACCTCACCTTGCACCAGCCCCAAACCCCAAAATGACATATGAGACTGACTCTGGCCAATGCCTGTGCACCGGGATGAGGTGTGAATTCCTACTATGTTTGTAGAAAGATTAAACATAAACCATGCATACACCTTCTCTCAGAAACATCTTTTTCAAAGGTCATTTTTATTAAGTAAAAGTACCAGTGCTGTACAGACAGAGATACACAATCATCATGGCTCTGTAATCACAACAAATTGAAAAAAAAATCTTGTAGGGTCTAAGAGCAGGCAGCCCCAAGATATGCCATTGTGACATGATTATTTCAAAGCTGAAGACTACCAAGGTCCAAAAGACTCAGGCAGAAATTTTGGCCTTCCCCTCAATTGCCTAAAAGAATTTAGATAGAGGACCTGCCCCAGGAGGAGAGCTTTCACCATAGGTAACTGTATTATAATATGAACTAGGCCTGGTAGATAGGGAAGGATGTGGTTAAGTCTGTTAAATTTCCTCTGTGCCTCATTGTTTCTGTGTGGCCCAGCAAACATTTGTTTATCAAACCTTTACTCTTTCATATTCCTGTGAATTTCTTCCTTTTCCTTTGAAGTCTCTCAGACCCAGACTTCAGACCCCCTTTGCCTTGGTTCTGGATGACATATACACATCATTCTTCCCGACTGTCTTTGGAATCTATGTCTGTGGAGTCCCTGTACATACATAATTAAACCTTATTTTTTCTTCTGTTCATCTGTCTCATGTCAATTTGATTCTTAAACCACCTAGAAGAACTTTAAGTGGAACAGGAAATTTCTTCCTCCCCAACATCTGAATCTGAATGTCCATCAGAAGACATTAGTAAATCTGTATTATGGATACTTATACGGATATCACAAAAAGTGGGGTAGGTATTTATGTACTAAACAGAAAGAACACCCAAGTATACAGAATTAACTGGGAGGAAAAATTAAGTTACAGAGTAATGTCTTTAATATAATTTCATTTTGTTAAGGAGAGTGAGATAATGAAAAAGAAAGAGAGAGTGAGAGAGAGAGAGCATGCAATAAAGGTAAATTTCAGTTTTAAATATGACTTCCTAGTGAAAATAATAAAAACATTAAAATATTTGTGTTTAGCCAATACCTCTTACAATGTATAATATCCAGTATAGTATGTATGCTTTAAAAATGTAGGAAATACAGAGTCTTAGATGTGGAAAGATCTTCAAAGTACAAGAGTGGTTTTTTTTGCATCAGTGATAATATTGAGGTTTGTTGCTTAACAAAGCCTACATAGTATGTTAAAAGAGGAATTAGGGCTAAATTTACACCTCTTGACACTTAAGACTGGTAATCTTTTCAGTGAGCCTTATTGCCTTTCAAGAAGAGTAATTTACCTCTTGTTTGGGCTTAATTTTGCTTAATTATTATTGATTGCCATGCCAGTTATATGCAGAACCAGAGAATACTTTGTCAAGAATAAAAATGTTAAAGCCAAAGTAATTAGATTTGTATTGATCTAATTTGAAAAAGGAACTGTAGTTTTTTCATCAAAGTGTGATTAAAAATTACAATTAGGATTAAGATAATAAATTTTAATGAATTTTAACACATTAGTCACAAAGAAAGGATTTCAAAGTTATACCAGTTTACACTGTAAAGAAAACTATGTGCCTAAGCTGATATTTAAAATTAAACTGGGTATTGTTATGACTGTCATGAATAGTAATTCAATATGCCAATGGATTTGTCTGAGCAATTATCACATGGTAATATAGCTGAGATTTCATAGTCACATACATTGCAGACTGTCTAGACATGGGCTCAACTTATAGTGTCATAAATAACTTTTTTGTTTTTGTATTTGGTATATATGGGGACCTGGACAGAACACAAGCTGGATGAAATGCTGAAGTAGTTATATTTTACCCTGGACTACTCTCTGCCGTGCATTAATGCCTGTATTGAGAATAGTTACTGATTTATTTAGAGCTTTGTAACTGCATTTTTTATCAGGTAAAATATATGACTCCTCACAGAGCAGGAAGTCTTGATGATAGAACATTGAAAAACAAAGTCATCACCATTGTCTTGGTGAAAAAAGAAGGGCAAATAACAAACCACACTTCGTGCTGAACCCTGGTGCAGACCACTATTGCTCTTCTCTAGCATCCTAGTTGTTCAGAATTTGTAGAGGTGTTAATTAAAAAAATAAGGTGGGGAAGGGATTTTTTTAGGCAAATATGTTTAGAACAGCCAGATTTCTCAAGGCATTTAGTATACGTATTTCAACAGAATAACTTATAATTTATTTCTATTATTATGTCATCTTTTCATTGTTTTTTGTTTGTTTATCAGAGAATCCCTCAAGAACTAGTGTGGGATGAGCACTGGACAATGCTGATATGAATATATTTATGCATTTATTTGATATATTACATGCAGTTTAGGGGGCTGGGCATCAGACAATAGTGGAAAACTATAATTGAGGGAAGGACTGGAGAAGTACAAGCCATAGGCTTCATACCCTCCTTGAGTATGTCCCTGGGGAGTGCCCAACCAAAGTCAACTCTCCACATAGAAATTTCATGGGCTCCAACATATAAATAGATTGCAGTACAGCAAGCAATATTACATGTAGTACAGCACATAATAGGACATTCCATCATGAACTCATACTTAGGTTTAAGGTTATATCTAAAGCAGATTGTATTACTTTAATAATCATGATGAAAATAAAAGATAATTGTAGAATAATTGAACTAAACGTTGAATAGAACTCAGATCATTAAATGAGTTAATATTGATAAAGCATTGTGAATGGTGTCTGGCACATAGAAAGTGCTATATAAATAGTTGTTTAAAAAGAATACCATACGGGGAGAAGAGGACAGAGATCAAGATAGCTTTGAAATGCATACACACAGAGATGCATTGCTGAATTCAAACTGTATATGTAATGAACTATTTTAATGAGTCTTTCCTTTCATTTGAAGTTTTAATTAGTTTGTTATTGACATTTCCACTATGATTTACTTTCTCCCTCAATTGAAAATACATTCAAGGAGTCATCTCAGAACTTACTTTCTTTTGAATAAACAATAGAGCTTAAATTAATACCTATAAACTTGCATAATGTTCTTTTGAGCATCTTTGTTGCTTACTGATAGAGTAGCTAGTTCATATTTCATAAAAGCTTGCTATTGCTATTGTTGATTCATTAAATGAATGTACAAACATATCATTGTATAAGTATTTAGTAGATATCTATATAGAACCTGTTTTTGTCTTGCTCTGAATCTACTAGGCTGACCACAAATATGGCTCTTTTTTCCTTAAGGTCAGTAAAACAAAATCTGTGATAAATGTATTAAAATATATTAATATACATAAATATTATATATATTAAAATATTTTAACATGTATATATAGCTTAATAATATATTAATTATATACATATAATTAATATATATAATATGTATTTTATATATACACATACACATATATATTAGCCTTAACTTTCTAAATTGTAAACAGAATGTTTCTTGGTACCAAATTTATATAAGTTTGTATATTCTTACACAATATTTTGGCATATTCTAATTTAATATTGGTTAAGTATTAAGTAAAACATTAAATTATATCTAAGGGTCCCTGTATCTATTCCCTTGGCCATATGCATATCAAATTATTCCAAAGGAATAGACATTTCTATTGAGTCTTAAAAGGATGAACCACAGTTAGCTCTAACAGTCATAGATACATACATGAAATATTAAATACTGTCTATTCTCAAGTCAAAAGAAACTTATTCTAGTTAAAAGTATAACTATGAACAATTAGCATTTAAAAAAACTCATAACTAGGTCAATTCATAAATGACATACAAAGAATTTCATCTATGAAAAAAAGGTGATATTTAATTTGTTCCTTCTTGATTGGTCATTCTGTTGCAAAGATATCTAACTTTCATGGAATAGGCTATTTCACATTAAAGTACCTTTGTAAAATCTAAAGTTAATTTTCTCCCAGAATACATGGTCATTTACATGAGAGAATTTTTTATTAGAAATTTAAAACCAGCATTGTTTTCTAAAGAAAAGGTCATTTTTCACATTTGAGTTGCATAGTAACTCACCTCTACTAATAAGCCCCTGAGTATAAACAGTGTCCAATTAATTTACAATTGAAAATGGAATACTTTTCCTCAGCATCTTCAACTAATGAAATGTGATTTTTCTCTTAACTCAGCATATGCCCTTCCACACCCATAACCATGCAAGAGCCAGGGATATGTCTTCTCATTGCCTTGTGTATGCAGCAAGGCTCTGCTTAATTAATGGATCCCTCTTGACTCTGGATTTTTGGTTTTTGACCTATTTGTCTATCTTGCTTTCTCTTTCCCAGGTTCTTGTATGTGCATATAGTATACACATGCATTGTATTTATTCTTAATTCTTCCAAAATCATACAAGTATGTATCTCAAAAGTTGTTTTTAATTTATTCTCCATTGTGTTTGGCATGAAGGCTCCGTGATTATATATAATTGTAGCAATTTGCACATTGTAGCAAGGATTTTTAGAATGACTTCAGGAAGGGTGTTATTCTCAAAAACAGAATCAAAGACTAATGCTCAGATAATGAAGGATTTTTCCTCCAAAATATGTTATCAATGTCTGCTGTCTTTTGCCAGCCTGCCAGTTTGTTAAGGAGAACATAAATCTGGGTTAAGTAAGTTAACAGTGAGAAACTGTTTTGTAGGTATCTTATAAGTAAAGCTTTGATTAGGAAAACAAATACTGCTCTAACATATTTCACTTAGGAAGGGATTCAAAATAAGGAATGAAAGACATACAAAATTGTCAGAAGGTTGAGAGAATTAGATCAGGGAAGCCAATACTGATGTTTAGGAAATAATGAATTACAAAACAACAAAGTTACCCCCAGTGACTGTAGCTGTCTGCAGTTCTGAAGTCAGTGATTCATAGAAGAATGCAGAGAAATCCTGGCAAGGTCCTTTCTAGTTTAACTACCAAAGTTCATAGACCTCTCCCACTCTTGTTTCAACAATAATGGTTCCATTTCTCTTCCTCTAAATCTTGTGCATGAAACTAAGCCGTAATTGTCCTGTAAGTGAATATGGAAAATGTGGTTTCCAGTCTTCCAGATCCTGCAGGAGAGGGACAAGTTTAGAAAGGAAGGGGTAGTGTTGATCCCCGACATATAACACATGTTAAATCTGGCGAAACCATGTTGGTGACCACCCACATTGAAAAGACAACTTGTAAATTATTAAAATTAAACTACAGAAGCCACTCTGCAATGCACTTAGTTTATACAACTGGCTGAAGAAGCAGGACTGATCCTTATCTGTGGCAGTATTGTTCCAATAGATTAAGATGATACTGTCAGAGAGTTTGCTATAAATATGACTATGAACTTTCATTCTATTATTCTTACAGATGTAGAAATATTCCTTTCAAATAATTTAAAAGGCTGAGAAGTGAATTTCTTTAGTATCAATGAAAACTCTTCAATGTTCTTAAAACTTTTTTTCTGAGCATGTCTTGCTATTGTCAGCATGTTTTGCTAAGTTACTCCTTTTTCAGGAATGGATTTCATCATCAAAGGATAATAGTGTACAAGGGCTGATAGTGTCAAAGGTTTATAGTGTGCAAATAGCTGCAGGATGAGAAAACTGAATCATGGCAAGCATTCAACACACGTTTTAAAATAACAATTGTGAAGAAGACATTGTTGAGCTTTGTGTTACAACTTCAAAGAGAGTAAAACAGCCATGTGACTCTATTCCAGGTGATTTAAATTTACTGGGGAGGTTTATAGATTAGCAAAAGAACCAGTGGACAAGGGATAATGGCCATTAATCTGGACATGCCAGAGGCCTTATTAAGAATAGTGTACAAAAGATGGGTTTGTGAAAGTCAAGTGTTGAATATTTACTTCTGTGAATTAAGGATTAGTAATCCATGCCTCACTCAGGTAGCACAATTACACTAATGTAGCAAACCTGATAGAAATTTCAGAGCTTCTAAAAGTGTCTCACTTTACAAGTAAGCTGCTCCAGAAAGGGAAAAATATAGTTCAGTTATCTTCTCAATTATAATACAACCTACCCAAGATAATGTTGAACAAGACCAGAAATGATAAAACAGGAAAATCCTGATTATTCACAGAGTGGGAGTTAGTGGGGCCACACAGGAAGTGCCCTCATACTCATAATTCTA
Source organism: Smutsia gigantea (assembly GCA_032199065.1). Lineage (NCBI taxonomy): Eukaryota > Metazoa > Chordata > Mammalia > Pholidota > Manidae > Smutsia > Smutsia gigantea. The sequence continues at coordinate 2,515,006 of JAVSCE010022418.1, forward strand.
TTAGCGAGAAGCCTGTTTTTAGCTTGGAATCCAATTAGGCAGCACAGCTGGCTAGCAGAAGTAGAATAAAACCCTCCTCAGGGCATAGCCTAGATGCCTGCAACTTTTGTGGCATTAGGGCAAAGATGAGCAGATTCAAGAGGCCCTCACAGTTTGTAGAGATGTTGGTGGAAAAAATCTCCATGGAAATCAATTCATAATGACTTTGTTTAACTCAGATCTCTGAGCAATCCGTTAACAAAATTTGAGACTTACCTGCAAGTAATGGTTCCCAAACAAGCAAGTGAATCAATCCCAGAGGAGATGACTTAATACCTACTGACAATCAGCAAAATTTGAACAACACAGTGAGAAGGGACTGGGTAAGAAACATATTTGTCTTGGCCAACATGCTTAAAGGTTCTCATCCATGTTTTAATGAAGAAGAAATGAAAGTTTATATTGGAACACTCTATAAATCCTTTGTAGTTTGGTGTGTGTACTCATGCTTAAGTTCATGTCTAGTAAAATAGTATCATTACAAAATGTCGTTTCAGTCATCCTCACTTAATGAAGACCAGGTTTCAATCCAGTTATTGAGACACACAATCAGGGTAGGCTCTACCTCACTTCTGTTATTTCATGGTTCTGGTGAGCAAAGGGGAGGAAACAGAATACCATAACAAAAGTATGTATTGGCACACTATGTATTTTCCCTCGAAAATGTGACCCAGCTTGTTAAATAAGTTTGCCAACAGAGTTGAAGATAAATTTGTAAAAAGCATTTGTTGTTAAAGCAGAACTTCATCTTCCAATGTTAAAAAAAAAAAAGTAGTGTAATAGAGAATCTTGGATTTTCTTATTTGTTAAATTGCTTTCACAAAAGGAAATCAATGTTTTTGAAAAAACAATTTTTTGTGGGATTGCTCATGCTAAAGTATTTTACAGGATGTAATAATTTGGTTACAATCTAGAATAAGTAGATGTTATTTGCTTATATAATGCTATACATACATATATATATATATTTAAAGCACAATGTTCTGTTACAGTAGTTAAAAGAACACTGCATTTCCTAGGACAAAGAGAAGACATGAAAAATAAATTTAATTTATAATTAATTTTTGCAGTTTGAAAATGGGGAACTCATTCATTTGGGAATAAGGAGTAGTAGGAATATTCAACTTACATGAAAAACTCTATTTCAAGTATATTTGCTCACAGACTAAGTGGGGGATCATTCAAAAGAGAATTCCCTAGTGTATGACAAGATCATCATTTCTCAAAGTCAGTTCAATAGAGTATTAGTCTATCTATCTATTTTTATCAATGTATTATGTGTTTTGGTGTGTGTTAGCCTTTAATAGGCTAATCTATATTCTACTTTATTACTGACAATGGTTCAACTGCCATGAAAACGCAGCTTTGAGGAAATACCTTGGAAAACAGGAGACACACAGAAATAAATATTTGTTCTCAAAGTTCTAAAATGTACATTAATTCTCAAGAGCTGATGAGTACTCTCAATATTTGAGAAGGAATGAAAAATAAGAGATTGAATCATAATAAAAAAGTAGTTTGCACAGGTCTGGAAGAAAGATGAAAATGATGATTCTGATATTGTCTTTTTTAAAATTTTATAAGGCTTTAACTCTTGCAAAATAGGTTCTTCGTGGAAAATGATGCTCTTTATGGACTCAGTCTTGTGACATTTTACACAATGATAAACATGGCTAAGTATCTTTCAGGAACATTACATGACGTGTGTTTCAAAAGAGGTTAAGTAAGTTCTTTTTAGGAAGCAAAACCCCACAAGAAAAAAAGAATAAAACAGTTCCTTGTTTTGAATCTGCTATGACCTTTCAAGTAAAGCATTTTGCCAGACAGACTGTATATTTTTTTCAGAAGTAGTAGTTTGGTCTCCTCCACCCAGGCAAAATCAATTTACCCTAAGAAACATTGCTCTATCTTTGGCTCTGCCAAACTGTTGTCATCTCAAAGTATTGTCATCTCAATTGTTCAAGAGGAGGAATCCAGTCCATTTTTGTTAAATTCCTTTTTCCTGCTGAGAAGTAGAAAATAATGTCAGAGGAAAAAGTCAAGAGTCTAGTCCTTAAATCCTAGCTCTTATTATTTTACTTTCTGTATGTTTTTAATTGATGTCTGACTGGATTAAATAAATAATATTTATATACAAGGTAAACAAAGGACTCAACATTAATAACATCAGCAACACTAAGTAATTTTCTCTGGAAAGCAAAGTGATTAGAACTCATTGCCAACACCCAGGTCAGCATTTAACTACGCCAATATTTCTCCTGAGTAGTGTATGGTAGAGCACATTCATGTGGATTATTTCCAGATCTAATGATTGATCAAATAAGAGTAAGAAAACATAAGTCCTCAGGAGGTGATTAGGAAGCTGGATCTATACAAAGGTTATATTAACAGTATATTTTGAAATCACAAATCTAAAAATGAAACTTTATTGTTAAGTATGAAAAGATTCTGCTGTTAAATGACTTAAAATGAACTTCTGTTCTGACCTTTAAACATTTTGTGCACAGAAATTTGTTAGGGTGTTTGTTTTTACTATTTAAAAACAATTTTAAGGGGAGAAAATTGAATGCTTCTAGCTTTTTCTCTGCCTGAATGCTTCAATATAGCACACATGCCTCAGCCTCCCAACCCTTTTGGGATATTCTGCTATGGGGAGGCCTTATACTGACAGGTGCTAGGGCCACTCTCCCAAAAATACTGTTACTTCAGCTATCCAGTTTTAATGATTTCTGCCTAATGTGTCACATTTTTTTAATGCAGGAAAAACATGTCTGTGAATATAGCAGTCACACTCTTGAGCAAAGACTTCACAGGTATTGTATAAATATATTATGTACCCACTGTACTCCCAGGCCTATGAGACACTATATAATTAAGCCTGTGCCATTGTAGTAGATAATAGACATTTTTATTAGCTCATTTAATATGAAATAAAACTTTAGCTATCTACTCCCAGATATCCATCTAACTTTTATAAATTACATATATTTCCCATATATTAACCAATGTGGTATTTTCTTTAAAAACATACTCAAGAATATACATTAAAAGACAAAATGAATATAAATTAGATAATATTTGGAAGTACTCTTAATTGTAATTATTAATCAGAAATATACAGTGACAATAGTATGATTATAATTATTTAATGTTTTTGAAATTTTGATTTAATACTTTGTGGTAAAGTGATTAGAAATCCTGATCTAAGTTCTGTATATCTTTGCACTTTATTGTAATAGCTGACATACTTGTAAAACTTACCTCTGAAATATACATAAATTGGGAAGACTGTATACCAATGATAAGATTAGTTAAACCAGGGAACCCATTATTTCAGTTACAAAAACTGCAACATTTTGAAGTTTGCCTCTACGTTATCAACTTTCTTGCTCTCAGTTTTTCTTATAAGTTTATTGTAATGCTAATGAATTTTTATAAAGGATGCTTTCAAAATCCACTAAAACTCTCCATTTAAAAAGTTTTAAAATTCCATTTTAGGTCCTTTGAGAATGCAGATTTGAGTGATTTAGAAATGGCTCACTTTTATTATTAGAACTAAAAACGTTTTAAAATATTTTAAAAATAGTCTTTCTACAGCAAAAGTTTTCTTTTCTCATTCTTCTTTTTTTTAATTACCTTTGAAAGGAGATATTTTTTTGTTGTAATTCACTTTGCATATTGAAAGAAACCATACCCCAAAAGCTCATATAACCCTGTTTCTATGACATTCTGGAGGAAGCAAACTATGGGACAGAGCGCAGATCAGGGATTGCAGGGGTTCAGTGGGAGAAGAGCTGACTACCCTAGGGCCGCACGTGGAAAGATTTGGGAGATGGAATTGTTCTGTATGATACTATAGTTGGGAGATGAGACCCTGCATTTTTCAAAACCACAGAGCATGCTCAACTGTATGCAAATTGAAAAATCAACCATGATGTCAAGAATCTCAGGATAGAAGGCCCACGGTGTTGGAGGGGTCACACAGGGGTAACAGTACCTTACTGAAAAGGCAGGCAAAAGGAGCTGACCTAAGAAACTTTGTAAATCATTGTTTTGAATGGCTTTCATGAGGCTAAAGACAAAAAGAAGGATAGATAAGCACTGTGAACTATTTTGTAAATTCATTCCCCTTTGGGCATGTGTTAGCAGTTCTGAATCTACAGTATATGTATCCTGAGGATGAACAAGTAAGTAAAGAAAACGTATATAATGGTAGTGAAGTTTCTGCCATTTCCAATGGTAGAGAAAGTTTTAAGTTAACAAAGAGGGATTTGAATAAACCCTGAGGTGCTGGACAGTGTGAACTCATGTTTTTCTAATATATGTATACAGATAAAAGACACCGAAATGAATATATATCTGTTAGGAAGGAAAGAACTCAGCTCGGTGTCGCAGGGAAGTCAGATACAGTGAGACAAAAAACCAAGTTAAGAAAACAAAGTAAGTTTTAATGCACTCTACACAGAGTAACAGAGCTGGCCTGCCTAAGATAAGACAGGCCCAGATGCTCATTCTGAGCCCTCTTTTATGTGGTTTTGGCAGGGCGGAGAGGTCCTTGATTGACAGCTATCAGCTCTCTAGGCTTGTTCTGATTGGTGAAATGGGGACAGGGGCTGTGCTGTGGTTTCTTATCTAGGGAGACCCTGGATATTTTCTGAGTCACTCTTGGACCCTGTGGCTTCATCTGATTAACTCTCTGAGTCATTTCTGCCTTTCTGGCTTTATTTGATCAATTCCCTGAATGACCTTTGGGGGCCCCTCCTCTTCATCCGTTCATTTCTCTCTCTCTGCCTAACATATCTATGCATACATCCAATAGTACCGACATATAGTTCCTAGCTCTTTCCACCAAGAGGTACTAGAAGTAGTAGCAGTGAACATATCTAATTCCTAGACTTATCTATGAATACTATTCTCCAATAATAGGAACCAGTGCTCTTTGCAGAAACCACTGATTCTAGAATTAGGGCAGGAAAATACGAGATGAGGACAGGGGCATATCTAAATGACATTTGAAAAAGCTCCAAATGGCCAAAGCTGTAGCAATTTGTCCAACAGAATAAGTAATGCTAATACTGGACCAAATGTAAAGAATAAAACATCCAAAGAGTAAAATAAACATCCATAAATCAAACTGATATTAAAAAAAGATTGATTAAATATGTAAATCGGGGAGAAGAGACAAGTTTTCATTCAGAAGAATTCCAAATGATGTAGAAGGAATGAAGGAATGGAAAATCACCCTTAAAACATCACAGTAATTATTGCTGCTGGCAAAGTCCAAGGATGAAGGCTAAAATTCGTGGGCAAAACTTTAAAGAGAATAACAATAGTTGCATGACTATAAAGTATCTCTCCTCCCAAATATTTATTAACTAGCATAGTAGTTTATATTCTTTAATATTCCTCCCTCCAGGAGCTTAATTCCCCTGGAATGTGATTTGGATCCAGCAGCTCACTTCGAATGAATACAGTTCAGGGAATGGAAAAATAGTACCTTTGCAATGGAGAAATCTGGCAGACACACTCTTCCCCGACTGATCAAGGTGAATATTACTAGTAATAAGTCATGTTGATATAAGGTACCCTGTGATATAATGCATTGAGAAGGTACTTCAACAAGATGCATAACCCTAGTATGATCATGAAAAAGTATCAGACGAACCCAAATCAAGGCCATTCAGTAAATAACTTGACGAGTACTCTTCAAAAGGGTCAGTGTCATGAAAAATAAAGAAAAGCTGGAAGACTGTCACAGATTAGAGGATTAGAGGAGACTAAGTAAATGTACTGTGGTGTCCTGGATTATCTGCAACTGAAGAAGGGTGATAGTGGAAATAACTAGGGAAATCTGAATAAAGTCTATATTTTAGTTAATAGTGTGGAACTGGTGTTAATTTCTCAGTTTTAAAAGTTGTTCCATGTTGTGTAAAAGGTACAGGGCAGCTATATGTACTATCTTCACAACTTTTGTATGAATCTTAAATTATTTTCAAATAGAGGGTTTTACCTCATAGGGTTGTAATGAGCATTATTAATTAATTTAAAATATACAAACTCCTAGAACAGAGCACACACTAAATATGTAATAAATATTAGCTGTTATTTTTGTTATTTTTATTTATCTGTAAATAGAGAAGCTGAAGAAGTTTTTTCCCTGGATTGTTGAATATTTTAATAACATCTTTTCTGATATTAAATTGAAATATTTTATGAAATATTGAAAGGTGTAAAGAGAAATTAATGATAACTCTAATTGCATAATCTGGACATATCCACTATTAGCTTTGTGGCCTATTACCTGCCAGCATTTTCTGATATAAATATATATGTATGTGTGTATAAAATATGATCAAGATAGTTTTTCTCCAAGTCCTGCAATAGGATGTCTGAAATATGAGTATTCATGGATAACTGCAATAAGGGTGTCTTCCTCAGATAGCAATGGCAGTATCAACGGTTAGCATCTAATATAGTCATGCACTATTTGAAATACTTTATTATTGTCATTTCATTTAATCATCATAATAGTTCATAATGAAAATGTTTTAATTATGAAACCCATTTTGCAGAAGAAGAAACACCCTCAATACTTGTAGGTGGAAGGGAGAAGCCATGGTTTAATCACAGGGGTCTGGCCTGAGTCCATGTTGTTAACCAGTAGACTATACTGCCTCCATAAATTTGCTTTTAGGAGTTAACCCAGGGACCACAAGTCTGAGAACTTTAAGTGACAGCTTGAAGTTTATGGCCATCTGGGTCATATGAAGCAGTACTACGAATTCCCAAGAGTCCCAGGGTACTCTGCAACCTCTCAGTCTGTCCTGTTCATCTCAGTGCCCAGGAAATGTCCCTTCCATTTCACCTGGGAAAATGGTGGGCTTGGTTCTACTCCACCTTACACTGTGGGTATAATTCTTGGAGTAACAGATTAATGCGTGAGGCATTCTGAGCTAATGCCATATTTGGGCAGTCCTGGGCTCAGATGTCTTCCGGCCTCCCTGCTCCCACTCCTGACAATAAATGTTTGCAAAATATTGAAACAAGGAATGGAAATACATAAACTGAGTCTTTTCCTCTAAGGAATAAAAATAGAATGTAATATTAAAGGTTTCATAAAAAGTTGATTCTGATGCTTTGGAGAGGTAACTGAGAATCTGAGTGATACCAGCTGTAATGGGCATGTACTAAAATCCATGATCAATTCAATAGTTTCTTTTTATTTTTTCCAAAAGACTTTAACTGCCAAATACTGAAAATAGGATTTTAAACTATGTGATGTGAAGTGGTAGCTGCAGATAAGAGGATATTGACACCAAACCCATTCAGAAACTTTTCTGGGCTGAAATATTAGGGAGTGGGAATAGAGGGTGCAATTATTTATATATTTATTGGCAAAATTGGCACCTATTGACCAGCACTTTTCTGAGTGGCTTATTCTTGATGAATAGCATCCTCTGTTAAACTGACTTTGAATATTTGTGGATGACTGAGTTAAATTTATTTCTAAGCTTGGAAGCTTTCTAATTGTCTGTATAACCTTATAGTGTAATTGATCTCTATGTTAAAAATAACCAACTGGAACACATATAACGTTTTTTCCTTTAGTAGCAGAAAACTGCCTGAATATAAAAATAAATTTGAATAGCCATATATATGATAATTCAAGAAGTAATATCTATAATTTTAGGCACAAATGATTCAGTTACTTCATCAGTTCCAAATGGTGCCATGTCTATTATACTACTTGAAATAATATAATTTGTACGACTTGGTCTTCTTCCATATGCAAATTATTGGGTTTTGTCTACAGCCCTCCCCCCCATATTATCATCATGAGAAATAGAAACTCTACTGGATCCATAAACACAAAAGCTTTCATGAATAGAACTCATCTGTCCTCTGAACTGCTTTAAGACCTACTGTGACAGCACTTGTATTACACATGCTATACATTGCTTTATGTCACATCTATATACATAGTCATGTCCCACTGTTTGTACTTTTCAGATGAAGTGCACTTTTATTAAAACAAAAATGATTAGCACTATAGGGACATATTAATTAGAAATCAAATAATGATTTTTACATTTTGGAAAGGCATGTTTTAAGTCTCTTTCATTCTGCTGCTATTCCAGGGCTCTGACCATATGAGGTCCTCACTAAGAATCTGAATAAGCAAATTAAGGAGATTGGATCCCTTTATTAATAAACTTTATCCTAAGATGGGAGATGAGTAATGTACTTCTCTGAACAAACAAAACTTAGAGGCTTTCTTTAGGATGCTGAATCAACCCACTTAATTAGCTAACCTGCAAATTCAATGTGAAATACAGTCAAAAAAGTGAAAACACAGCTCTGTATAGATGAATATTAAAATTTATTAAATGGATCTTTAGTAACTTATCATTTAATGCTGAATAGCAAGCTTTGCCACCTCTTTATTATGGCAACTACAAGATTTAATTGTACAGATAACTCATGCTGTAGGTACTGTGTTATTTTCATTCAAATTCTATAAATCAGGAAAAACATCCCACTTGGTTACTTACAAGACAGAATGTCCAAAGAATATACCCATAGCATTATTTTTTTATTTTGGTATCATTAATCTACAATTACATGTGCAACATTATGGTTACTAGACTCCCCACATCATCAGGTCCCCACCACATACTCCATTACAGTCACTGTCCATCAGCGTAGTGAGATGCTATAGAATCACTACTTGTCTTCTCTGAGTTGTACAGCCCTCCCGGTGCCCGCCCCTACATTATGTCTGCTAATAGTAATACCCCTTTTTCCCCCTTGTCCCTCCCTTCCCACCCAGCCTCCCCAGTCCCTTTCCCTTTGGTAACTGTTAGTCCATTCCTGGGTTCTGTGAGTCTGCTGCTGTTTTGTTCCTTCAGTTTTTTTCTTTGTTCTTATACTCCACATATGAGTGAGATCATTTGATACTTGTTTTTTTCCACCTGGCTTATTTCACTGAGCAAAATACCCTCTAGCTCCATCCATGTTGTTGCAAATGGTAGGATTTGTTTTCTTCTTATGGCTGAATAATATTCCATTGTGTATATGTACCACCTCTTCTTTATCCATTCATCTACTGATGGACACTTAGGTTGCTTCCATTTCTTGGCTATTGTAAATAGTGCTGTGATAAACATAGGGATGCATATGTCTTTTTCAAACTGGGCTGCTGCATTCTTAGGGTAAATTCCTAGGAGTGGAATTCCTGGGTCAAATGGTATTTCTATTTTGAGTTTTTTGAGGAACCTCCATACTGCTTTCCACAATGGTTGAACTAATTTGCATTCCCACCAGCAGTGTAGGAGGGTTCCCTTTTCTCCACATCCTTGCCAACATTTGTTGTTGTTTGTGTTGTGGATGGTGGCCGTCCTTACTGTTGTGAGGTGATATCTCATTGTGGTTTTAATTTGCATTTCTCTGATGATTAGCAATGTGGAGCATCTTTTCATGGGCCTGCTGCACATCTGAATTTCTTCTTTGGGGAAGTGTCTGTTCAGATCCTCTACCCATTTTTTAATTGGATTATTTGTTTTCTGTTTGTTGAGGTGCATGAGCTCTTTATATAATTTGGATGTCAACCCCTTATTGGATATGTCATTTATGAATATATTCTCCCATACTGTAGGAAGTATTCTTGTTCTACTGATGGTATCCCTAGCTGTACAGAAGCTTTTCAGCTTGATATAGTCCCACTTGTTCATTTTTGCTTTTGTTTCCCTTGCCCAGGGAGACATGTTCATGAAGAAGTTGCTCAGGTTTGTGTCCAAGAGATTTTTGCCCATGTTTTTTTCTAAGTTTTATGGTTTCATGACTTACATTCAGGTCTTTGATCCATTTTGAATTTACTTTTGTGTACGGGGTTAGACAGTAAGCCAGTTTCATTCTCTTACATGTAGCTATCCAGTTTTGCCAACACCAGCTGTTGAAGAGGCTGTCATTTCCCCATTGTATATCCATGGCTCCTTTACCGTATATTAATTGATTGTATATGTTTGGGTTAATATCTGGACTCTCTATTCTGTTCCATTGGTCTATGGGTCTGTTCTTGTGCCAGTACCAAATTGTCTTGATTACTGTGGCTTTCTAGTAGAGCTTGAAGTCAGGGAGCATAATTGCCCCTGTTTTATTCTTCCTTCTCAGGATTGCTTTAGCTATTTGGGGTCTTTTGTGGTTCCATATGAATTTTAGAACTATTTGTTCCAGTTCATTGAAGAATGCTGTTGGTATTTTGATAGAGATTGCATTGAATCATTGCTTTAAGTAGTATAGCCATTTTGACAATATTTATTCTTCCTAGCCAAGAGCAAGGGATGAATTTCCATTTTGTTAGTGTCCTCTTTAATTTCTCATAGGCATGTCTTGTACTTTTCAGGGTATAGGTCTTTCACTTTATTGGTTAGGTTTATTTGTAGGTATTTTATTCTTTTTGATGCAATTGTGAATGGAATTGTTTTCCTGATTTCTCTTTCTGTTAGCACATCATTAGTGCATAGGAAAGCAACAGATTTCTGTGTATTAATTTTGTATCCTGCAACTTTGCTGAATTCAAATATTAGTTCAAGTAGTTATGGAGTGGAGTCTTTAGGGTTTTTGATGTACAATATCATGTCATCTGCAAAGAGCAACAGTTAAACTTCTTCTTTACCAGTCTGGATGCCTTGTATTTCTTTGTTTTGTCTGATTGCTGTGGCTAGAACCTCCAGTACTATGTTGAATAACAGTGGGGATAGTGGGCATCCCGGTCTTGTTCCCAATCATAGGTGAAAAGCTTTCAGTCTCTCACTATTAAGTATGATGTTGGCTGTTGGTTTGTCATATATGGCCTTTATTATGTTGAGGTACTTGCCCTCTATACCCATTGTGTTGAGAGTTTTTATCATGAATGGATGTTGAATTTTGTCAAATGCTTTTTCAGCATCTATGGAGATGATCATGTGGTTTTTGTTCTTCTTTTTGTTGATGTGGTGGATGATGTTGTACCATCCTTGCATCCCTGAGATGAATCCCACTTGATCATGGTGTATGATCTTCTTGATATATTTTTGTTAAGCCTCCATGTGTTTGTGAGCCTTTTTGTTTTCTTTCTAAAATTTTGTTGAGTATTTTTGCATCTATGTTCATCAGGGATATTGGTCTGTAATTTTCTTTTTTGGTGGGGTCTTTGCCTGGTTTGGGTATTTGAGTGATGCTGGCTTCATAGAATGAGTTTGGAAGTATTCCCTCCTCTTCTATTTCTTGGAAACCTTTAAGGAGAATGGGTATTATTTCTTCATATGTCTGATAAGAATTTAGCAGTGAATCCATCTGGCCTGGGGATTTTGTTCTTGGGTAGTTTTTTGATTACCAGTTCAATTTCGTTGCTGGTAATTGGTGTGTTTAGATTTTCTGTTTCTTCCTTGGTCAGTCTTGGAAGGTTGTATTTTTCTAAGAAGTTGCCCATTTCTTCTAGGTTTTCCAGCTTGTTAGCATATAGATTTTCATAGTATTCTCTAGTACTTCTTTGTATTTCTGTGGGGTCCATCGTGATTTTTCCTTTCTCATTTCTGATTCTGTTTATGTGTGTAGATTCTCTATTTCTCTTAATAAGTCTGGCTAGGAGTTTATTTTTTCAAAGAACCAGCTTTTGGTTTCATTGATTTTTTTCTATTGTTTTATTCTTCTCAATTTTATTTATTTCTTCTCTGGTCTTTATTATGTCCCTCCTTCTAGTGACTTTGCACCTCATTTGTTCTTCTTTTTCCAATTTCAATAATTGTGACTTTAGACTACTCATTTGGGATTGTTCTTCCTTCTTTTAAATAGGCCTGGATTGCAATATACTTTCCTCTTAGAACTGCCTTTGCTGCGTCCCACAGAAGTTGTGGCTTTATATTGTTGTTGTCATTTGTCTCCATATATTCTTTGATCTCTGTTTTGATTTGGTCGTTAACCCATTGATTAGTTAGGAGAATGTTCTTAAGCCTCCATGTGTTTGTGAGCCTTTTTGTTTTCTTTCTATAATTTATTTCTAGTTTTATACCTTTGTGATCTGAGAAGTTGGTTGGTAGGATTTCAATATTTTTGAATTTACTGAGGTTCTTTTTGAGGCCTAGTATGTTGTCTATTCTGGACAACGTTCCCTGTGCACTTGAGAAGAATGTGTATCCTGCTACTTTTGGGTGTAGAATTCCGTAGATGTCTGTTAAGTCTATTTGTTCTAGTGTGTTGTTCAGTGCCTCTGTGTTTTTACTTATTTTTTGTCTGGTTGATCTGTCCTTTGGAGTGAGTGGTGTGTTGAAGTCTCCTAAAATGACTGCATTGCTTTCTATTTCCTCCTTTAATTCTGTTAGTATTTGTTTCACATATGTTGGCATTCCTGTGTTGGGTGCATATATATTTATAATGGTTATATCCTCTTGTTGGACTGAACACTTTATCATTATATAACACCCTTCTTTATCTCTTGCTACTTTCTTTGTTTTGAAGTCTATTTTGTCTGATACAAGTACTGCAACACCTGCTTTTTTCTCCCTGTTGTTTGCATGAAATCTTTTCCATCCCTTCACTTTTAGTCTGTGTATATGTTTGGGTGTTAGGTGAGTCTCCTTTAAGCAGCATATAGATGGGTCTTGCTTTTTTATCCATTCAGTAACTCTGTGTCTTTTGATTGGTGATTCAGTCCATTTACATTTAGGGTGATTATCGATATATATGTATTTGTTGCCTTGCCCGCTTTAGATTCATGGTTACCAAAGTTTCAAGGGTAGCTTCTTCACTAACAGTCTAACTTAACTCTCTTGTTAAGGTATTATAAACATAGTCTGATGATTCTTTATTTCTCTCCCTTCTTATTCTTCCTTCTCCTTTTTTTATATGTTAGGTGTTTTATTCTGTACTCTTCTGCATTTCCTTTGACTGTTTTTGTGGATAGTTGATATTATTTTTTGCCTTTTGTGAGTATTTGCATTGTCTGCTTTCTTTGCTATGATTTTATTTTCTCTGGTGACATTGTTTTAGCCTTAGGAGTGCTTCCATCTAGAGCAGTCCCTTTAAAATATCCTGTAGAAGTGGTTTGTGGGAGGCAAATTCCCTCAGCTTTCACTTGTCTGGGAATTGTTTAATCCCTCCCTGAAATTTAAATGATAGTCATGCTAGATACAGTATTCTTGGTTCAAGGCCCTTCTTTTTCATTGCGTTAAATATATCATGCCATTCTCTTCTGGCCTGTAAGGTTTCTGTTGAGAAGTCTGATGATAGCCTGTTGGGTATTCCTTTGTAGGTGATCTTTTTTCTCTCTCTCGCTGCCTTTAATACTCTGTCCTTGTCTTCAATCTTTTCCATTTTAATTATTATATGTCTTGCTGTTGTCTTCCTTGGGTCCCTTGTGTTGGGAGATCTGTGGGCTTCCATGGTCTGAGAAACTATTTCCTTTCCCTGCTTAGGAAAGTTTTCAGCAATTATGTCTTCAAAGACACTTTCTATCCCTTTTTCTCTCTCTTCTTCTGCTGGTACTCCTATAATGCGAATATTGTTCCGTTTGGATTGGTCACACAGTTCTCTTAATATTCTTTCATTCCTAGAGATCCTTTTATCTCTCTCTGCCTCAGCTTCTCTGTATACCTGTTCTCTGATTTCTATTCCATTAACCGTCTCTTGCACCTCATCCAGTCTGCTCTTAAGCCCGTCAATTGATTGTTTCATTTCTGTAATGTCCCTCTTGACTTCATCCCTTAGCTCTTGCATATTTCTCTGTTGGTCCATCAGCATGGTTATGACTTTTATTCTGAATTCTTTTTCAGGAAGATTGTTTAAATCTATTCCACCAGGTCCTCTCTCTGGAGTTGTCTGGGTGATATTTGACTGGACCAAATTCTTCTGTCTTTTCATGGCAATAGAAGTGGTTGCAGACAGGTGACACATGTGTCACCTGGGAGAACAAAGTCCCTTCCTGCTTGTTGTTCTCCTTGCCCTTTTCTGCAGTCTCTGCCGGTTACCCGCACACCAGGAGGCAGTCTCTGGGATAATCCCCTGAGTTGCCGTGGGCAGGGTTGCCCTCAGGCTAGCCTAGAGCACTGCAGGGGTTTGCAGCCATGCCGGGTGCGTTCTGCAGCAATTCTGGTGCAACTTGGTGCCTTCTAGACCTTGCTCTGGCTTCTGCCGCCTGTGCCGGTAACCGCACCCTAGGAGGCAGTCTCTGGGATAATCCCCTGAGCTGCCCTGGGCAGGGCTGCCCTCAGGCTAGCCTAGAGTACTGCGGGGGTTTGCAGCCACACCGGGTGCATTCTGCAGCAAGTCTGGCGCAACTTGGTGCCTTTTGGACCTTGCTCTGGCTTCTGCCACCTGTGCCAGTTACTGACACACAGGGAGGCATTCTCTGGGATAATCCCAAGCTGCTGTGGGTAGGGTCGCCCTCAGGCTAGCCTAGAGCACTGCTGGGGGTTGCAGCCACACCAGGTGCATTTTGCAGCAAGTCTGGTGCAACTTGGTGCCTTCCAGACCTTTCTCAGGCATCCGCAGCCCTTCCTGGTTAGCTGCGCGCTGTTTGGTTGCTGTGGGCGGGGCCGCTCTCATGCTGTTCAGCAGCTGTGGCAGATCAGCCGGTCCATTTGCAGCGCCGGTCAGGGGGAATGAATGGCAGGCTGCTTATCACCGTGTGGGGCTTCAGCGGGGCTGCTTTACCTGGCAGCCAGTTAGGGGGCCCGAAATTCCTCAAGATTCCCAGCCTGCTGAGCTGAGTGTGCTGGGACGATTTTCTTCAGCTATTGGGCCATTGTCTCTTTAAGGCTTTTAAATAAGTGCCACCTTTTCTTCTGTCCCAGGGGAGCTGGCTGTGGGGACTGTCTCCAGGTCTCAGTCTCTAATCATGCCCTTCCATTTCTCTAATCTCCGATACACCATGTGGTGTGTGTCTGTGCTCCCGGTGCAGATCACCAGGGCTGGTTATTTATCAGTCCTGTGCTTCCATTCCCTCCCCACTCTGATTCTTTTCCTCCCACTGGTGCACTGGGGTGGGGGAGTGCTCGGGTCCCGCCAGGTCACGGCTTTGTATCTTACTCCCTTTGTAAGGTGCTGAGTTCTCACAGATGTAGATGTAGCCTGGCTGTTGTACTGTATCTTCTGGTCTCTCTTTTAGGAATAGCTGTATTTGTTGCATTTTCACAAATATATATGGTTTTGGGAGGTGATTTCCGCCACCCTGCTCATGCCGCCATCTTGAGCCTCCCCCAGGGAGTTCATAGCATAATTTTAATAGCTTCTAATTTCATTTTAGCAGGATTCTGGAGAGTATGCTGCCCCAGTATTAAAAATTTATGGCAACGACACCCTCGTTTTCTTTCACTTTTGGGAAACAATAGAATCATCTTGGGAGAGATCAGCAAAACTGTTCACTATACTTGCCATTCATTGGCTTTAGGTAACTGAAGATTAAGATGATCAGACATACAAAATTACATAAAGGTATAGTGCATATTTCATTGGCAGGATACCCTATCTATTCAAAAGTTTCTCATATTTTAAAATGCACTAGTGTGCAACCCATTGACTTACTGGTAGCTTATGGAACATTCAAAACAACTAGGAATATAAGGTAAAAGGGTTTCTTACCTGTAAATGGTAAGAAAAGCCATGAGGCAAGAAAGAAGATTGGACAGATAACCTACCAATACAGACACAGTACACATATCAGCTCAAGAGATGTCCAGCTTCCAAATTTGAAGATGACTGAGAGAACATTTCTGTAAAATGGTACCCTTTTGTAGTAAACAGTGGCCCACTATAATATAAAATAAAAATGCCCAACTTAAAACTTTTCACCTAATCTATCCTGTAAGTTAATTAACGGCTCACTCCTCAGCATATTCATAAAAACATAACAGAATTTTAACATTACTATTACCCCTCTGTGACCAATTCAAAGGTTAACATTTATTCTTTTCCAAAGATGCAATCAATTTTCATTTTCTTTGCGCCAAGACCCATCAACTTAAAAGTTCACGCTCCTTCAGTTTGTATTATCTAGGGTTTTGGACCAACTAATTAGTTTTCTTATATGCAGACATGATTTATATTGTAGCTCTGGGTGGTGTAATAAATAAATGAGCCCTTCCAACAAACAAATGATTAAAAAACAAGGAATGAAATGTTCCAAAGTTCTAAATGAAAGAGAAGCAGTGTAGTTTATGGATAGGAACAGGAAAAAACTGGGTCTATTTGGGAAGGAGGGGTATGGATGCAACTCTCAGTAGTACAAAGGTAGCTGAAAGCCTTGTCGGAGCCTTTTAAGAGCCGTTCCAAAATGACTTGTGATGGAGAATTTTCAGGATTCTATTATCAAAGCACCAGTGCCAGAGGATGACCAACAAGAACTGGCCCTATGGAGCATAGATTTCCTTTCTGGGCCTACAGAAAATGGTGAGAGAAGTGGGCCAGAATTATTGCTCATCACTCTCTTCTTCAAGTAGACTTTGAATATGGAAATTTGTGACCTTCTGAATTCCAAACATAGAAAGATTTATTGTATTTTGTAGCAGGATGATTTTAGAATGTTGTGACTCATTCAGAAAGAGAATTTTTTTTTTCATTGTGAAAAGCAAGCCTTGGTGTGCTTGTTCCAAGTTGCAGTTCTAGAACTGGTTTCTGCTAAACTCAGTAGGAGAAGATTATGCTAGTGGATGGCAGTAGGAGAAGATTATGCTAGTGGATGGCAGAGAGATATATCTCATGTCCTCTTTCAAGACAATTGGGTTTTGGTTGTATCCATGCTTTGGTTTGCGAAGTGTTTAGAAATGCTGAAAAACTCTATTAGGATATTCAGCCAAAGAGGATAATACTATCAGCTGTTTACAGTCCAGTATTCCGGTATGTGATAATTACTCATGAGGGAACTGTTGGTCATTTCCAATCTTTATAGACTCAGGAAGTTATTTGCTTAGAATTGCAGAGCAAGTTAATGGTAATAGAAGATAACTCTATCTTCAGAATCAGTTGTCTGTTCAGTAACAACTTTGCAAATGTTGTAAAGCCACAACAGTTTAAAACTTTAAGGCTCTCCGTGAACATCTAATGAAAGAAAATAGTTGATGGTTGTTGATAATACATTTATTGGTTTGTTTTCTCATTTTTCCTATTGTCAGCACAATGCATAGTAACACTGGCAGTAGTGGCTGCCGCAGGAGCGACAGCAGGAGCTGTAGTTATAGCTTTAGTAGCAGCAGCTAAAGCAGGACCTGGAGGTAGAAGGGAAAAGGAGTATGACCATGTCCCAGGTACTGTGCTCAGTTACAGGCACACACTGGACGTACTGGGGCTTCTGTTCGAGACCACTGCAATCAAGCGAATATTGCAATAAAGCAAGTCAAATGAATGTTTTGGTGTCCCAGTGCCTGTAAATGTTATGTGTACACATACTGTAGTCTCTTATGTGTGCAATAGCATTACATCTAAAAAGCCAATGTGCACACCTTATTCAAAAAATAGCTAATTATCTGAGCTTTCAGTGAATCGTAATCTGATCACAAATCATAACAAAAAAAATGATGAATTAGGTAAGAAAGGTATAGGAAATGCAAATTTAGTTTACAAACTGTGATCAGATCCAAGTCTTCAAATTACATTCCTTTCCAAAGAGAAGGAAGTAAGCTCAAGTGTCATCATTGGAAAGTTGATCTACTGAGCAGGTAAACTGGGAAGAAACAGGTACTGAAATAGTTTTAGTCATAAGAAAATGATTGGTTTTACTCAGGATGATGGGCAGAGCCCACTGTCTCTATTCTGATTCTCTATCCCTAGTAATAGGAGCAAAGTAAGGCCACATTTTTTTTTAATTACGAGTTTATATGAACTCAAGAAAGACATTATTATCAGGTGGTAAGGGCCCAAAGAAGTGGTAATAAAAAGTAATCATTCACTCACACACACACTATATATATATATGATGCACATACAAAAACATACCTTTTGCACATTGACACAATTATTGTTAAGCAAATAATCACTTCTTTCTCTCTCTTAAGGTGGGTAGATTTCCCACTTCATTGATGTTGGTCTTCGCCTTGTGATTTGCTTTGACCAATGGACTGCTAGCAGATATGACATAATGGAAGTCTAAAATGTGCTTATGTGCCTTGGCTTTCTCTTGTTTTCTAGTGATCTGCTATAAGAACATTCCCATAGACACATGAGAGTGATAAAAATAATTAAACAACAAAAAATAATAGTAATGAAAAAGCTTGAAACAGTGTGAGAATTACCAAATTTTGGCCCAGAGACGTGAAGTGAGCAAATGCTGTTGGAAAAATGGCACCAATAGATATGCTCGATGCAGGGTTGCCACAAACCTTCAATTTGTAAAATGTACAGTATCTGCAAAGTACGATAAAGTGAAACACAATAAGAAAGGTATGCCTGTACTAAGCACTTTATATTCATTAGTTAATTTAATGCCCCATTTATGTTTTGTTTTTAGTACTATGAGAAAATTTTAATATATTAAGAAACTTGAATTTGCAAATCACCAAAACGTAGTGTTTATCTTAATAGCCATAGTTCTGACCCAACTGAGGAATAAGAAATATGGTAGCCAAAATATTTTCATTTTTATTGATAATGATGACATAGGTGAATGTCACATATCTGTGAGCAAACAAGTTTACAAATAGTAATCCCCTAAATCAGACAGATTGACCTGTTGGAGGAGCAGAGTAGAGAGTGTGCTCCTTAAGACAGCTCCCTTCCAGTCAGACTGGTGATTCCACTGTCTTGGGGCAGAGAGAATGTGGGACTGGAGATAAATCAGGAATGAACACTAATGAGCTCAAGAGTGTGGAAGAAATGTCCTCCATATCCCCAGAATTTTCAAGAATTTTTGTTGCTTGCTTGCTTAACCTACCAGGCTTAACAATTAAGTTAATGTTCAAGGTGTTCTGAAAGCTCCCTCAAAGCATGAGGCTAACAATCTATCAAGGAATCTGGTTCCCTTCCCAGTAAAGTTGTTCCCTCAATATACATCTCTAAGGTTTGGGGTTTGATCTTGAAACCACTGACTGCAGTAGAGATTTTCTCCCCAGAAGGCTTTCACTCAATAAATTTGGGTCCATTATCAGAAGATTAGGTTCTATACCACATGATATATTAAAAGGAAAAGAAAAAGCTTATTTTATTGTTCTGTATTACCATAGTACTATATTCCTCCAAGGAGGGAGGATTCATATTAGATTTTCTATGAGTCCTTGAATCCTAGTCTATTTCCACTCATCATACCAGATATTTCTGGAGCAACTCTCCTTATGAATACTGGGCAATAGTAACCTAGTAATGACAGGAAAGGATGTATTTTAAAGATAAGAGAGAACCAGCTCTGAGATAAATGGGAAAGAAATATCTGAAACTGGCTGTCATCAGTACCATATGTTTTCTTATGAAAGAGTGAATAGAAGCACTGGCCAAACCAAATGTGACATCAGTTCTAAACTTTGATGAATTTTCATTAAAGGATTAAAATCAGTTTTGTCACTAAAGTGTTAAAGGGTTTGCATACCATCACTTTAATCTGTTCCTTCGTTTGGAAAGCAGTAATTTGGTCCTTTTTCAAGGACCACATTTTGTTTGTGTGCCTTGTTCAAGATGTAGCAAGTAACGTCATGCAAATCAGATTTAATTTAATCTCTACTTGGCTTCCTTAATTAAAATAAAGAGAAGATGAATTCTCTTACATTGGCTATAAATACATCTTTCATAAATAGAGCATTTATAAAAGTGCTGAGTATGTTATGAGTGTGAAGTCTATTCAAAATTGAAATCAGAAGACATTCATTCATTGACTCAACTGATGCAATATCTTCAATGTCTATTAATAATGAACTGTTTTTATGGGACAGGCTTATAATGGGTTGGTTTGGGTTTCCCCAGAAAAATTTACCAAAATATATTTCTGAGTGTGTAGGGTAAATCTTCCTTTTATACCTGCTCTTTCAATTCTTTCCTTACTTATTTTAATGAAACCATTGGTGGTTTCATTAAATAGTATTTAATATTCAGTAGTCAAGAAAAATCCCCAAATATTAATTTTAAATTCATTTTCTTTCCTTCTTTTGGGGCAGAATATGAAGCATCAAGATTTGACCTGTTCCTTAACACTACTAGTTTCTAAGGAAGGTAGAAAAAAATTAATTTGTTAAGATAGCTCTTACCAGTTTTAAAATGCATGGCCTGGGAGAGTGCTAAAATTTGAGGAGATACTAAGGAATATAACCCAGTATTCCAGATAGTAGAGTCTGATTTTAATAGTGAGCTAAACTGTATTTCGGGAAAATTAAGCAAAATTAGGAAAGACTATGCAGGATAAGACTATGTAGGAATTAATTAGTCTAATATTTGAGGATAGAATACATGGATGTTGAAGTGTTCCTGTAGTTACTGATAATGGATCATTAACATCATATTTATCAGTTAAAAAACAGCAACAACAAGAGAAATCTCAGTAAAGAACACCAGACAAAAAAGAGATTTGTCATACATACTTTTTTGGGATATTTGAAGAAAAACTAGTGGGGTCACCACACCACAAACCATCGATGGTGTATCACCCATAGAGAAGATAAGACAAGGTGATGACAATAGAAATTGGTAAATAATAAGGTCTTAGAAGCAGTAGTCTTTGAAGAATTCTGAGGAGAGATCAGAGTAACAGTATGGACAGCCTTCCACCTATACACTACATATAATACCAGACATATTCCTGTTAGTTTCACTAAAGTACATAAAAGGTTTTTTTCTTCTGTGAGTTTTGTTATTTTTATTTTTCTGGCTTTACTGAGGTTTAATTGAGAAATAGAAATTGTATATATTTAAAGTGTAAATGTGACGATTTGATATATGTATACATTCTGAAATGATTGCCACACAGCTGATTATCACATCCATTCTCTCACAGAGTTACCAGTTTTTGTGTGTTTCATGAGAACATTTAAGATCTACTCTCTTAGCAAATTTCAAGCATACAATACTGTATTTTTTAACTATAGTCACCACGCTATACATTACATATTTTTATATTAGTATTCTGAGACAAAAGGAAATAAAAAAGCTATATGGATATGTTTTGTTGGGCAATGATGGTGACTTAGGATAGAGAATATCTCAGAAGTGAAGGGTTGCAGTATGCTTTCGCCATCAGTGCTCATATATCTGTTCTTTGTCTTATTCAGGTTTCACCTGGAAGGCTCTGATTAACTATTATTAACTAACAGGATGATGTCAACAGCTATGTATGAATCATTGTGCCCTATATATTGGTAGTTTTGTCTCTTGTGCATAGATATATGTTAAGACATATGTTATTTTATTCACAAGGGTCATAATGACTCACCCTGTTTCTTTTCAGTTTCCTATCTGCTTTCAACCATAATCTACTTCTAAAGTCCCAAGTGACAACTATGTCAGTCCTGGACAATCTGGGTGCTGTGAATTTAGAGTGACAGGTATCCGCCTTTTTATCAAAGGAGGTAGGGGCCCAGTTCCAATGCAGTAGTGGATGTTTCTCAGAAAAAAAAAATATCTCATACATCAAACACATTTACCTATCTCCAAACAAAAAATAATCATGGTGATTACCCAACCCCTGTGAAACTTCTTACTGTGAATTTGAAGTTAAATTTTGTGGTACTATTAACAAATAATGTTTTTCTTTCCATATGTATGCAGAAAATGTTATTCGATTAAGGACACAGGTAAATTCATTTTGTGGGATTAAAAAGTTTAGAGAAGGAAGTTTTATGTTGATTGTGTGTGTGCATGTGCCTGTGTGTGAGTGCTCGCATGTGTGCATGTGAATACATCAAATTTAACCAGTTTAATAGTCAAGATTGCTAATATCCTTATCACTAGGGAAAAGGGAAAAAAATCTCATTACAGATTAGGAAACTGAGGCTTGAAGAATTTAACTAAGTTCCAGTTACAGAATAAACTCCTTGCCTAATGTGACTTAATATTGCATTTAGCAGGTACCTGGCCATCAGCAAGCCCATTAGGAAGTTTGTTGTGACTAAATGAATGGCTACATAAATAATCCCACTAACTTGCCTAGTTACACAATGGGAATTGAACTCAATTTATCGAGCTCAAAGTTTTTAGTGCTCAGTAAAGAAAACAAAAACATGCTTATTTTTCCTGAAGAGTATAATTCCTAATCCCTGCATTTTTGTAAATAATGCTATTCTACATTCTGTGGAGCAGTCTAGTTTGAACCATAAAGATCAATGAGAATGCTGTATCTCTATTTTTCACCATTTATTGTACATAGTACAAATGTAAGTGAGCCTCTTACTAATTTCTCTTCCATATACATTGAAATTAGGCATCTAGTCCTCTGGACTATTCCATTTGATATTGACATAGGTTTGATTGAATCACTTGAAAATTTAAAAATGAATAAATGCCATATGACAAAGAAAACAGCAAATTAATTAATTATTATAGTTTTATGTAATACCAATTCACATTTCATGGCATGAACTCTAAGATTTATGCTGTTATAAAAAACTGGTCCTTGTATAGTATTATTGTCCTGAAATCCATTGTTTGGACAGATTTTACTGGTGGATTCATTTATCTGTATTTGAAAGTGACCTCAGAAGAATCAGAGCAGCTCAGAGAATGTCTTCTGGATCTCTTTTCAGTTTCGGTACTTACAAGAATGGCCCTTCAGGCATCAATATTTCTGGAATCTAATACAACCATACATTTTTATTCTAACAATGCAAAATGTGGAAAACATTCTTTAATGCCATTTTATAAATCTCAGTAATTTAATGATCATCTAATATATTCCTATAAGGAAAGATGAGAGAAATATTTAAATATAAAATTTCACCTCAAGAGTAAGATATCCTATATATGTAACTAATTCTACAAATTTGTATCAAAAACTTCACCTTTACCTGAAAATGGGCTTTGAGAATATTTTATTATTCTTTTAAGAGGTATAAACTACCATAAGGTCAATCCTTTTAACTGATTAAGCAAATACAAAAGGGTGATTATGTCAGTTATGAAATGCAATAGTATAATATTAGCTTGTTCAAGAAAATGGCTGGATACAAGAATTCTGGCCTCATGCATCTTCATGGATATTTTAGTTTTTTATTGACACAATGGATTTAATAAAACTCCACTATTTTTTCACAAATTAAATGTTCTCAAAAGTCTATTCATTGGTCAACAACAAAAATTGTTCAGCTGCTAACTTTATTCTGAGAAAAGAACGTACTTGTATCCTTTCCCTGTCAACAGCACACTTTGGTATTTTGACAATGGAAAGAAAATGAATTATGTTGCAACCAACATCGTTACAAAATTTTATTCCTTTGTTTTATTCCAATACAAAATTGGCATAATATGTATTTTTTCTCTAGACTAAAAAAGCTCTTCAAGGTGTAAGTACACAGTTGAAACTAATTTAGAGTTACTGAGGCAATGCCTAAGATACTAACAGTGAAATCCCAGTTTGTACAACACTCATTCACAGGAATTCCCCATGGTATGTAAATAAAGCCAGAAAGTTTCAGTGGTAAATTTTGTAGTACTTTCCAATAATTACAGCTCGCATTGTGTAACTCAAGCAACTCTTAGGTGTTCTCATTTAATTTGAACCTCTTAGGACTTTCTACTTCTCAGACTTTCAAAGGCCTATGAAGTTATGATAGGTATGCCTGAAACAATGAAAGCAACTTGGCAAATCTGGGATTTCCCATTTGAATCAAATATTGCATAGAAAACCAGTTTTATATTAAAATGAAATGGTAACTTTAGATAGAAAAATTCCAATATCATATGATTTTTTTAAGATGATGGAGGAATCCGAACAAAAAATTCCACTGCTGCCTGCCTGCTCAGTCTCATTTCCACTAATGAAACTAGTACGCATGGTGCAATCCTATCAGACGACATTTTATGATCTTACTATGCCTTCTTTCTTGTAAATCCAAGTCTTTGCCCTGCAGGTTCTCAGCCTTGAGTATCCTTCTCCCTATCATTTCCTGGTCAACTTGTAGTTCTATTAGACTCACTACCAGCTTCATCTTTTCTTAAACACCTTCCCTGACCTCTTCAGATGGAGCCATAACTATACTCTGTGTTGCCACAGTGTCCTGTACATATTCCATCTTAAAGCTTTTCTTGTGCTTTATTTACCTGCCATTCTTAGCAGACTATATGGTCCTAGAGGGCAAGGGTGGCAGAGTTTATCTTTCCATGTATAGTGTTCTGAAGGAATTAATCTCTTCTTTTCCATCTCTCCACAACCCTAGGTAAGGTATTCCATACCCTGTAAATCCTCAGCATGTGCTATCTGGCTGATGTCTGATTATTGAATCACTCCATCATAAAATCTTATACATATTAAATATTGAAATATTTATAATTTATATCATGCCAGTTTAAAAAAATTATAAGGCAACTTTAAAATATACCTAAGGAAATAAGTATCTCAAATCCAAGACAAGGTAACCAAATTGAATTTTATGAATCTCCTGCAGTTGCCTTTTATCATCTTTTAATATGTGAAATTATAAATTGGACATTAAATCTAAATGTAAAAAATGTTAAAGTTATCCTTTATCTTATATTGGACAGAAGGTGAGAGCAAGCATGTTATGGAATGTTTTGGAATTTAGTATCACAATGCTATGTATCAAATATGTGGGGTCAATTGAATAACATTACACCACCATTCTAAGGAAACAGTTCTTGTCAACAGTAGTTCCAGAAGTGATTCTTGATTTAGTTATTTTGCCAGATGGTGTGTCAAGTTCTATATAAATGAATATTGGTTCCCCTGTGGAGGGAGGAAATTAGCAAGTAAATCAGGTATGAAGAATTCATACAAGAGGAGTCTTTAAGCTGCACAGTCTTTTAAAACTGACCTATTTCTATAGTCCTAAATAAAAGAATAGGGCTTGAAAACTGATTTATTGTGAAGAGGTCATTACATATTATGCTTGATGAGTAGAAATTATATAATAATTTCAGAGAGAAAAAAATTGAAGTTAAGATTTTATAACATGGAGATTATTAACTGTAAGATAGTGGTAGAGTACATGAGAAAAGAAAGGATTTTTATGGTTTTTTTCCTCTGGCTTAGAATAATCTCTTCACTCACTCATACCAATGGAAGTATCTCTTCAGATAGTAAAGTGTGCATACTTATGTTTGCTAAGTATATATATGTAGAATTTTGACATTATCCAGTTAGCATGCTAGCTGACATGTTAACAGTTATATTTAAGAACCCTATCTGGATAACATTTCCTGCATTGATAATAAAATTTTGATTATTCCAACCACATTAAGATTTTCCCTTTTGTGGCCTATATCAATTTGTATCTAAACCACCCACTTTTAGAACTTACATTATAGTTTCTTATATTTCTCTTTCTCTCATTTACCTATACAACAATGACAACAAAACCAGGACTTATAACAGGGGATACTCCTCACTCCTCCATCTGGGTCCAGAGCCATAATCATTTTCCTTGCCTCCTCTGCCAGTGACTCTAGATTCTGGTCAGCCTCAGGCATCACTTCTGCTGGTCTAGGTCACTTGCCCATTGGGAAAAGCACTGAGGGGTCTGGGCACCTGGTCACCATGTTCTTGTCAAGTGGCAATTGCTGACATTGCCCATTCACAGTTATTACCAGGTGTGGAAGCACTAACAGCTGCCTTAGTGACTTCCCTGAATTCCAGACATGCTCCTCCCCTCCATCATTACACAGAGGCCACTCTGGTTCTAAAAATAGGACCAATTACCACTGCCAGTAGAGTAATCCCCTCTTAAGTGGAGATCTACTGGCAAAAAGAACCATGAGTGACTAGGTGGGAGCCATGGCACTATATTATATGGATACCTTACTGTATCACCTGGAAGAAGATTCCTCCACTAGATCCATTAGGATCTTTAATCTGGCAGATTTTAAAGTTGAACAAACAGGAAACAAATTCCCCAAGTGGATGACAGGGTGTGACAGACCCAACTGATATCTTTCCCATACCCTCAACCTGAGTGCCTGACTTCCAGCTGCCAGCATCCTCATTTCTTTGCCTGAATGTCTGGAAATTATTTGAAGCCTCTAGGAGCAGTCCTCAACAAGTTATTTGCTGGAGTTATCTATGAATATCCCAGATCCCTTGCCTCTTGATGGCATAACTCTAAACCATAGGTCTTTTGTGAGCTCAGTTATTCCAGGAGATGCAAGCCTATATAGTTCACAGTGTAAACCATATGATAGAGCAGCATTTATTGACTCCTGTCCTTCTCTCTCTCACTTCACACTCTACTTGTGTGCCCTTTGCCTCTTCAACAAATTATGTGCTTTGGGATTCTTGCTTCAGTTGTACTCTTTGGGAGAACCCACATTAATTCAGAGGTCACTTGTATTTCTAGCCCTTCTTAATTGGATCCAAGTATTCTAGCTATTAAGATCATGGGACTGCATAATTGTTACTAGTTCAAAATATATCTAGAAAGAAAGTGTCCTGAACGTATAGTGTCATTCTTCCCAACTTGGTACTTCGAGTTGTACCTTTAAGAAGCCATTCAACATTCTATCAGGCCAGTTGCACGATAGCAGTAGTTAAATCAGCCTTGGTGAGAAGTAGGCCATGCATAGTCTTAATCCTTTATACAATTCCATTCATGGACTATGATGTAAGCAGAGGAGTAGCCAAGTATAGAGGCTAAGTAGCAGCCAGTAGACATTATTGTCTCTGCCTAATTATTGAAAGCCTCTGCTAAAGACTTGGTGGTCATAGAAATCCTCCAGGCAGAGTCATAGGTGCTTACAGTTGAAAGTCTTTGAGTTGAGTGCCTACCAGATGTAGGTAGAGTGACCACTGTATCTGTCACAATAATGGACACCATATATTTTTTATTTAATCCTCTCAACCTCCCTGACAATTAACTATTATTTTCTCTTTAATCCAATTGTAAACCGTAAACCAGTTGGCTTAGAGAGTCTAAACAACACTCCTACAAAACGTTTCAGTATTTTAATTCCAATTGCATGTTCCTCTCACTAAAACACACATTTAGAGATCTCCAATAGCAGGCTTCCTCAATGAATTCCTATCTTGGGTTTCAGAATAGTGAATAGAATACTGATTGTAGTTGGATTTCAATCCTCCCAGGAATATGTAATTTAGAAAGTATGAAGACATTAAAAAATGCTATAAGAAATGTCAGAGCTTCCAATAAATCTCCAGAAAACAGAACAGAAGCCATAATGTTTCCTGTTCAAGGTGAAGGAAATTACTCTCTAGTCAGAAATTAGAACAAGAAAATCTTAAAAGTTACTATTTCAGACAAGGAACTAATATCACCAAGTTAAAAAGCTGTAGGCATAATGCTCGCCCATATACATATTGTGAAATGGTAATTTAGTTTCAGCCTGCTGTGTGGAATGTATACTGAGCAGAGTTGTTCTGGTTGATATTCCCAGTTCTTTCTTCAATAGCTATTTAAGACTGAGGCCATGAGGATAGGGGGAAAAAAATCAACTTATCCAAAAACAGAGAGAACATGGAAGGCTGAAATGAAAGACTCAAAAACAAACATATGGAGCCTCATACTGTGAAGAAACATATTGTCCCTACTACCTGGTCATTTCTGTTGATTTAGAGTTGGGTTAGAAGGGTACAGATCTCAGAAGGGGGGAATTCTCAGCTTGATACTTCATTACCAGAAATGTAATCTCTGCTTGAAGGGCTGGGTAACCCACGTAGCCCAGCCTGTGTGTGGTGGCAATTCAAAGAAATAGTCCCAGAAAAAAAAATCTCCAATTTTTGGTTTGTTTTTTAATAAAACAAAAAGCAGGATATCTTAAAAACTCCATTTTCAATTTCTGATGCTTTCATATCCTCTTCTCAAACTCTTTTTTCCATTTTCAACTTCCTAACAAAATTTTCAAGACATCCTCCCTCTGTCCTTTTGAACTCCTTGAGTTCTGCCTTCTCCTTCTACCTTCTTGGTGCTCTTATTTTCCTCCTCTGAATAATTTTTCTTGTTTCAAAAAATTTTTTTTTGTTACACATTAATATATATCCTCAATCATTATCCAAATCAGGATGGGAACACCTTAGCTCATCCTTGGCAACCAATGTGGTTAGGAAAAGTAAATGTAATGTGTGTGTGCCATAATATATATATATGCAGATAGACATATATATATGTATGTATATATATACACATATACATATAACACATGAGTAATATGTATCAGTAAATGCTAATAGGAATATATACAAGTAAATATTATTAGTATAACTAGTAAATGCTTATATACATAGGTGTGCTAAAGTACTATTAACAGTAATTTACATATTATGAGTCATATTACAGGGTAAATGGCAGAATTTCCAGAATCTCACCCTCTCCCCTGCCTTAGGCCATTACTGCTGCAGCTTCCCTCAGCCTCCAGTGGATCCAGGGCAAGGGGTAGAGAGAATACGGCCATTCTCTCCTTCCCTTCATCCATGGTACATAATTGGTCTGGTATCTGCCAGTCACCTATCCATGGAGTTCCTACTGGAAGGGGCAGGTGGGGAAGGAGAGAGCCTGTCTTGGCTGTACAGCATGAGCCGTGGCCAGAGGAGTCAGATGTAGCTGGGCCCAACTAGCAACTGTAAGAAATTAAAAGGCTTTCTCTCATCCTACCCTTTCCCTTGACTTATTTCGGTTTCAGCAGATTCATAGTGGGTACTTGCCCTGGGCCAGGAACACCCTTCCCCCCAGAATTAATAAAATAGGAGAACTCAAGAAATAATACTCCACATAGCCTCACAGTTAAGGCTGGGCTCAGTGAATTTACACAAATTGACCTAAGTCAACACAGGGCTACTAAACAGCAGAGCTGGAATTTGAAACCAGGGAGTTAGGTCCTAGAATCTATACTCTTAAATCACAATCTACTGTATCTCTCAGAAGAGCTTTGAGTATCTTGGATGCTTGAAGTCAGGAAACAGGTGATTCCACCAAAGGGTGGCTAAACAGGGTGCACCTGTTATGAGGTGGCAGAAGAGATTTTGTCAGAAAATTGATCTTATTTTTCTGTTGCCCAGAATATGACTATTGATATTCATTTACGTTTTTTAAATCCCACCCTAGTAACTCGTGGTCAGACTGTTAATTGTGAAGTTGTTCACCAATAATGTTGCCTAGAAGAATGATTGCATCCTGTCTCAGGGAGGGTGAGATGTTTGAACAGTCAAGGTGTTAACAATTACTAAATCTACTTGGAATTTGCCTTATAGAGGTATTTATGGAAAAAGAGTAAGAGTTCATTGCCATTCCTAAAATAACTCGACTTATAATGATTATCTTATGAATTAAACATGAACTGTTTTTTTTCATTGTATATCATAAATTTTTCTTAGAAAAAAGTTCAGGAAATAAAAATAGGCAGGCAGAAACATATCAAATGATATATTTGATTCTCTTTCTTTTCTGCACACACAAATATTTGTTATCTTATAAAAGTACAATTATACCTTATATCATTCTCTGTACCTTCTTTCCCTACTTAATATATAATAAATTTACCTCTAGGTCAAACATTTAATTGTTCAATACAAAATAATATCTACATACTATTCACTTACATTATTTTAATGAAAATATTTTCCAAGCATATATTGCACTGATACAATACCAGTAGGTTTTTTCATACAGTTTTGCATATAATGAGCCCATGTCTTCATGGAGCTTACAGTTTAGTGAGAAGAGGCCACCATAGGTAAACCAGTGAGGAAAACATGCAGTATATAAGATGCAGATAAGTGATCTCACTCCTCTTTTTAAACTCTGCTAGCTAATCTGATGAGGGATAAGTGTTTTTCTCTCTTTTGTTATTAAGAGATTATTATAAATTTTAAGCATTTTATACTTTAAATTGAGTCTAGCTTTAAAATTCATTTTTATGAAAAATGTTATTTTCTCAAAGAAATATATGAACACATTTTAATAATTCAAATGGTACTAAAACACCTATAACAAGATATCTGCAAGAACTTTCCCTATTTCATCCTCACCCATCCTAGGGGCAACCACTTTCTACTTGTTTAACTCCATATTCTGGCACTGTATTTTAAAATACTTAATATAATTCTATCTTTGATTTATCAGTTTTAGATATGATTACCCATTTTAGTAGATGATTTTTTAGCTCATTCCCCTGCCACCCTGTCCAGTTCTCCTTTCCCATCCCTGAAAATGTGATATATTGATATGCAGTGTCATAAGTTACACTCATGAAAATGTTATTCAGAGATGAGGATTATAATATATTCTGATTATATATACTCTCTTTTTTTTTCAGGAGTTAATAATTGGTTTTTTTTCCCTCTTTGCTTAAACTCCTGGTACCCATTACTAATTCTCACTACACCAAGCAAAAGTATTACTTTCCACAAAGTCAATAGTGTAAAGTGACTTCCTAGTCCAATTTTCATTTTCTTGGAGACATCCGTCTTGGAGATTTTTTTATCTAGACTAATTGCACTACATATCTGGTCCACTGTTACAATTCTATGATTTCTCTTTACCGTTATCCTCTCCAAACATCATTACCACTGTTTTCTGTATGCCGAGTCTTGCTCTTTATGGATTTACTCCATTGATTTGGTGGAGAACATTCTCCAGTAGCTTTCCAAGAAAGGGTTTATGGGAGATAAATAAATGGGAGACCTTACATTGTTTGATTATACCTTCCTACTTGATTGATAGTTTGGCTATGCATAGAATTTTAGGTTGCAAATCATCTTCCTTCAGGATTTTAAAGGCATTACTCCATTACCTACTAGCCCTCAGAGTTAAGTCAGAAAGCATTCTGATTCTTCATTCTTTGCATGTGAGCTGTGTTCCCCACAACCCTCTGGAAGCTTGAAGAATCCTATCATTACTTCAGTGATTTAAAGTTTTTACAAATCATGGGCCTTGAGCCAAGCTGTTTTTATCTAGGCACTCTCTGTCACATACCCTTCCTTTTATGAAGATACAATTCCTAGAAGTTGTAGAGATTTTTACTTGAATTTTAATCTGTGTTGGAGGTTTTAGAGTACCAGTCCTTCATCTGCCACATCCCAACCTCTGACCAAGTTGCAAGGGGGAAAATGAAATAAAATAACAGCTTTAACATCTACAACACAAGGATTTCTGATAACTCTGGATTAAAGGTGTCATTGCCTCCTACCTCTCTCTCTAAAATGAATTTAAGTACCCTTTCACTGGAGATTGCAAACCTCTGCCTTGAGGGAGGACTCCTGCCTCAGTGGGTTTATCATGTGACTATTGGGAAATGAGGAGAAAAATTTGTTTTGCCTGAGATGGTGATAGTTAAAGAGAAAGGAAAATGACCTAGCCATATTTTGTGCCTATTTCATTTTAGTGCAGTGATTCTTCCTTTTGTCAGTGGACACTGTGGATGTTAGAGGTTCCCTAATTTCACCAAACATATAAGGTATACTTCCTCTAGTAGGAGGGAGAAACTAAAGGTCATGGAGAGTTCTAGAATGCTTATTCCAACTTTCTTCAAGCAGCAAAGAAAGCAGAAATTATTTCTCTTTTGATTCTGGCAGGAACATGGGAAAAGTAACAAGTAACCCCCTGCATCTTCATTTATGATTCTCAAAATGTGGTGTGTATAAATACAACCAGGGAAGTTTATGAAAATTCAGATGTACGAGTTTCACCCCAGAGATTCTCATTCAGTGTATGTGAATGAGACATATGGAAGTCCAGGAATGCACATCTTAATACGCTTCTCTGCTGACTGTTTTTCAGATTGTCCTTGGAACACTCAATTTGATGTCAAGAACCTATAGACAAGTTTTGTAAATTCAAACAAATAATAAAATCAGAAATAGCTTCATTAATCTAGATTTTTGTTTTATTTTCAACAGGATGTGTGAAATATGAACACAATCTAAACCTTAATATTGTATTGGTTTGGTTTCTTTCATGTTCACTAGTTGACAGTCTCCTGGGTAGACCCCTTATTAATATGAATTCCAAAATAGGGTAATACATTTTCTTTATTATTCTTTCTCCACTAAATGAATGTGCTAGAATTCTTCTCCACTCATAGCCTGTTTATCACTGCCTAGAACACCCTCTCTTCTTTCCTTCCAGCCTTTCCTTTTTATTACTTGCGTAACTTCTAATAATATTTCAGATTCTATCTTAAATGTCACTCAGAGAGTTCCTTCTGGATATTAAGACTGAGTCACATCCTTCTATTATTTATTCTTAAAAAGCCTTGTTGTACATTTCCGCCATTATTGCCATTTTCACAATTATGGTTATAGAGCTGTTTGTCTGAATATTTTATCAATGCCTGCTCCACCATTAGACTGTAAGCTCTAACAGATAGCAGATGCATATTAATTATTTTTCAGCCTCTACTGAAAAATACCTCCTAAGTATCTCCAGTTCTTAGTAGAGTTCCTACTTCCTTATAACCACTAATTCAATAAGCGAAGTAGGCAAGATTCTGATTATAAGGTACAATAAACGTGTCATGAAATTAATCAGAAATGTTAATAAAATGTTTTAGAGGATTTAGTATTATGTGCAGTATATAATTTGTTTTCTAAGTTTTCTCTTGTCTCATTATATCAATGGCACACCTTTTGTATTTTCTCTTCATTCCAAGAATCATTAAATAATCCCTCTTTAGTAGCAAGAATAATAATAGTATTCATTGATTACTTCATTTTATTATTATAACAATCTTCTGAAGCAGCTAATACAGCTATTGAATTATATTATTTTGGTTAGAATTTTACATGTAATTGATTCCTTTCAGATTTTATTACCATATTTAAAGGATACTAGAAAATAAGCACTCTAATTGTAGGACTTTTATGGAATACAAGTTTTAGAGATTATTACTTTTATTATTATTACTGAGTTTCATCATGATAATTAAGATTCATTATTATTATTATTGTTATTCTGGCAATGGGAACACTTCAGTATTAGGATTATATTACTTTCTTCCTATAATAAGGACTTCACTTTTGCATTACATGCTAAGGGACATAATTAGAATTATATTTTTAAAAATTATTTCTATAACATTAGCCATCATTTATATTATGTTGCTGTTAAGAGGTTTTACAATCTAAATGAAATGCCTTCTATTTTTAATATAAGAAGATATAATTGGCTAATTTCTAGAAAAGAAAATATCCCTTTTATGTGTAATTTATTCAAGTTTAATAGAAAAAATTCAATATTTTCTAATTATATGTAAGGAGAAAAATAACTTTAGAGAACCTACCTATCTTGTCTTTAACACGTTTTTTATTGTTTAATTCTGCAGGATTAAAAAATTAAGGAATGAAAATAAGGAATGAGAAAATAGGTAGAAATGGAAGATGTCTAGTAACCAAATTTTAAAATAACAAAAAGCTCAAAATCATCCTTGAAAAACATAGTCCTTTGCATATAGTACTTATAGTATATAGTAGTTTCATTATAAATTGTATTTATATATCTTCAAAATAATTGGTATTTTGTTCAATACCTCTTTTAACTGACAGATTAGTAGAAATTTTTTCAGATGCAATTCAACTGGTATTTCTAAGTATTTTCAAGTGAAAACATAGAAATGGATTTTATGTACTCAAGCTGAATATTAATATTCAGCAATGATTCTTAAATTCATGTTTGTGACTAAATGATTACAATTACTTTGTTTATTATATCCTTCTACTTATTAAATGTTCAAACTTTGTTAGAATCTAATGACCTTTCTTTGACACTTGGGCTTCTCTTTGGACACATAAGCCAAATATTACTTGGGCACCAAGATGAGCAAATGAGAGGTGACTCCCAGAATGGCACGCCATGTGACCCGGTGCATCTGCTGCCCTCTTAACCCCATTCTAATTCTTTCTACATGTGTTTTGTGTGCCACGGGCTGGAAATCTGGCAACTACATTTGATTGACTCTCTTGCCATTGCCAGCTTAGGTTTCACCACTGAGAGGCATGCATGATTTAGAAAGTGGAAGAGAAGTAGACGTCACTGTTCCTTCAACAAGGTGGGTGCTCTTTGAACTTCAGTTGAGAGCAGTTAGGTGATTTGTCAGCAGATTCCAGGCATTGTGCAGAATACCTACTTCAAAGCTGCAGGCAATGAGCTCACCAGTGATGGTTTCTTGAAATTCCTGTAACTGTCTGATTTTCTGAAAGCTGAAAACAGTTTCCCTGACCTCTGATCATTCAGACTTTGCTGTGTACAAATCTCCACATCAGATACCATTCTATTTGGCATATTTAGGGTGTTTTCTGATTCTTTAACTCAAAACTCTTATACCACTTACGGACTGAGTCAAATGTAACCAACTAAGTGACAACCTTAGTCACTGACGGCAAGTGTCCAAATTCATCAATATGATGATAAGTGTCCCAAATTCATTAATATGGCATACAAAGAAAACATTCTCCCTAAAAAAGAGGCTTTGTTTCCACATGACTGTTTCCCAGAAAACTTAAGTCTAAATGAAATATACCCACACTCATGCACAAGCACACACACACTCTTAAACTGAGGAAGCAAAGATAACATCTCAAAAAGTATGAAACCATGTAAGTCTAAGAGAAAAGTGAAAACCTCCAATTTTTGTTTTTCTTGAAATACCTGGTCATCACCTGCTGGAGATACCTATATATATATATTTTGAAAGTTTTTAGGTTATGGCTCTTTTATCTACCTAAGCATAAATTATTAGCTTTATTTTTCACTTTTTTGGGGGGATGGGTGCGCAGCAGAGAATAGAAACTCTCAAAAGTCAATGGCGCTAAGGATTTTGCCCCGACATGGAGGAACACCCACTTATTAGCACTGTTCAGCTCTTCAGTCTGCCCAGCCTCTGGAGCCGGTGCTTCTAAACTCTTCTGCTTTTTCAAAGCAGGTCATGCCATGCCTCCACTTTAAATTCATCAGTCTTGCCACCATTCACAGAGTATGTTCAAACTGCACGCATGGCTCACAAGGCTGCCACCTCGCTGGGTCCAGCAGCTTGCCTCACTTCCCATCCCACTTACCTGACACTCCGACTTTGGAAAACAATGGCTGCTGCCTGCCTTTATCAGCAATCATATGTCTTGCCTCTGAGAGCCTCCCCATGCCCCCCATTCTCAGCAGGCTAATCTGTTGAGTCTCTCTAATTTCTACACCATGATAAAGGAGAAAACTTTGTATTTTGTTTTACTCCTTCATAGTCTCTTGTACATCTCTATGTTAATAATTATGACAATTTATTGAAACTGTTCATTTGAGTATCCAGCTTCCCCATAGAATGTGATATTTGAGAACAAGGAATACATCTTTCTGTCCCTCTGTCTTTAATGTTTCACAGGATTTGCTTGGTTCTCATAAAGAGTGCCATAATGCTTGTTGAATGAATAAACACATGCTTATTGATTTATACATTTATTAACTATGGTTTTTAAGTGTTAATTTGATTTCTAGAGCTGCATTTATGCCTGGCAATTGTAATGGAAATACAGAGAAATTCATCCTACTGTCTTATAATACATGCTTTAAGAAACTGATACAATTCAGTTTCTGGTCAAACCTTGGATATAGGCAAAACTGCTGATTTTAACTTAAATCATTCTCTATGGCTAAACGACAGGCTAATTTTTGCTTGGGTTTCATCTCAATCACTAATTTTGATGAACCAACTAACTACGTATATTAACTACTGCACATCCAGCTGTATGCCAGATTCTACACAGGAACCCCTAGTCTAGGCAGGCCCTCCTGCGCCTGGTATATAGAGGAAGTTAGTAAATATTTGTAACACTAATGAAGGCACTAACTGTCCAGATTAATGCAGCTAACAATGGCCAGACAATGCAAGACAGAAAGCACATGTTACATGCATGATAGTGCCTACAAAACACCATGTTCTGAACAGATACATGTCTTCCTATGAAGTGAGGAGCTTTAAAGGTACATCAGCATCATCTGGTAGGAGAACGTATGAGAAGAATAAGGAATACTAACTACAGAGGATAAGGGGGGAGAACAGAACGGTGCTGGGTCCCAAGGCTAAGGGGACTGGGTGCTGGAGAGCAAGCCTATGTGTCTCCTTCCATAGGATTAGCAACTGCTACTCCTAAATCCAGAGGGGAAAGTTCTGGTTATATTTGGGAAGCTCTGATAAGCTTGCTTTCTTTGGAAAATGCAGACTAGCATGGAACATTGTACTTATTTTGAAGTATTGATCTTACAGGTTTTTGTTGGACTCATCTTGGGATAAAGATGGGAGAAAGGATAACAAAGGGAAAGGAATTGGAAAAGTAAATAAGAGCCACCTTGAAAGGGGAAAGGAAACACCGAATATGAATTTAAAAGAAAGAATGCTGGTGATGGTTGTAACAGTGAAGAGAGCTCTGGATCCTGGTTATCTGGAAAATCATTTTCCCTCAAATAGATACAGCAATAAATAGGGACAGCAATAAAATAATTATGTAATTTGAGCTCTGAGGGGCATACTACATAATTGTAGAGTGCAAAATCTGAGGAGGACAAATTCTTTTAATTCATTTTTCTTTCCACTCAGGGCATTCAGCAAAACCAGTTTTATTGTTTGCAAATGACTTAGTTGTATTTGAATGGTGCTTTCTGTGCCTTTTGTTTAATTGAATTGTCTATTCTGAGTCACCAGTCTATTTTGTGTTTTCTTAATGATATTTGTTCAGATGTATTCTTTCGAGCTACAGAAGTCCTTTGAACTTTGAGTCAAATGAGACATGTGGCCCTTGAGACAATGAGTTACCATTTCTCAGTTTCATAGCCCTCGTCTGTCACATGGCGGTTATAACCCATTTCTACATCATTGGGAATATTGAATGAGCCTCTTTATGAGCATGCTTATCCAGCCCCAAACAGAGTAGGTGCTCTGGAAGTGCTAGCAACCTCAACCTAAATGGGACAACTTTCTGTTTCAAAATGCAGCATGTCTTTGTATTTGTCCGGGAGGACTGACTGATTCACAAAGTACTTCCCCACAAGATGGCCATAGCCCCACAGTCCAAGGAAACATGCTGTTTCTCAAAAGATTTTCAGCTGAGATAGCAGATTACTTCCAGATAAACAATGAAAAGACCTCAATCTAGATGAGCATGGACCTCAACTACTGATAATCTTCAACTGAACATTAATTTAAGTATTAGAGGGTAATCTAGCATCTAGGGAAGAGGGAGAGCAGAGTGAGAAGGCAAAGAGCAAAGAAAGAAGGAAAAAGAATATTAAGAGCATTACTAACAGCTGACGCTATTTACTCTGCTAGGCTCTATGCTAAACATTACATGGACTATTGCACTGATTCCCTCCAACAACTGTATAGTAGATACTCATACTATGACTATTTTACAAAGGGGGAAATTGGCTTGAGCTTGGATTTGAACTAACCAACCTTCTTTCTGCAAAGCCATCTGCAAAACTACTAAACCAGGAAGAAGCCAAAAGTGGGGGCAAACTGGATCATATTAGATAAAATCAGAGTGTCTGGCTGCTTTAGTTCAGAAAAGAGAGCAGAGAAGTTCCAGGAGAAGTGCTGTGAATATTTATGAAAAGCATCCTTTCTTTGGATCTCTTCAGTTCAGTCCTAATTAATTAGGTGAGATTTCTGTGCTGCCCCTGAGTCCTCCTGACAAATCACTGCTTCTCTTCCATTTTAGGGACTTTCCATGGTTATTTAGGAAATGAACATAAAGCAAAAGCTCCTCAATATTACTGATTTTCTTCTTCAAATCCAGATCCATGAGGCAAATCCATATAAGTTATTCAATGAGTTATTCAATAGCTTTTAAGCTTCTACCCTGGAACCAGATTGCTGCCTCAAATCCTGCTTCTACTGTTTACTTGCTCTATGACCTGGGAAAATTGCTTAGTTTCTGTGCTCCTCCATTTGTTCAGCTATACATTTTAGGTAAAAAAAAAAAAACAAATACAAAAAAAAGTGTACTGGTAAGGTTGATTTGAGGATTAAATTAGTTAGTCCATGTATTGTGTTGACAGCAATGCCTGACACATCATAAATTCTCATAAAATGTTCAGGCAAATATTTTGGTTAACATAGTGATATTCTAATAGTAACTGTGTGATATACTTTCTACAAAATTCCCATTAATAAATTCAACATTATAAAAGCTAGAGATAAAAGTTAAGAAAAATCTAAAGTTCACGAAATTTTTTACTAATTACGTCATGGGTAAAAAGAGATTGTGATACTATTCCATTCCTTACACTTTTGGGGAAAAAAAGCAAAGTGCTAGTATTTTATGTGTGCAGTTCTGTCATGAAGTGGTCACACTGACTGGTGGTAATGAACACTGCTCTTCTTTCCCCTTTGAGGGAAATGTCTTCAAATCACCTCCTAGGCCTTTCTGCCTTCTTTAATCCCTGCCCCTCCTCAGTCAGCTGCTTCCTTATTTGGCCCTTTCAGAAACTTGAACCACCCTGTGCAACAGAAGAAATAGAGGAGAAAGGGTAAGGAAAAGCTTTGTAAATGGGAAAATAAAAGTTATTAGGTTCAGTTCCTCTCAGGGTCAAAGAAGATTACTCCTTCATGTACTAAATTTTTCAAAGAAAAAAATCAAACCTCAAGTTGTTCTTTTTCTGTTGTTTTGTTTTTTGTGTTTTGCTTTTTTTATATCTCAAGTTTTTCAAACTTCAAATATTTTAAAGAACTTCAAACTTCAAATATGAAATTCCTTTAAAGTAAGAAAATCCAATAACCAAACCAGAGCTCTGCAGACATATAAAGGGCATGTCTACTAAGCCCAAGCCTACCTCCAGCTTGTATGATAGCACGGCCTCTGGTCCCTAATGTTTTACTCATTATTTTATTATTCTCTACTCATTCATTGCTTTATTCATTATTTACTTCAGGTACTAGCATTTAAGTATATACAGGGTTATTGAATTCAAAATTCTTGCTTTTTCTTAAATCATAACAGGGTCAGTGTTACATTCTAATCCTTCCAGCATGGTGACAGGGAAGACCTATTGCAATCATTCACCTGAGACAATGGCATTTTGGAATTTGGAAGCTCAGTGTCATAAGCAGGTTCCAGAGGTCCCTGGAGTCAGAGGAGCCTTGGGAGCAGTACTGTGGGCAGCGCATTGAGCAGTGGGACACCTCTGACCAGCTCCTCGGTCCTCAATATAGGTAATATTCTTTAGCATGTTGTTACAGAAATAAGGCAAACTTTTAAATTTCAGCAGTGTGTCCTCACTGGGGACCCCGCATGAACATGACGCATGGTCTGTTCAAAGGTAGTAGTAAAATAGGCCTCCTCTGACATTATACAGCTCTAGAGATGATGACAAATGAGGTCCTTAGGATGGTTTGGTACTAGGTTATCCTGAAGTACTCCCAGAAGTACCTGGGAGTCACACCCAGGATAATTTATCTGTCATTATAACCAGGAGATGATAACTGCTTCTTTTCTTGGTATGGGGTCTAGTCTCTTTCTACAACAGAAAATGCCTCCAAAGTACAGTGTTCCTTTTGCACTGATATATTATTGTGATACAAGAAACACAAAAGTTTTATTTTTTAGTCTTATATTATGATTTTAAGATAAGAAAGTACTGGGTATAAAGCTGATATAAAGTATGATTCTAATACTTTTTATTTAATGTGTATGGATTTTCCAGCTTTTATTCACAAGATTCTATTCAGGACGTATTTTGTATCACCTACATGTACGAAACCAAACAAAACCAGAACTGTCCCCTAGGCAGTGGAGGTGGAGCCTTATATTCTTCACCCATCCTGGAAGCCAGGGAGCCTAAGAACAGTTTGAGAATTACCAGGCAAAAGCATGGAACATGTTGACATCATGAATTGAAGGATGAGTGGAGGAGAGGCTGAGGACAGAGAAAGGGCAGGAAAGCCTGGGCAAGGCATAGTCCTTGCAGAGGTGGCAAAGCAAAGTCTCAATCACAGGTCAGGAGGGGAAAAGTACCTTTGAGGAAATAATAATGTTAATCCAAATGTTAACTGTATGTGACACTTTTAAATTTAAAAATATTTTGGGGTGTAGTGAAAATAGCAGTCTTTCTGGTCAGGGAAATCCAAATTTGTATTCTTAGTTTATTGCTTCATTTGCTTTTGTGAACTTAGTGTTCTTGAACTTCAATTGCTGATTTGTATGGGTTGAGTAATAATATCATAATACTTCCACCACAGGATTATTGGGCAATGCAGATCATATGCACCTCCCCCCAAAGAAAATAGAGAGAGGCAGTCCTTAAAGTCCCATTTCCTCCTACATGATGCTGTTTCTTCCCTCCCTCTAGAACAATGTATTAAATATGTTAATTTGAATCATCTGCCCTCTAGGATAATTTCTGAACCTGGCCTTCTAAGAAAATTAGGCCTTCTGGCCATGGTATAAAACTGGATTATTGTTCTTTTAGTTCCTGCTAAGTTAGCATCTCTTTCACAAAAGCAACTAAGTGACCCTGAAAATGCCCTTAACCTAGCTTTCATTTATTCCTCTGTAAAAGAGTAAGATGGGCTAGCTATGTCAGTGTTCCCAAATGCTAATTCATGGACCAGCTGCATCTGAATAACCTGGACCATTCTATAAAAATACAGATTCTTTGAACCTCACCTCAGAGCTACTGATACCTTCTCTGTGAGCTTGGTTTGGTGGTGTATTCTTTTAATTATTTTCTGTAGCAACTCTGACACCACAAGTTGAGGAAGCCTCTTCTGAAGTTCTTTCAATCCTAAAATTAAAATGTTTTTTCTTCTTTGTTTCCTTCCACCCCCAACAACTCCCAAGATTTTGATGTTTATTTAAAGATGTTCAGAAAAAAACAGTAAAAGATATGAAGAAATAAAAAAAAAGAGCACTGCTTATAACATATTGAGGTAGAGCAGGGACATGGGATAAGCAACATGATTAATTTTTCCTGCCTATGATGAAAAATGCTGAGATATAAACAGTATAGTAAGAATAGCAGGGACTCCATCTTAAGGCTAAGATTCCATTTTAAAAACCAGGGAGTTAGGAGATAAGATTCCTAACATATTTTATGATAATCAGCCAATAACCTGCCCTATTTTAAGGCAAGGCAAGCAGTCCTAAATGACATGTTCCCAGTGCTTGAGGGTAATAACTGTCTTGGAGAAGAACAGGATCAAGAAATTCTGTGTGTTATTCTTCCAGAATACCTAGAGGACTGACAATGGATAATGACATAATGGCTCTCACCAGAGACAGACATCATCAGACCTCATGTCAAGCCTATGCCCCCTGATCCCTTGCTCCATTCTTGAAAACCTTAAAAGACTGAATCTTAAGCCTTTAAGCACGCCTCCTCTCTGAGGTTGCCCATACTCCCCTTTCTTCAAGCATGTACTCTGCCTTAAATAGACTTCTTGCTACTCAACCTACCGCGTTTCATCTCTGTGTTCTACCCGTGGTAGGAGTCTTTGTTACTTTGCTATTTCACTCAATTTTCTATACTTAAGCCCAAGTCTTCACTCACTCTGTCCTACTTCAGACAAGTAGGGAAGAGCTACTGAGAGCTCTGATTGGGGCTGACCCAGACAAGACTGCTGCTGTGTGATCATGCTCTTTAGTAGCCTGCCTGGAAATCTTTCTTTTGGGAAGAAATCTTTCTTTTGGGAAGTTCTCAGAACATAATATCACTCCATCTGGTGCTCTGCAGCTCTCCCAAGTCCGGGGTGGTAGGAGCTTGGTCCCCACACCATGAAGATTCAAGCAGACACTGGACACCAGGTGACCTTGGCTTTAGGAGTGGGCAAGAAATTTGCCCTAGGCTGAGCAGGAATTCAATGTATTTCCCTTTCCTCACTCTGCTCCTCCTTGCTCTTTGCTGCCTGCACAGCTCCTGCCATTTGCTGCTACTCTCACTTTAGTGAATTCCTTCCTTACCTACACTCGTCCAACCTGCTAGAGAATTCTTTCTCTATCAGAGTCAAGAACCCTCCTCTGTCCAGGTTGAGGTTTCACCTAGTGCTCAGGGAGAGACCTCCCCAGATGCAGCTGCCCCACAATAATATTTTCAAATGAAATGATAGAACTGATCAGGCAGAATTTAGTTTTCCTTTTCACATTTGACTCCCACCAATGTTACCATTTACCATCAGCTGTTTAAAATAAGTAATAGCTAATTTCCATACATTTATATGGATACATACCTTAGTACTTCTTCCCTTATATCGAAAATGGCCTAGGCAGTAGAATTTAAGATACAATATCATGAGCAATAAAAATTTATATATAAGTAATAGGTATATGAAAAACTGCTCCACTTTAGCAAATGTTACCTTTTATATACTCCATACCACACAGATTTTACTGAGCCATTTTTTGTAATCTCTGTTCTCTGTGGATGATAGCTGCATGTCATGTTGCAAACATAAATCTAATTTTTATTAAAATAGTTGCTGTTGGGTAGGTATGTAGATATAGTAAAGTGTCTAATCCTAGAGTGTTTTATGTTGGAAAATTAAACATCTGAAGTCCTAATGTTACTACTGGAGATGGGTCCTTGATCTCATTGAGAGAAAGAATTTAAGAACAGATGCAGAAAAGTTGTTGAGTATTAATTGTTTATTTAGAGATTTAGAGTTTAGAGGAGAGAGGATTTGCTGGGTGAGCTGGGGTACGGGCAGACACAGATGACGTCATGGAGAGACATTAGGGAGCATTTTTTATGGGAAGGGAGATGAATATTCACTTCAAAGTAACAGGGGGAGTCTTCCTGGAGTTTGGGCTTGCTCCGCCCTCACATTGGGCAGAGGGATTTTTTTACTATATTTGGTTCCCATCAGAACTGCCGAGGTGCAGGGAGGTGTGATTTTTTTCCTATGGTGTCTTGCCTGAAGGGTTCAGCCCTGGGCAAGTTCACTATGGATTCAGGGAGACCGAAAAATGACAACTGAACATTGGAGATAAAAAGGGGCTCATACCAAGCTTTATTTTCATGGTGGCAGGTCAAGCTCTAAAGTAGCAAGCCTGTCTCAGTCTCTGCCTCAGCTCCAGCCTCTGCCCCAGGTACTACCTCCACAACTGGCTCTGCTTTCTTGCTCTTCAGTCTCTGCTGTCTTCACCAGGCTCTGCTCTTAGCACAGGGGATCTCTTTTTATAGCAATACCAGCAGTAATGCTGTCTTGCCAATGGATTTCAGCCCCAGGCAAGTTCACTGTGGATTCAAGGCAACCAAAGAAATTGACAGCAGAACGTTCTTTGGAGTGAAAGGGTTTATTACCCAGCTTGTTCTCCCGGTGGTAGGTTGAGCTCTAGCATCTCTGTCTCTGCCCAGAGCACAGTGCCGAGCTCTCTATATAGCATAGTAATAGCTTATTGCCTAAAGGTGTGGAAGCAGTAGCCTAGCAACAGGCCAGTTACATCATCAGGTGGTTTAAGTTCAGTGAGGATCCTGGCTATAGGAACCCCAACTTCCCCACACTCCAACCCTCCAGGACTCTCACCTTACAATCTACACACTTTCCATCTTCCACAATGGTCCCTGTGTGAGAAAGCTCGGTAACCAGATTCAACACAGCAACAGAGGCTAACAACTTAGAGATAATAAAAATTAAGATACAGGTAACAAAAATTATAATAATCCTCAAGCCAAAGGAGGTTCTTAATAACAAAGACTTTAGGGGCGATAAGACACATGTTTTAATGCCACCAACATAGGCAAATCTTGTCCATCAGGTAGGATGCATGCAAGAGAGTGGTCCTGTGATAGGACTGTAGCAGGAAGGGGGTCCCTTCCAGGTCAAGTATACCATACTTTTACTCCTCTCCCCGTGGGGGTTACCGAAGGGTCTATATATAGGGCTACTGGAGGCGTGTGCCCTGACCATAATGATAAAACAAAACTCCCCGGTAAGATGCTCCTACCTTCTGGCCGTTCAGGATATACTACTGTGACCTTTGGCAGCCACTCTGCTGTTATTCCAGGAATACACAGGAGGCCAGCTTCCAGGCCTTGTCCCCAGGGTGCCAGGAGAGCCAGCCATCGTTGGTCCATGTGTCGAAAGGTCCAAGGCTACGTCCACCCAATGGAGTCTCGGGTTCAGTGCAGTTGGTGCTGGCAGCAAGTTGTTATTCTGGTGGCCGAACCTCGGCTTCAGTGATTCTTCCTTGGTTTGCACTTGCAGTTGTATAGGGGAGGCAGCCATATGTGTTAACATGTCTATGGGGCTTAGGGCTCCCTTTCAGGGTCTCTCATTCAAAAGTCATAGCACGGTCCATAAGCGGACTGACCATCCCCACAGACTATTGGTATCTGACTTTAGTCCGGATTTTAACAAGCCATTGTGCCTCTCTATCATGCCTGCTGTGGT
Organism: Smutsia gigantea; assembly: GCA_032199065.1. Lineage (NCBI taxonomy): Eukaryota > Metazoa > Chordata > Mammalia > Pholidota > Manidae > Smutsia > Smutsia gigantea. The sequence goes on from JAVSCE010022418.1 coordinate 2,559,469, forward strand.
AGGATTGTACGGCACATGAAACTTCCATTTGATTCCCAGCTGTCGCAGCCATTCTTGCAGTGTATGTCCAGTAAAATGGGTGCCCTGATCACTCTCAATTACTTGTGGTCAGCCGTAGGCAGCAAAGAGATGCTCCAGGCCTCCTTTAGTCATCTGCTGGTCTGCACAATGGGTAGGAAAAGCAACCAGAAGTCCAGTAGCTGTGTCCACACAGGGCATCGCATACCGATATCCTTCTGACACAGGTAGAGGCCCAATATAGTCTATCTGCCATCTAACAAGGGGTATAGGCCCCTTAGCTATTGTCCCATGTTGCTGTGGAATTCGGTGTAAGTCCCTTTTGGAGCACATGACACACTCCTGCCGGGCTCTACTAACTTCTTCGAAGGTCAAAGGCAAGCCCCACTGACAGGCAACAGCCCACATTGTCTTTTGCCCTGCATGCAACAAACGCTGATGTAGCCATTGGGCTACATCAGAGGCAGGCTTTCCTTCTAACCAACGTATCTGTGCCAATTTATCTGCTTCATCATTTCCTGGGGATGCCAGTGGCAAATGACCTGTCACATAGTATACTGTAATTATTTTAGTCTGACCACAGGCCCATAAGTCTTGCCACAATTCTTGCCCCCAAAGGGGTCGGTGACCAAACAGCCAGTTGGCATGGTACCAGGTTGGTAGCCACAGGGTCAAGCCCCAATAGATGGCCCAGCTGTCAGTGCAGACAACTATAGGGGAGGGCTCCTGGGTGATCACAAGCAACACAGCCCGCAACTCTGCCCATTGGCTGCTCTTCCCCTCACCATCTTCCATCCATATTGTCTCAGTCTTAGGAGGGAAAGCTATGGCCCTCCATTTTGGGGGCTGCCTATGGCTGGAGCCATCTGTGTACCATGCATCTTAGGGTATAGGGGCTCTTCCCTCCCGATAGGGACTCTCTGCTAATAATGGTTCAAAAGAAAGTTCTTCATGCTTTTCACTAGTATATGTTACCGGCCCCAACACGCGTTGGAGTTCTTCACTCAAGGGGCTACTAGAAAGGGCACTACACTGCTGTAGGTAAGCACCCCACTTGGCCAGTGTGGGTGTTTGTGTCACGCCACTCCTTGGCTTTTGGGTCCAGTCTCGTACCCACCCCAAAATGGGATAGGTGGTTATTACCTTTATTGGGGCCATTCCAGTGATGGGTTCTGTAGCCAGCAAGGCATGATACATGGCAGCCGGTTGTTTTTCTATAAAAGTGTATCATACCTCTGCCCCTTTCCAGAGTTGTGACCAGAATCCAACAGGTTGGCGAGTTCATTCAAGCCACTGCAAGAGACCCCAGCCATAACCATCTTCAGTGACATGAACGTCCAGCTCACAGGGCCTTGATGGGTCTATCACACTCAAGGCCTGCACGGCCTTGACTGCCCGTTTTGCTGTAGTAAAGGCAGATGCATGTGTCTCATCCCAGTCCCACCTGATGCCCTTTCATACCAACCTGTATAAGGGCTTCAGAATTTGTGCCAAGTGTGGATAAACACTCTCCAGTAGCCTAGAAGACCCAGAAACTCCTGTAGCAATGCTACAGTTGTAGGGGTAGGAAAGGCCTGGATTTTATCTATAACTGCTTCTGGTATAACTGGTCTTACCTGACCAGATGACCCCCAAGAATTTAACAGACACACCAGGTCCCTGAACCTTGGTACTGTTCACAGCCCATCCTTTCTCCTATAAATGTTGCAGCAGTCTAGGGGCTGTACCTTCTAGATCTGAAAGAGAATTGGGCATGAGCATGACATCACCAATATAATGGTACAGCTGCACTGTTGGCAGTTTCTCCCATGTAGCCAAGTCCTGGGCCACAAGTCTATGACAGATGGTGGGGCTGTGGAGGTATCCCTGTGGGACGATGGTGAAAGTCCATTGCCATCCTTCCCACGTAAAGACAAACTGTTCCTGACTTTCTTGCTCAATGTTAATGGAAAAGAAGGCATTAGCAAGATCTACCACATAATGATGTTCTTAGTTCATGGCTGAGAGTATCCATCAAGTCTGCAATAGAGGGGATAGCAGCATGCATAGGGGGTATGACCTTATTCAGTTCTCTGTAATCCACAGTCATATGCCAGAAGCCATCTGGCTTTTTACTGGCCACACTGGGGGATTGAACGGACTATGGGTGGGCTTTATAATACCCACCTTTTCCAGCTCCTGGAAAGTTTCTCCAATCTCTTTATGCCACCCAGGCAGTTTGTACTGTTTGGTATTAGTCACCCGCTGAGGCACAGGCAAAGCTATGGGCGGGTGCCTAGCATGTCCCCTCAGAACTGCCTTTACCACATGTACTCTCAGTCTGAGCTCACCTGCAGTGGTCTGCAACCATAAACCCTGCAGGATATCAATCCCCAAAATATACTCAGGGATAGGAGATATATACACAGTATACTTTTTGGAGGTAGACACCATATTCCCAAAGGGATTTGGGCTTTTTTCACTCTGGTAGCCTTATCCCCATATCCATCTATGATAGTGGGGGCCCCAGGGAACTGCTCAGATTTACCATGAATCAGTGAATATTCAGCCCCTGTGTCCACCAGTGCTAGGACATGTTCTGTGTTCACTGGGGACCAATGGATAGCTATTTCAACATGTGGCCTCCAGGCCCCCCTCATCCCTCAGGGCAGATACCATGATCTTCCCTGCAGTCAAACCATGTTCCCCAACGATATTCCTGTGTGGGCTCAAGTGAGGTTGGCTCGCTCTCCAGAAGGAAGTCCTGCAAACACACAGGCTGGACCCGTGGCTCTGTCTCTGAACTCTGCCTCTTTGATCTTAATGGCTGGAACTGCTGCTCTGGTTTCAGTTATTTCCACAGCTCTAGTAAGATCCTATTTGACTTCTCATCTAATTTCCTTCCATCTGCTTCTGCCTGTATTAAAACAACCTATATCTGGATCCTCGTAACCTTCACAGGGCCCTTTAAATTTTTCTTGTGAGTAACAAATCTTATTTATTTCTGGGTTCTCATTGTTTCAGCCTCTCCTAAGTCAGCTACTCTATGTGTTACCTCACTTATGGGATGCTCTAATGAGTGGAAAGGCCACTAGGGACCCAAAGAGGAATGTGGGAGCCATTGGAAGCACAACATTTCTCATCCCAGTGGTGAAAATCTCTTCATCTGGGCTATAATTCCCTGGAGTATAGATAGCATTTCTTATGCCTAGCTCCCGTAACACCTGTTGGAGCTCAGCATACATCTGCCATCTAACAGGAGAGGATGGTAGATCACCCTGATTGGGCCACACAGCATGAAGTGCAGCCATAAGCCAATTGAGGAAGGAGTGACTCCTCCTCAAGGCAGGCTGCACTGTCAGGGAAGACAGCTTTCCCATCTTTGATCCCGACAGAACAATTCCATCCACTCCTAAGACCCACAGACGCAGGAGCTAAGCTGATGTTGACTCTGAGGGCTTCTGCCTAAACTGGGAGCCCAAATCCACCAGCTCAGCCTGAGTATAGGGGCGGACCATAGAGTGCTCCACGACCCGGGGAGGGCGCTGCTCCTCTCCTTAGGGAACTTTCAGCTGCTGGGTCTTTATTTTCTTTACAACCACTGGGCATGCTTTTAGTACCAGAAGGGTCAGTGCCTCTGGCACCACCCCTTCATCCTTCCCCAACTCCTCCATTTCAGGGGCTGATGGCACCTTTCCCCTCCCCCGAGTGCCTCCTCTGCTACAACCTTTACCTTTTCTACTGTGCCTCCCAGCTATGCTAGCTCAGTCTTCAGCAGCTCTCTTACCTTCACCTCAATGCTTCGCAGTGGGCGTTCTTGTGCCACCTCCACCTGTGCTTCCCTCAGAAATTCGTTTTTTTCCTTGATGGCCTTTTCGTCTTTCAGAACACCTGCCAGCACTGCCTTCTTGTTCTGTAAGGAATCTTTTACCTCTTCAATGGCACCTTGCTGCCGGTGTTCCTGTGTTGCCTCCTCTCGCATCAATGCCATTTCCTTCTTCAGTGAATCCACAGAAGTTTTGCAGCTCGTGTTCTCGTGCCACCATTTCTTGGGTCTTTTTCAGGAGAATGTTCTCTTCTGTAGACTTTTTTAATACTGTGAGAAGCAGCCAACCCACAGTCCCTGGTGCCTCACGGGCACTCTGTCTCTCAAAAGACCTACTTACTATACCAAGGGCTACCCCTCCTGCCTCAGGTATCACCTCCACTTGCCTCCAGTCCTGGGGTGGGGCCCAGCCCTCTAGGAGGAAGCCACCTCAGACCACATACCCATTGGGGGATGATCCACTGTTTCCCTATTCGCAAGGGCAGCCTGCTGAAGCACCCCTCCCATAAGGGCAGCCTGTCTTTTTCCTTGGTCAACAATGAACCCTGCCGACTTCGCCAATTGCCTTGCCAATGGGTTTCAGCCCCAGGCAAGTTCACTATGGATTCAATGCGACCAAAGAAATTGACAGCAGAACGTTCTTTGGGGTGAAAGGGTTTATTACTCGGCTTGTTCTCCCAGTGGTAGGTCGAGCTCTAGCGTCTCTGTCTCCACCCAGAGCACAGGGCCGAGCTCTCTATATAGCACAGTAATAGCTTATTGCCTAAAGGTGTGGAAGCAGTAGCCTAGCAACAGGCCAGTTACATCATCAGGTGGTTTAAATTCAGTGAGGATCCTGGCCATAGGAACCCCAACTTCCCCACAAATGCCTCACTGCCAATGGGTATGAAAGCATGCACCTGCACAGTAGGCTAAGCATTACCTCATCACATGTACACAGTGGGTATCAGGTGAGGATCCTGGCCATGGTATTTCCATTTTCCCTATATATGGTAATGGATTTTGGGGTGAAGTTTGGGTCAATTTCTACTCCATGTTGGAATTAGATGGTTTGGCCAGTCTGTTATCTATATTCTCACTCCACATCCCATGGGAATAGCTTGCACAGAATTTGTAGAATGTAACCAAGCACCCAGCCAAATATAAGTATTAGCCAAAGTCCCCATTCCGCCTGCCCTGTTCATGTCTGGTTACCTACCTACTATAACATTCAGAGACTGTTTCATTCTATACAGTTAGAGAGAATTAAAGGTTCTGCTTTAAATGTGAAATGATACATGTGTGAAAGTGGAAGTTTATAATGATTTGGTGAATCTTTAGGGAGAATAATATTAACAAATTATATGTTTAATGCAGTATTGGGGAGGAGGAAATTTCCGCTACCTAGTGAAGTTCTTCTAGCTGGTTTAGAAGTCAGCTTGATATGAGACAGATTAACAGGAGGAAAAAAAAAACAAAGTTTAATCACATGAACACAGGGAATCCATAGACACAGATTCCGAAGACAGGGAGCATGAGGTGTAGATGTCATCCTGAACTGAGGACAAGGGATTAGGGGTCTGAGACTTCAAAGGAAAGGGAAGTAATTTACAGGAATATAAAAAAGGTAAATGTTTGCTGAATAAATTACCTGATGGGCCACACAGAAATAATGGGTCACAGGGAGAAATTTTAACAAACAAGCTTTGTCACATTCCTTCCAATCACCCCTAGTTTACATTGTAATATAACTATCTATGGGGATAGCTCTCCTCCTGGAGCAGTTCCTCCATCTAAGTTCACTTTATGCAGTTGTGTGTGGGGGTGGGGAGCAGGGATCAAAGTATCTTCCTGAGTCTTTTGGGCCTTGATGGCTTTCAGCTCAAAATAATCTGCAGGTCACAACAGCACATCTTGGGGCAGCCAGCCATAGGCCCCTACAGCAGGTCTGTGGAATAAAAGTCCTACAGCAATGGCAGTGATATAGGAGCACCATTTCTAAGATGGAAATCCTAAGACTTAGGGGCTGAATGTAGTGGGAGTGGCCAAGGCCCTCATGGCCCCAAGTCTCAGGGGGCATCCTAAATTGAAATGTGATTTGGTTATTAAGTAAATAATGGGGATATAGGGTGAAACATATACTTCAGAAGAAAGTTTGTTTTCAGACACAATGAAGCTTAGAAAAGTGTAGATTCTATGAAAGTAGACACTTTTTAAAATCCTTTCCACTTAATCCCTGTGATGTGGCATTTGGTATATGTAAAACAAAAATCAAATATAAGTAATGTGTAGAAGAAATGAAGAAATGACTGAATGACCATCCCATCTGGGATGTTCAGGGGCAGCTGAGAAAATGAACCAAGAGTTCAAGATGAGGTGGTTAGACTGGCATCATGGGAGTGAAAACAGCCTCTGAATTAGAATGTGTAGAACAAGCACAATCTAAAATAGATCAAATGTGATAAATGTAGAACTTAAAAAAAGCGTAATAATCAGCCTCATAGGCATGAAAGGTTAGAACTAGAAAAAATCATAACATTATTTAGTAGTGTTCTGCCTGATCCCCAGCTATACACACACACACACACCACCCACTCATTTTACAGCTGAGAAAACAAGTCCAAATGCGTTAAGTACCTTACCTGTTAGTACCAGGTGGCTGACTTAAAGCTCCTACTCTCTGTTTAAATATCATCAACACAGAATTATTATTTCCAGGGTTATTTACACCACTGCATGCAGCACTGTTTGCACTTACATGGCCAAATACAATATTTGTTCATTCAAAGGTCTTTTAATTTAGTTTTCACAAAGCCACTACTTGACTATTAGTAACAGAAAATACAAATGCATATGGAACATGAGTTTTGTGGTTTAGTATTTTCAGAGACTTGTTTTGGGATATTTCTTTCAATAAAGTGAAGTTTGTGTTAGCATCATAAAAAGGATGGCATTCCTGCGTATGCAAATAGCTCTTCTTTGTTTATGAATAATATTTCTGTTTTAGGCACTAAGGTTAAAACATAAATACAAATGTGGATAAGTAGATCCAAACTTTTAATGTGGATTAACAAAATATTAGTGCTTCCAAAAAAAATTATAACATAGGACTAATGTTAATTGCCCAAAGATAATAATGACAAGAAAACAGAAAGAAATATACAATGTTAATATATTCTGTTAGGTTACAAACTGAGTATGATGGAGAAGATTTTCTTTGTAATTCTTAAAAAACAGTATTCCACAGTATTGCAGCATTGAGTAAAATATGTTATGGAACTTGTGAACACATAACAATTTAATGTTTTATATAAAAAAATAGTAGTTCCTTAAAGGAAAGGCTAGATAAAATTACCCATGTATTCTTTTATAGGACTTTAGTAAAAAGCATCTTTCTCTCTGGTGATTTTAAATATAGACATTGCTCATTGTGGAAAACTTAGCCTTAATTCATCACATATCCTTATCCTGTAAAGTAAGAGAGCTTAATCTACTCCTTTTATAACTCTTATGTATAAACATAAAATGTTGTTTAATCAAACACTTTGATTAATAGTACTTGAGATACTACTTCAAATGAATAGTTCATATTTCTCTCAGGAAATAACTTTATAAGTATTTAATAGCCAAAAGATAATAATAAAATATAATAACTGCACTACATAATAACTTCCAGATTTTCTTTTTCCAGCTGTGCAGTGAGCAGAAGTGCATACTGAGAAGTCAGTAGAGGAAAGATGTGCTTTCCCCTCTTCCATTCCAAATGTCATGTGAGGCTATAGAGCTTAAGAAATCCACAGCTTTTGTGTGCCAGTGACTATGTCAGGCGTTGGGACATGCATGGGAGACCACAGCCACTGTGTGCCTAAAAGACTCCCAGGGGAGAGACTTGGCGTCTCATTTGATGGCCTCTGTTAGTGGAAACAATATATCCTCCACTATTTTGTTGTCTGAATTAGGGAATTAAACTCAATAATTCAACACATTGTACTTTTTTTTTCCTAATTATATGAATGATGTTTCTTGGTGTAGAGAATTTGGAAATGCATGGAGTATTAGAAAGAATATACAAATACTCTGTGATTTCACTAATCACAGATAAACACTGATATTTTTATGTTTACCCTTATGTTTTTCTGTATACATTTGTATGTGCTACGGATGTTTAAGAAAATTGGAATTGATGTTTAGTTATCACTTTCTATTTCCTATTTTTGCAACTTGGTTTAAATCATGAGAGTTTTCCAAAGAGCTAAATTTTTGTGTATTTTATTCTTGTTTTTTAAATACTTTTATTGAAGTATAGTTGATATACATTCTTACATTACTTTTTTTGGCTATTATTAACATACAATTACATGAGCAACACTATGGTTACTAGACTTCCACTATTATCAAGTCCCCACCATACCCCACTGCAGTCACTGTCCATCAGCATAGTAGGTGTTATACAATCACTACTTGTCTTCTCTGTGTTATACTGCCTTCCCCGTATGCGCCCAACCAAAGCCCACACCCACTACATTATGTGTGCTAATTATAATAGCCCTTTTCCCCCCTTATCCCTCCTTTCCCACACATCTTCCCCAGTCCCTTTCCTTTGGTAACTGTTAGTCCATTCTTGGGTTCTGTGAGTCTGCTCCTGTTTTTTGTTCTTTCAGTTTTTTCTTTATTCTTATACTCCACAGATTAGTGAAATCATTTGATACTTGTCTTTCTCTGTCTGGCTTATTTCACTGAGCATAATACTCTCTAGCTCCATCCATGTTGTTGCTTGGTAGGATTTGTTTTCTTCTTATGGCTGAATAATATTCCATTGTGTATATATACCACATCTTCTTTATCCATTCATCTACTGATGGACACTTAGGTTGCTTCCATTTCCTGGCTATTGTAAATAGTGCTGTGATAAACATAGGGGTGCATATGTCTTTTTCAAACTGGGCTGCTGCATTCTTAGGGTAAATCCCTAGGAGTAGAATTAATGGGTCAAATGGTATTGCTATTTTGAGTTTTTTGAGGAACCTCCATACTGCTTTCCACAATGGTTGAACTAACTTCCATTCCCACCAACAGTGTAGGAGGGTTCCCCTTTCTCCACAACCTCACCAACATTCGTTGTTGTTTGTCTTTTGGATGACAGCCATCCTAACTGGTGTGAGATGATATCTCATTGTGGTTTTAATTTGCATTTCTCTGATGACTAGCGATGTAGGGCATCTTTTAATGTGCCTATTGGCCATCTGAATTTCTTCTTTGCAGAAATGTCTGTTCAGCTCCTCTGCCCATTTTTTAATTGGCTTATTTGCTTTTTGTTTGTTGAGGTGCATGAGCTCTTTATATAATTTGGATGTCTACCCCTTATCGGATATGTCATTTATGAATATATTCTCCCATACTGTAGGAAGTCTTTTTGTTCTATTGATGATATCCTTTGCGGTACAGAAGCTTTCTAGTTTGATACGGTCCCCTTTGTTCATTGTTGCTTTTGTTTCCCTTGCCTAGGGAGATATGTTCATGAAGAAGTTGCTCATGTTTATGTCCAAGAGATTTTTGCCTATATTTTTTTCTAAGAGTTTTATGGTTTCATGACTTACATTCAAGTCTTTGATTCATTTTGAGTTTACTTTTGTGTATGGGGTTAGAGAGTAATCCAGTTTCATTCCCTTCATGTAGCTGTCCAGTTTTGCCAACATAAGCTGTTGAAGAGGCTGTTATTTCCCCATTGTACATCCATGGCTCCTTTATCATATATTAACTGACCATATATGCTTGGGTTTATATCTGGGCTCTCTATTCTATTCCACTGGTCTATGTATCTGTTCTTGTGCCAGTACCAAATTGTCTTGATTACTGTAGCTTTGTTGTAGAGCTTGAAGTCAGGGAGCGTAATTCCTCCTGCTTTATTCTTCCTTCTCAGGATTGCTTTGGCTATTCAGGGTCTTTTGTGGATCCATATGAATTTTAGCACAATTTGCTCTGGTTCATTGAAGAATATTGTAGGTATTTTGATAGGGATTGTATTGAATCTGTAGATTGCTTTAGGCAGGATGAGCATTTTGAAAATATTAATTCTTCCTAACTCAGATCATGGGATGAATTTCCATTTATTAGTGTCCTTTTTAATTTCTCCTAAGAGTGTCCTGTAGTTTTCAGGGTATAGGTCTTTTACTTCCTTGGTTAGGTTTATTCCTAGGTATTTTATTCGTTTGGATGCGATTGTGAATGGAATTGTTTTCCTGGTTTCTCTTTCTGCTAGTTCATCATTAGTGTATAGGAATGCAACAGATTTCTGTGTATTAATTTTGTATCCTGCAATTTTGCTGAATTCAAATATTAGATCTACTAGTTTTGGAGTGGATTCTTTAGGGTTTTTTATGTACAATATCATGTCATCTGCAAACAGGGATAGTTTGACTTCTTCCTTGCCAATCTGGATGCCTTTTATTTCTTTGTGTTGCCTGATTGCCGTGGCTAGGACCTCCAGAACTATGTTGAATAAAAGTGGGGAGAGTGGGCATCCTTGTCTTGTTCCCGATCTTAAAGGAAAAGCTTTCAGCTTCTTGCTGTTAAGTATAATGTTGGCTGTGGGTTTGTCATATGTGGTCTTAATTACGTTGAGGTACTTGCCCTTTATACCCATTTTGTTGAGAGTTTTTATCATGAATGGATGTTGAATTTTGTCAAATGCTTTTTCAGCATCTATGGAGATGATCATGTGGTTTTTGTCCTTCTTTTGTTGATGTGGTCGATGATGTTGATGGATTTTCAAATGTTGTACCATCCTTGTATCCCTGGGATGAATCCCACTTGATCATGGTGGGTGATCTTTTTGATGTATTTTTGAATTTGGTTTGCTTATATTTTGTTGAGTATTTTGGCATCAATGTTCATCAGGGATATTGGTCTATAATTTTCTTTTTTTGTGGTGTCTTTGCCTGCTTTTGGTATTAGAGTGATGTTGGGCCTCATAGAATGATTTTGGGAGTATTCCCTCCTCTTCTACTTTTTGGAAAAGTTTAAGGAGGATGGGCATTAGGTCTTCACTAAATGTTTGATAAAATTCAGCAGTGAAACCATCTGTTCCAGGGGTTTGTTCTTAGTTTTTTGATTACCAATTCAATTTCTTTGCTGGTAATTGGTCTATTCAGATTTTCTGTATCTTCCTGGGCAGCTTTGGAAGGTTGTATTTTTCTAGAAAGTTGTCCATTTCTTCTAGGTTATCCAGTTTGTTACCATATAATTTTTCATAGTATTCTCTAATAATTCTTTGTATTTCTGTGGTGTCCCTAGTGATTTTTCCTTTCTCATTTCTGATTCTGTTTATGTCTGTAGAGACTCTCTTTTTTCTTGATAAGTGTGGCTAGGGATTTATCTATTTTGTTTATTTTCTCAAAGAACCAGCTCCTGCTTTCATTGATTCTTTCTATTGTTTTATTCTTCTCAATTTTATTTATTTCTGCTCTAATCTTTATTATATCCCTCCTTCTATGACTTTGGGCCTCATTTGTTTTTCCTTTTCTAGTTTTATTAATTGTGAGTTTAGACTTTTCATTTGGGATTGTTCTTCTTTCCGGTGGTATGTCTGTATTGCAATATATTTCCCACTTAGCACGGCCTTCGCTGCATGCCACATATTTTGTGGTCAATTATTGTTGTCATTTGTCTCCATATATTGCTTGATCTCTGTTTTTATTTGGTCATTGATCCATTGATTATTTAGGAGCATGTTATTAAGCCTCCATGTGTTTGTGGGCTTTTTCATTTTCTTTGTGTGCTTTATTTCTAGTTTCATAGCTTTGTGATCTGAGAAGCTGGTTGGTACAATTTCAGTATTTTTGAATTTACTGAGGTTCTTTTTGTGGCCCAATATATGATCTATTCTTGAAAATGTTCCATGTGCACTTGAGAAGAATGTGTATCCTGTTGCTTTTGGATGGAGTGTTCTGTATATGTTCGTTAGGTCCATCTGTTCTAATATGTTATTCAGTGCCTCTGTCTCTTTACTTATTTTCTGTCTCTTTGTTCTGTCCTTTGGAGTGAGTGGTGTGTTGAAGTCTCCTAAAATGAATGCATTGCATTCTATTTCCCCCTTTAATTCTTTTAGTATTTGTTTCACGTATGTAGGTGATCCTGTGTTGGGTGCATAGATATTTATAATAGTTATATCCTCTTGTTGGACTGACCCTTTTATCATTATGTAATGTCCTTCTTTGTCTCTTGTTACTTTCTTTGTTTTGAAGTCTATTTTTTCTGATAGAAGTACTGCAACTCCTGCTTTTTTCTCCCTATTAGTTGCATGAAATATCTTTTTCCATCCCTTTACTTTCAGTCTGTGTATGTCTTGGGTTTGAAGTGAATCTCTTGTAGGCAACATATAGATGGGTCTTGTTTTTTATCCATTCAGTAACTCTATGTCTTTTGATTGGTGCATTCAGAGAATTTACATTTAGGGTGATTATTGATAGGTATGTACTATTGCCATTGCATGCTTTAGATTTGTGGGTACCAAAGGTTCAAGGGCAGATCCCTTAGTATGTAACAGTCTAATTTAACTTACTTTATATACTATTATAAACACAACCTAAAGGTTTTTTTTTTCCTCCTCCATTCTTTGTATATGTTATGAATCATAGTCTGTACTCTGTCTTCCCTTGGGTGACATCTATTTAACCTTAGGAATACTTCCATCTATAGGAGTCTCTCCAAAATGCACTGTAAATGTGCTTTGTGGGAGTTAAATTCTCTCAGCTTTTGCTTATCTGAAAATTGTTTAATCCCTCCTTCAAGTTTAAATGATAATCTTGCTGGGTAGAGTATTCTTGGTTCAAGGCCCTTCTGCCTCATTGCATTAAATATATCATGCCATTCTCTTCTGGCCTGTAAGGTTTCTGTTGAGAAATCTGATGATAGCCTGATGGGTTTTCCTTCGTATGTGATCTTTTCTCTCTCTCTAGCTGCTTTTAAAAGTCTGTCTTTATCGTTGATCTTTGCCATTTTGATTATTATATGTGTTGATGTTGTCTTCCTTGGGTCCCTTGTGTTGGCAGATTAGTGCACCTCCATGGTTTGAGAGACTATCTCCTTCCCCAGATTGGGGAATTTTTCAGCAATTACCTCCTCAATGACACTTTCTATCCCTTTTTCTCTCTCTTCTTCTTCTGGTACCCCTATTATGCGAATATTGTTGTGTTTGAATTAGTCACACAGTTCTCTCAATATTCTTTCATTCTTAGAGATCCTTTTTTCTTTCTGTGCCTCAGCCTCTTTGTATTCCTCTTCTTTAATTTCTATTCCATTTACCGTCTCTTATACAACATCTAATCTGCTTTTAAATCCCTCCATTGTATGTTTCATTTCAGATATGGAATTTTTTAAGTGATTGAACCTCCAACTTAAATTCGTTCCTGAGTTTTTGAATATTTTTCTGTACGTCCATAAGCATGTTTATAATTTTTATTGAACTCTCTTTCAGGAAGATTGGTGAGTTCAGTTTCATTTAGCCCTATTTCTGGGGTTTGTGAGGTTTTGGTCTGAACCATGTTCTTTTGTTGTTTCATATTTCTGTGTGGTGCCCAGTAGTGTGCAGGAACTCCTGTCTCTGGAGCTGCTCAGCCCCTAGAGTGAGTTTGGGGGTCATAGGGGAGTGGATCTGGTGCCCTGTTTTGTGAGGTCTGCTCTGTTCGTGAGGTCTGTTTGCAGTCTCGTTTAGCCTTCTTTCTTGTTGCTGTTTTAATGTTAGCTGTGTTAATTAACTATATTTTTGTACTGTTTGTGGTTTGGGGAGGAGTTCTCTGTCTCACCTCTCATTCCACCATCTTGAATTCACGTACTTTAAAATTTTTAAATGTTTGCAAAATATGCATAGTCAGGGTAACCTTACTATATTTAGGATGCAAAGTGCATTTCAGCACCTGAATTCTTATCTTCTGCCTGATAAGCTCATTTGTAACAATGCAATTGTTATCATATTGTATGCTCGCAGCTCTTTATGAGGTTTTTTTCTGCTCAGCTTAAGGAAACGCATCTCAGTTATTCTGATAAAGGAGCAGTGTTGTAGAAGACAACTGAATGACAGTTTGTATAAGATCTAGGCAATAATGTCTTTTATTCCAAAGAAGTTTTATTTTAACTTGGACATCAAATTCTCTAGAATTTCTATCAGATTACAACATTGAGCAAAAGGATCACTTCCAAAAGAACCTGTAGCAGGAAGTGAGATAGAAAACCAATTGTCTGTATTGGAAAGCATCAATCTAATATGAATAGATTACCTCAGAGAAGAATAAGATAAACTCATAAAATGAAAAGTACTTGCCTGAGGTTTGATGTGCTTTCTTATCTCCTAATTGATGGCAATTAGAATTACTTTTAAAAAACAATGGTTTCCTTTGAAGTCAGGAAGAACTAAGGTGAATCCTATCACCACTGCTGTCTACAGCTTTTCTGACAGTGCTGCTCAGTATGATTTGACAAGAGAAGTGCATATAAGGGGTACGGACTGGGAAAGAGGAGACAAAACTGTCACTATTTTCAGATGTTGATGACACTTAGAAAGCCAAAGAACATTGACTGAAAGTATTAGAAACCATAGTTCACTAAGGTTATGAACTCATTTAAAAAAATAACCAGTTAGGGAGTGATTCTCAAGATGATGGCATGAGTAGGGTGGCGGAAATCTCCTCCCAAAACCATATATATTTTGACAATACAGCGAATACAACTATTCCTAAAAGAGAGACCAGAAGATGTAGTACAACAGCCAGGCTACACCTACATCTGTGAGAACTCAGAACCTCACGAAGCGGGTAAGATACAAAGCTGCAACCCGGCGGGACCCGAGTACTCCCTGACCCAAGCTCACCTGTGGGAGGAAAAGATTCAGAATGGGGAGGGAGTGGAAGCACAGGGTGGTTAAATAACCAGTCCTAGTAATCTGCACCAGGAGCACAGACACACATTGCATGGTGTACTGGATATTAGAGAAACAGAAAAGTAAAATCCGAGATGGAGACTGCGAGTGTGTCCCACAGCCAGCTCCCCTGGGACAAAAGAAAAGCTGGTGCTTTAAAAGTCTTAAAGGGACAAAGGTTCAACAGGTGGACAAAATCAACCTGGCACACTCAGCCCAGCAGGCTGGGAAATGTAAGGAACTTCAGATGCCCTAACCCCCTGGGTAGCAACACAGCTCTGAAGCCCCTCACGGTGATAAGCAGCCTGCTGTTCATTCCCCCACTGGCACTGTAAGCAAACCGGCTGACCCACCATTGTTGCGGACCAGCCGGGAGCAGCCCCACTCACAGCAAACACACAGTCTTCTCCCAGCATGCAGCTAAACAGGCCAGAAAAGAGGCTGCCCCCTGCGTGCGGCTGCCTTGCACAGATGGCGCAGAGCCCAGAAGGCACAAAGGGGCTTTATTTTCATGGCAAACACATGCTTGCTCACCTGCCACTCCTGCCAGTGTCCTAGGCCATCCCGAGGATGGCCCCGACTACAACACCTCAGGGGATCAACCCAGAGGCTGCCCCGTGTACATGGTTGACACATACTGATCACCTGCCACCCCCACCAGTGCCCTAGGCCATACAGAGGGCCACCCTGCCCATGGAAGCTCATAGGATTAACCCAGAGGCTGCCTCCTGTACCCAGTTAACTGACACAGGCAGAGGAAGCCAGCACAGAGTCTGGAAAGCATGTAGGGGCTTTGTTCTCACAGTGAACACACGGTGCTTGCCTGCAACCACTGCCGGTGCCCAAGGCCATCCTGAGGGCTGCCCTGCCCACAGCAGCTCAGAGGATCAGCCCAGAGACTACCCCTGTGTGCGGTTGACTGGCACAGGCAGTGGAGATGAGCAAGGTGACCAGCAAGCAGGAAGGGACTTTGTTCTTCCAGGTGACACATGTGCCACTTGCTGGCAATCACTTCCATTGCCATGAAAAGACAGAATATCCTTGTTTAGTCCAAAATCCCTCAAACCCCAGAGAGAGGGTCTGGTGAGACTGAAATTACCAATCTTCCTGAAAAAGAATTCAAAATAAAAGTCATAAGCATGTGAATAGAGCTACAGAGAAATATGCAAGAGCTAAAGGATGAATTCCAGAGGGAGATAACAGAAATGAAACAAACAATGGAAGGATTTAAGAGCAGACTGGATGAGGTAGAAGAGACTGTTAATGGAATAGAAATCAGAGACCAGAAATAGAGAGAAGCTGAGACAGAGAGTGATAAAAGGATCTCATGGAATGAGAGAATATTAAGAAAACTGTGTGACCAATCCAAACGGAACAATATTTGCATTATAGGGGTACCAGAAGAAGAAGAGAGAAAAATGGATAGAAAGTGTCTTTGAAGAAATAATTGCTGAAAACTTCCCCAATCTTGGGAAGGAAATAATCTCTCAGACCATGGAAGTCCAGAGATCTCCCAATACAAGGGACCCCAGGACGATAACAACAAGACATATAATAATTAAAATGGCAAAGATCAAAGACAAGGACAGGGTATTAAAAGCCACCAGAGAAAAAAACAAAGATCACCTACAAAGGAACACCCATCAGGCTGTCATCAGACTTCTCAACAGAAACCTTACAGGCCAGAAGAGAATGGCATGATATATTTAATGCAATGAAGCGGAAGGGCCTCAAACCAAGAATACTTTATCCAGCAGAATTATCATTTAAATTTGAAGGCGGGATTAAACAATTTCCCGATAAACAAAAGCTGAGAGAATTTAGACCCCACAAACCAACTCTACAGTGTATTTTGGAGGACAGCTAAAGATGGAACTGTTGCTAGGGTTAACTAGATGTCATTAGAGGTAATACAAAGGGATAGACAGAGTACAAAATATAATACCTAATATATAAAGAATGGAGGAGGAAGAAAAAGGAGGAGAAAAAAAGAACCTTTAGATTGTGTTTGTAATAGCATATTAAGTGAGTTAAGTTGGACTCTTAGGTAGTAAGGAAGTTAACCTTGAACCTTTGGTAACCACGAATCTAAAGCCTGCAATGGCAATAAGTACATACCTATTGACAATCACCCTAAATGTAAATGGACTGAATGCACCAATCAGAAGACATAGACTCACTGAATGGATAAAAATAAAGACCCATCTATATGCTGCCTACAAGAGATTCACTTTAAACCCAAAGACATGCAGAGACTAAAAGTGAAGGGATGGAAAAAGATATTTCATGCAACTAATAGGGAGAAAAAAGCAGGAGTTGCAGTACTTGTATCAGACAAAATAGACTTCAAAACAAACACAGTCACAAGAGACAAAGAAGTACATTACATAATGATTAAGGGGTCAATCCAACAAGAAGACATAACCATTATAAATATCTATGCACCCAACACAGGAGTATCTATATATGTGAAACAAATACTAACAGAATTAAAAGGGGAAATAGAATACAATGCATTCATTCTAGGAGACTTCAACACTCCACTCACTCTGAAGGACAGATCAACCAGACAGAAAATAAGTAAGGAGACAGAGGCACTGAACAACACATTAGAACAGATGGACCTAACAGACATCTACAGAACTCTCCACCCAAAAACAGAAGAATACACATTCTTTTCAGGTGCACATGGAACATTTTTAAGAATAGATCGTATGCTAGGCCACAAAAATAGCCTCAGTAAGTTCAAAAAGATTGAAATTATACCAACCAGTTTCTCAGACCACACAGGTATGAAACTAGAAATAAATTACACAACGAAAATGAAAAATCCCACAAACACATGGAGGCTTCACAACATGTTCCTAAATAACCAATGGATCAATGACCAGATAAAAACAGAGATCAAGCAATATATGGAGACAAATGACAACAATAATTCAACACCACAAAATCTGTGGGATGCTGTGAAGGCCGTGTTAAAAGGAAAGTATATTGCAATACAGGCCTACCTCAGGAAGGAAGAACAATCCCATATGAACAGTCTAAACTCACAACTAAAGAAACTAGAAAAAGAAGAACAAATGCGGCCCATAGACAGTAGAAGGAGGGACATAATAAAAATTAAAGCAGAAATAAATAAAATTGAGAATAAAACAATAGAAAGAATCAGTGAAAGCAAGAGCTGGTTCTTCGAGATAATAAAGATAAACCCCTAGCCAGACTTATCAAGAAAAAAAGAGTACAGATATAAACAGAATCAGAAATGAGAAAGGAAAAATCACTAAGGACATCACAGAAATACAAAGAATTATTAGAGAATACTATGAAAAATTATATGCCAACAAACTGGATAATATAGAAGAAATGGACAACTCTCTAGAAAAATACAACCTTCCAATGCTGACCCAGAAAGAAACAGAAAATCTGAACAGACCAATTACCAGCAATGAAACTGAACTGGTAATCAAAAACCTACCTAAGAACAAAACCCCTGTACGAGATAGCTTCACTGCTGAATTTTATCAAACATTTAGTGAAGACATAATACCCATCCTCCTTAAAGTTTTGCAAAGAGTAGAAGAAGAGAGAATACTACCAAACTCATTCTATGAGGCCAGCATCACTTTAATACCAAAACCAGACAAAGACACCACAAAAAAAGAAAATTATAGACCAGTATCCCTGATGAACATAGATGCAATAATACTCGACAAAATATTAGCAAACCAAATTCAAAAATACATCAAGAAGATCATCCATCATGATCTAGTGGGATTCATCCCAGGGATGCAAGGGTGGTACAACATTTGAAAATCCATCAACATCATCCACCACATCAACAAAAAGGACAAAAACCACATGATCATCTCCATAGATGCTGAAAAAGCATTTGACAAAATTCAATATCTATTCATGATAAAAACTCTCAACAAAATAAGTATAGAGGGCAAGTACCTCAACATCATAAAGGTCATATATGACAAACCCACAGCCAACATTATACTTAACAGTGAGAAGCTGAAAGCTTTTCCTTTAAGATCGGGGACAAGACACCAATATGGCTTCCCCATATGTACATAATTAAACTTTGTTTTTCGTTCCTGTTAATCTGTCTCATGTCAATTTGGTTCTTAGAGCAGCTAGGAGTACCTTAAAGGTAGAGGACATTTCTTCCTCCTCAGAAGCATTCTGCCTCAATACTTTGAACTGCGTGTAGCTTCCTATTTCATCTAGTTTCTTTCACATACTCTAACAACAGAATTTTATTTGTGCTGCCTCAATCAACCGTGTATTTATTGACAGCCATAAAAAGATCCAGATCTGCCTACACACATCTTCTGTGCAATTGTAATCATCAATACAGAGATATTCACTTAAAGAGTAATATTGTTGAAAGGGTAGTGAATATGTTGCTTTAGGTCTGAACTCTTCCAGAAAATTCTGGCAACTTTATTTTCAGGGTTTATCCCTAATGAGGATTACAACTGTCACAAAAGAAAGGCACCTGATCGTTAGATCTGTGTTGGGAAGCAAAATACTATTGGTAGTAAAGAGAGCACATTTCTGTGGGCTAGCTAAGAGAGCAATGGTCTGTGTACTATTTTCACTTTTGTTCCTGACAGCCAATATCTCTATAACAGTTAATTAGATGATGTGTTTTGGGTGAAGATGGCAGGGTAAAGCATGCCATTAAGCTCTTTAGGTGAGGAAGTACAGAAATATGAGGTTTGGGCTTTATTGTGCCAAATACTTATGTACGATATATGCCAAATACATAGCACATTTTGAATCAGAGAACATTATTTAGAAATAATCAATTTTCCTCTGGACAAGAAAAAGCTTATAAATGATATCTGTAGATTAATACAGCATCTATTTTTACAGAAATGTTATAATCTAGTTGAACATACTAGATAGAATTTATGCAATAATCCTTTCACTAAGTAACCAACAAGAGGCAACAAATTCCACAAGTATCTTGGCTTTTTGGCTGTACACAAAATATGTATTCAAGGTAAATACCCAAGGGAAATACAAGCATTTTAGACCAAATAGCACAACACTAACAGTTAAAGATCACTTAGATTTGACTAAGGGCATTCTTTCAGCAATAGGCAATTATGCTTCTGCTTTTGAAGGAGTATAAACAATTCTACCTTAGGTATCATTTGAATTGCATAGCAACAGAGATAATTGACAATTTAAGGTAGTTTTCATTTATGCCACATCAAGTTCTTTCCTCACAGAATACTTATTCTGTTTAGATTTTCTTGCATTTAAAGTTCAATTATATTTTTTAAAAATACTGCTGCTGAGAGTGACTCTCCTCCAAGCATGTACAAAGAGGATATTTAGGGGGAAAAATGGAAACTCCCACCTTGCATATTATACAACATAAAGAAAGAGATGACTTTCCACAAAGGGAAATTGGAATGCTTTACTCATCTTTTTTGGCTTTTCTTACACCAAGTGTCTGAATCATCAGCCATGAGAAAATAGAGTTCTGAGATTTGTAGTCACTTACCTTTCTGTCTGTTTGTTCATATAGAATCTCATTTTTACCCCATTAGGGATATTCTGCTTAATTTTTTTCTCACTATTCATAAGAATCTATTACAAATATACTGAATATACATTTATTGAATTATTATATCCAATGTACTCAGAGAATATTACAAGAACTCAGAAGATAAAGAATGTCCTTACTGTCTTCCAGAGTTTAAAACTAAGATAAGGTAAATAAAAGTATTTTCAAAACTAGTTTAAGGCAATATCTGATCATAGGCATAAAAAGAGACACAAAAAATATGCTTGAGGGAGAGAAATGGAAGGAAAGATCACTTGTAATTCAGAGGATCAGATAAAACAGTATGAAGAAAACTATATTTAAACCAGACTTAAACTATAGGTGGGGGATGGTTAGGGAAAGAGTCACAGATGCTGCAATGCCTAAAACAGATGGAAAAGTCAGAAAGGAACAGGATGGGACTGAAATAAGATGTTTTATGGACCACAAAGTGCATGAAAAGGAGTTGGAAATGGTATTTGTTTTATTTTAATTGTAGTTTGTAAATGATGTGATTAGACTCTCACCAAAGAAATTATTATACCCCTAGTATGTGACCTGCATTAATCAGCCATCAGAGTGGACTGCCTCTGGGAGGGGGGTGTCGTCCACTTGCAGAAGCAGTCTCAGAAGGGGGTGATGGCTGAAGGCTCGTGCTGGCCATGTTCCCCTCAGCTTGGTGGCAAGTCATTTATTTTGGGAATTCTGCGCAGTGCACCTCATCCACACAGTCCACTCTTTCTTCCTCTCACACCATCTTTGTTCATACACATTATGGGAGCAGTTCCTCCTAATTCCAATCAGATATTTCTTCCTGGAGAAAAGTATAAGAAGAAGGGTGTTGGGATGAACTTCAACCCGATCTCTGGCCTCTGCTGCTGGTCTCGGCCAGAACTGATCGGCGCCTTCTGCCACTATCCACTCAAGGCCACTCTCACCCTCGGCTAGCACTTCTGCTGGTCTTGGTGGTTTAGCTGGTAGCATGACATAGGTCTTCACCCTGAAGGAATCTGAACCCCTGGTCTCCTTATCCTCAGGTCAAGTTGGCTGTACTTGTCTATTTGCCATCTGCACTGGGCACAGGAATACAAAAAGGTGCCCAAATGGATGACTTTGGCACTAAACATAGTTCTCTGGTTCGACTTTGCTGGATGACATGGGTAAACATGCACTTAATGGGAGAGCGATTCACATAATCATGGCTATATTAAGAAGACCCCACCCCCACCCCACCTCTTCTACTATAGAATGCTAGTTTATCGGCACCTTCCCTGAATATAAAAAAATTTCATTAGCAATGGTTTGAGAGTCCTGTACAAGAGTCAAAACTTTCTGTAAGCAAAAAAAAGTGTTGCACCTAAATTCAATTTTTAGGCAGGTAGACATATAAAATATTAACTTTACAGAAACCTATTCCAGCCATATATAAAATGACCCATGTGCTCACAGACTTAGAGACTATGGACATATCATGTGAGTCCAATTTCATGATACTGATTTTTCAAAAAGAGTAAAAGGCACAACTCATTATTCTGAACTTGATCCCAGGAGACATGATATGAGTGAAATCTAAATTTTTCAAGGGTACACTTATGAAATTACTCTGATGAGCTGTTTAAAAAGTGATGCTTTAATTAATTGCAGTAAAATTCTTAACAGAAGTGATGAAAATTGATGTCTTAACAATAAATATAATTATTGTAATAGAACTCATATTAAGAAGTCTGATTGGCTTAGTATTAATTTTCCTGTTCTTCAGGAGGAAAAATAGCAAGAAACAGCATTTCTAATTATAAAAATATATAAAATGTCTGCATATGTATATGGATGCAAATATATAAATTCTAAACTTATCATTCCAGTAAATCACTTGTGGCAGAGGCATTGAGATATGATAGGAAAAAAAGCCTAGATTTTTTAGTTGGCAGACTTTGTATGAAAACCTCTGCCACATCATAGTCATTTCGGCAAGTCAGTTGAACTCACGCTGCCTCAGTTTTCTCATCTGTACAATAGGGTTGAGGAGATGAGACGAAGCTGTGCGTCTGCAGGCCCCTGATACTGCTTTTCACAGAGGCAGCTCAGGAATGGCTGGTTCTTCTCTCTGCCAGCAGAATATGGCTTATTTCTGACCAAGTGGCAGTCATTTTCTCTCAATCTCAGTAATTCTAGTACAAGAAAAATATGTTCAACATCAATAAGGGTTAGAGAGTAAAGTGAGCATCAAATGGCGAGAAGCTTTGAAATACTGGAAAGACAGGAACTGAAAACAGTGGAGTGAGTAGAAATGGGTTGAATGGCTTGGTTTGGATGGAAATCAGCCTGTAATCTTAATTAAAGTTTGTAACGCACGAAGAAAACCAACATGTAATTTAACAAGATTGCAGTTCCTTCTCCCCCATTCTCGGCAGCACCTACCTTCTCCCTCCTTGTTCCCCTGCTTCCCTCAGGGATCAAGACAGCTACACCGGAGTGGAAGACTGACTTATTTTTTATTTCCCTCAGTGGGTCAGACCACTCACCCAGCGCACCTCTCCTTCCCTGTGGCTCCTTCTCAGGAGACTGGACCCTTTTATATTTGAAATACTGCCAGGCCTTCCAATGATACCAGACCCCCAAAGAGTAGATTCTTGAGTTTCAGTGTTATAGAAATGAACAATGAACTCGAAAGAAAGAAAGCAGGGGTAGTTTATTAGAGATAGCTTATATACTAAAAGAAGTCAGGCCCACTGGATGTAGGACAGTGTGGGGTTTATAAAGGCAGTTTTGACGGTCCAGGGGTTTAGAGGCATGGCAATGATTGATCTTTCTTGATAATTTCATGCCAATATGTCTTCAGGTAAGGCACCACTTTGATGTTTGACAGGTGTCAGTTTATAATCTCACAGTCTGTTGGTCAAAAGGTTTCTTTTGATGCCCTAGAACAGAGGTGTAAGAAAAAAACTGTTTAGAATAAGTTGTCACAGGCCAAGTTAATCTAAAACTTGTGCTTGATCAGGTGCTATTGTAAGAAGGTGTTTTCATGTTAGGTACATGTCCCAAGAGGGAGGCTCATTGAAAAATGGAGTCCCTCTTGTTCAGGGCTTCAGTACTGTGCCTGGCTTGCGTGGCAAGTGGAGAAGAAAGCTAAGATCTTTATCCACCTCAGTTCACCTTGGATTAGGAACTCGGAAAGATGATATATTCACTAACGGATGTTGTTTTTAATACCATACTTTCTAATTGCTCAGCATGATAAAATGGAATGAACTCTAGACTCAGAATCAGAAGGTATACTCCCAGTCTGCCATTTAGTGATTAAGACTTCATAAAAATGTCACCCAAGTTCTCTGAGTTTAGATACTGCTTAAATAAAATGTGGGGGTAAGATAGGATGTTCCCTGAGGGACCATTTCAGCTCTAAACTTCTATCACTCTATTTCAGATTGTTCCAAACTGCTCCTACCACCCTCAGTGTGTAATTTATTTGTCAATTAAACACACAGTTGTGTCAAGTGAATAATCACTTTCCCTCAACTCTCCCTGTTCTCCCTCTGAAAAAAGCTGTCACTGGGAGTCTGAATTCAGGAGCTCTGAGAAACACTGAGCAAAATGAACCTTAAAATCTTCTGGAAGTCTAAGACTGTAAGAGTTTTATGTCACAAAAATTTTAACTCGCGCTCTGAAACATTGAGGAGGAGAAGCATCTTTGTCAAATTCTAAGTAGGTTTACTCCTAATTTCATTGTCATTTAACCGGCAAATGTTCAATTCACCCCATGCACATTCCCACTTTGTGTAAATGTGTGAGGCTAATTGCAGTTCTACAGAGCATTTCATTTACCTTTTCAATCTTCCCCAGCTCTCTTTTCTTTGTGTATTTCAAGAGGGAGGCTTGGAACATTTCACAAAATGTGCATGTGAATGCAATTACATACAGGTTAAAATTTTTATCTCTTTCCCTGAGGGAATATTTTGAAAATTGATGGGTGTTTATTAAAAGTAAGTACTACTGCTTGTAATACAATGGAGCTCCTCTGACAGGGTCCCCTTCAATTCCTTCTTGCTTGATCGTCCCCTCCTAGGGATGAGTGGGTTCAAGTAACATTTAATACAGAAAAGGAGTTCTTATCAGTAGGGAAAGAACCAGAGTATTATTATTTATGTATTTACAGTATGCCTAAGTGTTTTTCAGAGGAATTAGTAATTCTTAAAGAGTTATTGTACTATCTACTTGGATAATAATAAACTCCGTATAATTTGGGGCACACGGAATTGAGTAAATATATTTGGCAAAGATGGCAGGGCTTTTCCTCCAGGTCTTCTTACTACTGTTGAGGAAGAAAAATGTCCTTCTACCCTTTAAGGTTCTCCTCACTGGTCTAACAATCAAACCGATGAGACAGATTAATAGGAGAAAATGAAATTTAATTACGCACGTAAGAGGAATCCATGCACACATGCAATTCTGAAAAGAGTCAGGGACAGAGAGTTATGTATGTCAGCCTGAACTGAGGAGAAGTGGGTAGGGGTCTGGACTTCAAAGGAAAGGAAAACAATTCATAGGAAGATGAAAAAGAGCCCATGATTGGTAAACAAATGTTTGCTTGGCTACACAGAAACAATGGGACCCAGAGAGGAATTTTAATAAACAGACTTTGCTAAATTCCTCCTTGGCTACAACCCCTAGTTCATGTCATAATATAATTTATCTGTGGTGATGGCTCTCTTCCAGGAGCAGGTCCTCTATCTAAATTCTTTTTAGGCAGTTAGGGGAAAGGTCAGAGTTTCTTCCTGAGTCTTTTGGACCTGCTCCTGGAAGAGACTGCTTATGTCAGAGCTGAAACCTGATTGTTTTCAGCTCTGACATAATCTACATGTCAAAATGGCACATCTTGGGGCCACCTGCCCTTGGCTCCTACACTATCTTCCATAAAAGGTAGGACAAATATATCTTCCTGTCTTTTAAACCTTCGGTGTCCCTTCCATTCCATTGTGTTATACAGGGACATTAGATCACTTTTCCATGTTATTCTCCATTTACTGAATTGCAGATCTACTCCAAATATCAATATTGGTAAGGCAGCAAGAGTAATCATGGTAATAATAACCAATATGACACACTTTCGTAGTGCCAGGCATTAAATTGGTTCACATGGGCTTATATCTTTAATCCTCCAACAATTCATTGAAACATTGCTAACATCCACATCTCACAAATAAGGAAAATGCAGCTTAGAAAGCATAAATGTTTTGTCCAAAGTCATCAGGAGAAGAAGAGATGGGACCTGAACCCAGGAACTAACTCCAGAGTTCCAGACCCCAACTTTTCATGGCCTACTGGATATCTCTAGTTAACTGTTCTGCATGTACTTCAAATTCAACATATCAAAACCCCAACTTTCCATACCTCTAATCTCTATCTTTCAGTCATTTTTTTAGAAGTCCAGTGAACTTGCTTTCTCTCTTATATTTCCTCTTTTAGTTAAAGGCCTCACCATCTCCTAAGTTTCCTTGAAAAGAATATTTGATGCCAACTCCAGTGCTTGCTTTTTTCTCACCTGTTTTCATAGTCAATATGTCATTCTTATAGACTTACAGTTTAAGTATCAGTTTTTTCTCAATATCCTACCTGTAATTAGTTTTAGTTCCCCTTATTGTTTGCTTGAATTATGGCAAAATGTTATGACTGGTTGTTAGAAGTTGAATTACTTCTTCCTCAAATGCATATGTTGAAGTAAGTCCTCAGCCCTAGTACCTCAGAATGTGATCTGATTTGGAGATAGGGCCTTTCAGAGGTATTTGAGGTAAAGTTACATCATTAGGGTGGGCCTTGATCCAGTTTGACCTGTGTCCTATAAAAAGGGGAAACTTGGACACACATACGCGCACACAGGATGAAAGCCATGTGAATGTGAAGGCAGAGGTCGGAAATGACTTGCCAACAGCCAAGGAGCATCAGAGATCACCAGCAAACCACTAGAAAGTAGGGGAAAGGCTTGGAAAAAGTTTTTCCTCACCGCACTGGATCTCTAACTTTCAGAACAGTGAGATGATAAATTTCTGTTGTTTCAGCCACCTTGTTTAAAGTACTTTGTAATGGCAACCCTAGCAAATGAATACATGGCTTTTCTGATTTCCGTATTGCCATCAGACTTAAGTCATGACTTAGAGCCCCTGCAAACTGCTCTTTGCCCAGGTGCTGTCTTTTCTTAACCTCTGTCTTTCCCAGTTTGTCATTCACCAAATTCATTTCTTCTTTATCTGGCAAACTCATGCTTATCTTTAAAATGCCAGTTTAAATCAGATTTCCTTCTTTAACTTTTCCCAAGTCTCCTCCCACTCCACTTACGTAATTAGAGGTTTAAGTGCCTTAACTTCCCTAAGTTAAGTTTGGGGTGTGTATCAGAATCTAGACAGGGGACAGTAATTATTGGACATTTGGTAAAGCCGTAAGTGATTGCCATTTTTGCTGATCACTTTTAGTTTAATATCAGCAATTGTATATGGTTCAACATAATATTTTAAACAGTAAATTTAGCACCAATAACTTCTCTCATGCAATGAAAAAGATGAAGAGTTAAACAAAGGATGGCGAGGCAGATATTAGCAACATTGAGGAATAGCTAGTGCCCCAAGGCCTGGAGGGCTACACAGGAGGACAGCCCAGGAGCTGGCAAACCTTGTGAAAGGCAGAGCCACAGAGGAGCTTCCAGAGAACGTCCACAATAGACAGGGAGAGAAATATTCCAACTTAACCCTCCCCTTATCTTCCAGCCTTCTGCCAGGGCCTCTCCCTGGCCAAAGTTAACTACAGGCTGGAGGAAAATGGAACCTGGCAAGAGTAGATAGAGGTGGGAAGGAGGAACAGGTGAACAGAAAGCAGAGTACTAGTGACAGTGACTGAACTGGGGTATGGATGGGGACTTGATAATATGGGTAAATGTAGTAACCACATTGTTTTTTCATGTGAAACCTTCATAAGAGTGTATATCAATAATACCTTAATAAAATTAAAAAAAAAAGAAAGAAAGCAGAGTACTAGTGGTTCTTTTATGTTTGACTTCAATTTGTTAGTCACCTGCCTGGTCTCAGGCCTGATGTTGTTAGGGCCATGTTGTTCCCCAGGGCTGAGCCCTGCTTTGTCTGTGCTTTTAGTATGCCCTGAACTTAATCTGTACACAGGTAAGTATGATAATGGAACTTGCCAGAGTTCTCACTTCCAGTTTCTGAATGAATTAACATCAAAGGACGAAGTAAAGGTTCCTAATAATGAGGTCATGCTGAGTTACCACTCTACTGGCTTCAAAGTAATGCTCAGCAGATTTCTGCTTCCCGAGGAGAGAGATCAGAGGCAGGATGTGAGACAGCACACCTGACTATAGGTATCTGAGGGGATGTAAGTCAGGCATACAGAACAAGGGCTGCAGGACATCATGACATGGCCCTCCAGCACAGACTGGAGGGCCGCTGCAAAGCGCACGCCTGCCAGGCCTCGGGGGTGGGGTAGAGGGGCGGCTGTGTCCGCTCACCTGATTTACAGGGTGTTTCTGTTACATCTCTGCTACTTGAACTTTGCAAGCTGTGTGGCTAGGTTTGAATTTTTAGAGCTGAATGCCACTACACAATAAGAGTGGGTATCATTAGGTTTTCATCGTCAGGATCACAGTACACCCAGAAATGGTTCTTTAACCTGGGACTTTGGATCCAGACACCCAATGGTAAAGGTTAACTGTACTCACACTGTGATATAAACTGCAAATGTTACTAAGCAGTTAGCCACCGTGGAATGTTCCCATATGTAGTCTGAATAAAATCAGGCCATCTTGACTTGCTTCCAGATCCCCATTAGCACTGTGTTGTATATTAAAGTGAAACACCAAACCTTAAATAGTGATGAAGGTCTTCCTTGAAGGTCCAATTTAGGGTCCTGATGGTAGAGTTTACAGAAAATTTTTAAGCTTTCTAAACATTCGGGGGTATTTCTTCTTCCTCATAAAGTTCTGCTTGTCTTTGCTGCGGCTTAAAGCAGTCATTCCATCTTTCATTTCCTCCTTGTTCACTCTCTTTCTGAAGCTTCTCTGAGTAGCTGTGCCCTTTCTCCTGCAGATCTAACTGCTTCACCATTTGCAATCACAGCTCCAAAGAGCAAAAAGCAGAGTCTTCAGGACCTGCGTTTCTTTGAAAGCTGAGAGGGAGGGAATTCTAAATACACTTTTTATTCTTATGTTCCTGTTACACATAAAAAAGACTATGTATAATACACAGAATATTCTTGTATTAACTTTCAAGTTCTCATTAAAGGAACATTAATTCATTGATTGCCGGAGGCTAAAGAAAATATCTTTGCAAATTTCTGCTCTGAATCAAGTCCTCTTCTTGATTTGGCATTGTACGCTTTTATTTAGTCTTACCAAGCCGATCAAGGAATGTAA
The DNA here is from genome assembly GCA_032199065.1 of Smutsia gigantea. NCBI lineage: Eukaryota > Metazoa > Chordata > Mammalia > Pholidota > Manidae > Smutsia > Smutsia gigantea. The sequence goes on from JAVSCE010022418.1 coordinate 2,588,165, forward strand.
GAAGACATGGCTATTCTTAAGTCTGTGGCACCTCCCTGAAAGTCTAAATGGAATCTAAGAACATCCATTAAAAGATAAAGAGCAAGCAAGTTACCAGATGGCTCTTTCTGGTCTCCTGTGTCTCACTGGTCCAAGTTCACTTGATAGGGCCTTACCTCTTCTGTCATCTCTGGTTCTGTCACCCAGCACCTCCAGGCAGTTAGCGGACAAGTAAGAGCCTCTGTAGGTCAAGTTGGTTTGGATCTGGAAGATGAAATTTCTGTGCTGCTTTGTGGCAGCATCAAGGCCATCTTAAAGTCCAGTCATCATTCCCAGGAGGCTGAGACAGTCAGTGGTATTAGGAGACAAGGGGAAAGAAGATAATGGAGTTGTCTGGCCGGGAATGGTGGGATACAACAAGAAGCCACTAAAAGGACGAGCAGAACAAGCAGTTGGTAGAGGGAAGGGGAGTTGAGCCTTTCTAAAGGGTGCATTAACTGGTTTTTGTACCAACCATATATAGAGTCACTCATTATTCTCTCTCACTTTTCTCTCTTGTTATATATACGTATGGTATGACCTATGTATAGAATTATCAGAATAATTCTTTGTTTCAGTCATTTAAGTTGAAAAATGTAAAATGCAAAATGATGCAAATTCTACCTATAGTCTTTTGGTTAGTATCAAGCTAATGGCACCTGCTGCCTATCACCAGAAGTAAAAGTGTGAACACTGCGGGCTGAATCTTGGTATCAGAGTCTCCAAGGAATGCATGCAAGCCCTGGATGAAACAATGCTTTCCTCACATACAGAAGAAACAGAGCAAGATCAGTTTCAGCTGAGTGCGTGGGGTCCCCATGATCAGCTGGTTCCTTCTGGCGCTGACACTGGGCCGTTGGCCTGTACACACTCAGCTTCAGCCTCTGCAGAAGACCTCCACCCATTCCCTCCTCAAGGGCACAGATACAGCCATGGGGCTGGCCAGGGGCTATTTGATACCCGTGCATATGCAGAACAAAGCAGTACACACTGAATCTGAAACAGGAAGGCTGTTCCCACAGAAGATGGTAAATCCAGCACCAGCTGAGAGGACTCTTTATCTATGGTGAGGAAGTGTTCCTGGCCCAAGGCCTATTCTTATGCAACTAAGTGGAAATGGAAAGACTGCATGCATGAGGCTGCCTTTCCCAGCAGGCAGTAGAAGCAAAACTATACTTGGCTTGAATTTCTCAATAATTAACTCATACCACTTTGCAACATTTGATGTAATAAAATGAAGAGTAAAATCTACCTCCTGTCAAGCAATCCTTATCCCCATGTTTCATATGCTTGATAAATATTGATTTAAAATAGCATCAAAGTTTGAAAGACTATGTTTAATCTGTCAAATGAGAATATCCAGAGATCACAGAGGAACCTGTTCTGCTGATGGTGATCTTATCCTAGTTGAAAGTCACCTCATGCCCAGTGGGTCCACTCAAATTGTACAGCTTATCAGTGACTGTATCATAAACAGCTCCCGCTAATAACTGTAGGCTGGTCTCTGTAAGACAACGAGGAATGGCATGCCTCAGACCCACTCTCAGGAAGACTAGCGTAGCTCACATAGCTACAATCATAGGAAAAGGGAAGGTGCTCTTCAGTGATATTCTGGGCTGAGATGAGTGGATAGAAAGGGGATTCCTTTTGCTTTTTCTGAGGTCAGAAGCTTAGCTGTCTAGTTGAGTATGGGCCAAAAAAACCCACACAAAATTAAAGTACTTGGGTGTAAAAATACCAATGATGACTACATGTATGAAAAAGAATGAACCAGCTTTAAAGTTCAGGGTTAAAGTACAGAAAGTAGAAGATTGTCTATATACATTCAGGCCTTTACAGAAATACCTAAGAAACGTACCTTTTTCCTAAAGATAAAATTATATATATACACACATACTTATATACACACTGTACACTACACATCTAAGTCTATATGTATATTCATATCTCTAGATATGTACATATAAATACAAAAAGTGTGTGCACACATGTGCACATGTATATATATGATGTGGGTAAAATTGCAGTATTTCCAGGATCTCTCCTGGTCTTAGTGCATCTCCATATCAGTAGGTGTTTCCAAGGGGTGGTGAGAAGTAGTCCATCTAAATATCAGTAGGTGATGACAAGGTGGGTGGAGGGGCAAGTACGCCCTGGGACAGGAGAGTTTTTTGGGGCGGGGGGGCTTCTTCCCAGCCAGGACAAAGAGAGAGACAGGTGAATGGGAGTAGATGACTTCTTGTAAGCAGTAAATGGGTTTCTCCCATTTAATTTTTTCCTTTTGACTGATTTCGGCTTGTGGGTAAAATTTCAATATTTCCAGAATCTCTCTCCTGGCCTTAGTGCATATCTCTATCAATTGGTGTTTCCAAGAGTTGGAGAGACGTACTCCATTTCCATATCAACAGGTGATTACAAAATACGCAGGTGATTACAAGTGGGAGCAAGGGCATATTTGGACCAGAGAGGTTGGGTGGGGTCCCCTTTTTGTAGCTGGGTCATGAAAGACACTGGTGAGCATAACTGGAGGACTGCTTGTAAGCAATAAACAGGTTTCTCCAACTTTATTTCTCGCGTTGACTTATTTCAGTTTCCAAGGTAATTTGCCCCAGGCTGGGAACATATTTTGCCCCTGTAGTTACACCTCACAGTAGTCAGTGGGACCTCTGAACCTGAAATCTGTCTTCATGGACATGACACTAGGGTGGTCTGCCCCTAGAGATGGTGGGGAGATTCTGAAACCCCTCTGTGGATAGTGGGGAGGCCCCAGTGGCTCCTGCAGTGGAGGGGTGATGACTCACCTGTGCCATGTGTGTCTTTGGATTATGGGGATGGAAAACATTGTTATGTCAGGTTCTGAAATGGGTAGACTGGCTTCCCTGATGACTCACCCTTCCCTCTGGCAATGGTTGCAAAGTGCCCATCACACCTCAGGGAATCAGGCACTTCTGGATTGGCTGACAGCAGCCATTAGGGCAGTTTGGCCTAATCAGTGTGATTTACCATACGTATGTACTAGCTGGAAAACATATGCAGAGCTTCAGGAGGTGTTATGGGAGTTGGGCATGAAAAATATCAAAATATCATCTATAATATGGACTACCCCCCTCCCCCAGGACCCTGATGAGGAGTTATTCACCATAAGAATGAGAAATCTGGTGCTCCATACAGCTCCCCCATTTCTCTTTGGGTCCCTAGTGACTATTCTTGCCTTCCACATAGGGCAACCCATAAGTGAGGCTACTCGTACTTTAGCACATCTGGAGGAGGTTGAAACAATAAGAGCACAGAAGGAAGTATGGGCTATGACTGAAAGGGTTGGTGCAAAGGGACTCGTGGAGGTCTTGAGGACCCAGATGTGGGTTGAGTTGATAAAGGCCGGGATAGGGAAAGAAAACTTGACGGGCAGCCCAATAGGATCTTATTAGAACTGTAGCACCAATTAAAGCCAGAGCAGCAGTTGCAGCCACTGAGGTCCAGGACACAGAAGCTGGAGGCAAAGCCCCATGTCCAGCTTTCCTGAGAGAGACTTTTCACTCACTGCAAAAGTGTCAATGGCAAAAACAGGTGGCAATCGTCTCAGTAACTGAAGATGAGTCATACAGCTACTGCAATGCTCTAAACAACCCTCTGGGGTGGTCTGTCTTCAAGAGGCTCACATATGCTGCAGGTCTGATGGAACAGAGACTGCTACATAAATGGAAATACCATGTACCTAAAACACACATATGCAGGGATTATTGAAACAATTGACATGCATTTTATGTAAAATAATAGGTTCTGCTGATCCTCATTTTGAAGAACACTCTTCAACAAATCATAAGAAAATGTCTTAGTTCCATTAAGTATAGTGTTTATAAAACTGCTCAAGATCTAGTAACCTTTAGAGTCAGCTCTCTTTGCCTGGGAAAGCTAAGTTGTCATGTGAATTAAAGTTCTGCATTTAAATTGCATCATGGAGTAGAACTAGGCAAGGAGGTAATTGAGTTCCCATTGAAACTGTCAGAATAATAGCAGTGATTCATGTCAGTTAGCATTAGAGAACACACTTCATTTGGGAGGTCAATTATATCTAATGGATGCAGTCCAAAAAAAAAAAAAAAAGAAAGAAAAATATGCAGAAACATTTCACAATACAGACCATAAATATACTAAACGGCTGAATCTTCTACCTGGCGAAGGGGGCTTCCACACAGGCCCCTGGCTCTGATTTATCAAGCTGACTCAGAGCCATCTTGTACCTTACACAAGAACTGTAGGAGAAAATTCTGCTGTGTCAAGATAAATTTTTTATTTTGTTCTGTCATTTGACTCTCTAGATAGCTAAATTTCATCAGCCATTATTTATGCCGTATACTCCTTGATCTTTCTGTAACCATTGAGAGTATATACTGTTCCAGAAAACCTCTCCCCTCTTTACATCTACAACCCAGCTCTTTCCTGGTTTTCCTTCTGATTTTCTCAACACTCTTCAGTCTCCTGAATCTTTCCCTGATGATTCTCTATTGTTGGTTTTCCCCATGGTTCAAATCTCTATCCTCTCCACTTATTTCTCTTCACATTTTACTTTTAAAATTACATTTACCAGGTCCTCTGCCAACATTTGCAAGGCCTAGTGCAAAAGCACAAATGGAGACAGTGTATCATGTGTTTACATATTTAAAAATTACAGTTTAAGTCACCTCTGTGGCTCCACATTCCCATCCAGATCCCATGTCCCACTCTCTAGGATAAATGCTCTGGGGCAGCCCCCCTGCTTAGTAACTTGAATGTTAACAGAGATCAGCTGGAGCAGAGCATGGCAAAAGCTAGGCCAGCCCAGTGTTCCTGGGTATTGATTGAACCTTCCTGAACCCAAGGTGGGGACTGGTCATGTCATGTCCCTCAGAGATGGGCAAATCTGTCTTCTACACATTTTTCTCTTCCAGCTTAGGGTAAGATCACAGCTATTTTTAACATCTTCCAAAACTATCCCAGCCAAGAAGTAATGAGAGTGAGAACAGTTATTTGGGGATCCTGGGCTACTGAGATGCTCCACCTGGGTGATTAGAGGTAGTGATAGTTCTTAAAAAGCCAGCCTCTCTGCCTCTGGTTTCCCAGGGCAGAGGCTGTGCTTTTCTCCTCCCCTCCACACATACATGTGCATAGGCTCTCCCCTGGCACTCTTTGGTGGGGTCTCAGTTCAGCTCACTGGTTCTTCTCCCATAATTCCCTGAACTTCTAAAAACCTTCATAATGAACATGAAAAGAGGTTTATAATATAGGGAGGCTTCCAAACCTTAGCACCTAGGAAAGGTACCCCTGTTGCCCAGATCCTCTCTATCACCCAATGGCTAATGATTCCTCAATTCACCTGTCCACTGAAACTCAGGTCCACAAGTTAGTAGCAATAATTGACCATGAGCTAGAATACTTGTTATTGCTTCCCTTACAATTACCTGTGGCTAAATACTTAATTCCAGCCAATAGGATGTGAGTGGAAGTGGTGTGTGTTACTACATTACCTCTGGGCAGAGGCCGTGATTATCTCCCAGGCTGATCCTGTTTTCCCTTGATGCAAATAAACCCAGTGACTTTAGCAGTCATGGGTTAAGACAACTTGGAATGAGCCTGATTTCTTCCATTATTGCTTGTAGGATTGCTGCCCACTGATCAGGAATGCCTATTTTGAAATTCACATCAGGAAGAAACTTCTATTATGTCAAGCCACCAAAACTGTCAGTTGCCTTTTCGCTATCTGCTACTGGAATTTTCATGAGCACTTTTAAGTCAAGGAATCTAAAATGGAACTAATCCATCATAGTCCTCCCCAAATCTTTTCTTCCTTTCCCTGGGACTTGCAGTATCAGTAATGGCATCATTGTCTTTCCAGTCATATTTTGCTATGCTATTAACAATGCAAAACCAAGCCCCTAGTGTTACCTACAAAATGTCGCTTAAAGCCATTCTTCCATTTTCACAGTTCTGTTATCTCCTAAATTTACACTGTGTCTCTAATCTGTGTTATTTCCTCAGCCTCCCACTTAACTGCCTGTATCTATATCGGACAAAAGTCTAAAATTCCTTTAGTCCTGCATTTAAAGACATTTACATTCTGGATTCAACAATATCACCCTCTTCTCTTGCCACACATCCTCAAACATTTACCCTGACTCGAGGTCTAATGAGGCTCTCTACCTTTTCACACACTTGTTACGTGCCCAGGAATTCCCTTTCCCTGGTGGCTGTGTAGTGCAGACTTCCTGAGGGCATACAGAGCATGCTTGCAGAGTCAAACTGAGCATGTTCAAACTAAGACCAGGGCTCTTTATAGCTGTTTGCTTTAAAAGAAGTCGTGATCTTTCTGACCCTGAGGAAATATTAATTCCTGCCTTTTGTTCTTCTGACTTTGCAGTTAACACAAAATATTTGATTTTATGCTTCCTGATGTCCTCTCTGAACTTCTCCATATTTTAAACTTCACCAATGCTGGGGGAAGCTGGCGATTGTTATAACAAGAAGCTGTTTATATTCTAAAAAATTAATAAGAAATGACAGAAGAATAGTGAGCCAAGGAATTCCCTCCAGTCCCTACCTCTGCCCCTCCACGTTGCAGCTTGCCTGCCCCTCCTCACCCAACAGGGTCATAAAATGAAAAATTTGTTTCTTGATCTTGCTTTTTAAATTTGCTTATGTTCTTAACAAACATCTAGGTGTCTTCTTTACACATCTCAGCTTCTCCTTTAGCTCAGCCTGTTTTTCCCCACAATTTAACAGAGAGACTTGGCTTGTGAGGCTGGGTGCAGCAAACCCATCACCAAGCCTATCAGCTGATCACTGGACATCCCACCACATAGCAGACCCTGGCGACAGTTTAATCCCATATGCTAATTTAAAAGCCCAGGGCATTTTCCTGTAATGCAATACATAGATGCCCTAGGCTTTAGTTCAGGCCAGTAGTATCTGTGGGACACAGTATATTTCATCTCCATAACCCACCATTGTATGGTGTACATTTTCACACTAGAATTTGTTATGTGTCTGCCTGTTTAGTGTCTATTTTTAAGCTGTTTACGCTATTTGTTGATTTACAAAATTAAGCTACTGATATATTTTGTTACAGTTGCCCCTGAGGTTTTTTTAAATAGGAGGAATTTAATGAAATCCAGTTTATTTCTCAACATCCAAGCCAGATGTTATTTATCCCCTTCATGAAGACTTTCTCATTCCATCGCCAAAACTAATAATACTGATCACAGTTGCTACTTTTGAATGCAGCCTGTAGTTTTATCATAAACTTGTCTCTTTTCTTTCTACAATATCGTAATTTGTTCTTTATAATACTATATCCCTTGTAATCTTAAGAACAACCATGCTCATCTTTATATTCCTTAGCATTAGCAAGTAAAGAAGCCCACACATGCATGTGCCTTTCCATCTTCTTGTTCTCTGGTCTACACTTTACCTACAGAAAAAGTCAACAAATGGGGTTTTTAGAAGTATTTTCTCTCTTAAATTGAATTATCTTCCCAAGTGTAAAGTTCATTTCACTGTACAACTTGATGGTGACATGCTAAGTATTTGCAATTTTCGAAGTCAGAATTAGTTACATGCTGGGTAGAGTTAGAAAGATCATGTTTCCAATAGATCCAATGCAATTACTGCCCTTAAGATTTCCTGACCAGCTATGCTTCAATTAAATGCAGCAGCAGTTTTCTTCAACATTATTTCTTTTCTTTTTTTGTCAGCAGAATATTATATGTAATGTACTGTTGAAGCAGATATAATCCAGTTCAAACAAGCATAATTATAGCTTACTACTTGCCCTTTAAAAATAAAAGAATGTTAGAAGATTTTTCCAAAGATTTCACAAAGACAGCCTTACATAGAAATCTTTCTTTGATTTATATAGTTTCATTTGGCCCACTTCAGACACCAGTGGCTATAGGTCATTCATGATATTTGGGGGGGAAAGCATAGTGAAAAAGTAGACCAAGTGCCATGACTTGTTAGTCTTTCTTCTTTAATAAATGCTCTAAAGGAATCATTAGAATCACTATTTTGGCTCACACTTTAATCTATCAATGGAAACCTAACCTGAATTTCCAAATATTTCTTTCTTTCTGAAATTGACAAAGAAATTAGGAATTTCTGTGGGATATACCTTGCCCAATACTTTGGTGTGATTAAACCACTGAATGTTGTTATATATGGATTGATTATCTTCACTGTGTTAATACCACTTAATCGGATCTCTGAAAAAGTGAATCTAGTTCCCAGTTCCCTGGAAATAAATAGTGCATATTTGAACAATGGTTCTAAACACTTTGGGAGTCTGACAACCTTTAAGAGTGTAAGGAATATTTTAGATTCTCCTTAGGAAAGAAAACATATAAACAAGGGTGCTTAAATTTTCATAAAATTTCCATGCATCTTTTCTAGAAGGATAAATGACCCCAAGTAAAAAACAATTTCAGAGGAACTTGAATCCTTAATTGCTAGTTATTCTTCATGCTTCAAACTCCACTGGAACTAGGAATCTAAATTTTTAGCAAAAGGAATACTTCATGATAATATATTTTCCATTTAGCACATGAAAGCCATAATTATTATGAAGTTGATTACAATAAAATGAGGAAGAAAATAGCAAAAGTGGAAAATGTGTAAATAAATAGGTTTTGTGGCCCTTGCCTTACTATGGAATACTTAACATCTGGGTATGATATGTGACCATGTCCACTCTAGGAGAGCTCACTGGCAGAGTAAAAAATATCTTTCAAAGTACATATTAGAATAAACAGAAAGCAAAACTATATAATTATGGAATTACTTTTTTCTGTGGAAAATGGCTTCAGTATCATTTTCTTTCATTTCTTCATTCATTAATTCAAAAAGAACTTATTCAGCTCTTAGCAATTAACACTGCATGGGAAGAAAAATAACACAAGCTCACTGTACTCATGGATTTTCAAATCTATTTGAGTTGCTTACAATTTCTTTTTGTTAATTGAATACAGGTAGGTGATTGAATTTACCTACTCTACTCTCCCCCAATTGGGTTATTTTTTTCTAACAGACATCACAGCAAAACTATTTGTTTATTTAATAAATCTAAAAATCATGCCATGACCTATAATCTGAAGAATTGTATTAAATACATGCTATACTATTATTTTTAACCTGTTATAAGGGAAAAAAGATTGAGAATATCTTTGAGGCATAATAAAGTGAATAAAATCTAGTTTTAATCTTAATGCAAAGTTGTTAGTGTCATCATTTGAAGAGGAGAAATCAACATTTGGAACATCATATCTAATTATCTGAATTTGTTTAACACATTTAATTTTCACATCGCTCTTTCCTCTTGGAAAAGAACAAAGCTATTAAGTGATGGTAGTATTAATGAGAAGAGTTCTTGGGTGAATCCCTCCACCTTGAAAGGGAATCTGATGACCTCTACACTGAAGAGGGTTGAAGAGGGAAAGATGGTATAGATGCTGAGAAAATGTTTCGAAGAAAAGCACCAAGGAGCACAAATGTGCTTCACTCTCTTCCGCGCTTTCATGCTGGTCACCTGCGGAAACCACGGAGAGGAGCCGAGCAGAGCGGTGAAGGGGCCCAGGGAAGGCGGCTCCAGAATGTGCTGAAGTCACATATTGATTATTTAAAATTAAAGTTACTTTAAAAACAGCAAGTGCAAGATGGACATTCTGACCTTCCTTTCTGTTCTCCTGAAAGCAGAAAATAAACCTCCCAAGGGAAAGTGCCTTCCCTGTACCAGGAAGTGGGGAGACGACCTTATCACCACGTAGAAAATTCAGGGCGGAGAAGTCTCTGCAAACCCACTCAGCTTCGTCTCTTCAGTAATTAATACTCAAGCCTAAGTTTCTTTGTCTTGTCCTTCACAAATTTACTGTTTGTTTGTCTAACAGGTTTATAAATAGCTTGCTTTGGTCACTTCTTGAGTCCTCTTTATGTACTGAATTAAATTTTTTTTTCTGCCATTAATCTGTCTTGTGTCACTTTAATTACTAACTGCCAAAAGAACAAAGAGGGGTAGAAGGAATGTCCCTCTCCCCAACAAGACCAATGGCTGAACTACAAGTCCGTATTTTTTATTTAACCATCCCCAAACTATGACTCAAGATAATTTTAGGAAGTCTCTTGAAAAAAAATCCCAGTATACTTACTAGTCTGCAATTTTTTGACAGCTAAAAATATATTTTAACTAGATAAATATGTGTAAGCAGAGACTAAATTCATTTCCAATCACTGCTATATTAATACCTGGGAAATTACTTTGAGTGAATGTAGATTAGGGGTGAGGCCATATGTCTTCTAAATGGTCAATCTGGTTTATGCTTTAGAGCAGAGAACAAAACATTAAAGCAATACTGCAGTCAAATGACATCATTACTTCTAGAATCAGTAATATATTTATATAATACATTGCAACAGGTCAGCTATGTAACAGTTATGAAAACAGGAAGCTATGTAACTTACCTTCAACTTTCATAAACATGAACCTAGGTATTCCTTCAGTCCAGCCAAACACTGGTGTTTATCTGTTATGTTCGATGCTGTCCAAGCAGATTCTCCACTTTAGAAGCCTCTTTTCAAAGCTTTCAAAGGCTACAGTGTCCTTGTGATGGTGAAGGATTTATTTGCAGTGTTAAACCTCTACCTGGACAAAATTTTGGAAACTCTTTATAAAGATGAGGTACGTCTAGCGCTTGGCAACACAACTAGTTTTACTGTGTTCTATATTGCCATGCATTAGCACTAAAAACCCAGCCAAAATATCTGAAAGAAACATCAACTGTCATGACGTTTGTCAAATTCATCAGCACAATGGGCTTAAATCACTGCTCTTCAAATAGTATTGTCAAAAACCAATGCAGCATTTGAAGTTCTTACCTATTACCAATAAATCCACTCATTCTCAAGGGGAAGGCTTAAAGAACAGTATTGAACTTAGAACAGAATTTTCATTTTCTGAAAGTCTGCATTAAGACCACTTCAAATAGAGATATTGGCAAATATTTTCATCTATTTGAATAAGATGAATCTTTTACTTAATATCTATCAGCCACCATAATGAACCTTGCTAAAATACTAGGAAGTCTTTGGCCAGCCTGTCAGGGTAAATGAGGATTGGAGGTGAGCACTTTGAATACATCCTTGAGGGTTTGCAGTGGAAACTGGAGCAGTCCCTGCTTAGGTGAGAATCCACAAGTACACAATCTTTCAATTTCCCAACAGATAAGAATCCTCAGACATCAAGGAAAACAAATCTCTTTAATCTTACTTCCATTGAGAAATTAACATAAAATATACATTTTTCATTCAAATCTCTATTAGTCTGCTTGGGCTGCCATAATAGAACACCACAGACTGGGTGCTTAAACAACACCCAATTTGTTTGTTTGAAAAAAAGAAATTAACTTTTTCAGTTCTTGATGCTGGAAGTCCAAGATCAAGGTGCCAGCAGGGTTGGTTTCTAGTGACAGCTCTCTTCCTAGAAAACAATTATAGTTTTCTTTGACACAAGCTTATATTCATATGTCAGAGGTAACTCTGATCCCTTTGTTACTATATACCTGTATGTCAGGGTTTTCAGCACATGTTACAATAAAAAAAGTTAAAAATTATTAGATGTCAACATAAATGGACATTTCTAAGACAAAGAACATTCTATAATTACAATTTTACTTTTTATTATACATGAATAAGAGCACACTACCCTATAAAATGTACTTTTCAACAAAATTAGATTAATATTTTGCAAGTGGCCATTGAATTTGCATTAAAGCAAAGAAAAGGGAAAAACTGGAACTTACAGAAAGTGTGAGTAGAATGGTAGTTGCCAGGAGTTGGGTGGTGGGGGGAAAATTGAGACATGTTGGTCAGAGTACAAACTTTCAGTGTTAAGATCAATAGGTTCTGGGGAACTAATGTATAACAGGGTGACTATAATTAATAATACTGTATTGTACACCTATAATTTCCTTAGAGAATAGATCTTAAATGTTCTCACCACACATGCAAAAACACTTATGTCAAGTGGTGGATGCCTTAACTAACTTTATTGTGGTCATGATTTTGCAATATATATGCATATCAAATTAACATCTGTACACCTTAAATATATACAAGTTTATTTGTGAATTTTACCTCAATAAAGATGGAAAAAAAGAGAGATTGCTTTGGAAAGATTGTTTTTACATCCAATATTAAGAAAGGGACACACTCTCCTAAAATAGGATCAATAATATTATACAAAATTTTATGGATCTATAGCCAGCACCTTATAAAGGTTCCTTGGTAGTTCCTAGAACTGCTGTTCTTGCATGCGTTCTAATGTAACAGCAGTTCAGTTAGTTTCTGAATCACAGAGACATAATTCCACTGGTTCTAATTAACAAAGAACCTTTTGGCAAAAGGCTTCTCATTGGTAATCAGAGAAAAATCTTCAGTATTATTCAGAGCTGTGTTTGCGATTCTAGAAGTTTAATTGGATTCCTCAGGTTCATTTTATAAGAATTATGCTTTTCTCTAGCAGATATTCATATCTCTAACATGCTTATAATCTCATATCTTATCCTCCCTAATTATTAATTTCAAAAGGGTATAGATTCATAGTAATTACAGCAAATCCAATGTCCAGGTTTAATCACTGTTCATGTGATGTAACAGTCTCTGAACTATCTATTCTTTGTGTCCCTACCATTTTCAGAGTTAAAAAGGTAATTTAATTGGATAACATAATAATTCTTTTTATAGTTATGAAATATTTCAGGTATACAAAAGGCATAAAACACAGAAATATAACAAAACCCATGGAACCACCACCCAGTTGAAGAGAGAAAAATCACTAAGAATTTTTGCTTCCTAATTTAGAGGAATAATAAATGAAGCAACACTGGGTAAAGTTGTTTTGCTGAATGTCAAGCATAAAGGCAAAACCTGAAATGGAAGGTACGATTGCTCTTTACAAAGTTAATGGTCCCAGTGAATGAACACTTTAGTCTTTTTTTTTCATTAAGGTATTATTGATATACACTCTTATGAAGGTTTCACATGAAAAAACAAAGTGGTTACTACATTTACCCATATTATCAAGTCCCCACCCATACCCCATTGCAGTCACTGTCCGTCAGTGTAGTAAGATGCCACAGATTCACTGTTTGCCTTCTCTGTGCTACCCTATCTTCCCCGTGACCCCCAACACCATGTGTACTAAACATAATACCCCTCAATCCCCATCTCCCTCCCTCCTGACCCACCCTCCCACACACCTCCCCTTTGGTAACCACTAGTCCCTTCTTGGAGTCTGTCAGTCTGCTGCTAGTTTATTCCTTCAGTTTTGCTTCATTGTTATGCTCCGCAAATGAGGGAAATCATTTGGCACTTGTCTTTCTCCACCTGGCTTATTTCACTGAGTATAATATCCTCCAGCTCCATCCATGTTGTTGAAAATGGTAGGATTTGTTTCTTTCTTATGGCTGAATAGTTTCCATTATGTATATGTACCACTTCTTCTTTACCCATTCATCTACTGATGGACACTTAGGTTGCTTCCATATCTTGGCTATTGTAAAAGGTGCTGCGATAAACATAGGGGTGCATATGTCTTTGCATTCTTTGGGTAAATTCCAAGGAGTGGGATTCCTGGGTCAAATGGTATTTCTATTTTTAGTTTTTTGAGGAACCTCCATATTGCTTTCAACAATGGTTGAACTAGCTTACATTCCCACCAGCAGTGTACGAAGGTTCCCCTTTCTCTGCATCCTCACCAGCATTTGTTGTTCTTAGTCTTGGATGCTGGCCATTCTTACTGGTGTGAGGTGATATCTCATTGTGGTTTTAATTTGCATTTCCCTGATCATTAGTGAGGTGGAGCATCTTTTCAGGTGTCCGTTGGCCATCTGAATTTCTTCTTTGGATAACTGTCTCTTCATATCTTCTGCCCATTTTTTAATCGGGTTATTTGCATTTTGGGTGTTGAGGTGTGTAAGTTCTTTATATATTTGGGATGTTAACCCCTTGTTGGATACGTCATTTACAAATATATTTTCCCATACTGTAGGATGCCTTTTTGTTCTGTTGATGATGTCCTTTGCCGTACAGAAACTTTTTAGTTTGATGTAGTCCCATGAGTTCATTTTTGCTTTTGTTTCCCTAGCTTGAGGAGATGCACTCAGGAAGAAGTTGCTTATGCTTATATTCAGGAGATTTTTGCCTTTGTTGTCTTCTAAGAGTTTTATGGGTTCATGACTTACATTCAGGTCTTTGATCCATTTCAGTTTACTTCTGTGTATGGGGTTAAACAATAATCTAGTTTCATTCTCTTGCATGTAGCTGTCCAGTTTTGCCAATACCAGTTGTTGAAGAGGCTGTCATTTCCCCATTGTATGTCCATGGCTCATTTATTGTATATTAATTGACCATATATGGTTGGGTTTATATCAGGACTCTCTAGTCTGTTCCATTGGTCTATGGTTCTGTTTTTATGCCAGTACCAAATTGTCTTGATTACTGTGGCTTTGTGGTAGAGCTTAAAGTTGGGGAGCATAATCCACCTAGCTTTATTCTTTCTTCTCAGGATTGCTTTGGCTATTCGGGGTCTTTTGTGGTTCCATATGAATTTTAGAACGATTTTCTCTAGTATGTTGAAGAATGCTGATGGTATTTTGATAGGAATTGCACTGAATCTGTAGATTGCTTTAAGCAGGATGGCCATTTTGATAATATTAATTCTTCCTATCCATGAGCATGGGATGTGTTTCCATTTATTGGTATAATCTTTAATTTCTCTCATGAGTGTCTTATAGTTTTCACAGTATAGGTCTTTCACTTCCTTGGTTAGGTTTATTCCTAGGTATTTTATTCTTTTCAATGCAACTGTGAATGTTTTCCTGATTTCTCTTTCTGTTAGTTCATCATTAGTGTATAGGAATGCAACAGATTTCTGTGTATTAATTTTGTATCCCACAACTTTGCTGAATTCAGATATTAGATCTAGTTGTTTTGGAGTAGATTCTTTAGGGTTTTTTATGTACAATATCATGTCATCTGTAAATAGTGACAATTTGACTTCTTCTTTACCAGTCTGGATGCCTTGTATTTCTTTGTTGTGTCTGATTGCCGTGGCTAGGACCTCTAGTACTATGTTGAATAACAATGGAGAGAGTGGGCATCCCCGTCTTGTTCCCGATCTTAGATGAAAAGCTTTCAGTTTCTTGCTGTTAAGTATGATGTTAGCTGTGGGTTTGTCATATATGGCCTTTATGATGTTAAGGTACTTGCCCTCTATACCCATTTTGTTGAGAGTTTTAATCATGAATGGATGCTGAATTTTGTCAAATGCTTTTTCAGCATCTATGGAGATTATCATGTGTTTTTTGTTCTTTTTGTTGATGTGGTGGATGATGTTGATGGATTTTCTAACGTTGTACCATCCTTGCATCCCGGGGATGAATCCCACTTGATCATGGTGTATGATCCTCTTGATGTATTTTTGAATTCGGTTTGCTAATATTTTGTTGAGTATTTTTGCATGTATGTTCATCAGGGATATTGCTCTGTAATTTTCTTTTTTTGTGGTGTCTTTGCCTGATTTTGGAATTAGAGTGATGCTGGCTTCATAGAATGAGTTTGGTAGTATTCCCTCTTCTTCTACTCTTTGGAAAACTTTAATGAGGATGGGTATTAGGTCTTCACTAAATGTTTGATAAAATTCAGTAGTTAAGCCTTCTGATCCATAGTTTTGTTCTTAGGTAGTTTTTTGATTACCAATTCAATTTCGTTGCTGGTAATTGGTCTGTTCAGATTTTCTGTTTCTTTCGGGGTCAGCCTTGGAAGGTTGTATTTTTCTAGAGAGTTGTCCATTTTTTCTATATTATCCAGTTTGTTGGCATATAATTTTTCATAGTATTCTCTCATAATTCTTTGTATTTCTGTGGTGTCCCTAGTGATTTTTCCTTTCTCTTTTCTGATTCTACTTCAGTGTGTAGACTGCCTAGGGGTTTATATATTTTGTTCATTTTCTTGAAGAACCAACTCTTGCTTTCAATGATTCTTCCTATTGTTTTATTCTTCTCAATTTTATTTATTTCTACTCTAATCTTTATTATGTCCCTCCTTCTATTGACTTTGGGCCTCATTTGTTGTTCTTTTTCTAGTTTAATTAGTTGTGAGTTTAGAGTGCTCATATGCGATTGTTGTTCTTTCCAGAGGTAGGCCTGTATTGCAATATACTTTCCTCTTAGCACGGCCATCACTGCACCCCACAGATTTTTGTGGTGTTGAATTATTATTATCATTTGTCTCCATATATTGCTTGATCTCTGTTTTTATTTGGTCATTGATGCATTGATTATTTAGGAGCATGTTGTGAAGGCTCCATGTGTTTGTGTGATTTTTCATTTTCTTTGTGTAATTTATTTCTAGTTTCATACCTGGGTTCTCTGAGAAACTGTTTGATACAATTTCAATCTTTTTAAATTTACTGAGGCTCTTTTTGTGGCCTAGTATATGATCTATTCTTGAAAATGTTCCATGGGCACTTGAGAAGAATGTGTATTTTGCTGCTTTTGGGTGTAGAATTCTGTAGATGTCTGTTAGGCCCATGTGTTCTAATGTGTGGTTCAGTGCCTCTGTCTCCTTACTTATTTTCTGTCTGGTTGATCTGTCCTTTAGAGTGAGTGGAGTTATGAAGTCTCCTATAATGAATGCATTGCATTCTGTTCCCCCTTTTAATTCTGTTAGTATTTGTTTCACATATGTAGGAGCTCCTGTGTTGGGCATACAGATTTTTTTTTTAAGTTTCTCATGAGATACTTTTATATATATATATAATTTATTTTGGTATCATTAATCTACAATTACATGTGCAATATTACGGTTATTAAAATACCCTTCATCAGGTCCCCCACACCAACCCCATTTCAGTCACTGTCCATCAGTGTAGTGAGATGCTATAGAATCATTACTTGTCTTCTCTGAGTTATACAGCCCTCCCCGCACCCCCCAACAATACGTCTGCTAATCGTACTGCCCCTTTTCCCCCTTGTCCCTCCCTTCCCACCCATCCTCCTCAGTTCCTTTCCCTTTGGTAACTATTAGTCCGTTCTTGGGTTCTGTAAGTTTGCTGCTGTTCTGTTCCTTCAGTTTTTTTCTTTGTTCTTATACTCCACATAAGTGAGATCATTTGATATTTGCCTTTTTCTGCTTGGCTTATTTCACTAAGCACAATACCCTCTAGCTCCATCCATGTTGTTGCATATGGTAGGTTTTGTTTTCTTCTTATGGCTGTATAATATTCCATTGTGTATATGTATCACATCTTCTTTATCCATTCATACACTGATGGACACTTAGGTTGCTTCCATTTCTTGGCTATTGTAAATAGTGCTGCGACAAACATAGGGGTGCATATGTCTTTTTCAAACTGGGCTCCCACATACTTAGGGTAAATTCCTAGGAGTGGAATTCCTGGGTCAAATGGTATTTCTATTTTGAGTTTTTTGAGGAACGTCCATACTGCTTTCCACAATGGTTGAACTAATTTACATTCCCACCAGCAGTGTAGGAGGGTTCCCTTTTCTCCACATCCTCTCCAACATTTGTTGTTGTTTCTGTTTTGGATGTTGGCCATCCTCACTGGTGTGAGGTGATATCTTGTTGTGGTTTTTATCTGCATTTCTCTGATGATTAGCGATGTGGAGCATCTTTTCATGTGCCTGTTGGCCATCTGAATTTCTTCCTTGGAGAAGTGTCTATTCATGTCCTCTGCCCATTTCTTAATTGGATTATTTGCTTTTTGTTTGTTGAGGTGTGTGAGTTCTTTATCTATTTTGGATGTCAACCCCTTATCGGACACGTCATTTATAAATATATTCTCCCATACTGTAGGATGTCTTTTTGTTCTACTGATGGTGATCTTTTCTGTACAGAAGCTTTTCAGCTTGATATAGTCCCACTTGTTCATTTTTGCTTTTGTTTCCCTTGCCCAGGGAGATATGTACACGAAGAAGTCGCTCATATTTCTGTCCAAGAGATTTTTGCCTATGTTTTTTTCTAAGAGTTTTATGATTTCATGACTTACATTCAGGTCTTTGATCCATTTTGAGTTTACTTTTGTGTATGGGGTTAGACAGTAGCCTAGTTTCATTCTCTTACATTTAGCTGTCCAGTTGTGCCATCACCAGCTGCTGAAGAGGCTGTCATCGCCTCACTGTATATCCAAGGCTCCTTTATCATATATTAATTGACTGTGTATGTTTGGGTTAATGTTTGGATTTTCTATTTCATTCCACTGGTCTGTTGGTCTGTTTTTGTGCCAATACCAAATTGTCTTGATTACTGTGGCTTTGTAGTAGAGCTTGAAGTCATGGAACGTAATTCCCCCTATTTTATTCTTCCTTCTCAGGATTGCTTTGGCTATTCAGGGTCTTTTGAGGTTCCATGTGAATTTTAGAATTATTTGTTCCAGTTCATTGAAGAATGCTGTTGGTATTTTGATAGGGATTGTGTTGAATCTGTAGATTGCTTTAGGTAGTATAGCCATTTTGACAATATTTATTCTTCCTAGCCAAGAGCAGGGGACGTATTTCCATTTGTTAGTGTCCTCTTTAATTTCTCTTAGGAGTGTGTTGTAGTTTTCAGGGTATAGGTCTTTCACTTCCTTCATTAGGTTTATTCCTAGGTATTTTATTCTTTTTAATGCAACTGTGAATGGAACTGTTTTTCTGATTTCTCTTTCTGTTAGTTCATCATTAGTGTATAGGAATGCAACAGATTTCTGTGTGTAATTTTGTATCCTGCAACTTTGCTGAATTCAGATATTAGTTCTTGTAGTTTTGGAGTGGAGTCTTAGAGTTTTTTATGTACAATATCATGTCATCTGTAAATAGTGACAATTTGACTTCTTCTTTACCAATCTGGATGCCTTGTATTTCTTTGTTGTGTCTGATTGCCATGGCTAGGACCTCCAGTACTATGTTGAATAACAGCGGAGAGAGTGGGCATCCCTGTCTTGTTCCCAGTCTTAGATGAAAAGCTTTCAGCTTCTCAGTGTTAAGTGTGATGTTGGCTGTGGGTTTGTCATATATGGCCTTTATTATGTTGAGGTACTTGACCTCTATACCCATTTTGTTGAGGGTTTTAATCATGAATGGGTGCTGAATTATGTCAAATGCTTTTTCAGCATCTATGAAGATGATCATGTGGTTTTTCTCCTTCTTTTTCTTGATGTAGTGGATGATGTTGATGGATTTTCGAATGTTGTACCATCTTTGCACCCCTCGGATGAATCCCACTTGATCATGGTGTATGATCCTCTTGATGTATTTTTGAATTCTGTTAGCTAATATTTTGTTGAGTATTTTTGCCTCTATGTTTATCAGGGATATTGGTCTGTAATTTTCTTTTTTGGTGAGGTCTTTGCCCGGTTTTGGTATTAGATTGATGCTGGCTTCATAGAATGAGTTTGGAAGTATTCCCTCCTCTTCTATTTTTTGGAAAACTTTAAGGAGAATGGGTGTTATTTCTTCTCTGTATGTCTGGTAGAATTCAGAGGTGAATCCACCTGGTCTGGGGGTTTTGTTCTAGGGTAGTTTTTTGATCATGGATTCAATTTCTTTGCGGGTGATTGGTGTGTTTAATTTTTCTGTTTCTTGTTTGCTCAGTCTTGGAAGGTAGTATTTTTCTAAGAAGTTGTCCTTTTCTTCTAGGTTTTGCAGCTTATTAGCATGTAGATTCTCATAATATTCTCTTATAATTCTTTGTATTTCTGTGGGGTGTATCGTTATTTTTCCTTTCTCATTCCTGATTCTGTTTATGTGTGTAGATTCTCTTTTTCTCTTAATAAGTCTGGCTGGGGGTTTATATATTTTGTTTATTTTTTCAAAGAACCAGCTCTTGGTTTCATTGATTGTTTCTATTGTTTTATTCTTCTCAATTTTATTTATTTCTTCTCTGATCTTTATTATGTCCCTCCTTCTGTTGACTTTGGGCCTCATTTGTTGTTCTTTTTCCAATTTCAGTAATTGTGTCTTTAGACTATTCATTTGGGAATGTTCTTCCTTCTTTAAATAGGCCTGGATTGCAAAATACTTTCCTCTTAGAACTGCCTTTGCTGCGTTCCACAGAATTTGTGGCTTTGTGTTGTTGTTGTCCTTTTACTCCATATATTCTTTGATTTCTGTTTTGATTTGGTCATTAACCCATTGATTAAGTAGGAGAATGTTGTTAATTCTCCATGTATTTGTGAGCCTTTTTGTTTTCTTTCTAAAATTTATGTCTAGTTTTATACCTTGGTGATCTGAGAATTTGGTTGGTAGGATTTCAATCTTTTTGAATTTACTGAGGTTCTGTATGTGGTCTATTCTGGAAAATGTTCCATGTGCACTTGAGAAGAATGTGTATCCTGTTGCTTTTGGGGGTAGAGTTCTGTAGATGTCTGTTAGGTCCATCTGTTCTAGTGTGTTGTTCAGTGCCTCTGTGTCTTTACTTATTTTCTGTCTGGTTGATCTGTCCTTTGGAGTGAGTGGTGTGTTGACGTCTCCTAAAATGACTGCATTGCTTTCTATTTCCTCGTTTAATTCTGTTAGTATTTGTTTCACATATGCAGACACTCCTGTGTTGGGTGCATATATATTTTAAATGGTTATATCCTCTTGTTGGCCTGACCCCTTAATCATTATGTAATGTCCTTCTTTGTCTCTTGTGACTTTCTTTTTTTTGAAGTCTATTTTTTCCAATACAAGTACTGCAACATCTGCTTTTTTCTCCTTGTTGTTTGCATGAAATATCTTTTTCCATCCCTTCACTTTTAGTCTGTGTATATCTTTGGGTTTGAGGTGAGTCTCCTTTAAGCAGCATATAGATGGGTCTTGCATTTTTATCCATTCAGTAACTCTGTGTCTTTTGATTGGTGCATTTAGTCCATTTACATTTAGGGTGATTATCGATAGATATGTACTTATTGCCATTGCTGGCTTTAGATTCGTGGTTACCAAAGATTCATGGGTAGCTTCTTTACTATCTAACATTCTAACTTAACTTTCTTGTTACGTTATTGTAAACACAGTCTGATAATTCTTTATTTCTCTCCCCTCTTATTCTTCCTCCTCCATTCTTTATATACTAGGTGTTTTATTCTTTGCCTTTAGTTAGTATTTGGATGGTCTGCTTTCTTTGCTATGATTTTATTTTCTCTGTTAACCTCTTTTTAGCCTTAGGAGTGCTTCCATCTAGAGCAGTCGCTTTAAGATATCCTGAAGAGGTGGTTTATGGGAGGCAAATTCCCTCAGTTTTTGCTCTTCTGGAAATTTTTTAATCCCTCCTTCAAATTTAAATGATAATCGTGCTGGATACAATATTCTTGGTTGAAGGCCCTTCTGTTTCATTACGTTAAATATATCATGCCATTCTCTTCTGGCCTGTAAGATTTCTGTTGAGAAGTCTGATGATAGTCTGATGAATTTTCCTTTGTAGGTGATATTTCTTCTCTCTCTAGCTGCCTTTAATACTCTGTCCTTATCTTTTATCTTTGCCATTTTAATTATTATGTGTCTTGGTGTATTCTTCCTTGGGTCCCTTGTGTTGGGAGATCTTTGGGCTTCCATGGTCTGAGAAACTATTTCTTTCCCCAGCATGGTGAAGTTTTCAGCAATTATTTCTTCAAAGACACTTTCTATCCCTTTTTCTATCTCTGCTTCCTCTGGTGCTCCTATAGTGCGAATATTGTTCTGTTTGGGTTGGTCACACAGTTCTCTTAAAATTCTTCCATATCTAGAGATCCTTTTATGTCTATTTGCCTCAGCTTCTCTGTATTCCTGTTCTCTGATTGCTATTCCATTAACAGTCTTTTGCATCTTGTCCAGTCTGCTTCTAAGCCCGTCAATCGCTTGTCTGATTTCTGTATTGTCTTTCCTCACTCTCCTCACTTCCTCCCTCAGCTCTTGCATATTTCTCTGTAGATCCATCAGTATGGTTATGACTTTTATTCTGAAATCTTTTTCAGGAATATTGTGCATGTCTCTCCCTTCAGACTCCCTCTCTGGGGTAGTTTGCTCTGGGGTTTTCTGGGTAAGTTTTGTTTGAACCATATTTCTCTGTCTTTTCATGGTGATAGGAGTGGTCAGAAAAAGAAAAAAAGAAGAAAGGGAAAATAGAGATAAAGAAAAAAGCCTGCCAGGTGTGGTTTCTGTTAGGATCCTGTAGGTGGCGCCGCTGCCCCACTATTCCACCACCACGCCACTCCCCAGGCCCTTTGTGACTGTGGCCGGGGAGGGAATGAATGGGAGGCTGCTGATTTCTGTGGGACTTCTCCGGCCACTGCTTTTCCCAGCCACATTCCAGGGGGACCAAAATTCCCCAGGGCTCCCAGCCTGTTTGGCTGAGTGCGCAGGTACGATCCTACTCCTCCGATGGGCCCCTTTCTCTTTAAGAGCCCTAAAAAAGCATGCACTTTTCTTTTGTCCCGGGGAACCAGCTGGGTGGACCTGCCATCTTGGAATCTGCACCTCTGTCTCTCCAATCTCTGATACACCATGTGAAGTGTGCCAGTGCTCCCGGCGCAGATCACCAGGACTGGTTACTCGGCGGGCCTGTGCTTCCACTCCCTCCCCACTCTGAATCCTCTCCTCCTGCCGGTGCGGGGTTGGGAGAGTGCTAGGGTCCTGCCAGTTCGCAGATCTGTGTCTTACCCGCCTCGTGGGGTGCCGAGTCCTCTCAGGTGTAGCTGCAGGCTGGTGTCATCCTGTATCTTCTGGTCTCTCTTTTAAGAATAGTTGTTTTTGCTGTATTTTCATAAATATATTTGGTTTTGGGAGGAGATTTCCGCCACCCTGCTCACGCTGCCATCTTCCTGGAAGTCCTGTCCAGGCACATAGATATTTTTAATGGTATCTTCTTGTTGGATTGACCCCTTAATCATTATGTAATGTAATGTCCTTCTTTGTCTCTTGTCACTTTCTTTTTTTTGAAGTCTATTTTGTCTGATACAAGTACTGCAACTCCTGCTTTTTTCTCCTTATTAGTTGCATGAAATTTCTTTCTCCATCCCTTCACTTTTAGTTTGTGCATGTCTTTGGGTTTAAAGTGAGTATCTTGTAAGTAGCATATAGATGGGTCTTGTTTTTTTATCCATTCAGTGACTGTATGTCTTTTGATTGGTGCATTCAGTCCATTTACATTTAGGGTGATTGTTGATAGGTATGTACTTATTGCATTGCAGGCTTTAGATTCGTGGTTACCAGAGGTTCAAGGTTAACTTCCTTACTATCTAATAGTCTAACTTAACTCACTTGCTATGCTATTGCAAACACAATCTAAAGGTTCTTTTTTTCTCCTCCTTTTTCTTCCTCCTCCATTCTTTATATATTAGGTATCATATTCTGTACTCTTTGTCTATCCCTTGATTGACTGTGGGGATAGTTGATTTAATTTTGCATTTGCTTAGTAATTAACTTGAACACTTTAGTCTTAACCATACATATTAGCAGGGATAAGGTTGAGCTTAGCAGTGATGTTATAGTATAATGCATTGATTTATTTTAATAATCTACTAATTTTAATAAAGAAAATATTTTCTACAATATTATAACATTGCTCTACTGGAATTATAACTTCTCATATTTTAAGTCATTCTTTGAGGGGCAAGAAGGAAGTTCTTTACTTAGTAAATTCACTGAATGGCATTTGTCTAAAGTTCTTAGTAAATAGAAACAAGAAAAACAAGAGTAAAATGGAAAAGGAGAAGATAAAAATAAATTCTCAAGTGCGTAGGATAGGGGAAAAGATACTAAAGGAGAGAATAAATGCTGCACATGAAAGAAAAGGCAAGAGACTGCAGAAAAATATAAGATATTGTTCAACAAGAATACTATCAATGTACCTCTAAAAGAGCTCAATACAAATGAAGTGAAAAAAGATTCTGTTGAAAAATTAATTTTATAACTGTGTAACCCTATCTCTAGTTAAATTACATGATCAATGTCTCACCTGAGGGTTTTAACCCTAGACAAGTTCGCTATGGATTCAGTGACACCCAGTAATGACAATGGAACATTGTGGGTAAAAAGGGGTTGTACCAAGCTTTATTCTCAGGTGGTAGGTTGAGCACTAGAATCCCGTCCACCTCCATCTGCCTCTGCCCCAGGCTCTGCTCTCCTCTCTCCTGCTCTCTTGCTCTCTTCTCTAGGATCTCTTCTCCAGGATCTGCTCTCCAGCTTCCCACTTTCCTTAGCTCCAGATGGAACTCTTAGCAATACTGGCAGTAATGCCTTATTGCCAATGGGTACACAAGCATGTGCCTGTGCAGCGGGCTAAGTATTACCTCACTGCTCATACACAGTGGGTATCAGGTGAAGATCCTGAGCATGGAACTTCCATTTTCCCTACAATCAGTGAAAATGGGAATATTAACTTTGCTGATGTATGAATTCATTGAGTGGGTAAAACTGAAATATTTCCAGAATCTCTTTCCTAACCTTAGTACATCTCCATATCAATAGGTATTTCCAAGGGGTGGAGAGAAGTAGTCTATCTCCATATCAATAGGTGATTACATGGGGGAGCATGAGCCTATCTGGACTGGAGAGCTTTGCGTGGGGCCCTTTTTGCAGCCAAGTCATGAGAGACAGTGGCAAGCAGAAGTGAACTGCTTGTAAGCAATAAATGGGTTTCTCCCACTTTATTTCTCCCTTTGACTGATTTCAGTTTCCAAGGTAATTTGCCCCAGGCTGGAAAAATATTTTCCCCCGTGGTTACAATATGAAATAAAATTGGAGCTTCTACTACTCAGCAGAGTTTATGACAGTCTACTGTTTATTTTATTTGCTTTATTTTTTGTAAGGGACAGAATGATGAAACAAATGATGTTACAGATCCCCACCCCTACATTTTTTAGGTCTTTATAATTAACATGAATCTCTGCTCCTTCTGGGATAGATTTTTTTTAATTTTAATTTTAATTTTTTTGGCTGAGCAATGTAGGAATGGAGGCCAATTTCAGACTTAAACTTGACTTTCATCATTACTATATAGTTCTTACCTTAAAGGGCAAGCAAATAATGTGGTGGTTTTGGCAACTTCCAAATATATCCATTTCAATTATATTGAGAGGTTAAAAAAGTGACAAGTGGAGAAGTCTGTGGACTCAGTGGAACTATGCCAGGCTGGACCTGACACAGCTATTCACTACCTGCTTCAGGTTCCTAGGTATCAATATCCTCAAGGATCCTGTGCCCACTGGTACTTAAGAATGGCCAGGAGTACTTTTGAAGAAGGTCTGAAAGAGTCATTACCATATATACTTGCCATGATTTCTGCTTGCCACAGACCCCTATTAGGACCCAGTCTCTCCTTCAGTGAGTTTCAGGTCTAAGAACTGGCTGAAGTACAGAAACCAGGTAAAACATTCTTACATTGAGGTGGCTACCCTCAGATTCCCACCCCCATTCTTTATTTTCTTTGTATAAATTAAGTAATACCCTTACTTACTGTCCATGTATCATGGACACTGTGTTCTTTATCTTTCTCCACAGTTCTCTGTATTTCTGTTTCCTTGACCTCTCATTTTAATGGTTCCACCCAAATAGTTTCCGACAGTTAACTGTTGCAGTGGGCCTCTATTACTTCAGATTATCATTCCTGTTTCTATCCACTTCTGTGAAAGCATCTCCTCTTCTCCTCCTGGCCTCCAGAGAAATCCACCAGTGAGCTTATCAATGACGCTGGTGCTTCTCTCACCAGCACATAACTTACAACTTTGGTAAATGGACAATCTTCTGGGTCTCCATGTGGAACATGGTGAATGGATGGGTTTTCCAGCCTCACATATGTGTATATATATTTTGTAGCAACCCCACTCAGAGCCGTTGATACTTTCCTGCACTCTGTTTAATGGAGCCCTGATATTTCTTCATCACTCACTGTGGGCCATCACGTTTTCAAAGCTTCCAAGAACCATTCTCACACATGCCAGCAACATCTAAGCTTATTGCCCGAGTGTTAAATCTTGAATCATAAGAGAATAATCTCTTTTTAATAAATTCCTCTTTATCCAATTTTATATTTCATTACCCTTGATCTAGTACCCGTACATATTCTCCTGGATGGACTTTGGTAGTGCGTATTGGCTGTGTCCTGCCTCTCCTTGGTGTATAGTTCCTTTTTTTTTCTTATCCAATCCAGCAATTTTCTATTCAGGTTGTGTTGTGACTATTCCTAGTCATATGCAAGCCTGGAGGGCAGGGGAGAGAGGATTCTGATGTGGGTTGGGATGCGTTGTCTTTAAAGGCAGAGCCCTCTGATCATCTTCAAGCAAGGAGGGTGGGGGACTTTTGCAGGTTTAGAGAATTTTGGAAAATCTAGAGATTCCAGATTTCTGAATACAGTGACCTATGTATTTCCATTCCAAGTCTCAGGGTTCTACTTACTCCCAATCAAGGTCATGATCTTGGTACAGCGTTGAAAATTAAGCCTTCTCTGGTGCCCTTTTATCTTTATAATTAAGTATTGAGCCTAATCTTTAGCTTTTTCTGTCCTCCAGCTGCAGATCAGTCTTTCTATATGTTTCCAAAGAGGTCTTTAGCTTGTCTTTCTCCTATGACTTAATAATCCTCATAAATAACCATTATAACTTCAGCGTCTTTAAAGTAACCACTTCCACCAACCCTCTCAATTGTCTGGTGTCTGTCAAAGCATTCAATCCCATCCCCTTTCAACACCAATGAAAAGTTTTAATAATTGTATCACTACAGTATATCTGTGCTCCAAATGTAGTCCTCATTGGTAACTGGCCAGAGGGTGATCCAGTGCCGAAATCTGTTTCAGTCTGCTACTTAGGACCATTTCTATTGCCAACTCTCTTAGTTTTTGAGGTTTTAAAAAAAATTGTTACTGTTTTGTTTTTCCCCAGTAAACTGGTTCTCAGTGGAGATTTGTATGCAGGGGGCTTTTTAGTGTGTGCTCATGGAAACAAGCCTTTTAAGGAAGTGAGCAGCGCAGGCTTGAGAAGAAAGTGAACTTCATGAAGTTGAAACAGAGGCAACCAATCCTTCAGAAAATCTTAGGGCTGGAATGGCCTTTCAGAGTGGTTCTAAAAGGGGGCCAGACTTTTAAACCATATATCTATCAGTCTTTGGATGTTGCCTGCACCTAGAAAAGGACATAATTTGGGCACGGTGGCTCTTTTCAGCCAACAGCAATTCCTAGATATGGACTCATTCTGAATAATTAGCAGGTAATATTCCCAGCAGTTGGGGAAATAGGTGGCTTGGTCTGGAAGAATCAAACTGGGCAGTGGACCAGAGTGTCCACTAAATATGGCTGCAAGAAAAGAGATAATGCTTATTAAGGATAATATTTGTAACAGAGAATACATTATTTGGAGATTTTTGAAACTTACCTTGTTTGGGAAAGAAAGTATTTTGAGGACTGAAACTCTAAAACAGCTATTATAATTTAATGTTGTGCATAACTATGAACTACTAATTTTTTTCTAGTAGATTCTACTTTAGCAATTGGGGAAAACTGAATGTGAATGAAGCTAATTCAGCATCCATAATGTAACCACTGAAATTGTGTTTCTGTGATCATTTATTTGGCTTATTATATCACATCTACTGAAAAGCAATTTGTGTGTTAAAAGTAAGAGCAAATATCAGATATGCATGCAAGACGTGCTTTTAAAAACTCAAGATACATTGATTCTAAGTAGTGAAAAATAAATGTTAGTGTATTAGTTTGCTAGGATTACCATAACAAAATCCTGCAGACTGAGTGACTTAAACAAGGGAAATTTTTTTTTCACACTTCTGGAGATCAAGGTGTTGGCAGGTTTGATGTCCCCTGAGGCCTCTCTCCTTGACTTACAGATGACCTTCTTCTCACTCTATCCTCATATGCCCTTTTCTGTGTGAGCACACATTCCTGGTGTCTCTTTCTCCTCTTATTGAGACATCAGTCATATTGGATTAGGGCCACACTTATAACCTCATTTAACATTAATTATCCTCTTAAACTCCTTGTCTAAAAATACAGTCACATTAGAAATTAGGGCTTCAAATTAATTTGGGGAAGACACAATTCAGTCTATCACTAAGGTTATACTAATATTGTTCATCTTCCCTAGAGCAAAGTGGCTTCTGTACATATTGGTAATTCTCTCACCCAAATGTATAGATTATGGGTCCTTCAGAAAGTGGAATAAAAATGAAGAACTCTGTTTCCTCTTGCTTTCCTATCACCATTTTGTTTTGCTCACACACTGACTCACATGCACAAATGCACCTCACCTCTTTGGTCTGTTAGTAGCTGGGTAGATTTTTAGGTCAGAAACAGGTGGATAAGTGACAGCAGGAAGGCATCATACTGGAAAAGCAAGAAAGCAAAAGTCAAAGAAAGGAATCAGGAATGGATTGTTCTCATTATATTCCCAAACTAAAGGACTGTAAGGATTTTCTCTCTAGCCCCTTATCAAAGTATAATTCTCAAAATAAAAAAACAAATAATTTGCACACAATTAGATATTAAGCACATGTTATGATTTAGGAAACTAGAAGGATGACAAAGCTATTTCCAAAGACATTTTGAAAACTGGCATTCTGTAGCCTATGAAAATAAAATTTTGAAATACAGTGTTAAATTGTTATGAATTGTTTAATTATCAATGGGCAATAAGGCATAATTTTTGATGCAATATTACAATATTCTCTGATGGACAGAAAGTCACTGCATTTTATCAGTTTCCTGTAAGTTAGTTTCTAATTTTCCAGGGTTAAAAAATGTCTAGACATAATCAGTAGTGAGTAGTATACTAAACAAAGTTACAAATTCCTACAGAGTAAGATGACATGAGGTGTGCCAATTAGACAATGCTATAGAATGATATTAAATGCTTAAACAATCATCTTTGCCTTATTTCCTATTTTGGAGTATTTGTTTCTTAATATTCTGGTGTCTTCTTCATGTAACCCAACCAAAGTGTGGCCAAAATTACAGGAGCAAGGAAAGATAGAAATGTTTTTGTTTACCCTTTCTGGTAGGCCTAGATTCTTACTATTAGCACTGAAGAGGCTGTCATTACCTTGTAATTTTAGTCAAATAATTTTGGAATAAACAGGTCAGCCATGTTTATATTGTATAACTGTGGGATCTAAGTATTCTTATTCCACATTAAAAGTATTGAGTGACTGACTGAAAAACAATAATTGAATATATTATAATAACCATTAAGAATTAAAGGACATAAGCACCTCTGTTTTACTGCTTTATAATAATTAAATATAATAAGTAAATAAGTAAAACATTGAAAGCAGATCATTAAGAAAAGAATCCCCAGTATCTATCAAGTGCAGCAAATTTTTAAAATTTAAGGTGCCATTGACTAAGATGGCCTTCAGATTTCCCTCATCTTGACTGAACTATAGATGGACTTCTTTCTGCCTCTAAGCCCCTGACCTTCCTCCCTGTCACACTGGTCCTTATAGATAGGAATTCAGAGAGCCTAAATACAGAGGTCCTATCCCTCCCTGTACTTAGAGCATTGCCTTTAGAAAACTTATAATTGTAAGCTATTTCTCTGCCCCTATGAAAGGTAAATACTTTTTAAAGCCTCTTGTTGGCTTCACAATGAAGGGATGTCTTTCACAAGGACCTGGGAACCATCACACTGAAATGTAATCATCAAGAAAAACAGCACCCATGTCTCCCAGTCTTTGTGTAAGAGTAGGAGCTCATTTCCATGGGTGCTGATTAACGAAGACAGGTGACCTAATTACAGAGAAAAATATTTGCAAATTCACGAAATAACTTAAGAAGCTCAACACATCCCACTGATCAATCTCCCTGTGTCCTCCAGCACTTTCCCTCTAGGTCACACAAGCCCTTCAAGACCCTCCCTTCCTTTGTTTCAGCAGTTCAGTCTAGATTGAGTTCTGGCCTCTCTCTATGGTACCAGCCTTGTACAAAGTCTTCTTTGGCTGTTTTTCCTTTTACACCATTTTCTGTAAGGACCTCCTTATTCTCCTTGTAACGTATTTCCAAAATTGCCCTATAGATTTCTGTCTTCCTTTCTGTATACTAAACCAAATAAAAACATCAAACCAACACTTTCCCTTAGGCTTTTATTCACAGAAAAAAATTTTCTTGATAAGCTGGGTCAGTGTTGTGATGCTTATTACTAAAGAATACTTTGAAAGATAACTCTTTGATATTCTAACTCTAAATGAAAAAAGAAGTAAAGTCTACTGTTTATTTGCATCAGTTGATTCTTTAGAATCAAACAAAGACAATATGGCAAAAATAGTTACTCTTCCATAATTTTATTACAAAAATAAGATAAATGTTTCACTTGACCAATTTTAACAAGTATCTTGAAAATAGTCCATATTTTGTTTAAATATGCACCAGATAATTGTAAGCCTATTAAATCTGCAATTAGCTGAAGATAATAAAATAATAAATCCTCATCCTGCAGACTGAGAGAATATGTGTGGTTTTTATGATTTCCCAAAATGTTTGGAAACAAAGGTGATGTCTGAAGAAAGATATGTTGATGATTCGATAATTCATTCTTATGAAAAGGTAGTAGATTCCAGAATAACATTGTATAAAAATGGCATTGCTCAATTCTTGTCCTGCAATTCCCTCCTCCCAGAAGCAAAAAAAGATGTTACCCTCTTCAGCTCTTCTCCAATTCATGAAAAGAAAAAAAACCTCAGCTAAAAGAGCCAAGTTCATCTACCACCAAAGTGGCAAATGTGTTATTTAAAACAGTTGAATCAGAAAAATTGAGTGTTGACCATTTCATTATAATGAAAAGCAGTTACTTATACCAGCAGGGGTTCTTTAAATAGCATGTCTCCTATTGTATTTAAAATGTGTTTACACATCATTAACTACTTGAAAGGGAACAACGGATAGAGAAACTTAGTGCTTAAAAATTAAGAGCCACAGCTATGTAAATATCAGAGATAAAAATGAAGCATTAGTCATATAATGCATCTCAGTATTAGAGTCAATTCACAGATAGTCCATTGATACCAACTTTACAGATATACGTTCTTAATATTCTGGCAACAACAATGAATTTGGGATCTTTCTCTTTTATAATTAATGAACTTGTTACAGGTACCTAGAGGCTACCACTAACATAATCTTGCTGATTTTAAATTATTGTCACTAGCATATTGGATTTCCAGTTATTTGATGTTCTCCTTCCTGTCTGTCCATTCCCTAAAAAAATAGAAGAAAAAGAGACTTGGGGTCTATTTCATTCATGCATGCAGCATACATTTATTGAGTAACTACTATGTGCAAGGAGGAGTCTTAGAGTAGAATCTACAGCAGTAAATAAGACAGATAGGATCACCATCCTTGTGATAGTTTCATACTAGTGATAGGTGATAGTCAATGCTAAGAAGAAAAATAGAACAGGAAGTGAGAGATGGGGCTGCTCTTTTAGATTAGGTGATCGGCAGAAGCTTTTCTTAGCAAGTGGTATTTGAGCAGAGGCCTGAATGGAGTGAGGAAAGGAATTCTCCAAATTATTGGGAAGTGTGTGCACAGAGAGGGAATAACAAGTTCTAACAAAGGCAAGAATTTAGCACATTTGAGGAAACAAAGAAGCCAAGTTTTGCTAGAAGCACATGCACTAGTTTCCTGTGGTTGCTATAACAAATTAACAAAATTTGGCGGCTTAAAACAACAGAAATGTATTCTCTCACTTTTCTGGAGGCCAGAAATCTGAAATCCAGGTGTTGGCAGGGCTGTGTTCCCTCTGAAGTCTCAGGAATGAATTCTTCCTTGTCTCTTCCAACTTCTGGCAGTCCAGGTGTTCCCTGGCTTGTGAATACATAACTTCCTCTGCCTCTACCTTCACAGTCACAGATCTCTGTCTGTGTCTCTGTCTTCTCCTCTTACAGAAACACTTATCATCGGATTTAGGGCTCACCCAGATAATCCGGGATGATTTCCTCTCAAAATCCTGAATTATATCTGCAAAGACCCTTTTCCAAATAAGGACACATTCTCAGGTTCCTGGGGTAAAGACACAAAAATATCATTTTGGGGGACACCATTCAACTCATTACACTCATCTTAACAAAGATATTGTTTAGGGGAAGTGATTGTGGTTTGAACCAAAGCAATTGGCCTTTAGGGAGTTAGCTGAAAATAGAGTAAAATTGTAGGGATTGTGCCCTTGTCTCCAGGCTGGATCAAACCTGCAATTTAAAGACTCACCTTTTCTCCAGACACAGAAGTTTCACAACTGACTTGAGATGTTGAAATATGCTAACTCAAGAGTCCACTGGTACAATTAGCAGTTTTGCTAAACCACTGCATCTCAAGTCCTAACACAATTTGCTGCTGCTAAATCCCAGGAGATGTATCAGATTCCTTCTCTCTTAAATTCACATTGTTTTGGCCATTTACACACACATACCAGTATTCATTCATAACATTTTTTTGCATCTGATTTTTCTTCTCCACTACATGTTCAGAGTCATTTACATTCTTTAAATGTCCAGTTAGTCATATATTCAGTCCTACATTAAAAAAAAACAGACAATATTAATTAAATGCACATAAACTCCAGAATCCCATCAAAGTGGTTACAGCAGTTTAAATATCATTCAGGACAAAATTTTATAAGGAATTACCAAAGAAAGAAGCATCTCTAATTATTTTTTTCCAGGATTCTTTATTTCTAATGACCTTTTTGATAAGTTTTAGCAATAGCTTTTAGATAAGTATTTTGAAGAATCTGCTGGCTCCAAATAGGCAAATAGGCTCAAGATGATATTCAGCTATACTTAAACTTATTTTAGTTTCTGAATATTAAGATTAAGACAATGTATTCATAGTAAATGACTTCTGAATTTTAACAAACCTTTTTTTCTTTCCCAGTCCTAAGATCCTATATAATAACACTTCTTTATTCTTTGAGCATAATTCAACATTTATGTAATTTAAAGGTCAGTAAACAATGTAAAGGCAATTTCGTGTATTTCCCTTTCATCAGGTAATTGTCAAAGGCCATTTTGTATAATAGGACATTTTGTCACCTAAGTACCGTCCTTGTTCCACCTGCCCTGGCACTCCCCTAACACCTGCTCTTACTTGAGCTTGAATTCTTCTCTCCAGTATTGAAAACTTCCTCTTTGTTCCTTTTTAAAATTACAAACACAGGTAAAAAGGGTAATTATAAATTTTCCATGATAAGTTATTTTGGGGAATGGAAGAAATTTGAGTCATAAATAATCTCTCATGGCATTTTTTTTTTCATGGAGAAAAAAATTTTTTTAGGAGAGCAAGGTACAGGCTTTTATTTAGAGATAGAGTGAAAGGACAGAGCTCCTGGCTCACGCCAGGAGGGGACAAGAAAGTCCGTCATGGCATTGTTTATTCTGCCCCTCTAAATAAATTTTTTTTGTAACTTCCAACATAATTGAAAGAGAAAGTAATATTGACTTGCTCAACTTAAATGCAGGCAAGTAAGAAAATGTAAGCCTTCCAATGTTTTATTTTAACTATGTGAGGAATACATATATCTTTATAAGGTGTGTGTGTGTGTGTGTGTGTGTATGTGAGGGTGTGAACTTTGTAGAATAAATGGCTTCTCATGGCCCAAACAATGCAATACATGTAGATGACTTCTAAATAAGGAATCATTCCAATACTGAGTACAAGATGCATTTTACTTCTTTACAAAGTCTTAAAAAAACAGCATGAGAAGTTTTTAGAAATGATGTTCAAAGACACTTTTAAGTTCGCTACTTAAATCAAGCATATTATTCTTGATCTCCCATGATGATAGGCAATTTATCTAGTTTTCACAATTGCAGTACATTTTAATAAAAGAAAGATTTCTCAGAATGTATGACATTCAGGAGTAACAAATGCTATAAAGAATTCTTCCTTGCTCCACCTGAGTATCCAGGTATGCTTTCAGGAGTTGATTCTAAAAGGTCGCCTGAAATACAATCCACAAAATTGTTAGCAATTTGCTTTTTTGTGATAGACCATTATTTTGATGTACCCACTTCTGAATTTAAGGTGCTTCTGACTCTTTTCTAAAAAATAAAATAAAATAAAAAGCCAATTAACTAATTCCAAGGAGCACAAAATGCTGTGTACAGCATTCTGCAATCCATTTTCCGAACTAGTTTATTGCAGATTTGTACACCAGTCTACTTCCATTAAAATCAGCAAGGATATGTTGGACATAAGAGGAGAGGTTTCATGGAATTTTGCTCTGCTTTTACAGGTCCCTTTAAGCCAGCTTCCATGGAAGTGGTCCCTGTCGCTCAGCTAGGCCCTAGGGATAATCTCTGCTGAGCAAAACAGACACTGGGCCTTTCTTCACAGGACTTATAAATCATCCAAATAAGTCGCTGCAAACAGTAATAAGGACTGTAAAGGATGTGGTATTTGAGTTGAGACCTGAAGGTTAAGTAAGAGTTCACTAAATGAAGATGGAGAAAGCTTTCTAAGCAGAGGAAAGTATATGTACAAAGACTCTTAGCACATGTACAAAGATGGAGGAAACAGTGCATTCTAAGGAACTAAAAGAAGGTAAGAGGTCTGAACCTGCCCCTCTCACTACAGTGGACTTCTGCAGATTGGGTCAATGTCTAGTTCTTCTCATCTCAAACATGTGCCGGGTATAGCCTTAAAAATCTTATCCTCAGAGTTTTGAGGATTCTGTCACTTTTCTTTTTAGAAATGTAAGTTGCTTCCAAGTGCCATTTACATTAAATAAACCCTAAGGCAGAGCTTAATTTGCTGTAAAAATCCATATGTCTTACACTTAGTATTTCCTCTTCTTGAAATAGTCTTCTACAAAATATATAGATGCCTCCTCTCCATTCAGTTTTCAGGTCAAAAGTCATCCAATAACAAAATATTAAGATTTTTTTCTCCATCCTATCATCTTTTTAAAAATTTCTTCCCAGTGGATGCTATTTGAAAATATCTTATTTGTTTAAGTGTCTACTTATCTATTGTCTAATTTTACCCAATAGGATATAATCTCCCCAAATCAGGGTATACAGTAACCTATGGTAGTCATTCAATAAATATTTGTAAAAAAGAATGAGTTCTTCCCACCATTTTCTGTTTTCTTTACCCAGTTGTCATGTCTCCTGTCATCTGTCTGGGTTTGTTTTCTATAAATGTTGAATTAGCTTACAGGCAAATTTCATATATAATAGTTCTCAATCAAAATCAGAACAAGTACACTGACAGTTTTGTTTTCTAGAATACCTTCCTCTACTCCCATTTCGTGTTTGTCTTGTTTCAAATGGTTGAGTTTTCAGGTTTGGCTTTATAGGTTAAACAGGCTTGTAACTCAGACTGAAAGAGAGGATTGATTCTGAAAAAGCTATACAATAGTTTCTTGGCATAACCACATGTCATAACAAATATCCATGGCATTACATGTTTTTCTCTCACACCATGTAAAATTGCTTCATCAGTAAATTGCCTTAATGAACCACAGACTATTCAAAAGTCAAAACCAAATAAGCATTCATGGGGTTCAGGACATGGTACCAGAAAATATGGCACTTTGTCGTATTGAATATCTTAAGCAAAAGGATCTGAGAAAATAGCAGAATCAGGGAGGTCATTCTAACCTTCCCCATTCCTTTTCCCTTCTCTGAAACAGGTCATAAAAAATCTCTTGCAAAAGGTACCCTCCCTGTACCGGGAGGAAGGAAGACATTATTATAACCAGAGATGGGAAATTTAGGGTTGAGAAATCTGTACAAGCAAAACTTGTTAAC
Organism: Smutsia gigantea; assembly: GCA_032199065.1. Lineage (NCBI taxonomy): Eukaryota > Metazoa > Chordata > Mammalia > Pholidota > Manidae > Smutsia > Smutsia gigantea. Next base: position 2,623,966 of record JAVSCE010022418.1, read on the forward strand.
TCACCCTTATCTTCCTAATTCCTTCTTCACCATCTACTATTCCAAGACCAAACCCCTCTGGTCTTGTCAATTCTTCACAAATTTATCATTTCTTTATCAAAAAGGCATAAAAGCTTCCTCTGGTCACTTCTTCAGGTTTTCATTCTCTTGTGAAAGTTCTCATGTACATGTAAAAATTCAGTAAAATGTGTGTGCTTCAGTCCTGTTAAAATCTTTATCAGTTTAATTTTCAGACTCATCCAGGGACCTAAGAGGTTTGATGGAAACTTTTTTCTCCCCTATAACATCTAAGTAATCTAATATTTTGACTGATTATCACTGGATTTCAGACTTTTCTTTACTTTAAAATTCTTCTATGATGTGTCTGGTTCTCATAGCTTTTTTACCAAAAGAATTCTGTGGGGAATAACTATTGGATATGGGCTTTGAACCACACAGACTGAGATTTGGGTCTACTTCTACCACTATCTGACAATATGAATTTATTTAAGTAATATTGTCTCTTTTATTCTCAGTTTTATTGTCTATGAAATGGAAATAATAAAAATAAACAGTGCTGTCCTGAAAAATGGTGTAGTATTATAACAGTTTTAATTAAATAAGTTCTTTAACACACCTGCCATGGAACTGGAGGCTATGTACCTCCCTGTGAATGTGAACTGACCTTAGCACTTTGGTGACCAATAAATAAAATATGGCAGAAGTAATGGTGTGTGACTTCCAAAGCTAGGTCATAAAAGGTGGTAAGAATTCCTGCCTGGTTCACCTGAACCACGATGTAAGAATAAGAAGCCTGCCACCCTGAGGCTGCCATGCTCTGAGGAAACCCAAACTAGCTCATATGCTGAGACTATATGGAGAGATTCTGACAGTAAAGAGACATATACACCTATTCAGCCCTGATTCAGTCCCTTGCTATTTAGATCTAGTGATAACCATGTCTGGCTATAACCATGTCAAAGACTGCAGGCAAGATCCACCAAGCTCAACATAGATAGTAAAAGGTGGGAGTCATGGTTCTGTTAGAGTGGAGGGTAACAGACAAGCAAGGGGATAAGTAGAATGATGCATGTGATAATGAATTAAAGTTGGAGACATTAATATGAACTGTTGAGCTTATCATGGATTTGGATGAATGCATATAGAAATATTTACAGATAGCTATACAAACACGGATTAGTATACACATATATATTTTGCTCTGCCAGCTGAGAGGGCCTGGGAATAACAGCCCCTCAATAGCAGTAAGCACTTCTAGCACCCAGACATTTTTTCTCCCATAAAATAAGCCCAGGGCTCCCTGTAGAAATGTCTGATGCCAGTGCTGGAGCAAGAAATGTGTAAGATGAGCTTGGAATATCATACAGTGTCTGAACATAAGAAAGCACTAAAACATAAACTGCAATGACAAGGGTATGTCAAAAGGACACAGGAACCAACTGACAGAGCTCCCATTAGTCAAAGGTGGGCCAATTTGATAAAAAAATAAATATAGTAGTAATGAATTATAACCCAGAGTATAATATAAATATCGATGCATCCATACTTATAGAAATAAATGACTGAAAAAATAAATAAATAGGGAGAATAAAAAAATCTCCCATGTAGAAGAATTCTAAATAACTGTTGTAGATTCTCTGTTCTCATGGAGGTGGAGCATAACTACTCACTCCTTAAGTGTGGGTAGTGCATCATGATTTTTCCAAAACATACAATATGGGAAGGGAGAAAAGGAATAGTACAGAAACCTAATAGGCACTACCTCAAGTCATGCGATCAGGGTTCATATCAACAACAGTGTCACGTTAATACATTCCCTTGATGGGATGCGATGAGAAACGACTCTTTATCTCTGTGGTCATCCACGCAAAAAAATATATAACCCCACTCTAACCATGGGGAAAACATCAGACAATCTCCATTTCTACAAAAAGTCTGACCAGGAATCGTCCAAATTGTCAAGTTCATCAAAAAAAGAAAATTATTAGAAACTGTCCCAACTAAGAAGAGGCTAAGGGAGTCCTGATGACTATGCGGTGTGATCTCCTGAATGGAATCCCGCACAGAAAGAGGGCACTAGGCGAACACTAAGGACGTGGAACTGAAGCATGAGCTTTAGTGGACAACATGTGTCACTATCACTTCTTTATTTGTGACAAATATACTATAGTAATACAAGATGTTAATAATAGGTGAAATTGTGGTTGGGGTGTAAAGGAAGTCTGTGTCCATCATTGTAACTTTTCTGTGTTCCTAAAACCATTGCTAAGTAAAATTTTTTATTAATAAGTAAAACTGCAACCAATTATGCTTCAAAAAAGCTGTTAAAAATATAGAATGAAATTCTAAAAGTCCTAGAAATTAGCCTTTCCAATCCATTAGATATCCAGGAATTTCTGAAACATATTTGATATTTATAAAGCCACCTGCTATACATAACAAAATTTCTCAATTGTTTTTGAGGTAATAGAATGTACTGGAAATATACTAAATAAATAATGACATTTCCACATCTTTAGTCATGCATATTATTCATAATTATTTCTTCATTCTGACCTGTGAGAGTAAAATTTAAATGCAAATGTCATGATTTTCTGATTAAAGCATACATAGTTCAAGCTCTTCAGTTATTAAAGTAAGTGCATTCCATTTTCTGGGTAAGTGCTAAAATATGTTGCACCAAATTATCTTTACACATTTAAAATGGTGACTCCAGGGATTGCTTAAATAGTAAAGAAGACTTCTATAATCAATTCTAAGGAATATTTTTCCACTATGAGTAAATGGAAAATGCTTACTTGTTCTTTATTCTGAGAAAATAAGCTGAGATACAGAGGTTGATATACAGTAATTCAATTTTCATTCAGTTTTCTACCTGTGTTGGCAGGTTTGAAGAGGCCAAATTATTTGTCATATCAAAATGATCCAGTTGGGATTTCATCTAATGAAAGGTGAAGCCCTCTCAAAGATTTCTGAGCAACTGCAAAATGACAGTTAGAAAGCTGAGAAATTATCCTGTTCATTTAATGGTTCATTTTATGGCCCTCTAATAAAGCATGTCTGCTTGAAGTGTTCCCTATGAGTCAATTCTGTTCATTACTTCCTAAAGGATTTTTGATTGCTTAAATATTTAAACATTCAAATTTAGAACAGGTCCTCAATGAGGTAAAACTAACTTTTGAGAAAGGAAATCACCTATTAGATGGGTTCTACATTCTTTATAGCCAAATCCAATTCCCTAAACAAATATTTACCAAGCACCTTTTAATAAAAGGCCTTTTGCTAGGCAGACACTGTGCATTTCATGAACTAATTTATCAGCCTATTTTCTCTGACATCAACAAAGAAGATATAAGGATGGCAAGTAAGCATATGAAAAGATGCTTCACATTATATATCATGAGGGAAATGCAAATTAAAACAACAATGAGATGCCACTGTATGCTTATTAGAATGGCCAAGATTCAGAACACTGGCAACATCAAATGCTTGTGAGGATATGGAGCAACAGGAACTCATTCATTGCTGGTGGGAATGCAAAATGGTACAATTACATTGGAAGACAGTTCGGCTGTTTCTTACAAAACTAAACATTTACCATACTAACCAGTAATTGTGCTCTTTGTCATTTACCCCAAGTAGTTAGTTAAAATCTTATGTCCACACAAAAACCTGCACATGGATGTTTACAGCAGCTTTATTCATAATGCCAAAACCTAAAGCAATTGTGATGTCCATTAGGAGGTGAATGGATAAATAAGCTGTGGTATATATAGACAGTGGACTATTATTCAGTGCTAAAAAGAAATGAGCTTTTTGCCATGAAAAGACATGAAGGAAATGTATATTACCTAGTGAAATAAAATCTGACCAGTCTGCATAGTGTATAATCCCAACTACTAGGCACTCTAGAAAAGGTAAAACCTATGGAGTGGTTGCCAGGGCCTAGTGCAGAAGGAGGGACAAATAGGTGGAGCACAGAGGATTGTTAGGGCAGTGACACTACTCCATACGGTACTGCAATGGTGGATATATGTCATCATCCATTTACCCAAACTCATAGAATGTATAACATCAGGAGTGATCCCTAATGTGAGCTATGGATCTGGGAGGACTCTGATGTGTCATTGTAGGTCTATCAACTGTGAACAAATGTACCACTCTGGTGAGGGATGTTGATAACACATGAGTGAAGCAGGTTATATAGGGGAAATCTCTGTACCTTCCACTCAGCTTTGCTGTAAATATAAAACTAATCATTTTAAAAGTCTATTAAAAACAAAACAAAGACCCCGAATAGCCAAAGCAATCCTGAGAAGGAAGAATAAAGGGGGGAATTACGCACCCTGACTTCAAGCTCTACTACAAAGCCACAATAATCAAGACAATTTGGTACTGGCACAAGAACAGACCCATAGACCAGTGGAAAAGAATAGAGAGCCCAGATATTAACCCAAACATATATGGTCAATTAATATACGATAAAGAAGCCATGGATATACAATGGGGAAAGGACAGCCTCTTCAACAGATGCTGTTGGCAAAACTGGACAGCTACATGTAAGAGAATGAAACTGAAATATTGTCTAACCTCATACACAAAAGTAAACTCAAAATGGATCAAAGACCTGAATGTAAGTCATGAAACCACAAAACTCTTAGGAAAAAATATAGAAAAAAATCTCTTGGACATAAATATGAGTAACTTCTCCATGAACATATCTCCCTGGGCAAGGGAAACAAAAGCAAAAATGAACAAGAGGGACTATGTCAAACTAAAAAGCTTCTGTACAGCAAAGGACACCATCAGTAGAACAAAAAGACATCCTACAGTATGGGAGAATATATTTATAAATGACATATCCGATAAGGGGTTGACATCCAAATTATATAAAGAGCTCACACACCTCAACAAACAAAAAATAAATAAGCCAATTAAAAAATGGGCAGAGGAGCTGCATAGACACTTCTCCTAAGAAGAAATTCAGATGGCCAACAGGCACATGAAAAGATGCTCACATCTCTAGTCATCAGAGAAATGCAAATTAAAACCACAATGAGATATCACCTCACACCAGTTAGGATGGCCGCCATCCAAAAGACAAACAACAAATGTTGGCGAGGATGTGGAGAAAGGGGAACCCTCCTACACTGCTGGTAGGAATGTAAATTATTTCAACCATTGTGGAAAGCAGTATGGAGGTTCCTCAAAAAACTGAAAATAGAAATACCATTTGACCCAGGAATTCCACTCCTAGGAATTTACCCTAAGAATGCAGGAGCCCTGTTTGAAAAAGACATATGCACCCCTATGTTTATTGCAGCACTATTTACAATAGCCAAGAAATGGAAGCAGCCTAAGTGTCCATCAGTAGATGAATGGGTAAAGAAGATGTGGTACATATACACTATAGAATATTATTCAGCCACAAGAAGAAAACAAATCCTACCATTTGCAACAACACGGATGGAGCTAGAGGGTATGTATTATGCTCAGTGAAATAAGCCGGGCCGAGAAAGACAAGTATCAAATGATTTCACTCATCTGTGGAGTATAAGAACAAAGAAAAAACTGAAAGAACAAAAAACAGCAACAGACTCACAGAACCCAAGAATGGACTAACAGTTACCAAAGGAAAAGGGACTGAGAAAGATGGGTGTGAAGGGAGGGATAAGGGGGAAAGGGGTATTCCGATTAGCACATAATATAGTGGGGGGGAGCATACAGGGAAGGCAGTATAACACAGAGAAGACAAGTAGTGATTCTATAGCACCTTACTACACTGATGTGACTGTAAAGGGAAATGTGGTGGGGACTTGATTATAGGGGGAGTCTAGTAACCATAATGTTGCTCCTGTAATTGTACATTAATAATACCAAAAATAAATAAAATAAAATAAAATAAAATAAAACAGAAAAAGAAAAAAGCACATGACACTAATTTTTGCTGTAGTTATTTGGGTTAATTGACTCAATGGCATGGACAAGCCATGAACTAATGATCCACCCTCTATGATATGGTTGGAAAAAAATTCCACAGGCCTTCTCCTTTCCTTAGAGAGGGTCCATAATCTTTTTGATGCTATGAATCCTTCCAACTCTATGATGAAGTTCTGAACTTTTTCTCAGAATAATGTTTTATAGGCATAAAGTTAAAAAAGAAAACCAATTACATTGATGTAGTCTTCAAAATATCTTTTAAAAGAAATTTGTTATAGTAATATACATATTATTTTATTGAAACCTTAATAATACTTAGCAACAGACATAATAGCTACTAAATCTTGAAGTAATGATGAGCATAAATATTATTTAAATATATCTGCTAAAATTATAATTTAATATGAATGTGTGTGAGATGTCTAATGATAAAATAGCATATACCGCAAATATATATTGTTTTATTTTTTCCTGTTTTCTTAATTGATGAAAATGACAGATTTTAGTCACACTGCCCTTTTATTTCCTGTGACAGAGCAAGCTCTCACTGAGAACACTTGTTCTCGCTGTTCATCCTGCCTTAAACGGTTTTTCTCTAAAATCGGTAGGACTGATTCCTACTTGCCCTTCACATCTGAGCTTCAGTTTGTCTCCCACAGTGAGGTTTTCTTTGACCTCTGAAACCAAAGCATCGAATCAATTACTTCCTATCCAAGACCTGCTTTAGATCTCTGCCCAGCACTTACTCTCCTTATTCCTCAGTAGGCTTGCTCCTTCTCTTTCACATCTGTATCTCCAGTACCTAGGCTGTTTCCTGGCACATAGTGGTTATTCAATAGATGTTTATTGAGTGAATAAATGCATACCATCTTCCTATTTGTGCACTACAGTTCACAGCTGTTTCTTAAACTTACAGTGTGATAATCCAGGAAAGCTAATGCGTTGTCGGAAAGGAGAAAAATGGCCGTGCTTCCATCATGCTCTCTAGTGGAAAGCAGTCCTTTAGACACATGCATTCCCACCCTTCTTTGCATGTTACTCCAGAGTTTTAGTCCAAATAATTCTATAGTAAAAGTAGAAACACTGGAATCTGCATATATCTTTATGTGCATTTTTTCTCTGTAAGTTGGTATTTCCTCAAGGGTTTAAAAATACCACATCAAGAATATAAACACATTCAAACTCTTCAACACCATGATTCCTCTTTTATAAAATTAAGGAAATAATGGTTAATAGAGAAAAAATTTTCTCTCTATGATCATGGCCATGTGATTGATACCAGGGGAGAAAAAGAAAAATGAAACTAAATAACAATACGGAAATGGTTAAATTAATAAAGAATATATACATAGAAGAATACAAGACAGCCATTAAAATTATTTCTATAAGGTTTTTCACTGAATGATTTTCTTATGTTATACTCAAGTGAAAGAAGTATGTAAATATTCTATCTATAGGAGAATGACATTATCCATACAGATAGATGTCAATCTATATATTTTTTCACATATTCATTTATTCACTTAATAGACTACTCAAAACAATAAGCACATATAAATACAAAGAAATAACACCAAGATTTTGATTATCTTTGTTTGGAAGAAATACAGATGGTTTCATCTTCTACTTGCTCCCTTGGAATCTTTCAGATTTTCTGAGTTTCCGTTATTTTATAATGTGAAAATATATTTAAGTCAGAGTCAGTACTAAGATGTTTATGGGTCACATACTTTTCCCTGCTGCATTATTATCGTCATCTTGTTCTGAAATGGTGTGGCCTAAAAGAGATAATAGAAGTCTTGATTTTACATATTAATTTACACAAGGGATTGTTTGGCTGGAGCCCCTGAGGGAGAATGCCGCAGAGGGTGGCTCTGAGTGGCCAGAAGATGACATCAAAGCAGCTGCTTCACCACGCATGTTAAACTAAAAACTGTGCCCAGGAGATTCTAGGACAAATGTGACTCATGCATTTATAGCTTAAAGTTCCTAAATCCTCTTTCTTAGATCTACTTCCCTTACTCTTTAAGACTTCATTCCTGAAATGGTAGAAACCTTCTTTTTCCATCCCTGAGTTTATGTTACTAGAATGGCAGACAGAGTTAAAACCCGTGAGAGGTGAGGCCAAACAATGCTGAAGGCCTGGGCTTAGGCCATCCCCGTGCCTCCTCCTGAGACCGTCTCCAGTCACGGCACCAGAGCCCATGAGCTCTGAGACACCTCTTTTGAGGACACCTCATAGGCTTGTGATTATTGACTCTTGATCATTCCTAACTGGAAAATTGAAAGATGTGAGACTTAATATGAAGTAATACTAATCCGTGATGTGAAACTGTGAAGTTCTATACCTGAAAGGATATATAATTATAGATTTTATTTCTGTCTGTACAAGTGCCATCAATTCCTGACAAATGAAAGACGTCAAGTGGACTGAAAGGCTTATATACAAAACCTAAAGTGCTGCGGTTTGGGTATGGGGAGAACATACCACAAGACACCTTCCAGTAGGAGCAAAGAGTGATGAGTCTGTAGCTGATGGAATCAGATCAATAGATTGGTGCAGTCAGATCAAGGCAGGCTCTGCCTTTAAATCACAGAAGAATTTTTTTAAAACAATATTGGGTTATATCAGGATTATTGAATCACTGATACTCAAAAGATAGGGTAGAATATTTGATTTTTTAAATTTTCACAGATGATTCTGATATTGTCCACCTACAGACTGGTGCCTAAAGACTACTAAAGTAAATGATCTTTGACAATAAGTTCATTCATTCAATATTTATTGAGCAATAAATATGTGTAAGGCACTGGACATTCAATGAGGAACAGATAGACACTGTGTCTGCTCTCTCATGAACTATATATCTTGCACTCTGACACAAAGGGTATTCTTTGATGTGCAGGAGCCAGCTCAACACAGCTTAGAGCAATGCAGCAACCCTCAAACAATGGGGGAATAGCAGCTCATGGGTAAACCAGCTTCTGCCCTTCAAGAGGAAAATCCTGGGAGGCCTTATATCCTTCTCAGGAGGCTCTGGCAGAATTGAGTCGTCATTGCCCACAACAGTAATCTGTATATTGGCTTTCCCTGCTTCCCTATCTCACTCTCTCTGCTTACCCACTTCAGCATCCCAGGATCATCATCTAAGTAAACTGAACCCAAGAAGTTATCTCAAGTACTGCTTTAGGAAGAATCCAAACCAAGACAAAATTGAAAGGTAAGCTCTCTTCTGTTCAGGCCCTTCAAGATGACACCAAGATGTGATCAGATATTAAAGAGATTTCTTGGGCAAAACATTTATGATATAAAGGGAACAAAGAGAGATGACAGACCTGTGATACAAGTCTAAACCCTGTGATGACGTTTGTATCAGAAAAGTCTTGTTGACAAAGTCATGTTGACAAAGCCACTAAGAAGTCCTTGAGCCTATTGCCAGTCAAAGGAGCTGCACATCTCCTAGGCATAGGCTTGCTTTACCATCTCTTCCTGCCAGTTATTGACAGGCAGCATCCACCAGGAAGGGAGCCTTGGTGCAAACTCACTGGTGAATTTTAAACACAGCTTTGAATCTGTCTGTCTATCTATATCTATCTATCATTTATCTATCATCTGTCTATCTATATCTATCTATCATCTATCTATCTATCATCTATTATCTATCTATCTATCTATCTATCTATCTATACCTATCATCTATATCTATCATCTACTACAGAAAGAGAGGGATAGTTATTATAAGGAATCATGTCACATGATTATGAAGGCTGAGAAGACCCAAGTCTGCATTTGGTGAGCTGTTGACCCAGGAGAGTTAATGCCGTAGTTCCAGTCCAAGTGCAATGGCCTAATAACCAGAAGGGCTGACATAAGTTCTAGGCTGAAAGCCAGCAGGCTCAAAACCCAAGAAGAGCCAGTGTTCTGGTTTGAGTCCAAAGGCAGGAAAAAACCAATGTCCCAGTTCAACCAGTTAAGCCTTCAATTGATTAGATGGAACCTGCTCCTCCCATTAGGGAAGGCAATCTGTTTTACTCAGTCTACTGATTCAAATGTTAATCTCATCAAGAAACATTGTCACAGACACATCCAGAATAATGTTTAACTAATGTCTGGGCACCCCATGGCTCAGTCAAGTTGATATGTAAAATTAACCATATCCAGATTTAATTTGCCAATTTTCCATTCCATCCTTTTAGAATCTAGATGAATCCAGGATAGTACATGTAGATTGTAGACTAATGTAGGCTTAACTAAGTACAAGCCCTGGTGGCATCCAAATGTGATGTCACTGCTAGAATATAAACGTATTGAGAAACAGCTCTTGGTGAATAACTGGGCCCTAATAGAGAAAGAACACTTGACACTGTGTGCCAGAAGTTCACTTATCCCCTGGCTCCCATAAGCCCCTACACTCACAGGGTAGCCATGACGATGCTTTGGTTCCCTGGGAATCAACTCAGACACTGTGTTTAATAGTCTTTGGAATCTGGTATTATCTTCCCAGGGCAAAACCACCTAAGTGAATAGCCATAGGTTGCTGTGGGGAAGGACTGGTAGAATCTTTACAGAGTATCCTTGCCATGGTGTTTCATGTTGCTTCCTCTTAGTGAACCAACCACCTTGGGAATGGGTTCTGATTTGGAAATGGGCTTAAGTTTGTGATCTGAGTTGGTAATTGTGACTTTTTAGCACTCTTGGGCTCCTGTTTCTCCATTCTTGCGTTCTTTTGGTTGCTGATGTTAACCTTAAAAAGAAAATACCTCCCTGCTTTTCTGCAGGGACACCATGTTCTGTTAGCCAGCCGCGCAACTCTGTGTGGGTTGAGCAAAGCCCACTGGTCATCTCTTTGACTTTGTTGGCCATTACAGAAATTGTTTGGCCATTAAGCACCACCACTTGGCCTCTGTTACACTGGGGTCTCATCATCTCCATGGAATATTAATAAACCCAAGTCAGCAACCACTTCCCCTGCCATCAACCCTGACCTACAGAAAGCCACCTCTGAAATCAGTGATGCTGATGTCCCTTTTCCCAGATCATTTCTGATAGATTTGGTAAATAGTGTGTCCTCTGAGCTCTTCCATGGTACACAGTTCTCTGGGGAATTGTCTTAATTTACATAATATACCCATTCCAATATCCTACTTCCCTCAGTCTATTTTATTTCTTCCTTTACCATCTTCCAAGGCAATCAGGCATTCTATTTTGCTCAGCATTAGCCAAGTCTTTCTTTAGACTTCTAAGAGCCTTCCAAACAGCGAGTTTGTCACATTCTTGGAGATCCTTGACAGAGTTTCAAGTATAGTATCCTGAGACAGTGCCCCCAAGACAATGAATTATTGTTTATCTAATCTTATGTTCTGTCACTTTTTCCCAAATATTCTCCTGGTATTCTTCTGGTCCTGTTACGTAAACAAAGGCTACTGCAACAGTTATCCTGCCAGGGTGAGGCATCTAGGATACTACTGGTACAGTTAGCAATGGAAATACTAATAAAATGAACTGTGGTTATTACCAGAAGTATTTTGGAGGGAATACGATCATGTTGGCTATAGGAAGCCTCCAACAACTCTATATACTCAACAGGTAAATAACTGTTCACTCAGCATGTGTTTGAGGACCTATACATATACTCCAATTAAGAGTATCTGGTGACATTCACATGGCTTTGAACCTGGCCTTCACTATTTCCTAGGTATGTGACTTGACTTCTCTCTGATTCTGCTCCCTTACCTGTAAAACCATAATTATCCTTCCTAGAATTGGTGTAAAGACAAAATGACTTAATGTATGTAAACTGTCTAAAGTTGTACCAAGCATATGATAAACTCTCAATAAATGCAGTGATAATTTCATTTATGACTATTCCTTTGGTACTAAGGTCTGAATAAAACATGGTCCACACCAGTTGGGGGCTTATGACCCATCAAAGCTAATAACAAACTAATAATGCAGTAAGTGCCCTGGTATAGTAGAACTCTTTAGAATTCTTTTAGCCAGAGGTAAGCAGATGGCTTGAAGGATCTGCTTTATGAGTAAAAATGGATGTAAAGAGGAAAAAAAAAGTTAAGATAAAGTTTTGAGAAACCACAGTTGAAATTTTCTTTTTCTTGTAAAGGAAGAAAATTATTGTTAGGGACTCTCCACAGAAAGCTATCAGAAATTGGAAGATCTTCCCTTTAAAGAGGTCCACATAGAAATAGCTCTCTGCACATGTATAGTACTGTATACAATTTTTGTTTTTTAATCAGCATTCTGAAATTCAGTTTTTCTTACATCTTATTAACTATCAAGTGTGAAAGAAGATCCTTCCCCAAACCGTCCTGGCTGTAATTTAGGAACTGAGAAATGGTTATAGAGAAACCTTGTACTGACACCAAAGATACACTAAGTAAGCTAAAAAGTTAAGGAGCATGTCATAACTCAGTCTGGGCACGGTCCACAGCTTTTAATGGCACTTGGCAAAAGGAAGCATAACACTTTCTCTTGTACTGGGCTCCCTTCCAGGCTGCTGAGAGCATTTATACATTTATATGTACACCTAAACCAAGAGGCCTCTCTCAGCAACTGTAAGGTAAGGTGGTGCCACCAGGTCCTTGGGATCTTAAAAGTTGATCCTTTCTCCCAGGACCTGTTTGTGGTCCAGATGACATGCAGCAAACCTGGAAATGTCCTGGGGACCAACTTGGTCAGTCTTTAAAAGGCAGGTCAAGCCAATGTGTATTAATGGACTGAAAATACTGATGTCTGCTGGATCCCACTCAGGGCTCTCCTCACACTGTTTCCATATCTTTAGAGAAGACAGAAAATTATTTTTAAATTGCACCTTGAGATAGAAGACATTCTGGCAGGCCTTACTGTTCCCTTTAGCTGTGCTTTTTTGATGAGAAAATTGTCAGCACCTCGAACCAAAAAGTTAAAATCATGTCTCCAGTGAAATAGGGAGTAAAATGAATTTTTTTTCTAACTCCTCTATTAAATTTCAACATATTTATCATCCAGTGAGATACACTGGCTTTATATTTTATTTCAGTCATCTGGCAGTCAAAATCAAAATCATTCTTTCATTAATGCGTTTACTCAGTCAACAAATATTACTGAGCACATATCCTTTATCACAGGAGAGGATGATCTTACAAGCTGCTCTTGATTTCTGTGTATATGTCGATGTATGTGCTTATTCTGCTGGCAAGAAAACAAGCGCGTGTGATAAAGCCATCAGAGATCCTGCTCTCATGGTGCTTACATTCCAAGGAATGGTAGGATGAGTAACAAAATAGAGTGTAATACGTTGGATGCTGAAAGTGCTGAGAAGAAAGTAAAGCAGGATAAGGGAGAGAGGTTGATAGAAGAGCTTGTATTTTAGAATAGCTGACTAGAGAAGGTGACATAGTTTAGGTGAAATAGACTGGGGTACTGAATGGAGTGAGATCTTTGTCTAGTCTCTGGGAATTGTTCCTGAGGAGGTGTACAGCAAGGTTACACGTGGCTCAGCTACATTGCTGTTTGAGTTTTCAGGGAAATCACAGGAGCAATGGATTCAACTACTGAGTAGCAATATTCAGCACAAAGGTCACCTCCTCCACCCCAGAAGTAAATGTGAACTCCTCTGGGGAGGAAATAGTGATTCTAGTCAGAGGGAACTGGCTGTGGCCAGCCTGCAGAGCCAAATGGGGGCAGAGTGAAGCTGTGAAAGCTTTACAGAGGAGAGTCATTCTTGAGAATTTCTAGGCTCTTTCAAACACAGCCTAAACTCTTTTATTATCTTAGTCTCCTGAATCAAAGCTGTGAGAAGGGAACATGTCAAGATAGCAGTGGAACAAGATAATGGGTGTAAAATGACAAAAAACAGGAAAACCTCTTCCTGAATGATTCCAAGTATTGTCACAAAGGAAAAAAGAGTCTGTTAAGCATGGAGAAGGCAACTGAAACTGTAGTTTAGCATCTTTGAAATGGCTTGTTAACTTTGTCTCCGTAAAGATTCCGGTGAGTTACTGGCAGAAGCCACACCCAATTAGCAAATTAACGAGGTCAGGGGGTGGATACAGTGACCTGAAGCCCTGAGATATTTACGTGACATTGTTTTGGTTAATGATCAGCTGGGAGGTGCATCTACTTACATAATCATAACCTTTATTATAAACTAAGAAAAAATAGAACAGAAAAAGGCTCTTAAAGACTGAACATCCATGTTCTTTTCTAAATAATAAAGTATTTTATACAGGATATGTTTTGTACAGTTACTGACCGATCTTCAGAGAATACAAAATTACAGTTTTAATTTCTTGGGTGAAATTGAGGGACAATAGTTGCATATTTCAATGGGCGTGGGAACAAAATTATTCCCACTCCAACAAAGCAGACCACATCACGAGACAGGCCAATAAGGGTGGGCACACTGTGAGTATTCTCAAAATCTCCTGTCTTTTCTGTTTAGTTTCCTCATTGCTTGAAGACATTTTTCCAGGTATTTCCAAATTCAGTGAGAAAAGAGTATCAGAAATAAAGAATTTGAAGAGTCTTGAACAGTGAGGTAAATTATAAGTAATTTATATTCAGTTGTTTCCATGGATCCAAGTTTTCACATTCCTGGGATTGTGAACAGTTCTTTTCTTTTTGATTTCTCTCGATTTTTCAAAATTTCTTCTATAAAACTCTGTGGAGTTTACTATTAAAAGCTTTACATTAAAAAAAGAATGAAATTCTTCCATAGAGTGATTCAAATCTGTTTTTCTCTTCCTACTGTGGCTCAGATTCAAACTATTAGGTCTACAACTATTCTTCTCTAATTGACAACTAGGCCACTTAAATATTTGAAGAGAATTTTTTTTTCAAGTTTCCTCTGTGTTCTCCTCTACCTGGCGTAACATTTCTACTTCCTTTCACCCTGATTCCTTCACTGAACGATTCATGAATTGGGCAGCATCCTCTCTAGCAAACAGAAAGGAGCTCCATCAAGCTATTAGAAAGTAAAGGTTTTTAAAGGTAGAGAAGTAGTTTTAAAGGAATTTTATTAGCAATGAATTCATCGTTTTGGGCATTGTATAAGGAGAATAGAGGGGTCTATTAGTAAATTTCCTAGTGCTGACCAGGAAATTCCATGCTGATTGAATAAAGTTCACACTCCTGGGGTGGGGTTTGGGAGTTAAACTACATTTAAGTTAGGCATTAAATCTTAGTTTGCTGACATGGGGCCTTAACATAAGAGACTCCATTTGGTGCCCATGGTTTTCTGTTCAACACTTTCCTCAACTGGGTTATTCTCTTTTGAGTGAGAAGCAGCTTATCTATGCCATCCAAACTTGAATGAAGAGCCATGATTTAAACTCATTTGGAAAGAAGAAATCTATTATGCAGCCTAAAGTAATAATGACTTTTCTAACACTTATTTCACTGAGCTGCTCTGTGATAAGGTTCTAGTTGACTTAGAACCCTACATTTGGTTTACACCTACTGGGTTAAATTATCTGCCCTGCCCCCACCCCCCAGATTATGCTTAAGCAATTGTTTTTTCTAACATAAATAAGGCCTCGTCATTTTTATAAATACCAAATTTCAATTTGTTAGATCATCTCACAATCTCCAGGAGCCAAATTATTTTGTTACTGCTGATCCTTTCTTCTAACATAGTTTTTATCTTACTTAGATCCAAGGTACCCATATGTTGATAAGTAAAATGTGCATGTTATTGATGAATATGTGGAACAGATTAGAGTGAAATAAGATTCTTGTGGCATGTTACCAGAGACCTTCCCTCTGATAGTAGTTTATTAATCAGAAATTTTTTGATAAGATAATTAGCTTACTAATGATAGCCCTTGCAGTTGTCATAACAACTTTAAAAACAGATAGTGAAGAGGACTGCCCCCATTTCTTATGAGAGAATCAAAGCAGTGAGATGTTAAGCTTTATTCCAAATCTAGGTGGTCTGATTCCAGAAAGTAGGTTCTTAATTTCTGCCATCCGTATTTGTTAATCATTTTTTTCCAAAATGTCTGGCTCCTCATCATTTCAGATGCCTCTGCAGTTGCTTTCTTTCTCATCTTGCTTCTGCTGGTTACTCTCTTCCTCATGCACACATTTGATTTGGCTTCCCTCCACTGCTCCATGACCTCTCTATGAAAATACAAACATGTTAGGCTATCCTGAAAATGAGGTCCTGTTGTATATACCATCTGTTCACTTAGATTTAGGAATTAAGTATATTTGCATAAGACAAAGAACCCCCCATCTTGCTTAACCTAGATTCAGTTAGAGTTTCTTATTCGAGCATTATAGCATTTAAGTCTGTACCAGCTGATCTGAGACACAAGGGAGAATAAAAAACAGCCTACACTGTACAACTATCCATATAGGGAGAAAATCAAGTAACCAAGCTGGAAACATACAAAATGAGGGAATAAGGGTCTTCTGCCATCAGACTGGAGGAACATCCTAACAGAATTCAGCTTGGTATTCTTGAGAAATTGAGTTGAACAATTAGCTTGTTAATGTAAGGAATAAAAGATGCTTCCAGCTGGTGTTAGAAAAGAATGCTTATTCGATGTACCCCTCATCCCTTTACCTACTTTCAGAGTTCTGCAGAATCTTTTACCCCCAAAACTCTATCCATAATCTCTTCCTCAAGCTTCTCCTCTAACCCATATCCTTATTTCTACACAGAAGTCAAGGTGGAGGAACTGGAAATAGAGGGTTAATCAGGTCAGGTAATCCAGGGAAGAAGCCAAACTGACAATATGACAAGAAGCCCAGGCACCTGCACCTCACCAATAAGGCGTCTGTGGATTTCTTTGACATTCTTTTTTTTTTTAATTCAATGTTTCAAAGTTCACAAACATTTAGATGATAAATATTTGTTTATTTAGGAGGCAATCTTCAATTTTTAAAAAGCCCATTCTTCATATTTTTGCCTAGAAATTTGATGATACAAAAGTGATGTAATGATCACAGTTTTAATTTCTGGATATATTGATAGATTTCTCCTCCTTTTACAAAAGAAAAAGAAAAAGTGAGAAGGAGAGATTCAAGATGGTGGCATGAGAGGTGACACAGAGAACTCCAAAAACCACAGATAGTGTGAAAATATAGTTAATACAACTAACCCTAAAACAGTAACAGGAAAGAAGGCTGCACCAGACTGCATACAGACCTCACGAACAGAGCAGACCTCACAGAACAGGGTAATGTACAAAGACTAGAGGGGGCAGGACCTGAGCCCTTCCCACACTGCAGCTCACCGGCAGGAGGAAGAGAAATGGAGTGGGGGTGGGGGCGAAAGCCTGGGACTGCTGAACACCTAGCCCTGGAGATCTGCTTTGCGAGCAGAAACCTACTCTGTGTGGTGCTCTGGAGAATGGGGAGCTGGGACAGGTGGAGTGCTTGAGAACAGATTCCAGCCATTTGTGGAGGACAGGATCCAAACCCTGCCACTCTGGGACAAGGGAAAGGGAGGCGGTCTGACAGGCTTCCCAACAGTGAGAGGGCTGCTGAAGGAGTGGGATTTACATGGAGCTTGCTGTGCGGGAGAAGGGATAGGGGGACAAGGTTGTCTGGGGGCACTCTGCCCAGCAGATTGAGAACTTTGGGGAGCTTCAGGCGCTCCACCCCCCTGGTGGGTACTCAGCTCTGAGACCCCCCACTGTGACATACAGCCTGCTGAGCCTTCCTCCTGGCCTGCCAGCACCTGCTTGCAAACCAGCTGTCACTGCTCTGGCGTCAGGCCAGCCAGAGGTAGGACCCCCCACAACAGCTAGAGACACCAAGCACAGAGACTTACACCTGTGTGCTCAGCCCACTGGCTCTGATAATGGAGACAGGCAGGGCAGACGGGAATGAGGAAACAGACCTTTCCTTCCCCCAGGCACCAGCTCCGCTCCCCTATGACCTACAACCTCACTCTAGGGGCTGAGCAGCTCCAAAGACTGGAACTTCTGGGCAATAGAGGGAACCACACAGAAATATGAAATGTCAAAAGAACATAGTTCAGACAAAAATCTCACAAACTCCAGAAAAAGGACCAAATGAAATTGAATTCACCAATCTTCCTGAAAGAGAGTTCAAAATAAAAATCATAAACATGCTTATGTAGGTACACAAAAATATTCAAGAATTCAGGATCGAATTTAAGATGGAGATTCAATCATTAAGAAATTCCATATCTGAAATGAAACATACAATGGAGGGATTTAAAATCAGATTAGATGAAGTAGAAGAGATGATAAATGGAATGAAAATTAGAGAAAAGGAATACAAAGAAGTTGAGGCAAAGAGAGAAAAAAGAATTTCTAAGAATGAAAGAATATTAAGAAAACTGTGTGACCAATCCAAACGGAACAATATTCGCATAATAGGGGTACCTGAAGAAGAAGAGGGAGAAAAAGGGTTAGAAAGTGTCATAGAGGAGGTAATTGCTGAAAACTTCCCCAATCTGGGGAAAGAGTCTCTCAAGCTATTGAGATGCACAGATCTCCCAACACAAGGGACCCAAGGAAGACAACATCAAGACATATAATAATTAAAATGGCAAAGATTAAGGATAATGATAGACTGTTAAAAGCAGCTAGAGAGAGAAAAAAGGTCACATACAAAGGAAAACCCATCAGGCTATCATCAGATTTCTCAACCTAAACCTTACAGACCAGAAAGGAATGGCATGATATATTTAATACAATAAGGCAGAAGGGCCTCGAACCAGGAATACTCTACCTGGCAAGGTTATAATTTAAATTTGAAGGAGGGATTAAACAATTTTCAGATAAGCAAAAGCTGAGAGAATTTACCTCCCCAAAACGACTCTACAGTGCATTTTGGAGGGACTCCTATAGATGAAAGTATTCCTAAGACTAAATAGATAATCACTCAAGGGATAGACAAAGAGTACACAATATGATTCATTACATACAAAGAATGCAGGAGGAAGAAAAAGCATGAGAAAAAAAAATGGATCTTTAGATTGTGTTTGTAATAGCATACAAAATGAGTTAAATCAGACTGTTAGATAGTAAGGGAATTACCGTTGAACCTTTGGTAGCCACAAATCTAAAGCCTGCAAAGGCAATAAGTACATACCTATCAATAATCACCCTAAATGTAAATGATCTGAATGCACCAATCAAAAGACGTAGAGTCACTGAATGGATAAAAAACAAGACCCATCTATATGCTGCCTACAAGAGACTCACTTCAAACCCAAAGACATATACAGACTGAAAGTAAAGGGATGGAAAAAGATATTTCATACAACTAATAGGTAGAAAAAAGCAGGAGTTGCAGTACTTGACTTCAAAACAAAAACAAGAGACAAGGAAGGACATTACATAATGATAAAGGGGTCAGTCCACCAAGAGGATATAACTATTACAAATATCTATGCACCCAACACAGGAGTACCTACATATGTGAAACAAATACTAACAGAATTAAAGGGGGAAATAGACTGCAATGCATTCATTTTGGGAGACTTCAACACAACACTCACTCTAAAGGACAGATCAACCAGACAGAAAATAAATAAAGGGACAGGGGCATTGAACAATGCATTAGAACAGATGGACCTAATGGGCACCTACAGAACACTCCATCCAAAAGCAAAAGGATACACATTCTTCTCAAGTGCACATGGAATATTTTCAAGAATAGATCATATACTAAGCCACAAAAACAGCCTCAGTAAATTTAAAAAGATTAAAATTGCACCAACCAGCTTCTGAGATCACAAAGGTCTGAACTAGAAATAAATTACTCCAGGAAAATGAAAAAGCCCACAAACACATGAAGACTTAATAACATGCTGCTAAATAATCAATGGCTCAATGGCCAAATGAAAACAGAGATCAAGCAATATATGGAGACAAATGACAACAATAATTCAACACCACAAAATCTGTGGGATGCAGCAAAGGCTGTGCTAAGAGAGGAAATATATTGCAATACAAGCCTACTTCAGGAAAGAAGAACAATCCCAAATGAACAGTCTAAACTCACAATTAATGAAACTAGAAAAGGAAAAACAAATGAAGCCCAAAGTCAGTAGACGTGGGGACATAATAAAGATTAAATCACAAATAAATAAAATTGAGAAGAATAAAACAATAGAAAGAATCAATGATAGCAGGAGCTGGTTCTTCGAGAAAATAAACAAAATAGATAAACCCCTAGCCACACTTATCAAGAAAGAAAGAGTCTATACACACATAAACAGAATCAGAAATGAGAAAGGAAAAATCACTACAGACACCACAGAAATACAAAGAAGTATGAGAGAATACTATGAAAAATTATATGCTAACAAACTGAATAACCTAGAAGAAATGGACAACTTTCTAGAAAAATACAACCTTCCAAGGCTCACCCAGGAAGAAACAGAAAATCTGAATAGACCAATTACCAGCAAAGAAATTGAGTTGGTAATCAAAAAACTACCTAAGAACAAAACCTCTGGACCAGATGGTTTCACTGCTGAATTTTATCAAACATTTAGTGAAGACCTAATACCCATCCTCCTGAAAGTTTTCCAAAAAGTAGATAAGGAGGGAATACTCTCAAACACATTTTACGAGGCCAACATCACTCTAATACCAAAACCAGGCAAAGACACCACAAAAAAAGAAAATTACCGACCAATATATCTGATGAACATACATGCAGAAATACTCAACAAAATATTAGCAAACTGAATTCAAAAATACATCAAAGAGATCATCCATCATGATCATGTGGGATTCATCCCAGGGATGCAAGGATGGTACATTTGAAAATCCATCAACATCATCCACTACATCCACAAAAAGAAGGACAAAATCCACATGATCATCGCCATAGATGCTGAAAATGCATTTGACAAAATTCAACATCCATTCATGATAAAAGCTCTCAACAAAATGGGTATAGAGGGCAAGTATCTCAACATAATTAAGACCATATATGACAAACCCACAGCCAACATTATACTTAACAGCAAGAAGCTGAAAGCTTTTCCTTTAAGATCGGGAACAAGACAAGGATGCCCACTCTCCCCACTTTTATTCAACATAGTTCTGGAGGTCCTAGCCACAGCAATCAGGCAACATAAAGAAATTAAAGGCATCCAGACTGTCAAGGAAGAAGTCAAACTGTCCCTGTTTGCAGATGACGTGATATTGTACATAAAAAAACCCTAAAGAATCCACTCCAAAACTACTAGATCTAATATTTGAATTCAGCAAAATTGCGGGATACAAAATTAATACACAGAAATCTGTTGCATTTCTGTACACCAACAGTGAACTAGCAAAAAGAGAAATCAGGAAAACAATTCCATTCACAATTGCATCCAAAAGAATAAAATACATATGAATAAACCTAACCAAGGAAGTGAAAGACTGATACTCTGAAAGCTACAAGACACTCATGAGGGAAATTAAAGAAGATACGAATAAATGGAAACACATCCCGCACTCATGGATAGGAAGAATTAATATTGTCAAAATGGCCATCTGCCTAAAGCAATCTACAGATTCAATGCAATCCCTTTCAAAATACCAACAGCATTCTTCAATGAACTAGAGAAAATGTTCTAAAATTCATATGGAACCACAAAAGACCCCAAATAGTCAAAGCAATCCTGAGAAGGAAGAATAAAGTGGGGGGAATTATGTTCCCTGACTTTATGCTTTACTACAAAGCCACAGTAATCAAGACAATTTGGTACTGGCACAAGAACAGACCCATAGACCAATGGAACAGACTAGAGAGTCCAGATATAAACCCAAGCATATATGGTCAATTAATATATGATAAAGGAGCCATGGATATACAATGGGGAAATGACAGCCTCTTCAACAGGTGGTGTTGGCAAAACTGGACAGCTACATGTAAGAGAATGAAACTGGATTATTGTTTAACCCCATACACAAAAGTAAGCTCAAAATGGATCAAATACCTGAATGTAAGTCATGAAACCATAAAACTCTTAGGAAAAAACATAGGCAAAAATCTCTTGGACATAAATATAAGCAACTTCTTCATGCACATATCTCCCTGGGCAAGGGAAACAAAAGCAACAATGAACAAGAGGGACTATATCAAACTAAAAAGCTTCTGTACAGCAAAGGATACCATCAGTAGAACAAAAAGACTTCCTACAGTATGGGAGAATATATTCATAAATGACATATCCAACAAGGGGTTGACATCCAAATTATATAAACAGCTTACACACCTCAACAAACAAAAAGCAAATAAGCCAATTAAAAAATGGGCAGAGGAGCTGAACAGACACTTCTGCAAAGAAGAAATTCAGATGGCCAACAGGCACATGAAAAGATGCCCCACATCGCTAGTCATCAGAGAAATGCAAATTAAAACCACAATGAGATATCACCTCACACCAGTTAGGATGGCCAACATCCAAAAGACAAACAACAACAAATGTTGGCGAGGATGTGGAGAAAGGGGAACCCTCCTACACTGCTGGTGGGAATGTAAAATAGTTCAAGCATGTGGAAAGCAGTATGGAGGTTCCTCAAAAAAGTAAAAATAGAAATACCAATTGTCCCAGGAATTCCACTCCTAGGAATTTACCATAAGAATGCAGCAGCCCAGTTTGAAAAAGACATATGCACCCCTATGTTTATCGCAACACTATTTACAATAGCCAAGAAATGGAAGCAACCTAAGTGTCCATCAGTAGATGAATGGATAAAGAAGAGGTGGTACATATACACAATAGAATATTATTCAGCCAAAAGAAGAAAACAAATCCTACCATTTGCAACAACATGGATGGAGCTAGAGGGTATTATGCTCAGTGAAATCAGCCCAGTGGAGAAAGACAAGTATCAAATGATTTCACTCATCTGTGGTTTATAAGAACAAAGCAAAAACTGAAAAAACAAAACAGCAGCAGACTCACAGAACCCAAAAATGGACTAACAGTTACCAAAGGGAAAGGGACTGGGGAAGATGGGTGGGAAGGGAGGGATAAGGTGTATAGAGGGGTATTACGATAAGCACACATAATCTAGCGGTGGAAGGGGGGACCCGGGGAAGCCATTATAACAGAGAGAAGACAAGTAGTGACTCTATAGCGTCTTACTACGCTGATGGACAGTGACTATAATGGGGTATGTGGTGGGGACTTGATAATAGGGGGAGTCTTGTAACTAAAATATCACTCATGTAATTATACATTAATTATACATTAATTATAGCAAAATAAGAAAAAAGAAAAAAAGAAAAGGAAAAAGTGCAAAAGGATATCTGTATTTAATACATATCCCTTACCGAGAGTTTTGAGTTTACTGTGATCATGAAGAAAATCTTCAGCAATAAAACAATGTTTCTCTGGGTCCTCACCATCCTGTAGAATTGTAAAGAGTCAAGCTCTGTCTAAATTCTTGATTCTTCCATGAGATGGGAGATAGGATCTAGAGGAGATCCTAAAATGTGTCACCAAATAACTTATTTCAGACCCCCATAGGACTCTAAGCTTCTAGCATCCAAAAGCAGTGTATATAGATGTTGCATATAATACCACCGAGCCAGAGGGTCACACTATTGTCTGAATATTACCTACCCTCTCTGTCATTTGTATGGTATGTGTGGGAAGTAATAAGATGGAACTGTAAGGACAGCTCACTGTTCCCCATTCCTTCCACAGGCTTCTGATTCCTTCCCTTTACCCCACCCCACTCCAGAGGCTCTATCTTATCTATTATGGTGGTGAGGTCTATGTAAGTCTTAACATTCCTTGGGGTTATTCACTTTATTTATCACAATATGCTTACTGCTTTTTAGGAAGTGTGTTCCTTTGTCTCCCTTTCCCTATCACTGTAAAGTGGACTGAACACCAAGGAGATTCTGCTCATGAACTCAGGATGGAATTACAATCTCTGTTTCTATATTCTTTTAGGGAATTTAATTAGACAATTCATTCCCATGATTTTTTAGTTTGGGGAGCTTTTGGTATATTCAAAAAACACTGAACAAATAATAAGTAATATACTCTAAAAACAAAGATAATTTCATTAAGATAGCTTTGAAGATTGGTATTCTGAATAACAAATAGTTAATGCTAATTTGGGACTTTGAAATTCATGAAGGATGTTCTTAATGCTGATTTCACTTGATTGTCTTTTCCTTGGAGACATTAATTCAAACAATGCAGTGAAAACAAACACACCATGATTATTATATTATGTTTAGTTTCTGCATAAATTAGTCAGTGTAATGAGTAAAGACGCTCCTTTTTCCTTATATAGTATGTTCTTTTAGCATCCCTATTTATTCTAATGATTTCCCTTAAGGCTTACAAATAATTAATTTTAATTTTTATCAAGCTATCCTAATGTGATTATCTATTTTCCTAAGAATGAGACTTTTCTTGGCAGATATGCATCATATTTAGCAGTTCTTGTAGGTTTTCTTTTTCTTTTTTTTTTAAGGCACAAGAACACACATTTAGCAAGAAGAAATTAAAAACAAAAAGTGTAAAATTACATGTTTTTATTTATGCAAAAAACTTCCCTACACTGCAAAGTCATATAACATGTCATAAAGAGAAAATAGAAATGTTGAAACTACTAAGTCTCAGTACAAAGAAACTTGGAAATGTTTTATTATTAAACCAGTGACATCATTTCCCCTTTTCTTTTCTTGCCATAACAGAAAGAAAAGATCATGTTTGGTTCTAACTTAAAATATGTTCAATTTCTTAAAATACATTAAATTTATTGCCAAACTTTCTTTGTAATAGATAATAGTCTTCCATTTTATTTGCATTTTTGAAATAAAAGAGAAGCATGAGAATATATTTATAATTTTTCTCCCCCCACCCACCTCTTTTTGCTCAATGAATGATAATAACAAAAATGTATGGTTTGCAGAGAGGACCTAAAACATTGTTTTTAATTTTTGGCTCAAAATATGAAAACCCTCCTCATGGAATTCTAAAATGGAAATGTGGAAATGATCTAGGAGCTGCACAAAATGAGTACCTCCCCCACTCTCCTGCTTTCAAATAGATACAGTGGGACATATGAAATGATTACCAGGTGTTCTGTACATTGTTGAAGTTTTCTGCAGCAACCAGTCTGTTTTCACTCCATTGTCTAGCAGCCTATGGTTTGGATGAGATTGGCCCCATGGTAAGCTCTAGGGATAGATATTTTAAATAAGACTAAGGTAAGAAGTGTGCATAGTATTGGGTTAGAATTGAAGGCATAGTTATGAAATCATGTTTTAAATATATATAGGTAGATATGTGGATACAGAAGTAGATACATGTGTGTTTGTGTGTGTCTGTGTGTGTATGTAATTTATAACACTGCCTGTTACTGGGCCTAGAAGCAAGACACTGCAGTCCCAATGAGCACACCTATTACTGAGATCTTGGTTTCTAAATACCATTCTCCAATAAAAGTAGGCTCTCATGGAAATGACTGATTTGTGAACTGGTACAAAGAACATACAAAGATCAGAATAGAAATGGGAAGAAAAGAAAGGGTTCAAGGAATAATGAAGAAACAACATAGGTGCTTCCTTGAAGTGGCTGACACTGACCAAATCTGGGAGAATTTAGGTATCAAAAAAATGATATTAGCAGATCATGACTCATAAAGTATATTAAGTTCAAAGGTCCATGCCAATATAAATGAATAAAATAAATAAAAAGGGAGACAGGAAATCTCTTACAATAGAATCTCTATAAACATAGAAGAGATAATAGAATTACAAAATCACCATTTCACAAACATTACTATCATAATATTTGTTTAGGCAGGAATCATGTGAGTGAATTGCAGGGATGAAAAACAGGATACTTGCTGAGTCACAAAGAATTTCCCCACAAAATACTTATTAATTATAAAGAGTTGTAACATCATAGTATACAAATGTGGTAGACACAATCTAACCAAGTAATCAAAATTAACCAGTAATGAGACATTCTATATCATGTGCCTCCTAATATCATGCACTGAGAAGGATACAATATCACTTTTGTGATAATACTCTTGCCAAAGTGCAGACCCTGAATCTTTTCATAAGGAAATCTCAAGACAATCAAGCACAATTAAGAGATGTTCTATATACAAACTGGCCTGAACTCATCAAACATGTCAAGATCATGAAAGATTTGTCAAACTCTTCCTGATTAAATACATCTAAATATACATGACATATAAATGTTAACTGTGATTTTGGATCTAATAATGGATCAGGAATATGTATAAATATTAATTCGATATAAAGGATGTTAGTGAGACAATTGATAAAATGTTTGAAAGAGTCCATAGATTAGACAATATTGAATCAGTATAATTTACTGGTTTTGATCATTGTACTAGCATGTAAAATAATGTCCTTATTTTTAGGAAATACACACTGAAATATTTAGGAATTAAAAGATCTGCCTTAGGTTTAGGAAATAGGGAATGATCAATTTCTTTATTTCTTCTATTTCTGTTATTCTCCACTTAAACTCCTCTGGCTCTTGAGGAATAAAGCCTAAGAGGGATAAGATTTAAGAGGCAAAATGATGTCTTTCTTAATTTATATCAGCATAATTTGCATTCATGCTTTCTGGGCTTGATGGTTTTGAGAGAAAACATATAGTTTTATTGCTTCACTAGAAACTCTCTTCCAGGACCATTTGACTATGCTTCCCAAGCTGTGGGCCATGCTTTTTCATCTATCTGATATTATATTTCTTTCTTTAGTGCCTGCAAATTCAGTACTTCAACTTGTATACTGGTATTATATCCACTTCCAAAAAGTACTATTAGTCAAGGTCTAAAGTGCCTCTGTATTCTTCTGTGACATTCAGATTTGGTCCTTGGAAAATAATAATGCATCCTTGGTACTGAGAAAATCTTCAGTCTAGAAATTCCCCAGTGCAGCTACCTTCCTCATTCAGAATTTCCAGCAAGCCCATTTTTCAATTTGGCCTTTCAAAATATGGGTTAGACTTCAGGGCACACAGTTTAAATATTTTCTTACTTGGTCCTTTCTCTCTTTTCCATTGTGGAGAAGTAAAATACCATGGAGTCCTAACACATTTTTCCCAAACTGCCTCTCTCAGACTTTTCATGCTAATTCTTTTAGAGGTGAGCCCTTTGGTTTATGGTTTCATTTAATCCTCTGCCTTGTCTTTTGCAAATACTGTACAAAATGTCTACCACCTCTCTATCATGCAATATGGGAAATTGACACTGGAGTAAAGTGTATTTTACTGTATGTGTAGATTTACCTATCATAGCAATCAATATACAGAACCATCCAATCACCACAAAGATCTATCTGTGCTTCTCCTTTATAGTTATGCCCACCCTTTGTCTCTCACCATCCCTAAACCCTGGCAACCACCAATCTGTCATCTATCTCTGACATATCAAGAAAGTTATATAAATAGGATTATATCATATGTGAACTTCTGAGGGTTTTTTTTTCATTCAGAATAAGATCCTTGAGATCCACCCCAGTGCTTGCATGTATCAACAGTATGTGCCCTGTTATTGTTGAGTACTATCCCATGGTATTGATGTATTACAGTTTGTTTAACCCTTCACCTTAGTACATTTTGGCTTTTTCCTAGTTTTGGCTACTATAAATTAGCTGCTATGAACAATAACGTACATCTTGTTGTGCAGATATGTTTTCATTTTTATGAGGTAAATGCCCACAGGTATGACTGCTGAGTCCTACAGTAAACATATGCTGTTGAACTAATTTCCAGAGTGGCTAAATCATTGTGCATATCCATCAGCAACATATGAGAAACCCATTTCTTGACATCCTCATGAGCATTTAGTATTATTACTATTTTTTATTTTTGTTGTTCTAAAAGATATGTAATAATATCTCCTTATGGTCTCAACTTGCATTTCCTAATGGCTAGTGATGTTGAACACCTTTTCATGTACTTATTTGACATCTTTATATCTTCTTTGGTGAATTTCTCCTCTTGCCTTTTGCCCATTTTCTAAAGGGATTGATATTTATTTATCCATTTACTCTTGAGCACTGAGAGTTGTCTATGAATTCCAGATAGGATTCTTCTACCAGATATGTCTTTGCAAATATTTTCTCCAACTCTGTAGCTTGTTTTTTTATCCTCTTAACAGGATTTTTTTACAGAAAAATATATTTTAAAAAATGTTGATAAAGTCTAACCTGTCATATTGATAGTATGTACAATCCTATGATTGATGTGATGAAAATGGGGCTTTACATTGATGGTCTTCCTCTCAAAAACATGTTGCCCCATTCTGTTCAAGAGAAAAACTTCAGACAAATTCAAACTGAGGAACAGTCTACAGAACTCCCTGACCTGTATTCGTCAAAACTGTCAAGGTCATCAAAAACATGGGACGTCTGTGAGGCTGTCATGGTTTAGAGAGGCCTAAGGAACATGAGCATTAAACATAATGTGGTGTCCTGGGTAAGATTCTGCAACAGGAAAAGGACAATAGGTAGAAACCAAGGAAATCCAAATAAAGTTTGGACTTGTTAATAACGTGCATCCGTGTCAGTTCATTGTTCACTATGACAAATGTACCATATGAATGTAATACAGTAACAGGGGAAACTGATGGTGGGTTATGTGAGAACTGTACTATTTTTGCAATAATTCTGTAAATCTAAAACTGTTCTCAAATTAAAAGTTAATTTAAAAATTGAAAAACCATGAAGTTTAAAGATTAAATTGCTCAGTGCTACAAAGACAAGGGGGAAAAAGAGGAGCTGGGATTTGAATGCAAGACTCTAGAACCTGAACCCCTGTAATTAAAATAGGTTTCTATATGATAGGTTAATGCAGCTGTGTTGTTCTGTGAAGCTCATGTAGGATGAAAACTAACTGAATTCTAAAACAAATAATTCTGCATGGCCTGTATCTGTTTACCAGAAAAGAGTGATTTTTTTGAACTATTTACAGGATAAGCCCTTCAACATGCTTTCAGAAACATTGAGTAAGAAAACTATATATACATGTGTGTACAGAGCTGAAGTATCAAAAACAACAAAATGTGGATAGAAAAGTGAGAAATATTTTGCAGAATTGTTTTTGGTAGCACATTACCTCCATTTCTATTAGAGAGAGCAGATGAGTATATATATCTGTTACCAATATGAATTAATACATAATCTTGCTAAGTCTTTGTTTTTATTTTTTTAATAAAAATTGTACATACTTAAGATATACAACATAATGATTCAGTAGACATATATGTAGTGAAATGATTATAGATCTCTAGACTTATTCATCCTACATAGCTACAAGTTGATACCCTTTGACTAACAGCTCCCCATTTCTCTTACCTCCTTGCCTTTGGTTACCACCCTTTTACTATTTCTACATATTCAAAGTTTTTTAGATTCTACATAGAAGTGAGATGATTCAGTTTTTCTCTTTCTGTGTCTGGCTTATTTCACTTAGCATAATATCCTCCAGGCTCATCCATGTTGTCTCAAAAGTCAGGATCTCCTTTTTTAAGGCTGAATAATGTCCCATTGCCTTGTCATTCTCTCTTAATAGATGTTGAATGAATATTTAAGGAACCCTGGTCAATGACTCCAAATTATTAACTTCCCCAGGTACAAAGTCATTCTGCCTGGAATTTCACTTGTTTTGTTCCTTTTGCTTCTAGGCAATCCTCTGCAGCGGTGAACTTCATCAGTGCTCTTTCCATCCAGGTACTAAATCTAGGCTCTTTCTCCTTTCTGTTTTGTTTCCCCTCCACCTTCCCTCTCTTCTTTCCACTCAAACACACACACATACACACACTCCTTATATATGTTTCCCTTCTTAAAGTCTGCTGGAAGCAAACTATAGCATTAGAAAGACTCTTATAAACCAATTAACACTAGGGTGTAAATAGCTGACAAAGCCTGAAATGTGTTAAGTAGTCAGAAATATTTGCATGCTAATAAAGGACAAAGCATTCTCCCCAAAGACAGAGACTAGACTTTAATAAAGGAATTTTAACAATAAGAAAATAGGGACAATTTTGCAGTTAGTGCCTATCTAGGTTCCACTTTACTTCTGTCCAATACAAAAGATATGTATTGAGCAATAGAAGTATGAGAGGTTTTGATAATTCAGAGATGTGTAAAACACAGACTATTTTCCAACAAATTGTAATCTAATGGCAGAAATAACTACAAAATAGCATAATAATTGCCATAATGAGTAGAGAAAAACAGGGAGCTGAAAAAAAATGGAGAAGGGGAAACTAATCGACCTTGGAATAAAAATTAGAAGTAAACTTCCCAGACAAGGTAAGGTAGAATGAATACTAATCAGCAAACTAGCAGTGAAGTTGGAAAGGGGAAGAGTGAGCAGACATCAACTTTGCATCTCTGGGATAAATCCCACTTGGACATCATGTACTACCATCTGCATAGTTTTAAAATAAAATATTAGATTGCTTTTGCTAAAATTTTATAAGAATTTTTCATCTGTGTTCATGAAAAATATTGACCTAATTTCTCTTCATGTTTCTGTCAAGTTTGAGTATCAGCATTACTGGCCTCATGGTGGTCACTTTAGGGTTTATGGCAGACATATATATTTTAGTTCAGTCCACCTGCAAGTAGATGATAGCAAACCACGTCACATACCACTTCAGGGTTGTAGTGAGGATCAAATGCATGAATATATGTAAAACATTTAGAACTGTACCTGACACATAGTCAGTACTATTTGTTTGTTAATAGATAAATACATTTTAACATCGTTTGCCTTGCCCCTGTAGAATGTAAGCTTCAAGAAAGAGGCATCTTTCTCTGTTTTGAACATTTTGCTGAATAATTTTAATCAGCAGTTTAGCTTCAAAGATACTGACTGGGTTCAAATGCTTAGGGAATAATCTATAATTCCTTTATTATTCTTAACTATCACTTATCCCACAGTGACATGGTGAAAATGAACTTAGCTCTACCTAAAACTTGAGAAACTGGTTGTTTAGGAAAATGTAAAGCTATAGAAAAACTTACTTTGTAAAGGAGGAGAAATCCTTTTTCTTGGCATGCTCTTCCTTAGGTTTATGTTGGCTTGGGTTTAGCTCTCCATGCAATTAGATATAGAGCTTGAAATACAAGTTTATATACCTTTCACAAAGGGTCTGTTTTTGTCTAGTTCCTAATTCTTCCTTTAAAAGATAGAGGACCCTTATGGTACCTCATGAACAGCCAGGGAGACTCTAGTTCTAGTTAATTTCAAAAGATTAATATACCTTACTCTATCTTTTCTCCTTCCATGCCCTACATTCCCCTCAGCCTACAGATAAACATATTATTAATTGTTTCCTTTCCTGTAAACCTTTCAGGAGTTAAAGAAACACTGTTGAAGAGTGATATATAGTTCATACTTTGGATTGTCCAGAATCAGCCATTGACAGTCTGACAGATATGCCAGTTTCAGTAAAACTTTAATTACCAGAATTCATTACAGCAATATCTCATAACTTCGTCTGGTAATAGTGATCTACTTGTTTCTTGCTGTTGGATACAGAGCAGAGATTGTTTCCATGGGTCAGCCTCAAGTCCAATGCTAAAAAAAAATAAACCAAAGTAAAAAAATTCCCACAACAGCAGTTCTGATTTACTTTATAAGTAAAGGAAACGGTAAATTATAAACTCATATATGCTTGCAGTTCAACATTAATTATTTTTAAATGCTTTGGGATCCAAATAGATTTTACTGATAGGAGACCGTCAGCACACACTTTTACGTTTTCCTGCAACTCAGCCTTCTTTCCAGTTTTCAAATTTTAAAAATACACATAAGTGACAAGGAGAGTATGTTTGATTAAACAGAACAACATCTCCAGGGAGATTCTCATAGAGGCATAGTGATCTGTTCAAGGGTGTGTGTGTGTGTGTGCCTCTGAAATGTTTATGGCTTCTGAAATCAATTTTCATTACCAAGTATTATTTAAGCAATGGTTATTTTCATCACTCATCTCTCAGAATCCACAAAATAATATCAAGACTATGGCCCATGACCTTCTGATAACTTACTTTCTGTTCTGCCAGCATCCTGCATTTAGAACAGTAGTCTCATTCATGTAAGTGCCACCTTCCTAAGCCAAGACGTCCATTAGGTCAAGATTAATGTAACTAATGAGCATTCTGGGCCTGTGTTTAGCCCCTCCGCCCCCCCCCCCACTCATCATTTGTCCTCCCTCTTTGTGATCTGTCATTATGACACAGTCACCTCTGAGATAATGGATGTTGAGCCAAGTTCAGAATCCTGCCACAGGCTTGGTTCTTCTTTTTCTCCACCTCATCCATCAGCCCCCACCCTCAGGGTAACATTTATGACTATGACTTTTGATTAAATTAATAAATGCTTCTTTAAGAACTCGGGAAAAGACATAACATTTATTTTAAAGTTGCAGACAGTAACCTTAATTTACCTGGCTTCTTGGTTATTCTGATATCCTTCCTGTCTAATAATTGGACACACTAAAAGAAGAACAGATAGTACTTTTCCCCAAAATAAGTCTGATGAATTGGGAAGTTTACAAGATCAATTGCAAGGAGTTTTGCAAAAAATACTTGTCCTAGAAATGATCAAGAATTTGGTAACATGCATGCATTATTTTGAATTCAAATCCATTGAATTTAAAGTTACTTTGTCCATTTATCTACTAGAGTAACTGTGGGTATTACCTCCACTTTAAAGAGCAGTAAATTAGGCAGCAATTGTACATTGTTGAACTAATTACTTGATCCAATTTGATACAGTGAGAGTAAGTATTTTCTGAAAATGATATGTAAATGTATGGGAAATGCATAAGCAAAGTCATACAAACTAGCTTGCAAGCATATAATACAATTATTCCTGCAAATAAATAATCAAACCTAGGCCTTTGCTTTTTTCAGTCTTCCCCAACATATCCCCCACCTGTTTGTTTAGGTGTTGAAAGGTTAGTATAGATATTGTGCCTGCTTTGTTCAAAATGGAAGAATCCAGGCTAAGCAATCAATTCTCCTGGAATGCTCCCAGGAACCTCTGATTTCTGGGTCTAGTTATTTCTCTGGAAGAACTCAGATACTGAGATAATAGAAGGAGAGATGAGAGTAGAAGATCAAAGCAGCTTTGTTCATCTTTATCCATTTCTTGTTGCTCTTCCTTTCACTATAAAAGCTCCTGGAAATGGAGCTTATCTGAAAGGCTTAATTGTGGATAAGTTCAGAGTAAAATGGAGGAAATTCGGTAATTAGCATGAAGTATGATATTCTACTAAGTATCTGTCCCTGCAGGTCCTCATCATTCTACCAAGCCCCAATCTCTGTCGCTTCTCTCCTCCGCTTACCTAAACTTCTGATGTGAACTGAGAGTCAGTGAAACACAGTTCAACACTTAAACCTATACTGTCCTGTGCAGTTACCTAATTAATTCATAGCTAAAGGTATCGTTACTCCAATTCAATTACAGCTCATTGAAAGGAGGTAATATTGTACACAGTACTGACATAGTGAAGGTAATAAACAAATTTATGTTTAATTAATTGATTTAACAATATTGAAGATCCACTGGACTTAGCAGAGTGAAAGATGTATTTCCTGTTTTTCTATCTCACACCCTTATAAATACTACTTGGTCTTTATGAAGTAAGAAGCTTAGAGCAAGAAGTTACAATGCACAGTCAGAAGAAAACAGAATGCAGTGGGCTTCTTTTCAGGCTCTAGATGGTCAAAACAGAATATGGGTAGAAAGGGGAAAAAATGGTGGTGGAAAGGAAATCAAGTTAGTCTGGTGTCTTGTATTGCAAAATGTCTCCCATGGTTTTACTTATATATCTATTAGTTTCAAGGTTGCTCTAATTTTCAGGATGAAAAGCAATGAAATAAAGAATCACCAAATTTCAAATTTTCCTTTAGCTCACTGAAGATGAAAGCATGTTACTGAATTTGGAATGTCAGCGCTATGCATGAATACCTCATTTTATTGTGTTTTGCTTTACTGCATTTTACAGATACTGCGTTTTTTAGCAAGTTGAAGGTTTGTGGTAAACCTGCACTGAGTGAGTCTATTAACACCATTTTTCCAACAGCATTTGCTCACTTTGTGTCTCTGTGTCACATTTTGATAATTCTTTAAATATTTCAAACTTTTTAATTATAATTGTATTTGTCACAGTGATTTGGGATGAGTGATTATCATGACTCACTGAAAGCTCAGATGATGGTTAGCATTTTTTAGCAATAAAGTATTTTTCAACTAAGGTATGTACATTATTTTTGTAGACATGATGCTATTGTGCACTTAATAGACTGTAGCATAGTATAAAAATACTTGTGCATAAACTGGGAAACCAAAAAATTCACTTGACTTGCTTTGTTGCAGTATTCACTTTATTGTGGTGGTCTAGAACCCAATTCACAATATCTCCAAGATATGCCTATAATTATGCTATTGGCACCCTGACTGTGCACATTCAAATCTCATTAAACTACCTGCTAAACTTCTGACCAGACTTTCTTAATGCCATCAATTTGCAGATCAATTACATGAACTGCTCAGAATACCTTATGAATACTTAGCAGCCCTTTAATAAACACCTAATGATAAATATTCCCTAAAAACACTATTTTCAGATAATAACCCATTAAAAATGACTATATTATTAGAAGGCCTTCTCTTCAGCCTAAAAATATCAGGAAACCATGTCCACAGATGATGTATATTTTCATTTGAAAATGAGAGACTGTAACCATTAAAAAAATTCCCATCTGTCTTTTATTATTCAAGAACTGCTTATATGTCAGTGTAGGTTTTCTTCAGTTCTGTGTGCATAATTTCACACTGGTTTGATTTTCTCTGGGATTTTTTTTTTTGTCCCAAGCTGTCAGGGATGTAAAATTATATATTTCGTCTGATTAAAGATTGATGATGTCTAACCTATTTTACTTAGAGTAGGTTTCTCTTAGCTTTACACTTGTAAGCAGTTCATTAGGCTCAAAGGTTGTCTTGTGTGATTAGCCAAACACATTTCCTAATATTTCAAAACGCAAATTTTCTGTCATTCCAAGAATGAGAATATAAGATACACTTGATTTTTCTATGATCCCATGAAATCCTGGACCACACACAGAACCACAGTTGTATGTGTCAACCTGCTAGTCCACTGTTTCAGTTGAGGCATTTCTGCCATTCTCTCGTTTTGTCATTTAGTCCTCCTTTTTTCCCCTTAATTTCCTTACCCAATGGAAGTGTATTGACATGAATAGTTAATTCGCCTTCTGATCATATTTAGAAGTAAGATACTTAGGTCTCAGGAAACCACTCCA
The DNA here is from genome assembly GCA_032199065.1 of Smutsia gigantea. Lineage (NCBI taxonomy): Eukaryota > Metazoa > Chordata > Mammalia > Pholidota > Manidae > Smutsia > Smutsia gigantea. Next base: position 2,659,184 of record JAVSCE010022418.1, read on the forward strand.
CAGTCTAAAACATTCATATATGTATTCAATCATGTATTCTCTTTAAGTAATTGGTTTGTTATTTGTGAAGATGGTTCTGATTTTTTATCCCAGTGGTGGGTTCTTTGTGAGTCCAGGTCCACTTGCCAGGCAGTGAAGAAGGGCAAGAGACTGACCTGGGACACCCTGTGTCTTAGTTATCCTCAATCTCATGTTTTTTTTTTTAATCTCTTGGTCAACTCCAGTGCAAGAATCTCCAATTTAGCTGATTATCAGTATCATGTATTAGGTTTCAAAACATAGATTTCTCAGCTCTTTTCATGGAATTTCTGATTCAGTGGGTATTTTTAAGAAATAATCCTGACCTGAGGACCAAAACTGTCTTTGCATAGTGGTTGCTCAATAAATATTTTAATTAATAAATTAAGCAGTGAGAAATTACAGTATTACCTACTCAACAATTTTGCATCTGCTATTTTTCCAGTGATTGGAAAATTAAGTGGGATACAAGAAAGACATATAACCTATTTCTTGACCTTATGGTGCTGTCTACATTAAATGACCATGTTTCAAACATTACACTCATTCATTGGCAAATAATTACTGAACATTTACTGTTATGAGGCTAGTTCTGGGGAATCAGAAATGAATAAGGCAGTTTCTGATTACCAGATATTCTTAGGCTGATGTAAGATAAATATTTAAAGTAATCAATAATGCTATCACATCAACAAGATCCTATGGAGCTCAGAGAAAGGAAGGATTATTTGTGCCTGGTGGTGGTGGTGGTGTTCATAGAAGAGGCAATGCTGGAGATGAAGCATGTTCTTTTCAGAGGTACAAGGTCACCTGTGCTTCAGTGTTGCTAGTATCCACTGGCTGACTTCGCAGGCAAGCAATCTTCCCCTCCTATGAAATTGGGGCGGGGGGGGGCTGTTCTAAAAGATATTAGGTCACTTCAGCATCATTCCTAGTTTCTTAGGTTTAGAAATGTCAGGTGTAGGGGCCCAACATTCCAAACTCTTATATATAAAAGTGTATTTGCATCAACTCTAAAGATCACTTGGAATACAGTTTCCCATCCATTGCAAACAAGATCATTCTATTTTGAAGAGAATTTATATAGTTAATGTTAAGGTTGTATGTTAACATAATTCCTTGCTCACTGAGAAAGGTCAGCAATTATTCTGGTCAGTGAATTACGTGGCAATCAATCATTATGAGGTAAGGACATGTATTTCATTACAAAACTGATGTAAGTAAGTAAATAGGCCTTAAAGAAGCTAGAAGAAGATGTATCTTCCTGTATAGGAAATAGTCTCACTGTTGTTAGTTGTTATGGCATACACTTTAAGAGTATTATTTTTAAAGGAGTCAACCTATTATTCTAAAATTTCAATCACTAAAATCTTTTCCACCAGCCTAACATCTCTTGCAGGGTGGGCTTCTTATGAGCAATGATGTCAGTGTATCCTGGCATGTATGTTGCTGTTGGAAGCTGAGGTGAGGGGGTGAAGTGCAATAGAAACATTTTCAAAACAGAGGCCACTCTGCAGGCAGAGTGTGTGTGTGTGTGGGGGGGGCTTCTCTGTGGGATAGTAATAATACATTTCTTTATTTGCTGATTTAACATATTAATTATATTGATGTAGCCTATTCTCTTCAAGGCAGCCTTCCTTGTCTGGAATTGAAGCAGAATGTTTACTGAGAACATTTAGCAGAAAGAAAGCAGAGTAAGATAAGAATCTTTAACACAGACACAGGTTATCAAGAGAAGCATATTAATCTTATTCCTGAATATTTTTAAGAGTAACATTGACTACTGCATACAGAATGTTACAGAGAGATACGACAGGTGGGAGAGGTCAAGTCACATTATGGGGGCCTTAAATACAGCTGAGAGGGTTCCTATTTTATTCTGGAGGCAAATGGAGAATGACTGAATGTTTCTTAGCAGGGGCATGATATGATTAAACCTGAGCTTTAGTTGTATTATTTTATTAAGGTAATAACAATAAAAATATTTTTTCTGTATTTTATCTAATTAACTATTACAATCACATTTAAGAAACTGTCACAATTAAATTTTTAAGAAGCTCAGTTATGTCTTTCCAATATAGCCTTCCTGGCAGTACTGGAGATTTGAAGTTTTCAGTTAGGAGCTCTAACATCTAAGCTGGTAGGGAACTCTAAGAAAATGTTCTTCTGAGATAGTCAAAACTACCCTTACAGCCTACTTTATGCTTTTTTTGCTGTGTGTATCGATATTTTAATACAGTTTTAAATCAGGGTTTATTTTTCTTTTAAGTAAGATGGAAGTTATTCAGGACAAAAAATAGGAGTCCTATACAAATAGGAAAATAGAGATTAAATGTAAAACACTTTCAGGCTAAAAGAAAGTGTAACTCTGGGGGGAAAATCCCAGGGCAGAATGCCTTTGAAACTGAAATCTGTCAAAGGGAGAAATAAAGTTAAGAAACCCGTTTATTTCTTACAAGCAGTTGTCCCCGTCTCTCTTGACCAGGCTGCAGCAGAAGAGAGTTCCACCCAACCTCTCTGGTCCAGATAAACCCTTACATGCCTTTGTAATTACCTGTTGATATGGAGATGGACTAGGTCTCTTCACCCCTTAAAACACCTACTGATAGGCAGATGCACTAAAGCCAGGCAAGAGATTCTGGAAATATTGCAATTTTCCCCACAGAAAGTAACTGTGGTATTACTCAGTAACAATGATTTGATCTGCTGTTCAGCGTTTGTAATGAGCATACACTGATTTTTTTTTTAAAACCAAATGTAGGCCATTTTTGTTCTGTAAAATATAGCCTTGCAGGAACAAGAATGGCAGAAGTTGTAACAGGGAAATGAAATTCACACGTGGCAATACAGTCACGATGCTTCCTACAGAAGCATAACCCCAGAATGCATAATATGAATCTGCTGACATTAGGGTTGTGTCTGGGAATCTAAAGCTGGAATGCCGTGAAATAATGAGGGAAATTACTTCCATCTGCACAGCCATTTAAAATGTTTAAAAATCAATATTTGCTTGACTTTTCACAGGAAAGCTTGATTAGAAAATCTGAAGTAAAAGAATTGTCATCAGTTTATTGTCAACTTAAAACTGGAGGAAAAAATTGCCTTTAGATAATTGTGGCAACCTGAGCCATATTTGAAACAGTGTAGTCAAAAGAGAGACAGTTCTAGACTCTTGTCTAAAATAAGGGAATTATATTAAAAGTCCTTTGACTTAAAACAGTCAGCTGGAGTCCTTGAGTGACAGTGAACAAGGTCTACAACAGCTGCTATCTCTTCAGCAAATGTCTTCATTTCCCTCGAATCTGATGCCTTAGGGTGGAAGGTTGTATAATGAGCAGAAGGTCATTAGAACCGTTACTCAGCAGGTAAGGGATGTGCCTGGTCCAATGGTCTGTGGGAGCAGGTCAGTGGTCTTTTCTACTTCTGAAGTGTCAGAAGATGAGCAAAACTTAGGTAATCATGACCTATTCAATCTGCATAACCTTTCATCTCAACTGGGAAGGAAATTGGTAGACTAAGTGCAATAGACTTTGCATGATGTAGCTTTTAAACAAGGATGTGTCTTGTTTTTTCTCAGAGGGAGAGGAGGAGAAAGATTCTTAACATCAACTCCTAACTGATTTAAATGAATGGAATGCATGCTAAAGCACACCCCTATATTTGGCCCTAATACTTTGACCTTGAGAGTTTCCAACATGGATAGGTGACCCATGATATATTAACTTCAATTTTGTTAATAAGTCAAATCAGTTTCTTTCATAAAGAAATTGATTAAATATTTATCAATTAATAAGCTACATCTGAGATAAATATTTTTAATGCATACAGATTGTTTGACAGTGCTAATTTTGTATGAAGTCAGTCAATTGGTTATTTCTTCATAGAACAAAAATAGCCCCATGTGTATCAGCTATTCAGTATAGGGACAAGGTCATGGAAGTAAATATGCAGGGAAATTTTATTAATAGCAATGTTTAATAAATGTCCTGAACTATCGAAAAATACCAGTCCATTGTTTTCCAATAATACTATTAAAGCAAGCAGACAAAAACAAAATAAAACAAAACAAAAGCAAGAGGCTAAAAGAAATCCACTAAATTGAAAAATCAGGAAAAGAAGGAAATATCCTAAAGCTCGTCTGGAAGGGGTGCCAGACACTGTAACTCAGTCCATAACAACATATTTTGCCAGAAAGGCAGTGAGTTTTCTGAAAAGGATGCTTTCAGCTCTCCAGAACAACATTACTTCAAGAGTTTAGTTGAGTACAACAAACATTATTATTGATGAAAACATTAAGCACATACTGCCTTTGACTGGCGGTATTGTTCTGCACTTTGCTTTCAACTATAAAATACAAACTCATTTATTTTTCCCTTTGCCAGAAAACTGTCGTGGCCAAGAATACAGACTGGAGGCAGACTGTGTTCAAATCCTTTTTGCCACTTAGAAGCTGGAACTTTAACAAGACTTAACCTGCTCATGCTTTGGTTCCCTCATTAACATAAAGGAGAAAAGAGCACCTTCAGCATTGTTGTGACGCTTACACGAGTGAATAAATGTAAAGGGCCTGGAGTAGTACTTGGCATATGATAAATGTCCAGAAGTAGCCAACAATTATTGCTTATAAACCCAACATTATGAGTGACATATATGAGTCAGATTGCAAAGTTTTCATTCTGGCACTTTGGGCAAATTCATTAATCTATCTAGGATCTTGTTTTCTTCATACCTTAAATATGGATTAGAACTGTGCTTTCCAATACAATAGTCCCTAGTGCATATGTAGCTACCAAGAATTTGAGTGTGACTAGTCTGAACTGAGATGTGCTGTAAGTGTGTAAAGGCACATCTGATTTGAAGACTGTGTTATCCCCTCCGAAAAAAAGAATGTAAAATATCTTAATACTTTTTTATCATGGTTTCATGCTGAAGTAGTAATATTTTGGCTACATTAGTTAAATAGAATACATTATTCGAATTATCTTCACCTGTTCCCTTTTCCTTAATTAATAGGGTTACTGGAGAATTTCAAATCATATATGTGGTTCATCTTAAATTTCTGTCAAACAACGCTGGTTTAAAGAATCTGTCTTTCTATCTCCAATATACTAGAACTCTATGATTTTACTCTGAAATGAAGAGGTATTAGTCACATATTTTTCTAAATAAGCCAGATGAATCAAGAAGAATAATGTAAATGTCCTTTACAATCATTCATATCTCAAATTTTTAATCTAAAATTTCATTTGAAAATTTGAATATGAATTCCTTGCATCCTCTGTTTCCTTTGGCCATGCCACAGGTTAAGTCTCTGTTTGGCCTTCATGATATCGCCTGATCTGAAGGACTCTATCACAGTGTGATGGGTTTTTTTGATAATCTCAATAATTGGTTGTATACTCTGACCCTTTCCTAGCATAGGACCATTCAACCGATCAGGGGATTTAATTTGACCATTCATCGATATTATGTCCCTTTGAACTGTATTCAGTAGTTACGATTGCTCTTTGGTTTAGACTAAGAAAAAGGAACTCACTGCCCACCTTTTCATTTACTTCTAAGTTTGAGAACAATTCTTTAAGGAAGAGGCAAGGGAAATCCTTCATGTTTTAACTGTAGTGAATTAAAGGTTCCTGGTTTACCACCCCAAACCTTAGGTTAATTCACATATACATACCTCTCCTCTCTCTTGCTGTCAAAGGTTCAGGTTTAGTTCACTTGAGTTCCACTCAAACATTTAAAAGGTTCTCCTGGCGTCTGGGGTATGCCCAGTGAAAAGATGGGGACTTTTAAATTTTCTACAGACCTCTGTATACCTGCTTTGCAAAAATTATTATGGAATAACTATATTTAAAGCTTGTTTTTCAATTCATATAAAAAGACACCTATTTTCACTCAGATGGATGTCATCTCCTCCTTGTTCCTAATCCACAATGCTTGCTTGACTCTTTTTTTTTAATTCTCCCCCATAACTACTTCTTGATACTTTGATTCTCTTTCCTGCTCAGGTCCCTTCATTTGTACTTTGGAGTTTTTCTCATGTAAATTTGTGCAGTGGAAAATATTGTTCAGTTTGGATAGAAAGCACAGAGAATTAAATTTAAAAAAAAAGAGCTGAAATTCAGATTGAAGAAATTTATTTCTGTGTGAAGTTATTTTAAAACTCTGTATTATATAAAGGGCAAAAAATTTCTATGTACTTGATGTGAATATGTGAATACTGCTATAATAAAGATTGACTGCATGGAAAAAACTTTGAGATTGCATAATGAGAATCTGGCATTTTCTTCAGAGTTTTAAGTCAATGCCTAAAATAGTGCCTGACTCAGTAAATACTCAGTAACTGTTGAATAAATATTGAATGCTACTCTGGTCTTTGGAACCATGGGTATCTCTTATAAATGGTTGTGTGTAGAAAAATAGTGTCTTACATTTATATGTTTCCTCACTTTCAAGGCACTTTTATGTGCAGTATCTCATTTGATCATGACAAGCCTTTGAAACAAATATTCAAACTGTTGATCTGTTTTTTCCTTTGTAGCTTATGATTTATTCAAGGTCTTCATTTTTTTACTTATGTATTCCACCATCCTAAACAGACTCAGATGTTTATTATCACTGTTAACTTTGTTATCTAGTTAAGAATAATGGTCCTCACTCACATAACCTTATAACTACAAAGTGCTATTTTTAGAAGAGGTTAAGAATTAAAAAAGAACTGAATATTATTGTCCTTACTCTTACCATATATAATCAGTCAAGGTGAAGTCCAGAGAAGATAATTTACTTTCCAAACATGTTAGTAGCAGAGTGAGGACCTGATTTCAATGCTCTCTAACTAATGTTCCTTCCTCATTAGCAATAAATCTGTCTTAAAATTGCTATCTCATTTTTAGAAAAATTGTGCTCTGATTCTAATTTCTTTAAGAATGCCTTCATGGATTGTATACAACAAATGATCTATAAGCACCTGTAGCAGAAGGTAAAACAAAACTTTGGTGTTCTTCTGTTTGAATGAATAAAACACTTTCCAATAAATGCAATTTTTTCCTGTCATCCTATATGGTCAAATCCTGTTGATTCAATTTTCCTAAATATCTTCTCTGTCATCCTGCTCCCTTTCACCTTCACTGCCCTGGAAGAAGTTCTCACTGGTTTTTATATAGAATTTCCCAGTATCTCTGTCTTCATTCTAAGCCCCTCAAATACAAGCTGGAAGTCATTGCTAAACTCTTACTCTAACACAGCAATATTATTATGTTGCTACCCCTTTTAACATCTTTAAATAATTCTGCAAAGGCTGTAGGAAAAGTTAAACTCCACTACATGGCACATAATAATCTTAATATACCTTCCCCAAATTCCTTTTCATCATTGTCTGCTTTACAAATTTCCCGTCTCTGCTGACATATGGGCTCAACTCCATACGTTCATTGTGTCAGCAAGACTTTTCTGGTGCCTCCTGTAGATTTTGGTTCCCTTTTTCTTTGATACCATAGAACATTATGGGTACCTCTGTGATATAATAGATATCACATATAATCTGTGCTATAATAGATATTGTGGTCATTTTACTTACAGGTTTATCTCATTCACTAAGTTGTGCTGTGGATATTTGTTTATAGTTTTATTTCACTTGGTAGAATTATCTCAGGTCAGAGGCCATGTCTTCTGCTTTTTTATAGACAGCTATCTTTTTGTCTAGGAAGTTTAGGTTTCATTTGAACCCTAGATGACCATAGCCTGAATTTATTTTCCTAGTCTCATCATTGGGATTCTAATCCTTTTAGTTTTTCATGTGAAAAATGGAGGTGGTATCTTATGATAGTATTAATAGAATTAACAGACACCTGGAATTAGATTTCTTCTTTGTTAATGATGAATAACATAAATGATACATTGAGCAAATAGGTAATTCTGATACCATACATTTTTATTGAGATGTAATTGTATGAAAGTCTTAAACTTAGTATTATATTTGTGTTTTAATGATGAGTATTGACCAGGAAATGTCTTCTTTCCATTCCCTATATTGTTTGTATTAATCAATTTTATTACCACTTAGTTTTCTGTATGTCTGCTTTCTCAGTAATCAATTACAATTTACGCTACTGCAATTTTTATGGCTTTTGTGACTGGCTGGATCAAGTGAAGCATTACTTCACTTGACATGACTTATTACAGTGGATCAAAATACTTATATTTAGGAAAAGATACAAGGAAAGTGATGAAATATTTTTCTTAAACTATTTTCAGAATTTAAGTTTTACCAATGGTAAAGCATTTTCTCAATGCTGCATTAGTGTTAAGAGGATGTATTTTAACAAATTATTCTAAAGAGGCAATAAACTATATTTTATAGTTTATTCTAAGGTGAAGTCTGAGTTTTCAAATCAAATGATGCACTGTTTTGGCAGGTTTATGATTTTCGTGATCTAAGTAATGGAACACATACATTATCTCAAGTCGTGCAGACAATGGAAGATATGTTTGCCCATTTAATCCACTTATGAGCTCAAATGATGCATTTTCTTGAGTACTGTGTGAACGCAGGAGTGGAAGGTTTACCCATTTCTTTTAAATGCATTTATTCCAAGTTGCTTAAAACCAAATTAGCTTGGGAGTAAAAATGGAGAACATCTTTATATGAGAGTTCTATATTTATTCTCCCTCTCAAATAAAAGAAAATTTATTCTCTACATTAGTTATCCAAATTTGATTATCATGCACATCCTACACACTAAACTGAAATAGCTCTATACACATGTAGTTTCATCATTTTTTCTCTATAATATTCCGACCCTTATAGATAATGTGGCGGTAAAATAATTTTCCACTGAGCATACCCAAGGTGCTCAAAAGCCTATTTTACAAAGCCTAAATGACAGATCAACTCCTACTAGCGTGAGAACTCTGCAGACGTCTTTGGAGATGCTGTTAACAGCTCTGTGGCCTCGTGCCACCAAAAGATCTATTAATGAGAGTTTACTCCTCATATGAAATGGCAGGGACTTCTTGGTATATTTGGGTGGTCCACCAGCAACTCTTGCCTCCTTAAGAAACATAATCCCAAGCCATATAAAATAGTGCCTGTGCCTGGAACTAGAATGAAGATAAGGGTTTGTTTCTAAAACATCACCAGTATTAAGAGTGAATGGGGTCCCAGCAGGTGCCAAGAGCATGTGATGAGTATCACATCCTGACAAAAAGGAAGATGAAACGGTGAGCACGATGTAGCTCAAGACTCTGAGACCGTTCCGATCCACTGGGGACCAGCGATGCCCTCTCGATCTGTAACGAGTGCAGGCCAGTTACAAAGTACTTCAAAATAGGATCTTCTAATTTTAGAATTCCATTCTAAAATAGTACTTTATTAAAATATCCAGCTGGAGAGAGTCAGTGAACTTCATTTCAACAAGCAATTGGCTAAGATATTATAAAGCAGGCTACTTCAAAATGTGTTTTCCAATGTTTGATGTATTGAATGGCCTTGACACTGGTAAGAATCATACATAGTGTGGATAGACAATGTCATATCCCTTTTCAAGATGGATTCTCTTGTTTACATGCCAGTTTCCCATTTGCATGAATGCACTCAGATGGTCCTAGAGCATAACAGAAGTAGGAAGAACACTTGGGCAGCCAATTCCCATCAGTACTGACTTTCTCCTGTGCCTTTCATTAGAAAATATTGTGCAGGGTCTTCTTTTATGCTTTGTATGAGCCAAGAAATTAGCTCATGGCCTTTTCTGATAATAAATACACTAGGAAAAAACTAATCTGACATATGGAAATGAAAGCCTCATTACTTCCTTAAAGTTCCCTGGGGTGCATCTTTATAATTTACTCAGTGAGAAGGCCTGAAATTGAAATTCTGAAAAGATCACTCTTTTAATTACCCCCCAGAATAGCCAAGTCTGGTTTCTACAGCCATTATCATCCTAGGCAATTGTAATTAATCCCATAGTAAGTCAATGATTATTATTCACACTTGATGGAGGCTTTGGAGAAATAATACAAATAATTTAAGAATGATATTATTATATGTAATATATTACATATTATAATAGTAACATATAAACAATATTTTAAACACACATGAAAAAACTGTATCTCCTTTGTTTAAAGGACAAATTTCAATTTTAAAGTCCTCTTTGAAGAAAATGCTTTCAAGTAAGTGAACTAAGGCAAACAGTGCTAACTGACTGCTATCATTACGTAACTTGATAATTTTCACATTGGTTAATGGCACATAATGATGGTGGTAATCAGAGCCACAGATGGATACTTACTCACATCAGGCAACACAACAAGTTCCATTTAACTCTATCGGGAATAAATGCCAAGGGAACCTATTCCCCCAGGAAACGTGGGAGGCTGGGAAATAATTTCTGTACATGATTACTGAAATGCATTTATTATCTAGTGTCTCTGTGATAACTGATCTTGTATATTTCATCACTGTATGTGACACAGAGGAATATGTTTACTTTATATTTTCACTTTAAGATTCAAATAGGACATTCCTCTCAGAATGAGCCATAGGACAGAAGTGATATTGCAGAAACAGCAAGGCACACAGAAAGACCGTGAGGGAAAATAATCTTACTCTCCATATTCCCATGGCAGTTTGGGTGGTTTCTGAGAAAAAAGCCAATGAAGTAAGTCTGGCATTTTTGGCTAAAAGCACCAGTGGTGGCATAATATCTGAGATGTTTTTATTATCTTTTCTACGTTATGGTCATACTACCATGTGAGTCCTGTGGTCCATCTAAACTGGACACCTGCTGCATTTTGGATATGTCACTTCCCATAATTTAGTTCATGCTATTCCCTCTATGGCTTACTTCTACTCCCAAATACAAACTCCATCCCCACCAGTTCCTCAAATTTTTTGTAAGCTTTATAAGTTCTGCCCTGGTTTCACAGCTCTCAGCATTCTATCTCTAGACTTAAGACCAGAGACAAAATAAATAAATAAATAAATAAAATTTAAATTTAAAATATTAAGCTCTCAAAAGAACTAATCACCATCCTCCCTCCTCCCCAACTCTCAACAAACAACAGCAACAAAAAGACACAGTGAGGTTAAAAGAAAAAAAAAAGCCCAAAAGGTTACCACGGACCAGGTAAGTCAGTCAGTCCATCATTGAAAAAAAGCAAACAAACACATATCTCTTTACATGATTATATATCTGCAAATATTACCATATATCTTCAGAAATCATTTCTCAGAAGTCAGGAACTGAGTTGTTTTTATAAGGGCGTTAGTACTTTTTCGAAAAAAGGCTCAAGGCTTCATGAATTTAGGGGCTATTTCTAGACAGACTGGCACTATTTCTGCTTATTGTTTGTGTTTATATCAGAAACAAAGATTTTGTGTCTTTTTAGTATGGTATATGATTTACTTAACCTTACTTGAGGCAGAAGACAAGTCAGTTTGCTTATTAAACTTCTAGGGCTTTTATTACTTAGAATTCAAGATGACTAGTGTTATTATTGATGTTTTGGGTGTTGTTTTACTTTGATTAGAGCTCTTGAAGTAGTAATGCAGTGGTATATGGTGCTTTTACAGTTACCCAAAGAATCATTGGCCATAGTTTGAACTTTGAACTGACTTATGTGTGCTAATGGGATGCCAAGCTGATGAGGGGTATTAATCAGTAGTTGAGCATCGAGTAGAGACAATAATGGAATGCATTAGTGCAACAGAGGTAGAAAGAATGAATTCCATCATGTAAGTCTATACTCCAAAGAGGCACTTATGCTCAGTGGATCTGATCAAAGCTGCCAGAAGTGGCTCTTTATGCTTGCTTTTAACCTCCTGTCTCTACTACCTTAGCCATAATTCGTGCAATTGGGACTGCTCTCTGCTTCAAACACAGTGCCTGTGACTTCTTATAATGACTTTGCAAAGTGGAAGATCTCAGGACTGATTGGCAACCATGAGCAAGATAAGACATTTATCTTTTGAATTTTGTGTGTGTGTGTGTGTGTGTGTGTGTGTGTGTGTGATGAAATGCAGTGAGACCAAGGCAAAAATATTTCTTAGAAAGGAGATATAAAAAAGCCCATGAAGCTTTAAAAGACATGAATGAGTAGAAATATGAAGTTGAGAGAAAGTGAGACAAATTATTTAGAGGTGGCTGGAGAAGTATAAACAACAGAGACAGTCACTGCGTGTTTCTGGAAGCAGAGCATTAGAGCAAAGACCTGCCTAGGCATTGTGTTCTGATATATGACTCCCACCTTTGTAAAATCTGGAAGCTAGTCCAGTCCTGTGATATCTTTACATGAATCCTTATCCATTAAATGAATGTATTTTAGTCTTCTTTTCACTGTTACCTGGAAAAGTCTATCGTAGACTAAAATTTGATTTAATCTAATACTGTCGAACTTGGAACCAGTAGAATGTACCATTTCATCAGTCAGTATGCCTGTTTAATGAACAGCTATTCATTCAATTAAAAACTACTAGATCACTCAATAATAAAGAACCTACTGGATGCCAAGAACAAATATAGATTAAAGTTTCAGTGTTTATCCTCAAAGTGTAGAAGACAGATAAGTAAAGAGATAAATATAGTGGGAAAGTATAATATGTAGAAAACCAATAGGGATGGCTATAGGAATACATAAAATAGATCCTTAACCCCATCCAAGGAGTGATGGAGGAACTTCTGAAGGAGAAAACATATGAAATGCTAAAATGATGTAGGGTAGTCACCCAATTGAAGAGGGGAGTTTCTTTGGTCAATCATTCATGCCATTTTTTCACACCAATTTTTTTTAGTATGTATCATGGGCCTAGCATATTGCTTAACACGACAGAACTGCTAGTCTAGCAAGAGCAATGCAGAAAAAAACAGTGAACTACATTCTGTTAATCTAAATTCTTCTATAATCTATGTCAGCCTCCTCTCCTTTCTCCTCAGTACAAATGGAGAACTCAGCAGACGTGAAGAGCGTGCCACATGTTTGTGAAGCATTCCCCATTTCCCCAAGCTTCGGAGTTTGAAGATAACTGCAGTGCAGGTGTAGACACACAATCTCTTATATGAAGTCATGAAATTCAGAAAGCTTTGAAATTTTGTCTTGGTTTCTTATTTAAGGGAAAACTTGAATTGATGTGTGGCAATTTATGGTCTTTATCCTGTTTGTTGTAAATTTCCATATGTTTCACTCAGCTGTATTAATATATTTGATTATGGGGCACTACCCATGCCGCTTTGGAGGTATAACATTTAATGCATGTGTACATATACACCTTTTTAAAATCTGAAATATTCTGAATTCTGAAATGCATCCATCACCAAACTTGTTGAATATCAGAATGTGACTTGTTGATGTGGAAAAGGAAGAGAAAGAGAGTTATCCATACCCTCTGAGTTGTGTAGGAGTGGTTATATTTTCACCACCATCACCCTCCCTCAACCCATCTGGTACACATGCATACATGGCAAAGGGAAATCCTGATGAATAAATGGTAGAGGTAAGACTTAGACTGAAGATATATTAGAAATTATTCTAGCTTTGACATGATGAGATTAAATTTCAAAACCATTAGAGCATCCTTAAACAATGTTTCTTGATAAGAAAGGAAAACTTCCTTATTTATGTCAGATGTCACACTATGTCCAAAGAACTTGCCCATGTGTGTCTCAAGCCAGACCTCCTTCATATTAATTGTGACTATAACTAGTTATCCAAATGTAAACATAGACTAAAAAAAGACATCACCTATTTGGGTGTAGGGAGGCCTGAATTAAGCTATGTGCCTCTCCCACTGACTAGCTATGCAATTTAGCAGTCCCCTTACCCATCCTGAGGCTTGATTTTATTTGTCAAACTCATTCCATTCATTCACACAAAAAATTAATATTAAGTACACTAAACTGTCACATAATGATGAATTTGTGCTATATGAACCCCAAAGCTTTTTCTATCTTCAACATTCTTTGTTTTTCCTAACATTACGTTTAAAATAATTTATTATATAACACTAAAAAAATTGTACGGTGAATCGTGATATGCCTACCCACTAGATTTTTCAGTGAATTGTTTGCTGTCCATTCTTCTACCCATCCATCATTTCATCTTTTTTATTTGTTTAGTCATCTGACTTAATTTTGGGGGTTAGTTTGAAGGTCACATGTATTATATATAAACAAGATAAGAATGCTCTAAGTTACTTCACTGCTTCCTTTAATTAAATAGTCAGTTCATTTAAGAAAAGTGTCATGTGAGCCATATATCATTGCTCTTCTAAGGAAGTCAGGACTTGAGGAGATCGGGAAATGGAGAGGGTAAAGGGCAATTCATCTAGAGCACCATTAGTCAGCAGGGGGAAGAAAAACCAGCAGAGAAAGACATAAATATCTTTCTAAATATATATATGCCTATATATAATATATATATTTCTAGGTATAGATAATATCTATATATAACATAGATGCATATCTTATAACATAGGCACATATATATGTTATATATACATTATAATTTTTTAGTCAGTTCAGGTTGTTCTAACAGAGTGCCATAGACCAGGTAGATTATTAACAATGGATATTGATTTCTCACTGTTCTGGACTGAGATCAGGTGTCAGAATGGTCAGGATCTGATGAGGGCCAGCATCTGGGTTGCAGATTGCCATCTTCTCATCATAACCTCACATGGTGGAAAGAGCAAGAGAGCTCCCTGGGATCTCTTTAAGGGCACTAATTCCATTCATGAGGGCTCCACCCTCATGACCTGATCACCTCCTAAAGGCCCCACCTCCAAACACCATCACATTGGAAGTTAGGATTTCAACATGAATCTTGAAGAGACACAAACATTCAGTCCATAATGCATACAGTGCTTCAAAAGGCAGTATCTGGGATATAAGACTTAATTTTACACACATAATTCATATATTCTCCCTCTCCCTCTCCACCCTCTACTCACAATTCGTCTTCCATATTTAGCTTTTCTGAGGTTTCTCTAAATAGTTTTATAAAATCAATTAACTAATCAATACACATTTGAGGTAGGCTCATTATCATTTCTATACTTGATAAAACAAATGTTAAAAGCCTAAGTAGAGACATAGCAAAGCTCACCTCACTTGAGATTCAAAGAGTACATTTTATATTATATTTGTCCCACCACTATGCTTCTATAATCTCTATTCTAATGATATAACCATCTTACTGGGAAGAAGGTAAAATTCAGATATTAACCAAACATTCTGGGCATATAGTCTATGATACCTGAGGCCTCAGATAGTTAAAGAAGTTGAGGAAAGCAGGGATCTGGAGGAGGCTAAGATAGGACTTTCAAACGTTTTTAGGCAAGTGAATTGAATAATTGGGTGTATTGAACATTTGTCTACCTATCCTTTGAAAACCCTTCATGTCTACGTTTGGAGTACTCCCAACTACATGGTAGCCAGCAGAACTCATCTCTTTCTATAATGTCTGCAAATAGCAAATGTCACTTTTCCAGCTTCAAGGGCAGTTCAGGTGTCTGAAAGCTAGAAGGAGCCATGCAAGTGCACCCATTTCCAGATGTTGAATTAAAAGGCCATAATAATAGCATAAAAGACTGTAAAGACTAGTTTCTAGAGGTGGTGGTAGCATTCGCAGGCAGCTGCTCAGAACAATGGGGTCGGGGGTTAAGGCTGCATTATACAGCGTCTAGAGATGGCAGAATTAGTAGAGCTAGCATACTGTGCCATGGGAGAGATAGGAATGTCTTCATCACATTAGTTCTCAGGCATGTTTTTGGCCAAGGAACTGATGTTTAACTTGTTTCTTGTCATTTTCAGAACCTGTTTCTTTTTCCTTTTTCTTGACAGTGTGAGGTACTTAATATGTCTAATAAATTCAATATTAATAATTAAGTTAAAACAGCCTGCTTGTTTCTGTTAATTATATTAAGAATTCTCATTGATATATGAATTGGAATAAGTACTAGTTTCAGACACAAATTTTCAGGAAAATAATGGGTGTATTAATTTTCTGTGGCTACCATCACAAATTTCCAGAAGTTTAGCCCCTGAAAATAACATTCATTTATTATGCCACAGTTCTGAAGGTCAGAAATCCTTGTATAGTGTGGCTCAGCTGGGTCTTCTCCTTAGAATTTCAAAGTGCAAATCAAGGTGTTGCCAAGGTTCCATTCCTTTCTGGAGACTCTGGGAATAAATCTGCTCCCAGGCTCATTCAGGTTTGTAACTCCAGGGAGAAAATCCCAGGGCAAAATACCTCTAAAACCGAAATCAGTCAAAAGAAGAAATAAAGTTAAGGAACTCGTTTATTTCTTACAAGCAGTCATCCTGTCTCTCTCTTGACCAGGCTGCAACAGAAGAGCTCCACTCAACCTCTCCAGTCCAGATAAACCCTCTCATGCCCTTGTAATTACCTATTGATATGTAGATGGACTAATTTTCTCCACCCCTTGGAAACACCTATTGATATGCAGATGTACTAAAGCCAGGCGACAGTCTGGAAATATTGCAATTTTGCCCACAAGGTTATTGACTGAATTCAGTTCCTTGAGGCTGTAGGACTGAAGTCCCTGGTTCTTTGCTGGTTGTCCATGGGGGACAGGATTTTCCTCCTAGGGACTGCCTCCATTCCTATTTTTGTTTATTGTGGTCCCATTTACCAACAATGGGTCAAGTCCCTCTCACACTTCAAATATCTCCAACTTCTCAATCTCCCTTACTCCAGTTGTTCAATTACTGTCAGATCCCACTGTGAGGTCTGTGTGTGTGTGTTTAGGTCAGTAATGCTCATGTCAGGTAGAGAAGCATTCATACCAAAAGAATTGCAAGACACTGATAATTATAGTAAAAATCAGGAAAATATGTATGAAAATTGCTTTGGTAGAGAAGAATATAATTTTAGAGTGGGTTTTGCTTATTGAAATATTACCAGAGAGTCTGGATTGAATGTTCTTGGCTAAGCAGCTTAAAATATTTCTAATTATCATCTTGATTGATTCACTGAAAACTGGACTCAGTAGTGACTTACTGTAAATGATTTTGAAATGGCAGAAGTCCTTAGTATACTGTGGAAATAGGGACTAAACACTTAGATGTTAAAGTAGAGTTATCATGCATTACTCTTCTCTCCACCTCTTGATCATGACCCTGAGAAGTACCTTGGTCAGACTAGGAAGGCCAGAATCTTTGAAATTCATTTTAGTGGCTGGTCTCTGTAGGCCAGTGATCATTGGTAATTAAAATGGGCTATCTCACTTACCAGTGTGACCTCATCTTCTGTGTGTCTCAGTTTGCTCATCTATAAAATGGGTCAGGGTACTAGCTATTTCATAGGGATGTTATAAGAATTATATAAATTAATATTTGTAAAATACAGAAAACAGGGATTCACATAGAGTGAGCATTATATGACAGTTGTTAAATAAAGTAATATAGCTTTGGACTTCTACTTCAAATCAAGACAGAGTAAGAAGTACCAAATATATCAGCTCACCTGAAACAATTAAGATATAGGGCAAACCACGTGGAAGAAACCACATTCAAGGCACTGAACAGCAGTCAACCAAGGATAGTGATCCCTGGGATATGAGAAACAAACAAGCTGAGACATATAATTGCCCAGCTTACTGCCTGCAAAATGTTTCCAGAGAGTGGCTCAAGAAGGGGATCCCAGGCAGAGGCTGGTGGACTTCTTCAGTGAAGAAGACAGCTGCAAATCTGGGAAGGACCAGGTAGCTAGAATTTACAGGTCAGAGCTTGGAGAGGAGGGAGATGCACACAAAGACCACCCCAGACGACTGCAGAGGGTCACCTTCAAGTACTCAGTTGCATACAGATCAGCACGTGCAGTTGAGGTTGGGGCAAGACACAGCTGAAGGGATTAGAAGAAAGAGGGTTGGAAACGCACACTGGGCAGAAAGAAAATGGGAAGAGATGGAGACCTGGATCTGCATAAAGGTATGATGAGCAAATCGTTAATGCATGGTTAACTGCAAACTTTTTCTCTTATTTTATCTCTTGCAGAGATAATCAACTACTTAAAGTAAAAACAGCAGCAATGTATAACAAGTTTATAACATATATAGCAGTTAATATATAAATCATAACACAAAGGCCTGGAGGGGAGCAATGAAACTATACAATTGAAGATCCTTCTACTACCTGTGAAGCAGTACAGTATAACTTAAAGGAGAGAATGATGATATAAATATATATCATCTAAACCCTAAAGCAACTACTTAAGTAAAGCAACAAAGAGTTAGAGTTATTAAGTCAACAGATACCAGACAATCAGGAAAATAATCACTAATCCAAAAGAAAGCAATAGTGGGAAAAGAACAAAGGGTGAAACTAAATATAAGATCATAAACTCTCACCCTCACTTTCTTCTTAAATTTTTTAGCTCCTTGGAGAGTTTTAAACATTTATTTATGTTTTGCCTAACAATTCAAAGGATTCAGAGTGTATGGGCTCAATGCAAATGTCTGCATCTCCACTGTTTACTATTTATGGTTTTTTAAAAACCTTTCTGGATCCTATTGTAAAGGAGCAGTGAAGCAAACTGCCTTCCTTGATGACATCCCAAGTCTCATTGTCGCCAGTTACTTTTGTTGCTGACAATATAGGCAAAGAAAAAGTTTGGCTTTCGGGGACATTCCCAAGTCTTATCATTTTCATTTCTCTTATCTTTTATTCTCTTTCCTCAGGGAAAGCATATTTTCCTTCAGCTACTTTATAGGAGATAAAGCAAATCAAAATAGGACCAGATACAGGTAAGCAAATCAGAGGCACAGTGTGCTTATTGTCCATCTTTTTTCTGCCTAGTCCATTGCTATTTCCCCAGAAGCTATAGCACCCATGAGCGTGTTTAACACTGCTCAAAAATTTTGAATGAATTTTTGTTGATATAGTTTTCTCCAAAATTGCAGTTTCTTTTTTCAAGCCCTATGAATTTATGATTCTTAGTTCTCTAGTTCTCTCTTTGGCAGAAAGAAATAAACATGAATTTTTAGTTTAAATGATGAAATTCCATTGTAGCCATGTGCTCTTAGATGAATTGTTTAACTTCCTGGAATCTCTATTTCTTTGTCTGTAAATAGAGACCTATTAAAACATAAACTGAGGCATATTAAAAATGTTAAGAGTTTATTTGGGCTAAAATCAACTGGAATCAGGCAGCATCAAACTGGAAGCAGTTAGGAGTATTCCAAGGATAAGAGCTTTGGGATACATTTTTATAAGAAAAGGTGGAAGCAAAGCAAGGAAATTACTTTATTGGCTATAGCTTAAATGTTTGCTTTATTTGGAAAATTCTAGTTGTCTGTGATTGTTTTTCCTTAGGTTTTGATTTCTTAACCTTGAACTATTTATAGGCTTAGGTTTCAGTTTGCTTACCAGGCTGCTAGGGTATTAGAATATCTCTGTCTAATGGTCTTTTTGCTTAATTAATTCAACAGACCACCACAATTACTTTAAAGAGTGGTTGAAAGGGTTAAAGGTTATTTTCTTAAATGCTAACAGAAAATATGGATAAAAACAACAATAAACACATTCCTTTTGCAAATATTTTCTTTTCTTTCCATTTTTTTCCTGATCCATGAGGGACTAACACAAAAATAATATATCCTTATTCTCCTGAGCCACTAAGACAAAAATATGTCAATTTCTCATTCTCTTAGTTTACAGCTCACTGCACATTTCAGGTTCCTGTTAATGTCCCAGCTCTCCATATTTTTTCCAGTTGCCCCATTAGTGTACTGCCTTCTACCTTCTGACTCATAATGAGCTTAATTAACTCCATCCTGGGGCTACCTATTTGCCAACTCATTTTATCTCTTACAATTTCCCCCAATCCTTTTACTTTGCACCTGGATGCAACTTCCTCTTTAAATGCTTATTTTGTGTCATTATAGTCTCATGAAGTAGCTCTTTTACATTTTTCAGAATGGAAGATACATTCATTTATAAGCATAAATTTAGCAGTTCATGGTGATCAGAGGTTGCTAAGGGAATCATTCCTACCTAAAAAAAAAATTTTAAGTCTTCTCAACAGTGAAGATAGGAAAATGGAAGCTGAGGGAAGTTAGAGAAAAGAAAAGCAAGTAAACATATTAAGAGCCCAGGGGAGAGAAAATGGACTATTATTCCAGCACCAGTGCACTTCAAGAGAACTCACTAGTAGAGCAGAGAAGGTGAGATCCAGGAATAAGAAGAGAAGAAACTGTCAGAGTTGTGGCAAAAAGAAATATTTCTGTGTGACTTCTGACTTCTTTCTTGAACATCTTAACACTTAGGGTTGTGGTTTGTGTCCAACACTGAAAGGTTCTACCAGGCATGATTTGATGTTGATTGAAGGGATGCTTAGGTTCTATAGCTGAAGTTGAATGGTAGACAACTTTAAATGATTTGTGTGTTTCCACAGAAGTAGATCTTAAGTAATATGGAATTTCTGCCTGTTAGAAACAACATTATAGGATTAGCCTGGGAACATTAATAGAACTTTTTACTAGCTTTTCAGAGAGCATAGTTAAGCCTAGAAACTTCTAACTCAAATGAAAACGCATAATTCTAGTGAGTCAATATCTGGAAACCAGCTCCATTTTCTTCTCTTCTTAAGGCATTGCTTCTCAATGTGTTGTCTACCACCTATCTACCATACCCTGAGTGTTTGTTAAAAATGTAGATTTCTAGGCCATACCTAGGTCCCACAGAATCAATGACCCATGGCATAAGGAAAAAAAGATCACACGATCACTCCAAAAAAAATAAAGAAAAGGTACTAGTGTTTGGTTTAATAAGAACATGATGTTCAAAGTACCCAAAAGATAGCTGATTGTTGAAATATTGATGCTACACATGGTTTAAGCAATTTTTAATTTAATGAACAAAAATTCATATTCTAGCCCTAATTATGCTTACAGTTATGCACCAGATAGTCAACTCTCAGGTGTACACCAGATAATCAGCTTGACTATCCATCTTGGGTTCATACAGGCTGTGAAAAAATGATTATGGTTAAAATTGCCGTCCTTGCTATCAAGGGGCAAGGAGGGTAAATGAAAACACTGTTCAATTAGAGCAGTATTTGTGGGGGAAGACATGCTTATTTATCTCTGTTTTATTTCAAGATGACACTTCATGGGCATAAGGCAAGGGCGTGTGTTCGTATATAGTTGCACAAGCTTAGTGTAAAGATTTAGGTCCCTAATGAGACAAAGAGCATTACTAGATACTCTGAGGGTGGGAGGATTACAAAAAGTTAAAGATTGAGTATTTAATTTAAATTTCTGCCCTCTTGAGCTAATGGGAGTGAGCATAGTTTTCAGATGTTTAAGAAATCTCACCACCATTTGCCCAAATCTCCAAGTGAGACAGTCCTAGCTATGACAAGTCTTTTTAATACAATGTGATTTTTAGTTGTTCAGCAAATATATATTGAGCACCTATGCTCTGGGGACACTAGTGAGCAAGAAAGAAAAATCTTGCTGATCTAGTACAACTTATATTTAATGAAAGACATACCATCCCAGTTGCTCCACTCTCATAGTAGGATCAGAAAACAATATGTTAATGTGAACACTTCCCTTGTTCTGGACGCACACCTCTATTAATTATAATCACCAGCTTCATTGGAAAGCATACCAACCTTCTGGTTTCTATTAATCATATGGTCAACTGAAACTTTTGGCTGTCCAAGTTCAGAGACCATACCTTTGACTTTCTAGAGCCAAAATTTAGTACCTTATGAATTCCTTGTTGCTATCATTTTGGTCTGTGACACACAGCTTCATCCTTTTAATACATTCATTTTTAGTTCCCTAAGTGAAATTGAATGAGTTCTGTTCCTTGGAATCAAATGATCCCTGACTGAAACACTTTGGAAACCGTTCGATTCAGAGTAGACTATGCTACCTTTCAGCATGTATTCTTGGTCAGTCCCCTCAGTATTTCTATTGACCTCTGGGGGAGTCTCATGCCCAGACTATATTGGCCTACTCTGTCTATCAATGAATTTCTGATTTTTGGTTTACGCTCTATACATGTGCACATGCCCTATTCTCTCTGCTCATGTACTTTCTTTGCTTAATTAAAACATGACTAATACATTTCCAGCTTCATATTGCCTTTTAACTTTTTTAGCTTTATTAAGGTATGATTGATGTATAAGAAGTTACACACATTTAATATACACCTTTAGATGAGCTTGGACATATGTATATATCCATGACGCTATCATTATAGTCAAGCTACTAAATATATGCATCACCTTCAAAAATGTTCTTGGGTTCTTTTGTGGGTTGTGTGTGTGCATGTGAAGAACATTTAAATTAAGATCTGTCCTTTTAACATATTTTGAAGTGCACAATACCATACTGTTAACTATAGATACTGTGTTGTAGAGCAGTTATTCATCCTGCATTGTGAAAATGTACACCCATTAAGCAACGACTCCCCACCTCCTCCTCTCAGCCCCCAGCAACCACCATTCCATTTCCCGTCCCCATGAGCCTATTTTAGATACTTACGTGGTATTTATAAGAGGAATTCTTTGGTATTCATCTTACCAAATGCTCAACAGAAATTACTTAGTCACATCAATCTCAGGAGAGCTATTGATCCAACTGACCCCAGGTGTTTACTCCAATCCTGAAGGATCACAGGGACACATTTCACACTCTACCTGCACCAATTACACCTGGAAAATCCTCAACTCTGGATGAACCTTACCATCTGACCTCTCCATACCTAAAGTCAATAACTGAATCTCACTGGAGAAAATTATACAACTATGCCACATATTTTCAATGAAGTATGTGATAGAAAATGTGAAAGATACTCAGATGTGACCGACCACCTTTAAATCTTTCTCCATAATGCTCCCTTTTCATATCTTCTCTCTCCATAAACAATCTGCCCTCCCTCTGCACCCTCACTTGGCAATAAGTCTGTCTCATAGTGCATTGTGAAGACAGAAATCATTACATGTAAGCTTCTCCATCTCTAAGCCACCCTGGACATCACCACCACCACCATCACCATCATCACCAATCACAGCACTGCCAACAGCAACTGCACCCATCATTTCTTTTTTTCATCTGATTCAGTGGAAAATGTACCCATCAGAAATGAATTCCTTCTGGTACTCATTGTTCCATCACCTTTCAATTTTTAAAAGACTTTTTTCCTTTCAGTTATCCTTATTCACCTATGCTATCAATATTTCCTCTGTCTTTCATAACAAGAAATATATATATATACTCAAATATTGTAGAACATCACATATAATGGCTAAGAGCACAGATTGCACTGTTCTTCTGAAAATTTTCATAAGGGCATATTGGGTAAGAAAGCAAAGTTTGTAAATTTAAAAAAGTATGTGATAAAGATGAACTCAAGAATCCTGAGAACCAGAAACTTGAGTTTTCAACTCTAATGGATAATTTATGCATTGCAATTTCACCTAAAATATTTAATTGTGCTGTTATTAATATCCTCTTAAAGGAAACAGGCAACAAGAAACTTAACCTATATTCTTAGATGTAAAACAGACTATTGCAGACATCTTAAGTCAGTAATAATTTAAAATTAAATATTAAATTAAACTTAAATGAGATAAAATATCTCCTATTTCACAGGTTTGCTGTGAAAATATATTGACATCATCCAAATCCTCTATAAAATATATTTAACAGAGATGACATACAAAGTGTCTTATATAATTTCTGACACATAGTAGATATCTAAAAATGTTAGCTTTTGTTCTTCCTTTCTTCAGCATTTTATTTTTTAAAAAATAAAATTCTGGCTGTGGGAGCATCAGTCAATCAATGAAGGGTACAGTTTGATGGAAATAAGGCTACAACCATGATCCCTTAACTAGACTGCTTTTTTTGACCTCTTCCCTGAGCAGAAAACTAAACTGCGATTTCACCTTGTTAAGACTACTGGTGACTATTTTAGTCTATATATACACCTCTTACGTCCTGATTGTAAATCTTAATTATTGGTGGCCAGTCTGTCTTCCCTACTTGAATACATATCCTTTAAAAATAAGATAAAATTCCCATCTCCCAACCTATTATATTATTCAGAGTGGATCCTAAACAAGGGTTCACTGGCTGAATGGCTTATTTTATGTGTGAAGCATTGGCTTGTTTAGTAACTCAATCACTTTTGATTTTGTTTCTTCATTGATTGGCTAGACAGTCTGAGTAAGGGCTCTTTGGATTGCAAGCGGCAGGAACCCAACTGGAACTAGTTTAAAACCAAACAGGAGAATTTACTGTCTTAGAACTAAACTCCAGTAAAGAGGCAGGAGTGGATTTGACCTTAAGAGACACTGAATCATGGATGGATAGACTGTCAAAAGGAGTTTCCTCACTTTTTCTGTCTCTTGTTATCATTTCCTTGTAATTAAGCTTTATTCTTTTTTTTCCTGCAGATGGTTTTCTTCCTGTAATAGGACACTTGGGTTTAGAAAGTTCTATACTCATATACTTCCAATTTGACAACCCATGGGAAAAACGCTGTTTCTCTCCCAGTTCCAGTTGAAAATGTTCTAAGGAAGAACTTGGATTGACCTAGCTTACTTTATCCCTTTGAGCAGTCACTGTAGCTGGGAAAATGAGATTTTATCAACTATCTTTTGATGCCAAGCACCCACTAACTTAGTGGACTAAGTTGCAGCTATTTGTTTACAATACAATTCTATAGGGTGATTTTGAATTGGGGTAGTTGAGTGGTTCTTCTGGTCTTGTCTGGTCTCGTTTGTATAACTGGGGTCAGCTGCTCATCTTGCTGGTCTAGGATTGGCCTCCACTGGCATGTCATGTCTCTACTTACCAGGGTTTCTTATATTTTTAGCAGGTCATTTTGGGCTTCATATGATGTGACTGGACAGTGCTACAAAAAAGAAAGAGGAAGTGGAAGTATGCCAGGACTCTTGAGGCCTAGGTTTGGATCTGGCCTTTATTGATTTCTACTGCATCCTATTGGCAAAAAAAGGTCATAAGGCCAGGCCACAAATATGAAGTATTAATTAATTAAATAAACATTTTATTGTATATTTATATATTATATATAATAATTAAATATGAAATGTATTTATTCAAATATATATAAAGAGAGAGAATAAAACCTCCATAGAATTAAAATTTGATTGTCACCATGCCAGTGTGGGTGGCTTATAGAAAAATGTTACATTTACCTACAGACATTAAAAAACAATATTCAGCTAAGCAGCAAATCAATTTGAAAATATAAATGTACCTTAACAGCATCAGTAGATGATGAAATGATTGACTCGAATTGCTAAGTCATTTATAGTCAATGACACCAAGGTAAAATATTTCAAAATTATCCTTACTGAACATTCTTCTATTCCTCCTACATACCCAGAAGAAAAAAGAAACCACTATACATTTAAAGTAAATTTACATACATATATACCATCTGAACTCCTGCAGAGGAGCAAGAAAAATTTCTTTTATTTCCTTGGAACATATTTGCTTAAAGAAATCTTGCTCCTGTTACTTTGTGCATTCATTTCTTCTATAGCTAATGGATAATGGTGGATAAAAGGATAAAGAGGAGGGACAAACGTAAGATTTATGTGGGTGTGTCTGTAGGTGTGTATGTGTTTACACACATTTGATTTACACTTTAAAAAGACATGAAGTCATCACTCAAAAAACACAGCACTGTTTCCAGTTCTCTCAAAGTAACAAAGGAAACTGAAACAACAACAAAGCCAGTTAGCTGTATCTAACACAAGTGCAAAGACTGATGTGCTCAAAAAGAAAAACTTGCCCTCATTCACAAAGGCCTTGAAATTCAAACAGTGGCTTTAACATATATTAAAGTGATTCAATACCTTCAGATTTCTGTCCACCTAGACTCAGGAAAAAAATGGACAAAATGGCACAGTATACTTAAAATAAGTATGCAATCTGCTGTTTTCCCATTTCCTTTGACTTTTCCATTATTTTGGATAATTAGTGACAAATATGAGAAGAGTGGACTTGGAAAGATGAGCAGGGAGCCATGTCAGGGGAATCAACTGTTTTATAAAAACATTGTCCTTTTTATTATGTGAGAGGCAGAAAAGAAATATAGAAATGATGAGTTTTTACAATCAACTTCCCTTCCTTCCTCACCAAGGAGAGTGTCTGCTAGTCCTTGGCCAGTTGGGTGTTTGCTGCACAGAATGAAGAGAATGGGGAGGGAGCAGAACAAAAAGACTGGCTGTAGAGGCTTTACTTTGGAAAGGGTTTTTGCTCTCAGATGTTGTCTTAAAGTAGAGAAAAGGGATCTAAATACAGTAATGGGGTAGAACTAGTAGTGGAATTGTTGAATGTGAGGTCAAAGAAAGTAAAGTGTAGGTATGATTTTCAGATTCATGATTTGGGCACCTCGGTTATGGTGGTACTGAAATATAAAACACAGGAAGACCAATAGGTTTGGGGGAAAATATAGAGTTCAGTTGTGGACACGTTTGCATAATTGTGGAATATACATATGGAAAAAGCCAGTGATGGATGGGTCTGGAGTTCGGAAGAGAGGATTAACTGGAGCTGGAGACTTGGGAGTCTTCAGTATAATAACAACTAACACTTGTAAGCATTCACACTAGAGGTCAAGTCGTTTAATCAGGAGTCTCAAAAGGGAGGTCCATCATTGTTATTATCATCTCCATTTCACAGAAGGGGAAATTTAGACTCCCAGAGGCTGAATGACTTGCTAAAAATTACCCAGGCATGAAGTGGCAGATTTATTGTTCTAAATGAGAAACTCTGGCTCCAGAGTCCAAACTCTCAACCACTACTCTGCGTTGCTTCACATAAAACAGGGAGTTGAATAGTTTAGGAATTTTTGAAGAGTGAGAAAAGAAGCAGGTCTTAGGACAGAGTGAAGAGATAAAAAATATTAAAGAAATCTAATTTAATGACCTTCTGTTCAATGACCACTTCCTTATGTTCTGAATGTTTACTCTGCACTTAACATTGTGAAGTATATAACTTGACGTTCTTGAAGGCCTTTAACGTCTGAGAGACATTTGAGTATATCAATTCCATGAACAATACAACCCAGTTTATCCATATGTACCCAAATATGCAGTACAGACCTTGAATTTTATAGGTATTAAAGAACAGGAGCAACAGTATGAGATGGTTACTGAAGATATTTGACTGAATACCATTCTCTAAAATTGAAGAGCCAGGAATAGAACTTTTTGGCTTTATCTCTCCCTTCTTTCTCAGTGTTCCAATGGACCTAGATGATCCAGCCATACAAACTGTTTTAGAACAAGTACTTTTCTCTGTTCAAAGATAATAAAGTAGGGAAATAACCAGTATAAAGTACTAACTTGGCACTGAGTTGGCAACTCTAGGCTTTGGGGGCAGCCAATTCACTTTGAATTGAGTAAAATATTGAAGAAATCACTAAAGGAATATCAGACCAAAGTTTCCCCCATCATATTTTATCTACAGCTGTTTCTAAATAGGAGCCTTACAAAAACACTGGTTATTACTCACTGTTAGAGAAAGTTAATTTACATATTGTCCTCCCTGATTGGTTAATTAATTCACAAGAGTTGGTGGAGATGTGGGCCCAGCCTGAACTAGTCATAGAGAAGATACAGGAACAAAATGCGGGGTAACCAGAAGTCACAGACTACTTGGCACAGTTCTGTTTATGCCTGTCCCCAGCATAGCTGTTGAGAGAGTCCCCTTGCACTCCCCACTGTGTTCTGGTTTGGACCTTCAATTTTGAAGAAAACTATAACTTACTACATATTGAATTCATTTCAATCACAGTAATTTATATTTTTAAACACATATTGTATGTGTGTGTGTACAGAATACAGTGCACTTTTCATTCTTAAGATTTAAGACTTATTTTTATACATGTTTATGCAGATAACTTAGAGAGATTGACTTGATTCATTTGGAGATACTCTCTAATCTGGACAGCAAAGCGAAATGAATAGTATTTTAGGAAGATTATGCGGACTATAAAGATATAGGAGAGTGTAGGTAAGGGAAAATTTTGCAGAAACTAAACTTTGAAAAACGGAAGTTGAAGATAAGGGCCTTGGATTAGGATAATGATAGTGAGAATGGAGTTGGCTGATTGAATATGAAATAATTTGGAGGGAAAGAAATGTAGGATATGTATCAAGCTATATTTAGGCATTAAAACAGCAAAGGGAAAAAGACCAATTGTAGACCATACTTTCTAATTAGGGTGCTGTTAAAACTGTGGTGGCATTAACAGAATGAGGAACTTTGAATAGGAACCTTTTATGGTTGAAGAGGATGAAACAGTTCAACTCTGAATGGTTTAAAACTGAAGGGGGTAAAAGACAATAAAAGGTGTCCTGTAAATAATGTATTGGAAAATTGAATCCTGGAAGTTAAGGGAGAAATTTCAAGGAATGTACTGGGGTTAAGGATGGGACAGGCTATTATTTTAAAAGAAAAGAGAGGTTGATGAAAATGAAAACTGAGAAGAAAATTGAGTTAGGTAATGGGTAACTTGTAAAATGTTGGCAGAAGCAGAATCTTAGAAAATGAGGCAAATAAGACTTGATGGGAATGCAAAGGAAATAAGTCTGAACTGGGAGAGAAAGGAGCTGCACTAGACTGCAACTACAAGGTGCAAAAGATAAATTTCACCTTGCCAGTTAAATAGGCAAGGAAGACTTCATTCAAGATTATTGTAATAGGGGAGAAAGAAAAAACTCAACTATGTGGAAACAAAAGATAGAAGGAATCTCAAATGCTGAGGTGAGCTAATGCAAAGGTATGAGAGGATATTGTACTGAGGCTGTTTGATGTGGCTAGGCCATCTGTGTTCAATTGTCACTTACTGAAATTAGGTTCCTACCCTCCTTGGGAGACTTGAAGACAGGAGCTCTAACTTTGATTATTACATTTCAAAAAATATGGCTCCCAGGTCATAGAGAAAGACACTCCAGGGTTGTGAAAATTCGTATCTCAAAAAGGCAGAGAAAGAATTTGCAAGAGCAAGTTTTCTAAAGAAAATGCTCTTAGAAAAGGATGTCAGAGGACCATAATTAGGAAGAAGCCTGTCTAAAGTTTAGTCATGCAGGGGAACATTGAGGTCGTCTTGGCCAAGTGGGGGTCACAGGCAGGTTTATTTTATTTAAGATGAAAAATATGAATCTATAGTCAACATTGCCAAATTGGGGACAGGTAAAAACCATATATAATGTCTAACTAATGATTGTTTGCTGTGGTTCAAAACCTTAGAAGCTTTTCTTCTTGGAGATGATTCAACAATTATCATTGTTTATCAGGTCACAGAAATATATTGTTTCATGCATTGCTGTTTTGAAACCCTTAACTTCAGGTTTGCGAGTTATTTTAGACTAGAGAAATATTTTCTGGAAGCTATCTTGTGTTGCCAGAAGTGCTGGGCAATGCACAAAGGTGCACTTTATCTCAAAGAATTTTGATTGTGTAGCTAATACCTTCAATGACAACATTCCCCCAATTATCCCTTAAGAGAAAGAAGCAACAGCTCCTAATATAGACACCAAATATTTCTTTCTTTTTTATTTCTTCTTGTAGGGTATTTAGGATAGTTTTGTTTCAATTCGGTCACCCAGTCACTGAACGATATTTTTTATCTTTTATGTAACTGATTCAACGCTTCAGTTTTTCAGATTTGTGATCTGTATGAATCACCTTACCATTTGTGTGAATCACGTCCCTCACTGAAGTTCAGACTGGAAACTGAATTTCATGTCAGGAGATCTGTACAAATCTGTTAACATTTTTTTGTAAGATTCTAGCCTCTGCCATCTAATTCATGCTCTATGGTGATATTCTTTATAAAAGTACATCTTATTGGTTTCTCAAATGTCATTGACTCTCTGTTATGACTAAAATTTGAGGGGGTTATATATAAGACTTTTCTCAGTCTTAATGCCTCTTCTCTGTAAAATCTCTTCCCTCCAGTCAAACATATCTGGGAAAATTACAGAGCTAATTAACTCACACCAATTTTTAGTGATATCAGATCTATTTTATTCCTGGTAAAAGAACTGAGAGATTGTAAAAGGATGGAATCACGTAAAAAACAGAGGTTGAATGATTCAAAAATGAATTCACTTTTATCATACTACACTACAATATAAACTGTAAGGTTTTTTTAATGCATAACAGGCAGGAACTTGTCACTGAAGTAAGAAATGTTCTAAAAAAGGAGATGGAAAAAAAAGATGGCAGTGTCGGAAGGCAAGGCAAAAACCTCTTCCAAAAATCACATAGAACATGAAAATACAGCAAATACAACTAGGCCTGAAATCAACCAGAAGACTGCAGAACTGACCATCTACATCTTGGGAAGAAGATAAGACCCTACAGAAAAAGGTAAAGTGACAAAGCCATGATCCAGCAGGACCTAAGCCCTCCCCCAACCCCAGTCAACAGGTAGGAGGAAGAGGAACCAAGCTGGGAGGGAGTATAAGCCCAGGACACTGAATACCTGGCCCTGGAGATCTGCTCTGGGAATACTAGCACACATTCCATGGTGCCCTGGTGATTGGTGGGGCTGGATAACAGAGGTGGGTGGACCACTTGGGGATGTGTAGAACAGTCATGCTCTACTGGCCTCCCTGAGAAAGAAAGCAGAGCAGGCAGTTTGAAAGACTTCCCAGCAAAGAGAGGGGTTCCAGAGGGACAAGGATTGCACAGTGCTCTTGACAGAGGGACCATGGGCTTAGGCAGAGTAGGGTGAGGGCCTCTGGGAAAAAACAAAGCAAGATAATCCACTGTGGGATTTGCTGTGGCCTACTGGGGAGCCCAGGTTATTTTTTTGACTTTACCCAGGTGCTGCCTCTCCTCCTCCAGCCCTAATCAAGTGATTTGCAACATGGGCAATTTATTTAGGAAGCAAGCCCAAAACAACATAGTAAAAACAGGAAGGATTCCATCTTGAAGATAAGATTGCATTTTAAAACCCAATTAATTAAAAAGTAAGTTTCTTAACATACTCTTTAACAAACAGACAATAACTCAGCTCACCTTGGGAGCAAGGTAAGCAGTCTTGATTGATATGCTCCCAGCCCAGGAAGCTGCTATCCTGGGAGGAAATCAGAATAGTAAATTTCTTGTAAATACCTGGAGGAATGATAAGAAACTTAACATCTCTTCAAAGATAAGCATTTTGGGACCACTTAGCAGGTCTGCGTCCCTAGCCCCATGTCTCTCAACTGTCTATAAATTCCCTAGGCAATGCACCACCCTGGGCTCTCTTGTTCCCTCCTGGCATGAGCCAGGAGCTCTGTCCTCTCACTTTATCTCTAAATAAAAATCTCTGCTTTGCTCTCCTACCTTGAGTGCTTGCAAAGTTCATTCTGTTAACAAGAACCCCGGCATCACTCTCTGTTTAGGAGAAAGGTCAGGTGGACAATACCTTCCCAGCCAGCCCTCAGCCCAGCAGGTTGGGAGCCCTCAGGAGCTTCAGACGCTTCATCCACCTCACTGGCAACACAACCTGGAGTCTCCTCCCAGTGACATGTGACCCACCTGACGGCAGTGAAATCAAATTTTACACCAGGTAGGCATGGGGAGAACCCCCAGCCTGCTCAGCCCTATTTTGGGCCAGCCAGGCAGCTGCGTGCAAGAGCCAGTCCCATGAGCTCTTTCATCCAGCAGGTGCTGGTCCTGTTGCCAGTGGCTCTGCCATCACAGCAGGCCAGGTGGAGGGCAACTCTGCCCACCACAGCTCCAGCCCGGCAGACCAGCATGCACATGCCCAGCCCAGCCCCAGGAGCTCTCTCCTCCACTTCCGCAGAGTGTTCTTCCCACTCCCAT
Source organism: Smutsia gigantea (assembly GCA_032199065.1). Classification (NCBI taxonomy): domain Eukaryota; kingdom Metazoa; phylum Chordata; class Mammalia; order Pholidota; family Manidae; genus Smutsia; species Smutsia gigantea. The sequence goes on from JAVSCE010022418.1 coordinate 2,691,039, forward strand.
GATCAGCCCACCTGAAATCAGAACACTATGAGCAAGGCAGACAGATGCCACACACACTGCACTGACAACAGCTGGGGCTCCCACACAGGAAGTTAAGTTTCTCAGCACTAGAGGGCACCTCCTACAAAAACATATTATTCCATATTAAAAAAAAAAAAAGAAAGACAGAGGAATTTGATCCAAACAAAAATTCAAGAAAAGAACACCAGAAAGAGGCCTTAGTGAAACTGAAATCACCAATCTTCCCAGTAAATATTTCAAAATAAAAGTCATAAACATGCTCACAGATTTACAGAAAGTGTTCAAGATCTCAGGGAAGACTTCAGCAAAGAGATAGAAATGCTCAAAAAAAAAAGTCACTCAGAGCTGAAGAATACAGTATCTGAAATGAAACATACAATGGAGGGGTTTAACAGTAGATTGATGAGGTAAAGGAGTCAGTAAATGAAATAGAAATTAGAGAACAGGCAAACAAAGAAGCTGAGGAACAGAGAGAAAAAAGGATTTCTAGGAATGAAAGAATAAGAGAGCTGTGTGACCAATCCAAACAGAAAAACATTTGCATTATAAGGGTACCAGAAGAAGATGTGAAAGACAAAGGGATAAAAAGTCTCTTTGAGGAAATAATTGTTGAAAACTTCCCCAGTCTGGGGAAGGAAATAGACATTCAGGTCATGGAAGCACCAAGATTACCCAACAAAAGGAAACCCAGGAAGACCACACCAAGACATATTAATTAAAATGGCAAAGATCAAGGACAAGGAGAAAGTTCTGAAAGCAGCCAGAGAGAGAAAAAGATCACATATAAAGGAAACTCCATCAGGCTAACAGCAGACTCCGCAACAGAAACCCTACAGGTCAGAAGGGAGTGGCATGATATAATTAATGTAATGAAACAGAAGGGCCTCCACCAAGAATATTCTACTCGGCAAGATTATCATTTAAATTTGAAGCAGGGATTAAACAAATTCCAGATAAGCAAAAGGTGAGGGAATTCACCACCACCAAAACATTTCTACAAGATCTCTTAAAGGGACTGCTTTAGAAGGAAATGCTCCTAAGGCTAAATAGCTGTCGCCTGAGAAAATAAACCCACAGTAAAGGTAGTAGACCAATTAATTACTAAGCAAATACAAAATTAAATCAACTACTCACAAAGTTAGTCAAAGGATACACAAAGAGTACAGAATATGATACCGCCTATACAGAGATGCGGCTGATTTTGTACTCTCAGAAGCTTTAATTTTCAAACTTTCTTTGATTATTTTAGTCTTATATTTTTATCACCTGTCTACAGATCTCAGTGTTCATCCCTGTAACACTAAGATACTCTGACATGAAATGGGTGTTTTCTTTCTGACTTTTTTTTTATTGTATAAATCACAAAGTAGTGAGAAGGTTGAAGTCTCAGCTCCTGCTGGGGACAAAGCTTTAGGAACTGAGTCCAAATGGTCTTCTGTGGAGCCTATGTGCCTAAAAGATTACTATGGTTTTATAATTGTAGTAGGAGGTTTTAAAGTATCAGTTCTAAAAAAAAAGCAAAAAAACAAATGGTCTTATAACTCCTTCCAAACAGCTTGCTGTCCAGTAATAAGCCTGCATTTAAAGGGAAGGGCAGGGAAGAAAGTCAAATTGTTGGGGAAGGAAGTGGATTTATCATGCCAGAGGAGTTTGACCACATGTAGGCACCTACAGAGCTTCAGTTACAGTTGCCTTCACTCTCAGAACATCAGATAGGCATGAGACATCCTGACTAGATCGGTACTTCCAAGAGGAGCATACTTAGAGTGTGACGTCTTTCGGAAGATTTCTAAATAAATCATAAAGACAAGGCTTTATATGTGTAACCAAACTCATATGTGTGCATGCACACACACACATTTTAATCACCACCAATTTCACCAACAACATGGTGACTACTACACTCTATTGCAGATTCCTATTCTAAAGAGGCATGATTATAATAACATTTATCATCAAGTGTGTCATACATGGTGTCTTATCTGGGGCTTGACCTCTCATGCACCAGGCTTTGAGATAAATTCTACTGTCACAACTATGTGTTAAAGACTCATGCTCCCTTCTCTGCATCATATCTCATGGAGAATCTTGATGCAGCCAGAGTGAAAGTGGAAGAACACTGACCTCTTGCTCTTTTACTTTTTGCAGGACAGACATGAGAAAGCAGCCTCAGATTTCAGCTGATAGACAGCCAAGAAGACTTGATAAGTGGTTGCCAGTTGTTCACGGAAGTCATCTGGAAATATCAGCTGCCATTGGCCTGGAGGCCTTGAGAAATTTGTAGTGAATAGAAGCCTGAATGCCCCTGGAAAATCAAAATTGCCTGCATAGCTTCTTCTACTGGGAGTGAGGTGTCAGATTCATATAGTTTATATTTCACATACCCAGCATGACTTAGAAATTTCTGCTTATTGCACCTAAAATATTTGATGTGAACCAAGAGTTGGGATAAACTTTTTGCTGACTTTGTTTAATTTAATCTTCATAACTACTCTATGAAGCAGAAGCTATTTCAAATCTCCATTTTCTGATTATAGAAACTGAAATATCACAAGATTATATAATCCTACCATGGCTACATGGGAAGTGGTAGGGCTAGTTTTTGTAGCCAGCTTTTCTAAGCACTGCAGATATATACATATGGCAGAGGAATAGAAAAAAAGTTCATTTATAAAACACTGACCAAATTTATTTTTACAATGTCAATGTATTATTGTTAGAATTTTAAAAAATATTACAAAACACAATAGACACATTGGACAGATGTGAGATTAAGGAACATTGCTGACTATGGTACCAAAATTCATCCCAAATAAGGATCTGATAACCCCTAACACATGTTCATTTATTCCTCCCTATATCTTATTAAGAAGTGCCAGGAGGCAGACTAGGAAAGGCTATGTGACCAAGAACAAGTCTAGGGATGGTCCAGGGTAAAAGTATTAAATAGGTGACTTGTCATCAGTTTCAGTGTCTTCGTAAGAACTTCAAAATTCTCACCACCAATGATTCTGTCCAACAGCCCCCAAATTCCCATACTAAAAGAATTGACTGAACACTAGCATGGCTTCTATTGGCCGAAGAACATCTCCCTAGAATGATCCCAGCCCCCCTCAAAATACTTTCCTAAGAAACCTAAACACTGTCAAAAGAATTTGCTGTTTATTCTGCTATAGGCCACTCCCTTTTCTTAGTTTCTTTAAAAAACTTGCAATTATAAATCTTTTCTCTCTTTTTTTTTTTCTTTTGCTGCAATTATACCACCAAGAAATATCTCCTCAAGGACCTGGGAGCCATCTCTTTGGAAAGTAAATAAACATCCACAGACATACCTCTTTTGTTTCCTAGTTCCTGTGAGAGAGTAAGAACCTAAGTATGGTGGGTACTTTGCTCCAATTTGTAAAACTGTCTCCTCTCCTAATGATATAAGAAGTTTGTTTCTCTATCAGATAAGGACCAGTCCACAAACTCAGATGTCCTAACACTGATCAACCTACCAAAACATCCTTAGTACTTTTCTTTAGTACATCCCAGCATTTTAAAAGCCTCCCCCCAATTTTTTTTAAACCAATGGATTTGAGTGAACTCAGTTTACATGGAGACTCTCTCCCCTGCTACAATTGTCTGAATAAAATCTGCTTTATTGCCTTTCACAAGTGTCTGGCTTTGTTTCTCTTTGATATTCATGCTTATGTAATGTTGTCCCACTTTTCCCGTCTAGCCAAGAACCCTTGCTATGATGTCCGACATTTACTTGGCATTCCCAGAAATGTTCTTACACCAGGAAGTTTCCCAAAATGCCCTTAAAATTTATTTACCACTCTTAGGAATTTACTAGCTCTGTACTTCTCAAATATTAATTCCCATATGAATCACCTAAGGATCTTGCTAAAATTCAGACTCCTGTCAGTAGACACAGGGTAAGGTTCAGGATTCTGTACTTCTTCCAAGTTCCCACATGATAGGTCTAAGCACCTACTTTCAATAGCAAGGTACAGGAGGACATCTAGTTATATTGGTTGATACTTTTGGTCATTGTTTAATGATCAACTCAGTAAAGCCCTCTCTGCTATGCCATTTAAAATAGCAAACCTTCCCCAATCCTATTTTTGATTCTCCTTTCTCTCTTCTCTACATTGTTTTCTTCCAAAGGTCTTCTCACTATCTAAATTATTATTTGTTTTATTTATTATGTATTTCTTCATAGAAGGATACAAACTTGATGAAGGACAAATTTGGGTCCTTTTTCACAGCCATATCCACATTGTCTAGAATATTTCTTGCCACACCATATGTGCTCAAGAAATGAATTTGATGAATTAGTTTAATCAAACCTCTAAGGTAATATATATACAAGAAAATTGACACAAATGAAACCCAACGGAGTGATTAAATAATAGGAACTCCAAGCAATGTAGGAGACATATCATAGATAAAAGGACCCATAGAACTTCTTCACATGTTACCATCCAGCTGATTGCTCTGGCTATTCAAACGATCAGCTATTACTAGGCAGTCTGCAAGATTAATCAATTAGTTAATTATTGCAAAATAAGTCCCACATTCCTTCCATTCTTAGGTTATTTTCAATAACTTTATTTTGTATTTCAAATTTCATAAATCCGATGATGGGCAAACTGTAGGAAATAGAGTCCAATTTGCTATTTTCAAATTTTGATAATTTTTTCCTTGCTGTTGCCTCTTCTTACTCATTTTTATGCCTCTGAAGTCCAAATACTTTCTATTATAAAATGTACTATCACATGAAGATTAGAATATCTGCTCAGCAGTAAGGCCATAGCAAGAGTGCAGCACTAAGAACTGCACATCAGCATTTAGGACAATGGTTCCTGATGTTATCAATGCCTCCTTTTAATAACTAATATTTTGTAATAGGCCTATTACTCTCTGAAATGATAGTCATTGATAGGATAAAATTTTTGTTAATGAATACATGTATGTCTTATGTGCACTATGTATGAGACCTAACAAAAGGTATTTATGTAAAATAATTTTTTAACATATAAATATTAGTACATACTTACATCAGAAAATTTTTCTTAAATTCTCATTTTCCCCATACATACCCACCCTCTCTAGAGACTGGTACCCACTGGATGGAACTCTTTACAGAGAGAATTTTACTATTTGTAAGTACATGAGAAGATACGTATCTTTGACAGTGTGCAGTTTTGTATGTGTATACATAGTATTAGTTGATTTCTTATGTTTAAGTTCTGGAAAATGTGGACAACTTTTCACTCTTGTTCATGAGCTAGTGGTAGCAGAAACCTTCCATGTGGCCTGTGCACCCAGAGGTTCCCCACCTCCCACCCCCAGCTGAGCCATTCTTGGTCCGCCAGTAGGTTGGCTTCTCTCTAGGCTGAAATGCTGCTTTTTGTTTTGGAATAGACCATGGTTTTAGGTCTTTACACATTCTTAGTTCAATCCACCCCCTCCTCTCTCCAAAATAGTCACATTCTTCTTGATGTGCCTAGGATTCATACTGATGCAATTGACATTTCACAGAGAAGAAAAGTAAGATTAGTTCTGAAACAGAGGCATGAAAATGTCTTCATGGTTTCCAAAACTTTCCTCCTTCCTCATGTATCTTGTATTTCTAATTTGCTGAAACTGAGTTCCTATAGCCGACAGTTAGTAAGACTGCTTCCTTCACCTTTGCATTCTCCTTGCCATTATAAACTAACCAGTTCTGCCTTATTTTTTCATTTGTTGTTTATAAAGATTTCACGACTTCCTTTGGAATGCGTATCTTTGCTTAGGGAACATATTTTTAGCTCCATTATAATAAAGGCACATGGTCATTTGAGAGGATTCATCATAGCAAATAAGGAGATTATTAAATACAATGTTAAATGCCCACAAAGCACATCATTAAAGAGACTGAGGAATCTATGAAAATATTTCAGAAGGAATGTAAGAAGGAAGAATGTGGTACTAAGTGATGAAAAAAGCAGTCTCTTGATAAATCAACCAAATTCTATGCCACATGTTCTAGAGTAAATCTTCCTAACTTCTTCAATGTCATATTCCCTTTTGTTCTTTAGAGCTAACACTGCAGCACTCCTTGCTATCAAAATGAATATTTAAAGCACTTCAGATATTTATTTGATCTTCTTCAGTGTCATTTCCCCTTTTCATCACTGTACCTGCATTGCTTTTCCAGTGTATGCTTCTGGCAAAGTTTGATTCCTTATGAATCCAAGGGTCTAGAGGCCCTGTGGATCCTAAAACAATTCCTGGTAAGATGGGGAGGAAGATGTCTTGAACTGTGTCTATGTATTAAAGATTAGGTTAGGATAGTTTAAGAATTCAGATGTGACATATCTTTATTTTTGGCTGGTGTTCACTCTCCCTAATTTTTGAGGGCATGAAAACCCTTTTCAAAATTTCCAAAGCTGTGGTTTGTTTACATAATATGAGGCTTTGACTCTTGTCAACTATTTCATTTTGGAAGGATGGAGCACCTTTAGAAACTGCTGTTTTTTGTCATCAAAGTAACATGTGTTTTAATATGTTGAAGTGAGACAATAGGCAGGAATTACTTTAGATGAGCTATTAGAAATACTTAACATTTTGCAGAAGTACTAATTGCTTAGGTAGGTATGTCAGATAGACACTGAAGTCACTTAAAAATGTATTCAGGGGAGTTTGCATTTTACTCTCCTATATGTTTGTTTCATCTAAAAGAAAAAGGTATTTCCCAAACTTACTTAAGGCCAGCACTTCTGGGGCATATTTTACTGTTTTGGGAAGTAGTTAACACTCATGATAATAATCTATAACCAGTAATTTCCTGAAAAATGATTGTCAACCAATCCTTTTTGTTCTTACAAAGTAATTCAATCTAGAATGAATCTTTGCATTAACTTAATCAGACCTCTTGTCAAAATATCTGAACTAAAATTTTGAATATGTTTGTAACTGATTTATCTGAGAAATTGTTTTAACAGTCTAGCTGAAATCTCAAAACTTGTCAATATTCATAGCTTGAAGCGATTAACAAAATCATGTAATACGTTTCTGCTTATGTGTTCATGTGAAGGCTAATAATAAATTAGCTTGAGAAAAACTAAATTTTAATTACAGGTATTGACTTCAGAAGCCATTATCTGGGAGTTTCAAATGTGGAGAAATTATTTATTCATTTACCCATAGAAATATAGAATGTAATATGTAAATAATCATCCCTTTATAAAGAACTACACAAAACAGCCCAAACTGATGGATTTGATTATTGTTCTTCTATGAGAGTAAATATAACTTAGGTTAGATATAAGGTTATAAAGTTAGACTTTTATAAGTAAATAGCATAGATCTTTAGATTCTTGAGAGTTCGAGTTTGTAAAGCTATATACATATCAAAAAGCTTTTGGAACATGTCTAGAGGGCCTTAAGAGATAATTTATTAGCTATACATAAAAATAACCACATTTTGTTTTTGATCACAACTGATGCTAAACTAGATCATCTACTGCACTGAGAAAATAGGGCTTCTAATGAGTTTTGGCTGACTCCCAAATGGGCCTTATTATTACCAAGCAGAGATAAACAGTTGTTGAGGATACTCATATCCACTTGCTACTGGTCCTGAAGGCTCCTTTGAATTGGGGAGTCAAATCTCTTGATTCCTGCTTATATCTTTGGGATACGTGCTTAGCATTTTAAGATAATTACTGTGGGAAGGACAATAATCATCTTCCTGTCAGTTTCTTTACAAGGCGATACAATTTATGTTTTGATCCTTTGTATGAAGATATATGGGGAAATGCATGCTATAAATTGTAGGACTTTATTAAATACTATTTAATATTTTTCAAATGAAATACTTCATTATGGTAGATATCAGAATATGATGCTTTGCAGAGCTGCACATTTTCCGTAGAACTGTAATATGTTGGTAATAGGTCTTTGGAGAAGAGTTAGGCAAACAACTTTTATCATTAAATGCTTAGAAACTAAGGCCTTAGACAAAAACATGACAAGGAGAAAATGAGAATGCATTTGGCAAACTGTTCAAATCTTTCAAACTTCATGTTTTTCTTTAAAAAATAAATTTCCCACTTCTGAGAAGTTTCCCTCATAAAGTTAAGAGAGATTAAAAATCTTTCAAAAATATCTTTGCTTCTACAAATCTGAATTTTCTGTGGGGAAAGCTATGATCAGCCTGGTTAAATAACAATTTGGTTTTTCTTTTCGTTTTTTTTGGTAAAACACCTTCATTATTTAAAAAAATGTCTCAATGACTCTGAATGACTTGTATTCAATTATGTTTTATTAAAAACATAAAACAGTGCTTACCTTTTGAACAATTATTGTGATTTACTAATTTATTCAGATGTGTTCAATTGAATAAATACTATCCTTGGCTCAAATGTTATTTAACTATTTATAATTAAAAAAATAAAGAGATGTTTCCCTTTGGGGAATGACCATTGATTCATTGATTCTACATTAAAAATGAAATAGCTCCAGAGGATACCTATCTTCCTCAATCTTTGTGGAGTGTAATGCCTCCAGCAAGATCTGGAGTACTCATTTTGTTTCAACCAAAGCTATTTCATCACTCCTTTTCCTTCATACAGGTTCTAACTTACCTTCTCAGATCCTTCCCCGGCCTCTATATTCTTTGACTTAATGCAGCGCAATTTCAGTTTCAATTTCTCATTCCTATTACCCTGTTCAGCAAACCTAGGACTTTCCTTAGGATCCAGCATCTCCACAAGTCTGTATGAGGTTCTAAGTAGCCCCTAATTTTGCTCTGTCACAAATTATTTTTCCTGTCACATTAGCAACACACACATTTCAACATGTGTCCTCCCAGCTGGTAATCCTGGTTCTATAAAATTAGGAAGATAATATAGAAAATTGTAAAACCATTGGCCTGATGATAAAACTCTTCAGGGTGTTCAGAAGGTTTACAACCCATTCAATCTCCCATTCCATTTCCGCTCTCAGTCAGCCTGTCATACTGGCCAGCAGCACTGGCGATGGGCCCAGTCACCTGCGTTCTGTAAAACATCCATATTTTAGAAAAAAGCAGGTTTCCTCTTTCCGTTAAAGGTTAGTTCCTTTTCCAGCATTTAATATATTACCCTTTCTTTCTACATCAGGGATCTTGGAAACAAACCCTGAACCTTATGCATAGTCCTTTTCATTGCCTTTTGAACAATTCTCAGTGTGTGTGTCAAAGCAAAGTGGGGCAAGGCTTTTATCAGAGACCCTTTGAATCCCTTTTTGTCCCATCGAAGTCTCAGTAGGAAGTCAGGCCAGGATTTGAGTGAGGCAGCTGAGGCGGGTCAGGCAGGTGCAGGGCTGGATCTTTGTTTTAATTTAAAATTGGTATTTGCCTCATAATTATTACCTTAATTTTAATTTTTAAATATTGCTTAAAATATTACTTGTCTTGATTATTGTTTTTTTTTGGCACTCCAAATTTTGTGCATGAGGCAAATGCCTTGCTCAGGTTACCCTCGTCACTGTGCTGCTTAGCGTGACCATCTCCTTTTCTGATTACTCATTGGCAGAGAAAGAACATGTTTGGATTTGGAGAAAAGGTAGTATAATTTCATTGAGAGAGTGGCCAAAACTGAGACTCAATCAAGTATTTCAAAATAACTGATATAATTCTAAACAATTATAATAAAATTATCTTTTTCTAGCAACAGATTTGTGACTATGCCATAAAATCTTTCCTATATAGTAAAGCTCATACACTTCATACCCTAAAGCTATGAAGGAAGTGATGAATAACAAAATGGAAAATATTAATGGAAATGTCAATTGTCCCTGGGAGGAAGGAATGCGGCCTTTGGTCAAAACTCCAAAATGGGAGGAGGACGAATATGGTTTTTGGGCCAGATTTGTTCCTACATCCTTGATGAATTTAGGCAAAGGTTAATTCACTTTCTTCTTTCCTTTTTAAAGCAGGGGTTCTCCGCATAACTGATTTCATTGTTGGCCAGTTTATAAAAATAGGCCATTTTTAAAAGGAAAAAAATCAAAGTGCTTAGAAAGTCACTGCTTTCCAGTGCCAATAGGTCTACTTAACCCTGAATACACCAGCAAATCTTCTGTTCTATCCCATTTTCCTGGAAAAAGGACATACTGAATAAAGTTATAGAACTGAGCTAACAATTCAGTGTGTGCGCCAGTCACACTTGCTTAAATATTTGACCATAACTTTCAGGACTCAAAACAGCTATTGATACTCAGCATGCAATTATTCTACAAGGACCACATTTCTTTTGTATTGTACAGCATAAATAATTTTTTGAACAAGCAGAGCATGTAATAAAACTTTGCTAGGTGTGTAGTGTATATGAACAAAATAACCATATCTGGGTTTTAAGATACATATTCTAGAAAGAAGTATAAAGGAGAAATCTTATTCAAACAGATTAATGTTATAAATGACGGAACTGAGGTCCATAAAAGCAAAGTAGCATAGTAAAATTAGCAAATATAAACACCTAAGTTGAAAAAGAAGGCATGGAGTCTTTAAAAATAGGGCTGGAAGATTATAGAGATCTCCTGTACTTTGAAGTATAAATAATTCAGCCTTTGAGATAATACACCTAAAATTTAAAACACATTGTTTATATCACATAGGCCCCTTAGGAATTATTCTAATAATTTGACTGTGTACTTAATAGTGTCCTACAGATATTACCTCACTTAAAGTTTAGAAATGGTAAAATAACCACTTTTTAAAGTGGAGTAGAATTCATCAGAGAATCATTCACTTATGGAGTGGTCACTCAGACCTGAAGACAGGCTATTTATTTGATGAACAGCATCTACTGCCATTCCTGCCATTTATCCTTATGTTTTCAAGAATCCTTCACTCACTGTAATAAACTGTCAGGCTTTTAGATATGAATCCAAGATCCACTTGTAGAGGGAGGTTCTAGCACTATCCAAAGCCTTTTCAAGACCCAAGGCGATCATAAAATAGGTTGTATAAGTAAATTATAGGACAATTATTTTTCATCCCCATATCCAATAATAGCACAGAAATGGGTGTGTTTTGAAATTGGTTACCACATACTAAAGAGGCAAAGAATTTTAAAAAATGATTAACTTGTACTACAGGGAGACGTAAAATACAGGAGTAACCGGAAAACCAATGTTCTATTTACATTCCTCTCTGCAACTATAGAGTATCTGTAATTAATTTTATAATGATGCAAATATAAGCCCTCTTTGAAATCTTATGATGTAAAGATAAAAAGAGGCAAATCTGTACTCATTAAAAAACAAAGTGTTTGATTAGAGTATATTGATAAAATAAAATATTCATGATTTTAGTTTATTTTCTGTTGAATTTATTAATAATCTTTATATATATTAATAATGTATGGCTTTGAGCAAAGACAAAATAAATATTCTAACTCATCCCTGATCATACAGTTGTAAGAATCAGCTATTCTATTTTCCCAGCAGCAGAAAGACCAGTCTTTTCAGTAATACATTTCTTTCTGTACAGATTAAAACTTCATACTTGGGGCCTTAACTATGTACAGAGAAAAGAGGTCACTGTTCAACTAACAATGGACTTTTATATTACAGGAATGTGAGTCAGTTTTTTCTTAATCTAAGTATATATATATATGCATACATCTATATGTATATAATTTACCCTGTATCATTTTATTAGTTTAACATATAAACCTTACTTTTTGGCCATTCTATTACAAAGTGAATAAAAATTTTATGGTTGCACTGAAAGACCATGCAATTCAATTTTGCTTACATTTCCCAATAGTGCTCAAAATAAAAAAAAAAATTTATATATATAAAAATATTTCACTACCAAACCCATTAGTCCTATCAAATGTAAACCTTTAATAGTTTAAAGGACTAATATATGATCTTAATAAACTGAAGTTAATTCTCAATATTTTAATAAAATAAAGGAATTTTGTACTGATATGTAAATGGTCTTGCAGCTTTCCCATAGTTCTAGGTAGACTGAACAATCCCTTTCTTACACCATTCCTAACATGCCGTCACATGTCACCACCATGTTAGTGATAACAATACATTGGCTAGCATTGTTGATAACCTCCACACAAGCTGGGATCTGTTAGAAATTAAACATAACAACTCATTTTGGTATTATAGGTAATATATCCAGAAAAGGCATAACAGGCAGCATGGATCCATTTTAGAGTTTTTGCTTTTTTTTTCTTCTGTCCTCAAGTCTATCTGGAGGCCCTGTCCCATTTAATGTGTGATCTTTGTTAAGTTCTTCTTAAATGTATCACCGGTGTCAAAGATACTGAAGACCTCCGCTTTAGGTCATTCTTTTAACGGGTTATTTACGGAAGTCGGTTATTAGGAATCATTCAATTGTGTTCCAATCAGCCACCACATTCGTGGGGTGCATTAGGCACAAATGATCACTAAAGGACTTCTCTGAGAAGCAGCAGATGCTCACAGATCACGGGGTTAAGGAAACAGACAAACAAACAATGCTCAGACATTCAGTTTGACCCCTGCTGTCACCTTGTCCATACATTTTTTTCGGCGCATTTGAATAACAAACCTCCTATTTAAGTGCTATGTTAGTCACCACATGGCTTAAAGGTTTACTAACCATTTTGTTATAATGTACACAGGGCAGAGTGTGTGTTCCCAAACAGACATGACGCTATAGTGTATTTATTTCTTTAAATTAATACCACAGTAAACTCCAACTACAGTGAAGACACAGACACTCTGGCAACTCCTAATCAAGCTGTGGTTTTGCAAATCATTATTTAAATGATAATAGTAATGATATTAAATGAAAGTGAAAACCTCACTTCTAGATTTAAGTCAGAGATCCAAGTCAGCCTTAGAGGAATTTTAAGATAAGCAATTAATCAATGGTTACTCTTTTCTAGAAATGAGAAATAGTGTAAGCCTTTTCCTATAATGACTGATTTGAACCTATTCTTTTTACCAAAAAGCATGCAGGGACTAGTTTCAAATACTTGATTATGGCAAGAAGGAAGAAAAGTAACGATTTTTGGTATAATACAAGCAATTTGTGGAACTGAGCATACCCGTTTGCCTAAAACATTGCAGGTTAAAATAATATTGTAGGTTTCAAGCCATTGCATTACAGTTGAGTAAGTGTCACAATTAAGTTTTGTAAAATTTAAAACTAAGTTCTGAAGTAAAGCAATAAAACTAAATTCTTAAACGATGACTTTTACCTTCGTACAGCACAGAATAGCTATTTCATTTGGGTTGAAAAAGTTATTTACAGCTAACATTGATTGAGTCTTGGTAAAAGTCTGATAAAACGAAGACACCCCTCAGCTTTCTGAAAGGACAGTGAAGACATCTGAAGTTAGAGAGATTATCTAAGTGGCAATGCTTGTCTCTAACCATGGCCAGGCATATAGTGTGTTCTTTACCTTAATTCAAAATTGAAAGCACCGAAATATAATTTAGGCCTATAAAATGGGATTTGCTATGTAATCCTTCATAATTAATGATTAACAATTTAGATGCAGAGACACAGCTAATGAAAGTTTTGATTGGTGCTATTTAGTAGCTCACTTGAGTTGCCTTGTTAAAATCAGTTTTGTTTTTGTTTTCATTGAATCCAAGAACTCTTCATAAAATAGAGAAATACATATATCAAAGGAATTCAGTAAAAGTAGGTTAAAAATAAATAATCTTACAACAACATTTTAAATCCTTTAATGATTTAAAGAAAGGAAGGCATATAACACTGAACGCTAAACAGGTCTTTCAAACTCTCTTAGGAATTTAGATATATATTTAATAGTATATGTATATCTATATATATATATTTTTTTACATTTTGCATGTAGGCCAGAGCTGTCTAAAATATCTCTCCATAGTAGGCTATAGGGGATCTATCAGGAGACAGAGTAAAATAAGACCTGAGAGTATCCTCAGTTTATATTAGAGTATTTCTTTCTGCTTTCACAATCAGCAGGGATCATAAATTTGAAGCAAATCGTGGCTTTTCTGCATCTGGGTCTGTTTTTAAGACTGAGGACCCTCTCTGAAGAGCAGCTGCTGGTGGAGGCGGCGCAGGAGGGGGTGCTCCTCGGTTGGGGGGAATGGCTCCTGATGACATCTGTCGGAACAGGGTGACTCTCTGGGGGACAGTGCCCCTGCCTCCTGCCTGAAGGCCCGGGCCATGGACCGCTGTCACGGGCTGAGGGAGGGAGGCCAGGGACTCGCCCACGGTGGGATGAGGTCTGGAAATCAGAGTGGAAACCTCGTGGGGCAGCGAAGGCTGCGAGGCCGACAGAGGCCTGACTTCGCGGGTCAAGCTGGCGTTGTGCAGCGCCTGCGCGCTGCGGTGCACCTCGTTTTTGGGCGTGGAGCTACCCGGCGGCTGCTGCGGCTGCGACGGCTGTGGCGGCTGCGGTGGTGGCGGTTGCGGTAACGGCGGCGGCAGCTGCGTGAGCGACAGCTGGGAAGCGGTGGGGGAGGCGTAGTGGAAAGTTCGCGCGGCCAGCGGGCTCTGCACCGGCGGGCTGCAGACCGCCGTGGTGTAGGAGCAGGGCGATAGCACGGCCGAGGGCTGCGGCGTCTGCGTGCTGGGGCTGGGGGAATGCAGGTTGCTGTGAGACAGGCTGGGGGCCGTGTACACCGGAGGGGACTGGGTCCTCATGCGCGCAGTGGGCGTCGTGGTCGAAGAAGTGGAATTGAGGGCTGCAGTTTGAGGGTAATTAATCGGAGCGATCGCCTGCACCATCTCCCTGTCATGTTTCACAATCTGCTTCAGGATCTCATTCTCCTGATTGTTGAAGACACCAGTGTTCAGATCCTTCTGGAACTTTTGCAGAAGAATTGAGTTTTTCTTTCCTGTCAGCAGAACAAAGAAGGGCATTTAGAGAGCCAAAAAATGACTGACAACAACTGCAAGTGAGAGTGGCTCCTGAGAACCGAAGTGTGCCAGTGTTTGATGGAGAGGCTTAAGAGCCGAGTACTCACCTCGACAGCAAATGCAAAGCGCGGCTCCTGCCCTGCACGCTTCCTGTTGTCTCTCTGGTGAATATTACCTACTATGCAAGTCAAGTTGAAAAGTCTGTAAGATGGCTGCCATTTTACAGAAGAAATGGAGATATTTAACATGAGGGCTGCCTTGAAGAATGGGAGAGGAGAGGGCATTTGGATCAGGATGGGCCTGGAAAAAAAACTTCAGTTGAAAGCTACCTTTTGGAGAAAGACAATGGAACACTTACTCTCTGACAGACACTCAACTGAAGGCTTTAGGAAGATTTATTGTTTTTAATCCTCAGCTCTTGGGGGGTAGGTGTGTTCACTATCCCACTTCACCCAAAAGGAGAATGGGGCACAGGAAGGTTAAGAACAATGCCCAAGAAAATGTGGTTAAAAACTAATAGGACTGGGGAGAGAAAACATAAATCTCCTTGTCCATCTTTGCTGCAGCCAGCCCTCCAGATTCACGTGTATCACATGAGTACTCTCTAGCCTCCTGGCCCTCACCCCACTTGCTGAACCAGATGCTGCATTTTACTGAGATCCCTGAGTGATTCTCACATGCACGTTTGTGAAGCACTGTGGCAAGGCCTATGCAAGTGATCCGCCCCACCACTTTCATATTTTTCTCATCTCTGGAGTTTGAAAACATACTGATTGCCAGCTGTACCCTGCCAATTAAATCAGAATAACCAGACAGGGGGTCCAGATTTCAGTACTTCAAAAGCAAATGTCCCCAGGGGATTCTTATGCATAGAATCACCCTCATTATCTTTCCTCTTCTGAAAGATTGTGAGATTCAAGAGACCTGACCTCCTATAGGGCAGGCTCTTGGCTCACTCTAGAACCTCAATAAGCATTACATCTCCTTCTTTGACGACATTGGCTTTGGAGTGGTTTGCAATAAGTAGACATTCTCTGGCAGTATGACCATCAGAATTAAAATTAGATTGAAGAAAGGGGAAAATTGGTGATTTTTTTTTTATGGCATCTTGATAATACCCAGGTGAATATGGTAACGGAAAAGTAAATCAATTTGTCATATTGCTAAATAAAGTATCACATCTAAAGTAACAAGGAATATTTTTGAATGACAATACATGCTATAATTTACTTGATTGGTAAAACTATCATTTTAGATGACTGCCAAAATAGTTACTGTCTCTCTTTACAGAATTGTCCTAATTTCCCAAAGAACAAAACCTCCTATGTTAGTAATAAATATAAATGATGATTGAGCATACTGCCTTAACTAATGTGAAAACAACATGAAAGCAAATGAGTTCACCCTTTTCCAAAATCAAGCTATGCCAGAAAACAAGATAGATTCTGTCAGGGTCACTGAGGCCCAAAGCAAAACAGAGTAGGATACCCATGTGTTGACAAGAGGCGACACACTATTCTTTGTTCTTCTAAGACCCACAAAATAAAGTATATTCTC
Source organism: Smutsia gigantea (assembly GCA_032199065.1). Lineage (NCBI taxonomy): Eukaryota > Metazoa > Chordata > Mammalia > Pholidota > Manidae > Smutsia > Smutsia gigantea. Next base: position 2,707,501 of record JAVSCE010022418.1, read on the forward strand.
CAAAGCCAAACCAGTCTCTCGCATGGTCCCACTATTACTGCCAAAACAGACAAGGGCTGGAAAATCAATCAGCTGCAATCTGCATCAACCAATCCAGATGTAAGAAGCTTGCTTTCCTCATTTACATAATGGGCCTGTGTGAAAACCTGGCCAGAAACCTTTACTATAAAAACAATCCTCTCCCTTTGTTCCTCTGGTCGCACTTTTGGTTCATAGCCAACCAAGTGCTGTGCCTCCCGGGTACACAATCTGTTTTTTAGCAATAAAGTTGTCTTTAACTAAATTTCCTATTTTACAGAGAGATTTGTTAACACTAAATACTGTATACATTTATAAGCAATAGCCATAAAATGGAGAAGAATACTTCTGTGTGATTATGTGAATAGTCAGAATTTCATAATCTTAAGTATCTACAGCCTTGTAGAAAAATACCGTAACTTGTAGTACAATGTTAGAATTTTTTAGGTATCAAAACTGCAAATGCTTGGTGCTTATTAGCAATTTTATCGCCCACATTATTGATTGCAAACCATTTCATGCCAACTTCTTTATAAACATTAACTTTAATAAATTAGATAAGAGTGAAATTTTATCCCTCTTTATGAGATTAACAGAAATTCTCTATTGAAATATCCCGATTTTAATGTTTTCTCTAAAGCTGTCTAGCTGGCTTAGGAAACAACTCCTATGCTCAGAAATTAGTTCCAAGCTCTACCATGAGCACTCATACACCACAAAGAGGGATGTTATTTTCAAATTAAGTAAAGATGCTTTCAGGAATATTCACGTCTTTAATGGGCTTTATCTCCCTGGACACTATATCCTGTTACATCTCTAATTTGTCAATGTGAATTTCTAATATGTGTGTTATGTTTAAAGGCAATGTCCAAATACCACCCTTACTTCTAACTGAATTTCAGACCCTCATAGAGTTTTTGTCCTACTAATACAGAGTGAAAAAAAAAAGTAAAGTAGAAGAAAAGCTGACACAAGACTTTATCAGTCAGAAGTCCTTACCTCTAACAAGAATGAAGCAGTTGAAGGACCTCTTTGTTTCCTCCCAAAGATCCCAGCCCTTTCTCCTTTGAGTTCATTGATTCATTAACCCAACCTACCTCTCTTCCATAATATTCATGGTGTTCTAGGAACTGTGAGTGTAATAGTGAATTAGACACAATCTCTGCATTCATAAGTCTTAGCGTCTCTGGAGCAATTACAATAATGAAGGCAATATTGCAATGGAAGACCTTCTGATGAGTATGGGAGAACATATCTGGCATACTCAGACTCTCACTGGGACAGGAGGTCAGAGAAGGATTTTACAGGGAAGTGATGTCTAAACTAAGATAGGAGGGATGAGTAGAGTTAAGTAGGGCAAGGGGGCAGAGCAGGGTAGGGTGGGAGAAGAGGATTTAGTTGTGGAAAATGAATGCATATCACCTTCTGACATCAGAATGTTCCAGCATATCTTGGGAAGTTAACACCAACAAGCCCATCGATCTAACTTTACTATGGCAATTACTCAAATCCGTAAACTAGTATATCTACTAAGGTCTAATTTACATATTTTTATTTGAGAGCAGAGAAGACTTTGAAATAAATTGATATTTGCAAAGTAAAGCATCCATGTAAGGCACTTCTATCAAGGCTTTTTCTGCTTGAGTCTGTATTATAAACAATTCAAGAAGTTTCTACTGAGACAATTAAAATGCACAAATCTCCAATTCTCAATCTAAGGATAAAAATGTAAAGTTGATCCTTAAAAAAAAAACCTTCGAAATAAAATTTGGTTTGTGATGTAGACTCACATTATTGTATTTTTAGTTCTACTTTAGTGCTACCTACAATTTTGTTTATTGCTTTTTATTTGAGGATTCAAATTGTCTTGGTATCACTGGGGAAATCAGACTCTGTAGCTAGTAAAAATAGAGATGAATAAATAAGCCAAGAATACTTAAAAAAGTTAGGTAGTAGAAATATGGCTAGAGCCAACTGCTATTTGTACGTTAATTAACAAGCAATCTACGATCTAACATTTAGGACTTATGATGGCAAACATACATCAGTCCACTGGATTAAAACTACACTGTGCACAAAGAAGATAGAAAACTGAAGAAAGAGTACCTATCCGGTCTAGCCGGTCAATGGCAACTGTCTCAAAGGCTCTCCTCATCATTGGATATTCCTCCAGGACCTCATTGAAATTGTCCACAGACAGCGAATAAAGACGACAGTATGTATCAGCTCGAACACTGGCAGTGCGGCGTCCCTTGGTCAGCAGGCAGATCTCTGTAAAAACAAGAAATAAAGATTTGTTTGGTAATTGTCAAAGGCCATAAAGGAAAATGACTGGCATTTCTGAAATGCACAGAAGAAAATATAGCAAAATAATTACCAAAAGGGGCCTAAATTCACACTCCTCTGAACTTTTTTAAAGAAGTTCAGTTCATGTTGATAAATATCATTAGTAAATTATGTGGTAGACATCATGTACTTGATATTAGGGTTGGAAATATAAATCATACATAACTTCTACTTTGTGTTACATCTATATTGGTGGTAATAAAAGAATTCATCTTAATTAAGTGTTCATTTAAATGCACTCTGGTAAGGATAATGATACAGAAGGCAAGCACTCTGGGAGTATTGAAAAAGCATAGAGAGGATTTTAGGAAATACCACACAAGCCCCCAGTTATGTTTGCTGTTGTTCATGCTGATAAACATGTTGTAAACTTAATAAATAATTTTGCTCAGTGTTCATGTTTGTGTGAGTGCTTGTGTGTGTGTGTGCACGTGCATGTGCACTGGGTGTGTGTAGGAATCTATATTGGTCATCAGTTAAGCGTAAAGCTTATTTTCACATCATGGAATTTCCTGGCTACTCTAAAAAAATGTAATAAAAGGAAGTATTTTCAATACTACCCCCAAATTAAATCACTCTGTCACTAAAGTATTAATGCCATATTATATAATTTACAAATGCTACATTATGGCAAAGAAGCTAATGAGAAATGTTTTACTGCTGAGCATTGGTTTCAAATCAGAACAAGTCACCACGTAGAATGGTTATGGGCCTCAGGGAAAATAACCCAATAATATGTAACAAAGGTCTTAACAAATATCCTTACTCGTCAACCCAGGAATCTCAGTTGACAATCTAACCTAGAAATAAATTAGAACAATGTTGTTTATGTGGTGATATATATTTATTTATACATCAGAAAATATGGGAATGACCTAAATGTTCAACAAGTCAAGATTCATAATTATATGGCCACCAGATGAACTATGTGGCAGTTATTAAAAATGAAGCTTTTAAGGTCTGTGTAATTATGGTAAAATGGTCACGAAAGCTTAAGTGAGAAAACATGGATATAAGATTATAAGTATAATATGATAAAGATGATCACATATAAGTAAGATGACAATAACATCATCTACTAACATGTCCTGCTCTGGATGGAAAACATCCCTTTTTGTAGATATGCTGTGTATTTTTGTTTCTTTTTTCACTTTCCTTCATATAAATTACTTTTATTTGTGGGCAAGTATAGCTTTATTTTAAAAACTTTATTTGAAAAATTAATAACCAAGTGCACAGAATAGAAAAAAAAATATGAAGGAACATAAACAGACCTGTTAATAGTGATTACTACTCTTGCAGAAAGTTTCCTCAATTTTACCTTCCACTGTTTTTAATATATTTTTAAAATTTTGGTATATTTTTAATTTCGAGCACTTTCTATTTTCCTGTATTTGTTGCTTTGTCATTATATCCTTCTCTTTTGTTGTAGATATAATATCCTCTGTCTCCCAATAGGTGTTGAGAGTTCTGAAGTTGAATTACACATATGTGCTACAACTTGCATAAACCTCAGTATGCTTCACAAACATAAGTGAAAGAAGCAAGACTTGAGAGTCCACATATGATATGATTCCATTTATGTGGAATATCCAAAAAAGGGAAGCCTATTGAGACAGGTAACAGATAAGTGGTTGTTTCCTGAGTCAGAAAGGAGATTAACAATAAATGGACACAAGGAATCTTTTCAGGGTGACGAAAAATGTTCTAAACCTGATGGATGGGGGTGTTTTCATAATATGGTGAATTTACTAAAAAAAATTGAACTGTACACTTTAAATGGGTGGATTATAGATGTAAAATACACTGCAATAAAACAAAATGCAAAGAAAAAAGGCTTTTGTTTTTATATTTTATCTTTATGTTTACATTTTAATTTCTCTTCTGCTTTCTGAATCCTTCTTCTTTACTCTCTGGATTTGCTGTTTCTGCCTCTGTGTCTAGATATTTCCCTTGAATGTTGAATAATATTTTCAGGAAACTCACTGATGTCCACACTTAAGGATGAAAACTCCAGTGTGTGGCAGAATTTGTGGATTTGGACTTTCTCTCTACAGTGAAGAGGTGGGGAGTTTGTCTTCATATTTCCCTGAATGCCAGCATGGGGAAGACTTTATTCCTGGGTCTCTAATATCTCTCATAACTGTACTAGTTCTCCAACTTGTTCAATTGCTTTATGGGAAAACCACTGGCTTTGGCCTCCCCCTACTCCCATCTTAGGAGAATAAAAATGCCTGGCTACAGGCTGTTCTGCCATGTGGAATGAGAGACAGAGAGCCCTTTGTGTACCATACGCAGGGCTTCACTAAGTCACCTGTCTTCTCCATTTCCCTGGGCCCTCTGTGGTCCTGTCTCAGAGAGGAGCCTCTCGTGGGTTCTGCCAGAAGATCCTCCTCCTTGGCCATAGCCCTCTGTATATATATATATTCCAAGCTCTCTTTCCTTTTAAGTTTCATCAGTAACCAGCAGCATACTTAAAAAAAAAATCTGGCTTGAACAACAGAAATTTATTTTATCACAGTTCTGGAGGCTGGAGGTCCAAAATTAGGGTGACAGTAGGATTGTCTGCTGCTGACAGCTGTCTCCCTTGCTCCCAGAAGGCCACCTTCTCCTGCTCCACTCATGGAAGGGAGCGAGCTCTCTGGTCTCTTCTTACAATGTCTCATGACTGACCCTGTCACATGAGGGCCCCACCCTCATGATCTCATCGGAACCTACTGCCTCCTAGAGGCTCCTCCAAACACCATCACACTGGGGGCTGGAGCCTCAACATATGAATCGGGGTGGGGGTCGGAGGGATGCAGTTCAGTCCATTGCATCTGGCTTGTTTTACTTTTCTTTCAGGCTGCCACATCTTTTAGGTAATCACAATGGGAAGTATCAGCATGCTATTTTTCCACCTGGTGGAGTAATCAGCTGAGGGTGATCTTGCCTCGTGGTATTCACAACCTACGTAATCACTTCCCACACTGTACCAGGGTTGGTCTGTGTTACCAGTAAAATATGGCAGCAGTGCACCTTCTATTTTGTCTGTCTTTCCTTCCTCTTACCCTCTCTCCCTCTTTCTCATCACTTCTTCCAAGGGGGAACCAGCTGCCACGTGTGGGTTGCCCTGTGCAGACACACTGAAGTCTCCTGTCAACACATATTTGAGTAACTGAAAGTGGATTCTCCATCCCTTCAGATGATGCATCCCTGTTTGATTACCCTTGGCTGTAAGGATTTGGACAAATACATATATTCTTTGGAAATTTATTCATCTATAAAAGGTAAAATTCAATTATATCTCCAGAGTTTTATTAACATTTAAGCCATAACCTCAGATGACAGTCACTGTTTGTCGTTAAAGTCTCAATGATCTTTTTATCTTCTAAGCCCCAGGGGCATCTTAATGTTTGCTGCATTGAAGCACTGAACTAAATAGCAACATGCTCTATACAGTAAGTTTCAATCATCAAGGGAAAAACTAAGGGCTACATGTAGACTTACAGTAACAAAGTGCTTTCAGAAGTTAAATAAAGAGCTTTGTTCATTACCAACATAAACTCATGAGCCATTATCTCTCAGCATGTCCTTAATGATTTCTTACTGAGAAATAGAACACATGAAGGTATATTCGTAAGAGTGGAAACAGTCACTGGTTAGTGCAAAAACACTTCAGATTGTGCCTTCTTCCTTTAAAGCCTCCCTATTCTTTGCTTCTACCATGAATAAATGAAGAAATGCCACACCCAGCAATGAACAAAGGTAAACCTTTAGATTATAAATGAGTCTTAGATTTCATAAACTGAATTTCCATATTCAATATAAATGCAGTAGGGGCTTCTCTGTGACTAATATTATCCCGATATTAAATTATTTTGGAGAACCACTTACTAAGTAAAGAGAATCCTATGTTATTTACTCACTTTTTGTGTATGTGCATTTGGGTTTGGGTAAAGGCAGAGAGAAAAATCAATTTGGTCACCTGTATCCCATACTATCCTTCAGGTTCCTTAGAAATTATGTACATATTAATTTATCACTTTTTATTTTCTTGTATTGGATTTTCTAATTGTATCCTGAGTATTGATTTTGTCTCCCTAGATGGCTTAAGATTTTACTGCAACAATCATTCAGTAAGATTACTGTATACCTTCTAGTGCCTGTTCCCTTGAGTTCTGAGCCTAGAGCAAGTTATTTAAAAATGTTTATGATATCAATAATTGTGGATGAACCTAAGACCCACACTAAGTGCTTGTGGAGAAGCTGGGGTTCCTATGGCCAGAATCCTCACTGAACTTAAACCACTTGATGATGTAACTGGCCTGTTGCTAGGCTACCGTTTCCACACCCATAGGCAATAAGCTATTACTGTGCTATATAGAGAGCTGGCCCAGTGCTCTGGGTGGAGGCAGAGACACTAGTGCTCAACCTACCACAGTGAAAACAAGCTGGGTAATAAACCCTTTCACCCCAAAGAAACATTCTACTGTCATTTCTTTGGTCACACTGAATCCACAGCGAACTTGCCGGGGGCTGAAACCCATTGGCAAGACAATGCTATTCTTAAATTTTAGAAATGTAATATTACTTATCTTGCTAGGTATCTTCCCTTTGTAGTAGAGCTTGCCAAATGCTCTATGTACCTTCTTTAAGTAACACAGCATATCTTTGGAGTTTTTGTTCAATGTCAATAATGAAGCAAGTATCTAAAAGTTTTGGTAATGGTTTCTTCAAGTGTAGATATGTCCTTACTTACCAGGTATAAAATAAATTTGTTTCTGGGGCTGAAATTGACTTCATATGGAAAATAAAATACAAAATGAAATAAAATTGCCCTCCCTAAGAACGAGTTAAGTGCAGCCTACAGACGTAAGCTTTTTAAAGAATATTCTGGCATAGTTTCTAGACCTTATTGGTTATTCCACTCTTTCTGTTTTTTATCTCATTTATTTACTCACTGACACTTCAACTAGGAATTTCCTAGTGGTGCAATCAGTGCCTTAAGAATGTTAGTGCAAATTTACTCAGAAATAGGTCTTTTCATCTGAATACAAATATCTAAATTATAATCAATTACACAAATAATGAGGACTCGATATATTAATTTTAATTATGTATGATTCTTCTGTTTTTCTTTACTTTATCCTGTAAAATTATTTTCTTAATAGGGTGAGTTATTTAACTTACTGAAGAGGAAAACTGACAGTAATGCACCCCATCACGGGCACATTGGAAAATTCTGTTTCCAGTTTCAACATTATAAGGAGTACGTCCCAGGAGATTAAATTTGGCCTACATATATATGTATATATGCTTTCAATAGTCCTTAGAATATAAGATATATAAACTACCCAATGCTTTTTTTGCTGATATTAGTTAACCCTGGTCATAAACATTACAGTCATTACCATCACTATCTGGTCCTACTGGTTATAAACATATTTATAAACAGTCATTTTATAAGTTAGAGCAAATAACCTCAAGAATTTTGCAACTCAGAAATATTTCTCTGACCTCTGAAACAGAGTTTGACATTGCATTAACACAGAATTAATCAGGAACTTATGATAGAAATCTGTAAGGTAATATATTTAACCTAAGTTTCTAGACTTTGGAAACTTTATATTTGGCTGTTCATAGTAACCTTAACAGGAAGCTGCTACCTTCTTTTGTACCCAATATCATGAAATAAAAAGTGACTCTCTGTTGTGCATCATAATACTAATTTCACATAAATTGCTTAGGTTTCTAATCTACTGTCTTATAATAATGTGCAAGGGTATCACTTTTTGGTTCTTTCTATATTTGTATTTGAATCTTTTTGTATTTATACTAGTGAACTAGTAAAATATCATCTCTTGTGCATAAGAGATGGTAACATTTGGCTTAAATCAATTTACATATCAAGCTTGGCTGGTAGAAGCACTTTAGATGGCAAATGGATTTGCATAGGATCTAAGGAACTTTAAAGTAGAACAGAGCATTAAATAAATGGAAATTTTGTAGTATTTGATGTATTTTGAAATATTTCATGTTTTTTGTTTTCTGAAACAGGCTGGATATAGCATATTTCCAAATACAGATATTACAAAGGAATAATTATGCAAATATATGTAGATATATTATATATCATGATAAATGTTCTAAACTAGAACACCAAATTTTGCTTTTTTTCTAAAGATATAACCTACTTCAGCTCTCATACACACAGTCATTATTTGTACAATTGCTAGTGTCCTCTACTACTGTTCATTCATGTTGTTATCTATGATTATTTAGATAATCTAAAGTTATTGCCTTGTCAAAAAAATCTTTTCTCCCTTTATGTTTGGTCACATCACCTCTCTTAAAACAAGAAGTAGGGTGATTGCCCTGGGCTCTGAGTGTCAACCAAATAGAAGCATCTCAGACAAGTTATTTACTGGCAAACTTAACTAAAATGGTTCCTATACAGTGCCTGGTACAAGCCTAGCACAGTGTGAGAGTTAAAATATGAGTCACTTCTTTTTCCCCCTTATGTTCCTTCTCTTCTGCATTTTTTCCCTCGTCATTTTGGCTTTACCTGCTAGTACCAAGGGAAAAGTAATGTTTCCTATAGCCAGGAACTCCCAAGTTTGTGAAATCTATCATCTCCAATACTCTCTACCCTCCCATAAACAATTTGTTCATCAACTAACCATCCCAATTTCTTAGACATATCTCAGATAAGATGGTTTCACACCCATGGACACAATTTTTTAATTACCCCAAGGAGAATTTATCTTTGAACCTCCACTCTACCTTAATAGTCTTGCATCTTAGCCCCTATAGCACATAATTGAACTTACTTGTTTATGTGATGTGTCGCTATACTAAAGGTCTTTAATGTAAAGTAAAACAATCACATTTGCAATGTCTAGAATTACTTAGACTAAGTCTCCTAATATCATGAAATAAGAATTGAGTGAATTAATAAATGAAAAGCAGAATGACTTATGCTAATTTGTAAATATTTTTCATGAAATGACGTGCTCACATTTGAACACAACATTCCAAACAGCCACATCTTTTGGAGGAGCTTTGATCCTAACCACCAAAAGTTACATCACTCTTACCTTTTTCTGGTTCCTACTGGTTATAAACATATTTATGACTTGATTGTTTTATCTGGTTCCTACTGGTTATAAACATATTTATGACTTGATTGTTGGATATGTAGATGTTTCCATTAAGATTTATATTTTCTACTACTCGGCCTCTTCCCTCTTCCCCTTTCTTAGGGTGTTTGTGTCTTTAAATTCCAGTGTGACTCTTCCAACTGTTTATTGTCTGCATAGAATCAGTTTTACACAATACTATTTATAAACTGGTATCTACTATATATATTTATACTACTTGTCTTTGGTAAGCTAAAATATTTGATGGACTATCTCAGTAATTTTCAAGATATCTATCGGGTAGATAAGAAACAATCACTGCTAGCCCCAAGTTAGCTCATGTGATTTATGGAAGATTAAAGGGAATCTGTTAGGTGAACAAAAATCACATAAGAAAATCAAAGCTAAGAAGGGTAAGACCAGTCTTCTTGCTTCTATCCATCTTTAAAAATCCACCAGACCACTCCAAATCTTTCCTTTTGATTTAAAAATCTACCAACACTCAACTCTTTAAAAGTTAATCAAACACCTTGAATTATAAATGCCTTAAAAAGCAGCCAGCTTTTAAAAAATTCATCAAGTGATTTCAGCCTTTAGATACCTCAATTGTGTTTTTTGAAGTGATATCTTGACATTTCTGTTTTCCTATGTGGTTTAATATGCTTATGTAACATGAAAAATATTAAGTACAGCAGAAATGATAGTCTAAATAGAAAATACATTCACTAGATATTTATGAGACAAGTATACTAGAGCAGAAAACTCGTCTTCAAAATTTTTCCCTGGTTCTCTTTTTCATTCTTTCGCACACATATACACATGAATGATTAAATAGAGATTTAATTATACATTTTCTTGGCTTATTTAAAGTAAAAATTAGTAGTCAACAAATACAGACTGGGTTCTTTAGTGCAGTGTTTCTCACACTTCCATATGTACGAGAATCACCTGGCTATCTTGCTGGAAGCAGATTAGGATTTAGTTGAGTTTGGAGTGGGGGCACCTGAGAGCCAGTTTTTAGGTGATACCAATGATGGGCTTTTTTGGGAAATCAAGTCTTGAACCTGTCAGATTCACATTTATAGCAGGGTTCCTTGTTTAAGAGAAATTGGGAAAAGTGGCAAAAAGGAATGGAAACTAAAGGGTAGCATGAATTTAAATCAACAAATGATTTCCCCATACCAGCATGTTGAAGGAAACTATGGGGAATATGAAAGACATGGATCCTGCATTAAAGAGTTTATAATTACAGTTTCAAACACAATATATAAAAAAGCTTGAGGGTAATTGCAAAACTAAATTGTTTGCTGGTGACTTTGACATTTATAAACAACTACAAATCCAGGTGATCATCATTCATCACAGTATGGTTCTTTCTGTACACCTTTGGCGGCATGAAAGGCCTTTGTTAGGCTCTGAAAGCAGTATAGGGATAACATTACTTAGGCCCTGCAGATGGAAAGGACAGGAAGAAAGGAAGGGGAGGGGAGAGGAGGGCTTTAGAGTGAAATAGCATCATGTACACAGATTCAAAGTGATTGGGAATGGGTTTTCATGCAATTGTAAGAACAGCAGCCTCACAGGATCCTAGGGGTTTGATTAGGCATAGAGAATATTTCTGCACAGATGAAAGTTTGATCTTGATTTACAGTGTTATTGCAAGGCTCTTAAGGAAGGAATTTATGTATTTCCAAAGAAGTGTTATCTTTGGAAAGAAGATTATATGGAATAGAGTGGGGAGTTCCAGCTGTCTAGATATCTTGCCATGTATGGAAAAGGCACTCAACTTCTCTTTCTCTAGAAGGTAAATTTGTTCTTTTTCACATCTTTTGTTTTTTGACACAAGAATATTAATCTAAAGGTGGCTTGTAAAATGAACTTGGAGGTAGGTTCTTATCAGTTAAAATAAATATTTGTAAAAAAGTTTTGATAATAATATTGGGTATGAGTTAACAGTGATTTGCCTGAAACAAAGCCATAGCTCCCAGAACAGAAGTGATCTCCTCTGAGCTACTGTAAAATGAAGCTTCAAAAGAAATTGAATGGTGATGAGGAATCTATAATTTTGAACCTAGATGTACAGGAAAACCACTGGAAGGTATCTGTCCTGTGAGTGAAGATAAGATAAAAGGTTGTTTTGGAAAAAAAATCAAGCAAAATTTTGGTATCCACAGAAAATCTCTTTTCATGAAACTTCCTGACATTAATCCAGTAGATAAAATTGGTTGAAAGCAGTATTTTTGGGTGTGTATACAAGTGGGTAAGCTTTTATCATGTGACTCTGAATATCTTTGATAATTGGTTCATCCAAGATTGATGCGTTTCTCAAAGACAGTCATCTGCAGCCTGGCCAGCAGCCCATTGGAAGGCCTGGCTAGAACTCTTCCCTATGTGGATGGTTTATATTGTATTGTGACCAATAGGTCTAATTTTACCTTCTTTTGAGGAGACTGAAAATAAAGAATGAACAGTTAGAAAAGTCAGACTGCATGAGTTATGGTACTGGTGTATCCCTAATGTGGCTCTTAGGCTACTGGAATTGCTATGGCTTCAGGGTCATCCTCATTTGCCATTAAGTGTGCCTCTGACTTTCCTGGGCTGGTTTTCCGTGCTGCCTTTCTTTTCCTGCTTCCTTACAACAGGCTCCATCATCTCAGTTAAACTGAGCTTGCCTCTGGGCCAGTCAGCCTGGAAGTGCCTGACTCATATACATCTCCATCTGTAGCCTCTTTGTAGATATTTACACCAGCCCATTTTGCTAAAAGCCTCTTCCTTTTCCTCTTTCCCTTTCTTGAGAGATTACAATGAGTTCTTCAAGTCCAGCTTATGTAGCCACAGAGAAGCCTTGAAGGAAGTAAAAAAACTAATATCCTACCTATGGAGTTTTCATTTTCTACTTCTGAGTAATTCAAAGTAGCAGGAGAGAAGTTAGCTGGAAATCACTTTGTGCAAGATAGCAGGAAAAATTTATTAGACAAACAAAGTAATCCTACTATCATTCCCCTACTAAGAAAACAAGCACATTCACAAATTAATCCTAAAAAACGTAAAAATCTCTGATCTTGTCCCATTCTGACAAACATCATTCTATACAATAAATGAGCAAATTCAAGGTAATAATTGCATAAATGACACTGAAGTTCTGAATTAAAGTTTGTGTAGGCTCAAGTCTACATTGATGATAATTAATACATAGAAGTAATCAGTTGGTTTAGTTAGTAGCATGCATTAATTGATATAAGTAAAATGTATATGGATTAAAGAGATAATAGGGACTTCCGGGAAGATGGCGGTGTGAGCAGGGCAGCAGAAATCTCCTCCCAACACTATATTTATCTACGAAAACACAGCAAATACATCTATTCCTAAAAGAGAGACGAGAATACACAGGAAAGCACACAGCGTGCAGCTACACCCAAGAGGACTCGGCACCACAAGAGGCGGGTAAGATACGGAGCCACGACACGGCGGGACCCGAGCACTCCCCCACCCCAGCGCACTGGCAGGAGGAGAGGATTCAGAGCCAGGAGGGAGTGGAAGTACACCCCGTGAAGTAGCCAGCCTCGGTGATCTGCGCGGGGAGCGCTGACCCATATTGCGCAGTGCAGCGGAGATTGGAGAGACAGAGGGGCAGGATCTGAGCGGGAACGCGCCAGGGTGCTTGCAGCTGGCTCCCAGAAAGGAAAAAAAAAAAAAGCACGTGCTTTCTTCAGTGGTCTTAAAGAGACAGGAGCCCAGCGGAGGAGCCGGATCATCCCAGCACACTCAGCCGAGCACGCTGGGAGTCCTGGGTAGTTTCAGACACCTTAGCTGGCGACTGAGGAAGCATAGCCATACTTACATTTCTCACTGAGATCAACAGCGTCCCATTCGTTCCCACCGCTGCCAGAGCGATAAAGGGCCCTGCGGAGAGGCGCAGTCACAGCTGTGGAATAGTGGGGCAATAGCGCCACCTAGAGCATTCCCACAGAATCTACGTCCGGTGGACATTTTGTTTTGTTTTGTTTTTTGTTTTGTTTTTGTTTTTTCATTTCTTTCTTTCTTTCTTTCTTCTTTCTTTTCTCTTTTTTTTCTTCTCTTTTTAAAGTCTTAAAGAGCCCAGCTGACATACGTGGCAACTATCAGTGACCAATTATATAGCCATGAAAAGACAGAGTAATATGGTTCAGACCAAAATCAACCAGACAACCCCAGAGAGGGAGTCTGAAGGGATGGAAATGCACAGTCTTCGTGAAAAAGAATTCAGAATAAAAGTCATAACCATGCTGATGGACCTACAGAGAAATGTGCAAGAGTTGAGGGAGGAAGTGAGAGAACTGAGGAAAGACAATGCAGAAATCAGACAAGCGATCGACGGGCTTAACAGCAGAATGGATGAGATGCAAGAGACTGTTAATGGAATAGAAAACAGAGAACAGAAGTACAGAGCAGCTGAGGCAGAGAGAGATAAAAGGATTTCTAGGAATGAAAGAATATTAAGAGAACTGTGTGAACAATCCAAACGGAACAATATTCGCATTATAGGAGTACCAGAGGAAGAAGAGAGAGAAAAAGGGATAGAAAGTGTCTTTGAAGAAATAATTGCTGAAAACTTTCCCTCACTGGGGAAGGAAGTAGTCTCGCAGTCCACCGAAGCTCATAGATCTCCCAACACAAGGGACCCAAGGAAGACAACACTAAGACACATAATAATTAAGATGGCAAAGATCAAAGATAAAGACAGGGTATTAAAGGCAGCTAGAGAGAGAAAAAAGATCACCTACAAAGGAAAACCCATCAGACTATCATCAGACTTTTCAGCAGAAACCTTACAGGCCAGAAGAGAATGGCATGATATATTTAACGTTATGAAACAGAAGGGCCTCAAACCGAGAATATTGTATCCAGCACGATGATCATTTAAATATGATGGAGGGATTAAACAATTTCCAGATAAACGAAAATTGAGAGAGTTTGCTTCTCATAAACCACCAATACAGGATATCTTAAATGGACTGCTCTAGATGGAAGCACACCTAAGGCTAAAAAGATGTCACCAGAGGAAATAAAATCATAGCAAAGAAAGCAGACCATCCAAATACTAACTAAAGGCTAAGAATAAAACACCTATTACAGAAAGAATGGAGGAGGAGGAATAAGAAGGGAGAGAAATAAAGAAACAGCAGACTGTGTTTACAATAACTTAACAAGAAAGTTAAGTTAGATTGTTAGATAGTAAAGAAGCAATCCTTGAACCCTTGGTAACCACGAATCTAAAGCCAGCAATGGCAATAAGTACATATCTATCAATAATCACTCTAAATGTAAATGGAATGAATGCACCAATCAAAAGACACAGAGTTACTGAATGGATAAAAATGCAAGACCCATCTATATGCTGCTTAAAGGAGACTCACCTCAAACCCAAAGATATACACAGACTAAAAGTGAAGGGATGGAAAAAGATATTTCATGCAAACAACTAGGAGAAAAAAGCAGGTGTTGCAGTACTTGTATTGGAAAAAATAGACTTCAAAAAAAAGAAAGTCATAAGAGACAAAGAAGGACATTACATAATGATTAAGGGGTCAGGCCAACAAGAGGATATAACCATTTAAAATATATATGCACCCAACACAGGAGTGTCTGCATATGTGAAACAAATACTAACAGAATTAAACGAGGAAATAGAAAGCAATGCAGTCATTTTAGGAGACGTCAACACACCACTCACTCCAAAGGACAGATCAACCAAACAGAAAATAAGTAAAGACACAGAGGCACTGAACAACACACTAGAACAGATGGACCTAACAGACATCTACAGAACTCTACCCCCAAAAGCAACAGGATACACATTCTTCTCAAGTGCACATGGAACATTTTCCAGAATAGACCACATACTAGGCCACAAAAAGAACCTCAGTAATTTCAAAAATATTGAAATCCTACCAACCAACTTCTCAGATCACCAAGGTATAAAACTAGAAATAAATTTTAGAAAGAAATCAAAAAGGCTCACAAATACATGGAGACTTAACAACACTCTCCTAATTAATCAATGGGTTAACGACCAAATCAAAACAGAAATCAAAGAATATATGGAGACTAATGACAACAACAACACAAAGCCACAACTTCTGTGGGACACAGCAAAGGCAGTTCTAAGAGGAAAGTATATTGCAATCCAGGCCTATTTAAAGAAGGAAGAACATTCCCAAATGAATAGTCTAAAGACACAATTACTGAAATTGGAAAAAGAAGAACAAATGAGGCCCAAAGTCACCAGAAGGAGGGACATAATAAAGATCAAAGAAGAAATAAATAAAATTGAGAAGAATAAAACAATAGAAAAAATCAATGAAACCAAGAGGTGGTTCTTTGAAAAAATAAACAAAATAGATAAACCCCTAGCCAGACTCATTAAGAGAAAAAGAGAATCTACACACATAAACACAATCAGAAATGAGACAGGAAAAATCACGAAGGACCCCACAGAAATACAAAGAATCATAAGAGAATATTATGAGAATCTATATGCTAACAAGCTAGAAAACATAGAAGAAATGGACGACTTCTTAGAAAAATACAACCTTCCAAGACTGACCAAGCAAGAAACAGAAAAACTAAACAGACCAATCACCAGCGACGAAATCGAATTGGTAATCAAAAAACTACCCAAGAACAAAACCCCCGGGCCTGAAGGATTCACCTCTGAATTCTACCAGACATATAGAGAAGAAATAACACTGATTCTCCTTAAAGTTTTCCAAAAAATTGGAAGAGGAGGGAATACTTCCAAACTCATTCTATGAAGCCAGCATCACTCTAATACCAAAACCGGGCAAAGACCTCACCAAAAAAGAAAATTACAGACCAATATCCCTGATGAACGTAGATACAAAAATACTCAACAAAATATTAGCAAACCGAATTGAAAATACATCAAGAGGATCATACACCATGATCAAGTGGGATTCATCCCAGGAATGCAAGGATGGTACAACATTCGAAAATCCATCAACATCATCCACCACATAAACAAAGAGAAGAACAAAAACCACATGATCATCTCCATAGATGCTGAAAAAGCATTTGACAAAATTCAGCATCCATTCCTGATTAAAACTCTCAACAAAATGGGTATAGACGGCAAGTACCTCAACATCATAAAGGCTATATATGACAAACTCACAGCTAACATCATACTTAACGGCGAGACGCTGAAAGCTTTTCATCTAAGATCGGGAACAAGACAGGGATGCCCACTCTCTCCACTGTTATTCAACATAGTACTGGAGGTCCTAGCCATGGCAATCAGACAAAACAAAGACATACAAGGCATCCAGATTGGTAAAGAAGAAGTCAAATTTTCACTATTTGCAGATGACATGATACTGTACATAAAAAACCCTAAAGACTCCATTCCAAAACTACTAGAACTAATATCTGAATTCAGCAAAGTTGCAGGATACAAAATTAACACACAGAAATCTGTTCCTTTCCTATACACTAATGATGAACTAACAGAAAGAGAAATCAGAAAAACAATTCCATTCACAATTGCATCAAAAAGAATAAAATACCTAGGAATAAACCTAACGAAGGAAGTGAAAGACCTGTACTCTGAAAACTACAAGACACTCCTAAGAGAAATTAAAGAGGACACTAACAAATGGAAATGCATCCCATGCTCTTGGCTAGGAAGAATAAATATTGTCAAAATGGCTATACTACCTAAAGCAATCTACAGATTCAATGCAATCCGTATCAAACTACCAACAGCTTTCTTCAATGAACTGGAACAAATAATTCTAAAATTCATATGGAACCACAAAAGACCCGAATAGCCAAAGCAATCCTGAGAAGGAGGAATAAAACAGGGGAATTATGCTCCCTGACTTCAAGCTCTACTACAAAGCCACAGTAATCAAGACAATTTGGTATTGGCACAAAAACAGACCCACAGACCAGTGGAACAGAATAGAAAATCCAAACATTAACCCAAACATTTACAGTCAATTAATATTTGATAAAAGTGCCTTGGATATACAATGGGGAGATGACAGCCTCTTCAGAAGCTGGTGTTGGGAAAACTGGACAGCTATATGTAAGAGAATGAATCTGGACTACTGTCTAGCCCCATACACAAAGGTAAACTCAAGGTGGATCAAAGACCTGAATGTAAGTCATGAAACCATAAAGCTCTTAGAAAAAAACATAGGCAAAAATCTCTTCGACATAAACATGAGCAACTTCTTCATGAACATATCTCCCTGGGCAAGGGAAACAAAAGCAAAAATGACCAAGTGGGACTATATCAAGCTGAAAAGCTTCTGTACTGCAAATGACACCATCAGTAGAGCAAAAAGACATCCTACAGTATGGGAGAATATATTCATAAAAAATGTATCTGATAACGGGTTGACATCCAAAATTTATAAAGAACTCATGCACCTTAACAAACATAAGCAAATAATCCAATTAAAAAATGGGCAGAGGACATGAATAGACACTTGACCAAAGAAGAAATTCAGATGGCCAACAGGCACATGAAAAGATGCTCCACATCGCTAATCATCAGAGAAATGCAGGTTAAAACCACAATGAGATATCACCTCACACCAGTGAGGATGGCCAACATCCAAAACACAAACAACAATAAATGTTGGTGAGGATGTGGAGAAAAGGGAACCCTCCTACACTGCTTGTGGGACTGCAAATTAGTTCAACCATTGTGGAAAGCAGTATGGAGGTTCCTCAGAAAACTCAAAATAGAAATACCATTTGACCCAGGAATTCCACTCCTAGGAATTTACCCTAAGAATGCAGCAGCCCAATTTGAAAAGGACAGATGCACCCCTATGTTTATTGCAGCACTATTTACAATAGCCAAGAAATGGAAGCAACCTACGTGTCCATCAGTAGATGAATGGATAAAGATGTGGTACATATACACAATGGAATATTATTCAGCCATAAGAAGAAAACAAATCCTACCATTTGCAACAACATGGATGGAGCTAGAGGGTATTATGCTCAGTGAAATAAGCCAAGCCGAAAAAGACAAGTATCAAATGATTTCACTCATATGTGGAGTATAAGAACAAAGAAAAAATACTGAAGGAACAAAACAGCAGCAGACTCACAGAACCCAAGAACGGACTAATAGTTACCAAAGGGAAAGGGACTGGGGAAAATGGGCGGGAAGGGAGGGATAAGAGGGAAAAAGGGGCATTACGATTAGCAGATGTAATGTTGGGGGGGCACGGGGAGGGCAGTACAACTCAGAGAAGAAAAGTAGTGATTCTATAGCATCTCACTACGCTGATGGACAGTGACTGTAATGGGGTTCGTGGGGGGGACCTGATGAAGGGGTACTTTAATAACCGTAATATTGCACATGTAATTGTATATTAATGATAATAAAATAAATTATATTAAAAATAATTAAAAAAAGAAAAAGACATATGCACCCTTATGTTTATCGCATCACTATTTATAATACCCAAGAAATGGAAGCAACCTAAGTGTCCATCAGTAGATGAATGGATAAAGATGTGGTACATATGCACAATGGAATAATATTCAGCC
The DNA here is from genome assembly GCA_032199065.1 of Smutsia gigantea. Classification (NCBI taxonomy): domain Eukaryota; kingdom Metazoa; phylum Chordata; class Mammalia; order Pholidota; family Manidae; genus Smutsia; species Smutsia gigantea. The sequence goes on from JAVSCE010022418.1 coordinate 2,726,559, forward strand.
ATAAGAAGAAAACAAATCCTACCATTTGCAACAACATGGATGGTGCTAGAGGGTATTATGCTCAGTGAAGTAAGCCAAGTCGTAAAAGACAAGTATCAAATGATTTCACTCATATGTGGTGTATAAGAACAAGGAAAAAAACTGAAGGAACAAAACAGCAGCAGACTCACAGAGCCCAAGAATGGACTAATAGTTACCAATGGGAAAGGGACTGGGGAAGATGGGTGGGAAGGGGGGTATAAGGGGGAAAAAGGGGCATTACGATTAGCAGATGTAATGTTGGGGGGGCACGGGGAGGGCTGTACAACTCAGAGAAGACAAGTAGTGATTCTATAGCATCTTACTAGGCTGATGGACAGTGACTGTAATGAGGTTGGTGGGGGGGACCTGATGAAGGGGATAGTTTAATAACCATAATATTGCACATGTAATTGTAGATTAATGATACCAAAATAAATTATATATAAAAAAGAGATAATAATAGTAAAATATATTTTACAGAATGCTTTTGCTTGTATTATCAGAATGAGTTAAATTTCAAATTCAGTCTAGTTTTGAAATGAGAGGTTATATCAAGAGACCTACTGACAAATCCAATAATCATATATTTTGCTGTTTTCTGTACTGAGATAAGAATAGTTTTCAAATTCTCAAAGTTTGTAAAATAATAAATAAGTAAAAAGATGAATACATGAGAGAGACCCTATGTTGTCAACCCCTAGGTTACACAGATTTTTCCCTTCCAAAGAGATGACCTTTATTATATCTTAATTTAGTCAAATCACAAAGTCTGAAGAGAACAGAAATCAGTGGATTAAGGATATCTAAACCACACTTTAGCTTGTGATTTTCAGCAAAGTGAACTGAACAACTGGGTCAAACGCCTACCACAGTTTATCCAAACTACATTTTAAAAATATTCTTCCCTGACCTACTTGGTCAGTATGATAAATGGACGCCAAGAACTCTCCCACCAGAGATAAGCTGGTCTCATCCTGGAGAAAAGATTCCTTCTCATTCTTTATAAGCTTAACTGAGATGTGATTCCAGCCTTTTCAAAATACATTCATTAGAAGCTTCACTTAGCCAGATAGTCAACCAAGATTTTTTCTCAGGTTTTTCGAGAAGGTGGGGGTAGGGGGAACACATCTAAAAAAGATAAAAGTTACAAAAAGGGCTCATTTTTTTCCTTATATTTTTGATTGTTTTGGTTTTTATTATGGGATATTTAAAACAGTAGAATATAATTATACTATAGTATATATAGTATACTATTAGAATACTAGTAGGCTAGCATATCATAGTCTAATAAATGATAGAATAGTGTAAATAATAATAGTAAAATAATAAAATAACATAGCAAAATAACATTATAACACTAACAGGACAAGAAGAGTATACTCATATATTTCAAAAAAGGATATCAAGCAATTTTAAGTGAATATTAATTGAAAACAACCGGCAGCTTTGTTGTGTTGAACACCAGTAAAATACAAAATGCCCTAATTCTAGAATATTGGTTTATTGAGGTATATTTTTATCTACTATTGTTGCATTTTCATTATCATCATTTGCAGAAATCCCTGAACAGTTAAACCTTTAGTGATCAAGTGAGAATATAGGAAGAGGTGAAAGATTCTCAGGAGAAAAACAAAACAAATGCAAGAAAGATGATTCTTCTTATTGTCGGACTTGTATTCATTATTATCAGACTTGTGTTCCAAGATGTAAAACTGAATGAGACTCTCTAGACCAGATTTCTCAACCTCAGGCTTACTGACATTTCAGGCTGGCTAATTCTTTGGTTTCAGGAACTGTCTGCACATTGTAAAAAACAAAGAAACAAAACAGCCTGTACATTTTGCTGCCTCATTGGTCTTCATCTACCAGACAAAACCCGTTGCACGAAAAGCATCATGCTGATGGACTGATGGCACTGCTAATAGGGACACACTTTATCTCCGTATCTCCATAAACCCTGCTCTGAAAATCCAAGGGGCAGACATGCAATCACTCTGTGTCTTTGTACAACTTTTGCATCATTTTTACAACAGAAGCTTAAAATTATGTCATAGACGTTAAAGTATCTATAATTAAACTCTTTGGGACATTTGGTTTAAGTGTGCAGTCTTTTTTGGATAATCTTAGAACATGGCAAAGTGACTGTTATCACTTTGTTAATGAGAGAATTCTATTTAAACACATTAGAAATGCTATTTGAAAGCTTCATGTATTTTTCTAATATTAGGGGTCAGGGAGGACTTTCTTAGCTGGGGTTCCCTGTCTAAACCATACAGTGCAGAAAATTATTTCAGTGACTAATTTTATGCTCACAAGGCATATAAGTAGTACCATTCTAGATGCTTAGGTGCCAAGTTAATTCACTACTTGTAACATGCTTTAAGACCATAGGGCTTAATTCTTCCCAGGATCTGGTTCAGCAGGGCTGGGGAGTAGTGGACTAAGTTTAATAACATATTAAATAAGTTATAATAGTTTATAATAGGAACACAGATGCACTCTTACAATTTTGTGAGAACTCCTCATGTTTATGATGTTTATGAGGCTAGTGTATCATCTTTTCTGCTCTCATGTTAGTGGCAGCTTTCAGAAGGAAAATTAATTTTCCTAATTTATTGTGAACCAGAATCATCTTCATCTTCATTACATATTACAGGTCCCTAGTACTGCAAACAGACTATTGATCCTCCTGAACGTTTACAAGCTGCCTGCTCTACACTCACTCACTCATCAATTCAACAAATAGATATTGGACAAACACATGTATTAAGTAACAGGAAATGTGGCAGATGTTGGTGATACACCGTAAATGTGATGCATTTTACCCTTTCTTAGAATGCATAGCCTAGCAAGTCCAACACCCAATTCATCTCTTATATCCTTCCACTTCTACCCTTGCAAATCTACTTTACCTATATTCATTATCATGTGAAATGGCATTGCATTTACTCTGCCATTCAAACCAAAAACATGGTATCATTTGTGACTCTTTCCTTTCTCTTACTGTCCATAAACAGCTGGACTGTAAGTTCCACTGATTCTCTATCCTTAGTATCTTTTCTAATCATTTAACAAGGATTAGTTTAAATCCTTAAAACTTCTTACCTGAGCTATTTTAAGACTCTCTTGTCTATTTGCTTACACCAGGGTCTCCCTCTGTGAAAATATGTTTTTCCTGAATGCAAATATGGTCATCCAATTCCTCATTTTAAAAGCCTTCAAATCTTACCTATTACCTGTAGGATGATGAAATCCTAATTTCTTGCAAAGATAGAGGTCCAGATGAACTACTCTGTTACTGCCTGCCTCCCACTCTACATTCCAAACACTCTCAGTGCTGTATATGCATTTCATCAAAATGCCATGCTTTTTCTATCCTCTGCTTTTACACTTGCTGTTCCTTCCATCTGGAATGCTCATTCCACAACCTTCCCTTCAATCTACTACTTCCTACTCAGCCTTAAGGACTCAAGTTAGGTGTCACCTCCTTCAGAGAAGATTTTTTTTAACAGATTGCTTCATCTTAACTTTTGATTTTATCTTATGCTCTTAATGCATTGAATTTTGGTGATCTGCATATCTATTTGACTTCCTTCATATTTACTTTCTTGAAAACATACTTATTACAGAACATTAGTGACTGGCATATAAAGTAGAGTCTCAAAGCTTGTTGAACAAATGAATATTAGTCAAAGTGTAAACTGTTAATGTTTATTTGATAAGAATATTATTTTTAACAAAACCAATATTAATTTTTTAATAGTTTATTTTGGTATCATTAATCTACAATTACATGTGCAATATTATGGTGATTAAACTACTCCCTTCATCAGGTCCCCTCACCAACACAATTATAGTCACTGTCCATCAGCGTAGTGAGATGCTATAGAATCACTACTTGTCTTCTCTGAGTTGAAGAGCCCTCCCCATGCCCCTCCAACACTATATCTGCTAACCATAATGCTCCTTTTTCCCCCTTATCCCTCCCTTCCCACCCATCCTCCCCAGTCCGTTTCCCTTTCGTAACTATTAGTCCATTCTTGGGTTCTGTGAGTCTGCTGCTGTTTTGTTCCCTCAGTTTTTTCATTGTTCTTATACTCCACATATGAGTGAAATCATTTGGTACTTGTTTTTTTCAGCTTAGCTTATTTCACTGAGCATAATACTTTCTAGCACCATCCATGTTGTTGCAATTTGTTTTCTTCTTATGGCTGAATAATATTCCATTGTGTATATGTACCACCTCTTCTTTATCCATTCATCTACTGATGGACACTTAGGTTGCTTCCATTTCTTGGCTATTGTAAATAGTGCTGCAATAAACATAGGGGTGCATATGTCTTTTTCAAACTGGGCTGCTGCAGTCTTGGGGTAAATTCCTTGGAGTGGAATTCCTGGGTCAAATGGTATTCCTATTTTGAATTTTTTGAGGAACCTCCATACTGCTTTCCACAATGGTTGAACTAATTTGCATTCCCACCAGCAGTGTAGGAGTGTTCCCTTTTCTCCACATCCTTGCCAACATTTGTTGTTGTTCGTGTTTTGGATGTTGGCCATCCTTACTGGTGTGAGGTGATATCTCATTGTGGTTTTAATCTGCATTTCTCTGATGATTAGTGATGTGGAGCATCATTTCATGTGCCTGTTGGCCATCGGAGTTTCTTCTTTGGAGAAGTGTCTATTCATGTCCTCTGCCCATTTCTTAATTGGATTATTTACTTTATGTTTGTTGAGGTGCATGAATTCTTTATATATTTTGGATGTCAACCCCTTATCAGTTACGTCATTTATGAATATATTCTCCCATACTGTAGGATGTCTTTTTGTTATACTGATGGTGTCCTTTCCTGTACAGAAGCTTTTCAGCTGGATATAGTCCCACTTGTTCACTTTTGCTTTTGTTTCCCTTGCTCGGGGAGATATATTCATAAAGAAGTCACTCATGTTTATATCCAAGAAATTTTTGCCTATGTTTTTTTCTAAGAGTTTTATGGTTTCATGACTTACATTCAGGTCTTTGATCCATTTTGAGTTGACTTTTGTGTATGGGGTTAGACAGTAGTCCAGTTACATTCTCTTACATGTAGCTGTCCAGTTTTGCCATCACCAGCTGCTGAAGAGGCTGTCATCTCCCCATTGTATATCCAAGGCTCCTTTATCAAATATTAATTGACTGTATATGTTTGGGTTAATGTTTGGATTTTCTATACTGTTACACTGGTCTGTGGGTCTGTTTTTGTGCCAATACCATATTGTCTTGATTACTGTGGCTTTGTAGTAGAGCTTGAAGTCAGGGAGCGTAATTCCCCCTGTTTTATTCCTCCTTCTCAGGATTGCTTTGGCTATTCGGGGTCTTTTGTGGTTCCATATGAATTTTAGAATTATTTGTTCCAGTTCATTGAAGAAAGCTGTTGGTAGTGTGATAGGGATTGCATTGAATCTATAGATTGCTTTAGGTAGTATAGCTTTTTTGACAATATTTATTCCAGCTAGCCAAGAGTATGGGATGCATTTCCATTTATTAGTGTCTTCTTTAACTTCTCTTAGGAGTGTCTTGTAGTTTTCAGAGTACAGGTCTTTCACTTCCTTTGTTAGGTTTATTCCTAGGTATTTTATTCTTTTTGATGCAATTGTGAATGGAATTGTTTTTCTGATTTCTCTTTCTGTTAGTTCATCATTAGTGTATAGGAAAGCAACAGATTTCTGTGTGTTAATTTTGTATCCTGCAACTTTGCTGAATTCAGATATTAGTTCTAGTAGTTTTGGAGTGGAGTCTTCAGGGTTTTTTATGTACAATATCATGTCATCTGCAAATAGTGACAATTTGACTTCTTCTTTACCAATCTGGATGCCTTGTATTTCTTTGTTGTGTCTGATTGCCATGGCTAGGACCTCCAGTACTATGTTGAATAACAATGGAGAGAGTGGGCATCCCTGTCTTCTTCCCGATCTTCGATGAAAAGCTTTCAGTTTCTTGCTGTTAAGTATGATGTTAGCTGTGGGTTTGTATATATGGCCTTTATGAGGTTGAGGTACTTGACCTCTATACACATTTTGTTGAGAGTTTTAATCATGAATGGATGCTGAATTTTGTCAAATGCTTTTTCAGCATCTATGGAGATGATCATGTGGTTTTTGTTCTTCTCTTTGTTTATGTGGTGGATGATGTTGATGGATTTTCAAATGTTGTACCATCCTTGCATTCCTGGGATGAATCCCACTTGATCATGGTGTATGATCCTCTTGATGTATTTTTGAATTTGGTTTGTTAATATTTTGTTGAGTATTTTTGCATCTACTTTCATCAGTGATATTGGTCTGTAATTTTCTTTTTTGGTGATGTCTTTGCCAGGTTTTGGTATCAGAGTGATGCTGGCTTCATAGAATGAGTTTGGAAGTATTTCCTCCTCTTCTGTTTTTTGGAAAACTTTAAGGAGAATGGGTGTTTTTTCTTCTCTATATGTCTGGTAGAATTCAGTGGTGAATCCATCAGGCCCGGGGTTTTTGTTCTTGTGTGGGTTTTTGAATACCGCTTCAATTTTGTTGCTGGTGATTGGTCTGTTTAGTTTTTCTGTTTCTTGTTTGGTCAGTTTTTAAAGGTTGTATTTTTCTAAGAAGTTGTCCTTTTCTTCTAGGTTTTCCAGCTTGTTAGCATATAGATTCTCATAATATTCTCTTATAATTCTTTGTATTTCTGGGGGGTCTGTTGTTATTTTTCCTTTCTCATTTCTGATTCTGTTTATGTATGTAGATTCTCTTTTTCTCTTAATGAGTCTGGGTAGGGGTTTATCTATTTTGTTTATTTTTTCAAAAAACCACCTCTTGGTTTCATTGATTTTTTTCTATTGTTTTATTCTTCTCAATTTTATTTATTTCTTCTTTGATCTTTATTATGTCCCTCCTTCTGGTGACTTTGGGTCTCATTTGTTCTTTTTCCAATTTCAGTAATTGTGTCTTTAGACTATTCATTTGGGAATGTTCTTCCTTCTTTAAATAGGCCTGGATTGCAATATACTTTCCTCTTAGAACTGCCTTTGCTGCGTCCCACAGAAGTTGTGGCTTTGTGTTGTTGTTGTCATTAGTCTCCATATATTCTTTGATTTCTGTTTTGATTTGGTCGTTAACCCATTGATTAATTAGGAGAGTGTTGTTAAGTCTCCATGTATTTGTGAGCCTTTTTGATTTCTTTCTAAAATTTATTTCTAGTTTTATACCTTGGTGATCTGAGAAGTTGGTTGGTAGGATTTCAATATTTTTGAAATTACTGAGGTTCTTTTTGTGGCCTAGTATGTGGTCTATTCTGGAAAATGTTCCATGTGCACTTGAGAAGAATGTGTATCCTGTTGCTTTTGGGGGTAGAGTTCTGTAGATGTCTGTTAGGTCCATCTGTTCTAGTGTGTTGTTCAGTGCCTCTGTGTCTTTACTTATTTTCTGTCTGGTTGATCTGTCCTATGGAGTGAGTGGTGTGTTGAAGTCACCTAAAATGAATGCATTGCAGTCTATTTCCTCCTTTGATTCTGTTAGTATTTGTTTCCCATATGCCAGTGCTCCCGTATTGGGTGCATATATATTTATAATGGTTATATCCTCTTCCTGGATTGACCCCTTTATCATTATGTAATGTCCTTCTTTATCTCTTGCTACTTTCTTCGTTTTGAAGTCTATTTTGTCTGATACAAGTACTGCAACACCTGCTTTTTTCTCCTTGTTGTTTGCATTAAATATCTTTTTCCATCCCTTCACTTTTAGTTTGTGTATATGTTTTTGTTTGAGGTGAGTTTCTTGTAGGCGGCATATAGATGGGTCTTGCTTTTTTATCCATTCTGTTATTCTGTGTCTTTTGATTGGTGCATTCAGTCCATTTACATTTAGGGTGATTATCGATAGATATGTACTTCTTGCCATTGCTGGCTTTAGATTCATGGTTACCAAAGGTTCAAGGGTTGCTTCTTTACTATCTAACAATCTAACATAACTTTCTTGTTAAGTTATTGTAAACACAGTCTGCTGTTTCTTTATTTCTCTCCCTTCTTATTGTTCCTCTTCCATTCTTTATATACTAGGTGTTTTATTCTTTGCCTTTAGTTAGTATTTGGATGATCTGCTTTCTTTGCTATGATTTTATTTTCTCTGGTGACATCTTTTTAGCTTTAGGAGTGCTTCCGTGTAGAGCAGTTCCTTTAAGATATCCTGTAGAGGTGGTTTATGGGAGGCAAATTCTCTCAGCTTTCTCCTGTCTGGAAATTGTTTAATCCCTCCATCATATTTAAATGATAATTGTGCTAGATACAATATTCTTGGTTCGAGGCCCTTCTGTTTCATTACGTTAAATATATCATGCCATTCTCTTCTGGTCTGTAAGGTTTCTGTTGAGAAGTCTGATGATAGTCTGATGGGATTTCCTTTGTAGTTGATCTTTTTTCTCTCTCTTGCTGCCCTTAATACTCTGTCCTTATCTTTGTTCTTTGCCATTTTAATTATTATGTGTCTTGGTGTTGTCTTCCTTGGGTCCGTTGTGTTGGGAGATCTGTTGGCTTCTGTGGACTGTGAGACTATTTCCTTCCTCAGCATGGGAAAGTTTTCAGCAATTATTTCTTCAAAGACACTTTCTATCCGTTTTTCTCTCTTCTTCCTCTTGTACTCCTATAATATGAATATTGTTCCATTTGGATTGGTCACACAGTTCTCTTAATATTCTTTCATTCCTGAGATCCTTTTATCTCTCTGTGTCTGAGGTGTTCTGTATTCCTGTTCTCTGATTTCTATTCCATTAACAGCCTCTTGCATCTCGTCCAGTCTGCTGCTAAGCACGTCGATGTCTTGTCTCATTTCTGCATTGTCCTTCCTGACTTCTGTCACTTCCTCCCTCAGATGTTGCATATTTCTCTGTAGATCCATCAACATGGTTATGACTTTTATTCTGAATTCTTTTTCAGGAAGATTGTGCATTTCCATCACTTCAGTCTCCCTCTCTCGTGTTTTCTGGGTCTGGGTGAGCTTGATTTGTACCATATTCCTGTGTCTTTTCTTGGCGATAGACGTGGTCGGTGGTAGGTACCACGCATGTCAGCTGGGCTCTTTAAGAGTTTTAAAAAAACCAAAAACAAAGAAAAAAAGTGATGGAAGAGAAAGAAAAGAGAAAACATAGAAAGAAAAGAAAGGAAAAAAAATAAACCAAAGGAAAAAAAACCGCCCACCAGGAGTAGATTCTGTAAGGATGCTGTAGATGGCGCTGTTGCTCCACTATTCCGAAGCTGCTGCCACGCAGCTCTGCAGGGCCCTTTGTAGCTCTGGCCAGGGCGGGAACGAATGGGAGGCTGTTGTTCTCTATGTGAAGTTTCAGTGCGGCTACTTTTCCCCAGTCGCCAGGCAAGGGTTCCGAAATTCCTCAGGACTCCCAGCCTGCTGGGCAGAGTGTGCTGGGACGATCCTGGGCCCTTGCCTCTTTAAGACCGCAAAAAAAAAAGCGCACACTTTTCTTTTGTCCCAGCAGCCTGCTGCAAGGACCCGGGCGCATTCCCAGCTCAATACCTGCACCTTCTGCCTCTCCAATATCTGATACACCGTGCAATGTGTGTCAGCGCTCCTGGCGCAGATCACCAGGGCTGGTTATTTCGCGGTCCTGTACTTCCACTCCCTCCTGGCTCTGAATCCTCTCCGTGCGCTGATGCGCTGGGGTGGGGGCGTTCTCGGGTCCTGCCGGGTGGCGGCTCTGTATCTTACCCGCCTGGCGGGGTGCCAAGTCCTCTCAGGTGCAGATGCAGGCTGTGTGCTGTCCTGTATATTCTGGTCTCTCTTTTAGGAATAGTCGTATTTGCTGTATTTTCATAGATATATATGGTTTTGGGAGGAGATTTCTGCTGCCCTGCTCATGCCGCCATCTTCCCGGAACTCTGCCACCAATATTAATTTTAATGACTAATATGTAATAGGTTGAAATTATTTTATGTCAATAGATCAATTAGGAAAATAATGATCTGGAATGGGGAAATAAATGATGAATGAGAAACAAAGTATGTTTGTGTATATGCACTTTTGTGACTGTGTGTGGATGGTTATTCTGACACACATTATTGAAGACCTACAAAACCTTGGGCTAGGGAATAGAGTTACAAAGTTGAAAAAAATCCAGTTGAGGATGCAAGCACAGATAATTGAATCATAATACATTCAATAAAAAGAGAGAAATAGGTGGAGAATACTGTAAGAAAGGAAGGATATTTGGACCAGCCTGAATATTCAGGGCAGGTTAGCTGGAGGACTAAAATTAAAGACTAAGTTCCAAGTAGACAGGTGTATGAAAGGAGTAAAAAATGTTTTTTGCCATGTGTGAAAATGTTAACAGCTATCAACTTTGACCACGAAATCTATCTAATCTAAAGAATTTCAGTGGAAAATGATATTTTTCAGAGTTATCTGGTCCGATATCTGGGGGTAATGGAAAGACACTGCAAGATGGGTCAACAACTACAAGCCCAAGTACACCATCCTGTGGTAAATATCTACTAAACAAATACACAGATAACGTGTGAATATGCTGATATAGATAATGGACTATTAATACAAATGGATATTTGATTTTGCATCTGTATCCACTTTACCAAACCACATCTGGCATTTTACACACACACACAGACACACATGCATATACATATATCATCATTTATTCTGTGTAACTGCCTCACAAGGTAGGTATTATTACCCTTATTTTACAGAGTACCTGTATCAGTTGAAAGAATTTGACTGACCTACTGATGGGTAAATAACCAGCTGGTAACAGAGCCACCATTTGATTCTTAGTCTTTGTGAGGTCATCTTTGTTCCACCACGGCACCTTGACAGATATTGTATTATGCTGATGAAAATGGCACTCATAAGGAAAGGTAATGTTTTAATACATCATAAGCCCTTTCTTTTCTGATAAACATTCTTGAAATATCTTAGAGGTAGAAGGCTGCCTTCATACAAATTGCTGTAAATATGAAAATTAAAAGGAACTGAAACAAAAATATATTTAGTTGATAGCTAAGTAGGAGCAATATGATCCAAAGCATAGCTCCAAAGAGACTTAGCATCTGTGCACTGAAACACTTGTTTTAACAAGTCCAACTGTGTTTCCTAACTATGCCAATCCTTTCCCTTGGCTAATGCAGAATCCAGTTTACAGGATATATCAAACTGCAGCCTTCTTGCTGAGAGGAGCTGAATGCTGCTTTAATTTCCCAGCCGGGAGCTGGTATTTCATCATGAACCAGGCATATTAAATTGTTGTGTAAATGGAAAGACCACAATGTAGGCCATATGGCAGTTTCTCTTGGCAGAAGAGAGACTTTCAAATCAAACTGTTAAGTCTTTGAACTATTTGATGTTACAGTCATTAGTTTAGAGATATGGACAAGAGATTTCTTTATCTTATCTAAGTGTTCTTCCCTGCTTTCCATGCCCCATAAGAGTGGATGGGTCCATTTAAAGTTGAAAGAACAATCTTGGTCAATCTTAAATCTATTACACTGTGGGTGGGACTTCCAGAAGTTTCTATCCTGCAATACAGGGGAAACGACAACTTTAAAATCAATTTTCCAAGTCCACCTTTAGGGTCATGTTTTACTTCAGAATGAACTGCATAGATTTCAGACCATCACAAATGGGTTTCTTGAAGTGAAAGAACAGAAGTGATGCCATTTAATTTCTTTCTCTGAAATAGGCCACCCTTTCCTTCAATTTGCCATCTCCATCCCAATTTTTACTAAGCACACTACTGTTCATGTTTTACAACTCAGCTCAGAAATTATTTCATTCATCCATCCATCCAGGAAATGTATATTGTGGTCTAATGTGGGCAGTTTTCATTCCAGGTGCTTCAAGTGTAAGAGTTCCTTATGTTCATGAAACTTACATTCTAGAGAAAAACATGGAAAATCTCCAGACGACTCAAATAATGACAACTGCTGTAGAAAAATAAAACAAGGTGTTGTGACAGAGTGAGAGTGTGTGTCTAGAACATGATAATCACAGGACTGTGTATGTTTCAGGAATTTGGTATCTATTTTAATCTTTTTTTAGTTTGTTCCAATAGTTAGATTTTTCCTCAAAGAGTTTCTTCTCTTCAGTCCCAAATATGTAGAAGTTTCTGAAGCTTTGATCTCAATTGCAAGTTCTTCACTGACATGTTCAAAACCTGTGTTCTCTTCCTACTGCCATTGTATGAGATTCTAGTCCACATCCCTGCAATTATGGCAATGCCCTTGAGTTGCTGATCATTTGTTAGAGATCTTTTGTGAGAAGGCAAATCCTGTCCTTCAGTCACTGGCAGAGTCAAGATGAGCCAAGGATCATCTCTCACAAAATAATCACTTTTCTCTTTTCTGTGGAGGCCCACCTTGTCCCTTTCCCAGGCTACTCGCAGGCCTTGGGCATTTGGTTTAGGCACAAGTGGGCCAATGAACTCAGCAAAGGCAAAGAATTGAACTTTAAATCCAAGATCTCTTTCTAAAATGTTATTCTCTGGGCTGGAAATGAAACTTCACATCCCCAGGTGCCATTTGTTTTTCTCACTTTCACTCTTATATCATTATAGACTTCTCACTCAGAAGCCACTGGGAATTAGGTTTATTCTTAGGTATTCCTGACATTCCCCTATAAACTTAAACATTTTAAAAGCATTACATTTCACTTGGAAGGGTATTCTACTTAAAACACTTTTACTGAATCATCCCAGCTTTCAGTTATTAAAGATATCTATATCTTGGCTTCTTACTTATTTTTGTGTCCCTGAGAAAAATCTCAAGGCTGTTATCTGAAAACGTAGCCAAGGCCAATTATCACCAGTTTCCTTTCTCTTCACAATTTTAGTGACAAAAGGACTTGGCTGAAGATGTTCAAACTAATGATGGCAGGAATGTTGATTTTTGTTTTTGTTTCTCTCTAAAACAGAATCTACCCTCCAGCAAAATTTCAAGGTATAAGGCCACATTCACACAAAAACATGGTAATCATGACAAATCAGTGACTCAGAGGGACTCCATAAAGCAGAGATATGCTCAGCAGCACTCTATCATGATTCTCTTATACACGAGGTGTCCAATGCCCTCAGTTCCCTGTCTTCTCTGTTAAACGTCCCTTATTGCTCTTTGGGAGACACACAACGGGCAAATTTAAGTTTTTAAACAGCTACATTGTTAAGGAACTTTATAACAACTAAGGTTTTGGACAACGGCAAACTTTTACTGGATAAAGTTCAGATTTAGGGGGTGGGGTTATGATTACATTTTTAAATTTCCTTTCTTGATTTCTTGAACAAGAATATATTCTGTAATAAAAGCTTGAGTTTCAAAATGATACTTTCAGAAGGTATTTGCTCAGGTAAAGCTTGCCTGAAATTTTCTGTGTAAGATTATCTGACTGCAGCACAAGCATTTCAAATCCTATCATACATGTTATTCTTCACTGTAGCATCCTCAGTGAGGAATACCCTTCCCAGCTCTCTTACTGAAGCTCAAAGAAATCCAGTCCAGTAAGAAAATTAATCTCCACGTAGACACAGTAAGGCTGCCTCACACAATGCAAGGAGGTGAGCAGGCACCTGTGTGTCTAACTTAACCCAAGAGGAAGTCCAATCAGAGAACTCAGACTCCAGGATGATCAAATGGCTTAGCTCAAGTCCTTTCTTTACTCTGAACTATAGAGTGATAACCAGAATAGTCGGGCACTTAAAGGCAATGATGCCAAAACACAAGCTACACCAAGTTCAAGGTTCTCGGAAACTAGGAATCAACTTTTCTCTAGATCACTCCACTTCTAATTATACAGGAAAAAGGGGAGATATATAGAAGACAAGATACAGAAATACTGTTATGGCTTCTTTCTCTCCAGCAAATTTTTAAAGATAAAAATTTTTTTTTTTTCACATTGTTTCTTTAAAATGATAACCCATTAGAAACCATGAGTCCAAACACTTACACTGCATTCTCTCTCTCCTCCAACTTATAACAGTTCATGCACAAACAGGCATGTTATGCATATAAAAGCAATTTCAGTATTTATTAAGTGTTGTACCAATATTACCAATCTCTAGTTGAGGCAGGAAGCATGGTGGTTGTTCTATAGTTACAAATATTTCATAAACTCCAAGAAAATGAGGACTTTTAACAGGCTTATTTTAAATCCTTACAATAAGAGGATAAGTAAATATGTACTGAATTAATAAGTGAACTATTGCATTGTGCAGTGAATTCAATTAAGATTTCCAGTGCTATTTCTTTAAAAAGTCTGATCTGTATTAGATTTTAATTAATGTTCTCATTTATGTCCAGTATGGCTATTTAAGTATAAGTGGCTATTACTTGACTTGGTTGCATCAAGAATATTTAGACACATCTTTGGAACATTTATTCCTTTATTTGGGGCACACAAACATATCCCAGCAAAGGGAACTGATTCACTGCATGCCATTAAAACATTAATGTGTTGTTGATGTGTTTCTCTTGTGACATATGTTATAAGTACACAAAGAAACTTTTAAAATACTTCTGACATGTTAAATTTGCTAAGGATATTCAAGCATTTCAATAAACGTATTGTACTCTGAAAAACAGGTGATGAAATGTGATTTAAAGTGACTAGATATTTTTGCTTCATTATCTTTCTGCTGGACTATTATGGGCAGTAATTTTACTCTTTCCTTCTAAGTAAATTCAACCATGGAGACATGTCTGCACAGATAAGGGATAAGTCAAAATAGTCACACTTACCTGAAGCATGCTTAGAATTAGTAACTACAGATTATTTAGCAATAGGCTAGAAGTAATTTGTCTGTGTATATGTGTATGTTTGTGTGCATATGTTCTATAATTTCATAATGTGTTTCATAATTAAGAGGAAAGAATCCTTGTTTTCTGATATGCTATAAAGTAACATCGTTGGTAACTACTTGCAGAAAATATACCTGTTACTGTATGAAGAGCAGTGGCCGAAAGGGTTGTCCTTCCCTGTCACTACGGATCTCTGTGGCCCATGCATCTTTCAGTCTTCTTTTTTGTACAAGTGGATGAG
The DNA here is from genome assembly GCA_032199065.1 of Smutsia gigantea. Classification (NCBI taxonomy): domain Eukaryota; kingdom Metazoa; phylum Chordata; class Mammalia; order Pholidota; family Manidae; genus Smutsia; species Smutsia gigantea. Next base: position 2,741,631 of record JAVSCE010022418.1, read on the forward strand.
ATCATGTATGAGATACTTCCTAATTTGATAAAAATATTTCTGAATAATTTAGTTTTGAAAACATATGTCTATCCATTTCCCTTCTAAGGCATTTGGGAAATTGATAGTGACAATGGTAAAGATGATATATTTTTGTAGTTATTTTAATCTCATATGGAGTTATATGATATATGTGAAGTTACTTAGTACAGTGCCCGGCACATTAAGCACTAGTTTTTGGAGAATTGGATTTTATAAAATCCTACAGTATTATTTCTTGGTGTATGTAGTGAGGAAACTAGAATTTTCAGAGTTGAGCCTCTTCAATTTGATAGATTTCAAGATTATTTATCCTACCCCACTTCTCTAACCCCCCACCAGTCAGACCCATTGATTTAGAGTGACTTTCATTGCTACCGGATTAAGACTAACACTCACTTGGGAGAACATACAAATTGACAATCCGGTTCTCCAGTGTTGATTCCTTGTTATGAGCACTGGGTCAATACCACCTCAGGAATGTCTTATACATCTGCTGCTTTACATCTGCTGCTCTATACTACACTAGTCCTGGTGCTGTCATTCCTGCCCATCATCATCACATAGACACTGTGCCAGGTGATGTGCTAAGCATTTTATCTGTGTTAAATCATTTAGTCCTCTAAGCAAGACTCCTGAGGTAGGAATTATTATTATCCTGATTTTGCAGATTTGGGAACAGGGGCTTGGAGAAGATCCGTGACTTTTTCAAGGCCCAACAGTCTCTCAACATCTGACTCTGACATCTACGCCTTTAAACAGGATCCTTGTCACATTTCAAAGAGCTTTACAAACAGCACCTGACACTTTCTATTCTTTTCACTACCCATGAAAAAGAGTGGTAGTTAATTTTTTTTCTCCTGGAACATGAATCATCACAAATATCACCTGCCTCCATTTCTTTTTAAAATGCTAGCATCTTGTCCTGGAAAATATCTTTAATGCTAATACTACAAACAAAATATACAGCTTTCCTTCAAAAATACTGGGGACTCTAGAATAGGCATCAAGACATTTTAGATGCTCACAAAGCAATGAAAACAAGCAAGCTGTCAAAAAAAGGATATGCCGCCAACAGAATCCTAGCGCTGGAAGGCTGCAGTGAGTGTCTACATTAATAATCTCATTTTACAGATGAGGATCCCAAGCCTCTGGATGCTGAACAAGTTGCCTGAGGACATACAGTTGGGTCTTATTGACAGATGGACTAGAACCTGGCTCTGTGGATGCTGAGTACTTTGCCACATCATGCTGCTTCCTAATCCTCTTACAGTTTTGTTCCTAAAGATAGAATTTGATCATTTAATTTGTAATATTATGAGAGGGGAACAATCAAGCAATAAAATATGCTTAGTCTCCTCAGACATAACCTTTTTAATTGTATGTGGTACATAGTGCAATAGGGGAGATCACTGGTACCACTGTATATTTTTAACACTGTGAACCTTCAGACTTGAAGGGAGGGTCTAAATTTAAGAGTAAGTGAAACTGAGCACAGAATAAACAGACTGTCATTAGCACAAGTGGAAGGCCACATGGAAAAGGAGCAAGCTAGAGAGAGTTGAAATGAGGACACAGTGAGAAACCAGCCATCTGTCCACCAGCAATGATGAACATAAAGTAACCACAGGACACCACTGCCTTCCAAATGAACCCATTCAAGAGTGGGCTCCTCAGATCGGAAACGGTATGTTTTGGACCATTTACCAAAAAAAGGTCTTTAAGACGTTTTAAATTCAAATACTACATTATGACACAGTGAGGCATGTTTCATATGCATATCTGTTAACTCTTCTATAGGATATAAATATAACTTTGAGAACATCATAAAGATTTTGTTTCCAAATGTATATTTTATGTCTCAAAAGATAATATTTATTTTTCCCAGAAGATGATGGTCTTCACCTCACCTCGCTCTGATCTGCTAGTATGGAAGAGAAATGATGAGAGGAGAATGAGACAATGCCAGAAATAAAATCTGAACCCCAGTTCTTTATATGCTTCAGCTGTACTTGCACTTTGTGGAAGGACTCCCACCTAGAGGCACACTTCTCTCGTCTTCTTTCATGGGTGCCACAAATACAGTGAAGTATGATAGTGGTTCTTAAAAAAATGTCACAACAGAATAATAGTTTGCACAATGTTTACCCAAAGAACTCAGAATATTTTACTAATGTGAGCTCATTCATCATACCTGGCTGTGACAGAGGATGAACAGAGGTGAAGTAGGGCAAGAGGACCTTGGTCAGCAACGTTGTACTGAGGCTCTAAACGCCAAATGTTGAGACTGGAGAGCAGCAACAACAAAAATCAAAAACCCAGGAACAGCCAAAGAAGGAACCGCAAAGGAATCTTGCTGCTCTATTCTGTACTAGGTAAGGTATTAGCAAATACTAAGTCTAATGATTTGGTTCCTATTTATAACTTCTGTTAAGAACTTGCAGAAGAAACAAAGAAGAGTGGCGTGATGATTTCATGATTGAAGAAATGAAAAGAAATATAAATAGAGATCACTTATTAGAAGTTTGATAATTGACTTGATATGAAATATTATCCAATTAAAGGTGGCTCCAAAATTGCAATGCCACATTTATTCAATAAAAATTATGTGTCAGGGAATGTGCTAAGGTTGGTGATACAAATAAAAATATAAGATGATCTGTAAGTTTTTAGTTTGATAGGAATCTTTCAGTCCTGTAGTTTCTTTGCATCTTTTACATAAATGTTGCAAACAAATTACAAGAAAAATTAAAGATGGAGAGAAAAGAAAGAAAAGAGTATAAATAATGTATACAAGAAAAAGTTTTAAAAGTATACCCTTAACTTAGTTTAAGTAGGCCTCCACTGAAATATAGATAATTCTTGCATAACATTTAAAGCATATCATCCCGTCCATCAAGATGCTTGGAGATGCTTCATCCAACACATTGGCCTCAGCGTTCTCGGTACTAACAATCTTTCATTTAAAAACTTCTATTTAGCCATTGTTTCAAAGGTCATACCTTAGACTTTGTTATCACTGAAAGCTAACGAACCCCAAAACCTCCATTCAGATCACCACTTCTTGGACATCCAGCTCAATTTATTCTTCTGCTCTAACTCCAAGAATTTTCTTACCCCATAAGGGCCTCCAGTTCATTAACTCCACTTCTTGTTCACCATTCACTACCTTCCCACATGAATTACATTAGAGTTCTTGGTCTGTCACTAAGATACACAACTTAACAAACACATCATGGTCTATGTATGTCCAGGAGTTCTGTTTTCTAGACACCACTTTGAGCTCAGTTCCTATAACTCTCTCAACCTCTCACTTTGATCTAGCAACACCAGCCTATGCTCCTGGAATTTACCATCTATGTTCCCACTTCATGAACTTTGTTCTTGCTATTCCCCATGTTTTTCCCTCAGGTATTTATATGGCTAGCTGTCTCTATTTGTTTACATCTCTGCTCAGTTAATCTTTCATTATCCTGTTTTATGATTTTTTTTCATGGCATCTACTAATACTTGAAATTATTTCATTCAACATTTATTTTTTGCTTACTGGATGTCTCCCAGTAGCATATAATATCCATGAATACTAGAGTTTTCTCTTATAACCTACTGTATGGCACATAGAATTCTTCTTGGGACATTGGAGATTATCAGTATCTATTTGTTGAAAGGAAAAGGAAAGAAATTAAAGAAAGAAGAAAGGAAGAAGAGAACATTTGCCTCATTTGTGAGGTAAATTAACTCTTACAGATATTTGGAGCTTAGCACAGAAAAATATTTTTTTGAAAGACTGGAAAATTTCCAAGAAGGTAAGAAGAGAGGGCAGATAACATCCCCTTATACCATCCTAGATACAACTGCCTTATAAAGAAACACCTTCCATCCCTTTTTACAGCAATCTAGAACTATTTTACCCAATATAGTAGGCACTAGCCACATGTAGCTGTTCATATTTAATCTAACTTAACTGCAACACAATAGAATTACATTCAATTCCTTAGTCATACTAGCATCAATTGCTCAATAGCTGCATATGGCAATGGCTACCCTATCGGACAGTGTTGAAGAGAGAATATTTCTATCACCACAGAAAGTTCTACTAGACAGCATTGCTCTAGATGACTGTTCTACATTCTAGAATTATACCTAATATATAGTGAGATTAATTTAAAATCAGAAAGTAATTTAAATATTAACACCAAATTTCTCAGAAATAGGCAGGGTCCTGTGTTTCATTTAGTTTTAGCTTGCAATTTATCATTATTTGCATTGATTTCCTATCTTGAGATAAAGACAATGAGTTTAACATGGTATAATACCAAAGTGAATGGGATGCTTGATGGCTTTTCTTATTTTAGTGTTGGAGAGAAAGCAGAAGAGATAGCGGTAAAGAGATAAGGGAAAATACATTCATCCATCCATCTACTTATTGTACAGGTTTTTACTGAGCATCTGTGACAGTTCAAGCACTATGCTTTGGTGCTGCAGTTTTAAGTTGGAAGAAATCATACTGCCCAAGTTCAGAAAATTCATAATCTAATATGGAAGAGTTTCATATAAAATAATAAGGAAAGGTTCAATAATAAGTTAAGGTTAAAGTGCTATGAAAGCAGAAAGAAAAAACCCTCTGCCTCTAGGAGATGAAAAAAGTAACATTTGATTGGTGTCTTAAAAAATATGAGAAGTAATGAGTCACACTGGAGTGGAGAGAAATTTTTTTTTTTAACTAAAGGGATGAACCTCTGCAAAGGCAATTTTTGCTTGCTTAAGTAAGAACTAGTGTTTTGCGGGTTGGTAAAAAGGGGTCTGGAGGCAAAGATACGAATTGAGATTAGGAAAATAGGTTGGGCCAGATGCACAGGGTTTTGGAGATTTTGTTAAAAGATTTGGATACTAACCTTAGAAAGAAGGCAAAGGTCATGACAATTCAGATGAACCTTTTGGAAAGAATAGCTGCAGGATGGATGAAAACACAAAGAGGATGGTGCTGGCAGCGCCCTCTTCTGGGAATCCTGGGATACAGGCATGGATTCAGAAATTGGGGATTTATAAGTTCAATTGAAAAAGGTTCAAAAGAATGGTTACTCTCAAATCATTGAAACAGACTTATTCTAAGGAAAAGCCTTAAAGAAAACATCAGTCTGGGAGATAGTTTTCTTACAGACTATACTTATTGGTGTTGTGTATCCTGCTTTGCTTTTTCTCCAGTTATGCTTGAGAGAAAACCTTACTTCTTTTCACCCTCTGAGCTATGCATCCAAAAATGGGGAAAAGGTCTTCCATCTGTTCTTTAGTACCAGAAATTCTTTTAATAGCATACAAAGTTTATCATTACAAAAGTTAGCATTTCAATAACACAAGTAAAATGTGAATACCGAAGAGTATTGGTAATCAAAATTTAGCAATTTTTTTCAAAGAAGGAGAAAGAACATCGTTTAAATATTCAAAACAATTTTACATTCTAAAGTGAATTATAACCTCCTAGATTTGTTTCAGCTTGCAATCAGAACCCTGTATTTTTCACTAAAATCACTTTCCCTAGTTTTTGGTGGATGTTGAAATTTAGAAACTAGGTAGAGGTGCATTTAAAAAAATTATGTGTGTGAACTAGAATTACAAGTGAAGACTGGAAAGTACGCTTTCCTTATGGAGATTTTATTTTAGGTTCAAGATGTGTCCTGGCCTCTCTAATTATAAAATCTCCATGTGAACAACCACAGGAATAGAAGAGCATCCAGAACTGTTACAAGGACTTCTTTATTTTCTCTTTCTCTTTTTCTTTGACCTCTTCTCCCTTTTCTATTTTATTAAAGAGAGAAAGACACAATGACTTCAAAACCAAATGTCTTCTTAATGTTCATCCTGATTTTCATAAGTGCCTCAGGCATTTGGATAATCCTTTTTTATGTATTGATGCATTCATACATGAGGTCACAGAGCCACAGGACTGTGACATGAGGATATGGATGTAGATTAACAGCCCTCTCACCCAAGCCTCACCCTATGGTTGTACATTATCTGGCATTTATAGATGGGCTAAAACCTGCAAAAAGATCTCACAGAGTTGTCTTACAAGCATTGAAACAATGATTTCATTAGTCTGGTCTAAAGAGACAGAAGAGAAGAAATGAGGAAGCAGAAGAAAGAAAAACAAAAATCTGCAAGATTGATGGTTTATCTCTGGGGCTGCCTTCTCCTCCTCATAAATATAGTGGGAGAATTGAGGTACTCAAGCTGTGAATTTACCATCAACAGATTCCTCTCACTTTCTGGAAAATCAGTATCAGCTTTTAGAAATGTACAATGTATTAGAGGTAAACTGTAAACTACAGATTGGCAGATGCCTCAATCCTCTTAAAAATAATGAATAGTCACCATGACAGGGATTGCCTGTGGATTTTCAAATCTGTGGCTCTAAATTTAAAAATTCCAGATGATCATTATCTGGCCAAATGCATTTTGGGCATAAAAATCCTAAATATGCACATTAGCTATATAAAATACTTGACAGTCTCCTCAAGGCTTGCAAAATGTTAGACATGATTACACAGCACTCAATACCAAATAATTTATAATGCAACAATCATGGGAAGTACTTTCCTTCTGGTAGGCTTTTTTTCATATTTCTATACCATATGAGGTTATGAGGCAGATGTTTTGAAAGAGGAAAGTTAAGAGAATGAATCAGTTAGAACACTTTGGTGCAGAAAGATAAATGACTGCTAAGAGGTGAATGGATAGAAACATTAATAATGATTAAATATGTTATATTAGAAAAACAGAAGCTTTAAAATCATGAACTATTGGATACTATTAAGATACTTCATTTGAAATTTTAATGATGTATATGAATGGAATTTTACCTTAGTGATAACACATTAATAATATGATTACTTTAGTAGGTGGGCCAGGTAGAACATATGAAGAGATAACCCACCTTCAAGGCTTACTATAAAGCTACTGTAATCAGGACAGTGTGGTATTGGTAAAAAAAATAGACATATAGATCAATGAAACAGTATAGAGAGCCCAGAGGTAGATCTCCATAAATATAGTCTATTGTTCAACAAAGGAGCAAAGCCAATTCAATGAAGCAAAGTCTCTTCAACAAATGGTGTTGGGATAATGAAACATCCACATGCAAGAAATATTAATCTAGACATAGCCCTCACATCTTTCACAAACATTAACTCAAAATGGATCACAGACCTAAAGGCAGAACAAAATTATAGAACTCCTAGATTAACATGGGAAAAAAGCTAGACAACCTTGGGTATTCTGATGCTTTTTTAGATAGAACACCATAGACACAGTCTATGAAAGAAATACTTAATAAACTAGAGCCTCATTAAAACTAAAAAGTTCTATTCTACAAAAGACAGTGTCAAAAGAATGAGAAGATAAGCCACAAACCTGGAGAAAATATTTGAAAAAGACACATCTGATGTAGGACTGTTATCCTAAATACACAAAGAACACTTAAAACTCAACAATAAGAAAACAACTCAATTAAAAAATAAACAAAGACCTTGACAAACAAACAAATATATATATATGGCAAATAAGCATATGAAAAGATGCTCCACATCATATGTCATCAGAGAAATGCAAATAAAAACAATGAGGTATTACTACACACTTACTAGAATGACCCAAATCAGGAACATTTCTAAACCAAATAAATGCTGGTGAAGATCTGTAACAACAGGAACTCTCACTCACTGCTGGTGGGAATGCAAAATAGTACAGGCACTTTTGAACACAGTTGGGTAGATTCTTATAAAACTAGACATATTCTTATCACATGATCCTGTAGTCATACTCCTTGGTATTTATCCAAAAGAGTTGAAAATTTATGTCTACACAAAAACTTGCAAATGAATGTTTACAGCAAATTATTTTTTGCTATAATTGCCCAAACTTGGAAGCAACCAAGATGTCCTTCAGTAGGTGAATGGATAAAGAAACTGTGGTACATTCAGATAATGGAATATTATCCTATAAATTATAAACAAACAAGCTGTCAATTCTAAAAAGACATGGAAGAACCTTAAGGTCATATAACCAAGTGAAGGAAGCCAATCTTAAAAGGCTGCATACTGTATGATTACAACATATGACATTCCTGAAAAGGCAAAACTATGGAGGCAATAAAAAAGGTCACTGGCTGTGGGAGGGTGGGTGGGATGCAAGAAAGATGATAAGCAGGGAAATGTCTAAATCCATCAAATGTAAAATACCAAGAGTGAATTGAATTATAAGGTAAATTATGGACTTGGACTGATTATGATGGGCAATGTAGGTTCATCCTTGGTAAAAAATGTGCCATTCTGGTGAGTGATGTTGATAAGGCATGTCTGTAGTCAAGGAGTACATGGGAAATCTCTATACATTCCTCTCATTTTGTTATAAACCTAAAACTGCTGTAAAGAAGTCTTAAAAAAATTAAATGTTTATACAGAAATAAACTGTAACATACATGATCAAATTACTTTTGACAAAGGTGCCAAGATCATTTAGTAAAGACAGTCTTTTCAACAAATGGTTCTGGAAAATTGTATATTTACATGTAAAAGAATGAAGTTGAACCCTTTCCTAGGACCATATGTAAAAGTGAACTAAAAGTGGATCAAACACATAAATATAAGACCTAAAACTATAAAACTCTTAGAAGAAAACTTGGGCAAAGGGTTTGCAACATTGTGTTCAGCAATAATTTCTTGCATATGGATCCAAAGGCACAGGCGACCAAAGAAAATACAGAAAACTTGGACTTCATGAACATTAAACAAATTTGTACATCAAAAGACACTATCAACAAAGTAAAAAGGTAACCCACAAAGTGGTATTAAATATTTACAAATCATATTTATGATAAAGAGATTAATGTCTAAAATATAGAGAAAACTCCTAAAAACCAACAACAGTCTGACTTAAAAATGGGCAAAGGTCTTAGATATTTCTCCAAAGAAGATATTCAAATGACCAATTAACATAAAAAAGATGCTCAACATCACTAATCATTAAAGGATTAATGATTAATGCAAACAAAAACTACAATAAGATCTCACATCTAATAGGAGAATTATCAAAAACAAAATATGATGAGTGCTGATAAAGATGTGGAGAAATTAAAATTCTTGTACACTGTTCATAAAAATGGTACAGTTACCATTGAAAATAGCATGGAGGTTCCTCAAAATATTAAAAAAAGAACTACCATATGATCCAGCAATTCCACTTCTGGGTGTATACTAAAGAACTGAAAACAGCATCTGAATATATCTATGTTCATAGAAGCATTATTCACAATAGCTAAAATGTGGAAGCAATTCAGTTATGTATCAATGGATGAATGAATGAATGAAATGTGGTATATACATAAAATAGAATATTATTCCCCATTAAAAAGAAAGGAGGTTCTGACATATGATACAACATGGATGAACCTAGAAGATGTTATGCTAAGTGAAATAAGTCAGTCACAGAAAGATAAATGGTATCTGATTCTATTTATGTGAGGTATTAAGAGTAGTAAAATGATCAGAGACAGAAAACAGAATGGTGGTTGCCAAGGGCTGGGAGGAAGAGTGGAATGGGGATTTATTGTTTAATGGGTATAGAGTTGCAGTTTTGCAAGATTAAAAGAGTTCTAGAGTCTGATGGTGGTATTGGTAGTACATTATGAATGTATTCAGAACCACTGAACTGTATACTTAAAGATGGTTAAGATGGCAAATTTTATGCTTGTGCATTTTACCACAATAAAAATCTTTTGAAAAAAACAAGAAAAGGGATGTAGAAGGATATATCATGGTAATACTAATTTAAGCTAGAGTAGCTATATTAGTTTCAGACAAAGCAGATTTCAGGACAAGAAAAATTATCAGAGATAAAACAGGACATTACATAATGATAAAGGGGTCATTATATCAAGCAGGACAAAAATCAGCAAGGATATAGTTGGCCTGAATGACATCATAAATCAACTTGGTCTAATTGACATTTGTAGAATGCTCCATCCAATAATAGCAGAATATATATTCTCTCCAAGTTCATTCATATGGAACATTCATCAAGAATCAGAGCCATAAAACATTACTTAGCAAATATAAAATAATATGATTCATACAAAGTAAATCCTCAGGCCACAGTGGAATTAAATTAGAAACTGATAACAGAAAGAAAGCTGGAAAATCTCCAAATACTTAAAACACTTCGAGTAGCATAAAGGTTAAGGAAGAAGTCTCCATAGAAATTAAACAAATATTTTGAACTAAAGAAAATTAAAATATGACATCAAAGTTTTGGGAGGCAAGAAAAGCAATGTTAAAAAGGAATTTATAGCATATGACATTAAATACATATATCAGAAAGGAAAAGAAATATAAAATCAATAATCTAAGCTTCCATTTTTGCAAACAAGGGAAAGTGGCAGTTGAAGCCTAAAGCAAGATGAATAAGGAAATAATAAAATTCGAACAGAAATCAATAAAACTAAAACAGATAACAGAGAAAAATCAATGATAGCAAAAGATTTTAAAAGATTAAAGAACTTTTTTTCTAGGAGAGCCTAACAAAAAAAAAGAACACACAAACTATCAACAAAAAAAAGATGAAAGAGTGATTATCACTACTGATACTGGGAACACTGAAAAGGATAATAAATGAATACTACAGACAACTCTATGCCTATAAGTTTGAAAATTTAGATAAAATGGAGCATTTCCTACAAAGTACAAACTAATGAAATTCATACAATGAGAAGCAGACAGACTGAATAACCTTATATCTATTAAAGAAATTGAATCAATAATTAATAATCTTGAAAAATATGTATCATCAGAATTTTTCACTCTTGAACTCTACCCAAATATTTAAGGAAGCAATGATACAAATTTTCCATAACTTTTTCCAGAAAATAGATGCAGAAAGAACATTTCCTATTCCATTCTCTGAGGTGAGATTTATCCTAATAAAAACACCAGAAAAACACATTACACGAAAGGAAGCTGTATCTCTGATGAACTGAGACAAAAATATTGTGACCAAAATATTAGAAAATCAAATCTAAAACTTTCTATACATTTTTTATATATTAACAAATTTTTTCAGGTATGCAAGGCTGGTTCAACATTCAAAATCAAATTCACCAATGGAACCTATCATATCAACAAGCTGAAGAAGAAAAACCATATAGGATCACAGACTTGGCACAGAAAAAAAAAAATGACAGTATGCAACATCCATACATGATAAAAAAACCTCTAAGAAAAGTAGTAACAGGGGAGAACTTCCTCAATTTGATAAGGAATGTCTACTTAAAAAAACCTTTCAATAGCATTATACTTACAGTGAGACAATGGATGCTTTACTACAAAATTGAGGGTTAAAAATTCTCTACAAAGACTAACTAAAGATCAAGGTAAGGATGTTCTCTCACCACCCAATTTAATATAGTACTGGAAGTCCTTGCCAGTGAAATGAGAAAAGAAAATATAATAAAAGCTTTAAATATTGGAAGTGAAGAATAAAACTACTTGTAGATAAGACTATCTATGAAGAAAATCCCAAAGAACAAGTATAGCAAGGTCACTGAATGAAAGGTTAATATACAAAACTCAATTTACTGTATTACAACAATTGGAATTTATAATTAAAAAAACAATACTAATACTATATGAATAATAGGGAAACTGGGGGTGGGGTATATAGGGTATATGAGAATTCTTTGTATAATCTGTGGGATAATTTTATAAATCTAAAATTATTCTAAAATTAAAAATTAAGTTTATTGAAAATAAAAAGGGAACTATTTATAGATACATAATTTGAAAAGTCATTGGAATCTTTTTTTTTTTTTACTTGCTTAACTCCTCAGAAACTCTAGGGCATAATTTTGTCTCTGGCATCAATTTTTAAAAAGGTTTTTAGTGTCATGAACAATTGAATTAGATAAACTGAATGATTACTCATAAAGAAGTTAGAAAGCCTGAGTATTTTAATAACCACAGAAGACAAAGACCAGACACAAGTGGCTTTACTTGTGAAACCTAATAAACTTTCAAGTAACAGGTAATACCTGGTTTGTTTAAATTTCCTTAATATAGGGAACGCATTTTAAAAAATGTTTCATGCCCTCTAAGTGAGCGAAATTTGATATCTAAAGTAATCTGGAGCACTCACAAAATAACCACCATAACAATTAAATTATGCATAATCTTTGACCTAGTAATTCAACTTCTTTGCAAGTTTTGTACATGTGCACAAATATAAATATATTATCTTATTATAAAAGTTGGAAAATGTTCACATTTTCAGAAGTTTTAGCAAGGCAAATTACAACTCGTGATGGCTATTTTTTATGTCAGCCTGACTGGAAACGGGATGCCCATGTTAAACATAACTTTTGGGTGTGTCTGTGAGGGTGTTCCAGATGAAGATTAGCATTTGGATCAGTAGACTCAGTAAAGTATATTGCCTTCCCCAATGTGGGTGGTATCATCCAATCCCTTGGGGCCTGAATAGAGCAAAAGTAGGAGGAAAGAGGAATCCTTCCCCATTTTTCCTGTCACACTGCTTGAGTTTACATCTCATTCTATCTTCTCCTGCCCTCAGACTGGGATTTATATCATAGACTCCCTGGTTCTCAGCCTTTGTAATCAAACTGAATGACACCACCAGCTTTCCTGGGTCTCCAGCTTGCACAGGGCAGGCAGATCATAGGACTTCTTGGCCTCTATATTTGCATAAGTCAGTTCCTCATAATAATTCTCCTTTTTACACACACACACACATTATTGGTCCTGTTGGTTCTGTTTCTCTAGAGAACCCTAATATACAAATTAATGAAAGGCTACATTTCCCAGCCTTCCTTATACCTAGAGGTACTCCTCTAACTAAATTCTGGCCAATCAGATGTGAATAGCAGTGATGCTGGCAATTCTGGGCACACATCTAAAAAAGAACCAGCTCACTCTTCACTTCTGTGCTTTCTTTCCCTCCTGGGGGCCATATCAAAATGTTGTTGAGAAAACCAGTTCATCTTCTGCATGTGAAAAAAACATTCTAGGGGATGGCAGACCAACACAATAAATGAAATCTGGGTCTCTTGAGGAGAGTCATCTGACACTCTGGGGACTTTTGTATGAGAGAAAAATATATTTTTCATTTGACTTCAGCCAAATTTGGGTCCAGTTTAAGACCATGAGATGATACTCCAACTGATGCAGTAGTCAATGCACAAGCCCTGAATATGTGACACTGAAACAGGAACACATACCATTATATTCATTTTTATCAGAATTCAAATACAAGTCGACATTTGAAACCAACAAATCCACACTGTGACATCAATTCTCATAAAGGTCCACATTATGAGCAACTCAGATTTCATCCCAGCTGCATAGTCTTTGTTTACTAACCTCCAAAGTAAGAGCCGTCCGTCAGCTTCATTTCTTTACTGGACTTAGTGATGACACCAGCGACTCCATGTTGAATGAAATACATTTTTTTACCCACAGCGCCTTCCCGTATGATATAATCTCCAGGCTGAAACACCTCAAATCTCAATTTGCTCAGCATGGCTGTCACAAAATTCGGATCCGCATTAGCAAAAAGAGGCATTGTAGCCACTAGTTTCCGACAGTTGAAGTTGACTATCTCCTAAAGATGATAAAAGTAGACAAAAATTAAGAGAGGTATTAATCATACCAGGAAGAAAACATGTACTGACATTAAAATCTACATATAGCTTAACATTGCAGTTTAAATTCAGAACCAAAAAACATGAATTCTAGTAATCTACATATCTCTTTGAGGCCAGGAACAATGTTTTATTTTTGTGTTGAAATTCTTTATTTTCCTACACGTAGTGTAGTATAGGCATATATTGGGTATTTAATAAATGTGAATTAACCATCTATACATCTTGATAACTTACTGTTCCTTTATTATTCTTTATATAAAATTTGAACTAAAATATGGAAGAATTTTAGTCTTCCTTTTATTTATTTTTTATGAAGAAAGGAAGCCACGTCACTTCCTACTAGCTAAGACATTACTGCTTCTGTGCTCCATTGTGTTGAACAATCTAACTTGCACTTTATTGACTAGAATTCTGAAATAAGGGCTCAGCTGCCAGACAAGAGCACTTTGATGTTTGTTCTTAATGTTGTTCACATTAAAGGGAGGGCGACAAAATGGGGACTCTAAGTGTAATGTATAATAAATTCAATCTGTTTTTGGGCTAGACCAGAAAATCTCTGTTTCCAAAGCTGCTTGGGTTTCCATTGGAAGTCTTGGGCTGGAGAGAAGCTATATTTTTCTTTCCCTGAATGTTTGTTTAGTTTCTGGGATAAAGCCAATTGTAAGCTAGAAGATCTACACCTCTTATTTCATTCTATGAATTCTGGCCCAAGATTAGACATAGGGCCACCTCTCTGTACCAAAACAGAGATATGGGATCAACCATTTTTAATCTTGCAAGTTAATGTGTAACAGAATAAATAATCAGAATCTATATTTTATCACAATGCCATTTCTCAGAAATTCTTCTCCAATGAGCCCCAAGAGAAAAGGGTTGAACCTGATTTTGTGATCTTATTTAAGAGAGAGAAACTGAAGTAAACTCTGCTAAGAGATGGGAAAGAGCAAAAAGATTTGGATGTTTTAACATTATCAAGACAGTTTTCCCAATCTTGCTTCATAAAATGACCTGGTATTATCCCACGATAGGTAAAAATTTCCAGCTGATACATAGGGCACAAAATTTTGGGTCCACCATGGAAGAGGTGTTTTATGTTTAACATTATCTTGTGAGTTCAGCAGAGCGGAGTCTTTAATAGTGGGGCTTCATGGTAAGATATTTAAAAATCAGCAGCAATAACCAGAAAGTGAATATAGCAACAAAAACAAGAGAAAGATATTACATGTAGTATATGGGTAGCATCATTCAAGTCCAAATAATGTACAGTTGACTCCAGACAAGGCTATATTTAGAGCAATTTATCGTCAATTTTATCTGGTGCTTAAGAGCTGAGGTGTGAATAGGGGCCCACGGTAAGGTTCAGCACACACTAAATGCTCCATAAATATGTACGCATGGATGGTTGGAAGGCAGGAAAGAGGAAAGGAGGAATAGAAGGAAGCGGGTGGGGGATGAAAGAAGGAAGATGGAGTTCCAATAGTGAAATAAAAAGTGCCCACAGAGTCTAGTTTTATTCCTATTGGGAATAAAATACTCAAATCACTTGGAATGCTCTTTCAAGTGAACAGCTTGAGAAACAAGTCTTATGTGTACAAAAAAATTCTTTTTCTATTCAAAATACTTTTATATAAAACCTCATGAAGATAAAAGGTGAACCATTCAAAGTACGCAAAGCAACTGCATGAGTCAAAAGAAGGCAGAGATACGTCATTAAAATGACCCAATTGTGTTTTGAAAGTCAATGATTTCACATGTAAAATGACATAGAAGAATGACGTGTAGAAAATGAAAATAAGTCTGACTGCAGAAAAAATAAGAGTTTTCAAACAATAATAGTAAGGAATCATTTCATCCATGTTCTTTGCCCCATACAAATTTCTCTCTTTATTGTTCTCTCACCTGTTATTTTACAAAATAATTGGGAAGACCAGGGTATCTGGTCTTTATTTAAAGGAAAAACTCTTGTTCTATGATTCACAGCTTATTCAGGTATACCATTGGAACTGTCTTGATTATAACACTGCAGGGATAATTTCATATTATTGTTATTGCTTGGAAGAGTCCATTCATTTTCACCCTCTCTCTCTTTTACCTCCAATATGAATACTATCTAACTGAAACTGTAAATTCTAACAAATAATTTGATAGGAAAAGACATAGTGAGACAGAAACTCATTTGCATTTAAAAGTTCTTCCTCTCATGAAATTTGCTTGCTTTGAGGGCATATAGTTTAATAGAAACAATCATATGAATCCAGAAGCAAAACTTTTAAAAACTCTTCTCCGTCAATCACATTTCTTTATAGCATATTTTCTTAGAGAGAACATATTTAATGAAGTTATTAATATTGCTCCATAAGTAAAACAAGACTTTTGAAGCTCCTTTTCCATCAATCACAACTCTTTATAGCACATTGATTTAAATAAAACACAGTCAAGCTATTAATATTTTTAAATCTCCATCTAGATTCTTTATGGTAGTTATTATAATGAGCTTTTTGGCAACGTGTCTAGCCTGAGTTATGAGAATTGTCTATGTGCATTAAATGGAGGAATGCTCAGTTCCTAAGGGAATGTGACATATGGCCCTAACCTTAATAAGGTACTCCAAATTACGAAGCTTACTATTAACACTAAAAAAAAATGTAATTACTTCTTTCCTATAGTATCTTGTAGTACAGTACCATAAAGCATGGAAATGCTAAAAGAGCAAACAAACACATCAACAACAAAAACCCCATAATGATGAGGGTATTTCCAAGGAGCCATCTGAAAGAGTTAGTGATAACTAATGTTTGAGTAACAAAAAAATAATGTAATATTTGATTAACTGTAAAATATAAACTAAATAACCATAATTCCATACATTTATAAATAAAAGAGAAAATTAAAAGTAGGGGAAAATAGACAAAGCTCCTGCTCATATTCCAAACACACCAACTTTTATCTGTAAAAAACAGCATAACACAACAATCCAAAGCAATGTAGAACCCTGCACTCCATCTTACTTTGACATAATATCACCAGAGTTCTGATATCAAAGTCTTTTCCTTTCATCAGTCCTTCCCATTATTTTGTTCAAGTATGATGGAATTATTCATGTTCATTGTTCAGTCACAGTGTAGAGTATTTTTTAAAAGTATAACACAGATATAGTAAAGCACACAAATCTTAAGTGAATTTTTCAAGTATGTGCACCTGTAAAACCACGCTGATCCACTTACAGAACATCGATCAGAAAGCTTCCTGTTTCCCTTTTCAGGTAACCCCAGAGGTTCTAGCTATTCTGACTTCTATCACCACAAGAAGTTTTACTTCTTGAAATTCACATAAATGGATTCACAGATGTGTCTTTTTATGTCTTGCTTCTTTTGCTCATCAGCCAGTGTGATTCATTCATGTTGTAGGGTGGTAGTTCATTCTTTTTTTATATTTCAGGCTGTATTTCACTTTATAATTATGTCACAACTTTTCCATTCTAATCTTCATGACATTTAGGTTGCTTCCAGCTTTAAGCTAACAAAATTAACCTGTTATGAAAATTCTTAAAGTGTCTTATGCACTGATTCCTCTTGATTATTTACTTTATGTTGAAATTGCTGGGTAATAGGACAAATTTACATTAGTAGATACCACCAAAAGTTTTCTAAAAATGACTGTATGATTTTCCACACATACCAGCAATATATAAAGTTCCAGTTGTCCTACATCTTTGGGAACATTTGATATATCACTTTCTAAAACTTTAGCTATTATAAGGCATGTAGGGATATCTTATTAGTTTTAGATTTTTTTTTCATTATGGTTTTTTAAAAATTTCCCCAATGATAAAAGTTGTTACACATATCATCATAGGTTTATTAATTAGATGAATATATTGTTTGGTGAAGTGCTCAGTCAAGAGTTTTTGCTACTTTTTATTCTATTGTAGGAGTTCTTTTTATAGTCTTGACATGAGTTCCTTGTTGAGATATGCACTGCACATATCTTCTCTCTATTTGCTTGCCTTTTAACTCTCCATAGCACATCTTTTATTATTGTTTTGTTGGCAATTTGATTCTTTGTTAGTTTCACTTTATGACAACCAGGAAAATGGCATTTGATATATTTAGATTTCTTCAAAAAAGATTTATTTTAAGTGTAAATGTATGCTTTGGAATCATGTGTCCTTTGAGATGCTGGGAAACTAAGCAATATCTTGTCTGGTAATTAATTAAAAGAATAGCAATATTTTAAGTCTCCTTCTAATACTACAATTCTTTATTGGTAACTTAAGTATCATTGTGGGAAGTTGCATTTTGTAAGGCACAGTTTTCCTCCATTCTACATTTTATTCTACACAGCACAGTTCTAAAAGTTTTAAACATGGCAGCTATATATATAATTACCATGATTACAATAATGAATCATAGAGTAATCTTAGCAAAACAGAGAGCTGCTGTTACATTGCTAAGTTCCTACATGTGCACACACTGTATTTTTAGGGCATGCAAGAGCTTCCTTCTAAGAACTTACATCAGACAGACATTCAAATGGCATACAGATATGCGGCTTTGATATTAATTTTAGAAACAATACATGTAGTCTAATCTATAGCAAGTGATATTTTATCACCTAGAACATTTTTTAAAATAGTGCTGCTGATTTTGCCCTTTTTTTTTTCTTTTTCCAATTCAGTAGCCTGGACAGGGTAGACTCGAAGCAGGGTAATTGGATATGTTAGAGGTTTCTTTAAGGCAGGGATAATTTTAAGAATGAACATGATAAATAATGAGAATATTTTTTGATTCTTGCTCGGTTCTAAGGTATTGCTCTACATGGTTTGTGAATATAAATTTATTTCACCTTCACAAAAATCCTATGCCTAGATATTATTACTGCTCCATTTTATAAAAGACAGTAATCTGCCCAAGACCATGCATTTGCAAGAGGAAGAACTGTGGTTTGTCAAGCAACCCAGCTCCCTAACTTAGGGTTTTGGTGGGTTTTAGGGAGCAGTTTACCCTTGCACATACTCACTACAAGTCCTGAAGATTTCGAAGTTGACTATGAAATTCTTCTTTTGAATTTACTGTGTGTGGGTCTGTGCGAGCCAGATGGCAGCTCTAACTAGATTTTTGAAGGTGCTGTTCCCAGGAGGAAGGCACGTGCACCGGGCTGACTGTGGTGGGACGACCACGATGAAGATGATAGCCGACATTTACTGAATGCTTTGTTCTCTCACTGAATTATAACCATAGTCTGATTAAACAGCTACATTATTAACCCAGTAGTATAGATGCACCAAATGAGTCTCAAAAAGGTCGTCATTTCACAAAAATCACATAATGTGTAGGAAGTAAGCCTGATATTTAAAGGCATATATTCTGTTAATAAAGTAACATTTTCTAACATGGTAGCCATTAGCCACATGGAGTTACTGACCACTGGAAATGTGACCGGTGTAACTGAGAAACTGAATTTTTAATTTACTTAATTTTAACCACTTAAGTTTAAAATTAACAGGAGATGGTTCAATTATTAGAAAACATTAAATTGTGTTGGAAAACCTTAGAGAGGTGGATATATTTTTCAGCTGTAAATTTTATGATATCTATATAAAGATCAAAGGTTTCTGAGGAAAACTTAGCATCCAAATTGAGAAGTGCTATAACTATAACAAAATACATCAGATTTTGAAGACTTAAT
The DNA here is from genome assembly GCA_032199065.1 of Smutsia gigantea. Taxonomy (NCBI): domain Eukaryota; kingdom Metazoa; phylum Chordata; class Mammalia; order Pholidota; family Manidae; genus Smutsia; species Smutsia gigantea. Next base: position 2,761,042 of record JAVSCE010022418.1, read on the forward strand.
ACAAAAAACATAATGTAAACTATCTCACTAATGATGTTTTTATATTGATTGCATGTTGAAATGATAGTATGTTTAACAAAATTTATTATGCCTAATTCCACATTTCTTTTTATTTGTTAATGCAATTACTAGAAAATTTTAAATTTCTTATGTGAGTTACATTACATTTCTACTGGACAAAAAGTGCTGCTGTAAAGTAAGTGTGATGTCATATGTAAGGGGATTTGGAATATAAAATGCAATTAAATATGTCATTTAATGAAGAATTCAGCAAGACAAAGTACAATTTTTTTGTGTGTAATATAGTGCTGAATCTACATTTAACAGCATTTTTTAAATTAAGGTATCATTGATATACATTCCTATGAAGGTTTCACAAGAAAAACAATTTGGTTGCTACATTCACCCATATTATCAAGTCCCCCCCATACCCCATTGCAGTCACTGTCCATCAGTGTTGTGAGATGCCACAGAGTCACTACTTGTCTTCTCTGTGCTACACTGTCTTCCCCATGACCCCCCCCAACACACACCATGTGAACCAATCATAATACCCCTCAATCCCCTTCTCCCTCTCTCCCCACCCGCCCTCCCCCACCCCTCCCCTTTGGTAACTGCTAGTCCCTTCTTGGAGTCTGTGAGTCTGCTGCTGTTTTGTTCCTTCAGTTTTGCATAAAGTACAAATTTTTGATATTTATTTATACCTTGAGAGACGTAAAATGGAATGTGAAACTTCCATAGCCAGTAAAACGCAGTTTAGGTTGATTTTTGGAAAGGTTAGATTTAGATCTCAAGATTTCTAAGAGGAGTAAATCAGTATCTGGAAATGTCTGTTCATATCCAAAGTTAATTTTAAAAGCTTTTACTGAAAACCTCTAAGGAAGTCTTCTGCAATCGTTACCTCTAAGACAACTATATGAAGTTTTAGAGGCAAACTATACTTTTAATAACACACTCTAAGTTAAAGTTATAAGCAGTCAGAGGTGTAAACCATATTTCCTAAAATAAAGAAGTACATGAAAGTCTGTATATAGTTGAGGGAGGAAGATATATATGTACTTATTCAGTATAAGATAATTGTAAATAAAATAAACATGGATTAGACTCTGTGTGTATATGTATGGGCTCAGTCCCTGATTCCAAGGCTAACTGACTATGTCCATTGAAAGTGACTCAGACTCTTCAAATATTAATCTTCTCAACTATAAAATGGAGATAATACTAGCAGTTCCATCTTTGATCACTGCAATGATTAAATTAAATAACATAAGTAAAGCATTTAACAAAATTCACTCAATGTTATCTATTATTAATTATTATAACTCATAGCTATATTGTAAAATGGTGTCTGTTAAGATCAAGTGAATGTTAGAGACCATATATTCTATAAAATTTCAAAGAAACAAATATTTCAAGGTAACTTGGTAAAAGGATATTGGGTCAGATTAAAAGGAAGAAAAACAGTTGAGTTGGGGACTGGTTATTAAAGACCAAAGTCAAGATGGGTGCACTGGTTCAGAAGAAGAAAATGACACGATATCCATAGGGCATAGTCAATAAAATTCCCTTTTGGCCTAAGTCAAGGAATAAAATAAAGGATTTGTGTAATACAGCTGCCTTAATGATATAATAAATTTGGAAGTGAACTGTAAATTGTACTCACATATCATTTTTTTTTAAAGGAAGCACATTAGGGCAATTAAAAAGCAAATTCCCCTGAGCATTTCCACCTGGCTTATAGTGATCTGGTGGTCTGTCTTTTAAATTTCAAGATGGTTGAAGCATGTATAAGAAAAGCAACCCACACAAGCAGATCTTAAAATGCTCAAAAATGTTTTAAACATGCATCCAAATATTGACTATTAACTTAGTTACCACTTCAATTTTTTTACACTCAAAGCATTTCCCTTGATTTATGTGTCCTATTAGGTAGGATTTACCACAAACCTCTCTCTCCAGTTGGGATAATCTGTTTTATTTTTTTAAAGAGAGCTTTTATTGCAACTTCTAAATAATTTAAATTTCAAAATTATATAATAAATACAAAGGTAAGAAATACCTTTAATGTTTACTTTGGGGAAGTTAATGGAGTTAGAGTTAGAAGAGGGAGGATTTATGAATTAATATAGTTTATTGTAGTTTTCCATCTTGTTACAGAAGAAAGAGCAATTAAGTATTTTGTATTAGCTAGCAAATTGTATTTTAAAGTCTTTGAAAACAAAAGGAATATACAAATTTCCTTTTAAATATATAAAAGAAAAAAAATCTCTGTATTCTCACCATCTTCTTGAAAGTAATTTTATATATTTATATATTCCTTTAAGATAATTTATTTGCCTTAATATAGCTGCAATCATAATATACATTCAATATCTGTTTCTGTTTTCTCCACTTTTGTAACATAAAATATTTCCCATTTTGAGGCAGGATCCTCATTGCTATTTTTAATGGCCACAGAATATTCCATCTTGTGTTAATCATAGTTCTATACTAAGAAAGTGCAATAGGGATAGAGAGAAACACTCTGCAGTGGCCTCTTAAATACTGGCAAGCTTTAGCATTTTTCATAATTACTTGTGTTTTGAAACCGCGCTATATCATTAATTGCTAGATTAGTAATATCCTCCAATTATGAGTTAAAAGGTAATTAGACTAAAATCTTTGCATATACAAATAGCCAATTATGATTAAGTGGCTTAAATGAAACCTGCCTGCTTGTAATGGATAAATCAGAACAAGATAACTTTGAGATGTATACATTCAAAAATTTGAGTGTTTTATTTAGTTACAGTTCTTATATACATCTAATTTGGATTTGATGTATTAAATCACATTTAAACCTTACAATCTGAACATGAATGAAGTCGGAAATTTAGTTTTAGCAGAGTCCCATTGGTTTGCCTTCCTAGAACAGAGGAACATACTGCTCTATTAGGTACCATATAAGATGGCAGCAGATAACATAAAATCCTTTTAGTGGTCACTTAAATTTGATTAAAAAGGAAAGAAAAAGAGGAAGAAACAGACCAAGAAAACCTAAATCAAGGAATCCAATACTGACAAGGAGAGTGTTCACTGGAGACTTAGTATCTTGTCCCCATTCTTCAGTATAGCAGGCTGAAGCTCAGTAGTATTTAAGCCCCAGCAGAACGCAGCTCCAGTGGCCAGCAAGCTGTAAGCAAGCTGTAAGAGCGATCTGCAGAACAGGAGTTAAAACAGGACCAGCAGATAGTAGGATGAATTAGAAGATTTGATTGTGAAATAAGGTGATTTGGAGAATTTGATAAAAAACCTGCATTTGAAATTTTATAATATAATCCATATAAATTCATTTTCCTCTTTAACAGGTCATCAAGAGGAATAATTTGTGCATAATAATATAGATACATGTGCAAAGGACACAAGAAAATCAGGCGAAGAGCTAAAACCAGGCAGGAGTCCTAAGATGCATTAAGCATTCATTGATCTGTCATTTTAGTTAGATTTGTATGGAGCACTACACATGCTGGTATGTGCTATGGATGAATTGTGTCCCACCCCTCAAATTCCTATGTTGAAGCCCTAACTCCTGGTACTGGATGTGGCTGTATGAAAAAGGTAATTATGTTAAAACAAAGCTGTAAGGGTGGGTTCTAACTGAATCTGACTGCTGTCCTTGTAAGAATAGGAAATTTGGACATGCAGAGACACCAGGGATGGATGGACACAAGGAAAAGACCATGTCAGGATGGAGAAAAAGTGTATCCACATGCAAGCCAAGGAGAGAGGACTCAAAAGAATCCAAATCTGCTGGCACCATGATGTTGAATTTCCAGCCTTCAGATCTCTGAGACAATAAATTTCTGTTGCTTATGCCACCCAGTCTGTTGTATTTTGTCACGGCAGCCCTAGCAAACTCAGAGAGCAAGTTGGGCTTTTGAAACTGTGGCAGGAAAGATGAAGCCCGTGCTCCTGAATACCTGCCAAGACACAGCAGCATCTCAGCTCTGAAAGTGTGGCAGTGGTGGGCTAGACATGACCCAGTTAGGGTCACCGTGAGGAGATGTGGGACACAACCCACATCCTTCAACATCTAAGCAAGTCTGTCTGAAGAGAAATAAATTCAGAAAGATATTTAGTTTTAGGAAACATGTTGGGCAACTGGGTGACAAGAGCAGCAGGCAGATGGAAATGGCACTGGAGATGAGATATAGGAGTAGGTGCTTTTTTATAGGATTAATTTTTAAAATTTTCATAAAATACATATAACAATATTTATAGTTGTGGCCATTTCTAAGTGTACAGTTCACAAGTATATTCAGAATGGTGTGTAACCATCACCACTAGCTGTATCTAAAACTTTTTCATCATCCTCAACAAAAACTCTAACCATTAACCAATAATTCCCCCTTCTCCCTCCTCTCAATCCCTGATAATTTCTATTCTACTTTTTGTCACTATGAATTTACCTATTCCAGGGCCTTCTACAAATGGAATTATACAATGTTGCACAGGACTAATTTTTGAAGTCCTCCAAATAAATATTACCCCTCAAAGAAAGTAATGGAGCAGGGGAAATAATGAAGCAATGTCAGGAAAAATCAAGGAAGAGGCTCAGTGGTCTGACTCTCCCTCATTACAATAGTACAGACAAATTATCTTCTCCCCCCTCCATCCAGTTCCTCTGACTCCTGTTTCTGCACACCCTGGCTAGCAGGGGTTACCTCTTGTCTTCATGATACCGGCCACTCTGGCAGGTGTGAGGTGATCCTGTGGGTTTGATTTGCATTTCCCTGATGATTAGTGATGGTAAGCATCTTTGAATGTATCTGCTGGCCATCTGAGTATCTTCTGAAGAAATAAATGCCTGTTCAAGTCCTTTGCCTATCTTTTAATTGGACCATTTATTTTCTTGTTTTGAGTTGTATGAGTTCTTTATATATTTTGGATATTAACCCTTTATCAGACGTGTGGTTTGCAAACATTTTCTCCCATTTGCTAGGCTGTCTTTTCATTCTATTGATGGTTTTCTTTGCTGTGCAGAGCCTTTTAGTTTGATGTGGTCCCACTTACTTATTTTTGGTTTTGTTGTTCATGCCTTTGGTATCACATCCAAGAAATCATGGCCAGACCCACATCAAGTAGCTTTCTTCTGTTTTCTTTCAGGAGTTGTGTGGTTTCAGACATTTGTCTTTAATAATCTATTTCAAATTTCAGTATACAGTATCTGCTTTTTTCTGGCAATTAACCATATGTGACTTCCTATACATATTCTATTTTTAAAAATTCATTTTAACTTTTTCCTTCATAGTTTTTCTTTTCTTAACATCACTGACCACCAGGGAAATGCAAAGCAAAACCACAGGATCACCTCACCCCTAACAAAATGGCCGGTATCCTGAAGACAAGAGGTAGCCCATGCTAGCCAAGGTGTGCAGAAAAGGGAGTCAGGATCATAGTTTTTCTTTTCTATGTATTTATATCCTCTCTCTATAAGCATATAGTAAGCATTTTGAGACTGGAACCACATTTTACAATTTATCTTCTCTTCACATCTGGTCAATGTTTTGCACATATTATGAAATCAATAAATGTTTTTTTGTCTGTTTTCTAGAAATGAGGGATGCGGGAGAAAAGCTCTGGGTCAAAGGGGTAAGAAGACCAAATTCTCTTCTTGGTAATGTGGTCATGACTAAGCCACTTACATAATATTTCTAGCCTTTTATCAGTGGGTCTGTTCAGTCAGTATCTGACAATTGATAAGATCTATATATAATTTTACAACACTATGATTCTAGCCTGTGTAAGTTATATTAACTACATACATTTTTAGAAGGCATTTAAAAAATCAACAAGTATATACTTAAAAAAAATGATTCAGAATCTCACTAAAATATGCATGCAAATGATGCTTTCTTCCTTAATAGTTTATTTGACAAATTAAAGGTCAGAAGGACAGTATTATACTCTCAGACCGATTGATGTTCTGTGAAAATGAAATATACTGACGTCCTATATTCTACTGGGACACATGATCTGTACCTATTTTCAGTCCATGGCTCTTCACACTCATTGTTTAAAAATAGATCAGTTCTGAACTTTGGAGACAGGCTCAGAAGGGCATTAACCTCCTTCTGGACTGTTAAGTTTGCCATTTTGCTCTAATCAAATCAGTATAAATCTGATCATGTTAAAAATAGACTTTCTTACTCTGTATATATTCCAAAGGGCTTTCATAAGCAAAGGGGTATAATTCACTGAATTTTTGTAATTAGGTTTAGTTTTAAATATTCTGTCTGCTTTTACTAAAACATTCATCCGTCTCATGATCCTAACATTTCATTGTCAAGTTTTGAAGCTAAGACATTGTCTCCAGAAAGCTGGCTGTTAAAAGGAATAAAGAGCTTATTAGCGGGTTGTTAGAGTAAATTCCAAAAGAAATGAGACACATGATAAGGCTGTACCTCCAGGGTATGGCTTATCACCCTCTGAATGATGCTCTCACAGTCTTTACAAAAAGTTATAATTGTTTATTTATAAACAATTTATAAACTATCTCACTAAGCTGTAAGAGCCACGAGGGCTGGGACTATACCCTATTCTTCAGTGAATCATAGTAATACCAAGGATTAAATTTTACTGTGTACTTACTAGTGACAGGCACTTTTCTAATTTTTAAATATTTTCTGCTCATTTAATCTTTGTAACAACTTTATGAAGTAGTTATCATCATTGTCATTCATATTTAAAGATGTGGAAAGCGAAATACATATAAGTTATGAAATAGCCCAAGCTGTACATACAGTAAGTTGTGGAGCTGGATTTAAAGTGACTGGTGGAACCAGGGCCATGCTCATGACCATGATACTGCCCAGCCTCTCCCTAGTGGTATGCCTTCATTCTTTGTTATAGAATTGAAAGAATGCATCAACTATTCATGTCAGTGAGAATATCATAGAAGGGATTTAAACTATTCAAAACAATGAAACTGAATACTTCTGAACAGCCTCAGGGAAATAGGACCACATTATAAGTGGGTGGAAGGAGAAGAAAAAGGAATGTTCTCCAGGCTGAGCCAGGTCAGGAACAACTGGGAGGGAGGAGAGGTTTCTAGAGATCAACGAAGTCCAGCTTTCCAGACTCAGAATTTTGACAAGACATTAGACATGGAGTACCCAGAGTGAAAATTATACATTTTATATACTGAACACATCACAAAATAATAGCTTTAATTTAAAATGCCAAATTTCTGAGTACCATCTTAAAGATTTTTCTCGGAAAATTGTAGTTGTTCTGGTCCATGTATTTTTGCTCTCAGTGAAATGAAGATAATTTTTTAAGACGACTTTACAATCAATTTCCAGAATGCTGACAATTCTAATGGAGTCAGGCTCAGATCATATGATCTAGCCTGAGGATGAAGAACACAACTTTATCTACCACTCTGAATCTTTTACACTCTGAGGTGGCTCACTACTTAGGTTTGGACAGGGAAACTAGCAATATTTGTTTTATGAGCCACTGACAATATTCTAGAATGAGTTGGTGTAGAATATAAGAAGAGAGGAAGTATTTATTTTCTATGTATTCCATGGATGCTACTAGGTTATAGAAACTGGACAGAACATTTACATATCTTCTACAATGTTACTCTTGAAATACTGCCCCCACCGCAAGCTGACTGCACTAAATCATTGATGCATAAACCTTGAAAAGAAAATAGTAACAACCACATGCAAAGGGGACCTTCTGGCTGATAGTGCTTACATCAAAACAAAATCACAGAGAAATCTAAAGATTCCAGCTTCTTTTGTTATATATTATAAACCGTATTTTCCACAGTACAATCAAAAGTGATACTAAGAAAGTTCTGTGGCCAGAGTGCTTTCCAGTTCTGGGCACCACTTTTTATCCATACAAGCTCCTCTGTTTTGTTGATAAAATGCTGTCTCTAAGCTCTAACAAGAAATGATTCTTTGAGATGATGTCAAGTATGAGATCCATATTTACTTTGCATTTGATTACTTATCCAACAAGTAGTTATTAAATATGTACTATTTAGGGACTGGAGTTATGGAATAAAGACAAAGTCCTTGCCGTCTTGGATTACAAGTTCATATAGCAAGGTGGGCAGTTAACAAATAAATATTAAGGGACAACAAGACAACCAAATGATATGTGGACAACAAAAAAGCTTATGTGATATAGAACTAATTTAGATACTGCTCGGGGAAAGACTCTTTGAGGAGGTAACATTTTGAGCCTGGAGCAATAATAAAACCAGGTGTTTGTTAAAAGCATTTCAGCAATATGTCTCTAATATGTGAAAAAGATAAATCATCCAATTTCTGCCATAGAAATGGAAATAAGAGAGTGCTTCAAAAAAATAATGTTTTTGAAATATCTACTAACTGAACTAATTTATATATGCATGGTATGAGGTTTTCCATAGGAATCTTCAAAGGTCACACAGATGAAATTTTTCTGCCATTTTACATCTTAGGGAATCTTCATATTTAAACTATTCAAACACATTTTTAAAAAAGGCTGGGGTATAAAACATAATACAGATTAATTAATTATGATATAGGATAACTTTCACCTACCTTAGCATTGCATTTACTTGCTCTATTTTTCGTTTTTTTTGTGTAAGTCTTTGAGAGTCTGAAGGTTTGAGCTATGCTTCATTTTTATATGTTGCTGACTTGTGTTGACAGAAATCACAGCTCTTAACTATACATTAGCATGTCAAATCATGCAAAATATTTTAATAAAAATAAGCCTCCTGGACCATTAAGCATTTTAAGTTAAAAGTCATGTTATAATATAAATGGTGGTTGACTCAAAATTGAATAAATGATTAGCATTTTTACGTGATGTGTGTGCATGTGTGCAAAGCACATCTTATACTTTTACCTTTTATTACAAAATACATATCAAATAATCCGGTTTTCCCTGTCTAAGCAACCTCATTTCACTCATTTGACATTTACTGCATCAGTCATTCCATGTCTTCCATGTGCCAGGCACTCTCTAGGCACTAGAGCATGATAATGACCAAAACATGCATTTGCATAAGCTTATGCCTCATTTCTAAGTGGAATGCAGCTTTCAAAGGTGGTATGATGTATTTTACTACTTCTAAGATATTTGTTGTGATCTACCACTATGGCTTTAAAACAGCTAGGCATATAATACTCAATTTAATAGGGAGCAAGATATATTTCTCATTGTTCTGTTTGAACTCTTCAGAAAACATGTCTGGCTGTATCAGACTCAAATTTTAGTTGAGTAATGATTTTTGTATCTCTGTGCTATGTTTCACTTTCCTATTCTACTCATCCTGTTTTCCTTCTAATAAAGCCTTAACTAAGCATAACATTAAATTTAGGCTTTTGTGTGATTCTGATGCCCAGTGACTGAAAGCTACAGAGCAAGGGAGCAAATGGAGAACATTGTTTTCACCTTCTTAAGGTGTTAAGTGTGTGAATATTTCATTCTTCCACTTCTAGGACCTCTAATTTTATTAAGAAGCCATAATTCTTACCCTGTTTTCATTCATAATTCTGTTAAAGACCAATCACTCAGTAAATATTCAATGAGTTCTTACTATACACTGGTCACTAGAGATATGAAGATATTAAGACATGGTCTCTATTCTCAAGAAGGTCATTGTCTTAAAAGAGATGAACAATAACCTGACAACTTATAATTACAGTGTCAGAGTGGTCAGGGAAAATTTATGAAGTTCATGCCTACTAAGAGTGTTTAATGGAAAGTAGGTGAGCAGAGTGGAAAGGATTGAAGATAGAGAAAGCAGCATTTCCCTCCAGGAAGTTATCAACAATTCCCTGTTGATGAAGTATGAATGGAAAGAAATGGAAGGTGGAGGCAGGGCATGGGGCATCTCATGTGCCATGTCAAGGCACTTGAACTTCTTCCTGCAGGGCATGAGAGGTTATGATCAGGTTCTAAGAAGAGAGTGGAATCGTCAAACTTGTGTCTTAAAATATCAATTCATTTGGTAGCAATGCTATGCATTTGAGCTAACTGCAATCATGGGCAGAAAAGTTGTGAGTGCACTTCAGAAGTTCAGTTAAAGATGCTGAGACCCCGAAAATATAAGGAAAAAATAATGTAGTGACTGGAGAGTTGTAGGAAATGAGGAAATTGGACATATGTTTTCATATGTCTGAGGATGGTTCTAAGGGGGTAAAAATGAAAAGTGGATTTTATTCCCATTGAAGTTCAGAGTAAATTAAAGTGTGGCAAGAGAAAGGGTTGTTAATAAAACACCAGGATTAAGAAAATTTTCTTGTTATGCTGATTTTACATTACACTGAGAATTTTCAGCACACAGGAATGTTTCTCCTTAGGGTTCAGTTTTATACTCCCTTTTCCTGTCAGCTTTCTCTATTCCTTCAATGATATTTTACGCTGGAATGCCAACATCTCCCTCAATCTTTGAAATACATCTCTAGCTTTACCTTCTCTTGCTGTCTTCTGATTTGATACCAATCCTTGATGCTGTCTCTTGGATTACCTTTACCTCCTCGCTCTGGCCTGTCCCACTCTGACTTTGAATCCCTCCAGGCCTTTGACCCAATTTGGTTCCAATGTCCTGAGCTTCTGCCTCTTAGGGAAGGGCATTTTAATTTAAAACAAATTATGTAATCCAACAAAGAGATAAAGCATTATTGGTAGATTTAAACTAACAAAAAATTGATATGTTTATAAACATTTTTTTTTAAAGTTTGAATGGTGTTTGTCAAGGCAAAAAGATTTATAATATTCTTATTTGATTTACCTTTGATTGATGGAAACTAAGATAATCAATAACAGACATTTAGCCCCCTTTATTGGCAAGAGCCTTACCTGGTCTCTTTAAGCTTAAAAACAAAACCAAACAATCAAATAACTTTTAGTGGATGCAGAAATTTAGGAATGGTTATAAATGGTAAAGACATTTGTTGAAATGAAAATATTATTTTTAATATATGCTACGAGAACTAGGAATTTAAAGAAAAAATTAAAGTATGATCAATGGCCTTTGCTTTTAAAGATCTTTAATACAAAAGCGGAGAAACAAATGTGAAAAATAATGATAACAGACAGGATGGATAAACAGCACACAAGAGTTTATGGAATCAGTGCACTGGAGGTCAGAGAAAAGAGAGATCAGCTCTAGTCTGGCAAGTCAATGAAGGTATAAATAAAGAAATATTACTTGAACTAGATTTTTCCAACAGATGAGAGACATTTCTAGAAAACATGATTCAAGGCGAGAAATTATAATTGATTTTTGCAAAACAGCAAGTTGCACAGTTTGGCTGCAGGCCACTTTGGAACATGTAGGGCAGCAGGGAAAAGCAAAATGGGAAATTTAGCTGTGATCAGAGCACAGAAAGGCTGGAATGTGAGCCCAAGGAGGCTGTATCTGAATTAATTTGTAATGTGAAAAGTGTAAGTTTCTAAGCAGGAAAATGATTAGTTTGTACACATAAAAGAAGATGAATCTGGCAGTCATGTTTCAAATGGTAGTTAGAGAAAACAAACCAGGTACTGGAAGGCAAATTAAAGGGACTGCAAAGAGTCCATGTGAGAGAACTATGGTTAGGGTGATGGCATGAGGTGAGGGAGACAGAAAGGAAATGAGGGCACAGATATAAGATGTATCACCACAGTGATTGATGGCACATGGTGATGGGTTGTGCAAAGGAGTGATTTAAAAAAGGAAAAAAAGTTTACATTCCAAAGGACTTGAGAGAATGATTAAAACATTTACAAAGACTTCAAAAGAGAAATGTTTTAACGATGGAAGATAATGACTTTATTACATAGGTCATGTATTTATATATATGTGTATATATGCATATGTATGTGTGTATATACACACACAGGGCTAGGGGAGTATCATGTAGTTTTTAAGAAAACAGAGCTAACAGCAACAAGTTGGAACTCAAATTTACAAAACTGAAGTATGAGATGAAAAATAAAAGAGAATAAATTCAGAATGCAAAATGAAAAGCCAATGGCTTAGTAGAGGTTCAGTGTTTAAGAAGCCCCAAAAGAGAGATTCAGCACATGGGTTTTGTTAACAGTTTATAAAGTACCATCAGGGGCTCAAAGACAAAGCTGTTGACAAGTAACAGATAATTGATAACTTTCAAGGAAACAATTTTGGTAAAGAAATGGAGATCAAATCACAATGTAATGATTATATAGTAATCTTTTGAGAAGATTGGTAGTAAAAGAATGAAGAAAAAGCAAAGCAGTGTAGGAAATATTGAGAATGTTCTTGCGGTCTAAGAAGTCACCTGACATTCTAGTGGGCAGAAGGCTGACTTCTAGGGAAAATGGAAAGAAGATGCAAGGCAGAAAGGTGATTGCTGATGTGGCATGGTGTTTTAATGAGCTAATAGGAAATGAATCACAACAGACCCAGTCAGTCATGATCAGGGTCCAGGGAATGAACAAGGAAAAATGAATGTGGGAGGAGAGTAGAAATCAGACAACAAATAGCTTGGTGAACATGAGATGAGGGAATGGAATATTGGGAAGGTATAGGCAATGAGGATACAAGAAGGAATTTGGATAACTAGGGATATAGAAAATAAAATAGTTCTGACAATCATAATCAGAAGAACAATTTTCCAGTACATTTTTCCTCCAACAATTAAAAGCCTATATATTGGAGAACATAAGGGAGAATAAGGGCAAAATAAGATGTCTTAACATTTAGTTCTGATTTTTTTTTGAGTAATATCATATGGACTTGAGGATTTCCCATGAAATGAGAAAATAAAAAATGATCATGTATAATGGAGACTGAGGACTATTAATCTTACCTCTCTCAGAGGATCATTGAGTTCATTGAGAATATTTTCCTCATCAAAGATTTTGCCTTGGTATCTGTGTTCATAGTAATCATGTATCTTCTGACGCATATCAGCTGGTAACTTATGGAAGGACATGTATTGCTCCACTTGCTTATACTGCATGGAAAGAAAAAAGGAAATTAGAAAACACTGTTAGGCTGCATGAGAAATCATCATGTTACTTTGTTGTGTTACATTCAATACCATTTGAGTAACAGGAACATGAAAAAATCATTTAAGGGGAAGGAACTAAAGTACTAGGTTGTAATGTACCTACTCTGTCACATACTATATTAGTAATTGATTTAAGTAAATATTTCCTGACAAGAACTGAAAGGTTATGGAGAGAAGGCATTGAAGGAGCTCAGAGTGAATTCAAAGGTGTCACCCCAGAAAAGACAGTGATAGGTCAAGAAAAAAAAAAATGTGATGCTTTTTTTTTTTGCTGTGTTCTAAAGGAAGTATGAAGCTGATGTTTGACTCCATTTGGAGAAAGAATCTCATAACTTTAGATAATACAAAAGGTTTATCTTAGTCCTTAAAGCAAAAGATCGGACCTAAGTAAATTTTGAATCTGGAGGCAGAGAGTTTGGCAGGCTGTTTGCAAGTCACAGATTCTCAAGCAACACAGATGCCCTGAAAAGTAAGGAATATGTCACACTTCAATTTAGGATTTAGGAGAGTATCCGGGTGGGACTAGATCCACATAATTTTATAGCTGAAACTTAATTCAGATGCTTTAGTTCATTTAGCCAAGTAGTTCTTAAGCTTGGTTGGTGATAAAAGTTGGAGGGAGGTTGTGTTTTGGGAATGCAGATTTTCAGGCTTTTCTCCAGAGATTGATTCTGTTGATAAAGCTGCCTTTGTTAATATACAAACCCCCCCCCACACACACACACATCTTTTCTTTTAATAACATCCCTGCTAATTAAACAGGAACATAGGAACATGGATATTACCTATGAACATATTAGAAGAGAATTTCAGGCTTTATCTCAGACATATGAAATCAGAATCTGCATCTTAGAAAGATCCCTAGCTGGCTCAGATACATTTACGACTGAGAAACATCCCCTTGATGCTTCAAATGTAGATGATTTTGAGACCACACTTTGAAAAAAATTAACACCCCAAAATTTAATTGTGCAAGTGATAACATTGAGTACAAATACAAAAAAGTAGGTAATAAAACTGGATAAAGATACTGGATTAAGATTTTCCCTTAAATCACATTTTATGTATTATTTATGGAAGATTTTTTTTCTCAAATCTTTTCCTGGTAACAGAGCTCTGACTAGAAGTCCTAGGCCTCCTGAATACTTGATCATAATTATAATTGTAACTGGTAACTGATAACACATATATATAATGAGAAATGGCAGCCGATTGTGTTGTATTTCTTCAATTTTTTCATATATGCTTTCCTGACATAGAACATCCATATTGTTTAGACATTACCTTTGAGAGATTAGTATTCTCAAGGGAAATGCAACTTTGTCAGGAGACTTCATTTGGTCGCCAGACTATCCCCTAAAGTATTTAAAGCCTGTGGGCCCATATATATTTTTCCTGAAGTAACTTGATTGATTTAGGCATTCTGAATGTAGGCACAATGCCATCACTGTCACTGTGTATAAGTGGCTTCTAGTATGTACTTGAGAACATTAGGTTAATTTCCCTGATGAGCTCAGAATCTGTATGCCTGTCATTGTGTATAAGTGGCTTCTAGCATGTACTTGAGAACGTTGGGTTGATTTATCCTGATGAGCTCAGAATCCGTATGCTTACCTAACTTTGGTAACCCACTTCTAGAGAGCTAGGATTCAGTCTGCTTGGCACCTCCTGCAGGTCCTTAACAAAGAGCTTCAGTGGCCTTCTCTCAAGACTGCTGTGTAGGATAAAGCTGATTAGCAGCTGGACTGGAAAAGTTCTATCTTTATTTCTAGAGACATCTGTATATCTGATTTTACTTGGCCCAAAAGAAGGCAGTGGGATATTAGATGTACCATTTAGGGCCTGAAACTCCACTGGAAATTCCAAAGTTTAACTTTTGCACTAATTATTTGCAAGTAGCCTGCTTGGTCTGACTAACCTGGCTTGACTCCTTGAAGGGCTACTGCGATCTTTGTTGGTCAGCTCTCCCCAAACCAAGACCGTACAGATCTTGGCAGATGGAGCCAGTGACTCAGCATGCTCGAGTTGCCCAAAGATTGAGCCCACAGGGAGCTTCTACTGGAGACAGCTCTGCTGCCACGGGTGTTTGAGCCTTTTCTCTGCTACACTGTATCCTTTGCCTTTAAACAAAAGTCTCTCTGGTGAGCTCTGTCAAATATCTGAACTTGGGAAAACAAAACAGTTCAAGGCAACAGGACTGCCACAGTGTCGATATTTACTGCATTTATGAAAGTCCTTTCAGTTCTGGACAAATAAAGTATTCAACTTTCTTCAGAACCAGTAAATGTCAACGAATCTGCTTATTTTTCTCAACGGACTGCTTGCCCAAACAGTGTTTGGACTGGGGAGAATCTTTTACCTTAACCAATATACTAAGTTCTAGATTTTTCTGTTCTTTGCATGCCTCTCAGATATATGGAGACAGCTTTCAAACTTAGTGGTATTTTATTCATTTGGGAGAAATATGTGCCTATGTGCAAAGGCCTACTCATCTAGAGAAAAAAATAATCTCTCTATGTCTATCTCTACAAATGGAAAATGAATCCTTGAATAGCTAAACACAAATGTTACATATAAAGTTATTTTGTTTTTATGGAAAGTTGGAGTTGGTTGAATCTCTTTAGACTTTTGTTTATTAAACTACGGTAAGAGAGTGTTACACCAAATGATCTTCCTTCTTCTTTCAGACTAAAGTTCAATGAATATTTCTTGTCATCTGCTTACACTGACTTCAGTTTGATTTTTGAGCCTATATTACATATTTTAGACATCCATTGACTCATAACAATTATTAATCCAACAAATATTAACTGGAGGCTGTGTGCCAATGGTTCTTAAGGTGTGGTTGACAAAACATCAGTATCACCATGGAACTTGTGAGAAGTACACATTCATAGTTTCCACCCAGACCTCCTGAATCAGAGACTCTTAGCAGGCCAAGTTTTAACTAAAACATCAGAACCACTTCTATATGCCAAGTACTGTGTTACATTAGGACCTAAGGAAGCACAATTAAATTAGAGAAGGGGAAAAAAAGGAAAGTCAGTTTTTGACAAGTTAAGTTTAAGATGTGTATGACACATCCTAATACTTAAATGGAGGTCAGGCACTGAAAAGAGAAATGTACATATGGTCAGTGACAAAGGGAGAATGTGTCAAATGAGACAAAAAACACAAAGTAGAACTTCCGTTTTAAAAGTAGTTGAGTCATGGAGGTTAATCAAGTTAAGGGAAAACTGACATTAACAAGATGTGAAAGCAGAACCAGAAAAACTTCATTAGCAGAATCAAAAGAAGGATAAAATTTCAAGAGGGGAGCGCTCAAAGGCATGTATTGGACCATAGTCAGTGAATTTCGGAAGTAGGTAGTAAGCTTTGTAGAGCACAACACTTATTGAAAACAGAAGCTTTTTTGTTTGTTTGTTTGTGTCCCTCTTACCTAACAAGACTTGAAAGAATGAAAGAAAATATCACCTCCATGTAATGTAAAGAAATAAAAATAACAAACTACTCTTTAAAGAAGACACCTGGTGGTAGCTAGACAATGAAATAAGAGGTTGGAAGTTAGGCATAAGCTGGCAAAGTAAAAATATAATAAAACTGAAAAGTTTCTGTTAATTGTAGTGATATACTTTATGCAAAAGACGACAATACATTTAATAGTGACTGATGAATAGATTTTTGAAAAAAAAAGATGCAAATACAGTTCTTTCTTGAATATACAAAATCAAAAGATTATGCCATCAGATCTAAGGAGACTATAAAATAATTACCATTCAAAATTCTAATGTACTTTCATTTTTAAAATCATATTTTATTTGTATTACTGTTATATTTTCTTGAGGTATAGTTGATATACAATATTAAATTGGTTTCAAGTACACAGCACAGTGGTTCAACTATTAGCTACATTACTAAATATTCCCCCAACTAATGTAGTTACTGTCAATAAAGAATGATGTTACAAAATTATTGACTATATTCTCCATGCTGTACTTTCATCCCTGTGACTAATTTATATTATGATAGAGATTTTGTGCCTCTTTATCCCCTTCACCTGTTTAACCCACTCATACCCACTTCTCCCCCATGGTAACCACCAGTCCCTCCTCAGTATCTATCAGACTATTTCTGTTTTGTTTTTTTAGATTCCACATATAAGTGAAACTATGTGGTATTTGCCTTTCCATGCCTGGCTTATTTCACTTAGCACGACTCCCTAGTCCCATCTATGTTGTTGCAAATGGCAATATTTCTTTTTTTATTGTTGAGTAACATGCCGTTGTATATATGTACTGCATCTTTATCCATTTGTCTACTATGGGCGCTTTGCTTGATTCCATATCTTGGCTATTGTATATAATGTGGCCATAAATATAGGAGTGCATATATCTTTTTGAATTAGTGATTTTGTTTTCTTCTGGTATATACCCAGAAGAGGAATTACTAGGTCATATGGTATTTCTATTTTTAGTTTTTTGAGGGATCTCAATCCTGCTTTCCACAGTGGCTGCACCAATTTACATCCCCACCAACAGTTCAGAAGGTTTCCCTTTACTCCACATCCTTGCCAACACTTGTTGTTTCTTGTCTTTTGGATAGTGATTATTTCGACTGGGTGAGGTCATATTTCATGTGGCTTTCATCTGCATTTCCTTGATGACTAGTGATGTGGAACATCTTTTCTTGTGCCTGTTGACCAACTATATTTCTTCTTTGGAAGAATGTCTACTCAGGTCCTCTGCCCATTTTTAAAAGGGTTATTTGTTTTTTCCTTATATATTTTGGATATTAGTCTTTTATCAAACTATATTCTTCCATAAGGTAGACTGCCTTTTTGTTTTATTGATGGTTTCCTTTGCCCATACAGAAGGTTTTTAGTTTGAACTAGTCCCACTTGTTCATTTTTTATTTTGTTTCCCTTGCCTGGGAAGATGTGTCTGGAAAAAAATTGCTCATGCTTATATGCAAGAGATTTTTGCCTCTATTTTTTTTCTAAGAGTTTTATGGTCTCATGTCTTATATTCAGGTCTTTAATCCATTTTGAGTTTACTTTTGTGTGTGGAGTTAGACAACAATCCAGTTTCATTTTCTTGCATGTAGCTGTCCAGTTTTCCCAACATCAGTTATTGAAGAGACTGTCTTTTCCCCATTGCATATTCTTGCCTTTATTGTTATACATTAATTGACTACATATGTGTGGATTTATTCTGGGCTCTCTATTCTGTTCCATTGATCTATGTGTCTGTTCTTATGACAATATCATATTGTTTAAATAGCTGTGGTTTTGTAGTATAGCTTGGAATCAGGGAGCATGATATCCCAAGCTTTGTTGTTCTTTCTCAAGACTGCTTTGGCTACTTGGGGTCTTCTGTGGTTCCATATAAATTTTAGGATTATTTGCTCTAGTGCACCGTATGGGTATTCTAGTATTTTGATGGGGATTGTATTGAATCTACAAATTGCTTTGGGCAGGATGGCCATTTTGACAATACTAATTCTTCCTATCCATAAGCATGGGATAGATTTCCATTTATTGGTGTCTTCTTTAATTCTCTCATGAGCATCTTACAGTTTTCAGAGTACAGGCCTTTAACCCCTTGGTTAGGTTTATTCCTAGGTATTTTATTATTTTTGATACAATTGCAAATGGAATTGTTTTCTGATTTCTCTTTCTGCTAGTTTGTTGTTAGTATATAGGAATGCAACAGATTTCTGTGTATTAATTTTGTATCCTGCAACTTTGCTGAATCCATTTATTAGTTCTAATAGTTTTTGGATGGATTCTTTAGGGTTTTCTATGTATAACATCATGTCATCTGCAAATAGTGACAGTTTAACTTCTTCCTTACCAATATGGATGCCTTTTTTCTCTTTCTGTTGTCTGACTGCTGTAACTAGGACGTCCAGTACTATGTTGAATAGAAGTGGTGACAGCAGACCTCCTTGTCTTGCTCCTAATCTTAGAGGAAAAGCTTTTAGCTTTTGGCCATTGAGTATGACTAGCTGTGGGTTTGTCATGTATGGCCTTTATTATGTTGAGGTATGTTCCCTCTATACCCACTTTGTTGAAAGATTTTATCATGAATGGATGTTGAGTTTTGTTACGTGCTTATTCAGCATATACTGAGGTGATCATATGTTTTTTTTATCCTGCCTTTTGTTAATGTGGTGTATCACATTGATTTATTAATATTGTACCATCCTTGTATCCCTGGAATAAATCCCACTTGGTCATGATGGATGATACTTTTGATGTATTTTTTAATTAAGTTTGTTAGTATTTTGTCGAGGATTTTTGATCTCTGCTTATCAGGGATACTGGTCTGAAATTTTCTTTTTTTTTTTTTGTAGTGTCTTTGTCTGGTTTTGGTATTTGAATAATGCTGGCCTTGTAGAATGAGTCTGGAAGTACTCCCTCGTCTTCTATTTGGAAGGCTAGACAACAGCTTTTCTTTAAATGTCTGGTAGAATTCACCTGCAAAGCCATCTGGTCCTAAAATTTTGTTTGTTTGGGGTTTTTGATTTCTGATTCAATTTAATTACTAGTAATTGGTCTATTTAGATTTTCTTTCTTCCTGGGTCAATCTTAGAAGATTGTATGTTTTTAGGAATTTGTCCATTTCTTCTAGATTGTCCAATTTATTGGCATATAATTTTTCATAGAATTCTCATAATTTTTCCAATTTTTGTGGTGTCAGTTGTAATTTCTCCTTTTTTCCTGATTTTGTTGTGACCTTTTATTTGCTTGATAAGTCTGGCTCAGGGTTTGTCTGTTGTATCTTTTTGAAGAACCAGCTTTTAAGTTCACTGATTTTTTTTAATTGTTTTCTTTTTCTCTGTTCTATGTATTTCTGCTCTGATCTTTATTATGTCCTTTCTTATACTAACTTTCTGCTTTGTTTCTTCTTCTTTTTCTAATTCCTTTAGTTGTAGGGTTAGATTGTTTATTTGGGATTGTTCTTGTTTCATGTGAGGTAGGCCTAGGTATTGCAATGAACTTCCCTTTTTAGAATCCCTTTGGCTGCATTTCACATATTTTGAACTATCATGTTTCTGTTTTAATTTGTCTATGTGTATTTTTCAATTTCCTCTTGAGTTATTGATCCATTGATTATTTAGAAGCATGTTGTTTAGCCTTCATGCATTGATTTTCTGTTTTTTTAATGTAATTAATTTCTAGTTTCATATCATTGTGGTCTGAAAAGATGCTTGATAAAATTTTAATCTTCTTAAATTTATTAGGACTTTTTTGTGTCCTAATATGTGATCCTTTCTGAAGAACATTCCATGTGCACTTAGAAGAATGTATGTTCTGCTGCTTTTGGGTGGAATATTTTGTATCTCTTGAGCCCATCTGTTCTAATGTGTTGTTCAATACCACTATTTTCTTATTTATTTTCTGTCTGGATGATCTATCCATTGATGTAAGTGGGTTCTTAAAATCCCCTAGTTTTATTTTGCTGCTGTCAATTTCTCCCTTTAGGTATGTTAATATTTGCTTTATATATTTAGGTGCTTCTATGTTGGGTGCATAGGTATTTACAATTGTTATATCCTCTTGTTGGACTGATCCCTTTATCATTATGTACTGTCCTTCTTTGTCTATTGTTACTTTTTTTGTTTTGAAGTCCATTTTCTTATTTAAGTATTGCTACTCCTGCTTTTATCTCTTTTTATCTGCATGAAATACATTTTTCCACTGTTTCACTTTCAGTCTACCTATGTCTTTAGGTCTGAAATGAGTTTCTTGTAGGCAGCATATAGATGAATCTTGTTTCTTTATCCATTCAGCTACACTATGTCTTTTGATTGATACATTTTAAGTAATTACTGAGAGGTGTGTATTTATTAACATTTTGTTAAATGTTTTCTGGTTGTTTTGTTCTTTTCTTCCTCTCTTACACAATTCTCTTGTGATTTGATATCTTTCTTTAGTGTTATTCCAGGATTCCTTTCTTTTTATTTCTTGTGAATCTGTTACAGGCTTTAGGTTTGTGGTTACCATAACATTCATAAATGGCTTTCTAAATATGTAAGTCTATATTTAAGTTGATGGTTTAAAAATAATGTTTTTAAACATCTTAACATTTTATTCTTTAGAGATCTAATAGGTGTTTACAATGAGTGGCAACATTCTGTTCTTAAACCCATGTTTCTCTTCTCCCATGTCACCACTTTAAAAAAGTGTTTTGTTTGTATCACCAAGCAGCATGCTTCTCTTTCTATTTCCAATATGGATTAATTATAGGCATCATTTATTAACTTTTGTCATAAAAAAGTGGTGTAGCCACTTATAGTCCCTCATATCTTCTCACCTCCTTTCTCATGTCACTTGCATCACTTGTGTTAATTTGTTTGGTCTCCTTTGTAACTTTACATGATATATTTATGCCTTTATTTCTTGTTCATACAACCCTGCACAAGTTCACCCAATGAAAGTAACAAACTCCTTCCTTCACTTCTACTTTCTAGCTTTCTCTATAATGTAAAGTTGAAACAAAATTTTATAACTGTAACTGAACCTACCAAACTCAGAATGTGCTTACATCACTCTGATCCTGCACCACAATCTTAGGTGAAGCATGTGGTGACATTTTCTTTTGTTTCCTGGATTTTTAATTACTTCTTTTCCTTGCACAATTATCTCTTATTGTATTCTCATTTTTTTCTGCCTTCCCCATCCTATCTAATATATAGTGAGTTTTCTTCAGATTTTCCTTTAGGATTTTCCTTTACAACATCCCTGGTTTGCTGCACTATTCTTAGATCTTATATTCCTCTTTTGGTTTATTTATTCTTGTTGCTGGAACCCAATCCTCAAGTAAACAACTAAGACATATTGAGTGGGATATAGGCTTTTTGACTTTTTTTTGTCTTAAAATGTCTATATTAAATTTGAACTTGATTCATAACTTGACTCCATAGAGAATCCTAGGCTGAACTCCTTCAGTTGGATGTTGAGCCTTTGGATTCAATCCTCTATGCTGGATTTGGTCCATGTTTCTTATCATTTATTTCACATAGTCTTTCTCTGAATTTTCCTATTTTTCTCTATAATCCCTACATTTTCTCTATATTACCTCCCATTCCCCTTACATTCTTGAACATTTCCTGAAATTTTTAGAGATTATTTTAATTCTAAATATCTTCTCCTTTCCTTTGATCTTTTATTTCTATAATTTTATTGTGTTTAGTTTTGAATATGAGATTTTAAAGAAGTTATTTTAAAGCACATTTCCATTCTGAAATATCTGGGATGTCTCAATAGAGATAATTTTAAGTGTCCACTGGATTTAGCTTCAGTAAGGTCTTTGGTGACTATTCCCTAAATGGCTTCATTGAACAGTATGTACTGTTAGGAGTGGGGATCATTCAAAACAGGTTGCAATGATATGAGAGTGAATGAAAGTAAGAGGTGGAAATGGAAATAAGTGTAACCATCTCTCTAGCATGCTCTGGTTAAAAGGAGAGAACTAGAATGATGGCATGACAAATTTACACAATTCCAACAAATCTAAAAAAAGAACTTTTTATCACACATTTATTATTTTTATATCCTAGAAATTATATCCTTATCAGAAAACTGAATCACTTTACTTTATATCCCCTACTCCTTCATTCCCAATCCTGAAGACATCACTAAATCATGTATATTCTATCTCTGAAAGTTTCAATAATTTCCTATTTCTCTCCATCATCATCATCATTCTAGTCAAAGTAACTTTATCTCTCCACTAATCTCATTCCCAGCTTTCTAACTACATTCTCCATATCTATTTGTATACATTTTCCTGCAACTCTAATTCATTGTCCATAATCCAGAGGAATCTTTTAAAAATGCTCACTTATTGCCACTCCTCTCTTTTAAGTCTTTTAATGGTTTCCCATTGCCTTCAGGATCAAGTCCAACGTCCTCGGACTATCTGCCCTCTCCTGTTCTATTGTGTCCATTTTTGCTCTGTTCACTATGCCTTAGTATATTTAATTTCTTTTATATTCTTAAGCTTACTCTCGTCTCCGGATGCTCATGCTATTTTCTCTATCTGGAATGCTCTTCTACCACATAATTTCCTGGCTAATATCTATTCATTCTTCAATTCTCTCCTCAAAAGTTACTACATCAAAGAAGTACTGTCTGACTCCCTGGGACCCTTAAATACCTTTTGGTATACACTTACAAATAATTTTAAATTTACTCCTTAGTTATGCTAAGAGCATCTGCAATTACTTGTTAAATGTCTGTCTTTGCCTTTTCTTGTTGTTTGCCGCTGAATCTACTAAAGTGTCTTTGTTAAAATGTTATCTGAAATGACATTTTTCTTATAGAATGAAAAATTGATGTAATTGTATATTCAAGTGATTATATGTTGTAGATTTTGAACATAATTAGAAATAATAAAATATTTAAAATTACCCTTCAAATATAAAAAAATCAATCATCACTTTTTCCTGTTATTTTTTTAGGTCAATTATCATTGGATTTATGACTAAACTATCTCATATTTTACAAAGATATTTTTAGTATTGCCATTCATTTACATGGTAATTGAAGCCATGGTTCCTATTTTGATCCTACAGTTAAAAGTAAACAAATCCCTTCATATATATATGTATATAAATGTACGTTGCATTATTTACAATAGCCACAATATGGAAGCAACAAAAGTGTCCATCAGTAGATGAATGTATAAAGAAGATGTGGTACATATACACAATGGAATACTATTCTGCCATAAAAAGAAAAGAAATCCTGCCATTTGCAACAACATGGAAGGACCTTGAGGGTATTATACTAAGTGAAATAAGCCAGGTGGAGAATGACAAGTACCATATGATTTCACTTATTTGTGGAATCTAAAAACAAAACAAAGTGAACAAAATAGCAGTAGACTCACAGACACTGAGAAGTGTGGTTACCATGGGAGAAGGGTGTGGTGGGTGGGTGGAGAGGGTGAGAGGGATAAAGGGGCACAAAAATTCTCAATCATAATATAAGTTGGTCATGTGGATGGTAGTACAGAATACAGCCAATGATTCTGTAACATCTTCCTGTGCTGACAGATAGTAACTGCACTGGCAGAGGAGAGGATTTAATAATATGGGTTACTGATGAACCACTCTATTATATACTTGAAACCAATATAAGATTGTATATCAACAATACATCAATTAAAAAAATACTCAAACTTAAAAAAAAGAGGTTATATGCAAATGAGTTTATCAAATATTTCAAAAATATTTACTGTGGGATTGAATCATTTGCAAGAACTATGCTATGAACAGAGCAAAACCTTCAATTTATATTTACTGAGGAAAATGTTTTCTTTTAGCAAAAATGGATCTTGGTTATTTTGTGAAGTTCTTTTAAGCATCATATCAGAGTAAGTCATGGAGTAAGAAAGATTATCCTAACATAACTAAATTTGACTTCCAGAATACTAAATGAAAAAAACTGAAACCAAGTAACACAAAAAGAAAAGCAGATGGTTGCAAAATTATTTTTTCTTCAGAAGTTTGAGATACTTCCATATTACCTTCAATTTCTATCTTTTTTGAAAGATAATGAAACATGGGTTTCTCTATAAGAAAGTGAATTTTTTCAGCTATCAAGATACAGGGAAAGATTTTTGGAATAGTGAATAAATATATACTTGGTCTGGAAAGCTGTCAAAATTACAACCTCACAAATGATCTTAACATCCTTACAGAAAATAATACCAGATAAAAATTGCTATTCTTCTTCCATCCAGAATGAGCTCTTCTAATATAAAAAGACATTTGCGCTTTTGTTTATGGAACCTAGCACTCTCCATTCAGATACTTCACAGTGCATTATACTTTCATATATTTAAAAATAAAGTCAGGCTTCCAAAAAAACTTGGAAATTGATTACACTATAATATTCTTTCTTTCTTATTATTATTATAGTTTGGTTTGAAAATGGTCAGATTCTAAAAGTCAGTGTAACACCATTTGAGACTAAAGCAAGGAATTGGAAAAAAAAAAAAGTAACAAGCAGTCAGGGTATTTAGCAATTCGGAGAAATTGCTTAATTATAAAGTTGTTCATATAAAACATTTTTATAAGTTTAACTTTTCAGTAATTACAGAATAAAAGGGGAATAGATGATGGCTAGAAATTCAAACACTCATTATTATCATTATAATAGAATTAAAATGTGTGTTTGGATATTTAAAAAATCCTTGAGGGTATTTCCCGCTCTAAATGGCTTTGATCTTTACTACTGCAGTTTTTCTTAGCAAACTTGCTCAGTTCAAGCTAGAGTTGCATGGAATTTTAGGGATAGAGAGAGGTGTACACAGTAGCACCTCCTAAGGCAACATTCACCCAATGTGGAACTTGAGTCTACAGATTAATGTCATAGCCTCCCATCATTCAGAGAGACAATTCTAAAGTATATTCTATACAGTTCCTCAGACTAAGTACCACTTGCCCATATGGGAAAACAACTCAACAAAATACTTCATTGGCTTTGCCTTTTCCCCAGTCTTACTCTTCCTGCTTCTCCATCCTGCTTCTTGGAATTATTTCCCAATAAATTACCTATACCCAAATCATTTTTTTAGGCTCCTACAGGAGAACCCAAGCTAAGCCAACATTACTATTGATCTCTTCCATCTAGAGATGTCTTAACCTTTGTCTTCTCCCACCTGTACACTCTTCTGGCTTTCCTCTTTCCTCTCTGGCTGCTCTGTGCAGTCTTATTTGTTGCCATCTCTTTATTTGGGGTTTCCAAGGACTATGATCAAGGCCTTTTCTCTTTCACCTTACACATTTTCCCTGAGCAACCCTTCCTACTCATATGACTTCAGTTATATCAATAAAACACCAATTTCAAGTCAATAGCTCCAGTAGAGAACTAACCCCTTATCTCCAGATTCACATGACCATCTTCCTGTTAAACATCTACCTTTAAAACATGTCTCAATAGCACATCATACAATATGCTAGAAGTAAAATCACCTCCCTTATTCCCTGTACACTTTCTCTACTCAACAAGTACTTTAAGCTGTAGATATGGTTTATTAAGACAATCATCTCTCTGTTGCCAAAACATTTTACCTTTATCTTCCACAAACTAACTATATCCTACTTAGGAGTTAATTATTAATGTCACTTTCTCTGAGTATTTTTCCCTGATACCTGGCTCAAACTTTAATGTGCAGTGAAATAACATGGGAATCATGTTAACATGAAGATTCACTTTCAGTAAGGATGGGGTTGGAACTGAGATTTGGCATTTCTAATAATGTCCTAGATGATGCTTATCAAAATTTACACCAGTAAGGATCCAGGTTAGATTAGATGAGCCATTTAGACTTCCATAACACCAAGTCCATATCCTGCCAATCTATCATCATTACGTATCATGTTGTCTGTTTTCTCTGCAAGATCATAAGATCCTTAAAGGCATGGGTATTCTCTACTAGACCAAAAGCAGCCTGAGAAGTCTTCTTACCATTGCATCTTTATTCTCTAACACAGTGACTCACTTATGGTAGGTGTTTCATATTTGCTGAATTGATTTGTTACAAATGTTCTAAAATATTTTTTGTAAACTGTATTATTTAGTCTCGATTGGGAACCAGACCTGAAGTACTCTTCTGAAGTACTAGCAAAAGGCCATTTATCTTGGATAAGGTTAAACATATGTAAAACATTTAGTGCCTTTAACTTTTTTTATTCTAATGATACATTGGAGAGAAATATGAAACAACTATTCATTGTCACAAAACGTCTAGTCTGGTTTTTTTTTTTAAAGGAGGATAATATGCCTTATTTGAAGTAGCTGAAAGATCCATATCTTAGTTCATTAACTTTTAGATTAAATGATTTGTTCTTTAATTTTTAAAAATTAGATAGTGAAGAACAAAGTGTTTCCTAAACTATGAAGCTCATTAGTCATACATCTAGAGGTAATATTTCACACCAGGGTTAAATCTTACAGGCTACACATGACTGTAACTTTTAAACTAACAATTTGGGTTAGTGTAGAGTGACTAAATTGGTATACATTAAAAAAAATTTTAGGTGCATTGACTGTTGCTACATTATGTCCTGTGTGTTGTGTGTGTGTGCATGTGTGCTATGTAGGGTATGTATGTATTCTATGTTGTGTTGTGTTGCTGTTGTGATATAATGAGTTCTAAGAAATACATATTTGGTCATTCATATGACCAAATATATATCTCCCAGGTATATTTGGTCCTCATCCAAAGTTTCTGAAAACACCACAGTCATAAAGGTGAAACAGGTGTTTTGTCATGTTAATGAGAGACTTTTGGACCCCCACCCAAGGGCAGGGGCTGGAGGCTGAATCAGCCAATGGCCAGTAATTTAGTCAATCATGACTACGCAATGAAGCCCTCACAAAACCCTCAAGAATCGCTCACTTCCTCTCTCCTCTGCCTGCTCTGCTCAGTTATATCCTGCTTCTTGGTTGGAGAGACCTTCTATGCCTGGAGAACCAGAATGCCTCCATGTGCCATCAAGCCAGGCCCCAAGCTCCATGAGGATAGAAGCTCTTTTATTTGGGACTGTGCCCTTCATCTCTCTTCATCTGGCTGTTAACTTGTATCCTTTATTAAACTGGTAAACCTAAGTGTTTTCCTGAGTTCTTTGAGCTGCTCCAGCAAATTAATCGAACCTAAGGGGGAGGTCATGGGAACCTCCAATCTGTAGCTGGAAGGTCAGAAGCACAGGGAACTGCCTGAGGCTTGCGACTGGCATCTGGGTGGCGGGTAGAGGGTAGTCTTGTAGGATGGAACTCTTAACCTGGGAATCTGGTGCTGTCTCTGCACAGATAGCATCAGAATTGAGTTGAGTTCTCCAACACCCTGCTGGTGTTGGAGAATTGCTTGGGGTAAGTATGTGTGGGAAGACTCCCTCCCACATATTTACACACATTGGAATGGGGTCCGGGAACCCAAACTAAGTTATACTACTATTACCGCTGTGTATAATATTGTTACTGTAATACATATATGTAGGGAAAAATACACACCATTGCTTTTGGTGTCAGAGACACAGCAGCTGTGTTGTGTATGTAATTCTTCAATGAAAAGATGCAAGTTTAGTTAAGTTGGACCTCCATTAGGAAGATACATTCCCTCATTGCAATGAAGAGTAGAACATTTCTTTTAATAGTGTATTCTCAATATCCTCTTTCAACCACCCTCAACCAATTTTTTAAGCTGTTAGTGATGGGTGATAAGTTATTTACATAAGCCCTGAATAAGTGCATTAAAAAGTTAATAGTTTGAAACAAAGGACATCATTTAAATATCCCTGATATTCTTCTTCATTATTTCTGGTCAAAATATGTCTTAGCATTAGTAACAACTTGATTTACTTTTGAAAGTCTCTTTAGTTTGTTTTTAATAGAGCTGTTTTTATTTCACTGTCCATGGCTTTCCAAATTTAAAGCAAATGAATATCTGAGGATACACAGCAATTACTAAGAGTAAATATCATCTGGAGAATAATTAAAAGAAGACAATGAATTAATGACTCACTATCAAATTACCATGGAGAAGCAACACACTTGATGAAGAAAGGAGCTTTTACAAGGCTTACAATTTATTCTGCTTTGGATTAGTTTTCTTTTCAAAAGTGAAAAACGTAACAAAGATCTCATTCATTTTGTACAATTAAAAGCATATTTTTCTTTAAATGTATAATATCTGGTAAAATTTGAATGGATGTTATTATAGTACTTATTAAGTCCGACATGATGTGATATTAAGAGGCAATGATGCAGCACACACATGTATGTTAAACATAAACAGTCAAAATCCATGTTTTAGACCCAGTATTGATCAGGTGTCTATCTCCCCATGAAAGAATTTAAATTGAGAGCAAACCAGAATCGTAAACATCATTCATTATCTTACCAAGGGAAAGGAGATGCTTTCAGAAAACCAGTTATGGTATTTATAAAAGAAAAGAATTCAGGCTTTCTCAACTCAGCCACTATGAAACTAACAATTATTGGTTGATCTAAAGTTTAACTGGCTTTCCAGAGCCAAGCCAATATCATAAATTCCAGAATATGTTTCCTGAAATGGGGAGAGAAGACAATGACTTCCGATCTCACTAGTATAAATTAAAAAGTGTCATGTTAAAGTTAGAACCATTTACTTTAGTAAGACAATACAGAACAGGCTTGCCAAGGAAACATCTTAGCAAAAGAGGAGAGCAGCTGCTTACTGAAATATTAGGAACCTACTCCAAGGCTGGTGGTATCAAACACAAAATGAAGATTAGTCAGACCACCTGTGTTATCACGCAGATACTGAATTGGCCGTTTTTGGTCAAGGAAAGTGAAGAAGTGGATACAGGAAATGGACCAATGGGTCACTGGACATCCAGAGTAAAAGCCAGGTGACCAGAGACAGCAAAGCCAGGGGGTTTCTAATCCTGTTCCACTCAATCTTTAAGGAGTCAAGGGCTTACATTGTTCCTAATAATAGGTTAAGATTTTTTGTGACTTTATTTGGAGAGGAGTAGATTCTGTTTAATTTGGTAAGTATTTATGGTTTCAAGCTATAATTCCTCAAAATCAATTGAGGCTTCTAAATGATGATACTAGTTTGATTTTTTTTCTTTTTTCTTTTCTTCTCAGAGCGGAAGGGTCTTAAACAGGCACATTCAATCAATCACACACTTTTTTTCCTTACAGTTTAGTTAGGCAGCTGGAGTGAATTATAGATATTTAAATAGAAATAATGAATGACAGAAGAATTTGGAAGTTATTTTAGTGCCCTTCTTCTCTTCTGTATCATCATTCATTCATAGAGAATGTTTGTCTTCTAATTTCCTGGCTTTAAGGAGTATATTTAATTTGAGAAGTCCTAAATGTATACCTGCAGAGCAGACTTCTTTCAATCCAGATTCGTATGTCCAGTTGCCTAATAGGAATCTACAGTTGGATGTGCAATAAGGAACTCATATTTAACCCATCCAAAGCAGAAATCCTCCCTCGAAACCTCATTTTACCTTATCATATCTCATCTCTGCATATCAGACAATGATCACTTCCTACCAAAAACACTTCAGTTGGTTTTGCTGCATTTTTTTCTCTCATACACTACTGTCAGCAAGTCTTACTAGATGCACAAATTTTTCTTTACAGCTTTATTGAGGTACTGTTTATATATAATAATGTACACTTAAAGTGTACCTGTCCATGAACAATCACTGCCTTACCCACGTTTTAGGACACCTCCATCACTCTCAAAACTTCCCTGTTATCCTTTGTAGGCACCCCACATTCCCATCCCTAGTCCCAGGAAACTTCTGTTTTCTGTCACTTGTTTTGTCTTCTCTAGAATTTTACATAAATGGAATAATACACTATGTAATATTTTAAATCTGGCATTTTTGCACCTAGCATGTTTCCCAGATACATCCATGTTGTTGCACTGTATCAATAAATTTTAAACATTTTCATTGATGAGTTATATTTCTGTATCTGTTTTTATAATAACCTAGTCATCCTAACTCTACAAACTTGGTCCAAGTCATCATCATCTCTTATGCGGATGATTTCAGTAACCTAAGTGGTCTCTCTCTTCATCTTTTGACTGTTCATAATTTATTCTCAACCCAGTAGCCAGTATTATCCTCTTAAAATGTAAGTCTGACCATGTCATGCCTTTGTTTAAAATCTTCCAACTACTCTAGTCTTAAGAGTGAAAGCAGAAATCTCTCAATTATATACAAGGCCATATGTTACCCAGCCTTCTGCTGCTTCTCCTACTATTATCATCCTTGCTCACTGAGCTCCACTCTGCTTGGTACCTCAAGCCTGGAAATACAGGAGAGAGTAAAAGAGTATCAGAGAAGGCAAGGAATAATCTTCCTGCATTATCAGTTTTGCTCAGTGGTGATAAATTTAAAGCCTTGTGATATTAAAATAAGATAACTTGTAGGATATACTATAAAACTGGAATTTAAATAAATTTTCATATGGAGACAAGTGGCTTTAGTCTATACCCCCAAACATTCCAGTGTATGTTTAAATTTCTCTGCATTTTAGTAGTAGTTAGTAAAGAAGTGTGAAAATCATTGACCTAATTTATCGTTCTGTGTCATGAGTATAAGAAAATGTAATGACAGCTTAAGCTGAGATAAGACTGATGTAGGAAAACCTCTAAGAATGGAAAATTTTAGCTCTGCATCTTAACTTTTCAAGTTTGTAACAATAACATGACAACAACAGCAAAAAAAACACGCCATACTGGAGGATTTAATGTCTGATGAGAATTTTTCTTCTATTGGGCAGAATTCAGACTCACAGCTAGGTTTTACTTGGAAAAATGAAAAAGATATGAGATTTATAATTCCTCCACAGTAACTTCACTGTGGAGCTGGGACCCTGAACCATGTGCTACATACACAGAACATATGTGCTGCATATTGTTAATGAAGCCAGTGAAAACCTGTTGTGACTTCCTGACATTATTAATTTTTAAAGATGTTCCAGGTGATTCAGATATTAAGCCCAGGCTGGGAACTACTGGTCTAAAATAAGAAAGCAACCAGAAGTTTGTAACATGAGGAAAACATCTCATATGAAGACTTACTGAAGAAAGCAAGAATGCTATCCTGGAAAAGAAAATAATTGGAAGAGAAGATTTGACTTAGTGTGCTCTGCTGTTCCAGGCAGACTAGAGTCAACGGCTAAGAGCTAAAGAGAGACAGGTGCCAAATTAATAGAAGGCTTGACAATTATAAAATTAAAACATTTCAAAATAAATGTGTGCCCTTTGAAGTTGTGACATCCCTGTAAAGGAAAGTGCTCAAGCAAAAATGGACAACTATAAATGAAAGAAAATGCAGGAGCCAGTAATGAATAAATTGAGATATAAGAGATTGCTCGAAGACTAAATTTTGACATAATTACAAACTTTCTCATTTGTCTTGAACCTAATCCCCATTATCCTAAACTATTCCATAATTAGTTTAAATTATTAATAATAAAAGCAAATGTGTTCACTTTAAAACTGACTTCTGAACTTGCCATAAAATTTAAGGAAGAAGTGTGTTTCCAAGGACTGAAGATGAACAAATATTCATGCCCTCCCTTAAGATTTTTTAGGAGGGGAGACAGATTATTATAAAGAACTTTCCCTTTGGAGAGAGAGAGATCTGAATTCAAATTTCAGCCCTGATGCTTTTGGTTTATGTGGCCCTGAACTTGTAACTTGAGTCCCAGGATGATCATCTGTTTCTTCATCTGTTAAAATGGTATAATAGAAATTACAGATACTAAATTTAAGGATTAAATGTAAATGGCATAGAGGGTTGCTAAATAAATACTACTTTCATAAATTATGTCCAACTTAATTAGCAATGTCTCCCGAACAACAAACAAGGATACTTGTGAAATATGGCCAAGGAAACTCAAATATGAAAGGGTACAAAATTAACATATTTATATAAACATATTAAAATTTTAAGAAAAAACAACATGAAGATATTTCTTTGTCTCCCCAGAGATCTCAAATTTGGAGATCTCTGCAACTCCATAACTCAAACAGCTTTAGAACTTTGATTCTAAATTATTCTCAAACCCTTTACTTCATGGCTGGAGTAAATGGAGAGTACTGAACCTGGTTTAAATTGTTCTTGATGATTCATGGTGATCATCATGAATAACAATTCCTATCCTATACATAGTGCCAAGGTTGCTGCCTGGAGTTTTCAATATTTCTTGATTGCTTTTTCCTAAGGCTTCTGATCAACTTTATCTCTCATTTCAGAGGTGCCTATATGCTCTTGGCTTTTCACTGAATTGTCCTTGACTACTCCTGTTGCTATTTATTTAGCTCCTTTCTTACTGATATGATCTATTTTTAACTGTAACTTTCCAAATACTTAGGGGTCTGATTTGCACACAATCATCCACAACCTAATCTTTACAGCCTTAGCTGTCAGACTCCCTGCTCAAACTAATCTAGAACAAAATTCATGGCTTTTGATAAAAC
Source organism: Smutsia gigantea (assembly GCA_032199065.1). Classification (NCBI taxonomy): domain Eukaryota; kingdom Metazoa; phylum Chordata; class Mammalia; order Pholidota; family Manidae; genus Smutsia; species Smutsia gigantea. The sequence goes on from JAVSCE010022418.1 coordinate 2,794,088, forward strand.
CAGTTAAAGAGATCGTAAGCATTTGAGAACACAAAAATGCAAACACTTCTTATAACATATGTTGACACCGATTTCCCTAAATACTTTAGCTTAATTATTCCTGGCTTTGTGACTGACCTACTTGAGATTGTTGGAAGTTAGGTAGCAGTGCAACTGGGTGTTACTATAAAAGTGTAATGCCATTACTAACTAGGTTATAGCTATAAACCCAAAGCTAGTGGAATAAAATCCCCAAGAGTATTAAATAGAAAGATGGCATTAAATATTAAAAATAATTGTTAGCATAAACCCTGCAAGTCACTTATACAGAATAAAAGGAGTCAGATAATTTTAAGAAAGGGGATTTCCTTACCTTACATCCCCAACCAGTACTATACATTAACGAATTATGTTTTTAAGGATGACCCATACAACATTTATAGTGCCTTTTGGGTCATCCAAGGGAGATTAACATATAGTTAGTATAGAGGGAGACATTCAGAGCTGGAGGATACCAGAGAAAGAGATATTTCCAATCCTCTCATTTCACAGATGAGGAAAAGAGGTCCAGAATGGCATATACATTTACACAAGTTTCACATCTAGTTAGTAAATATCAGGAATAAAACCAGGTCTCTGAATTCTTAATGTGTTACCTTTTCCTTATCCTCATGGCCACCATACCATTCAGCATATTCTATTATTCTTTGAAAAAGGTTAATTCTTGGGTCATATTTTTATTACTCTTCTATGGATTGAATGCTTTTGTCCCCCCAAAAGCCATATGTAGAAACCTAATGCCAAAGGTGATGGTATTAGGAGGTGGGGCTTTTGGGAAGAGACTAGGTCATGAGGACAGAGTCCTTATGAATCAAGGAATTAATATGGCCCAAGAAAGCTCCCTTGCCCCTTTTGCCATGTGAGATTACAGCCAAGAAGGCACCATCTATCAACCAGAAAACACACTCTAACAAGACACTGACTCTACCTGTGTCTTGATCTTGGACTTCCCAGTTTCCAGAACTTTACAGTATTGGGTCACTGGCATTTGATTTTTCTCTCATGCCCACTTTCCTATCACTTTTTTACTCCTCTTAATTTGCAGCACTCCTTAGGAAAATATTCACTTAACATGGTCTCTGAACTGTGTATCTGAAAAAGATACCTTTTCTTAAAGTAAAACATCATAGTGATTTTAGTTTGTGTGTTTGAAATGATATAAAACAAATATTTCTATTTTATTACTTGAATTTTTTCCAAATATACTTCAAATTTATCTAACCAGTTTAGAATTTATCAACTAAAAGATTCTAGGTTAATACTTTAGTTATTTTTTCAAGAATAAAACCTTCATTATCATAAATATATTTCTCATTCCTTCATATTATTTTTGTTAAAATGTAGTAAAAATAATAATTTATGCACACAAAGTTAGAGGAAAATGATTTCAACAACATCATCAACAATAATAATGATAGGCAAGGAACTTAACATCAGTATTCAAGGATGTCTTATTTGAAAAGGGATAAATCAATCTTGTCTAAAGATAGAAAAGAGACTCTAAAATCAGTAGCCAAATGTAAATTATACTGTTATTTGTTTAACTTTTATTCAGTTCACTTAAGAAATATGCTAAGCACTAACTATGCACGAATGCTGTATTTATTTGGTGTTCTAGGGATTAAACAGAATACAAAATTACCCTTTCTGTTCTCAATATTTTGAAGGCATGAAATAATTTTGATTAATTTTTTTAAGTCAAGTTAAACTTAGAGATGTTTCTTAACTTTGGTCCCCATATCTCAAGAGAACTCATTCTTTAACATAAGAACTGACAAATTGTCAACAAGTAACTGTCCAAAATAGATAAAAGTAAGATTTTGTTTCATACCCATGGTTAATTAAAAAAAAATCCTATGAGATGATAGTCAATGATGAATTAATCAAAATAGCCTTACATTTTGGTTTGAAATGAAATGGAATGACCTGGATAAAGTCTGAAAGGATATTATAACAAACATAAATAAACTTCTATCTTCATAATTTACCCAAAACATCAAGGTATTTCTTGATTGCCATGAATATCTTATGAAAGTTCCTATAGTTTTATTTGCCTTCTCAAGGAAAAAAATATAAATTAAAAAATATGATTACCATAATTCTATATAAGACCTATGGAGAAAGCTTAGACTAATGAATATTTTCATGGAAAGCCTAACAAGGGACTTGGGTAGCATCTCGAGGCACTCTAGCACACAATCTTAGGTTCCATTTTTTAACTGACTCTATCTGCTAATACAGTCTACTACTACTTGATAAAAAAAGTAGAAATGCATTTAAAATTTAATAGCAAAAACAAATAGGAGGGATGGGAATTATTATTTAATGGGTACAGAGCTTCTCTTTGGGATGCTGAAAAAGTTCTGGAGATGGATAGTGGTGATGGTTGCATATTACAATTAAAAAAAAGGAGTGACATGTTTACAAGCAACTTGTACAACTCAAGAGTAAAAAACAAAAACAAAAGCATACAAATAAAACACTAATAACCAAATTTTAAAAATGGGCTAAGGACTTGAATAGACATTTCTGCAAAGAGGAAGTACAAATGGCCAACGGGTAAATGAGAAAATGTTTAATATCACTAATCATCACAATAATGGAAATCAAAACCTCAATGAGATATAACCGCACACCTATCAGGATGGCTACTGTCAAACAAACACAAGTAATGGTGAGGATGTGGATAAATTGATACCCTTGCACACTAATGGAAATGCACAATGGTGCAGCCATTATGGGAAACACAATGGCGATTCCTTTAAAAATTAAAAAAATAGAACTACCACAAGATCCAGCAATCCCACTGCTGGGTATTTATCCAAAAGAACTGAAATCAAAATCTTGAAGAGCTATTAGCACTCCACGTTATTGCAGCACTGTTCACAATAGTCAGATTTGGAAACAGCCTAAACAGATGAATGGATTTTTTTTAATATGGTATAAACATACAGTATTACTGTTTGGCCTTAAAAAAGAAGGAAATTATGCTGAGTTAAATAAACCAGTCACAGAAAGACAAATACTGCAGGATCCCAATTGTATGAGGTATCTGAAATAGCCAAATTCATAGAGTCAAGGAAGAGAATGGTGGTTGCCAGGGACTAGAGGAAAGGAGGAAAAAGGGAGTTGCTGCTCAACAAGCATAAAGTTTCGGTTATACAAGATGAATAAGCTCTAGAGATGTGCAGCATACCATTGGATCTGCATATAGTCAACAGTGATAAATTGTACACTTAAATGATTGTTAAAAGGGTAGATCTCATGTTATGCATTATGACAACAAAAGAAAAATTTTAAAATAGGACAGCTATGGAAATACATTTAAGGTATATTAAGAAGTGAAAAGCAAGAGCTCAAAAAACAAGTTGAAGTGTGTGAATTCATTATTTTCTGTATATATTATGGGTAGCTAGTGCATGCTAAGTGAACATTTTGTAAGAACTTGAGTTATATTAGGAGTGAGGTTAGAGGGGCATTAATGTTCTAAATTGCTGAGTTCTGGGTTATTAAGTATGTTTATAAAAAATGGACAGGAAAATATGGTTAAATGGTAAGTTTTATGTTATGTATATTTAATCACACACACACAAAATAGGAAAAACTAAAGAACATAAGATTTCATGGTCCTGACACCTGAAAGAACACCTACGAATTCCTTGTTAGGCCTGTACCTCCTTTTATATACTATAGATACAGAAATATTATACTTTGGTGTCAGGGGATCATAAAGAAATCTTTTTGTTACTTACAACAGAGGAAACTTCCTGGGACTATGAGATTAAGACATCCTATTGTTTGTTCAAAGTGAGGTTAATTCTCTTATTCTTTGTAAAACTAGAAAATATTAAATGTTATCTCCTTTTCCAGAGAAAATAGCACAGTCAAGTGTACTGTAAGCACAGTAATTATTAGCAGCTATCTTCAGCTACACTGAATCATACAGTGTTTTCCATTAGAAGAGAGTTGTTAATGATAATGCAAAGCTCTTTTCAAGGGAACTTAGATTCCTTATACAATTTCTTAAAATTAATTTATATAAGAATATTAAGTATAGGATTAGTGGGTACAGAAATGAAGAACATATCCTTTTAATTATTAAGGAGGTTTATTCCATGTGAATACTGATGCCTTTGAAGATAATGTAATATTTTTCTGAAAAAAATCTCAGAAATTCTCAGAACTAACAGAAGTCTAATCTATGATAAACAAATTTCAGGTAAGTTTCTACAGAAAACAATAGAAAATAGGGTGCCCTTCCCTCATCATTGTGGAAACATCAGGGCCAACATTACCACTTAAATATGCTGATAATTTGTTACAAATCATACACTATCATAATACTTTTTGTATGTTTAATGCCACTACCTCTTTTGAATTATTGTGACTTTTGTAATAGTTTTTCTGGAAATATAAGTAATTATTATTTTAAAACATTAATACATAATTTCAAAATCTACAACTAGGTTTCAAATTCCATGAGAAAATAAGAAAACTGTTAACTTTCACTCATGTAAAATAATAATTATTTGCAGGTAATGTAAAAAATTATTAATATTTTTCAATAACATTTTAATATTAAAATATAAGAGAATAAAATACTAACCAAAGGAGCATTTCCATATACTTCTCCTTGCTCCAAAATAATTGAACATATACAACATCTGGGAAACATATAAAAAGTTGTTAGCAAAACCCATGGAATTGACTATTTACATTCTAAAACAGTGAAATGATTGGTGTCCTCAGATAAAATAAGATTATCCATTTATACTAATTTCTCAAACAAATAAGAAAAGTAACTCTTCTAGGAGTTTGTTTGGAAGTTCTAATGATAAATGCTTAGCCACCGTATGCACTCATGTTTCCCTTCAGATCTCTGCAATATTAGGGGTTTTATAAAGCTACTTGCATGCCAAGTACACTTCTTTCAGTTAAATGAAAGTTCTGTGTACCAATTAGATTGATGAATATCATAGGACATTAACAACCCTCAGACATCTGAATTGTAAGTATATTACATCAAATACATCCAAATTAAACCTTTGGAACCATATGAAATCTGTGGGATACTACTTTATTGTCAATAAAAATCATGAGAATTGATTTTGTAAAATGTAAATTCATGGTTTATAAAGCACAAAGCACCTAAGCCCTACTGGCAAAATAATATCTTAAGTGAAAAGCTATTTTTATTTTGATACAATGTCCACTTACACTGTGGTTCACCAAGTACAAGGGCTCATCAAAGGAAGAATGTAATTAATCTGATTTTAAGTGTTTGACCTGAGCATCACTGGCTTTTTCCAAAGAACTTGTTTATACAAATGCTACAATCTTAGAGTAGTAATTTTAGCTTACAGTGAGGTCTTTTTTGGACATTGCAGTTTGTTTTGGAGGTTGGAAGGAAAAATGCAAAGGCTGACTTGCAAAGTACTTCTGATAGTTTTATCCTCTTTAATGATCTATGCTTCTCTCCATAGCACAGCAGAGGGAAGTAAAGATGTTGTTTGTCACTATGCTGGTTAGATGCATGAAAGTGAAATATAATTTAATCTCCCTGAATCTCAGGTTTCTAATCTCTAAAATGTGAATCGATTGAGAGTGACATTATAAGGACACCTAAGCAGAAAAATCTTCCTTTTTTGCAGTATAGGAACATCAAACAAATTTAATCTAATAGCTTTTAAGCTAAGAAAATATTTATGCTAATGTTGTCTATATAATATTAATCTGGATACAATATAGCCATTTAAAAATGTAGGCATATTGTTATGGATATGTTCTAATAGTAGTGAGCCCCATTTACGTTCATCCTCAGAATATTGACTGGGTTTTTTTGTTAGGATTCTTTAGAAGTGTGTAGATTCAGCTTTCATTATTAATATCTAAAACTGAAATGAAAAAATGGGATACTATTTTATATTTTTATAAAATATAGCATTCTTTATGCTAGAATTTTCCAGATTGGTAATAGAAGGGACTACCACTGTTACTGAATAAAGATTATGTCACTAATTCCTTCAAATTTAGAATCTAGACATCTGAATCATTTATAAAAAGTAGAGAATTTATTTGTAAATTTAATTTCTTAAATTTTGTGACTTCTCCAACATACAACTTCCTGGAGCTTGGATGACTAGGAAGTCATATATTATTGCCAAGAAGCTGAGATGAATGAGTCATCCAAATAGGGAACAGTGCTCCAATAAAGAAACTTCCAGATAATTAAGAATTTTATTCTTGCACCCTCTTGAACATTTTAGAACCTGAGCTCCAAGTAAGCAAGATATTTCTAATAATGAAAAAATAATTCAGCATTCTCATGATCCGCCCACAACTAGGAAATGAAAAATAAAATATAACATTAAAATGCAATTCAGTATTTTATTTCCTTACCGGAGAAAAAGTTGAAATAATCTATTTGTTTCATGTAATATACATCTTGAATCCTCTCTAAATATCACTTAATAAAACTATAATACTGAAGTTGAAGGTCATTTTTCATTGAATATGCTAATGCTAAGAATTTTAATAGTGGGTTTTCCCCAACTACTTAAATAACTTTTGGAATTTTAGTTCATTAATTGTAATAATAATGGTTAAGAAGGAGGATAGCAAGAAATATTTTTAAATGAATATACTAATTTCACTTGGCAAAGTTTAAGCAGTGAATGTAGAATATAATCATCCATCTTATATTACTATTTGAATATATGTTTGTATCCTTTAAAATATTGGTATAGTCAGAAAACATTGAAAATATTTGGCATCAAAGTGGTTTGTACTTGCTTCATTTGTATAACAAAAGTTCTTAATTTGTAATGTAGATTCACACTATCAGGATACTTAGTTCAAAATTTATGAGTTCCTATTTCATGCTTTCTTTAGAGAGAAAAAAATTCTGACTTCAAGTGAATTATAGTACTATTTATGATATATCTGTTGTAATTTTGTCTTATACAAATTGTTTTTCATTGAAAATAACAGAAAGTCAATGTTAGTAATTCAGAATGAATGATTAGATCACAACTGAAAAGAGCTGGGAAATAAAATTATTGGTACATGAATTTTTTACAGCAATCTTTGTTAAAAGAGCATACATTTCATTGACGTATTTACATTTTAATCCATTAATGTATTTTTTTAAAGACACTTTATTTCTACCAGCAGATATGACACTGCACATAAAAAGCTAAGATAATACATTCTAGTTTATTATGTCTTAATGGAAAACTTAAGTTCTTTCCTCCATTTTATTCTTCCACCTATTTTATAGAGTCAGGCCATATAATTCAGTCTCAATGGCTCTCCATTACTCACCAAACCAAATACAAACAGCTTTAGGTCTTATATCTAATATCCTTTTCAAATACTCCTGACCCATCCAAAGTATATCAGTTTCTCAGGAAATCCCAACCACTTTCCTGCTCATTTTTGCTCTACCATCTATGGCAGAAGCCACTAGTTTCCCACCTAAACCTTTTCTCTGCCTCTTCTATATGTACAGAGTTGTTAGCTGGTCACAGAGCTATCAAACTAAACTAAATTCCTCTGCTTCCTTAAGTGGCAATATGACTAAGTTTCCATCAATGGAAGGTGAGCCTAGAAGTGATGCGTGAATCTCTCCATATTGTTTCTCTTGTTGTGACCTAGAGGACAGACATGTCCATGGCACGGCTTCAAGCACAGGCAGGAACAGTAATCTAGGGCCATGGTTCTCAAAGAGTGGTGTCTCTAGACCAGCAGTTGCAGCACCTGAGAGCTTGTTGGGAATGCAAATTCTCAGGCCACTCTAGGCCTAATGAATCAGAAACTCTGGGAGTGGGCACACGGATCTGTTTTAACAAGTGCTTCAGGTGATCAAGATGCATATGAAAATTTAGGAAGCACTGTCCCAGGGGATAGTGGAGGAATAACCTGGAAGAACCTGTTCTGAAACTGACACTGTGGAACAGTACCACACCACTGACCTGGCCTCTCATGTCATGAAGTTTATTAGTGAACTCATAGAGTTCTTTAAATTCACTGAATCTTCTTTCAGCAGCTCAGCATTTGCCCTAAGTCCTATTTATTCGACTTGGAATGACCTTTTTACTAATTCCAACCTACTTAATAATTCCATTTGCTAAAACTGAAATCCTACCTGGGTCTTTAAGTTAGTTAGCACTGGGCCATTCTCCTAAGAACATCTACCAAATCAAATCATCAAAGAATGTTAGGCTGTTCTTGCCTTCCTTTAATTCTATTAAATACATTGTTGACTGAAAACTCTTTAAAAAAAAAATTCAGATCTAATCCTACTACTCTTCTGCTTCAAATCCTTACTAGACTCTCACAGCATTTAAGCTCAAATACAACAGGGTTAACTAGGCCTATGAGGTCCCACCTAAATAACCCTATCAATCTTCCTACTTTCACCAAAAGCCATTTCACTGTTCTCTCTACTCTAGTCACTTTTCTTCTGTCTCTTCTTGAATTATGGCAAGATTTTTCACACATCAGTGCTGTGTCCTATCACTTCACTATCTTCCATTCATTCTTCAGGTCTCCTCTTAAATATCATTTTTCTTCTCCCCAACCCCCATTGCATCCCTTATGAATCACTTCAAAGTTGTAACATCTCTTATCATGCCTTTCTATTCCCCTTCATAGCACTTTAACATTTTTATAGTAACTTATTGTTTTCTATGAATCTTTTTACAGAATGCCACGCCCCCCATACCCACTGTACTACAAGAAGCTTGATAAAGGAAAGTACCATGTCTATTTTCTTACTTTGTATGTGTAGCATCTAGCCTGACATAGCAAGCATTCAATAAATATATGCACTAAATGGATAAAAAACAGATTATTTGGGACTTTACTCATCTTATCTCCAAAGACTATTTGGATCCTACTTTTCTATAAAAGAATTGTTTCCAGAACTTTTACCAATCAGCATGTCCCTATCTACTTAAAAGACTGAAGTGTCTATTCTTGTTTACTATGTTTGTGTAATGATTCTATCAGTATGCATTTCTGGAGTGCTCCGTTTGATCTTGAAGACTTACAGCCTAGGTTAGGAGTACACCATATCTCATGCACTGCTGTGATTTTCCTAAGAGCCAACTCTGATTACCATATTTCATTGCTAAAATTTTTCAGGGTTTATCTTTTTCCTAGTGTAAAATCTCATCACACTGACATTCAGAACCATTTTCAGGTAGACCATACCCAATCTTATTTCACACCTTCCCTAACAAGGTAGTTTTGCTTCATTCAAACTAGACAATTCCGTCTTGTCCACATATGTCCACCTCTGGGCCATCATACATTTTGTTCTGTCTGTCAGGAAACTTCTCAAATTTAGGGCTCTTTTCTGGGACAATTATGGCATAGTGACCACCTGTGCCTGCTGATTTCCTATGCATTCTTCAAGGCCTATTTCCAGTGGATCCCAATGACATGACTAAGCAAATGCAAGTTACATGCAGTGATTCTTGTCTATTGTGGGTTTTGTTAGATTAGTGGATCCCTGACAACCAGCTTTCTGCCCTGTCAAAGTGCTTAATAGTAATATTTATGCCTGATGACATATTGGGGCACAAATACAATACAGTAAAACTTAAAAGGGAACTTCAGGGGTACATTCAAATCAAAGTTCAAACAATTCTAAAACTTTAAATTCAGAGGTCAATGAAAGAAAATAGTAGAAACTGCAACTCTATTTTAAAGGCATTACAAGAAGCAGTCAGATGAGTTGTAAATGATAAATATTTAAACTGCAAGGAACTAAATGAAGATTGGTGAGGACAAATCTTTAGTACTTTGTGCAGAGTCCTAAAACTGTGAATACCTACAGTAACAATGTAGGAAATTTCATCTTTTGACATAGAGTGTTGGTACAGAAAGTATCCCTGAGTGAAGAGGGATACCACATCTCCCAGTGGGACATACTAAAATATGAAGATTGAAAATCAATGGTATCTTGCCAATGGGCTTTTCAAACTCAGACAAGTTCACTATGGATTGAATGTGACCAAAGAAATGACAGTAGAATGTTCTTGGGGTGAAAGGGTTATACCAAACTTTATTTCCATGGTGGCAGGTTGATCACTAGAATCCCACCTGCTCAGAGCAAGTCTGCATGCAGCAAGTCGGTCTCTGCCTCTGGGCCTCTCTGCCTGCACAGCTGTCCTCTGGGCCTCTCTGTCCACGCAGCCTCCCCAGTCTCTGTCCTCAGCACTGCCACCACTCTAGCCTCTGCTGTGCTCTCCTGCAGCCTTGCAGCCACCGTGTCACCCAAAGCACTGGGCAGGGCTCTTTATATAGAGTCAATAATGATGCATTGCCCACACATATGTAGTAAGCCAGCCAACCAGGGCCAGGTGAGAATCCTGGCCACAGGAACCTTCATTTTATCCACAAATGGTATAAGAGATTTATAGCTGGCAAAATTCTATTTTAGTTAAATTAACATTCTCAAACTCCCTTCCTTTACTTGCACCTATCTTTATAACAGTACTCAGTTACTGCAAATATTTTTCCTAGCTGAGAATGTAAATTATTATCATCCTGCCAGGAGCTTGATTTGTTAACAATTTAAGTGGCCACATGAAGGTAACCCAAGGGTACTGCACCACTATTTCCCTAGGAGAAAATCTCGCAGATATTCCCAGTCCCAGGATCTCCCTGGCCTGAGAATATTTGGGCAGAACGGTCATTTTAACATAACAATACATTAAATTCAGCTGCTGAGAAGCAAAAGTATACGGTAAAGCCGAATTGGAAATCTTTCCGACTAATTAAGGAACCCTGTGGGAGTTGTACTCATGGCATTCTTATTTGTAAAGGAAGCAAGAAAACCTTTATAAATAATGAAGAAAAGCAAGTGAAACATTTTGTTAATGCATGTGGATTGTAGAGATACATCCTTCCCCTAACAGTGTTCCCAATGAAAATGAAGGTGTCAAGTCATTTTTCATTTAAGCACTGTGTCAGTATGATTTTCCAAGGTCAGGATCATTGTAGCTTTAAAGTCTTTCTGCTTTTCTGAAGACAGATACAGTCTTCAAAATCAGTAAACCAAATAGTGACTCAACTGACTACATTTCTTGATATAATGAAGATAGGTTGAAAATAGTATGTAACTATATTTTAATTGAATAATAGTATTATTTATAAAGCATTGTGGCCATTATTCCAAAGTTTTCCTGTTTGCAGTGCCATTACTCTGATCATAGAGTCATTTTTTTAATCGAAGATACAGAATCACATGACAGCAGTGATAAATTCCTCCATCTATCTTTTTGAGACAATGAGTCCCATCATATCCTAAAGCAGAGCACACTCCTGATCTACTCAGCAGCTAAGAAATCACTTCATGAAAAACACTTTGATAATACATCTCTTACTTACAGGGAAATCAATCTCAGAATTCCAGAAGGGAAAGCATATTGGAAATTTATTTTCCAAAAAGTGACTTGTGTTTAAGCTAAATACACACATACATACATAAGCAAGCACGTGCTATACCACCGAGACAATATGTTTACACACAAGGCAATAGCAGCATAATAAACATTTCTTAAAAGATGCTTTCATGCATAAGTGACAGCATTCAGAAAAGTTCAAGTTATGAACTCTTATTCCTATTTATGTCAGAATAAAGGCTGGACACCAGTAAACATTCTTAATCCTCACTGTCCCATCTGAGTAATGTTGTATTCTAAACATCAAACAGGTTTCTAAGTATGGGGCTGAAATTCACAAGAGCAGAGAGACAGGTCTTCCCACCATGATGTTTATACTCCTCATGAGGTGGAATATGCACTGTAAACAGATTACTATAGGTTGGGATGATCAAGGAGGATATCACAGCCTTCCAAAGGGAAGAGCAGAACCTATGGAAAAAGTGAAAGGGGCAAAGGCATTTAAAGGAGTAGGATGAAGAGTGTGGCAAGTCAGAATCATTTGGTTTGTTGAGAGAACAGTAATTATTTGGCTGGAAACAGGATTTGGTTGAGAGACCCGTAGAGCTTAAAAGTTTATTTGGCATTGGTCCTCCTCCAGCCAAAGTCTTCTTGAGGGCATATTACCAAGTAAATATATATAAACCATAATCACTTTATTTTAAATGACCTGAAATCTGCTTTATTGCAAATGGGATTTGAGTGGATTGAAATGAGAGCCAGCCTGATGCTTAGCTTTATCTTTCTGGTCATACCATTAGCTTCTTTAAATTTGGAAGGTTTACTCATCAAAAGAGAAAAAAATTATTTCTATGGAATAAGAAATGTATGTGATCATCCCAGTAGTCCTTAATTTCCAAGCAAATACTAAGGATCTATGAATTATTAATTTAAACCAAGAAAAAGTATTTGCTTTAACTGACTAGATTTAGAATATTTTTTTTTGGTATGATTACATAAAATTGTGTAATTCAGTATGGTTTCTTACAGAATTATATATAATTCACTTGTATGGCTTTAGACTACTTACATCAGACTGAACCTTGTTATTTCAAATATTGCTTATTAGGCATCATGTAAACTCTTACAGAGATGGACATAACTTTTTCATCTTGTCCTTTTGCATAAATTTTAGTTTCTTTTCATTATTAAGCTGAGAATATGTAATTTTAAAAATTGCATACAACAGAATCAATATTTGAAGCTTGGCATAGCACTAGCTCACTGTCTTGTGCTCTACCATTAGAAAGCACAGTTTGTTTAAACAAATCATTCCTGTACCTGCTTTGGATCCAGGAAGCTATTCAGTCCATAAAGGTGTTTCAATTTATAATTTCATCATATAATTGAAGTTTTCTGTGGTTGTATTCAAATTTCACATTAAAAGTCTCTCATGTACAAGTATACCAAGATGAGTTGAAAATCCCTTACTCTAAAATCCTAATGTGCATTGTGTTAAAGTTCCTGCTTGTTGCAGAGGGAAAATTGCACACCTAAAAGCTGCTATTACTATAATTATTTGACAGGAAAGAAAGTGACAAGTCTAGAAATAATAGTAGGCTTCCCTGGGGTGCCCAAGTGTAAGAACTAAGTTGCAGTTGTATAAAGACACAGAATGATCAAGTGCAGTTTCATTTTATTAAGACTAGATGAACTGCAGATACATCTAGAAAAAACTGTAACTACCTAAGGTCATTAAAAAAAAAAGGAATGGTCACTGTGGGGTGTTTATCTAGATAGATATTTCCCAAAGTGCACATTAATCACTTAAAATACATGAGGGTGTGGCATAGGGGGCAGAGACAATACACTGAATGTTCAGGGCATACACATTTATACGAAAAAGCACACTTCAATAATATATATGTGTGTATGAATATATGACTTTTTCACATTATCCATGGAGGAGGCTCTGAGAAGACCTGAGATAAAGGGTCCAAAAGGCTACAGGATTGGGACATATTCTTTCTTCCTCACATTTACTGATTGCTTATCTTAAGAGTTATGGTCTTTTACATAAAAAATATGTTATGAATGCATATATGGCAGTGAAAATAATATCAATTTTGCAGGCATCCATGGCAGATGGTTCCAATACACCTAAAGACAAATATTAACTACAAAGATAATTAAGCAGTTCCTAAAAAAGTTAAGCAGAATTATTATATGATCTCACAATTCCATTCTTAGATATATACCTAAAAGATCTGAAAACAGGTATTCAAACAAATACATGTACACAGATGTTAATAGCAGCTCTGTTTACAATGGCCAGAGGAGGAAACAACTCAAATGTCCATCAATTGATAAATGGATAAACAAAATGGTCATTTCCATAAAATAGAAACTAATCAGCCATAAAAAGGAATGAAGCATTGATACATGATACAATGTGGATAAACTTCAAAAACATTTAAAAGGTCATATATTATATGATTGCATTTATATGAAATATCCAGAATAGGGAAATCTATCGACAGTAAACTAGTAGTTGTTTTGAGGGCTGGAGGGATGACTTAATGGGTAAAGGATTTAATTTTGGGGTGATGAAAATGTCTTGGAAGAAGACAGAGGGGCTGATTGAACAATATTGTGCATGGACTAAATACCACTGAATTGTACATTTTAAAAGAGTTAATGGTGAATTTTATATTACAACAGTTTTGCCTAAATTAAAAAAAAATAATAAGCAAAAAAAAAATTTCCTGGCCAAATCACAAAAGATGCTGTAAATTAGTCATACCCCATGCAGAGCCATCCTACAAGATTAAATTGAAAATCAAACACATATTGTTCATAAATGAAAACAATTAAAAAAGATAGCATAATGTCCTTAAGACCTGCTCTGAATTATGCTGACTGGATGAGTACAGTATTCTAGAACCAAATTTCTTGACAGACCTTGGTTTGGAAATATAAAAAATTATACTTTTTAAATAGCTGTTCCTGATTGAATTGTTTCACATGTCAGAAAGAAATAAGGGTTTACCCCAGTATGTTTGCCCTGTATTGAACACTTGTAAGATCAAGAACTTGATGACTTAAATTATGGCAAACACCCTAACATCTTTGCTTACAAATGTCTGTGATTATATAGTTTAGCAAATTGGGTGTCCAAATCAAAGTTGGCTTATATAGCAGCTCTAAAAAGATAAAAAATGATGAATTCATATATATGCAATACAATGCTAATAAATGAAATACTGGAAATCAAAGATTTGTTTGTTTTAAAGAAAATATGTAGTAAAGATGCAAACCTAAAGAGGGTGGGAAAAGAGAAACAGTGTGATGGAAATACATACCATGCTGTAGTCTTATCCTAAATCTTCACAAATTTAGCCCAAATGCCCTTGAGTATGTAATTTCCAAAGTCACTATTGTATGAAGTTTCTTTTCCCTTACTATGCACTTTGTGCTTTCCAATTTAATTGGAGGCTTTATTTTAAAATGAACCTCAAAGCAATTTTGGTGGTTCATCTTTTCATTACTTCAGTTATAAAATACCAACTTGCTCACTGCAATAGTGGGTGGCAATGTAATCATATTCAAGGGAAATAAAGTATCTAGATTCTCTTTCTCCTATTGTGTGATTATAGTGTGGAAAACTTCTGTAAATATAACTGAAACGATCTTCCACTGTTTTTTATAAGTAATTATGAGCCTAAGCTGTTATCACTCACCAGAAGTATTCTACAACTATTTTAACCATTACTTTCAGAAATGGTCTTTAGCAAGGTGCATACTAAGTACTCTGTTATGTTCAACAAAACCTCCTTGTTATAAATTCTTCGTTCAGTTATAAAATATTCTTATTTAGCTCCCAGGAAGTTACTAATGTTTGGTCAAGAGTATAAGCACTATCCAGTTATAACTCAGCACATGAAAAGAAAACTCCAATGAAAAAAATCATTGCATATATTCACCTTTTCTCTTTTTAAAAAAGTTTAAAACAGCAATTATTTTAATTAACACATTGTGCATACAAATGCATAATAGCAGCTGTTAATATGAATATTTAAGACTAGAGGGTATGATGACTTTTTTAGATATAAGGGCAACATGTTCAGCTAAGCATATGGATTATAATATAAATTATGATTATAAAATACAGAAAGGCAAAGGGGGACACGTGCAATGACTGCCTGCTCCATTTAATCAGCTAACATATTTTTCTAACACATCCTAGAGAAGGCTTTATATTAGCTGTTGGCATATAATAGAAAATGAATTATGATGGTACCTTAAATCAGTTTCATACATTTTGAAACATGCAGCCATTTTTTCTTTGAATGCAAATTCAGATTTAAAGAAAATTACTTATTCAAGAGAGAAATTGGAAACAAAAGTTCTGAGGACCATCTTGAAGAAACCTCAAGATACCTACACACACTGTGTTTTCCTGCTTTAAGCATTTTATCTCATTATATTTTTGATAGAGGGAATAGTTTAATTACCTTGAACACTATGAATTCAATTTACAAACTAGCTGGTTGAAAATGTTAGAGATAAAACAAATTACCTTCTCTTGATACTGCCTCCTTGAGGAATCCAAAGACTGAATTAAAGCCGTGGCATGGCCGACGAACATGGCATAGCAGGTGGCCCCAACGATCATGCTCAGCATGGTGATCCAGAGGTCAGACATGCTGACGGGGGCCTGGGCTCCATACCCAATGCATAGCATGTGACTCATGGCTTTAAAGAGTGCATAGGAATACTGCTTCCCCCAAGAATCATTCTGGAACAGAATAGAAAAAGAAAATAGACCAATCGATTAGGACAACAGAATAAAATGTGAGTATGACCTGATCAGAAAAGCATTATAAAATTGTGAGTATGGAGAAACCAACTTGTAATAGAGCATTTACACAGCTACTTCTCCTTAACTGCCAATCAAATGACTTGATGTTTTTCAAAGCTTGCCTAGCTTTATGAAATAGAAGTAGTCTGCTGTTAATACATGCATTCCTAGTCACTTTCAGGTTTGTTGTTTTTAAGAAACAATAGAGATCCCATGTGCCCTTCATCCAGTTTCCTCCAGTGGCAATATCTTGCAAACTATACTACAATGTTACGACCAGGAAACTGAAATGGATACAATCCACCAATCTCATTCATATTTCACTTGTTTGTATGTACTCATTTGTATATTTAGTTTTAGGCAATTTTGTCACATTGTAGGTTTGTGTATTCATCACCATAATCAAAATAAAGAACAATTCTATCACAGCAAAGATCCCTTATACTGCCTTTATACTGAATATGATGTTAAATATAAATGTATGCATTGGTATTTTAATATTTCTTCTGGCATTTCCTGTAACTTGCTGAGGTCATGCCTGTATTATCAATTAAAAGAAAAATTTAATTTAAAAATTGTATTCCTTTTTAATAATTGGCTCATTTAAAACTTCATATGAAATAGTGTTTCCATCAAATGTGGTAATATTTACATTTAATTTGTATTACTAGGCTGGTGGGTATTTACTTTGCAACGTTGCACCAGTTTTCAAAACTCACATTGTGAACCACAAAGAATTCTCATAATCCCTTGATATGCATTAATGCAATGTCCATCTGTATTCCCACATTTGCAGTAATTTTTGACAAAGTTCACTACCTGAGTGCTCAGGCACTGTCTTGGAGTTTAGGCAGGAGATTTAATGTCTGTGTCTGTCCTGCAGAGATGGGCTACTGGGACTGACAGGCAGCGGGACTCTCACAGTGCGTCCTATCTCTGCCAGAACTGGGAGCCACTCCTACCTCCCTCGGTTGCCAGGGCCGCCGTTGCCCCTGCTAATCTGGTCCCCACAGGGGACCTAGACTGCTGAGGGGTGCCAGGTCAGATTGTCTGCTGCTGTGCCTGCAGGCCTGAGCCTGAATACGCACAGCTGCTACCCGCAGTTCTGCTGCACCTGTGCATGCTCCACTGTCCCAGTGGACTTCACTTACAAAACATGAATTCAAAGATAAAATTACTGAGAATTTCAAGACAGCAGCAGAGAATTAAACCGAACACAGGGTCCTTCGGCAAGTGGGTCCCTGCGCAATGGCTGGCCACACAGCACACCTGTAATGCCATCCCTGCCTTTGTTAACTCTTGAATTGTCAGAAAAAATTTTAAGTTATTTAGAAAATATATTAAATATATGTGGACATTTTTGCTCCGTTTTGATGGGGTCTTCCAAAAGTAAGTTTATAGATTCAAAAAATAGAACATGGTAAGATTTGAAAGCCTAACCTCATGAACTTTAGAACTGCATGTGGCTGCTGGCAAAAACAACGAGTCCCATGAGTTAAGTTTCTTAAAGTGAAATCATTGTTATTTAATTATAAAATGAGGCTATGTTGCCATATTAATCTATCTATATTTAACTATACACAAATGTACAGGTGAAATTCAATGTAAAGGAAAAAATATTTGTATATTATACCAGTCAAGTAGTACAATGAACCCATGAACATGTTTTCATTTTGGGGAATGAACAAAATTCATGCCTTACATTTTTTGTATATATGAAATAAACCTAAGGAATAAACAGGAATAAACAAACAGGAATGTACCTAACATTCCCAAAATTCAATGTGTTCTTTAAGAATCTTGAATGCATATGTTATTTAAAATAACATTTAAATTCCTGAAATTCAACTCATTTATACACTGATATACTAATAATGAATTTATTATAAACCATACTGTAAACTAAATGAAGTCTTTAATCCCTATGATCCATACAAAGAATGGATGCAAAGAAAATAAGTTTGATCTGTTTCTGACTGGCTTTAAATCTCTTTGGGTTCTATCAGAACTCCAGGTATTCACCTGTCATGGCGACTTCTGTCCGGTATATATATGATAATCTTTCATGTGCCTGCATCTCTTCATAGATCAAGGCTGGGGCCATGTCTCACCGATTATGTTCTAGAGTCTAAATTACATGAGTCAGTGGAGACACTGAACATTTTTTATTGTCAAAAGAAAGAGAAAATGAATACATTTTGACTATGATGTTTAATCTAAGATTTCCTTTCCTTACACAGGGGCATAGTGAAGACATGTTGTTAAGGCATCTTGATAGACTTAAATATAATGGGAATAATTCAAGTCAAATGAATGTCCAATGAAGACTGCATTTTTATTCTGATCATATTGTTTATTTCTTTGTTTTTGAGGGGAACCAGTATGTGGAACTGGAGGAGAGAGTATCAGTTTCCTAAGGTAATACAGTTAGTTAACAGCTAAACTATTTTATATAAGAACATGTGTTTATGTTCACTTTCATTTATATCCTTAGGCACACAACACATGCACAGTGTTTTAAATGACTTGAAATAAATGTCTTTCATACATGGTTTTTGATTCTTCAAAATCACAGACAACTTTTCTCTTTATCTCTTTATTTTATCCACGTCTTCCTCCCTTTCTCTTCACCTACAACTTCTCAAAACAAAGTATGCATTTCTCTTTACCTTTCTCCATTTTGATATAATCACACACACACACATACACGCATGGATTCTGGCTTTTTTTCCCTACAGAAATACAGCCAATCATTTATTCTTCTCTGCATATTGCTTTTATCACAGAAAAATTCCTCTGAAAAATGTTGTGTTCATATAACTATGTAATAACCCACTGTTGATAATGCTATAGTTAGTTCACCCATTTTTCTATTGTTTTCCAGTTTTTGCCCCTCCAAACTATTCTGCAATAAACAACCTTACACATATAACCTTTATTTCTGTCAATCAGAATCAGGAGTGTGTTGGGTCAAAGAGTAAATTTTTAATTTGACTTTCAAATATATTGCAAGACTGTTTCAAAGTCTGTAAGTTTTCCAAAAACAAGTCAAAATACATTACATCATCTTCTATAGTGAGAAATAGTAGTCCTCTATAGAGAGAAATTGTATAGTGAGAAATCCCCTATAGTGAGAAATTATAACTTTTATTTGCATTTCCCTGGATGAACGAATTTGAGAAGGTATTCATATACTTACTAACAAAAGGACTTTCTCATTTTTGATGAACATCTTATTTTTTCTTTATTTGTAATATATATTGAAGACTAGATATCAATTCATTAACCATTTAATATTTATTCCTAACTTATTGTATGCCTATTTGCCTTTTAATGATATAATTTGCCATACAGAAATTTTGATTATTTTATGAAGAAAAATAAATCCACCATTTCCTTGAAAGCTGCTGGATTTCCTGTACTGCTTAAAAAGATCTCCCTAAATCTGAGATTATTTATATGTCCTAAAAAGGTCTTAGATATTATTTGTACATTTAGTTATATTAAATCTTTTACCTGACTTTTTTTTTGGTGCATGAAATGAAGTTCATATTTTATTTCATTCTAAAAGGATCGTCTCTTGAGCCAGCATATAACTTCTAATGAACAATCTGGTCCCCACTGACATAAAAAGACCTTCTTTGTTATTTTCTCTAAATATTTTGTTGTTTGTTTCTGGGCTCAGTATCAGTAGAACATTTTCTTCTACTGATCTATTTGATTATTTTATGCTAATACAATATAGCTTTAAATTATACTGACTTTATAATGTATTTTAACATATATAAAAAGCAAAAACCTCTCTCAGTTCCAAAAGGGATTTAAACTGAGTTACTATGTGAAGATATTTGATTAAGATCATGTTTTAATCAGGCAAAATCTAGATATATGATGCTGGATGTGAGACAGGCAAGGTATTTGGTAGAAAACCCAGAAAACTCCTATCTGTCTATCTTTCTATGGATCCATCCATCCATCTAAAGAGTTTCTCAGAGGCGAGCCAGTCTAAATTATAGAAAATGTATGTGAGAGAATACAGAATACACCAGTAAACATAGTGATGGCCAGAGTTAGAGGAAGTCAGAACAGTTTTTGGTATAATATGGGAAGCCACTGAAAATTTTTCATCAGTGAATGATATAATCTGAACTGCACTTTAAGATAGATTAGGAGGAATTGCTGTGCATTGGTTCTCAACTGAGGATTTTGTCACCCAGCGAAGACTGTAAAACTTTTTGGTTCTTATGGCTGGGGAAAGTGCTATTAATATCTAATGGTTAGAGGCTAGTGAAGTTCTGAAATACCCTACAACTGAAAGCTCTCCAAAGAGCAAAAATTATCTGGATCAAATTGCTAACAGGGGCGAGGTTGAGGAATTCTGAGGTGGAGAATGGATTCAACAATGAGTAGATAAAAATGTCAGTTTCAAAGTTATTACAAGTTTAAGGAAAATGACAAACTGAAAATAGTATAAAAGCATAAAATATAAAACAACACTAATTTTCTGCAATAAACAACCTTACACATATAACCTTTATTTCTGTCAATCAGATTATCAGGAGTGTGTTGGGTCAAAGAGTAAATTTTTAATTTGACTTTCAAATATATTGCAAGACTGTTTCAAAGTCTGTAAGTGGACATATGACCTATTTATAGCATATTAGATTTTTATGAATTGGTAAAAGAAAAAGGGAAGAATAACTCAGGGGTTATGGAAAATTTAGAAAGATTCATGTAATACAGGCTTTTCTTTACAGAAGACATGCTTAGATGTAAGAATCTTTTCTGTTATTCTACCAGACCAGCATCATTTTCCTTAGACATTAAATTTTGTCTGTATACACTGTATATACAAGGGCGAACCCAGCCCTCACAGTGGAATGTGAGCATTTAGGTGGCAGCCATGTGATTCTGAGGCTGCTGCTAATAGAATCTGAGGTAGAGCAATGATATTTTATACCATTTTAAAATATTTTATCCTTATTACCCTCCCATCCATCCCCACCCACCGTTGTAGTCCCAGCAATAAATGGTAAAAGCTGGAAAATTAGGTAGACTGTGATAAAATACACAAAGGGTGAACCTTGAGAAGCAATATGAGGATGCAAATAACATGCATGGTACTAAATAAACTGTTCAAAGCACCAATTGTTATGTAAGACTAGTTTATTAGACATATCATCATACCATTCTTGTCATCACTTGATAAATGATGACACTGAGGCAAAGAGCATAGTGATTTGTCAAGGCTGAAAATTTGTAAGTGGAAGATTCAATGTTTGGAACCCAGGCAGTCTGTCTCTAGAGACCATCCGATTAACCACTATGTAATACTACTCATCATTTTATATACTGTATTTATACTAAGGCCAAATGACTAAATGATAAGCCCAAATCTCACATTTAAACCCTTACTGGTATAGTAAATTAAACTAAGGTTAAGAAGAGGCTCAAAAAAAAACTAGGGTATGATAGGGTTGTATGAAAATCCAGGAATGTTTGCCTTATTTCTTTATCATATAGATGTTCTATTTTCATCTTTTAAATATGACTCTATAGCATTTTAATCTACCTCAAAAGTAATAATATGAATGGGAGACTGTATACTCAGAGTGCTTCACCATATGATCCAAATATTACCAACTTACATATAATTTGAATACTATTGAAAGTAGATAACTTACCTATAGACTCTGACTTAATCAGGGTTTTACCTTGTTCTCATTTTAGGTAATGATTTATTAACAAATTGATCCTTAGATCAATTTTTTTATTATTCAAAGTGTTCACTCATTTAATTAATCACCTAGGCATCACTGAAATTAATTTTTTGAGGAAAATATATAGAGGCAAATTAACAACATACATAAGTAAATTTGATTATTCCACCTGGGAAGTTTCATATAGAAAAAAATATACCTTAAGCTTTCTCTAGGTTTAACTTAAAATGCTTTGTATTTGTTTGACACTGTTTATATTGTCACTGAATTTAGGTCAGGGTGAGGGCTATGGAAAAAAAAAGAAGAAAAAGAAAAGAAATGTTTATTTGAAAGTGTCCTGACTTCCTGACTTAGGACATTCAAACTCTAAGTCACTTATTGTCTTACCCTAGGAACAAAAGTACTGCAGCCCATCATCTTTCTTATTAACTGAAATTTTGTTAATTTAAAAGGCCAAAATATTCCATTATGAATACCTGAATTATTCATCATCTGAAAGAAAATATGAGTATGAAAATGTTTAATAAGTAAAAATCTTAGCAAAATTTGTATTATAGAATCTAGACTCAGCAGTACACACATCAGCTGCTAAAATATTAAAGAATCAGAGAAGTAACAAAGTGTGAAACTAGAAGGCCAGGTGGAGAATGAGCTCTTCAGAGGGAGGTTACAAAATGTTGATCAGTGTGTTTATTTCTTCAGTCACTGAATAAACTTATTACTTGTAACAATTACAGCAATGCCAATACAAGAGAAAGTTGCAAGAAGGAATTGTAAAGATAAGGAATATAGCAGAGCATAAGCTCCCTAAAGTCATGAGACGTGTAGCATAACAGGTTGTCAATTCCAAACACAATGTGAATGGATATGCCATGATTGTACTTCATCTGTGTATGAGAGATCAGTGTCAGGGTAGTAAGCAGTTGTTCTTCATGAGTTTGACAATGCTGAAGTATGATAAACAGGAATAGACTTTAGAGCAAGCTTTACACTGATTAGTGACTAAAATAGAATTATCACTGTTTTTAAGTATTAGAGTTTTTTTATTCTTTGAAATATGTCCTTTTGAGTTACTGAATTTATATATTACAAACAGAAACATCTAAGAAATATCCTTGAGGAGATTTCTTAGTTGAATGAAACATTATTTGTGACTTTCTGCTACAGGTCATATTAAGTCATAATGTCAGTATGAAGACAAGTGGAGATCAACTCAATGAAGCTATCCTAAATTGAATCATTTTGTAGGAATATTATGAATGCCATTTCCTTGGAGACTTGGAGAAAAGACTGCCAGCTATGTTGGGTGTAAGATCAAAATGGGGATAGTCAATATTTCTTTTAAAAATAGATATATAATGCAGCACGTCCCCCATAGCATGATGCTGTGCAAAGCCAACATTAACGCCTAAATATGCAGGAAGAGACTCTACTAACCCTGTTTGTGTTGATATCATGACTTGTCAACCTTGTTACATAATCTTACCACTATATTTTTAAATGTATTAGGAAGTAGTGAATTATTTCCTTTCAATTCACATGATAGAAGCTCTTGGGTTTTTAGTATATCTATATTCTTTATAGAATTATCTCCAAAAATTTCAATGCCATGACTTCTAGTAATACTACTTTTAAAAAAATCAGATATACATTGCATAGATTTTTTGCTAGAGAAATTTATTTTTCTTATTTTTACTGTTATGATCTCTTCACAAACATTTGTACCTCTGATAATCACCATTTTGCATTATAAGAAGGGTTCCGTTTTTTGTAATAAAATATAAAGTTACTGTGTAACTAAATTGCTGTTGTCATAAAAAGAATGGTGTCTAGTCATTTTAAGTTCTAGGCTTGTCTCCTGGTCAGTTAATATCTGGAGTTCTAAGTGTACTTTTTCCTGCTCCAATAAAGATGATAAAATGTAAAATTTGCATTAAGTAGACTTATAAAAATTTAATGATGTTTGATATTATGGATTTTATTTCTCATATTTCTTTTAATGTTGGTGTAATATATTTTTTTATTAAGGTATCATTGATATACACTCTTATGAAGGTTTCACAAGAAAAACAATGTGATTACATTCACCCTTATTATTGAGTCCCCCCCATAACCTATTGCAGTCACTGTCCATCAGTGTAGTAAGATGCCACAGAGTCCCTATTTGTCTTCTCTGAGCTACACTGTCTTCCCTGTGACCCCACACACACTATGTGCACCAATCATGATACCCCACAATCCCCTTCTCCCTCTTTCCCCACCCCCCACTCCCCCACCCCTCCCCTTTGGTAACCACTAGTTCCTTCTTGGAGTCTGTGAGTCTGCTGCTATTTTGTTCCTTCAGTTTAGCTTCATTGTTATACTCCACAAATGAGGGAAATCCTTTGGTACTTGTCTTTCTCTGCCTGACTTACTTCACTGAGCATAATACTCTCTAGCTCCATCCATGTTGTTGCAAATGGTAGGATTTGTTCCTCTCTTATGGCTGAATAGTATTCCATTGTGTATATGTACCACCTCTTCTTTATCCATTCATCTACTGATGGACACTTAGGTTGCTTCCATATCTTGGCTATTGTAAATAGTGCTGCGATAAACATAGGGATGCATATGTCTTTTGAATCTGAGAAGTTGTTTTCTTTGGGTAAATTCCTAGGAGTGAAGTTCCTGGGTCAAATGGTATTTCTATTTTTAGTTTTTTAAGGAACCTCCTCCATATTGCTTTCCACAAAGGTTGAACTAGTTTACATTCCCTGTTGGTGTAATATTTTTAAATAAAAATTAAACAAATCAATAAATCAGTTTTTAATTGGTAGGTTTATTAACCCAATTTTTTATACTAAGTGTTCATTAATACCTCTTACAGAAAGGCCCAAAATCAGATATTACTTTATGATTTTAAGTGTGATTTTAAATTATAATCAGGCTTTCAAGCAAAATATTTTCATGGGGTACCTCTCTGCTTGTTTGTATAGGTAAATATAAGCAAATATATTTTACATATTTTTGCATATATATATATATATACATCAGTAAACATATTATGTATATATGCATAAATATAAAGGAACAATGGAAGATATTAGCATACACTGAAAAATTAACTCCCTGCAAGGTACTATTACATGATCTTATTGCTCCCCATAACATCTTTGAAACCTAATACTGTTCTGACATAGGAATGCAAAACTTAGATAAATTAAGAAATTGCTCAAAGTCCCACACTTCGTAGGTGCCAAAGCTGAAATTCAGTTACAGTTCTGTCTGACCCACAGTTGAAACCCTTTCTATTCCAAAGATTACAACAAATATTTCATGGCTACAAATTCATAATTATAATGCAGAATTTTCAAGCATTTTAAGAATATAACCATAGCACAGAAATTCTTTAAAATATGTGTTTCCATCTCAACCAACAAACACCTGAAGGGAATTTAGAGGAAAAATTATCTCAGAGAAAATCTCTGAGGGAAAATGCCCTGGAGAGTTTAAAGTCAATAAAAATGACTTGGTCATACAGCCATACTTCACTTTTATATATTCCTATTGGCCAAGAACTCTCAAAGGGTTTTTTTCCTCCTATTCCCAAAGCCCGGGATGGAGCAAACTATCCTGGTATCCAATAGGAAGCATTTCTGGAAGGAAATCCTTTCCTGAGGCTTAATCCTCCAGAGATTTTGGAAGGTGCATGTGACACAAGAAGGCAGGTTCAATATGAAACTTCAATGATGTTGTGTGCTTTCACGCAAAGTCTGGCCAAAGTAAAATGAGCAATGATGCCGTATTTCCTATGTACTATTATTTAACATGCACTTTTTAAAATTAATTTTAAGGATTTTAGCAAAGCAACTCTGCACTGAAGATCTTCAAATTAGTAGATCATCTCTTTTGATGGCATTTTCAAGTTGTTTAACTCTGCTAATTAGAGGTTTTAGAACATTGGGAGTACTAAAAACTAAAATTTAAGTGAGACAAAAAAAACCCAATTCTTTGGCTAGTTTTAAACTTCTGCTGTTAATAAGGAAAGTAGCCACTTGAGACATAAAAAAAAGAAGAGTTAAGAACATCTTTTCAGTCTGAGGTGTAGCCCTTGGGTGGTGGTTATGGTTATCATAAGATTTACTAAATATGCCATGTTTTGTTTATACAAGTCTATGTTGCTATATAAAAAATAAGGTATTGGATTGTCTCCTTAGATAATTTGCATATTTTACATACACATCAGTTTGTAATACAAAAAGAATTTGTATGAAGGTTAAATGAGAAGCACTATATAAAAGGCTGACACATAAAATGGCTGTATATAAAAGAGCTGATACATATAAGGTGTATAGGTGTTTTCCTCTAAAATACTTTTGTAAATCAGGGTCTAAATTTATTAACAGTGTGTTACATATGTGTATTTTAATCTAACAACAATATTTAATCTATTTTTAATATAAGAATGTTTATAGCAATGTCTAATGCCAGGTACAATTCTAATCTCTTTACAAACATATTAAATTTTATTATATTAAATTTATAGAATTAAAAAAATATATAAGTTCAGAGATAAGTATAACTAAAACATAGAAAATTTTAAACCATAGAGAAGAAATGTGTAAGTTGATAAGAAGCTTATATAGTAATTAGTTATTTATGTTGAGGTTAAAATGAGCTTTTCCATTATCCCAAAAGTCAGGCTCTCACCTATTACAGATTCTGAAATCCCACCCTAGTAAAATAGTACTTTGCTCTTAACATTTAACATGTCCCTGAAATATTTCTTTTTCTACCTGAATTTGCTAGGGAATGAGGGCCGCCACTACTACAGGTACAAGGGATAATGAAATAAAATAAAAGAGTTGACCCATAAAACATTTTTTTTCCCGAAGGTAGACTAACTTCTATACACAGATTCATAGAAAGGTGGGATTATATGAAATCTTGAAAAAAATTTACTCCATACTTTTTATAAGTAAACTGAATGTCAGAATCACCATAATTTTAAAATTAAAATACATGAATATAGAAGTAAATAAATAAATACATATATACATACATACATGTATTCCAACTACCCAACTTTATTTTATTATCTAATATACATGGAGCAATATATCTTAAAGTCATAGAAAATACTGTTACTTGTCCAAGGTTTTATCTGGTTTGTCTAAAAACTGAAAAACAAAAAGAAGCCTTCATATCTCTACAGGCTTGGAAGTATTACTTCCATTATATTTGCATAATCATAATAGTAATCATTACACCACCAACAATAAAAATATTGAATATGGTTTAGATAGTTCTGGCACAATAAGAATCTAATTTGACCTGATGATTGTCACAACAATCTTTTGGTAGCTAGAACAGCCTTCATTATCTTTATTTCATTAATGAGAATTAAGTTCATTAACTTGCCTATGGCCTCATGATAAGAAGTAGTATCTCAAAAGCCATTCTGTCTAAAGCAATTTACAGATTCAATTCCCTATCAAAATACCAATGGCATTTTTCAATGAAATAGAACAAATAAAGAAGAACAAAGCTGGGGGTATTTCACTCCCTGACCTCAAGCTACACTGCAAAGCTATGGTAACCAAAATAGTATGGTATTGGCACAAGAACAGACCAGACCCATAGATAAATGGAACAGAATAAAGAGCCCAATTATAAACCCATGCATAATGGTCAATTGATATATGGTAAAGGAGCCATGCATACACAATGGGGAAAAAGACAGCCTCTTCAATAACTGTGGTTAGGAAAACAAGACAGCTACATGCAAGAGAATGAAACTGGATTACTGTCTAACCCCATTTAGAAAAGTAAACTTGAAATGGATTAAAGACCTAAATATAAGACAGGAAACCATAAAACTCTTACAAGAAACATAGCCAAAAATCTCTTGAACATGAGTATGAACAATTTTTTCCTGGACACATCTCTTTTGGAAAGGGAAACAAAATAAAAAATGAATAGGTGGGAACCAAAACTAAAAGGCTTCTGTACAGCGAAGGACACCATCAGCAGAACAAAAAGACAACCTACAGTCTGGGAAAACATATTCATAAATGATTTATCTCATAAGGCGTTAACATCCAAAATATATAAAGAACCTATACACATCAACACCAAAAAAAAAAAATAACCATTAAAAAAATGGAGGGCCTAAACAGACATTTTTTCAAAAGAGAAATACAGATGACCAACAGGCACATGAAATGATTCTCCATATTTTACCATCAGGGCAAGGCAAAAAAAAAAAAACATTGAGATATTACCTTGCACCAGTCAGAATGGCTACTATCCAAAAGAAGAAGTAACAAGTGTTGGTGAGGATGTAGAGAAATGGGAACCCTCCAACACTATTGGTGGGAATGTAAATTGGTGCAGCCACTGTGGAAAGCAGTACAGAGGTTCCTCAAAAAACTAAAAACAGAAATACCATGCAACCCAGTAATTCTAGGAATTTACCTAATGAAAAAAAAATCCCTGATTTGAAAAGATACATGCACCCCTATGTTTATTGCTGCATTATTTACAAAAGCCAAGATATGGAAGCAACCAAAGTGTCCATCAATTGGTGAACAGATAAAGAAGAGGTGGTACATATACATAATGGAAAATTATGCAGCCATAAAAAAGAAAGAAATACTGCCATTTGCAGCAACATGGATGGACCTAGAGTGTATATGCTAAATGAAATAAGCCATGCAGACAAAGTCAAATACCATATAATTTCACTTATTTGTAGAGTATAAAAACAAAACAAAACCAAATGAACATAATAGCAGTATATTCATAGACACTAAGAAATGACAGGAGTTATCATGGGGGAGGAATTGGGATGGAGAGGAGTGAGGGGGAAAAAGGGGCACAAAATTCTCAATTACAGCATAAGTTGGTCAAGGGGATGTTAGTACAGCATGGCAACTATACGCAATGGTTCTGTAACATCTTTCTATATTGACAGACAGTAACTGCACTAGGGTGAGAATTTCATAATGTATGTAACTGTTGAACTACTGTGTTGTATACTTGAAATCAGTATAACATTGTATATCAACTATACTTCAATAAAGAAAAGAGAGAAGGAAAAAAAGAAGTAGTATCTCTCCACTGGGTCTCGGGCCTGCTGATTGCAGATATAGTGTATTTCAAGCTGTACCTTCATAATTTCTATCCTGTACTGTGCTCACATATGGCTATTTAGGAGGAAAACCATCTCCATTCTGAAAGTGATAGTACAAGTCAAATCATTATTACAATATATCTGGGTAAAGTGCTGAGGATATCCATTATGATCTGTATTGCCCCACAATGTCATGGAGTTACCTATTTCAGGCAAATATACTTTTATTAGATCCATGGTTAAATACACAGAAAACCATTTCCCTATGCTAAAGTTACTTCAATCACAACTTTAAAAGATTATGACCCCACAGTAAAATTGTGTTTAGAAAAAGTACATTTAAAATTCATCTTCTTATTTGTAACTAAGTAATAACACAGATCAGCAACAGTACATGTTACTTAATTCTAAAGGCATGACCTTAAATTGCAGGAAAAAATGAAGCCTTCAATTACAAGTAATGCTAGGACTTGGTGTATCAATTATGCAATCTGACAAGATAAGCCTAAGAAATCCTCTGCTGTTAAGGCTGTGCGAAAAGCAGAAAGTATTGAGCATTGACAGTTATTTTTAGAAGCCTAACCCCAAGTTAAAGCTCTTATCCTATGTTGTGTATTTAGTTTATTCTTGGTATGTAAGGCTTCTGTGTCAGTTACTGCTCTGAGAGAATACTCTGCTTTGAATTATAAATCCACATAAGCTTTATACAAATGTAAGTTTTATAATGTGTGGACTCTCTGAACTCATGCACAACTTCACAGAAAATTCAAATACCAAATAGTACCTAGGAGAGGCAGATTGCCACTTCTTGACCAATAGAATCAAATCAAATACGCTTTTTACTAGTACCTAGAAAGGTTAAATCCCTAGAGTTTCAGCTGTGTCTGGTAAATCAATTCTCCACTCACATTATATTGAGTGTGAGTGTGTGTGTGAGTGTGAGTGTGTGTGTGTGTGTATGTATGACAGATTTCTTTTCAAGGCTCAGACTATCTTCTTTCAGCTATATCCCTAAATTTGGATATAGGCTGACTTGTAAATATATAAGAAAACAAACCATAAAACAGATAAAAGAATTTGGAACAATCTGTTTCATTTTCTCACTTTTTTTCCCCCTTTCCTTCCAGGTTTTGATTCTACTGGCTTACAAGAAGATCAGGAAAATGGTGACTTGGACATAATTCCCATTTCTGATAAGCACCTTTGAATTCTCTGAATTAGAACAAAAATACATAGGACAATTGTCTCATATTCAACCATGGCATTACTAGCCAAAGAAATATTAATATGAAGCAGGTTCACATTGAACTTCATTGGCTTCAATTTGATATCATGCTAATGAACATATTTTAGCTATTTTTTAATAGCATAGAGAAGAAAATTAAGGTTATTTTACTTTAAGGAAAGAAGTAGTTTGTATTCTATTTCTACATGAAAAATAATCATAATAAAAAGGCAAATGCTATCTGAAATGGAGATCTGTAAATCCTTTGGTAAATTCTTATTTGTTTCTAGTTCTAATATTACCTAAAGCCAAATCCTCCCATAATTCTGACCACTTTGGGTGTGAGGCATAATTATCAGTGCTTCCTGAGAGGAGCACACTGCTTAGTACTATTCCTGTAGAAGACTCTTAATCAGGTAAAATGCCAAATTTGCCACAAAGTGGCAGACTGACTTTTAAGAACACATTCAGACACTTCACATATAGGTCTTCCTTAACTTTCCTGGATATGGAAGGAGACATTATGGCTTACTAGCAAAGCTACAGAATGCCTTGCAATTAATGGCACACATTTCTCATTCAATAGGAACTGTTTGGAAAGAAGTAAACATTCAAAGCTTAATGATTTCTCCTGTGCATCGCTTCCATGACTCATGCCAGATTTTCCCAGAATACTCCTAACATGATTAATCTGCTCCAGTGAGTCAAGTCTCTCATCTTCACATTTCTTTAGGCACTAGAGACATGGATTACCAAACTCATCTGTGTCTATTTGGGTGTAGATATGTGTATGTCCACCCCTAGGCTTGCCTAGAAAAGGTGTGGCATAGTGGCCCTTCTCATGTACAACTTGCGTGCTCTCCCTGGTGAGGCTGTGACATCAGGTTCTCTGCATGGACACTGAAGCAGCTGAAGCAGCAGTCAACCTCAGTGAGATGACATCGATCACACCACAAATGAGGTTTGGGAAGAAAGTACCTGGTTCTCTCATCAGAGAATCAAGGCAAAGAATGGGCTACTTAAAAATCTCTCTCATCTTTTCTAAGAGACTAGAAATTACCTTGAGTCTCCCTGGTTTAGGAAAGAAAGTAAAGTCAATGCATCACTGCTAGGAGGTCATGATTTAAATGCTTGTACATTACCTATAAGTCAGTATTCAAATACCCTCCTACCATGGCCTGCAGGTTCCCAACAGGGTTCAGGGTTGACTCTCAAGACACTGGAACCGGGTGAGCATAACCTGGCAGAGGACGGAGACAACATGAGATACATCCCAAGACAAATTCTTTGGGGAAAGGTGAGGCTTGAATGCCACAGAGTTGAAATCAAATGTCATAGGTAAGACCTTCCAATTGAAAGGAGAGAGGATTGGAGTCAATATGTACCAGGTATATAAGATGGGGTGCAGGCAGATGGCTGTTGCTTTGGTATGTCCATGGCTCACCTTTGCCCATCACTAGAAATATATTATGTGATTAAAATGGAATGACTCAGAGGATTCTCTTTATCTTCTAGTCTGTTATAGTGAAGTGCTGGGTTAGCACGAGCCATCCTAAAAGGTTGGCAAAGGATGAAAAATCAGACTGGTATGTTTCCACAGGAGGAATACAAAGGCTTACAGAAACTTCAAGTAGAAAATTGGTAACACATGAGAATAACTGATTATTGATTATGATGAAGGTGAAATGTTAGCCAGTGGGGTAGGGGAAGTATCAAAAGAAGTCAGGCAGAAAAAATTAAAATCTTTTAAATTTTAGTTATTTCTATAAATTAATCTGACAATGGTCAAATTTGAGATATAGGGCAGCTTTACCAGAGGAGGTAACAGGTATTGACATTACTTGTTCACCAACACAACAGTGGCCATGAAAGTATAAATGTCAGTATTACTATTATTATTAGTTAGCACTACATATTGACAATGACATGGTTTCCTGAGAATGCCAACTTGAAGATATTCGTATTTGATTCTGGTTACATATTTTCTCCATAATTTGTTAGCTACATCATGCAAGAACAAATTGCCTAAGTAAAATGGGTGGGTATTTCAATGAAGTTTAGACAGAGAATGTTCAGAAATAGAAAAAATGGAGAAGAATATTTTGCATTTAGAATGGTAATATAAGTACAGGAATAAGAAAGGGCAGGAAAATTGGGTTAAAGTAATGATCTTCAGAATATTAGCCATACAGGAGAAAAAACTGTCTTTCAGAATGCACTAAGAAATTTCTTAAGACATTTGATAGTGAATTATGGCATTTTCAAAGGTTATAAATTACTCCTTGGAGCATATCTTCATAAAATAAATTCATGGTAAACTATCTATTTCAGGAAGCTAGAAAAGATAAAAAATAATCCCTGTGGACACAGAATACAAGGGATTAAAGCTAAGATAAAAATCAGAATTCATATATCTCAAAGCCCAACAAGTTGTCCTCAAAGTTTATGAAAAAACAGCTAAGCCTTGTAATATACTTTGGATGTTAGTACAGTGGAGCATTTGAGAAAGAAAGAAGTTCCAGAACACAAACCTTCATAAGCAATTGACCACTGTTAACTTATTGTTTTGCTAATGGCTTTCAGCCCTGAGCAAGTACACTATGGATTCAATGAGACCAAAGAATGACAATGGAACGTTCTTTATACCCAACTTCATTCCCTCAGTGGCAGGTCAATCACTAGAATCCCATCCACTCAGAGCTAGTCTGCATGCAGCAAGCTGCTCTGCCTCTGGGCCTCTCTGCCTCCACAGCTGTCTCAGTCTCTGTCCTCAGTGCTGCAACCACTCCAGCCTCTACTCTCCTGCAGCCGTGCCACTGGGTTGCCCAGAGCACTGGGCGGAGCTCTTTATACAGAGTCAATAGCAACATATTGCCCACACATGTGCAGTGAGCTAGCCAACCAGAGCCAAGTGAGAATCCTGGCCATAGGAACCTTCACTTTCTCCACACCTATCAAAATATATATCTGCATTACCAGAGTTCTGAACCATTTACTAGATAGACTAAGGAGGAGATGTTTTTTATGTATATGACCTATATGAACAAGTTTCACTCCAATAAAGAATTTAGTTATTTGTTAATCTCATCTCCCCACTCCTTGCAGCTCCTTCCCATAAAACAAGCAACAAACCCAATACATCAAGTTTACTCTCAATTACTTAGGTGAGCAGAGTTGGATATGGACTCCACGTCTCCAAACTAAACTCATCTCACCTGAACATACCACCAATGAAACCTATTGTTCCTGAATCTCCCGTCTCAGTTTAGCACCTCTTGATTAGCTCCATGTTGTACTTCACTTTTCTCCACGGGGTAGACCCAAAGCATCCAAGCAGAAGAGCAGCTAAGAGGTGTCTGTTTCCACTTTACCATTCAATAATCCCCAGGCTAGCATGCTTGAAAGTACATATTTACCACAAAGCAACCAGCCAAAAACACTATGGAGAAAGTGCAGGTTTCTATGTCCAGGATTCTCACCTGGCCCTTTGTTGGCCTGCTCACTACACATGAGTGGGCAATATGTTATTACTGACTCTATATAAAGAGCTCTGCCCAGTGCTCTGGTGGCATGGCTGCAGGAGAGCAGAGACGAGACTGGAGTGGTGGCAGTGCTGAGGACAGAGACTGAGACAGCTGTGGAGGCAGAGAGGCCCAGAGGCAGAGAATGTCTTGCTGCATGCAGATTCACTCTGAGTGGACGGAATTCCAATGATTGACCTGCCACCGTGGGAATAAAGTTGGGTATAAGCCTTTTCACCCCAAGAACGTTCCATTGTCATTCTTTGCTCTCACTGAATCCATAGTTAACTTGCCCGGGGCTGAAACCCATTGGCAAGACACACATACAAACAACAATGAAAAATAATTCTTCTTTTCCCATCCCCATCTTTCCTGCATGCAGGCACCCAGGCCCCGCCCAGTACTCCCCTCCAAGGCATCTTATAGTATCACTTGGTTTGAAGTCATATTAGGCCCTGCTATTGGTTACTTTATTTTCACATATTTATAATATGGAAAATTACTTGGCATCCTTAATAAACATGCTTGTTCTCTGTAAACTTCTTCCTTGATTGTCTAACTCTGAAGTCTTATAGATGCAGCCCCATCTATAAGACTCCCTTTTCTGGTTTCCCTTCTAAGGTTTTTCAAAACCGAATTATGCTTCTGTAATCAACACTATGGCAAAACTAGATAATATCAACCTGTAAGATGCTAGAGACCATCATCTTACAGGCAGTGGTTGGTATTAAACTGATTCATCTGTTCTTAGACTTGGATTCTGCTCCTTTATATCTGAGGCTATATAGGGTGTCTTTTTATTGTTTGTTTTTACTTCTCCCTAGAACAGTACAATGGAACTCCTTTTTTTTTTTTACTTTTCAGTTTCACTGACATATAATTGACATATAGCCCTGGATTAGCTTCTGGTGCAAACATATATATGCATATTATGAAATGATCACCACAATAAGTTTACTGAACTCTCATTACCGCACATAGTTACAAAAGAATATAGACTGCCTCACTAATTTGCATTTCATCCTTAGGCAGGGGCCATGCTGACCTCCATGTGGTTCCAATTTTAGTATGTGTGCTGTGGAAGAAAGCATTGGAGCATTTCTTCACTCACCCCAGTGAAGAATGCTTTTCTTTTCTTGCATTTTTCTTGTGGATTATCACAAATTATAACATGAATTACAACTCACTATCACTACTTTAACTTCCATTCAGTCCATTATTTGGAGCAGCCAGCAGCAAGTCCGATGAAGCCACCTCCATGCCTAAAGTTTCCTCAGGGCCTCAAGAGTAAGTCAAACCTACCAAGGGAATCAGAGCAACATGGTCACGCTATAGCCCCTCTACTCTTACCAGCAAGACTCCTGAACTTTCCCAACCACTAAACCAAAACCCACACTGTGTTCCTGCCCCTTTGAACTGCTTGCAGGTCCCCAAACACAACAATTCACTCTCCACCATGCCTTCACAAAGGTGGATTTCCCCAACTCGGTATGGATTCTGGCCTCCTTCCTCTTTGCCTGGACGCGTCTGCTAGTCTTTCAAGATACAGGTCATCTTGCAACATTCTCAAACATACAGATCTCTCTACCATCCTCCCTCCAAATCAGCCCTCCCAGCTGGGTCCATCTTTTCATCTAAACAGCCCTAAGCACTTGTGCTTCCATTTGCCATGTGATTGCATTATACCATCTGTTTATTTGTTTGCCTTCACCAGTATAACCAAAGCTCGCTAAGAGCAGGGACCATACCTTAGCCATCTCTGTATCACAATCATCCAGCAGTGATTGACATTAATGGAACCTTGGAAAAATATTTAACTGACTTAATGACAGTATTCAAGTATTATTCTGTTCTATGACCATAGCTTCCTTGAACTGTGTTGGAAGTTAAAAAGCCAGATCCCTTCACCTGAACCACAAAGGAAACCTGGATTTGTCATTAAGATTCAGTGTTTTTCCACAGTGATTGAAAGGTGAACTTTAAATTTAATGAAATCAAACAGATGTCCTTAGCAGTTTGATCATCTATTCTCCCAACTGATATTTGTATAGCAGATGGCATAAACAACTCTGCATATATTTAAATACTAATATAAAACTTGAAATAAAACAAAATATTTCAGATGTATTAGTATTCTTTACTTCATGAGTGCCTTATCAGAGGCCTGACATCCCCAGATAATTTTCAGATATCTTTTCATAATACTTCTCTCCTTGGTTGTTTTCTCCCAGGAGAAGGCAAATGTCCATCACAATGAGATTTTTATGCTTTTCTGGACTCAAAGTGCTGAGAATTACATCTAAACACCACTCTAATAATGTGAATATCACCCTTTACATATTTTCTTCAGGAACAAATATGGAATGCATGCCCAATATACAAACTGACAACCTAACAGAAGTTGCTTTTGGTTCTTTTAGGATGACAAATCTAGCATTGACACTGGAGATAAAAAGGTGGTCCATTATTCAAATGCAGAAATGTGACCAGCCCAGGGAAAACAGTTCTTACAGTTCTAGTGAGATAAGCATGGGTGGCACATATATTAATATGCAGTATTACATATATGGTATTGTTATTTAGCTTCTGATGATTATTGTGCACATTAAAAAAATAAAACACTGTTTTTGTTTTAAAAAAAAATCAAATATGATTGTTCTCAATGTGCCCCAATCTCTTTAGGATAGAGAATAAAAGTGCAGAGATTTCTCCATCTCAGAATAAGCTATGAATCTTTGGCGAATAGGGATACTGAATTTTATCTTTTCCCTTACTAGTCCTCACTATGCTCAACACGTTAAAAACATATAAAGAAAATGCAAACGTCCTGTGTTGCCTATCTAATCTTAAAATTCTGTGGGCTTCCCAGAATCATTCCCCATGTATGGACCAAACAACAGAAGACAAAGTTAAATACATGAAAGTTGGTGTGTGCTTTTCCATCAACCCTGAACTACTTTGACATTGTGTAGTTCTCAAAACTCAGTGGATAATAAGAACATTTAAATGTAGTGTCTCCTAGGAAAGTGTCAGGTATATAGTGTGTAGCCGTTAAACACGAGTGGACTATTTTTGATGGATAGTCTGAGGTATTTAATGGCTACTGATACTTTAGCATTGAACAAATTGCTACTAATAATTTACTTTCCTGCCTATTATGAATGCAATGTTTCTTTTATTATTATCTGGAAAAAATACAATACAATTAGCAGAGGAGCCATTTTTTATCAGTATTTGGTACTAAATCAGGTCAAGGTCAGAGTTTGGAGCAGAATCTATAGTTAACATTTACTAGGTCCTGTTGTCTTTAACCTTTAAACCATTGTTTTGTCCTGCCATAACCATTGCAGAGAAGGTGATCGTGGTCTATCCAGTTTCATTGCTAAAATAAATACAAGGTCGTTGCCTTCAGCAGGTGACTGGAAAGAGTACAGTGTAATCTTACTCGTGACACCCAAAACAAAATTAACATTTTTCTTAAGGCCTTTTGAATGTACTCAAAAATGTAAATAAATGAAATGGGTTACCCATAGTCAGCTATGATCTATTTAATTAGGCCAAGCAGACAAAAGCAGTTTCCTTAAGTAAGAGCTACCCAGCATCTCATTAGTGCAGA
Organism: Smutsia gigantea; assembly: GCA_032199065.1. NCBI lineage: Eukaryota > Metazoa > Chordata > Mammalia > Pholidota > Manidae > Smutsia > Smutsia gigantea. The sequence goes on from JAVSCE010022418.1 coordinate 2,831,577, forward strand.
AAAAAAAAAAGAGATCAAGGTCATATGATAAAGGTGTGTGACTGTGTGGTGGAAAATGTCAACCCTCTGGACAACTCTCAAAAAAGAGATCAAAAGCAAGAGGAAAAACAACTGTCAGGCAGATTTTAAAATCTCACTTAGGCCATTGGTCAAATACTGAGGTAGAAAAAAGTAGATATTCTAAATATACCAAGGTATATATTTTTACAAAGCAAGGTTGACCAGGTTGGAGGCTGGCATGGAGCGTCCATTATGAGAATGGCATATAGCATTATCACCACACAAATCTGCATATGGAAAAGTAGGCACCTCAAAATTCTAAAGTGGCAGTTTTGTGTGAATTATATCTTAGGGAAAAAAAAGCCAACAAAGGTCTATGAATTGATTTACTGGATAGATAAAAATGCATTCATCTGTTTATCTTTTAATCCTGTCTTGCCATATTTAGAATGACAGAAGAAAAAGATTACAATGTACTCTGTTGAAATGCAAGCAAAGGAAGGTGAAAAAATATATTCATTAAACAATAGTTATTGAACGATATATGCAAACATGAAGATTAAACATGTTTGCCCCATTATAAACACTTCTTTCTATTTTAATATATAATTAAATGTTATATATGCATATATAAAATGGGGGCAGTCACCTATCACAGAGCTCATCTGAGTCAAAGAATAATGCTGATAGAATTAATGGGCTGCTAATCTATAATATTGTTTTGCATACAACTGTTTAAAACCAAGCAATGTGATCTTCTCGAAATGACATTATGGTAGGAAAAAGGTCAGGACTGTTTAGGCTGGCAAGCCCATAAGGAAAATAATAGTACATTTTCAGTTGGACTCTGATGCTGCTAAATCAATATTAACTGTCAACAGCTGGGTACTAAGATTAACACAGATGTGGGAAAAGAAAGCAAACACAGTTATGGCAGTGGAAGCAAACGCTATGCTTAAGGACATCAGCCATCTGCAAATTGCTTCTTTGAGCAGAAGGTGTAAATCAAGCCAGTTTGCCTGCATGAAGTTCTAATACCTCTCTGTAAAAGTTCCTTTTTTTTAATTTTGAAATTTATATCTAATTATATATGCCATTGGTATAACCCTACCTGGAAGTATTACCAGAGCATAAATAGCACATTTACATTGGAGTGGCTTATCTTCATCACAGAATATTACGATATAAATAGTTGTGTCCTTGGCGTATTTTGTATACGTACCCTTTTGTGTCAGGAAGCACCAATGATGAAGAACTTATGCTATTGCCTGGTGTCTTCGTGGACACTTAAGGCATTGAGGATGAACATTATATTGTGACAGTCTAGGCACATTTAAAAGTATCTAATAGCTTGTGCCTTGTTTGGGGGAACTCAGAGTGTGGTATGCTATGATACTGCTCAAGCTTCCTTTGCCAAGCAAACTTAACTCATATGGCATAGTTACTAGGGTAGGAGGGTCTCATGGAAACACTGTAACAGTTTACCAAGTGGCTGTTTACCCAATACCTGTAAGTAGCTAATGGGAGATACTCTGGATTCAAGAAATCAGTATCCTAAAGGAAACTCAGACAGTGGCATGTTAATTAGAAGCTCAAAGGAGTGCTGATAACCAGGGTGCTGGAGAAATCAAGAGCCAAAAGTCCTCTAGGATATTTGAGTATTTCTATTGCAGACCTCAGACTAAGCTATTGTGATGGAAATCTGTCTTTCCACCGCTGTCCTCATCCCCTCTCTCTCCTGCTGTTTACCCAGGAAACTGACCCATTATGGATTACAGTAATAGCTTCCCTTGCCTCTGACTTCCAGTTGGATTTAGTCAATGGGAATCCCTGACAGATGATTAGAGGGAATGAAGGTGGTCAGCATTTTGGGCTTCCACTTTGGGTGGAAGAGTGAGCTGGCTGTGTTTTTTGATAAAGGTAACTGCTCCTATTGATGCAGCCCCATCTATAAAGACTCCTTTTTTTGGTTTCCTTGCTGGTAACAGTTCTGTGAGTACTATCCCTGGGTACCCTGCTCTTCCTCGTGGTCCCCAACATCCCCCTCACAACTTGATAAATAGTCCCCTTTTTAAATCTTCCCTCAACTTTGTAACTTGAGAATGTCATTTGTTCTCTGTGGAGACCCTGCCTGTGTAGTGCTTCAGGTAGAAAGGGGAGAAACACCTGGGGGAACAGAAATAAACCTGCCTGAGAGTCAAGCCATATTGGCTCAAGAGATCAGTCACTAATAATTCTAGGAGTCGTGTGCCTTCTTTAGATATCTTTTCCTTATTGAAAAGCAAATTTGGACTTCTGGAATCTGAGGTTCATTTTTGCCTCTAAAAATCTGTATTTCTATTATTCTGAACATATATAAGAGAACTGATGTCTGTTATTTCACACCCTTCTTAAATGTTGTGGCACACTGATTGCTTTACCAATATCTATACCCTTTTCCCTATAGAACCCAAAAGATTTGGGTTGGCAATATGCCCAGCTTAATAAGACATTATTTGTACTTTTTAGAAGAATGGGGCAACTAAGTGATTCATGGAGGAGAAAGTCAGTTACTAGGTGAAAACTTAAGAGACCCTCAATTGGAGTTGTCCTTTTCTGCCCTTTGCCCTTTCTCTTCTCGCCTGAAACATGAACTTGATGGTTGGATAGGAAGTTTTCCCTTGAGTGACAGCATCCTATGGTGGATGGAGGCTGGGCACAGATAACACCATGGAAGTAGGACCCCAGCCTTGGATGGCTTACCTTTCTATATATTACCTAGTAGAGCTCATGTAATGTAGTCTTTTATGCTTCTGTACTGTAGAGTCTTCTGGGCCTCTCTAACTTATAGCAGAACGTAATCATCAAGTTACACACACACACACAGACACACACACACAATGTGCTCCAGAAAACACTGAGGTCAGGACTCTACTCAGATGCCTCAGTAAGCTCTGCTTCCTCTTTCCTTATCTTGTATTCAACCCATTCTCTTTAAATTTACCAGGATATACTAAAACCACACAGGGTTCTAATTGAGTCCCAAACATGACAGCTAACTTGTTTAATCCACATGATTTACTTTTCTGACAATTTTTCAATTCCACTTACTGTTAAATACCCAAGAGAAATTCCTGCACAGGTATGTGTTTAAAGAGGAATGTTCATAGTAGCACACCTTTATCAGCAAAAAAAATAGAAACAGCATATGCACAGCATGGAATATTATACTGTTTTGAAAATGAGTGAATTAGAAGCAGCAACATGCAATGACATGGCTGAGTGTGTCGACAAAATAATAACTGAAGGAAGCAAATCTTACAAAGTAAATATACAGCTTATTAATCTTTCTATAAAATTTCAAAAATACCTAAAACTAAACATTATGTTTTGAAAAATATAGTTTAAATTCACATGTATGTTTTTATAACTGCTAATTAAAAGCAAGGGATTGAAAAATACAGAATTCAATATTGAATATCAATTTTCTAATCTATACTTATTAAGTAATTAGTCATATGTACAATTAAAACAAAGTATAAAATTTGTATAAAGAATAAAGATCATCTTGAACTAGGAAAAACTACAAAGTAGGAAAACACTTTCAATTTCAGTATTAATCCATAAAAATTTTGATTAGTTAGCATTGATGAAACAACCTGATTGGAATTATGGTACAATAGATAATGAGATTTTCTCTTAGTAATTTAAGGGAGTATTTTATGTCCTTGTTCAACTAATCCTTGGCTTTGGGAACAAATCCTACTTTGCTAAGATTGTATGGAGATAGTTCTTGATTACTTTCCATTTTCAAAATTTCAGGACATTATCTGAAGGAGAACATTATGTCTTTGGCCTGTAAAATCTGCGGTATGATGGAAAGAGATGGAGCTTAAGTAAAATTCTTGCTTGGCTTTTTGCTAGCTGTTTCACATTAGGGAGTCCACTTAATGTCTCTGAGCATGTATTGGCCTTCATAAAAGTGCAGATGAAACTTGCAGAATCACTATAAGAATTAAATGAGATAATGAATGCAAAGCGTGTGGCACAAAGTGAAAACAACTCCTACATACTTAAAAAAAAACAAAAAACCCTAACTATCATACATATTCATACTCTGTAAAAATTGAGTAACATCGCACCATTTGATTTTAGATGTGATTTCAGTCAGTTACAAATTTTCTGCTATGGACTAATTTCTGCTGTTAGTGCTAATGAGTTTTGGATTTCTTCTTACTTAAAACTTTGATTATCCATGTCAAGTCTCATTAGGTCTCTGTTTTTCCTTTCTCTCTATGGGGATGTCTGCCTTTGAAACATTTTACTGCTAAACTGAAGCAATGCAGAAGCATTCATTTAAAAAAAATTCAAGTCAATCTAACTTACGTACTTGTGAATTTGTAAAAATGAATTATATTAGTAAAATTTGTGTAATTTAAGTGGTTAACAGCTGATTTGTACACATATTTATTAATTTTGATTTACTAGCAATAAAGCATCATGTATGATTTGTAATGATTTAATATCTTTCATGTGTTATTAAATTCATGCATTATTACTACTTTGCAGCTTTTGGAAATCATATTTAGCCTGGATACAATATAGGAGAAAAATAGAAATGAAGGAATGAATAAAATAGTCCATTAAAATGAAGGGCAAAAAGGTAAATTTGAAACAAAAGGATAGGAAAGATGCCCCAAAAGCTTAAAATGTATTAATGTAATATGTAATATTTTATATATAATCTGAAAAGAGAAGAGAAAAAGGAATAGAGGATTGAAAGAAAAAATAGAAACAGAAGGTTTCACACCCAGTGGAAAATACTATACAAAATAATAGTAAAAGCCAGAAACTAATGAAAAATTATTATAAGCTAGTAACTGTTCTAAGAGCTTTAAGTAACCTTAGGAGGTAAGGATCATAATTATCTCTTTTTCACAGATGATGAAACTGATGCTTGTGGAGGTAACTGGCACCCCAAGGATCACAGTGTCTGTAAGAAATGATGAAAATTACATTACAAAGATTTTGTTCCTATAGCCACATGTTACAGTCATGTATTATTGCATAACAAGTCATTCTAAATCTTATTGGCTTAAAATCCAACAATCCTTTACTTTGCTTGTGAATCTGAAATTTGGGCAGAGATCAGCAAAAGTGGCTCATCTCTGATGTGTGGAGCTTCCCATGGGGCTTTTCAACTCTGGCTGAGATATCCCCTTCTGAGATGTCTCTCTCACACAACCGACAAGTTGATGATGGTTGTCTATTGAAACTTCAACTTATATTATTGACAGCTGGAGAGGGACAGCTCTTATCTCTTCTGGGGAGTGGGGTGAGAATGTGTGTTGCATGAAAGATAAGGAAAAGAAGGTACAATCAGTTAGTTGTTTGAAGGTCCCAGTGGACTAAAAATTGTGGAATCAAGGCAATGGAGTGAGCGAGTCCTTTAAGGTGGTGGCTAGGGAGTATATATACATATCTATATATTTTTGTATATGTATAGGCACAGGTTGGTCCTGGTTGTCTATTGAAACTTCAGCTAATGCTGACGGCTGGGAAGGGAAAGTACTTATCTCTATATATTACTTTTAGGCATAAACAAAACCCAACATACACAAATCTCCCAATATAGTTTGTTTCTTTTAAATCACTGGGTAATTAAATGAGTATAGAAGGGCAGGACTTCAATATTCAGCAAATTCTCTGTTGTATAGTAGGGGAAATTTTAATTACAAAAAGCATAGACAACAAGACTTAGCACATGCCTGATGTATAGTAGGTGCTCAATTAATGTTTCCTGAATGACTGAATTCAAACTGATAAAATATCACATATGGGAAAATTGCAAAAACTGTTGGTATACCCTCAAACCTATGGGGATTTGATGGGGAGGGGTTAAACCAGGCATGGTGCATAACTTGTAGTGGGGTTCCACTGTCAAAGAACATGCAGGTCAATTTCTCACTCCCTACAATGTGTATTCAGCAAAGTTGATTTAATAGCAGCCATCAAGTGTAGAGACTGTTTTTTCACTTCTCTGGAGAAGATTTTTAAGAAATGGATTTTAAGTCACTTATGAGGGCTTTATATACTTAATATTTGAGCCTTATGGCACAAGGTAATAACTCATGAAGAAAGTGGTAAATTTTCACTTTTATGAACATGTATAAGATTATAGGTTCCTAACTACTGATAAAATCCCTTGAGGGACACGTAGTCTGGCCCATAAAACTTCTGCCCTGGCACTATTTCAATCAAAAAGGCTTACACAGTACTGGAATGAACATCTCTGGGCAGCCTTTTGAAGTGAAACAAAGACTATTATTCTTGCACATTGGACAAAACTTAGTAGGAATCCAGAAGGGAAGTGGAACTAAATAATTAAAAGAAAAGAAGAAAATAGAAAGTAAAATAATATACATGAGGGAGAGGACAGATATTCTCCTGAGAATAAATTATATGAGAGTTAGAATCATTAGTATCCAGAGTTGTAGGCTGAAAAGATATTTGGCTAGTTTCTGAACAGTGATGAAGAATATGAATAAATTAAAAATAGACAGTTTTGCCAAATTTTGATGCTAGAGGATTATATTGCTAATGTCTAATATTTTTGAGCTGACCATATGCCAGATGTGCTAAGCATTTTATAGACCGCATTTATAAATCCTATAACAATCCAGTGGAGTGGGCATCACTGGGTGTTTTGAAACTTTGAAAAGGAAAATACTGAATAGTAAAAATGAAATTCTATTTTTGTAAGATATCCTATGTTCTAAAAGAATTATGGTTTTTATTTTCAAAAAGAGCCAACATATTGTTAAAGAATAATGTAAACATAGATTATGTTTTTTCTTTGAAAATGGCACTTGTGATGTTATGTAAAGACTAATGTAACTATTTCTAAGACTAAAGTCAAAGTGTGCAATATATTAAAGTAAGAAGAGCATTAATTCTCTTTTTGGCAAAAAGCAAAAAAAAAGATCTAGCTAACTTGAGATATAATTAACACTACAAATTGTAAAGTAAATAATGAAATAAGTAATTTATATATTAAAAACTCATATTTATTAGTGCAGGAAAATTGTAAGATATGAAGCTTAATGACCTAAGCTTAAATATTCTCAAGGCATTTTACTTGACTGGTATATCTCTAGCAGAACAGAATTAGTCAATAAAATATATATTTCACTTTCAAACTTTCTTAAAAATTGATTCTTTTTTTTGTAACTTCCTCTGAAAAATCAGTTATCTCAATTTATAATATTTTTTTTGCAAAATGATATGTATTAAGAAAATAGATTTTGTTTTTTGGTAAATAGATTCTAGCAAACAACTAGAAATATCTATCAATAGGATAATATATTTACATTAAAAAGAAGGCTCAGGTAAATAGACCTTATTAGTGACAAGGACTAAATTTTTAAAAAAAATCATAAGGACCTGTTAGAAATGAAAGAATAAAATGTTATTGATTAACACTAGAGATGGGTTTAAAATCCATCTAAAGAATAAAAGGTAATATATGAGACTTTGGAAACTACTAATCAAAATTCTCAAAGACAGTTTCTTCTAACATTCTTTAAAGAGTCAATTCACACAAATATACCAAAAAAAGGATATTAGAGATAAACTCACCCAAACACAAGAAAATTAATAATTTTGACAGAAAATTTTTTTCTGCTATAGCACATTTTAGGAAAAACAATTTGCAACAAATGAAATAGTAACATGTTTTCAAGAGAGTGTGCATTTTAGATTTGGGGTCTGCTCCACAGACCCCCACCCTCACCCCAGAAACCAAAATGGAGTTCTTGCTCACTAGGAAATTAAATCATACTGAAAACTCCAGCATTTGAACATTTTATCTGGACTTCCTGAATTATTTCACAGCAAAAAAATCTTTAAGCTTCAGTTTTCTCTATATTTACAAATGTTTAACATACATATATATAAATACAAGACTCTAAGGATGTATAGACAGCACTTGTGTGCAATATGCTATATGGCTTCTGTGAATGTCAGTGGAGAAAGCTCCTTATGGCACAGATCTTCCCCTTCCCACAGTTTTTATTTCATGTTGGCAATAGATTCTCAGAGTTTCAGGGTCTGTCCAATCAGTTTTAACCAAGGCCAGAATTCATTATCTAAACCCAATAGACTATATGAGATACTCCAAATGTTCTTGGCTTGAACATGTGTTGCTTAAGACAAAGGAGGGTCTGCATTTTGTCATACCTATGTTATCTGTTACATTTACTCACTTCATATGGCAGGCTGGTTAAACCCACTGAATTTTGATAAAGGCCTATGTATAGAGGTCACCAATTATAATAATAATAATGAAATGATGATCAAATGATTCATGAGCTAGTAAAAAGAAGTAGTTATGAATGAACAACAGTTCCAAAAGAAAAGCCCTTTATTCAATTTCCCTTTGCCATGGCAAGTACCAAAATATATTTTATTAACTGATTTGTACTGAATAATTCTGGAATATTATATACACAATAGGTCTAGAAAGCATTCAGTCCATTGAGCTGTGTCACACCATGCTCCCTGCAGCACTGACAGTGTCTTTGAAGGATATGGTAAGATAGAAGTATGGGCTCCAGGCCCCCCTCTGGTTCAGTCAGAGAGCTGTTTTTGTTCACACATTTATTCAACATGTCTGTCTCCAGTTTTTCGTTGAATAAAGAATTCTAAGGCTAACTACTAATAGTTCAATTTCCTTATTCTATAGATATGTAAAGAGAGGCCACAGAATATAAATCCTATTTACAAGATTAAACAGTGCAATATGGGAAAACTTAGAAAATCTATCTAGTACTCTTTGTTCTGCATAATACTGCCTTCTTAATATTAACACATCAAATATCCCTGCTGTAGACCACATTAGTATTGGCAATCCAAACTGATGACAAGTCAGAACCAGAGTATTTTAAAAAGAAATGCAGTTATGTTGTTAATTTAACTATCAGCTGGGCATTACACCAGCAAAGGTATTTTTAAGTATATACATGAGGGTAATGACTTAACACATATAAAAATTTCAGAAATAAATGATGAGATATACTCAAGCCTCACAGGAGAACCAGTTCTTTTGCACCAGTCATCAACATGAATACATGTAACTTTCCTATCAACAATGTGATGATAAAACACAAATGCTGCAAACGTTTTTGCTTAATATATTTAAATTTATTCTTTACAAATAAATTATTTTTAATTTGCTTAGAAATACTTTCTTCAGAGATAATGAAAAGGAAAATTTCATTCTGGTTTCTACCAAATAACCCAAATTTGAAATTTATAGTGTTTGAATAAAGACATTTCATTATTTCCTAGAATATATTTTCCTAATGTCCTCCATTTACATCCATGGTATGTATAACAAACGTTTCATATTGTGCTTTTAACTCAGGATGCACCTTTAAATCCTGAGATTATCAAGTGAATAAAAGTTTTCATAAAGGGTGTGACATTTGAGGTGTGTTCTCAGTGAAGAGGAGAAATGGCTTGGAATTTTCTTTGGCTAAATTGACAGAAAATAAAAGATAATGCCAGGTGCATCTGTTAACTATTGCTGTGAAACAAATTACCCTAAAATTTATCAGCTTAAGGCAGCAAACATTTCTTATCTCATATATTGCCCAAGAATCAGCAATCAGGGAGTAGCCTGGCTGGGTACCCCTGGCTTAAGATTTCTCATAAGAAAAGTCCAGAATCATCTAGAGGGATGCAGGGTCCACTTTTAGCTACTCACATGTCTCTTGGCAGGAGACTTCAGTGCCTCCCCACACATGGCAGCTGGCTCCCCTTGGAACAAGTGATCCAAGAAAGAGAGGAGAGAGAGAGAACCCAAAATAGAAGGGGCACTGCTGCCATATTTACTGGTAACACAGACCAACCCTGGTACAGTGTGGGAGGGGATTACAGAGGCTGTGAATACCAAGAGGCAAGATCACCCTCAGCTGGCTACTCCACCAGATAGAATAGTAACATGCTGACACTTCCAATTGTGATCACCTAAAAGATGTGGCAGGTTGGGGTTAAACTGAAAGAAGAGTTAAAACAAGCTAGATACAATGGATTGAATTGCGTCCTTCCAACCCCCACCCCAATTTGTATGTTGAGGCTCCAGCCCCCAATGTGCTAGTGTTTGGAGATGGAGACTCTGCAAGGCAATTAGGTTAAAATGAGGTCATGAGGGTGAGATCCTCAGAATGGGCTTAGTCATGAGACTCTATGAGAAGAGATCAGAGAGCCTGTACTCTCTCTGTCATGTGGAGACTCAGTGAGAAAATGGTTCTCTGAAAGCCAGGGACAGAGTTCTTGCCAGGAATCAAACTGGTTGACCCTTTGATTTGGACTCCCAGCCTCCAGAAACTATGAGGAATAAATGTCATTTGCTTAAGCCACCTAGTCTGTGGTATTTTTTTATGGCAGCCAGAGCTAAGACACTAAATAATAGAGCTTCGATGTTGAGACGTTAGAATGGCTAAGCCAATAAAGAGGTTTTGAGGCTTGGAATTAGACACACCTTAATTAAATCTCAGCTATACCATTTATAGCAGAGATACTAACAACTTAGTACTCCAGTTCCCTCGTTGTAAAACTGGGATTAGCAATGTGCACTTTAAAATTGGTGAAGATTAAATGAGATGATGTGCACATGAGATACACAGAAAGCACATATCAGACTAACATTATAGAAAGCACAATTATTTAGTAAAGGACCAAGTAAAAAGAGGAACACTTCCTTAATTCTGTGTACAATTGTGATTGTGTTTCTTCTAGCCCTAGCTACAGGAAGAATATGCATTTAAATTATGCCTCTCTTCATAGCAACTGCTGTGAAAATAATTATGCACAGCTATCAAATGCCTAATATGACAGGAATCACCTGAAAGAATGCTGTAATGTTCTGAATACTCCTCAGGTTCCATGAACATCTTACTTTGTGCGAAAATTTGTAACTCTTGTAGAACTAGAAGTTATATTTCAATTGATAATCTGTGTGCATTTTCACCTCATGATTATATTTTGAATAAAGCACTATTTCCATTTAATAAATTGATTGATTTATGTTTTCAACTAGCAGTCCCATTAAAATTTTACTGAATGATCATCACTAAGAAGCATTTTCCTAATGAGTCTAAGTGCAGCTTTCTCTCTTCAGAAAAGATGGAGCGAGGAGAGAAAAACAGAAAGGAGACCTGAATGTAACTTTTTTTCAATTGAACTAATAGTCAAAGAAAACTTCTCTCTTGTTAATACAATTCCATACACAAATCAGAGTGGCTATAGCACGCATTTGATAAAATCAAATTTGAGACAAGAGAAATATATCATGATCAGGGAAATATGATAGGCCAAATGATCTTAGCTTTCAAATTAAATACATAGAGGCATTTTTTCAAATAAATTTTTTCTTTTAGCAAAACAAAAAATACAAGTTAAAATGGGAAATAGAGGAAAATATGTTATCTTTGTCTTTTTTAGAGGAAAATGAGTTAAATCAAAATCTCCTGTTGTATTTAAACAGTTCTGTATTATTTCCTGGAAGTTATTCCAGGTCCCCTGGATTACTACTTAAGTAGAGTGAGTTAGAGCACATGGCTAATAGAAACATGGAAAATCCTCTCTAGGGTTAAGAAAATTGGCCAGTTAACCAAAATAATATTTTTATAATTGTGGCAGCATTTTAAAATGTATCCCTAATGGTTTCATTTGATGTAAACACAAGTATACATAGCATTTTAACAAGGACTTTTTGGAAGTAGTGGTATTAAAAGGGATTAAAAGGGAAGGTAAAAGAAAAATCAAACATTAATATTTTACATTATTATGCCTATATACAAGTTCAAGGAATCAGCTTCAATTTGGAATAAATGTTGAGAATCTTTTAGTAATGAAGACAGAAACATAAATCAAGCAACACTAAAGGCCAAGAATGCCAGAAATCAAACATTTGTTTTGGTTTTTCTTCACTAAACAAGATACTTGAGGAAATCAAGCTTATCCTCAATTATTCTTTTTATATCAACAAGTTCAATTAACATGTAGACCAACCAGGGCAGAATAATAGTACCTACAACAGTGCTTGGCACACAGCAGACAATTGATAAATATTAACTGACTGAGTGACATAATGGAAGAATGAATCTAACTAAATTATCTCTCTTTAGAATACCACTAAGTCTGCTTAATATTTATACCTAAATTAAGTTCTTAGTTGCTCCTTCCTTTACTATAGACAAACTCAGGCCCCTCTTCCACCTCCAATGCTAGGAAATACGTTACATGTGTTTCCCAGTGAGTCTGACCTACTTCTGCAGGCCACTGCGCTTCCTTGATCTCCCAGGGGGAAGGTGGCTGTCGCCTCACTGCCCTACCTCACTGTGCAGGTCAGCCACAGGTGCTGCTGTGTGTTGCTCTGGCCAGATGCCTTGAGCTTTCACTAAACAGAGCAGACATCTGCTCTGCTCTGGACTTGCTTGCTGCTCTGCCTCAACCGCTTGCTTGTTGTCAATTTACTTAGACCTGCGCATCCCATCCCTGGTGCTGTAGCTTTTTCTCTGGAGTAAGAATACAAGACTCCCTCTGTGTTCTGCCCCAGTAGGGGTTCTCACAACACAGGCAACTGGATCTCATGTAGTTCTCCATGTTAGAAAGAATAAAACTCCAAATCTTCCCATGGTTTATGAGAACCTTTGTGATTTAGCTGGCCCCTGAGTGTCTTCCCAATACCATTTTTTTTTGGTATCATTAATATAAAATTACATGGGCAACATGTGGTTACTAGATCCCCCCCATTATCAAGTCCCCACCACATACCCCATTACAGTCACTGTTTATCAGTGTAGTAAGATTCTATAGAGTCACTACTTGTCTTCTCTATGCTATACTGTCTTTCCCGTGCCTCCTGCTATGTTATCTGTGCTAATCATACCCTTATTCCCCTTCTCCCTCCCTTCCCACCAACCCTCCTCAGGCCCTTTCCCCTTGGTAACTGTTAGTCCATTCTTGGATTCTGTGAGACTGCTGCTGTTTTGTTCCTTCAGTTTTTCCTTGGCTCTTATGCTCCACAGATGAGTGAAATCATTTAGTACTTGTCTTTCTCTGCCTGGCTTATTTCACTGAGAATAATACCCTCTAGCTCCATTCATTTCCCAACACCATTTTTGTACTCCTCTCCCACTCCACTCCAGCTACACCAGTTAGCTTTGCACATGATATGTCTTCCTCCTGGACTACTTGTCTTGCAAATATTTTTGTAACTCACCCCTTCATTTCCTTGAGTTCTCTGCTTGAACATCATCTTTTTTTATTTTTATTTTTTTAATATAATTTATTTTGGTATCATTAATCTACAATTACATGTGCAATATTATGGTTATTAAACTACCCCTTCATCAGGTCCCCCACACCAACCCCATTACAGTCACTGTCCATCAGCATAGTGAGATGCTATAGAATCACTACTTGTCTTCTCTGAGTTGTACAGCCCTCCCCACACCCCGCCAACATTACATCTGCTAATCATAATGCCCCTTTTCCCTCTTATCCCTCCCTTCCCACCCACCTTCCCCAGTCCCTTTCCCTTTCGAAACTATTAATCCGTTCTTGGGTGCTGTGAGTCGGGTGCTGTGAGTCTGCTGCTGTTTTGTTCCTTCAGTATTTTTTCTTTGTTCTTATACTCCACGTATGAGTGAAATCATTTGATACTTGTCTTTTTCGGCTTGGCTTATTTCACTGAGCATAATACCCTCTAGCTCCATCCATGTTGTTGCAAATGGTAGGATTTGTTTTCTTCTTATGGCTGAATAATATTCCATTGTGTATATGTACCACCTCTTCTTTATCCATTCATCTACTGATGGACACTTAGGTTGCTTCCATTTCTTGGCTATTGTAAATACTGCTGCGATAAATATAGGGGTGCATATGTCTTTTTCAAACTGGGCTGCTGCATTCTTAGGGTAAATTCCTAGGAGTGGAATTCCTGGGTCAAATGGTATTTCTATTTTGAGTTTTTTGAGGAACCTCCATACTGCTTTCCACAATGGTTGAACTAATTTGCAGTCCCACCAGCAGTGTAGGAGGTTCCCTTTTCTCCACATCCTCACCAACATTTGTTGTTGTTTGTGTTTTGGATGTTGGCCATTCTCACTGGTGTGAGGTGATATCTCATTGTGGTTTTAGTCTGCATTTCTCTGATGATTAGCGATGTGGAGCATCTTTTCATGTGCCTGTTGGCCATCTGAATTTCTTCTCTAGAGAAATGTCTATTCATGTCCTCTGCCCATTTCTTAATTGGATTATTTGCTTTTTGTTTGTTAAGATGCATGAGTTCTTTATATATTTTGGATGTCAACTCTTTATCAGATATGTTATTTATGAATATATTCTCCCATACTGTAGGATGTCTTTTTGTTCTACTGATGGTGTCCTTTGCTGTACAGAAGCTTTGCAGCTTGATATAGTCCCACTTGTTCATTTTTGCTTTTGTTTCCCTTGCCCGGGGAGATATGTTCATGAAGAAGTTGCTCATGTTTATGTCCAAGAGATTTTTGCCTATGTTTTTTTCTAAGAGTTTTATGGTTTCATGACTTACATTCAGGTCTTTGATCCACCTTGAGTTTACCTTTGTGTATGGGGCTAGACAGTAGTCCAGTTTCATTCTCTTACATGTTGCTGTCCAGTTTTTCCAACACCAGCTGCTGAAGAGGCTGTCATCTCCCCATTGTATATCCAAGGCTTCTTTATCAAATATTAATTGACTGTATATGTTTGGGTTAATGTTTGGATTTTCTATTCTGTTCCACTGGTCTGTGGGTCTGTTTTTGTGCCAATACCAAATTGTCTTGATTATTGTGGCTTTGTAGTAGAGCTTGAAGTCAGGGAGCGTAATTCCCCGTTTTATTCCTCCTTCTCAGGATTGCTTTGGCTATTCGGGGTCTTTTGTGGTTCCATATGAATTTTAGAATTATTTGTTCCAGTTCATTGAAGAAAGCTGTTGGTAGTTTGATAGGGATTGCATTGAATCTGTAGATTGCTTTAGGTAGTATAGCCATTTTGACAATATTTATTCTTCCTAGCCAAGAGAATGGGATGCATTTCCATTTGTTAGTGTCCTCTTTAATTTCTCTTAGGAGTGTCTTGTAGTTTTCGGAGTACAGGTCTTTCTCTTTCTTCGTTAGGTTTATTCCTAGATATTTTAGTCTTTTTGATGCAATTGTGAATGGAACTGTTTTTCTGATTTCTCTTTCTGTTAGTTCATCATTAGTGTATAGGAAAGCAACAGATTTCTGTGTGTTAATTTTGTATCCAGAACATCATCTTTTCAGAGATGGCATTTAAGAACCATTCTATCTTAACTAGATCTGCTTGACCTAAGTCACTGGCTTCTGTTCTCTTGCTTTAGATTTCATAGTAGAATTTGTGCTGCTTGGCCTTATCTCTTCTAGCTATTTATTTTATTTTCCATTTTCCTGGGAAAAATAGACAACCACTAAGGCAAGACTTTGCTTTATTATTAATCTATTTTCCCACTAGATCAGCAGGCATAAAAATAGTCACTCAATAAAAAAATAAATAGACGCATGATAGATAAATGTTATTAATAATCCTAATGTCATGCAAATAAGTGGATGCAGACTGATCCTGTGGTATGGGGATAGGGGGTGTTATATTTAATTGCATACACAATACTTCCAGTCTTTTTCAGTCCATTCTCTACACTATATACTCAAAACTGAAGAACATTTCTTTGTGATAAATTCAAGATGCTGGATATATTTCTGATTTTATCATTGACATAAGGGTGATAATATATACCCAATAATTAACAAAGCTCTTCTTCATCTGTCATATTTAGAAATAAAAACTTGAATTCCAGATCCCCTGAAACTGTCTATGATGGCTTCAGTAAAGTTCTAGATCTTGATTTATTAATTAATGGATTACTCATCAGATATTTCTCAGCAGTAGACAACATGAGAAGAAGATAAGGATATTAATTTTGAGAAAACCCTTCTCTATAGATTGTCCATAGTGAATTGTTGCTGTTTTGCAGTAACATCATAACTGCAAACGTGTTACTTTTCCCTTGCAAAAGTAAAGAATTTGCCTAGACGGTATTGAATTAACTTGTCTATCTTTTTAATTTTATTTATGTATTTTATCAGGCCATTTCTTTTAGTCTAGACTGCTCAATAATTTACCATTATATTGAAACAAATTGCCAAACTAGTTATATCAGTGTAAAATGAAATTCAAATTAATGTAACCATTCTGATAAGTCCAGGATGCGCTGCTAATGTGGACAAATTCTCTTTCTTCCATTTTTCCTAGGTGCTTTTTTACATTATTTGATTTTTTTTTTCCCTTTTGTAAATGGAGGAGAAAGGAAGAATTCTGTTAGGGCCTGATATGATAGTTAAGGAAGAAACCAATGCATGTAACGCAAAGCATATATTCAACCTTACCAGCTGTTTGATTAATTTCAGAAGTTGGAAACTAATGGCCTGTTGGCTCTAAATCAGGCTTGCTGTTTTTTTCTTTGGGACACATATTTTTTTAAGTAATAATTATGTAAAATGATATATAATAAATAATATGTTTATATATATGTCATGTTGTTATATCTAGAAAATTAAGGCATTTTACATAAAAATTTGAATATCCAGTTTTCCTCGATAACTTTGGGCATTTCCACACAATTATCAGCTGAAATTGAGAAGCAGCTATGTCTCTTAGACAGGGTATAAGCTTTACAAAGTTCACAAGAGGCAAGGGGCTTCTTTTTGTCTTAAACTTGGTCTAATTAACATGTTTGTATTACTAGATTGGCTCCTGTATGCATTTAAGTTTGCTATCTATTTTGGAATTAGTTTGGATAGGCCAGACAATGTTTGGGTAATAACCTCAGATTAAATTGACTGTATTTTCTTTTTTTATTTTTCAAAAGCTAGTTTAACTTGATAGTCTCAGGTTACATGCAGTCAAATTTGTATGTTACACAGTATTTTTAGAGAACAAAGTTTTCTCATTACTCTTGTTGACTCAGTTGACCTTTATAGGAACAGGCACTTGCTTTCAATAGTTGGTGAAAGATTTTTCTTTCCTATCATGGTAAATGGAATATCATAAATATATAACATGTATTTCATATATATATACTTAAAGTATAAATCACTATTTGATAATCAAGATTTTTTGGATCTCCATTATATATTCAGCTGAAGTACATTACAAAGAGGCATACATAACATAGGGCACTGGGTTGCGCTGAACCTGCCTGCATTAATTCCATAATCAAGAAATATTTTTTAGAATAAATTTCAGATACTTTCACCATTTCTCTTGCTACTGAACTCTTCTGCACCAAATTATTAGGAAGTGAACAAAAATGAGCTACTCAATGACTTTGATTAGTTGTGTTTTATTAATATGAATGAGATGGTTTACAGGTGATTGGTTGATTGGTTGTTTATTTCATATAGATTTAATGCTCTTCTTCCCAAGGGTTTGCTCAGGATCCTCTAAAGAAATGTAATTTTATAAATGCAAAATTCATAGAGAGAGGATGAGTTAACTTAGGATCTGTTGTCTCTTTTATCTCTGCATAAAGAGATAACAAGCATTTTTAAGAACAGGTAGTTTCAGTTTTTCATAACTTGGCTGCAAGTAAAATAATCAGTCATGAAACAAACAAAAGAATCACAATTGTATTAGGAATGGTATTAATTTCGGTGAAGTCAAATTGTGAAATATACAAATGCTGACTTCCTCTCAACAAGTTAAGCAATAAGTTAGTCTTTTTCTCTGTGCTCCAAATGGAAACAGTTAAATGACTAATTTAATAATTCTACTAAATATAATTTAGAATAATATTTTTGTTATATTTTTAAAGATTTTCTTCTTACTAGTAATAAAAATAGATTAATAATAAAAATAAAGATAATAAAAATGAATAAATCTTTTAAAATATTTTTAAAGATTTTTCTTATTACTAGTAATAAAAATAGAATAAATGTTTAAAAGACAAGATGCTAATTGTTTGTGGAAGGAGAGCCACATACTCTTGAGTTTCTCAATCAAGGAGTTCATCAGAGTGATCTGTCATAATGGGTGATACAAATTTGTTAACTAAATTCAGCTACACAGTAAGAGATGCACTACAAAGAAAAACACATTGCAAGGTAATGAGCCTGTTTCCTGTTTATATAATTGAGAGAGTTAAGTATAAAAATAATGAAATCTCTTATTCAAGTTGGCATAATTTCATTCCCTCTGCTAAACTCTGTAGGTTTTCACAATATGTTCATATGCTTTAATGCTTTCTCTAATACCTAAATACTGTGTTAAATAATCAAGTGAGTTATTTCAGAAAAGTGGCTATTGAAAAACAAATTATTGATTTGTCACGATGTCCTTAATTTATCTTACATACAAATTAATTTATAAATGGATCTAAATTAGTTTTAAAAGCATCATTTAGGAATAAAGGTAGATAACCAGTGAACATTTACAATTCAAAGAGATAATTAGGTATCTTTCTGGTCAGAAAATAACTGCTATAGAATTAAAAGATCTTAGAATTTGAAGCCCAAAATTAAACAGTTTTTTTCTTAAAATATCATTGGTTAGAATTTCTATTTCAAATTAGCATGGGCAGTATCTCAATTATTGACATATACTGAAATTAGGGTCACCAAAACCCTATGTATTTTTTACACTTTTGGCTGAGAGCCGTGTTTGATTCTTGTGCTTGTTTTTTTCCTTTCTTTTTTTCTGATCTAAGACCTTATGTTTTGCCACTTAAAAAATCCATTCTGTTAGACTCAGTTCATCCTCCTATATAACAAGATCTTAAATATGAATCTATACCCAACATATGAGCCATTTCTTTTGTACTTTGTGTTAGCTGTATCTTTGATGGCCTCAGCCAGGTTATGAATAGGTTGAAAAGACCTCAGATAATATTAATATGAGGAAAAGACATCATATCTTACAGACATCCACTAAACATCTTTTTCTATGTTGATAGCAATCAAGTAAGCTGCACTTTGCAGTGTAGGAACAGAAAACACTCACTTGACCTATTTTTAACCCACTGGATTCTACTTTCTGTTAGTCTAAATATTTGATAGTAAGATACCATGAAGAACCTTGCAGAAAGCCTTATATAAACTGCATGTACCAGTCTGATGTACCAGTCTATCTCAAAAAAGAATTAGTGGGCTGGTATATGTACTTAGTGAGGTTTCCAACAAGTTTTTTTTTATTGATATCTTATATATAAAAGAAGAAAAAGATAAACTGATCTATTACGAGATGTTTTCATTAAACCAGTACTTGCTCTGATGAAACACTGCCTTTTCTCAATACTCACAACAATTTCTTTTATAACTTAGTACAGAGTCTTGCTTGGAATTAGCATAAAAAAAACAGGCTGTAATTTGCAGCACCTTTCTTTATTCTCTCATTGTAAATTCAAACATTTTTTACATATTCCATGGACAAGAAGTTCTTCTCTCATTTTCTTGGTTTATGAAAGATCCTATGCAATCAGTCATCATTTCTTCTTCAAGATATCATTTTAAGATGCAATTCACATGGGCTAGGGGATTGAGCTCATTTAGAGTATCAAAGTAGTGACTCAGTTCAATTTCCCTAGAATTTATTCCCAGTCTACTCAGTTTAAAATATTTCACCTTCACATAAGACATTATTAAACAGTGCTGAAAGTATTGTACTTACATTCTGTCTATTTCATTCTATGGATTCCAACTGGAGGGTCTATCCACTTTCTGCTCTTTGCTCCAACTATTACTAAATGTCATTGATGTTTCTCTTGTTTTAAATGTTACTTACAGCTATTCTTATGGGTTTAAAACACTTTATCCAGTGTTCTGAGGTGGTAGGAAAAGCAATTTACATTCAAATTCTCTTTGTCTCTTTAGCCAGGCTTATGCAATATAAACTTTCTTTCCATGTCTCTTCATATTTCTAGATATATAGTACATCTTCTACTTCATTATATATAGTACATCAAGCTACCGTAAATCATTTTTTAGTGGGAGGGTTATGCACAAACTCATAGACAAGAAAAAATAATTCTCCTCACATATAACTACAACTATTAATAATGTGTATTGAGATAAGAAATTTAATAAGAACTGGGTCTTTATATTTGGCATATATAAGTTCCTTCATTATTCCAAAACTTTGTGAAATGAGTATAATTACCAGCCCCACATTACAGATGAGGAAACCAGGGCACAGATAAAATCACTTATCCAAGGTCACATAGCTGTATGAAAGAACCAGGAAATGAATCTAAGCAATCTAGTTTCAGAGCTTGACCGTCCTTAACCACTTTGCAATATCATTTCTCATATTTAGTTAAAGATTACTTGCATGCCTCCTTCCAGATTCGTAACACTTAACCCTAAACGACAAATTCTTCAATTTTAGTTGAAGTAAAGTGTCATCATTATGCTATGCTTTAGGCACTAATGTCAATCAGGCAAACCAAGAATTCCTCAGTATTGTGCTAAAAGGAGAGTAAGTGTCCAATCCCCATCACTGATTTCCTTTCC